>OY759183.1:4771372-9571372 GCA_963662085.1 Eupithecia inturbata | reverse complement strand
CGGCTAAAAATACCCTTGAGTCGTTTCATGATTGTGCTTAAGGTAATCGATGAGACTAAATAATGTACATGACTTTATAAAATTATAGGTGGCTTCCTGAGCATGACCTATTTTTCCGGGACAAAAAGTAGCCAATGTTAGCCAATATTAGTCTATGTGTATAGCCGGGTATAAAATTTATTTTCTTGCTTTCATTAAGTTTGTGCACAAATCATCCATCAGATATTCTCAAAGGTTTCTAATTCGATACTTTGGCAAAAGTTTTTGCAACACCCTTACATACATCAATCACCTATTTCGAACCCCCTTCAAGATTGATCAAAGGTAGCCTATTTACTTCTCTGTACGGAGTACTGCACGATAGGTAGAGTCATGACTAGGTCATGTATATAATAGCTAAGCAGATATACCAACTCAAACACATGTTCTTGCACCAATTTGCGTTCCTATGTATTATTGTGCAATTACTCGTGAATATTAAATCAGTGTCATACTAGCACGGGAGGGTTTGATTTGTACTTTATCCTTCCCTATAACTATTAACTTATAACTGTAGTAACCCCTACAGTTTTTGGTCCTTCCAGCTTAAAAGTTTTTGGTCCTTCAGCCTAAATTTTTCCCCGAACCGTAGCCACCTCCTGTCGACGTTTGGGAGACACGGCTTACAATAACAACCGGGAAACTGTCTACCAGCTATTATGTGAAGTCATCAATGTTTGATACCAAACAGGGAAACAGTGCTCTAGTGTTTTAGTGAATTACATGCGACTGTGAATCGGTTGACTGGCTTCCCACCAGCGGGTTCCACCAGTCATTGAGAAGGCGCATAGGGTTGTGCTGATTTCACGAGGACACTGAGTACCTACTGGTACCTACTTAGCAACAGGTAAGTACTGAACATCTTTCCTAGGTACCTACCTACATCTCCTACTACTAGTTTCTGCAAACTACAACTACAACATAGAGAATCTAGTTCAGCGCCATCACGTCATTGTTGACGTCATCAAGAAGTTAGAACGCAACCTTAGCAAATATCCTGCGAATCGGAAGACCCGCAGATACCTGGATGTACGTCTGGATCACCTCAACAAGCTGTAGGGAGACTTTAAATCCAACAACAAGAAGCTGTCTTCTTTTACAAATGACAGCGATCCATACTTCGTTGAAAATCAATTCGAGCAAATGAGAGCATACTAAAAATCTGACCGTGTTAAGATATCGTCCTGCCCCCCTGCAGCTGCGGATGTGTATGTTGCTCTAGCACCTCTATCTCCTTTACCAAGGATGGGAATATCAGCCGAGGAAGTGCCTACTCGACCACCTAGGCCCCTCTCGACGGCCCCGCCATCGCTCATTGAGCAAACTACTTCTTCGCTGGGGCAGGTAAGTGAGTTGCTATCGCTGCAGAGGACCAACTTCCGCGCGCTTAACCGTTAGATAAACAAACTTCAAGTTGACGAGATACGACACAGATTGAGATAAAGATGAGCTGCGTACATTACAATACCAATAGAATGCTATCAAACCTCTGCACTTGCGAATTGACAACATTCTACAAGGATCCGATGTTCGATATGATGGTGAGTTTGATACGTATGAGGATACATACAAGAAAGAGAGAATAGATCACGCAAATTTTGAACTGTAAGCTGGCTTCAACATCGCATCTTCAGCAATCGACGGACGCGTCAAATAGAAATACCAACATTTACTGGCAAGTACACACAATGGCCTACTTTTTACGATCCCTACATGGAAAGCATCCATAATATCAACTTACTTAGGAATGCTGAGTGCCTCCACGTTAATGGAGTTTCAGATACTCTGAGCTTGTTTTTTAGTCTTGATGTCTTAATGCCTTTTTTTACTACTTTGTCAAATATTATGTACTACTTACTTATCTTATTGTTTAATTTTGTTTTCTTTTTACATTAGTATGTATGTATATTTTAATGTATGCTACCTATTGTTTTCTACAATCCCCCTTGCTTTGTATTAGAGTGTTTATATTTAAAATCTTATGCATCTTGTGTCGGCCTGTAAGAGATTGGTACACTTACCATCACTAATTTGAAAATGATGAACCTACCTTGAATGTTATGGTGTACTCGCTGTAGGGTAACCTAATTGTTAAAATAAATAAATAAATCTACCTAATCTCTGCAGAGCTACGACGAAGCTTTGGTTATTAGGCACGTCCTAAACCAGCTACCCAATATTTCCTTCAACAGACAATCATGGCCATACCTGCAACACAATCAACTCGCCAACCCTGACTAATAATGTTTCCAAACCTATCGATTTACCCCTGGATGCGAGCGTTTACTCAGAGATACTCATGAGCGGTCTGCTCAAGGGTCCGCATGTCTCCCATCACTCAACAAATAAGGCTGGGCTGGATACTGTCAACATAATTATCTAAAGCTAAACAGCCACAACAGGAGATGATATTCATTTTGAAGGAAGCTGAGATGAACAATGCAATCATGAATTTCAAAACGATGTCTTTTGATGACATAATGAATAAACGTAACAACTATCTAACATTTCCGAGATATTCAATGCAATAGGGTGGCAATCTCCGTTTACTATCGAAGCAAAGTTTGTATTTCAAGAAAGGATTGCTGGGATAACCATGACGTAACAGAAAATATAAACAACGAGTGGCTACAACTAAGAAGGAATTCTCAAACTCTATGTAAATTACAAAGGCCTTGTAAACAAAAATTATGCAATTAATGAATTTTGCGACGCATCAGTAAAGGCTTGTACTATTTACTTTGTAACCTCTAAAGGCGAGTTCACATCGACGATTAAGACCGCTAAAACAAAATTAGCGCCTGTGAAATTACTAATACTTACCACGGACTTAACTTGTGCGCTATTACATGTATTATGCCTCATAAAGGAGGACAAGGAAGCATTTTCGCGGATGCATGCTGTACAGATTTATGCGTGGAACGACTCTTGGTTGGCTACATATAGACACCAACAGACGGACACGATTTGTAGCTAACAGGGTTCATACTTTACTCAACAACATACCATCATGATCATGGCACCACGTTCGCTCTAAAGACATGTCTTTGCACATTTCGCATCGTGTGTATCGCTACTAGACTAGACTTGTGACCTCTTTGTTTGTTTGTTTTTGTTATTTGCTCCTCAATATGTCCATAAATAAAGATTTTTTATCCTTCCATAAATCTTATCTTTACATAATATTTTTTTATAAAATTTTTTTGATGTTAGCTTTAAAATTCTAAGAAATATAATGCAAAAGAATGTGCTTAAATAATATTTTTTTTAAATTCTTCTTAATACTATGTTTTATGAGAACCATATAGTAAGTTATATTTTGTTTTTGATATATCTACCAAAGATTATTATCTCAGAGGAACTTTCATGATGTCAATCATTGTATTGTATGTATGTTTCATAATAATTACTTAAGTTATAAAATTTATCAGTAAGGTATAGTTAGTGCCAAATAAGATGGCAATACTGGTCATTCACCTCTTCCTCTAGAAAATCGTAAAATGTAGTGAAATTATTCTGTCGTTTTCCATACAAACCTAAAGCGAACCTGTTGTTGCTAGAGTATCGTGGTACAAGCGTACTAGGAAGCAAAGGATCTGGTACACTCGCGCGAAAGACACTTACTCGAGTGGCAATTCTAGCGAATGGACACTTGAATAAACATGCTTTAACGTAGACCTTCGTAGCACGTGCTAAGATGCTACGAAAGAAAAATCACATTAAACTCCTAATACCTCTCGAAAAAACATCGCACAGAGTTGCATATTTCACCATTGTGTAGAAAGTTTTCTTTCTTGTTATATAAAATATCTTACCGTCTACCCCTTTCATTTCCTTTCCTTTATCGAGAAACATACTTTAACGAAGACCTTCGTAGCACGTGCTACGATGCTACGAGGGATCGGCGTAGCATACAAAATACTTCAACGCGCACGCACTTACTCACTACTCATTAAATCTTATTTTGTAGACCATCTAGCACGTGCTACGGATGCTACGGGTGGACTGGCGGCAACAGTAACTAGATTTTACGCATTTATGTCTGTGTAGAGTCTGTGAGACATTCAAAACTGTTAGAAGTTTACACATTTCAAAGAGGTGTATAAAGTCAGGGAGCCAAACATAAAAGTTTGATTCTCGAGGTATTGATATGTTCACCGTATAACGGATATTAAATATCATACATATTATCATTACATTTTATAAATATCATCATACATATAATATCAACATAATTGATTGTCTCGATATTCTGTCACTGATTCAAATCCAAGTTCCGCGCCGTGCTGTCAGTCGCCGAAACGCTATGAAACTATATCCCACCGTGCTCTATACTAACTTCCGTAGAAACTCTATGAAACTCTCTCATCATTCACATAGACATGTAACCTTTTCAACAAGGAATATTCTAACAATATGGATTTATTCTCTTTAAGGCAAAATAGCATAAAATTCAGATTAATAAGTATTTCCTTGCAGATTAAATCTATTATATCTATTATCTTACTAAACTTACTTTATCCTGTATGTAGTTTTTGGTTAGATTGACTTAAATCTACTATAATATAATATTATATGTATATCTATTGAGTAGGGTTTTCTATATCAGTAAGGGTTTTCTATCTATATTATTGTTTTGTTTTAATTGTTAGTTGTTGGTTATTAATACTGCTAGATTGCTTTTAATTTTTTAAGGACTCATTACGTATTGTTTACCCATAAGCGCAAACTGTTAGGTTAAGTTACCCATAAGTACCAACCATAACTGTTAAATAAGCTGTATGACTTAAAAATTGCCGTGAACGCGGAGTCAATAATGGGCTTATATGGGGATGCTTATGTTCAGAAGTGGACTGGTAATGGCGGTTATATTATCCGAGCGTATTTCAATCAAACAGAACTGTAAACTACTGGAATTCAACGGTAGAAGGTTTACATTAAGACGGTATTATTTGTAAGAAATAATTCCCAAATACTGTACTTGGATATATAAATAAAATATATATATATATATTTTATCGACTTACAAAGATAAACATTCTTTTGAGACGCCTTGTACTATTGAAAGCTCGATATTTCAGACTTGATATTTTATCGAGTGATATTATGAAGTGATACGCAGAATTAGACTCCGCAACCTTATCTTACAATTTAAAGTAAGTTTTTATTTTGTAGGTTTTTACTCAGTCTAGCACTAAAACCTTCTTACCGTAAAACTGATAGTTGTCTTCCTTCGTTGAGTCTAGACGAAAAAGTTGCGAATTTTATAAGTAGAATTTATTTAAATTATTTGACATTGTCTAAATCTGATAACAATAATTTTGACCTTGGTCGCCGTTTATTCTCTTGGATCTTTGTTACTAAAAATAATAGGAACTTTGAAAAATAATATTATTTAAGTCCAGCAAAGATGGGGATCGGATGGTTATTCGGTTCAGGCCCTTCGTAAGCATATTAATTTGTTTCTCCACCTCCTACAGCCTATATTGGTCCACTGCTGGACCCAGGCCTCCCCCTGATAAGCGCCTTATTGGCTTTTATCTCACGGGGATAATGCCCATAATCCCCACGCTGGGCATGCGGGTTGGGTATCGCAGTTCAGTGGTAGAATTGTTCGCTGCTGCCCGCCCCCCGGTGGATATCCCTTAGTCGCCTCTTACAGCACCCGCGGCGCAAAAGTTGGGGTGGTGCAAATTCAAAGCCGGCACCACACGACATGTTAATTTGTTCGTGTACCGTTATTTGAATTTGTAAATTTTTTTACTAATTGATTTGTAATTTTTGCAGGAAGGACGAACAGCCGGTTTCTTGTGGGCAAAAGTTCAAAACATTCTTAGCTGTGCATTGGCAAGGACTGTTTATTTTTCTTTATCCCCTGTTATTGAGCCCCATGCTGTTTCCTTTTCCACCTGAGGTAAGATACTTTGTACCTACATAATATGTACTTATATCCCTTTCTTAGACTCTCGATGCGCGTCGAGAAGCTGGACTGTCGCCATAATGTAAGATTTGGTTCATTTATGGTGAGTTTTCTAACTCAAAATATGTCGATTTTCTTGTGTGAGGAGTTTTGGCCGCGGAGTGGCAAGTTCCGACGGTTCACTGGCCGCCTGCAAGGGGACATCGCCGTGCACCTTATTGCGACATCTACACGTCGCGTCGCCGCAATAATAATTTTGGTGTTGTAAATGTTTAGTTTTTATATTTTATGTATGTTAGTTTTATGTATATTATATCTATGGACGTTTTGAAGTTTTCTTTATTGTCAATTTTAATTTAACAGTAACTTACTAGATAAAGGATAAGATAAGAATAATAATAGTCCGCTCAACAATAAAATAACCCCGTGGCCAGACCCAGTTAGTAGACATCAGACCATTGGTAAAGCTAGTTTTAAGTTCCGGCTGGGTGTCAAAACAAATATACTCGCAGACTTTAGCACGCACACACTCGAAGGTACTTTACAATCTGGGCCGGTTTCAGAATATGTAATTTTGAACACTTATTTGATTTTTTTATATTTTTATATTTGTTTTATTTCAGGATTGGAAATGGACTGCCTATACGTTGCTGGTCATGGGATTATTCTGGGTGACAGAATGCATACCGCTGGCTATAACTTCGTTTTTACCAGTCATAATTTTTCCTCTAACTGGTGTCATGAATGCGAAAAATTGTTGTGCATGTTACATGAATGTAAGTTTGATCAACCCCACTGTAATATATTGACGATTTCAGGCAAATTGACTCAAGCGCCACTCACGGCAATATTGAGTTATGTGTGTCACCATCAGATAAGACCCATACAATTATAATAATCCTAGTCACTTTACAATTTTCCGGAAAATAAAGAACACATTTACAATTTAAGGCATTCAAAAACTTAAACTTATAATTCGCCTAAGCTTAACGTAATATAATAAAGTGACAAACCTGTGAACTAATCACGGCCTTGTTTTGCTATTTTACATATTCTCCCAATGAGCACTTGTAAAATAATAAACTGTCCTCTAATTGGTCGAAGTAGCTGGTGCTCATGTCTGTGTTCAATGACAGTTTGGACACTATTAGCCACTGTTCCACTCATTCTACAACTTTACTATGGATATTATTGAACAAACAAAAATTATAAAGTTACTAGAATTTTAATAATTTTACGGTTCTTACTATCCAATACGATGCCATATACATATTCGGAGTCAGCGAATATTTCGAATTTTATTTTACCGCTAGAGATTATGTGAAAACTCTCTCAGGTCTTTTTGCGGTGCTAAGTGCCAAGCTACATGATTTTGACAATTTTTAGGTAATCGAGATCGGTTTCGAAACTCTGTCTTGCTATGTCTGTCCTTTTGTACCTCTTTAATATCTCAGCAACTACTTGAAATTTTAATTAATGATACATATCAAGCGCCTGTATAAATTATAAGAAAAAATATGAAAAAATAAAATTAAAATGAAAATAATGTTCAACACATATTGTGATGTCGAAATGTCATAGACCTACAAGGTCAAGTTGGATAACAAACGAAAGGTAGGTTCGTACATATAGGTTACGCATAGGTTACGGTTAGGCATATAGGTATAGGTTTCATAGATTTTTTAAATATTTAGAAATGAGTCGAAAAATTTATAAACATTTTGAAAAAAATCGAAAAATTATTTAGACCCCCCTATCTCCAAAGTTTGCATAGCGATCCATCTGTAATGTATGCAGCTTGGCTACCTACTATTTTTAGGTACATGTTCATTAAATAGCCAAGTCCCAAACCGGTACCTTTAGTAGGTACATGTTTGTTTAATTGACAACAATCGAAACCCTTGGCGCGCGAGTTACATTCGCATTACGACGGTGCTCACTCGTTTTAACAAACTGGCACTTAGTACTACCTTGTGTTTTTTTTCCGAAAAATAAAACTTAAATCGGCTCATAAGTAAAGTTACCAAAATAGCACTTAAATAAATTTGCCTTTTTAGGGTTTCGGAGATCGATTTTGAATGAAAGGTATCGGTTTGTACATCTCAAACAAGTTTTTAAAATTCCTGTAGGTTACATACTTCTCGAAATATACTGAATAAGTCGAACATTTTACCATTAGAAACCTTCTTTACGCCGAAGTTAGCAAACCGATCTATCTGAAATGTCGGTACCTTCAATTTTTAGGTATTCATTTAATAGCAAAGTCTCTAACCGGTACATAAAGTTAATATTATATACTTGACAAACGTTCGAAGCCCTCGGCGCGCGAGTCACACTCGCACTTGACGGATCTTGTTTTAAGCGGTTACTGTCTGTCCCCGGGGAACCGTTACGCATACTGCACACATTAATTTCGATGCCACCTCTTTATTTATTATACATATATGATACAGAATGTAGGTGCGTACATTCTAGATCATATTATAAATAGAAAAACTACTTATTTCCTAGTCTAATATTAGTGTATACACTCAAAATCAATATTACACTTCTTATTGATGTTTGGTGTATGTCAATAAAATTTGCCTTTGTTTGTTTTCCAGGACGCAATCATGATGTTTCTAGGGAGCTTGTTTCTAGCATACTCTGTAGAGCAGTCTGGTTTGCACAAACGTATGGCCTATTTTGCCATCAGAACTATTGGATATTCTCATTTAAAGTAAGTCTGAAAGTAAAAAAGCTTGTCAAAGTCAAAAACTCTTTATTTCCATAAATACAATAAATGTTTACTTAGAAAAGGTCAAATTCTTAATAATTTAACACTGTCGCGGAAATAGTGATATTTTTGATTACAGTACAGTACTTGGCACTTTTTATCGGCTGGTGCATATTTTATTTATCAATATCCATATCAGTAGAGTCTAAAACCAATTCAAGCTGAATTCAAACCTTCGTTGTGTTAACATGCTAAGCTTTATTTATAAACAAAACTTATTTTTTTATTTAAAAAAGTAGGGGCTTACACCAACATCCATATTGGAGATGGAGAGAACACAAAAGGGTTAAAATATGACACTGAATTATACCTTACATCAAAGTATGAATTACGTACATCATATTCGGTTTGTATTACACGTAAATACATGCAGTATTAACGGAGTTATAACTACGAGAAATATTGACAAATTTTTCAAATTCCGAGATTCTGGGTAATCTCTGCGTGACGTCATCAGTTCTGTGGTTATAAGCCGTTTGCCACACGTTATAGTGAAACTTTTACATTACGCGCCTGGATTACGTGTTTATTTATTAGTTGGTAATTGTTGTAACAAAAAATAATTACAAAAAACCTGAGGAAATAAGTAATAGAAGAAAGAACTCCCCAGTTCGAAGCATAGCCTCCAAATGCGTGCTCCACAGCCCATCTAGTTCCGAATCTCGTACGTTTGTGACTACAAATTCGGTTCTAGAGAGGTTAAGGCCAGCCGAAAATCTGCCACGAGTATGTGGTTGGTAAACCTTTTCATAAATATACATATAAAGATTAGATAGTTTGATGGTGATAAAAAATAATTGTGGGTATAGTTGATACCCACAATGATTTTATATCTATCTATAAATTTTTCGGTAACTCCCATATGTTCTATAGGACTGTGACGTCATAGAATTATTGACACTTTTTTCCATGTAGTTTCCCATGGTAGAACTATTCAAACGAATCCTGGTCCATTTGTTCTATAGAACCTACAATAAATAATAAGTTATTTATTCGTAGTATAGAACTAATAATACATTGTAAATACCCAGCAGTTCTATAGAACTGTTGGTCCATAGAACTGTTAAAACTTTTTTTATCCTTGTAGTACCTACCGATACGATGTAGTACCATGATACAACTATTGATACTAAATTTGTATCATTTGTTCCACAAAACTAATCGATTGAATTGCTTAAACATTTTTGTCATAATTGTTCTACGACGAGACTCTGTGATCATGAGTAAAAAAACCAATCGAGCACGTTCAAAAAATAAAATTAACAGAGATCGCTTCTTAATGGACTCACAACTGCTAAATTGTGTTTTTAACTAATAATAAATGAGCTGAATATTGACATTAGTGTTTTCTACAAAAAAAATTACCTACAGGCTGGCTGCATTAGATGTGATGTAAGGTCGATTAATCCTGGACAAAATTAGGAAACCATTCATTTAATACTAAATATCGGTTATAGGTATTTTATTCAATAATTTTACAATACCTCCAGATTACTCGGGGCTATGTCCATTGTAACAACATTTGTATCTATGTGGATTACGAACACTGCAGCCACTACAATGGTTATACCTATCAATTTTGCTATGCTGAAAGTATTTGAAAATGTGAGTGCCTAAGCTTGTCTCTTATTTCGTGTCACCCCATTAATTTACATATTTTTATAGGATTTTCAGAATTTAGTTTCTTAAGTACCTAAGGTACCTGCGGGTATTAAGGGCCACCTAAATTGAAACTTGAAAATTTTGAATACCTAATTTAAAAACAGGGTATTTTAAGTATTTATTGGTATTCTGATATAGTAAATTTTTTTGGGTTTCTATTAAAATTTTAAATCAATAATAAGCTTTTTATAAACCCATTGCTTTGGCCTTATTAAACCTAGGTGATTCAACAAGGTTACATAAAAATTTTATCTTTTTGCGTTTATTGAATATCATCGAGCACATACCAAATAGAGAGGAAATAATGGTATTTCAAATTTCGAAATTGATCAGTGTTTTTTCACTAATAAATGACAACTCTCGCTCGCTATACTAGTGTTGTGCTGACATAATAAAATATTGTATCGGTACTCATTTTAATTCAATTTTAATTATATCATAAGATATAATTAAAATTTATCAACTTTATTAAGTTATTTGATTAGTGTAACTTTTATATAAACTCCGGGATTTTGCATATTATTTCATCGATATAGTATAAAATTGAACTTTATTTTTTTACAATACTAATTCATTTTCAATCATCGAATCGAAAAAAATTGCTCATAGCGATAATAAAGATGCTCTTTGTACTCCCGCGATTCTTATTACAACAACTTAATAATATATATTACGTAAAATTACATATATATTATTAAGTTTTTTTTACTTCTCATTTATAGTACCTACCTAAAGCAACAGACGTTACTTATTCAAAAAACAAAACAATTAAATAGGTACATGCAAAGTAGTATAAAGCCAATTTTTCATGGCCCTTACACGATATGTAAGTGGCCCTTATTATAATTATAAAGAAACAGATTCCACAAAATTTAATTAAATAATAATAAAATATTCATGTAATGATTAAAACTTCCCTTGATTAGTAAACACTATTTACTAATTTTTAATGAAGATTTTTAACTGTGAAGTGATCCTTATCAACTACGTGGGCGGGGTCGCTTCTGATATGATGGCCGATCCGAGCTTGACGCGATTTTGTATATTAGCCCTTAATACCCGCAGGTTTATTTATATGTCCCAAAATTACCCTTTTCCACACTTGATATGAGCTTACATCAGAACCCAAAATAGCAAGACACAAGAGCTTACATGATGAATCAGTCCGTAGACGAAAAAGATCGCCAATTTACTAATCACGACTATAATGAATGATACATTTTGTAAAAAGTTCGATAATTGTCGCAAATTTTATACGCGTAGTTTATCAAACATAAACTACGCGTATATACTAACATTTCTAGGCTAAATATAATTAAATATATGAAATATTTCACGTTACATGTGAATTTAGCCCTTTTCTTTGTAAAGGGGCATTAATGTTTAAGGCTAAGATTACATGTAAGGTGCGTTAACGCGCGTCAATGCTCGATCAAATTAAGTGTTCAGATGACAACGTTAATGCGCGTTGTGACTCTCGTTACTCTCAGTCTGGTCAAAAAGAACGTGAAGCGCGCTCTCAACTGATCAAAACTGCAAAATGATGTTACATAGCAATCAAAGCGCGAGTGAACGCGTGATCGCCTGCTTCTAGATATTTTTTCTCTGAGCGCTGCTGCGTTAACGCGCGCTGGCGTGCGTTGACGCGCGCGCATGTGAACAGTTGTTAGGTAAATAACCGAATGTTTATACGCACGATTTTGAAAAACGAGCGTCTAAATTCGACATCTGAATATACCTTTAGGGTGGATTTTTCGGACGGGGCAGTAAGGGGAAGTACCGTAACCGGGGGTGTAGCTAAATTAAAATATTCTATTAAATATTTTTGAAAAAAAAAAATGTTCTTCCCCGTTTACAGATTTTAAAGGAATTTGTTGTTGCGTGTTCGATTCCTGCCTCTGGACAAATTTTTCTACTATCTGCAGATATTTGTTCAGGGTGTTCTGGTCGTTTATGTATAATAAATAATATCTATGTAGTGTACTGTATTAAGTATATCAGTTATCTAGTACCCATAACACAAGCTCTGCTCAGCTTGGGGCTAGATAATGCTGTGTGAATTGTCCACCATTATTTATTTATTTAATCCGCAGATAGGTAGACTTGCTTGGTAATTCTATTCGCGGATAGACTAAGAACTGAAGAATTATGACGAAAGCAGAATCTAACGTAAGGGTCATTAGAAGTTATCCACATCCGTCATTCATGACGAAACTGAACTGAAATTATACAAAAAACTGCTTCTGACGAAAGAGGAATCTGACGGACGTGCTCTAAATCATTTTTTTCCTAAGACTATTTTCCTATAGCTACGCCGGTTAAAGTACCTCACATCGAAGAAAGAAAAATATATAGTTTATTTGTAGCTAAGAAAACAAAACATGTACAGAAACTAATTAAATTACCAACACCATATAAACTATATAATATTATTACCCACTTATAAAATACCTTAAAGCTACAAACTGGCTTTCGACTCAGCATATGTTGTGATAGCTATAGGTTATAGCTACTACAACGCTGATCTTCCGTCGAAACCATTACGTTACGTCACGTACGCGACTATACAAAGAAAAGTTACTATAAAGAAAAAGAGAAAAGTCCAGTAGAGTCTGTAGATAAATAACTAGAGCTATAAATAATTAAATAGTCATAATAATACATCACTGCCCCGTCCGAAAAGTCCAACCTGTATACATGCTTGTACACAGTGTAATAGGCATATTGATGACTGTTTGGTAAAATAACGATTCTTAGAGCTATACAACTTTACAACTTACAATTTTTTCATAGGAAGGTTTAATGGTCATCTACAATAAAAATAGGGATGGAGACCAGGAGGCATCTGATATCACAACTTGCTACTTCTGTGCTGCTACTTTTTCTGCTACCATCGGTAAGGTCTCTTTTGATACCCTACCTTTTTATATAGTTTTGTTAAAAATAAACATAGCATGGAACAATAGAAAGAGAGGTAACACATTTTATTAATTATTTAGAATGTAAACCACAAAATGCTTGCTCGAGTTCATGTTGGTGAAGTTAACATCTTCTAGCAGAGCATAAATAAATTAGAGTTCTGTTCGTATGCAGGTGAGTTCTATAGTTCCTGATACTTTTCAGGAAAAGTTCTGACGTTTGCACAAAAAAAATTGAAGTGAAATTATGCTCTGCTAACTTTGCGTAGCAGAGCATTTAGCAGTTGAAGATAGAGAACTCAATATAAAAATCGATTTTTCATCCCATTTATTCGAAATGAGGCAAAAGGTTCCTCGATTAGTGCAAACAAAGTGGGTCATTCCAGCGCACTTAATAAGAGTGACGAAATCACTTTTGAATTTGGAACACTATTTTATTAAAAAGTTTAAACACAATTCGCTTCAATTAAAGTCCTGGCCGGTAGTAAAAAAAGCGCTCTTGCCGATGCGGCATTGGCTATGCAAATTTAAAAAAAGAATTCGGGGGAAAATGTAATAATTTTATTAAAATATTATAGACAATTTTAATTGAATTCACACAAATTGCATAAAAGATGAGTTCTAGCAGTGAAAGAGAAATATTAATACTAAAAATAAATTTATAATTTGGTTAAAGTACCTAAATTCGTCAGTACTAAAAGCATCTCCTATTTATTTTTTATTATGAATTTTTCTCATAGTTTAAGATGAAAAGCAGAGTGTGCCACACGTTACCAAATTTATTTAACCTCGAGCGACGTACATTATATCCCTCGCTACGCTTAGGATTCTACTCCAGAATCCTTTGCTTCGCTCTGGATTAAAAAAACCGCTCTCGCCGTAAATACATTATTTTGTTTCCTTGTGACACAATTAACTATTTTGCATAAATTAATATTAAAATAAATAAATAAAAAGTTTGTTTATTCCCACGTTATCAAATGTCCATGAATTACGCATTACAAAATTTAAAAATCAATGACACAATAAAATTGTTTCGCAGCCCTTCAACAGAATCGCAACCTAAGTAAAGAGTTAAAACCCTGTTGAAAGACTGCATGATGGGTAAAGCAAACTTGCTGCCCACAACCTGTAGGATGGTGTTGGTACTGGCCCATGTTCTGCGCAGCAGCGAGAGTTAACTTCTTTTGTCCATTATTGGCATTAGTTGTTGCTTTGCTCCACTTATCACCTCAGCATACTTTTTTAATTCCATTTTTAATTGCAGGTGGTATTGGTACATTGGTTGGAACTGCTACAAATTTAGTTTTTAAAGGCCTGTTTGCAAGGTATTTTTTTTTACTTCTTTCTTCTTATTCATTACTATACTAGTTTGACCGGAACCGCTGTTTAACCCGCGCCTGAGGTATGCGGCGGCGGCGAGACGGGGGGGGGGGGATCGGCTGCTCCGATCCATCAGTCTGCCGTCAACGCTCACGGCGGTAGGTAGCTTTTGTACCAGACTGTCTATGTGAGACGCACATGAGATAAATATCCAAAGATGGGTCGAAGACCGCTGAATACTTTTGAGAAAAAAGCAGACAGAGAAAGCTTTGAATATAAATGTGATGCGAATATTGCCAAAATCATGGCGGAGGATACTGCAAAAAAACCGCAAGAAATGTGATAAAAGCGGGCAAATCATCACCTGAAAAGTTGGGGCGATTGAAATTTTATTCGAAAAAAAAAACAAAAACTATAAAGAAAAAACATGTTGTTGATGATTTTGATTTAGGAGTTATCAGAAGAAAAATTCATCAGTTATATGAATTTGAAAACAGAGTGCCTAGTGTCTGTAAGTTACTATCAAGTTTGAAACAAGATGGCATATTAAATTGTGGAAGAGAAATTCTAAGAAGCCTTTTACACACAATGGGTTACTGTTTCAAAAAATGCAAATCGAAGAGACATCTCCTTCTAATATTGTAGTGTGGCGGAAAAAATCCAGAACGCAAAACCACAACACATATTTCCTTGATGAAACATACATTAACGCAAGTCACCATGTAAGCGAATATTGGCAATCAAAGTCAAAGTCAAAGTCAAAAGTCTAAAACTCTTTATTTCCATAAATACAATAAATGTACACTTAGAAAAGGTCAAATTCTTAAATTAAGAATTTGATTATTATTAAATAATTAAACACTGACACGGAAATAAAGTGATATTTTTGATTTTAGTCGCTTCGGTATGTAGTCTAAAGTAAAGAAGCGACGAAGAAACCTTTAGCCTGGTAGTTAGTTGTTATTTTTCGAGTTGGAGCAAATCCCGTCCCAAGCTTTTTTATCCTCTAGAATCTAGATAATCTGATATTTTATAGTAGGCCTTTTTACACAAGAAGGTTTTGACAATTTTGTTTGAATTTATTTACTGATAATTTTTGCAACTCACTAGGAGTTTTGTTGTAGAAGCGTATACATTGCCCTTTAAAAGATATATTAATTTTGTGTTGTCTAGTTGTGAGCACAGAGATTTTATGTTTATTCAAATTATGTACATCGCTATTTTTAGGGAACCGATTGATATTTATTTCTATGAGTGTACAATAGGTTTTCATAAATATATTGACATGGTACTGTCATTATGTTTATTTCTTTGAATTTATCACGCAGGGATTGTCTGGGACCCATACTATAGATAGATATCGATATCGTCGTTCGAACCTGGAATTCATGCTGATATTAGAAAAGGACGGCATTTGGTAATTCTTCACGCTGGCTGTCGCAATGGCTTGGTTGATGGTGCATTGACGGTATTCAAATCAGATGCTAAGACCGGTGACTATCATGGAGATGTCTCCATTTCGTTCATGTGAACGGGCCTACTTTTTATAAGTGGGTAGATGAAAAGTTAATGATAAATTGCTGCCGAATTCTGTATTTGTCTTGGACAACGCGTCTTACCACAGCGTTCAGGTTGACAAGAAGCCAACCATAGCAAGCCTCAAAACTGAAATGCAGAACTGGTTAAGGCGCCACAATGTTGAATTTTTGGAAGCTATGACATAATCTCAACTGCAACTTCTTATCGATAATACACAAAAAGAGCCCATGTACAGAAATGATAAACTCCTGAAAGCCCATGGACATACTTTTCTACGATTACCGCCGTACCATCCGGATTTGAGTGTGTCTGGGCTGATATTAAAACCAACATAGCCCATAACCATATTAACTCTTCTCTAGATAAAATAATAAACTTATTGAATACATTGCTATCGGAGTTCACGGAGGAAAAATTGCAGAAATGTGATGATCATGTCCAAAAAAATTAAAACAATTACTGGGTACATTTGATATTATTATCAATCCATTAATAATAAATTTGCAGAACGACTCAAATTCAAGTACCGATAGCGAAACGGAAGATGAAGTTGAAGCAGAATCTATTTCAGAATATATGTAGATAATTTAGTTGTAAAAAAATATAAACATATCGTTACATAAAATCATCATATCGTTTACGATATCGTAAGATCTATCCGACAATATCGATCTCATGTGTACTTTTGCTCTTTTTTCCTCAGCTCCCACCTCGCCGCACTTTCTTAAGGAGCGGTACAGCGGTTCCGGTCGAACTATAGTTATTGTTGCATTTTTGGTCTGCCTCTGCCAATAGGGTTAACAAAAAGCTTATATAAAAATGCTTTAAGTTGATTATTCCATGCGTAATGCATAAAATGCGAAGTGCCCACACTACGAAAACTGTATGTAATTTCTATATTTTTTTAAGCTCTTTTAATTTGAATTTGATCACAAAATCTATGGTTTGATACAATTTTATACGCTTAATAAAAATACCGTAGTGGGCCTTCTCATTGCCGCGCCGCGCGCCGCGCGCCGCCGCCGCCGCGCGTGTCCTTGTCTATTGGTCCAGAACGCGGTCGCATTGCCACTGCCATCCTGATGTGCATTGAGCCCTTACCTTGACCCCGATCCCAGTATGGCTGAATGTAATGACTTGACTTCTTTGTATTTGGCAATATGTGACTGGTTTGTCACTTTTCTGCCAGTGTCCAGTTCATGGAAATTTCATAGTCATGGTGAATGTAATGTACATTTGAATCACATTATGACAGAAGTATCCAGATTGAGTAACGAGCGTCAAGAGTGAAGAGGTTGAAAATATTCTAGATTAGATTAAGTAGCAACACGCATACACATTCAGCTCTGCTTATGAGGAAACACAAAGGGATAACATTTTACACATGCTACAGATAAAGCTCTATTTGTTCAAATAACTAATTTTGTTTCTAACGCACTCAAAAAAGGTCTGTGTCCATACTGTGATTGTTGCCAACCTACCAAAAAAATTACCCTAGTTTATTATTAGGTATATCAGGCATGTAGTTTTAACATCTTATATAAACCACTAGTAGCAAACTGCCAAGGCTTAAAACGCAAGTCTATGACGGTCTGTAAGGATGCACGTTTCGTGTTGGCGCGAGAGAAAAAAAAAGTGGTTAAACTTTTGTGCGTTTCCACAGGTCATATCGCGCTTAGCGCGAAATAAAAAAATGTAGTAATATTTTTCTGCGTTTTACAAGTATAGGCTGAGCGGGGCAATTCTGTACAAAAAAAAATACGTCAAATTTTAACTTTTGTTTTTTCCTGTTATTGAGTTTCGTGTATTCTGGCAAATTGGTGCTAACTAACTTTTATATGCTTTTTCTTCTAGTTTTCGTTTAAAAAAACGCTTAAAATACATATTACAAATTAAACTTTAAACTGGAAAATGCCAGCATTACCCCACGGCGGCGGGGTTATTCTGTGTGATGGTAATATTATTGATACCAATGATGCTATGATAATATAACCCGAAGCTTTTCAAACTGGACAACTCAGTACATCCGAATTTGAGCCTTCGAATCTTCTGAAATGGTTCATTTTCTAAAAAAAACGTTTTTAAATTATAGCGGGGTACTTCTGTCACCACTCTCCAAAAAACTGTTAATTAAATAATAAATCCTAATAAAATAATAGGTAATAAAACCTGTTAATTAAAAAAAAACTTAAGGTTTTGTGAATCTGAATCAACAAATTTCTCAAGTCTCTGTTGTAGGTATTTCGTCAGTCTGATAAACTCGAACAAAGGCATACAAAGCAACATCGCTGGAGTTGTCTCTAAGATACACGCTAGCTTTATCAATGACATCACTGGTTTTTGGCAAAATCATATAAAAAACAGTGACAAATAATAGCAGCTTCATCCCAACAAAATTACCTCCCACCACTTTGTGGGATAATTATGTCAGGCTCAATAACTTGTAAAAAACAAAGAGTAAGGACGAAAAAAATAGATTAAAATAATCTCCAGGTTATACCTACTTAACTTGTCAAAGTATTCACAAGTTAAGGGGTATCCAGAATGCCATGCATACATTTCCGACGTTGCCGTCCTATCTATGTGATGAAAATTATCACAATATTTAAAAAATCACAGCTCTTCAAAAGTTTATCCTTCCTTTTAAAATATTTTGTGTAGTTTTATAATATCTCTCAAAATAGACGTCGCACAAAGTTGCGGATCACACCATTTTGTAGAGAATTTTGTTATCTTCGCCTTTGTTTTTCTATGAATTGTGTAACTTTCTCCTACCCTTCCCACTTCCATCGCCACAAAGAGAAACATACTTTAACGTAGAACCTCTTAGCACGTGCTACGATTCTACGAAGGACTGGCGTAGCATACAAAAGACTTCAACGCGTTCGCACTTTCTTACTACACTAAATAATATAATGTTGTTTCGAGGATTATTGTCAATAATGTAAAAATTACTACCACATACATTCTCACACCCACATATATAAAATCAAACAACACTGCCTACACGAGACCCTATATTACTAAGCCTCCGCTGCCTGTCCATCCGTCTGTCAGCGGGCTGTATCTCATGAACCGTAAAAGTTAGTTTACAGTTGAAATTTACACAGAATGTGTATTTCTCTTGCTGCTACAATAACAATTAATAAAAATGAAATAATTATTGAAATTGAAGGGGGCTCCCATACTTCCTATTTCCCATACTGCTATTTTTACTCTACTTTTGTCAAGGCTGTATCTCTTGAACCGTAATAGGTAGACAGTTGAAATATTAACAGGGTGTGCATAATTATTGCTGCTGACAAATAATAAAATAAATATAATATAATAATTAAAGGGTCCGACGGTCATACCAAGGAGAGTACCAATCACTGAAGTTAAGCAACGTGTATGTTTCAATTTATGTTTTTTGTTTAGATTGTTTTTACCCAAGGTAAGTGTACTCGGAAACAGTTTCGAGAAGGTGGCCATGTAGAACCCGGTGTACTAATTATCTATCCATACTAAATAATGACATGTGTATTTTATCTAGATTTTTAAAATTATTAATTTAAGTATTTTGTCTTTTCAAATTGTACAATTTGTGACTTGCCTTGTTTATCGACCTATGTTATAAATGGTAAATAAATAAATTAAATTAAATGATCCCGCCCAGCTTGCATTGCCGTACCAGTACCTAAACAGCGAAATAAGCTCCGGAGGAATTTGGGTCTCGGTCGCGAGCTTCCGCCACAACCTGTCGTAGGAAACAAGATCAAAAGCTTTTGATAGATCTAAAAACAGGCGTAGACAGGTGTGCTTCTGCTCGTGTAGTAGTGGACGGTTCGTTTAAGAGTTAACACTGCGGTTTCAGTGGACAGTTCGGCTCTAAAACCGAACTGTGCATCGTGCAGTTTAAGGTGTTGTAAAACGAGCAACAGTGCGGGGCTAGGTTGCCTTGTATTCGACACACGACGCTCCGTACAAATAGCACCACACGCGAAATCTGGATACTTTTATCATCTGTGATTTGGATTAGGTAAGAAAATAAACTATAGGTACTTAGGATTTCGCCGATTTTTACGTTGCTCTTGCACATTTTCCATAATAAATTGTTTCCTATATATTAAGTTTTACGTGTATTTTTCAGTACGTATCCTGAAGCGCCTGAGTATTTATCTTTCCCGAAATATTCAATGTTTGCTGTACCGACCATGATTGCACTGGAAATAGCTCATTATTTGGCCCAAGCTATAATATACCTCGGATTGTTTAGGTAAATACCAATTGTTATGGAACCCAAGAATATGATACTTTCGCTTACTTTGGATAGCTCAGTTTCTTTATTTAATATACACATTTGTCTTTTGTTCGCCATACCAATTATGGTAGGGCTAACAAAAGACAAAATCAGGTAAAAAAAAAACATTTATGTTGGTATTTCGCGAGGTATTGACTGGCATAGACTCTGCAATACGTGATTTTTAATATTTCAGAAAAAATTCAGCAACTGCAAAGGCTGCTACAATCACTGAAACGGGTATGCTAGCTGCTAAAAAGACAATTGAAGAAGAAACAAAGAAGTTAGGAAGTATCTCATTCTGGGAATTCGTAAGTGATATGATAAGGTTACTGGTGGGGACAGCTTAATAGGGATAACACTAAATTTTAATTTAAATTGCTTTATTTCCTTTAGACTTTACAGGACTCTTGGACACGTCACAAACTTCAAATTACATAAGTAAAACTAGGAAATAACGTGATCACTTTGATTTTTGTATACTTCAATATTTTTAAGGTAAAGTAAAGAAGCGAACAAGAAACCTTTACTTTTTTGCAAAGAATATGTTTGACAATTTGTTTGAATTTATTTATTGATAATTTTTCAACTCATTTGGTATTTTGTTGTAGAAGCGTATTGCCCTATATAAGATACAATAATCTTGTGTAGCCTAGTTGTGGCACAGCGAGTTTATTTTTATTGCTAGTATTTAAATTATGTATATCGCTATTTTTAGAGAATCGATTGATATTCCTATGAGTTTACAACAAGTTTTCATAAATATATTGACATGGTACTGCCATTATGTTAATTTTTTTAAATTTTACACGTAGAGTTTCTCTGTGACCCATATTATAGACTGCACGAACAAACCCTATTCTGCAGCACAAATACGGTGTTAATATCTGCAGCGTTTCCCACAGCAGTATGCCATAAGACATAACACTATGCAAGTAGCTGAAATAGGCTAGTCTAGAAGTATCAACGTCTGTAAGATGACGGATTTTTGGACTGCATACTCTGCAGGACTAAGTCTCTTCGATAGCTTGTCTATGTGTGGGCCCCATTGAAGTTTACTATCTAAGGTTATTGCTAGGAATATGGTACTGTTAACAATTCCTAACGTTTCTCCTTTGACGGTTACATCAGCCTTAAATTGTTTTACATTAGGTAGAACAAATCTAATACATTTCGTTTTGGTTTCATTAAGCAAAAGGTTATTGACACTAAACCAATGGACCACTTTTGAGATTGCATTATACACATCGTCGAAATTTTTCTTTGTCGTTTCACTTTAAAAATTAATGAAGTATCATCAGCAAACAATTCGATCTCGTGATTATCCTTTACAAGATGAGGCAGGTCGTTAATATATACTAAAAATAAAAAAGGACCTGGCTAACTCTGTGGTACACCCATTGTAACTACAGACCCCGAAGACCGTCTCCCATTAATGTTAACATTTTGTATCATTAATTAAGCTGTCCCCATTCGACAATAAACCGAATCAACCGACCGAAATACTAACTGCAAGTGTACAAAAGTGGTTTAGTTCGTAAGATTTAAAGGATCACACACCACGAACGCAGAAAATACGAAAACACTTATTGATTTCATATTTTTGCCGTTAATATAAATAATAAATATCAGTACATATTTCTTCTGATAAGTAGTTTTTGCACCTTTTCTCTGAACCCACACTTATAAAACTATGATTCAGTTAAATATTTTTATTATTTTCATTTCAGATGGTGTTCTTGCTATTTGGATCGGCGATTGTACTATTTTTCAGTCGCTCTCCTCAAATATTTTACGGTTGGGGTGATTTCATCTATGACCATTTTGAAATGACTGAAAAACCCCCATTGTATGACTTTTACTTATAGGCTTAGAGCCAGCGACCGTCAGACCTTCGTTATTTTATAAAAACAGAGTTTGTCTGCAAATGCCTCCCACATAATTTCAAAGTATCCAGCAGGAGATAGGAACTATCGAAAGTCTTAGAAAGTCTTTAGAAAGGGGCTTTCAAGGAAATATCTTTTGGTAGTATCATAAATAAAATTCAGCTTTTGTACTAGACGAAAGTTCACCATCATTTTATGAATGTTTAAGGCGTCTGGCAGAGCAAAGCCACAATGCAAAGTGTCTGGCAAAGGAGGACGTGATTTATTATACTCTCCCAAAGAATATATATAAAAATTGAGCTTTATATTATAACTAATTTGATATGCAAATTCGAGACTTGATAACTGCCAAAGCCACGATGACACAAACTTCATAATCGGTGATTGTTCGGTGGATGTTGGTGATAACGAAAGCTTGGCGGTTGCAGGCTCTTAGTCCATTACCTTACACACTCTACACTAATATTTTTCCCGAACTTACAAACCTAACAAAAAATTATGAAGTTGTAGCCAGCTAAAACTAAAACTAACGTAAATTGGCGTATTTTTTATTTAGGTTTAGACAAAGGTAAGTTAAATACATACGTATAGATTTCCTTTACCACCTTGTATTGAATACTTTTTAAGTAATATTTATCATTATAACTTTACTTAACAATTAACAAAAGGTTAGTTTTTTTCTTGAAGATAGTACATTTATTTCATATTTAATTTTTCAGCGTAAAGGATTCCGCTCTAGCCATGTGTGTAGGATTTTTGATGATGCTGTGCCCTTCCAATCTTGGGATTTTAGACAATTTTAAGGCCAAAAGTAAGTGTGCCTTCACAACTTTAGTTAATATTATGTTGGCAGTTTCAACTGCCTATCTCAAGCAAGAGTGAGCGTTCGGCTTACAAAGGGTGGGAGTTTTTCTGTTGTTTTCTACAAGGCATACATCTGGGAATAAAGTGAATTGCCGCGAATCTTAAACAATTTTGTAAGAAACTACATATGTAGTTTGTACTTTGGAGCATTAGGAATATGTAGACAAATAATAATGTTATTTGCACAAAAACTCTAATTATTAAACTAAATTAAATATTTCTAAATGCTCCAAAAGTAACGTTGACTCTAAATTAGTTTTAGTATGGGCTCATTGTTAATGGTAGTCCAGTCTTTTAAGCCAACAAAAATAGGGTCAACCTGGCAATTCCGAGCTAGCCAGCTGGAAACTTGAATACACCTTCATTTTGGCGTTATAACGTTATCTCATATAATTATTGTGTTGGCTTCGTAAGTTATTCAAAGTCAAATGTCACAAAAATAGTTTTTTCGCAATTATCTAGGCTTCTATTTATAGTTTTAATGATGTTGACATCTATTATAAAATTGTAGAGCATACGATATCAGGAAAACCGAACGATACAGAGGAAATACATGAAAAGTGTCTTAGGAACCTTAAAAAAAACTAACCTATCTATTACCTACTAAAAAAATTAAATGAACATACGTGGATGCACAAATTACAAAAAAAATAGTAAAAGAGATTAAAAACTTCGTGCTAGTAGAAATCGCCAAAAACTTAGCGTTTTCTAATCTAATTCATAAGAACTCTTTTCCTATGAAGATTATTAAAGCTATTATTATGTATGGCTGACCGCAGCGCGGTCTCGACCCGCTATTTCAAAAACGATTAAGTGCATAAAAAATGTTGGGAACAAAATTTGTTTCAAGTTAAGAAGCCATCACAATATTTAATTTGAATTTTGAGACAACGTTTATAACCCCAAAATAACGTATACGAGTGCAGCTGGTTAGCGTGGAATTTCTAGGTGAAACCCTAACTTGACTGGAATAATTGGGAGCATTTGGGAATATGGTGATTTTTAGCCCAAAGCCTCTTATTTTCCAAAATGCTCAAAATATACCAATAAATCGAAGTTAGTTTTTTCATATGTTAAAAGAGAATAGTTAGCTACTTGCGGAAATCAAATAATTGCGGGCTTCCGTCCCAAATGCGCAGGATGTACTCACGGGACGCAGATGGCATGTAATGATTTTAACAGACGACACCAATGGTGTTCGATGTTTTTGTTTGTTTGATCATGGACATCTGAAATTTGTTCTGTTTTGTTTGAAGGTTTATTTCACTTTATGTGAGAGAACAATAAAAAATAAAAGTCTTTATTGTAAATGTCTTATCAGTTTTCGCAACTGTCTCACTCGCACGATATAAAGTATTCATGACCCTAGACACTTACTGTCACACACACGGTAGCACGTGTAGCGCCACACAGTTGCGCATGTATTTGCCGAGACGCAACTTTTGTATTCAGAAGTGAAGGGGTGTCCTAAAAGCAAGTCATTATAGCTCTGTTAGCTCAAGTCATTATAGCTCTGTTAGCTAAAAACTAACTGTTAGAAAAAATATCCGCAAAAACGTATGCATTTGTAGTAGCAAGCTGGATTTAATAGTTATTTTTTATAGTTCTAATTTACATTTTCGGTTATTCGTACAGATGGAGCAGCACGCCACACATTTTTTGTTTTCTCATAAATTGAGCCCATCTGGACTCCTTTCACGACTTCTCTAACTCTTACTTCTTCTCTAACTCTCATGGTTTTGGATTTGGCCATCCATTCCCATCTTAAAAAACTATCCAGTACACACGTGTGTAGTGTGAAAGAGGAATACAACCCCCAAGTTTTAATTCTTTTTCAATGAGCTGGTAAGGTTTACAGCTTTTGGAAAGTAAGAAGACCTGAAGGACGACACCACGCTCAAGTTTTAAATAAAAGTTACCGGTTTTGACCTTTATTTCATTAAAATAGTTAATTTAACATAAAACTTTATCAAACTAACTTTTAGCATGTAAAAACACTTGAATACTACGATGGTTCATCTTAGTACCTACCTAACTGTTCTTTGCTAATACGGAGTGTTTGTGTTTTCATTAACTATTTTGGACCCCACAGTGTGTACTACATTAAATTATTGTTTTTTCATAATTCACTCTTACGTTCTATCAGAAACACACACTCCAAATTTAAAGTCGCTAAGACCATTCAGTCAGGATTATATTGACCTTTACAACGACACCACACTCAAGTTCTTAAATACAGGTGCCTCATTTTGATTTTAAATACATAAAATAATTAGGTGTAATGTTAACTCTTATATAAGTAGAAACACTTAAAATGTGGCATAAACGAAGAAAAGCTCATTTTTCTGGGAACCAAATTCGTGTTGTTCCTTTTTTTCAGGAAGATTTGCGAAAACGCTGAACTGAACTGACACGTACTTATTTGTTTATTTAGGAAGAAGAAATTTCATAAAATCCATGAGGAAAATACATGGATTTTATAGTTTCTTCTTGAACATGGTCTTTCGAATTCCGAAACTGTTCAGTGATTTTTCACGAATAAATGTCAACTCTCGCTCGCTATGCTAGTGTTGTGCTGACATAAAAAAATAATGTATCGATACTCCCGATACAACAAGAAATAATTAAAATTTATCAATTTGATTTAGTTATTTGATCAGTGTTACTTTTATAAAAACTCACGGAATTTTGCATATTATTTCATCGATATAGTAAAAGATTTTGTATTTGAATTTAAAAGATTATGTATTTGAATTATGTATTTTTTTTACAATACTCATTCATTTTCAATTATCGAAAGAGATTGCTCATACCGATAATAAACATGCCCTATATACACCCGCGATTCATATTAATGGTTACTTCATTTACAATTCGTTATTTCTACTTAATATAACAATGGCACACTTGTACACACGTATTTGATTAATTTGCTTTTTAAAATCATAAATTCACTATTATTGTTCCGTAGTTAACTATTTTCATGATCTCGAAGTTGTAGATTACGAAAAACATAATAAATCTAAATATGCGGTTTTTTATATATAAATTTTTCATCTTATAGGTATGTACTGTATTCTATGAAACTAAAGCGAGGGTTAAGAAAATAGAGTCGTTTATAAGATCTAAAATGGCATCCTATTTTTTTTTATTCAAATCAAACGTGATACTCAGAATTGGCTTCCAGGAAGGTAATTCTCGCCATTTTATCACTCGATAAATATCAAAAGAACTGTCAAAACATGCAGTGATTAAGGTTGAAACCTATAATGAAGAATACAAAACTATTGAACACGTATTTCAGGATTTTTCTAAATTTTCCTGAAAATGAGTTAAATCGGGTTATTCAAGTTAGTGATTCTTAATAAACTTTATAGATTGAAAACAAATTGTCTATGATAGAAATATCGAAGAGTGCACAAGAATGCAGTTTTTGGCGGGACTGAATATTTATCATACCTGATATTTTATCCCGTTATACTGCGCATCACTTGATAAAATATCAAAATATCATGTGATACTAAGAATGGCGAGAATTTGCCCCAAAAGCGTATCAAGTATCGCTGCGTATCAAGTATATATGCGTATCAAGTGATATCACAAATATATCGAATCCCGTCTAAAACCCCATTTTCGTGCGACTTATCGAGCAACTTAATAAATAAAAATAAATATCGAATTGCAGATTTTGAGAATACGCATGTATGCTACGAAGCAATCACTCGATATTATACAGTTCTTGCCATATTTATCGTGCTGATTATATTGCCAGAATTGCCCTCCAGTTTCCTACCTACAATACCTAGTAATTTGTATACCGCTATAACCGCTTATTACATTTTCAGAAGTCAGTGACCTTCCGAAGAACCGAATAACTTCAGTCCTACACTGGCCAACGTGTGCTGCGACTATGCCTTTCAGTTTCAGTTTCTTATTAGGTAAAAAACTTACTTGTTTAACACATTCAATGCCACCGAATCGCCTCGCGAGTCTACGTAAGTTGCAGCCCAGTGTGGCGACTCGCGTGGCGAGTTCAGTGTATTTCGGTGATATTTTCAAAATGCATAAGTATTGTCTGCTCAAAATTACAGTGTAGACTAAATAAACTTTAACTTAAACATTTACATGGTGGCCCATAAGTAAACACCATTTATAAAAAATAAAAAAACATTATGCAATGCCTCGGAGCTCGCTAGGCGAGTTCGCTGACGCAGATTGTCAAACTTTACATAAATAAATGGTAGACAAAACGACGGCAACATACTAACATAGTATAAGAAAGTATTTCACTACATATAGAAGCGTTCATTATATTGAATAATTAATAAAATAACCTATTATAAATAATCATCTAACTTTTTATTTATTACATTAGGAAAGCCTTATTTATGTTGAGCTATTATTTTGATTACATACGACCACAGCCGCCCCCCACGACATTTGCCGACAATGGCTGACATCTCATGCACACTAAATCGAAACGGCCTAGTCAAGGTCAAGGTCAATTTCATTTACTTAACAAATTTCCACTTAAGACGCATTATTACAGTCTTTAGATAAAATCAGTCTTCTTGATTAAGATATTACTAAATATTATTTATTAACTCATACATTGGTATCGATTCTGTTGTTTTAGAATTAGCTAAAATTAGGATTTAGGAATGTCAAATATTCGAAAGCTATTCTATGTTTCAAAAATTAGACTGGCTGTTTTAAAATTAGTATGACAGATCTGAAACAACTCAACTTAGTTATAAATAGCTATAACCCTATGTAATGCAAAGAGCATTACATTTAAGCTATGATTAGAAACGTATACCTAATTTTAGGAGGCATCTAATTTGGTCATGATTAAAATTTATAGGCAAAATGCTGGATAGACATTAGGGTACATAAAAGTTGTATGCACCTGTTTGACTGACAGACTGGCAGACTGACAGACTGGCAGACTGACAGACTGACGGACTGACGGACTGACAGACTGACAGACTGACGGACTGATAGACTGACAGACTGACAGACTGATATACGGATAGACTGACAGACTGATAGACTGACAGACTGGCAGCCTGACAGACTGACGGACTGACGGTCTGACGGACTGACAGACTGACGGACTGACGGACTGACGGACTGACAGACTGACAGACTGATATACGGATAGACTGACAGACTGATAGACTGACAGACCGATAGACTGACAGACAGACGATCTGACGGACAGAGAGACTGACGGACTGACGGACTGATGGGCTGACGGACTGACGGACTGACGGACTAAAGGACTGACGGAGTAACGGACAGACAGACTGACGGACTGAAGGGCTGACGGACTGACAAACTGACAGACTGACAGACTAACTGACTGATAGACTGACAGACTGACAGTCAGACGAACTGACGGACTGAGAGACTGACGGTCTGACGGACTGATGGACTGACGGAGTGACGTACTGACAGACAGACAGACTGACATACAGACAGACTGTCAGTCAGTTTGGGATTTTCAAACACATTCTAATTTAGCTATTTTTAGGGTCTATAAAACCTATGTTAGAAAATTTAGAAATCGTAAAATTTTAGTTAGGAATCCTAAAACAACAGAATCGACACCATTATCTTGAGACGTTTCAATTCCAATTATTATGCTTTTATGAGTTTATGAATTATTTTCGATTAGTTTGATGACACTAACTACGCTACGTAGCGAAGCGCCTTTGAATCATAGGTACACTTTGAAGTTCACGTCCACTAAAATAACAAAAGCTTCGTTGGCCATCATCATCATCATCATCATCATCATCAACCTATCTTAGTCCACTGCTGGACATAGGCCTCCCCCAATGAGCGCCATAGCCCTGTCTTCAGCTTGCCGCATCCATCCATCGTTGGCCACATTTTATCTGAATTATTAGTTTTTAGTGGCTTTCGTTTAGTTCAATATTTGTTGTATTTGTTGAAATGTTACGATAAAAATTACTATCGTCATCCCAATTTTGACTATTATTTTCAAACAGTATACCTTCATCGAGTCATCTTGCTAATTTTGGAAATAACTAAGAAATATTAATATTAAAGATATATTAAATATGAGACAACTCCATGCAAAGACCAAAACAATGGTTTTACGGGATGTAATTAACATTAAATTCATATAAACAAGTTTATACCTTCTGTGCATGGTCGCTTTGTTGGTTGAGTTAACCTCTATTATGAAAGATTGAAAACCTCTGCATTATTGAAACAAAGTTAAAACAGACTGAATAGTCGTTTTAGCCACTTTATTTACGATATAAACGACTGTGACGACGACAATAATAACAAAAAAAATGTTACTTTTCATATTGCCAGTGAACCCGTTTAGCGGGTCCATTTAATTTATAGTAAGGTGCCGGCGACTCGCCTGGCGAGTTTACTCTGAAATGTAGGCGGCACCCGTAAATACATAATGAAAATCGTAGTGGCATTGAACCTGTTAACAGTATAATATAAGATTTGTAAGGGAAACCCCTCAAAAGGTGACATTTTATCACAAAATCTAATCAAATGGTGACATTTACTATAAGTTTGTTCAAAGGGTGACATTTGAAAAATATTTTACTAACTACATAGTTCTCATAAATATCAATTTGTTAAAATATAAAAAAACACTGTTATTTGTAATTGAAAAACCTCTCATTATGCGTTATAATAAGTTGCATATTTTGCACAGGCATACTGATGCTACGCTTTTCTCGATTTCTGAAAAAAATGTGATAGTGTAAATGATACCGTTTGTTCCTGACCTCCTCAATTATGATGACTAGTGGCGCAGCGGGCAAGTGTCAAGTGTGAATGCAGAAGGTTGCAGGTTTGAGTCCAGCCGCGGGACAAATTTGTACGATTTTCTATGTATAATTAAAAATACCGGTCTATTGTACGAAGTATTTTATTTATCTAGTACCCAAACCACAAGATCTGCTTACTTTGGGGCTAGACGATGCTGTGTAGATTGTCCAGCATTATTATTTGTCTAGCATGATTTATTAATATTTTCAGGAGGTGGTTTTGCCCTCTCCAAAGCCGCTAAGTCGTCCGGACTGAACGAACAGCTTGGAACGTATCTCAAGGCTCTTGCGGGCATCCCGAACACGATAGTTTTACTGCTCATCATTGCCATCACCGTTTTTGTGACTAACTTTGCGTCTAACGTTGCTGTCGCCAATGTATTTTGCCCCATTGCCATGCAACTGGTAAGACAGTTTTTTTATGGATATTTTTTGTCAAAAAAACGCGTTAATAATTTAACCTGTTAGGTACTAAAATTTAAAAATACTACTATTACTGCCTACTAATAGATATAAATGTTTACAAACATTTTAGGCTCAAGAAATTGATCAAAATCCTTTATGGTATTGTACTGCTGCTGGGATCGCTGCTTCATTCTGCTTTATGCTCCCTGTTGGCACACCGGGTAACCTCATAGTGAAAGGTGCAGCTTTTGTGCCCACTTCTAAAATGGTTAGTATAACAAATTCTCCCAACGTTTATGTATTTAGGGTTTTATGCCCTTTGGCCCAATTCTGCTAGCGAATCGCTCGCAAAATCGTCACGTAGAGAATCCTTGGATGAAAGAAGCTCTAAACACTGTGCGTGCAGGGTGCTATTTGCACGGAGAGATTGATATATTTTTTTTATTTATTAAAGGCTTTGTCGCACATGCGATTATGACGCCCTGGTGAGTTAAACAGAACAAAACAAATATTAAAATTAAAAATATTTAGTAACTATTCCACGAAAAACCTTCTCTGATGTGATTCAACAAAATGAGGGACCCAAAAAAATTTGGACCATTGTCCAAATTTTTTTTTACAATACTCTTCGCGTTCCGATGCAAGTTAATTGAACTTTATAACCCATAATCAAAGATCGAAGGAAAGAAAAATCTTTAAGTGGGTTACTAAATATCAATGGTATCGCCCACTCTGTACAAACTTGGATAACTAATGTTATTTTATATAATAGCGATCATCTCACTTTAAAAAAATTTCTTGCAGTTTACCTTCTAATCTTAGAACGAAATAATATGTTTTAGACCGTTTGTTAGTACCGGAAACTGCGTCTGATTTCTCTTCGCTATCATTTCTTAATGATATTATATTCTTCTACGATTTCGTCGAATTCTAATAGGTTAAGCTCCTGTTTCTATATTTTTATTCTTTTTCCTGATAAGCTTTTCTTTATTTTCGAGAGAGTGATATGGAATCACATCAATTTCTGTTCTTATCATGTGAAGGTTTTGGGGTGGACAAGGCGTCGGCGTATGTCTAATAAGTCTTGATAATGTTAGCAGCATGGGTGACGCAGGTGTAGCAGAAACAGGGGTGAGATCAGTCGTGGGCGAATACGGAATAGCTGGAGGAACATACATTTACTTAGCCTTTTATAGGTAACGTTACTTTGGGACGTATACTCTCGCAGCTTCCTTTCCTTTGCGTAAACTCGGCAGCCCCTGTCTATCGATATGTGATGTCCAGTGCAGTTAATACATCTGTAGTCTGTAGATTCAGCTTCATAGTTATCGTGCTTATTTCCACATTTAGCACATTACATTAAAGTCATACACAGTATACTCCTTACGTCAGACAAATTCTGCGTGTATATCCGAATCGCCAGCATTGGGAAAATTTAATTAAGTACGGGAAAAACGTAACATTCAACTGCTACTCTCATGTCGTAAATAGGTACATATTCTGGCAGTGACGGTCCATAGAACCTTACTCCCCAGGTCTCACTGTCCGTTCATCAGTGCCTTCTTCCGCTTATTCCGTTTATCCTCCCTAAGGTGGATATTCGGAAACGCGTGTCCATCTATCCACCCTGAACGGGGTGTTTTTTTTTTTTTTTTACTTACACAAACCAGTACGTCTACCATGAGTTTTAACAATTAACAATTAAATTAAATTTTTTAACAATTAATTATTTAACTATACTCGCTAGCGACTGTAGTTAAAAAAATGTATGAAAACTTGAACAGCGCCTCTAGCGGATAGTTGGGTACTAAAATGCGCGGTACTAATATTTACGTAACTACTGTAGTAACGTCAGGCGATCTAACTGTGACAACTATGGTAGACACACTGGTCCAAGAACTTCGTGAACATTAAAGTACTTTAGATATAGTACATACACCTTCTGGTTTGAAAAGTCAAAGCTAAAAATAGTTTTGTTTACTCATCCATCATTGTATGTGACATTTACCTCTATCTAGACATATCTTATAATTATACAAAGGTATTAAAATTAATTTCAATTGCAGTTTGATGGTGTACTCTTTTTTATTTATTTTTAGTTAGTAGAGAAGTAATAATTAATTTGGTTTAGTGAACAAGTTATTTCAAGAAATACAGGATGCAAGTTTATTACTGTTATAGAATAGATGATTTTATTCAAACTGTACTTGGGGTAAAAAGTCGGAAGAACATTCAGATTTCAATTCCAGTTATCCACCCCGTTCAGGGTGGATAGATGGATACGCGTTTCCGAGTTACGACCTTAGGTTGGCTGTTTTAGGGTAAATAAACGGAATAAGCGCCTTCTTCTTGGGTTTCTGCGCTTAAGGCGTCTTACTGAATCAATTTCCGCCCAGCACGACATTGAGGTAAGTATGTCTTGTTCTGCGAGGTCTAAATCATAATTTTTTAATTATCTCGTAAGATAAGCTGACTTCAAAAGGTCGTTGGAACCTCCAACCCATTAGTTTAAAATGTTCACGCTTATTTAGTATAACCGCGCTCACGGTGTTATCCATGTCAATAATTATCTTGTACGGGTTTACATGTATTTTCGTTACATTTTGAATTTCTAAACTTATAAAAAGTTTGAAGTGCAAATTGTTTAGGCAATATGTCTTTACCTGTCATACATAACTCGATGATGCTTTTGCCTTCTTCATAACTCGATATTTTACTCGTAACCTTCTAACTGCATTTTTTTTCCACTTCTAAATATTCCATATGGATTAAGTCTTCACTACCACTTTGATACGTATTCATAATGCGCAAAGTTCACAATCCCGGCAAGCCCAAAAGGCTGGCCGACGACGACGCAAACAATAGGTTCCGATAACTGATTGAAGAGAATTCAAGCAAATTACACGTCGAAGCGACATGATAAGTTTTGACACTGATATAATGGTTTCAACCTTGACAATTTTGATCTGGGAGTTTCTTTCATCTAAGGTAGAATGCCAAAGGTCCCGCCACGTAAGCGCCACTCTCCTATACACAAAGTTTAGGACGCACTGTAACATGTTTTCTTTACTTGAACATGATATTTCCAAGTACACAGGGTGACTTTTTGAGATACAGAGTGTATGGCCATAACCATACCATGAGAAAAGTCGTGTATGAGAAAACCAAAACTGCACACAATTCATTTTTTTCGTATTTTTCTTCAAAAACTTTACAACATTCATACCGAATAGATGTCTTAATTGAGGATAACCTTATTCAAATCCTGCGGGCTTCGTAACCTGACTAACGGCAAGTAGACCAGTTGTTCGAAGTGTTTTGTTATTTTATAATTATTCATTATTATTTATTACATTTTCTTTGATTTTCAATTAAATTCTTTGTAAAGCTCGGTCCTTATCAACATCAAAATCCAACTAATACATGGTGTATTTTAAGATAAATAAATCGGTTCCATTTCCTGCATAAGTATAAACCATAGAAAAACTAAAATGCAGTGTTTGTTTTCTCGTCAATCAAGGTCATGACCTCTATTTCTCATCCGTTGACATCCAGCCATATACGCAAATCTCAAAAAGCTATTCTGTATTTTTATTTTACCAAAAGAATATTGAATTTTTTAGTATGAGGTTGTGGCGCGGTGGGATGACGATCTGCAAATGACTGGTTGCAGCTGTTGGATGTATAGTTTAGCATAGGACGCCCTGCGGATTGGTGGGATGACTATCTGCGGGAGACTGTTTACCAACAGTCTCATACTGGATACAAACACTAATAGCTTTAGACAGGGTGTTATAAGGATCAAAGGAGGCATATATCTAGCAATGGACTAGCACAGGCTGATGCGAAGCTACAAGAGTTTATTAGTAAATAGTATACTATGGAAACTTAGTTAAGTATATTATTATTGATACATTTCACTTAAATTCTGGAGTAACATCCTGTGTATGTTTGCTCTGAAGTTTATTTATGGAGAATTAGTATCAAATTGCTCATTTTATTGCAGTTAGTATCTGGTGCGATGCCGACAGTGACTACTATCTTCCTCACCTGGGTATTTTTACTACTATGGGCACCAATTGTATGGCCAGATCTTCTCGAGATGCCTCCATGGACAGTGATAAAGAAACCATAGTTCGAGTACTTTTTACAACAAATCATCAGACTTGTCTGGTGCCTTATCTTCAGTCCGTCTGTAGCCGATAGATTAGTTAGGTGGCCTCTGGGCACCCAGTTGCGGGTGAGAAAAAAATGGCGCATCCGCCTTAAAGCCCTCTGCTGCCTGCGCAAACTTCCGTAAATATTTTCGCACTTTTAGTCTACTTATTATGTTATACAAGTAGGTAAGTAGTACCAACTTACAGGCAGATACCTTCTGCTAACAGTTGCTTGAAGCTACATCGAATAAAAAAGCCAAAACTAATATTCAGGTCACAGCCGCACTGCAGAATGCTATGTTGGCTGGTTTCTTTGATGATAACTATACGCATGGCTTAGTTACTAAATTTGTAAACACACCACCACACCACCTCGGAACATCCAGGCGGGGCGGCGACTAGCTAAGCGCTTGCAGTGTGGCCGGTCCCGTATATTTTTATACGTTTGTTTTCTCATCTACCATCCAAGCTAGCATCTTATGCGGCCGTGACCTCAGAAAAGTAGTTCCACCCGTATGGCTTGGGGAAGTAAAGTTGACCGCACATTGGCTAGAATCACTAAGCACTAGTATATTTTGAGCAACAGTTGCTAATGCAATATAAAGGACATTTAGCTGGCAAGCCACGGCTCGTTAGCTTACGAGCGAGACCAATGCAGCATTTATATTTACTAAAGCAACTCATTATACGAGACAAATGTTTGATTCAGGTGGAACATGACGCTATTAATTTCGCGACCATTTTAAGCCATTTGCAATGGTCGCGAACAACACTTAGGTTTAGGTTTAAATAATATTTATTTTCTCATAAGAAATACATTTCACTTATCTGAGAAAACATCTTAAAGTTAATATTAAATAAATAACAAAATACTTTTCGAATCAATTGTCGTTTTTGAGTGTTTTCGTGTAAGAGACTTAATACTTAAATAAACATAATGTAGATAGACTCAAAAACAAACAATAATTGATTTAAAGTTTGTTTTGGCACCCAGCACAGCAAAAAGACTTCTAAAATGAGCGCAAAACTTATTTGGCTATCTAGTAACAAATTAGTTGTAGAACCAAAAAAATTTAGAAAACCCGATTTTTTATTTTACGCGTGACGTTCCTCCTCAAACTACGGAATGGTAGCTCTATGCCACAATCGAAAGATAATGTGCGGGTCAGCTTGATAAATCGGGACAATCGGGGTAATAAAACATTTGTTAGATTTATGCCGGCTTTTTTGTTTTTTAATACAACCAAATTATTGTACTAAAGTAAAATTCTGTCTATGTGAACTTGCTGCGAGGGCCTGAAAGCTATAGTTTTAAACTCAAACGCTCCTAGTGTGCTCCGCAGAGTTATTATGCTTACGACTATTATTATGTTTAAACTTATGTAAAAATATGCCGAAATGACACATTGTATTATTTAAGAGTCGTGGTACTTATTGGTTTAATTTAAATGTAATTTATTTTTATTTGCAAGTGCTATGTATTAAAGATATTAAATTAATTTTGTGTTTCTTATCCATAATATATCATATAAGCTAGGAACTGTTGCGGGTAGCAGACCGAAAGCAAGGCTTACGTAATTTTAGCTTCTAAAATCACGCAGTTTTTCATACAAACTGTGTAATGCTCCCTAGATTTACTAGTCTGAATCAACGTTTTTTTTCATACCAACATGAGAAATTTGTACGTTACCAAACTACGTCTAAAATAAAAATAGGTAGGTAATACCTACTTCAAGTTTTCATAAGAATATAATGTCAGCTTGGTACACCGCTAGGGAGCAGTTCTCCATAACAGTGTTCCAAGTTTAAGCTTGTACCTTAAAACTATGCATGCTAGGAGATCTAAATGTGGTAGGTATACCAAAGATCACATGCTGTAAAGCAGAAAAGTATTTCTAGAATTAATTGAGTTCCACAAAGCATTATTGCGTATGCTGTAAATGTGCGCCAAGTAAAAAATTAGTGCATGTTGCCGTTTTGGAATAAAACGCAAAATACGTTTTCAGGGTTCGTTGCAATGATATTTTGGTTCGTTGCCACTAGTGTACAGCCTTTGCTACCCTGTACTTTGATATTGTTGTGAGGAGTTGATACTGATAAACTTAAGATGGCCGTTAAAATGACCGAACGACACGAAAGTTATTTGCAGACTGAATATAGCTGTTGTTTAGCTGTTGTATGGTTATAAGTAAGTACCGATGTATACATACATAAATAGTAACTATAGAAATTGAATGTCCTATATAAATAAAGTAAATGCTTACCTATGACTGCACTTTTGCTCTCCATTTCTTGACAGGCGTTAGGCTAACCCATTCATCATATAACTATATATTTTTATTTCCTTGATAGGTGCAGGATCAAAGTTTGAAAGCTTTGGAAGAAGCAAATAGGAAGCAAATATTGGTATATACGAATTTCAGCGATCAAACACCGGACGTAGTCTACGGCGAGGTGACCGGCCATCCTGACGTCAGAATGAACGGTCACCTTGAAATGTTGAATTTCTTCCAAAATATAAAAAAAAAAATAAGAAAAAAGGAAGCAAATCACTTATTGTAGGAAGCAAACAGAAGCAATTTTTAAATAGCATTTCAACGTTAAATACGATAGGTGACTCATCATCCTGACGGGGACATTTATTGATAAGTACACATAAACGCTCATAACGCAAACAGCTTAGTACAAAGTTACCTAAGATGGCCTACCTGTGTAAGTATCTAAATACCGTACATAATGTGCGGGGAACTATGTATGTGTACATAGTTCCCCGCGGGTAAGAACACAAAATACTGAATTAAAAACACACATTGATACCTAAATGATTGATACAATGCTAAAAGTGATCATGATAATCATGATTGCTTATCAAATTTCATTATTGTTTTCTTATTAATAAGCTTACAAACATATTTATCTATAAAGCATGTACCTATCAAATCATATATACATATTATGATAAACCTTAAAAAGCATCTCAAGCTTATGATAATAGAGCTCACAAAACAATTTAATCATTAATATAAACAATCTCAAGTATTGAATAACTGATAACGATTAAAAGTCAGCACGCGAGACTAGGCGACGACGACGTGACGTTGCCCTTATTTACGCACGCACTCACACTTTTATTTATACATTGATACACAACACTATCATTTGCTATCTTTTTTGACAGGAACTGTCATTAGATAACTGTATTTTGTCAATCTCGTGACCTCCTAGTGTAGTACATGACCACCTGGTCTGAAAGATATGCCATTGTTAGTTATTAAGAATCATGGCCGAGAATGAAAATTTCGGACTCCCGTAAGTATTTTTTATTTATAGTTTCAAAATAAGTTGTGAGGCGTAGAACAGAGAGATTGTGTTTCTTGGCCGCACGAAAAATCGGGTTTTTAGATGAGGTACTTATACAATAAAAAGATCTATCCAATAGGAATAAGAAAAATCTTATTTTAGTGTGGGTGAGGACGATACACCGATGACTCTGAAATTAAGATTGAAGTTATTTCTGCAATCCACTTGGAAAGGACTAGTGTGCTCGTTGACACCTATTATCCTGATTGCTGTACTGGGGCCGTTCCCACCAGAGGTATGAAAATACTTTAACTCTTCAGTAGTGCAATAGGGTAGTTCAGTTGAGCTCAGTTGTGTTCAGTTGTGCTCTTAAGCGTAATATTGTTCTGTGTTCATGCTTGTTCTGTGTTCAGTACATCGTTTTATTGTGATTAGTGTAAGTTTTTCCGTGCCTCGGGAAACACGTTGTTAGTCCTGCAACTGACCTCTACCCGTCTTGTCAGTCTGCTGAACAACCGGATTATGAGAGAGAATAGAGAATCCACCTGTGCTTGCGCACACACTTGTCCACTACAATTTCCTGCGCACTACTAGTCTCCGTTGAGATTAGCCATCGTGGCCGAAATTTGCTAAGAGGACATCATCATCATAGAGATTAATTCGCTGCCCGACTTCAACGGTGCGATTTCCAAGGGCGCGGGCTGCAAAAATTACTTAAATCCTTTTGATAGAAATTTATGGAAGGATTTAGAACCTTGTGGAATGTTCTAGACTTTCAGTAGGCCTAGCACGGGCAATGTTGTCTAGAGTAGAATAGAGAAAAAGTACGTCACTTTGTCATCGAATGCGTAAATTATTTAAAATTCATTACTTCAACTTAAATAATGTACGCAATGTTTATCGATGCGATGTCATTATTGTCTATTCTACCCTAGAGAACAATCCTCGTGCTTGGTAGGTAGTGTAAAAATGAGATAAGTAGAGCTTCTGTCACCGTCAGGATGATGAGTCACCTATCGTATTTAACTTTGAAATCTTTGTACTAAAGTAAAATTCTTAGTAAAATCTTTGAATCGTTCTTTGAAAAAGTTGCATGATTTTACGGTACGGAACCCTTCGTGTGCGAGTCGACACGCACTTCGGGGTTCATTTAACATCTTTGTATGAATAGTTTAATTTTCAATTTAATTGTGCAACAATACTTACTCATAAGTAAATAAAGACAAATTTATTTCTTGTTTTACAAGGTACTGCAGAATAAACTTATAACTAAACTAGGTTAACTTATTTGTAGATCAATATAACATTTTAATTATGTGCTAGTATAGTACAGTTATAAAAACCTTACCCTCAGTTCTAGATTTAACTGTGTAAGGGCAGGGTAAGCCTCAAACCTTCTATTATTTATGGTCACGTACATAAATGGTGTCGACGAACGATGTACCTATAGCTGTTGTATGGTTATAAGTAAGAACCTATGTATACATACATAAATAGTAACAAACGAAATTGAATATAATGGAAGAAAGAAAAGGAAATTGCTCTCCATTTCTTGACAGGGACTGGGCTAACCCATTCATCATATATCGACATATCTTTATTTCCTTGATAGGTACAGGATCAAGGTTTGAAAGCTTTGTAGGAAGCAAATAGGAAGCAATTATTGGTATATACGAATTTCAGTGATTCCACACCGGACGTAGTCTACGGCGAGGTGACCAGCTATCCTGACGTCAGAATGAACGGTCACCTTGAAATGTTGAATTTTGTTCCAAAATATAATAAAGCAAACAAATCACTTAAGCAAATCACGGAAGCAAATAGAAGCAATTGGGAAGCAATTTTTAGTTAACATTTCAACGTTAAATACGATAGGTGACTCATCATCTTGACAGTGACGAGCTTCTTGAAAAGCACTGAAATATAAGATAAAGACGGCTGACAATACGTAGGGTGCTGAGAGAAGACAGAGAATTGCTTTGCTCTCTAGAAGCTAGGAGAATTTTCTAGTAAGTTTTCAATAGCCGTCATAGGTATAAAAGCAGAGCTTTTTGGCCGTTTATTCATTAAGTTATAATGCTGCTGCCACACTACCGGGAAATGCCGTTAATTATCGCGATGTTAGACGTTGAACGTTGGTGTGGCCACGACTTCTCGCGATAATTTTACAACGGCATTTATATTGATTGCCGTTTGACGCTAGGCGATAGTTCGAGTGGCGGTACATCAAAGAGCATCGTGAGAATTATTGCGTTGAAGCGGCTTGACTACGTTTGTGTCAGTTTGCATCGTGAGTGCGAAGAGGTCGCACGTGCGTGTTTTTATGATGGAAGACAATAATATCATGGAGTGGACAAACAAAAAGTTATCGTGTGTCTTGAAACTCTGCGAACAGAGCGTTTATATTAATTTTCTTCTGCATTCGATAATGATAAAATGTATTAATATAATAAAAATAGCAGCGTCAACGTCCATATTGCTCAAAAGTCAAGGAAGGAACATTGCCAATTTTATTTCCAATCGACGTTGACCTTTCAAGTGTGGCCACTCCACATATAGCTTTAATTGCCGCCGCGTTAGTTACCGCGAGATTTATTGCGATGATGGGCATTGCCATTTCCCGGTAGTGTGGCCCCAGCATAATCGATCAAATAGTAAAATTAGTCTTTATTATTATTAAAGTGTTCTGAAGTATTTTTACCGACACATCCTTCCCGGCCAGCCCTAGTTAGCTTCGACGAGCCCCTTCACTTATATTATCTTCGGATGGAAATCTAGAACATACACAATTTAAAATTTAATTAATGGGTGGGCTTCACGTACTTTAAATTATCTAAACAACAACTGCTATCAATGTTATAGTAGTTGTTTCACGGAGTGAAAGTACTTTCAATAATGTAGATAGAATATTTAATTTAAATGAGGCTTTATTTTATTTCCTGCGTAATTCATATTTTTTTTAAGTTACTTTCCATTGATTAATCATAGCCGTGGGACAATCGTTAAAATAATTGGATTCTAATTACGGCCCTGTCTTTTTGTTAAATTCATGTTGTTGAACCGTTGACAAAGCTGTGCACAGGATGAACGCCGGCGGCAGTACACTGACTAAGGCCACGCCTACTGTGATGTCGTCAGGACGTAGTTGCAAATCACTGTGCACAGTTGCTTAGGCCCGCTCCCCTTTGTAACTGCTCCATGCCATGGACCGAGAAAACTCAAAAATCTGCGTGCAAAGGAGGTACAGTCGGCAAAAACTTTGAAAGCTTGATGCGTTCTTCGAGTGATGACGATGATCTGCAGAATATCGGAGTTGTTTGAAGATATAAATAAGTTTCCCTACTCTGTTTGAGATGTAATATAAATGTCGTTTAAAATTGAGATTATTATCAATTACGATGCCAAGATATTTAATTGATTCAGCTCACGAAAAATATGGGCAACCACAGTTAAACGTATGGATGACAAGAATATTAAGCGATAGGAGTAGAATATACAGAGGTATTATACATTAAACACTTTAAACAGTAACGTCCTTTTATATCTCTCTCTCTCTTTCTCTCTCTCTCCATACATTATCGTAGTGCCCAGCAGGGTACATATTGATTTAAAATTTATTAACTCCTTTGTATCATTGTTGATTATACATATATTATACATTATACATGGAACGAAATTAATCATTGTTGACTACTGAAAGTGCTAATAGCGTAGTCATTTTGGCTATAAGGAATAGCACTTTCAAAAGTCACTCATGTGTATGCTGAGCAGCTCGAGCAGCGAGGGCCTGTCACTGCACACCAAACATGTAATACTGAGATTGAGAAATATGGAATCTATGCCCTCGAGGCTTAGATTAAGCCTAGATAAGTAGCTTGCGTGTTCGGGTGAAAGTCAGAATATGCGAGTATAAGATGTGGGAGGTGTTACCATGCAATTTTTTTACCCCGACTTTAGATTCCTTATTTCATGTCTGGTAGGTAACATAATTTCCCAAATATGTAGGCTAAGCATACAAAATGTAACTAGAATAATCATTATAACAACAATAAGTAATAATAATCAAAAAAAGAATTTGTTCTAATAAAAGAGATGCACCATTTTGCAAATTTTAAATTAAAGAAATACCTGTCTGGTAGGTCCTACAGACTAGTTAGGGATAGGTCCTACCTATCCTTATCTCTATTAGACAGCAGAGTAGATGATAGTACTATGTTATGTACGATCTGTGAGGGAATAAGCAAAATTGTAAATAGCTAAGTACAAGAAATAAAACTTAAAATAAAATGGGGGTACCTATCATAATTATCAATGTATTTTATTATGTAAAATGGTAGGTAAAAGTAAAACTGGTTTATTCCTTCGGGACTCCCGGGACTCGGCGCTTGTGGTGTGTTTTTAAAATTTCTGTAGGTTTCATACTTTTTGAAATATTTTGATATAAGTCGATTATTACCCATTCCCCCCCCTCCCCCATCTCCGAATTTTGCATAGCATATGGATATTTTACAGGAAAAATATAGATAAGTCTGTAAGTAGAACACTTTTTGAAAAATTTACAAAATGAATGGGGATAATTTTCAAAAGGGGACGCTACCTCATCGAGTGGGGTATCAATAGAAAGGTATCGGTTTGTACATCTCAAAACAGTTGAAATTCCTGTAGGTTTCTCTTTTCGAAATATAATGAAAAAAGTTTAAAACCTTGTTTTAAAGCGGTAACTTTCTGTCTATTCCCCGGGGAACCGTCACGCATACAGCACACATTAATTACCACTAGTGGGACACAGGCGTTGCTGGTCGCGTTAACTGCGTGGGTTAATTGGCTTTTAAAACAAATATATGCACAGTACAGTGCCGGAAATGGTAATATATTTGAAGATCTTTTCATAATATGGTCTACAATTATCGGTGGTCTTCAGGCCATACATTGCTCATAAGCATCGCTACTGCGCCTTATATATTGTTTTTCTTTCAGTACAGTTTCCAAAAAACATAATGCCGTAGCGTAATTTAAAAGGACTATAGCTGTGATAAACCGTTTTCAGCGCATCTAGACCGGATTTCTACTATTTTATTCTCGGATTTTACTTTCCAGAGTTTGTAGAGCATGCAAATTTACTAAGCGCCTTACATAGCTCTTCAGCTTGTATTTTCCAGTTTAGTTGTCTGTTAATTAAAAGCAAAAAAAATTATAAATTTTGTATTTGTCGTGTTCTCTATTGTTTGGTTTTTGTATATAGATTTTATCTGGTGGTTGAGTAAAGTGCATAATTATTGTCTTACTGAGGTTTACATTTAATTATTGTTGTCGAGAAATTAACAATATATTAATAATAATATAATAGGCTGGTATAATAACTATTACGCAGTGTCATTAATTACGGTAACAACACATGCACATTTTACTATGGCAGTGTTGTCACCAGCGAAGAGGACCATAGGATGTTTGGTGGCTTGGGGTAGATCGTTGATGTAGATTAAGAATAGTAATGGTCCCCTGTGGGACATCATACTTGATTTTTCTTCCTTTAGACATGTACCTTATTTCTTCTTTAGTTTTTATACCTACATATTCTTGTTACCTCTGTGTATTGCGTTCTGCTTTCAAGGGATTCGATCGAGGAAGGGGATAATCATAGAAGGTTATGTGCATCCCTCTGATTCCGTATCGAAAGAGTGTGTGCAGGAGTATCCCATGATCTACATAATCGAACGCCTTTGTCATGTCCATATATATGGCACATATGGGCGTCCATTCATCTACTCTTCTTATTATTTCAATTAAAAGATTAATAATAGTTAAATTTATTGACTTTCCTCTTCTTAATCTATTCTGTTTATTTGCTAGTACATCGTTTTTCTCTGAGAATGAATTCAGTGCATTAAATATAACTTTTTCATATATTTTGGAGAATGCGGATAAAAGCGCTATCGGGCGGTAGTTAATTGGGAATTCCCGGGACCAAACCCTACTATTTACACGTGAAAGCTTACTCAGTCATCGATTTATGCTTGAGCAACGGTTATACCATAGAAAAGCGTAACTCAAGCATACTAGATTGATGAATAAGGCACGTATTATGAAAGCTTGCTCTATGACTGAAGCCTTGGTCTCTTGCTTGCAACGAACATCATTTGATTTTGCTGCAGCGGTATGCGGCATATAATATACACATCCATTTTTGACGCCGTAACGCACAGTAAGCCGCAACGTGATACGCCGCGCTGTGCCTACGCACAGCGCGATACTACTATCCACTCCCCACTTCGCCGCGCTTGCCCCTCACCGCTCATGCAGACATAGGCGGAACAAAAGACCACTCTAGATGTTTTTAATACGAGTCTGGCGTCGCATACCGCATACCGCAGCGTAGTGCGTTGTGATCAAGATATCAAGGCTTGAGGAAGCTTTCAAAAAGCCTTGGTGTCTTGATCACTACGCAATACGCTGCGAATGCGCTATGCGTTTGTTTAATATTGACAGATCGATACAGCTACTTACTAAAGAATACACAAACGTATTTCAGATTTAGAGCCTTATATAACCATAGAGTAAAAACATGCTGCTTATCTCGTAACACTGGCAATATGCGAATGATTTCAAAGCGAGGCGATTGCATGCGAGCTCGGCGCAAGTTCGCAGCGAGAGCGCGGTGAATACGCCGCGAGGACGCCGCGATTAGCGCTGTAAACGCCATTTTGTACACTGGCGTTCAACTGCCCGCCCCGCCCTATGTCATTCGCAAGGTAGGAACGAAATTTTTAAGGATTATTTTTAATTCGTTTGCAGAACATATCATAGTAGTCGCTCTCTCCCAGTTGATTACCTGATGATAATGGATCCTGCCATAATCGTCGTTGTATCTGCTTTCGGTTTCGTTTCCTGCGTCTTCGAATTAACAAAGCTAACAGCAGCAGCAATTTTATTACTGATTATTCAAAACGCGGATCGCACGCCGCGAGCTTGCTACGTTCTCGCCTCGTTTTGAAATCGCTCGCAAATAGCCAGTGTGATTGATAAGGCTCTTACGTCTTAATTCGCGACTTTCTGACAGATTTTCATTAAAACCTGTCAAAAAATCGCGATTTGAGACGTGCTTCAATATGAATTCCGTTTGAGTATTCGAGGGTTGAATGTACATTATCTTATCATAGAAGTAGGTACATTGGTACCGTTATATTCGATTTTTGTTGTTTTTTTGTTGTTTATGTTGTCGCTTCACATGCGTGTTGCCAGGATAAAAAGAACAAGTGGTATTTACAAAAAAGTTATTCCTGATCTAAAACTAATATCTCTGCAATATTTCAGCTTGATCCGATATGTTGTTTTGTCAAATTTGTATCTTTTGGACTAGCTACATAATATGTATCTATAAGTCCAAGTAGCCTGTAAGCTTAGATCGCTGATACCAACCCAGTTTAGCGTTGGCTTCGCCCAAACTTCTATTAACTGTCAACTAATATTAAAATAGGATGATCGATTTCACTGATTGTTTCAGAAATACCAATGGTGTGCATACACATTGATTTTAATGGCAGTTTTCTGGGTGACTGAATGTCTGCCGCTGCCTATTACATCTTTCTTGCCGATTTTAATATTCCCTATGACTGGCGTAATGAATACAACTGATACCTGTTCCTGCTATATGAATGTTTGTACTTTACCATAGATAAATAAGAAAGTTCAGTTTGTAAGGTAGTTGCGCCATCGACCACCAGACCAGACGCGTCCACCGTGAAGGTGTTTACCAAACAAGCTAATCTTCATTCTATCAAACTTCGTTAAATTCTTTTTGTGTAAACAGATACATTATTTCGTTGTTCTATCTCTGTTCGTGGAGATGTAAAGAAGAACATGGAAGACTGAAAGAACGTTCTAGTTCTAGCTCTAGCTCTCTAGGTAAACCCCACTTTTAGACCTTTAAGACAATCAGGCAAGACAATCAGTCGAGTGACGCGGTATTTGCTACAATGAGTGCTGCGGTTCCCGAATTCAAAAAAAAATTTAACCACTTGTCTAGAAGACAAGTGGGTAAATGTTATGTCTATTGTCTATGTCTATGTACGACTGTAGAGAGAAGCCCCGAAGTTTGCTGCAAATTATAAAATAAAGTTACAAATTACATTAAACTAACGACTATTATCGATGTTACATTCTAATGTAACATCGATAATAGTCGTTAGTTACACACACACACGACATAGACAATAGACATATCATTTACACCGTTACACAAATAAGTTAAGGAATGTTTTGTCATAGGTCATTGTGGCGATATAATTTAGGGGAGGCCTATGTCCAGCACTAGACGTCTATCGGCTAAAAATATGATGAAATTGTGAAATTTTTAAATATTTTTTACGCTTTTAACGGCTAATTTATAATAGCACCGAAAATGCAGATATTTATTTTAAGTCTAGGTTTATTCTATAATATGGATAAATAAATGTTTAATAATGTATTAGGTGTCAATCAGTTGGGTATGCGGTAATCCTACTGTCACTGGAAAACTCGACGGAATACCGCGAACCATGCCAAACCGAGCGCGAAATCAAAGCAAAAGTTGCCGCTAGCGGTAGCAGCAGCTTTTGCTGGGTAGCAAATACCGCGTAGATATAAACATACCTTTATGTAGGTAATTTTTACCTACATTTCATCATTCAACAGGATACAATATTAATGTTTTTGGGAAGCTTAATGCTTGCATATGCCGTCGAACAATCTGGACTTCACAAGAGACTAGCACTCGGCGTCATTAAAGCCATTGGGTACTCCCATTACAGGTAAAAAAAGAAAGAGAGAAAATATTTTTTACTAAGATACCATTGATCAGAGCCAGTCAACGAAGGATAGTGGAAAAAGTTGAAAAGTCCAAAGCAGAAACTTTCGCAACTTGTATGAAGTCTGCAGAGCAATCTATCTGAAATGTATGTAGCGTTTGTAGATATGGATCTACATTTTACAGGAAAATATACATAAGTCTGTAAGTAGAACACTTTTTGAAAAATGGTCATAAAGGCTACCTCACCGAGTAGGATTTAGTACCTATGGTACATATTGGTATACTTGACAACCGTTTGAAACCCTCGGCGCGCGAGTTACACTCGCACTTGACGGATCTTGCTTTGTTTGTTGCTTACATCTCGTAAACGATGCGTCATAGGAAATTTTGACATAATTTAATGAAAGCTGATAAAATTTTCTACAACTTTGGTCTATACACGTTTTACCTATTCCTAATCGTTGTATGAGTTTATATGGAATATGAGTCCCTCGTCTGTCGAATCATGATCAGATGATGGTACGAAAGGCTACCAGCTATTTCTGCTACATCATCGCCACCGTCATCGTCGTGGTTGTCCACCATCATGGGGATGCCATTTATTCGACTTCCGTGGCAACTTCCTTCCGGTACTTTAGTATGTTTACTACTTTTAGTATGTTTGTCTCCTAACTAGTCCAAACAAAGTTCCGAAGTCAAACTTTCTGCTTTCGTACCTTCATTGGATCACAATTTCTTTGCTATTAGCTTTATTATGTTGTCAATTAATTTATTCTTGTCCTATTGTGTCTTTCTTTATCTTTATGTTCCGTTCGTTAAGTCGTTTATTTGGGTAGGTGGTACATACCTACTCCTTTCTTAATAATTTTTCATTTAGGTAATTTTTTATTGTATGCTTTATTCATTTCTTGTAAGTTATTTACTATTTCTGTTCTGTGATGTATCAGGATTGTGTTTGTTAATAAATGTTTCTTTAACTATCTCTATTTCTATCTCTATTCGACAGACGAGGGACTCATATTTATAAACAGATTGGGAATAGGTAAAAAGTGTAGGGAACAAAAGTTGTGGATAATTTTATCAGCTTTCATTATGTAGTTTAACAAAACTTCCCATGATGCATCGTTTTCGAGATGTAAAAAAATAGAAGCTTCTTTGTGCCCCCACTCCTAGGGCTTACCTCACAGGGGCGGGCACAGCGGACTTTTAGAATAAAAAAACTAAATTAGAAACTAGTCACAGACATCAAAAAAACACACCTATTACCATTTTATTCACCGCCGTCTGAAATTGGTAAAATAGCATGTTCCTATTAATTCTTCAAAGTTATTAAATTATTTCAGGTTGCTGTTCGCCACGTCATTCACCACCATGTTTTTATCAATGTGGATTACAAATACCGCAGCTACGACTATGATGGTCCCAATCAACTTTGCCATACTAAAAGTGTTTGAAGATGTGAGTAAATTAAATATAACTAAATTCTACCCACAGTTTCACACGCGTTGTTTCGCTGATTTGTTAGGAATACCTATTTAATTTCACGACATACTATATCATACGATCCAGCGACATATACGTACATATACCTAGACGTTATTCCAAGTACTTAAATATCTAGTTATTGTTCTATGGAAGCATTTTATGGTTATTTGTATTCTGTGGGAACTGACTTAAGGGATAAAATAGCCTATAGACCGATAAATAGACCGCCTGCATTAGACATGCACAAAACAGTACAGTACAACCTAATGCCATATTACTATTGCATAACGAAAAGGTGATATCACTTTGTGATATTACCATTACTCGAAACATTACTCGTTCACGGTGATGTCAGACACGGCTATAAGTAGGTAATATATTAAAATTACCAAAAGCAATGCTTCCTTTATTTATTACTTTCTACATCTAGCTTCCAGCTTATTCCCATAGAAGTGATAAACATTCGAGTATTGAGTGGTTTAGTAGTTCATGTACTGTAGGTACTGCTGATTTTTGGCTATAGATACCTACTTACTTAAGTTTTATTAGCCAGCAAAACAAAGATAGCTACTTTTACATCTGCCTTTGATAAATTATTGCGATATCAGCAACAATTTATCAAAACTAAAAGTACAAGTAGCTATGTTTATTTTTCTGGCTAGTAAAATAGGTAAGTAAGTAAGGTAAGGTAACCTACCTAAATAGGTACCTACATTTTTTGAATAAAATGAATTCTCATTTACTCATCATTAATTCCAACAATGTCATGAATACATATAAATAAAATTAAAAATAAACATACTTTTACACTAGAAAATAGAATAATGAATGAACGTCATACCTACATACATATTTTTACTTACCAAATTTTACTTCGGCTGTACAGTGGCGCTTAATGTGTCATCTACTCGATCATTTCTTTCTAATGCGGTCTCATTCGCACGCAACAAAATGCACCTCTCGCGAGCACAAACTCACTTTCTCATTCTCTGCTGCAGAACTTCTAGTATAATGTGAGAGATGGTGTGAGTGTAATATGATACCTTTGATTTCACATTACACTCACATGGTTTGTTGTCGACAGTCACATCTATAATTATGTATTTTTTACAGCAAAACCTTCTATCAATTTATGATATTGATGCTGAAGGAAATTCCGTATCATCGGATATTGCAACGTGCTACTTTTGCTCAGCAACATTTTCAGCAACAATAGGTAAATTAGCTAGCGCTTTTGAATTTAATTTAATCACATTATAATCATCATCATCTGCCTAAGCCAGTCCACCAGCTGGACAATGGCATCCCCTATGAGCGCCATAGCGCCCTGTCTTTAGCTTGCCGCATCCAGCATCTGCCTGCAGTAATTCGCAGGTCATCATCCCACCTGGCCGGAGGGCGTCCTACACTACGTTTGCCAATTCGCGGTCTTCACTCAAAAACACGTTTACCCTAATGATTGAATCTTCGCGAGATATGGCCGGCGGCCCACTGTAACTTCAGCTTGCTAATTCTTTGAGCTATGTCGATAACTTTGCTTCTCTATCGGATATATTCGTTACGAATCCTATCCTTCAGAGAAGCTATGGTCGCTTGCTGAGCGACTTTGAACTTGTGGACCAGCCCTACCGTGTGTGCCCACGTCTCAGCTCCGTAGGTCATACGGGTAACGAAAATTTCAATCAGTACGACGACCGACGATGACGGTGCGGTCGCGGTAGGACCAGATAACACGCACTGATTGAAAAATTTCAGTTTCAAGTTTGTGAAGTTTAACTTAACTATAAAATTGATAAGTAAATATTATTTTTCACAGGTGGTATAGGGACCATAGTAGGCACTGCTACAAATTTAGTATTTAAAGGACTTTTTGTCAGGTAAGTACCTATTAAAATCCCCGAACAAACTATCTACCACTTTGAGCTATTATATTTATAGGTACTATACATATACCTTGAGGTATCTAAACATTTGTGCTGGAAACACACTAATGGTACCCGCGAGTTTACGCAGTGGGTGAGGGCAGCGCAGCGCGCCTACACGGTAGGTCAGGTACGTTCGTACCACAAATACATTCCAATTATCCTTTAGTATTTAACGGGTACCTACAAGACCGTTAAACACGTACCTTACGCCTTATGCATAATGATTTAGCGGACCACTAGCGGCTCGTTAGCGCACTGTTAACAAAAAACTTCATTCATAATGCAAACGCTTGCGGCGAGTTAGCAGCTGGTTTGTAAACCTAGATCCCATTTTTAGGGTTCCGTACCCAAAGGGTGATAACGGAACCCTATTACTAAGCCCTCCGCTGTCCGTCCGTATGTCACAGGGGTCTATCTCATGAACCGTAGGAGGTAGACAGTTGAAATTTTGAAGTAGTAGTAGGTTCATGTGCTTCACGCACTTGGCATGTTTTTATTTATTTTTAGCTCTACGGCCTTAGGTAGTTGGGATAAATGAATCACTATCGCAGGTTCAGCAGTGAGTTACTTAAAATGTGGCCTAGGTACGTAAAAACGGCTCGAAGGGAAATGATAACTAAAGGTTGAAGTGAACATGTTTTAGTACATGTGTAATGTGCTAAATTTGCATTTCCACAAAAGAAAGCGTGTAAAGATTTAAACAGTGTTTGAAGAGTGAAATTAGGTATCGTGCAAACTAATTATGATTGGGACCTTCAATGGCTTTGCATTTTATTTCGCGTAAGTTTTGTGTTTTGTAGGTCCAATGCCCATTAAGTAATTATTATAAGCTTCAAGTACCTGCCCACTCTACTTCCTTCTTCGCCCATTCTTTTACTGCCCGGGCTGTTCAACTATGGAACGTATTACCAGTTTCGGTAAGGCGTACAAAGTCGCTACCAATCTTTAAAAACTTGGTAGCACACAGATTCATTTGTACTGTCCAATGATCTTATCCATCCATGGTTGTCTGGTAGAGATCGCTCTTGAGCTATAAGACCGCGAATTGTCGCTTAGTTTTTAAGATGTCCTGTTGTAAATAGTTTATATTAGATTTAAGTGTGCAATAAAGTGCATTCTATCTATCTAAGTACTAGAGGAAAAATTGGAATGTCCTTGTGGTACGTACGTAGGTACTTACCGTATATAAGGAGCACGCGCTACCCGCGCCCACTGCGTGAAGTCGCGGGTCGTTGACCGCGGCGCGGGGCGGTCAACGACCTGGGTACAGAATACAGGTACGTAGAACTTTTTATTTAATTTTCAATTAATTTATACATGCATCCGTCCATTAAGTACCTAATCAGGTGGATATAAAGTTTTTTTTTTTTTTTTTTTAAAAAGTCTGGTATTTTTTCATATTTTTCCAGTATTCTTTGATTGAATCTGTACCTTCCCTGAAAGTTTGGTCCTTAGTTTATGTTACCCTGTATACGCTGATCAGTTGACAGTTGACACTTTTTAGTTTACACAGCCTTATGATGACGTAATAATATGGCGGACACATCATCATGGTGTTAAAAACGGATTAAAAAACTGAACACTTTTTCAAAATTGAATTTCAAAATTTATTTTATTTTATGAATTAACACTAATATTTACGGACTGCTTTTTGCTTAAGCTATCTCAATAATATATATTTTGATTTTTCACATAAAGAGTAACCCTTACTTACCCAATTCTTGTCTACAAGGTTATCGCTATGCGAAATGTCTAACGATGAAGGAAAAATAACTATTAATTGAAAGGGTTCTAAAATTCATCACAAATAAATTTACTTGAAAGGAAGGATCACGTTTTAGGTTATGTTATGAATTAAGGCGCAAGTCATATCATCAAATTACGGATGTGCACAAAATAGTATCTATGCATTATCTCGGGATATATCATAGTAAAATGATTTGTATGTGTTGTGATTTTTTTTCCTTTTTACGCCTGTGAGGGGACTCTCTTTTAAACAAGAGCATAGTGCACAATGATGACTCTATTTATTTTGGCAGAGCTTATCCTGAAGCACCGGAATATTTGTCTTTCCCGAATTTCTCAGCGTTCACGTTACCGTACATGCTTGCAATGGAAGGATGCCTTTACTTGACTATGCTGATAATGTACTTTGGATATTTAAGGTAAATATTCTAACAAGTTCTAATGACATGTTTATTTTAAATAAAACCGGCCAAGTGCGAATAGACTCGCACACGGAGGGTTCCGTGCCAATGTTACAAAACTATTTCGCAAAGTAAACCCTAAAAACGATTTTTTTGATGAATAGAAAAAAGCAAAAGGCTAACATGACGCGGTCACCCATCCAAATACTGCCCGCTCCCGACATTGCCTAACTTCAGTGATCGGTAATTAAAGGGTATGGACGTTGGCCCCCTCAATTAATAAATTGTTTTTATTCTTACCTTCCTTTCGTGGTCTCTTTATATTATTTATATGTTATATTAGGTCCTTACATATGAAATTGGCGTTTTGTATGGGAGGAACAAAAAGTCGAATATTTTTGAATATAATATATTTAATTAATCAAAGTATGAACCATTATTTTCTATGCACTTTTGCCATCTTATAGGTAGTTCATTGATCCCTTTAATAAAAAAACCAGTCGGACGGGAATCAATAAAATCTTTGAAGGCGATTTGGACTGCCCCATCGGAGTTGAATTTTTTCCCTTGCAAGAAGTTATCCAAATTTCGAAAAAAATGGTAATCTGTTGGAGCAAGGTCCGGGGAGTACGGAGGATGTCTTAGACTTTCCAATTGAAGCTCTTCTAATTTAGTAGCCGTCTGTTGCGCAGTGTGTGGTCTAGCGTTGTCGTGAAGCAGCAGTGGCGTGGAGCGATTGACCAGCCTAGGTTGTTTAGCCGCTAGCTTTTCCATCATGGTTTGCAATTGCTGACAATAGACATCAGCCGTAATAGTCTGGCCAGATTTGAGAAAACTGTAATGAACAATACCGGCACTAGTCCACCAAACGCTTACAAGTAACTTTTTTGGGGTTAATTTTCGCTTGGGGCAGGATTTGGCTGGCTGGCCAGGATCCAACCATTGCGCTGAGCGCTTCCGATTATCGTAAAGAACCCATTTTTCATCACAGGTAATGATTCGGTTTAAAATACCTTCATTATTGTGCCGGTTTAGTAATGTAACGCAGCAGTCGACGCGCGTTTGCCGGTTTGCTTCAGTCAATTCGTGAGGTACCCACCTTTCAAGCTTTTTAATCTTCCCAATTTGCTTCAAGTGAATTAAAACAGTTTTATCACTAACATCGCAGCCTGCAGCTAACTCGGACGTGGTTTCCGATGGATCCGCTTCCACAATAGCCTTCAACTCTTCATTATCAACTTGAGTCTCAGGCCGTCCACGGGGCTTGTTCTGCAGGTCAAAATTTCCAGAACGAAAACGTTGGAACCAAAAACGAACTGTGTTTTCTTTTGCAACACGACCGCCATACACATCATTCACCCTTCGAGTTGTTTCCGCAGCACTAGTGCCACGGCGGAACTCGTACTCGTAAATAATGCGATATTTTAAGTTTTCCATTTTGTAAAATGAGTGACGCAAACAGAAAAAAACAGAAGAAAAAAAACAAATGAATGACGATCATCGAAGCACAAATACATGAGTCTATAGCTGTACAAATTTGAATTTGGAATTCCTTACCAAAGAGGAGAAATTTGTGATTAAAGTGGCCAGTACGAAAAACGCCAATTTCATATGTAAGGACCTAATATTAATATTTAAGTATTTCATGGGCAACATTGTCACGGGTTCCTACTCTGCCAGGCTAGCATAAATTCGAGCGGGAATCCGTGATAAGTTCTAATTTTTTTATTTTTATTTTTTTTTTCTATATTTAGATCTATTATTACGAGGAACTACCACTATAAATAAAAGAAGGCAGGTAAATTTTTATCACATATAATTAAATAAAGAAGATTTTTTTAGTAAGTACAGGTTTGTTTACTTACTTTCTAACAAATACAATAAAAAAGAGATTTATACTTGCTTAATTAATCTACGTTATAAACTTAATACTTGAACTCACATAGTGTGCCTACTCGCTATCAAGTTCGGAAGGGTTCCCTAGACGTGACTGGGGCTCGACCTGATGTAGTTGTCAATTAAAGAGTCCCTTTCCAGCTACCCCAGACGAGTCTAGTGATGCTTCCCAGCTTTGAGCAGACCCCAGAAATAATCTCAAATAGAAATGCTCGAAAATCTAACCCTATGCCGATATGACTTTTTACTCTAAAAAAAACAAACAAACGTGGATACCAATATAAATCCTAATCACACAACGAGTTCAATACGAATCAAATACCAACGGTCCTAAATAAGAATCCATTACCATAATATGAGTCCAATACAAACTTACCAATCCAATACAAACACACTCTAACCTTCGAAAACAATCGATTCACCGCCGACGCCACGCTCTCTGCCTCGACCGGCAGGACGCCGCGCCGCTCCTGTCACGCGTTCTCACGGGGCTGTCCCGGACAGCAGCTTCCCTCCCCGCGGGCCCCCGCTGGGAAGTTGGCCTTACCGTCTGCGGGCCCTCGTGCTCGCTGGAACTGCGATGTGCTCTCGCGTCTTTTTCGAGAAACGAATGCGCTCCTCTCGGGCTGGGGTTATCCTTCCTTAGTGTCCTCGACACACGACTCCTTTCCAGTATTTCTTCCGGTGCTGATCCGTCGTTGAGCATGGCGGCTTATCTTGCCACGGACTCGCCAAACGGTATCAAACAACGAAATTCCCGAAACCTTCCCGAATACAAATAACTTGGAATGTCTTTGACGATCTGTCTGACCAAAGATCGACCCCACGACCCACAACCAAATTGCTTCTCGCGAGCCTCCGTTTCTGGCCGCTAGATTGTGCTGTGGCAAATTTCTACAACCTGTTGTTTTATCCTTGATAATTTGACAGCCTTAATGCCTCCTTGGTGACTTTCTCGCGCATTTCTGTGCCGCTTCCTGTTTATCCGTAAGAACACCCTTTACCGTTTTGTTTAAGAAACTTGGACAATTCGTAGCCACGATAGTTTTGTACCTCAACAACAGATGTCGCCCTAAACAATAGATCTTATTACATCCGTTTTCCACGCTAATTGTTTAGTAATTCCGCTCAACGGTAGATGGTGCTAAATATACGTCCTGAAATTAACTTGGGACAACGTTTGAATAAACAAACTTTTATTTTATATATTATTTATCCTGGTAATAGTATTTATGATACTTATAAGTTTTCCTAATGTACTCATAGTTTGTATTTTTTTCACCGGACACCCTGTAGACCAAACTGTTTATTAGGTACCTATAATAGGATCCGGTGGATAGCACAAACTTCGGGAGGCCTTTGCCCGGCAAAAGGCAAAACCGGCTACTGATGATGATGACCTACGTATAATCCAGCGTGGGCCTAGATGGAGGGACCAAAAAGCCTTTACCTAACAGTGGGAGATTTACGGCTAATTTTAAGGTAAAATTATGATTGTTTTGATTGAATTTTAGGCCAAACAGTAAAGCAGCAAAGGACGCTGCAATGACAGAGGAAGGATTGGCTGCCACTAAAGCTACTGTGGATGAAGATTGGAAACAACTTGGGCGAATAACTTTTTGGGAAATCGTATGTTACACTATTTACACAATATAATTTTAAAGTTTTACAGCTAGGTCTAGATCAAGAGAAAAATAGAACAAAGATAATAAGGTCGGTCCCGAATACGATACATACTGTGTTAGTGATAGCAATGTTTCTTCGCGGATAAGAACGAATGACAAGATTTCTATAAAAAAAATATTACGTGAAGGTGCGTCTAGATTAAGAAACATTTTATAAACTTTGCTATATAACAATGTATTGTCGAAGCCGGAGATCTCCGCCGAGATAGAGGATTTCTATGGCCGATTATACGCTGCACATACCCCTCGTACTGACGAGATGACCATGACTCCAGAGCCACCCTGACTAGCCACTATACCGACGAACTGCCAGACATCAGTCAAGACGAGATCGCGTTAGCTTTGAGGCAGCTTAAAAATGGCATTTTCCCAGGTGAGGACGGAATTACTTCAGAGTTTTGCTGAAACTCGGAGGAGCCCCTGTAATACATGAGCTACAAAACCTTTTTACTACACTTAGAATAAATATATATTTAATTAGGTGAAGAGTGTAATTGTTAATTAACCCAAATAAATAAAAAAAATAAGTTTGGTTACGTGTTTTTAATTCTAAAGAAGAATTTTAAAGAAGATCTCATTGTACGGATCTCCTTAAAAAAAACTCCTAGTATTTTGATGTTCCAAATTAATATCATTATTCCTTTTTGAGTAAAGTTCATTACTCTCAAGGGAGTAGATTAATTTTGAATTTGGAACCTCAAAATTTATAATCATGGAAATGTTGATTAAGGAGACTCGCACTAAAATATATCATTCGATTTGTTTAAATTTGGTAAAACCTTACCTTTTTCAGCTAACAGGGCTATAATCACTTACTTTTGGTTAGGACTATATGACAAATAAAGTGCGTTTTACGAGCGCGGAGTGTGAACATAAAATTATTCCGCTTATTTCAGATGGTCATTATCCTATTCAGTGGTGCAATGATATTATTCTTCTGCCGATCACCACAAATGTTCGTAGGATGGGGTGACAGAATAGAGTCTCATTTTGGACTCAAACCTAAATTGTAAGTCGGAATTTTAGACCAAATAGTATATGGATGGCTTAGATCAAAAAGTCACTAAGTCCACTTTTTGCGTATTTCATGGTCAAAATATTCCTTATTTTTTTTTCTATCGATCTTTAAAATACATAAATCTATGAGGGTTTTAATTCGTGCCTAGAATCCCTAAATACATTCAAAAATAATAAAAGTTACGTAATCCACATTCGGCAGTCCTTATTTAGGAAAATATATCTATGTCTGTCGGTTTTAATTCAACAGGTTGACTTTGAATTCGTTGTCGTCCTTCTAAACCAAGACACCAGAATAATCAGAATAATATATTTATTGGTAAAATGTCAGAAATAATCATAGTTATAACTAGGTATACTAATAGAATTACAACTCTATGATTCAAATAAATGAAATTAGTAGTACAAAATAAATAATTAAAATGTTATCATATTTTTCGCACATATTCAACAACACTGTAGAACGCCTTCTCGATGAGCCACAATTTAAGTCTACACTTAAATGAAGAGAGCCTGGGTGCAGTGACTACATGAGGTAGGTTGTTGTACAAAGCTGGTCCCAACACGTCAGACTTAGCCAGTCTGTGTCAGTCACCACTAATAATAACACCTAACGCATTGCAGCTAATATTACGCAAATAAAAATATAATTTATGTAAGTATGGAAAACGAAAAAATAGGAAGTCATATTATAGCTAAAGGCTACTATTTGAAATAAACACAAAAATAATAAAACGAAATAATAAAAACATCGATATTTTTTACACTACTTATAGTATCAAATTTATGCGCGCTGTATGGCGGCCGCGCGAAACACAAAATACCTACGTGCTTTGCCTACATCAATAACTAATAATTTGTAGGTCGCCGACCGCTTAAGACCTTCGCGGTGCGTAATTACAAACAAATGCACAGCCTACTCTATACCCGCCCGTGACCACACCCCCGAAACTAATATCTCTCGTTGACCTTGTCAGTGTCGTAATAATTGCGTGTTAGTAATGACAACGACACATCCTAATTACTCCGTAATTGTCGCGCACGACTCCTTTCTCGCTATCGTTTGGATTTCAGTGTCTGTGGAAATTTTGGTGACACAATGCCTCAACCGCGTAGTTTGCAAACTAGGCACACAAATGCCCAATACCTCCAGATGGTTTTAGTGTACGGTTGCACCAACAATTTAGTGCAAACTCGGAAATTGTTCCATAGCCGCTACCCAACTGACCCTATATCTTCGCGGGACCTCATATTAAGAACCACGCAGTAGGGCAGAAGCATGGTAGATATCATCAAAACATTTCATTTTAAACTTGTGTTAACTACAGTAGTTTTGACCGTCCTAAGCCGGCCAGGTATAAAGGGTAAGCTGGAAATAAATAAATTAAAAAAAAATATCATGATAGGTGTCTTCATCTTGGACGGGTTCATACCTACCTAGAAAGGTCACGCGCACTTACGCGTCTGTCTATCTACTACAGTGCCTACAGAGGCGCGCCCGGCACGGGCTGGGTGGGTGTAGTGCGATCACAACTACTACTTGCGTTTTCCATACTTTTAATAATAAAATAAAAAAAATTGCATTATATTAACTCTAATTTAAGCATCATTAATAGTGTCCAATTTCTAAAGGTTGCTCGGGAATTCAAATTCACCTTGTAAAAGTAACGAACTCCTTTATGTTTTCATCTAAGTCCTGGCAATACTTACGATCGTTTTTTTTTTCAAAGTTTTGTAATATATTACTTAAGGTTTTCACGCTGTTTATAAAACTATTACACTGACCGTTATACTTACTATTACATTAACTATTACAATAACTATTACAGGATATTGCTACGAAATCCCTAACTACACCAAATTCGCTCATTAGTTTATTTAAAAAAATATTAATTCGAGATAATAGAGTTTGTATACCTAATATATAATTTTGAGTTTGTCATATTAAAGTGTAGGTAAGATTATAACTATAAAAAAACCACGTGCGTTATAACTATATCATCATTATCAACGTATCTTAGTCAATAATAATAATAATAACAATATACTTTCACTAAATAGTCCAAAAAGCTGTGAAATGGAATTATCGACTTTTTGATCTAAGCCTAATATATTAATATCAATTTTTCCCTTCTCTTACTCAGAAAGTGTGTTACTTTAGCGTAGCTTAGCGGGACTAAAATTTGAGTTTAAGCTGAAAAGTAATATTTCTTTAAAATTTATATCCGACCACCGGTATTGGATCAATGTGGCCATTTATCATGACTTTGGTTATATCCAAGACCGATGAATTGCAAGGCTGAAGCAACGCCGTCCAGCATCTGGTTCAGCTCTTCCAGCGACTCCGCTATTAAAACTATGTCATCAGAAAATTGTAGGTGTAAGATGTAATCGCCGTTTATGTAAACGGCCTTGCCTTTCCAGTCCAGCGTCTACACATATCTTCCAATGCGCTTGCGAACAGCTTCGGTAATATGACATCTTCCTGTCTCACTCCTCTGCGCAATTGGATGGGTTTAGACAGCTGGCCGTGTACTTGCACACTCATGGTGGCAGCTTCGTAAAAACATCTCAGCAACTCGATATAACGACAGTCTACTTGGCATCGCTTTAAGGATTCTTGAATAGCCCAGGTTTTGACGGAGTCAAAGGCCTTCTCATAGTCCACAAAAGCCAGACACAGGGGCTGACATACTCTTCGGACTTCTGTATAATCTGCCTCAGTATGTGTATGTGGTCAATGGTGCCATATCCTTCGCGAAACCCAGCCTGTTTTGGTGGCTGAAGCTCGTTGAGTCTCCTGACGAAACGGTTCGAGACCACTCGTGAGAAAAGCTTATAGACTTGGCCGTGGCTTAGGAGTGCCTAAGCCACGGCCAAGGGAGTTTGATGGTGCTCTTGTTTAAGAAGGGAGATAAAAGTCTCCATAAAATAAGATTAAATGTTAGTCCGGGAGTAGATTCGGATTAGCTTACTTCCTCTTTACTCTTTATTTATTAATACTGAATTTATCTACTACCGACTTAAAACTTGGAGTAAAATTAATCATACGTTACTCTCTGTTTATAAATAACACAGTAAGCGTCTAGCTAAACAAAGAAGGAAGCCACCTCTTTTGGAAGTATCGTCAACCTCAATGACCGCCAAACCGGCTATTAAACTGGACAAAACATCATTATCATTGGACAAGAATCCGGTATAATGCTACAGATGCGGATCACCGGGGTTTTTTCGTAGTCAATACACTGCATCTAAACAAAAGAAAACCCTTCAAAACCGTTTCATATCTACTATTCTACACGCACACCGTGAGGCAAGCACGGGGATTGTTCTCTAGGGTAGAATAAATAAAAATTACGTCACTTTGTCATCGAATGCGTAAATTATTTGCAATTAATTCCTTCAACTTCAATAATTTACGCAATGTTTGATGATACAATGCCATTATTGTCTATTCTACCCCAGTGCTTGGCCTACTACACAGTGCAACTAAAGTGCCAATAATTGAGATAAACTTTATAAGGATAACAGGATATGCACATATTGAAACAGATAATCTCTCGGTAATGCTATACTAGTCATAGCCTCTGGAAGTCCAGTCCCCTGGTATAGCACAACCGGATGGTCCCAATAGGTTCTCAGCCACTGCCTATTCCTTGGATTAAGTATTTATATATATCTTAGCTAGGCTCGACCCGCGAGGTACCTACTTAAAGACGATCGTACTGAGTATTGTAAAAAGTGATCTTATCTACTTGTACCTACTCAGGTACGCCCTACGGACCACTGTAACCATAGCTACTAAGAGCTCTGAGATTTATATTAGTAAACTAATGAGTCAAATACCAATAAATCAAACTTGTTGACGATTGTGCATTTTTCATCCCTCACCTACCCGTCACTATTATAAAATGAAATGCCTAATTATGAAGCAAATTTAACACAAGTTTTTCTTGTTTTCAGTGTTAAGGACTCTGCATTAGCAATGGCTGTTATTTTCCTTATGTTTCTGTTACCGTCGAATTTGGATTTTTTCAAGAATTTTACAGCTAAAGGTAAATACGTACCTACATATTTCAAATGACATGTCGGTCGTTCATACCTATAACTAAAATACTTTTATAATTTTCAGAATATAGTGAACTGCCAAACACACCAGTAAAATCCGTATTAGATTGGAAAATTATGAATGACAAGATGCCATACAGTTTCATGTTCCTTCTAGGTGATTAAATTTGTTTTTGAGTAGGTATACAGGTTGAATTTTTTGACGGGGCCGTGAGGGCAGGACCTACAGGAAAATAGACTTTGTACGCCACTCAGACCATGGCAACGGGTATCTCGATTGGTGTGCCGATGGACAGACTGAAGGGTATCGAAGACTACAACCAGTGGAAATTCTTCATGAAGATGCTCCTTATGCACGAGGTCCTGTACACTTCTATTGAATCTGAGAATGGTTGCACTGATGAGCTGATGATTTTCGTCGAAACGTTGAGGGACGAGGGCATTAAGTTTTGCAAAAAGCTGCGTACTGGCAAGAAGTCCAAACTCTCGGATGAGACTCTTGGGCTGATGACAAAAAGACGGGAAACCACCCAAGCGATTACATCGAGGTCAGACCTGAACAAACGAATAGCAAAGATGCTACGGCGTGACCTTCGGAGCTCCAATACACGCCTGATTGAAGAGGCGATAGAGCGAAACCGAGGGTCCAAAGTATTCACTCAGCAGCTTGGCATGAACCACCAGGCGAAAATTAAAACGCACGACGGGAGGACCGTATTGTTGAAGCCAGATATATCCGCCGAGATTTTTATGGCCGTTTGCCTTCTACTACTTGGAGGGATACTTTTCCACTTATATCCACTGTTATAATCATTCAGGGAATAGATATCATTATATTGAAAATGTATAATTGCTTCAATAAGTGTTTTGTTTATTGTTTAACTATTTAAACTCCTTTTTAGTGTGATTTATTATTTTGTTAAAGGTGGAGGATTTGCTTTATCTGAGGCTGCTAAAAAAGAGCATTCGGATCTGAACGGATATATTGGCAAAATGCTAAAAGGTTTAAGCAGCTTACCAAACTACATAGTAATCCTTCTCATAATCATATTTACGACATTCTTCACCAATTTTGCGTCAAACGTGGCTGTGTGTAATGTTATCACACCCATAGTGATGCAATTGGTAAGACACTACCATATTTTTAGTGTAGTCAGGCCCCGTGTTAATAATTATCTGACAACCTCAGCGGCGATCAAGTTCCGCCTGCGGCGCAGATCGTTTCCCGCCGCGGTACCAACGCTTGTATGACCAGGGTATCTGAGCCAAGTCTGGGTATTTAAGAACTATGCATATTCTTGTAGTCTCTGGTACTCATACCATAACTTTGCTGACTTTGGGACCATATTCTAAGTTGGGACCCTTATACACCGGCTCGGTCAGTTAGTCTGACCGAGCCACTACCGAGAACCGAGAACTACTGTTCGGTTACAACTACACCGGTTCTGTCAGTCAGTCAAGGCAAGTCAGTAGTTCGGTTGCCTAATTAAAATTAAATTAATATTAAAAATTATCTTTATTTGGAACACAGTACAGGGGAAATTAACAACAGGTGTGAAAATATTCTAAGTTGGGACCAGATGATGCAGTTTGAAAAGTTCCGTAGGTTTTATTTATTGATTAGTTAGGTACACCTAATGACGAGTACATGCATTTTTACAGGCACAAGAAATAAATAGCAATCCGCTATGGTTCAACATAGCATCTGGTTTCTCAGCGTCTTACTGTTTTTGTCTACCTGTGGGCACACCAGGCAACCTGGTTGTTCAGGGTGCTGCTAATATTCCAACAAAGAAAATGGTAACTAACCTTTTTTAGGATTCCGTAGTCAACAAGAAACCCTTATAAATTCGCCATGTCTGACTGTCCGTCTGTCCGTCCGCGGCTTACCTATTTCTATGAAGTTCCCTTATTATTGATAGCTGCGTGAATGAAGACTGAATGAAAGAATTAAATATAATTTGCTTTTCAAAAATAGAGATGCGAATCTGTCGAATCAAAAATATCGTGACTTACGAATGTTTCTATTTTTATCGAGTCTACAGATAACGTAACGAAGAATTGTAGTTGTTATTTCCATAAAAAAATGAGTACAGCAGTGTATAAATGAATTTAAAAGGAAAGTTATCACAATAAAGTATGCTTTACTTGTTAACAAGTAATGGCACCCAGTTCTAATATCACTAGGTGCCCGCCGTTGGGCACCGACCAAGTACATCTGCATGTGGCTAGGCAATAAATGCCTTATTTACATAACGATCGAAATGTTCTGCTACTTTCGTTACCGACACCTGATTTTTTTCTGTTTCAGATAATAGCTGGATTCTTTCCGACAGTATTTGCCATTTTACTTACATGGGTCTTTGTATGTTTCTGGGCACCAGTGATTTGGCCCGATTTACATACTTTGCCGGTTTGGGGCCAGTGAAATGATATCTTTTCCTATAATTAAAAGTTTGACTAAAAGTAACAGCTTGCGGTACTCTTTAATTCTGTTTTGTGTGCCAAATAAATAAATAAAAATAAAATTTGTTGTATGTTAACGCTGTGCGACCGGATCGGAATCGGAGCGTACGCAGCGTACGTGGTCGGGAATTTCCGGTTCTGTATTTCCCGGGAATTCCCGAAATTTTTGACGGATTTGAGAACCGGGAAATCGTAATTGATTTATTAATATTTATTTTTAGATTAATATTGTCAATTCATTTAATTATTGAATTTGTTGACTTATTAATTCATTTAATTATTGAATTTGTTGAATTATAAGTATTTATGTCATCACATTTTATTATTAGTCATTAGACATTAGTGTACTACAGTCAGGAAATAAAGTCTTTGGTTGGTTGATTGAACTCCTAAGATTGGTAAATATCGACGAAGCATCTATAGATTTTGATCTTCTTGAGCAGTAAGTACGACAGAAAATGATATTTGCGGCTGAGTACGACAAACAAAGGTTTTATAAAACTAAAGCGAAGATACGTCCGTTCCAAAGAGGTGACTATGTACTCATAAAGAACAACCCTCGTAACCAAACGTCCCTAGACCTCAAATATAGCGAATAGTACGAGATCTACAGAGTTCTTGAGAACTCCTAAGATGAACTCCTAAGATTAGTAAATATCGAGGAAGCGTCTATAGATTTTTATCTTCGTGAGCAGCAAGTACGACAGAAAATGATATCCGCGGCTGAGTACGATAAACAAAGGTTTTATAAAACTAAAGCGAAGATACGTCCGTTCCAAAGAGGTGACTATGTACTCATAAAGAACAACCCTCGTAACCAAACGTCCCTAGACCTCAAATATAGCGAATCGTACGAGATCTACAGAGTTCTTGAGAAGTCCTAAGATGAACTCCTAAGATTGGTAAATATCGACGAAGCATCTATACATTTTGATCTTCTTGAGCAGCAAGTACGACAGAAAATGATATCCGCGGCTGAGTACGACAAACAAAGGTTTGATAAAACTAAAGCGAAGATACGTCCGTTCCAAAGAGGTGACTATGTACTCATAAAGAACAACCCTTGTCACCAAACGTCCCTAGACCTCAAATATAGCGAACCGTACGAGATCTACAGAGTTCTTGAGAACTCCTAAGATGAACTCCTAAGATTGGTAAATATCGACGAAGCATCTATAGATTTTGATCTTCTTGAGCAGCAAGTACGACAGAAAATGATATCCGCGGCTGAGTACGACAAACAAAGGTTTTATAAAACTAAAGCGAAGATACGTCCGTTCCAAAGAGGTGACTATGTACTCATAAAGAACAACCCTCGTAACCAAACGTCCCTAGACCTCAAATATAGCGAATCGTACGAGATCTACAGAGTTCTTGAGAACTCCTAAGATGAACTCCTAAGATTGGTAAATATCGACGAAGCATCTATAGATTTTGATCTTCTTGAGCAGCAAGTACGACAGAAAATGATATCCGCGGCTGAGTACGACAAACAAAGGTTTTATAAAACTAAAGCGAAGATACGTCCGTTCCAAAGAGGTTACTATGTACTCATAAAGAACAACCCTCGTAACCAAACGTCCCTAGACCTCAAATATAGCGAATCGTACGAGATCTACAGAGTTCTTGAGAACTCCTAAGATCTAGGTTGGATTGATAAGTGATAACAAAGAAAATAAGAAATCAAAATAACGGAGACAAAAACCATTAAAACCTATATCTATACTCTATCTATCTATCTGTACTCCAGCCAAACCCGATGCAACTCCTAAGATTGGTAAATATCGACGAAGCTCTATAGATTTTGATCTTCTTGAGCAGTAAGTACGACAGAAAATGATATCCGCGGTACATACCTACATAGGTAAGTTAAGTACCTACTTACCTTCTTTTGGGTAAGTATCTACTTACATCTTTTCATTTTCTCTTTTGGGTTGTGAGGCATGGATACCAAGCTTGTAAAAGGGTGCAATTATATTTTAGGATGTGTTAAACGGCTTGCCGACATTTCGGACACTGTATCTTCCGGTCGACATCACCTACATAGGAACTTACCTGAACTTTTTAAAGATAATGGAAAACGACCAAATCTGCGGAGCCTGCAAGGATCTGGCACAGAATCCTAGTACAACGCAGAGTAAGCTTCGACATGTCTCAGTTTGCTGTATGTGGGCGGTCCGTTCTCGCGTTAAGATAATGTTAATTTCTCAACAACGAGGTCCAATATTTGAATATATAAGAAAAGAAAATGCACCCTATGAGGCAGGTTATGCTTGGATGGATCCATCCATAGATCTAAGTAAAATCTGTAGATGGGAGAGAACGTACTACACGTACTCCCAGCGCTTACTCAACAACTGGCCTGTGTTACAACTATACGCAAACGCTCGCTCATAGTTACATTTCCAATCTTGTGCAATAATTATAATGAACAAACACGAGGGCATTGCTGTAGTTTTTTAGTCAATAAATCACACTAAAGCATCGTAGCAAGCACACGTAACACGAACGCCGCCACCACTATGAACTGAGGTGCGTAAATCTAATTGCACCTAATTTGAGCCTTCCACTTTGGAGAAGCTAGTACCTCATCCCCCTTTTTTACTTATATCGATGTGTATTCCAGCCAAATTGGATGTACAATGTTTGTACACAAACCGCCCATACTTAACCTTAAATTCACGCTGTTGCCGCGTCTGTTTGTACGCTGTAAAGGCCTGTGTTTAGCCCTTACACGTAGATGATGTTGGTTAAGTAGTTGTAGGTAGTTTACCTATATCACCACACTTCGTATGTTACACTGTTGTTGAGTAATGAAGGTTTAGCCAGTTTGGTTGAGCACGTAAACACCACAATCACAAGTCAAAGTTAGTTTATTGAAGTTAAATGACAAGGTTTAGGTGGCAAATCTTTCCTTATATTGTCACTCCTGCGGTAGTAGGTCACGAACTAAAGTCAAATGTACATATATTCTAGGTAAAGTAATTGCAGCGCGTGCGACACAGAGTACCTAAATCGCCGCGTGCGCAAAAATGCCAATGTATGGTGAAACCGTACATGTTGGCAACCCCAAAAGAAAGTAAACTAAAGTTAAAAGTAGGTAAATGACTATCAAGAGAAGATCTGCCAGTACAAAGCAAAGAAACATTATTCATCGAAAGTGAACGCGATATTGTCTTTTGCCGCGGTAGGCGATTGTTGCCGCGCGACCCGTGCCGTCGTCGACGTGGTTGTCATCACCGCTGATGTTGCGTAGCTAGGTGCTTTCTGCACTGCGCTCTCTCGAATGGGGCGCTGTCGAAGCTCTATGTCTTCATTGTGTGGCTCTCTTGAGCGTTCTCGTTTGCTCTTAAAGCATTCAGATAGGTATTTTTTAACTGCCCAGATGATTGTGATGATGATGGCGAATGCGAGTAGAGTGTAGCATATCGCGTATTGATGTATGTCATGGGTAGAAATCGTTTCGGGGAGGAGCTCTCTTTCTTTTTGGAACAGAAGTCGTCTGTCGATGTCTTGGCTTTCCTCCGTTCGTAGTTGGATTTCCCATGGTACATTGTGGTAGGACAGGTTCACGATGTTGTTCACTGTAGAGTTCAGTAGTGTGGTGTTGAAGTTAGACTCCATCTTCATGTTGGTGTTGTACTCGTTGCGTGAGTAGATGGTGAAGTCGTTGGATTGTAACAAGCACCCTTGCTTCAAAGTTACAATACTAGACGATGGAGTAGCATATGTTTTGACGTCATTATCGCACACAGTGCGCAAAGTGCAAGCTCCGCAACAAACAGCCAGCCAGGTGTTTGGCGAATGTAACTCGACCCATACGTCACTGCATGACGTTTTTTTGACGTCACAGGGAGTGGTTGAACTGTGACTTAGAAGTTTCGCCTCGCAGGGAGCGTTCTTGCTCTCTAAGCTATATATCGGCATGTTTTTGTTACATATCAAACGATCTTGTTTCATAACAATGCACAGTTTTATTTCCTTTTCAGATGGTGAGATATAGGAGTTTTTCTTAAAGTTTACAGCAACATACTGTGACTTTAGCTGTACGATGGTGAATTCTGTCTCATTCCTCACAGGTATTGGAGTAATTTTGTAGAGCAGAAAATCTTCATCTGATGTTAGTGGTATGTGGACTTCGAATAAAAAGTAGTTTGATGTTACTCGAGCTTTCACATAGAGCAGCTTGTAGATGTCTTTAATGTCATCCTTGACATTTTGTAATGGCAATGACAGTCGTTTAGGTAGGCTTGCAGAGATGACATTTAACTGTTTCACCAAGTTCACAGGGGTGAGTAAATGCACATCCATGTGTCCTTTGTACACATTGGTGAGTGTATCGAAAAGCAATTCTTGCATTTCTCTCAAGTTTTTGAGTAGTAGGTAAGTAGCCAGAGATGCTGAATTGAAGTAGCTAGTTGCCATGAGGATTTCCATAGTAGACTCAACTTTAGCTAGTTTGAAGTTAGTTTCCTTCAAAAAGTTGTCGACCATGTTGAGTTGTTGGTGAACGTTATCTTCAGTTTTCTTTAGCATCTGGTTCTCCAGCTCCACAATAGAAGTTTGATTTTTTATCAGGCCTAGTAGATAATTCTCGTTCTTCTGCATAGCTTGTATGTCTTGATGGTATTTGTCGGCGAATTCTTGGTCAAGGACACCGAATAGGCTGTTTGCAATGGAGCCGATTCCGTTGATCAATCCTCTCTTCCTGCGATTGCCTAAGTGTTGGTGAGGAGCCAGTAAGATGCTGTTGTAGTGATGTAGTAGTTCCATTTCATGATATAGTTGTCCAAGTGTTGTTTCACAATATCTTGGGTCAGTTTTATGGCATAAATCGGTTAAGTTATGTAGATAGTTTTCGACACGTTCTAAACCATTCCAATAGTTAGTTAAGTTGTAGTACATTAGTAGTGTCCACTCGTCATGTATAGTCTGCATTGTGCCGAGCGCATCATAATAAATCGGCCTTTCGGGCTCGAGGTTTGTGATATGAGCGCTTGAGCGCGTGCTACTGTCGGCGCTATGTACTAATGTGAACATTGATAATAATGATAATATGAATGTTGTGAATGTTTTCTTAACGGTTCTTTTTGTTTTTGAAAGGTTTCGTACATCTTGGTTTGACGTCTCATTTCTTTCTTCATCCTGCTTCTGTGAAGTTCCCGTTTCTATTGGGAGTGGTGAAAGTTTCACGATGGGACGCTTGAGAATGCCAGATTTTGTTTTTAGTGTAGTTACTCTGACAAGTCCGTCGGAACCGGGATGAAGCTCTATAACGCGCCCCATGGCCCATTTTCCGGGAGGCAAGTTATCCTCTTTTATCAGCACGATGTCACCTTCCTTGATGTTTTTCATAGGTTTATTCCATTTACTGAGACTTTGTAATTGAGTTAGGTATTCGTTGGACCAGCTTTTCCAGAACTGTTGTACCATATTTTCAGTTAGTTGCCATCGTCGGCGTATATCAATAGTTTTGACATCGCTGTAGTCGGAAAGTGGTAAAGTCAGTACCGGGCCCCCGGTAAGAAAGTGTCCTGGAGTTAGGTAGTTGTAAAACTCATCCGGGTCTTCTGTAAGTGGGCATAATGGCCGCGAGTTCATGCAGGCCTCTATCTTCGTAAGTAGTGTAGTAAACTCTTCGTATGTGAGTTTTTGGTCACCCAGCACACGTCGCAAGTGGTGTTTCAACGACTTTACAGCCGCCTCCCAGAGGCCGCCTGCGCTTGGCCACGCTGGAGCGTTGAAGTGCCATTCAACTTCAAGTTTTCCGATTTCGGTGAAGAACTCTGGCGATATAATTTGTCTAAATTCTTCAAACTCTTTGCGTAACACCTTGGCAGCACCGATGAAGTTGGTACCGCAGTCAGAGTAGACGTGTTTTGGTGTGCCGCGCCGCGCGCACATCCGTTGGAATGCCGCGATGAAAGTTTCAGTGCTGAGGTCGGACACGAGTTCAATATGTACAGCTTTCGTTGCCATACATACGAAGATGGCAATATAGCCCTTGGACATCTTCACACCTCTTCCCTTATTAAGTTTGACATCTACATTCCCGGTGAAGTCGACACCAGAATGTGTAAATGGCCTTGAAATTCTAGTTCTTTGAGATGGTAAGTCGCTTAGAAGTTGGTAAATTTCAGTTGGCTTGTGACGATGACACGTGATACAGTGACGAAGTCTCGTTTTCACTGCCCTGTTGCCACCGACAATCCAGTAACGCTGCCGTATGTAGGCTAACGTTAATCGAGCACCTCCGTGTAGTACTCTAGAATGTGCCTGTTCGATAAGTAGTTGTGTTAACCTCCCGTTCTTTGACAAAATCATAGGATTTTTCATCTCTAATGGTAAGTTGGAGTTGTTGAGGCGGCCACCAACTCGAATGATGCCATGTTCATCCAGATACGGGTTTAGTTTATATATAGGACTTTTGTTGGACACCGTTTCTTTTTTCAAAAGTGTTTTGTATTCTTGTTCGAATTCCATGCGTTGCGTAATTTTTATTATTAATTCATTCGCTGCAGCCAGTTCTCTAGTAATTAGGTAGTTAGTATCGCATTTCGCGCGATTTAGTACGTTTGTACTGAAGCGCCGTATCCATGCTGTCACACGTGTTATGTGGGACAATGAACTGCATTTGTTAATAAGTTCAGTTATAAAATGTGTCTCCTGATTTTTTGCTAGGGTTGTCAGCGTCGGCTTGAGTCCAGTGTCTGTCGTATGAAGACATATGTTTTTCGGGACCGTCTCTTTCTCCAAAGTCTGTAAAAAATCCGGTCCTTTCCACCAAAGGTTGAAGTGGAGTAGTTTGGTAGGGTACATTCCTCGTGACGCGCAGTCTGCTGGGTTTAGTTCTGACTTGACATAGTGCCAGTTTTCAGAAGGGATGACATGATTGATCTTGCTAACCCTGTTGGCAACGTATCTCTCCCATCTCGAAATGTCTCCCTGCAGCCATGCAATCACAACTTGGGAGTCGCTCCAAGCTTGTATAGTTATGATATACCCTTTGAAGGCTTCTATGGCCTTTTCAACTAGTTGTGATAGTAGAAGGGCGCCGCAAAGTTCCATACGGGGCAGTGTGAGTTTCTTCGCAAGCGGGGCAACCCTAGTCTTAGCGGCGAGTAAAGTTATTGTAGGTAAGCCTTCGTTGCAAACACGACTGTAGATGACGCACGAGTAGGCTTTTTCACTGGCGTCACAGAAACATAATAGTTCTATGTTCCCTTGTGTCACTCCCAGCCATCTGTTAAGTTTAATGTTTTTGATTTCAGGAAGTTCGTTTCTAAGTTTTAACCATTCTTGTTGTATCTCGGTCGGTAAAGTTTCATCCCAAGCAAGTTTACTTGTCCAGACTCTCTGAAACAGTAGTTTAGCTGTCACAGTTATTGGCGCTAACCATCCCAGAGGGTCATACAGTTTAGAGATCTCAGATAGAAGATGGCGTTTAGTTAGATGTTGCCGAGCTGTTTCTTCTAAGTCCCAGTAGAAAGTAAATGTGTCGTTTGTGGTGTTCCAACCGAGTCCAAGGGTCTTTTTTGTGTCTTCGTGTGTTGAAGTCGAAAATTTGTTCTGTTGAGATTTGATCTTTACTCAAGTTTTGTAGTAAAGAAGGATCATTGGCCGACCATTTCCTTAAATTCATGCCGCCGCCTTGTAGTAAGTTGATAAGCGACGACTGTAGTTGTTGAGCTTCGAAGATAGTGTTATGACCGCTGATTAAATCGTCAACATAGAACTCGTTTTGTAGTGTTTGAGCAGCATCTGGATACTTGTCTCCGTCGTCTATGGCGAGCTGCTTCAATGTTCTCATGGCGAGCCAAGGCGCACTTTTTGTTCCGTATGTCACGGTACATAAGAAAAAATCTCTAAGTTTATCTGAGGGCGAGTTTCGCCAGACGATTTTCTGTAGATGTTGTTGTTCATCCGCGATCCATATACAGCGGTACATTTTTTCTATGTCCGCAGTGTAGGCATATTTGTAGAAACGCCATTTCATTATTAGAGATTGTATATCCTTTTGCATGTTATTGCCTTTTTCTTGCACGTGATTGAGGCTAAGGCCACTTGTTGTTTTCTGAGAGGCGTTGAATACAACTCTCAATTTTGTAGTTGATGAATGCTCTCGTAGTACGCCGTGATGGGGTAGGTAGCATTCTGGTTTCGTTGTCGAAAGTGGAGGCACTGGGGCCATATGCTTGAGTTCTGAGTACTCCTTTATAAAGTCTCTGTACATTAGAGCGAGTTTCGTATTCTTTTCGAGACGTTTTTCGAGTTGTATGAATTGTGAGACGGCAATAGATCGTGAATTTCCTATCTTATTTTCGTAGTTGGGAATGAAAGGAATTTTCACGATGTATTTTCCATCTGAGGCTCGCCGTACTGTTTTGGAGTAATGTTCCTCGCACTGGTCGTCCTTAGAAATGTCCTTGATGTCCTGGATGATGTCCTCGTGCTCCCAGAACTTGCTGATGCTGTTGAGGTCAACTAAAACAGCGTGGCAGTTGAAAGTTTGCGTTTTGCCACAGAGAATCCAGCCCAGGTGTGTTTGTTGTGCAGTAGGTGCTTGTTGGTTTCCCTTCAGGACTCCTTCAAGAATAACATTCGAGTAAATGTCGGCTCCAAGTAGTAAATCGACAGGACGTGATTTGTTGAAGTCAGGATCAGCGAGCTTTAAGTTTTCTATGTGCGGCCAGTTTGGCTTTTTAAAAGTTGAGTTAGGTAAGTTATTTGTAAGTTTTTTTAATATTAGCGCTTGAGTTTCAAACGCGTAGTCAGAATGTATCGACTTGCAGTTAAGTTGTAAACGTCCGTTGCAGTCTCCTGACAGCGATCCGACTCCCGATATGGTGGCGTTCATCCGTTTCCTTGGCAATCGAAGTAGTTGAGCGGCTTGTTCAGTGATCAAGTTCACTTGTGAACCTTGATCCAGGAGGGCACGAAGTGTGACGTAACTTCCGCTGGCGGATTTTATCTGAAGTTGAACTGTAGTTAAAAGTATTTCCAAGTCATTTGTAGCGAGATGATTGGAGCTTTGTTGAGTTGATGATGTAGTTCCAGCCTTATTATTGTGTAACAAAGTATGATGTTTCTTTTTGCATTCTTTGCAAGTTTTTGCGGACGAGCATTCAGCGTCGCCGTGGCTATATAAACAGTTTTTACATAAATGCAGTTTTGAAACAATATTGTTTCGTTGAGTTTTGTCCATTTCAATGAACTTTGGACATTGCATCAGTACATGCTTTCCTTCACAGTGCGGGCATTGACCGAAAGAAGTATGTAAAGTTTTAGTTTGATGATGTTTTTTAGATTCGTAGTTCTGTTTGTTATTAGATTGTTTGCTGTAAGATGACTTATCCGATGCAGATGATTGTTTCGGCATTTCCTTTTTTGCATTTTTCATGCCTTCGTAGGCCATGAATTTGCCTTCCAGGAAGAAAAGAAATTGATCTAGATGTGGTAGTTCTCTATGATCTTGTTGTTCTTTCATGTAGTCGGTGTAAGTAGTGACGTCTAGTTTTTGTGACATTAGATGGACGATGAGTGGGTCCCAAGTAGTTGTATTTACTCCGATGTTTGTTAATCCGTTCATACATTCCATGATGACGTCATGTAGCTTCTTCAGAGACTGGCTATCAGGTTGGCTGATAACCGGCGAGTTAAGCATGGTGTTGACGAAAGAGGTGAACTGAAGACGATGGTTGTCGTAGCGTTGAGACAGTATATCCCAGCACGAGTTGTAGTTTTCAGCACTTATGCTGAGATGCTGTACCAGTCGCTCAGCCTCTCCGCGCAATCTTGTCTTGAGATGTTGCATTTTTTGAGCCTTGTTGATCATCGGATTGTTGTGTATGGTTTCCAAGAAAAGATCTTTAAAAGAAATCCACTTTGTGTAATTCCCGGAAAACTCAGGAACCTCAATTTTTGGCGCCGATTGTTGGTAGTGCAATGTCGACCAAATTTTTTCGTTGATTTTTCTTTTCAGTTCGTCATACTTGTCTTCTATCGACACGAACGTATTGTAGTACGTGATGTCGGAGCCCTTAATTACGGCCTCCAACTCCCAGTGATATTTGTCGATGACGTCCCACTTCGACTTCAAAATGGAAAGGTGATCTTCTAGCTCCCATTTCTCCGTCATAGTTTTCAAGTCTATTTTAGACATGGCACGGTCGAGAGCCTTAAAGTTACACTCTTGCCGTGTAAGTAGTGTTTTTAGATTTTCATCTTTAGCTTCATCCATGGTACCACCCAGATCAAATGATACAGCAGGATGTTCGCGTAATTGTAGTAACAAACCATCCATATCCTTTTTAGTTTTAAGATATAGCTGCATCGTTTTGGTAAAAATGTCATCGGTGAAGTAATTATGCGTCTTTTCTTCGATAGTTTCGATAAGAGTCGCATGACGTCTCTCAAAGTCCTGCCATTGTTGTTCGAGCGTCTGGAGACGTATAGTTAAGTAATCTAACGTTTTTCTCGACTGACTATCTTTCGCGTAGTTAGAACATAAAGATTTGATGTTGTTGAAGCATTCTTCTTGAGTTTTCAATGTCTCCATGTTGACGAAAGGCTTCTAGTTGAAAGAAACTAGCAAATTTAGTTAGTAGCTAGATAGGTTCTTTGTGTAGGACCTAAAGTCAGTTCTTAGCCCTGACACGTAGTTGACGGTGGCAGAGATAAGTAATGTTAGCTTCTGGCTCTGGCACGTAGTAGACAGTAGCAGAGGTGAGCAGCGTTGGTTCACGACGCGAAGACGACAGTGTCACCGTAGACTTCTAGTCGTTGTAGGTATTAAGCTTCTTGCACCTGAATGACAATAATGTGCGCCTTCTCAATTTAACTGGTGATTCCCGCTGGTGGGAGGCCAATCAAATCGATTCGCTATCGCCAAATACAAAAAGCATAAATACCTTTTTTCCTCGTAGGATCAGGTGTATCCTTGATGAGGGAGAAGCCGAAGGACCAAAATGTAAAGGCCTGTGTTTAGCCCTTACACGTAGATGATGTTGGTTAAGTAGTTGTAGGTAGTTTACCTATATCACCACACTTCGTATGTTACACTGTTGTTGAGTAATGAAGGTTTAGCCAGTTTGGTTGAGCACGTAAACACCACAATCACAAGTCAAAGTTAGTTTATTGAAGTTAAATGACAAGGTTTAGGTGGCAAATCTTTCCTTATATTGTCACTCCTGCGGTAGTAGGTCACGAACTAAAGTCAAATGTACATATATTCTAGGTAAAGTAATTGCAGCGCGTGCGACACAGAGTACCTAAATCGCCGCGTGCGCAAAAATGCCAATGTATGGTGAAACCGTACATACGCAATTTACATAACTTGTCGATTTGAGATCCTTCCTTCAACGCCAAGCAAGTCAGTTTTTTCTGTAGTGGTTTGTTTACAAATATTTTAAATTGAGTTTGGCTAGTGTATATGTAATCTGGCAATGCAGCCAGCGTCTTGGGGACGCTTCCGAATGGTACCTATTGATATGGATCAGTTAAGCTACCTGTAGAGTGTTTGTAACAGTCTGCAGTTAGTTTAATTGTTTCAATTGTAAATACTAGTTCCAATATGTTTTTAATAATGAATTGTAATTTTCTTTGTCAATAAAGACCTAGTCAGATGAAAAAAAAAAGGTAATCTGTTATGTATTATAAGTTTTGAGTAGGTTTACCTGTTCTGTATACACGAATATATATAATATGTATACGGAGGATAAATATAATATATTATATTATATTTATCCTCCGGATCCTATCTAAATTGAGTTTCATTTTGTGTAAAAATTAACAAATTTAACCAGTCCTAACTTTTAACTGACTTGTTTTAGAAATTAGGGACTTTATTTGTAATCATCCTAGAACTTTTATAAAAGCTACTCCCATTCATAAACTCAAAATTGCTAATAGTTCCTAAGATAATAATACTGTACAGTGAACAGAAAGAGCTTATTTTTCGTAATTTATTCTAACAAATGAGTTACTAAATGTTCCTTATAATTTATGTGATCTATGAGTTTTGATCAGTTATTGCTAATCCACGTCCGAGGGACCACCTGTTACCGGTTGTAACTAATGACTGGATACTTATACAAATTAGAGACTGCACTAACAAATGTTTCAGCACATTTACTAATGAATAGCGCATACTGAATTATGAAATTCCAATGTAAACCCTCAGTCGTAACGGACATCTGTAGGTACACCTGCACCTATCTTTGCCATTATGCTCTCGAAGTTCATAGCTGTAATTTTGACACAGGTCATGTCAAAATTCTCTTCTCTATTCTCTTTTGACACTTTTGAAGTTAGCTGTATATTTTAACGATGGCTGTGATTTTTGGCAGAATTACAAATAGTGACGTAATTATTCATATTCATTAATTGTAATTTTATTATCAAAGAATAAAAACGAATTAGCGTATAAAATAATAAGAGGCATTAGATATACAATTTGCTTTAATAATTAAAAGCCTACTAGTAAAACATGTAGTAAGTAGCCTTTAACAAATAAATAATAAAATAACTCGCTTCACGTTGCACTTCGTTAATTAATAACATTATGAGAAAGTTATTGAATAAAAATAAAATTAACTATAGTATTTTACTTTCTTTCATATATCCTCTGGCTTTGGAGTATTTACCTTCGGTGTTGTGAAGTCAGGCCCTACAATTGACACGAATCCCCCATCGTCATTAGGGTCCCATAGCATAGGTGCGACAAAACTGATTGCCAGCCAAAGTACAATAAAACATATGAAAACAGCCCCAACCGCGGTTTTTGCCTGCAATACAAAATTTTTATCTATAATAATGGGGCGGCTATACCGAAGCTCGTATGATTTTGGTGATGTAAAGGTTACCAAATGTAGATAACAGAGGGCTCTTTATTTACACGTAGACCTATGCAAAGGGGTTTGAAAGTTTAGCTGTCAGTAAAAGTTAACCTAACTTTTACTGACAGCTAAACTTTCATAATTCCATAAATAACAACATGTAATAAACTAACAAAATGGCGTTTCCTAGGAAATTTCTTCAGCCGCCATAAAAAACAAAACTATGAATTTATCACTTAAAATTTTAAATCTAGCGGAAACTGTAGATTAATTAATAATGTACAATTAATTGTTTAAATTCTGGTTTAATAGTCGAGCCAGTTCGGATTAAAATAACTGTAATTTCAAGGTGGCTTGCCTGGAGAGTATACCTACTCCCTGGCAAAACGATTTCAAATCGATGATTTTGTGGAAATAAGCTCTGTACATTGTATATAATTAATTGTAAATTTTCCCTGAACCGTATTTCTTTTTCTAATATAGTGAGCCTTGCTGGGGAGTATCAGACTCTTACCATACATTTTAGTGCCTTGCAGCACCACCTATTCTTTGTTTCGAGGCTTTTGCAACTCTTTTCCTTAATACCGCTATACGATTGTAGTTTTAGAATGATTTTCAGTAATTACTTAGTTTATTTTAATAATTACTCAGCTGCGGTCCTGCTGCGAACGGAGCATTGCAGAATCACAGCTTACATTTCTAGTCCTCACCATTATCACTTTAGGCGTTTTCCCAACGTAATGCGTGAAGTAGGCTGTTGTGTGTAGAAAAGGGCACATTAAGCCTAAAGAATGACCAATCCCAGCACCAAGAAGGCCCAGGTATACTTTCGTTTCCCAATTCCGTGGTGCCCCTTCCCGAGCCTGTAATACAACCATTTGTATTAGTAGATGAGTAGGAGCAGCCTTTTATTTGGGCATGAAAGATGACTTTCAATAAGGTGACTGTGAATCCGATCCCTCAAACGTGGGATCGGTAATGTGGGAACTTTATGTACACAAAGACCACTTCCCAAAATGCATTTCAAGATTTATTTGAAGGATGAAAACGGAACCCTATTACAAAGCCTCCGTTGTCCGTCCGTCCATCCATCCGTCCGTCCGTCCGTCCGTCCTTCCGTCTGTCTGTCCGTCCGTCTGTCTGTCTGTCCGTCAGTCCGTCAGTCCATTCGTCAGTTCGTCCGTCTGTCAGTCCGTCAGTCCATCCGTCAGTCCGTCCGTCAGTCCGTCCGTTCGTCCGTCCGTCTGTCTGTCTGTCTGTCACAGGGTTCTCTCGTGAACCGTAAGAAGTAGACAGTTTAAATTTTCAGAGAATTTGTATTTCTTTTGCCGCTATAACAACAAATAATAAAAATAAAATAAATATTCAAATTAAAGGCCTACCATGGTGCGCTCAGATGCTCAGATGGCATGCGAATTTAGACGTCAGAGGGCGCTAAAGTTTTCCATAGACCTATGCAATTTACTACTTTAAGAAGCGGCTACCTTCTTTAACATTATCTGATATTCACGAGTATTTGAGTCTGCTTACAAAGATCACTTTGATTATTTTTATACGATTTCAAAAATATTAAAAAAAGTGTTAGTAAAACAATATTTAAATTGTCAATCGGCGTTTAAAAATCATGGCAATCATGGTTCCGTACCACTTACTTTGTTTTCGTCTGTCCATCTTTCCGTATGTCGTCAATCCCCATTTTTTGGGAACGCGTGGATGTATTGAGTTAAAATTAACATCAAATAATCAAGTCCGTAACCTATTGGAGCCATGATATAAATAAAACTTCTTAGTAAGTCAACAATCTAAGGCAATCGAAAGGAACAGCCGTATAAGCCTGCATATTTTGAAATTACCAAGAAAATCGCATGCACACAAAACCTATAGGCCACCTACCTAACCTAACCTAGATCCATGAAGTTAAGCAAGAAGCAAAGTTTTATAACACAAGTAATCAAAAATATCTACAATATATTATTATATGTAATTAATTCACAGAAAATAAAAAAAAAATATTCTCGCCATGCACCAAAACCTTTAAAGTAGTTTCCGTTGACATAGAATCATGAAATTTGGCAAGAAGCAAGGTTTTTTTAGCCGACGTTTTTGACAAACAGAGTTACTTTTGAATGTATAATTAATTAGTACACCGGTGGTCGTACATGGCCACCTTCTCGAAACTGTTTGCGAGTACACTTCCCTTGGGCAGTTTCTGCAGTTGGGTAAAAACAATCTAATCAAAAAACATACATTGAAACATAAACCTTGCTTAACTTCAGTGATTGGTACTCTCCTTGGTATGGCCGTCAGACCCTTTAATTATTAAATTTTATTTATTTTATTATTTGTTAGCGGCAATACTTATACACACACTGTCAAAATTTTAACTGTCTACCTATTACGGTTCAAGAGATACGGCCTTGTAAAAGTAGAGCCAAATATCCAAAAAGTCGATATCGAAAAAGAATCTAATCGATCGGAGCAATATAGGAAATATGGGAGCCCCCTTTAATTTTAATAATTATTTAATTTTCATTAATTGTTGTTGTAGCGGCAAGAGCAATACACATTCTGTGAAAATTACAACTGTCATCTACCTTTTACGGTTCATGAGATACAGCCCGCTGACAGACGGACGGACAGGCAGCGGAGGCTTAGAAATATTTTTACCCTTCGGGTACGGAACCCTAAAATGGTATATAGTAAATAATAAATGAAGATCTAGTGTAGGTAGAGTTTTTTGATTTTCATATATGTGCGTGAGCGACGGTAGGTATGTGTTAGTAATTTTTACATTATTGGTAATAATATCTCAACGTTATTATATCAATAAACAATATAAAAGTCGAAAAAAGTGTACACTACAATGGAGAACTAAGGGTTTATCCTATTAGTTTGAATGTTTTCCAAGAACGTTTTCACTATTGATTGATAATATGGAATTGGTAGTGTGGAGGGTCCTGGAATCAACATAATATTAAAATGTAGTGTAGTAAGAAAGTGCAAGCGCGTTGAAGTCTTTTGTATGATACGCTAGTCTTTCGTAGCATCGTAGCACGTGCTACGATGGTCTACGTTAAAGTATGTTTCTCTTTATGGGGAAGGAAGTGAGAAAGGTAGGGGAAAGTGAGTTATATCACAGAAAAACGAAAACGAAGAGAACAAAATTTTCTACATAATGATGAAATCCGCAACGTTCTGTGACGTTAATTTTGAGAGATAATATGAGTTTTGTGATTTTTCGCGCAAGTGTCCATTCACGCAAATGTCCTTCGCGCAAGAGTCCTGATAACCGCTAAGCTTTGGCTAGATGATGCGGTGTGCATAGTCCAGCACCATTATTATTATACATGATGATAAATCATAAAATCCTTCCACAGACTTATTAATTAAGTACTTAAACGAAAATTAGAACTTCCTTGAAGATTTTAAACACAATTAAAAAAACTTCTCGAGTTGAGATCCTTTCTTCAATAAATATTGATACTCGACACGTGATTTTTTCTTGGTGCAGCTAACTTTAAGCTTGACTATACGTAGGTAGCTTCTGATCAGAAAAGTTTATTACTTTTATGTAACTCTACGTTTAGAACATTGGCAAAACAAATACAGTTTGCCGCTCGTGCATATCAATCATTTTTAACTCTATTCCAATGACATACAGACATAGGAAATGGAAAACAAAAGTTGTCATACATCGTAATTCGTATGACGTCACCAGCTGCCAAATAAAAAAAGTGATATATCTTTGCTCTTCGTTGTCAAGGCTGTATCTCTTGCACCACAGTAGGCAGTAAGACATGAATCACAGCAAATACTAAAATTATAATAAAATTGAAAATTTGAAAGTGTCTCTGAACAAGTAAAAATTTGATCTTTTTTGAAAAAGTTGCGTGATTTTTACTGTACGAATTTATTATTTCAAATGGTCGATTTCTTATACTGGCAACTTTTCTAAGGACTAGTTCCTGCAATGACAATTTTCCAGAATTATACATCTTTTTAATAGTAGATTATATACCAAGGCGAGAAAGCAATTTCTAACGTCACGGGCGTCATATTTAATCCCGAGCGCAACTCAGAATACTAAAATAACTCACGAGCACAGCGAGGGACTAACTAGAATCTTGAAGGTGAGAGAAATCACGCCCAAGACGAATAGAGCTTTATCCACTAGGATAATACTCTACTTACGCATTTTCTGTGAGAAAATAGTAATAGTATGGGGACGTGTTTCGCAGCATTAGTTGTGTGTAGAGGTTAGTTCGAATTTCGAAAAAAATCTCACTGTACGGATCTCCTTGGAAATAGTACATGTTCACCGAGGTGAGAAAGTGGCAAATTCTTATCGAGTGTGTCATTTGAGGCCCAGGGCACAGCCGAGGGCCTTAAAACACACGAGGTAGGAGTCGCATTTTCTCCTGAGTGATACATAGTGCTTTAACGAGAAAAATAAAACATTATCCGAAAAAGAAGTGGCACTTTTCTCGTTTTTTCAATACACGAAATCTCCAAGTCTTGTTGTATTTATTTCTGGATTTCTCGGGTAATAGGTGTCATAAAATCTTCACTATCACTCGAAGACATTCTATAGAATTATTAAAATTACCTAACTCAATTTATATTTCGAAGAACTTCCTGCGAATGCCTCAGGCACTTGGTTCTTTTTTTGATGAGCCCATCGACTTGTAAAAGATTTCTTACTAAAATCAACAGAATGCCAATGCCAATACACTCCAAAATGTAAATCTTTAATTTACCTTAAGTTAGGTTATTAAGGTTTGAACTGTCTAGAACGGCTGTAGATTTGTTCAAACAATAAAATAAAATAAACGACAGTTGTAGAAAAATAGTTATAGCATGGGTGCATGCAACTGTTGCAAATGTATATAACTACTTAGAACAGAAAATACATTAAATTATATTATTTTACTTCACGCGCCCATGACACGTTCTACACTATGATGCTTGCAAATAGAAGTAAAACCTATTTAACTTACCATATTCACAATAAATGGAGTCCAAATCATAGCAGCGCCTACACCAGGCATTATGTTTGCCAAAAAGACTGACACAAAACAGACAATAAATATTGATACGACCCATGGTTGATCTGTCACGACTTTTCCTAAATTATTAGTTAAATGCGTCGCAAGGTTATCAAAGCTTCTTTCTTTTATCAGACAAGCATTTGAAATGCTCAGTCCCGCCCCTGAAAGAATAAAGTGAATGCGTTAGACTTTCAAAATGGCGCCGGAGTCGCGACGCGGGCGTCAAAACGCCCCCGCTGCGATTCCACGTCGATCCCGCCGCATCTCTTCACCCAGAAAAAATCACCAAAACATTGCGGCTATCTCCCCGCTCGCCTTCGTCAGGCTGGGTACTGACCGGAGTTACGCTCGCTCTGATTGTCTTTATTTATATTCTTAGCTTTTTATCTACCGCCGCAAAATTTCGGGACTGGCTTCGCTCGACTTTTATTGTCATAAGTACTCTTGCTTACTTTTTAGCAAACATCCGAAAAAATCTCAAAACAATAATCAAACTTACTATTGTTGGAAGAAAACTAAAAATAAATTATAAATAAAAAAGTTATATTAAAAATAAAGATAGTTATATAGCGTCACGGTTTCTGAGATATTCACATGTAAAAAAATATAAATATTTTTATCTGTATCTTTAAAACTAATATCTTTGAAACCTGACGCTTTAGGACATTATTTTATTTGACATTTTTTATTTGTTTTAGTGTCCTCTATCCAAATATATAACTTTTATTGTGCGTAGTACAAGAATACAAATATTAGGGCAACCCTCCATTCAAAAAACTTTAAACCCCTTTGTTTCTTAATAACTCTGCATTATTGTCAATCTTTCATACAGTACCCGACGATAATTATTGCACATCGACCTTTGGAAAGAGACAATCGGCTCATTTCGGATTCTTAGAGCATTATTTCTGTCGCACACTACCTTTGTAATCACCATTGGAGCTATAAAAACCTAGATAAGTGCGATAAAACCCTTATTTTATGGCAATGTTCAAGGTGTCATAAAAAATGAGTTTATCGAATTTGCGAAGCAAACAAGAAATGTTGCTTGACTTTTGAGGCAACGTTCATAACGCCAAAATTAAAGCGTATACAAGCTTCCAGCTGGTTAGCTCGGAACTGCTAGGGAAACCCTAATTATGACTGATATGCGCAGACCTAGTTTGAGTGAGTGACGTGAGAGGTAAGGTACAAACCGAACATAAAAATGTAGCCATATACAACTTGCTTGTCAATGTAACGCCAAAATAAAATTCCAGATTCTGGTTTAAGAGGCGGCAAGTCCTTGTACTCTGTAACAAATAGATAATATCAAGAGAATAATGAATACATTTTAGAAAATCACATCGATTTAATTATAATGTAGAGGATGGAAAGGACAAACAAGGATGGAAAGTTCCAATGAACCTACTCAGGATTGACGCCGTGCCAAGCGGTAAGTGCCCAACTGCCAAAACACCCAAATTCTGAAAATTGCTATCATGTTTTGATATGCTCAATATTAGCCAGGTACATTAACTAAATATTTAGCCTATCAATACTTGATTGTAATTTTCAGATGTAAGTTTTTTTGCAGTGGGACCTATCACCGCTGAGGCGACTATCCGGACTCCCCGATTTCTTTTCACCGTAAAATATAGAGGGCTATATTTTACGGTGAAAAGAAATCGGGCATCATTCCATAGGGACACGAAAAATTGTACACATTTTTATGAAATGTCAATGTACCTAGATCGCACTTATTCAATATCATAATTATCTTCACAAAATAAAGATGTGTCCGCCAAAGCTTCGTCAATTGTATAGTAAATTTTTTTTCATTTACTAGTGTTTGACATATTGTAGTAATTCAATGTCAGATATTTTTCTTAGATCGATTGGTGTTTTATTATAAAATTTTATGGATATTTTATGCATTTGTATCTTTTCAATGTTTTACTAAGTCTGGTCCTAGGAGCTACTACATTTTCCAAATTCCAAGTGTTATGACAATAAACCTCTGCATTTGTCACCATATCTCCAATATTTTCTAGTACATATTCAATATTTTGTTGAGTAGGATAATGTGACCGTGTCCATTACATCATCATCATCATCATCAACCTATTAGGGGAGGCCTATATGTCCACTGCTGGACATAGGCCTCCCCTAATAGGCGCCATAGCGCCCTGCCAAAAGATATTTTTTTTACTATTCATAGAAAATACTCAGAACACCGGGAACAAATATTTGTTGATCGTATAAACATTTGTCCCAAGGCGGGAATCGAACCCGCAACCTTCTGCGTCGCAGGCGGACCTTCGCCCACTGCGCCACATCGGTCGTCAAAGCTATTCATTATGTTAGTTTGTTACGTTCTTTCATTGTTACATTTGTGTCTTGGCAAGTCCAACATTAAACCAAATGTAGTAGGTGTAAACTTGCCAAGGCACAAATTTAATAATGAATAATCTTAAGATTATGAACTGCTATGAAACTTGGCACCTATCTACTATAGGAACGAACTTGGCTAGTTTTCACATTTATGTTTTTTATTAGATTTATGTTCTCCGCCAATATTTACTTTTTGCCGTTAAATATTTCATCCATCCAAATCCTTTGGGAAGTGAGAAAAGTAAAATGACCATTATGGAACAGACTGTAGCATCTCTGATCCTGAAACAAAAATGGGAATAATAATATGAAACAACTCTGATACAACATATACATTATATATTATTATTTACAAACCTAATCAAGTACTAGATGAGAGTCTAGCTAGTTTAAAGGAAAAGTCGGACAGTTTTGTCAAATTATTTATTGGAATATGTTTACGCAAACGTAATTATTTTGTTCTTTAACGTTATATAAAACATATAATAACGTTAAGGAACAAAATAATTAACGCATTCAACAGTGGCAGCGTAGCGGGTGGGCGGCAACCCGGGGTGTTTTTTTATCAAGCCTCTACCCCCGAAAATAAAACTGAAACTAGAACATTTTTTTGTGATTTTGTCGGCGGTTTGGTTAAAAAGTAAGCTGCAGTGGTACGTCGAATTTAAGCGAGCGAAACGAGCCCCGAAAATTTACGAGACTGCAGTGATAGAATAAGCGTCGAGTACAACATAAACAACAGCGAGCGGAGACGGCCACATTATTGTGATTTCATCCGGCGATAGACAAAAAGTTAGGAATCCTAGAATAGAAACGAAATAATTTCAGCTCAATCGGTTGAGGGTGACTGAACTAAATTTCGGTTGCAAATTTGTCCTCTTCATACTAACAGGACAAGTTAAATAATTAGCTTGTAGAAAGAAAAGTTTGTATAAGGAAATAATCGAATTTTTATAACTTGTAAAAGAATGACAAACGATTTCGATTTCGAAACCCTTTGTGTTCTATTTTTTTTCTGTCCTTTTTTCACTCTTTAATATATCGGTAGCTATAATATGAAATTTCAAATACATTTCGTGCGCTTGTACAGATTTAAAGAAAAATCAATGAATAAAAAAAAAATTCAGTAGAAATTCTGATGACGAAATTTTAAGAGAGACCTACAAGGTCAAATGGGATATCAAATGAAAGGTATTAGTTTGTACATTTCAAAACAGATTTTGAATTATTTTTATATACTTCATACTTTTATAAATATTCTGAAAAAAGTCCAAAAGTTTACCATCCAATCCAATCTTCCTCTTTATTGTATTTATTTATTTTTAAAAACTGATTCTTATTTTACGTTTCACATTCTTTAAATCCGTCGTCAGATTATGTGCAGAATGTTACATTCCTCGGGTTAGGTTGCAGAGCGATTCACGTAAAAAGTTTGTAGCTTTGCGTTGCGTTAGAGGCGTGCATACTATATTATACTATCCCCCTTATTCATAATAGTCTGCTAACTTAGAGCATTGCTATCTCTAATCCTGTCTTCTTCTATTGACATAAGACTGAGTGAGAAATAACACTGCTTAGCAACTGTTTGTTAGCGAACCATTATGAATAAGGGGATATTATAGAGGTATAATAGAGATATATAATAGAGATAATAGGTACCAGTTACTTAAGAGATTAAGGAGTACTGTTATTTTTTTTCGACTCTTGTCAATGTATTTTAAAAAGTATGAAACGTAACGTACGTAGGAACTGTCGAAAGTGTCTGGCTTTCAAGGGCATATCTGTTGATATTTCTTCAAGTAACATTATATAAAATGTAGCTTTTGTACTATGACGAAACTTCACTTACATTTCATGAATGTTTGAGGACAGGGGAAGCCACCATGCAAAGTGTCTGGCAATTAAAGTATATACACTAGATACTGTTACCTAATTGTATCCCGAAAATCATACAACAAAATTAGCTATAAAGCTACTCTTACGAATTTGAGATTTATTACCTCGCTCAAGTAACTACGGTAGAATTTCAAAGTGTCTTGCAGGACGTGGGACGTGTATGGCGTCCTAGAAACACCTTTTGTTAAGTATAACTATGTTAATGATCTCATCGTGGGGTTGAGCAGCATGCATGTCGGCTGTACCCAGTATAGATGGGGTCAGCACCAATAACTTAAGTTACGCAGACGACGCTGCTCAGCCCAACGGTGAGTGGCTTAAGAGAAATGTTATGTTTTTGTGAATCATATGCCACTGAGCATGGACTCATGTATAATGTTAAGAAAACAGAGTGCATGGTCTTTGGGGCCGCCGGTAATTGTACTATCAATACTAATTCTATTACCCTAAATGGCTTGAACATTAAACGAGTATCGAAATTTAAATACCTAGGACATATAATTACCGACGACCTTAAAGACGATGCGGACATTGAGAGGGAGCGTAGAGCTCTAGCAGTGAGAGGTAATATGGTGGCTCGCAGATTTTCCCGTTGTACTGAAGAATTTAAACTCACGCTATTTAAAGCTTACTGTCAGAGTATGTACACGGGAAGTCTGTGGGTCAACCATACAAAAAAGTCACTAGCAACTCTACGCATCCAATACAATAACGTTTTCAGGATGATGTTGCGGCTTCCTTGCTTCTGTAGTGCATCAGGGATGTTTGCAGAATACCAAACGGATGGTTTTGCCGCAATTATCCGCAAAAAAACTGCCTCCCTGATCCGCAGAATACGGGACAGTCGCAACAGCGTCCTGAGGACGTTATCTGATAGATGTTCCTCGTCATTCTGGGTAAGCCTTATCCGAAATGCAATCTAGAGAGGATGTAATTATATTTTAAATACTTAGTACTAACAACTAGGTTAATTCTACTTTTATTTTTATTTTTATTTTCTTTTTACGTGCTACTAACACTCTATGGATTTTTAATTGTCCGAAATAAACGAAATTATTATTATTATTATAACATATGTATATAAAATTCAGCTTTTATACTATGCCGAAAGTTTACTTACATATTATCAAGGTTTAAAGCGTCTGGTAGGGGAAAGCCACTATGCAAAAGTGTCTGGCAATGGAAGTACTTAAATTATTATCTCGAGTAAATAAAAAAAAAATCGTTTTATACTTTAACGAATTTGAGACGCAAATTCAGCAACTTTCCTAGCCGGTATCTGCCAAAGCCACGATGACCCAAACTTCATAATTGGTGATCGGTGATGGTTCCTACTTGTACATACGCAGAAAAACTCTCAGCTTTTATAAAATAACGAAGGTCGCATGCTCCAAGCCTATTAGGGCCGGCGCTGATTCCACATGAAGGCAACAAAACACAAATAGTAAATATCGGTGTTTGGTACCCGGGGCAGATCGTCCCCCACTAACGCTGCCACTACGCATTTACTATCTTTCCTTGCTTCAGCCTGGAGGAAGTGCATAAGAAAATGTGCGCCATCATGGGCAATGAAATTGTAAAATGATTTACCTGGGTATTACCGGAAATAGTGGGTCTTTAGTAAAGGTTGACCAGCCCATGTCCAAAAATTTGCACCAGCGAGTGAGGGACAGTATCAAGAAAAGAACGAGGAAAAAAATTGACTCCTGAAAAACCGATAGGGTAGGGTAGATTATGTAGTCACATCGCTCTGGTTAAAAAGAATAATGAAATGACCGTGATTTACTTATCATATTATCATAACCCAAACATTTACGTCCTAGACGGGACTTGACCGACCCGTAATGGCCCATTTTCATACTCAACATCTTCAACCCGTGCTCGTTTATTTTGGTCTTTTGAGCGCTATCTTTGTAGACACTCGAAACTATGGTAAAAAATCTCTATTTCAAATTGGAGTTCTTCACACGTGGTATCTTTATGCGAAAGAATAAAGCTTCATTCAGCCCAATAAGCGCGACAAACACGCGGGACGCGGGACGCGAAGCGCGAGCGTCAACAACGCGAAACATTTAAAGGTTCCTGTATCTCGGTCGCATAGGTGTGCATGGTGCTGATGCTGAGGCTCCCGCTTCGCATCCCACGTCCCGCGTGTTGCACGCTCAGGTTTCGGCGAAGCTTACTGTTATAGCGGCGCCAGATTAAGACGTAGCTGTCACGCCCAAACTACTGAAACAAAGAGGTCTAGTTTTTAGTGCTAGAAAATAAAATCGCACGTTTGTTTCAGTTGTTTTACAGCGTGACACTATCTAGACCAGTAGTTCTTAACCGGTAGTCCGCGGACCTCTTGTGGTCCCTGGAAGCATCCAAAGTTGTTCGCGAAGCTCCCGAAGTGGTCCGCAGTGCAATACTTAACCCCCTCCAACAAATTCATGCCCAAACAATAGTTTACAAAAAAAAAGAAAAAACATTTGTGAACAGTTAACTATTATTAAATATTAAATAATGCAAAAGTGCGTGTAAAAGAACACGAATAAGGAAGAAAAAAAACAGAATGTATTATTATGAAAAATAAATAAGAGTACTATCGCAAGTTGATTCGGGACCAGTGTGTCTACCACGAGTTGTCACAGTTAGATCGCCTGACGTTACTACAGTAGTTACGTAAATATTTGTACCGCGCATTTTCGTACCCAACTGTCCGCTAGAGGCGCTGTTCAAGTTTTCATACATTTTTTTAACTACAGTCGCTAGCGAGTATAGATTGTTAAAACTCATGGTAGACACACAGAATCACCCTATTCGACTTACACATGTTGAGTTGAGTATACATATGTTACGTGGCACCATGTATAGTACAAATCGAATTATTTGGTAAAGTATAGAACGCACCTTTTCATGAAGTGTCATATTTTTAGGCAAGGCGGCTTTGTGTTTATTCAAAGCTCCTCCAATCTGAGCCAAGGCAGCAGGAGATATTGTTTTTCCACTAAAACAAATAATATATTTTTACCACTCTCGCCAGTTAACGGCAACTTCGCTGCGCAAAAATAAATTTGCAAAATCGATTCTTGCTTAAATTATTAAAAACATTTTCTTGAAAAATATAGTCTATACGCAAGGGGCGTCCATAGATAGGTAAATAGAAAATAACAACAATGGAGTAAATTCAAATTGTATAATAAAATTGAAAAATGTAAGAAATACTACTCTGGGGCAATGTGGCAATATCTACTCTGTGGCAATACCTGCAGGCGCATTTTTGAGTTGGTTCTTTTTTATTTAATGTTCCAATAACGTAAGAGGCCGATATCATAAGGCAAACTTGAAGTAAAAACTTTTTTATCTACCTATTTACAACGGGATATTTACCATATTTGAGTTTTGAGCTTTCAAATAGTTCGGCACAGTTTCATGCGTCATGATCACGGAGTTGATTCGTGCTAATCCGTGCGAAACTGTGCCAAATTATTAGAAAACTCAAAAATCATGGTAAATATCCCGTTGTAAAAGCTTTTTGCTTGTCACAAAGTTTAGTAGAACAAAAATAGCCAAGAAATTTTAAATTTTTTGGTTTTATTTGTTGTAATAGTGGCAAGAGAAATAGGTACACGCTATGAAAATTTCAACTGTCTACCTCTTACGGTTCTTGAGAAACAGCCCGCTGACAGATGTACGGATTGACGGACGGAAGGAAGGACAGACAGGCACCCTATTATTAAGCCTCCGCTTAATAATAGGGTCCCGTTGTAATAAAAAATGTCAATATAATTAATTTTCAAAGTAAGGTCATATTTTATAACACCTACTAGTTAGATGCCTCATCTCATAGTTAATAATGTGACACTCTTCAGGCGATATTTTTCCTACCAGTTTTTGTTTATGTTCACTAGATGGCGCAAGACTTGTTGTGATGAATGTTTTGATTTAAAAACATACAATTTAATTATATTGGAAATATGGGTTTTTCTTAAAAAGTACAGACATTTTTATAATGAAATTCTATTTTGTTTTGTTAGTTTACACAAACTAAACGATACACCTAACGCCATCTCTTGTTATTTTTTTAACCTATCTTTTCTATGAAATGAGACCATAAAGTAAGGTCATAGAACGAACGAATCGGCCGTCCTTTTTGTGCGATTAGACGTTATCCGTCAACATCGTTCGTTTTTCAAAGTTGAGCTATACAGGTGCAGTATATAACAAATTAATGACCCCACCCTCCCACTTCGTTTAATATTGTATTCATGGTAAATCCCTGTACAAGAATTAGTACGTACCCAACCATTATCATAAAGTATATCGTCGACAGGAGAAACATTACTAATGCGACAGGGAATGCGAAGATAACATACTGCAAGTAGTTGAATACGTCTGGATAATCATAACCGTCTACCGGGCTTCTGAAACACAAAACACTAAATAAAAATACTAATAAAAATAAAATAATAAAATACTTAGCTGATTCGTAGGTATTAGTCCTATTCCAATCCGACTCATATAAACTGCGTACATATAGACTGGGATTGAGAAATTAAATGAAATGAAATGAAATAGTATTTATTTGCTTAAATATAGGTAGGTTAAATGTTTTTACAGTAGATTAAGTATCACTATATTTGACTACATAGTCGTGCAAAAGTTTAATCCTAGCAATTTTGATACACTTTAGTTAGTTTTAGTTTGCTATTACAATAATAAAAAAATAAAAATATTTAGATACCACATGCATAAAACCGTCAAAAATAAAAAAAATAATGAATAATCGATAAAATAATATTAAGTACATGTCTAATACGGCAATGGCCTTTATTAACAAAGAAAATTACAATCAAATTATAACTAGTATTTACAATTGAAACAATTAAGCTAACTGCAGACTGTTGCAAACAATCTACAGGTAGCAAGTATTAAGTACATGTCAAAAATTAAAATTATGTTAATAAAAATTTCAAATAATATTTAGAGAAGCATCTCTCATGCTGTCCTGCTCAGTTCGAATCCGATCTAAGCGCGACAGCATGAAATGACGTCCTCCTCAATCCCATTCTTTAAAAACGCAGGTTATAACATCTATACATACTAACAAATAAAATTGAAGTGTCTGTTTGTAATGTCAAAACTAACCCCCTTATTCATAATAGTCTGCAGAGGATTGCTATCTCTCACCCTGTCTTCTTCTAATGACATAACAGTGTGTTTCACAAGAACGTACCCACCGTAAAAAAAATGTGTTACGAACAGGCACCTTGTGTTTTTTTTTTATTATTCTACCATGATTTTAAAACGCTGATTGACAATTTTTTTTTTTTTACCCCAGCGGGAAGTGTAGGTTTTGCTTACTATTGCTGTTGATTTTCTTTTTATGTTTTGAATTATCCAATAAGGTATAAATGAAATAAAGCACTGAGTTTGAGTTTAGATTTTCTATGGAGCTTTTTTGCAAAACAGAAGAAAGGAACAGGGAGCCTAACGTTTTGCCTTTATTGCATCATAAAAGCTATCAAGTATTCATGTTCACTTCGCACAGAGTGCACATTTCCGGAGATGAATGAAGCAGTGTTCCTTTATTCGCATCTCAAAAGACCAAAAATGTCACTCGTTAAGCAAGAAGGACTAAATATATTATATAGCTGTAATAAGAATACGTTTAATTGAGATTAAGTTAGTATACCAAAGCACATTGAAGAAACCGCTTCTTTCAGAAAAGTACAAAAAATCACCTCTTAATTGGTCAACTGCCGATAACAGACTTGTCGAACGAACTGTTAAACACCCGGTAACAGTGTATGCTTGGGGATGCTTCTCAAAACGTGGTTTTGGCAATTTGAACTTGTTTAACTTGTTTATCTTTGAATGCTGCAAGGATGAACCAAATATACCAGAAAGCATTATTACCATCTGCCCGAAGACTGTTCCGAAGCCCAAAACTATATTATTATCTATCTATATATATAAAAGAAAGTCGTGTTAGTTACACTATTTATAACTCAAGAACGGCTGATCGGATCTCGGTGAAATTTGGCAGCGAGGTAGATGGTATCCCGGGGCCGGACATAGGCTACCTTTTATTCCGAAAAAAAGCGTGCGAAGCCGCGGGCTGCAGCTAGTAAATCATAGATATTACAAAAAGACTATGACCCCAAACACCGAAGTCAGCTATGCGCCGCGTGGAAACAAGATAAAGGCATCAAGGATTGGCCCTCACAATCTTCTGACGCAAACCCAATTAAAAACGTTTGGGCGTTTATGAAGCATAAACTTCGAGGAAAAATAACGCCAACTGCCGCCGAGCTTACTCGGAATTGAAAGGCCATATGGAGGTAATCCCGTGAATACGCAGAACAATTAGTTGAAAGTATGCCTCGATGATGCCAGGCTATTATGGACAACGGAGGAGACTGGACACCTTATTAATAATAAAGCATCTAAGTACGTATGATTAACTACGTGTTTTTAACGGAACTTAATGTAATTTGGCAGGGAGGTAGATGGTATCCCGAGGATATAGCGTACTTTTTATCCCGTAAAATTGCGTGCGAAGCCGTGGGTAGAAACTAGTTCATAATTTTTTTTTTTTTAAATATACAATCAATATAAAACAGCTTCACCTCTAATGCTACATCAAGCTAACATAGATTCGGAAAAGTGTTGTTAGTTATTATTTTCCGATGCTAGACTTAATTTTTTTTATAACTTATGCCGGTCACGCTCTTCTGTTACACACTGTAAGTCAGAGTGAGAAGTAACGCTGCTTAGCAACTGTTGTAGGTTAGCAGACCATTATGAATAAGGTAACGCTTATAAAAGTATAAATGAAATTTGTGGCAACACAAAACATTCAATTTTTTTCTCTTTCTGGTTGTCTATCTGTCTGGGGCCCAATTCTTACCAATCGCTTTACTATGACAATGGCATCATCACAGAATCAATAATTAACAGTTTCTATTTTTAACTGACTTCGAAAAAAAGAGGAGGTTCTATGTTCGGCTGTACGTATGATTTTTTTAATGTATGTTTTTCGAGTTTTTCGTCATATGTAGACGGATTTTCACGGAAGGGTCAAGGTGGTCCCATAAAAATGTTATTCCCGAGGGATATGTATTTAAACCGCAAAACTTACAAAACTCTTTAAAGCTAAGGGATTCGAATTAGTTTTTAGTTTTTTAAAACCATAAAATTAAACAGGGTGTTTGGTATTGGGTCCAACACATTTTTTTTAAGGGGTTGACAGGGAACATGTACTACATCTTTTGGTAGAATCAATGTCACGGTTGTTGAAAAAATATGATATTTTTATAAGTTTTTTTGGAACCGTCATATCGTTTTTGCTTGTGGTTGTTATTCCACATAGAAACTTGTGCTGTATTTATCAACGTATTTTAAAAAATAATAATATGATACAGTTCACTTCAAAATAAAAAGTTAACATTCAAAGTCAAAAATCAGTGTAAATCGCGACAAGAAAAAAACAAAACAATCAAATTATACATACAATGCTGGGCTATGGCCTCTTTAGGGCAGGATGTTTGGCCTGCCCAAAGGAGGTCTTTGCCCAGCAGTGGGAAGAGTAAAATAAATTTAGTTTAATAGCTGGTTTGATAAGATTTGTATTCGCATACAATAAAAAAAAGGAAACTAGTTACCCACCCGTAAAACATCATTCGCATGTAAAGAACAGTCATTGATCCATGAGGAAAAACAAAACATCCTGCAACAAGAAAGCTTATATTATTTATCTGCGAACAAGCTACAACTGAACTAAATATATATGTACAAAATAGTTTGTGTTCTGGCCAGCAGAATAAAAGACAACGTACCAACTGGCCAAAACTTCGTACGAATTTTATTAAAAATTACTAAGTAAAGTTGCTACTTCTGTAACATTAGTAAATACATGTAATATATTATTGTACATATATACACAATTACAAGTAATATAATGAGATAATGAACCGTGCAATTAAGGAAACCTACACTGCGCGTGGCCTGACAGGCATTTGACTGGTTTTGTTTTATAGTGCGTGAAAGCAATAACTTAAGCCACATAATGTCATTCTTTGAGCATTGGAATGAGTGTTTAGAGCCTACATTACAAATCAGTGCAAAACTTACCCAACAGGGGTGAATAACATTACACAGGTGGTTATTTGACTGTATAATCTACCTTTAAACCGGTCAACCCACACAGATTCGCTTTTCGGCTTCAAAATCAAAGAAATTAATACTGCACTTCTTCTGTGATAACAGAGTATTTTTCCTCCTCTATGACGGCGAATTTGTGAAGAGCACGATCAAGTACAATAATGATATGTTTACAGAATAAGACCAACAGCAGTGCGACAAGTCACAGCTGCTGCACTCTCAAGGAGTCGCATCAGACCAGCGCACAGGAGCGTCATCGTTACTGTGCATCATGCTGAGCGACGACTTTTTTTAATGTCACGGTTGCAACTTATATATATTTGATACTTTTCTTTTTTTTACTTTACTTTACAAGCTTACCAACAGCTGCGGCAGTATGTATGGCAGTGCAGACAATGGCACGCACCTTGTCAAAATCAGCGCCCGGAGAGCCCTGAAATAAATAAATAATGCTGGACAATTCACTCAGCATCATCTAGCCCCAAGCCAAGCGAGCTTGTGTTATGGGTAGGTACTAGATAGGTAGTAGATAATACCTCTATAATGATAGACTTCAATAAAAATATAATTAATGTTTTACTAGTCTCTGCCCACGACTCAGGTACCCTATTCTAGCAGTCCTGTGTAGCAGAATTTCTGCTACACAGCTTTATCATGACAATGAATCATCACGTAGTCGCACCCTCTAGATAGTGCGTGCGGTGTTATTTGCACGAAACGAAACGATGTGCGTGAAACGAATAATTTAGCAGAATAGGGCGCCGAATGTACACGTATTAAATAAATAAAAATTCATTATTTCAGGACTAGACAACATCTACCTATTGCGCAGCTGGTGAAGGCCTGCGATGCGTGACGCAGGAGGTTCGGCTCAGTTCCCGCCGCCCCGGGACAAATGTGTTTACGGTCACATCAGTTCCGGGTCTAGGTAATATCTATATAATGTAAATATGTATATCAGTTATCTAATATCTACCTCTACAACAAGCTCTGCTTAGTTTAGTGCTTGCTGTGTAGATTGGTCTAGCATTAATTAATTTATTAAACCTAAGAAACCAATAATGTAATGAAATTAATTTTCTAAAAGTTACCTTTAACTCCAACAACGTTGGGGCCAAAAACGATATAACATCATTCGTAACAATTTGCCTGCTGCTAAATATAGACGTTACAAATGCCGCAGTTGCAGATTTGAACACCAATCTAAAAAACAAAATACCTTTTGTTTGATTATCAACTAGCTTTTCCCCGTGGTTTTGCACACGTTTTTCCGGGATAAAATAAGCCAAAGTTAATTCAGATTTACTACATGTAATTATACAAAATTCCAGCCTGATCTGGCCAGAGGTTTTGGCGTGAAGAGGTAACCAACATCCAAAGAGAAAAGGGTGTCTGTCTGGCAAGGGTTTGCTACTAAGGGTACGCAGAAGTCTTTGTTACAGTACCGTTTTAACGTATCCGTTTTTATTCGGCGATGGCGGGTGTATTTGTATCCGCCATCGCCGAATAAAAACAGATACCATGATACGGTCTTGTAAAACGGACTGCTGTATGAACGTACACTAACTCGAGTCTCCGCAGAGGAACACTGAAGCCTCTCCTTCTACCTTGAAGAACTTTCTCATATCTCGAAGAAAAACCTACCTAGAAGAAGAGTTCGCAGCGCTACAACCCTCAGCTTCGTATATCCGATCTTAAATACACACAACGGTTGCAGCTGGCTTCCAGACCACGAGCTTTCCCGCAGCCCACTTCCAGCAGTTCCAGTTCTAGAGTTCACAACGGATGCAGTTGGCTTCCAGACCACGAGCTTGTCGGCAGACCAGTTCCAGCAGTTCCTGCTCTAGTTTCAGAATTCACAGGGCTACAATCCTCGGCTTTGTACAAACTTATGTACCTAAGGCTATCTTAAGGGCGAAATTACGTTTTTAGCACTCTCGCTCGAAAACGGTGACTTTGCTGCTCAAAAATAGTGAGCGAAATCGGGTGTTGCTTACATGTGGAATAAAGGATTATTAGGATTAGGAGGATATTATTCAAATTGTTGAAAAAAGTAATTTGAGTTCAGAATGCTGTACTAAATTTTGATGGTGTAATATGTTATTGATACTTTATGGTCGGCGCCGAAAAAAAGATACTATGCAATCTGCACCAGGGGAGGTAAACTTTCTCACTGAAGGCATCGCCATTTTTATGTGTACCTTGACAACTTGGCTTGTGAAGACCATTCTTATAGGCAGAAAGCGCCATATTTAAATAATCTATCAAACAACAGGTTCGGAATTTATATTGCACTTCTGAGCTGCACTCATTTTAGGGTATCGTAGGGATGGAGGTTAGACAGCGTTTAATGTTCATAGGAACGCATAATTTCGTTCGTTCATAGTTTGAAAGAGATTTATAGCATTCGTACTAGTGATGGTCGTAGAATGAACGAACAGTTTTTTAACAGTTTGTTAGCCTTCAACAGTTAGACAGATTTACAGTCCACTGATAAACTAGTTTACATGTGAACGACATTTGCACCGCGCAGTCCAACGTTGAGCGTTGCCGGAACTGTTTCTCTAGCCAGTTAGCCACCCCGTCTATTAAGCATTCCGTTAATTTCGTTCTCTTCATACTTGCTTTTATCGCTAATACGACTATCTGTCTTTCGCCATGCGCGCGACTCTATAACGGTCCCGTATAACGGTATTTTTACAAAACACCGCCCACTCCGGCGGTGTTTTGTAAAAATTAACTCTATTGCAATGCATGTGCAATGTATAATAGTATTAGTAGGCAAGTAGATTTTGAAAATTTTTATTTACATCATTATTTATTAGTCTCATTTGAAATGCGCTTTGCGCAGGTGAAGGTAATTACTTTTCTAATTAGAGTAATTAGGTAAATAACTAACTGATAACGCATACTGACATACACATATTGACTATAATATCCTAAACAGTTTAATCTAGTTGTCGTTTACCAATCAACGTTCACCGATCTATCATGTCCTGAACGGCATAAACTAGTCGAAATATAACTGTTTTATTAACTAGTTTATTGTGGTCGATAAACGGTCTCGTTTCGTTGACTGTAAAACAGTCGACGACACATTCCTATCAAAATATTTTTTTATACAATAACGAAAGAATCATCAAAATCTATCAACAATTGGCGCAGATATCGCCAAAACTTTTAGTCGTGATTCTCCAAAAATGTTATGTTGCTTTTAAGTTCAACGGGTTAAATACTAATCTCTCGGAAAAATTAACCACCACGGGATCATTCTCTATACAATAATAAAAGAATCAGTGAAATCGGTATACCATAGGCGGAGATAATAAGTAACATACCTAAATATATAAAAAATTAAGAAACATACAGACAAATTGAGAACCTCCTCCTTTTCTGAAGTCAGTTAAAATTATCAAATCCTCGTCCATGGTTTGTAACACCTGCTTATACACTACAATGCTACAACTGCTCGCATGTCACTGTGGCCACCGCTCCCCGTCGTGCCTGCCACTGGCCCCCGCACGCCACCACGCATACACTGAATGCTCACTAACTACGACATCAACATTTTAAGGCGAAAATTTGCGCAGACAACGCAAAACACTACTAAACGGATCGGGTTGAAAAAAAATCACGTATTAAAGTCTGGATCTGGATTAACATTAAATGCTTTTATCCCGGAAAACCACGTGCAAAGGCGCGGGGCAAAAGGAAATAGCATTATAATGTAGGTTTCTATATAAACTCAAAGGTAGGTACTTAGCTTACTTCCTGGGATTATAAGCGCTATTGTCACCAGAGCGTAGGAAGCACAACTCTATACGTCGGTCTAACCCAGAGTTGTTCAGTAACATATTAATCATACTGCCCAGTACAAATATCACTACGGAATCCTGCAAATAAAATATAGAAACAATATTAGAAAAAAATACTTTTTAAAGCTACGGGCTGAACCGCAGTTTGATAAATGGGGTGGTACTCGGATGAGAACTCTGTAAGCGTCTAGCCTTATATTAGCTACTCGCGTCGTCGCACAGTGGACCAAACGTGTGGAACAAGCCGGAAATAGGAATTAAAATGTTTACAGTCGGAAGTTTATAAATTCGTATGCCATTCGATAGCTTTTTATTAAATCTAAGCAATAACATTATTTTCACCACTCTCGCTCGAAAACGGTGACTTTGCTGCTCGAAAACAGTGAGCAAAAAACAGCAAAGTCATACAAACAAATTGTAGGCGTGTTACGTCATGTTACGTTCTGGGGTTCTGGGTTTATGTTCTTGGCACTGTGTTGCAACTTTTCTTCAATGACATATGCTGTGTTTTTTGAGTTATATCGAAAAAACTAAAAAAAGACTAAATTTTGTTTTGTTATTCGATAGCATTATCGAATTATAAAAGAAAGCATTACTGAGATAGTAGCTGTATTGACGTATCTGATTAACCTGTCCTTCTCAACAGCTACTTTTCCCGACGCACTAAAAAAGTCAATGGTCAAACCTCTATTTAAAAATGGCGAAAGGACAGAGATAAATAACTATCGTCCAATAACGCTAATACCAATTTTCTCAAAAATATTTGAAAAATGTATGTATCTAAGACTTAAAAACTATTGTGACAAACAAAATATAATTACAAAAGAACAATTTGGTTTTCAGAAAGGAAAGTCGACATCTCTTGCCATTTTTACCCTAGTAGAAACGGTGTTAAATAGTCTAAACACTGGTGACTTAACGACAGGACTGTTCTATGACTTATCTAAAGCATTTGACTACGTTTCGCATGATCTACTTTTTAAAAAACTAGATAACATCGGTGTCAGAGGCCAAACTCTACAATGGTTCTCTTCTTACTTGGAGGACCGTAAGCAATGCGTTGTTATTGAGAAACTAACTAATAACAACGAACTAATTACATTTACATCAGACTATGAAATCAACAAATCGGGCGTGCCACAGGGCAGCATTTTAGGCCCCATATTGTTTCTACTCTATATAAATGGCATAGTTACCGTGACAAACCATAGGTGCATTTTATATGCTGATGACATTTGTGTAGAAGTGACATCTGATAAAAAATTATATAATAAAACTGACCATGAATCTGACATTAATAACACAATTGATAAAATTATTGAATGGCTTGACATTAACAATCTTAAAATTAATCTTGACAAATCCAAATATATTCAATTCAATAAATCTAAACATATAAAATATAATTTTAATCTAAATATAGCGAAAATAGAACAAGTTCCGCAAATTAAGTTTCTAGGCGTAATAATTGACGAAAATCTGGACTGGAAGGCACATATAGACATGGTAAATAAAAAATTAAACAAATTCGTGTACGCTCTAAGCCAAATTAAAAATGTCACAAATGTGAAAACTGCAATAACGTCCTTTCATGCCTATATTGAATCTGCTCTTCGCTATGGGCTTGTAATGTGGGGCAACAGCACTGATAAAAACAGAGCATTTATAGCACAAAATAAATGCATCAGAGCGATCTGTGGAATCCCCCCGGATGAGTCATGCAAACCCTTGTTTAAGGAGCTTGGTTTATTACCTCTACCGTCGGTTTATATTTATGAAGTATCAAATTTTGTTAGAAATAATTTAAACTTATTTATAAAAGCATGTGACAAACACCCTAGACTATGTAGAGATCCGAATAGACTTATTCTAAAAGATACCCCGCGTTCAGCCAAGTTTTCAAAAAGTTGTTTGACTCTATGCGTAAAAATATACAATAAGTTACCAAATGAAATCAAATTATTAAATAATTATTTATACAAAATCAAATTGCTTAGATGGCTGAATGAAATGAATTTTTATGACATCAATGAGTTTTTAAATGTAAGATAATAAATAATAATAACTAATTTAATTTGCCACCATAATATATAATACTAGAATATAGTGAGACATGAGTGCATTACTTAGAACTCAACCACCTTTATACCATGTTTGACGCAATAAATATATTTTGAATTTGAATTTGAAAATGAGCAAATATTATTCCGTTGCTATTTAAGATTGCACTTATATTTAAGGGATGAATTTAACGGGTTTGGTTGTCAAACTAGGCCTAGATCTCAATACTCCCGGAACTCCGTGGTAAAAAACTCAAATTACATAAAATTCAAATGTTTTTCTTTGATTCCTTGAATTTGAAAACACGATCTAGAAAAAAAAATACGATTAAAATAAATCATGAAGGTGCACTGTTTTGCAAATAATTTGGTCGAGATCTCACGAACCCTGCCGTCTATATAAATGACTTATGATTTGATTCGTAGGTACTAACTAATGATTTGGTTCTCTGAACCAGTTTCTTCATAAGTTGTGTAGTTTTCTTGTAAATAAACAAAACCTTTATTTTTGCGTTTACGCCCTCCCAAAAACGTATGCGGGACAGAGCCTACAAATTCAGACCTACAAATTCGAGCGCATCAATAGTTTTTTTATTTTATTTATTTATTACGAAATCAATCACAATATACAAGAAATTTTGTACTATAGAAACCTTGCGAGGTTTGTCTCGGCACTCACATTCGTTTAGGTTTTACTTTGTAAAAAAATAGCTAGTCTACCGCACTAACATCGGCTTTCATGTTCACTCCATCCCGCTCGCGCAGGGCTAGCACTAGCCTCAGCGTGCATTGTGGGAGGGAGCAAACAGGCGTGCACAGTTAGTTGCATGCGCGTGAGTGCAGTCTTACAGAATCAGCGTTCTATGCAAAGTTAGGTACGTAATTACGTCCATAATTCAAAAACTAGTGTGGTGTAGTTTTAAAGGTTTATTAAGTCCTGACTGACTGGTCTTAAAGACTTAATTTTTGTAGGTGTGTTTCTCTTACAATGTAAGGGAGTATTATGAAAAAAAATACTCAAACTGCATACTGTGGAGTCCTAAATAGGTGTACAATTTAAAACAAATGCTCCGTATTTCAGTCGCTTTTAGTAGTGACCGTTAAAATTTTATATCCGGAACGCGAGCCTTCTGGTTGGCCGCAGTCAAAAATATGTACAAGAAATAGTTTTTCTCCTTACTGTTTAAACCGTTATCTTAACCGCATGCGTGTTCCGGCTAATCGCTTATGCGCAGGTACATTTAGAACAAAAGTTGTGCGCCGGAGGGCCCCGCATCACCCCCTTTCGGAGGTGAAAACTTGTAAATTCAAGTGCACAGAAGTGCAAATGTTTTTTGTTTGTTACGCTAAAAAATAAGTGCTCACATGGGTAAGCTAACTAACACTACAGAAGAAAAATAACTGGTTCTGAAAACCAGTTATTTTTCTTCTTCAGGGAAGTTATTTTTCTTCCATTTTCTAGGTGGACAGTACTGCTGTCCTAGAAAAAAAGGTCTTCACGAGCCAAGATGACGCTGCCTTCAGTAAAAAAGTTGCCCTACCTTGGTGCAGCTCGCGTAAATTTTTTTAGGGTGACCAGATTTTTTAATCTCATTAACTGCAGCAATGTCATGGTGTTCGAGCGAGAGAGAAGAAAGTGAGTGTAGTGGTGAAATAAAATTTAACTTACGTTCATAAAGTTGTAGCAAACGTTATTGCTATTTATAACCCCCGCCATAGGTAGCACAAAAATGGGAATGAGCCCACATACAGGCAAATGCACCGGTTGCAATAAACAACACCATGCCGCGAATATCCACATACATTGTACTGTCAAAGCATGCTGAAATCATAGGTAATTTTATACCTACCAGGGTGTCTACCATGAGTTTTAACAATCTATACTCGCTAGCGACTGTAGTTAAAAAAATGTATGAAAACATGAACAGCGCCTCTGGCGGATAGTTGGATACTAAAATGCGCGGCACTAATATTTACGTAACTACTGTAGTAACGTCAGGCGATCTAACTGTGACAACTCATGGTAGACACACAGAACGTGCCTAGATAAATTACGTAAAAAGTGTAAGGTGTAAGCGTTTTTGTTATGCCACTGGTAAGAAATTAAAATTGCGATAAAGAAAGTAATCCGTTTCTGCACATCCAGCAGTCAAATTGTTTAGGTCAATTGTATTTGTCACAATATATTTTTGTTAGGATAAGTTCTAAGAATAAACAAAAAAAATAAGATGGGTACCTCTAACGATTCGATATGTCGAGACTGCGTGCCCAGGTGAGATGACAGCCTGCGAAAAACTGCAGGGAGGCCTTTGTTCAGCAGTGGACTAATATAGGCTGAAGATGAATGTAAAACCTACTAACGTTGAATTTTTCTCCTTGCCAGATCAGTCCAACGAAAGGTACAATAATTCCGACCAATCCCCTAAAGTTATTTTGGAGGATATTTTTTATCTTTTTCCCGAATCCGACTGGAGCGTCTTGTGACCTGCTGGAAAATCAATGAATCACATTAATTAAGTGACGTTGATTATTGAGTATTAATAATGTAAAGTTATTTTTATTCTTATTGTCTGTATTAATAAATTTTATATAATTTTCATTTAAATGATAACAAATAATAGAAAGGGTAGAACATTTATCATTGTCAAAATCTAGTAATTCTCTTATTATTAACCATAGAGAGCTGAAATGTATTTTTATAATAGGCAGGTACTTACAAATAGATCCAAGTTTCTCATGATTCTGTAAAATGGTACATCGTTAAATTAAACTATTCTGTCCATTTTATCCCCTGCATCATAACTCAGTTTTTTTTTTATTTAATAAACTCTACACTTATCAATAACTGCGTTCACAAAAATTAAGTTTTTCCCATCAAAATGCACAAGTACACCATCTACCACTCTTTAGTTGAAACACTTCCATTAAATACGTGCGTGTGGAGGGAATCCAATCCCGCATCAATTAAATCCCGTAAGCCTGTGGGATCGAGGGTCTATGGGAGGAGGGGGGAACGGGAAGTAGGCTAGGTACCTATAGATTTTAGTTCAAAGCGAGAATCTAAAGAATTTTATTAGTGAATAAACTATAAATTTACGGTTTTCGGATTTATTTCTTTACTTATGCTACCTACTACCTTACTTCTTGACAAATTTTATGGTTCTAGGTATACGGGAAGTACCCTATAGGTTTTGTGTGCATGTTATTCCCTTAGAAATATAAAAATTTTCGGACAAACGTGTAACTTTTGATTTTAATGGCTTAGAAGTTTAATTTATATCACAGCTCCAAGAAATTACGGACTTGAGTATTTGATGTTAATTTCAACTCCACGCGATCCTGAGAAAAAGGGAGTTGACAGACGGACAGACGGACAACAAAGTTATCCTTTAAGGGTTCCTTTTGTCCTTTTGAGGTACGGAGTCCTAAAAAGTAATAAATAATAATAGTAGCAGTCTGTCGACTGAGTTACAATCCTTAATAAAACGAACAATTAAGTGAACCATAATTTTTATCCTACCCGCAATAATTTTTCATAGAAAAACCAACTAGAATAATCTTCGTTACGTAATCTGTCGGCTCGTTAAATATCGGAACTCTCGCTAGTCCCAAAATTTCTCGAGTCAACAGAATTGCATCACTACTTTAAAAACAAGATCCGTCAAGTGCGAGTGTGACTCGCGCACCGAGGGTTTCGAACGGTTGTCAAGTAATACAAATATGTACTATAGGTACTGGTTAGAGACTTTGCTATTTGACGAATACCAAAAAATTAAGGGTACCTGCATTTCAGATGTTTCGGACTTCGGAATACAGAGGGTAATAGTAAAATTGTACGTAACCTACAGGTATTTCAAAAACTGTTTTGAGATACCTTTTATTTGATAAAAGGTGAGGTAACCTTTTGAAAATTATCCCCCCTTCCCCCTTTTTGACCATTTTTCAAAAAGTGGTCTGCTTACAGACTTAATTTTCTGTAAAATATAGATCCATATCTCCAAACGCTAAATACATTTCAGATGGATCGCTCTGCAAACTTCGGATAGGAACGGGTAAATTTTCGACTTTTTTCAAAATATTTCAAAAAGTATAAAACGTACAGAAATTTCAAAAACTTTTGATATGTTCAAATTAATACTTTTCATTTGATACCCCACTTAACATTGTACCCCTAAAAACACTATGATATTTATTTATTTATTCTTCATTCACTCACCTGTCAACAAATAGGGAATTTTACAGGCGTGCATGTGTCAAAAAGAAAAGAAACGCGTGGTTGGAGGTTAATTTCCTGTTTTTCAGGTTAGTGTTTATACTGCTCAAATTTACTAAATTTTAAAGAAGATATAGAAAGTTTACTATCTTGAGAAAAGGCACGAATAGGCTATTAGGACCTGGGGTCAAATTCATGTTTCCAAGGATAAGAAAGAAAAGAAAGTAGTTTAATCGACTGTTAATGTAGCATGGACGGATAAATGTGTATTCAGAAGGATGTCTTTGTAAATTTTTCTTCGATTTTCATACTCGTTTCAATCCCACGGATCCCGCATTTGCGGGATCCCACATTTGCCGGATTGGATTCCCTAGTGTGGACCAAGAGCTCACTTTTGAAACCCTTCCAAATAGAATTGAAAAAGAAAAAATATAGTAAAAAAAACGAAGCAAAGGTCCATCTATTCAATTCTTCTGGGTCTTGTGAATCCAACTGCTAGGAAAAGGGACATACCCAGTTGAGAGGAAATATGGTCTTTCGAATTCTGAAACTGATAAACTGATGGTTTTGTCACTAATATATAATGTCAACTCTCGCTCGCTATATAGGTTGGGCTGACATAATAAAATACAGCTGTATCAAAATGTAGCCAGCTCGTCACGCCATCGCTTTCACTGCCTGACTCGGTCTTACGCTGGTGCAATACTAGATTAGTAATAAAAATGTATAGAGGTCCGGTAGCTATTATTAAATTAGTTTACCACGGCCCACAGGCCTTCTGGCATGCGACGCCAGAAGCAATTATCATCACCACATCAACAGCCAGTCAGTTTGCCAGTACACTGCTGATAACTGCCTCATTCGCTCTTATAATAAGGAAGTACTGGGTTGGAGGATTGTAGTTCAGTGGTGAATCTACTCTGCAAGGGGCGCTGCTGCCCACCCGCCGCTGATTATCCTTTAGTCGGCTCTTACGACACTCACGGGAAGAGTTGGGTGGTGCAGTCTAAGCCGACACCACACGGCACAGCCTATAAAAGCTCCATTGAAACTTAAAAATAAGACATTGAAATAAGGTGATAAAGACCGCTGGCAGGCACTGGTTGCGGTAAGCCGAAAACGGCGCTGTGGCGCTCATTAAGAGAGGCTATGTCCAGCAGTGGACTATAACGGCTGATGATGATGAAGTTTCTTCCGGGATTGCGTGCTCCATCTTAGGCCGCATATTCACTTCGATACTACTTCATTTAGATGGTGCATCAGTTTCGTTTTACCGTTCTTATAAAATCACCAACACAATTTCTAAGCACTAATTTAAAAAAGGTTTTGTCTAATAAAATGTATCTTCTATCTACCTACGTTATGCAGTGTGCCACGCCACCGCAACCCCAGTAGTAAGTGATGAGGATGGCTTCGTATTTTTGAGTTACGTAAAGCGAACTTTGCAATATTTGCATACTATGCTATTCAAACCCTGGTCTTATATTTTTTTATGCTATATGTACAAGGCCATTACAGCATAAAATTATCTATTCGGAACCGGAAAAACTGTCGCTACCTGCCGTTCATTATGAAAAGTAGGAAAAAGTAGTTATTTATTTAGAAATACTCACATGATGCAGTGATTGTATTGTTAAAATTCTAGTGCACGTAAATATTATTTCACTTTTTCTCACAATATTGCTTTTCGCAGGCGTTTTGATTGACAACTAGGCTTGACATATGACGGAAAAAAGAAACAAACGCGTAGGTGCAATGGTTCGAAATTTAAATTGAAGATTAAATAGAAAAGAGGTCAGTACTTTTATACTGGGTGGGTACAAAAAGGTAGGCCACTGGTAGGAAGACTCTGGTTCTTTAGCAGAGAGCATCGAGCACCCAATAGAGAGGAAATGTCATTTATTTTGATTAGACAACAATTCCGCCAAATCACTGCGGCGCCGGCGGCGCCGGCAGCGGCGACCACTGCACTCACACAATAATAGAGAAGTATCATTTTTAAAAAGCAAACAAATCAAATACGTGTAGCTACAAAGTGTGCCAATGTTATATTAGATAGAAAGAACGACTTATAAAGGAAGTTACCATTAAAAATAATCACGGGAGTACAAAGGGCATCTTTATTATCGCTATGAGCAATCTCTTTCGATAATTGAAAATTAATCTGTATTGTAAAAAAAAATATACATACATTTTTTACTATATCGATGAAAGAATATGGAAAATCCCAAAAAAGTTTTTATACAAGTTACACTGATCAAATAATTAATCAAATTGATAAATTTTAATTACTTCTTGTTATATCGGGAGTATCGATATATTATTTTATTATGTCAGCACAACACTATATAGCGAGCGAAAGATGACGTTGTATTAATGAAAAAACACTGATCAGTTTCGGAATTCAAATGACCATATTTCCTCTCAACTGGGTATGTGCACCATGGCAGAGAGCAAGGCTGATTGCCTTTAGGCTTAGCCCGTAAGTAACTATTGCGAAAACTCGCCACGCGATTTTTATTCTGGCCGATTATAATCCGCGTACTGAATCTTAACTTACACGCAGGGTGAATAAAATTCCTCGTGATTTTGTTAGTTTCTACCAAGTTCTCAGCTGAGACGCACGTCAAATCTATGGACAAAAGCACAAAAATATTGTGTTGCCTTTTAAGATGAATAAAAGACGATTAATATTCTAGTGTTTATTATTTCTAGTTAAGGGAGATGGAGGCAGTGCAAACAAAAGTAGATGGGTCTGGTCAGTTTTTGAGATTTTTGACAGGACATCTTCAGCAAAACATAGCTGTGGCAAGTCTGTTTTGAAATTAACAGTTGTTTCCTTATACTAATTCAAAGTAACACGCCCCAATCAGTTTCTTCGTTTATTTTTTTATCTGAAAAAAATGTCGCCAAAGCAGTTAAAAATCCCTTAAATCAAATGACAATGTCGCTAAAACGGCAACACTGCCACCCGCGCCCTGCGATTTTTAAGGGTTTTGAAGATCGGAGATTGGTTTCGAAACCCTTATTTATGATCTCGCATTTTCGTCCTTTTTTCGTCTTTAATATCTCAGCAACTACACCAGTAAATAACGTAAAATTTAAAATAATACATTTAGTGCGCCTGTACAGATAAATAGAAAAAAAAATTATAAATAAAAATGATAATTTTCAGTACCTACTACAAATTGTGATGTCGAAATTTTAAAAGAGACCTACAATGTCAAATGGGGTATCAAATGAAAGGTATTGGCTTGTACATCTTAAAACAGTTTTTTAAACTGCTCTAGGATACATACTTTTCGAAATATTTTGCAAAAACTCGAAAACATTACTATTAACCTCTGTACTCCGAAGTTTGCAAACCTTTACCTCTGAAATGTAAGAACAGAAGAAATGTCACACTCGCACTTGACGGATCTTGTTTCTCCGCAGTGCCGACAGAAGTATACATCTCATTCACAAAACATTCGTGCAAATTTAAATATTTGAATCTGCAAATCAGCAAAACACAGATTTGGTTGAGAAATTATTTCCGTGTGGTTAATTTGCACAAGTACGTACAAGTACCTACGTGGTAATTTTTTTAATAAAATCAGATTTCGGATTTAGGTCTGCGACCCTACCTTTTTTTTAAACAAGATCAATTAGTGGGCCTTTTGTGCTCTTATACCAATCAGAGTCCTAGATTTATGTATATATTTGGATAGAGGACACTAAAACAAATAAAAAAATCTACAACATAATGTCGTAAAGCGTCAGGTTACTGAGATATTCACATATGAAGAAAAAATATAGTTGTTTTCATCTGTGAATATTCCAGAAACCTGACGCTTTAAGATTTTTTTAAGGCATTTTTTATTTGTTTTAGTGTCATCTATCCAAAAATATAACTTTAATTGTGCGCGGTGATTTTGAAATAAAACAAAATGGTGAACGATGTTAGAGCCAAAATCTTCAAACCCCTTTAAAAATCCGTTTGCATGTAAACACCCTAATATGAGTAATTTATTTCTTTGTTTGATTTGTTTTGTTGGGGTAATTTCTCTAGAGCACAGATAGGACACCCAACACCATGGCAGCACATCACTGATATCATTTTATTCTAGCAATAAGATTAAGGTACACTTAGACTAAGAAAAACTAGCTAATTTTTTAACCGACTTCAAAACGGAGGAGGTTCTCAGTTCGTCTCTATGTTTTTTATTATAAAGACAGTTTTTACTGGTTTACTAGCAGCAGTAATAAAATCTGTATTTCCTAACTACCTGTCATATAAATTCTAAATTAGATGTCACAATTATATTTAAAAAAAAAATAGACAAATGGCAGTGTTTATTATAGGAATAAGTAACAATTTAAAACTTCATAAAACAAGATCATAGTACTTTCATAAATTCGAAAGACACTTTTTAACGGTCTACGTGATTAGGTATAAATAGTTTAAGTAGGTACACACACAGCACGTGAATTCACAGCGTCATTTATCACTTGTAGATATGCTTTTAACGGACGCGGGTGCGCCAGCAAGTGAGGATCAGACGGGTGTGGTCTTCCGGTAGGGGTCCGTGCCGACTGCCCTGTCGTGTCGTGCTTGCTCTGCGTGGATCGCTGCCCGCGTCCCCACCCCAAACGTTACCAACTCTTCTTCTCTAGACGGCGGCGGTTCCACTGCGGAGGTATCCAAGAACCTTCCACTAGCAACCGATGCTTGTGACTGGAATATTGACGCGCTCCTCAACCCGCTCAGTGTATTGGCACTTTGTGGCACTTCTTTAAACTCATCGAAGTAGTTCTCGCAGGCGGTTGGCCGCGGCGCCGCCGGGAAACCGTACAGCGTTGACGATGAGAGATCCTTCAACGAAGCTGAGCTAAGGTTTATCCTTCTATTTTTGTTATGTATAGAACAATGAGGCATTTCATCGCCGTCGAATATAAACCGCCGTCGCTCTCGAGGCGTGGCTGCAGATGAACCTGTGGGTGGATACGTATCTCTCTTCATGATTCGTCTTTCAAGCAAGGTGGAATCTCTCTCTCGGAAGTCTGAGAATGCGTATTCTCTATCCCACACGCGGCAATCTGATTTCGCTTTCTCGGCTAGTTGTGTTATCCAGTCTTTTTGGTACCATTGTAGGAAAAGCATAATGGCCGAGGTGCCTGCGAGCTCACAAGCTAGGAACCCGCCGAGGTAGAGGCCGAAAGAGTATCCGTAGCTGTAGGACATCCTCGGCGTGTCGAATACTACCATGTAGCGAAGTTTGTGGCCCAGTTGCGATTTGAACACAGATATGTACATAACGATACCGGTCAGCATGATGAGACCTGAAATGGAAGATACTTTTTATTAGTCATTATAACAACTAATTAATTGAAAACTATACAAAACCCCACTTAGTCCCCGCTCTTTCACTTTTTTCGCCAAATGAAGAACAAATGCCTACAACTAAGGTCATTTACAACGGGATATTTATCACTAGCTGCTGCCCGCGGCTTTACACGCACTTTTTAAGTAGCCTATGTCCGTCCTCGGGATACCATTGCCTCCCTGCCAAATTTCATTAAGATTCGTTCAGCCGTTTAGGCGTGAAAAGGTAACAGACAGACAGACAGATAGACAGACAGAGTTACTTTCAAATTTATGATAATTAGTAGGTACCTATGTATGGTAAATATCCCATTGTAAATGACTTAAGTATTAATAACCATGGTGGTTGTAAGTTATTTAAAGGCCTACAATATGTAATTAATAACCGTATAGGCAGTCCAGATGAGAATTTTAAAACTTCAGTTATCGAAATTCCTTTAGCCGTCTGAATGTGATACATTCAGAGGTAATGAACATTATCAGACAGCTAACTCCGCTAAAATGTACTTACCTATAATGCCACTATACCCATTACTTTAATGGGTATAGTGGCGATCATCGATAGGTGATCCCTAAATAAAGGCTGAGATATCAGTACTTACGGGAGCCCCGTGGTGAATAACTCAGATTACATAAGATACAATTATTTTTTTGGTTCCTATAATTAGAAACCACGATTGCAAAAAAAAATAAGATAAAAAAACTATGAAATTGCACTGTAACCCTGGGGTCTATTGAAATGTCTTATGTTTTGATTCGTAGGTTACTATTATTACTAATTATTTGGTTTCCCAACCAGTTTTCTCATAAGTAGTGTAGTTTTCTGGCGCGGATTGCACCCTCAAGGTGATGCCCTATCGATGGTCACCACTGCACGAAGCACTGATACGTCCACGGCTGAACATGCCTCCCCCAGAAAATGGGGGTTTGCCATAATCACCACGCTTGACAGAAAAATTGGAATCGCAGTAGATTTGTTAAATATACACAGAAGGAAGCTGCTGCCCTAGTAGATTTTCTGAGTCGGCTCTTACGATATCCACGGGCTGAGTTAGAGGGCTCGATTCTTACGCCGCCGCCACGGCCAAGCTTAAACTGACCGAAAGAAAACAAATGGGTCTTAGCCACAGATTAGTAACATCTTTTACTCAATTCACGTTATTATTAAAGAATCCAAAATAAAATAAGCTACAAAGTCAACTTAATAGCTTCTCGTTCGGGTATTTTTTTTTTGTTTTATCTTTTCAATGTAGCAAGCAAGTCATGAATTTTTATCACCTAACGTTTTATTTTTCTAATTATCTTATTCCAATTTACTGCAGGTGTCAATTGTTAATTGCCAAATAGCAATAAACTAAAAACAAATTAGAAAATCCACTTTCAACGGCTTGATTTTTTTTTTAATTGTCTTAATAAAGTTTAATTTATACCTACCTAACTATGTATGTATAAATTAAACTTTATTAAACGAATAAACGACAAAAAGGCTTTACTATAAGTCCGCCAATTTATATCCTTCGTATCGAACTTTTCCTTGTTTAAATTAACTACAAAATTATGTTTTTTAAAATAATCGTCTATTAGGTACTCGACTAGTGAAGCATACTTAACTATAATAGTTTTCCTTTTAAATTCACACCACATACATCTAGAATTATTTCCCGTTAAAAAAACAACCATTTGGCTGAAAGGGGGGGCCACTTGACTGCAGCAAAAATATCACTAATAAGTTTAGTATTTCGCAAACGGAACCCTAAATTGAAAAATGGTTTCCCCACACCTGAAATATTTTTGATCGAGCAACTCAACGATATCCCACAATTACTTAAAAGTAAAAAAACAATCAAGTCTAACTCAGCCAAATACACTGAAAAAAAAAACAGGATTTTATTCTATTTGCAGCTACTACTACTATTTACGGTATAAGTATTTAAAAATGTACATATTATTATACCCCTGCCAAATTACAGCTTTCTAGTACCTACTAATCTGGTATCTGAGCTAGGTTACCAACGGACAGGTGGAAATGGCGAACTATAGAACTAAGTGAAAGTCCGCGTGCGGGTATTGCCACGTAAATGTGGTAATAACCGCAAATTTCGTGAAATTTTATAGGGTTTGTTAAGACTTGTGAATGTGCTGGTAACGTAGTGAGGCCAAATCCGTCGAAGGGGGGTCCAAAGGGGGATAATATCAATAAATTTAATCAAGTTTGATCATGTCTCATAAGATATTTGAGTCCATTTCATAATAGTTATTGTTTTTTTTTTCTAGCATTTATATAGTTCTTGCAAAAAACAAATTATAATTTAATTTTTTTTTTTTCGTCGTTGCTTCCTTATTTTTATGTCATTACGTCTCAAAAATTCTTAACGGGTCCTGTTACTATTACTAAGCCTGTCCGTCCGTCCGTCCGTCAGTCAGCGGGCTGTACCTACCTCATGAACCGTAAAAGGTAAACAGTTCAATTTTCACAGAATGTGTATTTCTTTAGCCGCTATATCAAAAAAAAATATTTAATTTAAAGTGTTACATGAAAAATTCTCAAAAAAATAATGCCTACCAGAGATGATAAACATGACGCCGGCTACGAAGGTGCAAACCCGTCTGCCCTTGACGCAATGGCCGAGGACGCAGCAAAGTGCGCCAACACATTGTGTGAGCACGGCCAAGAGGAGAGGCACCGCTGATCGTGTGACCACGTCTGAAATAGTTGGAAATATAATTAAAAACAATTCAGAAGGTACTTAAAAATAACTTATATAATATTCAAAATACTAACCATAATAAATATTTTTTTGACAAAGAAAATTACAATCAACTAATGAAAACCAATTAGAACTAGTTAGAGATTAGATAATTGAAACAATTAAGCTAACTGCAGACTGTTGCAAACAATATACAGGTAGCTCAACTGATCCATATCAAGATATAAATACTTATTATTAGTTTGAAGAAAGTAAATACTTTCTTCAAACTAAATAAGTCAAGTCAAGTTCGAGTGTAGCTCGCCTGCCGTGGGTTTCGAACTTTTGTCAAATCATACAAATACTAGGTTATAGATACATATATCTCAGATGGATCGCTCTGCAAAATTCGGAGATAAGGGGTAATGGCTACGAATAAATATCATATCGTGCAGGATCGGTTAAGCACGATTAGGTCGCCTGCGTGAGTGTTATTAGATAATAATACCGGGTACCACGCACGCAGGCAACATCATCGTGCTTGACAGGTGAATGAGATACTGACAGGCGTAACTCTCTCTACCTCTACTCACACTTTTCAGGGCTTATATTAGATATTTAAAATGATTGTTATACTAACATGGTATCGCGTTCGTAGAATCACTTAGATCCGGTGTGTATTGAGATAAAGGGAAGTAAAGGATATCCCTGCACCGAAACTCGGACCCTCCGGCTGAAAACAGAGAAGTTGTATTTTAGACACGTTATTTTTAATCGAAATATTTCAAGATTCTTTCCTCACCGCACCTCAACAACCTATATTGAGTGCAGACCTTGCCCTGATAAGCACCTTATTGGCTTTTATCTCATGGGGGGTTATGCATATAATCCCCATGCTGGGCATGCGGATTGGGGATCGCATTTCGTTGATAGAATTGTTTTGTAGGGGGCGCTACTGCCCGCCCCCGGTGGATATCCCTTAGTCTCCTCTTACGACACCCGCCGGAAGTGTGATGCAAATTCTAAGCCTACACAGCAAGTGAAGCAAGATTCTTTAAAACGTTTTAAATGATCTCTTTAAAAATTCCTATAAATTGAACCATGAAATTAACAAAAAACCGACGAATTGAGAACCTCCTAATTTCTAGTGGTAAGTCCGATCTCATAAAGGCTCTAGTAACATTTTGATTGTAAGTTTTAATATAATTAAACGGCTCAGATGTTATAAGAATAGAATTAAACAATCATGTAGATATTTATGGTAGGTACGCAAACTATATATTACAGTAAGCACCATAATATTTGGCCGTGTAGGAACGGTCATTGTGGCGATATTTAGCGGTGGCCTATGTCGTCATCTTTTGGTTAAGATGACGATGATGAAACGGCTCTCACACTGTTTGGGTCTATAGTTTGTGTATGTTGCAGGCTAAGTGAAATGAAAGAATGTGTAGTTTTCAATAAAAATCTGTCAAAAAATCATTGTCATTGAGACCTGCTCAAATCTGATTTGCATTTGAGTATTTGGTATTTGGGTATGGAGAACGGGTTTACAAACTCACTGTGTTCCGCACCCGGAATAACATTACATTGGACATTATTCTGGTGCAAAGTACATTTCGGTACATAGGTAGTTGTAAAAAAGCTGTTAGAAATGTCTTTACTACATTATATCAGTACCTACACACACCACAAACAACTGTATGGCAGAAACCTAGTACTAGGTAAGTATACAATGAGAGCGAAACTTCCGTGAATGTCTCCATGCTACAATACATTCAGCATCCGGAGAGGAGTCGGAAAAGCATTGTGCTGGCTCGCACGGCCCACTTCCATTTTATGATGTGATTATGTTGGGTGCGTGAAAGGTCCGTGAAATGTTGCTCTATGCGTCAAATGACCGATTGACGCTTTTTCTCGCCAATATTTACAAAACAGAAGATAGGATATTTTGATAATGTAGATGTCGACGAAGATTTGTCAAACTCAAACCAGTTTCCCAAGTGAAACCAAGTGAACGCAACTAATGCAGCGTTGGGTCGCAAAGTGTGGAAGAAGGGAAGGAAAGCTTTATCCTGCAGTGGAACAGCGATGGCTGATTAATATTATTGAAGTTTGTTAAGCGTTTGACCTCCATGTTACAGTAACTGAGTATGTGGCCTAAAATGGAGCACGCTTTTCCACAACTTATTCACTCTGAATTTGAAGACTCCGAATTTTACTTTTGCGAGAAAACAGACGCAGTATATAGATGACACTTTGGGTTTTCAAATCTGATAAAGGAATGAAATGCCAGCCAAGGCTGATATCTCACAACACCGTAATATGCCACAAATATACATATAATATATATAAATTAATCCCTATTTCCCTTGGTCACGACATCACGCGCGTTTATTTGTTGTGTTTTTTACTGTCAGGAGACATATCTTCATATGAAAGACAAATTAGGAAAGTTGCGCGTAAAATTAGAAACATTAAGAAAACTTAACGACCATATCACCAATTCGAATTCAATATTCATAGTTAAGACAGGAAAACCTCTGTCGAGTCAACTAGTTCTCTACATATAAATACTCTTTTATAAGTCGTTTTAGATAATACATAGGTATGAATAGATTTACAGAACGGCTTAATGTGTTTGGCAATTTATAGAATAAGTGATTAGCAACATTTGTACGTCAGATATATTATTATTTTGGTCAGTTACTTATGGCGCTATGCAGACAGAGCAACTAATTGTAGCAACAGGCAACTTGTAACTAGCTGTTTACATATAAACTTTTTTAAACTGTAGTACTTTAAAGGCTAGCTATACGACAAATATTAAAAAGATGACAGTTTCTTTAACTAAACCACCTAAGGAGAGAAATACCGTTCAAGCATTTTTAAATCAATTCCTATTCAGCGACGTAATTTCTAATTTGACGTAACTTACGTTCAGTGTGGCATATCCTCCACAGCCCCGACACCGTCTGCTTGGCCACCACCCCGTACTTAGTCGTGCCGTTGTAGGCGGGACTCAGCATGTTTTCCTCCGTATGTAACCAGTTGTTGGTGGACACAGCAATGAGGACCGCGGCAACGGCGGTGCCAGCTGATAGCGGACTCAGGATCCAGAGGCAGGCGACAGAGGATTCTATCTTAGTGATGAGGGTCGGCGAAGGCGGGATTGGCCTGGAATTCGAAGTAATAGACTTAAAAAATCATGTAGATTAAGGGTAGGTACGTAAATATAATATATTTGTTTATCTCTAGTTTGGCATTCACGTCGCTTCGAATGACGAAAGCGTCAAATTTAAAAGTTAAGTAGGTAGGCGATAAGGCCGCCCATTGTACACTATCTTTATTTGTTTTTGTGTTCTGTTTTTTATTATTTGGTGTGCAATAAAGAATATTTGTATTGTTTTGTATTGTATTGTAGGTACGTTTACCGGTAGACTTCCTGAGAGAGCATTTACATGTCACTCGTTTTTTTTTTTTAATCTGTAATTATGTATTACCAATATAGTTATCCTGTTGACAACAACAACAATCCGACAACGACAACAATCCGATCTGTGTAGGTAAGCCTCTGACACATTTGTATTTAAACTGAATTGGACTCCATACAGATTTTATAAAAGGAGTAACGGAGGAACTTAACAAGATGTTTGCGGTTTTTTACAGGAGCAATGCATATCTACCTACAAGAAAAATGAAAAACCGCAAGCAGTAGATTGTAGTTCTACAGAAAATAACTGCTTCCTAGTCAATTGGAATAAAGCGTACCTAATCGTTACTATTCCTATAAAATATCAAGAACCTAACTCATAAAATACTTACTATCTAAATAGTAAGACTTGATGGTGATAGTTTTAAATTGGAGTGACCGTCTCTAAGAGAGATAACTGGTGTTTGATAATGTAAAAAAAATATGCAAAACAATCCACACAGCATCATCTAGCCCCAAAGAAAGCAGGTGTTTTTAGTACACGTAGGAAACAGTACAAATATCTGCAGATCTAACAAACATTTACCGAACCGTACCCGCAACCTCTTGCATCGCAGACGGACTTTCCCTGCTGACCCACTGAGGTTTTCATATATGTGACGTAGGTAAATGAGAGCTGGCTGAAACTGACACAGGAAAAAGTCGAAGTAGAATTTTTATCGCTAAGTGCCTCCATCGTAAAGGAAATATGTTTCCGTTCAAGCTCAGGACATAAAGCTTGAAGATTGTACCGACGTCACGTTTCAGGATGATAGGGTATAGTAGGATAGTGAGGCTTTTTGTATCTTTGTACAATAATGAAATAGTATAACCGTAAATATTTTTATGTTGAAGATTGAATAGCATAAAAATACAGTTCGTATTGTTTGACTCTCCTTCATTTGACCAGACTATAATCGACGCAGAGACATGAAACTAAATGCCTACTGCAGCTATCGCAAAATAAAGTTGACCAGGGGCCACAGTAGTAACCCTACCAAGTCGCATAGACGGCCGCAATCGAGCCCATTTCAGATTTAGTTTACTACGTATCTAAGTACCTATGAGCTTGGTTTTTTCCCCCGACTAAAAAAGGGCATTAAAAGTCTTAGAAGTAACTCCTTAAACATAACTAATGTTTTTTAATGAGTTAAGGGCCTTATCATACTAGCGGTTTGCGAGCGGATTCGGAGCGGAGCGGGCGCGCAGCGAATACGTCGCGAAAACGCCGTGGCTGCGCAGCGAAGACGTCACGGACGCGTACTGCACGGCGGATACGCAACGTTTTCGTCGCGTGTTCGCAGCGAGCTTACGACGTACAGTACACTCAGTAAACAAAATGGATTCCGACGAGGAAACACTGATGTTGGTTTTGTTACTTCGAAGACGCAGGAGACGAAAACGAAAGCATCACAAGCGCGAGTGAGACTTGACATATTATTAGTGAAAAAACACTGATCTGTTTCGAAATTCGCAAGACTATATTTCCTCGCTATTGGGTACGTACTCGATGGAGCTGCCATTTGTATGAGAGTGTACAAAATAGCGTCCACGCTGCTATTCGCAGCGATCACGATGCGCGTCCACGACGTATTCGCTGCGGGTTCGTTGCGTGTCCGCGACGTATTCGCTGCGTGCCCGCTCCGCCCCGAATCCGCTCGCAAACCGCTAGTATGATAAGGCCCTTAACAAATATAAGTAATTATCTTGTAATTGAATATTATTCTCATTTCTTGCGTGCCTACAGAAACTTCAACTTCGTGGAAAAAATCGCTGTTCGAAATAAGTTTGACGTCGTAAAGACTGTTTTGAGAGGCTGGCATTTTTATGGACCTGTCTATAAATCTCGGTTCGCGCGTGGAGTATAAGGTGTTGTTTATTTATGTAAAATAGATGCTCAACACCGCGAGATGAATGCAGTCCGAGCTGCTTTAGATAGGTGTTAAATTGTTTGAGTGTTCAATTCAATCCCAGCATCAAAAAGTTAGGTGAATCTATCTATATTTTAAACTAATATTATAAAGAAGTAGTGTTTGTAAGTTCATGGGTTTGTTTGTAGGATCGAATTTAAAAAAACATTTTACTGATTGATTGGCGAAGCGAACGAAGATAAGGATAATTTACAGATAATATTATATTAAGAGGTAGGGGAGGGGGGGGGGGGGGTCAGATCAATCAAGAATTACATTTCAAAGTTGTTATTGTTTTTCTAGATTGTATCGTTTTATAATGGTTAATTGTTCAACAAGTGGGCAAAACGATTTTTCGTTGAAAGTGCCGAGATATTAAAATATTAAATCCCGAGCTAGCAAAGCAATCTCGAATAGAGTCACGAGCGTAGCGTGGCTCTAATGTAGACTGTTGAGGTAGCGAGGGATTCAAAAGGCAAAATATTTATTACAATTATTTATATTGAAAATGTTTTTATTATATATTATATATTAATGTATAAATAATATTTTCACTCAAGTTAAACATTTCACCTCGACTAGCGAGAAAATATTTTGTAATTATAAAAGAGGTCGATTGTCAGAAACTCATTTTGGTTACATTGGAGCATAGCAGAATTAAAATCTGTAGATATGGTACGTTCTTCCAGCGGTTGCTCAACAACTGGCCTGAGCAACAACTACACGCAAACGATCGCTCACAGTTACATTTCCAATCTTGTCCAATAATTATAATGAAATAACACGAGGACATTGCTGTAGTATTTTAGTAAATAAATCACACTAAAGTACGTGGTAGCAAGCACGCGTAACACGAATGCCGGTCCGACTGTGACTGAGGTGGGTGGACCTAATTTCACCTAATTTCTGCCTTCCACTTTTGAGAAGCTAGAACCTCATCTCCTCTTTTTTACTTAGATCTATGCCTTGGAGGGTAAAAAAGCTATGAACCTCTTTTAAACCATGAACTAACGATTTCGTTTTCTATGATATATGCAAACTGTCTATACTCCTTTCCTTCGATAAGCTAAAATGGGCACAGCTCAGAGAGGTGCAACTCCCATATAAATTGAAAACCTGTTGTTTGGGAGATTACTTAAAGATGACGCTGACCACCTAGAAGAATGGTCTTCACAAGCCAAGTTGTAAAGGTACACATAAAAAATGGCGCTGCCATTAATAAGAAAGTTAACCTTCCCTGGTGCAGATCGCGTAGTTTTTTATTTATTTCGGCACCGATTATAGAGTATCAAAAACTTATATTACACCATCAAAATTTAGTGCAGCATTCTGAATTCTAATAAATTTTTTCAATCATTTTATTTTTTCAAAGGATCATGCTCTATTTATTTTTGATTTACGTCTAACTTACCTAACCTAACCTGCTCTCATTTGTTTTGTTCTGTATATGAAATCGTATACGTACCTAATAAATCATATTTATAAAATAAATACAGATTTTACTTTGATGTTTTTGTATACGTTTCACAAAGTTCTAAAGGTTCCCCTTGCACCAAAAAAGTTTTTATCTAGCTACTTTCTTAACTCTTAACAAATCGTTGAAATCATGAGTTTTCTTCCAAAATCTATATCTTCTTGTTTTTTCAAATAGTTTTTCCTTTAGTTTACCTTACCCTACATTATCATTGGCTTTCTTAGATATACAGAATAAACTAGACGAACCTCACGTCGATATTGGTATCGCGCCAACAACTAGTTTATTTTAACAATAAAACAGTCTGCAGTTAGCTCAATTGTTTCAATTGTAGATACTAGTTCTAATTTGTTTCTATTCTTTGATTGTAATATTATTTGTTAATAAAGATAATTAAAATAATATACATACGTATTTCATTACAGGCACACCTAAATAGTGGATTATTGAATTTTCGTTGAATGTCTAATTGATATAATCTCGGTCAATCGACCAGAATACCATAAACAAAAACCTTCGGACATGCGCTACTGTGTAACGTGACTGGATAGCGTCATGAAGCTAACGTGCCTGAGTGTGTAGTTTATGGTGTTGTCTTGGAGCAAGCCTACCTACGGAATGTAGGCTATCTTCAGTGTTTTTGGTATCTTTGCTGTTTCATTTCTACCGCTTGGTGGATATTGAATCCTACTGTTATGTACATAAGAATCACCTTGCAACAATTCATTTCCTTCTACCCTTCCTCCTCCCTCATGCACATATAACATCGCACCGTCTCGCTATGGACGGCCGAAGAAACCGCTAAAAAGGCTTCACGAATCGACTCCGGAGACGAGGCACTTGCCGATCGACGACGTGCCCACACAACGGACTTGCTTGGGCAAATATTACGCTTGTGATCTCTCAATATTGGAACTAATTTGAACTAAACGCTTCTCTAATAAGTAACTATAAAACAACGTGTGTGTGTGTGTGTAAATTTCTTTTCGTGAGATTTTAAAGAAACCTAGTGCTCTCGTACCATCCAGCTTGTGTACGCCATCTTGCAACCTGCCGCCGCAAGAAAGTGAATAAATTTTGGAGATATAAAGGTATGTGCATGTTCATAGTATTCCTAGCTGCTGTGCCTCAGTCTTACCAATTTCCTAAACACAGCAGATTTCATACTCCCTTTAAATTGTTGCAAGAAGTTATAATTATAACCGCGAAATACAGTCCACTTCCATCGATATTTTATTGAATAATCTAATCCATTCGCATCCCCCCTTTTATGAGTGGTTTAGTTTTAACCAGCTACTAGAAATAACCACCATAAAATTTGGTCCTTCATGTGTAGAACTATATACCTAGTTTATCGGAGTGAGTGAAGCGAACGAAAATCTTAGTGGCAACTTGGGTAATTTGGTGGTATGGTGAAATAGTCACTTCGAGCATAACAGTAACTGTCCATACAACCGTTGATCTAATATGCTTGAAATTTGATAGATGTGCTCTTAGGACTTGTAAAATTTGCTGGTAATTTAGTGAGGCCAAATCCGTAAACGAATTTTTGAGATAAGGGGGTCCAAAGGGTAAAATCAATCACTTAAATCAAGTGGGGTCCCATATGAATGGTATACTTGAGTTCATTTCAAAATGGTTATTATTATTTTTCTAGCGTATAAAGTTTTTTAAATAATTACGAACTGGAAGCTACAAGAGCTCTCATTTAGTAGAGATTCTAAGAATCCGTAGGCCATGCTCAATGGATGCGCCGAGTATAGGTACACCGAAGTCTTTTGCATTTGTTATGTTTTGAAATAAAAATATTCTTCAACAAACTTAGCTAACCTCTTTGACCGTTCTAGAAGTAATTTTTTATACTTTTTTGATTTTTTTTAGTATTTTTATAAAATTATTTTCTCATAAAATTATTTTCGGTTACCGCAGAACCAAAATAATTTGTTCTGCCAATTTTTGCCATAGTTTTAACTTTTCGTCGATTATCTATAAGTTCATTTTTAGCTTTTTTTTTTCAAAAGTTAAATCATTGATTTTCTTAGACATTTTGCTGCTATGTCTCTTGTAAAAAGGGGAGGAAGTGGCACCTTTAAACTTTTTAGGGTTTCGTACTAAAAAGGTGCCAACGGGACCCTATTACTAAGCCTCCGCTCTCTGTCTGTTCGTAGTCCGTTATCTATAACGAGATGCTATTTGTTTCCTTGACTTCGTACTGTGGCTAAGATCCCATATGTATTCTTTCGTACTGAAGTGGACTTGACTGCTGCTCTGGACTAGATACACTAGCCAAAAACTCTAGACTTGAAACTAAAACGCTCACGACGTTGTTGTTACGTGCTAACTACTAGTTATTCTGTGTCTATGTTTACCTAGGTGGGCGTCGTGCTGAGATGGCGCCACTGAGTGTGGGGGCGGGCTGCGTATGCGCGCCGCGCGGCAGCGAGCCGTGCACGCACTGCGCACCCCCACCCCACATGCCTCGCTTAGGATTTACTGAAACAATTACATAGAAACATTAAGAATAGGTTATTATTTTATTTTTGTATTTATCAGTGGCTCAAGCGGTACTGGGGGGCACCTGCATCCAGAAGATGGGCTCGGATCGTAACACAGCGTGTACCTGAGGCAGGCCTAAGAGACGCTGGCTAGACGATCTAGATTCATTTTGGGTCGAACGGTAAGACGTAGCTGGCGAGCGTGAGTAATGTAAAAGTTTGGGGAAAATCTTTGCCAGCTGTGGGACAACTTAGGTTAATAAAATATTAAATTTTTCTGTGGAGACCGCGACTCTGCAACTGAAGTGTAAAGAAACAGGCCTAACCTAGTGCGGGGATCATAGGAAATCAATGCTCTCACACAAGAACATACAAATGTTACCTTATAAGTAACATTAAGTCATGTGTTTGTTATCCTAATGGCAAATAAAAACAATTGAGTTTTTTTTAAGAACCTCATAAACCGGCCAAGAGAGGTTACGAGAGCTGCACGCAAATGCTGATTGTGGCAAGCTTAAGTCACTGCGTCATGGTAATGATTAGGGGAAGCCTACCTTTTCCTATATATTGCATTATCTATAAATAAAGGAACAAGTTTCCTTCAAAAATAATCAAATCAGATCAAATAAGTACCCGAAACTACTTTTCAATACAATACACAGCGCATGGAATGGGGCTCAATTCGATGTAGATTGAACTTGATTGAACCGCTCTTATACGAAGATAGCATTATGTAGATTGGTAGATAAGAGACGACTAAGGGAATCTATCAGAGGAAGGGCAGCTGTTTCTTTATGTGAATTTTTACCAAGCGAGGTGATTATGGCTAAACAACCCTTGTTTGGGGTGGGCACGTTCAGCAGTGGACGTAAATGTGTACTGAAGAGAGAGAGGTAGGTACTGCTGGTATTAGGTATGCTTTGCAATGCCCGTACAATATACATTATGCAGTCAAACAGCATTCACTTCAAAGGCGAGGATATTAAAGCATTTTATTCGTTTTGGCAGACAAGACAAATGGTTCGTGGTCCCTTGGGCACCGAAGGTCAAATAGCCTAAACCTTCTGAACCGAACTTTTGACCTGTTTGGTATATTTCTTAGTTGCTTCTGCCCGCGACTTCGGACACGTTTTTGCTTGGTAGAAGGTAGAGTCTACTATTTTTGTTCCTATAGATCCAGAACGAACAGATTCTGAAAAGACAGATAAAAAGGTGCACGCACATTGTTTTACATTGAAATTTACTTACTTGTAGTTTTCACAGTCCCTTATAAGATACTAATGAAATGAGACTGGCCCCCGAATACTGAAACTCAATTCTCACTTCAAATATTGATATATTATGCACGTAATTGCGATTTTGTGACAGTTTTCTATGAAAATCTGTAAAAAGGTCGACACTTGAGACGTGTAAATTTGAGTTGCATTCGAGTATTTGAGTATCAGCCTGATCAAATCAGTTACCATAAACTTAGGATTTATCGCTATTACCCCAATTTTCAAGGAAGAAAACTGGAATGAGCAGTCTTTACCACAATATCTTCACATCTTCACTAATTTTCGCCTTTAGAATATTAGTAGGATTTCTAGCAAGTTTCCAAGTTTCTTCCCTCGGCTTCACTCATTAGATAATAACATTTTTCTTTTATTGTTAAATAAAAATGCCTTTGGCACTGGCTGCGCAGTGCGCGTATTTGAAAGCTTTGAGGGCATGCCATAGATAGGGGAGAGGGAATGCCACCGAAATGGCTCCGTTTTGAAAACGATTTTCATTCGTTCCCGCGTTCAAAGAATTTATTAAGTTTTGGGCATTTTTTTTTAAGGCTACAAAATAATTTATTTGTAGACTCGTTATGGACAGTGAAAACTTTTAATAATTAGCTAGGTTACACAAATTACTTTTAAAACTTGAGATTCGCTATCCTTACCAACCTATTAATGGTATTCATGTTCATTCATTGAAAAGGTAGGTACCTAATGTATTAACTTCATTTAGAATAAAACGATCACAAAGTTTAATAACACGGATAACCCTACTTGAATATTAAAACGTAAGGAACGGATATAGACGTCATTCCACAGTGGCGCTTGACGAATACAAAGTTACTAATTGTACCGACTGACTCCGATTACTCCAATAAACGGTTCCATTATACATAATTACGTTTTGAGATGTCCCAGCAGTCACAAGTTATAAAACTCATTTTAGACGGTCGACAACGATATGCTCGTTTTTCGGAAGCGTGTTTTTCATCGTAATCTTTATTATTTCATCGTAATATCTAGAGGCGTGATTCGGCTGACCAAAGAACTTTGAGGTGTCAAAAAGTTTTTAGATTAATTTGTTCACTTTGGTGATTTGTAAGGGTGAGGGATATTATAGAGATTACATACGGCGTCGTGCCACCCGCCTAGCGCCTCTGTGGCCCCTTACCTATTTCTTTTTACCACCTCTAATTTACGGTTTTATATTAAGTGACATAATATACTTATATAAAGTGGCAGTATGGTGATTTAATGGTTTCGTGGGCAATTTTCCCCGCTCACCCACCCCTTCACGAGATATTTTGAGAGACGCTAAAGTGTACAAAGGCACGTAATATTATAAGTAGGGAGACATTTGAGGCAGAGCAAACCTCGGCATAGTTAGCAGGCACCGAAGATGTCGACGGGCGGCGGCGCGGCGGCGGCGGCGGTGCGTTCGTGTTCCAGCAATTTATTTAATGTGGGCCCGCCAACGTTTTATGAGGTTTTTCCAGTGATGATACCGTCTCATCTTATTGAGCCGTTTGCTTCACTTCCCCAGGGAGATCTTTTATTAAGTGACGATGGTTTACGGTCCCAACGAAACGTTTATTTTACGTAGCAAAGTTTTATTACGCTTGCGTATGTGTCAATAAACGTTATATTTTTATGATGTAGTGAGGTGTGACATGACACAAATCCTTTTTGCTTTGACATTAGCTTATTTCCATAAAATGTATTTCCACTGCGCTTCAAATGTTTTACTTGTATCAGCTTTTTCGTAGTTAGCCTCCTCAGCCTCACATTCAAAACTATAAAAATACTATAAAAATATCGTTATTTTAACTAATTTATAGTTAAAATAACGATATTTTTATGGTAAAAATTTTAATTTAATTTAAGATAAAACTAAAACGGTCATTCATTACGATAAGTAATGAATGACCGTTCACTTACAATAAATAATTCATTGTAATTATCGTTTGTCTATTCAATAAATCTGATTTCTAATTAATTTTGGCCGATTGAATATGCTAAACACTCATTTAGCATACATTAATTTATTACAATACAAAGTTGTTAATAAATCGATTATGATTATAATGTAGGAACATAAACATATAATTATCATTGATTGGTAATGCGTAAGAGAGGCATACACCTTATTATTAACTGCCTTGCGCAAGTAGACATTTGCGTGAAGAAATCTCTAAACTTCTTTATCTAAAACGGACTCGAGGCCACAGAGAATTGTTATTGTCACCTTTGTGATAGGAAAGATTGCCTTATTTCCTCTGCCTTCCTCTCTTAAGTTCTACGTAAAGATTTCTTGTCGTAGACCTTCGTAGAACGTGGTACGATGCTACGTTGGGTACAAGCATACAAAATATTTTAACGCGCACACACTTTTCTACCTTTCCAATTGCTGTCTCTTGTGTCGTAGAACTACAGATTATACTGTACTGTGAACTACAAAATATACTGTAAACAAAGAAAGTGCTACGCATGGTATATTTATACAACTAGGTACGCCACGCGTACCTAGTTGATTATACCATAGCTAATTATACCATACGTATGGCATTGTGGAGGCGAGAGCCCAAACTCAGCGTAAATTCGTTACCGAAGGAGGCTAATTGTACCAAAAACGTTCAACCATCTCAAAAAGTCTAATTTCGTGGCTTGAAATTGTACATTGTTCACCGAGGTGAGAAAGTGACTGATTCTTATCGAGTATGTCGTTTGAGAAGCAAGAATCGCACTTTCTCCTATGTGATACAAAATACTACACCTACAAGGAAAATAAAACATTTTCCGAAAAAGAAGTTGCTCTCCTGTCGTTTTTCCAATACACGGAATCTACATACCTTAGTCTTGTTGTATTTTTTTCTGGATTTCTCGGGTAATAGGTTCTCAATCACTGCTTGAGCAGTTTTTTATTACTGGTGGTGTCATAAAATCTTCACTATCACTCAACGACATTTTGAAGAATTAAAAAAATTACCTAACTCAAATGCAAATTTAGAAAAAATTCCCGCGAATGCCTCAGGCACACCAAGTGTCTTTTTTTGAATTACTGTTCCGAGATCGGAAGAGGCCGATATCATGTGGCGGACTTGTAGTAAAAACTTTTTGTAGTTTAACCTTTAGTAAAAATAACCATAGCTAAAGTCTGAAATTTCAGCAAATTAATACAAAATAACTCGTTAGAAATGGATTTTCATACATTATTCTCTCCCGGCTAACGCGTGAGAAATGCAATTCCATAGAATTATTCGACCCGCATTCTAGTACGCCTGCAATGACGTACTTTCTACCTTATGTTTTTACCTGCAAAGTTTTTATGGATTTAAACTCAAACTACGCAATTTTATTTTTGAAGGTCAGATAAAACAAGGGAGTAATAAAAACGATACAAGTATAATTAATGATTCTATGTACTCTCATTATAATAGTTATTTTTGTACAATTTATTACCTACATCATATTTTATTTTTGTTTATAAAATAACAACCCATGCTGTGTTATGAGACCTTGTTAAAATTTTATTTTTATTAGTTTTAGCAAAACGCGTACATAATTTTTTGCCTTAATTCGTATGTAGGTAGATGCTTACATTGAAATTGATCTGTCAGTAGAAATTACTTATGTTGTAGTTCAGCGTCTCAGCCTGAGTTCTTGTAATGTGTGTAGAAACGTCAGGATTTCACGACATCTGTATTGTATCTTGTATTTGTCATCCGTTGCCGTAGATTATAGTGTTATATTTTTGAATGTGTCGTATCTTACATATGTACGTGTAACTTCCGTAACGTCACCGCTCTGTCGGAAGACTAGCGTTGGTTGTAATGTTTTTACAACTAGCTCATGCTGAGACAGAGACCGCTTTGTGACTCAATGCAAAAACTAGTACCAAAGCTTAACCTTTATTTTATTACTAGCTGTAGCCCGCGGCTTCGCACACTTTTTTCCGGAATAAAAGGTAGCCTTTGTTCGGCCCCGGGATACCATCTACCTCGCTGCCAAATTTCACCGAGATCCGTTTAGCCGTTCTTGAGTTATAAATAGTGTAACTAACACGACTTTCTTTTAAAGAAAGACGTTTTTCTTTATAAGAGATAAGATATAAGCATAGTAGTTTTTGTTAATTGGGTTACAAATAAAATATTCTCATTCATTCAAGTTGCGAAAAGGAATAAGTCACTATCCGAGCAGGTGTAGTATAAAAAGGTTTTATACCTCAAACTCGCATTCGTTACCTTCTTGGTTTATTTCCAAAATGAGTTTCTTTTTCAAATAAAATTAGTGGTGGCTAAAACGCACCAGCAATGCTACATTACTGGCGCCTTTTCTAGTAAAGTTAGGGCATGTTCCCATAATGTCGTAACGATTTATTTAACGTTGGACGACTATCGTCTCTAAGCTGTTCCCACTGTTGACATTGCCTTGAAAATCTATCGTCACGACATAAAAGTGTCGTGGACGACAGGGACGACAGTTAATCGTGTCGTCGTATATGTGAACAACTCCATTTAAATATACAAACCATGATTCTCTAAACTGCACGACTATTTTCGTCACGTCGTAATAGGAACGCGCCCTTTTGCATGCACTGGGTCGGTATCAGAGCGTACGGAGCGAAAGGTTTTGTCGCTTTGTATGTATTTCTATGGTACAGCGTGCACTGGATCGGCCGATACCGATATTTCTGCGAATGACGTCATCAGCAAACTCGATTGATTTGAAAATTGGCGATGCAAAATCCGAAAGCACTAGACGCACTCTATCGGCATATTGTAAATACCGACGCTGCGTACGCTCCGATTTAGATGTAATGTGTGTGTGTGAGTGGACTCGTAACTTAAGCCGCAACTAAAGCCATAAAAAAATATGATCGCGACATGCATCGAACAAGGATTGGGTTGTGACGTATGGGACGTTGGAGCGCCTGCGAGAGTATTAAACCTTTATTCTTTGATCATGGTGCTACCATACAAAGCTACCCTTTTGTCCTAGCTGAACCACAAATGCAACGCGAGGCCCACCTTTTTAAAGTTTGGAATTTTAAATTATGCGGCTGTCACCGTCGCCTCGCGTTTGTCGCTTATGAAAACAAAGAGATAGCCGGTACCGCACGCTTATTCCCAGTAGTTCTGTGCTGTAGTTCTTTGCACCAAAAACATCATCATCAGAGGCTTCTTTCATCTATGTACGTAGCAAACAACAAATGTCACGCATGAGCAGTAGCTGGTTTTCTGTTAAGATGGCGGTACGTATACAAAATAATACACTGAGAAAACTTTGAATTTGAGTTACGTCTTTGATTTTTTTAGATTGTATCTAGGTACCTTTTTGCATGGTCTTATGAAATACAATCTAAAAAAGCTGCTATGAAAATTTCGACGTCCAAACATCAATAGAGCATTCTCAATAACAACGAGCCTACAGCTCGTAAAAGTTACTAGTTTATTACAGTTTTCCATAAACAAAACAATCCGTTTGCAATTTTACTACGTTGGAATAGAGTTCAAGGGGTTTTCGCTGGTCTACAGCAGCTAAAGAAATATGTTTTCATATTGTTGAGCACCGCAAAGTTTGCCTTAGCTGGGCCGGTCGGTGATTGTTGTTTGTTCAGCTAGAAAAATTACGATTCCTTTGCATTGTAGGTTACCCTTCTTGAAAGCTTTTGCAGAACATCGCTAAAGATGGATGCTTTTACTGCAATTAAACTGGACTTTAAAAGTTATTTTATCGAGGTAAAAACTGAGTACGCAGCAGTTATTAGTTTTTGCCGATTTGCAATCAAAATGAGTTACTAAAGTCATTTACACCGGGATATATACGAGTAGTTAACTTCTTCTCTTCTCTTTCGAGTACCTTACCCAATCAAAATGAGTTGTAGGAATCTATAATGATATAAAACTATTTGTCCTGATTCATAGACAACCCACAGCCCAATCTACTTATAGTAGAGACTTGAAACTTGCAGGGTGTATAGTTCTTGGGACGAAAGTGAGCACTATGAAAGGAATTTAAGAAATTCGCACTTCAAGAATTTCAACGTAGGGGTCGAAAGTTTAAACGAAAATGGTCAGTAGGTACTTCAGCAGCCTTTAGCAATGGAACTACAAAATTTTACACGTAGATTCCTCTTACAAAACTGTGTTCGTTTTGTAAGAGGAACCTACGTGTAAAATTTTGCATTTGATTCATTGATTTCTGAAATTCGGAGGGTGTAATCTATTCGACGAAGCTCTTAAATTAATTACTTATCCATAAACCTTATGAAATTGCCTAAGTACCTATTATATACATACTTTATTACACCCTTCAGGCATCAAAAATGGACTAAAATATTTAAGTTTTAGTAAGGCGTTATTATGTAACACCTTTTTTTTTGTTCGTTGTTTAAAAACATCACCATTTGAAGTATCTATCCACGGCCGCGCCGCCGCGCCGCAGCCGCCGTGGTGACTTACCAATTGCATACAATAGCGAGCTAGCACGGGCAGTTCGCAAGTTTATCAACTGTTGGCGTTGTGAAGTAGATTAAAGTAATTCTTTATCATTCTGTTCAACCAATAGACTTTATCTTTAGGTAAATAATAATTTTCATAGGCGAGAATAACGCCCAAACCACGCACAATAAGCCTCAGAAATGACGAGTCCTTCTCGAGAATAGCTTTTTGCGTAACGCTCAATCATTCTCTGCCTATTAACACGCAATCCTACATAAGCTGGGATTAAATATTACAGGCTCAGGAGAAAATGGCAGTCCCTGATCAGCATAGGGGCACGGGGCAGACTTTGATCGATGATATCCGGCTCAAATTTAAGAAGCTACACGTGTAGCAGTCGAGAATATGGAGGATATAATTTTGATGTAGCACTTGTAATTCCAAGATTAGGTATCTTTCTTTAATCTTTTAGACGGTATTTTCCTTGTATTGTAGGTATATTTAATAACAGATTTTTCATTGAGTTATTCTGTTCGACTTTCTTCAAAAAGTCTTTTGTCATTTGATGAAACATAAAAAATCCTTTACCCTAAAACCCTCCTTCCCTCCTTCCTTTCACCCTTTTTTATACCTTTTTTAACTTTTTTTTATATTTATTTTTATTTATTCACGCTAACAAACAATTATACTCAGCTCTTACTGTAAACTAAAATTAAAACTTAAGCAGTCTTACTCTAACACCCGTTAATCAAGAACAATACTATGAGGTCTCACAGTGCACACGAACGCATACGGCCGGTCAATCCGATTCATAAACAATACTTGAGTGATTTGTAACGCTATGCGTTTATTTGGAACGACCCTTACGTAAAGTAGCTAGACAGCTATTTTAACCAACGCATAGTGTAGCTATGTCACCTTTTTGACTATTATCACAAATGTTTGGTTATGTTCTGTCAGTTTTGCTTTGCTTTGAGATTTTGTTTGTATACATGTTCAGTTTCTATAGAAACAAAATTGTTTTATTACGTTTGTGCAGGTGTTTATAGGATATATTAATGTCATCCGCAAACCTGCCAAACATTAAAGAGAACTTAGCAACAGAAACGGACCAATCACAGATCTGTAATCGATGCAGTGCGTTCGCAAAGTACGAGTAGTGTCGCTTGAGTGTTGTTTGTGAATGAAATGGCCTACCATAACGAACGCAGAGAGAAATGCGTTACTTAGCACAGTATTGCTTGCTAACTTACATAAGTATTGTTCTTGAATTCGGGTGTAAGTATAATCAGTCCTGTTGTCCAGGAATTGTAACAATTACATAATAGGGCAAAAACGGTAACAGAAAGTTGATACCTAGTGCTAGTTGTGCAGGAGTCTACATTATTTGAGAATAGGTGCGCATTATGTATGGTACACATCAATTACAATACACCCAGATAGGGAAAAGAAAAAAAAATACATTTGTGGTACCTAAAAACAAATAATCGGGAATCGAACCCGCTGTAGGTACAGTACAGTACGGATGGGTACAGTCAGCAACGAACTACATTTATTTATCCAGTATGAATTTTCAATTAAACTTTTTCTAAGCATGGTAAAAAGTTTTTCTAGTAATTATAGTCATAAAAACTTCTTCGAATGAGTCTAAAGGCTTAAATCAGGAATGGGAAAATCAGGATAATTCTGTAAATCGGTTGTAGCCTAAATAGATTCACAGAATATTTTCGCCCCGGTTGCTCCCAAAAGGGTCAGAATCGGGAAAAAATATTAGTAGGTAGGTACTTGCTTAAATTGAATTGGGACAAAACCTTCTAATGATTTTTTTTTTATGTTTATTGATTACCTATTTATGTTCTTATTCACTAGCTTTTTTAGGCTATTATAGGAATTTTGTAAAATTTTCGATAAATAAATATGAGCTTTAAACACATTTTTAATGTTACAGACTTTCTTGAACCTTCAAGTACTTTGTTCAAGTCGGATAGTAATAATTGTTTTTTCAATATAAAGCTTGTGTGTCGACTTTATGCAAACAGACCTACTCAATGGGTTAGATACACCCCAGGACCTTAATTTTATGAAATTTGCTTCCATCATTACAATATCTATTTAGATAAGGGACTTTGATCACGCTGTGATAAATTTTCATAAGTAGTTTTGTAACTAATTTCTGCCCGCAGCTTCGCTCGTGTTGTTTTTATGGGAGCGTTCAAAGGTTTTTTCGATCCCATTATAACTGATTTACGGAATAAAATGTAGCCTTTGTTATATTCCAGATCTATACCAACATATATGCAAAATTTCAGACCGATGATCTGTTCATTCGTTTTGGCGTCAAGAAGTAACAAACATAGGTACATCCATCCATCTTTCTATGCATACATCCAAATTTTTGCATATATTATATTTTTGTGATGTGATGTGATGATTACATACATACTTTTTAATTCACCCTAAAACAACTTTCATCTAAATTCACGAAGGTACTATAATTACGAAAGCGTTCTTTTCGAGGTCATTAAATTTACTTTTTCTCGAGACAAAGACATATTTGCTCTGCGTAATGTACTATCCCGCTTCAATTCTCTTAAGTAGTCGTGGATGTCAAGATTTTGTGCGTAGAAATAAAACAAGAGCCATAAAAAAGACTGGGGCCTAGCACAAAGTAAATGGTTAATGGCCTGTTTACTTTATTTCAGTTCTAAATTCACAAACAACTAAATTTACAAAAAAGGAAAGGAAAGGTATGTCTTTTAAAGGTCAGCTCACACCGAGACGTGACGCGACGCGACGCAGCGTGCACTTTATAAGATAGTGATTAAGAAATAATTTAACTACACGAAAAGATACACATTTTATTGAGATAGTATCAAAATGCCCCGCGGCGTCACGCTACGCCTCGAGATGCCTCGCGGCGTAGCGCGACGCATCATGACGCAGCGGTGCTTCGCCGGTAGAAGCAGCGTGCAAGAGTAGCGCTGCGCCTCCCGAAGCCACGTGACGCCGCGAGGCGCAGCCTGAAGTCGTCGTGGCGACTGTCTCAACTATTTTCTGTCCAGATTTCGTATAGACTTGATGCAGTTCAGTCAAGTGCTCGACTGAATATTATAATGGCCGTTGCGCCACGCCACGCGGTGTCTCACGGCGCCGCGCCGTGTCTCGTTTTGCAGCGAGGCATCGCGCTGCCAGCGACTTCACGTTGCATCGCGACATCACGATGCGTCTCGCGGCGACGCGGTGCGTATTGCGTTACCACTGGCTTCTTCAAGCAACCTCGCGTAGCGTCTCTGTGTGAATTGACCCTATCATAATTGCTTAATAAACCGCCAAGTGAGAGTCGACTCGCACACAAAAGGTTCCGTACCGTAAAAATCAGTCACTTTTTTAAAGACATCAAATTTTCACTTGTTCGGAGACTTCTTTAAATTTTCAACTCTATTATACTTTTACTATTTTTTATTTTTACAGTTAAAGTGTTACTTATTTATAGTAAGTTTTATGTGTCTACCTATTGTGGTTCAAGAGATACAGCCTTGACAAACAAAGAGTTTGTATAGAAGTTCTCTTTAAGTTGGATATTTATTAAATTTTTATTTATTGTTGTGTGAAATACACATTCTTTGAAAATTTCAACTGTCTACCTCTTACGGTTCATAAGATAGAGCCCTCTGACAGACGGACGGACGGACAGCGGAGGCTTTGCAATAGGGTTCTGTTTTCATCCTTCGAATAAAAAAAATAATAATTACACAAGTAATCTGATATTTCATATTTTCTAGAGCTTCTTATAAGTATTCGTATTATTGCTTTCGGTAACCAAATGCAGTACATTAATCTCCAAATGCACTACGCTAAAATCGGCTATTTTAGCGTAGAGTAAAATATTACTGTCTAGGTCTGATGTCTTCTTAGTCGAATTTTAACAGTGGTGGCCCGTCTCTACGGAGATTAGACATGTACGCAGGATATATTATTTGTGTGCACAAACACAGGTGCACTCTCTATTACCTTACTCTTATAATCCAATGTGACGGCAGACCGACACGACCCGGGAGAGGTCAGGCGTAGATCTGACGTATTAACGTGCTTTCTACGGGGGCATGGAGGCGTAGCACCGCCAACTTCATGACTCTGGGCTGTTACTGACTTGTTTTTTTTGTGTACCTTCTAGACATACCATACAAGTCATCTACGTAAGTACCGCTAAACGAACACTGAATTTACCATTTTTCGTGAATATAGAGAATGATGGTGAGACATAAGATGCCTGAACCAGCCGTTCTGAAAGAATCTGCTCCAGAATGAGTATCTTAAAGAGAGATTAACAGCTTTAATCAAGCAATTGGTTGAGGATTACAACGACTTTTATGTTGTGGAGAGTGGCTCCCCCTAGGCCAGTTCGACATATCATCTATCAATTTGGCTATCTGCTGGAAAACAACAGCGAATAAACATCTGGACATAGTACATAATCTCATCACGTAGCGCCGTACCAGGTGTTTTTTGAGAAAAATGGTGCCCGTTTCTGCTAATCGCTTTACTATGACAATGGTATTGTCACAAAATCGTCAAGCAGAATGAAAGGTACACCAGATTAGTCCAGTCAACATGTTCAAAAAGGTGTATTGATATGGATCAGCTGAGCTACCTGTAGATTTTTTGCAACAGTCTGCAGTTAATTGTTTCAATTGTTAATAGGTACTAGTTCTAATTTGTTTCTATTATTTTATTATAATTTTCTAAGCTAAAAGTTAAGTCATTTAGATGCCTAAGTAAATGTTGAGCAAAAATAACAAAATTGATTACAACTTCTTCATAAACAAAATCGATTGACACAAAAAATAGAATCGGTAAAGCATTAATTTATGGATATGAATGACTATTTTATTGTCAGTCAAACTACCAAAAAGAAAATAAGAGCGTGGATGGAGTATAAAACTATAAAAAAACGCGACTAGTTTAGCAAAATAGCTGGATCCCCTGGTCCGTAAAATATTATCGGAAATAATTACTGTTATGAAATTATAACTTAACCATAAAAGACAGGAGCCATTTAAATTGCAATACAGTCGTATTCTTTCCTTTGACATCTTCAAAGAATTTTATTATATTTTACGAAAACAGAGAGATTTATTAACCGTGAACGTCCGCCATGTTTTTATTACATTGAAGAGCCCAAAAATATTATGTGGTCTCATCATTTCCCTCCAGAAATTAAGAAGATTATGTAATGAAATGAGGGCTTTTAGAAATAATCTTTCTATCGGAGAGGTTATCCCCATTTAAGGTTTCCAAATTTTAAAGCTTAATTCCGTGAAATATTGACAAATATTACATCAATACTGACATAATGGACTGGCCCCATCGACTGATCCCAATTTATGGTGTTAATCATTTTAGCGCGCAATACTGAAAGGGGACGTTCTGCTGGTGCCACAGAATAATATAATTTTTACAATAAGGTCAAAGGTTACTAAAAAAATTTGCAACTAACTGTTGGCCGTTGTAGGCTTTCATAATATCATTTTCATAGACATGTTAGATATTAAGTACATTTTCGCATTTACTACATGACATACATACTACATGTACACTGTTTATGTGTGCATGTGTGTGTGTGATTTACTATATGTGTACATTATCAATATGACTTTATATTCTAGATGTCTCAGCGATTACTTGAAAAGAGTTTCGAACTTTGTAGTAGAAATTGGAATGTCAGTAAAAACGTTTTAAATGCTTACTACAACGTCATTTTTGATTGAGCAATCATTACGTACTGGCCTTTCCAGTCTAACTATTTATTATTTTCCACGTTGATTTTATTACATTTACACTATTTCTAATTCTTGGGCTAATATAATTTGATTTCGCTAATTGACAAACATTTCTAAACATGTTTGAGTAGTTTTATTACTTTTTCTTTAAACACCTGGCTAAAATTGTATTGTTTTTCACTATACAGTTCATACAACTTTTGTCTACTCATAAGTATACCTACTGTTACCCACTCACTAAAGTTAGCTGAGTCCATAATCGATTTGGGTGAAAATATTGAATTGAACGCATTGGTGAATCTTCTATCTTCTCTATAGAGGTATATAAAAGAAAGTCGTTTTAGTTACACTATTTATAACTCAAGAACGGCTAAACGGATCTCGGTGAAATTTGGCAGCGAGGTAGATGGTATCCCGGGGCCGGACATAGGCTACCATATATTCCGGAAAAAAGCGTGCGAAGCCGCGGGCTGCACCTAGTTTATAATAAAAACTATAATACGACTCATTTGGGTTATTATGTGAGTAATTAGGTGATGTTTTAGAATCCCAATTTAATTTCAACCGTTCAAATTGACTTGTGGTCACAGGTATGTATGTTTTTTTTTTATTTTCTGGTTACAATTATTTTATCTTACTTGAATTTCTAATTTAAATAGTTGATCTAAGTTGTCTGATTTTAATTTTTTTTTTTTTACTAAGAATATGTTAATTTTAGCAAAATAATATATTATCTATATATTTTGCTGAGGTTTCAGTACTTCTAATAGGTTCTATAAATATTGGGCTTATATTATTAGAGTTAAGAAAATAAGATTATCAACTACTGAGGGAGTAAACTTGTAAAATATCAATATTAAAGTCTCCACATACCATGAGATTTATATTACATTTTGATATTTTAAATAAAATATTATAAACCATATTTTTTTTTAAAGTATTGACATCCCACCAGGCTGTATACACTTACTACAATACCATTGCTCCAGCTCAACACATGCTACTTTGATGTGGCTTTCAACTGATAAGCATATTATGTCCTTACGTTCTTTGAACTTCATGAGTTTATTTAGTACAATCAATTCTTTATTGACAAAGAAAATCAAAATTCAACAGTAAAAACAAATTAGAACTAGTATTTACAATTAAAACAATTAAGCTAACTACAGACTGTTGCAAACAATCTACAGGTAGCTCAACTGATCCATATCAATACCAGTCGGAAGCGTCCCCAAGACGCTGGCTGCATTGCCCCGCTGTATGGCAATGTTGATGCGCTGTGCCAGATACCCGCCAGCTCTCGGGTCACGCGTCGCGCCGACCAGACGCTCAGATAACTTTTTAAAAATTAGTACTAATATTAAATAGCATGTGATCTGCCAAAAGAACTACCAACCTGGTGGTTACTGAAGTTAAACATCATAGCTTTTCAGCCAGTGTTCTGTTAAAGCAGATTATGTCAATATCAAATGAGTTCATATACAATTTCAACTCTAATAATTTACTTCTCAATCCTTGAAATTTTGGTGCCCCAAGTTGGTTAACTTGATTTTAGATTATTTTTGTCCTTGTTTTTTCTTGTGATCAATAATATTTGACTTTTGAAGTACTTCTTTTATTGTCGTTATTTCTAATTTAAATTACTTAGAATAACTTCCAAGGACAAGAACTTGAAATCATGAGACATTTTTAAATCATTACAATGCTCAAAAGAGCACTTTTTAAAGCCAAGATTTTGGCTGTTGTTTAAAAATAATAGGATAGCGAAATTGCTATCTTTCTTTTATACAAATTGGATTGGTAGTAATTACCTTGAGTCAAAAAGTAATTTAACTAACATTACTGTTAGTATCAATCACATGTACATTGTTGTTGCATGAAATATTGTGTAACGTCATATTAAGCTTATATCTACGGTTGTTCTCTGATTGTGGCAAGCTGTCGCTATAGGGGAATGTGAACATCACAATTTGTTTTAAATTTAATGAGCACAGTTAGTTCACATACTTAATCAAGTCAGATTTGTTCATATTACCCCTATTACCACGGCATAATATTAAGTTTGAATAACTATTAAAAGTTTCATTGTCAATTTTGTGCATTATATTATGCAGATTGGAATTTGGAAAACAATTATTTATTTACTCATTTCGTCGGAGTGCACAATTTAGTTGACCACCTCTTTAAGAGCTCATACAGGATGTTCCATACCCATATTTAGAACTGAACCATATTTGTTCCAATTTTGTAGCAGTACTTTATAGTTTTTATACCTGAGCATGAAGTGCTGAAATCCAGATGGGATGTGGCTGACACAGTACTGGTTGACACAGTACTGTCTGCAAATGAGACACCTCACACCACTAGTCACAGACTGGGTCAGGATCACAACAACCGCAGCCCTCGAGAATCCTGCCCTCCAGAGTCACCTGGCTACTGAGGAGTGCAGCCATGGCCAGATTGCGTTCTCTTGCCTATTCAGTAGTTCTGTCACATAAGCTAATGTAGTGCCCTAAGGAGTGCTCGGCCTGGCCAAGTTTACATCTCAGTTCCAGCAATTCAGCCTCATAATGGATCTAATTATAATTTAGCTATAATTTACAGAGCTCTACATTTTAGTTCAGATACCACATGTTTATGCTATTCTAATAAATTTTGAGTTTTTTTTTTAACTTGCTTATTTTGATTTTTTTTTACTTAGTTTTGCTAACATTGTGTTTGTTGTTTTTATTCAACCTAGCCTCTACATTACCCACTAAGTCATCTTTAGTTAGCCGCTTCCTCTAGCTGGGTGATACGGTGGTGGGCGTCACATAGTTATTTATACAGGACTAAAGTTCTATGCAGGACGGACTCAAACTCAATGCCACATTTCACCTACCCCAACATATTATCAACTGAAGCCTACCACGTTCCTCAGTAATAGAAACATTCTGGTAATGTAACACAAAAACGTTTAAAAAAAATATTTGAATACCTATTAATCTGTAACAGCAGGAGAATCTTGCAGTATTGAGCACTTATTCAAATAACACCCTGTATATTATACATATATATTATACACACTGGCTCAATTTGAGGAGGGCGCCGAGTACAACATTAATTTAAAGTATAGTGCTCATCAAATTACACTTTCATAAATTCTGCTAAGAAATACATTGCTTCTGTTATTGTTGTAATGGGTACAAACGTTAAAACATTTATCCGTGTCTCGTACATTCGTAATATTCTTTAAATGCAAAAAAAGGCTTAATTACACGCACAAAGAGTCTCTGCTTATTAACAGAATGTTTAGATGACGACCTTCCTTTGAACAAAGGAACCCAAATCCAAGCTGAGCTGTTATTAAGTACTTTTTTATGTGAGGGAAGGTAAGTACTCAGCTAATGTAAGCTTGAACTTCCTTGTAAGCAACATTAAAACGTTTAGATTTATTTGTATGCTTAATAAAAATATTTAGGTATTGAATAGACGACCATAATAAGTTATTATTAATAGTAGGGACGTTTTAAATGAGATGATATGTACACGTAAGTGCAAATTCTGACACCAATAAAGTAATTGTATCGACATCTAGTTTTATAACTCAGTATGTTTAAAATGTTGTGAAACATGAATAATTTATAACTAGTCCGATATTCTTTGAACAACAAAACGTACCTAAAATTATCATCCTATATGATGATAAATAATGGCAAGTGAATGTTACGACCGATGTGGCGCCGCGGGCGAAGGTCCGCCTGCGACGTAGGAGGTTGCGGGTTCGATTCCTGCCTTGGGACAAATATTTGTACGATTAGCAAATATTTGTTTCGGGTGTTCTGGGTATTTCTATGTTGTATAATATTATATATGTTTAAATGTAATGTATTAAATAATTATATATGTTTAAATGTAATGTATTAAACCTTTCATAGAAAACTTTAATTACTTATGTTCATAACAATTACAATTCGAGCACACCATCAACAGAACCAACAGAACTAATAAACAAATACACGTGACAAGTAATAAAATCGAATCGCGCTCTCGGATTGGTGCAAATGGCCAGTTGCGCCGGCTCACTCGCGCCAAACAGATCGTGCAGTCCAATGATATTCTATGTATATAAACTGAGGCTCATTGGTGCAGTCCCTATTTCCATGCTAAAAGAATACGATGTATTATTTGACATAGGTACTAAATTATATGATACGACTAGCTGCAGCCCGCGGCTTCGCACGCTTTTTTCCGGAATAAAAGGTAGCCTATGTCCAGCCCCGGGATACCATCTACCTCGGTGCCAAATTTCACCGAGATCCGTTCAGCCGTTCTTGAGTTATAAATAGTGTAACTAACACGACATTCTTTTATATTTATAGAAGATATAGAAGATGCTTTCTAGTTGAAGCTTGAACTTATATTTTTTGAGGAACATAATGTTGAAGCTGTAAAACGTAAAATGTTGGTTAGTTGTAAATTCCGTGGCTGAGTTAGTAAATTAGGTGATGATGTATAAAGCAGTGAGATAAGTAAAAATAATTCTTGTTATTTTATTTGACCCTTACTTTGGAATATTCAGGTGGCATTTAAAACTAGCCTTCTTATTTTGCCGTGGGTTAGATAAAAAATCAGACGTTGGTTTCCGTGGCCAAAAAAAAATCTGCGGCCTGGCTTTCCTGCCTGAAATTCCCCAAAAAATACTGTTATAGTTTTCAAGAACCATTGACGTCTTAGAAGAAGAAGCAGGCTTAGAATGAGAGTAGACACAAAGGAGGTGAAGCCAAAATAATGCGACAAATACGTCTCAGTTTCCTATTCGTATACCTACGCGCGCTCGTGTGCGTGAAAGCACTGAAGTTATATTATGCTTGTTAACTCACACATACTTAAGTGCAATTTTTTTTTTAGATTTTATCGTTGCTACAGAAATGTAACTACCACGAAATTAAAATGCACACCTAGGCTTTTGAGTGAGACTTATGGAGTGGCCATTAATCTTTAAAAAAAAATACAATAACAACAATACAAAAGCATACCCCGAAATTGCTCGTTCCAGGTAGACCGATGGCACTACTTGTCGCAGGTATAAAAGGGTGCATTTTGAGGGTGGGACCTCATTCTCTCCTCCGTAGACCGAGACACGTTCTCGGTGACCCCGTTGACCCAATCACCGCCGCTAACCCGGAGGTGACGGCAACAGATACCGATTCGCTTCCGCACACTACACACCCGACCAAAAACCGACCCCGCCGGATGCGGGGTCGAATAATTCCCCGCTTCCGCCCATAGGTGCATTCGTGCACCTTGGCGAAACCTCCATTCCCTCTTGTAGCATCTGGCGACAGCCCAAGCCGAGGCTCGCACCTAAGTGGTGGCCCTTGTGCGTGTTGCCCCATCATAACTTTACCGGCGAGGCGCCCTCTGCGCCCGCCAAAAGTCCGGTAACGCTGTCATGGCCATCTGCGGTCAACAGCATTTTAGTCCTTTCGAAAAAAAAATAAAAAGTGGGACCTCATTCGCACATCAACTTTTAACTTGAACAGTCTTCTACCGATTACGTCTTCAACCATATCAAGTAGTCGCTCAAGTGGTTGCACTACTTGAAGCAGGGAAGAAACAAAGTGAAGTGGCAAGACTACTGAACCTAAGCAGGTTCTCTGTCCGTCGAGTATGGCAGAGGTATCAAGAGACTGGCGGCTTCAAACGGTGCCAAGGATCTGGCCGACTCCGTGCCACAACACGGCGTGACGACCGTTTCATTGTGACAACTGCATTGCGCAATCGTCGTTTGAATGCAGTTCAATTGGGACAGCACCTCCAAGAAACGCGAGAATTCGAAGTCAGCCGGTGGACAGTTAGAAGACGACTTCGGTAAGGGAATCCGACGCGCACACACCAGCAAATGGAACGAAACGGACCCCAGCCTACCAACAAGCCCGTCTTCAGTTCGCTCGATAGCATTTGGAATGGACTGAACATCAATGGAGCGCAGTCCTGTTCTCTGACGAGTGCAGGATGTGCCTACATGGCAATGATGGACGAGGAAGAGTCTACCGAAGGCCAGGAGAGCGATTTCAACAATGTTGCATTGAAAAACGAATCTCCTACGGCGATGGATCATGCATGTTTTTGGGGAGGCATATCACTGGAGGCAAAGACTGATCTCGTCTTCATCACCGGAGTGAATTCTGGCCTCCGATCAAGAGGACTCACATCTCTAAGTTACATCGAAGAGGTACTCGAGGACTGCGTTGTACCTTTTGCGAGAATCATCGGAGAAATCATCATCAATCATCTTTATGCAAGATAATGCAAGACCGCATACTGCTCGCATTGTGATGCAGTACCTTGAAGAGATTGCTGTGCCCGTTATGGAGTGGCCAGCTCGCAGCCCGGCCCTCAATCCGATCGAACATTTATTGGACGAGCTAAAAAGAAGAGTCCGGGCCCGAGGCACTGCCCCGAGCAGTCTCCAGGAGCTGCAACAGGCGATCGTAGAAGAATGGGAGGCCATACCACAAGATTTTGTTAAAACTTTAGTAAAGTCAATGACATAACGGATTGAAGCTGTCATTTTGGGCTAGGGGAGGGAACACACCTTATTAATAAAAATGTTTTATGCTGATTTTCATGTTTTAATTAAATTTTAACACCAAATTTTCATACGCATAAATACACAGAAAACAGTTACTTCAGACTTTTAGCCCAAAACTCACCAAGTAGACACCGTATAAGCGCAAAAAGGTACTGTTAGATAGGTACATTTTATTATTAGATTCCAAAAAATTCAATAAATAACCGATTTTTTTTTATTGAAGGTTTGATGAAAGTATCGTCCACGTGCAAATTTTTTGCACCCAAGTGTAGATTGGTTTTTGCTTTCAAAATGAAGAAAGTTGTTAAGTGTTAACTATCCCTCATCTGTGACCGCAGCGTGTTTTACCTCTATATCGTTGACATATTCGGGGTCGATTTGGTACGCTCATAGATCGCAAGGGAAAACTTAGACTCGGTGTAAGTACCTTGCTATACATAAATTTATCATTGAAACACAACGATTGGTAGTAACGTCCATTGGTAGGTAAACAATAAACCATAATCAGTTTAAAATTATTTTTCACAAAAATTCAAGCTGCACTAACAAGTGTAATGTTTTCCTGTGTTTTTATTAATCTTAAAGTACTAATTAAAGGCATTTCTATGAATTTTTCATAGAGTTTATTTTTTAGGACTACTTGTATTCAAGGTGACGACGACGTTCCGTGCAGTACTGAGAGTGAGTGAGTCCTTGGACTTAGTTCAGTCAGACCAAGCGCTGTTGTGCTCTATCTACTTACTTTTATAATATCAATGCCGCGAACGTGACTACGAAAAGTTAAAAGTTATCCGGTAGGAGCGCTGCATGGCACTAAACGTATAGGAAAGACTCGAAAACGAAGAAAGTATTCGTAAGGTAATGAACAACCTATACTAAGCACTCTGTAATTCTCAGACACGGCACACACGGGGTCCGAGGTGTCCGTGAAACGTGAACGTTGCTTACATTTATCCAGGAAAGCTCCTACTGAAATATTTTCCTATAGCTAGCCATTTTTCTAGTCACACTATCAAATCACATCACACTATACACACTATCGCATTACATTACATCACATATTATCACATCACACTAATGTTATAAATGCGATATGTTATGTTATGTTATGGATGTGTGGATGTTTGATATCTCTTCACGCCAAAACTACTGAATGGATCGGAATGAAATGGCATACAGGTAGTTCTACGGCTAGAATAAACATAGGCTAATTTTTAGCCCAGAAATCAGTTCTCCTTGGATAGAAATATTTTTTATCGTTTCCATAGAAACGATGACGACCAATGTGGCGCGGCGGGTGAAGATTCGCCTGCGACGCAGAAGGTTACGGGTTGAATTCCCGCCTTGGGACAAATGTTTGTACGATCTGCAAATATTTGTTCCGGGTGTTTTGGGTATCTTCTATTTATAATAAAAATATCTATCTATGTTATGTATTGTATTATGTTTATCAGTCATCTAGTACCCATAACACAAGCTCTGCTTACTTTGGGTCTAGATGATGCTGTGTGGATTGTCCAGCATTATATAATTATATTATATTATATAATAGAAACAGTGCGTGCGAAGCCGCGGGAAAAAACTAGTAGTGATTAAGTATAAAATAAAAAAAATTGTAGTGTCTATTTGTAACTTCAAAATAACAGATTTTACTAAATGCATTTGAAAGCGTATATTAAGGTAAGTACCAAAAAACTAACCGCAATATTTAAAAAAATGTCTGTGTGTATTTAAAGCTAATCTTCGAAATAGCTGGACTGATTTGGTCAGGTTTTTCACTGGCTCATGTTATATCGGCTAACTTAGACTATTATTTACTTTGGGTAAAGAATTAGGGTTTCGCGCAACAAAATTAAAAACCATGAAATTGTGAATTCTAAGCCGGCGAAGCCGCGAGCACAGCTAGTGTTAAACTACTGTCTTCACGACCTAGCATTGACTTTTGTACTGACATTTGAAGACTTGTTTGTTGTTATTTTTAGCAAAACATCTCTAGGCGTTGTGCCTCTATCTTCACATGTTTGAGCACTCTTCCATCGCTTTTAAGAAGTCCTAGAGGAGAGATATAAGAACATTTTCGTGACAAAGTATCCTTCCTTTACTTTTAGAATCAGCTTAATGTGCTCTGCTTGACTTTTTGCCATTATGTATTACCTAGTAGGTGTAGACCTCAACAGTAATAACTAATAATAATTAAAGTGGTAATAAGTTTTGACACCAACTTTAAAAAATTAGGTGTTCATTGTGAAGTCAAGGATAGGTTTGCTAGGAACGAGGTTGTTAGCGTTAATATTGCCCATGCCGTACCTTACAACTTTGAAAGTTTTTCTGTTTCTATATTTGTTATCAGCGTAATAAAGAATGTCTGCAAACATTTTAATTTGGATCATCATTGTATTAAAGTAAATTATCTGAACACACATGTATGCGTGTGGTGTTTGTATTTAAAATACGAAGCAAAGCTGCTGATTTTTTCCAACGTGGCGTAGGTTTAGGTAGGTACGTAATCACAAGGGGTTTCGTACTAAGCATCGCTTTGTATCAAAATGAAAAGTCACACAGTTCGAGATGCAAAAAGAAAGCAAGAAATCTCGGTTTTCTGCCAAAAAGGATAGCTACAAACATTTCTTTCAGGATTCTCGTAGCTGTATTTCTGCGAAATGCTTGTTTAAGAAGTTTTCCTGGCCTTTTAAGAAGACTACCTATGTGAAATCGATAACTGAAATTATATCTCATAATTTTAAATATCTCCTAATAAATACATTAAAACACCCAGGCCAACAATAAAATATATCAGCAGTGCATACTATAAATCAAATACCTATTTATTATCTTAGCAGCCTAGTCAATGGGAATGACTATGACAACGGCCATCTTCTAAAATAAAGAGCCCACAAGAATTATAATATGATGAAAAGGCATACTAAAAAACATTTTAAACTAGTATTAATTATAAGAATCATTCCACCAGTTTAAATAAGCAGTTTCAATAACCTCGCTCCTCAAACTTGTTCCTACAGATAGAGCAATACAAACTCAAAGTTCTGTTTGCACGATTAACGAAATAAACTGTTTGCCTGCTTAGTATTCATGTTACTTTACTCATTATTATTCTAGTGGCGGTTGGAAATGAAATATGGTGAATTCCGCGTGAATTTTGAACACTAGGTGAGGTGGCAATACCGAGCTATTATGCCAGCCGCTTTATTTTGCGGTTATATTGAGCTGCGACTATTTTTGATTGAGTACCTACCTTTTTGGTAGAGAGTGATTTATGAATCAAGCCATTTTTACGACTGTGAAAAAAATTTACTAGCTACACATGATACATTTTATAGAGTTTAAAGCCTTGATAGACAAATAAAGTTTGAATGTTCAAACAGGTTGACGATGGCGTTAAGATTTTATCGTCAAAATACCTTTCAGAAGAACCGTTTGCATGGTAGACGTCTCTTTATTTTATTTCTTGAGGTGTTAACTTTAAATTTTCTTCAAAGAAGCTGCTGATTACCGATTCTTCTGATAACACAAGCATCAAAAAGCAGAGAAGTCTCAAAACATTATCCCTCGTTTGCAAATATAAACAAATAACAGATGTTTACTGTAAAAAATATCGTAGTTAAAAAAATTCATTTTGAATATAAGCGGATTAACTACGAATCTTTGTTTTGGATATACACCAACGCTTCATCCCTTAACGGAGGACTTCCTCAGTGTGAGTGCAGTTCTAGTCAATGTGCGTAAACTGACAACGTAAACACAAGCAAGTCTTGTTAACCCGCTCACATTCACAACGAAAGACAGAATCACTATAATTATAAAAATTATAAATTCCTTGCGTACCTTTGTGACCCAGACTATCGAGAAAAGTCGGTTGACCTAGGGATTGCTTTCTTGACGTGTTGAGAAATCAATAATACCTTTGTGGCCTTTGTGTCCCGAAAAATGCCGGCAGCAATTTTCATTGCGTAGGAAGGATCTGGGTCCTTGTGTATCTTCGGTGAAATAGGTAAGTAGGGATTACATTTGAAAGTTTTTTCAACCCGGCGGCGCCTGGAAGGCGGGGTCATAATCATGACCCTGTGCTTTTTGATTGAACTGCAGCTTTTTTGTCTGTGTTCGCATGTTACCCGTATTCTCAGTAGCTAAATTTAAATCCTGCCTTTTGTTTAAAAAAGGCATTGTGTAGCGTTTGAGCAAGGAGTAAGATATCCGCGTAGTCGTAAAATAAAAATAAATATGAACATAACAACAATAACGGGGGGAAGAAAGTCATGTGACGAGAAGGGTCCACCTGCGAGGCGTGTTCGTAGACGGATATAAGAGAAGAGGAAGACCGAAGATAAGAAGGACGGTTTGTGTGAAAGAGGACATGGGTAAGAATGGTGTGAGAATGGAGATGACGGCTGATAGAGGAGATTGGAAGCAGTCGACGTTCCTTTTACCACTTTGCAGGCGCCGGGTTTATAGTAGACTGGCTTCTTCCTGCGGCTTAGCACTTGTATTTTCTGTACAATAAGCAGCTTATTATGTATGTTAGGCTATATTCTAAATGTAAGTACTTCAAATTTCATCTTGATCTGTTTAGTAGTTTTGGAAATTTTAGGTATCAAAATACAATTCACAAACTTCCAGCTTTATAATTTTAGTAGGATTCTTAAACTCATCCACATAGTGACACCCCAGAATTAAAAGAACACTAGGGAACTTTGTGAAATTTTGGTCGATTACAATGCATTTTTTATAATTCTTCACCCGAAAACACCACAAGTGTATTATTAGTGTAATGAATAGGTAGCCTAAAAGGTACGCCTACTTATCCGACGTCTTAATAGACTGTTGAAAGATTTCTAGAACACAATATGATAACTACAAGCAGGTAAGAATTCCAGAAACTAACCGAAAAAAGACAATGGATTTTGTCTTTTTTCGGTTAGTTCGGTTAGTCTGGAATTTACGTTCTTCGGAATTCGTTCTGGAAAAATTCTCAGTACTTACTTCATTCCGCAATGTGTTCAAAATATCAGTACTCATTAACTCTATACCTCTAATGATACCGTACAAACTTCCCGTATAGCCTCTATTTCTGCACATTAGAGTTCAGTTTACCGAAGGTAAGCACGGTTAGAAAACAGTATTGCGACATAACACAATTGGAGTACTACTCCCTGAATCTTCTTTTCTCTAAATGGATACCATTGTTTTTCCCCGCAAAAAGCATCCAGTTAAAATGAACACGAAGTAACAGGTTGTGCGGCGCGCAGTGCCTTCAGTACAGTTAATTTTGTCTTTGTACTTAAAACTTACAAATGGAACACTTCTTTCGGAAAATAAACTTCAACTCAATTTCCAAATTCAAGTTCTCTTTATTTCCAAATAAATACGAAGATTTTCACTTGGAAAATACTGGTAGTGTGGTAATAAGGTAAGTGGCATCATGTTAAGAATTCCTTACTTTGTATAACAATACATAAATATCAGTTTTATTCATGTGGAAAACTCATTGTAGTGAGTCTACAAATGCAGTTTGAGCTATTACATTATCATGTCTTACCATTGGTCTTACCTAAGTATTAATAAAAAAAATTGTTATAAAGAACTGTCTAGTAATCCTTCGGTGGATCAGTGTGGAAAGTAAAGTAGGATCTAATCCATTAATGGATAAGTAAGCTCAGTGGATCAGAGTGGAATAGGGCGAATAGGGCAGAGGGGAATACTTCGGCGTTAACGAAGGAGGTTCTACTAGTGCAGTCTTATGATTGCTAGCTTCAGTCACACATTTAAAGCTGAACCTGAAAGAAAGAGATTAATATTCCAACCTAAGCAGGCAGAATGCAGCCAGCCCGTGAGTGATACTGACAGGCAGCGTCACTTGTCATTTTTTATGTTTGTGTTGGCCGTAGACTGAGAATAGATAATAATTATAATAGACCAGTCCTCAGCGTATACGATAGGAGATAATAGGAGGAGGAGATAGCGATAGTTTGTCGTATGGGGATTGCAAAATCAGGATAATAAAAATTTCATATTTACATAATATCCGGATTTTTTATTTTTGCTTATTTATATTAAACATTATTTACATAATATGCTACAGCTAACATAAACCGTTGATCGGTTTGTCCGTCAGCGTCAGTCTCTATGGTAACTATAGTATCTAATGAATACAACAACTCGTACACTTATCATAGGCTAATAAATACAATATGCACCCACCGCAGCGCAGGTCAGAAACTGAATGCAGGTACCTAGTTATAAATAGTTGTGGATGGCATCTGGAAGCCAAGAAAGACAAGCGAGGTACAATGATCGGCTGTCCGGTGTACGAGCGAAATTACAATATGTGCGTTCGTCAGCGAATGGAGCGAACTGATAACGTTATACAGGGCTATTTCTAAAATGAAGTTATGATCGTTAATTTTTAGAATTTAATTTTGTATTCATTTTCGTTTTACGTTATATTTTAGTTAGTTCTAATAAGGTTTCCGGGAATAATTTTTATTTAAAATTATAAGGTTTGTTGTAAATCGTAGTAGTATTTTTTAATTTTTAATTTATAGTTTACGTCGTTAATATTAGATGAGATCGGGTACGTTTGCCATAATAGTTGTAAACTAACAACTTACTCTGTATCAGAAGTTAGTTTAAGTTATATATGTTGGGTTATTTTTCTTGTGGTGATATTATGCCTTATTTTTATTTGCAGGTGTTTTGGATTTGGAAACTGTTCTGTTAGAATATTCATTTTAAATTTTGCATGAAATGGTAATATTTTACAGTATTTGTATATTCCAGTGATGTTGCCATCTTTAGATAGCTTTATTTTAATTTTATTAGGTATTATTATTTTAAGTATTCTCAGCTGTATATTATAAATCTTGTCTAGGTAGGATTTGAATGTTCGGCCATAGCTTATTAGCCCGTATGATATTAGTGACTCGGCTAGCGAATTATATGTATTAATAAGGACGTAAAAAGGTACTTTATATTTTAGTATTACAAATTTGGCTAGCATTGCCCTCAGCTTGTTACATACATGGTCAATATGCTGACTCCAGTTGAATCTGTCGTCAACGATAAGACCTAGGTATTTGTATTGATTAACTTGTTCTAGATTTCTGTATCTGCATCTATGTAGGTAGTATAGAATTGTGTAGGCAATTGTGGTTGTGTGCAGTTATTACCTGTGGTCGGTCTACGTTTAATAAGTGATTGGAGCGAACATGAACAACTTTAGTTTTGTCAGAATTCAGAACAAGTCCCGCGTCGAGTGACCACTTACAGAGGTTTGTGAAGTCACGCTGTAAAAGTGATTCCGCTCTTGTAATGTTCTTGCTGGCAACAACGAGGCATGTGTCGTCAGCGTATTGATACACCGAACAGTTTTGGACAACGTTAGTTATGTCGTTGACAAATGCCAGATAATGTAAGGGTCCAAGGACCGATCCCTGGGCGGTGCCAGTGGTGACTGGTATCTCGTTGCTAATTTCGTGTCCTATTTTCACCCGATAGTTTCTGTGTCTAAGATAGTCTTTGCACCAATTCAGGAGAGGTCCGCGTATGCCCGTGTTATCTGGCTTTTGTATGAGTGTAGCGTGATTTAGGGTATTAAATGCTTTGCTAAGGTCTATAAATAGGACGTGCTGTTTGTCATCAAGATAGTTATTCATTTCATCTGTAAATTTTGATAGGAGGACTGATGTTAATTTATTTCGTTAAAAGCCATATTGGGCACTATAATCCGGTTAATATCGGATAATACGAATAAGGTGAGTCCAGTTAAGTGCGGCATACATTTCTTTCAATGGGAAACAAACTCAATTTTCATTTAATTTCTTGGCATTTTTAATGGTGATGAAAAGAATACTTATTGTAAAGTGTCAGAAAACAACAACTTTAGTGCTTTGACATACCTATGTTTCATCTTACTTTCGCAATTATTATTATTTTAGGACCACGTCTACCCTAGGTAGGATAAAGGCACCTAAAAATTATTTAACGCTTCAAATTAAAGCTTATTTACGATCGCGAGCTAATATTTTTTGCCCTGAAATATTTTCAATAACTACAGTTCGAATTATTCGGATATCAATGCTCAAATCCGGTTAGAAATTTTTTTCCAATTATCAGGATATTTCGGATTTCTGATAATCAGGATTGCAATCTCTAGTTAGCTAGTACAAAATACAAGTAACGGTTTTACAGTCTTTTTGATGAAATTATGAATAAATATGTTTGAGTACAATTATTCTTCGATTTACTTGCTGAAAGAGATGAAAAACGATACCTACCGATGAAATGTTATGTTTGGTTAATTTCGTTTACTACGGCTTTTACAGCCATAAATACAGCAACTTATCCACCCCTGCACATTATTGAAATTAGCTTTTGGAATATCAATAAAGTCACAAATTACACAAAATAAGCGTTTCACAGTTTTTATCAACGAAAATCTTTTGACACCACATCTTGTTTGCCAGGACTAGTGATGGCAGACAAAAAAAAACAGTAAATAGAGAGAGCTATTAGTAAATAGAGATAAATAAAATATGCTAGGAGGTCCTAGCACAATTATGAGCAGGTGATCACACATACACATTTTGACATATGGTTCATCTCACTTTGGCAATTATTATTATTTTAGGAGTATGTATATTATCTATTCTCAGTCCACGGTGTTGCCGTGTGAAATTACGTGTGACTTATGTACACATAATTTCTTACAAATAATGTAAAATCAAGTAATAGATTAGTATTTTTTGCATAAATATTTAAAATGGGAAACGAAATAAAACAAGGACCATGTTCAAATGAGATAGAGAAACTTTCCTCCACCGTGTAATAAATACATTTTCGGATGGATACCTCCACATCGGAAGGACAGTAGGAGGATCTACTAATCATAATTCGCTATGATAAATTGAATGAATGCATATATAGTGGGTTCTTTCTTTGGTAACTTTATAACGAAACTGAGAATTAATTTCTCCGAATATAAAACTACCCTCTTTTTTCCTTGTGCAACTTTTGTTCAAAACTGGTTGACACAAAAGTTAGGAGTGCCTCAAGGCTTTAATAATAGATATCATCATCATTTGTAACTACTATTTTTTTTCAAGTTATTGTAGGTTTACCATCATTGTTAAGAAGGTTTTTCATTGTTAAGAATAATCACGAGATTGTATTGTTTGCTGATGACACTTCATTAATTTTTAAAATGAAACGACCAGACACGAATTTTGATGATGTGAATAATGCAATCTCAAAAGTAGTCCATTGGTTTAATGTCAATAATCTTTTGCTTAACGAAACCAAAACGAAATGTATTAGATTTATTCTACCTAATGTTAAACAAGTTCAGGCTGCTGTAAATGTAAAAGAAGAAACGTTAAAAATTGTAGAAAGTACCGTTTTCTTAGGAATCACCTTAGATAATAAACTTCAATGGGGCGCACACGTAGATAAGCTATCGAAAAGACTTAGTTCTGCAGCATATGCTGTCAAAAAAATCCGTCATCTTACAGACGTGGATACATCTAGACTTGTTTATTTCAGCTACTTCCATAGTATTATGTCTTATGGTATTCTACTGTGGGGGAACGCTGCAGATATTAACACCGTATTTGTGTTGCAGAAGAGGGCTGTTCGTGCTATCTATAGTATGGGTCCCAGAGAATCCCTGCGTGATAAATTCAAAGAAATAAACATAATGACAGTACCATGTCAATATATTTATGAAAACCTATTGTACACTCATAGAAATATCAATCGGTTCCCTAAAAATAGCGATGTACATAATTTGAATACAAGGAATAAACATAAGCTCGCTGTGCCCACAACTAGACTACACAAAATTAATGTATCTTTTAAATGGCAATGTATACGCTTCTACAACAAAACTCCTAGTGAGTTGCAAAAATTATCAGTAAATAAATTCAAACAAATTGTCAAAACCTTCCTGTGTGTAGGCCTACTATAAATTATCAGATTATCTAGAGGATAAAAAAGCGTGGGACGGAATTTGCTCCAACTCGAAAAATAACAACTAACAGGCTAAAGGTTTCTTCGTCGCTTCTTTACTTTAGACTACGTACCGAAGCGACTGAAATCAAAAATATCACTTTATTTCCGTGTCAGTGTTTAAATATTAAGAATTTGACCTTTTCTAAGTATACATTTATTGTATTTATGGAAATAAAGAGTTTTTGATTTTGACTTTGACCATAGTGTGTAACGCAAATATACCGAAACATTTAAGAATACTCGTCCGAGCTAGATAATGCTGTGTGCATTATCCAGCGTTATTAAATTTTGGGATAAAAAAAGCTGTTTGATTTTATTCACTTCGTTCTGCGGCGTCGTGTGCAAGAGCTAGGTACAGTATCGAGAATATAAAACGCGGCACTCAGTTCCTCTTCAGCCGAGCGAGAATACGATATGTCTCCATCACATTTACATTCTTGAAGTCGACGTGGATAGATACGGAGGTACTCAACGGTGACGTTACCAACATGAGAATTGTTCTTTTATTTTGTTTTCCTGGTTTTAAACTAACGGCCGCGCGGTGTTACCCGTGTTGATAAATATATTTGAATTATTTGATCATCCCACAGGAACAATGCATGGGATCTAAAGCCTATGTAGCGTATCCAAGACAAGCTATCCTGTAAAGTGTTCAATAAAGAATTTTCTATTTATCTATCCTGGTACCAAATTTCATCCAAATCCGTTCAGCCGATTCAGATAGGCACACAAATAAACATTTTATATAAAATTTGTCAAACCACACAAACTCATAAATAAAAACTTTCGTCTTTACAGTATTAGTGTGGTGGCGAAGCCTCGGCGAAGGGTACAGCCAAACAAGCCGCCGCCGCTGCTCAATTTTTCTTATTTTAATCAAATTTTTATTAAAATTCTTAGCGCGCTAGTCCCTAACATGTACTATCTTTTTTGAACTACACATTTAGGTTGGTTTTGACATATTACCATCTATTTGGCTATTTGGAACTAATCGTCTTAAGCAAAACGTTTCGTATCGGAAGGACATTGAAGCAGAACGACCTATTAACAGAACGTCCTAAAAGCAAAACGGCATATTAGCATAACCTCCTATTAGAAACATGACCTAGTAGAAAATGGGACTAATATCAAAATGACACCTTAGCTGAACGGCCTAGTACAATTCAATACAAATTAAATTAACACAAAATTCATTAAATTAAAAATTTAATCACTTAAATCTTTAATATACCATTTTTTTCTAACCAGTACCCAATAATCATTGAATACAATTATTTTTAAATGTGTCACATATCATCAATCAAACTCATTATCAAATCACTATCAAATTGTTGATTCTTTTACCGAATTGCTTTGGCAAGAGATTTAAGAGCAAAGAATAAGATACCTTAATTTTACCGTAGTTATACAGTTTAACATAATGTTACTAGATTAATAGATCTTAATAGATTAAATTTATTTAATCCATCATCAAATGGGTTGTATAAGTTACTACTTAAACTAACCCATTTGATGATGGATTAAATAATTGTTGGTTCGTACGCTGATCATCTCTATATTTATTTAATCCATCATCAAATGGGTTGTTTAAGTTACTACTTTTAACCATCAGCGATGATCAGCGTACGAACCAACAATGGCGGTGAGTACGTCTGTCAGTTTCAGAGTTCGTATAAAACCGGATACTGACCAGTGTCACGGTGCGTAATGTAACGTGTTACACAGCGAGCGCCCGTACAGTCAGTACGGGGAAAGAAGGCGCTCGCATCGAGCAACGAGACGGATTTATGACATTTCATGCTCGCTGCGAATGGCACATTACGCCCCGTAACAAAGGTTTAATGGTTCCTGGACAACGTCAGAAATAATATTCTTCCTGCTTACATACTTGTATGTATATGTACCTACGTATAGATACATATAATTATGTAACTTAACACATAGGTAGATGGACAGGTACCAACCTTATATGTATAATATATATCCTGTTTGTTCCGCCTCCTATTACATTTGTTTAACTAGCATCTTCCCGCGGGTTCTATGTACCTGCATAAAACGTAATTATGTTATAAACCGGTATTGATAAGTTTTGTTTGTTAAAGGTACATTCTATGTGGTCCCGTTTATTGACATGTATTTTAAATCGAATAGTATATACTTAGATAAACAAAACAAACATAAATATTAGACACTTATAGTGATATTTAAACGTGCTAGTAATTTCTTTTATACCTCGTCCACTTGTGGAGAAAAAATGTAAGTGAAGAATATCAAAAAACACTTTATTTCTTATTTGACTCGTAATTTAGTTACAATTTGATCATTTATTTGATAATATGCCTAAAGAAATAAACGATATTGATTTTTTTTTTGAGTACGTATTTCGTATAGATGATATCTATTTTCACCATTCCAAGGCTTTATCTAGGTACCACGTACCTACGTGACACAGAAGGCAGTAACTAGTAGAATTTGATTGCCTTATTGCCTGTTAAATTTAATTTACGAAAGCCGTTTAATATCAAAGACATGTAACGTCGTTAACCGATCTCGTTTTGATCGATGAAAAGCGATTCCTGGCTTGATTGATGTGACAAGATTTTCCTTCGAGGTCTAATAAAAGAAGCGGATTTTTTTAAATAAATTTCAGTACTGTGTTGGACGTGACTTGCGAAATATAATTTGACAATTAACAACCGGTTGTTCGTATGCTGATTAATGAATTATGAATCAAATCTCTAGTCAAATTGCTTCTTCTCTTATCGAAATAATTATTCTTGGTTACAAGAGATGATCGGCGTACAAACAACCCGCTGTGATAATGGATGGTGTTATAAAGTAGTACCATTTATAAATCGAAAGCCATAAGGGTATTTTCAGGGCTCAATGGGAGATGCAAAGAACCTTATTGTAAAATAGAGTTTGACAGTCGAACGTAAAACAATAATTCCAAAAAAATATTTAAAAAATCCTCTTTTTTTGCCTAATTTTACTTTGTGAGGTTATTATTATGAGCAGTTTATTATATTACACAAAAAGAAACGAACAGGAATATTATAAAACAGGTCCATTTATAGACTTTCACATAAAAGCAAATATTCCTTTCTCTACATAAAAGTTCTTTTTATACTTTAGTTATAACAGCCCGAAAAGTTTTTCCCACTAAACAACAATAAGACGCAAATGTATGAATTATACACGAATGGGTGAAAATGGCAATGTAAGACACAAAATGCTATTTTTTTCGAGGGTTTTCGCCCCCTTTTATTGGCCAAGTTCCCGTTTTCTTTGTTTTTATTTATAGAATTATAGTTTGATTCAGCCTGCGGCTACACACTCATTTTTTCATAGATAACAAATATAAGACGTAATTTTACACTACTTAAAATCTATCTCCTTAAATCCCGTGTCATGGCAACTGAAATGTTGTATGCAAATATAAAACTTATAAAACATATAAAACTTGGCGCACTGATTGGTCCATATTCTACGGTGACGACCTACTTTTGAAGATAAAATAACCATAACGACCAATGCTTTTTACTAAGCTGATGTTTTTGCCACTATATTTTTGTTCGCTTTTGCCAACCGCCTGTGTCTGTCGGTGTTATAAGCAACATTTAATCTAGGTATCACATAAGCTCGAGAATGTACGTTTGAAGAAAACCGGTGCAGTCGTTCAATGTTATGATAATTCGAAAAACGATTCGATTAATCTTATAGTATGCATGTAAATAAAAATATTATACACTAAATAATCTCAAATATCATGGTCACTGATAAATAACCAATATCTTAAATAGACACGAAATGTATAAATCGATCAAGCATTGTTTCTGAAACAATAGAATCGAGTTGGCAATGATGTTGTCTTGTATCGTAGGTACCTACATAGTCACCGGTTGTCTTGTTTAGTCAAGCATTAAATATATCCACATTATTAAAAATCTTTGCTATAATCACAGGAGAAAAATAACTCGTATCAGTATATTTATATGTTCTCATTTGTTTTTATTATTTGTTTGGAATTTTCTTTGATAGTAAAGGCCATTGCCATTAATAAAATAAAGTATGTCCATATTTTATTCTATCCATATTTTGTTGTGTTAATCATATGGTACCGTAAGAAATAAGTATATTTACTAATTTTATGAAGTGCGCATTTATATCGGGAAATAATGTCCAATAGGCAATTTTTTGTGATCTTAATATCCTTAAGATTCCAAACATAAATATACTGAAAAGTTGCATCGACAACCACCACTCCCTATTAGAGACACAATTAACTTCTTCAATCGCGCGCTATCCTTATAAAACTGTTTAATAAAACCCAATTGCTAAATTTTGTTCACAACACATTTTGTTCACAACTATTGCGAAACGACAAAGTGCAGTGAGAAATCCTCATTCTGAAATTTATTTCGTTACTCACATGCATTTTATTATTTTTACGTAGGGAAATCCGCAGTGAGCAGCAATTTTGAGAGCTTTGAGCGGTCCTGGTTTTGAGTGGGCGTTCGAGGCGTTAGCTCACTTCAGTGGGCATGATAACTTTTATGTACGACCGTCGCACTTACACACTCGTGCACCTTATGACGACTCAGTTTTTATAACACACGCTTTGTTAAGAGAGAGTTTCATAAAATAGTTACTAACCGCGGCTTTGCACGTTTTCTGAATTAAATTAGCTTACCTATGTCCTTCCATAAGAAACGTTCTATCTTTTTGTCAAAGACTTGGATCTGTCCATGCGTTAATTCGTGAAAATGTTTTATAAAATCAACGAAACCATATCAGGATATTATTTTTGTTTGTCTCATATTGCGTGTTTGACTATGGTTAGACTTAGACCATCTTCATAGATTTTTAGGTATATATTATTCACTCGCAATACCTAAGTACACATTGTATGAGTATGTTTTTGCCACGCTGCATTGAATCTAGTAAAAACTCCCGTCTCTTTGCCAAATAATTCCACATCTTTGATTCGGGATGCCAAATCAAAAAAGAAAGCACTGCTCTTATATTTCATTGCCACAGACTCGAAAATAGGCCTCCGGGCTGTGTATTAGGTATCGTAAAATATGCGTTTTTTTCGAACACAAAGCAAAAAGGTGCGCTGGCTGTACAAGAATTTCAAATATTTCAATATCGAAAGTAGTAACCGATTCAGATGGCGAGAATGTAGAAACGTTGCTTGGATTTTAATTACAGTTTGTAACATTCAGACCGTATTTTTTTATAACAAATAATCGGACAAACATCAATTTTGGCGTAACATGTATGAAATTGTATGTCTAAAAATCATTTACAATATTACAGTCGGATGATTTATTACAAAAAACACAGTAATACGTTTTGGTGATGTATTGTCTACATTTTGTCTTTAAAATTGGCTAAATTGGACCATAATATGTTAAAGATAGGTACAATGTTATCACTTGATCAAAGCCACTGGTTTAGCATCACCGGATGCAACATCGTTACCAGGCTCGCTTTGAAACCTTGACAAAGCAGAATTTTGGTGGAATACGTAATATTTTAAGAGGAAAGTTTGAGTTTGAGAAGTGTGTGATTTTGCGCGACCAGCGCCATAACTACAGATAGGAAAATTGCATTTTGTTACCTCATATCCTAGAAAAAAATGGGCGAAACCGCGGGCAGATGCTATGGTTTTTATCAACCATCATTTCTGTGGCAAAATGGATTTCGACAGGCAACAAAAAACCTTTTACCCAACCATTTCGCGTTACTCAACTTTATGCTGATAAAATATTTTGACGTGAAAAGCTACTGGATCGTATTACGAGCTTCATGAAACAATATCGGTTCAGAAAATAATATATTTTAAGTAAACTTTTTATACACTTATTAAGGCTAAACAATTAATTTAGTGTAAATTTGCATTACATTAAGCGACATACGCATGACTAAAATACTGAAAATAAGTTCAAGTGGCACTGAGAAACGAAAATCCCTACGGTACAAATGGAGGCCCTATCCGCCAAGTTGTGTTCAGATTTGCTTGAAACATTTATACCTACCAATTAGCAAGGCCGCCATTTTATATTCCCTAATAACACTCACATTTTAGCGGTAGGGCCTATCTATATGTTCTCCTGAATAAGAGCCTAGTAGCTTATGGTCATGAGCCAGAGCTGGCCACCTCCTTTGGTATGCGAATAGAGACAGACAGGGGAGGATGTTAAAAAATAGTGACATCTTAGGAAAAACAAAATGCACAGCCAGTATTTTTTCACCATCCAGCTTCAAGATAGCAACCAAAGAATATAATTTGCGTATCAATATTACATTATAGTTGGTAGGTACTACTTACAAAAATGCACATAAAAAATTTAAAAATGTAATATAATTTTTACAAAAAAAAACGGATATATTCTATTAAAAATAAACAGCCCTACAGAATGAAAATATCCCTTATGATAGGTACCTACTAAATCAGCAACAAAGTATCTAAAACTAAAACATCTAACAAATTATTATTCAAGTTTCTGTTTGAAAGGCACATTCGTGAGTTTCGATGTGATGAAAAGCAAACACTACTCTGGTTAAATAAACGAAAAGCAGCTGCACCGTATTTGCAAGTCAGTAGCCTCCGGGAGATGTCAAATAAATACATAGTTACAATAATTGTAAACATTTTCGCTTAGTTCCTTTCAGAGAGAACAAGGTAAATCTAGCTAATGCGAAATCCTATAGTAATGACCCTTGTAAAAGTTAAGTTATTTTCAGATGGGGTCACGCAAAGAAATGGGTAGGTATTGTTAGAAGTGGACATTGTTATAAGTTGACATTTCCAGAAATGGAGGTTTTTAGTAGTGGGTGTTAACAATAGTAGTCCATTTCAATTATGGTCCTAAACTGCCGAAACGTATCAAAATCGAGATACTCGTAGATTGCCTTGAACTTGTCACGGGATCTTTCTTATTGGTGACGTTTTCCGTACATTAAGTATTAATATTGTGTGTAAACAAAAAAACCTATCAAGCAACAGAGTTTCAATCTAGTAGGTACATAATAATCATCTAAATTTATATTTCTGTGTTATCTACGCTTCTATTTTCCATTAACTGCAATTAAATAGAGATAGCAGACAAATAGATATCCATTCATCTATTTATGTCCATCGTAATTCTCGGAAATATTTATTTTTAGAATATTATTTTTGAAATATTATTTTTACTTGACTACCAACACGGAGGAGTGTTATGAGGTTGTACCTATTCGTTTTGTGGTACCTCCATATATTTCAACATAATTTAAGTACAAACTACTCTTGTCAAAATTACTCTTATCAAAAGTAGTCATACATTTAATTTGTCAATGTTCCTATTTTTTCAACGCGCGTATTGTATCAGAAATGTGACGTAAAATATTTACTTTGACAAGACCTGTTCTGATCGCGACGAATTATACCTTGTCGCCTACGCAATATTGCTTGTAAGCCTCACCTGGTAGTCCTGGATAGGCCTTACAAGCAATTGAAAGTTCATAATACATACCGGTCACATATTGTATGGAACCGCAATCCAATACACACAGGTATTCAGCACAAGTCTGGTTCGACAAGAACATTATTCCTTGAACTCCCATTAGTTACCGACATTTATTGATGTCAAGGACAAGTATCCTGATACTGATACTTCCTGCGGTGTGAATTAATCTTCGGCCAAACCTGCGCGTCAAACAAGCAGGACGCGAGATGCGAAGCTCGAGCGTCAACAACGTGAAACTTTTCCACTAAAATTTCCCGCATCTCAAGCTTATTTTTTCATTAATAGTTCGCATTTAGTTAGAAAAATGAATAATGCTGAAATTTTTCACGCATTCCAGCACAAATTTACTCGCTTATTTCCATTGACCTCACATTATTCACCGTAAATACTCAGCCAGACCCTAAACAAATATTTGCTGATCATACAAATTATTTGTTATTTTGTGAGTTCTAATAATGATTATTACCTTGACCTCCTCGATTAGATCAATTTCAATCGAATAGATATATATATCGTCTAAAAGAACGCGTCTTTGTACGGGAGAAGATGCTTCAGTGATGGTGTCACAACCCCCAGTATTGGGGAAACGACGCAAGGAGGAAAATAACGCGATGCCTGGCCAGACAACCTACATGGGCTGAACCACTTTTTTGGGATGTTTCAGCACATTCTATTTTCCTTTTTATACCTCAAAAACAGCTGAACCGATTTCAATAATCTTTGATTAATTGATGAATTTGTCTTTTGTCCTGAATAACTATCAAACAATTAGGGAACAGCGCAAAAAAAAAACTATGAAGGAAGCCGCAGGTGCAGTTTATACATAATATCGACGTGTGAAAAGACAGATGGATATTATCAAGTTTCTACTTGTAGAAACAAAACACTTTCCTACTAATATTATAAATCCGAAAGTTTATAATATTATTTATAAAGATATTTTTAAGCTTCGTCCTTATGGATTTTAAAGAAGGGTTTGATGCTTTTCACATAACGTCTAACGAGAAAATAAAACAGTAATAAAAAGTCAATCTATGCAAAGTTTTCTATTTTTGTCAAAAAAGTGACTGTAATGGTATCTTAATCTGCTTTTTTTTATCTTAATCTGCTTTTAAGGAGATAATATAATAAGCTTCATGTGTAATGAATGTGTAGAGTAGAATCCACACGCTAACGAAGTAGCGGGTAGCAGTTTTATAATAAACTGATAAAAAAAAAAATTAAAAATTCAAAGTTGTTTTTTTTTTATTTACTACTGAAGTTATTAAGTTGTTATTCACAGCTGAATTTGTAAAATTCAATTTATTATATCCCTTGAAATTATTTCTTGAGAAGCATTGCTGGTTTTTATTATCCCGAATAAAAGCAGGCATATAGGAGGAAACCTATACTCAGCAGCGAGTATAGGTCAACGAACTGAATCATAATGATGTCCCCAAGGTAACACTTTAAGTGAACAGTAATTTTATGGTACATAATATAAATGTACCATCGTAGTATTCATATTTTTAAAACAGCATTTTTATTAGTACAATGCTATATTTCTACAACATTGATGAATGTAATTTTTGGTTTCCAAGCACAAAATACTTATAATACCTCTCCCTTAAAAGCATGCATACGACACACATCTAATAAAATTATTGTCTATCAACAGATAACGAGACTATTCAACTAACGGAATGTGATGACTGCGCTCGATATAATAACCATCATTATAATTAACGCCGTTAGTCATACGTAGCACATCTAATGGTTACGCTTTTTGATCACACACTCGAATGAACTTTGTAAAGAGTTTTATTAAGAAAATCCATAAAAAACATAATTCACAAGGAATCCCAAAAAACAAGAATATAAAAATAAGTTGCTCTACAGTGACATGCCAATCAACACCGAAATACCGACAAATATTCGCTGAAGGTCGAAAGGTTTATCTAGAAAAAGCAAAAATGGAGTTAATGCCAGCCACGGGAGCAAAATATATCCTGTCAAATGTCAATCCGAACTTAACAAGCTATACAGTCACTCACAGCGAAATACCATTCTGTACAAAAATATAAAAATGACAATAAAAAGCCGCCTGGATTCCATCTCAAATTAATCTGAAATTTCACGGTATAATTTTTACTAAGCGTAATTAAATTTAATATCGCTTTCAAGCTACGATAATAGAAATAATGTACTCACCATATAATGACTGATATAAAAGATTTAACTGGGGGCTTATCCTTAGACTAATAATTCACCATAGTTCACTCTATAGTTATTGTTTTCACATACTCTACATAAACCACTAAAGTTACCCTACTTCGCTCTACGAGATTGGTAGGCGATTCTACGGCGTAGCAAATTGCTACGAAACGTGCGGCTCTCGTAGCGGCGTAGACTCACTGAAGTACAGTCGCCGCGAACGGTAGTTCCGAAGTTTACCGACCGTGGCCGAGCGCGACCGAGCGCTGTAAGCTGTGATCAAGCAGTGATTGATATCAAATGAAATGTGAGGAATGAGTAGTTGGAGAGCCCCTTTGTTTCAAGGATTAATTTTTTTGCCGTCGACGACGACGGCGTGAATGTCGCATATCTCTAAAGAGGAAAACAGTTACGGAGGATGCAACAGCGTTTTGACGAAGAATCTTTCTTTTTCAATAATTAAGTAATTCAACGTATTAGCTTCGACCAAATATTTAAAGGTTTTGTAAAAATGAGTTAAAAAAACGGTTAGATAATATCTAGAATTTTGTTCAGTGAGAATCTGAAAAACAATGTGTGGCTAACCATAGAGTAAAAATTACTAATTTATTGGTTAATAATTAATTTATTGGGTTCGTAAAAAAATAATAATATGTAATGAGACCATCGTTTGTACTGAAATATTATTTCTGGATTTCGTCATGACGACCTAAGCTTACATAAACCAGAAAAAGACTACCTACCGAGTAATAAGTGTGGCAGCTTGCTACTGGTAGCAAGTGGTCACAAGTGACAACGAGTAGAGGTCACCACAACTGTCCCTTCTCCAGTCCCTAATTATATTATCCTTGAACCCCATGATTTGCGGATATTGAATTTATTATCATTAGGGACCTTTGAGAGGGTTAGGTGATTAAGCCATCCCTAGATAATGCTTATCCACTTAGTAATCTGAGACATTCCAAGGCTGAGAGGGCAAGAAACAATGTACTGAAAGTTTCCGAGATATCGATAGGGATTGGATGATGGTTCGATATTCGATACTCGGGTAATAGAATGTATTTACTTAGCGACACATTATATTACTCGAACCTATTTAGGTTCAATCAAAAGAGGATGGAACCTTCTCGAACTAACACACGAGCAGTGGGTAGCGTCTGCAAACTCGTGTCAAAGCTAAAATAGCGCTAAGTAAATGTTTGTTATGTTGTGGTCGGTCTACACACTGGCGTCAATGCTCGCGGGTTGAGTGAATGAAATCACAATTTTTGATGAATAATAAGTGTTCGTAACTTTTTTGCTAGCGTTACTTCGCACAAGAACTGTCAGCTTAGATTAGAAATATTTTACAGCCTTGCAACGTAATATAAATCTCTCAACTTTGAGCAATGGCGAAGCAGTGTTTTCTCTCTCTGAATGATTGCAACAGAAAAAACAAGCAACTCCTAACTTTTACCTGCTATTAGTTATAGTTGAGAGTGGTTTGTAAATAAAACGGTTAACTTTGACAAGGTTCTGTGGCCATTTTATATAGTGCGTAACATATAGTTGCTATCTGTACTTGCGTAGACTTGGTGACCTCCCTATCAAGGGCGTTTCTTTGTTTGCAAATAAAAGATTTATCTGGAAAGCTTATTAAGTGGGAGCAATGCGCACCATTTTGTGAAAGGATAGGCATAGGGGACACAGCATACGTTTTTGGAACGGCGTAAGCGGCAAAAATCATGTATTTTATTATTTACAAGAAAACAACGCGACTTATGAAGAAGTTTGTTCAAAGAACCAAATAATTAGTATTTACGAATAAAAACATAATGTTATTTCAATAGACCGCGGCGTTTCAGACATCTCAACCAAATGATGTGCAAAACAGTGCACTTTAATGTTTTATTATCACATTTTTTTTCTCAATTATGTCTTCACTTTCAAGGAACTAAATAAACAAGATCCGTCAAGTGCGAGTGTGACTCGTGCACCGAGGGTTTCGAACGATTGTCAAGTATACCAATATGTACAAGGTACTGGTTAGAGACTTTGCTATTTGATGAATACCAAAAAATTAAAGGTACATTATATATAGTAATAAATAATATATAGTAGCATATATATATATAGTAAAATTCAACATTAGTATAATATATAGTAACATTTCAGATGTATCGGTTTGCAAACTTCGGAGTAGGTACATATATAGGGTAATAGTAAAATTATCGAATTAGGAATTTTATGTAATTCGAGTTGTGGATCTGCAAAGTGTATCAGAGTGGAATGGAGCTCTTTGACCCCGGCAATCCCGTAAGTGCTGATCTAAGCCTAATTTGACAACCAAACCCGTTAGGCTCCCCCCTTCTTATGAAAATGAAAACCTGTTTTACTCGTTCATTTGGTTACGAATCATTAATGCCAGATATTGGTTGATTTTTCACCTACAATGGGTCAAGTAACAACGTTCAAGGTTAAATGGTTATCGCAAAAACCTTTTTTATCTTGAGAAATGGAGACAGTTAATTATACAGGGTGTCCAGTGGCAGATTTCAAAGTTTGAGCGAACATAGTTTCTAAACGCAACACGATAGAGGGGCGCGGGGGGCGTCGTTAGAAGCGCAAGCGGTGCGGATGTTTTAGTTGCCATGGAACAGTGGAGTGGAGCGCATCGCGCTTTTGCCATCGAAGCGTACAATTCGAGTGGATTTTCGCTGTCTGTAGCACGCCGTCGATTTAATAATCGTTACGGTATTCGTCGATTACGTGATGGACCATCGATCAACCTCATTCAATCATGGGTAGCAAGGTCAGAGCTACAGGATCAACATTGAATAGACCCAGGCCAGGACCTACACCATCGGTAGCCACGGATGAATGCATCTGCATCTGCAATCATAGGGCCCTATTTCTTTGAAAATCAACGTGGCCAAACTGTAACTGTGAATTCGGAGAGATATACCCAGATGTTAAGTGACTTTTTTTAGACTAGAACTACAGAATAGTCCATCCTTCAACCGAAACACATGGTTCCAGCAGGACGGAGCCACAGCTCATACTGCTAATGTGTCCATGAATGCAGTGCGGCAGTTATTTCCTGAAAAAAACATATCCCGAAACGGTACCATTCCGTGGCCACCTAGATCACCCGATTTAAGCCCATGTGACTTTTTCTTATGGGGATACCTAAAATCTGTTGTTTACAAAACCAATCCGAGCACTGTGACACAACTTAAAGAAAGTATTCGAGCCGAAGTCAGCAGGATTCCCCAGTCGCTCTGTAAACGTGTTTATGAAAACATGCGTGCTAGACTGGAAGAGTGTGTCAGACTCGATGGCCGCGATTTGGAGAACGTGGTTTTTAAAAAATGAAATCCGCATTTGTTGTTATAAAATTAAAATAAATTTGCTTTATATCGCAAGTGTAGTTTTTTTTTACAGTTTTTTAAACATTGAAATCTGCCACTGGACACCCTGTATTTTTACTGAGAACTGAAACCCACGTCCTGACAACATGACAAGTCAGTTCTTTGATTTTTGAACTTCGCATTGTTATCTATTTTGATATATCTACTAGCTGCACTCCGCAGCTTCGCCTGCGTGGAAATTGATTGAACACCCCCTAAGGGTAGTTTTGTACGAACAAAAAAATACTGTTATCATTATTTAATTTTGAGGCGTAACCCGAGAGCTGGTGGGTATCTAGCGCAGCGCATCAGCGTTGCCATACAGCGGGGCAATGCAGCCAGCGTCTTGGGGACGCTTCTGACTGGTTTTGATATGGATCAATTGAGCTACCTGTAAATTTTTTGCAACAGTCTGCAGTTAGCTTAATTGTTTCAATTGTAAATACTAGTTCTAATTTGTTTTTATTATTGAATTGTAATTTACTTTATAGTTTATTTATACCGAGTTTTGAGTGAATCAAACCAACTAATAATAATTTTCCATAGAAACTTTACCACCCTTTATAACCCCCTTAGAGGTTAATTTTTGAAAATAAGATTATCTAATGTGTTATCGTAGAACTATCTACATACTAAATTTCATCTAAATAGGTTAAGTAGTTACGGAGATACGTGGTAACAAACATTCACACGAAAATTCGCATTTGTAATATTAGTATGATAATGCTACTTTTTTAATATGTTTTATCGTTTTAGCCCTATTTTGTCTAAATTTTTAATATCCATTATTAACCGATTTATAAGTACACATACTTCCTATATCTTGTTCTAACACGGAACAGCCAAAAATAATCAAACTTAGAAAGTTGCAAGTGTTGCGTATAAGTTAATTCCGGTGATTACGGCGCGCGAAGTTAGCGCCAACAAACTTACTTAATTATTAACGCTATAAATCTGCAGTTTGGATTACTTTGGAAGTTAGTAGCGCGTGTGAAATTGATTCCTGTTGTTCAAAACATTATAGGCATTTTTAATTTGATGTATAATACTTGTAGCTGTTGGCTTTAATGTACCTATTGACGACCGATGTGGCGCGGCGGGCAAAGGTCTGCCTGCGACGCAGGAAGTTGCGGATTCGATTCCCGCCTTGGGAGAAATGTTTATACTATCTGCAAATATTTGTTCCGGGTGTACTAGGTATTCTCTGTGTACGATAAAAAATATCTATTTATGTTATGTATTGTATTAAGTTTATCAGTCCAGCATTATTTATTTATTTGATAAATACAGATTACCCCTAGCATACAAAAAACTTCAACTCTAAGCAAAGGCTGGAGAATAGGTCTCTAGGTGTATATTACCTTCGTGATACCTCGTCGGCCACATCCACACTTACCATCAGCTGAGATTGTAGTCATACGAAGATGATGTCCTCCTTGCCGAATTTCGACCATGGCCAAGACTAGGACATAATGTTTGTACGATGTTAATTGATTTATTTATAATTTAAATTAATTTATTTTTTAATTGAATTGATTTATTATTTTTATTGTAATGTATAATTGATTGATTACTTGAAATATAATAATTGAATGTACTTACCAACTTAAAATATACTTAAGTATATTTTAAGGTGTTCGTACTATTTGACGTGTAATGATATATTTTACCAATAAATGGACCATTGAACCATTAATGCAGTGCACAAGTTTATCTATTCATGATTAACAAAAAATAGAATATGACAATGCGAACAATGAGAATATAACACATATTCTCATTCTGACTCAATAAAGAGCCCTAAGCTCTGACTAAATAAATATCATCAAAAAAAAAAACACCATTTTAGAGTGGATTAAAAGGTATAAAACAATTTCTACAAACTACGTACTAGATAGGTGCAAGGTAGTTTTACAAAATTTTGTAGGTATGGTACCTACAAAATTTTGTAAAACTACCTTGCACCTATCTAGTAGGTAGCTCTCTAATTTCAAGTAGGTGATACCTACAATTACTCCAATTTCATACACCATAGCAAATACATATACCACATGTATACACCACAAAACGTGCCACAACCCGTTGAACTTTACAAAGTGAATTTAATTCTATATCCTAGTATCGACGGCCTAACTACCAAATCGCTGACTACTGAAAATCATAATTCCCAAAACAATTGCAGATGCTTTGAACGAGCCTATCGGTAATCCGAGCTACATATCTGTTTATTCTGTATGATGGTATTTTATCAAAGATAATAAAGTACTAGCAAACAGATGTACTAGTTGCGAGATTAGGATTGATTAGGATACAATTGATTAGGAAGAAACGTACCCAAAATTTATAAAACTGATAAGCCAAATAAGCACCACGTTAGAAATGTTGCTCTTTTTTTGAAATAAAACTTTCTTAAAAGAAGTGCGTTGGTGCCGTTATTATCACAAAATGTGGTCAAATCTATTAGATAAATCGGGCAGAAACTTTGTATAAATATTATTCTAAGCCTGGAACGGTCCCTTTTCGGTTTACAGCGGAAGCTGAACGAATCGAAGCCGTAGGCTTCTTTATCTCTGAGGAATAGCGCGTGCAATGTCGTGGGCATAATCTTGTTTATAAAATTAGCTTAAGCTCCCCAAAACTTAGCTCCTTCAGGGTTAATGTAGCTCTCTATCTATTCGTGAAATAATTTTGAAATCGGACGCTTAATGTTCCGAAAATTACCCCCGACGAACTCACAAACATTACCTCCACATCGACATGTACGTATATCTAATAAATAAGATAAAAGCCAATAATACGCTTATCAGGTGGAGGCCTGGGTCCAGCAGTGGACCAATATAGGCTGTGGAGTTGGAGGAGGAGGATGTAGATTGTTTGCAACAGTCTGTAGTTAGTTCAATTTTTTCAATTGTAAATAATAGTTCTAAAACTATCTGAGCTTCTGGTCGAAGCGACGCGTGACCCGAGAGCTGGTATCTGGCGCAGCGCATCAGCATTGCCATACAGCGGGGCAATGCAGGCATCGTCTTGGGGATGCTTCCGACTGGTATTGATATGGATCAGTTGAGCTACCTGTAGATTGTTTGCAACAGTCTGCAGTTAGCTCAATTGTTTCAATTATAAATGCTAAACTATAATTGTAATTATCTTTGTTATTTAACTTCTAATTTGTTGAAATTTTTTGATTGTTAGTTTCTAATAAATGAGTATAGATGAGATCTATCTTGAAACTCGGTTATCTGTGACCGGGCAGTTAAGCGGTACTTCGCCATTTTCAGGGCCATTTCGACCGTGGCCGTTAACATTAGTGGACACTAACTAATGAACACAAACGGACCGAGTCCTCCGCTCGACCAGAATTTAGAATTATACTTTTATGTCTTTTATGAACATAAAATGTAAGGCTTTGGGCTGAAGTTATATATATTCCTTTAGCATGGTAATAATCGTGCTAAAGATTAAAGATTTAACTGGAAAAATTCTCTGAATATATATATTTTTATACAGAAAGAAATATGAGGACGTTGAAACTTATTTATCTCTTAATTAAAAATAACGAATGTGAATTGAATATGGCCGATTTTGTTTGTTTCTTTATACAGCATACATTTCTTATTCGAAATATTAAGTATTTTTTTTTCTATTAAGAAATCATCAAAATCATCATAAAAAGATATAAATCAACCCAGAAGGTAAAAGTTTAAGGAAACGTTACGTACGTACATATATGTAAATTAATGGAATGTCGCAAAATTTTTCCAACAAAAATACTCCAAACACAGATCGAAATGTGTACATGGAAAAATGAGCATGTTTGGTTTGTATGTCATAAAATCAATGCTTTTGCAAATGCATTTGTGAACTGCAGAAATTGGAAACTGAGCCATTTGCGTACCAGACCTTTTTTTGTACCATAGAACTTCATGAGAATTGGACGATTATTTCGTTCACTATTTTCATGCAAATTCATCTAGAAATATTGCAAAGTTTCTATTCGCTTTTCCCTAGCTGGTACACCACAGAAATCTATATAATCATTTAGATTTCTGTGGCCTACACCATGTATTTACTCGTTAAATGTCATGCAGTGTGAATAACACCGTATTTACATTTTTATAAAGAGAAACAGCCACGGAAGCTGAATTGATATGCAAAGTGATCCTGACCCTTTATACGCGGTGACAGGGAAAAGGTGCATCCCCGATAATAAAATGATTCGACCGTTATTCATACTATAATGTTTTTGGGCAATATGAAAGCGGAATCAGATCCGTTCGTGAGATGTATTTTTTTGTATTATTAGCTTAAGGTGGCTTTCGTGTCTCTACGGCCACGATAGGCCTACGAGTATGGTGATCGCCACACGAATGTTCAGCCCTGAAGCTGCGACGTTCATAGTTCGCCACAAACCCTTGTAACTGCTAGGAACTGTAGGATTTTCTTCGGGGTTATGGCGCTTAGCTCGTCTGGGCTGTGCAGGTGCTTGCCCAGATGGATGCTACGTTTTTGCATCAGTGCTCCGCACTCTCCTAGCAGGTGGAAAGGCGTTTCCTCCGCCTCTTTGCAGAATTTGCAGGATTGTGTGTCGCTTAGACCGAGTTTGACCATGTGTTTCGTGAGATGTAAGTCTAACCTGCATGTGCTTAAAGAATGGGATTGAGAATGACGTCATCTCTCATGCTGTCCCGCTCAGATCGAATTGTTTTTTTTTATCTTTTAATTTTTTTATGACGACTTTCTCTATCGCATATTTTATGTAAACTGGTTATACTTATTTTATCTTTTGACAGGTAAGTCATCCATGCTTGTGGTTTTTGTTCTATGACAGATCTTTAGGAGATGGGATCTCCGGTTTCTACCGAAACAGAGATGAATGGATGAAAAATATTCCTTAACCCGGGAACGGTGACCTATTTAATATAGTATCAAATAGCGTTACCAACGACGGCGCTAGTCTTAAACATTTCCGACATCACACTAAAATAAAAAATGCGAAAGTTTGTTGGATGTATGTTAGATACTTATTCACGATTAAACTGCTTAACGGATCGGTCTAAAATTTTGCATAAGTAGGACTAGACCTGGAATAACACGTTTTTTACCCCATAAGTCAGTTCCCACGGGATAAAAATTACAATTAAACGTTTCCATAGAAAAATGCATGGCTTCGCATGCAGAAACTAGTATTGTTATAAGCCTATGTTCACGTACTTTTGTGACAGTATTCGTTCAGGGATTTGTATTTTTACCTCAAAAAATAATCATGAAAACGAAAAATACAAGAGCTTACTTGAAATTTCCCTTTATGTGCAGTTCCATCATAACGACAAGGTATACCTACTAATTGAGTGAGCGTTCATAACGCTCAGCACCCATCGCTTTAAACCATAAGTGGGAACAGGTAGGAGTAGTGTCATTTCCATGCTTATTGCTGGGGCCATGATACAAGCGGAAGCTGAAAATATGTGTCATTGTTTAAGTTAGTACAGGGTACAAAACACTTCATCTACCTATTTGTGTGAACCTAATAAAAGTATATCTATCTGCTTGTTGAACTTTAACATTATCATTTGAGACAAAATATCAGGTCCTTCTTTGTGATTACTACATTAGTTGATGTGATTTCAAAAATAAATTATTAATTATTTTAAAAAATAAAAATATGTTCAAGAATATTTCTCGATTTGTCTAATAATCCCCTTCAACCAAAATAATTTAAGTGGTAAAGAGGATTTTTAGATATTTCTGTCAAGACAGAATCCCCTTGCGCCACTAACATAAGATGCTAAGGGAATTTTTAGACCAAGCCCTTTTATCAAAGGTTGCGTATAATTAATTGTACTATATCCTAACAGCGCGGCTTAGCACACGTTTTAAAAAAAAAAATAAGTCCTGGCGTCTTCACGAACGTGTTCGTGATGATGGGCAGAACCTGCAGTTCTGGCAGTGACAGTGAATTTAAAATAACCCTTTATTCATCTCTCTCTCTCTCTCACGCACACCCCACTGAATGATTGAAGTGACTGGTGAACAATAGTGAACGCGTGAACTAGGTATTACAATTTCAGTTGTAAATACTAGTTCTAATTTGTTTCTATCATTTCATTGTAATTTTCTATGTTATTACATAGATCATTCTTAATTTCAAAACTTTTAAAAGAGTTATAGTTAAGTTTGTTTAAAATTGGTGGCATTCGATTTTTTTGATTTGTTTAATAATAAGTTAAAAAATAATATATTACATTATCGAGAGCCTTATGATTTTTTAAAACCAAAGCTATAGAAATCTTTTGCAAATCTTATGAAAGTATCGATGGGGTATTTATTTCTATTTTCAAGATTAATTAATGTTTTGTCCATAAACTTTCGACTACATGCTCCCCACTTTTAATACACAGATTTTAAGATCAAAGACAAAAATAGATCTCATAGCCCAACGCAGTTGCACTAGAATACGATATGCAGTGGCCACGAGCGTACCTCACACCATTGGGTACGATAATACCTATTTTATTGCATCCAATTTTATTTTACGATTGATAGTAGAAATGTTGAAATAATCTCGGAGATTCTAAATCATTTTTGACGAGGTAGCCAGCGTTTTGGGACGCTTCCTACTGGTATTGATATGGATCAGTTGAGCTACCTGTAGATTGTTTGCAAGAATCTGCAGTTTGCTCTTTTGTTTCAAATGTAAATGCTAGTTAAATGCTAGCTAAATATAATTTTATATACCAAGGTAGTTCTTCAAAATATTTTACTCGTACTCTTAATTGCTTTTTTTTTACAGTGCTTTTATTTCTATAAACGTTCTGATCTATCTTGAACTTTAAACTTGGCTTAAAAAAGGCTTTTTATAAAACTTATAATCATTATAATCAGTTATCTCCAGCAATGTCTAAACATTTGGATATTCGATAAAAAAAACCTTCTTTACATCTCCATTTCAATTGTTCAACCACTCAAACAAAAGGCGTGCAAAATTCTTTCCCCAATTTGAAAGGGTCGCAATCTTCCTGAAATAGAGGTTTTAGAGAACTCTCGCTTTGCTTACTATCTGGTGAAGTGTAATGACAGGGAACTTAGCACCTATAAATCTTTTGAGCTACAAACATAGGGAGCGAGGCCACTTGTCGATTTTAGTTTACAAGAAGAAAATGATGGTGACTCATTGTGATCCGTGCATCCAAGACTTACCACACGTTTCAGTTTCTAGACCAAAATTGTGGTTAAATAGTCATTGTGCTATGATGTCCAGTCGAGTTTTAGCCACGGTGGCCAGTCTCAACGGAGACTAGCCAGGTGTTGCAGGGCATAATTATAGTGTATGCGCAAACACAGGTGCACTCACTTTTCCTTCACTTTCATAATCCGATATTACGGCAGGAGGACTGATCGTGGTATCCATGAACACCGAACAGACCTAGAAACTGCTGATACATATGTGTTTAATTTTTTTAAATTATGTACATACTCAAAGTAATCAAACGTTGGTGTTCTTCCAACACAAATAAGGTTCGTAGTTAACCCGCTTACATCCGTAATAAACTCAACCTTACCTTACCGTACCTTGATTTCAGCGCTGGAAGAGAAAACGAGTGTATTTCTCTAGAATAGATATTTGCGATGTAAAGAATGGAATGGCATTCCGTAAAAGCTCGCATGTGGCAAACATTACTTCAGGAAACATATCTGGTTGGCAAGAAATACAAAGCCACAACCAAAATAAACGGCATAAGCCCTAAATTTGAATGCCTTACAAATTATTGCGACTCCTTCGCCATAAACAGCATCGAATAAAGGGTGAGACGATTTAAGATAAGATTTTATTCCAAGCCCACAGCAGCTTTTCAGCTCACTTGCGTTATTAAAACGAATGATGCTATTAAAACAAACAGTAACTTCATTCCGCCTCTTGAAAACTTTTTCATAAAAGTCTGCTTTGTTTTAATTCATGAGATAAAGTTGATGTCCTGAGATAGGGAACAAAAAATCGTTGTACTTTTATGCTTCTTCTGGGAAGGTAAAACCAAATCTCGGCAATCGAAAGCGGCTTTAATTTACCTATGTTTTGGTTAGCTCCAATTGTTTCATGTTGATTCTTTCTTTTGTGTTGGAGTTTTCTGGTTATTTAGAGCCTAAGGTTAAACCGCGAATAATAATAATATAAACAGGGATCGGATTGGATGTTTCTTTATCTACCAAATTTTATTGGGAGTTGTTAAACGGAAATAATTTTTAAGGTATTTTTATTTTTAGGAGAATACATTTTATTAACAAAAAATAAATGCAATTATAGTATCGAAACAATTCAGAACTGGTATATTTAAAATTTTAATAGTCGAGCTATCTCCAGACTGATGCAAACAATAAGAATAATAAGTTTCACTAACCGCTTTTATGATGATGATGTCCACTCAGCTGAATCTTCAGCCATGTCGGCCAGTCTCAACGGAGACTAGCCAGGTGCGCAGGACATATTATAGTGCACAAATTTAATGTGTGCATAAACACGTGCACTCTCTATTCCCTCACTCTCATAATCAGATGGGACGGCTGACCGACCCGGGATAGGTCAGGCGCAGGACCAACGGCTTAACCACTTTAATAGGTAGAGTATTGTACCCAGTACCCATGACATCATGAACTTCAGGAGCGCGTACAACAGCGGAACGTCGCCGCGTCGGTAGCGTCGCACCGCTAGGCTAGACAGTAAATTTTTTAGCAGTCATAATAACGTTTCCTTTTGTACAGACTTCAAAAAATGTAGACGTATAATGAAAAAACCAATATAACTTAATTAGATTTCTCATTAAAAAGGTAACATTGTTCCTTCGCAGAACTTTTCTTTATGCAAGCAGCGTGCACAACCGCTTAGAATGCAAATGGAACCAACTCAGGGGGCAATTACTTGCCAATTCATGACATTGAAACCCGCAGAAATCATTTAAATGAACTTACACCTTGCATACGAATTAATAGTTTTGGGGAAGGAAAATCAGATGTGCTTCTAAATGTATAAATTAACCTACTATGACTTTTATTAACGAAATATTTAAAGTCAAATTGTCCGCTAATTCGGCACTGGGCCGCTTCAAGGGCTTCAATTCATACTTCATTAATACGGCTCCAAATTTTCCGAGCCACGGAAAAAACATTAGAAATAGAAATACTTTATTAAGCCATCATATAAAAAAGTCATGTATACTTAAAAACTATAATAATAAGGTACTTATACATTAAAAAACCAAACATTTAAAAAAAGGTTTTGTAATGTATAAGTACAACAAATTGTTAAACCTTTTTTTAAATGTTTGGTTACGTAATTTTGCGGTAGGTTAGATTTTTCAAGAATACACGTTAAATAGTCACTACCACCCGCGCTGGTGTAACACTGTGTTACGGCGTGGTAGCGATTCTCATTGGGTCTAGATTTCATCTAACAAGGTACAAACGTTGTCCTCTGCGTTTTGCTGGTGGTTGTTCTTATTTATATCGAAGTCCTTCAACACGTCATCCTGTCTGTCTGTCTGTTTGGACGCGACAAACTCTAAAACTACGGTACAGATTTTAATACGATTTTTACGATCAAATGGGCGACTCGCATAAGTTGATTGTAACAAACCAAGAAACGCAATGTAAATACCTACTAGCAGAACTAGCTAACGTAGTAGATAATGTGCGAGCTCCTGACTAGCTAGATTTATTTATCTGCTAAAATAGGTAATTGTAATAATTACCTATATGCCTACTTCTGAAGCTTAGTTTAAAATAATTTTGTTTTATCTTTTTTTAGGATTCCGTACCCGAAGGGTGAAAACGAAACCCTATTACTAAGCCTCCGCTGTCCGTCCGTCTGTCTGTGTCAGAAGTAGACATTTGAAATTTTCAGGTAATATGTATTTCTCTTGCTGCTATAACAATAAATAATAAAAATATAATAAATATCAAAATTAAAGGGGGCTTCCATACAACAAACATGTTTTTGGCTAATTTTTTCTTAATTTGTCCAGGCTTATCTCTTGAACTACAATCGCTAGATACATAAAACTTTCTAAAAAAATTTGATGTTCTTTGGTAAACTTGCCTGGATTTGTACGGTACAGAGCCCTTCGTGTGCGAGTCGACTCGCACTTGGCGGTTTACTCTTTCAAATTTTCTCAGCAACACACTGCTGACCGAATATGCCTCCTCCAAACCAAGGGATTTTGCCATAATCACCACTCGCTTGGCAGGAGGATTGCTGATCGGATGTTAAAACACACAGAATGATGCTGCTGCCATTTCTTTGGTAGATTGACTTAGTCGTCTCGTACGACATCCAGGGGCAAAGCCAGAGGGGTCGATTCTTATGCCGCCATGACCGCTACGCCCAAAAATTTTTCTACTTCTGATTTTTTACCAATTTGTGTTGACTAGATAATTTAAAACAAACTTAAAACTATTCAAAACCACTTACGTATGACGTTGTAACAACGTGCATCGCAATTTAATATCAGCATATTTTCCTAGATTCATGCCGAAACTAAAAAAGAAAATACTATGAAGCGAAGTTCATGTTAAAAGGATTCTACCCGCGGGTTTGCAGGCATTTTCCAGAATATAGTGTAGCCTATTACTCCGTTTTAGAATCCAAGATTATTTATGTCAACAAAGGCATTTAATAATATAAACTTCACAAAAACAGAAATAAACAAGGTATCTATATTAAAACAAACTTCAACAAGGCATAATTGCACAAATGCAGAGTAAAAGGTTCAAATATGACTTTTAAAACGGACGACTGACGAATATAACTACAAATGACAGCTTTTTAAACCAAACATTGTTTCGAACTTCTGCGATTTGCTCCGGTGATATCAGTATAATAAAATAATTTCCACCAATAATCTTTAATTTTTTTCACCCTTTTGTTTACAAAAAATACCAATGATTTTAGAACCGAGTATAGGGGTTTATTATTCCTAATCTAGAATTACAATACATATTTCAAATCAAAAACACAAACTTATAAACGCAAGATTTCAACCCAATCAGTCTGCCGCGGCGATCGCGGCGTAAGGATCCCATCTCGGCTCGTGGATAGCGTACGAGTCGATTAAAAGAAACTATCAGATAAATGTCCACTGCGAATGTGAGTTCTCGAGTGGAGACCGCGACTGCGCAAACATAGTGTAGGACGCCCTCCGGCCAGCAGGCTTATTGTCTAAGTCAACTGGTAATCAACATCGACTTCATTTTTGACATTTGAAACCTAGCCAACACCATTGCAACACCATTACCAGCGAAATTCAAACCTAGTGAATAAATGGAACTTCGTATTTTAGTATTGCGTAACGCCGAAATGACTTTCAGTAGCAAATTCAAGCCTATGTGAAACGTCAGATGAAGCAGGGAGCTCATTCGAATCTTGTTAAAAGTGTTATGGTCAAATTTGAATCAAAATAAGAAAATTGTGGTGAACATTGAGTTTGAAGCAAAATAAAATTATCCAAACAAGGGGTCCTCCCTGAAACAATGGGTGTTTAGCCATAATCACCACGCTTGGCAGGCAGATTGGGGCAGCAGGTGTTAAAATACACAGAAGGAAGCTACTGCCCGTTCTCTGGTAGGGTCCTTTGGTCGATTCTTACGACGTCCACAGACTGAGTTACAGGTGTCAATTCTTACGACATCCACGGGCTGAGTTATAGGGGTCGATTCTTACGACATCCACGGGCTGAGTTATAGGGGTCAATTCTTACGACAAGACTCGCTGTCTTGTTCCATATTTTAAAAAAAACGCGTACTGTTGACATTAAACAAAATAAACCGTGAACTTTTGACAACTCCAACAGTGACATGAGTGAGATTGACAGTTTGAAGAAAGAAAACTTGCGTTTCGTTACTACCTTTGTAGTAATCATACTGACAAAATACGTGATTAAATTGCAATTATTGACAAAAATAATGCACAGGCTGTGTTTTTACAGCATAATAATATAATTACCGCTATTGCAACTAGTAAAACAGCTAAATCGCATATAGTACCAGTGGTACTACTAGTAGTCCTACTTGCATTAACGAAACGCATTCATTCCGAAACCGAAGACCAGTTGAATACCTTAGACAATACCGACGACATTCTGACTAACTTTGGTTAGTTAACACTAACCAAACTCGATGTGGAATGTTTGAAAATAAACAACGACACAAAAACTAAAACTTACTTGCTTGTAGAGTTTCAGATATAATTCTTAGCAATATTTATTGAAGGAAGGATCACTAATCGACAAGTAATGTAAATTCCGTATTCCGGGCTAACAGAGTGAATTTACGGTTAAGAATGGGCGGTTTGTTTACAAACATTCTACATTGAGTTTGGCTAGTGAATAGACCACCCCGTGAACTTCTTATCATCTACAATTTTTTTCCCCTTTTTTTTCTCTTAACCACCCCTCTATTAGCAAACAAACCAAAAAGAAATTCAAGCTGTTTTAAGTTTTAGCGTTACAAACGAACAGCAATTGATTTTAATATACAGATTTATCTCTATGTACTAGTACCAAGAGGCTGATAACATGAACATGTATCCACGAGTTGAAACTCTGCATTTGAAATTCAAATAGTTTTGCTGCAAGATAGTAGACCTTTCTACCGTTTGCTGAAAAGTTGAGAACTTCTTGATGAAGAAAGGACACAAAAAGTTTATCTGGGCTCGGACGTTCTTGATTGAGCTTGAATTTTACTACCAAACTAGAAAATTGCGTGTATAGTTTTATTTGAACTTTCTTTTTATAGTTTTCAGAGGATGTCTTGTGTGGAAAAAAACTTATACCTAGCAATCGCCAATCAGTATTACCGCTACGGTTTTTAGTTTGGGTTCTAACGTAGCTTTTTACGCCAATTGGCCTACCTATATGGTTCCAGAATCCTAGCTATTTTATGTAAACAAAGGCATTGCAAAAACAAAGAAACGTTGGTGTATAATGTTTTATGACACTACTGGTACCATTGAAGCAAATCGTAGAAGTTCGAAACAATTTTTGGTTTTGAAAGCTTTCATTCCTTATTCATCATAACCTCTCAGCAGGGCGGCCCCGCGCGCGGGATAACCTTTTCAAAAGGCGCACGCAGCACGCGCATGCTGCATGCAGCATACGCGTGCAGCATAATTTTTCGCAGATTTCTTGATTATTTTGTAGTTATACCTACCTAGTAATATCTTAAAATATCAGGATTCTCCATAACATTTCCTATAAATAAAGTAATGTAAGAAATAGGTGCCCCTGTTTTATTTTTATTTAAACTGTGTTACAGAGAACCTGTCTTTCCTCACACATGGTTTCTACATATGAATATGTTTATCTCGTATCTTTATGAACAGCATCTGCGTTTTATACATTAATACCTACTGCAGGATAAGCGCCAGATTACCTCCATGGGTTCTGGCACCAGAAAATTATCACTCGAGCGAGAAATTAAAATAACCGTGAACAGCATAAAATTAAGTTAGCCTCTAAACTCAGGGCTGTATTCAGCTGCAGAGCAGGCTTTTGAACTGTATGTGAATCACTTTGGCATTTTTAGGCACGTATACATAATTATGATTTACTTAAGGGACGATGTTTGCCTTTTCGATTTAAATAGAAAAAAAATCGCAAAAAACGCATTCGTTAACATATAAAAAATTAAGAGATGAATTAAGTAACACTTATTTCGATAAAAATAAATTACAAAATAAAAACGAAAGCATGGAAGGATGTAAAGGTCCATTAGGTTGCATAAAAAGTGGTGGTCGACTAAAACTTTGCCCCCATCGTCCTGTGCCAAAACAAAATGGCTGGCCTAGCATTTGCCCTAAACAATAAACGCTCGACACTTAATCCGTTTTTCCGACAAATTGTTCATGCCATGCTTTCCATCTTTGATTACGTCCACCTTAAGTACATATATCTCAGTAATACAATATCCTTGCCTTTTGCCTCTTCCGTTCCTTGCATTTGGACTTGCACACCTAATTAACTCAGTTTATATTAAACCTATTAATTTTGCACCTTTTACTTATGTTGTTGCGCAAGCAGTGTCTGAAATATCTACTTACTGCGCTTTGCTTATGTTTTTTACGAGTATTTATTAAATTTTTTGTAAAGCATTGTATGCTTAGGCCACAATAATTAGGCATTGAAACACTACTATCACATCAAACTATCACACTAATAATAGAAATACGAAAGTTTGGATGCTTAGATGTTTCCTAACTCTTCGCGCCAAAACGATTGCACGGATCAGGCTGGAATTATGCATGGCGGTAACTCTAGTCCATAGGCCATATGCTTGTTCATCAGAACGCGTGCGAAGCCGCGGGCAGAAGCTTGTTAGGGATAAATCTACCTATTTATTACAAATTCCTGTGCATAAAAGTAAAATAACTCTAACTAATAACTCTTCTTGATCTTACTAGGATGATGAATATCTAATGAAACGCTTAAGAATTACCTCTCGCACGCACTAGCGGTATCGCACGGTCTCTAATATTACGTACAGTGATTGCCTGTGCGATTCCAAACAGAAGCACAATGGAAAAAGCACAATAGCTGTGTTCCAAATTACAATACCACCAAAAATGTCACAGTTAACCGAAAAGCAAATCCTGACGCTTTCTGGATAAGTGAGCAGCGAGAGTTAGGTACTGTCACAGAATAAGCAAAAATACTTCATACAATTTGTAACTATCGAACCTTTCTGGTGGTTTTGGAGCACAAACTAAAATGCCACTTCTCGAATAACCATAATATACTGGCAACACCCACTCATACGTAATTGGCCGTTTCTATGAAGGAACCTATCAGGACGTAGACCAGTCAGCCGCCCTAGGTGTCGCTGACTTGACGAAGTCGAAGCCTCACTATGGTGCTAGCGAGAGACAGCTCAGAACAGAAAAAGATAAGATAAGGATAAGATAGATAGATAAATAATACTTTATTGTACCACACAAAGACAGAAAACAAGATAATAAAAGTAGACAAAGTACAAGAGCAGCCTTATCGCTATGAGCGATCTCTTCAAGGAAACCTTGGGATGGACTAGACATTAAGAACAAAAAAGACGGTGGCACTCGAAAAATAAAAAAACAGTCCTGTGTCGGAGGCCAAGTTCCACTTTGGGCAGCTGAGCTACAGGAGTAATTAAGTAAGGTTCTAAACAAGCTGTAAGGATTTAGTGCGTAGGTTCCTTACTAACTGGCGTGAATACATCGTAATACAATAAATCAAGCGGGGCTGTAGGCACATGGCTGTGAAAGGTATAGATGTCAGCGAGTCTTGCAACTTATGTTACGGATGCTTTTGCTCGGGTAATAGTTTCAATGCATCGACAATGTATGCCGGTAGAAATAATTATTTTGAAAAGTAAATAATATATGATTGTTATTCCAGAAGTAAATAAATAATCGTGGGAATTTTCAGATATCGTCTACCCCAAAATAGGGATAGCTTGTAAATGGTGTAACAAGTAAACGGGATGTCAATAACTGAGCTCTTAGAAGAAAGCTTAGAATGATAATGGACACAAACGATGTGAAGCCAAAAAAATGCGATAAATAAGTGTTATTTTCCTTTTCGTATACGTGCGCTTGTGTGCAGTGAAAGCACTGAACTTATAATTGTCAATTCACACATAGCTTCCTTTTTGGCTTCGAATTCCAGAAAATTTCTTCCTCTATGACTAAGCTCATATTTAATGTGAAGTATCGATACTTACCGGAAAGATCGATTGTTGTAACGAACAGTTTGTCGAAAATAAGTTTCCTAGCGATGCTCACAAGTTGTATATGATTGCAAATAAATACTTTGACTACTTGGCAATAACAGTGAAATAGGCTATGGTAGAAAATAGTATGTGGATTGAAGTGCGTTCACTCGCCGGAACAGGCGGTCGGATTTATTCGATCTCGATCGAATCGGTTTAAAATTTTCTACGTTTTTATTGTTTTTCATTAAGGGGCGAACCTAACGGGTTTGGTTGTCAAAGTAGGCCTAGATCTCATTGCCGTAGTCACGGGATCCCCGTGGTAAAACACTCGAGTTAAATACAATTCAATTTTATTTATTTGGTTCTTCGATTGTGAATACACTTGATTTTTGCACTTACGCCGCGTTCCAAAAACGTACACTTTGTCCCGCTCCTATGAACGCAAAATCCTATGAACGCAAAATCTCCTTTTCACAAAATGGTGGAAATTATGACTAAAAATTATGTCTAAATTTTAAAAGGTTGATTGCAGCGCTCCCTGTTAAGTTAACACTATATTTCTTAGCTGAGAGCCATCGGCAATTAAATTCATACCTTTTACAGAAACTTTTGTCTTAATCGATCAAACCGTTCCGGACATACCTATAGGAACATTGGTTTTTATTAAAACGTTGATTGCAGCGCCCCTGGTGAGTAAACACCATACAACTTAGCTAAGAACCATCGCCAATAAATCCCATACCTTCTACAGAAAACTGTGTCTAAATTGATCATACCGTTCCGGAGATAAATGGGAACATTGGTTTTCGCAATATACACACACAACAGCGCCCCCTGTCAAGTGGCCACCATACCACCCAGGTAAGAACCAGTCCCAATAAATTTCGACCAATACAGAAAACCCAATACAGAAAACCGTATCTAAATCGGTCGAGCGGTTTTGTAGATAATTGGAAACATGTGCAAATGTACCCTCACACACACACACACACACCCTCAATACAAACAAACATACAAACAAAATCACAACCTAAACTATTGTATAATAATTATGTATTCTTGCAAATAAATAATTGACTGATTGATTTTTTGTGATATATAAGTAATAAGTAAACCTTTTTCCCATGTTTTATTCAAGTTGTCGGCGACCGATATACTTAGGTGTAGTTTATTCGGTTTAGCTAGTTTTAAGATTTTATTTATATATCTCGCATTGTCAGTCGAGCATTCTAGAGCTTTCGAGAGACGTGAAGAAACGCGTAGAAAGCTTTGGAAAGTCCTAGAATATTCTAGAACAGTCAGGAACATTCGAGAACTTTCTAGAAACTTATGGAAGCCTATGGAACGTTATGGAAGTCCGTAGAATATTCTGGAAATCCATGAAAAAATTTAGAACCTTGTGGAATGTTCGCGAATCTAGCCTTTCATGTAGCTGTTTGTCAATAGTTCTAGAACAAATCGAAAAGGAAGACAATGACAGCAAAAATGTTTTCGAGTTAACAAAGAGATAGGAATACATAGAAATAGGAAGAGATACTTCACGCACCTCGACTACGTCACCGGACAGCAGACGCAGACCGGGTTTGCCAAGTGCCACGTGTAGAGCACCGAGTTGGTACTTTGAGCTCGTAACCCGCGAAGCTTGGCATTGCCTGCACTGATCCTTGGCCTTGCGATTGAGTGCAGAAGCTGGTATCTTGAACCGATTGCACTCGCCGCAACACACGTTTTGTATGTTTAGAGTCTTATACAGTATATAGGGTGGCTTTTTGAGATGGGATTGGACGGCCAAAGCCAAAACAGTTAGTATCAGTTAGATAAAAATTGCATAAATGTTTACAATTTACATTAAAATTTACGCAATTAATTGTAATAAGATGCTTTATAGAGAATAAATCCCAATAAAACACAGGCTAGCGCCAAGCACACCAGTTGTTCGAAAGGTTAATTAAAGTTTTCATATTGATGCTTAATAGTATTAAAAGTTAAATTTTAAAATATAGCCATTTTCAAGATAAAAATCCTCAAAATGCATTTTTTACAAAAATGTATTCTTATCAGTAACCGATGGTACAAAAATACAGGGCCTTATATTTTTTTTAATCGAGTTCAACTTCCTGCAAAAGAAAAAGATAATTAAAAAGGTCACGCCTCATTTTAGGACTTTTCTCTAAATATCATGGTTTCTGATTTGGCCATCCATTCCCATCTCAAAACCCATCCTGTATGTTAATTCATTTGATCATATTAAAAAATAATTGTTTGCCTAGTGACTTAACTACGTACCTATACATTCTATAAACTATGTTTCCTTGATATAAAAAATAACCTGAATGCAATTTATTTAGCGCATAGAAAATAACAAAGTACTATGAAAAAAGTATTTGTAAACTACGCAGGATCGTAACAGGACACATTAATTTAGGTGGGCATATACCGGCATTGGATCGAACCCTTCGCCTTTCGCCATTAGGAATCCGAAAGGTGGGATACCCAGATCTCTGTATAGGAAACTCAATTAGGAAATACCCGACCGGGCCACAGAGGAAATGTTTTAGACCGTTTAAATAGCGTGCTTGTTTCTTTTGCAGCATTTTGGGGATTTTCATCAAATCAATCGCAAACGTCTTTGCACCTTCCATTAAACTGCTGACTATGGCTGATATAGACAGCAACGGCCGAAAGTGATTGAACGAAAATGAGTCGTGAGTGTCTCTACTTATGAAGTTGTGTTTCTGCGGCGTGTTGTACTGTGCCACCATTTATTGCTTTCAATGTAGCCGCAAATGTTCTCGATAGTACCAATAGCGTAATCCAATTTTAATTGAACGGGTCTGCGTGTTTAGAGTCCAACTGGCTACCTTAATGGAAATCCATTTTATCTCATAAGCCAGTGAGTAGGTACTGGCTGAGCGGCCGAACCGCGGTAGAGATAATTGGAACCATATTCGAACCCTATGATTTTGTCAAGGCCCAGTGCAGCGACGTCGTACCAATCCTCTGATTAAGTTTCGATAGTTTCAAAATAACACATCTTCTAGAAATTTGTAGGGTCGGCAACGCGCAATCCTCTGATTAAGTTTCGATAGTTTCAAAATTAAACATCTTCTAGAAATTTGTAGGGTCGGCAACGCGCAATCCTCTGATTAAGTTTCGATAGTTTCAAAATAACACATCTTCTAGAAATTTGTAGGGTCGGCAACGCGCAATCCTCTGATTAAGTTTCGATAGTTTCAAAAAAACACATCTTCTAGAAATTTGTAGGGTCGGCAACGCGCAATCCTCTGATTAAGTTTCGATAGTTTCAAAATTAAACATCTTCTAGAAATTTGTAGGGTCGGCAACGCGCAATCCTCTGATTAAGTTTCGATAGTTTCAAAATAACACATCTTCTAGAAATTTGTAGGGTCGGCAACGCGCAATCCTCTGATTAAGTTTCGATAGTTTCAAAAAAACACATCTTCTAGAAATTTGTAGGGTCGGCAACGCGCAATCCTCTGATTAAGTTTCGATAGTTTCAAAATTACACATCTTCTAGAAATTTGTAAAGTCGGCAACGCGCAATCCTCTGATTAAGTTTCAATAGTTTCAAAATAACAAATCTTCTATAAATTTGTAGAGTCGGCAACGCGCAATCCTCTGATTAAGTTTCGATAGTTTCAAAATAACAAATCTTCTATAAATTTGTAGGGTCGGCAACGCGCAATCCTCTGATTAAGTTTCGATAGTTTCAAAATAACAAATCTTCTATAAATTTGTAGGGTCGGCAACGCGCAATCCTCTGATTAAGTTTCGATAGTTTCAAAATAACAAATCTTCTATAAATTTGTAGGGTCGGCAACGCGCAATCCTCTGATTAAGTTTCGATAGTTTCAAAATAACAAATCTTCTATAAATTTGTAGGGTCGGCAACGCGCAATCCTCTGATTAAGTTTCGATAGTTTCAAAATAACACATCTTCTAGAAATTTGTAGGGTCGGCAACGCGCGTGTAATGTACCTGATGATGCGGGTGTCCATAGGCTGCACGAACCGCTTTCTTTCAGGCGAGCCGCATGCCTTTTTTCACCTTGGTATACGAGTATAAAATACCCATTTTTTTCGGTCGAGTTTTATAAATAGGAGTATTAAAGTTCAAACAAATTGTGACCTTTTCCTTCCCGCATATAATTTTGATGCCGCATGAATCAGTGAAACAATTATTTGCTTTCATTGCCAGAATGCTGAGTGTGATTGGAACTCGTATTGTGATATAAAACACACTTTGATCATGTGCCTATCATGTAAGATTTGGTAGAATATTGTAAACACGTAGGTCACGTATTTACACCGCAAAGTTACCATTTTGCGGTGTAAGTAAATACGTGTTAACCCCCCTTAACCAACATGCATAGATTTTAATGAGGTAGTTGGTTTGCTTTCCAACTACCTCAATGTGAATTTATTGGCATTTTAAAAATAAATTTACCTATTGATATAGAGCTATCTTTTATCACTTAAGTCATTTACAACGGGATATTTACCATGTTTTGAGTTTTCAGCTTTCCAATATTTCGGCGCAGTTTCATGCGCCATGATCACGGAATAAAATAACTAACGATGGTGCTGCATTATAATAATGATTTTAAAATTTGACCTCTTTTATCATTTTCATATGTCAATTATTATTTGTACAACGTTAACTCCTGAGCCACTTTCTTGAAGATTTTTCTGTTAAACACGTAGAAAAAAGGTACTTACATTATAATCTTTTGAAGAAGGGAAACAACGGGGAAAAATCAACTTCGAAAGCACACAAACCTTTTGAAAGATTATTCACGTTTACTTTATCCGAAATACCAAACCAATTCAGCTGTAAATATATGTAAGCCGGTATGTAGGTAGGTACCCACAATACATAGTCAATTGAATTCTGGTCTCAGTGGATACAATCATTGATTGGTGTAATTCGGCTTCGAAATAATTTAATGAGTTTGCATTAAATTATTTCAACGTCGGTAGAGCAGTTATGCAGGTTCAGTCATTAAAACCAATGAACATTTTAAACTTTCTTATACTTTTTTTAGGTGCAAACGGGGTTTTTTTTATCATAATGAAAGGGATGGCGACATTTTTAGTCCTGTCAAATTAGTTTAGTTTTGTTCAACGATCTTATTTTATCTTCGTTGACTACATAAATGGTAACTTACATTTTCGAGCTGTTTTCTTATTTTCCCTGTAGCTAGATCCACTTGGAGCCTTGTAAGAGCTGCTTGTGTGATTAAACATGTTGATAATTTCACAAATAACACTCCACACTGTACTGCCCGTTCCTATAAAGGTTTTTTTCCCAAGTGACGAATATATTTTAACACTATAAATTACATTAAATACTTAACAAACTTTTCACATTTTCGTGTTCTCGATTCAATCCGATTGAATTCAATCGTTTACATCAAAAGTATTTTAAAACTGGAGATAAGTTGTTTCCCAAACCAGCACACAAACTTTTGTTTACAAGTTGATCGATTAAATAACACAGGACTTTGCTTTTTTAGATCCATTCGCTTAAATGCGTCACGGCTGCCGATGCCGGAACGCGAGTAGCAAACACTCATGGCCTCGACTCTGACACAGAAATATAAAGCACCTATATTCGGTTCCATCACTTTCGCTAATTCAGTCAATTCCCATCCTTATTACCTACCAGTAGAGACACATACGCCCATGTTATCGTTTGGATTAGACCGATGCTTGCTCAGAGTCGGGCCGCTGCGTTATTTTTGTTTCACCACATGCTGTTTTATCTATACATTTTCATGTGCACAAGTGCTTGATATTTTACAGCTTTCTGGTCAAAATAAACAGTACTGATCTTTTTTCGAACTTTTATTATTTCAACAAGTTTTGTTTTTCTGAAATTCAAATTGATGTATGCAATTGAGTGCCAGTACCGCTATCGTTTATTTAGTAAAATCATCTTACGTAGAGGAAAATAGGTTAACGATACTGATAATCATAGGTTAGGTATCACAATATAATACGGAGGGACGTAGGTAGGTATAGGTATTTTATATAACGCAATATGTATATTGCGTTATATTAAATACCTATACCTATTATGTATAATACAGTTGATTTAAGTCCATAAACCAACAATGACTAAAAGTCGATAAGTTGACCAAAAGCAATTTACTCACCGAGATTCTGAAACAAGCCTCCTTAATACTGTTTAATTGAATTTCATTATTGTTTATTATCTTTCAGACTCTAAGTCAAGCATTTAACAAGACCCAATTTATATTTTATTTGTTCTTGTTTGAGAAATTCTTTGGAAAGTTAGATGGAAGTTACTGAAACAACCGACTAACTACATATACCTCTATATTGGTAAGCATGGTTCTTTTAGATGTAGTGTTGAATTACACAATAGTTTAGTAGCCCTAAGGGTCTCGTTTGAGCTTAACATGCCACAAAGGCCAAAGTATTTAATCGTTTTGCTACTTGAAGACGACAACGGGCTTCAAATAAACTTCTAAAGTGGTTAAATCCAGCCAGATAAAGCCCAACTTGTCTCTGGCGGCGTACCTACTCAACTCCAATACTGAGCTTAGCCACAAGCTCATACAAACTTCCATAATATTAGAAATGCTATTGTTGGTACTTCGGAATATTGATTGAAAGCCTCGAAGCGGACCCGTCCACTTGCGGTAGCAACTACTGGGCTACTCGTCTCGACCATGTGTGCACGTCATGACCACAGACACCGTTTTCACAACTAGGCATCATTTTAATGATGCCTAGTGAAACCTGTGTATCAAATTTAAATATTTTTGATTATTATCACATAAAGATAAAATAGTATCTATACTACATAAAACCAAGCTACTTTCACTCTTTTCTGACTAGAAATTTGGCCATTCAAAAAAAGAAAATTTTACAATTTCATACTTATAAATCACCAGAAAATAACAGTTTTGGTAAAACGTAGTTTGATTTTTCAGTGGTTAGTACCTATATATATACATACCACGGTAGATAAAACAGACTATCAATAGCTAGAGATCGCCACCGCAGGTGCTTGGCGTCGATTCTCCAAAGTACTTATCTAGCTACCTACTACGTTTGATTGAGTAGGTAAGCAAACTCGAATCTATGTATGAAACTACGTATGTGCACACGAGTAGTTCATTAGTTTGCTATTACTAGCAGAGGGTCCCTTCTGTATCAAATTTAAACTTTGTCGTTGCGTCGCTGAATTTCCTTTGACTAGGTATCTACTAACTTTATGATCACCGTATATCTATAGTCATGAGTTAATTTTCCATGCTATGGCTATTTTCCCGGTTGCGGTCATACATGCCACCACGATGTGCAACTGACTGTGTCGTCAAATAACAAGGCAGTTAGAATTAGAACATAAATCACCACCTGTATGTCAGCCTGTGTGTTACGCTATTATATTAGGCACAGAAGAAACTTAATAAAATATGTATATTTGCCTCGCGAATTTTCTGCGTTAATCATTATCATATGCACAAACTTTTAGGTGTAATGTAATTTTTTTAGCAAGTCAGAAGGCGTGAGCTCCACCATCGCCTAATAGGCTGACTAAATATACTCATATTATTTAAGCTAAACAAGCAAAGCAGAGGTGCTAGGGATGCAAAAGGGGTCAACACAGTTGGACGACCATAATTTTTCATCTCATTAACTTGAAGCCTCCACGCGTCCTGAATGCGCATCTGGCTCATTAACCGAAGCTGATTTATCTATCCTTGGTGCATCTATTTGAAGAGTGTTATTTTTAAAAGGCCTTGCTTTGTTTTTTGTAGTACTAAAGCGCTCGATGAAATTGGGCTGCGCGTTGAACATTTAACGGCATTAAAATCGGACTTTTGTATGTGTCCTTATTCTTGCAAAAGAGTCAACAAACTCTTTAATACAAAGTTTGCGAAATCACTATAAGTAGAATAGGTGAGAACCCAATGCTTAGACAAACCTAACATAGACTTTAACAGGGCGCCATGCGCACCATTTTGTGAAAAGGATAGGCATAGGATTTCGCGGGAAGCGGGACAGAGCCTACGTTGTTGGAACGGCGCGGCGCACAGTGGATCGAAAAAGCCCTTCCTATAGACATAGAACTTTTTTTTCTAAACATGCTTTTTCTTATTGGAAACCAAGACAGAATCTTATTAGAAGCCCAAACTATATCACATATTTATGAACCTAGGTGATAATGACGCAGAAAAGATTTTTCGAACTTTAATTTGTATGGAGAAAAACATGAAAATCGATATTTTTCGGCTCTCGTGCGAGTGCCCGTTATTTCCTCCGGCATAAATAATGTTCCTATTTTTTACTAACTTTTGACATATAGCACATATGGGGCACTCGATGGACTTCAGGTGAAAAAAAATTAAATATATTTTTAAATTTTCATTTTGCATTTTATTCATTATACAAGGTACATTACGACCTAAAAATAATATTTCAACTCACCTAATTATTGTTACAGTTTAAATGCAATATTTCACCAGCCATACTTTATAATTTTACCTGATAATTCCATATTATATGGTGGTTTTATGATATTTAGCCGTTAAAGACGATGCCTATTGTATATTTTTTTGTTAAATGTACAAGGGGCCATTAAGTTAGGTACTCGACCTTATCATTGTTACAAAATTTACTGCAGAGGTTTACCTACTTATCTTGAACTACCTGCTAACCCGTCACTTATGGTTGTATTATTATTCTAAGAATTCCTTAAGCCCCTTTGCTTTGTTATTAAAAATGGATGTTATTTAAGTAGGTACTTACCTAATTAACAATTTGTCATTGTCTAGTTTTTTCTAGTAGTCGTTAGCCGGTATGAAGTAAGTATAAATAAGAAGGGTTCTGAATATTTTTTTAGTTATATTAAAACTTACTACGTAAAACATATGTGAAAATTCGAGTTAAAAATGGAAAAGCATAGTGTGGTGACCAATCTGGATCTATTTGTGATTCTAAAACAGTCTGGCAAGCTTGGAAACTATTTAAAACTGTTAGAAAGTGTTAAATTTCAGTTGAATTTGAGTTTATCTGAAGAAGATACAGACACTCTCCAAGAATTCTGTCGAAGGTTTAGTCAGTCTGTGATAAAAAGATGGAAATCTGCAAAATGTAACACAGAAACTTTCAAAAAACACTATACAGATTGGTTGGACAAGAATATCGAGTGGCCAACTTGTGTACGTGAAAATATACGACCACAACAGCTAAATACTGCAATTCAAGAAACAAGTGAAGCTGGCGAATTGTTTTTACCCTCTCCGAGTACATCAACTGTTGGAACATCAACGAAAACGGCTCCAAGTCCGCGCAAACCTTTCACAGAACTTGGAACAAAACAAAAGGTACGAAGGATTGAAAATTATAATTATAAAGGACGAGAAAGTTCAGAATTGGCCTTTGCTTTAATTGCTAATATGAAAAATAAGGGTAAAGATATTTTGGCAGCAGCCATAGATCATATTCTAAAGAATCCAAAAGAGGCGGAAAAAATCGTGGAACAAGCAAATGAAAAAAATGTGTTTTCACCCCTACCAAAGCGCTCGGCTTATTACTGTCACTTAAACTATCAAAGTGGCAGTATATAACGTTGAGAGAATCTGCCATTCAAGAAGGCATTACAAATTTGTATCCATCATATTACAAAGTGCAGCAAGCCAAGATGGATTGCTTTCCTCCGAAAGACGCAATCACTGTTACAGATACAATGGCCAAAGTAGCTCTTCAAGCACTCCTTGACATAACTGTTAAAAGAATAATAAAAAGTTTACCTGACGAGATTACAAACCAATCAATGATAATAATATCGAAATGGGGATTTGATGGTGCCTCAAGTCAGAGGACATACAAACAAGGTTTTGATGGAGATGGAAAAAGTGATGAATCAATTTTCATGACCACTTTGGTCCCGCTAAAACTCACCGCTGGAAATGAGGTCATATGGGAAAACAAAAACCTTGTTCAGCGTTATATTGTCGTCCTGTGCAGTTTATCTTCATAAAAGAGTCGAAATTAGGCGTAAAAGAACAGCTGTCCGCAATGGAAGAAGAAATACGATCACTGAGTAGCACCGAATGCGATACAAACCGAATTACACACAATCTTATAATGACTATGATAGATGGGAAGGTATGCACCTATCTTTCAGAAGCAACCTCACCTGCAACGTACTATTTGTGCTTGGCAAAACCTTCTGAAATGAATAATTTGGAAGTAGTTACGAAAAATGAAGTTTCAACCGATCTATATAAATTTGGAATATCTTCACTGCACGCTCGCATAAACTGCATGGAATGTCTATTGCACATAGCATACAGGCAAGGTTTAAAGACTTGGTCCGTAAGAGGAGAAGAAAATAAACGAATATTGGAAGAAAAGAAAAAAGAAATTCAAACTAAGTTCAGAAAAGAAACAGGTTTATTAATTGATGTAGTTAAGCAAGGATCGGGAACAACCAATGGTGGGAATACGGCGAGAAAGTTTTTCGAGTTCCCTGAAAAAACGGCAGCTATAACTGGGCTTGATGAAGAGCTCATACGCAGATTTGCAGTAATACTGCAAGTCATTTCATCAGGTGAAACTATAAAAATAGAAAAATTTAAGGAATATATCCGAAAGACTGCAGAAAAGTACACAGAACTGTATAATTGGTACTATATGCCAGCAACCGTGCATAAAGTTCTTATACATGGTGCCGACATAGCCAATGTAGCGATTGTACCCATTGGTAAACTATCTGAAGAAGCCTCAGAGGCTAGAAATAAAGACTTTCGCAAGTACAGGGAGTCTCATGCTCGAAAGACTAGCAGGGTTAATAATAATCAGGATATTTTAAATATGCTGCTTCTTTCATCAGACCCTTACATTTCTTCCACAAGACCTGTACTCAATGCAGCACGGAGGAAAGAGTTAAGTTCCGAAGCTTTAGGTCTTATATCTATTAACACAGAACACCTTGAGACAGAATTTGTAGATGTAAGTAACATTGATCCAGAAGACACAGATTCTGACACAGATGCTGATATGGATATGGTCTTTTAATATGTTCTAATTGTTTTACAGAAACTTTGTAACTTATATGTAGGTACATAATACGTGTTTTTTTAAATAATTATTGTTTATGATAACTTGTAATATAGAAAAATTTGCCTTGTGTCTAAAAAAATAGTAATATTTATTTCGTGTGAATTGTTTAATCGCCTTTGTAGTTTGTAATTATTATTCTTTCCTTTTTAAAAATAATGACTGTATTTGATAATTATGCTTTTACTTTAACTAAATATAAAAATGTAATATATTTTCATTATTATGATAGGTGAAATATTACATTAAAATTGTAACAATAATTAGGTGAGTTGATATATTATTTATAGGTCGTAATGTACCTTGTATAATGAATAAAATGCAAAATGAAAATTTAAAAATATATTTAATTTTTTTTCACCTGAAGTCCATCGAGTGCCCCATATGTGCTATATGTCAAAAGATAGTAAAAAATAGGAACATTATTTATGCCGGAGGAAATAACGGGCACTCGCACGAGAGCCGAAAAATATCGATTTTCATGTTTTTCTCCATACAAATTAAAGTTCAAAAAATCTTTTCTGCGTCGTTATCACCTAGGTTCATAAAATATGATATAGTTTGGGCTTCTAATAAGATTCTGTCTTGGTTTCCAATAAGAAAAAGCATGTTTAGAAAAAAAAAGTTCTATGTCTATAGGAAGGGCTTTTTCGATCCACTGTGCGGCGTAAGCGCAAAAATCAAGTTTTTGCTTATTTACAAGAAAACAACACAACTTATGAAAAAACTGGAAAGTAAAAAAAAATTAAAATTAAACAGTTTCAGTTTCATTCATTCATATGAATGAATACTTTATTGCACTAAAAATAACAAAATAAAAACCTTATACATAATCAAACCATACATTTATACCATAATAATCAGCGCAATAGGCGGCCTTATCGCTGAGAGCGATTTCTTCCAGGCAACCTAGGTAGGGAGAAAAAGATACACGGTAGAGCACGTAGAAGAAAATAGTCCGTAAAATACATAGGTACCACATACCATAAAATACAATGCGGAACTAACTTAGGAGCTAACCTAGAAGTATGCCTACAAATAACTTTATACAACAGGAGCTACAGAAAGACATTTAATAAAATTAACCTACGAATCAAAACATAAGTCATTTCAATACACCGCAGGGTTCCTGAGATCTCGACCAAATTATGCGCGAAACACGTGCACTTTCACGATAAAAACACGTGCACTTTCACGTTTTTTTATCGCATTTTTTTTTCTCAATCGTGTTATACGTTTAACGAACCAAAGAAAAAAAATTTAATTTTATGTAATTCGAGTTGTTTACCACGGGATTCTGTGAGTACTGAGATCTAGGCCTAGCCTGACAACCAAACCCGTTAGGCTCGCGCCTTAAGGCACTGTGAATCAAGTTAGTTATGTAACGTACTTAAAATGCATCATCGTCATCATCACCATCATCAACCTATATTATTCCACTGCTGGACATATGCCTCCCCTAATGAGCGCCATAGCGCCCTGTCTTCAGCTTACAGCCTCCAGCATCTGCCTGCAGTCTTTCGCAGGTCGTCGTCCTGGCTGGAGACATAAAATTATCTATCTATCTACTAGGACACTCTAAGGCCATTATTATTAGAGTTTACCCAGTCATCGACCTATGCTTTAGTGTTAGCTTTCTATGGCATAAGCGTTACTCAAGCATGACTGAGCAAGCTTTTACAATACATATAATGTTGCCTCAGATTTTAGATAGATAGATAGATAAGATTTTTTATTAAGTTCACACACAAACAGCACAGGAAAACATAACAAATCAACAAAAACGGTATTTAGGTAAGAATAATTATTAATAATACATAATAATATTAATAATACATAAAGAAAAAAAAATTAATACAAAAGCTAAACAACCAAAAATAAACACAATACCTAAAATAGACCACCCTATTTTGAGCCTATTTTTTTTATTTTACCCTATTTTGAGTTTCGACAAGAAGAAACATAAGATTCCACAGTTGAGCAAAAATATGAAAAGACTGAAATTCTTCAGATTTGCATACGATCACGGCGCTGTACCTGTCTACGTCATAAACTCAGAGAAAACAGCTACTAAATTTATTTCTAACTTTCGTTGGGAAACCAGCCAAGACAATATGACAAATCACAAAACAAAATAGTATACCTACTGGAGATAACTTTTGACTGAAATCATAATAGTTGTCGCCAAGTCTTATAGCCAACGAAAATAACATGTATTTTATGAGACTTATACTCTTATGTCTAAAACCAATTGGTAACATTGCAGTTCACGTTTGCATTTACTATAACGGAAATTATTAAATTCTAAAACGGAAATTTATTAGAATATATTAAGGTCTATAACTTGTAACATTTAGATGCATTTCATATTGATGGCATCAGATGACAGACAGCTCGCGGACTACTCGTTTGAAGCTTGTGGGAAGCCATTTTGTCACTGTAAAATGTATCTAAAGATAACGAGTTTATGCCCATATTTGAATGCACGTTTTTGTGTTGTGTGCTAGCATAATAAATTCTAACATGTTCACTTCAAAAATGTAAACTTATTCCGTTCTGCATTCCAGATCTCAGAAAGATCAATTAATTGGTTCCTAATGTACTTAACATATAAGAGGTGTACAAATGTACTAGTTATATGTAGTTTGACCGACATTGATCGTGGCAATTGTGTCGTAAGAATCGACCACCCTAACTCAGCCCGTAGATGTCATAAGAGCCGACTTAGGGAACCTACCACAGAAAGGGCAGCACTTTCCTTCTGTGTATTTTCAACACCTCCACTGCGATCACTAATCCGTCTGCCAAGCGTGGTGATTATGGCAAAACCCCTTTTTTTTGGGGAGGTATGTTCAGCAGTGAATATATGTGTAATGAAGGGGATATTGACTAATACCGATGATCTAAACATACAATTTACTTAGATTAGGTAAGTACTCAACGACCAAATTCAAACAACTCCCAAGCAGGTAGCATGAAGTCAAACAAGTTCTCCCAGTGCGCCCTGCACTTGCCTACACAACATTCAAATGCCAACTGTTTCAATTCTGTAAATTCTGTAGATAGTGACCGCAAACAGGGGTCCTCGCAGCCAAAGTGCATTACCGATTACGTTCATTTGTTCTGCAGAAGCCGTGCCAAATGTCTCCGCGTAATGAATTAGTCTCGAATTCTGGCTTCACCTGTACTTTCGCAATTATGACAATTTTGGTGGTCCTTTTGTTCGAATCAGCTTCAATAGGAGCTACAATGGCCAATTAGACACAAAAGTTGTTGACACAAAAGTCTGTGATAGACGTGTAACAAAAAAGTGAGTACTACAGGAAGCGGGCATAATATATTTATATCTATCTTGACATAAAATTCTTGTTAATTTATTATATGTATATAATTATAATAATAATAATAATAATAATAGTTTTTATTCAAATAAAGGTCTTATAAACAAAACAAAGTTATGTGTATTATAGACCTATTTCACTTGTTAGTTTCGACACCTCGCTCTAACTAAGTTCAAGACTTGTGATATAGACGCGAGGGTTCTCTACCTCGGTAAGTTTACACTATTATAGGACTTGCATAATGTATATAAAAACGTTAAGAAAACTGTACTATACTTAAAAAACTACTATAAACTTATTCATATTTAATAATACATTACATTAAAATAAAACCAAAAGTAAAGTACGGTGTGAGTGTAAAAGTGTGTGTATGTGTGTGAGTGTGTGTGAGTGAGTGGAGTTGACTGTGGACTAAGTAACTGTTTTTAATAGACTTTCCGTTTTATCATAGTCAAGGGTTAGTAAATATGATTTTATCTTATTTTTGCATTGTCTGTAATTTAAGTTAGAATTTTATTGTAGAAGATGTGATGTGATATCATATCTTCCCAAATTTAGTTTAAAATTATTAGACTTTATAAGTGGTAGTTATTAAAGGACTCAAATGCACACATAAGTTTGTGTAATGTGTACATAAGTATGTGTTACATCACACTAATATTACAAATGCGAGAGTCTGGTTGTTTGTTACCTCTTCACGCCAAAACTACGGAACGGCTGTTGATCAAAAATGAAAATGCTATGTAGTTCTAGATCTGTTTGTAATATCATAAAGGGTATTTTTATCACAGAAAAACCAAATATAAAATAAATTCATTACAAAGAAACGTAACCACAATAAACGTAGAAACCTTCTCACACAGTCCACACACCACCAGAACCTTGCAAACCAAAGCCAGCCGTGCGGAAAATTAGAAACGTCGATATCCTCAATAGTATTGCGGGACCCCGAGATTTTCAGATCGAAAGTATATTAAGGTTGAGTTGTTTCTACACTCGGATATTTGTGCTGCAAGCAGCTGCCCATCTAGCAGATATGGGCAAAGCTTAGCGGCTTGAAATGGTCTCAGTTGATTTATAATAAACTAGCTGCAGCCCGCGACTTCGTACGCTTTTTTCCGGAATAAAAGGTAGCCTATGTCCGGCCCCGGGATACCATCAACCTCGCTGCCAAATTTCACCGAGATCCGTTCAGCCGTTCTTGAGTTATAAATAGTGTAACTAACGCGACTTTCTTTTATATATAGTGTAACTAACACGACTTTCTTTTATATATATAGATAGATATAGAAGATTTAGATTTGGTCATCCTGATGAGGTTGTAATTGGCTACATTTAACTTAAACTCTGAAACTTAATCTTGAGTTATAGGACTTAATAGATTCAGTTAATTGTCCTTTCCTCCAAAACTACCTTTATAATTCTTACCGCTAAGGTTTGGAACTCGCTGCCTGCTTTCCGGCCAACTACAACCTGGGTCACTCCAAAACATCAGTGAATAGGTGTGTCTCTCTCACTCTTGTGAATGACTTCGTGTCACATCGTCGGGCACATCGTCATTTACCATTAGGTAAATGACGATGTGCCCGACGATGTGGTCAAACGAAGGTCTATCCACGGTAAAAAAGAGCTTAAGAGTAGTTTCTCGAATTTGTACGACACTCAAGTCACTCTAAACTGAAGTAACTACGTTCTCTTGAAGCTAACTCAATCACATTCATTTAAAAACATTTTCTTTACCAAAGTAACTGCAGCAAAGTGCCTACCAACATTTCACCCCATTTCTGTGCGAATTATTTCCCTCCAAAATTTTACATAAAGTTACTCGCTCCAAGTAGCAATTCCATGTTAAATGAGGCACGATAAAATTGGCTGTTCATTACGTGTTGTTTCTCATACGTCGAGATATTGGCTACAGACTATAAAGAAGGGGCTGTAAAGGGTGGCACGAGATAAAATTGCACTAAGGATGCAGCTAGGTACTAAAACATTTTCACGTTTCGGAGTCGGGCCTGAACTTCGCAACAAATTCTGATGCGATTAGTTTTGCCTTACCAATGATTTATTTAATTGATTTCTATATGCAATTTATAATAGAGTGCGGAATTGACGAGTGCTAGCAGTCAGCTGTAAGCAAAAATGGCAATGGTTAGGTGCTTAGGCGTGAGCTTTGGCGTAATTTCGGTTAAGAACACAAGAAATGTCCCGATGCGTAAAGCCAAAAATAAAGCTATAATTTTGAGATGAGTGATCACGTTCTGTAACACCTTATACCTATGTGGGTGTTACGGGAATTATTTATGTGAAAATGGGTTCTTTGGGTACGCTAGAGATGTGTATTTTCTTATTTTTAAGGAGAGCGGTGGATTTTGATCAAGCCGTTATGGAAAATGAAACGGTTACGCCTTGCAAGAGGCTTGAAATATTAAAAATATCCGTCTCGTATTATGTGAGCTTTTTAACTTTTATACGTGCGTAGTATAAAATTTTTTTATTGTTTTTGGAGGGTGTGAATTATTATTCACGATTATACTGAAGTCCAATTAAAAAATATTAAAATTACGTGTGTGAGACTTGTTAAGTTCTAAATATTGTGACAAAAAACTTACACCAATAAGCTGACCCAGGGTGATCAAGTTTGTTTAGCTACCCACAACCTCCTTGAACAAATATCAGAGTCCTGAGTTCGGTTCGCCCATAATAACGAGACGTCATCCTGACGTCACATTTTTAAATAGGATTTAAGTAGTTTTATGTCCACACGATGAAAATAAATATATAAAAATATATTATTGCCCTGTATATAACAATAATAAAATTGTTACTTTATTATTTTTCAGGCAGGATAGGATTGGTTCAAATCGAAGCGGTAACATTGGAAATATAGATACGTTGCCAGCTGTCCAAAACTATTCTTTAGGAAACTGCTAAACATAGAATTCATCAAATCAAACAAAAGCAAACAATACTATAAATAAATAACAGAGAAAGTGAAATATCTGTTGTTATAAAATTTCCTCATTCCGCTACAATAGCAGCAATAAAGGCTTCAATAAGCTCGATGGCTGAAGTTACTGCCGATTCGAGTACTTTGTGGCTGATCGAAGATTAAGCTGCATCTACACGATAATTTTTTTAACCTTATAGCTGCACTGATTTTTAAGTTTTAATATTAAATTCCGATGTAAGTGGGTAATTATGGTACTACGGTACATGTACCTACTCACGACGAACATTTCACTGGTTAATATTTACTTTTTATGCTTTGGAGCTCTGACCTCAACGGCGATAAAGGCACGAAACCATTCATATTTTTTTTTATTACTTACATACCCTTCCCCTCACATTATAGTCAAACTTTACTCAATCAACTTTAGTCAAACTTATTTCTTTTTATTGATTCCTTTCCAAATTTATAGGATAAAACCAATTATTTACTACACAATTTGACGAAGTTTTCGCAACAAATTAAATCCTAACAGACTTGTACACTAATCCTAACTTTTTACAAACAGCGCCGCCGTCGTAAACCAAAACCAGAAACACTTCCAATAATGGCTTTCTGCAGCATAACTTCTATATGATGGAATTACCTACCCGGCTTTGCATCATCCGGATCGGAATAACCCGGTTCTTGTAGTAGTCTACTTTGAAAAACGAAAAACGAGCTTTCGAATGATAGATCGTAGGCACTTGCACCCTTGCACCCTACCACCACGTCGATTCGTACACGTACGTACTTTTACCTACTTCTTCTATCCATCAACTGACACCATTCTGCGAACGTTTGTGACAGTGTGTTTGTTACCAGACAACGATAAAACTAGGTACTTATTGAATTGGACTGAGTCTGAATGCATGTAGAAATATATAATAATATAATATATAGTCTCTACCTAGAATTTCTTATAAGCTACCTAATTTCCGGAATAGCTTGTGCAAAGCCAAGAGCAGTATCAATACGATTATAAAGATCAAAATCATCTTCATAGTAGAGTCATCGAAAACACAGGACAGGATCGGTCGTCAAATCCAAAACATCTTATAAGTAGTAAAACGATCCCGTTATACAAATCTTCGTATTTAGTGTTTCAAAGTAGACCTCTTTGTTCACCCAGTGAGCTACGAATTTGATTGGTTAGGAGTAAATATTGGCGTAGTGCAGGCAGTGTCATTAAGCCAGTGAATGTAACCAGAGATTGATTGGGGTACTTTTGTAGAGACCACGGTACGGATACTGGACTTTCGGGAGTAGGAAGCAATATATCGTGCTCAGTTTAGATTGTATGGTGTTGGAGTTTGTTTACAACTGGAATTTGTTACCTACTTTTTAGATTTTGGTCTTGTGACGAATACTTACCGGAATCAATAATTTCTGAAAGCCTTTTAGTTGCAATTTAAAGGTAGGTACTTAGGTAGGTAGCTACATAAATAGTTATTTTTGAGAAAAAGAAACGTCATTATAACGGTAATAGATATAAGACATAACCAGAACATATCTCGTCTACCTAAGTGAATTGAAAATCAATCATACGAACGCTGGAATCGTAAACAAAAAAGCCCCGGTTCATAAAAAGGCAGTGAGTGAAAAGAGTAATTTTCTCCTCCATAAAAACAGTTGAACAGTTATTTATGGTGATACCGCAATCTATACAAGGGATTTGCCTCGGGCAGGGCATTAACGATTACGCTTTATTTTCACAAAAATATTGCTTTGATAAGTAAATTCTTTCTTTTCAAGCTCCACGCAATTATAAAAAGGTAATCCAAGACTAGGTGTTCCTGGAAGTGATTACGTGGAAACGGTAGTTATAAGATTTTTCTTCTTATTTAGTACCAGTAGGCCATAGCTATAGCCATAGCTCAGAAATGGATAAAGCTAGGTACCACAGAGTGGCTAGTACGTGTTTGCACAATATTAAACTGAAACAAGCTTTCGTTTCAATTACGGATGTAAGCGGGTTAACTACGAACCTTATTTGTGTTGGAAGAGTGAGCGCACGGCAGCGGTAAAGGCGTGTCGCCAACCGCACTCACCCTGAAGAAGTCCCTCGTTAACCAACCCATACTAAGGTGGCATACATGCGACATGAGTACTCAGTATAGCGCCGCAAGATGCCAAAGTTTTGTCATTTCGATTTAATCCAAACCGTTTCGCCGGTAGTTCCTGTACATGAAAACCAGAATGTGAAAGTTTTGTCGCTTCAACACTGTTTTCCATTAAGATAAGGTTTTACGAAATTCAAAAACAGAAAGGCCCTCGTTGAAACAGGCTATACACAAATGCATGTTCTAATTGCTGCCAGGAAGCGAATGCAAAAATCGCAACAGTGGTAGAGCACTCGTAAATGTAAACAATCTGTATGCAAATCACGCGGCGTGTCTCACGCGCAGGATAATGTCAAGCGCTTTTAACGCTGCGAGTGGCTTTGTGAGGCCGATGTACGCTGAAGCACAGCGTAGGTAGGAATGAATATATAAATAAACACTTTTTTGATGGTAGACGCAACAAATTGATAGTCCTAAAACAAATAGCTGGTTTACACGTTACGAGCTAGCGTACGAGTCAGCCTGCCGAGTAGCTGCAGTGCAGTAACTCGCACCGTATGGACGTATATTACGAGCTACTGTCTTACTCGCACGTGCGAGTAAGACAGTAGCTCACATGCGAGTTTCTATGACATTTTTTAGTTTCACTCGCCTAGCGCATGAGAGCAGCTCGCACATCACTCGCATCGTAAGGACGCGTTCGGCAGTAGCTCGCAGTGTAGAAAAACAGTTGCGACTTGCGAGCGGTACCTGTATTTTTGATTGCTGCGCCTACGCGCGTTTTCAAATTCAAAATGGCTGCGGATAATATTTCATTCACCAATCTCTACAGAAGACGATACATTTTATGGAATAGTTTTTCTATAATTTTTTAAAGTTTTTTATAGGCATTCCAATTCATAGCCTAATATTGTGGTCATAGACCTTAATACAGTTTTTTTATCCAATCACGTTGATCCACATCTCGACAACTCGCGTTAGACTAGGCAGCTATTCGCATCATGTGGACAGCACGGTCGAGCCCAGCTACTGGCATGCGAGTTTACAATGCTAGCGTACCCAAAGTCAAAAACTCGTTATTTCCATAAATACAATAAATGTACACTTAGAAAAGGTCAAATTCTACTGTCAGGTCAGCAGATCGCAACGTTTAAATTAGCTTTAATGAACAAAATAGTACACAAGGCAAATTTCATACAAAAATTTGCTTTTTTGTATGAAAGCAAAATTAAATGTATATCAACAAAATGATTGCGCAGAAAAAAGTGTGTAACCATTGACGTACGTATTTTAATATGCCATTTATGGACTGATAGAAAAAATTTAGGCGTATTATTTTTAAAATAGTGTTGATAAAAAAAAACAAATTGTTCTTAATCCCCATAGGGATTTCTGTTCAAATAGTCCGATAAAGTTAGTCTACGCTTTAGTAAATAGAGCTCCTTACCACAAATGGTTGCCAGCCAACGCGATTTCACCCGATGTTCTTTTGTTAAAGTCACCTCGCGTTAGCATATTTTCTGTCCTCTCGGTTAAAGCCCCCGGTGGTTTTTACACTCCTAAAACAACAATGACAACACGCATATTGATTTGAATTATGGTTTTTGTTAAGTGATTATGTATCAAATTGACACTGTTTTGGATATAACATTTTTGTAAGGCTGCTTTAATAACAGCTAACATTTACTCATAATGGCTGAAAACTATCAGGCATTTAACGTAATGATACAAAGGGTTTGGCACTAATCACGAACATCCAGACGCTCTGTCTGTACCCATTTAGACCCATTTTGACTTTGCATTCCGTTGTTACACTGCGTACTACGTGGGCGGCGGCCAATACATTTTCGAAACCCAAATCCAAAAAATATATGGGACGCCACTTTTTTTTACATTTTTTGAATTTGGGTTTTGAAAATGTATTAGCCGCCACTTCACAATCGCGTCAAGTTCGCTCACGTTACTACGTGAGCTACCTACGCAACAGAATGCAAAGTCAAAATGGGTACAGTCAAAGAGTGGCCTTATCTGTACCACAGGTTTTATAATACCTCTATACCTAAGTAAATAATCGTTATTAGTGTTATTTGAAGTTAAATAAATACATTCAAATTTGAAATGACCTAATTAAACCTATTCAATGGTGTTACCTAAGCAGTAGCCAGTAAGGCAGGCATTATCATCTTCATCATCATCATCAACCTATCGTAGTCCACTGCTGGACATAGACCTCCCCTAATGAGCGCCATAGTGTCCCAGTCTTCAGCTTGCCGCATCCAGCATCTACCTGCAGTCTTTCGCAGATCGTCATCCCACCTGGCCGGAGGGCGCCCTACACTACGTTTGCCGAGTCGCGGTCTCCACTCGAGAACACGTTTACCCTAGCGGCTGTCGAATATTCGCGTGCTATGGCCGGCCCACTGCCACTTCAGCTCGCTAATTCTCTGAGCTATGTCGATAGATTTGGTTCTCTGTCGGATGTATTCGTTACGAAAATGTTTATTCCTTCAGAGAATCTCCGAGCATAGCTCTTTCCATAGCTCGCTGAGCGACTTTGAACTGGTGGACCAGCCCTACCGTGAGTGTCCACGTCTCAGCTCTGTAGGTCATAACCCGAACCCGAACGCTGGCCAACCTAGCTGAATCCTCCTCTTGGCCTCCTTCTCGAAACTGTTTTTACCTAACTGCAGAAAGCTTAGGCAGGCATAATTATATTATTATGATAATGTCACATCGAGTGGATTTTCGCTTTTGCAATGTAAGCACTTAGGTACGTAATTGTCCAAGAGAAACAAAACCTTTGTTTCTCTGTTACTAATAATATTATTTCCCAGATTGCCATCTCTAAGGCAACATTTACACTAAACACTTGTTGTTCCTACTAAATAAGCCTATCCTATGAACTATCGGTTCCTCTCTCACACATAAGACACTGTATGTTTGTCTTTGTTTACCTACACGCATGTAAGACGTTGGAATGCGTAAAGATGACGAAGCAACTCTTTAAGTCCGTTCGTTAGTAATCTTATTCCAATTTATTACACCCAATTTCGTGTTAACTTACTCCAATAGCTTACAGGATAATGTAGGCCTCATGCAGCCCTTCCAGCACAAGCCAAGCCAATGAAACTATACTTATCTCAAAATGGCTTCATATTGGCTAGTCTTACGACAAAGAAAAGCAATTCACGATGGCCTTTAAATTGTTTAACTAGCTTATGCCCAAGGTTTCGCATGAGTTTTTAGCGGTATAAAAATAGCTTAAATGCTGTCAGTCTGACTTGTGTTGTAGATTTGGAGTGAAGAAGTAACAAATACCCAATATAACCAAACTATCGCATAATTTTGGAATGAAATGAATGATTTGGATACAAGAGACTTGACTTAGAACCTTTAAGATTAGAAATGGATTCGAGCAAAGGCCAAATTTACGTCAACGAAGTCACACTAATGCGAATGTTTGCTATCTCTTCACGCCAAAACTAATAAACGGGTTGAGCTGAAATTTTCCATAGAGTTCGTTCTAGACCTCGGTTAACATTACTTTTCTTACCTTTATACCTGGATTTTTATCCCGAAAAAACGCGTGCGAAGCCGTGAGCAGAAGCTAATAGTTTATAATTATAAGCTACGATTCATGATACGTTAAAATCACAGAAATCTCAATAATATATTCAGATTTCTGTGGGTAATATACAACACAAAAAATACGAATTACAAAAATGTTTATTTCATTAATGAAATATTACATTAAACATTGTTCCTTGTACGGAACCTCCTTTTTAGTATCAAATAAATGTTTTATCAGTATCAAATATCATACATTATTAATAGTTATAGTTTCTTAAGTCAAAAACTCTTTATTTCCATAAATACAATAAATGTACACTAAGAAAAGGTCAAATTCTTATTACAAAAAAACGTTTTACATAAGTGCGTTAAACCAAATAAGAAGAAATATAAATCAATGTTGAACAATTTTTAATTTGTAGTAAATTTTACATATACTATTTTACTAAAAGAAGCAGAAATAAACGAATAAGTAAAAATCTCCCTTACGCCGCGCCGTGGAAAACTGGCTTTAGGAAACCGACCACGTCTTTATTGCGTTGTACGCTTTAGCTAGATAGTAATTTGGTTTAGCTTCTGTGACCTGACCGTATTACAGGAGTACATACCTCGGTTACAGCATAAATTTTGTGCTCTGACTATTTTTGTTAATATTCTTGCAGGTAAGGTAAAGTCCGGATAGTTGCTACAATGTTAGGGGTTCGTGTCCTATTTAAAAAACGCAAATTTAAAAATAAATAAAATAAATAATGCTGGACAATCCACACTGCATCTTCTAGCCCCAAGCTAAGCAGAACTTGTGTTATGGGTACTAGATAACTGCTATACTTAATACAATACACTACATACATACATAGATAGGTTTTTTTATATACATAGAAAATACCCAGAACACCCGGAAGAAATATTTGCAGTTCATACAAACATTTGTCCCAAGGCGGGAATCGAACGCGCAGCTTCCTGCTACGCAGGCGGACCTTCGCCCGCCGTGCCGCATCGGTTGTCCGCGTGCTATCAGAATGCCTGTATCGCGATTTTCACATGTTAAGTTTTAAAACCTTTTTTTTAGCGCTTTACCTATCCTACACATTTCTGGTGGAAAGCCTAGGGTTCCTGCAAAAACCACGAGCCCCGCGTATAAATTCCAAGAAGTTTAAAATTAAACCAGCTTATAACTTCATTAAAACTTTATAGTCTCGGATTAAAGAAGGAATAGTCGGGTCTGGTGCACTGAAAGCAAACACATAATTGCCGGCTGGAGATTACAGCGGGTCGTTAAGGAAAATGTCTTTGCGTTGCGATATCTTACTATAATGCTTTCCATTTACTTTGGATGGTGCATCTTCTGATAATTTCAAAGGTTACGTACGGAGGTAAGCTCAATTTGTGAATTTCTTACCTTTATACCTATAAGGAATTGTTTAATTGTCCATGGTGTGGTTAAGGTTTTATCCCCTGAGGCGATTGCGATGTAAAAAAGTCTTGCTTCAAAGTCATCGCATTTTTGTGTAGTGCAAAAATTCCTAAATTTATGTAAGAAAATAACGCCTTTTTGGGGGTATTTAGAGTACTCTTGGTGCGTGAGTCTGACTCACACTTGACGAGATTTTATTATATCGTACAATTTTTAAACAATGATTTTATCAAATTACTTGTGGACGACAAGTGTAGGCTGGTGTTGAAAATTAGATTCAAAGTGTTTATTTTTCTCAGAGGAACAGTTTTTTAATCAATTTCTACAACAATAACTTGGCATACCAATTTTTATAGCTCCAGACTCGTTCAAGATGTTCAACATCGCTGTCTCCGACGGGTTTCGTTCAATTTGCCGAATCTTGCTCGCCTTTGACTTGCTGTTGTGAATAGAATCCAAATTACTTGAATTGTCTACAGCTCTCAGCATTCCCGATGGGGGGACGACTTCACCAAATGGTTGGAATTCTACAAACTAGGTGCGCACATTTTCTTGATATTGGACTTTGGGGAATAGTTGGATCACCATGTTAAATAAGTTTTTAACACATTTCTGAGTTTACTGGTACGTGCTCTAACTTACCAGCTGCCTATTGGCAGTGCGGGGAAAACGGAGATAATAATTGTTGTAATAAATGTTTTGAAAAAAAAACTAAAAGTGGACTTCAAATTCCTTAATAATCACACTGTTTAAGTTATGCGGGTCAAATAGTAATCCCCTGGGAATATATTTTTTATGGGACCATTTCGGGATTATTTTACTATAAAATAGCAAAATAATCTTTATAATCACACACAAAAGAATGTGATATCGACGAACAACATAGAACCTCCTCCTTTTTTTGTGTCAGATAAAATATTCCTCTGTTTTTCTAATTTATCACGAGTAATTTTTCGTTGTAATACGTAATTTTAATGTGCTTTAAAACAATATTACGAGTAACTTCAACTTCAAAGACCATAAAAACTGTTCTTTGCAGATCTTCTTTATTTAATTTTTACCTAGGTCTTGGACTGCTCGCATTATCAATATCTATTGCCATGGGTGTCAAGCCTTTTCATGTGTATGTTGATCTTCCGTGACGCATTATGTAAGTTAGAACTATAATTACTGAAACTTTGCACGTTGTGGCCGCGTTGAATGCACATTTCAAGTAAACGCCCATTACAACGGCCGTAATTTCGGATTTGCTGGAAAAGTTGTTTACTAAATACATTTTGGCTGTACAATAATGGTTGTTGTTTGCATTAGCATATGGACTGCTAAAGGTGCTGTGTTTAAGGCAAAAAAACCTGATTAAATCTGATAGATCTGATAGAATCTAAATAACAGGATTCTGTAAATTCATTTTACATAATTCCATTAAAGGGCGAAATACAAGAAACCTAGATTAAACTTAAGCATAAGTTAAGCATTAGTATAGGTATATGTGACAAAAACAGTTCAACAAATAGTTCACATGATTATCGTCCCTTGATTAAAATTTAAAGGTTAAAGAGACGTTTATGAAATCTATAATTAATTTTAAAACAAAGAGCGAGTTTTGCATTATTTGCAAAACTTAAATAATTCAAGTCAAGAGTCCAAAGAAAGCCAAATAAACTTCTACCGGCTATGGCCTAATTTTGCTAGGGCACTATTAAATTTTTTTTGAGAGAAAGCCAATATATTTGGTATTTGGAAATGTTATGTTTATGAAAATCGATGCAGCCTTACTAAAGTTAAAATGGTTTTAGTTAAGTTAAATCGTCAGTAGTTTTCAATTATGTGTAAAATCCATAAGCAAAAAGAACTCCTACAGTAGATACCGTTATTTACGTACTCACGTGTCGATTCAGTTTAGAAGGACAAAGTCACTGTAAAGTTGATAGTGCTTTGAAATGGACGCCTGTGTTATATCCGAAGCACTGAGCCGTTTTGTTCAAGATAATGAACTGTGAAGCGCGAAGTGATCCTGCTCGAACCAGGCTGAGCTTCCTGCAAGCGGAATTTATAATAGAAAATTGTTTATAAAATTAATTTGAAAATAATACGAATAAACTCCTCTGCGCCGCTCGTAGCTGCTTCGTGTCACCTGCGTAGCCCACGGAACACTTTTGAGTAGCAGTACCAGAAAAGCACTAGGATCTATTTACATTTATCATTCCATACTTTTATTTTTTTACCAGTGTCTTTAGTCACGGGTTCGTGTGTATCTACATATATAAGCACGAAACAATTTTTTTCGTGCGAAATCAATCGCTATGAGCGATTTTGGTGAATGAGGATCCCATAGATACTCGTGTGAATCCCGTGATTGTCTTAGCTACATTTTGCAGGCTTTTGCCCCCTCATTTTGCAAAAAAACGTGAAATACTGAGTCTGGCTTTAAATTAATTACCTACTTGTACAATACATTGTATTATCATATTTTCTCTAGTTCCAACAGTTTGCGTACTCCTTGACTATTGTCAATAACATAACGATCAGGTTACACTACTAATAACGACAACTCAATAAAGGAAACTGAAAATTCTACTTTGAGGTCTTTGAATAGGGACATTGACTATGCAGCGAATATTTAAGTTACACTGCTTCATAAGCTTTGGTCTCATGATCAGTATGCAGTACGCAGTACGCTCCGAACTGCATACTGCGTACTACCCTTTACCGCTGACGCAGACTTCGACGGAACAAAAGACAACTCAAGACGTTTTCCATACGATTTATGTGTTCGGCACCGCATAGCGCATATCGCAGCTTACACACGGCGTGGTGATGTAAGTTTTTTGAATTTGGAATTCGAAAATGTATGGGCCATCGCTTCTTGATTGCGCCAAGGTCGCTTACGTAGGATGCGTCCTCATAGATGGGGTCTTCAAAATCATTGTTCTCTATAGACCTATTCAAATCACAGTGACAGAAAAGAGAGTGCATCTGTGTTTGCTCAAACACTTGTGCACTATAATACGTCCTGCGCACATGGCTAGTCTCAGTTAAGACTGTCCAACTGTGGCAAAAATTCGGCTAGGAGGACATTATAATTATTCTACTCAATCTTTTAAAACTAATTCTTTATTGAAAATTATCCAAACGTATCCATCCCACACATAAGAACAGATTGACCCAAACTCCGCTTTGGTATCGGTTTATTTTAATTGAAATGGATTTTCCCATTTTTTTGTAGGGTATCAATTGGGATAACACGCTGAAAGGAGTGAGCGTACACTCGCATTATTAAAACGATACAGGGCAATATTTTAAACGAGTAAATCCGAGAGAACCGACGGGCTGGCAATTATCGAGGAGATTAATACTGTATTACTTATTAAAAATTTATGGGGACGAATGTTGTGACCGTAAACATATTTGCAAAACTTTTTTTAAGTTTGTGGTGTAATTGAAATTGGCATGATTGACAGATAGAGAACGCACTTCTATTGAAGTTCATTATTAGCTGGCTTCAGGAGATCGTATCCTAGCTGTATTACGAAGTTCTCACACTGAGAAAAAAACCAGAAATAGTATATGCATATTACTGCCGCCAAGAAACTATTAGCTGTTGCTGCTCACAGCTAAGCATGCCTCTCTTAAACAAGATCTGTCAAGTGCGAGTGTGACTCACGCGCCGAGGGTTTCGAACGGTTGTCAAGTACATATTCCAATATGTACTAGAATGTGATGTGTGGGTGTATGTGATGTGTGAGTGTGTGTGTGTGTCTGGTTAGAGACTTTGCTATTTGATGAATACCAAGAAATTAAAGGTACCTACATTTCAGATGTATCGGTTTGCAAACATCGGATTAAGTATAAAGGGTAATAGTAAAATTTTCGTCTTTTTTCAAAATATTTGAAACTGTATAAAACGTACAGAATTTTTTGAAAATGATCCCCCCCCCCCCCCCCCTTTTTTTGACCATGTTCAAAAAGTGTTCCACTTACAGACTTCTCTATATTTTTCCTGTAAAATATAGTTCCATATCTACAAACGCTACATACATTTCAGATGGATCGCTCTGCAATCTTCGGAGATAGGGGAGGGGAATAAGTATTTTTTCAAGTTTTTCAAAATATTTCAATAAGTATGAAACCTACAGAAATATTAATTACCGTTTTAAGATTAACAAACCGATACCTTTCATTTGATATCCCACTCGGTGAGGTATTCCCCACTTTTGAAAATTATCCCCCCCTTTTGATAATTTTTCAAAAAGTGGTCTACTAAAAGACTTCTCTATATTTTTCTTGTAAAATATAGATCCATATCTGCAAACGCTACATACATTTCAGATGGATCGCTCTGCAAACGCTACATACATTTCAGATGGATCGCTCTGCAAACGCTTCATACATTTCAGATGGATCGCTCTGCAAACGCTACATACATTTCAGATGGATCGCTCTGCAAACTTCGAAACCGATCTCCGATCTTCGAAACCCTAAAAATAAAGGTTTTGCCATAATCTTTAAGATCACAGCTACCGAAACAGAAAATCGTAGTTTTCAACAGCGCCATAATCATATAGCAAAATCCCAAAACATCGTATAGCAATAAACATGTTCCAGTTTACGTTCGGCAAGGCGGATTTTATTGCAATGTAACGAAGCAAAAACTACCAGTGAGTTGGATTATTTCCAGCCTTCCACCCTCATTTGAAGTTGCACTTTATTTATTGCTCGCCATCGTTGTGAATTGAATCTAAATTACTGGAGAATTCCTCGTAAGTTCTATTTTTACTGCATAGCGGAGATATCGTGCCCTCAGTTGGATGCTTCTGCCTTCTCGTTAGGGTATAACGAGATTCAATATCGTTATGTTAAATGAAATATTGGCTTTTAAGTAAAATTATAAGTACTTGACTTATATCGCGCTAGTTTTCTCACAATAGGTACCTAACTCGTAAGTAAATTTTTAATCATTTTTAAAGTCTGTATAAGCAATATGTTTTACATAAAATATATACATAATCTAGCCCTAAAGTAGATAGATAGATTATTATTTACTAAGTTCTACGTACGCAGCATTGCTAAGTAAGCAGTGTTTGTGTTATAAAATGATATACTAATACAATACATTGCATAGTTTTTTTTTTATATTTAATGAACACCCGGAACAAATATCTGCAGATCGTAAAAACATTTGTCCCAAGGATTGAACCCGCAACCTCCTGTCGCCGCCGCTAAATGAGTTACTTTTTCAAAAACTATATAACACCAAACGGAAATCTGCATTTATAGCCAATGCGCGAATCGAAAGCTAAAAATCGAGTTATCAATTTCCGGACGCCGACATAAATCGAGATCGGATGCCCGCTGCAATTTTCACGCCGCCACCAAACGTCAGGCCAAACTATTTTTCGAAATCGATTCATCAATACATCCACTATCGGAATGTTACTGGGAATTATCGGCTGTCTAACGCATATAAATTTAATTTTTATAGGAACTGACATGTGCAATGCCACTGGAAAAACACTAGAGGAAGTACTTTTTAGGAACAACGCATTAAAAGATTTATACTCCAAGCGATCAGTCTCGATATTGAAACCGTGTTGACCCATATCAAAGTCCGGAGTTTGACAGTAACATTATTAACACGTGGCAGAGGCACGAGCACAACATACCTGGGTAATGTTCCTTGTAATAACCCTTAAAAATCCCTTTTTTACTTGTTTCTCCTTGACCCTACTTCTCACCTACTCTTCACCGCGGTTTTTCCTACATAAAGTTACCCTAGGTAACTTACTAAAGTTATGTACGTATTCGCTCAAAAGTGACTAAGGTTGCAGAGTAATTTAAATTTAAGTTAGTACTTGTTGTAAGCTTTTTCTATAGTGAATATGCAGTTCATCATCATCATCAACCTATCTTAGTCCACTGCTGGACATAGGCCTCCCCCAATGAACGCCATAGTGCCCTGTCTTCAGCTTGCCGCATCCAGCATCTGCCTGCAGTCTTTCGCAGATCGCCATCCCACCTGACCGGAGGGCGTCCTACACTACGTTTGCCAAGTCGCGGTCTCCACTCGAGAACACGTTTACCCCAGCGGTTGTCGGTTCTTCGCAAAATATGGTCAGCCCACTGCCATTTCAGCCCGCTAATTATTTAATAATAATTTGCAGATGCTTAGTCACAAACAAAATATCTATCTATGTACGTAGTTGAATTGAATTGAATAATATATTTATTTTCTCTGACAAAAGGTTAACAATTTTTGAATTAAGCTTAATTTTATATGAAGTTATCTTGTTTTGCAAAAGACTGGTCCGAGAGAGATTTGTAAAACCTTACAAATCTATCTCTTATTTTTTGTACGGGTCACAAGGGTCTTACTCCGCAGAATATAATGGAAAAAAAAAAAATAGGCAGTAAAAACTACTTGTTCCAAAAATAACAGTAAATTAGGTAGACCTAGTAAATACACAAAAGCCGAAAATAAATAAATATTATATTAAATATATCAGTTATCTAGTACCCATAACACAAGCTCTGCTTACTTTGGGACTAGATGATGTTGTGTCAATTGTCCAGCATTATTTATTTATTCTTAAAGTAGGTTCCCAAATTGTTAGGCATTTTCTGCGTCCAGCAAACCTTGCCAAAATATACGCTATGTGTAAAATGATTATCTGCAGTGAAAATAAAACGATGAAGCTTTAGTTTATGTCTTGACAGCATACACAGCAAAATCCGTTCAATCTAAGGCCTAGTATTCACTAAACCGTAGAAGATTTTATAATAACCTCAGAGTAGATACTACAAAGTCTCAATTAGATATTAAAAAGGATATAAAACGGCGTGAAACGGCGTAAACGGCGTCTGCTATATGTCAAAAAAAAACGTATCCAATATTTTACCAAAAATGAAAATATGAAGCTTTTCACGCAATGACCTTACACACGTAGCCCCTTTGCTCTGAATAACCATACAAATCTAACGAAGGCAATTTTCTTAAGCATTTTTTTAATATCTACACTCGCCCACTTCGAACGAAAGAAAATTATCGGTCTCCTCGTGAACTAAGGCTGATGCGACCACCCATTTGGCTTCAGGCCAAGTGCTCACTCTCGATCTTGTAATTTACTCGTGTGGAATGAGATTAACACGACATCTGGACCTGCATTTAGTGAATTTACACGTCGTGAAATGAGTAAGGCATCCGAATTGGAAAATATCACAAATTGTGTGCCAATTTGAAAAACGAGAACAGTATTTTGTAGCAGTTTTCAGGTTATATTCCAAACGCGTTTGCGGGTGTTGCTGTCGTTATCAGCACGGGTATTGCGTTTATCTATGCGAGCTCACCTATCAATATTTACGTTAAATAAGTAGTTATTTTGTAACGAAGCCACGTAAATACATCGGTGCGTTACGGTTGGTACAGACGACAGGCTACTAACCGAGACGACCATTTGCTTTTTGTCGATAAAATTAAAGTCACGATCACGTAGAGACGCACTGCAGCTATCGTATATAAAGACTGTACACACCAAACCAGCCGACAAAGTCGGGCGGGTTGGTTTCGGCGGCATTATTTTAGAGAATCATGTCAGCATCAGTGATACAAAGCGGCTTGTGGAGACATTTCGGTAGATGAATTACAACAGTCACGTTCAGTGTTTTGTTAATTGCTGACATGCCGACGACTAAGGCTACGTGAGCGAACTTGATGCATTCGCGAAGCGACGGTCCATACATTTTCGATTCCAAATTTAATAATTTGCGTTTTATTAAAAACGATAAGCCGACTAAAAGTTACGGTTGTTAGATAATATTCATTTATATCTCGGACGACCGAAATCACCCCTCCCTTACTTTCCCTGACCGAAGGTCTATGATCACGTGCAAAAAATTTAGCTTACACTGGCGACATCTAGATATAGATAGATAAATTATAACTTTATTGTACCATCAATACGTTTATCAAATACTAACTAGGTATATCTAGTGTGGCACAGTCGGACGCCTTATAGCTTAACTAGTTATAATTTTATTCAAGTCTTATTTAGTTTGATGACACATGGATGATCCTGTTAACGCCCGTTGCCATGGAAACCATTAATTAAGTGATAATTAAATTATCATATTCTGAACAATTTTTACAAACCTACGTTTTACGGCGCACATAGTATTTCCTAGAGAATCAAACTTATAGGAGACCATACCGCAAAATCAATTTTTATACAACAACGAAATAATCATCAAAATCCATTAACAATTGTTGCAGATATCACCAAAACTGTTGTAGCTAGTCGTGATTCCCCAAAAATATTAAATAGCTTTTTAAGTGTAACGGGATAAATACTAATCGGGAATACAATTTTTATGGGACCGCCTTGGGATCATTCTCTGTACAAAAATGAAAGAGTCAGTAAAATCGATTACCCATAGGCGGAGATATCAAGTAACATACATACATAAAAAATAAAAAATAAATTAAAAACCTACAGACGAACTGAGAACCTCCTCCTTTTTGAAGTCGGTTAAAAAAGTAGGCAAAGCCGCTTTGCGTTCGCAAAGCACGTAGGATGCAGTGTAAGCCGCCGACAATAAAGCCGCCGCACCGGGCTGTGTCGGCGGGTGACTATGGTGTGTAGAGGTAGACTCCATACTGCGGCACACACTGCGCGAATATCCAAGTGTTCACTATGTTAAATGACCATGTAATGTCAACAGCCTGAGACGGATCCACTCGTGCCCCGTGTGAGCACCTAATTTCCTTGTAGCGGAAGTTTGAATTCTTGGCAGATTCTCAGAATACCAAATAGTATGATAATAGTTCTCTCTTTCACGCTGGGACAGTTTCGCGATTTGTTTTAATCTATTAATTTCCTGTGAGCGCTTCTGCTTTCCGATGATAATGTTTGTATTACACTACCTACGGAACCATGTTATCTTTTTGACAGTAAACATTATTTTTAATGAAATAAATAGATACCTAGTGTATCTATTTATTTACATGAAGCAAGAAAATTTATTAACCACGACGTGGTACTTATGTACGTACGTACATGCTGAAAAAAATGTACATTGCAAAAATCAGCGGGAGATCAGCTGAGCATGAACCTTTTCTGATAGCGCAGGCACACGAAACTGATTATCACACATTTCCTGATCAAAATAATATTAACTTAGGCATAATAAACTCCATCTATCGACAAAAAATTAATTTAAGCGATCTTATAACTCAACATGAAATTCACTTTTATCATCTCTATAATATGTATTTCCAACATTTCATAAAAGCGTGTAACGTAGTGAAAGTTACTCCATTAAATACTCAACGTCCTACAAAATAGTTGAGTGTGAGAACTCATCATTAAGGATAAACTAAGTTTGGCGAAGACCTCGAACTTATCGAATGTTCACATGCTTCCACGTAAGGTTATACTTACCGTAAGGTTACGCAAAGTTTAGTAAGTCGGCTTATTTATGTCAAAGTTTAGTATGAGTTAAAATAGTCCGAAATTAGAATATATTGTTAAAATTGTGTCATGTCTTACAGCCTGCAGATAAGTTTAATATATTATTTTTCTCATATTTTGTCCTATGAGTGCACATAATTGACACTCGAGACCTTTCTTTGCTGCGGTGTTATGGTTTCCACATTTTTCACGCATGATAAGACCTCTAGACCATTATCTTCTCTTCTGCTAATCTCTTAATAGTAGAATATTACTTATTGCTAAAATTGTGTCGTGTCTTATCTCCTACAGATAACATTATATATATTATTTTTCTCATATTTTGTCCTATGAGTGCACATAATTGACACACACATCCAGACCTTTCTTTGCTGCGGTGTTATGGTTTTCATATTTTTCAAGCATGATAAGACCTCTTAACAATTATCTTCTTTTCTGCTAATCTCTTAATAGTAATGGTATTAGGAACCTTTTCGAAATAGAAGAACACCAACTGTCGAACATAACGAATGTAATAACTCAGACTCAACAAGGAAACTCACGATCCCTCAACACAAACATACATGAAACACAAAAGAACAGGAATATCCCCACAAAGTGGCTGAAAATGTTTGAAACGCTTATCATTTCCGAGTCATTGAGTCCGTTCCGGACTTGGTCTGAGCCATAATAAGAAATCATCGACGATAGAAAATGATTCGATTGTCAAGTTTGTGATTTATCGGCGTGGACGAAACATGTGTAGCTTCCTTCAATTCACAGTTTATCACATTGGTATGTTATTGTGTGAACCTACTATCACGTAAAGTTGGGTGTGGGTTGATAAGAACAATTTTTAACTTGAAAACATCTGTCACTTATTCTGAGCCCTGAGTTCGGTTTGACTATAGTATTGAGACGCCATCGTGACGACCTATTTTTGTATGGAATTTGCATAGTACCATGTCCGCACGACAGAGGCGCTGTACCAAATCCATAGAAAAATTAGACGTCTCTATGATGCGTGACGTCTCGGATCTATTGTCAAACCGAATTCAGGACTCTGATTTTGAAAATTTACCTAAGTTCTATCAAGGTAGCCCGGTGTAACTCCCTGACGGGGAATAACGACTATAGAAGCAACAACGTTGTAATTATCGCAAGAAACTGTAAATTCAAAAATACAGCATCACTAAAACTGCGTAGCGTACCTAAAACATACGCTAAGAATTCAGTCTATGCATAGCAAACGTGACGGGAACCGAAAACGGAAGCAAAAATGGTAACAATGCTAACGGTAAAAGTGGACATTCCTAATACCGGGAAGTTACACGAATTCTTGAAAAGCAGGATCGTCTGCAGCGTATCTTTGTGTTTACTTACTACCGAACCGGCCATTTTTAGTTACTTAAATTAGGTTAGTACCTAGTGTAGGTTTCTTCAGCTCACGACTGTACCCAGCAAGTGACTCGACTAATTAGAGATCATTCGCAAAGAGATAAAAAGTAAATAAAGCCTTTTATGGCCACTTTGGGTACTAAATGGAGACAAATATAGAAGCGATACGGCGTAATCTTTCACATAAAGTATTCTTGTCTCAGCAAAAATAAACAAAATAGGATGCTATAATGTTTATGATTATATGGCATTGTTATTATTTTAATGCATGTATCTGGAGTCATTACAACATTTATTATATTTTGCGACCCCTTTCGTAGACACACTATACAACAACCAATAAACTTTGGTAGACATTTACTCTATATGTATAATATATTTTATATAGTTTACAAGAGTTCCAAATTGTACCGTAGTATCAGATTCAATCGTATCAAAATGTACAAAGCTGGCTCAAAATTAATATTTTACAATTCACAAAAGAAAATTTGATATAAATACTGAATTTGAACACAATAGTTTCATCGAGTACCTAACAGCATATCGCTATAACATAAATGAAATTAGCTGCCACTGACTGCAATCTGGCGAGTAGAATTTATTCACACCAAAAAAATCGAGCTACCCCGCACGCGAGAAAAAAGTATTTAATTGCTCCCAAGGAACGGGGAGAATGGTGAAAATTCGGGTAGCGAATTTATAGGAGCTATTTGGATGCAAATGATGAGCTCCTCCGCCCGCCAGTCACGGTAGCTATAACCCCAAAAGAATAAGTGAGAAACGTCTTACGAGAAAAAAGGCTCTGGATACCTCCTCTTCACTATTTATTCGAGGATAAAAAGTTCTTGATTCGAGACGAATCTCGGCTAAAAGTGGAGGTTATAGAATAATGTAGGTACGGGCACTGTGTACTGGACGTCTGCATTATTCATTGGTGTCCTCTCTTTTGAAGGTCAAGGGCTGTGGCGGTTAGCTTGTAGGCATGTGTATTTTCCTTTTGAATGAGTTTTCTGTGCGTATTTATGAAATATTTATAAACGAAAAAACAATTATTTATTAGCATTGACATTCAACGTGGCAATGCTGCCAGCATGCTGGGCACTCTGTCTTCTGGTGACGGCTTAGATTTTTAAGAAAGTGTTAATAAGTGTATAAACTAGTTGTAATTATTTTATTCTGTTATTGTAATCAACTTAAAGCATGCACATGAATACATAAACGTAAAATATAAATAAATAAAATTATGTAGTACTTAGGGAGAGCTTGAGCTCTCTCTGTTACACCTGCATAAGTATGCCGTTTACTTATGTAAACGGTAGCCACACATTAAATGATTTTTGAATTGCATTAAAAAACGTTCCCACTCCGTACGTGAATCAAGTGACTAATTAACTTTATTACAAAATAATTCTACAAATAAACAGAATTGCGTTTTATAAATCCAATAAAACGTAAAAAACTTCACAAATTCCAAGGCGATGCAGGATGCAGCTCCAACATATACACTCGAATGCCTTTTGTTTGGCAGAGTTGCGGTAAACAAGTTCGACATTCAATCCTTTGTGGTATAGTTTAAAGTTCAAAAGAGGCCGGGACTTTATGTGACGGCACCGCATCCGTCGCTGCGATGCAACGCTGGCCAACAAAGCAGAGATGAGCATTTTTATTTTTACTCTACACTATCGGGGAAAGACTTCTATAAGACTTGTATAAGTTCTTTTAGATACCATAGAACGGTGCCTTTATTCAGTATGGATTGCTTTGGTCATTGAAGCTATTACATAAACAACTAGATTAGAACATTTCTTGTCAAAAAAACTTGTCGGCAATGCTTTTGCTGTAAAGTAAGTGCAACAGCAATGCTGGTTTAGATTCTAATCCATTATCAAGCAATGAAGGAGGCCTATACTCAGCAGCGGGTGACATAAAGGGCTGTAATGATTATGATGAAACCGTTATCGACAGAAATCGCGATAAGCAATCGCAATAGCAATCTATAGAGGATAGCGGCACGGTTCGAGAGCATACTAGTTGTACTGGTTCTACAATTTATAGTGTAGGCCTACAATAATTTACTTTTTGCCAGTGCCATAGAGATAATTATAAAATAAAGGTTTATGACATGTGTTTATAGTTTAATTTAAGGACATAAAATCTTTATTGACAAAGAAAATTTCAAAAATAAAAATAAATTAGAACTAGTATTTACAATTGAAACAATTAAGCTAACTGCAGACTGTTGCAATCAAACAAACAGTTTAATTTAATATATAATTATAATAATATGACTCGCTTAATATTTTCACGCCAGCGTGCAGGCTGAATACATTTACTAAAATAGTTATAAGACCTGACATTGTATAATAATTTTGTGTTCATGCAAATAAACGATTTGATTTGATTTTCCTTTAAGGATTAAAACGTTATATATATGTATTTATAACGAGCCTTTAGACGAAAGTTAGATAAATTAGCTTAGAAACTAACAATAACCGAATAAAACAATTACAACTAGTATTTCCTACCTATTTAATCTAATCACAAACCACTATGATCGATAGCGATGTGTGAAACATCCAGAATTATTTTATCGAAAAGTAAATTATTTCATAACACTATACTCCGATAAGTTTTCGAAGCTAATCTCGCAGCGGATAAGAAAATAAAATATACGGACGCAAACCTAAAAAAAAAAACGATAGGTTGCTTTGTATGGAATTCGTGCGAAATAATAACAGTTGTGTTACATTTTATCACACAGTCGATGGTCTGCTGTGGAGCAGGTGGCTCGGAGCGAGAAATATAAAGGGTCCAGCGTTGAGAAGCGTAGGCTGGAATATTATTTTGTGACACATTTCGTTTCTTTTAAAAGCCAACGATGGTACGTGTAAATTTGTAAAAATCTAGTCAAATCTATTTATTATCTTATACAGCGGAGCAATGCAGCCAGTGTCTTGGGGACGCTTCCGATTGGTATTGATATGGATCAGTTTAGCTACCTCTAGATTGTTTGCAACAGTCTGCAGTTAATTCAAATGTGTCAATTGTAAATACTAGTTCCAATTTGGTTCTATTCTTTAATTAATTCTTCGTTTTAGTCTGACTTTGTGTTTGTTTGAAAGAAAATGCAGTACGCAACAGAATGTATTGTCTAAGTGTATAAAGTAGTAGAATATAGGGCTTTATTGACGAAGCCTAGGGTCAATAAAGGCATTATACACTTAGTTACACTTTAGCTAAGTAAAAAACTAACCTTTAAGTATCCATTGGAACGTGCCTAACATATTTCTTATTGAAAGCTCGTATAGATAAAGCTGAGTAGAAACTAGAGAACCCTGGCACCTACATCCTTAAGAATTTCGCCATTATCTTTGCCGATAAGTGATGATGCTGCTTAAGATAAAGCACGTGAGCTCGCTTGGGGCTTTGGAGAATAAAGAATTCTCAGTTCAGCGTAAAATGTTCGTCGTCGACTAAAAGCATATTTGACATGTCCAATACTGTTATTTTTACAGAACAAATTGTCCCATTTCTAGCGCTTTGTCCTATGAATACTTCCCAGCAGTATATTGGTTTTAACAGCACTCATTTACCTTCGGTTCAAAGGCTTTACGTTGTTTATTACAATGGATTAATTGCCTACCGAAATAATTAGGGTTCGTGGTCGGAAACTGCCTTGTAAAGTTACGTTTTGACATTAACGACATACGCAACGTAGATTCCAATGCATCACCAAACATGCGCAACCCTGTGATTTTCTAAGGCCTACAATCTAGTCTTACCGAGTCTGTGAACAGAAAACAACCTAGATTTTCCTGCAATCTCTATCAAAGTCAAATCGAATAAACCTGTGTAACCAATATTTTCTGCAAACCCTACCACAAGTGCTATTGCCAACCTTACTGAAATAAGACGTGACGCGCTAAAAGGCTGTGCGGACCGCCTTCCGGCACTTCGGTCAGGAGATGGGCTATTCATCGCGTATCGATGTGCTTGCTTTGCAGACCGTACAAACTGCAATCTACACAAAGAAAATTGATGTTGGGCATTTGTTACTTTCTCAACTATAAGAGTTCTGGAGATTCAAGACAGCTGAGTTCTTTCATGAATCTATAATACCTAGTGCCTAAGAATGATACCTAAACTCGTATACTAATACCAGTTTATACTATAAGCTTAATAATTAATGCTTAGCGTTGCTTGTGTAATTATATTAAATAATTAATTTAGCACGCATCTAAACTTTTCGTGCGTAACTCTAAATTTTGGTCTCGTAGAATACATGTCTTATTATAATTTAGAATAGAACATTCCCCTGTAAAAAAATATTAATGGACTTATAAATCGGTCTAGCAACATCCCCTCGATAATTAAAACAGCTGGAAACCGCCACCAGGAGGCAATCTAATAAACTAAATGGCTTTATAATCGGTATCGTTAACTTATATCTAAATTATTGTCGCATTTCGGTGGTGTAACTGAACAATTCTGAGGCGGGTCTAAACACTGCCTCTAGCAGATTAGAAAAAATGAATAGATTCATTTATCAATGGTATGATTTATGATTTGAAACTCTTTCAGTAAATACAAATGAGAGCGAGTAAGGACGCTGGGTCACTGCCAAAGTGTAGCCTGATTAATGATTTTTGAGGCACACGGAAAATGTTTCGTAAAATAAATTTCCAAAAGTTGGACTCGTTCATGATTCGGAGCCCGCCATTTCTTTTTTAATGCCGTTATAATTTTCTTGGCCCATATTTTTCCTAGAAGCAATCTACAAAGGTATTACAACTTTATAAGCTCTGTGTAACAAGTTTTAATAATATACAACTTTAATAGCCAATTACCTGTAGACCTACGTCATAAAAGTAATAAGAAACAGCTTGGGATAATAATACCTAGTTTAGTTGCCTATATACAAACCCATTCCTATATCATGCGAGTGAGACAGTTGCGAAAACTCAAAGACTTTTTAAAATTAAATCTCAAAACAGAAGAAATGTTGTATTTCCATGATCAAACAAACAAAAATACCGAACACCATCGGCGACGCCTGTCAAAATCATTACATGCCATCTGCGTCCCGTGAGTGCGCTGTAAATCCCGTGCATTTGGAACGCAAACCGAATTCACCTAGGGGCTGGCGGGGTGAGGAAGCTCGGTCAGGTGGGAGGCGAAAAGTGTCCATTCTATACGTGAGTATTATTATACAGGGTGTTACAAACTAATGTTACCTGGTATTATTAATTTATTAAATTAATTCTTATGATTGATTCTACCGATCGGTGTCATAAAAATACAGGGTGTTATTTTTTAAGTTTTTAGTGGGGTCGACTTTATCGGATAAGGCCAGTTGTTTTTCAAAATTCTGTAAATGCAGTTTTAGTTACTTAAAAAAATAAAGGAATGCTTCCTTTCCGTAAATTTTGCTTCCGTAAATCTTGAATATTTCGGGTAGCTGCCCTGCAGGTAACGTTCGTTTGTTCTCTGTATAAATCATTTTTCGTTCAACATTGACAAAAAGTTCACATAATTTTATTACAGCACGTACTACATACACATGTGTACAATAGGAACGCGGAAGCAATTTGGCAAAACAATACTCGGTTTTTTTAAACCCAGTTGTATTCAGGAAACACAGAAAATAGGAAAGACCGGGAAAAATGTAATTGCATAAACTATGTAGAAACATTCATGAAAAATAAAAACCTTTCATGAAGCTCTCCACCGAACATAAGTACCTACGTCCATTGGGAGTAGCACCATAGGGAGCGCACCTTCTTTACCCCGCACAGTGCAATAATTCCAGTAAAACCTATTAATTTCTCTAATTTGTAATATGTATTTTTTTATTTTTTATTTGTTTATTTTAAACATTATTTACATACTTATGCTACAGCTAACATAAACCGTTGATCGGTTTGTCCGTCAGCCTCAGTCTCTATGGTAACTATATTAACTAATGAATACAACATAGATCCGTTCTTTCATCAGTTCTATCAGATCAGTATGAAAATAAAATTATTAATGCTTCCTTAAGTACGTACGTCTGTGCTCATAATATAATAATATAAAGTAAATGCATATATTATACACACAAGATAAAAAACTATTATTAATGGGAGCGGGTTAGAACCGCACTTACCCTGAAGATGTCCTTCGTTAAGGTTAATAATTATTTTTTTCTATTAATTTGTTATAATTGTGTACCTGTCTTCTTGTGTGTACGTAAATACTGTTATTTTTCATCTGGTTTTTTCCTGCGTAGTGTGTGTGAAACTAATAAAATTAAAAAAAAAATTGTCTCTCCGTCTAAGGGTGGACATGACACGTTGGTGTTATTTTAACACTAACAAGTCACGTAGTTAACCCGCTCACATTTAAAACAAATTCGTCAAACAACAGTCAGTTACACAGCACAGGTAATGTTACTACGAGTAGAAAATGATTAAATGTTATTTATTTTACTTTTGTTTTGTTTCACTGTGGCAGGGCCAGGTCATCCCACTCCTAGCTGGCTGTTTCACGAAAAGTTGAACAAGTTGCCGGCGGTCCAAGCGTTTCAGTTTGTTAACTCTAATTCTATCGGAGCGGTTGCTCTCAGTTTTTGTTACACTAAGGCCCGTATTATGAAAGCTTGCTCAGTCATCAACCTATGCTTGAGTAACAATTTTCTAAGGCAGAAGCGTTACTCAAGCATAGGTCGATGACTGAGTAAGCTTTCTTAATACGGACCTGTCCCTACAACGCGTTCTAACCTATCGTAATCATCGTCAACTCAGCCGAACTGTTGGAAATAGGATTGCTGGATGGACGATTCTTTTGGTCGCATTTACAAAACAATGCATAACTCTTTATTATACACCACAAAATTTAATAAAAAACATAGACATTAACATAAAATAGAAAAGAACAAAGGGTGGCCTTATCGCTTAGAACCGATTTCTTCCAGGCAACCTTTGCATGGATAGAAAATTGGGAATTTAAGAAAGGCAGGGCGTATACAAGATTAATACATAATAATAAATATACTTATGCAAGTAGAAATTTACCGCAATGTCTCAAGACGAAAGACCAGCGTGTGTTGCCATTGCCAGTGATGTGATGACTGACATACGGCATGAAACGGTAAGACTTACCATAGGCTTCATGAGAAAGCACAAGGTCGCGAAGTGTACAACACGCCCGCGCACAAGTTTTTTCTTAGCTGTACCCTAACCCGCACAGAGAGCAATAGACAAGTGACCACGTACCAGAAGACGCAACGTGGGCAGACTGGGGGGTTCCATCTTCTCCCCAAAAAAGTGAACTCTTGTCACCCTTGAGAACAATATGGAGTATGAACTGGTGAAGATCGCGGTATACCGCTAGATGCGGGTAGCGCGGACTGGTCATTGGTGCGATCTTTGGGGAGACCTATTTCAGTATTTCTAAGACTTTGCTCATCCTACTAATAATTCTACTAATATTATGAGGCGAAATTTTGCCGTTGTTGTGAAGATGTTTGGCCTAAGACAACGCCAAAACTATTGACAGGATTGAGCTGAAATTTCGGCACAGGCTCATGGCGGCAAAACTCGATTTGATGCCCACCATTTGTGTTATTATAAACCTCCATGTTCTTTATTTAGTTATGTATGCTTTCTATTAGTGTACCTGTGTTTGTGTCGAAATAAATGCTATTCATTTCTATTCTCTACTTGGAATAACTTATAGGTTACTTTTTATTCGAAAAAAAATCGAGTGCGAAGTCGCGGGCAGAAGTTAGTATAACAATATATCATACTGCTGCCTTAGGCCTGACGACCGATGTGGCGCGGCGAGCGAAGGTCCGCCTGCGACGCAGAAGGTTGCGGGTTCGATTCCCGCCTTGGGACAAATGTTTGTACGATCTGCAAATATTTGTTCCGGGTGTTCTGGGTATTTTCTATATATAATAAAAAAATATCTATCTATGTATATATTGTATTAAGTTTATCAGTCATCTAGTACCCATAACACAAGCTCTGCTTACTTTGGGGCTAGATGATGCTGTGTGGATTGTCCAGCATTATTTATTTATTTATATATTTATTTATTTAGGCTGGAAAGTTTGAAATAGGAAGTACCTCGAAAACGTGCTATTTAATGTTTGTAAGGGGCTAGTGTTTTTTTTGTCTTTTGTCCTTTTTGTTTTTTGTCCCGTGCGAAAACATTTCGTAATTAACAACGATTAAAACCTTTTTCGGTTCACTCAAAGGGATAACCTAGTAAAACGTACCAATTACGGGTGAATTTCCATCTTACCACGCAACCGAACTACATCTCAAATTACAAGCGAACAACAAAGTTATAGAACACGTGATTAATACACGATGGGGCAACCCGCGGGGCGTGGGTACGCTGTCGTTATGTATGTCGTATTTACATGTCCCTATAATGTACCAGTGCCGACATCCCAATATTATTGAGATGTCGGTACTGGTACATTTACATATAGGTACCTATGCACAGATGATTGGTAACTAGTTTCTGCACGCGGCTTCGCATGCGTTTTTTTAATGGAAACGTTTAAAAGTTTTTTCTATCTGATGGGAACTGATTTATGGAATAAATTAGCCTATCCTGCTGGTCTAGATCTACAACTAGGCAAAATTTTTGCCCGATGCGTTCAGTAATTTTGGCGTGAAGAAGTGACAAACATACACCCATCCAAACTTTCGTTAACTTTCGTATTTATAACGAGTCTACGCCCGCGGCTTCGCACGCGTTGGTTCTAGGGAAACGTTTAAAGGTTATTTCTATCCCATGGAAACTGATTTGTGGGATAAAAAGTAGCTTACGTTTTATTCAAAGCCTAGAACTACGTTTTAGCCTGAAGAGGTAACAGACATCCATTCATCCATACATCCAAACTTTCGCATTTAGAATATTAGTGTGACGACTTTCATTTTACAGAATTCGTGAAATAGCACATATTTTACACTGAAATATTGGCAATTTAAACAGTTGTGGAAGTTTCTAGCATTTAAAATGGGTAGATAAAATGTTGTTTACCTTGAACTGTGGCAAGGCAATGCAATTTTGTTTACACATGATACTGTACATATACCTATGTATTATAGTCCAACTTCCGGCCGCGTCACACAAGTAGGTACTAAGTTACGGTACCTACTGTAAACTTCAGGCGATACAAACATGCGATTAGGAAAAGACGGGGAGAAGCTGTGTGCTGATATTAGATAAAAAGTTTACAAAATATTGCCACATCAAATAATAATCTTGTGAAGATACAAGTTTCTTTCGTACCTAATAGGTTATTGTAATAATTATAATGCTTAATTGCCAAAAGCTATAATCCTAATTTGAACCAGTCCACGGTAGAGTAGAGATTCTCCATAATATCGCTTGGAATTGGCAATCAAATCTATGACAGAACAGAAGACCAAATCAGCTTGGAGCTAGATGATGATACTGTGTGAATTCCTAGCTAAATTATTATTAAAATTACAGTCATTTTGACGTTCCTATAGGTTAATTGGACAATAATATGTCTACTATTTCTCAAACCCATTTTTTTCTCTGCATCTCCTCACTTATCACGCCAAAAACCTGGGTACAATTTTCCCCTTCAGCCATCTGATTCAGAGTTTTATTGTCAGCGTTCCTCACAGATCACAGTGCTGCGAAAAATTACGATCTCTGTCGGCGAATTCGTCACGTCGGCAATACGTCGACAGCTTTACGCTGCGATTCAGCTTGTGAAATTCCCTCCCAAAATAGTGTTGTAAAGTGATGGGCTTGCTGCTACGTGAGAATTTTAAGCGGTAGAATCGATTTACACTCCAGAGTTGAAAGGTTAGAGGGGAATTACTTTCAGATGGTTTACAACCGACACTTAATCCCGATTGTTGTCCATGGTTGTTATTTGTTTCGTTTTACAAAATCAACTTCGCTTAACACACAACACACACGTGAAAAAGTGATTAATTGATACCATAAAAAAACTGTGTCCACGCTTTTTCTATTTTTGCGAGTCTTACAAAATCTAGCTAAGAACCACATAGGAGACCAGACGATTATTTTAATACCTCATAAATCGCTTTAGTCTTTTTGCTGTTTGGGGGTAATAAAGAGTGTCCGCCATTCCCAAGGAAACACTCAAAAAACATAACCCGCGCCTCGCGGGTAAATATTATTATAAATTGGGGGACGGGCAGCTGAGCCCCCTAACCACCGAACTACCACCGAACTGCGATCACCCGCATGCCCAGCGCGCGGGTTATGGATAACACCCCCCATGAGATAAAAGCCAATAAGGTGGTTATCAAGGGGAGGCCTGCGTCCAGCAGTAGTCCAATATAGGCTGTTGAGGTGAGGAGGTTGAGAAGTGTTAAATGTGGTATTGAACTATCATTGAAATTTTAAATTGGATCGAGTATCCGACTAAGTACCTATAGGCTATTTAACACACACAATTAAAATAATTAGAGTCACAATGAATGAGAATTCTAGATCTATCGAAACGATTTTATCGAAAACAAATTTTAACGTTAAACAAAATCACCTGTAATATTACTCTAGCTAGACTTATGTTACCTCTCAGTCCAATTGTACTCAGAATTATTTGAGTAACATAACATCGTCAAGTTAAATACGGGTAAAATACAACCTCATTATAATCTCGGAACAATTACATCGGAGCCAGACATATGTAATCTTGTTACATAGTCAATTTGTAGTCAATTACGCGCAATTACCTGCCTGGGTCGATCAATAAATTAAACATTGAGCTTCCACTAGGAATGAATTTAATTACAGAATGTTTTAAAACTTCATAATACGTATAAATAAAGAATCCAGGTTACAACTAACCAATTATGTACCATTGGCCTCCACTTTTGCTTACTAATATTATCCTACCTAACATTAATAATTTGCAAGATTTTGTTGTTTTTCCCTACGCTTTTAACAATAATCCAAAAAAAACCAGGGCTGGCATTCAGGGAGTGACACTTGGTTACGTTACTGTACAGTCAGTTTCAACTAATAAAGTCATTTAAAAATACTTTAATAAAAATCCATCGTCAATTTTGTTTTTTAGGTCTGTCAAAATAATTGGTTAATTCAAAACCACATAGTTTTATCAGATTCGGTCTGGTAATTTAAGGAGCTCAGGGAGTTACGATTTTACTCGCATGGTATCACCGGAAAACAAATTCGTCTTCTCATTTGCCACAGCGTCGATGACGTATGGTTGCGCCCACGTGACCGTTGTGTCTCGGATGGCTCCATTAATTTACCATGCGTTTAACATAACCACGTAGGGAAATCAAAACAAGGTAAAGTACGCAATACAGAATTTATACTAAAGAGCTGAATCACATAAAATTCTACGTTTATGAAACAACACAATGCACTTTCAAAAGAATACTACTACGTTATTGAATACTTTGAAAGTATCGACGGTTTTAATTAAAAGCTTTTAAAGGCTCAGTTCAAAGAGTATAGGAATCCCTACTGTGATGTTTGACCAAAAGGAAAACGGAAATGTGATTCGTTCATGCCGTTATTTGCAAAAGCCTGGCTCAAAGGCTAGCTCTAGTTCAAAACGCCATGGCGGCTATGGGTTATATCCAACTCAAAATTAACCACAACAAACTTCCAAAATGGGGCATTTCCTGAAAATAAATTGGAAAAAAATTATTTGACCAGACTGAAAAGAGGGCGCTATGACTTTGGGGCTGTCAAATTGACTTGGCTGAGATCCTGCATAGATATACATTGCCTTGTATTGAAAAGACTTAGGTTATTTTCGATTCGGGTTTATTGAAGTAAGTACAGCTTTACAAGTAGGTAAGTAGGTATTATACAAGATGTCGCGAGGTCGCGGGTATAGAAATGTGCGCGTGCGTTCGGCGCGGCGGCGCGGCGGCGCGGCGGCGCGTCTCGTATCGTAGGGGAATCTTCTTTGCGGGGTGCGTCCGTGGCAGGGGACGCACCGCGCTCAGCAGTGATGTGAAGTTGTCACACTTTGCGGCGTAAACAACCATGCATTAGGATCTATTCTTCCACGAAAAATCCGTTTATTTCTTTTCGGGAAACAGCTCATTCAACATACCTATGAATGTAGCTACATATACATATATTTACAGGGTGTTTGGTATTGCGACCGGTGGAGAGTTGGGGGGTTTATGTCACGGTTGCTGAGATATGATTTTATAAAGCTATTTATTATTAGACACAATCCACTTTTTAAAAAAAGTTACACGCATTCAAAAACAAAAATCGGTGTAAAAGTTAAAAATCGTCAAAACTTCTTAATTCATTTTTAAAAAACTAAATGTCAGTTGAATTTAATTTTCTCTTTAAAACTTCTTCAGGTATTGCCCTTTTCTATGTTACTTGACTTAAAAAAATATTTATTAGGCGGCCATACTGAAAGATACTTGTCTGCTAGGGTCATGATTAAGCAGACACTTTTTTTATGTTTTGTTCTTCTGAATGAATTTACATCACGAAATTTGCTTAAATTGGTTGCCTTCTCACTTTATCAAAACACCATTGTTTGAAAACATAAAATGAAATAATGAAAAAAAAAAGAAAAAAAATCGGTGTTTATCCACCTACCTACATAATAAAATTGTGTTGTGGTTGCATAAAGTAAGAAGTTGGCCAATTTGAGCAAATTTTGTGATGTGATCTCAGCAACCGTGACCCTTAGGACATTTATTCTACCAGATAAACGTAGCCCATGAACCAACCAACTCCCCAATAAATTATATCGGTCGCAATACCAAACACTCTGTATAATCCACGAGCCATCAAAATGTGATGGGACCAGTTCAAGCGCGGCCTGATATTATTTTAAGTTTCACCCGGGCTTTTAACACATTTGACAAATAAAAAATATTTCATAAAATATTTCCTTTGACAATGTTTCGTCCCATTCTGATAGTGCAGATACGTAAGCATATTCAGACGTCGCCAAAACTAACTAATTTGACAGCACTAAAAATGTTGCCGTCCCTTTCTTATCGATTGAATTAAAAGGATGTGATCATTTTTAGTGTTGTCAAATAAGTTTAGATTTGACGAAATCTGATTTGACACCAATTTAATTACCTAAGTACAATGATTAAACTGCCCATGCACGCAAAAAATGTGTAACGTTTATGTTTTGGTCTTCAGAGAATAAAATAAATAATTTTCTTTTCAGGTTATTCATTCTGATAATACTGGCTATCAGACATCTCAATTGAGTTAATAGCAGCTGTCATTTTGTTTACATTTTATTGGGAATATTTAAATTGACGATCTCTGAATAATAAAGAGATTTCGATTGCTAGAAATTATTACTTCTCTCCTTTGGGGCCGACGAGTGGTTACTACGTGACAAACGTAGAGCTAGGATTTTGTGCTCTAATAGAGCGGAATCAATTTATTTTTTAGAAAAAGTTGTCTAATTTACTCTTGTGACCCGTAGATAAAATATTTATTTCAAGGAAGTGCAGAAAATATAAATATATGTACGTATTGTACTAATTAAGTTTTTTCTATTAAGAAGATTATTATCGGTAAGTTAAAATTGTAACTTAAATGTGCATTGCCTGTGACGGGTATAAACACAGTTGAACATATTTTTTTCTTTTATATCGTTTTATATTGATTAAGTTTAGGAAAACTACTAAGCACTAAATTTTTTTTTAGCTTTGTCACCTTTATTTCTATTTCTTTTATATAACGCCATGACAAACAACTAAAGTTTTAATACGAGTACCCTAGCCAAAGGATCTTAACTGGACATGTAATGTAAATTGCGTATAAAAAGACGTGGCAACAGAGTGAATTTTAGTTTAAGTATGGGCGATTTGTTTACAAACATTTTACATCGAGTTTGGCTAGTGAATTTTATGTGTTGTGTGTAGTGTAGGTTTGTATGCTTTGTTTCTATAATAGAATTGTTTATTGAAAAAGAAAATTAAAATTCAATAATAAAAACAAATTAGAACTAGTATTTACAATTGAAACAATTAAGCTAACTGCGGACTGTTGCAAACAATCTACAGGTAGCTCAACTGATCCATATCAATACCAGTCGGAAGCGTCCCCAATTACTTTGGGGCTAGATGATGCTATGTGGATTGTCCAGCATTATTTATTTGTTTGTTTCTTAAATTTATGGACTTAATATTTTAGGAACATAATTTAATAATTTCACGTCTATGTGACAAAAACCATAAAAAGTTTCTGCGCACCATTGATAGCGTAAAATTGTAAAATTGTTATTCCATCCATGTTGAAGAACACGTCTGGAATTACAAAAATAACTTTCATAGATAAAAATATATCCGCGTTTGACAAACCACAAGATATTTTCTATTACAAGATAATCTTCTAGTCTAGAATAATAATGTATGTTTATTTTGTAATGATGACTTACTTGAACTGAAATTAAATTAAATTTATTGTAGAAACTGTGTACAAAAAAGATCTTAAAAGCTAGGTAGAACAACAGATTATCCATTAACTATGGACGTACAATATTTAAGTTATATAACTAGGTAATTTACTGTTTAAACAATTCTTTAATGTCATAAAAACATTTTTCTAAGAGCTACCCACGGAGTTTGTTCTTAAATTTACTAGTAAGCAGTTCTCTTATGTCTCTAGGAATTTTTTTGTATACTTTTACAGTCATGGTAGAGCAATATTTCCCACTCAGTGCAGTTTTGTGTGGGGGCAATATAAGCCTAGTGGGATCTCTATTTTTTATAACAGAGTTATTTTATCTTTATACTGGTTAAAGAATGAAGCATGCTCTTTTACAAAACAGCCAATTTGGAAGATGTATAAACTAGTTAACGTTAGGAGTTTGTGTTTCTTAAAGAGAGGCTTGCATGACTCTAATGGGCTCATTCCAAAGACGCCTCTAACACACTTTTTTAAATAATGAAAGCTCTTTTGATGTGCGTAGAGTTACCGAAAAGCGAAAGGCGCATGGCCTTTCGCTTTTCGTGGGGTATGGTCTTACTGAGGTGACGTAGCCAAAGTATGCGGTTAATGCAGTTTGCTGGCCTGATGTTCTTCTTAATCTTTTCAGAGCAAAAACAAAACGATTAAGTTTTTTGCCCATTTGCTCTATATGTGATTTCCAATTGATATGTTTGTCCAATATTATACTAAGGAATCTTATTTCGTCAGTCTTTTCTATTATTTAATCTCTACATGTCAGTGCTATTATATGTAATATTATTATTAGAATTAATGTTATTATTATAATTTTGAAAATGTACATATTTAGTTTTTGAAATATTAGCTTGTAAATTATTACACTACAGCCAATTTACAACTGATTCAGCCTCCGAGGTAAGACATAAGAATAAGAGTTTCATCCTTCTTCTCATCGGCATCTACGATCGAAACATAGTCAGCAAAGAGAACACATTGGTTCTTTGTAATATTCACCAAATAGTTGCAAAACATAGCAATGGTTCTAGAATACTGCCCTGTGGCACAACAAAACTATTTAGATAAACGCTAGATTTGAAGGTTTGATATTATTTTTTTAATAATTTAGTTTTTACATCTACGTATTGTTTCCATCCAGTCTGGAAGCTTTTCAGTCAATCTAGAGCAAGGCCTCTTATTCCGTACATTTCACATTTTTTCAGCAGTATATTGCATTAGCTTTGCTATGTCAAAAAATGTAACCGAAACTGGTATACGCCTGTCAACAAAATCAAAAACTTTGCGCACAAGGGCAAACGCTGCTAGTGTAGTCGACTTGTTTTTCTGAAATCCGTTCTGTTCCTCCGCTATTATGTTATATTTATCAAGAAATTCAGTCAAGCGACGATGAATCGCTTTCTCGAAGATTTTAGCAAAAATAAAAATAAGTGTTATGGGTCTCTAATAGTCTCTAACTCTTCGTAACTCCCTTTTTTTGGCTTCCGAACCCGTAATGTGAAATCGGAACCCTTTTACTAAGCCTCCGCTGTCCGTCCGTCCGTCTGTCACGTTGTTATTTTTCATGAACCGTAAAAGCTAGACAGCTGAAATTTTCAGATAATGTGTATTTTTCTTGCCGCTTTAACAACAATTAAGTCATAAAAATAAAATATATATCAAAATTAAAGGGGGCTCCCATACAACAAACGTGATGTTTTTGGCTATTTTTGCTATTAATTTGTCAAGGCTGTATCTCTTGAACTACAAAAGCTAGACACATGAAACTTTCTACAATTAAGTAACTCTTCAACCATTATAATAACAAGCACTAAAAATAAAATAAAGTAGAAAATTTAAAGGGGTCTCCAAACAAGAAAATAATTTATGTTCCTTGAAAAAGATGACCTGATGTTCACGGTACGGAAACATTCGTGTGCAAGTCGACTCGCACTTGGCGGTTTATTATGTAAAGGTTTAGCGACCGATAGTTGGGTTTGGGCCTTTTTTACCTACGTAACACTTAAACTAGGAGAAAAAACCGTAGGAAACAAAAAATAAATATAAAAATTGCGAGTAAAAACAAAAAGTAGAGGCACCTCTTTTACTTGTGCTAACCCCGCCACCTAGGTACCTTTTGCTGAACTACATCAAACATCTCGCATTCTACTGCAAAAATTTTAGTTTTCGACATTTTATTGATTTTTGAAGTTCTGCTACTTGCTAGAAATTATTGTTCTACAGGGCTTAGTATAACGGAATCACAGATTGGAATAGTTGTCGTGGACAAAATGAATATTGTTCTTCCTATTTATGACTATTTACAAGTATTACAAAAGCAAAACAACCAAATAACACATGAATGCGCTGAAATGTTGAACAAGTCATACACACCCAAAGACAAAAAAATTGCGAAAATTCGACGAAAATGTTGGTTTCATGACTGAAAAGCCTAGCAATAACCTATGTTAACACCCGCAATCCCAGAGGAAAAGGATTCAAAACATTAAAATAAGAAGGCTGAAATTGGCTTAACCCAAAAGCCAAAGGAAGTCGAAATGAATCCTAGAGACTTAAGTACTCTATCTACGTGTACTTCGTTGGAGAATTCACAGCTCGACTCGTTGAATACTGTACCTACTCGTTATGTTGGTACTATGTACCTACTGCCCTTCTGAGACTTCTACATTTGAATATGTCACTGGCAAAGTTGGAATTCGCCGATTTTTATGCGAGGCTAAAAGTGCTATTTGTCACTGGTGGTCCTGCTACTGCTTTGCAGCTGTCAACATTCAGCATTTTCTAGAAATAATAAGTTATTTTGCTGACCGGTTTAAAAATTTGAAATTGAATCCCGCCCAAAAAAATTTTATCCACGAAATCTCGCTTTCTCTTCAATCTTATAACTAGAGTGATGTCAAATGTATTCAACCCGCAAGCAGGTGTGCGTATTTTAAATATTGGCGATTCATATACATAGGTAGTTAAAATAATCAATAATAAAATAATCAAGGATAAATAAAAATAATAATAAATAAATAATGCTGGACAATCCACACAGCATCATCTAGCCTCCAAAGTAAGCAGAGCTTGTGTTATGGGTACTAGATGACTGATAAACTTAATACAATACATAACATAGATAGATATTTTTTATTATATATAGAAAATACCCAGAACACCCGGAACAAATATTTGCAGATCGCACAAACATTTGTCCCAAGGCGGGAATCGAACCCGCAACCTTCTGCGTCGGATAATACAATAGAGAATAAATAATTAACAATCAGATAATAACTATAGTCTAAACATAATAAATTATTCTACTTAAAATTAATATATTCATTTACACTATAGAAACATTTGTCAAGCAATCATTGATTGAATTTTTGTCTGCTACTTTCTACTAATTATACTAGTTTAACCCAACTCATCACTTGGAATTGCAAATGTAACAGAACAACACAACGAGCTTATAATGAATGTAACATGAGCATTATGAATGTCGGAGAAAGTGTAGGCTCAGGAGGTATTAGGCTTGTTTTAACGAAATAATTGGCAAACTCTGGATGTATATGAGATGTTTAAACATGAGAAGCAAACTTATGTTGTTAGATGTTAAGATCCCATGTGTTTTGTTGTTTTAAGATTTAAAATGGGAAGGCAGTCTTTACATAATGTTATAGACTTGGTTGGTTAGAGTATTACCTACAACCAACCAAGTCTGTATCACGACGTAGCAAAAGATAAAATTTTTAAATTATTTGCGCAGAAAATATATATTTCTCTTATTCTTCCTAGCTAGTTATCCCATGTGGTAGTGGATTTTCTTAAATAAGCTCCTCCACTTAGCTCTTTACTCGACGTCGTGTTTTTAGGGCTTCGTGGCCGGGTACTGACTGATGTTACGGGGCGTAATCAACCATTCGAAGCGAGCATGATACGTACGCCGCGGCGCCCTTCTTGCTTTCTCGTACTGACTGTACGAACGCTCGATGTGTAACAACACATTACATTCCGATCCGTAACGCCGCCGTCTCACTCTGTTTTTTTTTTACTCTTGAACATCTCAACAACTACTGAAGCTATGAACTTATAATTTATAATAACAATAAATATCGTGCGCCTGTAGAGGTTAAAAGAAAAAAATTGAGAATTGAAATGAAAGTGTTCAGTACAAATGGCAATGTAGAAATGTTCAATGAGACCTACAAGATCAAGTGGGTTATCAAATGAAAGGTATTAGCTGGTGCATTTCAAAACGGTTTTTAATTTATTTTTCAGGTTTCGTGCTTTTTGAAATGCTTTGAAAAGAGTCGAAAAATTTACCATTACCCCCTTATCTCCGAAGTTTGCATAGCAATCCATCTCAAATATATGCACCTACCTACTGGTTTTAGATATTTATTAAATAGCTAGTAAAGTCTCTAACTAGTATCTACTAGTACATTTTGTATAATTAACAAAAGTTAGAAACCCTCGGCGCGCGAGTCACACTCGCACTTTCTCGCGCGGGTGTCACAGACAGCCCCATAAGCAGAGGGTGCATGAACGCAGAGAGACAGCCGCGCATGTGCTTGTAGAGTGCGATAGCGTAGCTTCTCAACGACTACACTACCTCGGGACACCGACGACACCTTGGGAGGCATGCATCGGCGTCAGCGAGTTGCTAGCTTTCTTGGAGGACATCGGGTGGTTAGATTAGCAGCCCCCCACCCGACACGCAAAAAGGGCCCACGTGTGGCCTAGTTGCAGAAACCAGTCCAGAAACAAGTAACAATTAAGTAACAAACTCGCACTTGACGGATCTTGTTTTGAATGCTTGCACTTTCTTAAGTCCTATAATGTAGCAACATCCTTCCACATCAAAAAATTATAATTTTACCCCCTTATTTATAAAAAATCTGTCATTTTTGGAGTTGACAGATCATTAGCACTATTTTTTCCTCACTCTAACTTATGTCATTATATGAAATAAAACAAGTAGGTACTGTAAGCGAGGTACTGTAAGCCTTCACAAGTACTTATAGGGTTAACTTTAACTTTTAGTAGGTACATACCTACCTTGTTTGCTTTATTATGTTTGGTTTCATTTGTATTGTTATTTATTAATCGTAATTAATTAAAATTAAAAAATTGTCGTGCGCGGGAGACGCAGGACGGCGGGGTGCGCGCTGGGGTACGGCCGCGGGGAAGCAGGCGCCGCCGCCGCCCGCACGCACGCGACGCGCCTAGCTATTCAGTAGCTTTATGGACACAGCGCGCGCGCACGTCTGTCCTGTTTCTTTACACGTTTGCCACATTTCTAGGTAAAAAGTCTTTTACCTATATCTACAGTCCCTATCACCTAAAGGTACTTTAAGCAAAACGTAGTCATAGGATCTTTATCATTTAGCTATCGCGGAAAAATATGAGAGGATTATTATTATGAGAGGTATAAATTGAATAAAATATAATATCCTAATTTGTGTAACATAATTTAACATATCACACAAAAAGGTCACCAGCTCAGCTTGATGCTATGGCACATGTGCCATTGCAGCGCTGGTTTTCAGCGGTGCCAGGGTGCTAAGTGCAGCGCGCCACTCGCTACACCAATCACATACGTATAGGTAGGTAGCTTTATAAAAAATAATTAACAAGCAAAGCATAAATAGCTTAACTTTAATTAAATTTCAGTTAAAGATAATCTATCTTTAACTGAAATTTAATTAAAGTTACACACGAATTACGCATTTAAACAAATAGAGCTACAGTAGTAATGGTATTTAAATAGGCCCATTTCTAAAATAGATAAATAAATAACTAACAACTAACAATATATATATTGAATGTATCTCAGAGTGAGGTGGAAGTGTGAGTATGTATGTATGTATAGCACGCTTTGAGACTAGCAAATAAATCTTGTTACTTACGTTGAAATTAACTGTATTTTGCTGGTAGTAAATAGAGAAATGAAGTGCTTTCATGAAGCACCATTGTTAATAAAGTAAAACTTCCTCCTCCTACTTTAGACTAGTTTCAAAAATAATTTTAGCGAGCTCAGGTCGGAAGGTTGTTTAAAATCAAAACTTGTTGCGACTTGCGACAGCGGAGCGGATAGGATAAAGCTAAGCGGCTTACAACTTGGCCGCTGCACTGCCATCCTTATCTAAGGAGCTTTAAGTTTTTAGCTGATAATGTGAATATTTTTAAGTTTCATCCTGTATTTTTTGCCCTATCCGTACCAAGTACTTAAATGGATAAGTTCAGAAAATAACAAAATCTAACTCTAGTAATGTTTTTTGAAAATTCGAACTTTAATCTGGTTACCAACACACAATCAAAAAATAGCATGATATTGCTTTTTAATATTTAAGGCTACATCAACTTTATCTCTCAGCTGCACTTACTTAGTCAAACAATGCATTCATGAACTGACAGCGCCTTCCACCAACTAGACGCAAATAATGCAGGAAACTTCCGAAAGCTCAGCGTCAAAGTTCACAAGACCTCATTATTTGAGTAGTAGGTAATTTTAATCTAGAAGTTTCAGCATCTCGTCTGGCTTTCTTGGAATTCCTCGAAAGGGTGGGTAGTGGTGCATTTCAAGTGCTAACGCCAATATAGAAACAATGCTGGCAGTGTCGCGCGACGCCTTATAAAGTTTGACTTCACTTTATACGAGAAACGTGTGCTTGTTTTCCAAGGAGTGGATGGCAAGCAAAACCGATACAGTGTCTGGCTAATCAATAATGCATACACTTGGTTCTTTGGTGCTGAATATGGGACTAAAAATAAGTTGGTAAACTGTTCAAGTTGGTTGTTCTCCTGATATTTTATTTACTGATTCATTTATGTGTATGCGTATATAACCAAACATTTATATACCTCTAAGTACGCATACACATTTATTCACAGAAAATTGTCGAAATTTTGTTTAGAAGATATTGAAGCTGCAAAAGAATATGTCGAGATATATTAATTTATACCTTGTTTGTGTAAAAATATCAAAATAGCCTAGGGTTAACTGGCAACACATTACAAATAGTCGGACTTCACCTTTCAATAAACTATTTCAGTGCTTAGCAACAGATGGCGCCAATGTCCCAAGTTCTTATATAAATCAAACCCTTTTAATGTTCCGATCGAGTTGGGGTCAAGTAAGTGATTTAGGGACCATAAAGACACCGAAATCAGCTATATTGCTCTTGTCAGCACAATCCGAATGGGTAGGGACCACTGTGACTTGCCACCTTGTAACGACATGAAAAGTTTTAGCTATTAGCTTTTACGATGTCGATCAATTGAATTCAATGGTTCTATTTCGGGGACTGATATTTGGTGAGTATTTCATTTTCGCCTGTAGCCATATACCCTCACACTTATGAGACTTGAGTAACAATGGAGGTACCTTCGGTTTAGTTACTTCCTTACTTATTATCAAATCCTCATCAGCACTCAACCGTCTACGTAACTGCAGAACGTACCTCCCCAAAGAAAAAACAAGGTTTTTTTTTGCCATTATCACCACTCTTGGCAGTTGGATTGGTGATCGCAGTATATAAGTTATGATAAATATAACTTACATAGTTTAAAAAGTACCTTTAGGTAAGCACTGATATTCCGCCTGTGATAAAATAATACAAAAAAAATACGTGAAAAGACGGGACAGTTAACGGGCTAACTAACCAGTAACCATGGACATAAAAAGACTCGCTACGCCAACCCCACCCCACAGCAACTCAACACACAAAGGAATACTGTAAATAGAATCTAGCAACAAGTCAAAATATTTTAACGTGAACCCGACTCGATTCGACAACATCCTAGCCCTCAGTTTGTGATCTCGTTGAAAGTTGATTATGCGGTTGATAAGGGACATGCTTTGTATCGAGTACTAAGGCTGCCTAAGTTGCCAACCCTTTGGAAAGCTTGATAATGGGTTTATGGTTACGATAATCATTAAATAGCTTGATTACTATACGGATCAGTAGAGCCTTTTTTAGATTGTTTGCTACGGTTTGCAGTTAGCTCAACTGTTTCAATGTGAATGCAAGTTCAAATCTAAGTACGCCTGTTGTAAATCTCTGAACTATGCAATTGCGTGTTTCGATTCGTTTTTGTGTACGAATTGAAACTCTAATTTGGGTTATTAGTACCACTTTATCACTTATCACTTTATTTCCGTGTCAGTGTATAATTATTAAGAATTTGAAATTTTCTAAGTAATAATAATAATAATATTTTATTCAAAATAACTTACGACTAAAAGATAACAAAGTTCATCTAAAATTCTAATGGTATTAAATAATGTGTGTGTGCATTTATTGTATTTATGGAAATAAAGTGTTTTTAACTTTGACTTTGACTAATTGGCCGAAACGAAACCAACACAATTGCGTATTTTGGAGAATTACAATATTAAGGGGTTAAACGAATTTATTGCTATTGTAATTTTCTTTCTGAAGTATATTTTGTTATTAAAAAGCAAATTTATAAAATACTCACATCAGTCGTTTTCTCCTTTTGAACTAAATCGGAACGAGAAAAAGCACTGCTTCTCCATTACGTATAATACAAATAAATTATATCAGCAATAACCAGGTCAAAACAAGTCTTTTAATTTAATTTAAGAGCTTTAAGGCTGTGATGAATGTATATTAATAAAATTAATCTACTCTATAATAGTAGACGGGTTTTTGTCAGACGTAATACGATCTAATTATTACCTTTGGAGCTAGCAGAAATAACCAGAGGCGTAAGTAACGAAACGTGATCGTGACGTCTCTTTTTATAGTATGTGATTTGCGTAGTTCCCTGTCCGCACGTTAGAGGCGCTGCACCAAATTACATGGAAAAAGGAGACGTCACATTCACGTCTCGTTACTAACGTCAAATAGACTCACCCCTTAAGTAATTTCAAAACAAGTCTTTTAATTTAATTTGAGAGCTTTGAGGCTGTAATGAATGTAATAAAATTAATATAAAGTTCTCTACAGTCACCCTATACGGGTAGATGGGTTTTATCCGACGTAATACGATCTAAATAATACCTTTGGAGCTAGGAAGTACATTTAGGGTATCTTTGCTCATCTGATGGATAATCAAGAGACTTGTTATAATAATAAATGATGCTTGTTTTATTAAAAAGAAATCAAAAATCAATTAATAGAAATAAATAGATTTCTTTTTATTCGTGGAGCCTCAGTACCCCACGGACTATTTTACTAGAGTCTCGACTCCAAGGGGAGCAAATGCGTAGGCTCTGTCGAGACCTGCATATTTGCGCCTCTTGAGATCCACGGCCAAATCTTAATAATAATGATAAATGATTAATTCTTATTCTTATTAACGCTCATTGGGGGTGGGCTATGTCCAGTAGTGGACTATGATAGGTTGATGATGATGATTATTAACTTAGTACTTAGTAGACTTCGTTAGCCTAAACTAAATAAACTATAAGTTTTATCTACGATGAAATTAACATTGAGCCCTTATTGCCTGCCCTTGCTTTTTATATGTTTATTTTTATATGATGAAGTAATATATTGGTTTAAAGGTAAATCCGTTAAGCATTATTATGAATCGTTCAATAAATGTATTGCAAACAAATGTCCCTTCTACGTCCCTTCCGTTTTATAATCTGAATTCTGGATGAAAAAGCAATAAGAGTTGACCAAAGTTCCCCGTAGATAATTCTCTTGAGGGTCCTGCTCAGTTCGTTTACTTAGAATTAGGGAAGTTTACTTAGGCACGGCCAACACTATGTTATAACTGAATATAAATATTACAAAGATAAATCGAGATCACTTTGGAACAAAAAATATGTAGGTATGCGGTAAACCCATAGTTTATCCGCTTGCAGTCATTCTTTAGGGAATCAAAACTTTACATTTTTATTACGCTCGAAGGATTTTTCTGTCTTGCTAAAACGCAAGCAGATAGTTTCAGCTTTGTTCGTTACATTTTTATCAAATCTCTATCCTAGAAAAACATTGGTAGGTACTTTGGAAATATCACCACTTAATATAAAACAAAGACCCCTGCCGCGTCTGTACGTCTATCTAAACGCGTTCAACAAACTACCGAACAGATTTTCATATAGTTTCCACTAGTAAGTAGGTACATAATTCAATAAGTTTTTGTATAAATTGGCTGAAATGTGACGATGATTGTTAAAGATGTCGTAAGATATATGCCGATTTGCTGGCGCTTGCTGAGTAAATCAATAGAATGAAAACAATGTATTACGGAATCATTCCTCTTACAAATAATTATTGTAGGTACTGCTCTGCTACCCGTGCAAAGCTGGGGCGGATTGCTAGTTCCCAGTAACTCTAAGACGACATTCATAATTTGACATTATGTACCTTTGTTGGCAGAGGGATAAATCATAACAAAATTAAACTCAAATCATTAATGGATTACCAAATAAATTTACCACACTTTATTCAGGAATGATTCTTTATTGATAGGTAGTGACACAGCTTAATCCGTCCCTGTATTGTACCGGCCATTGGACAGGGATTACTCGGATCGATTTAATCTGCACTTTAGGAGGTATGCCTTACGCCGTTTGTCCACTGCCACCGTCATCGGGACGTCATCACCGAGAACGAGATGACGGCGCCGAAGTAGCGATACACAATTTTACTATGGGCTGCCGGTCCATTGCGCGCCCGTCACCCGAGCGCCGTCTGTCATCCGGCAGCTGAATATATGAGTAGTTCGGCACGACCGCTAGAACTTGGCCTGAAATTGTAACGGACCGCTGTGCCGGCAATTCAAAACACGCTTGAACTTGTCCACACACTGCCGATACATCGCGCCGTTCACCCTGTTTTTGGTTTTACATCTTATTCTCGGTGACGTCTCCTTGTCAGTCCGTCTGACGGCACGCGGCGGCAGTGGACAAACGACGTTAGGCCTAGTATGGCAACGCTGAGAACATGCAAGACAATTTATTTATGTCTGTCATCTATCCAGTAGCCATCATTTTGAATTCCCTTCAAATAAATCATCAGCCCAACTCTACCCCGGAACTTTATGGCTCTACCATTTAATACAATATTTGCACAAGCCAACTTAGGAGGATGAGCTGCTTCGCTCCAATGTTTAATATCCGCTAAAAATCCATTATTGGCGAGTGTTGAAATTGCGAAACTTTCCACCATCAAAGCTTACGTGAGCTTGCGTTGATTTATTGTCTTTAATAAAACGTGATTCATTAAAGGACTTTTGAAATTGACATTTTGTATAACAAATTCGTGGTTTATGTATATTTTTCTTTTTGTTACTACCTATTACAGATTCCTCAATATTTAATTTCAAAGACAGAAACCAATGAATTTTAAATGAATTAGGAATCAGTATTGGTTGGTCATCAGTCCACGCCGGGACGCAGAGCGCGCGCGTCTTGAAACGCGCTCGCACGAAGGAAGGAAGGGGATGAAACGATGAAACGTTGGTGTTGTTCCAACACAAACTAAGTTCGTAGTTACCTCGCCTTAAATTTACAATGAACCATTGATTGGGCTAAGATCAATGAATAATATAATAATAATGATCAGAGAATCAGCGCCCCTTCAGAACAATTCTACCACCAAACTGCGATCCCCAACCCGCATGCCCAGCGTCGGGATTATGGGCATTACCCCCGTGAGATAAAATACAACAAGGCGCTTATCAGGGGGAGGCCTGGGTCCAGCTGTGGACCAATATAGGCTGTGGAGGTGGAGGAGGTGGATCAGAGAATAATAGATAGATAGATAGATAGATAGATTATCACTTTATTGCACCATCAATACAATATATATAATAATACTAACGTATAGAATGGACACTCTTCCCTCCCACGCTTCCTCACCCGCCGCCGGCCCCTAGGTGGCGATTGTGGTCCAAATGCAAGGGACGTACGGTGCAAGCATGGGGCGCAGATGGTATGTGTAATTTTGACAGTCGACGCCGATGGTGTTCGATGTTTTATTTCTTTGATCATGGACGGACATACGAAATTTACTTTGTTTTGTGGTTTAATTTTAACCTTTTTTGAGAAGAAAATAAAAAATAAAATGTCTTCGAGACAATAATGCCCATGAGTTCATGGGCATTATTGACATTGGACCCTTAACGTCACACACCCACAGTTGCACGAGTAGTTGCATGTGTCGAGCGAGGCGCGAGCTTCATATGGAGAATTGGTCGAGTGTTCGTCCGGGATATGGTAAGATTTAACCCTGACTAAAAAATAATAATACCATTATTAAAATTACAAAGGATCTAAAACTAATCCAAGCGGTAGACAAAGCAGAGAAACAGAAACTTTATTAAGACTGAAGAAATTCATCAGGGCCAAATTAGCTCGAAAATTTGAATTGTTAATTTTATTTGGCGCACCTCTCGGCTGTCTTATAAGAGTGCTTAGTTACAGAACGAAATGACTAGACGCGTTTTTATTAGCCGAAGTTTAGTAACTCTCTGTCTGAGCTAAGACAAAGCAAAGTTTTCTAGGCATAAAAATTCAGAATCTAAAATAAAGTTATATTATTTATTAACAAAGAAACTTTCAATCAAAGAAGAGATACAAATTGGAACAAGTATTTACAGTTCAGCTAACTGCAGACAGTTATAAACAATCTAAAGGTAGCTCAACTGGTAACGTTTAATTCTTATGGATTACAAAATAAGCCATGTCAAACTTTAACCCAACTACAAGAAATGAGGTGTGATAAGTACATTATTCACCGAGGTGAGATAGTGAGTGATTCCTATCGAGCGTGTCATTTGAGGCACGAGCGCAGCCGAGGGTTTAAAACACATGAGATAGGAATCGTTTTTTCTCCTGAGTCATAATTATACACCTACGTGGAAAATAAAACGTATTCCGAAAAAGAAGTTGCACTCTTCTCGTTTTTCCAATACACGAAATCTTCATAAGTCCTTCATAAGTTTTTATTTCTGGTATTCTCGGGTAATTTTTCTTAATCACTGCTTGAGCAGTTTCTTTTATTACTGGTGGTCTCATAAAATCTTCACTATCACTCGAAGACATTCTGTATATTTAATAAAATTATTTAACTCAAATGTAAATTTCGAAGAAATTCCCGCGAATGCCTCAGGCACTTGGTTCTTTCTTTGAATAACTGTTCCGAGAACGGAAGAGGTCGATATCATAACTATGGTAGACTCGGAGTAAAACTTTTTGTAGTTTATATCTATAATGAAAATAAACATAGCTAAAGGCTGAAATTTCAGAAAATTAAAAAAAAAATAACATTTTAGAAATGGATTTACATACATTATTCTCTCCCGGCTACACTTAAATTTTTTGTCCCGGAAGAAGAAGAAGTGAAAATTTGTTTGTATTTTATAGTGTATTTGTTATTTGAAATCGATGCCTTAGGCTCTTGCGGCGCTCTAGGCTCGAAAAGCGTTCAGTTTAATGAAACCAATTTGTATAAATATATATTCAGAATCTCCTTGCCTACATTATATATATATATATATATATATATGTATATATATATTCCCTAGGCTCAATACCAACCTACCTGAACCAACCTAGCTGAATCTAAATTCTCAATTCTCAAGTGATCAGCACTCATTTAAAATCTGAATAACACCCGTACATATCTTACAACCGGTAATAACCAATTATGCTAATGCCCGAAGTGCCTTTTACATCCCAAAGCAATTTAAAACCTTTGTGTTAAGATGGGTTTTACTAGAAAAAGTACACGATGGTTGGACACTCTTATTTGGTTGCCTGGAAGAAATCGCTTTAAGCGATAAGGCCGCCAGTTCCATTGCTGTTCCCTACATTATGTTTAATGAGTACTATCTGTTTTATAAGGTGATGAATAAAGCATTATCTATATATCTATCTATTTCTCTTCTACTCTGTACTGACAAATATTCAAAAAGCGAATAATTTCCACATGATTTGTTACAATTTCGTTCGATTTTTAAAATTCTCTTTTGCACTATAATGTACCTATTTTAATGGTGTAATTTGCGGTGGTGGTACCGCGCAAACAAACAGACGAGGGTACCGGCGCTTCCGGTGGTAGGGAGGGGACAGTGACTTTAATGCCGGAAAATCTCGGCAATGTTAGAAAATTCAAGTGTACTTATTGATAGAATAGAAATATAATCTAGAGATAATTGGTTAATAGGAGAGAGTTGAGAGAGTTTGTTCAACCCTAGTTTAATGTATACTTCTGTAGTTCAAAGTTCAATTAGTGATACCTATAGTGAATAAGTAGGAATAAAGGCGAAGTATAAGACATAATACATACCTACACCCAGCACCGCTACCGCACAACACAAAAGTAACCATTCAAATATAGGCTTACCCCGTACTCTTTAAATACATTTTACAATGACAAAATAACTAACCGCGAGCTTCGAGCGAGTGTTCCGCGAGCTGTCTTTTATCTGATGCCGTAAAATTATAACTAAACGAAACTTGATTTTATTTTACATAATTGTCGGTGTTAAGTTATATTTTTACCCATGTCTAATTACAGTTTTCTAGTACTAACAGTCCCTGAGCTGAACGGCAAACATACAGACAGACAGATGGACATAGCGAAAATATATTAGGGTTGCTTATTGACCTCGGAACCATAAAAAAAGTTATATTCACGAATATTGATGATCGACTGAGCTACCTACTGTTTAAACAACAATGAAACTTTTTCGAAATCTGAAACGTATTCTATTTCAGCGATTGCTTTACATTACTCTCATGTAGAAAGCCTCATGCATCAAGCTTTCCTACAAATGACAATACAACAGCTTGAGTGCCACTAACGTAAATTGCGTGTGCAAAATGACGTCAACAGTAGAATGTAGAGCGTACATCATGATTTATTTATTTATTTTATTTATTTATTTTATTTTTATTTTAACAATATTCAGGAAATTAACAGCTAACTTATTATAGACTAGGTAAACTAATAGGTGCTGATGGCTAATTACAAATTTCCACAGAAAGTCATGTGTTAATAAATAAATAAATAATGCTGGACAATCCACACAGCATCATCTAGCCCCAAAGTAAGCAGAGCTTGTGTTATGGGTGATAAACTTAATACAATACATAACATAGATAGATATTTTTTTTTATATTTTTCAATTTTTGCATCTACCCAGTTTTCTAATATCACTATTGATGAAATTATGAACTAGAGAAATTAGGAGTGTGTCGTAAACACTTCAAGAACGTATGTAATGGGTGACCGTTAAATAACCATTTCTATCATTAAAATCGTTGACAACTAGGACGTTGAGAATTTCACGACAGATGCAGCTAAATGCGTGAATGTTAACGTTAAACGTTAAAAACCGCTAATAAACGAGTTTATTTCGAGCATAGCGATAAGAAAAACTTCCCTTCATACTTTCACCGGGTGAAAGACACCAAAGCTTGAAAAAAATTATATAATAAGCCAGAAAATTAACCCCTCACGCCATATCTCCGGATCCAGGGGTGATAGGCCCATCGTGTGAGGTGTCTAGTCTACGTGATATCATAGTGAGCAGAAGGAGCTCTACAACTTGGCTCCGAGAGAATTTCAAACCGTCATAACTCCGGAACCACTTGAGACAAACCCACGTCGTTGGGTTTCTGAGACATCAGAAGAATGTTCTGAAATTTTCTCAACAGTGTGTGTATTATGAGTATTCTGTAAAGTTACGTGTGTTTCATATGGATCACTTAATAAAAATATAGATCTCTATATTTTGTTAATAACCTTTCTTTTGTTATAGCCAAATATAAAGAAAAAACTGAAAAGACTTTTATTATCTAATAAAAGTTATACCTATTGGCTTAGTTACAGAAGAAAGACCATAGAAAAAAAAATCTAAGAGATTAACAATTTGTCAGGTATATTGTTTTCTGCTTTTATTATTCTGAAAGCGCGTTGTAGACAGAACTTGCGCTTCGAACACTACTTTTATTTTGGCGACTACCCCCTTCACCACCAGAATCATAAAATACTGCAATAAATGCTAAATTGTTTACATTAAAAAATCTATCATGGTTTAATTCGAAATAAGCTACTCGAGTCCAACGTACATAGATATTGTAGATGTATGTTTCGGTGACATTATGTATGGTCGTAAATACGGACACTACAGACAGTGTGTCTGCCTGACCCACATGCCTATCTAATGTACAATCAAGGTAGGCTTAGCAATGTGGTCTTGCTTGACGCATGATAGCCCCCAATGTCTAGGTAGGGGGTTAAACGATATGTGGTTTAAATGATCTATTGCCATTAACATTCCTAAGATCGCTTACCATAGATCGTTTATCGTTTAGCATTATTATTTTAAATAAGGGCACCAGGATATGAATTATCGTTCATTTTCATAGAGCAATAAAGAAAAGTTTAAGGTTTATGAGATTTCGTGGTTTTGAGGACATAAATCAGCTTCTATACAAAACACTTGAGTCATTTACATCAAACCAACCAACACGAAAGATTTTTAAGAGAAGTAATGAATTTTAGTATCAGAACGAAAAATTACCGAATATTTTTCCGTAAAAATAAAACAGGAACAAGATGACATTTTGACCTATTTATTCTATATTTTTAATCTATGGTAGGTATCTATTATTTACTTAAGACTTTTCAAAGTTGTTAATTTATTCAGCAATTGGTTTACCCAATTAGCGCAAATTGAGAGCGAAAAACAATAATAGAGAGAGAATAGAGAAGAATTTGCACAAAAAATGCTAAATAATCTAGTTAAACGCATAGCTAGAATTAACATTAATATGCAATCACAATAAGTCAAGTTTACTACTAAATTTATACGTCCTACGCTAGAACACAATTCCTAGTCTACGTAATTATTGGCACAAGCATCTTCATGATTGCTATAGGTAGGTCCGAAACGTATTACTATACGTAAAAGCAAACAACAATCAAACTAAATTAACAGCTCCGATAGTTTGTGATTGTAGACCTGGCCTTTGAACTTGGACACCTTTGTTACTTACCTCCATAGTATTATGTAGCTATCTGAACCTGGATCGTCGAATATTGCTCTCAATCGAGAATGCCACGTGAATCTAATAGCTCCTGATGTAATTACAGAAGGTCCCGAATTAAATAAGGCAACCATTAGCGCCTGTCCCTTGAACATTACGTAAATTATTGCAGAGATGTCACCTTAAAAGGTCTATTGAAGATATTTTGCGGGAAATTTAAATTGACGGGTCGATAGAGATGGAATTGGCAGGCATCTAGAAACCCTAATTCCCGCATTGATCTATAGGTTCCTATAAGCAATAGTAGCATTAGGTATCTAAAATTACAAAATAACGTTACATATACACCCAGACGGACGGGCAAATTCGTTTGTTACTACATTTTCTGCTTTGTATACAGGCTTCCACGTAACATGTGTACTAAGCTGAAAGGGGATGTTTTCTACCTATTCTTGTTCTTGTACATTCTTGTGTATTCTTGCATTATTTAACATTATTAAATATTTCACAAATGTATTTTGCTTATTTATTAGAAAATCCAATGTTTTGTCCAGAAAACATTACAAAAAATTACGTAGACCCGTTTTAAATTTAAAAAAAATATTATTCGTGTAAAAATAAACGTAAAAGAACACGGTATGAAGAAAAAATAAATAATAATTTATAAAAAAATAAAAATCGAAATTTTAAAAGCGTAGAACAAAAGTTGGTCCTCTTGGGGTCCAGAATCACCCCTTTTGGCTTAGTACACGTATTTCGTGGCACCCTGTATATCTAATCAGCGTTTTTACGAACTCTGTGCCCTGCGTTTCCTAATTCCTCAAAAACCAATAAAATCATCTGCTTTCATAGGCTTCCATTGAGCTTGAAGCTCTACCATTCAGTCCGGTGATCGATGGTAGAGCTTCAAGGTCAAACTTAAGATTAGTAAAGTGTTGTGTTGTTCAGTGGTTTAAATAAACTGAATTACTGACATTACTGAATTACCTTAGGATGAGTTTTGCATAGCTGTTTACGAAAACTATGAAAAATTTGTTTCCTTCCTTAATTCCTTTTTAATTTATTAATAATAGCGCTTGCAGAGCCCCACATGATAGAGAGGAACTACTTTTGTTGGTTTGACAGTGATCCAATAGTTTCATACGAACTCTTCTTCTTCTTTTTTCATGACTTTTGCGACTATTTGTCACAATTATTATTCTGCCAATTCAATAGTAGTTTTTGAATGATATGAGTAATTTGTTGCATTTAAGCAGTACAATTTTGACAACTTTGAGAAGTCAGCGGTAGTAAACAAAAACCTTTTCCATTTTGGTATCGTGCAATCCCATACTACCCATCCTGATACCTTTATTCAGTACAGTTCCACTCAAGCTCTATTAACCTGTTCACTGTTCAGCACTAAGTCGGCACTTCACGCGAGCGGCCTTTGTCTCGCAAATTGAATCATGGGTCTGCTTTAATAAATTAATTGCTAAGTAGACCTGTCTCTCTACAGTGAATTTTGCAGTGATTCATCTTTTGATTTAGGCTGCCAACGTGTTAATAGATATAGGATATAGGTGATCAGCGCTCTGAGTTCGCTTTGTAGATGGTATAGAGACGTTATTTTTGTATGGGATTTGCGTGACGATGATGACGTCTAGATACTATCGCCCAACCTAATTTAGGGCTCAGATTATATGTAGGTGCATACATAGTGGCACGAACACTGCTGTCAACTCAATAATCTATCTAACTAGACCTACCTAACGAACTAGACTTTTAGGAATCCCAAATAAAATATTGTTGTGGAATCGAGATTTGTTAATTGATTCGCGCTTCTTGGCTATTTTATTCACTGCTTATGTGTGTAAGAGGGCTATACGTTACTATTTCTGTGTGCGATTGGCATGTTTTGCCTGGTGTTCCTCAATTGCTATATGCTCTATTTTCTACTGCCATATTTTCGTAACGAATACATCCGACAGAGAACCAAAGTTATCGACATAGCTCAGAGACAACCGCATGGGGTAAACGTGTTCTCGAGTGGAGACCGCGACTCGGTAAACGTAGTGTAGGCGAAAGACTACAGGCAGATGCTGGATCCGGCAAGCTGAAGACAGGGTGCTATGGCGCTCATTGGGGGAGGCCTATGTCCAGCAGTGGACTAAGGTAGGTTGATGATGATGATAAAGAGCTTTTGATATCACCACGACTGCCTGCAGAAAGAGATTCTTGCAATCTCTTGCTATGAAAATTCCATATACTAAGTATCTGGCGGACGTGTAGCAAACCAAACACAAGTGGCCAAAAACAATGAAATCAACTCCAGTCAAGCATGTCGACAGCATTTTGAACTGAAACGAGAGCTAAACTACTGACGACGGGTCTACTATGCTTTAGCCTCACGTACTGAGCGACGGCGAATAATTCAATATACCGCGCTCACAGACTCACAGTTAGGTAATAACTCCAATTACTTAGTTACCTACGGCGAAAGCTTATTAGTTTAGGGAGGTAAATTACCTAGTGTGAAATAGGTAGGCACTCGAGCACATTTCCAAGATTTGAGGTAAACACATAGCTTGTTTAAATAAACATAGCTCGTTTAAATACAATAAATATACCTACAATTATTAACCTTGCTAATTTATAAGTACTATAATCCCCGAAAAAGAAATATTTTAAGCATGAACGCACCGATTTTATTCAAATATAGCAATGAAACAACACAGCTAAGAACAATAAATCTAAATCGGTAACCAATAAGTAATAACATATGCCACATATAGACACAGACATAGATATACTCCTTTTTGTCGGAGGCAAATAATGATGAAAGGAAAGAAAAAACACATTGAGCACTTGATTGGTGCGAATATAGAGCATTTTCGTTTAAAAATACTGACAGCATAAAAATATCAGAAAAATCTTTTTAGTACAGAAAAATATATATTCAAAATGATATACAAAAATGTTGTGAATCATTCCGGAAAAATGATTCACAACACAGAGCTCAGGTGCGATCGATCGATCGGTCACTGAATTGAATAAGTGTGTGGAACAAAGTTGCTACAGAGTATTAATTTAGGTATCGGACAAAGTTTTGTGGCATGTTACTCGGAAAAACATTTATAATAAAAGTACCTATTGCTTATAAAAGTTATAAGTCGAGCGGAAAAGCGGGTATTGTTATTGAATCAAGTTTTGGGTTCCTTAGGTATTCTGAGAAAACTTTTCATCGCCACACCCGCTGCTTGGTATGCATTTTACCAGCCACCTCTTCTACTTTTCTGTATCGCACCCGAGAAGGTCCAAAACAATATGGACACTTGCATATTTTTACAAAAAAAAAATTAAAAGTCGCTTGTTCAAATCGGGGATGTTCATGAACGAATTAATGTGTCTTATATAGAGAATTCGTTTTTATTTTTATGCATTCCCAAAATGAATTAAACAAAACACCTACTAAATAATAATAAAAATAAAACTTACATTTGAACTAGGTAAAGTAAACTTCACATTATCCAATATTTTTCTCTACCCCCTTTCATACTTCAAAGGTACTTTATACCCCAAAGCTCTATGCTCAATAAGCAAAGGGATGAGGAATAGTTATGGTTCAACAAGTGAGCAAAACGATTTTTTGATTCACGTGTCGATATTAAATACTGAGCTAGCGAAGCAGTCTAGAGTAGAGTCACGAGCGTAGCGAGAGGCTCTAAACTAAACTGCAGAGCTAGCGAGGAATTTAAAAAGCACGAAACAAAAAACATTTGCTCTCGAGTTCAACATACACCTCGACTAGCGAGAAAAGATTTTTGTAATTTATAAAAGAGGTCGAATGTCAGGAACTTGTTTTGGTCAACAACCATGGAGGGTACGAATGCTGAATGAACGAACGAACTAATGCGTTTCCGTGAAGGTTGGACGCTGTCTAACCTCCTTCCCTACGATAAGCTAAAATGAGCGCAGCTCACAGAGATGCAAGTCCCATATAAATTTCGAACCTGTTGTTTGGTAGATTTCTTAAAGATATTGTCGCGCTGTCTGCCTAGAAGAATGGTCTTCACAAGTCAAGTTGTGAAAGAACACATAAAAATGGCGATGCCTTCAGTGAGAAAGATTACCTTCCCTGGTGCAGATCGCGTAGTTTATTATTTTTTTCGGCGCCGACCACAGAGTATAAATAACATTAAAATTTAGTACAGCATTCTGAATTCAAATAACTTTTTTCAACAAGTTGAATAATATCTATTATTCCACAAGTGAGCAAAACCCGATTTTGCCACTGTTGTTGAGCAGCCCAGTCACCGTTTTTGAGCAAGAGTAGTGAAAAACAAATTTTCTGATTTCGGACATGCATTAATACTAGAATAAATTATATGAATATGAATAATACACGGTGGTACTTTATAATTCCATGAATAACACCTGCCTACGTACACGTAATAAACCGTGCGGGTATCGCTCTCTCTTCGCAAAATTATTTCACCTGCCGAAGTTTGAAAGAGTTGATGAAGCTCTCTTGAGCTTCATCCCCCCCCCCAAAAAAAAATTTATACCTCGAACAAGCTTAATTATGAACTTTTTATCTAGCAATGCGAATGTTAACTAAGAACTACGGAAATATGTAATACTGCGACCCGCGACTTCGTTCGTGATTGCCATACCTCCCGACTAATTAGTTATCAACTATATTATTATTCACATCATTTATTTAAAATCTTGCTATAAAATATATTATTATTCACATAAATAAAAATAATACATTTTTTACAGGTATAGAAAACAATTTTTTTTTTAATATATTAAAACGGTAAATCACCGGCCGCGAAGCTCAAGCGGCCGGTGACTAGGGCTGAAGAAAGTGGAACTTCCGCCTTTTGGATCTGACCCTTGATCTAACCTCTTAGCGAGAGTCTCTTGAGATGTTGATCGAGGCTCTTCGCTATAACGCCGTCAACAGAAACGACTATGGGGGCGACGGTCGCTGAATCAACATCCCACATGCTGACAACCTCGTTTGCCAAGTCAAGGTATTTGCTAAGTTTATGTTTCTCAGGTTTAACGAGGTTAACATCATGTGGTATGGTGACATCTAGCGAGCACCGCCCTCCGTTCTAACCGATCTATCAGTACAATATCAGGCTTATTCGCAAGAATAGTCCTGTCTGTAATGATAATGATAGATCGGTCCCAATAGAGCGTGGCACGGCCATTTTCGAGAACTGGCGCCGGTGTGTACTTATAGTACGGGACTTCAGGACCAGTAAGGCCATATCGGAGAGCAAGTTGCTGGTGTATAATTTTGGCTACTTGGTTGTGTCTGTGCAAGTACTGAGAGTTAGCAAGGTGCGAACAATCCGAAAGTATATGACGGGGGATCTCCCCAGGAAGATGACACGCTCGACAAATATCGATCGTGCCATCTTTCATAATATACTTTCGGTAATTGTTCGTCTTTACCACCTCATTCATAATTGCACAGACAAAACTTTCGGTTTCCCCAAAGAAGTCACCGAAGCGTAGTCAGTTAACAGAGCTTAGGAGATGTACATCAGGTCCTATGAGGACCTTGTAGAATCTCTCATGCAGCACTTTGCTCTCCCATATAGCCTTCCTGTCCTGAATGCTCATCACCGTAGGCTTACGCCAGTTCTCGTTAGCTAAGAAGAGAGGAGTAAGGCCCTTATCAACTGCAACCACATCACGATGTATCTCGTATTCAGCTTGATGGAAATGATTTCTGAGATTGCATACCTCGCTGTTGTGTAGGGTGATCGGTATCACTTCTTACCCGTAACAGTGGTATATGGTAAACGATTACAGCGGTATCGTAACAGAATAACACGTTTTGGTATTCTACCTATGATGAAAGAAATGATGATTAATACCTACAGATGGAGGGACGCGCGTCAAAGCGTCAAGTTTGAAACTATTAATTTATATCTCCGTGCAAATAGCACCGTACGCACTATCTGAAGTTTCATTAATCTAAGGATTCTACGTGACGATTCTGAGACGATACCATTGTCATAGTGAAGCAATTGTATAGCAGAATTGGGCGCCCGGTCTTGTTTTCTGACCACCGCAATTATTTTCGGTATTAGGATTGCATAACACAGTAAAAAATATTTTTCTGAATGAAAAACGTGTTTACTAACGCGTTGTGTGTCATTAACGCGTCGTCCGATTTCACACATTATTTTTTTTGGTTAGAAATAGTGTTCTAAGATCTAATTTGACTAAATCAGTAGAAAGTCGAGTAGAAAATCAGTAGCATCTCAATAGGGAAAAAAGGAACCCTAATACTTTTTTGTCCGTCTGTGCATCTGTCAACCCCTAAATACTGGTACTTTTATTAAAAGTGTAACTAACGGGTCCAATTCTGCAGATTGAAATTTTTTTTTTGCACAGCTTTCCTTAATTTATGAGAGACTGTGATCAAATGTGAATACCTAATTAGTCGGCAGCAGGTATGGCAATCGCGAACGAAGTCACCGGTACAGCTAATACAAAATAACACTGTTGCCTCTATTTCCTGAGAGCCTCTATTCCTATGGGAGACTAAGCACTCCCGGGGATTAGCCCTAACAATTCCATTATTTACTTTGTAACGAGGTTAACCAGATTAACGTCTACCTTCATAATTACTTTTTCAACTTCCAAATCCTAACCGCTATTCGTCCCGTTAAAAATTATTTACGGCTTATAAGTGTATTTATTCAAGTTGAATTGTATTTCTCGAGAGTTGTGAGTTGTAATTTTAAGTTTTTTGACTGCATTTACACCGGTGGTATGGGGTTGAAACACCATGTATATTTCAGTTCTAATTACTTCTCTTTATAATAGTTTTACTTACAATGTCTGAGCTCAACCTCTATTTGATTTTAGTTTCAGGTTTTACTTGATCACAATCATCAGTGATCGTTCGATCTCCCTCGAGAGTAGTTGTGCCACACGTAACCGCGCGTGCCGATTGTGCAAAGTGCTAACGCATCATAACAAACGTCGCGTACGACACGGCTCGATCGCAATGACCTTGCTAGATCATCAAATTTAGACATGTTTACCGACGACATCACATTTTATTGTTAAGGCGAAGCTAATTGCATGCCGTAACAATGAATACACCGCAAAAAAATTCTATCACGATTAAAACGGAAACAGATAGTAGACACATCTTCACGTGAAGAGCCAGATATCCAAGCTGTGGCAATCTGTATAGATACCAAACGATACTCGTTTACGGTAGCAGCAATATATTGCCCTCCGAGACACATTATCAAAACAGAAACGTTTGTGAACTTTTTTCAAACGCTAGGCGAAAAATTCATCCTAGGGGGTGATTTTAACGCCAAAAATACCTACTGGGGCTCCAGACTAACCAATACAAAGGGAAGAGAGCTGATGAGCGCAGTAAGAGAAGAGAAATGCGATGTAATCTCAACAGGGTCTCCAACGTACTGGCCAACAGATCCACAAAAAATACCTGATCTCATTGATTTTTTTGTGTACAAAAATATATCTCCAAACTACCTACGAGCAACGCAGAGCTACGATATGAACTCCGACCACTCTGCAATATACCTTGAAATGAGCGAAAGGATTTTGTATACTGAAAGAAATCCAACATTAGTAAACAAAACAACAGACTGGGAGAAATTTAAAATTGACCTGGACTCTAAAGTAGTACTAAAAGTTCCACTGAAAACTCCCGAGCAACTCGACCAGGACTTAGAAAACTTTATAAAACTTATACAGCAAAGTGCATGGGAAGCTACACCTGCCATCAAATCAAGAAGAGTTATGAATGTCTATCCCCTCGAAATAAAACAACTTATCGATGAAAAGCGTCGACAAAGAAACCGCTGGCACCAAACAAGATCTCCGCAAGACAAAAATAAATTGAATTTTCTAACAAAGAAACTGAAAAGGCAAATCCAAAAACACAACACTGATACAACAAATAGTTATCTACAAAGTCTAACCAATGACCGCAGTACTGACTACTCTCTTTGGAAAGCTACAAAGAACATGAAACGACCTATTAATCAGATCCCACCAATAAAAATAGGACCCGGGGAATGACCCGTTAGCAATGAGCAAAAAGCTAAAGTATTTGCTGAACATTTAGAAAACATCTTCAAGCCAAATGAAAGCCAAGAAAACTGTTACCCTAATGCAACCGAAATCTGCGATGAAAACCTAGATATAAAGCTTGTTTCACCTAAAGAAGTTTGGCGTGAAATAAAACAAAAAATAAATACAAGAAAATTTCCTGGGTTTGATCTTATTTCTGGAGAAGTATTACATAATCTACCAAAGAAAGCATTAGTTAAACTAACATATCTAATAAATGCTTCATTTCGACTGAAATACGTACCAGATTTATGGAAAATTGCGGAAGTAATCATGATTGCAAAGCCAGGAAAACCACCTCAAGAGACTACATCCTACAGACCAATCTCTCTGCTTCCAATCATGTCAAAGCTATTTGAAAAGCTGTTCTTAAAAAGGCTTAAACCAATATTATACAAAAAGAAACTCATTCCGGAGCATCAATTTGGATTCAGAGAACAACATTCTACAGTAGATCAAGTCCACAGAATAACGAATCTAGTTGAGAAAACACTGGAAAATAAAGAAGTCTGTACTACAATCTTCCTCGATGTTGCTCAAGCCTTCGACAAAGTATGGCATGCAGGTCTAATAATAAAGCTAAATAGTATATTACCAATAGAATACGTAGAAATAATTAAATCATATTTAGCTAGAAGAGCCTTTAGAATAAGGCAAGAGGATTCTTACTCTGAAATAAAGGAAATCAAAGCTGGAGTGCCACAAGGAAGTGTATTGGGTCCAGTCCTATACCTATTATATACTCATGACATCCCTTAACATGAAAGCAACACCATCGCAACTTTTGCCGATGACACTGCTATAATAGCCACTGGAAAAACGCATGCAGAGGCAGCCGAAAAGGTTCAAGTTGCTGTTAATAAAATACACAACTGGACTAAAATCTGGCGAATAAAATTAAATGAATCGAAGTCGAGTCACATCAACTTCACAAATAAAAGAGATCAATATCATCCAGTTTTCATCAACGGGGCCATAATACCATGCGAAAATACGGCGAAGTATTTGGGCATGACATTAGACACGAAGCTACGCTGGAAAGCTCACGTCAAAAAGAAAAAAGAGGAGTTAGAGATCCGCTACAAAAAGATGTATTGGCTAATTGGAAGAAATTCTACTTTAGCAGTACACAATAAACTTCTATTATATAAACAAGTCCTCATGCCAATCTGGACCTATGGAATACAGCTCTGGGGCTGTACAAAAAGGACAAATGTAGCAATCATACAAAGATTCCAGAACAAAGTACTTAGGTCAATTGTTAATGCTCCTTGGTACGTAAGAAATGACGATATTCATCGGGACCTAAATATTGAATTTGTCGACACAGTCATACAAAAATACGCAGAGGCTCACGAACAGAGGCTTCATCATCATGTGAACGTCGAGGCAATCCAGCTCCTCGACAACACGGACATCGTGAGAAGGCTCAAAAGAACAAAACCTTTTGAGTTAGTGTAGTGATAATTATAGTGTATGTGCATAAGTGCTATCTTAAAGAACACATGAACAAAGTGTCTTCACCTTAAGTATAGAGACAATAAGAAAAGTGCCAATGGACACGTTCTTAGTAATACGTTGTTATAAAAATAAGTCAAAACTAAATTACCCATTAGCCAATTCTATGGCTAGATTGTAATTATACTCTAGTGTATTTAACATTAATTTAGAATGTAATTACTAGACATAACAAAAAAAAAAAAAAACTTGATCACAAGTTATTTACCTTGGAGTTACTTCTTATCTTGTTAAATTACAATGAGTTCTAGTCATTGAAGCGAAAATAATCTACGACGACGATTGGCTCATCCACCAATAAATAGGTTTTGACACTTTATTGTTTACTATGCGTTTGATTTTCCATATACCCTATATATGGAAAATCAATCGTGATGGAACGTTTCAAATACCTTTCTATGAAAGTCGAGCTAGTGTACAAAGAACACCTACAGTGTTTTCCCGATAAGTTGTACCACATTGCCGCTTAGCTTATGAGGCACATCTCCGATAACCGACGAGTCCTTGATTTGGTAGGTAATAATATTTACCTATCCACAAAGATCCCTGGCCCCTGTACGATGAAAAATTACCTGACCCTGGTGTGACCGGGCCCTGTCGAATAAACGTTTACGGAGTTAAAACTTTTGCGACGTCGGAAATTGTTGCAAGAACAGGTTTTATTCTCATCGCTAAAGTAAATGCAACGTAGACTTGAGATGAATTTTACAGACCGTTCGAAAAGTTTCTCACAGTTAAATGAACTTAGCTGTCCACTGAATCAGGAAACTTTGGTCCGGTTATGTTACGCAAATAATAACTGCTGCCCACAGCTTCGCACACAAAAGCTATTATTAAAGACAACATGTTCGATCGAGGTTTACTCTAGGCGAGTTTTCAATAACCTAGAGGTAGATATAAATATTTCAAATCATAACAAATAATTAATTGAAAAGTATATAAAACCCTACTCGGCCCCGTTTTTTATATTATTTATCAAAGTGAGCAGGCAAAAACCCACAAAATCAAACTAAAAACCAAAGTATTTCGATACCTGACTTACCAAAATAGCTTTAGCCATTTAGATGCTTTGAGGTAATAAAGAGTATTAGATAACCACATTAGAAAAACTCGAAAAATATAAAAACAACAAGACAACAATATGAAAAAAAAACAAGTCAATTATATTGGAGAACAATATCATTTAGATATTGTTTAAATTTACATTAGAATCTCAGAAATACAAATATCCATTGCCAATTTATATTCGTTTAAAAATCAGATTATCTTTCACGTTTCCGGATCTCATTTTAGTCAACGAATTTTGAAACAAAGAAACGGAACGCGCACACCGGCATAGGTACCTGAAATACAGTCTTTCCACTCGTTTAACGTACCTAAAATGAATCTCACTTGGAGTTAAATGACTCTGCTGGGAGTTGAATTAAAAGATTTCTCGCAGTTTTATTTGAACTGAATGTTTTGTTTCTGTTAAATATGGCAGCGGTCGGTGTGCAGTGGTGCCGGACGATTTACTTATTCGTTCGGCAAATGTTCTTTAATTTTAAATTGTTGCCGCAGACCTGGGTTTTGCCAATGACTTTAAACTAAAAATTGAGTAGGTAGATAAACCATTTTCTAAGAGCAACGTTGCTAAGTTGGCATGGTGGGCGATGAGATGAGGTATCTATAGAGTTTAAGTGGTTTGTATTTGATCCGCATTATCAGCCCATAATTGTTGGTAAATTTTTCAACTTTTTTCCCATATCGTTTTCGGTATCCCGGGGTTGTCCCCGGGATTCCCGCTGTTTTAGTAGTCCATGTACATAGGCTATTAAAAAAGCGCGTGTGAAGCTGCGGGCACAAGCTAGTAAAATATAAAACACTCACGTCTTACAAGTTTTAGTAGAATTTATAGAACTACTCAACATCAATGTCACGTAACTTTAAAGCAACCGTATCGAAAGTAATTGTAACAACAACAAATACAGCTAAAGTTTGAAGAGTAAGCTTTTTTCCCCTACAAGCCCTCTTGTAAAACACCATAGCTCTACCTACATACTCTACCTAAGCAAGGAAACACCAGGCTAATATTGAAATCGAACACACCTGAAGAACTTTTCCCGTAACTTTTTCAATCATTCAAGAGTTAAGAACAAAGTACAAGCTCATCGGCTCGACGTACTTGCTCAACTCGAATGATTAAACTGAAAGTAAATCGAACACAACCCGTGGTTGATGTAAAACTGACTATACTAAAACCATGGTCTTGTTAGCGGTATCGGTAAGTAAATTCACACATGTGAAAAACCTAAAGAACAAAATATTTACGGAAACATACAGCATTTACTAAATGAAGCTGTAGTGGCTAAATTAATACGGACTCGAACTCGAAAGAAAAGCTCTTTTGTTTTTCGGTCAACCCTGTTTTAAGCTGCATGTGTAAGAACATTAATTCTCTTTCAACAATGGTTTGGATTACCACAAAACGTACATTTTAAATTGTTCACAAATATGGTTGACTATTTATAATTTTTATGGTAACCACGAAAATATCTTATGAGCGTTGTTGACAAAAGAACCATTTAACATGCAACATCATGAATAATTCATGAATGTTAATAACTTCATGTTTTCATATGAATTTATTTTAGAAACCAAGCTCGGTGGGTAATTATTTTTATTTTAATCTTTAGAGTCTTTATCTGCCGCGGTAAGAACTGCAAATACGAAAGATATAAGAGATTGATTATCTTTTACAAATAAGTGCCAAATTTTTTCATGGACTAGCGCCATTTTTAACTCCCGCGTCGCTAACACGAAGCAAGTGTATAAAAAAACGACCAGTACAAACCATTTTTATAATAAGTTAATTCGTTAATATGTAGAACTTTTTGTTTTCAGCTTCGCTCCCATCAATATTCCCAAACCAAACTATAAGTTTTCTCTTATAATCTGTCCCATTTCGCCGCCGCCAATAGATCATCCGACACTTTATGTGAATAGGATAAAAACTAGAGTAGAAATACGCACGATAGAGAAAACACATTTGTGATAGAACAAACAATAAACCTTTCCCTCCAAAGAGTTTTTTCGGTCCAATAAACTGGCTTTTTACGATGTCAACCTTAAACAATATTAGGATAAAAAATATTTAGTAACAATTCCGCGCAAAACCATCTCTGATGAGATTGAACAAAATGCAAATCACGTGCACCGCTTTCCCACAAACTGACATGCCATGCAATAAGAGAAGGTAAAAACAAACATACGCAATATAAAATGCTTACACACCAATTACACAATTAAAAAATCCATCAAAGTAAGTCGTCTAGGCGACTGGCAATTTTACGATGCTCGCTAACTGCATTTTGTTGAATCTTCAATGTAGGTTTTGAGCGGAATTGTTACTATTTTTTTTCCTAATATTTTACAATGTATTTCCACAAAGTAACGCCTGAATCTATTATTTATGTCAACCTTATTATGTAACTTTAGAAAGTGAACTATCTTAAAGACTTAAAGCGCAGATTAGGTAATGTTACTTCGTCATATATGGAGCTTAAATGCCTGAATTTTATATTTTTACGCACCTTAAAAAATCTTAAAAACGTCCACTATACCAAAATAGTGGGTGTGAATTCCGAGCATTAAAAAGCTCCCATGTGTACTGTGTAGATTGCTTACGGTATTGATATAACATCACTCTAAGGCCAGAATAGTTTTATTTCAGTTGACATAAATCATTCGCCCTATGGGAAAGGGAAACGTTCCGGAAACTCTGCAGAAGGCTCTGACGCTACGTAATTTATGTAACCAGTATGCAACGCCGTGATAAAGTGCACGATAGTGTAAATAGATGTAAATGTCATGACTAGAGATTGATGTCGTGATCGGATCGCGATGTGACAGTGCGAATATCTCGGGAAATGGGAAGCAAAATGGAAAGACGTGGCTTTTCGCTGGATGGTTCGCAAAATAGTAGAAAAAATATTAAATATTGCTTGTTTTTTTAGCAAAACTAGTTTTTATTAGAAATTATATTACAAAAAAAAATATATAAATCGTTTGAGATATCAAAAAATTTAAAATATATAATACACGTAAAAGAACACGAGTAATATTCGCGTTCTAATACGTGTATGCTTGAAAATATAAAAAAAGTAAAACAATGTTCGAAATTCAAAAATCTTAACCAGGATCACCCTCTTTCGGCTCATACCACACATATTACGTGGCACCCTGTAGAAGTAGGTTAGACTCAGTGTTTTACTGATTGCTTACGAAGTACCTACCTACGTTAGTCCTGATTGTTACTGAGAGCTTACGAAGTACCTACCACCTAGGTAAAATAAAATAAATAAATAAATAATGCTGGACAATCCACACAGCATCATCTAGCCCCAAGCTAAGCTGAGCTTGTGTTATGGGTACTAGATGACTGATAAACTTAATACAATACATAACATAGATAGATATTTTTTATTATATATAGAAAATACCCAGAACACCCGGAACAAATATTTGCAGATCGTACAAACATTTGTCCCAAGGCGGGAATCGAACCCGCAACCTTCTCCGTCGGAGGCGGACCTTCGCCCGCCGCGCCACATCGGTCGTCAGGTAGTAGGTAGTAAGCCTTATTCCTTCCATTGTCCACCACCATCAGAAGAAACTAATGATAATCGAACTCATATGTTTCTGTTGGCTCACTCTGGTAAATTATTTTAGGAAAAAAGTGATTTAAAATTACATTTTCCCAAAAAGTTACATAAAGAACTTTCGTTCAACAATCTCAACGATGAAGCGCGTTGATTTGTTTTCAAATTTGTTGTAACCACGCTTTCCATTTTAAAGTAAGTAATCACCGGACCCTTGTTCAACATTAAAATCTCAACATCACTATGAATAGAAGCTAAATTATTGTACCAATAACGGCAGACTTGTTTGCTACATAGACCAATGATTGAACTAGACATCGCAATTCAACTCGCAAAGTGGTAAAAAGCTAGGTATAAGACAATTGCGTCTTTCTTTGATGCTCTTTGTGGCAAATAACACAGCGGTGGAGAGGAACTTTTTTAAGACCTCGGCCGGGTTCTCCACCCACATCTACATACCTTACCCACAATAGATCATTTTGATTAAAAAAAAAGGTTAGTATCACCAGGTTTACCACTCGTACTATTTTTGCCGGTCATTGGCTGCATTTTGATTAGGAATAAAATATATAAGAAAATTAACCAGGAACGAAAATATTAATATAGATAGGTAATGAATAACCTAACAAATACATCTAAACAGGCCAGTAGATGTAGGTATGCGATTTGCAAACCAATAGGTATACCTACTTAATTATACAATTGATTCTAATACTTTAAGGCGATATCTAGTCAAAATTATGTTTCTTTGATTCAATGGCGACTGCTCCAAAAATTTCCACTCTCAAATAAACAGTTGAATCTCATCGAATAAGAACACTCCAGCGTGCTATTTTCAGAAACATTTTTACCGAAACAAAAAGTTCCCGACACATAAATTTTGCGAGCATAATATTCTTGAAAATACGCCCTCTAGCTTTATACAAGTTTTATATCAATTTTATTATGAAAACACGAAGGCATCCTATGAGGCAAAAGTTAAAGTGCAGGCTGATCCCGACTGGAACAAAATGAAGGAAAAGTTGCTTCTGGCAGCAAAATCTGCAAAGACCACGGTCAGTGCAACCTTTTCGCACGCTAGGAATAAATCATAATGGTATATGGCATTTCGATCGAGCTTGGAGGTTAAGGGAAATAACTTGATAGACATCGTTCATAATAGCAGGTTAATCTTGTTTTGCACAATTCGTTCAAGCATTGCGAATTATATTTTTATTATTATATATTATATCTATTAAATAAATCTTATAATAAAAACACACAAACTATATTTATGGGTAAATCTTACAATATAAGATTAAATACAGGTTGTGTTTCATAAATATAATGTACCTAGATAGATTAGACAGCTTTGTTATTAACTCTAAAGCGATAGTTACATGGCTGACTGCTAATACTTACCTACTCGTAATTAACGAATAATTTCACCAATTTTTTTTCATTATCAATAAGCTACAAAACTGATTTCTTGAAATTAGAACTACCTTCAGCAACGATACACACGATCCCACAATTTAAAACGCGCTGCGGCGTATATCGCACTATCGTTGTGACATACGAATTTCCAACCACGCCAATAATTTATATGGATTTTGGATTTTTGGGATTTCCCTGTCATATAAGCCGCCTGTGTAAGTAAAGCCTTAGATATAATTTAGCCATGTTCGCTATGTGTTATTAGCCACTTCCCTCTGGTCAGTCGCTTAATCACTGTTACTGCTGCTAATGGGCCGTATTATTTGAGGAAGAAAGCCAGGAAATATCGGTACGACCGACGTGAACGAATACAAAATATAAGCACACGCCTTCTGAAGGTTTACGTAGGATTGAATTAGCACGAAAACTACGACGTGAGCACGGAAAATATTGTTCACAATTGCTTAGACAGTTCGCGTATACTATATCTTTACTACTTTTCTGGTAGCAGACTACGAGCCTGCTACGAATTAAACTTGCTCAGTGCGCTACGAAATTAAACAATTATTTTCTACGTAAATTAAAATAATTTCAAAGAACTTTAGATTGTCTTGTAGGAACGCTAACTTTACCTGCTAGTGGCTTTACAGCTGAATGCATCTGATTCAATCGACAAAGCGTAAATCAATGTTTATGAAAACCTCGGAGATAGCACGCCCATGCCAAAGCCACGCCGGCCGGTCTCGTTGTTCGTTTGAACATTAATTACGTCACAGGGGTCTGTCCTGTGAAATATGAACCTGCACCGATACCCCATTGCATTGATGCCTTTGAATTATTTATGAGTGAAACAGTAGCTGTGGTTGCGATAGCAAAATCTGTGCTCTTATGCTAACTACCTAATTATCTTGAAATTGCATCTTGCATTTCTATCACAATGTAACTGAAATTGGCGGTTTCATCTCTAATGACGGTTGCCTTTTGGTTCAAATAATGTGCTGCTGATAACATCATTTGGGTAGGTTTTATGTAGAAGGACAAACAAAACAGAAACAATATAAATAAAACAAAATGCAGTTCTGCAAAATACCGCTTCCCAATACCATTGTTAATCAAAAGCAATCCATGATTGGACTAAAATCATAGTTTACTGGCGCGGCAGTAATGAAAATTGTAAAATACAGAACCGCGCGTAAGCACTTGCGCATCGATTTTTCATATTTATAAAAATGCTATGAAATGTTCTTCCAATCAAACTTTATTGACTTGTTTCGGGAAAATACGAGCGGTAAAAAACGAATGTTTCATTAACCCTGCTGATACACGACGTTACAGCTACCCCATAACGTAAAAAGTTCGGAAGTTATTCCTGATTAGCGACTCGAGCCGGTTTCGACGCTTATCGTTTTCATAACTTATACGGTACCTACCTACTCGAAGTGGGATGCGTTTTGGTTTTAATAGAAATTATGTAAGACCTAGCCTAGCTTGCTAGTACCCTCCTTGCTATATAATTTAAATGTGATGTTGTACAATTTGATAGAGTCGCATAGACACAGAACGTGAGAAATTATTTTTTTCGTTCATAGTATCAAATTTTACATACAGAGCCTTTTTTTGCATTAATAAATAACTAATTATTTCACTTCAATTCATTTTTCTCATTACCTGTTTTCAAAATCGGTGCGTTTGAATATTCTAAAACCTCCTATTATCAAGCCTAGAGTTTCTTTATCTAAATATACGATGTTAAATCTCACCTTATAATTAAAGGAGTCAACAAAAGAGGAAATCTTATGAGGATTACCACTGCCTTAGTGCACAGCTCAAAGAAAATAGCTAGCTCAATGCTCTAGTTACTCGTATAACTGATTTAATGTTATAATTTTTAGAGTTTCGAAGATCGGATATCGGTTTCGAAACCCTTATGATCTCGCTTTGTCTGTCCTTTTTTCCGTCTTTAATAACTCAGCAACTACAGCAGCAAATAAAGTGAAATTTAAAATAATAATACATTTCGTGCGTTTGTACAGATTAGAAGAAAAATAAATGAAAAAAGAAGATGAAAATTGTCAGTAGGTACAAATTATGATGTCGAAATCGCCTGCAATGTCAAGTGGGTATCAAATTAAAGTTATCAGTTTGTACATTTCAAAACAGTTTTTGTAATTTCTGTAGGTTTCATACTGTTTGAAATATTTTGAAAAACTCGAAAAAATACCCATGCCCTTTATTTATTTAATTAACACGGTATATGTTGACTAGTTAGTTAGTTGACTAGTTTAGTTGACCGAGTCATCGCGATGACTTGGTCAACTTCGACCACCATGTAACTAAACCATAAAATCTATTCGAGAAGCTCTGTCGTATGTCTGTCGTGTTAATTATTGGTGGACGGAAGCTTATAAAAATTTGTCAAACTAAAACAGGTATAGTACGTAGGGTGTTTTTTTTCTTACTATGACGTATGTCAACAGAAGAAAACAAACGAATCTGTGTCATTGCTTAGTCTTAAGAGGATGAAGTAGTCACATCCTGTAATCTGAGAAAAGGTCGTGGTTATTTGAACAATCACACTCAATTTCACACACAGGTAGATCAGTTGTTGAACTTTAAATTTTAGTTTTTCACGTAAAAGCCCCAATCCGATCAGGGTCCAAATATGGATGGAACTATATTCTGAATATTTGAGGACCACTTCGATCAGATATTCCGCGCGGCCCCCTGGAAACCTCCTTGATCGATGGTTTTAGTTGCCTAGAAGAAATCGCTTTTAGCGATAAGGCCGCCAGTTCCATTGCTGTTCTCTATAATATGTTTTAAACAGTACTATCTGTTTTATAAGATGATGAATAAAGTATTATCTATCTATCTATCTAGTGCCAAAAAATGAACTAGTAAATTAAGTCACTTTACACTAAAGTCATTTACAACGGGATATTTACCACGAATTGAGTTTTGAGCTTTCCAATATTTCGGCACAGTTTCATGCGCCATGATCACGGAATAACTGAAAGCTCAAAACTCAAATCACGGCATAAATCCTGTTGTAAATGACTTCAGTGTTAATAACAATGATGAATTTAAAAGATTTGAGCTACTTAAGTCGTTAAAAGTTAAAAAAGATTTTGCTGGGATTATCACGAAGCTACACAACCAACACGGATTCAACCAGCTGTGTTAGTGCAGATATATCGCCTGATATCGGCTCAAACAAGTCCCGCAACTCTCCAGGAGCAGAGATTAACGGAATAGAGTTGGGAAGGATTAGGCAGAAGATCAGAGAAGTATCGGAACTTTGAACTCTAACACGTGGTACGATGGCTCACGCTCAAGTTTCGGAGTTTGCTGCCTTAGGCGATATTAGCTAAGAACATAGCCTTCGACATGTAGTTAGATATTTGTCTGTAGATATAAGTTGAACCTAAACGCTGATAAATTTAAGATTCACATTCACAAGATAGCGTGGATAGCTGTTTAAAACTCTGCATTGAAATAACACCAGCGAAGTTAAATGTTTAGTTGTATAAAGGTTTTCTTTTCGCAAAACTTATTAAATTATTTTTATTTTTTCTTCTTTGTGCAGGAAAATAATTATTTCTCATTTCATTACCCATCATAAAAGCCACCATTAACTTCCTTCAGATTCCACTGCAGTGCCTGCAACCGTTCTAGTTAGGCACCAACATTATAAAATCTGCACTATCATGACTGTTAGTAGAACATACTGGACTTTTTGCCTCGAGATAATGGTGATTTCCCATTATGTTTGTAATAATGGTTTTCAGACTCAGTGTAAGTGAAAATCTTAAGGAATAACTATCTGAGATAATAAACTTTGATAGCGGCTTGCGTAGCGGACTATTTTGCGGCTGGAACTCACAAATAAAAAGAAAGAAAATCAATTTATAGGTGTATTATAATTCAATTTATATTTATATTTTTTATTAATTTATATTTTGTTCGAGTGACCCGAGAGCGGGCGGGTATCTGGTACAGCGCATCAGCATTGCCATACAGCGGGGCAATGCAGCCAGCGTCTTGGGGACGCTTCCGACTGTTATTGATATGGATCAGTTGAGCTGATCTATATCAATAACTGATGTTGATTGTTTGCAACAGTCTGCAGTTAGCTTAATTGTTTCAATTGTAAATACTAGTTCTTATTTGTTTTTATTTTTGGGTAGAGAGGAATTTTATTTCCTGTTGGCTGTGTGACCGGTGACGTAAAGGATAATTTTTGCGAGAGTTGTATAGTGGTAGTGGAATGAAACATAGTTGCTCCAACTCATATTAGAAAAAACTAAGTGGAAAAAACTTAAAACAATCAACATCAGTTATTGATATGGATCAGTTGAGCTGATCCATATCAATAACTGATGTTGATTGTTTGCAACAGTCTGCAGTTAGCTTAATTGTTTCAATTGTAAATACTAGTTCTTATTTGTTTTTATTTTTGAGTTGTAATTTTCTTTGTCAATAAAGAATGTTTAAAAATAAAAAAAAAATTATAGGCATACATCACAAGTTCATCATACACAAAAAGAAATAATGTCTTTATTAACAAAAAAATCAAAGAATAGAAACAAATTATATCTAGTATACACACAAAAATAATTAGTTTTAATATAATAATATTAAAAGTGTATCCACCATGTCTCGCCCCAGCTTAATGTTGCTCCACAAAAAAGTTGGGCAACGCTAGTTTTCTATCATAAATAAACAGCTTTGCCGCCAAACATACCCTGATGTTGATGATGATTCGACCCAACATGGTGCCAACACTTAACAAAGAAAAACAAGAAGCGCGACTGCAAAAAACATATTTAAATAACTTGTTTTTCCGAGCAGGAAGAAAAGTTCTCGTTTACACAAACACCTAATTTACCAATAAGTGTTTCTAAAGCAAAGTTTGAAATTTTTTGCCATTTTATATCTGAGCAAAAGTTTCCGGGGCATTTTCATTAGGTGAAGTTGTAAAACGTATATAAATTTTAATGATTTCAACAACTTTAGGGAGTAATGAGTTTTCGGATCGGTTCTGTGCCCCTCGTAGGCTCATGAACGATGTGAAAACTCGACGAAGTTTGGAGTGACGAATTACCCGAAGCCATAAATATGGAGTGCGATAATGGCTCGGTAAAAAACCTGTGGTTTTACTCGTCATCTTGCGATTAAATAAAAGTTTTTTAATCGCTTTGCTATTAATTTCCAATGTCTTATATTTTACGAAAGCATGAATTAATTGTTTATAACAAGAACTATATTAACATATATTCAGTAGGAGACCTAATCCTTATTTCAAATGAAGATAATGTAAAGTATAAACTAAACTTAACTGACCGCAAACAATAAATAAGTATATTTCGTATTTATAAGCAAGCCACTGTATTTGTTGTACCGCAAAAAATATATCACAGCGTTCACTGAGCTTGGCTTCAGAAAGCAGAGCTATATAACATTTCATTAGCGGTCAGCCGAGACGTCCCGGTTGTGTAACCAATAAATTTTCATTTTTGCAAGGGGACAAGTGAAAGAAAAAGATAAATAGTGGTGATGTTGGAGGGAATTAGAAAAAACTATGGGAAGTCCACTTTGATTATGGTTGGCTTAATGCTTCTGCCTTTATCACTTTACTTTAACGTTATGTAACAGTACGCTTAGTACCAGTGAGTATAGTTTGATTACGAAAAAAGTTTTCGAGATCTCGATAGACGTAAACTTCTATCTCGTTTACACGTAAATAATGAGACAAATATAATATTCCGTAAAATAGATTCTGTCAAATCTCTCAAAACCATTCGAAAAGTAATATCGAGTTCGTATGAAATAAAGATCTAGTAGCCTACGAGTATTAAACTATTCAACAAACTACGAAAATTAGTTCCTTTTAATCCGGTAGAGGCGTTGCACGGCGCTGAATACAAAAAGAAAAAAAATACAAAATTATTTATTAACAACAAAATTAACAATTAGGCATACATATTAAAAATTTTAAAACTAAAGAGTTAACTATAATACGTGTGTATGTCTATTGAATTGGCTACGGCGCCCCACACTAGGCTCATGGCCCGTGTCGTCGGTACCCGTGTGTATTTTTCGGTCAGGAGGCTTAAAAACAAAACTGTGAATTGTGTGGTACAAAATCAATTTTATTAGAAAAAACATACCTTACCCCTACAAGAACCCGAAACGCTTCGTTAGCGCGATCTAGAGCTCGGTCAAAATAAACAGCGACATCTAGTTTTGCACGCCTCGGCAAAGTTTACAAAGTGAACTAGACATACCGCCCACCAAGGACATAACTTAATGTTCTTAACAAATTATGACCCGCCCACCATGACATCAAGTAGGGGTACACGAAAGGTGAAAAAATTAAGTATACAACTTAACTAAACAAAACTAAACAAAACTTCTTTATAAGGACTGTATAACCAACTTAACATAACTTAAACTTAACATGACACTCAATCAGATACAGGTAATATACACAATTTTGAAATTGGACGTTTGATCAACGATCCATTACATTTGAGCGTAACAACGCGACTAATTTTGTCCAAACCAGGATGCTTTTCGACTACCTTTCCCAAGAGCCAGCGAGCTGGAGGCAAATTGTCCTCCTTCACCAGAACAATGTCGTTGACCTTAGGTTCAGGAGTGCGTTCATTTCATTTGTACCTGTGTAGTAGATGCACCAAGTACTCCTGAGACCACTTCCGCCAAAATTCCTGCAGCATGCGCTGCGTAATTTGCCACCGTTTTAAAGAACCTACATTGCTATCCTCATAATTACAATCCGGAACTGTTACCAACGGTTCACCGATGAGAAAATGACCGGGTGTTAAAGGTACAGGATCTTGTAGACCGTTCGGTATCATGGATAGGGGTCGAGAGTTAAGGCACGCTTCGATTTGGGACAGAACTGTCGATAACTCTTCATACGTAAGAGTTGAGGTACCAATTATTCGTCTAAGGTGGAATTTGGTCGATTTTACCCCAGCCTCCCATAATCCGCCGAAGTTTGGAGCATGGGGTGGGATAAAATGCCAAGTCGTTCCATAATTACCTAACCATTCCCTTATTTCAGTAGCAACAGAAGATCGTTCTACGTCCACTAACTGGCGCAACTCCTTGGCGGCACCAACGAAATTAGTGCCGTTGTCGCTCCAAATGTCTGTCACAACTCCACGTCGTGCAACGAATCGCTTAAAACCTGCTATGAAACCCTGCGAAGAAAGATCACTAATGGCTTCTAAGTGGATGGCCTTAGTCACCATGCAGACGAAAAGACAAATGTAGCCTTTATAGGACTGGTGCCCACGACCCTTAGATGTGCGAACATTAATCGGACCTGCGAAATCTACTCCACTGTGGCGAAAAGCTCGTGTTGGAGTAACTCTACTGGTCGGGAGCTGACCCATCAGCTGAATTTGAGAAGCTGCTGCATATCTTTTGCATGTGACACATTTGCGGACAAACATCTTCACCAAAGTTTTGGCCGAGACAATCCAAAACTTCCTTCGCAAATAGTGCAACATCAACGTCGGACCTCCATGCAGTGTAACTTTGTGCGCCTCCGCAATAACCAAATCAGTGAAATGATTCCGATGAGGCAAAATGATAGGGTGTTTGAGGTTTTCCTGTACGTCTGCGTTTTCAATGCGACCACCGACTCGTAAAATTCCGTCTTCATCGATTGTTGGACAAAGAGACTTGAGGCTACTCTTGGTTTTAACCCTTCCAGTCTTTCTTATTTCGTCTATATCTGCACCAAACTCTTGCTGTTGGACACATCTTATACAAACTTTTGTCGAGTCATCTATTTCTTTCTTAGTAAGATAAACCTCCACTCTCGGTTCATTCTCTTCTCCAGGTTTCTTCTTCCACTTCAAAACTCTTCTACAATAGGCAATAACTCGCACTAATTTGGTGAATGAGGAAAATCTGACCCAGAAACCATCTTCCTCTGGGTGTGCATGTCCTACCAAAGCCTTAATGGACTTTTGTTCTTCTTTGGTTGCAATAGACGTCGGTCTTGAGTAGTCGATGATATCATTTTTTAACCACGATGGACCTTGTGCCCACAGCTCACTGCAAGCAAGTTCCTGCGGAGTCACTCCTCTGGACGCCATATCTGCGGGATTATGCTGTGTTTGAACGTGGGCCCAATGTGAATTATCAAGTTGAGATAGGATTGATGAGACTCTGTTTCCAACGAACGTAGACCAGCGGCTTGGATGGCTGCTGAGCCAAGCTAAAACCACTGTTGAATCGGTCCAGGCATGAATATGGTTTTCTGGAACTCTTATGACCTTAGCAACTTCTACGAGTAACTCTGACAGCAACACCGCTCCCATCAGTTCCAATCTGGGAACCGATTGCTGTTTTACTGGAGACACCCTTGTTCGAGACGTGACAAGACTGATCTTGATGTTTCCCTGAAAGTCCACAACTCTTAAGTACACCACAGCAGCGTAAGCGGCCAACGACGCATCACAATATCCTTGTAACTCTACAATTTTGTCGTCAGCTCTTGTATTAACCCATCGTGGTATTGTGAACTTACTCGTCTCTAGAAGATTCTCCCTGTATGTCTGCCATTCCGTCAGCAGATCTGGTGTGAGCTCGTCATCCCAATCAAGTCCGGAAAGCCAGAGTTTCTGGATAAATATTTTGGATACCACTACACAAGGTGCTGCCCAACCCAACGGATCGAACAGGCGAGCGATATCCGAGATCACCCGTCTCTTTGTGATTGGCGTCTGCTGAGGGGGAAGTATTACTGAATACTTAAACTCATCGCTATCGCGATCCCAGCTTATTCCTGACATCTTCACAACTTCATTTTCATTTATGTCTTGACCTCCTTGTCCATGCTCCTCACTCATCTCCGCTTTCCTTTCTCTGCTTGAAAGTTGCATGTCTAACTCATCACAGCTACTCACCCATTTCAGTAATTGGAAACCTGCCCTGCTTAGTATCTCGTTCATGCTTTGCTGTAACGCTAATCCATCACCAACTGACTGACAACCTGTCATCAAATCATCAACGTAAAAATCTCTTTTTATTTTTCAGAAACTTCGGGATTCTTCGCACCATCGTCGACTGCAACCTGCTGCAAGGAATTCACTGCAAGGTAAGGCGCTGAAGCTGTTCCAAAGGTAACTCTCAATAATCTATATTCTTCTATTTCAGATTCGGGGTCGTCGCGCCACACTACTCTCTGGAAATCAACCTGCTCTGGATTCACCTTTACTTGCCGGTACATCTTAACGATGTCTGCACAGAAACTGATGGGATGTGTTCTCCAACACATGATGATGTGACGGAGTGGCAGCTGTAAAGTGGGACCTACCATGAGATCGTCATTCAATGATACTCCATTAGTACCTTTCATAGACGCGTCGAACACTATTCGAATCTTGGTTGTGGTTTTGTCGTTGCGTATCACAGCATGATGTGGCAGATAAACTGCAGTTGGGTCTTTCAACATGCTTTCTGGGACTCGTTCCATGTGACCAAGGTTTAAATAGTCGTGAAACACTTCAGAGTATTTCCTTTTGATTTCAGGATCTCGCTCAAACTTCCGCTCAATATGATGAAATCTTTTGATTGCAAGTTCTCTGGAATTACCGTATCGGCACTGTGGATTGTCAGATTTGAATGGGAGATTGACTACATACCGACCACAGTCATCCTTAACTGTGGTGAGAGAGTAAATTTCTTCACATCGCTGCTCCTTTGGACTAAGTATCTTCTTTTCTGGAACGACGGACTCAATTTCCCAAAATCGTCTCAAGAGGGCGTTCTCATCAACCTGGAAATCATTGACAATTGAATTGGGGTAACAATGTGTCGACGAACTCTGATCATGGTCTAAGCGATGTATAGGACCCGAGATAATCCATCCTAAGGCCGTACATTGAGCTGTTGGCATTCCTTTGGGACCCTTGATCAGACCTTCTCGAATTAAAAGGCCATAATCGTCTGCTCCAAGCAAAATATCGATTTTACATGGCGTGAAAAACTGGGGATCGGCCAGAACAATGTCTGCCAGCTCTGGCCATTCCGCATGGGTAACACTAACCTTTTCTGATGGCAACAGGCTGGTTATAGCGCCAAGAACATGTGCACGTACTTGAACTGAGAAGTCAGGATCAAAGCGCGACTGAACCTTCATATTGACGATATACCTTGATGTCAAAGTACCTGCGTTGCCGCCTAATCCTGAAATGCTACTCCTACTTTGTATCTTCTTCAGCCCCAGTAATTGCGCTGCAGATTCTGTAACAAAAGATGCCTCGGAACCCTGATCAAGAAGAGCCCGAAGAGTGTGAGCATCGCCATCTCGAGATTCAACGTTTACTAGAGCCGTAGCTAACAGAATCTTTGTGTTGGTTGTCCTCTTTGAAAAGTGTGCTGAAACATTCGATGTGGACGCAGGAGAATCTAGCGATGCCTTAACTCCGGACACCGTGTCCTTAACTTCTTGCTCTAAAGCTGGTTTGCCTGATTCTGTGGAATTAGTCTCAGGTTGTGGATGAAGTAAGGAGTGATGTTTTCTCCTGCAAACGCGACATCTAACTTGTGATCGGCAAGTCTGGGCGGAGTGGTTACCGAAACAATTGAAGCAAAGCCTGCTGGTTTGGACATAATTGTGACGCTTAGAAAAATCCTGTCCAGCAAATTGTTTACAGTGTGCCAGTTTGTGGTCACCCTTACAGTACGTGCAACTGACTGAGGAACTTTGTGCAGTGGAACCCGAGGCAGCATGTAGAACATTTTTCTTTTGAGTTGTAACATTCTTTGCCTTTCCCTTTACATCTATAAATTCAAGAGACCTAAACCGTGTTTCTAGAAACTCCCTAAGTTGTCTCAGAGTTGGTAGCTCGTCAGATGATCCAATAATCGATTCCCATTGCTTGCGCGTGTCGGCATCCAACTTTGAAACAGCTAGGTATATTACAATGGTGTCCCACGAACTAACGTCTATGCTCAAATTCCTCAGGCCGTTCAACGTGTCATTGGTCACATCAAGTAGGTTTTTAATGGCGCTGCTCGATTCTGTTCCCAAATTAGATGAGCTTACAAAACGCTTTAACAAACAATTGGCAAGATATTTTTTATTATTGTACCTACTATTAAGAGTAGACCACGCCTCTTCATAATTCGCGGCTGTGATAGGAACATGCCTCAATAATTGTTCCGCTTCTCCAGCTAAATAGCCTTTGAGATAGTGCATTTTTTGCACATTCTCTAAGGACGCGTTATTATGCACTAACGAAACATAAAGATCCTTGAATGTAGTCCACTCGGAATAAGCTCCGCTAAATGTCGGGATTGTTATTTTAGGTAATTGTATTTGTTCAAACCTAGGAGCCTCCGATGTGGTACCTTGCTTATTTTTTGACAGTTTGCTATTGGACTCTAATTTCTCTCTAATTTCAGTTTTACATTCTATGTAGGTTTCCTCTACAATCTCATAAATACACTTTTTTATATAAGGGCTATCCGCCAGAGCCTCCAGTTCACTTTCAGTTAGAATTTTTCTATGATTTTCTGAGAAAATCCTCCATTTTTCTTCTAACGTCTCAAGTCTAATAAGCAGGTATGAGTCCTTAACTAGTCTTTCTTTTGGAGATTTTTTAAAATTCTCATACGCCTTTTCAATCAATGTTTTATAACCTAACTGCTCCTTTAATAGTGCGGATTGTTTGACATTGTAAAATAATTTAAATAAAAATTACTAACAACGACAAAAATTACAAGTCCCTTCTAATAACAAAAGCAAAATTTTACAAGTGTTTGAGTAACTTAGAAATTCTAACGAAAATCGGGCATAGGTTCCCCGTCGGATCTCTTTTACCAAAACTATTCTAAGTCCCAACTAACTACAACAAAAATATTCTAAGTCTAAATCAACTACAGTAAATTTTTTAAAGTCCAAAAGCTGCTTGATTTAAGGTTGATTCTTCTATGAATCTTCACTGCACTATTTGTATGAATTCAAAAGTACTCACAATTTCACTCGGATTACCAATTGACACTATCCGCTCTCAGGGACCGATGTATCCTCTGTCTGCGTCACAGCTGTGACGTCAGTCGCGCAGGCTACCACGTCACTCCTTGTGACGTCACCGATGCGCTTGCTCGTCCAGTGTTATGTCAGCCCCGTGACGTCAGCGTTGTCACGAACTGAACTCCTTCACCACCACGGCGCGGCGGCGCCACTAGAGGGCGCTGCTGGAGTGGGTTTGTACCACCTTCTTCCCTTCCTCGGCTCGATGATGATGGGGTGCGCAGTACTAGCCACCCGCACAGAACACCCTAGGTGTCACTGTGATCGAACCCGGATCACCCGCGCGCGAGTAACAATCAGCCACTCTTGCTGGGCGTGATAGTGCAACTTAATGCAACATAAACAATTCACAGCGGAATTTGGCTTCCGGCTCCGTAGGACCATGTATTATTCAGTCAGGTGGCTTAAAAATAAAACTGTGAATTGTGTGGTACAAAATCCATTTTATTAGAAAAAAACATACCTTACCCCTACAAGAACCCGAAACGCTTCGTTAGCGCGATCTAGAGCTCGGTCAAAATAAACAGCGACATCTAGTTTTGCGCGCCTCGGCAAAGTTTACAAAGTGAACTAGACACCGTGCACGAATAGTCAGAAGATTAACTGGTTCTAGGGTATCAAAGACAACTTTACTGAGTAAATATTCCTTTTAAATAGGTGTGGTATGCAATTTAGAATCGAGAAAGGTAATATATGGAAAGAGTCGGGTAGGACTCAGGGACTTTTATTTATTCAGAAAATTTATTTTGACTGTGATTAGCAGCGTAAATAGAGCATTGCCTTTAAGTTTTTTCCACTTAGTTTTTTCTAATATGAGTTGGAGCAACTATGTTTCATTCCACTACCACTATACAACTCTCGCAAAAATTATCCTTTACGTCACCGGTCACACAGCCAACAGGAAATAAAATTCCTCTCTACCCTTAGCGCGGCGAATAACTGAATAAAACTATTTTTATTCTTTTCGTTACTCGTTTTGATGTGCGCATATGACTGTAGTAGTGCGATAGAGTGGACAAAGTCCGAAGGGCGTTGGATAATAGAAAAGGTAGTTTTGGTACATTTATGTGTTGAAATTTTTTTATGAATTTTAATAAATAAATTTTATTTTTCTTAGTAATGCCTTCGGCAATTCTGCATCGAGTTTGTTTATATTCAGAGCTTGTTGCTGTGTTAACACCTTGAACATTAATTCTGGGTAGTCGTAGTGAGGCTTGGTTTGAATTTCGAGAATTCGCCTTCTTGATAAGTTTCAGACCAATGCTTACGAAGAGCGAGATGGACTATTTTGAAGGCACTGTAAGTATAATGTATGAGTTTAACTCTGAACTAATCACTACACTTTTTCAGTTCTATAAATTATTCATTGTAGCTCGTCCCAGCTTACGGTTCATACTTCAGGCGCGATCCCACAGGAACCAATATTCCTCTGCGGATAGATTTGCCTCGGGGTCGCATAACTATTCGTGGCACACGCCATCCAACCACGACCTTCTGGGACGAAATATTTCATTAAAATAGCCCGCAGACCTAGAAAATATTAAGATAATCCTCGAGGATGATTTTTAGTGTACCAGGGCAACGTTAGCTATTTTTGCGTGATTCTTTTTATCGAAGATCAATCTCAAAAATCATTGTGATGTTTATTTCACAATTAAACAATTTATAAACCTTGTTTTTATTATTGAATTGTAATTCTTTCTTTGTCAATAAAGATTTATTTATAATATAAATAACAGATTCAGGCGTTACTTTGCGGAAATCCATTGCAGTATTAGGATTCTAAATACTTAGAATAATAATATTTTGTTATTCTCTGATGTGATTCAACAAAATACATTCGCGTACAACGTCCTCCCTTCCACAAATTGGCATACCATGCAATCAGAGAAGGTAAAAACACACAGACTTGCGCAACATTATATTGCCAAGTCACTTACCCTCCAACTTCAAACACACACACAATTCAATTGTAGAAGAAAAAATCACACCAACTACACAATGGAAAAATCTATTAATGTTAGTCGTCAACTAGTTTTGTCTCTCCACGAGACATCATCAGGACACTACAAAATTTTATACAGTATGGCCTATACATACAAATGGTAACCAAACGTTGCAAGCTGTTTAGCTATAGGTATGGTACAGTTAAATTGCTTTTAGGACCTTAAGTGAATTGCATCAAGTTTTACTTTACCCTGATCAATAGAAGACATGTATTGTAGCATCTACAATCACATTACCACGCACCAACTCTCACACATCCATTATGGCAGCAGGAAAGTCTCTAATTACTTACATTGAAGTTTAATTATATTTCATCAGAGATACCGCAAAGCCTTTGAATGAAAAGTTAGTCGTGGAGCAAGTTTTATGACGTACTGTACCGCTCCAGGGCAGATGAAGGATTACCCGGCGACTTGCACCCGACTGGGATTACCGCCCACCTCTACTTTTTCCTTCAAATAAATTGGCATCTATGTACACTGTAATAAGTGCTAACTTGTAATAGTTGGTGTACAATTTATGGCCTTTTTCCAAGGACCGAAATTGAACTCTAGAGTATACAGAATAAACTGCATGCAATATAGCATCGACGTTTGTGGCTATAAAATCCGGATCGTGAAACATTTAAGCGTATAGCAAGAATTGGTCTGCGGCCAATAACAAGCGTTGGACGTACAATTGTTCATAATTCAAAGGCATTATTATTTTCCGCGTTTTCAACTATGTACTATCACAACTTTTGGGTGAATTGGCACGGGTATTTATGATTCATAGAGGACAGCAAAGCTTAGCTCGTTAATTTAGAAAAATAATTGTTACCTGACACAATAATAATATATGAATGAATCAACAGTTTATTGTATTAGAAAAAACATTAATAAAAATGGTTATAACAATCTATAGAACTACCTCTACAATCTTATATCAAGTTAAAATGGTAAGTACGTTCTACCAAAACATTTAAATAGGTACGCTCAAAAAAGTTTTCATTCAAGGTGCTCCCGAGAGCCATAACGCCCCAGTAGTCGTTCAAGTTTTATTGCTGCGTGTCATCAAAGAGATAGCGGGAGGGCAATCCTCTTAGGATTTACATCCGTGACAACCTATCGGCTTTGAGGTATCAACTTGGCCGCCGTGAACTAGTTATCTGAAAGTGAATAAGGAAACTCCATATTGGATGGTCTGGAATAGGGAATAGGCCATACAGAATTACAGGCTATTCGCATATTCAATTGTCAAACATATCCTTTGTAAAAAGGCTTAGGTACTATTACTAAATATCAGATTATCAAGAGGATAAAAAGGCTTGACGACGAGTTTTACTCCAACTCGAAAACGAACAATCTAACAAGGTAAAGGTTTCTTGTTCGCTTCTTTACTATACCTTAAATAGATTGAAGTGAACAACAAATCAAAGTGATCACTTTATTTTGTAGTTGAACTTATGTAATTTGAATTTTGTGACGTGTCCAAGAGGCCTGTAGGGTCTAAAGGAAATAAAGCAATTAGATATTTGGTTGTTTTTGGGTTTGGTATTTTTGGTTGATTTATCCCGAGGTGGAAATCGCGTCGTAGGCGGACTTTCGCCTGTTGCGCCACTGAAGTTGTCTAATTTCTTGGTCACAGATTTTTTTTTGTAATTGACAATGCTTAATTGTTTTGTCAAATGACAGTGGTGAATTATGATGAAGCACGCGTTCCAAGAAAGAACCAATTCGCTCTGGATTCGAAGACTCCGAAATTGCACTCTTCCGGGATAACAAAAGCACGAAGCTCATACCACTCTTCGCCGGTAGGTTTTTATAATGAAATAAGAGTGGAACCAAACGAAACAAATTAATTATCAGCTGGTAGTTAATACAAGCAGGCTTGTCTAGTTTCAAGGTGAGGCTTGTAATGAAGTATAAAGAATTCAATGTTACCAAACATCAGAGTCCCTATATTACAATCTCTTACCTCCGCGGAACTCACATACTCGTTCCGGTGGTCTACCCTTTTCAAGGCCGCGGCTTAATGGTCACCGCTGACATTTTAGAAAAGGGTCACTAATTTATCTAAACAGTTGGTGGAGTTTCCTTAATTATAGTTTAACTTATTCGTGGCGCAGCTGCCCCCGTCGGCTCATTACTCAGAGTAGTAAACATGCAACAAACGGTAAGTGTAAAGCCTGCATGAGTCAAGTTTTTATGACTGAAGTTATACAACAAGTTTAGCTTATACTGCAGTTGCTGAACTAGGAGTGTATCGCAAATTTCCATTGGTACAGGAAACGACAAAAACTCTGTACGTAGTCAACTTTTCAAAAACCTTTACAGGGGTTCGTGAGGTGTAGGTTTGTCAATGTTCGTTTTTTTCCACAGGAAAAGTCATCGTATTTGGGAAATATTGCTATTTTGACTGCCTATGTAAAATATTGTCGTCTTGGCGAAGATTTTTCTACACTTTACAAATCTATTTTTTGTGTGCCAGTGCTTACGTTCATATTTTATTATTTAAATAATCCTCGCTCCTTATACTCTATTACTCTGCTATCCATCCACTCTAGGGTAATTAGGTAGATGTTCACAATATAAACAATAGTTGCTGGATTGAGTTGAATTGACGTCAATACTGTTCTGCTACACTAATTGGGTTCCACGGGTCAGATTTTGGATCGTTAGCGACCGAAAAGGATAAGCTTATTTAATCACATTAATGCTACTTTGAAAAATAAAACCCTGTATCTTCAATTGTTTTGATCAAAATAAATTGGTATTTGAGCAAATGATACAAAAACCAAGAATATGATGTTTATTTTTATTCAGTTTCAAAAAAAAGTAAGAAAATTTATATAAAAATGGTTAGGTAAGTGGTAGGTACTTACTTTTTTTTACTTTTATGTTATCAACATTCAATTTACACTGTTTTGGAACGGCACATATAAAAAACGCTTGTAACAAAAGTTGTAGGAATTGTAACGGGAAAAACCAGTAATATAAGCATAAAAAGATATGCCAGATACTGGGAAACACATAAATTCATTTAAACGACCAACAATAAAAAGCTTTCACCTAAAAATTAAAGGACAGATCCCGAGGGACCAATCAACGCTTTCACAATTTCAAACTCGCGAAATTTAAATAGTATGATGAGAAATATCAAATGTCAAAGTGATTTATTTCCTTTAGACCTTACAGGACTCTTGGACACGTCACAAAATTCAAATTACATAAGTAAAACTAGGAAATAAAGTGATCGCGTTGATTTTAAGCTCACTTCAATTTCTTTAAAGAAGCGAGCAAGAAACCTTTTCCTTGTTAGGTTTCAAGTGACGTGGCTTGGAGCAAAAATCTTCCCAAGTTTTTTTTCCTCTAGATAATCTGATATTTTGTAGAAGACCTTTTTAAAAAAAAAAAAGAGTTTGACAATTTGTTTAAATAGTGATGGGGCACAGCGGGTTTATTCTTTTAACTAGTTTTTAAATATATAAGTGGCTTTTTTTAGAGAACCGATTGATATCTCTATGAGTGTACTAAATGTTTTCATAAATATATTGACATGGAATTGTCATTATGTTTGTTTCTTTGAATTTATCGGAGTTAATATCTGCAGCGTTCCCCCACAGCAGTATGCCATAAGACATAACACTATGGAAGTAGCTGAAATAGACCAGTCTCGAAGTATCAACGCCTGTATATCGATAACTTTGGTTCTCTGTCGAATGTATTCGTTACGAATCCTATCCTTCAGAGAAATTCCGAGCATAGCCTTTCCATAGATCGCTGAGCGACCTTGAAATGGTGGACCAGCCTTACCGTGAGTGTCCACGTCTCCGTTGGTCATGACGGGTAGGACGCACTGATTGAAAACTTTCGTTTTCAAGCATTGCGGTATGGATGACGAGAAGACTCGACGTAGTTACTGCACTGTGAGGAATGCAGCAGGTATTATTTATTAAAAAAAAATAAAAGAATGTTTCCCCTCAGTAACACTTTATATCTCTAATATTTCTGGTACTTGCCCTCCATGTCCCATGGCTGTGGGACATCCTGTATACATATAGTTATAGTATTCTTACTTAAAAATCTCTCTCAATTTTACACAATATATTCGCTAGATTGTTTTCTTTGCTTCTATAGACATAAGAAATAATTTGCAAACTAACACTAGTTAACTATTGCTTAAAGTTTACAAAGTTTGATAGGCTAGGGTGCTTAAAAGTACCGACCATTCTAAAACGCAGATCTATTAGTAGAGTTTGAGAGAAAACATAACATAAACAAAAGACGGCTTGATCCGTCTATGCCATGGCATAGACGGATCAAGCCGTCTTTTGTTTATGTTAATAAAGCCTTCGTTCTAAAATACGACTCTAAATACCTTCGTAAAGTAAATTATATAACTGTAAAAAGGATTTACCAGCTTTTAAATTAAGGAACAAATATTTATAAATTGATTTTCAACTCACAATACAACAAAATAGAGTAAATCTGAGAAAAAAATTCAATTGAATTTAACCTGAAAATCACGGGTTCGAATAGGTAGGTAGTATATCTACGCCTTTTACGTAAAATCCTAATAATAACATATGAATTTCCCTGAAAAAGTCCGTTACAAATTTCCCCTGGAGCTACAATACCGAACGATCATGCCTTTGTACATGCCATCTGGAGCTGTTTATTCCTGATTACGGAAGAACGAAAAAAAATAAAAGAATTGGGTATCACCAAATGGAATCTTTCCACGTTATAATTTGCTTTTACTTTAAGGTAGAGTTGTCCTTGTAACCGAAAAAAGAACTGAAATGATACGCACGTTGTCTTTGAACACGTAAACGTATGAGTAAAAAATAAATCATTGATAAAATTTTCTACCAATTCTGTTGTTTATTTAGAAGTACGTGGAAGAACCTATCAAAGAGGCCTAGTAGGCTCAGCCCAAGATGCATTGGCTAACGTGTTTTATTGCCGAAAACAATACCAATATAAAAAGGAGACTTGGAATCAAAATGGGTGAAATGATATGAAGTAAATCGCTAGTTAAAACATAAAATGAAAATGCAACAACTTGAAATGGAACACTCTAGAAGCTATAAAGAAATCAGACAAAAATTAACCCTTATACCCCGCTGCTACGTAATTTGGCGCAAGCCTAGTCTGAAGTTGTATAACCCCTGCAGTTACCGGCATAAAACCACGGTTGAAAGGGTTAATGCAGCGAACATCGCAAACAACCGCCCCCCCGGGGCCAACGGTAACAGGGACCTAACCCGATATTTTACACGTTACCGAGAAGCCTTTAATGTCCTTGGAAATCGGAGACGTGCCTAGATATTAAAAACCCTTTTGATAGGTTGTTAACTATATTATGCACCATAGAATGTTGTCCTAAGTTTCTTAGGGTTAATAACCTACAGAATATACATATGGCATATCATAACTTTTTTGGTAAAAATTAGTTTATGAATGTTTGGTACTTTTATAGGGCCTACTACACACACTATACAGAATATAATTTTCCCAGCTACCTATTTAGTAGGTAGCTGGGAACATTATATTCTGAAAACCATCTAAAAAATGCCAGTCTAATAAAAATCGTCGAAAGACTTATTTATTAAAACGGAAATTAGATGTAGGTTTACAAGTCAATTTGTGGCCAACAAATTGACTCGTAAATGGTTACACCTATTTTTATCTATTTTGATATAATTATGCACTAAGAATGCCTGTTTAAATACCAGTCATTTTTGTCTAGGCTAGATAGAGAAAATAAATTATGGAAGTTGAAACAATTTACGATAAATATTTTACGCGTTGATGTCAATTTTGTATATCCTACACAAAAATAGCCGTGCGTGATTTACAGATTCAAACTTATAGATAACATTTAATACTGATAAAAGCTACATATTACAGAATACACCGTAGCCTCTAAAGCCTACTACGTTATCGGTTGCAAATTACTTATCCGCTTCCGAACACTAAAGAAACTTCCCAGAATCGAAATTAAATTCCTAATTTCGGTACTAAACCCCAACGTTATTGATCCCTTCTTTACAAAGTTCTCGATTCTCAATGAAAGTAGAATTAATTAGAACTTCTTTCGGATGTTTTATGGAATGGCTTTTTTCATAAGGAACTTCTTGAGGTCGTGATTTTGAACTTAGTTATAAAATATTTTTAGTGCCTGCCTATGTGTGTGTCCGCTACCTAAGCACACCTTATGAATGAAGTACAGCCAATTAATGTTTCGAATGCAGTAACCAGCGCACGAGGTTATTTAAAAGATAGTCTGACGCTTTTTTAATTGAGTTGATAATAGTTTTCTTAAACTTGTCAATTTAACCGGAGACAGCTGTGGATCTTTTTATTACCATACAAAAAACACCATCCTTAATCTGAGACCAAACGAGTGTGAGCTGATATGAGAGTCGCGTAATTTTTTATTTTTTTTTTCAAAAGAGTCGACATCATTGTTGTTTGTGCCACACGATGAGTGTGTGATGGATGTCACATCAGACACTCATCGTGTGGCACAAACAAAACTTTTGTCTTGACTCTTTTTAGGCGTCTCACAAAACAAAAAAATACTCTCGTTTGGCCTCAACCTTTGTGAGAATGAGTCTCAAAAAAGTAATGGTACATTACAAAACTAACTGTGACAAACCCATTTGAGCCATCACCCGAAACCGCTTCTATTAGGCCGCGTTGCAAAACCTAACAAAGACACACGAGATAGTTCAAAAGACGATGAAGTGAGTGGTCCTTTGAGCGCGTCCCTTCAGGGACCGCTGACCCAACTCAACGGCACGCGCCTAATAGCGCCGTTATCCGCTCAAACTACGTTACTGCTTTCAGTCTCTAGCACTGTATTAGTATACGCTACGTCATTTTGTATGTAGGTAAACAATGTATGTTCAACCAAGAGAACAAGACATTTAGGGAATTAGCGCCTTTTTACACGTCCCGATCGACGGGTACCCGGTGGCACATGGCGGCGGCGAATTGTATGCAAATGCCCGTACGTGTGAAAACTATCGTACAAACCCAATTCCCACACACTTCGCCGCCGACTACCCGGCACCAGCTACCCGGAAAACGGGACGCATGAAAAGGCGCTTACTATTATTTACTTCAGCCGGTTAGTTGTTTTTGTACGCTGATCATCTATAAAATTAATTATTGAATAATCAAATCTCTTGTCAATGGCAGTTTGGGCATACCATACTGTGTTGGGTTGAAGGCCATGGCCCTCTACAGAATTTTTTTTAAAAGCAGAGTGTCGGTGGGTGGTCGAAAAGTGGATTGAGTAACTGTCATCGTAACAACAACAGTCATTTTTGACATTAGCTGTAATTTTTTTCATAAGCAGTCATTTTTGTGGCGAGTTAGACGAAAAGTGAGATAGAAAAATGTGTTTAACAAATCTCGTGTTGAACGAAACGCACTTGGACGAACTGCTAACAAATCACTTAGTCCCTACTTTGATTTAGCACGCTGAATGAAATGTGAAATGAAATGTGTTTACTGTTTAAATTGTGTACCTAAGATCTTTTTAAGAGCTAGAAACAACAGTTTGTTCATTTTATGAACGTGCAATTTTTAAATTATTAATATTATTGATTCGTTGATTAGCGTGCGGGCTGATAAAGTGTTTCTCATTTTCATGGTATCATTAGTAACCCGGATTTTTGGAAGACATTGATTTGGCAAGTCTTTTCTCACTCTAATATCAACAAAAGCCTTCGTATTTCTCTTTAAGAAAATACAAGATTAATATAAATTTGTGCAACGTTCTACATTAATATAGATCACCATTTAGTTGGGCAATCCTTATATGTAAATATAACCTAATGAAAAAGTTCTTGAAGATACCTACATACCTCAAATAATGCCTAAGAAGTCCTTAACAAAATATGAAGTTTCTTTAATGATCTATAGAGAATCATGTTCCATCGCCGAACTTTCCAGATAAGTACACACGACCAAAGTTGTGGACCCCACCCGCCAGTTTATATAGGATTTGAAATTTTACCGTTCAAAGTTTCCGATATCATAAGCCGAGGGGGCATTTTTCATTATAAATGATACCTACTCTGAGAGTTTCATACAATATTCGTTATAATCACATCCCTCTTATATTATAAATGCGAAAGTTTGTATGTTTCGATGTTTTGATGTTTGTTACTTCTTCACACCAAAACTACTGAACGAATCGGGCTGAAATTTTGCATACAGGTAGTTGTAGGCCTGGAACAAAACATAAGCTATTTAACTCTTAAATCAATTCCCATGGGATAGAAACAACGTGTGCGAAGCCGCAGGCAGAAACTAGTATTTTTATATATCTACCTAATTATATGATTTTGATAATCTGGATCTATGAATGCCTTTGCTTTTTTTATATATTAAATAACTTAATTTTAATCTTAGAGCTTAGAGTCGATAGTTTTCTTCAGTAAGCACTTCTTACCTTATCTGTGTCCATAATTGGGAATAGCTTATTTCCTAAAAGCTTGAGAGACCTCATTTTATTCTCCAAATACGCAATAGCGTGTTTTTTTTCGTTTTTATGTGCAAATTGGAACTCTACTTCGTTGTATTAGAGTACCTACAACACCGAAACGAAACATGCAATTGCGTGATGGAGAATTTAAATAGGCCCCCAGTAGATACCTTCCTGTCGTCAAAGAGACCTCTCAAATTCTGCTGAGCTGCGTAGAGAAGCAAGTAATTTCCATAAGTTAATCTACCGCTTTAAGGCCGTCTATAATTTAAATTTTATGTTAAATTCAATCAAAATATTCTTATACTACAATGCCCGTAATACAAATGGGTCTTTATCCGCTAATCCCCATTCGCACAAACGAGGATCAAAATATTGCGGTCATAGTAGACAATCATTAGTAATTCATCTCAAAACTAAAATAAAACGTAATACATGAAGAGTCACGCTTTTTACAATACAATACAAATACTAAATCAAATAACATCCCAAAAATTTTCGACTTCGACGGGACTTGAACCCGCGTCTTTCCCTCAGTACGGGAACGTGCTAACCAACTACACAACGAGGTCGAGTGACGTATACTCTAGGACTTCCATCGGACTACAGCGCCGTCAGCGCTATAGTCCGATGGAAGTCCCAGAGCTTTAATTTCTTATAAATTAATCAAGTGTGAGGCTTACCCACTATATTAATAAAAAGCTTAATACAAATACACTTTATTGCACACCAATATAGAGAAAAATATAACACATTTTACGTGAAATAAAATTATACAAATAATGATGGACAATCCACAGAGCATCATCTAGCCACTTAAGTAAGCAGAATCTATGAAAGGGTATGTAACTGATAAAAGCACTTAATAGAAAGTTATTCTACACTGTGAAGAAAAGGCAATAAAGTCTAGTAGAATTGTTGAATAGTCTAGTAGAAAAAAATTTGATTAGTCATGTGTTGACGTTGAGTAAGAAAAGAGAGAGAGAGAAGACATAATTAGCAAGCTGAAGTGGCAGTGGGCCAGCCACATCTCACGAAGAACCGACAACCGCTGGGGTAAACGTGTTCTCGAGTGGAGACCGCGACTCGGCAAACGTAGTGTAGGACGCCCTCCGAAAGACTGCAGGCAGATACTGTATGCGGCGAGCTGAAGACAGGGCGCTATGGCGCTCATCAGGGGATGACGTTAAATTTATTTTTGTACAGTGATCTTCCAACCGCTACCTACACAGTAAGGGCTTTATTCAGGAATTTAAATAACTTTAATTATAGAACTGCAAATGCAGTTACTTCACGGCGAAATTTCAGTTGGCCATTATTTAGAAACTTTGCGGTAAAATAAATGATGGAATTAATTCTAATTTTATTGCCTTTTCATTATAACTATTTAATCTCGTTTACTTATTATTTTATAACATACAATTACATACCACATTGTAACAAAACGGTCAAGTGTGTGTTTGGTGGGACCACGAAAAAGTTTTGTCCCACCAGTGGGAGATTGCAGTGGGACCACGGTTCCGGAGTGGTAAAAACCAGCATGTCATTCATACCTACCGATCTACCTACCACTACTTCTAGTCCTCATCATATCAGCCCACAAACATCCACTGCTGGACGCAGATCTCCCCCATACAACAGTACAAATAGCGGTACTGAGTCGCCTTCATCCATCGTCTCTCTGCGACCGCTTCAACGTCGTCGGTCCATCAATTTGACTGCTAGTTACAAAACGTTTTTTAACAGTTTATGAAAGCTTGCCCAGCCATAGATCTACGCTTGAGTGACGTTTATGCCATAGAAAAGCGTTACTCAAGCAGAGATTGATGGCTGAGCAATCTTTCATAATACGGGCCTTAGAGTTGACACACTGCTTGAGTATTAGTATCCATTGCCTCAGCTCAACACGCGACATAATCACCGGCTCTTTACTCAGAATACATTAATTGATAGCGCGGTCCTGCGACAAGCTCCATAACTCACTGGGAACACTCATAATTCATAGCTAGAGAAGTTTCATTAAACGCGGTTACAAAGCACAGGTTAATTTCACATTTTGTCGCATGTACTAAGAGCAAAGTTTATTTTATAGCTGAGAGTGTGCAGCCCTTTCAGGTTGTGGCGGAAAACATGCATAATTTTAGTGCAAAATTAAATTGAATTATGAAATTGTTCTGAGCTATGTTGAAGATACCCGATAGGCCGATTTTAAGTTATATACCAGTGCGCTGAGTTTATTTTCACGACAGTATCGAGACGTTTTCTTTTTGTATGGAATTTTTGCGTTTGCCGTGCGGACATGGAACTACGCAAATCCTATACAACAATAGAACATCGCGATGATGTCTCGATTCCATCGAGAAACTAAACTCATGGCTCAGATTATGCAAACAGTTAGTACAGGGTTTTTCAATAGGGACGCTCGAACTTTGACAGCGCATAGCGGCCATCTTGGTAATGCGATAGCTGTCAAATTTGGCATGAATACATATTTAGTCGTGACATTTCACCATGGAACGCTACACGCATCCACAACGCGTAGAAATTATTAAAATTTATTATCAAAATCAGTGCTCTATTCGCCAGCCGTATAATTAGGAGCCGAGCTCACTGTCAATGGCGACCGATATCGGACGATGATAACAATTTTTTTGTGGCCTAGGGTAGGTGGTATGGATCTTACAAACATGTGGTTCCAACAGGACGGCGCCACTTGCCATACAGCACAGGAAACATTACATTTATTGAAAGAGAAGTTCGAGGGCTTCGTCATCTCGCGTGGTGGCGACATCAACTGGCCCCCGAGATCGTGTGACTTAACACCGCTCGATTATTTTCTGTGGGGCTACGTGAAATCGCTAGTGTACGCAGATAAACCACAGTCAATTGCTGCCCTAAAGGCCAACATAACTCGCGTTCTTCGTGAAATTGAGCCCCATTTATGCGAAGACGTCCTTCAAAATTGGTCCACCAGAATACACCATCTACAGCGGAGTCGCGGTGGCCATTTGGCTGATATTATTTTCCACACATAATGTCATTGAATATTCTTTAAAATGTAATAAAAATTGTGGTAATATCACTTAAACAGGTTGTTTTATTTCATTTCAATGTTCGAGCGCTCTCAATGAAAAACCCTTTATAAGACTGAGGTAAAAACGGATCAAATTTAACAATTAAAAGTAAATGTTTGTGCATTACTATTTACAATAAATTACCAGAAGACTTAAAGAAACTTAATGGAAATATATTTAGGAAAAAGTTAATTGAATGATTGCTTGAAACATGTTTCTATAATGTAAACGAATATTTGGAATATGATTTGTAACATAAATGACTAGTACTTTTAACAATCACAATATTTGCACGCCTGCATGCAGGCTGAATACAGTTGACATTGTAAAATAATTAAGTATTCTTGCAATTATATGATTGATTGATTGATTAAGAATATCTGGTGTCTTTGTCACTTCAGCCTACCTGAAAAAGACACATAAAGGCCAAATCAAGGCTTCAACTGTGGCTTCAACCTTACTACATTACATTACACTTTATTCATCACCTTATAAAACAGATATAAAAAAAATATAAATATAAAAACTTATAACATAAATTCAAACTATTTATACTAATACACATAATACCTAGTTACTAAAATATAACACTAATACATACAACAAAATAATTATACTTAGTAACTCTAAGGGACATGCTAAATAATCTAGTGTGTCATGATGACATTTAACTAGTAATTCAAGGCTTTCTTTTTGAACGCGTGATATGATGTGGTTTTCTTAATATCCACTGGCAAATTGTTCCAAAGTCAGAAAGCTTGAGCAATGAAAGAGTCGCTATAAAAAACAAGATCCGTCAAGTGCGAGTGTGACTCGCGCGCCGAGGGTTTCGAACGGTTGTCAAGTATACCAATATGTACTATAGGTACGACTTACGTTAGAGACTTTGCTATTTTATGAATACCAAAAAATTAAAGGTAGGTACTTACATTTCAGATGTAAACTTGGTTTGCAATGGTTTGCAAACTTCGGAGTGCAGAGGGTAATAGTAAAATATTTGAGTTTTTTTAAATATTTCAAAAAGTATGTAACCTACTGAAATTTCAAAAACTGTTTTGAGATGTACAAACCGATACCTTATATTTGATACACCACTCGGTGAGGTAGCCCCCTATTGAAAATTATCCCCACCCCCTTATTGACCATTTTTCAAAAAGTGGTCTACTTACAGACTCCTTTATATTTTTCCTGCAAAATATAGAACCATATCTACAAACGCTACATACATTTGGATTTTACATACAGATGGATCGCTCTGCAGACTTCGGAGATAGGGGGGTGGGAAAGGTATTTTTTCGAGTTTTTTGAAAAAAGTATTAACGCTACAGAAGTTTAAAAAAATGTTTAAAGATGTAGAAACCGATATCTTTCATTTAATTACCCACTTGACATTAAAGGTCTCTTTTAAAATTTTGACATAACAATTTGTACCGAAAATTTTATTTTTTTTTTTCTTTTAATCTGTACATGCGCACAATATGTATTATTATTTTAAATTCACGTTATTTGCTGCTGTAGTTGCTGAGATAATAAAGAAGGAATAAAGGACAGAAAAAGCGGCATCGCTTTTTCTGTATAAGTATAAGGGTTTCGAAATCGATCTCCGATCTTCGAAACCCTAAAAATGGATATCATGTCAAGTTATAGATAAATAGATAGATAGACAATGCTTTATTCATCACCTTATAAAACAGATAGTACTTATTAAATATAATGTAGGGAACAGCAATGGAACTGGCGGCCTTATCGCTTAAAGCGATTTCTTCCAGGCAACCAAAAAAAGTTATCATGTCACATAAGCAATACGGTCTTTAAAAGTAATCCAGCTGCTTTCCAATAGCTGTGCTATGTGCTTTTCACGGAATATGTTTGCCAGGAAAATGTTTTAATCCTATTCGGCAGTTGTTTACGGCGCATAATTTCAGTGTTCATAACCTACCGACGTTGCAAATTCCGTTTATTACGTTACATAACCAATTAAAGTGTATGATTTGAATACGATGGCTAGTACCTTCTCTTAGCTTAGGAATGTTTTCATGTTATATTCACTCTACGAAATGTAAAAGCCGACATCATCTAAAACTAAAATCGACAACAATGCCGACTAAGTCTTTCCACTCAACAATGAGGCTAAATTTTGCGAAATGGCGTCAACAGTGCGGCCCGCTACGGGCTGCCCGCACTGTTGGGGTTTGCAAAATGTGCATAAAAACTAAAACTGCGTTTTTTGGTGCTTATAAGCAGTATAATATATAATTTAAGTACAAACTGATTAAGATTTCATGTACTTTGAATGTTAAAATAAAAGAAAAAAAAGGAGAAAATAAAATACTTATAATATTGTAACTGTAACTTCAACCACCTAATTCTTGGACAAGTGAAGTTTTACTACGGATTTCTCGGAATTTTTGTATGCCGCAACAAGTGAACGAGCGCTACCTTGCTCTAATAAGAACGCATTTCAATAGGTTGGAGCAAGATAGAAACATAAACAAACGTGAAGTTGAGCGTAAAGTGTGCGCCAGCTGGGGCCGAAATGGTCCAGTGCAGTGTTGACGGATATTCTACAGAAGCCCGAAATGGGCCTCTGCACTGTTGAGCGGCAAACATAGTTAGTTTGATTGGTTAATCATATCGGCAGGTAGCGGGGAAGTACGGGCGATTCATGTAGTCCCGCGTCCCACCCCTGTTTCACCCCCGCGAACGAATTTTATATTTCTATTACTTGAGGGTACATAGCTGCTAACCGCTGGTATGTGATGCGGCAATTTAGCTTCGTTTTTATCCTGCCACAATTTCTACAACTTTTTATGTTACATTTCACGATGTTTTTTGCTTGAATAACAGAACCTCCACCAGGAACTAGCAACACTGTTCAAACAGCGGTTCTCACATGAATAATTATCATTGATTTTACAAGGGTTTGGTGTCTCAGTCTCGGATACTTTTTCAACACATAACTTCAACACATAAATATCTACCTATGGCTAGAAGTGATTATGAACATTGGCTACCATAAATCTTTCAAATCCTTATATAAAAGATTTATGGATATTTTAGGATATTTACCATGAAATAACGATTACATCGGGAGAATATCCTGATGTTAATGCTATTGACTACCATTTTGCATGTTCGAAACATTCTAAATAATATGGCCATCCCATAATTATCGAGGAAAGGGAATCTAGGGAAAAGGTTATATGGGAAGATCCCATGGAAAAATTAGAAAGGTACTAGTAATAAATGGGGAATTGCTATCCTCCACCACCTCCTCCATAGCCTATAATGGTCCACTGTTGGACCCAGGCCTCCCCCTCATAAGCGCCTTGTTGGCTTTTATCTCACGGGGGTGATGCTTATAATTGCTATCACACAGCGTTAAATAACTAATACACTACCCTTAGATTGAATATGATAAAGAACGATCAAAACCTAAGCATGGAGCTTTACATAAAGCTACGTTCACACATTAGACGATTACCTAATCCAGTTTCAGACGCAATACTAATGGCCTACATCATGACAAATCTTTAGTTATATTATGTAGTTGAAACATAGATTAGTACGGTAACTTTATCTTTATTTAGGGTTTCGTACCCGAAGGGAGAAAACGGAATCCTATTACTAAGCCTCCGCTGTCTGTCCGTCCGTCCGTCCGTCCGTCTGTCGCAGGGCTCTATCTCATGAACCGTAAGAAGTAGACAATTAAAATTTTTAGAGAATGTGTATGTCACTTGCCGCTAGAACAACAAATAATAAAAGTAAAATAAATATCAAAATTAAAGGAGGCTCCGATACAGAAAACGTGATAGTTTTGCCTTTTTTACTCTTAATTTGTCAAGGCTGTATCTCTTGAACATAAAAGAATAGGTAGGCACACGAAACTTTCTATAAATAAGAAACACTTCGTCTTGTCTTTGACTTTGATGTTCTTTGAAAAAGTTGCCTGATTTTTACTATACGGAATCCTTCGTGTGCGAGTCGATTCGCACTTGGCGGTTTATTTAAATTAAATTGTGTATTGACAGTGTCCTGTTGATGTTTTTTGTTTATTATTGTCCATCCACGGATTAAAAAAGCCACCGTACAAAACTCATAAGCGAAAGCTGTCACATTATAAGCACCCCACCATGGTTGATAAGTCTCCGGTTAACTTTAGACAATGTGCACACGCCTTAACGCTTCTGTGTGTGAACCTTAATATTAAACCTTAAACCCACCAGCTTAATATTCCGAAACATTTCGTGTCATTCCAGCCCTTCCAGCCCTTCATTCGACCCTTCTTAGCGTTAGATTGAGAGAAGTTTAATTAAATTAATTGTAATTATTATTAGATTTGATTTAATATTTTGGTTCTCACATTTCGATTTGAGTGGCAGTTAGATGTTTTCGTAGTTACTAAGCTACTACGTATCCGTGTCGAACGGATCGCACGTGTGTGCATGTGCAGTATGTGTGTACATGTCCTGCACACATGGCTAGTCTCCGTTGAGACTGACCGAGGCCGATAATTCGGCTAGGAGGACATCATCTTTTCATTCTACACTAGCAGCTGCCCGCGGCTTCGCACGCGCTTTTTAAGGAGCCTATGTCCGCCCCCGGGATACCATTTGACTCCCTGCCAAATTTCATTGAGATCCGTTCAGCCGTTTAGGCGTGAAAAGGTAACAGACAGACAGATTGACAGACAGAGTTACCTCTGAATTTTTATAGAAATCACTGTTGTTTTTTTTCTGCGTACAATCCCTTATGGTGCTTTCATTTTCCATTTGTTATAATAACTTGTGTTTTAAATGTAATAGTCCTATTTATATTAAGTAAACAACGACGTCAAGTGTGTATGTAATACCTACGGTGGGAATAAATGAAATGAAATGAAAGAAACCATATGTGATCGTCAAAGTACTTATTTTGTAATATATTATAATTTGTGAGAACGCACTCAGCTAATTATCTATTTAAATAAAAATGAATCCCTTTTTCCTTGGTGACGGCATCACTCATGAATGGCTGGACCGATTTCTCTAATTCGCTTTTTTTTTGTGGTTGTTATTGTCAGGCATAAAATTGGAAAATATAAGAAAACCTAAAGACCATAACACCACTTCAAATCCCATATTCATAGTTAAGACAGAACAACGCAACGTCTGTCGGGTCAGCTAGTTCATTAAGAATAACAAAAAAAAGAATACAAAACAAGACATTAACAAGAACTATTCAGTAGTATGAACCCTGGGATTCATATACGCGTAAGATGCATAGCGTAGCGTATACGCTATGCATCTTACGCAGTAAACTTTATCCGTCCATGCGTTTATTTTCTTTGACTGAATGAAAGAATGGAATATTTCATAGACACGTAATCTGTCAGTTCGACAAATATCGAAGCTCTCGTTATTTTTCGAATCGACAGATTCGCAACACAATTTTTCAAAAGAAACAGAGTGTAATAATTATTGCATTATTTCATTTCTTCATTCAAATACATAAAATTACGCGTGGACGGTGTATAACAGAAAACAATAAAACAATGGATACCGAAATATTCCTTCCAAGGTTAAGAAATCTCTTTGAAGGAAATACGACTTAATAATTTGCTAGCTGGCTTATCCATTTATGGAGGCGATGGTACAAGAAAAAGAAAAGTTCGGGGTCCTTCGTAGAACTGAGAAAATTATACTTTGACTGCGTAGAAAATACACGTAACGTCTTCCAAACAATTGAGTTTCCTATATGGAGCAAGTTTCACTACAGTCTGTTCAATTAATCTATTTACGTACCTACGTATAGGTAAAGATGCGTATTATCTTCTCTTCTTCATGTTGTTTTTCTATACTCTTGCCAATCTCGATGTGGAATGTTTGTAAACAAACCACGACACAATACTAAAATTCACTGGCTTGGCGTCGAGTTTCAGAATAATGTAGCTTTGTTTACAAATATTGTTTACAAATAAGTACATCGATTTTGATTTTGTAAAACGCGCTATCCACAAAAAAAGTAAATAATTTTGTCCAAGTATTCTATTTCTTATTATATAAGTATCAAATTGAAATTTAGAATCACTACGCTGCTGTGATAAAACCCACAGTTTTCTTAATGTTGGTTTTTCATTTGACTTTATAATAATTTATCTTTTGCACGGTGAGAAGGTAGATTACTTTATTGTTTCCACTTCATTTTTGTGGCAACGGCATTTACAGCTCCTTACTGTTTAAACCGCTACTGCGTAGGAACCGGGTCTAATAAACCCGATTCTGAGTTTAGCTAATTACATTCAATCTGTGGTGTTATTATTTGAATAGGCCTATCAAATTTATTTACAGAAAGCGTAACCGGAAATACAAGTTGATAAATTGGTATCAACGATTACGGTTGGTACATATTATCACGGTAAATCTTGATCAAATTATGTTAGAGACCTACATAGCCGATGCCAGAGATTTTATAATACAATACTAGTACCGATGCTATTTACCCACGTAAAGCCGCTAGCCTACTGCGGCGCACCCTGTGCGCCTGTGCATGGCCTGTGCATGGCCTCGTGGCGCATTTTACCCGCGTGGGTTAGTTTGTTTGACAGCGTGGGTCTACGTTTCCACTGCAGCACACACCATACATGAAAATTAACCCACGACTATGTCCAACGTAGCGCAGCACAGTTTTGAACCATGCAAAGCAACGCACGCGAGTACCGCGTTCATAGCGTTGGTTTAGCTGCGTGGGCGCTATATTCGAGCAAACCACGCGTGTAGCAATGACGTCATTAATCTCGTATTCGTGCGTAGTGTTCGTGGGTTGCTGTGGACGTTATCACATACATTTTCTTGCTAAGCAAAGCTAGACACACGTGCGTAGCCTCTCCGTGCGCATCAGTGGGGCTGTGGCTTAAGTCCAATATTGTAGCTCTTGTATCATTTCAAAGAACGTGGCCATATAAATCTCAAGTCATTAATAGTGTTGGCATCAGAAAGATAAGAGCTCCTAAACATAACAATAATCATTAGGCTCCATCCAACTGTCCTCCTAAACCCCATATTTCCAACTTTAAATCCGACCCGAGCGCCCCCAGCTTAAATATAAACAAGTATAATGAGGATGTAGCGAAAAGCTAACCAGCTGATGTATTTTATGCATTAGAATTTAGATAGATACATTTTAAGGCTGCATTTTTGATGAAAAGCGGGAGCAAAAGCGATAAATGTATAAGATTTTTGACAGCTTACAAAAGAAATATGGCGTGCGGAATAAGTATTCCATTGGAAATTCTTACGAGTCCACTGCTCTCCATGATATCTTTTGTCAACAAAGACATTTATTAATATTTATGCAGCCAGCGTCTCGGGGACGCTTCCGATCAGTTGAGCTACCTGTAGATTGTTTGCAACAGTCGGCAGTTAGCTTAATTGTTGCAATTGTAAACACTAGTTCTAATTTATTTTTATTATTGAATTGTAATTTTCTTTGTCAATAAAGATTTTCTTTTGAATAAACAATAACAGAAAGCAGAACAAACAAAAACATAAAAACAACAACAACGCATAATTGCTTATGCGATTTGCTCCTATGTTACCAGTATAGTAAAATATCAGTAAACAAAGGAATTCCTTTGTTTACAAAAAATATAAACAATTCTAGAACGGGGTACAGATTCGAGACAAGAACAAGATTTTCATGCCAAAATACCGCCAATAAACCGAATACAGTGTACAAACGAATAATATGAAAGGCTGTGTCAAGGGCTGCGTATGTCACAAAGTAAATTGGATCTAGGTGCCGATCGTCGGAAGCTCCTCATTTCCGTGCATTTGTTGTCACGTTGCCTGTAGGCATTAAATTTACTTCAACGTCCCATTCCATTCCTGTTTCCTCTATGGTGTCCGGTTAGGCCGGTGGATCCGATTCACAAAAGTGAAATAAGACTTTACCCTACCATTGACCTTTATCGTTATAGAAAATCGATACTACTAGTTACCGGCAATTGAACGACCCAGGGCGAGTGGATATTATGTAGAATGGCTGGATGGGAGCAGGTTAAATACGGCTTTCTGATAAGTACATTTATTGAGATTGAGTTCTTAAATATCAACGTAGTTAGCTATTTCGTTTACTTCTCTTTTACCCATAAAAACCAGCCTCAATTCTAAGGTGCGACTGAAATCACGCAGCGTCTAAAATTGCCCTAGCTTTTGAAACATATTGTTGGAAATACAAAAGCCTAAAAAAAAGGATCAAAGCTTAGGTATTTCTCTGCTAAAGACTGTCATAGGGTCGTAACTGTAAACTTTTAGAATAAACCCTTTATAAAAGTCCTGTGTCCCGGACGTTGCTCTTCCTAACCCTCCGAAAAAAGACAGGATCGAAATGTCTCACATAAATTAAAAAGAAATCACAGAACTAGGTACCCACGCCAGGTGCTCAAATTATCCAATCGCCTTCCCAGGGTGCCAATAACCGAAGGACATCACAAGGCCCAGGGGATGATGATAACGATGGAAACGGTTTATAACACTCTTAAATAAAGTTAATAGCTGCCTGGAAGTTTTTCGCCGGTACCCCTTAGGACCATTACGAAATGTAACGGTACGATTTATTCCGAGTTTGTAGTGTTGGGGTGAGGTTATGGTAAGAGAAGCAGGCGTCGGCGGCAGCGGAAAAATTATCCATGATGCGGAGGCAATACCTTGTACTGGAAAGTTGAACGTCATTGAAGACATGATTAAACCTACTATCTGAAATACAATAATTTTATTGGGTACGAATTGTACATTATAAAAACCACTAGGCACACTTCTCATGGAAACTTGATTAGGCAATAACCGAATGAAACATTAGGTGCACTCTAAAATCTATCATGGAAAGAATATCTAGAAATAATATAAGATATCTGGCGCAGCGCATCAGCATTGCCATACAGAGCGGGGCAATGCAGCCAGCGTCTTGGGGACGCTTCAGACTGGTATTGATATGGATCAGTTGAGCTACCTGTAGATTGTTTGCAACAGTCTGCAGTTAGCTTAATTGTTTCAATTGTAAATACTAGTTCTAATTTGTTTTTAGAAATAATTCAATAACACAAAATATACCCACTCATTGGTTATCTTATCATCTCGTATCGTATGAGCATTTAAAAATTGCTGCCTAAACAAATTCGCACCCTTAAAACGGCCAAGGATATCGCCTTATAGTATTTAGGTGTCAAATAGAGTACGAGGTCGATTTAGAAGCAAGATAGGAGGAACGTGGATGGTTTAAGGAACTTAGTGATTTTACTGGTTATTCCTTCGATATGGATAAGTATTTAGATATCGGTTTTATTATTTGATCGGGCTTTTTATATGGACTTTATTGCATGGGTTGGCGATAGTCGTTATACGACGGTCAAGGGAAGTCCCTTGACCGTCGTATAACGACTGTCAACTGATTGTCTGGCGGGTTTTTGGAGTCGGTCTTTGATGATAATCAATGCAGATATTTCATGATGAGTTGAAATAGCAGGATCATCGAAGACATGGGCCAATGATATCGTCATCATCATCACCATCAACCTAACGTAGTCCACTGCTGGACATAGGCCTCCCCCAATGAGCGCCATAGCGCCCTGTCTTCAGCTTGCCGCATCCAGCATCTGCCTGCAGTCTTTCGCAGATCGTCATCCCACCTGGCCGGAGGGCGTTCTACACTACGTTTGCCAAGTCGCGGTCTCCACTCGAGAACACGTTTACCCCAGCGGTTGTCGGTTCTTCGCGAGATACGGCCAGCCCACTGCCACTTAAGCTTGCTAATTCTCTGAACTATGTCGATAACTTTGGTTCTGTGTCGGATGTATTCGTTACGAATCCATCCGGTATTCGTAACGAATCCTATCCTTCAGAGAAATTCCGAGCATAGCTCTTTCTATAGGTAGATCACTGAGCGAAATAACGATAAATGATAATAATAATGGGCCAATGATATAATGATAGCTAATGGCCGTGGCTTTTCACGCATATTTCCGGATATGTATAATGTTAATCCAGGTGTTAAACTATATCTAGAAAGCGAAGTTTTGGCGTAAAACGGTAATAAACATCCCATATTTTCCATGATAATTTTAGTGTGAAGTTTGATTGAGGTGTTATATATGTTTCTCAATATATAATAAATCTCGGCAAAAACTGAAAGCGGTATTTCAATGTTTTTTGGACACAGAATACCAACCGTCTGTCAGTTTATAAAGTCAGGAGCTGTCAACCACAAACCATTTGACCTGCAATTAAGTATTCATGCCTACTTAAATGGGTGTTAATCAGTGCTAATCCAAGTAATCTCAGGTGTGTGTCATGTCATGGAATTACTGACAGATTGAACAATCACAGATCTGACGGCGGCGTATAATTAATAATAACCAGAGATAATAACCGACTGCCTAAAAATGGTTAGTAATGAGATCAGCGGACACAGTTTAAATGGTGTCGGGGTCAGATTTTTATGAGATTGAGCTTGCTCTGCTGGTTCAATCATGGCACGCCTAAATCTTAATTTTTATTAAGACTCATTTATCAGCAACAAGCTTTAATTTTTTTTTGGGATTGCAACAACTCTGTAAATATGTCCTGTATAGTCCAGAACTTATGATTGTATGATTGTTTTTGTCCGATTCGTTCAGTAGTGAGGTAGTGTTGGGACAAATATGTTTAGTAGGTAAAGTAACATTTTGTGAAGATGTCTGCTACTTCAAATATGTACTAGTAGGATCTTAACCAGGGGCGTTGCGACCGCCGTCGTATCAATGATACGGGGCCCCCGAGCTACAATGGCCCCGAATGTTGTTTAAAATTTGTTCATTTTGGCTATGATCTAGAACTCGACCCCCACTTTAGGTCACTATGCCACATTTGCTAAATAATAACTTAAATATCTAACAAAAACCAATAAAATGTCGCGGCAAAATATCTAAGAAAACTAATAGATGTTCGTGGTTGATTGGCTCCACTCGCCAATTACATTTATATGTCTCTGGTCTTTATATGGTCCGGGACTCGAGCCTCTCTGTATAATATAATTGTTACAAATTAGCAAAAAAAAAAAGTAACGATAACAAAAAAACCGTGGCTCGCTCCGCTCGCTGACAAACTTTTTGCCTTCCGTAGGTGGGCTTAACGCTCGTTAAGGTCTGCATGCATAACAATGTAAAAAGTCCAACGATTCCACTAAACTTTACGGCTCGCTCCGCTCTCCGATAAAGATTCTTGTTGGGGATTACAAAGAACTCCTAGCTACGGCCCTGTGAATTATGGACGAGAAATTTCACGCAATAAATACATTCTGCAGGTCAATTCAGGTGTATGCGTGAGTTAATCATACTATTTTCGCCGATCCGAGTTCAGCTGTTTTTTGACTACGAAACAAGAATATACACAGAAACTCCTCCTTTTTTCGACGTCGGTTAATAAATCAAAAGAAAATTATCTAATGAGCAGCGGTGAAAATAGTATAAACGATACTAGTATACCACTTATACTCATCCTGAGTACGAATACATCTGAATTGACCAGCTGAGCAACTCTGAGTCACAAATGTTTCACTGCCGCAGTTATACCCTCGCAATGGGCATATAGAAGGCTAGATACAATTACAAGAAGGGAGTCCATTGGCCGGTACCATAAGTATTATATATTATTAATACCTAATACTTATGGTACAAATAAATTAATTTAAATTTATAAATTGTTGGTTAAACTGTCCCATTTAAATGGGATACGGGGCCCCACTAGGGCTAGGCTATGCCATTGATTTTAACTAATAATTTCTAAATTTCATTTAACCAACAATTTATAAATTTAAATTCATTTATTTGTACTCGTACCATAAGTAGTACAAATAAATGAATTTAAATTAAATTGTTGTTGTTTAAATTGTTGGTTAAACTGTCCCATACTTGATGTCGTTGTTTACTAAATTTGAATAGGACAATAACATTTAAAACACAAGTTTATATTGCAAATGGAAAATGAAAAAACAGAGAGACAGTGATTCCTTTAAGCACAACAAAATAAAAAAACTTTAAAAGGGCCCAGTGTTTATAAAATTACAATAATTAAATAAAATTATATCAGAAATTATAAATAAAATTAAGATATTTCTACATGCCAAGCTATGTCATACAAACTGCTGTATGTAAAATATTAACAAGCCCTATAAAAATTCGTTCACTATCAATCTTATCCTACCCTGAACATAGTGTAACATCATCATCTACTTACACCCTCGCCCCAATATCTACCCTAAATAAGGGCCTATACACACGAGATCATCAGTAGCTCGTTAGTTGTGGGGAAGGTAAGCTTAAGTGCTCAGATTTGACGACCTATTCAGGCGGTCACGCGAAGTCACGTTGATAATCTACAGGTGCTTTCTTAATAGAAACTTTTTGATTGTAAGCTAAGCGTATAAAACCTCTTTTGAGCACGTATTAGCTGCGTACACAAAAATACAAATATAAAATGTTTATATTATAGGTACCTACTTTTATCCGTGCTCGGAACCTTTTTTTTAGTGTAGCACACAGCAGTCCGTTTTACAGGCCCGTTTAATCGTATTTATACGTTTATATTCAGCGATGGCAGATGTAGTTGTATGAGTGAGTTCACACACATTACTTAATGGGTAACGCTTTTTATATCACGTTGCGTGATATATATAAGGTCTAGATCCGAATTATAAATAAACCGCCAAGTGCGAGTCCACTCACACACGTAGGGTTCCGTACCGTAAAAATCAGGTTGTTACAAAATTATTATTTATTAGAGTACCAATAATTGGTTCTCCAATAAACCAAACACCAACAAAAAAAATAAACAAAACACGCGAACAAAAAATGTTTATTTGGAGAATTGGAATAGGGCCTTCAGGGCTGCTCGCTCAGGGTCTATGCTATTTTAATTTCAAACTAACAGCGCCATCTTTTCAGTCTGGACGAACTATTTTTGTCATTATTAAAAACGATTCATTCAAATTTTATCTTTTCAAGTTTTTAGTTCAATATAAATTACATACTCGAGAGTATGTAATTTATATTGAACTAAATTCGGACACAAGCTGTGCTTCGCTTTGAAACGGGATGTAGAGATTTCTAACACCATTTATTTTATAATTGTATTCATAGGCACTGCTAAATGTTATTAAACGCTAAATAGTTATTAAGATAGTTATGGTAACTTTAGTAAAATGACCCCACCTGACTACCTACTGGATCTAACCAATTTACCTAACAGTTTATCGTCCTTGGCAGTGGAGCCAAGAAGCTATATCCTGCAGCTGAAGGAGCTCAGTTTATGAAGGGTGCACCGGAAAACTGAGTTTTATTTCTGGCGTAGTTGGACTTTATAGGATTACTTAAACCCATCAAAAACCATTGGTGACATAATGACAGCGTCTTTGGACGTAGGTGATGATCATCAAAATAATTGTTGTCAAGGGTTCCAGAGAGGGTACCAGATAGCTTAAACCCATGGTTAATGGGATTCCAGAAAGCTTAAACCCATGTGATCGTATTTTTAAAGTGTTTGTGATTTCATATCATAACCCTATAAAAATAATAAAAATTTATTCAAAAATAACATAGGACTAAAAGGATAACAAAGTTCATCTAAAATTGTAATGAAATGAAATAGTAGGTGTGCCTGAACTAGGTCAAACCTGTTTTTCAGGCAACACGAGTGCTAACAACAAATAAAATAATCAAATAGAACTTATTTATTAATTACACAAGGTGATGGTGCATACTTTAAAATAATTATTTAGCACTTGACGAAAAAAAAACTTAACTAAACCAGTTTTATTAATAAAGGTGATTGCAAATTTCTTTTTTTTTTGGCCTACTTTATAAAATGTAAATCCTGTTATTGGCTGTAAGTTATATTTTTAGGTTTAGTTACTTTTACTTGAGAGAGCTGTGGATTTTGTTTAATTAATAAAATAAATAAATAAATAAATAAATAACAGTCAATAAATTTTCTGTGTCATCATATAACAGACATTGAAGTGTATCCTTAAGTTTTTTCTTACAACTATTATAATTCAGTGGATAATTATTAGAGAATATTATTATTATTTATTTATAGAATTTAATATTTATCCAAACGACGAAATCTTATAGAAAAACTTTTAAACTGCTAACCCCTGAATATTGTAGACCCTCGAGCAAGCGAGCGATTAAGGCTGACTCAGCCACTGACATACGAGTAAACTTAGCTGATTTTTAGGGTTTCGAAGATCGGAGATCGGTTTCGAAACCCGGCATTGCTTTTTCTGTCCTTTTTTCCGTCTTTAATATCTCAGCAACTACAGCAGGAAATAACGTAAAATTTTAAATAATAATACATTTCGTGCGCTTGTACAGACTAAACGAAAAAAAAAATTAAAATAAATGAAAATTGTTCAGTACAAATTGTGATGTCGAAATTTTAAAAAAGACCTACTATGTCAAGTGGGGTATCAAATGAAAGGTACCAATTTGTACATTTCAAAACTCTTTTTGAAATTTCTGTAGGTTTCATACTTTTTGAAATATTTTGGAAAAGTTGATAAAATACCCATTCCCCTTTCTCCGAAGTATGCAGAGCGAACCATCTGAAATGTATGTAGCGTTTGTAGATATGGATCTATATGTTTTAGGAAAAATATAGAGAAGTCTGAAAGTAGAACACTATTTTAAAATAGTCATAAAGGGGAAGATAATTTTCAAAAGGGGGACCTCACCAAGTAGGGTATCAAATGAAAGGTATCGGTTTTTACATTTCAAAACAGTTTCTGAACCTTCTGTAGGTTTAATACTTTTTAAAAACTTTGAAAAAACGCAAAAAAAATACCCATTCTAAAATCTCCGAAGTCTGCAGAACGATCCATCTGAAATGTATGTAGCAATATGGATCTATACTTTAAAACAGTTTTTGAAATTCCTGTTGGTAACATAATTTTTGAAATATTTTGTAATAACTCGAAAATTTTACTAATACACCCTATACTCCGAAGTTTGCAAACCGATAATAAAATAAAAAATTATAGGTACATTTCAGATGTATATCTGAAATGTACCTATAATTTTTTGGTATTCATCAAATAGCAAAGTCTCTACCAGTACCTTGATAACCGTTCGAAACCCTCAGCGCGCGAGTCACACTCGCACATGACCAATCTTGTTTCCCGTGGGAGAGTAGCTTATCAAAGTTTGACTAAACTATATCACTATTTACTCATATTAAGGACAAAGTCGTAGTGTTTCTTTAAAGATTCCGAACCGGCCAACAGTTCAGAAAGAGTTCTTTCCTAACAAAGTATTTGCCACAAAATATGACCCTTTAGATTTACGTCAGGAAGTCCATCTCAATCAGAGTATGAGAAATGAGCTGACAAAGGCTACAGAAATGCGGGTGTCGACTTTCAAAAACCTTCTACTTCAACTTTCGCAATTTCATTACGCGATCTTTGCAAAGTTCCAAGTTCTGGCGACATCTGCTTTGTTTTTTTGAGAAGACTGATGATCTATTTTGGTATGAGTATTGTATAAGTATTTAATATATTTGTTACGGCAATCAGACATTCAGTTCAAATTATTATTTTAATGTTTTAACAATATTCATTTTCATTGTTTTAAAAAACTAAAAATCTACTTCGGAACCCTTAATTTTACTCTATTTATAGGATTTCCGGGACAAATAATAATCCCTCGGGTACAAATTTTATAAGACCAGTTCGAAATCATTCTCTATACAATAACGAAAGAATTTTTGAAGCTGGACAATCCACACAGCATGCAAAGTAAGCAGAGCTTGTGTTAAAGTAAGCAGAGCTTGTGGTAAAAAAACAACCAGATCCAAAACAAATATCTGCAAATGTAGATCGTAGATACAAACATTTGTCCCGCGGTGGGAATCGAACCCTCCCCTCCACAACCTCCTGCGTCGCAAGCAATGAGGTCGTCAAAAAAATTACCAGTTATTTCGCCGATGAAGGTAGACCTACAGAATAACCCCAGGAGTTATTCGAGAGGATTTATCATGACGTCACCTGGACTAGTACGTGAGCGGACTTGGGAAAAAGATATGTTGTCCAATTAATAAGGTACTTTGAACGGGTTCTCTACGGCTATTGGATGGAAAATTAGGCGCGCTGGATTGATTGTATTGGGGCGGTGATTAGTAAGGTTTCGGTACAGTGAATGAGCCAATATATATTTTTTAATAGTACTTACCCACACTTAGGGAAACTTCTGAGAAATTAAAAATTATATCAAACAATTTACCATTTATTAACTTTATTAGCAAAGAAAATTACTATCAAATAATAGAAAGAAATAAGAACTAGTGTTTACAATTGAAACAATTTAATTTTTTTTATTTTATAGGGTTTCAATGAACCTATTGTACATACATATACGTATACTTGACAAACGTTCGAAACCCTCGGTGCGCAAGTCACACTCGCACTTGACGGATTTTGTTTATGCTTGAGCTTGTTACGTTTTTATTACCTAAATAAAGGGTGGTAAAGGTTTCAGATTATTTTGTACGCAACGATGTTAGAACCAATTGTTATTTTATTGCAAACAATTTCATTTCAACAATGCTATTTCAAGGATGATGCATGATCAATGCTATTTATATGCAATTTCAAGGATATCTTGCAGGTGTTCACGTCGAATTTGCAAATTGCGAATCGAATAATTGTTTACAATCTTCAGATTTACGTGGCAGCTACGTTTTTCACTACACTAGTGAAATTCGTGTGAATTGATCAGTCAGTTTCCATAAGAGATGAGGAAATTAATGGCGCTACTAAATTTTGAAATTGCTAGCACAAGGATCGGCACTGAGGGCATCTCGTAAAGGAGTGAATGGCCCCCTTCCTAACCTGACCTCATCCAGCCCAACTCCTCAATATAGCGTTTAAAATTATCAGCTGAAAACTGGGATAGCCACCAAATTAGCTATAAAAAGCCACTTTACAGCACTTTGCAAAATTACATTTATCCACTTGAAAAAGTTAACACGAAACGTGTTGACATCCCAACCACTGGAAACTTATATCTCTTGCGACAATCCATTTTTTGTCCAACATTAGGGAAATCCTCACAAGCCCTATTTAGGAAATTGCCTTCGTTTTATAGCGCCTGTGGCTAACACAGCCTCGACCTCGATTTTTGTGGGCCCTTTTTAACCTTCAAACTTTTAGTGGCCGTTTACGACCGAACACTTGTGCTTGTGTACACTACAAGCTACAAATATAGCGAAAGGGTGCTATGTTTTGCGCAGTAAATGTTTTCCGTAAAAACAGAAGACATACCTATTTTGTAGTTTAGGTAATGGCAATGTATGGCAGTGCTGATATTAACGATGACGGTTTTATTATTTATTGGATTTTGACATTTTGAAAGTCATACAAACACCCTAAGTTTTCCGATAGCATTTTTGGGAATTCGCGTTTGCTCGTGGTTTTGGTCTCAATTATATTGTTTGTGACATTTTTCCGCAGAGACAGTCTGATAAGCCCAAGTTAATCCTATCACATTCAGCATCCAATGCTAATAGAATTGTGGTTGGCGCATACGGAAAGCTTTCACTACCATGAACCTGCGTTGTCTACGCAAATGAACTTTTACCTGAACGTTGGTTTTCTTCCAACACAAACTAGGCTCGTAGTTAACCCGCTTACATTCATAATGGATCTTTTACCTGTAGGCCAAGCACAGCGATTATTTTGTCAAGGGTAAAATAGACAAGAATTAAAGCGTCACCCAATGCGTTAAACAATTAAATCTTATTCCTTCAACTTTAACAATTTACTCAATGTGCGCAACTTTCTCTATTCTAGCCAAACAAAAAATTCCCTGCTGACATTGCTAACGCTTCTAAGTATAGTATTTTTATTATAACAAAGAATGGCAAATGGCCATGGCTTGGCTAATAGCAGGTGGCTACAAAATAATTAAACAGAGCGTTGACGCCAGTTCAGTTCATTTATTAAACCATAGGAACACACATTGGAACACTTGGTAAAGTCAAATTTACAGTTTCAAAACATGTTTAGGAACAGGCTATTGAAATAAACTTACAGAATAAATAGACAAATACAATTGCAAAACAATATTATCGGCTGCAAAGATGCCTTGTCAGAAAAAAAATACAGTGACAAAACCACAAAAAACTCCCTGAACACCAACCACAACCAGTAGATAGTAAAGTTCAACAAAACTTATTTGGGATTTTGAGCACAAAATAGTCGTAATCCCCGCTATTTTAATTACCCCACATTAATTATTAAAATCAATTTTGGTTGTAAATTAGTGACACGTTCAACGGCAAAGCTTATAAAGGAATAATTCAATGAAATAATAATTAGAGCATGGAACGATGCCGCGCCAATAATTTATCGCTATTTGGTTCGCACTCAGCGTATTTTGTTTTCTGAAATAAATTGCCGGCTTACTCCGTTGATGGATGGTGGCTATAGTTCTCTCGGAATAGTTTTTTTTATCGACTGTTTTTTGAAAATGGAAAATATTCAATACAGGTAAAGAGCTTTCGTTTACACGCAGTATGAACTATTGTCGTAAGAACGTCGATAGTTCATACTACTCCAAACTCCAAACATCCAAATATTCACACATAAAGTTCAGAATGTATGACTAGACTATTTCAGAAACCGGGTCGCAAATTTACCGCTTAACTATATTAATGACTATATTAACGCTTAACCATATTAATATGCGATTTAACTAAAAACGTACTATAAGTAAGTAACTCTTGCTGATTAGGTACTAGATGGTAAATATCATTACAAATTTTATGCCTAAGTATACCTATGTTCTCAACGTACCTACTTATCCTATTTACCGTCTGTAACACGGATACACACTTAGCGAATTAAGGCAGTACTGGTATGTACGTTACGTCCTCTACGTACCACATAACATAACATACAAATCAGGACTTACAATGTCCCCAGGATAAATCGCGTGATATCCATCTCTTCAGTCCTCCAAGGAATATACACAATACAAAACTTTACCTACCGGTCGAAATTCCTGCATGATGTATAGCTACGCAAGTTCCCTATAAGAAAAGGTTTGAGCCCAACACATTACCCGTCGACCTAAATCTTAAATCTCACAATCTAATCTACAGGACGAAATATATCGAGATCCGACTGAGAAAAGAATGAAAGATTTTCTAGAAAATATATTTTCACCCCAGCCGGCCCACAGACAAATATAATCAAGGGAGAATTTGTCCAATAGTATTGAAAGAAAAAATATGAAGTGGGCAATAATGGATCCGAACGCAGGAGTCGGAAGAGATTTTATTGAAAACTAGCATCTGCCTGCGGCTTCGCACGTGCTTTTCAAGCAGCCTATGTCCGTTTTCGGGATACCGTTTACCTCTCTGCAAATTTAATTTAGATACATTTGCCATTTTTCTCTTCATAAGAACCTTCCTCCTGGAATATAAATAAAATCTGCTAAATTGGTCTAGCCGCTCTCGTGTTTTGCGATTAGCAGCAACAATTCATTTTAGAAAGCCTTTGAAATTAAATAATAATGCAAAAATGTACGACCTTGACGGGACCTGAACCAGCAACGCAACCTTCCCTCAGCAGCGCTACCCATTGCGTTGTGCCACTAGACCAAGTAACCAACGAGTAAAAAATCTTTGGAACTTCCAATGTGTGAGTAAGCACTATAAAACAAAAAAAAAAAACCGGGTTCGAAATACTACACCTAAGCCACTAGTTGACTACCGATACAAAACAAACGACAAACGACTCTAAACTACCCATAATTTTAATTACACCTTAATTTTTTCAACACCTTGGATAGAACCAAAAACATTATAATAGGTATCTTTGAAACTGGACGGATGGATGAATCAGCTGAGCTACTTGTAGATTGTTTGCAACAGTCCGCAGTAAGCTAAGTAAGTAAGGTTTTGGAAACTAACGTCCATAGGTTTGCTTCGTACCGATCTTTACCGATCGTAGAGAAAGTTGTTCGGTTATTGGACGAGTAACATTTCACATTACTACATAAACGTCAAAAAAATCTGATACTGTTTGTAGGTTTATTGGTTTTATAGGTAACTAGCTGCTGCCTGCGGATTCGCACGCGCTTTTAAGTAGCCTATGTCCGTCCCCAGGTATACAATTTACCTCCCTGCCAAATTTCATTAAGATCCGTTCAGCGGTATAGGCGTGAAAAGGTAACAGACAGACAGAGTTACTTCCGAATTTATAATATTAGTACCTATGGATTAAATTTGGTTTGAGTAAAATGCCTTCAAAAACGCCTCTTTACCTAAATTCGTCATGTCTGTCTGTCTATGTATCTGCAATAAATTGTACAATCATATTGGTGCTATCGTTTTGTAATTATGCAATAAATGCTGTTTATTATTTTATTACAATATGTTTTACTATCATATTATATATTGGTACCCATCGAGCTTTAGATAGACATTTTAAAATGAAAGATATGATTATCAAATACTTAATCATCAATGCGGGCAAGTAGACGTTTTTCTCCGAAGAGCCCTGTATAGCGGGCACATCGCGAAGGCACGTTCAATTGGATTGAAACGTCGGCAAGCGGAGTGCTCTTAGGCAAAGGGTCCGTAATAGCATTTTTGTAGTGAAGCCATGAAGTTAGAAAAAGTTAGTTAGAGTTTTAGCAAGGTAGAGCTTACAGTGAAAACTTAAAAGTATTTTTGTGACTACATGAACTTAAGTAGGTACCTACCACAGTATTTGACTAATGAATCTGCTCAATTTTTTTAATAGAACCCGTACCTGACCATTTTTTTGAAACAATTATCATAATAATTCATAATTCATTTATTGTTTGTGAATCAGGTAATCTTACAAGTCGGTACATAAGACTTATTTTAGATCGCTGAATTCTGCCGCTTAGGCGTACAAACATTTCATTACACAAGCTCTGCTTAGCTTGGGGCTAGATGATGCTGTGTGGATTGTCCAGCATTATTTATTTATTTATTTTATTTATTATACATGTGAAAACTGACTAACAATCAGAACGTTTTTATTTGACTTAAAAGCATGCAATTTTATAATTTACTTCCAATATTATCACTTCTAATCAATGCCAAACCACGAACGGTGTTCTCGCTAGGATGCGAAAGTATAAAAATCTAACCCCAAATATCGAACGAGCTACCGCATTCCGGCGGAAAAAAATCTGACAACAATGCCACATCTTTCCGTCACCTATTCCTGAACATGAAGGGTGCTCCGAAAAAAAAATTGTTTTTTCTCGAACGAAAGCTATTTATCTGCTATTACTATTGTATTGATTAAATGAATCGAGGAATGCGATTGATAAATTCTTCACAGGCTTGGAGCGAGAGCAAATACTAGGGCATTCGTTTTAAATTCTACCGATAGAGTTTGTACATTTTATTTCGAATTATTGGTTTTATGGCGGCAGAGTGATTGCATTTTATAAATTACTTGCTTCTGGCAAGCAATTTTATTTGTAACAACACAATTTTATACTGAACCATCTGCGCATAAAACCCTTTGTCACAACCTTTAGCCTAGATAGATTTTCTTTTTAAAGAATTGTATCAAACATTTATTTTCAGGTTGGTTCTAGGCATGGCTAATGTTTAACAAACCTAGGCTAGGTTTTACGTGCCCCCGTTAGCCATATGGCATGTTTGCATTTCGTTACAAATCTTTTCCTCTTTGCAAACGTACTGAAAACCTTTGAGTATCTAAACAATATTGTTTACTGCACGGTATAATACCCTTTGATATGATTATTTAGGTAGGTATTCTGAGAATCTTTATATTTGTACGTGATAACTCTGATAACACATTAATAAATAATGCTGGACAATTCACACAGCATGTTTATCCCAAAATAAGCAGAGGTTGTGTTACGGTTACTATATAACTGATATACCTTATAATATATACATACAAAGAATTTTTTTTTCTACATAGAAATCACCCAGTAAAAAATGGAATGCTGGCTTCTATTTCGGTCAACGAATTAGCATTGCCATTCAACGTGGCAATGCTGCCAGCATTCTGGGCACTCTGCCTTCTGGTGACGGCTTAGATTTTTAAGAAATAGATATTAAGTGTATATACTAGTTGTAATTGTTTTATTCTGTTATTATCTGAAATAAAACCCAGTAAAAATATCTGCAGTTTGGACACAAATTTCTCCTGAGGCGGGAATCGAACCCACACAACAATGGAAACATAACAATAGATGTTATAATGTGCCAGCTTACCAATCGAATTAATTAAGAAAAAAAATTGGGAAAGTTGCTCTTTTCGTTTTATAGCAGGATTATCAACGAAACTTTAAAATATGGTTTATATTTTAAAGTTCCAGTAGTAAACTTTATTGCAGCCAACAAAAAATGGTATGAAACTGGAGCTTCATGTTAAGATTCCCTAGGTTACCCTAAAAATTAAACTCCAGCAGCGAGCGTTCTCTGCAGATAATGAACGAATATAAAATTTAAAAATATTAAATTCAGATTTACATTGCCAAAAACTTGTGGAACGCAATTATAGAAGTTTTAACATGAAGCCCGTTAGCTAGGTAATCACATTTGTCGAAGCTCCAAAGAGAAAATTGTCTTTGGTCGTAACAAGGTTGGGCTTCTCCGACCCTCACCAACGTTTCCACGGTTTGTTCCAGAGCACACCCGAATATCGTCCTAGGTGTCGTTAGTAAGTTAGGAAATCGTTTAAGAAGAAGTTTCAGTGAAGAATAATGTAGCACACACGACTAATCTTGTATTAATTAGTCACATTTCTGTCATAATAATTCATACAACACACTTTTTAGTGTATCGTTATCGGTTTCGAACGAAAAATTCGAAAAATTACCCAGTCACCCCCTATCTCCGAAGTTTGCAGAACTATCCAGCTGAAATAATATGTAGCGTTTGTAGCTTTATATTTTATAGGAAAAATATAGAAAAGTCTGTAAGTAGAACACTTTTTGAAAAATGGTCAAAAAGAGGGGGAAAAATCATCAAAAGGGGGGCTACCTCACCGAGTGGTGTATCAAATAAAATGTATCGATTTGTACATCTCAAAACAGACTTTGAAATTTCTGTAGGTTTCATACTTTATCAAATATTTTGAAAAAACGCCGTGTATGCAAACCAATACATCTGAAATGTACCTTAAATTTTTAGGTATTCATTAAATAGCAAAGCCTCTAACCGGTACCTATATTACTTATTGGTATACTTGACAAACGTTTGAAACCCTCGGTGTGTGAGTCACACTCGCAATTGACGGATCTTGTTTTAAATTACCTCACCGTTTACGTAGGTAAGTACTAAATGACCTAAACAATCAATCTTCTTAGTCCTTTACGCATCAAACCTACTAGAGGGTAAAAGCGGTGGTCAATATACCATTAATCGTCCTAAAGATATTTATTTATTTTTCTAAGGGTTTCTTTATGCACAAACTTTCTTCCTAATTGGAAGACGAGACCCTCTCGGTAGGTAAATACCATGAATTCTTTGTGTTTTAGTACTAAGGAAAGAATTTATTAGTGTAATGGCACTTTTTACCGTCTCTATTTGAGCCGTTTTGTTTAAACTTTTATTTTTCTTAGGATCCAATGAATTAAGTCATTTAAGAGCCTGCGTTTGTGACTCTTTACTTAAATCTTACTAGGCCTACCTACACAATTAATATATTAAATTGACTAAGTACAGTCAATTTAATCTACCGCCCACCTTTACTAATAGATTTTCTTCTTAGCATCTTAGAGGAAAGCTGGTCACCTAAATATTGTTCCTAAAAAAAGCTATATATACATATGTATGTACTAAAATAATTTTCGTCATTTTAACATATAAACGAGCAAAAAGTTGTTTAGTTTAGGTTATTGAATTATATTATTTCTGTTGTTAACTGACTAAGATAATTTAATAGTAAGGGTTGATCATGGTATAATAAAATAACCGAGCCAAGTACCCCCTCCAACAATATATTGTTGGAGGCGAGAGCCCTCACGACTACGCCATATAGCTAAGCACCGATTAAACACAATCACTGGTAATTTAGACAGTGTGCAGTGAGAGTAGATAAACATATTGAGAGACACCTTTGGTTTCAAAGGGGCACCAATCACCAGGGTTGATTTAACACAAGACATTGGTAGTAAGCGCAAAGCGAAACCATCAAGGGAGTCGCGAGAAACCGCTTGATGCGGGCTGCGCAGGATCGGTCATAGTGGCGATCTTTAGAGTAGGCCCATTCCCAGCAGTGGCACGTCGTTCGGATGATACGATGATTAAATAAACGCGTTAAAATAGGTAGAGCCATAATTAAGAACTTTACCTTAAACTAGAATATTATTATATCGTTTTAAGCGTCACCCCGCCGGCCACTAGGCTAGTTTTATCGCGACGTACGGCGCACGCACGGGGCGCGCAGATGTCATGGGTTATAATTTTGACAGACGACACCGATGGTTTTAGATGTTTTGTTTGTTTGATATTACATACGAAATTCCTTTTGTTTTGAGGTTTGATTTCATATTTTGTGAGAGGAAATAAAACAATTAAATGCCTTGGACTTATTGCGCAACTATCTCACTCGAACAATATGTTCCAGAAGTGACACTGGAAGTCACACACATAGTTGCATGTGTAGCGCAACACAGTAGCGCATGTATGTGCCGAGACGGGACTTTTGTATGGAGAAATGGGAGAGTGTCCGGGGTGAGATAGTACGCAGATCTGCAAAATCAAAAGCGCTTTCAGTTATTTGTTCTTCGAACTGAACCAACCATACCTCAGAAGCTGCACCGTCAGTCTGTCTCGAATACTTTGGCATCCACGGCCCGTGAACGCTTTAGCAATTAGGTGCTCACTCATGCAGCCCGTCTGCCTAACTGCAGAATAATAGGCGAGCACGACGCCTCCTGCGTTCCGTTTGATCACTGATGGGGTATCATCGTCATCAACAGACGTCATCTTCATCAAGATATCAACAGTTTGACATGTTCCACATAGAAAGAAAGAAAGAAAGAAAGAAAGATATACTTTATTTGTAGCTAAGAATTAAAACATGTACAGAAACTAATTAAATTACCAACACCATATAAACTATATTATAATATTACACACTTATAAAATACCTTAAAGCTACAAAATGGCGTTCGACTCAGCATATGTTGTGATAGCTATAGGTTATAGCTACTACAACGCTGACCTTCCGTCGAAACCATAACGTTACGTCACGTATGCGACTATACAAAGAAAAATTACTATAACAATAAAAATAAATTTAAAAATAAAACAAAGAAACAAGCATGTACAGTAAAACAGACTAAAAACAATTAATAAAAAAAATTATACCTAGGTTCTCAATATCAATATCAATAGAGCCTTCTACACTCAATATCTATATCAATAGAGCGAAACAAGTTTAAGATAAACAAATATTTTGTTGTTTGTTTTTATTATTATCTAGGAGAAGAGTACTCGTACCTACTTGTTAAGATGGGAATCAAACGAGCTCAAACTCGATGAGGCTCCGTCTTTTCATCACAGAGTTCACATGGCCACCTTCCGACTCCATTATCAGATCAGACATAGAGCTCCATGTCATCATAGTATTGCATTCTCATCCGATTTACGTTTGCATGCCAAATTTCAACTCAATCGGAAACCGGAAAGTGGGTCAAATTTAACTTGCAAGATTGTGTTTACAGACACCGGACAGGCGCTACTATAAAAAAGCATCACATCTCAGTAATAAAATGATGCAGAGCGCGCCTTACAAACGGAGAACCTCGACAAACAAAAGAGCATCAGACCATTCAAACTGCGATAAATTAAACAACGGAGAACAATGTTTAGATTGCTTGTTTACGCCGAATGCTTGGCAGAGTGATCTCATAGAATCTCTCTATGATACCGTAGGTACATAATTGAGCGCAAAGCTTCTACAGCACTGGAGGGTTATGCCATAATCTAATCAACACCGGATCGCAGTGTAATCGAGTTAAAAATTTAAAATTGGAATATCAACGTACAAAATATCTACCGAAAATCACGATCTATTAATTTCGTCGAACTTCTGTAAACGTATTACGGTACTGTTAACTCGACCGTAAAATTTAAGGCGTCGGTGGAATAATCACTGTCTAAAATTCGTAGATTTCATAAATTTCACATTTTGAACCTTATTCCCAACACACTTTAGTCAAATTACCTGCAGAGATTCAGTTCAAAAGAGACAGTATGAAGTGAGAATGACTCAGATAACTTTGCTCCGCTGAAACTTAAATTCATAAAGTGAATACATTATTCATAGCGTTTAGAGATATCTACTGAAAAGTAAAGCTGGCTTTGGTTTTTCCGTTCTAATTCCAGCTCGGTTCTTCTTAGATTGCTGGTATACTTACGATATTAGTCAAGAAAACAAATGTTGATATATTTAGTTGGTCCTAAATATACCCTACTCTTCTGTCTGGCTTACAAACTAATAACATCGCAGTTCTCTTTTTAGGGTTCCGTACCTACCACAATAGGTAGACACATTAAACTTACTATATATAAGTAATATTTCAACTGTAATAATAACAAATACTAAAAATATAATATAATTTTAAATTTAAATGGGTCTCCGAACAAGTGAAAATTTAATGTTCTTTGAAACAGTTGCCTGACTTCTACGGTATGGAACCCTTCGTGTGCGAGCCGACTCGTACTCGGCGGTGTATTTTTTTATAGATTTACTTTGCAGTCAAAATCAAAAACCGAATTGGGCTAGATAAACTTAGGAACTATTTAAACTATCTAGCTTTATGGGTAAACGCCTCTCACTCTTTAATTCACTATTCAAGCAGATGGGCATCTGTGGCGATAGCAATAAGTAAATAGACGTCGAAGTCGTTAGAAAAGGTCACTAAACCATCCACATAAAAGCAAAATGAGTTTTTCTAAACAAAGAGTCCAGTTTCATTCAGTTCAGCTTGTTCATTAAGAGATGAGGGCAAGTCCACTATTCTTAGAATATTTTATCAGAATATTGCATTTTCCAGTGATTATTCTTGTATTGCATTGCATACAATACAAGAATAGTCCACAGGATACCCTTTATGACGACCCCTGTGGCGCAGGAGTTCAAGTAGTGTTTCTATGATATGCTAATATTGTTCCGGTCGTTCTGTGTTTTTTTTATGTATAATAAAAAATATATATCTATGAAGTGTACTGTATTAAATATCTAGTACTCATAATGAATTAGTGAAAGAATGAACACTTTATTGTACAAGAAATTATCATAAATAATACTTATATCTAAATAAGAAATAAACGTAGTGCAAAAGGCGGCTTTATCGCTGAGAGCGCGATAGAACAAGTTCTGCTTAGCTGGGGGCCAGTTGATGCTGTGTAAATTGTCCAGAATTATTAAAAAAAAATTATTCAATATCCTTACCAAATATCGACCTTACTAAGCTAACATTAACAACATCAAAGCACAAAAATCCGTTGGAGAGCCCCTACCTGACAATCATTCAGAGGAACCACAAGTTCTTACACAGTTGGCGATACAATTTTCATCAGCGTAATCCTGTTAAGTCTACTCGTTATGATTCGCGCTGCGTATTATCTTATATTGCTGGTAAATGCGCATTTGCAAAGAAATCAGAGGTCCGACTCAGAAGAAAAAGTATTTGATGTGTTTGGTCCTGCATGAATCATTTAAGTTCACTACCTCCACACTACAGGATATAAAAAAATTAATAGCTGACTCTAAGAGATAGATAGATAGATAGATAGATAGATATATAGATAATGCTTTATTCATCACCTTATAAAACAGATAGTACTCATTAAATATAATGTAGGGAACAGCAATGGAACTGGCGGCCTTATCGCTTAAAGCGATTTCTTCCAGGCAACCAGAGATCCGACCTATTTACCCTATACCTACTACATGTGTCTCCCTGTGACCACGATCGCTGCAACGCGATAGAGACGTAGAGAAAATAAAAACAAAAAGGTACCCAATAAAAATCTGATAAATATTCGTTAATACTCTATATATTTCTTCACGATCTGCAAATATTAGGTCCTTACATATGAAATTGGCGTTTTTCGTACTGGCCACTTTAATCACAAATTTCTCCTCTTTGGTAAGGAATTCCAAATTCAAATTTGTACAGCTATAGACTCATGTATTTGTGCTTCGATGATCGTCATTCATTTGTTTTTTTTCTTCTGTTTTTTTCTGTTTGCGTCACTCATTTTACAAAATGGAAAACTTAAAATATCGCATTATTTACGAGTACGAGTTCCGCCGTGGCACTAGTGCTGCGGAAACAACTCGAAGGGTGAATGATGTGTATGGCGGTCGTGTTGCAAAAGAAAACACAGTTCGTTTTTGGTTCCAACGTTTTCGTTCTGGAAATTTTGACCTGCAGAACAAGCCCCGTGGACGGCCTGAGACTCAAGTTGATAATGAAGAGTTGAAGGCTATTGTGGAAGCGGATCCATCGCAAACCACGTCCGAGTTAGCTGCAGGCTGCGATGTTAGTGATAAAACTGTTTTAATTCAATTGAAGCAAATTGGGAAGATTAAAAAGCTTGAAAGGTGGGTACCTCACGAATTGACTGAAGCAAACCGGCAAACGCGCGTCGACTGCTGCGTTACATTACTAAACCGGCACAATAATGAAGGTATTTTAAACCGAATCATTACCTGTGATGAAAAATGGGTTCTTTACGATAATCGGAAGCGCTCAGCGCAATGGTTGGATCCTGGCCAGCCAGCCAAATCCTGCCCCAAGCGAAAATTAACCCCAAAAAAGTTACTTGTAAGCGTTTGGTGGACTAGTGCCGGTATGTTCATTACAGTTTTCTCAAATCTGGCCAGACTATTACGGCTGATGTCTATTGTCAGCAATTGCAAACCATGATGGAAAAGCTAGCGGCTAAACAACCTAGGCTGGTCAATCGCTCCACGCCACTGCTGCTTCACGACAACGCTAGACCACACACTGCGCAACAGACGGCTACTAAATTAGAAGAGCTTCAATTGGAAAGTCTAAGACATCCTCCGTACTCCCCGGACCTTGCTCCAACAGATTACCATTTTTTTCGAAATTTGGATAACTTCTTGCAAGGGAAAAAATTCAACTCCGATGGGGCAGTCCAAATCGCCTTCAAAGATTTTATTGATTCCCGTCCGACTGGTTTTTTTAGTAAAGGGATCAATGAACTACCTATAAGATGGCAAAAGTGCATAGAAAATAATGGTTCATACTTTGATTAATTAAATATATTATATTAAAAAATATTCGACTTTTTGTTCCTCCCATACAAAACGCCAATTTCATATGTAAGGACCTAATATTTGTTCCGGGTGTTCTGGGTATTTTCTATATATAATAAAAAATATCTATCTATGTTATGTATTGTATTAAGTTTATCAGTCATCTAGTACCCATAACACAAGCTCTACTTAGCTTGGGGCTAGATGATGCTGTGTGGATTGTCCAGCATTATTTATTTATTTATATGTTTTACTATAAAAACTATCGTAGTTTGACGAACTTGCTTGGAAGCCGTGTCTCCATGGGAAGTCAGATAGCAGTATAGAGGATGTAGATACTGTAAGTTTCGCATGCACATGCGGAGCTGACAGTATCTACATATGGCTTTTCATTCCCGGCATTCACTAGTCAAGTAGATGGGCATCTGTGGCGATAGCAATAAGTAGGTAGACGTCGAAGTCGTTATAAAAGGTCACTAAACCATACGCATAAAAGCATAATGAGTTATTCTAAGCAAAGAGTCCAGTTTCATTTAATAAATTCAGCTTGTTCATTAACCTCTCAACAGTGCGGCCAAATTTTACGAATTGGCGTTAACAGTGCGCCCGATATGGGCTTGCATTTTCCAGTGCACAGGATACCCTTTATGACGACCTCTGTGGCGCAAGTTCAAGTAGTGTTTCTACGATATGCTAATATTGTTCTGGTCGTTCTGTGTGTTTTTTATGTATAATAAAAAATATATATCTATGAAGTGTACTGTATTAAGTATCTAGTACTCATAATGAATTAGTAAATGAATGAACACTTTATTGTACTAGATGTTTATAAATAATAACTTATATCTAAATAAGAAATAAACGTATTGCAAATGGCGGCCTTATCGCCGAGAGCGCGACAGCACAAGTCCTACTTAGCTGGGGGCTAGTAGATGCTGTGTAAATTGTCCAGAATTATTAAAAAAATTATTAATTCTGTGGTGCAATGCACGATGAGATCTTCGCAGGAGGATGACTCTCCTACTCTACAGCATCGACAAGCAGCGTGGCCCCACCACCCACGCACCCGTCGCCTACGACCCGTGCATTGCGTGCTTTAGCCCGTAGTGTGCGTAACGAAGCGGTACAGGCGCGTCGCAAACCGCACTCACCCTAATGAAGTCCCTCGTTAAATAAATAAATAAATAATGCTGGACAATCCACACAAAATCATCATGCCCCAAGCTAAGTAGATATTGTTTTATGGGTACTAGATGACTGATATACATAATACAATACATTACATAGATAGATATTTTTTGTTATACATAGAAAATACCCAGAACACCCTGAACAAATATCTGCAGATCGTACAAACATTTGTCCCGGGGCGAGAATCGAACCCGCAACCTCCTGCGTTGCAGGCGGACTAGCGGCGGTTAAGGGATGAAAGTTTGGTGTTCTTCCAACACAAATAAGGTTCGTAGTTAACCCGCGTACATCCGTAATGAACTCTATACATGTGTTCGAATCAAAAATAAAAACAATGCGACAAAATTAATCGCATTGCTACAAAGTCGTTGTAGCAATGTAGGACTCGAGCTTTAAAAGTAATCAAACTGGTAAACAGGTGCGTTCTGCCTGTTTTCTTCGTAAAGAGGCTCGCGAATATCTTTATCGAAATGCGAACCACGAAGTTGCAACAATGTTACTTACATCCATGCTGCCTTTGTTATAATTTTATTACTTACAAAACAAATGGAATAATTCATCTACATACCTAAATGTACGTAACGTCTCTCAAATAATTGAATCCTTTTATAATCTTGGCAAACAGACTGAAAACTGATTTCAGACAAAGCTCTGAAGAAATTGAGCCAATAAAAATTGAGATTTATTTCTTTATGTTATTAGCAATGCCAAACTCGCAAGAAGGTACAAAATAAAATGATGATAATTCGTTCGTCATGATAATTATAATCGTTCTTGTGTAAAGGATCTTGTTTTAAAAGATCGCATTCAATAAACCTACGCAACCCTACTTTTCGGCTTGCCGTAATCGAGTAAAAACAAAGAAAAGAAAGATAAAGATAAAGAATTTATTGCTGTAAAACTAGGTTTTAACATCACAAATAATATTAGGTCTTATGTCAAATATATTTCTATGTATCTCTAGCCTGCCGGTTAGGCTTACAGCATTAATACCTATTACATGCAAAAATTATAAATTGATTTAATTAAAAGAATATAAAATTATAGATTAAAAATGTTACAAAAAGTTTAGTTATGAATTATACATGTCTAACTTTAAAAGAATCAAAATTTATCATTTTTGAATGGTATAATAAGCCTTTTCTTCGAGAAGTTTATATAATTTGTTTTTAAATCCGTTCAAATTACTTCGGAACGTATTGGGACAAAGGGATTATTATTGATCTTATTATAAATAATAGGCGCCATGCAAAACTAAGTAAAGCGGCGAAAGAAAGAAAATTATTTATTACACACTACACACACAAACAAAAACTTTGAGACAATAAAATAAAAGAGACTTCTTAGTACTAGATAACAAACAGCACAGACAAACACATGTGAACTAAGTAAGTAGTATACTAATACAAACATTGGGTTAATTAATAGGTACCAAGTAGTCCACTCAGCAAGCAGACGAGCGCGTGTGTGCTGGTCTAACAGGTCCTGACTCTGCTTGTTGCTCTAACACAGAAACCTGGGGTAATAACAACAGTAGCTATATAAACTATATAAACAAAAGGAATTGATTCGCCGCTGCATACAATAACGACAAACTCAACTCCGTTCTACAATGCGGAACAAAGGAAACTAGAGTAATGGCAATAGCATAAAATGTAACTTGTGCACTATTCCGTTAGCGGTCAAACTATTGTTACGGCTAAACAAAAACAGATTGCCTCTAGATCCATCAAATTCTCCGCACCAATAAAACAACGCTTTGACATCGTTGCTTCGTACACAGCCTAGTTGGCAACAGTAGGTAAGGGTCTACCTCCGCGCGCATGTATCGACGATATCTATTTGAGACACAGGTGATGATGTCCTTCGGCTACGGTGGTCAGTCTCAAAGGTGACTAGCTATGTGCTCAGGACATTTATAGCGCGCAAACACAGGTGCACTGTCTATTCCCTCGCTCTCATAATCCGATGGGACGGCATACTGACACGACCGAGGAGAGGTCAGACTCAGAATCAACAGCTAAGCTGTTGTATTACCGCTAATTTCCTGACTCCGGACTGCTATTTTGAATTTTTCTTGTCGCAATTTCGTTCCGACCCGAGATTTAAGCCCGGGACCTCATTATCAACGAATGAACACGCGGCCGCAAAACCAACGAGGCAGAAAAACAACTTTCCATCCGTCTTATACGTTCCCACATGGCGGTTTTCTTTCGATCTTACGGTAAGTATCGACAAACGACTGACACGGAGAACTTGTTTGATTAATTTTATAAATTCAGACCGTCACAAACTCGACTTTCCTTACTGCATCTACTGTCACTGTTGCAAACCTCGTACAAACGAATACAAACATTTATTATTGGATCCGCGAACACTTCGAACATGATATTGGATTGAGATGGAAAGATTGCAGTGATGTAGGCCGACGTGATATGATGGATGATGCCAATCCTTTCTAGATTCATTTCACTGATGCCATTCCCTGTATATAATATCGTAATCGACAGGAATATGTGTGAACTTATTGGTGCACGCAGTATGTTGAGGCTTCCGTCGATTGGGACCGCTAGGTATGGGGACCGCGGTCCCATTCGCCGGTTTACCTTCTCTTCAAACATTATTCTCTAAATCGACGTCCATTTTATAAATTGAACGATTTCATATCGAACTTTTTAAAAACAGATATTGGCAGTCATCGTAAAGTTTTAATCTACTAATACTGCCTAATAAACGTGTTCTAAGGTGGAGACCGCTACTCGGTAAACGTAGTGTAGGACGCCCTCCAGCCAGATGACGACCTGCAAAAGACTGCAGGCAGATGCTAGATGTGGTAAGCAAGACAGAGCGTTATGGCGCTCATTAGGGGAGGCCTATGTCCAGCAATGGACTGATATACATAGGTATGGGTTGATGCTGATGACGATGATGAATATTATAAACACGAAAGTTTGTATGGATTTTTGTTCATTCACGCAAAAACTGCTAAACGGTTCAGGTGAAAATTTTCATAAATGTAGTTCTAAACCTGGATTAAATGACAGGCTGCTTATTTTATTTATTTTGGCCTTAGCACACGTTTTTTCGGCTATACCGAAAAAACGTGTGCTAAGGCACTGGAAGAGCTAGTTTAATCTCGGTTTTGAGTAGCACAAACATAACATCAACGTTATAGCTCATAAGTCTGGAATTACTCCCGCCATTGCAGTTTGCAGGTACTTAATCAAAGCTTGCCAACAGAACTGCAATATCCTTCCATTTGCGGAACCTTACCTTTCATTATGTGCAACGTTGTAGGAGCTCGTGTTAGATGACACGGTCTCGAGTTTGCTTCACACCTTCGCAGTTCGTCGTGAATAAGCTTTGTACAACCAAGGAACTGACGGTCATAAGGAGACACGAAAAAGCTTGAGTTTACTTTGGTTACCTAATTCTATGAACATCGTGTTTCTATAATGATCGGGATTATTCGGGATCCTACCATAGCATACGGTCATAACAAAAGTTAAAAGCTTTTTAATTATTTCACTAAAACACATCAGCAAATCACGCATCAACAATTTTTCATTAATATAAGTAATTACCGACAACAGAAAAGCCTTACGATCTCTGCTAAAACCATATTTTTAGGGAACCGCAAAAAAAATACCGAGCAAGGCCCTAAACAAATATTCTCTCCGCGCGTGGCTCCGCTTTTTCTGGTTCACTTTATATCAATCGAAAATGAACTTTGAACGCCAGCTTTACGATATATAATTCGGTGTTACTCTGTTATAGCAGTCTATCATCTAATAAAGTTTGAATTGCATTTTGACATATCAACCCCTGTTTTTAAGACTCACTTTCGCTTGAATGTGGGCTATAGGTTTAAAGTACTCCTCATGGTACTTGAATTAGTAGTTCTATTATTCTCTGGTTATGAACAGCGCCGGCTTTCAAGTGCTTTATGTGGCCATAACTAAATTGAAAAAACTTCAAAAGAACAAAAATCGAATAAAGAAGTTTTTTGGGGTACGGTTTCTACGAAGGACCTTTGAACCGAAATAAAAAATAGACTTGTCGGTAGGTAATTGTCGTTGTACGTGTCTTGTAATTACTTATAATAAAGCAATTACTTTTATCAAAACAAATTTTAATGTACTATGGCTAGCCGTCTTTATAGTTCTCAATTTTTTATTTAATAATTTTGCTTTATTAATTGACTCTTAAATCTTTTAAAACCATCATGGTTAATAACACACAAAGGGATATTTACCATGATTTGACTCAAGTCATATATCCTATTGTAAATGACTTTAGAATGAACTATTGTTTGCACCAGTCTACAGTAAGCTAAATTGTTTCAATTGTAAATGCTAGTCCTAATTTGCTTATATTATTTGATTGTAATTTTATTTGTTAAAAAAAGTTTGTTATTAACTCTCAAAAATATTTTTTACAAATGTATCAAAAAATGAAAGATTTACATTACATTTCACATCCGCTGGCGTCAGACCGTGAAAATCATGATGCGTCACAAACGAACAGCCACGTGCGGAATGGTCCGGGTTTTTAATACCATTCCACGTCAAATATTGCTGAGCACGACCGGCCAATCAATTCACACTCTATTCTGTTAGCTAAAATGCCTACGTGGTTAGTGAACTGATTTCAAATATTAAATTCTTTCGAATACTTCATCGCTATGCCTCTAGTCGTTTGGGTACGTATTACTTAAAGCCCCTTTTACAAAATGTATCTATAAGGGATAATGGGGTTAAATCGAGTTTCAAAGAAGAAGAAGACAAATAAACATTTATTTCGACACAAAAAAAAGTATAAAACAAACAAACAGAAACATTAACATGTAGATTGCAAGTGACACAAAAAGTAGGTAGGTAGTAAAAATCAGGTGGCTAAGTCCACAGCCGAAATAGGTGTTGGCTGAGCGACAAAAGACTGATAGACTGATTTCCCTATAGAAAAATCTATAAAGATCATAAAAGTTTTAAGATTAAATAGAAAATACATATCCACTCGCTATAATATAAATTAAAAACCTGACAAAAGGTCCATAAAATAGCACATCATTCGTCTCCGCCACAAAGGTAAGTACCTACGCAAACACTTGGCTGTATTTTCTCTCCCTTTGTGGATTATAGCAGTTAACATAATTTGCGGACCGTGTATGGAAGAAAAATATGCTTTTACAGGAATTGTTTTATTTCCGTTAAAATTCAATGGAAATATTGAAAACTGGGTTATGAATTTACAACGACATTTCAATTGTTTTCAGGTTGACAATGACTATAAAATACGCATTTTCGGTAGTGTTTTTTGGATGACTGATGTACGATCGACGGCAATAAGTGCTGATCATCTATTTTAGGGTTTCGAAGACCGGAGATCGGTTTCGAAACCCTTATGGCATCGCTTTTTCTGACCTTTTTTCCGTCTTTAATATCTCAGCAACTAAAGCAGCAAATAACGTGAAATTTAAAATAATTATGCATTTCGTACGCCTGTACAGATAAAAAGAAAAACAATGAAAATAAATGAAAAATGAGGATGAAAATTTTCTGCACAAATTGTGATGTCGAAATTTTAAAAGAGATGTCAAGTGGGGTATCAAAAGAAAGGTATGAATTTATAGATTTCAAAACAGTTTTTTAAATTTCTGTAAGTTAATTACATAATATTTGAAAATTTTGAAAAAAGTCGAAAAAATACCCATTCCTCCCCCCCATCTCCGAAATTTGCAGAGCGATCCATCTAAAATGTACGTAGCGTTTGTAGATATGGATCTATATTTTACAGGAAAAATATACAGAAGTCTGTAAATTGGACTGAAAAATTGACAAAATGGGGGGGGGGATAAATTTCAAAAGGGAGGGAACCTCACCGAGTGGGTTATCGGTTTTTACATCCTGAAACTGTTTTAGAAATTTCTGTAGGTTTCATACTTTTTAAAATATTTTGAAAAAACTCGAAAATTGTAATCCGAAGTTTGCAAGCCGATACGTACCTTTAATTTTTTGGTATTCATCAAATAGCAAAGTTACTAGCCAGTACCTTTAGTACATATTGGGATACTTGACCGTTCGAAACCCTCGGTGCGCGAGTCACTCTTGCACTTGACGGATCTTGTTTATTTGTAATGTCGTTAGCACTAAAGTCATTTACAACGGGATATTTACCATTATTTGAGTTTTTAGTTTTCCACTATTTCGGCACAGTTTCATGCGCTATGATCATGGAACAACCGTCCCGTAATATCCCGTTGTAAATGACTTTATTGTTAATAACCATAATGGATTTAAAAAAGATTTAATGCTAAAGATGCTGAGAGATTCGTCATGACTGTACTTTGAAGAATGGTGAATCCCTTTTTGGCCCCAATAACAAATAACTTAATTTAAAGTTTTCATAATTCCAGTCGATCCCATAACAAAGCAGAGAAGAAAGTTGCTCGCATTTCTCGCACTTTTTGCAACAGTCGAGTAAGGAACAAAACGCTGAGTACATTTAGGAAAGATAATGAAAAGAGTAAGAAACGAGTAGCATGAGGAATACAAGTCTCGTAGCAAGCGCGTAGAATCTCCGCAAGTTCTACGCGCTACGCCGTAGACATTATATCGTAGATGGTGCCAAAAATATTATAAAAGAAGCCTAACTTACGTGTAAAAGTGCGTATGTGTATTATGAAATACAAGCATAACATCTTAGTGCTCTAGCAAGTATAGTAAAGCATAATAACAAAGCAAAGTTACCGCAATAGCGTCCAAATATTCTTAAAAACTTTTACACTAGCTGCAGAACACAATAACTAACTTTAAAGAATGCCGCCGCTATACTCGGCTATACTCATTTCCGTGCGGGTAGACCTCGTTATGAATATGGCCTTAGTATCTCTGCTCCCGCTGCAGCCAAAAGATACTCAGATGAGATTAGTTTAATGAAACCCCGTCGAATGCGATGCGGTTGCAAGCTGCCAGTGGCACTTGTATTAGCATGCAATTTTCCATATTTTGAACACGTTTAATCCCGTATTACTTCCGCGATGGGTTGCCTTCGCCATTTCAAGCGGTGTAGCCTACAAAGTTTTCTAAGAAGTCGTTATCGTGGCATGATGTTCTCGGGGTAATCTTATTTTCTTACTTGCTCTTCGTTCTTGGTATTTTTTTATAATAACATGTTAGACCAGACTATGTACATAGAAAATTGCTACGAGAAACAAGAAAACAAAAATAGAACAAATAGTCAGTAATGCATGAATCATCATAAGACACAAAAAAAAATCGTAATACACCCCTTCGTTGCTCACTACAATTGCCTAGACCTGAGGATCTCTTTAACCCCAATTAATACACCCGTTTTACGAGTACATCAACAAACCCTATTCTAAAAGAAATCCAAGGAGAAGGGACGTATTCACTAATTAAAATTAATCGGCCTGAACTCACGGCGTAGCTAGCCGGAAAAGTAGACAATTCTCAAAGCAGAGTGTAAGCGTTTTCAGTAACTGGCTTGTATTGTATATCATTAGATAACACCTAATAATGATATACAATACAAGCCAGAAATGATTTTGAGTAAACTGTAATACCCACCCGCCCAATGGTCGGATAACATCAAAGTATTAGGTACTGGAACTCATTGGATGCAACTCACAGAGAACTGGAAGAAGGCCTATACCCAGGAGTGGACAAACGGGCTGTGATGATGATGAAAATTAAATAACGAACATCCGTACTTACTTAATATTATAAATTCAAAAGTTATTCTATTTCTGTATCTGTTACCTTTTCACGACGAAAGGGCTAAGCAGATCGCAATGAAATTTGACAGGGTGATAGATAATATACCGGTGAAGGACATAGGCTACTTTTTATCCCAGAAAAGTGCGTTCGAAGCCGCAGGCTGAATATAATAAGTGCACAAGGTAACTTTGCAGTGTGTAAAGTTTTAATTAAATCCTACTTTCTAACGAAACTATTACGATCACCTTGTCCTCCTTATTGCTAGCTTTGGCTAAATGGCAGCGTCAGCAAGCCGTATAAATCCATAGCTTTCCAGCTTAGCCTTTTGTCTACACTACGTTATACAAAGTCAGAGCTGATTTTTTTCTAAAATGGCACCGATCAATTAAAGCCAAGGGCACTAGACGACACGTTGGCTTATGGGTTATTTAAGGTTTTGAGCTTTCACGTGGCATTGTTATTGGTTTTATTTAGGAACTGATTTATGGGATCGGTCATTTTCAAGTTTTTTGCATCGTCAGGAAATTGATTCGCCAATAAAGTCAGTAAATGGATAAAGTAAGGGCTATTGCATGATGGGGTTTTTGTACATACAATATGCCTGCCAAACAGCAGTTACTAACCAATAGACCTACAAAAATGCGTCAGTCAATGTGCGTCACTTAATAGCTACGAATTTCAACTTTGCTCGTGTATTTTCATAATTTAAGGAAGGATTATCGTAAGACCTGTATGAAATTTAGATAGTGTGGTTTAATTTTTTATTGATAACTTTAATATATATTTTCGTACGGATATTATTACTCACAAATTAGTATGCGGAAGAAGGGACACAGGTAATTTGCATGGAGACAAATTCTACACAATATTTTGTTTTCCGAAAATCTTATTGAAAATGTATCTGAAATGTTTATTTCGATTTACGTTGTGTTTGATACACACCAGGAGATAAACAGTAAAAAAATATAGCACGTAAACAAATATTTTGAATAACAACTAATCAAAGTAGTAAGACGTCAAAAAAATCTGCAATTTTTTTAAAATGACTTGGTGAAAAATTGCCTGTGTGTTATTCCAGGTATTCCAGGTATCTATGCAAAATTTCAGTCCGATTAATTCTGCAGTTTTGGCGTGAAGATGTAATACAACCGCGAGATTAGGTAAATATTTCATAAAGTTTTTGTAGTTAAGTTTGAGTGTCTCTATACATATTCCAAAACAAAAAAAAGGCACATTATTATCGTAAGTACTTTCAATATGTTTAACAGACTTCGTTTCTTGTACGATAGCTAAAATAGGTTGTGTCAATTGACACCTTTACCTAATCACTTTCCACAAATATTGGATTTAATTCAGCATCACGAAGCGCCAATTAGAACCAAGATGAAATCACTATTTCACAGTCATCTCTCTAAATAGGTACCTACTGGCAACACCTAACAATAGGGAAGGGGTCATCTGACCGATTATCGACATGACGGCGGGACAATAAGCACGATAATTATTCAATTTGTTGTCCTTACATCCACTTCAGATAAAATGTCAACCGTTTAACTCCCGTCCCTTTTTGACCCTTTGATTATTCCTATCATCCAACCTTTGTGAAATTGAGGTGAAATGATTAAGTAAATTACCTTGCTCAGTTATTTTACCGTCGAGCCTGTATTATGGACGCTCATAAATTTCGCAATTTGAAAGACCCACAAAATATGATGCTGTCTCTGTAAATTGTATTCTTAGCTGCAATACATAAAACATACTTTAAATTAAACTAATAATACTTAGGAGAGATGCCATTTCATACCCCTTTATTGGCTCCAGTAAGAGGACTCCTAAGCCATTCTACCAAACACATGAAACTTCACTTAGAAATTAATATAATCTATACTATTTTGTGTTATGAACATTGATCCATTTTATCTTCAAGTCATTGTACTAAGGTAAGCCACCAAAGTTCCTAGTTCTAACAATAGACTAACAGATCTCAAAAGATTTTTAGTAAGGTTTGAATAATATAACAATTGAATTGAAGCTATTATCCTACTCAAATACTTCTAATCCAAACACCCTTTAAATCTTAGAGTTTAGTGGTTTCAAATGTTTGTTTACGCCGAGACGACTTAGCAGCTCGGTGATGAGTTTTCTAAAGTTTTGCACGACATCTCCCACAGAGTTATGATTAAACTACTTTAAGCTTCGAGATCTTAACACTTAGCTCGTCTTTACGTTTGTCTATTGTTTTAAATGGTTTGTTATATGATACTAGCTTCTTACCGCGGCTTCGCTCGCGTATTTCGGTATATAGACTACTTATTGTAGTCTATTAGGCTACATTCTAAATGTACTTTAAATTTCATCTTGATCTGTTCAGTAGTTTTAGAGATCTTAACAAAACAAAATTCACAACGTTTCGGATTTATTATATTATCAGGATTTGAACTTTCAAATAGTCAAGGTGAGATTGAGGCCAAGCGAATGTCTATTGACTTCAAAAAAAGAAATTAGCATGAAGATGGTTCGAAAGGCAGCTCATCCAGTCTAGCCCCACCCACTGGCGGGGCAATTTTTTTAATTAGAATAAATTACACAAATGTCACATGCAATGGCAATCGTGACGTAAGAATCGACCCCTCCAACTCAGCCCTTGGATGACGTAAGAATCGACTAAGGGAACCTACCAGACGAAGGGCACAAGCTTCTTTCTGAGTATTTTTAAAACTTTAACTGCGATCACCGATCCGCCTGCCAAACGTGGTAATTGTGGCAAAACCCTCCTTTTTGGGTGGGGGAGGCACGCTCAGCAGTACACGTATGAGTCCACTGCTGAACGTGCCTGTGCTGAGGAGGACATGTGCCAAACCTATAGTGATTTGTGCCAAAACAAAAAAAGGTTTTAGATACTTAAATAATTACACTTCTCTAAATCGTAGAGAATGCCGTGTGAACGTAGCATAAGTCTATGTATATCAGTGTTAAATTCATCATTAACATTATTAGATGGGTAGACCCTTGGTCGGGCTGGCATGTTGCAATAAAATACCTCTGTCTACACCGTCGCGACCCCTCGTCAAGGGCCTACTCTAATGAAACTATATTTTGCGCTCAATATAACGTTACAAAGCTAAATAATGACAAATAATATTGTGCTTAAATGCTCTATTTCGGGGCTAATAGTTAGTTAAGCCACATTTTGATTTCAATTGGTTGTTTCACAGTGGTATAAATAAATCAACAGCAATACCTGAGTTTGTGCACTAACGATGACGTCATGATTACGTTTAGTAAGTATTTTAAAATTACTACAAAAATTAAAATAACACTTTTTTTTCTGTAAAAAGATGGCTACCCTATTCCCTACATTTATTATTATTTTGGCTAGGACGGTCCGTATAGACAAGCTCAATGAGCCGAAAAAACATAAAAGAATTTTTGTGCGTTGTTCGCTTCTACAAAAAATTCCGGAATTTCGCCAACGAAACGCAAACCGATACGGCTTGAAACAATTCGTTTCCGTAACTGCCATTACGGAACCCTATAGCCACTCCGAGCGTTTTCCGATGCGAAACCAGCTAATGGACTTCCATACAAGCCAGCACCGTGGTTCATGACAAACTGAACTCCTTTTAGAACTCCTACAGATGGTTTTTCGCACGCTGATTGTCTTTATAAATAACTAATGAATGAACTAATTTCTTGTCAATGTCAATTCGGCATAAGAAATAAATATTTATTTATTTATTTATACAAGAGATTTTATCATGTTAAGTTCAGCGTACGAACAACGGACAACTGGCTGTTGGTCTCTAGTACCTACTTATACGAACGAGTCTGATAAGGTTATATTAACTGGGTTATTAAAAAGATCTCAAGTTAATTGAAAACTGTCAAAAAGATGTGACTTGATACCAGCCCATATCTAATTTGCGTTAGAATATTTTCGGGGGTAATTTTGTTATGAATTGTTTGAACCCTTGAACTATGTTACAGAATTTTGTACTATCATTTCTCAGGCAGAACATGGTATGGTATGGTATTTCTTGTTAGTGCTTTGTTTATCAGAATTGGATTCAATTATTCTTGGAATTCTGCGAATGGGTAAGAATAATTTTATCGATCAACAATTTTAGATGTTCTTGTAGTTTTAACGAACAACCTCATTCGTGAATTTCCAGTATTTCCAGTTTCTTATAGAGGAAGTGTCTAGGGAGAGTACAGTATTTAAACGAAAGACATGTTAAACTGTATAAAAATCGTGATCCGTAATTCTTTTTAGAAAATACTTTTATGTTTATTTATTTAACATGGCACCCATTTTAGTGTGATGCAGGCATGGACCACGGCACCAGCTTGCCTGTAGCATACTTAATTGTGGAAAGCCAAGACATAAGAGGCCCATCATTATCCGTCAGAGGAACAAATAGCCTGACACACACCGATCAATTATTGTCACCGCGATATTATAACAATGGCAGTCCCAGGGGGTTGTGGTCACTGAGGACTGTTTTGAATAGGTACGCCATTTTGCATTTCTGGTGTTTCCACTTTTGTTAGTATGGTAATATGAACCAGGTTTTCTCTAAAACTGTCAATATTAATTGTCAAGAGTGTGTTGGACCGCACACAGAGAATTTCTACTGCATTTTTTATTCATGCCAATTATCCGGTATCTAGAACTTATTTGTTTCTAATTGAATGTTTAATGATAGGCGTTTTGCAAATTTTTTTTGAATTTTTGGCTTGATAAAGTCAAAAATTCTAATGTAGTAATTTAGTACAAATAGAGGAATAATTTGGTTAGCATAATAAATATAGAGCTAATTTAGTTAGCAAACCAAAAATTGTATCGAGGTCAATTCTAAGAGACACCTGAATTGCTTACAAACTATCCTCGAAGTCCGATATACCGCGTGTGTAGTTGATAAAGAAAAACATCCCCTTTCTGATTTACGAGTTCCCTTAATCCGCCCACATGACCTACAAGTAACAAATAAGGAAAGAACTGAAATCATGACGAATGCTTCAGACAAAGTAGGCGCCTTGAAAAAGTGTTGCCATAAGATTGATGAATTGCAAATAGGGAGGCCGTTGCGTTTGCATTTCATTAGAGATTTCATAGCGATGGGATGCTTACTTGCACTTAGCGGTTTTGATGGTGTTGTATCCTTTTAGACTTGAGACTTGAGGATGGTGATTTGTAGCTGACTACAGCCATGCCACAAGGAATGGTTTTTAGATAGTTTAGTATCTTTTTAGACCGTCTAACTTTTTTTGAATATGTTCTACTAGATTCTGCCCGCGGCTTCGCACCTGCTTTTCAAGTAGCCTATGTCCGTCCCCGGGATACCATTTATCTCCCTGCCAAATTTCATGAAGATCTTTTCAGCCGGTTAGGCATGAAAAGGTTGTTGAAGCTACAGGAAGTTGCAACACATTTTATATGGTCGAGTTAAATCGTTAAATATTATATGCGTACTTATCTGAGCGTCTGGTCGACGCGACGCGTGACCCGAGAGCTGGTGGGTATCTGGCGCAGCGCATCAACATTGCCATACAGCGGGGCAATGCAGCCAGCGTCTTGGGGATGCTTCCGACTGGTATTGATGTGGATCAGTTGAGCAACCTGTAGATTATTAGCAACAGTCTGCAGTTAGCTTAATTGTTTCAATTGTAAATACTAGTTCTAATTTGTTTTTATTATTGAATTGTCATTTTCTTTGTCAATAAAGAATCTTATATCGCATGATATAAGATTCTTTATTGACAAATTTTGTGGAATAATTTTGTATATCAAAACAACAATACCTAATAAATCCATACTAATATTTTAAAGATTATTTATCGGGTATTTATGGCGTACCTTTTGTTTTATTTTCTTCTACGTTTCCATCGCGTTGCAGTGATCGTGGTGACGGGCCACTGACCGTCGTCCTGTGACTCCCACACGTGATCACGACGTTTAATATGTTAACAGATCGCGAAAGTTTAAAAACTGTCATATTAATATTATAAATTCCAAAGTAATTCGGTTTCTCTGTCTCTCTGTTATCGTTACACGACAAAACGGCTAAACAGATATTAATGAAATTAGGCAGAGAGATAGATAATATCCTGGAGCGACATATGCTACTTTTTATCCCAGAAAAGTGCATGCGAAGCCGCGGAAAATAAATGGCGGATGTAACTTTCTAAAAAGAAGAAGTCACTGAATTTTCTTTTTCCCGGTTTTAATATTTACTAAAGTTAGTTTGAGATGTACTTTTCATACAAAAAAGCTCTTTTCTTGTGAAATGCGAGAGATGCTAATATACTCCATATAACCACCAAAAGGACAAAGATCCAAACATTTTTGTGGAACCATCATGTTTCGTAGTAAGCGAGGGCGCAGATGGCGAGCTCACTTTTATGTGCACTTGGACACCCGGACACCCCCATTTTATAGAGTATGTGGAATTGTAAAAACATTTTTATTGAAATGACCCCTACACTGAGATTGGGGTATTAAAAGTGACGGGCAGTAAATCTTGGGTTTAAAATTGCGGGTGGGAATGATCAGAGTGAAGATAACAAAGTTCAGGAGGACATTCGGTTCAGATGCAATTTACGAACTTAATTACCTTACAAGATATATGTATATATATCCTGTAAGGTAATTAAGTTCGTAACAACTATATAGTTGTTACTAAGGTATAGGTATATAGTGACATCATTTTGCACTGTATCTACACAGTACTACTACTCAGGTACTTACCTAATAGGTACTGAGCAGAAAAACTGTTCTCTGATTCTCTTCACTTTCATCTTTAAACGTACTTTTTAAAAATATAGTAATTAAAATAATTCTAACCACTCACATAGCCTACTTTTTTCATGTAATTTTTCAAACACTAACACTTAAGATACCTATTACATTACGTACACATAAGTTATCATTTTTGTTTTTGTTTACTTATTGTTATTAATACACGTTTTTCTGTTATATTATTTTGAGTTTGAGTCGACTCGCACACGAAGGGTTCCGTACCGTAAAAATCTAGCAACTTTTTCAAAGAACATAAAATTTTACCTTTTTCGGCGACCCCTTTAACCCTTTTTTTCACCCTTATTTTTTTTGTTATTTATAATTGGAGTGTTACTTATTTATCGACAGTTTAAGTCTACCTATTTTATAACCAAATATACTTAATATATCACGTTTTATGTATGGAAGCCCTCTTTAATTTGGATATTTATTTTATTTTTATTATTATTTGTTATAGCGGCAAGAGAAATACAAATTCTCAGAAAATTTTAACTGTCGACCTCTTACTGCTCATGAGATAGAGCCTTATGCTGTGACAGACGGATGGACGGACTTACGGACGGACAGCGGAGGTAGTAATAAGGTTCCGTTTTCACCGAAGAAAAGTAGGCTTTAAACGCCGTATTACCTTTTTTGAATGTGAGCTACAAAAGAACAGATTGTATCATACGTTACAAACAACCTACTGCATCTACTTACTACTACCAGACAAACTAACTTTAGCAATTGGCCAAAAATAATACGTTTCTGTGATTTTCCTTCTCTATGCGTGAAATTTAAACCACCCACGTTTATAATATTCTTAGAATAACCACAATTTAGAATAATTGAAGCTAACGTCAAATGATCTTCAATTAATTAACCGTCGTCGCTGCCAAAAGACAATAAGCAGCTCAAAACTCAAAGCCACGAGTGGTATTTCAACTTCAAAGCCAAATTATAAAGGTTAAATCCGAGTTCTTGAGATCGTCATAAAAATAACCATCGAGCGGTACAAATAAGTAGGTGCTTTGCGAAAAATGTAATTTTGGAAGGTGGCTTTAAAATTAAATTTTCTACCACTAGTCACATAAGCGGGAAATTGATTTGTCTATCACAAAACCACGCTTCTATTTCAAAGCTATTTTGAGATGACTATAAAACTATAATCCAGCCGATTTCATCGCTCCAAAGATAACAAAGGCATAACAATACATAAAACATAACGCTTGATAACACCATAAATGCACCATCATTAAATTACCTTCTAATTGCATAAAAGTTTTATGAAGCTTAGGCTTTGTAAGCCGTAAATGTTTGTATACTTTCTAGGACTTGTTTTCTGGAAATGTACTGTATTTTTATATCATTACGAATTTTTAAAATTGAAATAGAATGAATTGTGCAATATATATATAATAATATTTGAAATAATTTTCTGGCTATACCTAAGGGACTTGTTTGTGGGAGAAATTATAAAAGTAGGTAAATAAGAGAATGGTGAAGGGAGGTAAAATCATAGCGTAGTGGAAAAACCCTAAGTCTTTGAGTAAAACTAAGTATTCTGCTGATGACGAGGAAACGAAATACCACCTACCTAAGTAATATTGCAATAATATTGGTTGAAAATATTTTACGACGCTGGTAACAGAGCAAATCGCAGAAGTTCGAAATTATTACCGCTGTTGCTGACCTTGTTGTTTTCTGTTATATCACTTTTTGTTTTCATTCATAAATCTATTTGTTGACATAAACTATCTTGGATTCTATAACCACAGCAGATAATTGTTTACTAACTATTAAACACACACATCTAAGCAATTAAGTAGGTAGCTATATACTTAATTCGTTTTAATTGCTACATCGGCACTAATGATGTTTACTCAACAGACCACAGTCGTAAACAGCTACAACATATCGATCGACAATAAATACGATAAACAGAAGACAACATAATACATACAACAGACGGGTCTAAAATAAAGAATGTTTATTATTTAACATATCGACCGATATTAAATACGATAAACAGAAGACAACATAATACATACAACTGACGGGTCTAAAATAAAGAATGTTTATTATTTAACATATCGACCGATATTAAATACGATAAACAGAAGACAACATAATACATACAACTGACGGGTCTAAAATAAAGAATGTTTATTATTTAACATATCGACCGATATTAAATACGATAAACAGTACACAACATCATACATACAACTGACGGGTCTAAAATAAAGAATGTTTATTATTTAACATATCGACCGATATTAAATACGATAAACAGTACACAACATGATACATACAACTGACAGGTCTAAAATAAAGAATGTTTATTATTTAACATATCGACCGATATTAAATACGATAAACAGAAGACAACATAATACATACAACTGACGGGTCTAAAATAAAGAATGTTTATTATTTAACATATCGACCGATATTAAATACGATAAACAGTACACAACATCATACATACAACTGACGGGTCTAAAATAAAGAATGTTTATTATTTAACATATCGACCGATATTAAATACGATAAACAGTACACAACATGATACATACAACTGACAGGTCTAAAATAAAGAATTTTTATTATATAACATATCGACCGATATTAAATACGATAAACAGTACACAACATGATACATAAAACTGACGGGTCTAAAATAAAGAATGTTTATTATTTAACATATCGACCGATATTAAATACGATAAACAGTACACAACATGATACATACAACTGACGGGTCTAAAATAAAGAATGTTTATTATTTAACATATCGACCGATATTAATTACGATAAACAGTACCTACACAACATGATACATACAACTGACGGGTCTAAAATAAAGAATGTTTATTATTTAACATATCGACCGATATTAATTACGATAAACAGTACACAACATGATACATACAACTGACGGGTCTAAAATAAATAATGTTTATTATTTAACATATCGATCGATAATAAATACGATAAACAGAACACAACATCATAGGGATCACAACTGAAGGGTCTTTTTTTTTACTTGTCGATCGATATTAAATACGATAAACTGAACACAACATTATAGGACATGGGTCTGAAATAAAATATTTTTATTGATCATTTATTTATTATTAATATTATGCTGCTCCACATTATACACGAGTAGCATCTGCCCATGGCTTCGCACATGTTTTCCATAGTAAAAACTAAAAAAAAAACGTAACTGTGTTATTCCAGGGCCAGGACTACTTCTATGTAAAACTTCAGCTCAATTCTTACTGTAGTTTTGGCGTGAAGAGCTTACAAAAATCACTTGGATCAGTTGAGCTACCTCTAGATTGTTTGCAACAGTCTGTACTGTTTTAACTGTTTCTATTGTAAATACTGTTTTAATTTGTTTCTGTTAATTGTTATTTTCGTTGTTTCTAACTTCTGTGCATATAAACTTTCACATTTATTATTATTAGAGTGAAATAGACGATGTTTTATTGGTGCCTACTTAGATGCTGAGTATAATTATATCGATTAGGCAAGTCCATGCTCTTGCAGTAGACAAACATCCAAACTCAATTAGCGTTTCGACCAGCTGTGCACAGAGCGATCGAAGAGGGATCTCCATCGCATGCCATCGGTTTTTCTTCGCGCAGCTGCTTACACTTTGCAACTACGATGAATTAAGTTTAGTTTGTACATGTAAGAAATAAAACTAACCAGACAAACGTTTGTGAAGATATTAGGTTGATGTTTGGCCTAAGACAACGCCAAAACTACTAAAAGAACTGGGCTAAAATTCATAGGTTCAGTTCTAGAACTAATCCAGTTCCCTAAGTTCCCAACCCTAACTATTTAATTGGGTAAAATTCGTGTGAAACCGCGGGCTGATGTTAGTTGTGTAATAGTTGGTCCACATGTTGGCAGTGCCTGGGCCTTGTCAAGCTGTCATATCTGTCATCACAAAATATGTTTTTGATGACTCGGCCAAAATGATGGACGATTAAATATAGATCGTTTAGACTTGAAATAATGATCATTGTAGTGACATAGTCAGCGGACCAACGGGACAAACGTAGTGTAGGAAGGACGCTCTCCAGCCAGGTAGAATGATCTCGATCTGCGAAAAACTGCAGGCAGATGCTGGATGCAGCAAGCTGAAGACAGGACGCTAATCATAGCGTCCTGTCTTCAGCTTGCCGCATCCAGCATAAGGGGAGCCTTATATGAGCGTCATATCAATGACGCTCATATAAGGCTCCCCTTATGAGCGTCCTCTTATGAGGCCTCCGCCTACCAGCAATGAATTATTATTATGGGCTGATGAATGACTAAACTGGCAACTGAATATTTTTGGTTCGAATATACTAAATTTATCAAATGTATAACGTTTTAATGTGGAATAAATAATTGAGAGCACAGATGGAGAGCGTTATGTATGATAATAATCGTGCATTAAAATGCGCATGCGATCATAAAACAGAACTGATGCATTGCAATGCATGACTTCGGTTTATGCATCAATCAATACTTGCAAATGCGCATGATATCGACTGCTTTTACGAGTTTAATCTCATCCCGGACACTGCAAATCAAATTTACCTTATTCTCACTACACAGATCACCTATGTTTCAACTATTGCCCGTATTTGTTCACTAGGTACAGAGAGCAGCATCATTTGGTAACCCCTTTAACGTTTACACTTTTACCGCTAGAGTGTTACCAGTTGATGATGTTTTACATTCACGTCCAGTAGGAATCTGCTGGAGGAGAATTTAAGATCTCAGTGAAGGTTGGTAGGTAATCTGATAAAAATAATTTGATAGTTTTGAAAAAACTAAAATCGACTACGTCATTTTACTTTTTTTTTATGTTTTGCGGGACACATATATACTTAGAGAATAAATACTTTTTACTTTTATTTACTTTTACTTACTTTTAAATACTTATCCCTCAGGAATAAACATTTTATGGGACTACCTCGGAATCATTCTCTATACTATAGCGAAATAATTTCTCTATACTATAGGGAAAAATCGACGAGCATACATAAAAAAACATACATACAGCTGATCATAGAAACTCCTCCTTTAACGAAGTTGGTTAAAAATGATTAAATTGAAATTTTGTGTATTTTGTGCCGTGCTGAGTTTAGAGGGATCCTATCAAACTCTCACAGCCGGTAGTTCGTAGGTACATAAGCTAACTCAACTTATCAATAATCAAGTCTCTTGCTAAATTGACGTTCAAATGAGATCTGATCACTGATTAGTTTTAACAGAGATGATCAGCATACGAATAACTGGCAGTCAGACAATCTGACTTGGACATTCAGTTCACCACCTATTAGTTATACCAATCATTTTTTTTATAAATATTTTCACAATGTGTGGCCGTGGGGTAACGAACAGCTCGAGAGTAGGAACGTCTGTTCTGTGCTTTGAATATCTTCTTTGAGCTTACCGTATCGCTTATATGTAGTTTACGTTCATAGCCTAAAACAAGTTAGAAACGGGTGCAGAATATTGGTCATCGGAGAGGGTTTTGCTTATAGCAGATGGAGACTGCTATAGGAAGGTGCCTAACCTAGAGTATGACATGAATTGGGTATGAGAAACCTGGAGACGACAAAGTACTTTATATGACAACGTGAGTGTGTGTACCTCATATAGTTTGGCACAAGACTTGAAACTATTAATTTTGTAAGTATCTGTGAACTCAAAATCATGCAACGATTATAGGGATATTGATTCGACAACAAATTGCCGTGTATGATGTAGGTAGGTATTAGATCAGAGGGGTGAGTCTATTTGACGTTAGTAACGAGACGTGATCGTGACGTTTCCTTTGTATTAAATCATTGCACCTAATTTACATAAATGCAATAAATAAACTGAATCTTATTTAGAAGGAAAGTCTACCAAAAAGACCTTCAAAGAGACATTGCAGAAAGTTTCCCTCCATGTTTCTCCTTCATAAACCGCTTCGTCTTTACAAAAGGTCACATTCAAAAGATGAAGTACAAACATTTATTCAAGCCATTGTTTATTCGCAGCTCTCATCGAATTAAGGGAAGTTTGCGAGAAATTACATTAAGAACAAAGAGGCCGAGAAGCGTTTTAACTTAATGGCCGAGGCCAGACATGTCCCAAGCCGTCACTTAGCGAGCGACGGGCGATAAAAGAAATTGTGGGCATGTCGCAGGATTACATGAACTTACTAAACGGCATTTCACAATGATCCTAGTTTCACAAGTCTTGCAATTTGTTGCTGTAATCTTAAACCGGTGAGAGATCTACCTCATGAATTCATCATTTACACAACACAGTATACTCTCTAATGTATTTACTGTCAGTACAGCTGGGATGAAGTAATTTTATTAAATAAGGAGCGAATCAAACGGGTTTGGTTGTCAAACTAGGCCTAGATCTCAGTATTCACGGGATCCCCGTGGTACAAATTTCGAAATATATAAAATTTATCATTTTTTCGTTGGTTCCTTGAATGTGCAAAAAACGATTCAGAAAAAAATACGACAAAAAAACCAGAATGTTTCGCACATAATTTGGTCGAGATCACAGAAACCCTGCGGTCTATTGAGACTTATGTTTTGATTCGTATGTAATTATTTGGTTCCTAATTATTTGGTCCTTGAACCAGTTTCTTCATAAGTTTTGTAATTTTCTTGTAAATAAGCAAAAACTTGATTTTTGAGCTTACGCCTTTCCAAAACGTATGCTCTGTCCCGCTCCTATGAACGTGAAATCCTATGCCTAACCTTTTCACAAAATGACGCGTAAGTTCTTTCGTGTATTTATACACAAATATTAATAAAAATGTGGGGCTAAGGTTGGGTAGAGATATTTATGCTATGAAGTGACAGCTGTGGAGTCTCCAAGCTAATCTTTTCACTAGATAGCGTACGACCCTTGCATGCGTCTAATGCTATATATTTTATTATTTTTTGTTTTGTTTAAATCAATTTGGATTTTATGGTACCTACCTAGCTTTAAGTTTATTTTGATAATTCCGCTATACAGCAGTGTTTATGGCATTTCTTGACATGTAGTAACATCTTAATTTTATTTATAATTTCAAACATATTAAATTATTGTAATTTTATAAACACTGGGCCCTTTTACAGTCAACTCCTATAATTTTTATTTTGTTGTATCTCACCCAGCAATCACCTTCTGTCCATTTTTTTCTTTCTGCGTACAATCCCTTATGGTGCTTCATTATTCCATTTGTAATAATAACTTGTGTTTTAAATGTAATTGTCCTATTTAAATTTAGTAAACAATAAATTGTAAATTTAGTAAATCAAGTGTATATATAATACCTACGGAGGAAATAAATGAAATGAAATGAAATATAGGCGTCCATTCTCTTTACATTCTCCGCCCGTGCATGCTCGTTACTTGATATCTTCTAAATGACAGCACACTGTACAAAATAGTCTGGTCTGAATTCAGAACTCCTATCTTTGTAATACAGCTGCTACAAAATAAGTGCACTCAACTTGATATAGTTTTGTGGGATGAGTGGAAGTTTAAACACACAATGACGTTGTGTACCAGCTTCTAAGTCCTGTAGGTTAATTCACAATCAATTGTTGTCACACACACCGCATGTCAAAAATGTATTAAATTTAATGTTTAAAGAAAATAAGCACTGCAATCGATCATGAATTACCGCACGGTTTCCGCAGCTCTAATAGTGATAGGTACACGCATTATATATTTTTCAACACACTTGCTCATAAAGTGGCTCTAATTTCACCGCAATTAGGTACATAATGACACCTGTTATCAACTATGACTTTTTGATTGCTATTATTCACAAGTGAGTTATAGAGTTTTTATTTTATTGGTTGAGTTGCTTTGTTCTTAAAAAAGTTTCGATACAAAAAAGATCGTGTTCAATAGTACAAATAAATTGATGTAAGCCAAAAAAAAGAAACCTCATTCTTTTAGTCAATGGCCGATCGCCATCGTAAGATGCGCGCGCATAGGAAAACTGATAAATTTTTCGCGCCATTGCGAAAAATTTTTGGCAACTCGTTTTTACTGTTTTACAGTTATTTATTAATTAAAATGTCTACAAGTACTAATTATAAAGAAAATTATTTATGTTGTACACCGCCCGATATAAGATGTGAAGCCCTTAACGGTATGAAAGATTTACTACCTGAAAACTCCCAAGGAAAAATATCTATTATCTACTGAATAAAATGATTTTTGGTATTATTTTCTTCACAAGTGTGTTGAAAAACGCATACACGTGTGTATTGATGATTACCATCCTCGGCTCTCTCAAGACCCTCACCTAACGGCTCTGGTTCAATGGCGCCTCAGCGGTAATCACCAACATTACACACTTGTACCATAATGTACTAGTATTTATGGAAATAAAGAGTTTTTGATTGATTGATTGATTGATTGATTACCTTAGTCGAATTGTAGACAGGATCTGTGATCTTATTCTAGCTTAGTTGAAATTATCTTATTTCCAGTCTAAAAAGCCATCGTATATTTCTGGTCCATTTGCAATAAGAACACTTATCCATACTTATTAATATTATAAATTCGAAAGTAATTCTGTCGCTCTGCCTGTTTGTTACCTTGAGTTGGCTAAACAATATCAATGAAGTAAAGCAGGAAGACAGATAATATCCCGGAGAAGGACATAGACTACTTTTTATTCCGGAAAAGTGCGTGCGAAGCTGCGGTTAGAAGTTAGTACCTATCTTATGAAATAAAGTCGAAAACTCCAAATGAAATAGTACCCAATATGCGTCTGATGTATACTTAAAATATGTTGATTCCGCACATCGAGCACATACCCAAATTCCGCAGTACTGATTCCTGTATCAAAACCAAACAACATCAAACTTCAAACAGTAATCTCCTGAAAACCAGAGACAAGAAGCGTCCGCAGTCAGCTCACGGTAAATACATATTCATCAACAATACTGCACACACAGACATTTTACTTTGATGTTAATTATGTTAATGTTTGTTTTTATTTATCTATTGTAGTATTGTTTATTTATTTAGAACTACCTACCAACAGAGGATACACTATAGGTACCTATCAAACAGTTACAGCTAGCGGGAGTACGACTTCTGAATGGAAAAAAAAACGAAAAGGAAGTTTTTTATCAAAATTTTGATTGTAATTATATCGTGACATATTACATTTACGTGGTTATGCTATTTTTTTGTATACTGTGTGGTTTTTGAAGTTTCGAAGCGTGGCATTGTCGTACCGTTTGGGTACGTGCTTGATGCAGCTAGCACATGCAAATAAATGGAGTTGTCAAAGCAAAACATACTTAAAAGCTATTAAAGGAATATAGAAATAAAAATTATTGTATTTTGTATGTGTATGTCTGAAGATGCAAATAAACAAAAAATCTATCTATCTACAATGTTTGCGTGAGAAAAACGGACCAGTTCCACTGATACGCTAAATCGAACTGCACGACCCTCTAGAGGATTTCAATGTTCGAGTCTAGAATCGTCTAAAACTTTTGCTGGAGAGTATAATTACGAATACCTATGCAAATTGACAGTAGCTTGATACTCAGAGTTAGGTTCAGGGTTGAAGGTTAGTATTTCGTGCAATAAAAAATAATTTAGCCTTGATGGTTATAAATTGGTTGTCCAAGATGCCAAATATGATTAGTATTTAGTAATTTAGCAATTTTGGGATGGAAAATTGTGCCAATTATTTAAAATGCAATAAGAATTAAATTTCATAATGCAAAAATCTTGATAGGAAGGTGTAAGTAGTAGACGTACGTAGTGAAGTGGACGTTTTCGTGGTACGAGCATATGTCAAAAGCTTCCTAGACTGTCCCCAACTATTTTGTCCATAAAACTGGTTTAATTATTTAGTTTGAACAAAAAAATGCCTACACGGCGCACGGGAAGTTCAGAGCGTAGTGTATGAATATCAATGAATATTCATTGTGCCCGTCTAGGGATTGAGTTTCGACATGCTCCTATAACGGAACTTAGTATGGATAACCAGGCTCATAAGTTCGATGGTAAAACATTGTTAGATGAGTACCTATTTTACTTGCTTTTTACCAACGTAAAACAAACGGTTCTCAAGTCTAAGAATATCATATTTTTTATTAAAAAAATCAAATCTCGTCGTCATCAAGTCGCATAAAGCGCCTACTATCAAAAGAAATTACAACTTATCATGTCGCACAAACAAGAGTTTTATATGAAGCAACTCATATAAACAACGACTCACAACTCAAAAGAATCGCTCATAATTTGACCATAAGAAATATAACCATAGTGAAATGACGCACCAGCATTCATTTATTTAGATGAACTATCGAAAATACCATAATTATCCCACGTTTATGATGAAATTCTCCTTTCTCACCAAAATTCCTACTCGAACGAGCGCCATCCCATGTAAATGTCCAACATTACAAAACACCCTTCAAAATACAATCTTGCCTGAATCCACTCTGTAGCCGACATGGTACGTCTACATGTGCCTCACGAGGTTATCGGTGTGAGGCTCTCTATCTAGATTAAATACAACCTCCCGGCCCGCAAACCAGATACGCAAATATGCTGCGTGGATGCGGGCTACTGCGATGTTGCTCTCGCTCACACACGTTTCCTAGATTTGCCTACGACCCGTGTGTTTGCTTCTCTTTTACTGAAGGTTTGACAAGGCAACAAGATCAAAAGGTAATTAAAGGTAATTGGTGTGACCAACTGGTAGGAAAAAGCCAAGAATAGCATCTAATAGCAAAATTTACTCGACCAGACCTAGGCCCACGTGCAGCTGTAGCGTCTGGGTAATGATGATGATGAAAATTTGGAGAAGAGTTGTTGCGAATATCAGCATCAGCATCCGCTGATGATCAGCATCAGCTTCCGCATTGATCGATGCTGATGTTCGAGTCGCGACATGACCTGAGACCGTGAGGCTTAAGATCATCACTCATTGGAGCCACCCGGCACCCGACCCGCACCGCCTCGCCCCGTGCGGTAAGTATTCTTTATATGGAATTCTATGGATATGCGCTCACTACATCAATTCCAAATCGCCTCGCTCGCAAGCTGTAAACGCATTGACGGTGGGTTGATCACCCGCCGTCCACGCGCGGGCGGCGCATGGATAGCTCGCTGCTCATATGCTTGCCTTGCCTTGATAACGCATGGGTCCCGAACCGCGCGCCACCCACGTGCGGACGGCGAGTCGACCACCCGCCGGCGACGACGCCGCGGCGTCCGCACGAGCCGAGGTGTTGCGGGTCGGATTCCGGGTAACTCCAATGAGTGATGACATTTATAGCGCCTTTTTGTACAAATTAGGAACCTTAACAAGCACAAACCTTTTTCGTCACACTTAACACATTGCGTGGTAGGTGAAATACCTACTACAGGTTTCATTGCTCGTTCGTATTCAGATATCTTCTTGTAGGTAGATATGTGTATTGTGTTAATTGTGGGGTGCGAATAATTTCAGATATAACAATGTTAAGGTATTTTAATATTGTAGGTTTACTAAACAAGCGCGATTAGTTGTTCAAAAATAGGTATCAGATATTTGAGGTGGCGGCAGGTAGTGACACTAGTATGCGTGAAGCATCTCGGAGAGAGCAGCCAATAATATATATTTATAATTTTAATTTGATGGCGTCGGAAGTTGTCGAGACATCTAGGTATTTAGAAGAGCGAGATAATCGAATTCGTTTTGAAACAAGACTGAGATTTAAATGTAAATTACATTCTAAAGTCTCTGGAAGAACTGGTATCAGGGAAAGCAATCGGGGCTGTAGCCCGGTATTCCACAAAAGAGAGGCCTCCTCAATAAATAAATAAAACATAAGGTCCCAGACGTCAACCGCCTCAAAACTAAATTTTTGAATAATTCGTAGCTTGCTCCGCTCGCCGCCGTATTCTTTTTGGTAAGCTTTCTTTGCTCTTTTGCCAAATGCAAAAGGGTCAAAAAACGTTCGCTCCGCTTGCCGTTGCCTTAGCTTCTTTGTCATTTTGGGTTACTGCCTCAGAAATATCTGGCTCATCGTTATCTTCTTAATTCTGCATGAACGCAATCAATATTGATTACTTTCATGCAGAATAATTCCGCACTTTACTTTGAATGCGAAATTAATCGGTGAATTATGTGGAACTAATTATATTCTCTGTATAAAACATTTTTCATGAAAAAAGTGATTATAATTACGATCCATTTATGACCGTATAAGCAAACCTGAAAAAGGAATATCAAACGTAGGTGGAACCAAATGCAATAGCTTGGCGGCTTTTTAATTCTGCTAGGTTTTTTTTAAGTATTTTCGATTGTTTTCCGAAATGTCAAACAACTATTAGTGCTGTAATTTTTTTTTCGAAATAACATGGCTTACATTTTTTTTTTAATTACCTACATTTGGCATGTTAGCTCGTGTTATAAGTGGGGGTAAATAAAACCAAGTATAATGGTCTTTTTAACCCTCAACAGCATAATTTTTATTTTTGATTTTTATATGTAGATATTTTTAACGTACATAACTTTTTCGATGATGTCCCAATTTTTGAATAATTCACTAATGTTATAGATTTACCTACACAATAAAATGGCTAAAAATTATTTTGTTTACGTAATTGTTTTTATTCTGTTGACACAAAACCTAAACTATACTACAAACAATGCCTAAAACTAATGCAGTCCGCGGTCGGCAACATTCTAATTTTGTTAAATCCTACGCACACGATTTTTTAAATCCCACCATTAATCGGATTAAATTAATAACGCTTACGAATAATTTAATCCCATGATCAATAAAATCCCACGCCCCAGATTAAATTTATCCCACGATTTATTTAATCCCACGATCAATTAAATCCCACGCCTACGATTAATTTAAACCCACGACCAATTAAATCTCACACCCAGCATTAAACTAATCCCACGATTAATTTAATCTCACGATCAATTACATCCCACGCCCACGATTCATTAAACCCACGATCAATTAACTGTCATGCCCACATTTAATTTAATCCCACGCTTAAGATTAATTTAATCCAACGATCAATGAAATCCCACGCCCACGAATAATTTAATCCCATACCTACGATCAATTAAATCCCACGCCCACGATTTATTTAATCCCATGTTCACGATTAATTTAATCCCACGTTCAATTAAATCCCACGCCCATGATTAATTTAATCACACGCCTACGATTTGTTGAATCCCATGCCCACGATTAATTTAATCCCAAGATCAATTACATCCCATGCCCACGATCAATTAAATCCCACGCCTACGATTAATTGAATCCCACGATCTATTAAATCCCAAGCTCATGATTAATTGAATCTCACGCGCACTATTTATTTAATCCATTACCACGATGAATTTAATCCAACGATCAATTAAATCCCACGCCCGCGAATAATTTAATCCCACGATTAATGAATTCCTACGATCAATTAAATCCCACGCCCACGATTTATTTATTCCCATGCCCACTATTTATTTAATCTCATGACCACGATTTATTTAATCCCATGCTCACGATTAATTTATCCCCACGCCCACGATTAATTTAATTCCACGAAAATCTCTAATTTAGTCTCATGTTCCCGAATTATTTAATCCTACGATTAATTTATTCCGCACCCACGATTATTTTATGTAGTTTTGACACATGTGGCATACCGCTAGAATGGCCTTAAACTAAATAAGTTTTCATTGAATTCGGAGATCAAAGATTCTTTATTTACCTGGATCTGACGTAAATATTGATTTGAACAAGCTAACATTTCAGATGAAAATATAACAACAAAAAGTTACGGCACTAAATAGTTCAAAATTCGGAAAATAATCGATACATCCTAATAAGAGTCGAGAGGCTTCTCAGGGTTAAAAAAGCCGCCAAGCTATTTATTGCAAGTGGTTCCACCTACCTATGTATATACCTCTATATACGAATGTTATTCGAGTCCAATTGATGTTAAGCAAAGTTCTCGTCAAAAGCGAGTTTAGAACACAGAGTTCTAAGTAAATTTATTCGAAACTACATAGATTCCAAAACCTTTACCTTTACTTCCTTTGACGTTTCACCCAATGAAAACGATATAACTCCAAAATCGCTGAACCTAAACTTCAGGGTAGTCTAGTCTAGCTTACATTCGTAATGGCCAGGAAGTGCATTCGAAGATAGAATACGTGTCTACGTGGGATTTATGTTCCTCCGTAGACCAGCGATAATTCTCCTCTAGTCTTCGTAAACGGATTATGAGCAGACGATCTCATTACAACGCGCATGACGGGGAAGCAAAGTGAAGTAAAGTGAGGAAATGTAAGGAAAATCGTGTTGTGTGTTGCAAAATCTACTTTGTTACATCGTCCGACACCACGTTGGATTAGTTCTCTTACAAGCAACTTCATATGAGGGAAGTTGTACTTTATTAGTATGCTAATACGAAGATATTGTAAATTATATGAAACATTATAAAATCTGGTAGGTAATATAATCTCTACAAAAGATGTAACCGCCAATAATTTCAGTCTTCACTTACGTTCTTTCACAGTTTTCACTAGTATAAGCAGTGTTTTGCTGTTTTTGCCTAAACAAACTCTAGCAGTAGGTATTTACCTACCTACTTAGGTATTATTATAATGTTTTGTGTGTACATTTCCGGTCTTTTGTCTATAACAGAGTGGACTTGGTGAAATGCTCTATGACACAAACTCGGTGAAGGCTCTCTCTTACAATATTTTTGTATGCAAACTTTGTTATGCTGTATCTCATGAAATGGTCAACAAACTACTCCCAGCCGGGAAACAAAGCTAATATTATTACACTACGGTGAAAAGTTATCGTACTATAAATTAAGTTTGTACGTAATAAAAACTTCCATTCTCACTTCAGGCACTTATCATCTTTAATAACAGTTTTTTCTTGCTCGATTTCATGGAAAACTACAAAAGTTGCAGGTACCTATAAAATCCGTAAACAGAGAGACTGCTGGTAGTTACCCAAATTATCTAGTTCCACGTCCAACTGCACAGAGGGATAACCTGTGATAGATAGACAGTTGGAAAAGAGAAAAAGCCGAGCACGAAAGGACGAAAATGGTAGAGGTTTGCTTTTAAAAATGTTGATTTAAGTGCACTGTGTTCCTCAGTTTTTTTTTCAAATGAACACACAACTACACAACGCTATAATCCATCAAGCATTACAGATTCCCAAACAGCCTGATTTCAACAATGAGTGCTGAATTTACAAATAGGTAGTAAGTTTCCAAAAACAAACGTAGGTATTTATTTGCATTGCATTGTTAGCTAATTTCTTTAAAACAATTTACTACTACAAATAGAATGCCGAATAGGCGAAACAGTGGAGATTTTGAGTTTAAAGAAGGTTTGCCACCATTCTGGTACTCATTAAGGTATAAGAACATAAATCCACCTCTCGGTCTTTTTTTCTTTCGCTAAGGGAATAAGGTCTACGACTGGAATAATGAAACTGGATTCGTACTACGTCGTCGGTTTCTTTACGACCATTTACAGTCCTTGCAGACTAGGAGTTTTTTAAATCGAAGGATATAAAGTTTTTATTCAATCCGTTATTTCTTTGTAGGTCGAGGGTATACATTTTCAGGTGAGTTGTTATTTATGTACTGAAACCAAGTTTCAAAATAATTCAGATTATTCTATTTTGATTTATTTTTGTTTGATTTGTGCCAAATAAGCTAGATTGACGTGGTCGTGACAATGCCAGGTTTTTACCCACTTATATACCTACCTACCTAAACAAAATAGGTTGGTGCTTATTAGACTCACTCTTCTTCATCACACACGCACAGTCTTCTTCTTCATCTTACAAACACTCAGGCTTGTATTATGAAACCATGCTCAGTCATCGATCTATGCTTGAGTAACGCTTTTGCCATAGACAATCGTCACTCACGCATAGATCGATGACTGAGCAAGCTTTTACAATACGGCTTTAAAGTCCCGTTACTACTAGTCCCTTAGTTATAAAGAAAGTGCTTCCAAAAATCATACCGAATCGAGAAAATGGAGTAGGTATCAGATAAACTTTATAAATTTCAATCCACTGCGGTCGTTCACTGTGGGAAAGTCAAACAATTTTAAAATAAACACAGCAAATATTTTACTTAGAGTTCAAGTTACAAATTGTTCTTCTGAACACTAATTGGTGACAGCTAATTGGTAGTCGCTTCAGAAAAATTACTTTCATCAGCGCACGACGAGTGCCATAATTACAGCAATTAAGGTCCGTTTTGTTTTGTTGGGGTATAAAAGAACGTGTTTGGTGTACAAATACGTTGTCATTTAATTTTTTATGCGGCGTTTGAGGCAATTATTAAAATAATTTAGACGCAACACGTGTCTTTTTGGCTATGTGTGAAAACGAATGGGTTATGTGGCGTTTCATGAGCGATGAAAATGTACGTTGCGCTAACGTATGCTAGCTAGAGCTATAAATTACCAAGCCCTTGCAATTCCATTTGTCACATAGCTAAACCTGATAAGCAGAGTTTATTGAAGTTAAGATAACCAGATTATTTTATTTTATTGTTTTTTTGAATATTTATTTATCCGTGTGTGCGTTGAGAGAGTTGGTCCGATTCGTGAGCTCAGACGATCTTGAATACATGCGTATAGTATTATTCGAAGATAATACGATACGCATCTTTTCTAGTGCTGAAAAAAAATCAATCCAAAGAGCCCTTATAATAAATAAATCTAATAAAGAAAGTGCTTCCAAAAATCTATATAAATAATCCATGAATAATGAAACATTATTTTATACAAAAACTTTGGTACCTACTCTTTGTAAAGCTTCCCGCGTAAACTACATATGAATATAAGTACAAACAATAGCATATTATAGTAGCAGCAAAATGTTCGGATAAAATACAACGAAATTCGCTATAAATTGTACGTTATCTTGTTGCCGTGGATGTACATAATGAAAATATACACACGTACCTACGTACCAGTTTGTACATTGTGTTATTATAACTCCTAGTTACGTTGCGATGTTGTTCGGACTTTACATGGCTAGCAAAGAGACTCTAGATAGTCTGGGTAGGTCAAACCTTTCGTAGATTTATTATAATTTAGTACGTAAATAGGGATTATTTACAACGGGATAGTTAAAATGATTTGAGTTTTGAGCTTTCTAATATTTCGGGAGAGTTTCATGCGCCATTATCACGGAATAACTGAAGGCACTGCGAGTGCCGAAACATTGGAAAGCTCATAACTCAAATCATGTTGTAAATGAGTTTAGTGTTAAGAACCAAGATGGATTATAACATATTCCGTGAACACGAATATTTTTTGTTTAAAGTGTTGTCTTGGGTTTACTAAGACCTCGTCATAACCGGAATATATAAATGAGTACATAAGTAAGGTATTTAAATCTGCATTCTAACGAAGTATCTTTAACCTTTTTCTAAAAAGCGTCAAGGCATTGTAACTTTCACCAGCTTTCACTCATTTTAGGAAAACCGTGAAGAATGACGTCATGAAATATGGAGAAGCACGTTGAATAATAAACCAGTCTCATATTGGATCCTGTGTGTCGTCATTCTGGTCTCGCAAGATCGCACTAGAATACAAAAGGGAGGTCTTATGTAATGGATTTTAAAGCCGTATTTCTATTCCCCTTCGAGTGATCGATTACGTTGGACCCTTTGGAAGTTTTGGGACTCGCGAGTTGATTTTTAATCGAGCTGAATTCACGCTGAATTTGATTTTGGTAAGCTCTTTCTATTGTTGCTGAAAATCCTCTTGGTAAGTGTTCTTGGGCTATGATAACGTAGCTTATGACTAGTGAAATACAAAGTTAAGTTTTAATTTGATGTTCGTATAGTAAGGACAATGCGAAACGGAGCGTTGGGAGATCTACTTGGACTGACGACATTATGGCGGTCGCAGTGAGTAGATGGATAGGATAGAGGCGGCTCAAGAAAGCTATTTGTAGCGTCGGTCGTATGGAGAAGGCCTATGTCCAACAGTAAGACGTATGTGGTCTGATATGGTGATAGTACGGACTATTGGTTATGTTATGGTAGGTTTATTGTATTCCGAAGGGTTTTCGCCTTGCCGGGGCGGGGGGGCTTAGTAATCGCGGCCTAGTCACCCACGATGAAGCTAAAAGGAACCTATGGGGCCGTGCCAACGCAGACGGCGATACTTCCAGCCCCCGGAGGGACTGTTCCTCTGGGTTTTGCTCTATAAGCCCAGTAGGAGCGTTAGGAGGTTGCGGTGTCGTATGGGAGGCACCGCAGCTGAGGCGGGCTCTTCCTACCTTCCGCGGTCTTGGCCGGGTCGCCACCGTTTGATGGCGGACGAAGTGAGGTCGCAGGGGAGGAGGAGTGTCGGTATGGAGAGGGCCACTCTCCCTATCCTCTGCGACCGTGTGGCAGGCGGCGTGGCCACTCGACTGACCCGTCGCAAGGGGACCTAGGGCGTTCGGACACGGGGTCGTCCAACGCCCAATTGGCGAGTAAGGTCTCCGATGTGGTCGCGGCGCGTCATGTGTTTCTGGCGCGTCGCGAAGGAGGGTGCTCCACACCCCCCAGTGAGGGGCCTGATGTCGGGCAGCCACGTTGGGTCCGTGGAAGAATAGAGTTCCCACGTTCGCACCACAAGCGGCAGAGGCGGAAGTTCCACATAATCGTAATGTCTCCCGGTGGTAGTACGATATGCGAATGCGAATTTCCGTCAGGATAATAAAAAAAATTATATTGCGCAAAATCATTTGGGCTGAACTGAAATTTCACAATTACATTACAAAAAAAGGCTTTGCACTTAAATTTTCAGTTTCAAAAGCTTTGGCGAAATCTATTTTATTTACCGGCATAAAAATTATTACAAAATTCGCCTTCATACAAAAAATAATTGCTAAAGCTTTTATATCCCATGGCATTACCTCGCATGGTCCATTTTGGTACGTTTTCCATATCAGTCCGAGAGCTGAGAGCAAATGGATTAGCGGCTTTTAACCGACATCCAGATAGGGACCACAGGAAATATGGAATGGGATGTTACTGTTCATCATTTCAGTGTAATGAAAAACGAAGGTGTTTTACAAAGAAAAGACAGAACAAAGCTTTTACGGAAGTGAGAGTAGGTAGGTAGCTTTTGTTCGAACAAATGATGATTTGAAGCTAAGTTTGGACAGAAATAACTGTCAAAATGAGACGATTTTCAAATACGCCGTTAAGTTACACGCAGGTAATTGTGTTCCAATGAATAGACCTTTGATAGATCTGAATTTACTGGCAAAAAACAATAGTGACCATAACATTGCTAAAGCTTATAAAAACACATCAAAAGTTTCACAAAGTCTCATTTTAATTTTAGAACGTACTTTACTCCGTATGTCTAACGAAATTAATTTACACCTTACTGGTTGTACCAAACACTTCACATATATAAAGCAAATAAAAATTCAACTGAAAGCTCATAACCATAGCCAAATAGGAGCGCGAGGATGAAACCAGGTAAGCTCGTTTCACATAGGAAAGGGAAATCCGGAAAAAATGCCAATATCCCAAAAAGCGAATCAGCTTTTGTAACAAGAATCCTGATTCCTGACAGAGCCGCTCGCTGCTCCGTACATGGGTTTCTAATAAACAGCCTTTTTCTACAATCTGGGTCAAGTTTATTTTTCACTCAACTTGAGATCAGTGGGGACTTATCTCTACGTATAGGTACAATCTAATATTAGAGAGAAAGTTGGGTTGAATGTGAAAATGTATGTTATCACGCACGCTGAAAGTTTTGAATCGCTTGTGATATTGGACGGTTATGTAGGAACAGTGCGGATTAGATTTCAAGCAACTTTTATAGTAGGTGTGACGCGAGTAAAGCTGCAGAAGTTGGAATGGAATAGCAAGGAAGGCAATAAACTAATACTATAAAAAAAAATTATATGTGGCACAATTAATATTAATTAATTCAAACTTGTATCACATCGACGATGTAGACCAGATGCTATTTATATTTTTCGACTTAGATACGTCGTAGAACATCTACGCTGTAGACCATCTACGTCGTACACCATCTACGACGTAGACCATCTACACTGAAGACCACCTACGGTGTTTTGTTGACCATCAACGACGTGACTTATTATAGCTTAGATTTATAAAAGTCTACTGAAGCGCGTCCACTAAACTAAAACACCATTTAAACTTCTACACATCACGGCATACATTTAATCGGTGATTATTTCTAATTACTATTAGAAATGAAGAGGAATGAGGTATGCAGAGCATTTCGGAACACTGCTTCGCAACTAATGAGGACTATAACTAAGTTGAAAGCACTCGGGGACTAAACATTACATGAATGCATTTACAAGCGAAACTGTTTTATTTGGATTGGGTATGTACTAAGTTCCCTACCACCATCGGTTTTTATTTAATAGTTTTCTCTTCAAAAAATTATCAACCATATTGTAGTCTTTTGTGTAGACAAAATTTGTCAGTCTTGAATATACATTTGGCAAAATATCGTAATTCGAGTGCTACTTCAATCTAAATACCGTTTGAGTACGAGGGTACATAAGTAAAAGGAAAACGAAATATCACCGTTTATTCAAAAAGTGAATAAATAATGCTGGACAATTATACTTCAGACTCAACCAAAGGCGATGAATCTTACTTGCAGCAGTACACGAAGTGGTGCTGTCTCAGTCACTGGTGGTTATTTCTAGTAGCTGGTTAAAACTAAACCACTCATAAAAGGGGGGATGCGAATGGATTTGATTATTCAATAAAATATCGATGGACTGTATTTCGCGGTTATAATTAATTATAACACTTACGTATACCTAGTGGTGAGTTTGTGTGTGAGTGAATGAACTCAAGTGTGCGATGCGGGGAGGCCTAAGCCAACCGTGAGGAACGGACAAAATAATGATTATGTCGCGCGGAGTTGCGGGTAGATGTGTATGAAGGTAGGAGAATTAGGTAATACTTGAACACAAAATTTATGACTCGGAATATTACAAACAAATTACAAATGTAGGTATTTATGTACTTTTCAGCGGTTTCTTCGGCCGTCCTTAGCGAGATGGTGCGATGTTATATGTGCATGAGGGAGGAGGAAGGGTAGAAGGAAATGAATTGTTGCAAGATGATTCTTATGGGCACAACAGTAGGATTCAATATCCACCAGTCACATTTTTAAAGTTTATATACAACTGTAACGAAATACACTCCGTCCCGCTCTCACAGACATCTCTGATTGCACACCTTGTCATTATGTGATTTTGTGTTGTCGAAGTCGCACCGCTCCGTCCAACAAAAAAGCGTTTTTATTTTCATATTTTTTGCTTTCTATTTTCTGTGCAGTAAAGGTATAGTGCATTTTAGAGTTTTGACAAAATGTGAAAAAGAAAGCAATCACAATCAAGTGAGGAGTATGAATTGTGAAAAGAAGTTACAAAGTTAAGGCTGCTAAAAACGAACCTCGAAGGCGACATCCATCAATGAAAACTCCCCGAATGCAGTGTCAATGATATGAGTATGATGATACGCAGATAAACCAGGTAAACTTTGATACCTAAATATTATAATTCATACGCAGTTTACGCCTAGAAGCGTTTGCTATCGTGCCGACCGTTCCTACCCTCAAATGAGGAATTATAAGAATAGAAAGTGAAATTGTTCTAAAAATTTAGTAGCCGAGACCTAATTTCGAACATACACTCCACATAAATTTGTGAAGGCTGTTGGTTGCTTCCTACCTATATTATTGTCTCTAACGAAAAAATCATGTAAGCCACGTCATCACATCAAGTTCATACACCCCACGTAAATCGTGAAGGGTGCTGCTTGCTAACCTACCTACATGTCTTCTGTCTAAGAACAGGTCTTTTGTTGAACCTTCATAATTTCTTCTATGTGAGCCGTGAACAGATCACGAAAATACTTACATCCCACGGTGACCGTAAAGGGTGCTGATTGCTATTTTTTTCTTAACCAACAAGCTACTAAATGCATCTGTTAACAAGGAATGGCATCCGATGATAATAAAACCCATGGTGATATCTAATCTTTTGGTATTCATTACAGCTCATAAAATTAGTGATGAAGATGTAATGGTGAATTTCGATCTAAACAAAATTTCAGGACCGGTAACTACCATAACAGAAGATGTTCCAGCATCTTTAGGTCAAGAAAAGACCGAAAAGTTATTGGTAGGTACTATCTTAAAGATGTAAGAAAGTTATCCCAAACCTCGGTGACCACCTATCCGAGAGGAGTAGATTTAAAATCAGCGCTGCATGTTCCTCACATGCAGCACAATGCTGAATCTACTCCCTTTGCTTATCGTTAGAAACTTTTATTTTTGTGTATAATTCTAGTTTAGGTTAAGATAAATATAGGCAATAAATGATTTATTATTATTATTATTATTAAGGTGACCCTCCTTAGGAATTAGATGACGGTGAATTATATCTATGAGGATATTGCAGCTATACAATAGCCAAACCTGATGTAGGATTTTTGTAAACATGCCGTAAACTTATGCCCTAAATGTTAAGGTCAGATTGCATGAAACAGCGCCATTTCCGGGTCAAAATTGTACAGATATGACTGCACCAAAGTCTAATTTAGAGGCGACTCTAACTGATTTCTTTGTGAGAAAAGCCATCATGTTCAAGTATTGACTTATTCATTCATTAAGCTTTAAGGTGATCAAAATCAAATCTTTAGTACCATTTTGTGGCAAACAAGATGATATATTTAACTTTATCTCGAACCAGTACGACACAACCAATTGACATAATAATGTCGTTTCAAAGAGTTTTTGACAAAGATGTTTTTCTGTAACGAAAAATCAAAACAAAGAAACTCTGACCATTTAAGGAGTACAAATAAAGATACAAAACTTATTTTCATCAATTAAATTCAGACTTGGAAATGAAGCGAATCCGTCATCTAGTAATTCATAAAAACTGCCAACTGTTCTTAATCGGCTAGGAGCTTTAAACAGGAGGGGGGTGGCGCCGCGACATGTAGCGGGCAAGCCGCGTTGAACCCAGCACCTCGAAGAGCTACAGCCCCGCCGAGGACATATCGCAGGCGGCCGGACTCCTCCCGCCAGCCGCAGCATGGAGACCGTGGCCGCCGCTACTCGTCGCAGCCTCACACGTAATGAGAAGGAGAAGTCCTCTCCGGCACAGGTACCGATTACAGGACTACAGTTTTGTCATTAGAAACATGAGACCATTAGAGAATCCGATTTTATTTTCAGGGGTCCAGGAGTGTCGTATACCTTTATAAGAACCTCCTCAAAATACCAGTGCCTAAGTCTAGATCTGAGATCAATGGTAATTGATGTTTCTATTGCTAAACTATTAAACTTGAAACTTTCACCAAGGAATATTTACTGTGCCAGAACAGAATCATCGAAGAGAATCGTTGGATATATCTCAAAACATTAGACTTCAGAACCACATTACAGTTCCTATAATATTGACAATTTCATGACCACTTTTGAGTGGAAGTTACTTACCCGACTGCGCAAGAAGGAGGGTTATTTAATTTCTTTTTTTAATAATGAACAAGATAGATAGCAGTTATGTTTTAAGTGAAAATCATAATTATATGAATTTAACATTATATTTATGGAGGCTGCAGACTGTTGCAAGGAATCTAGAATTCATATATCTTTAGGTTTTGTTATAATTAACAGTAAAAGTCAATTATTACCGTGAGCAGAATGTGAGTTTGTATACCTCATTTTTAATGCCAGTAATATGATCCTGTATCTTCCTGAACCCAAAAAACTACGTACTCTTCAAAAGTCTAAATATGCTACAAATAAAACAAAGATCAACCAGATACTTTGCCGAGTTTATAGAATAATTGACTTTCGCATCTCACAACCTTCTTCTTCTTCATCATTTCTTAAATGATAAGTTTAAATTAAGTTATTCGAACGAAGCTTTTAACATGGAGTTTCGACAAATTATAATAGAAAAATTATGGTTGCAGATTGCAGATATTATTTTATTTATACCTTGAATACAGGTTGAGGTATTGCTAGCAACAACAAAAGCTTTCATGGCAACTAAACCGATTTAGATAGAGCACAATACGCAAAGTAATTTATTTAAACTAAAAGCTCCTTTTTAAGGACTTGGCTACCTTTTTATAAGTATAGTAACACCACAGCCATATTTCAAAAAATAAAAAAAATCAAATAAATAAAAATATGCCGAATCGGAGGTGGACAACACAGGCAGTTAAGTAAATTAACTGGCAAAAATCTGGCAGTAGTGTGAACATAAACGATTACACGTATTTACATAATTTCTCCTACATATTTTTTTCTGTTATCATTGTGGTTGTGGCTGACAGAAAATAATGAAAACTAAACATAGATACTGAATGGGAATTATCTAATTTATGCATTTACAAAAATAACGTTTATAATAATTTTCCCTAATTCAACCTTATTTACTAGTTCTGATAACTACAATAAATGTGTAAGATTTGTTTCCTAGAATTATATCCTTATTCTAAAGATCTAGACGATTGTGTTTTACCTAGAAAAACTTATTATTCTATGTTTTTCCACATTAATCATGATTAACATGAAGAAAACAATGCGGAAGGCATACTATTCGTATAGTATAGTGCTCTGTTGACGCGGTATTCTCCTTTAAAAAAACTGAAAAATACATTTTGATCCTGATTGATAATTAACTCCTGTATTCACCTTCCGAATTACACCACTAGTTAGTCCACAACCTAGTCCTGGTGGCATCGAGACTATCAGGCAGTCAATGAAAGAAGCATCTCATAATTTAATAATACTCTCTTTTGCAGAAAACAATAACATACACAATAATATTTTTTTCCCTAAAGTAATTATGGGCATGCAAGAAAATGGTTTTAATAATTTATTTATATCAGAATATGTTCCAATATAACAATCTCTATCTCTCTGATTATTTTAAATTGGTTTCCCTACTAATAATAACTTGAAGGGCCTTTCTAAGTTTTTTTTGGTCTTTATTTTGTTAATATCTTACTCTAAACATCTGCAAGTAAGATTCATCGCCTTTGGTTGAGTCTGAAGTACAATAATGAATCAAACGATCTTACCTGCGATTTTTTGATTCCAATTATAAGAAGAGATCAACCAAAGGCGACATACTCCCACCCATTCCAATAAGGAATGATCCCTTTAATTGTTAACAAAATGCAATAATTAACGGTATTTCTATGTACCTACCTAAGTACGAGTAGGTACATACATAAAGATATGTTTGATCTTATTACAGGTATAACAAGATAACAACTCCAAAAATGTATGACAAGTTCCAGGCGTGCAATCAGAGACGTCAGTGAGAGCGGGACGAAGCGTATTTCATTTAGGACAGTTTTATATAAACTTTAAAAGTGTGACCGCGACAGCACCACTTCGTGTACTGCTGCAAGTAAGATTTATCGCCTTTGGTTGATGTCTTTGTATAATTGGAATCAAAACATCGCAGGTAAGCTCGTTTGATTCATAATTATAATGAATAATTATAATGTTGTATAATGTTAGTAGGTATTACATTACTCTGAGCTGAATGTAGGTAATTTTAGTTTATCTAGTACTTGTTTTCGTTTAATTTGGATCCAACGTCTACAATCTCTTTTTAGGGTTTCGAAGATCGGAGATCGGTTTCGAAACCCTTATGGTCTCGCTTTTTCTGTCCTGTTTTCCGTCTTTAATATCATCGTCTTTAATATGGGTATTTTTTCGATTTTTTCAAAATATTTCAAAAAGTATGAAACCTACAGAAATTTACAAATGGATACCTATCATTTGATACCACACTTGACATTGTAGGTCTCTTTTAAAATTTCGACATCCCATGTTGTACTGAAAATTTTCGTTTTCAAATTAAAAGGACCAAAAAATATTAAAAATATTTTTTTTTTGTCCTTTTAATTTGTACAGGCGCATGTATTTATTATTTTAAATTTCACGTTATTTGCTGCTGTAGTTGCTGAGATATTAAAAACGGAAAAAAGGACGGAAAAAGCATAAGGGTTTCGAAACCGATCTCCAATCCTCGAAACCCAAAAATCAAAAATTTAAATTAAAATTTTCAGTACAAATGTGATGTTGAAATTATAAAAGAGACCTACAAGGTCATATGGTGAAAAGTTTGTTTATTTCAAATCAGTTTTGAATATTTCTGTAGGTTTCATACTTTTAAAAATATTTTGAAAAAACTCGATAACGTTACTATTACCCTATACCCTTATCAAATGAATACTTTTCCATATTTTTTCCATATTGGTATACTTTCGTAATCCTCGGCGCGCGAGTCACACTCGCACTTGACGGATCTTGTTTAACATAACAAGAACAGAAAGCTCATCGCTGTTTTTGTTAGAAACTACTAGGAACTGTATTGTTACCTTGCATCGGAGTCTTTGTGCATGTTTGAAAATGTAAGTACCATAGGTTTCTTAGAACAAAGCTTTCTGAACGGGGTGAGAACGTTTTGTGGTTCAGCTTTATCAGGGGAAGGGTATTTTAAATTGTGCTTTGTAGTCCAATATAGCGGATAGCTTTCCCTCTCGAAAGTAGATATTTAAAATGATTAAATATACTATTATTTTCCTACCAGCTGCGCCTCGAGGCTTCGCCCGCGTAGAAATTGATTGCACACCCCCTAGGGGTAGTTTTGTAACAATAAAAAATACTTGTATCATTATTTACTTTATAGTTTATTACGAAACACCAACTTTAATAACCCAATTTACCCCATTTTCAGGAAAATTTTGCAAAATCCTGAAACACGTGTTGAATAGTTTTGTAATCATAGTATTTTCTGTAAGTTTCAAGCTAATTGGGCCACTGGTTAGAGTTACAAAAAAACTCAACAACTTCAACCCTCATTTTACCCTTTTTAAAGGTTTTTTTGAAAATTCCTGAAATATGTATTTTAATTTATCATTTTGATATACAAGGTGCCCCGTTACTCATGTGCCAAGCCGAAACTGGGTTGTTGTGCACCCTATACCGATGTGAGCCACATGGTTGATTTTCAGAAATACATTGTTTTAAACTTTCATAGTAAACTTTACGCATACGCTTAGAAAAATGACAACCCTAATACTAATGCAAAACCGACAAAATTTGAGGGTTCCTTTTTCATGTGCAAATAAAGAACACATTAATTCATGCTAAAAATTTAACAAGGCGCGTACGTAGCTCTTTTTTAAAATTAGTCGTTTTTTTATCGTACCTACCTAATGAAGATTATTTATCGCGTATTTAACGCGTAACTTTTATTAAAATATCGATAAATAGTATTTATTAGGTACCTACGTAGACGTATCTGCCACGAAACAAACGTACCCTACAAATAAACATTAAACATTGTAAGTTAAAATAATAGCTTAGAAGAAAAATGTACGGAACCACCGTAAAATTGACGGAATGGGCTAAACAAAAGCGATTGAAAGGTTAAGCACGGTACTGATGAACAGCTGACGTTAGGGTTGTTACATGGGCTAGTTGCGATGAAAGTTTTGAGGTCTTTTTTGCAGTAAAAAACCTTGAAACCCGGGAAGTGCTAGATCAAAAAATGTTCGTGGGAGGGGGGTAGATTCCCCCCTCTCCGCTTAGTACACCAATTACGTGGCACCTTGTATACAGAAAACTTTAGGTCAATAGCATTATGCATTAAAAAGTTACAGACATTTCAGTACGGAGCCATATTATTACGAATCACAAAATTTACAAACCCGATTTACCCCATTTTCAGGAAATATTTTAAAAATCCTGGTTCAATAGTTTTGTATTCTTAGTATTCTCTGTAAGTTTCAACTTCAATCAAACAGCAGGTAGGTACTACCTGCTGAAATTTGAAAAGCAGGTGCTTTTCAAATTTCAGCTTTCTAGCTTCAGCGGTTTGGGCTGGGCGTTGTACCCAGGAAATCAGTTGTTCTTTTGTACATATATTAAAGATCTTTACGAGTTTACATAGTAAATCCTGACTGTTTAAGATTAACGCTTAGCAGTGGTTTTTTTCAACAGATGAAACCCAAAGATTCTAGCAGCCTACGTAGTACTACGATCTTTGAAGAAATCTAACGAATCTTCAAGCGATTCTCCAAAGTAACGAGTAGCTAATGAGTAAATCTTAAAAAAATCTTAAAAAGGGTCTTTAAATGTCTGTAATAGCTGGTATCTTACCTACCTAATAGTTAAAAAATCCTCCTTAATTCCAAATTCAAATCATATACACTTTCGTGAGGTATTTTTAACAGCGCAGTGTGAGTTTTGTGAATAAGGCCAGTGTTTCCAATCAGTCTAGAAGCACACCACAATTTGCACTGGTGCGGATGCATAAAGGAGCTAAACCACCAAAACACAACAATCGGCTCCATCAGACGCTAAACTACAAAATACGGAGGTTGGCTGTGCGCGGCCGTATTGAGGAAGGCACGATAATTAGGCAGTTTGCGTCATGAAAACGTCCTTACCAATTGAATACTTTAATAATTTGTGTAATCATCTTCATCCAGTGTCATTCAAACACTGGTAATTTATTAATATGTATGTCAAAGTGTGAAAAGGGTATGGTTTGGGGGTTGTGGTAGATGGTGCTGGTTGATCCCCAAACTGCCCTTTGAGATTGGTAGTTGGTATGGTGCTTGGTTGGTGGTCAAGGAAAGTCACTGGTGTGGTATGGTACGGATTATATTCTAAAGACACGTTATGGTAAATTAAGTTACTGCCGCCAACTTATGGTATAAATGGTAAATGGTGTGAAATGGTAATAAGTGTTGGTTTGAACTCGTGACGATGGCGGTCGATCGCGAACTGAGTAAATTTAGGTAACCGCGAGCAAATACGCATTCAACTGCAAGCGCAGCTAAACGCATATCTGCTGCGTGGTCGGTTTACCCGAACATACTCCCGACAACGAGATGAGGATGCTGTGGTTTGGTGAATGATGATGATACACAACAACTTCATCTTAAATGTTATCTAATACAGCAAACATTGTTGATAAAATACAAATTGGTATAAAGCAAATATATAAAAGCACATTGGTCTTCATACAAAATATAATAATATAGAATATCTAAAAGTTAACTACTCGTAGTAAAATGGTATAATATGTAATATCGTCTCTTCCTTAAAACCGTTGTTATTTAAACGATTAGCATTGAGTACTTCTAGGCCTTCTGGGTGCCTATTTAACCCACTAGCACAAACACTTCAACTGGTGGTGGTGCACTGGTGAGCCTCGGCGGAGCGGAAGTTTCCGCAAACTCCTGTTGACGGTGACTTCCGCGTCGACGCCGAGGTCTGGAGGGCGCGGCGGCGCTCCGCAGCAGGTGCCCGCCGGCAGCAACGTCCGCTCCTTCACATCCTTGCTATTACAGCGCTCACTACGCCCACTAAAGTGGTATAGCTGATGGCGTAGTAGTGGATGTTATGTTGATTTGGTTGAATAGGTGGCGAATGGTGATAGTAAAAGTCATTGCCTTTGAGGATAAGCTCCTAGCTGGTGGTAACGACCCCACTGCCACTCAGCTGGCGTTTGGTAACTTGGTCATTGCACATTATCTTTATTGTGTACACATCACAACGAAAGAAAAAATGCAGAGATAATATTTGCGCAAGTACCATCTTGGTATTTACTTGGTGAGGTACAGAAGGTAATTCGTAGAGTTGATAGCTTTCTCTGGCTAATAACTGGAATATGATTTCTATTATAATGACGAATGTTTGGTAGCCTTGACCTATAAAAGCTTGTTGTTGCATTGGATCTAGTACCTACTTTAAACCCGACACCGTCGATGCGACCGCGGCGCGCGGCGTCGGCTGCGTCTAGCGTGGACATTATAATGTTGAGTAAGCACAAAGTCATTGTCGTATTTAACTTCCTGGAACTCGCGCTGGCCTCGAAGGATAATATTATAATGGTATTGGTTATGAATGGTAGGGCATAACTTATCTAAATATTTTGGTCGGTAATTTCTTTGAGTTGGTTCTGCTTTGGTAGCTGGTTCATCTTCTGGTTTTTGGTCAACTTTTGGTAAATATTGATTATTTTGGTTTTTAGGTAGAACCGGTGGATTGATGATTGGGCTTTTATGCAGACCGTTTATGGTTATTGGTGTCACGGCCCGCACTAGATCCTCATAAAATTCATTGTATTTGTTTGTTTTGATTGTCAGCAATTTAGCGTCGTTCAACTCGTGTAACCCGTGGTGAACTGGTTTCGTGTTGGTAGGTATTGCTGTTGTGATGCAACTATATTTATTTGGTAAATGGTCTATATTCAATGATGAATTTTGTTCATAGACATCGGTGTTGGTTTGGCATAAGGGAGTATGGTAGTTGTTTTGGTTTTGCTCTTCGCTTTCTGAAAAATTAAGCAATTTATCCTTATGGTGCAGAACGATATTGCAATGGTAATGGGGTTTCATAGTGCCGCAGAGGAGCCATCCTAGCTGCGTCTGCTGAGCGATTGGTAGCTCGTCAGACTCTGCTCTTAAGATTCCTCCTAACATTATTTTGCTGTAAACGTCAGCCCCAAAAAGGCTGGTCGACGGCTGGTAGGTCTACTGGTCGACTTACATTAAATTCTGGGTCTGCTAATTTTATACCATGGATATGTTCCCATGATGGTATAGGTAGTGACCTATTTGGTAGGTTCGAAATCAAGCTATTCATAATTAAGACATCGGTATTGAACGAAAACTGGTCATAAATCGAATGCGCTTCTATGGTAATCATTCCACTTGCGTTATTTTGGTTTTTACCGACGCCAAATATTCTGCCCTTGCATTCACTTCTCTTCAACCCCAAGATCTAAGCGGCACGCTCATCTATGAGAGACACTTGACTTCCTCCGTCTATTAATGCTCTCATGGTGTGTTTGGTGCCGTCGACTCCCGAGATATGGACCATGGCGGTTGCTAAAAGTATCTCGGTTGTGTCTTCCCATGATGCGTGCGAAGATCCTAACATTGTTTCGACCTCCTCTTCTTCATTGGTAGTCATGAAAGTAGGTTGTGATGGTAAAGGTGAATATAGTTTAACTAGTGCGTCATGAAGCAAAGTATTGTGAGTACCTAAGCTCTTGCGACATCGCTTTGTTGACGAACAGTTTTCGCTAGAATGGTATATTAGGCAGTTATGGCAATAATTCAATTTGTTGATTTTATGTAGTCTTTGCTCGGGCGTTGACGCTAAGAATTGCTGACAATGCCACGTACCGTGATCGAGGTTACACATTCCACAGGACGTTGACCTAGATATATGGAAAGCATTCATGTTTGATTTATTTTTGTAATCATTAAATGGTCGATCCTTTTGTTTATTTTGGTTATGGTTTAGTTTTTGGTACTGGTTAGAGATAGATGGTTGTTGTTGATGGTTAGTCCTCTGGTTGGTTGGTTCGGTTTTACGACGGGCCGCTTCTAAAGCCATAAACTTGGATTCTAAGAATCCCAGGAACTCCTGTAAAGAGGGAAGTGCCCTGGGATTTTTCACCGATTCCAAGTACTCCGTGAAAGAAGTGTTGTCCAGCTTCTGTGCTGTGCACTAGGAGTGGGTCCCATGTGGTTATGTCGACACCTAAGTTACAGATACCATGAAGACATTCGTTGGTAACGTCGTGCAGATTTTTCATTAAGTCGTAAGATTGGTGTTGCATGGTAGGAAAGTCGAGCGGAATGTTGACGTGCGAGGTAAAAATTAGTTTTTTATTCCCATAGCGACGATTAAGAAGCTCCCAACACGCTTCGTAATTCTCCGAACTGATTGGTAGATGGTAGATCAGCCGCTCAGCTTCTCCTGTCACCTTACTATTCAAAAACTGCATCTTCTGGGCGTTGGTCATAGAGGGGTTGCTATGGACAGCTTCGGTGAAAAGATCCTTGAAGGATACCCAGCCCTTGTAGTTCCCATTAAAAATAGGAATGTCAATTTGTGGGGTAGATTTTTCCCGATGAGATACCGACCACATTTTGGTGTTGATAGCTTTCTTAGTTTGAATAAAAATGCTCTCGTGTTCAGTAAAATCTTCCTGGTATTGGCTATCCTCACTACCGCTCTTTCCTTCTATTTCCCAATGTAAATTATCTATAGCGGACCAACGAGATTCCAGGGACTTCAATGCGTCCTCGAATTCCCATTTCTTCTCTAACTCGTCAGTTTTTATGTTCTTGAGGGTCCTCATGAAGGCATTCATATTTATTTTCTGCTTTCTTATCAAGTCTTCCAGTATGTTGGTTTTCCCCATTGTAACCAAGGATCTCCCTACTGGTTTGGGGGTGCTTGGCTGAGGAGTAGCTGGTCGAGCTGACGTACCTGGTTGGCTCGCCTCGGCTACTGGTACACTTAGGCTACTTGGTTGCGATATTGGTGTTCTCTGCTCCAACTGGTCAATGGTTGTCTTTATGACGCTTTTAGCGACCATGTATATTTCTCGGGCTGTTTCTTTACAGCCTTTAAACATGGCCAGGTTCCGCTAACTTACTTATTTTACTATGATTATTGAGGTACGTTGACCAATAGGTCTCCAAAAGGTCATTCTTACGCTTACAATAGTCAAATGTCTTTCTTTAAGCTCCAGCTTTCTTGAAATTAGCCAGCAGCTGTTTTATTGCTTCGTAAATCTCAGTTTGGTTGATGAAAAGGTTATCCATGGTGTAGAATAGATAGGTAGATATTACAAAGCAATAAAATTAAATGGTTTGGTCTGACCTTATTTTCTGCAACCTGCGTCTGTCCTCAATTAGATTATATTTGTGGTAGATGGTGCTGATTGATCCCCAAACTGCCCTTTGAGATTGGTAATTGGTATGGTGCTTGGTTGGTGGTCAAGGAAAGTCACTGGTGTGGTATGGTACGGACTATATTCACAAGACACGTTATTTATGGTAATTTAAACTCCTGCCGCCAACTTATGGAATAAATGGTAAATGGTACGAAATGGTTATAATGGTATTATTGATTTGAACCCGCGACGATGGCGGTCGATCGCGAACTGAGTAAGTTTAGGTAACCGCGAGCAAATACGCATTCAACTGCAAGCGCAGCTAAACGCATATCTGCAGCGTGGTCGGTTTACCCGAACAAAGTGCTCATACATAAAATTCATCACTCGTCTAGTAGGTACTTGTCCCACCGCCGGCCGCCGCGACTGTGTAGTTCCGATAGTTTGGCTATAAGCGAGTGTGCGAGTGCGACGGACGATCAACTTAGTGGCGGATCATCCCTGAGGCAAACTAGGCCTTGGGCCGCGAGGTTAGGAGGGGCGCGCGCGCGGAAAATTTTACACTAGGAAATAAAGAATTATGGCCGCCTATATAAATATATAATATATCCGCCACTGTCTAGCGAAAAATTATAGTTGCCCTCTGTGACGCCTTCTGTTCAGAGAGACACGCAGGTTGCACAACTTGGCGTGGAAGGCGTGGACAAACCACCGATAGCTACAAAGTCTCAAAAGTTTACGCGGCTCGCTCCGCTCGCTGTTATTTTATTTGTTTTTGCCATCGTATTTTTTTGCACACCACTGGAAAGTCTCAGAGTTATTCGCTCTAGGCGCCAGGTGACAAGGTTTGAAGGTGCCTTTTCAACGAGGTTAACTACGCAATGCTGCTCTTGTTGTTATTTCTTAATACGCATTCTTAAGTTTCACAAATTATCAGGGCTCGCTCGACTCGCCGGTATTTATTTTGTCTTAACTTTTTAACCCAACCACCACCGGTAAAAGTCACAAAAGTACCTTACCTACCATCCCTACCTACCTTCTTGACTTTTCTGTCTATGGCAGAATAAAATCAATAATTTTCGGCACTCTCCGTTGTCCTAGCTATCCATTGTCTTTGTTTTTATACTCACTTCTGACTTCATCCATCTTGAAAATTACCTAATATATATTATTATTTCTAATAATATATATTAAATAATAATAATATATATTAATAATAAAATATAATAAAATAATAAATAAAAAAATAATAATAATATATATAATAATAATAAAAATAATTAATATATATTACTATTTTTTTTTTATATTTATTATTTCGTCTTGTCTTCATAATTGTTTTACCAACCACTGGAGAAAGTAACAAAAATTTCGCTGCTCTGTTCGCTGTAATTTTGACTACCGTCATTTATGATGGAATATGCGTAGCCATGCGTCAGTTTGTACCGCCTCAGTGAATCCACACCTTTAAAGCCACTTGAACCCTGAAGACGACACAGACAAGTTGCCGAGTACGAAGCTAACTAGTCCCGCAGTGTAACTGTAGATAATGTATCCAATTCGTCTTGAATTCACGCCGTACCCGGTTAATGCTCTAAATAAACTAGATTTAGGTCCATTGTTTATTTACTATTGTTCCTTTTAAGTGCGCTGCATTATTCTGAACACCCTTAAGGAGTTTCTAAATTAGGGAATTACTCAAACACCTACTAAGGCACTCGTATATGTAGTGAATTCTGCCAGTGAATTATTGCCGTGGTCTTGCGAACATGAGTCTCAATTTCGTACAGCATGACATCGCGACGCTCGCTAACTTAAAATAACAAATGCTACGCCCCATAGCAACTACCACGGATAAAGTGAAGCGAGGGGATCATTGGCAAAAAGGATAATACCTAGCCAATGAGTAAGAAGTAAAATAATAGGAATTGTTGACTTAACCCGTACTCACCTATCTTCATCGAGATACTTCACGCGGATAAAAGAAAGGTAAGTTAATAATGCTAGGTGGGAAGAATTACCTTGCAAATAATTAAAAAAAAAAGAAAAGAAACACTGAAGAAGAATTTCGTAATTTTGATAAAACTATCCGCTAATGGCAGCATAATAAATAATTATGATTACTAAAATCACTTATTGGTATATTTACCATAATTTGTGGTGTTTTGAGTTTTCGTATATTTTTTACTTAGCTACTTCCTATTTTCCTGTTAAGTATTCGGTACCTACTTAAATAAATACATCTTTATAGTCAGAAAACAGTGCATTTACTTAAATTTAGCTAGATACAATATTTTACTATAAAAAATTTTCGTAGTTTGACAAATTCATTATCAATGAAAGCTGGTTAAATACAATATTTTTAGATACAATATATTGTGCAATATATTGCGTAGTGCAGATCCAGGCCATCACAGCGCAGTCAGCATTGCAGCCCTTGATGGCCAAGCTGAAATGAAGGCCGAGACCGAAGGTCGAGGCCCTTATAGCGCGGACAGCAAGGGCTGCAATGATGGCCAAGCTTGAAGTCCGAGACCATAGCAAGCTTAGCTTGAGGCCAGCTTATCGTGGCCAGTAGGGTAGTCATTGCGGACCGAGGCTTGTATAGTGCTTTACTCAAACAAGTAATATAAAAGTGAAGTCATTGAACTGGAGGATTCGCCGCTTGAAAAGTTCATTTTCACAATTTATTCACAAAAAATTATTAGAACGTATCGTGCAAAAATTGTCACCGCGATGCTCTTTTGTCAATTTCCCGCGTTTTCTTTTTAGGGTTCCGTACCCGAACCGTACCCGTATCCGGGTGAAAACGGAACCCTATTACTAAGCCTCCGCTGCGTCCGTCCGTCCGTCCGTCCATCCGTCAGTCCGTCTGTCACAGAGTTCTATCTCATGAACCGTCAGAGGTAGATAGTTGAAAGTTTCAGAGAATGTGTATTTCTCTTGTTACTAGAACAAAAAATAATAAAAATAAAATAAATGTCAAAATTAAAGAGGGCTACCATACAAAAAACGTGTTTCTTTTTGCCTTTTTTGCTGTTAATTTGTCAAGGCTGTATCTCTTGAACTACAATAGGTAGGGACATGAAACTTTCTATAAATAAGTAACACTTCAACTGTAATAACAACAAACACTAAAAATATAATAAAGTTGAAAATTTAATATTCTTTGAAAAAGTTGCTTGTTAATTACAGTACGGAACCCTACGTGTGCGAGTCGACTCGCACTTGGCGGTTTATTTTATTCTAACCATCCAGTGAAGCTTGTACTGCTCAGTACCTATGCATAAAACCTTTAAGCACCTAACTATTATCAAAACAAATAGAATTCGAAATTCGAAATACATTACGGAACGCATAGAGAGGACAGTAATAATATTACTGTCCGCCAGTTCGGGTAGGCCCGAAAGGTCTACTTTGCTCAAAGAAGGTTGTCGAAATAATCAGCAGATAACATGCTATGTTTGAGTAAAATTATATTACCATTCATCATTTATAGCTTACAAAAGGCATCAAAACAAAATACCTCTCGCGGTCTGAAGATCCGAAGATCTGAAGATTGAGACATTTGCGACGCTATCAAAGACTTTGCAAAACTAAAAGTCTTGGGTTATAAACGGCATTTCGGAAGCCGCTATTACAGTGAGTAAAGACGAACATTTCAAAGCCAACTGAAGATCGAGTCTATTGCTGTACCTACCTAGTATTATTCTACTATGGTGGTATTGGGAAATGTATAGGAACATTAAAAACTGAAGGTTTGTTGGTTAAATAGATTTGGGAAGTGTATGGGCAAATTGACGACCTAAATTGCAACGCTCCTGCGTTGCAGGTGGACCTTCACCCTCCGCAACCTCCTGGTTGCGGGTTCGATTCCTGCCTTGTAACAAATTTTTGTACCCGAACACCCGGAACAAATATTTGCATAGCAATATTTGCATATAAATATTTGATTCGGGTGTTCTGGGTATTTTTTATGTTTTTTAAAAAGATAATATCTATGTAATGTATTCTATTAAGTAGGTACCTAGGGGTATAAACCGTCCGAATCTAAAACCAAGAGACTTTAGATTCCCTATCAGTCATACCTATAACACAAGCTATGCTTAGCTTGGGGCTAGATGATGATGTGTGGATTGTCCCGCATTATTTATCTAATTATTATTTATTAAATAAATAGGATTATATCTGGGGCGCAGTGTGGGCGTCGTCTGCCCGCTGGAGATATATGTATATAAAAATTAATTAAACGAATATTCTAAAAATTTGCACGTTCACTGGCGATGCGACCCGGAGGCGCATGTCGCTGTGCAACGAGTTGTCCTATTCTGCATCACCGTGTGCGTCGGTGGCAGTCAAAGTGTTAAGTAAGTACCTTTACCGGTAAACTTTCCTGGTGAAACTTTGGCGCGTAAGCGTTTGCCATTCAAAGCGGTCTCAGTAATTGTAGCACAGAATGTATTGGGCAAAAGTAAGTAGGTAACTATTGTAAAATGTTCATAGGAACAAAGTCCCAGGAATCTACTAGTCTACAGATATTATTTCCTGGAAAGACCTAGTGGCTGCGGAGTGCACACCGTTCGGCGAGCAAACTGAATTAGGAGCGTTTTTCTCCATTTTATATCTCTTTCCCTCTAAGGAGCGAAGTGTTGAATTATTGGACTTACTTTATTTTATAAAGCGATTTCGCTGGGGAGTTTTGTTTACTTTAAAAGGTGGCTTTTCGAAAATCCTCTTTTAAATTTCACACAAGTGAAATTTGTCGATAATCTGCTGAGAGTGGGTTTTATCAGCTTTTGCGAGCCGGCTGTGAAGCTAAAAACACCTACATCTTCTGTATGAATGTTATCTAAAGAAAAATTTACTCTACCGATTACCGTTTACGGCGTAACCATTGCGTATGGTTACGCCGTAGCTTCTACAAAATTGTTAAGGCAGCTTCTACGTACAGCTTTGTCGTAGCTCTCGTAGACAAACACCTAGCAACTCTTAGCACGTTGTGTGCTATTTATCGCCATTTAAAACGTTGTATCGACAAAGTAGACAAGATACTTAACGCATTTGACGACCGATGTGGCGCGGCGGGCGAAGGTCCGCCTCCGACGCAGAAGGTTGCGGGTTCGATTCCCGCCTTGGGACAAATGTTTGTACGATCTGCAAATATTTGTTCCGGGTGTTCTGGGTATTTTCTATATATAATAAAAAATATCTATCTATGTTATGTATTGTATTAAGTTTATCAGTCAACTAGTACCCATAACACAAGCTCAGCTTAGCTTGGGGCTAGATGATGCTGTGTGGATTGTCCAGCATTATTATTATTTATTTATTTATTCACTGCCCAGCCTCGGCGGTGAGACCCGCAGTGGCGCGCAGCCGCCGCCACGTGGTCTGCAGACGGACATGTGCGTCTTGGGCCATGTAGGTACTCGTAGTTAGTTAGAATTTGTTTCATAGAGACCTACAACTCTTTTTCGAAATGCTCTTACTAACCCGTCACAGATAAGAAGTTATAAGTACAGTTCAGCAGCAAGCATTTATGCTCAAAACAAAAGTGATGCAAGTCCCCGAGGAACTTAATCCGGCATTAACGTTACACGCTGCGGGCGGTTTCCGACAGCCCATTCACAGACCTAAGGATTTTTCTAACCTACACGGTACGAAGGTTAAGCTCCGTGTTTCAGCTGGCCTTTCCTTTTCATTTCATTAAGTTGCCACGCACAATATTGCTGGTGCTCATAAATTCGGACCGACGTCGTTTACAACGCAACTCAACTAGTTGGTACCTACAGTACTACCGCCCAAAGTAATGAGACTTGAGGGAAAATTATAGGTATGTTTAATGAAAGGGCTTCACTTTCATTTAGCCTACGGACGCGGAAAACGAATTAGATGCCCGCAGTTACATCCAATTTGGTACAAGTTACTAGTTCATCTGATTAGCAGCAATTGATGGGGTAGATAAAGCCCTACTCTGATTTGATAGGGCTCTTTTCTACGTCGCAACAGGCGGGAAAATGTAAAGCTAATTTAAACAAAACTGCAGAAAAAAGGTAGAAGGTAAGTAACCTGCTACTCAACCAGTCTTAATCAACAGCCTATTTAGTCAACTTGTACTTGTAGGTAGGTAGCGTAGACCTAGTACCTTTTGAGATTGAAGAAAACCTTTATTAACAAAACAAAAAGAATTCTTGTTCGTGACAGGGGTGCCTAATTGGGTAAGAGCGGTAAAAATAGGTAAGTACCTGCCTTTTGTTTTACTATACAACATCACAGATAAGTAATATAAAACAAAATGCGCAAACATGACCGTCTGAAGATTACTTGATTTTGTTTTAAAAAGCACTCTATTTGAATAAATCTGGTAGAGTTCCTTTAGGAAGGTTAGGTATGTATATAAAGTAATCCAGTTCATGTACTAAATATCTCAGTTTTATTTTATAGTGGAGCTTTCAGGTAATGGCCGACGGTTCAGGAAATTCATTTTTATAACGAATAGGTACCTTACCCTCCTAAACAGAACGGAACCTCGCAGGGTGGCGAGTGAATTAAAACTAATGGAAAGGTTAATTTCTCATGAGAATAAGCTTCACCGTAAGCATCGCATTCGCCCTTTTGTTTCTGTTGCTATTTTTCAGTGTATTTTTGTGCAAAATATTGATCAATCTCTCGTAATAACACTGGGATGTGATATCGTGGGGAAAATGCGAATCGTTCATAACAATAAATTGTAGAGTTTACTACGGTCATTGGGTACGGGTACCTACTCGTAGTAATGTTGGGTGGTACGTAGATAAATATTATTTGTAGGAAGGTAGGAGCATACCTCTACCAAAGATATCACTAAAAAATTAAGTACGTAGGTAAGTAGATACCTAATTATAGGTAATTAGATTAAGACACCTACTTAATTGTTGGTAGATACAGTACATCACTTGTTAGGCACCGAGAATTATTTAAGTATTCTCAAATTAATTTTATTTATGATTAAATTCATTAAAGTCGCGTAGATAAATGATGGAATGAAAAAAAATTACCGCTACCTCATGCATTATTACCTGAGCGAGCGGGACAGCATGAGAGAGGTCATTGTCAATCCCAGTATTTTTAGGACCGACACCTACCAACCTACCGGTCTTTAGTCATAATCTTGTTATAAAATAAATCTATACATATAAAATGCATTGTCCTGAATGACTGACTGACAGATCAACGCACAGCCTAAACCGCTGACCGTAGAGACCTGAAACTTGGAGGGTGTGTTCTTTGTATGACGTAGGCACCCGATAAGAAAAGATTTTCCGTAATTCTACCCCCCAGGGGAGAAAAAGGGGGGCAAAGTTTGTATGGGACAATGTGATTCCTTGGTCCAATCTACTTTAAATTTTTCATAAACCATTTTTAACAGAATTCATGGAAGACATGTTTCGTATTTATTGAAATTCATGCCCTAACGGAGTTAAAAACGGGTAGAAAGTTATCTATACATATAAAATGCTTTGTCCTGAATGACTGACTGACAGAGTTACTTTCGAATCCATACTTAGGTATATTATAATTTCGAAAGTGACTCTGTTTTTCTGTCTGTCTGTTACCTCTTCACGCCTAAGCGGCTGAATGGATCTTAATGACATTTGGCATGGAGATAGATGGTATCCCTCGGAAAAGAGCGTGCGAAGCCGCGGGCAGCAGCTAGTTCATTAATAAAAGATATGAAAATTCATTACAAAAGTCTATTGAACATCTATGATTATGAATACTACCGACCACTTTCCACCTGACAACATTTCCTTCCCTTCTTCTTGGTCGGGTAGAAAGTTTTTAAGTCGGCAGGTTAAACCCCTATTTTTACAAGAAATGTTTTAGATAGAATCTGTTTCAAACAACCAATGAAGCCATTTTCTTTAAAACTTCGGACGCCCTCCCGTTCCTTTGAACTAAGTATACAAGTTTACCAAGTCTTGTGACCATTGGGGCGGAGAAAGCAAAACGTATAACTTGCAGCAACTGTTTATTTTAAGCAGCTTTTAGTTCAACGAACTGCATAATGGTTACTGGGTTTTTCGGTAGTCCAGCTACCAAAACAAAATGAAGCTAGTCGATATGCGTAACAATAGGAAGCGGGGCAAAATGCTACGTGTCTCCTGCCTTAGGGTTCCTCGCTTCCCCGACCTCTAAAACCGGGGCGCGCCCCGGTCAGAAGAGCCGTACCTACCGGTGGAACCGTCACCCAAGTGTCGAAAAAATTCACGCGCTATCTGCCTTTAGCAGGTCGTCATCCCACCTGGCCGGAGGGCGTCCTACACTCCACCCAAGAACACGAGCCACTATCTCCATCCAAGAACACGAGCCATATTCTTTGAGCCTTCAAGATATTGATGGAGTTAGGTACCTACCTACATTATTTATAGTAAACCCGTGAGTATAAAACACTTGGATAGTATAGTCCTATCTCTCTCTCGTCTCAAAATATTATTCATGCAGCAGGTTTAGTAAAACTAGCTTTTTCCCGCGGCTTCAACGTAGAGATATTTCCAAAGTGATTTCTTCCGTCCACGGTCACCCAAGGTCAATTTCAAGTGAAGTCAGGAGTCTGTCAAATGAGAAAAATCATGATTTCGATGTGTCAATGTCAGTGTGTCACTCCACCTCATAGTCTTAGACACTGGCAAAAAAGTGACAAACCAGTCACAAATATGTAACGGGCTTCTTACTCGCAAATTAATTAATTTTTGTATATTCAACAGCATAAAAAATTAGTAGAAGATGATGAACTAAAAAGTTAACATAAGTGTTATTTTTTCTAACGACGACAATTGTCTATGTAATGTAAAGTGACGGCAGCCTACCGATAATGCCACTTTGATAGGCAAAGTGACAAATTCACGTTTTTTTTTATTACTTACCTATGTTGTGTTGTCTGTTTGTTGTAGCAAAAACATTTTGATGCAAAAAATTTAAATTTTAGTTCTTTTTCTTCGAAATATATGACACTCCGACTCTGACACTGGCAGAGTCGTCGTCGTGAAAAGCAAAAGGCGCCATAAAAAAAGAAGTTGAAGTTAATAGATCTACATACAAACTTCTACCATGTTCACACTACTTACACGAAAATTTGATTTGTTTTGGGCTTTATGAAATCTAAATCTCAATAAATGATTTGTTCTCAAAACGAGATTAGTTTCATTTTGAGAACAAATCATTTATTTAGATACCTACCTACTTAATGATGTTACATTATCAGACTAAAACAATTACCTACAAGGACGCGCCATAGTGCCCTGTCTTCAGCTTGCCGCATCCAGCATCTGCCTGCAGTCTTTCGCAGATCGTCATCCCATCTGGCCGGAGGGTATCGACACTACGTTTGCCGAGTCGCGGTCGAGAACACGTTTACCCCAGCGGTTGTCGGTTCTTCGCGAGATATGGCCAGCCCACTGCCACTTCAGCTTGCTAATTCTCATAGCTATAAGTAGATAGATAGATTATTACTTATTAAGTACTAACTACGTATGCAGCATTGCTAAGTAAGCAGTGTTTGTGTTATAAACGACGTTTTGACGACCGATGTGGCGCGGCGGGCGAAGGTCCGCCTGCGACGCAGAAGGTTGCGGGTTCGATTCCCGCCTTGGGACAAATGTTTGTACGATCTGCAAATATTTGTTCCGGGTGTTCTGGGTATTTTCTATGTATAATAAAAAATATCTATCTATGTATGTATTGTATTAAGTTTATCAGTCATCTAGTACCCATAACACAAGCTCTGCTTACTTTGGGGCTAAATGATGCTGTGTGGATTGTCCAGCATTATTTATTTATTTATTTATTTACATAGTATTTTTTCACTTTTAATTATTTCTTAAAAATCTAAGCCGTCAAAAGACAGTGTGCCCTGAGTGCTGGCAGCATTGCTAGCAGTTTTATATGTTTTTGTTTGGTAATATTTGGAATCTGAAATAAAAGCGTTAATAATACCTAATAATAATTGCCACGTTGAATGCTAATTCAAATACTAATTTCACATAATACCTATCTACCTATCTGTACCTACTTACAATTCCTAAACACAAACAGCTCGCGTTACAACTTCCCAACTTTATTATTTATTGTATGTGATTTTAATGTTTGATGAATGATTTATTATTGGATTAATTTTATTTTGTTATGATTAAATTAATTTTTTTGTTTTGTGTTAGAAAATAAAATTTTGTGTAATACCTATTATGTAGGTACCTAATAAAATTTGAGAATGTAATTAATAATTGTATTAAAATATTTATGACCAGAGGTGACAATTTTTATTAAAGAGATTATTGTGAATATAGATAGTACCAACACTATCGCATTAGGTGTACCTGTAAGGATAGTGTACTTTCAATATTTTGAATCAATAAATAAATAAACTTAGGTAGGTACCTACTTACTCAAATCGTAATTTTATCGATAAGTCCGTAAATTCACGTCTAGTTTGAATTTAGAAGACACGAATGAACCTGACCACATATTTTGTTTTCATGTAAACCTGATAGATATATAAGCTTATCTCGTCTAAGCAGGCTTTATCCATAAGAGCAAGAAGTCAAACCAGTGTTAAATTTTATGGAGACGACGACGACGCGGACGACGGAACGTGTAGGCAGTTTGAATAAAGAAGTTGAAGTTGATCATAATTGTGTCATAATTGAATCTGTCACTGTCAAGCATCTGTCAACTCTTCGGGTTTCATTTCGTTTGTTGTTGCTTGGGTAAAAAATTCGCAAAATATTTCTTGCTGGTGTTGTTGGTGGATCGATTGACCTTGCTAAAGTTACAAAAAAATCGGAATCATTAGATTTTTGTGATATTCTCCAAAGGAGGTAAGTGGTTTTCTTGTTTACGACTTCTAACTTCTTTATATCCAGTCGATTTTCTCAGAATTCCAGCCCATTGAACACACGTTATCCTTTCTTACTAGGTAGGTAGGTGTAGGTAATTCTTTCCGTGTCCGTCAATCGTCATGAATGAGTAATTTAAAGGTTTAAGGCAACACATGGATGGCAAAATCTAGCTCCTTACCTCGCCATGCCTTTTTAGATTTTGATTCTAGTGTCTTACTTATTGATTGATTACTCATGGTCATGCAATTACTTATTTTTATATCTATATAGGTATCTACCTTTATTGGTACCTTTATTATACCTTTATTGGTATCAGACTTAGGACTAGGTAGATTCATACTCCTCTGAATCATGTGAAGAAAAGTAGGTAGGTACCTATCTTCTCATTTGTAGTAAGACTTTTAGTTATATGATAATCAGACATAGTGTAATAAAAACAAATGTTATAATCCAATTAGTTGTACATAGGTAGTGCCTTAATGTTCTTTCTAAGACAGCAGACACTTGTAAATCCTACTCACTCGAAAACAGATTTTGATTTACAACTTCTAAATTAAGTTGTAGATAAATGCTATTGGTACATGTTTGTGAATTGTGAATGTCAAACTCATAAAATCAGGAGTTTAAAGGGTGAATATATTTTTTCTAATAGCTCATACAATAGTTGAATTGTACAAATTGTTAACATCCTGTTGTAGACTGCACATCCCGAGTAGAATGTATAACATCAATTTGTCTGTGTTGTAAATAAACTTTACCTTTAGCTACGTAGTTCTTTGTCCTACTCTTTTCCTAAACATGGGACACTTGTTAACTTCTTTTTTCTTAACAGTCAATGCTATCAGCCAACTACCTAACACCTTCTTATGATTTAGCAACCAGAGTCTCAGTCTACATCTAGGCTTAAAAGAGGGTCCTTACTTCACTATTTAGCATACCGAGTCTACACTAATATTATAAAGTTGTTTGTTAGTGAGTTTGTCCCAACTTGAAAATTCTTTCACAAATATTGTGCACTATTTACTCTATCCTGGAGTTAAAGGCTATGTTTTATCCAGGTATCACATGAACCAAACCGCAAGCTGAAGGTGGTTTTTACTGGTTTGTAACTTGGTACATTACAATCTTAATGTAGGTAGGATGGAAATGCCATGATATTATTTTTGGAATTCTAGTTTCCTTCCTACTTGCCTCAAGGAAGTATCATGTAGTTAGTTGTTAGCTACATGGTCATTGGTCTGTAAATGGCACAGTCAAGCATGACTCAATTGGATTAAAGTTTAATTTAAATTCCTGGTAATGTGTAGATAATATTAAATTTTAATCCTACTAATATTGAGGTGACAGTTTGTGAGTATGGTATGTTAACTAACATGTTACAATTACAAGGTTTTTTACAAGGTTATAAAGTACATAAAGGTGAACGCAGATTTGGTTCTCTGTCGGGTGTATGCATTACAAATCCTATCCTACTTTGAACTGGTGGACCAGCCCTACCGTGAGTGTCCACGTCTCAGGTCCGTAGGTCATAACGGGTAGGACGCGCTGGTTGAAAACTTTCGTTTTCAAGCATTGCGGTATGGATGACGAGAAGACTCGACGAAGTTTTCCGAACGCTGCCCAGCCTAGCTGAATCCTCCTCTTGGCATCCTTCTCGAAATTGTTCTTACCTAACCGCAAAATCTGCCCGAGGTAAGTGTACTCGGAAAAAAAGGTGGCCATGTACGACGACCAGTCCTGGATCAATGTGGCCATTGATCATGACTTTGGTTTTATCCAAATTCATGCCAAGACCGATGCATCGCGAGGCTGTGGCTAGGCCATCCAGCATCTGGTTCAGCTCCTCTAGCGACTCCGCCCTATAGACTATGTCATCAGTGAATCATAGGTGCGAGATGTAATCGCCGTTTATGTTAATGCCCTTCCTTTTCCAGTCCAGCGTCTTAAAAATATCATCCAACGCGCTCGTGAACAGTTTCGGGATATGACGTCCCCCTGTCTCACTCCTCTGTGCAATTGGATGGGTTTAGACTGCTGGCCCCGTACTTGAACACTCATGGCGGCCTCGTAGAGACATCTCTGCACCTCGATATAACGATAGTCTACTTGGCAACGCTGTAAGGATTCCAGAACAGCACAGATTTCGAGTGTAAGGCCTTCTTATAGTCCACAAAAGCGAGACACAGGGGCTGGTTATACTCTACGGACTTCTGTATAATCTGCCTTACTGTGTGAATGTGGTCTATGGTGCCATATCCTCCTCGGAACCCGGCTTGTTCCAGTCAAAATGTATGGATCACTCAAAATCTAAATATATCAGATAAAATAATAGGCAACTTTTTATCAACATCTAATTATGGCTAAACAGCCTCTAGATAAGAAGGAGGAGAAAACAAACTTTTTATCCAGAGATAAACACAGAACAGAGAAAAAAGCTCATGAAGAACAGTAAAATGTGTTGCTGAATTTCGATTTCCAAATATAAATATATGAGATTACATAATAATCTGCATTCATTCATAGTGAATTACCTAGTATGCCCATAATCCCTTAACATAAGAACAACATAAGTTTAATAAATAATGCTGATCGATAAAAGTATTTCGACTTCCAAAATTAAGTATTACTAGTACAGCCATTTTTAACTTTGAAAACGTTTTTACCTACTGTGTATCATTTTATTTTACCGTATACGGTTCGTGTTAGTTCATTCCATAAACACATCAATTCTGTTAAGGAACACCACTCGTCTGGAAGCCCACTGGGCCCGCGGCAATTATGGCACTATGCCAACGGCAGCCTGCTAATATCTACAGAATCCGTGTGCATAAGTCACGTTTCTACATTCTGTACGAAATCCTCTTCAAATCTGAACGTAAATATATATAGAAAACTCGCGGCTTTGCTGGCTGACAGTCCGTGTGAATTTTGTTTAAAGTTTTTATTCAGGAATATCAGACACTCATCGAAAGCCAAAGCCTCGCTCGCGCCTCGGTTTGGTTTGGCATAGTTTGTTCTCGAACCTTTTAAAACATCCTCGACATCAGTGACCTACAGTTTTTTAAGGAATATTGCGCTGCTAAAAAATACGCGCTGTTACGCCCCAACTTTTAGTTAGAGTTGACCCCTTCATCAGCACACATACCCACGTCCACTGATGAACGTGGCTCCCCCATACAAGGGCATTGTGCTGAAAATCATAATCACCACGCTTGGCAGGCTGATTGGTATCGCAGTCGGGGTTTTAATAATACACCGATGGAAATTGTTACCCTTCCTGTGGTTCCATTGGTCGACTCTTACGACTTTCACGAGCTGTGTGAGAGCCCTCTAGGCTCGATTCTTACGCCGCGACACCACGGCCGGCCACGGTTAGAGTTTGATACCTTCCTCAATTTATGAACATAGACGAAGTAGGAGTCGTCCACTAGCTTAATCCTGTACAATGTTCAATATCCAGTACTTATAGGTACGATTGCTTTGGGACGACCGACGGTTGCGAATGTAATACTTTATAGCCGGAACGCTCTCGTGTCGTTTTACAACGGCCCTGCTTCACAGAATATCTTAATCGGAATTATCGAGTCCTTAAAATATTATGGCTGTTATACTGGGCCGGAATTATGAATCGGCTGTCTAGAAAATTTAACTCCGTAACTCTCCGGTTTGTATATACGAATTATGGAGACCGTGAGTAGTTGCAATGTATACGCTTCTACAACAACAGAAGCGACGAATCACGTCGCTTCTTTACTTTTGTCTACATATATATAATTTGACCTTTTCTAAGTGTACATTTATTGTATTTATGGAAATAAAGAGATTGGATTTGATTTGAGTTCGTTAGGTCAAAGTCAAAGTGCTTTATTTCCTTTAGACCTTACTCTTGGATACGTCACAAAATTCACAAAGGTCACGGCTTAAATTAAAAACTTAGCCCGTGGATTTCGTAAGTCTACGAGAGGAAGGACAGCAGCCGCCTTCTGTGTATTTGTAACACCTCTACTGCGATCACCAATCCGCCTGCCTCTTTTGGGGGAGGCAGGTTCAGCAGTGGACGTGTTTGTTGTATTGTTAACGTAGTTCTGGTTGTCTTGATTTTTACAACGGGATTACAGAAAACGTTTTTTTATTGTAGCTGGGAAAATGGTTGAACAGCAAGTTAGGAAACCGCTTGTAGAAGCTCATAGAATAAACCGCCAAGTGCGTATCGACTCGCACACGAAGGGTTCCGTACCGTAAAAATCCAGCAACTTTTTCAGAGAACATCATATATTCACTTGTCCGGTGACCCCTTTAAATTTTCAACTTTCTTTTATTGCAGTTGAACTGTTATTTATTTATAGAAAGTTTCATGTGCCCACCGATTGTAGTTCAAGAGATACAGTCTTGACAAAATAAGAGAAAAAAAGCAAAAAAAAAAACATGTTTTTTGTATGGGAGCCCCCTTTAATTTTGATATTTATTTTATTTTTATTATATGTTGTTCTAGCGGCAAGAGAAATACACATTCTCTGAAAATTTCAACTTTCTACCTCATACGGTTCATGAAATAGAGCATTGTGACAGACGGACGGACAGCGGAGGCTTTTTTTTTATTATTTTCTTAGGTTGGCTTTTGTGTCACTACGGCCATGATAGGCCTATTGTGATCGCCACTCGAATGTTCAGCCCTGAAGCTGCGACGTTCATAGTTCGCCACTAACCCTTGCAGCTGCTAGGAACTGTAGGATTTTCTTCGGGGTGATGGCTCGTAGCTCGTCTGGGCTGTCCAGGTGCTTGCCCAGATGGATGCTACGTTTTTGCATCAGTGCTCTGCACTCTCCTAGCAGGTGGAGAGGCGTTTCCTCCGCCTCTTCGCAGACAGCGGAGGCTTAGTAATAGGGTTCCGTTTTCACCCTTCGGGTACGGAACCGTAAAAGGGATATAGGCACTTGAGTTCCTGAAAACCAGAAAAGTTTATTGACAAAATCAACGATCAATCGTTTGGCAAACTGGTCAACCTATCTCCATTTAAAATCAACCCATTATGCAATACACTTGACAAGAGATTTAACCATTGATTGTTAATTTGAAAGAGGTTCTAGCGTTAAAGAAAACGGCTGTATATCTTCAATAAGTGTTACTTCACATCAAACTTCACTTCACACTGATATATAAACGCGAAAGTTTGGATGCTTGTAATCTCTTCCCTCCAAACTACTGAACGAATCGGGCTGAAATTTTGCATAGATGTAATACGACTACTTTTTTCCCATAATCAGTCTCCATAGGATAGGATACTTTAAACGTTTCGACAGAAACAACGCGTGCGAAGCCGCGGGCAAAAACTAAATTTTAATCAATTGTAATGTTAATCCACTGTTACATTCAATAGAAAAGACTACCTCACCCCGCAAGTCTTCAGGCATTGTTTCCTATGTTGTGTCCTATCCTAAGCTTAGCCGCCAAGTTTGGTTTAGATAGGTAGGTACTTACAGTAAATTGGGTAAAGTTTGTACGTGATTTGGTAGGTAGTTAGTGTATGCTATAATTAATGCAACTACACGATCTTCCTTGGGCGTAGGAACATATACACTAGCCAAACTCGATGTAGAATGATTCTAAACAAACCGCGCACCTAACCTAAAATTCATTCTGATGCCGCGTCAAAAAACGTAATTCTCAAAGGACTTCTCTACGGGATTCTCTAGCTTCAATAATATTGCTTATAATTTATATCTGAAACTCAACGAGTGAGTGAGTTTTAGTTATTTTAGTCGTGGTTTGTTTACATGCATTCAACATCTGACAATAAAACACTTCCATGAAATGGCTCATAAACTTGCTGTCAAGCGCAGCGTAATGCTGTTTTTCTATATATGGATTTCACTAAAAAAAATATTCTAACCTATCAGCACTCATCCGTTCAATGCTGAACGTGGGGGGTTATTGCCATAACCACCACGCTTGGCAGGCGGATTGATAATCGCAGCAAAGGTGTTAAAAATACACAGAAGGAAGCTGCTGCCCTTCCTTTGGTAGATTCGGTTTCGGTCGGCTCTTACGACATGCATGGGCTGAGTTGGAGGGTTCGAATCTTAGGCTTACCCCGCACTGCGGAATCTCACTGCGCGGTTTTTTCCGCAGGATTCTGAAACATATTGAAATTGTAGCTTGAAATTCCGAAGAAAAAGTCCACGAAATTTGCGATTCGACGCGGATTACAATAAAAATAAATTATAATAATATAATCATTTATATCAGACCAGAGATCCATAGGTACACATACTACACATTTAAAAACACGATTATAATGCCCAAAAAAAAAAATCGCGCGATGAGATTCCGCTGTGCGGCGTTTGCCTTACACCGAGCTCGCCACGGCCAAATTTGAGGCTTACTTCATAATAAATGCTTCTAAAACATATTGAAAACATCACATCTGTGCTAAGAATCCGTGGAATAGCGTTTTTATTTTAGCTGCATCCGATCTCAAGGATGTTTACATCATCACATAGACACTAACCAGTTATTCTCACGTTGTTCACTGAAATACTTGACCAATTAAATGAACTAAATGTAAGAAAAAACAAGTTTCGTTTTGATTACTCGTATCTACTTATTTATAATGTAGTTCTTCTAAGAGGACGTAATTAACTCGAAATTTAAATTTTTGCAAACAAAATGCCACTTAGTTCTCTAATCAAAACAGCACACTGATATTATAAAAGTTTGAATGGATGGATGTATCTTCTTCTGCTTGTTACTTCTTCACGCCAAAACTACTAATCGGATCGGGATGAAATTCTGCATTTATATACGATAGGTATACCTGGAATAACACATATTCTACTTTTTTACCAGTTCTCATTGTATAGAAATAACCTTTGAACGTTTCCATAGAAAATCGCGGGCAGATACTAGTTTTAATTATAATGGGTACTCGCCGTTGTATATCCTCCTCGTTTATCTTCATTCCTCGGGGATTTTGTAATCAGTAGATAAAGTGATCACAGATTTAACCGGGGTGGAAGCGGCTTAGCTAGATTACGCCCATCTTACTACGCACTAACGTTGTCATGTAGGCAGGTCATTAATATGTTATAGTGAGCAGCTGCCCGCGGATTCGCACGCGCTTTTTAGGTAGCTTATATCCATCCTCGGGATACCATCTACCTCCCTGCTTTTCACTGAGATCTGTTCAGCCGCTTAGGCGTGAAAAGGTAACAGACAGACAGACACTTTCGAATTTATAATATTAGTATGGAATCGATGTAAACAGGTTAAGAGGCCTATTACAAAAAAAAATCGAAAGATTGCACGGTTTCTTCGTCAAATTGTATGATTTTTGTTTGTTGCTTGAAATAATAATCACTTGTTAATAATAGTTCGTTTCCTCTACTACAATAATCATAAAACAAAGCTTAGAAAACTTATTTTTTTATGTAGATATGATCATGTTCCGACTGGTATTGATATGGATGAGTTGAGCTACCTGTAGATTGTTTGGATTGTTTGCAACAGTTTGCAGTTAGCTTAATTGTTTGAAACAGATCTCCGAGTTTTTGCCTAAACATGCATCGGGAGAATTATTTATAACTACATAAAACATGAAGTTTTCTAAAATTTTTTTTATTATTTACTAGCTGCAGCCCGCGGCTTCGCACGTTTTTTTTTTCGGAATAAAAGGTAGCCTATGTCCGGCCCCGGGATACCATCTACCTCGCTGCCAAATTTCACCAAGATCCGTTCAGCCGTTCTTGAGTTATAAATAGTGTAACTAACACGACTTTCTTTTATATATATATATATATATATATATAGATAGATAGATTGTAGTAAAGAAAACGAACTATTAATAACATGTGGTTATTATTTTAAGAAACAAACGGAAATCATACAATTTGACTATGAAACCGTGCAATTTCTCGTTTTTTTTTTTGTAATAGTCTTTTTTACATAGCCTGCCCGGCTTTGAGTACTATAATAACGAGTATAATAAAAATGGAACCTTGGCTACCTTAAACTCCTTAGAGTAAGACAAAATAATATCCTTGTTTCTGTTATTCCTGACACAAGTCAAACAACTATTCTAAACTAAGAACTATATATATAATTATAATTGTATTTTTGACACAGCTCTATCTGTTCTTTTATCTACCACATTCTTAAACTTGTTTCTGCCCGCGGCTTCGCACGCGTTGTTCCTATGGAAACATTTAAAAGTTATTTCTATCCCATGGGAACTGTTTTATGGGATAAAAAGTAATTAATGATTATTTATCGCGTAGGCACCTTTTGTTATTATTTCCCCTACGTTTCTATCGCGTTACCAAAAATACCAGGTAAATAATCATTAATTACGTTACTACAACGCGAAAGTTTAAAAAGTTAATGTTTGATTCCAGGCTTAGAGCTACATATTATATGCAAAATTTCAGCCCGGTCAGTTCAGTCGTTATGGCGTGAAGAGGTAACAAACATTCATATAAACATACAAACTTTCGCGTTCATAATATTAGTGTGATTATTTCTAACCTCATCCAAGAAATATTAATAGCGACCTACCCAATTGAGATTCACTAATATTGTAGATCTTTCAAAGAGGGTTTATTATGTGATAGCTGTGATAAGAAATACGTATTATAGTTGGCTGCAGCCCAGCAAACATTTTTTTTATAGGTATCTTGAGCTCCCGTTCAATTTGTCTGTTATTTAAGGGGCGAACCTAACGAGTTTGGTTGTCAGTTGTCAAGAAGGCCTAGATATCAGTACTTACGGGATCCACGTGGTAAAAAACTCGAATTACATTAAATTCTAAATTTTTTCTTTGGTTTCTTGAATATGAAAACACGATTGAGAAAAAAAATAAGATGAAAATCATGAAAGTGCACTGTTTCGCACGTAATTTGGTCGAGATCTCAGGAACCCTGCGGTCTATTGAAATGACTTATGTTTTAATTCGTAGGTTAATATTACCATTGAGTTATTATTACGATAGTAATATTATTTCAATGGTTATTACTAATTTATGGTTCCTTGAACCAGTTTCTTCATAAGTTGTGTAGTTTTCTTATAAATAAGCAAATACTTGATTTTTGCGCTTACGCCGCGCGCCGTTCCAAAAACGTATGCTCTGTCCCGCTTCTATGAATGCGAAATTCTATGTCTACTCTTTTCACAAAATGGCGCGCATGTCCTAAAACAACTCTCCAGACTGATTGTTTCTTTTTCAAAAGCCCACCGTATATTCGTTTAGTAATAAATATACGTATCTAAGCGCTCATGAGAAGTAAACTTGGTTTGGTAGCGTCGTCGTCATCGGTCGTTGTGCCGGTGCAGATCGGAAGAATAAGCTAGGGCAATTAATTCGTCAAAATTAAGTCGATTTTATTATCTATGTAAAAGTACAATCGATTCTCACCTGCATCAATCACAATATCGAAATAAGTTTATAAATTAAAGCTTAATTTTGAATGGCGCATGGCGCTGTAATTCCCTGAAGAGGTCGCTTGCGTATTAAATTATGATTCGCTCTGATCAGCAGTGATTTATTTATAACTTAATTAGTAAAATATGATATCATTAATATTACCCAGCGTTATCACTTTAATTACCCAGAATATGTCTCGGTCAGTACTTGCCAGATTTTGTTATCAGTAGCTTACGCGCAATATTTTTTGTTTTGTTTGGTTTAGTTGTAGCTCAGTTACTTGTGCGTCAATAGCGTTATTTGTCAAAACGAACTATTTCGTGCCATTTATAGTCATTGACTCCATATTTATGTGAGTTAATTTACCTCATTCTTCACTGTAAGTTACATACCATGAACCACTATCATTTATTTTCATTATGTCCTGCTTTTAATGCTTTAAATTCAGCCGGCGTTCGTTGCATGAGCCGATTTGTCGTAGCGAGCTCGACTCAGCTACGAGAGCGAAATCCGCGCAAACCGTACACCATTGCAGCGAGGATTTTCACATGGTGTCCGCGAGCATCCAGTGTGAACAAACCAGAGATTTCCACTGGTATAAATCCGGGTAGGCGACACCCGCGCTTTTCGCCCGTCGCATCCACAAATTTGTGGAGTGAAAGCCTCCCTGCACCGCGTTAGGAATTCGAGCGTGCCAAATCTTGTGTCCAACAAACTACGAGGCGGTAAGTGTACCTAACCAGAGCGCGGTGGTTCACGTACATAAATATGTACGTGAACAGACGCGCTCTGAAGTGTCAAACCGTATAAATATACGGTTTGACACTTCGCGCTGTCACGTTCACCTTGTTTCAGTCCCAGTCCGGATGAGCATGCTCAGCTACTTTCCGTAATTCGGGAGCTGTCTTTTCCATTTGCATATTTTATTTATTCTATTATGGAATGTGACTTTGTTATGAGACATTGTGTGATTGCTTGTTTTTAGTTTGTGTTGATTTTTACTTCATAATTTGCTCTGGTTTTGTGTATGTCTTACCAAATGGAATCCTTATCTAATGGGGTGCAGTGTAGCCGTAAAGTAGGTACTTAGATTGAGATTTGCTTTGATAATGTCACTGATGGTCACTATAAAAGGAGCTCAAAACTCAAATCATGGTAAATATCCCGTTGTAAATGACTTTACTATAAAAGAGGTCATTAAAGAGCAAAAATAGTGAGACAGAGTGCCGACGGACGGTATTTGACGGTAGAGGTGACACTCAGTCAGGCCGTTAGCGCCGCAGTAACAGCCTCAAGTGATATATGGGCTGCGAAGTGGCTCGGTGCCGCTGTCACTTCGCGTTTCACGTTCACGCCGCAAAAAGATAAAAAGGATTCCGAAATACGACTCACAAGTGGCCTGCCGGAAATGGGTAGAAAGTTACCGACCTCGGCTTTATGTCTGGCCATATATCTCTCGTATCGCTATCCAATTTCTGCTCTATGGCATGTAATGTCCCTCTAGGGATCCTTTTAATTTGGATTCTTTTTAATCAGCACCATTAATTCCTTACATGATTACAGGCGCGGGGGTGTTGTGATAAGTTCTAATATGTACTATCTATAAGATTTATGAGTTTTTCACACGCTCAGGGAACGTGTTCCTTCAAATTTTCGCAAGATAAACAAACGTCTATATTTTTGCTTGCAAGCTTACACATAATAATGATTAAGTATCTGTATTAGGCTTGGTTTAATAAGGGAACTGCCCTTAAATTGCGTGACTGCCTCAACCTCTGCCGTTCGACCTTCACTGACCCATGCCTGGGGTGGCACATTCGAACCATCACTTCACTCACAGACAACATTTTCAACTCGTGCCTTTCGTTCTTTTAAGCTTACGTTAAATACAACACCTTTAATCGTCACATTTTGTTGTAAATTTTTATATGGTTGGCTCATGTTAAATTTCCATTATCTAAAGCTGACATCACTACCGTAATTACGATGAATGGGACGTGCTCCACGACCTCAAAACATCCGACTAAAAGTATTCATGCCTGTGTATATCTGTGCTATTGTGTAGTTATTGGTGCTCGGGTCGTGAAAATTGACCGCCTCCTGTGAATCCCGTCCCGCCGCGCGAGAGAGCGTGTTCTCTTTGTAATCAGAGTCGTGTAGTACGTAGGTGATTTTCTGAGACGTCGTTTGTGCAATCTTACGCTGTGTCTAGAGTCGAGCTAGACTCTAGCTAGAATACGTATAGACAAAGTGTTCTTCAACTTTTCATTGGGCATCGTATAAAATTAATTGTATTATTATTATTATTTAGTTTTCGTACATTGAGCATGAGTCACGTTTATTTTATGCGCATAGATTTTTTACTTTTTGCCTTCATTATCCCAGTGAGCAATGATTTTCCTTTTTAAATTTATTTAAGTTTTGTCTATGTGTATAATCTAGGAATTGTTAGTTTTATTGCTGCAATTTCATATCCAAAACACAAACTGCTTCTGTGTCTTCAATAAAGAGAAACAACTTGTGTCATATTCGCAAAACGTTTACTTACAGTGGCAGAGCAGTAGTTGGTAACGAGGTTATACGAAACAGTTTCGGGCGAAATTGCTCGGGGAATGTAGCTAGATGTCATAAAGTTTGAGCAAAGCTGTTGGACAGACGTGTGCAGCTTTAGAATACACGTGTTGGCGACCAAACATTTCATCTCGCATGCACTTCACTGGAAACTTTGTTGGTCTTTGCAGTTTGCACATTGTTACCGAACGAAGTTCATATGAGCAGCTACTCATAGCCAAATAAAACTACTCCTGGCTCTTGTATATTGCCACTTCTTTAGACAAAGTAACTTGAAGCTGGAATCTCAAGCATACCACATTATTTGCGCCACTCAGTGATATTGCGTTGTCTTTTTCAGATTCACTATGGACTGGAAGACGGCTTTGATTACGCTCGCCTTGGCGTTTTACGCTGATGGATATTCAAGTAAGCACTCAAATGTTTATTTTAGCTTGACTAGGTTGCATTACTCCCAACTTTTAGCGAGAGAGGTCGTGCAACATTGTCTTTTTACTGTGACTAATGCAGTTCAAACATGGAGTTGCATTTACTATGCTCGGGCTGTGAATGAACATCAGGGGCATATACCGTACGTGACCCTCAAACTGCCAAGAGATATGGCGGGAATCCATTACCTAATGCTCGCATAAAACGAACATCACGCCTTCGGAGTAACAAAACAACGAGTTATGATCCGACCTTATATTATGATGCTCTTTTATTTGTTTTTATTGCCACTAAAATCTCACTTGCCGCATTCGCAATTCTTTGTCACCGTTAGAATTTGGGGGACATTTATAGTGCATGCGAACTCGATTTATGATTTTGTCTGTTGTGCAAATAATTCTCATTGGTCCCTTTTTTAATGTTGATAGAAATCCTAATTTGTAAAAAGTGTTATTCCTATAAAAAATATATTATTCCGCTTAGACGGCCTACTAGCTTCACGAATGTTAGTATTTTTGCATCTATTTCCAATTAAATTTTTCTGTTCGTATTTTTTGCTATAATGAGCAACAGCAATGTCTACAATGTCAATATTGTTTTATTTTTGTGAATGAATAACACCGGATTCATTTACCTTCTGTGTTCCTTTATAGTTTTGAGTGGGTTATGATGTCGGCTTACCTATTTGACTAGCCTATGCCCTATAACTATTGTCTATCACGGTACAGCTCATTCCAGCATCCGTCTATTATTATCTCCTTATTTTGTGTATTTTATACTATTTTGAGCTACCTAAACTACCTACTTAGCCATCCGCAATCGTTTACACTTTTCTCTTATCGATTCTAAAGCGTCTTCTCAACATCACTTACTGCACTTCTTTAAATAAACTTCCACTGAAATTCCGGTATGTAGTGGAGTATTTATTGGCTTGTCTCTCGGGCACAGCTTTCCCGAATGTATTGTAATAACAATTGCTAGGTGAATTATTAAGACGTAAAGTGCCGAGAGTTAGCTGTACAGCTGCCGTTTAAATGGATCATTATTTCACACTAGCGGATGGAGTAAATTCTTGTCCTTATCCGTACCTATTACTCTACTCCGAGGAAACTGATTTACACAAGTCCTGTTTTTTACATTCATTCAAAATTTTGGTGGCCACGCTCTTTGTTTAATGTAATGAGCTTAAGATCCGCTAGCCTATCATGCAACCCTTATAACTTTATAATCTAACTTTTAAAGTTCTCTGTTTTCGTTGTGTTACAAGATCCTCTTTTAAGGTAACCTTTTGTGGGCCGCTTCAAACTTCCTCAAATATAAAAAGTTACTCACAGTTTCCTCAATAAATATCAAACAACTTATACCTGTTCACGAAGCCTATTACAAAAGGGGTAGCTATTATTATTGATAGCGCACGAATTCTATGTTGTGGAAAATAATTCCGCGGCAAAAAGTTTTTCGCATCGCTAGGCTTTTATTACGTGTGATATTGACTCTCGAAGTCTCGAACGAGACCGCCGCGGGAATCCCAATCTAAGTATATAATCTTGTGTATGCAAATGATCCCTATTCCCTTACAAACGAATTCTTTCCCGGTCACGGCGCGTTCGGTTTATAAAAAGGGCGAAATTCTTGTAGACACAGCGGAATAAATTCATGCGAATATTATGACTTTTTCATTTTGGAACACGTTTTAGCCACACGAATCCCTTTTTATTATTCCGGTGGAGCGGCGCAGAAACGATTGTTGCGCTTGTGGTGTCTGCAGATAATACCTATATCTAAGTACCCGAAAATGATTTATACCGCGGTTAAATTGTACCGCTTCCGCTTCACGAATTTCAATGAGGAAAGCCGGTCTTTGATTTTGAACCTTTTGCTCGTGTTTTGTAAGTCCGTTGCTCTGGGCCGCGCTTAGGTTTGTTTTCTGGGCCGAGATGTTGCAAACGGTCACTGTATCCTACGACGCAATGAAGTGATTTTCTTTCCGCCCCCACTGAAATTGTTCGCGCATTCATCATAAACTTCATATCGTCTTCTACAGGGCTATTTCTCATTTCTCTCTTGCGTCTAGGTTTAGTTACTGGTACTTATCTTTATGTTAATATAACTAGTCGCGATAAATACCTACCTATGAAAAAGTAGATACCAAAATAGTAACTGATGACCACCTTAGGAGTTTGTGTTGTCAAGAGTACCTATAGCCAAACGATGTAGGTACTTTCATTTTATCAATTAACTTATAGGTTGTCTTTTCAGAGTATGGGCGCACGTGCAAAGACATAGGGTGCTTGAACAGTCAAGTTTGCGTGCTGGCTGAAGACCCTTGCAGTTTCGGCCGTAACAGCGACTGCGGTACTTACCCTACTTGCAAGAAGAAGTCCCAAGTTGAAGGTAAGCTCTGCACGAAGAATTATCTTTTAGGAATATTCGATCTTTAGCTTACTTTATTTATTCAAAAACATTTTTTATATCGTGTATGAATATAAGGTACATAATTAATTAATAGCATGCAATTATATATAATCCATCTTTGTTGCTAACATAATAATTACTTTCCTGTGATAAACTCGTCAAATGTGTAAAAACATCCCTTCAGCAAAAGTTTACTTTAATTATTCTTGAAAATATTTCGATTGTCAACTGCTTTCATTTCAGTAGGAAGGACATTTAATAATGTTACTGCCTGATATCTACTGCCATGCTTTGCTATACGCTTTAAGGCCTCCTTCCGTACTAAACAGTCGAATAAGTTCTACATCTTCCTTGGACCCTATATCTACAACCTAGTCAATGATAAACTCTCCATTTACTCCCTCCCAAGAGCGAAATGCAAAGTTACGGCCATAAACTGGCTGAAATCTATAACCTATACTGAGACTGAAAACCTACTAATTCCGCTCTTTTAACCGTATCACCTCGATTAAACCTCACATAATCTTTCAAAAAGCAAGTTAAATGCGAATGAAACAATAAAACGTGGCCAGATGCCACTTTGTTTGCGTAGAAGTAATAAGTATACCTATATGTAGTATATGAATGTATTAGGTATTATTTATTTATTTATATATGTACGATATCAAGCACGTGCTTGATAAGTGATGTACATCACTTACGCCCTACACAAACAACCACACTACACCACACACAAGACAGACATCACGCGACACACACACACACACCCTCACACACAACTACGCTGGAGTCAACAAATGTCATTAATCCTAAGCAGTAATTATTACTTTTTACTTATTTTTTTGTTTTGTACAATTCAATATTTTTTTTTTGACAACCGATGTGGCGCGGCGGGCGAAGGTCCGCCTGCGACGCAGAAGGTTGCGGGTTCGATTCCCGCCTTGCGACAAATGTTTGTACCATCTGCAAATATTTGTTCCGGGTGTTCTGGGTATTTTATATATAATAAAAAATATATATCTATGTTATGTATTGTATTAAGTTTATCAGTCATCTAGTACCCATAACACAAGCTCTGCTTACTTTGGGGCTAGATGATGCTGTGTGGATTGTCCAGCATTATTTATTTATTTTATTTATTTATTAATAAATGTATGTTAAATTAAATTCATAGTTAATAAGTTAAATTCATAGCTAGTAAGTTTCTTCATTAAATGTAAAACTAGACTACTATTACACTATAGTAAATTCCCATCGCCCGCGGAGTGAAGGGGCTGCTGACCTGTACCACAGGTTTTTTCTAAAACCTATCACAGGCACCAGTCTCTCACAAAACAGGTCATAGTTTATGGAAGATTTAAGCTGGGTTATGTTCCTATTCTTATACATTGCAATATATTTAAATCCCCCTGTATTAATTTATCTAAGTATCTATTGTGAGAGACAAATAAATGCTTATTATTATTATTACGATATACCTCGAGCTCTTAGGTACGTACATCTGTAGCAGTTTCCTGCTTTACGTAACTGATTCTTATCTCTTTAAACTCTTATTGTCTGCGCTTACATTTAGATCGATATCATTTAGAGGTCGATAGATAGAATAATTATTTAATAGAAATTCCTTTGGTTTATGTTAATTTTACGTTTCTAATTTTACAGTACATAATAATGTACTGTATATTTCCCAAATAAAACAAAATAAATAGATTTTAAATGAAAATGCTCCTCAAAAGTTAGGCGTTATAATTCTGCTTATTCAAATCCAAAGAAATAGATAGATAAATTTATTGCACCATCAATACATAAAACAATAAAACAAGAACTTAATACTAACTATATATATATATATATATATATATATACTTAGTGGGTATACTATGTATAATACATTTTCGGTAAGCCGTTGGTCCTACGCCTGACCTCTCACTAGTCGTATAGGTCTGACGTCCCATCAGAATATGAGAGTGAGGGGATAGAGAGAGCACCGGTATTTGCGCACAGACTTGTGCACAATAATATGTCCTACGCTTATGGCTTGTATCTGTTGAGACTGGCTGCCCTGGCCGAAATTCTGTTAGGAAGGACATCATCATCATCTTAATAATACATTTAGCTAGCAGCAGCTCATTGATGGCATACCATAATTCGGTGTTTTCTTTCCCAGGATCTCACGCTGAGCCATCCGCTCCTAAACCAACACCACCGCCCGTGAGACCACAATCCCATGACTCTGACCGCCCGCCTAGCTACAATCCACCAGCACCCCCAAGCGGTGGCAACCCCTATGGCAATAACTCACCCTACGGCGGCAACTCACCGTATGGTGGCAACACTGGCGGTGGATCACCTTACGGTTCAACATATGGAAGCAATAGTGGTGGCGGTTCGTCTTACGGTGGAGGATCCACATACGGTGGAGGCTCCCCATACGGCGGCAACTCAAACCCTGGTGGATCACCTTACGGAAACCCCCACGGCGGCAGTAATGGAGGCAGCAGCCCTTACGGAGGCAGCAACCCATACGGCGGTCACGCAAGCGGCGGCGGTTTACCATACGGCAGTAATGGAGGCAGCAGCCCTTACGGAGGCAGCAGCCCTTACGGAGGCAGCAACCCATACGGAGGCTCTTCAAACACGGGCGGACTTGGAGGGTCAGGCTCAAAGAGCCCACTCGATTCAATTCTCAACACCCTGAACAAATACGCCAGCGGAGGGCAAGGCGGTCAAAGCGGGCAGGGCGGCAGCGGCTTGTCCACAATCTTCGGAAATGTCCTTGGTAATCTATCGAAGAACGGCCTAGGCGGGATTTTATCTAACACACGACCTATCCAGGAGAACCCCAACTACTCCTCCTATAGTTCTAACTCTAGGAGCGCTAACACCCAGACTTATCCATCAGGGTACCAGAACCAGCCGCCTACTCAGAACAGGAACTATGCACAAAGTCATGCGACGCACAATGGTGCTATGACGTCTAAGCCGTACTCCAGCTACGGATGGAATGCTAGGTAATTTTACCTGTTCTTAATAAAGCTCGAATTGGTGGTTGCACTCTTTGCTTCGGGCACGGCTATTTTTTTGTATTTCTTTTTTTTTAATCTTTATGCACTAACTTTAAGTACCTATTTATGTGCTGAATGACCTGCTATACTTTTAATTGGTTGTTGTTGTTGTGAGCTTACTTACAATATATTTCTGTGTACCTACCGATCTACGGGAGATCCTTTATAGATTTGTACACTAGATCATGTTGAACAAGAATATAATTTTTACTGTTTAATGAATATAATTTTAATGTTTCTATATTGTAATTTTACGTGTGGAACATAATTTAAGATTTACAATGTCATGAAAATTATTCTTGAACTTTTTTTAACCTAGTACTTAGATAAGACTTTATTCAGAGAACTTATAAACATAACTATATATATATTATAACTTATAGTATACTCACAAATACTCAAATCATAAGTATTTATTGTTTATATTTGAGTTTATTATAGGGACAACTTATTACTAACACCACTTGCTTATTTAACTTATTGTCAACAAGATAAGATCAAGATAAGAACAAGATAAGATAGGTATTTTTAAAATGTTAATTGCTACAAGACTTAACGTTGTATTTCTACTAACTGTTCTATCTAATATCTATTATTAACAGATTCCGTTAAGGTTTGGTTGGCTATTATTGTACATTAACAAAAACTTAAGATTTCAGATCTGGAATCTTCAACATAAGCTTGCATGCATGTATATAACTGAATCATTGTAAATTTTAAGGTAAAGTTTTGATCATCAATTCTGCCATGGAGGTCATAATATTCTGGTTTGTAGATATTTTAGTTTTTGTTTTTAAGATGACTCTAATGGTCTAGCTTTTACCGCTGTATCTACTGTAGAGGCTAAAACACACGACATTTTTCAAGTTGTTCCTATGTATTTTTATTTTGCAAATTGCACTGAGCTTCGTTATCAAAATACTCGAATTTTATTGTTTTTAATTATTAAGTGCCATTTTATTAATACTGAGTTATTGTATTTCTATTTCAGTGTGACAATGATCTTCACGTACTTCATACACCGATATTTAAGAAATGTGATATGTATATAGTTATTTATTGTGACATCCTGATAAAAATACTTACTCATACCGTTACCTAACTTTAAGCTTTAAATATTGGTTAAACCATTTTTTATTTCTAACTTTATGCTGTCTCAAAAACATAGGTACCTAACAAATAAAAATAAAATATTGTTAATAAATATGTTGCATTAGTTTTATTCATAGTCAATATTTATAGACAGTAAGGCAATGCTACGAAGCCTACGGAGCTGAGACGTGGACGCTCTCGGTAGGGCTGGTCCACCAGTTCAAAGTCGCTCAGCGAGCTCTAGAAAGAGCTATGCTCGGAGTTTCTCTGAAGGATAGGATTCGTAACGAATACATCCGACAGAGAACCAAAGTTATCGACATAGCTCAGAGAATTAGCAAGCTGAAGTGGCAGTGGGCTGGCCATATCTCGCGAAGAACCTATAACCGTTGGGGTAAACGTGTTCTCGAGTGGAGACCGTGACTTGGCAAACGTAGTAGTGTAGGACGCCCTCCGGCCAGGTGGGATGACGATCTGCGAAAGACTGCAGGCAGATGCTGGATGCGGCAAGCTAAACACAGGGCGCTATGGCGCTCATTGGGGGAGGCCTATGTCCAGCAGTGGACTAAGGTAAGTAAGGGTGATGATGGCAATGCTGATGCGCTGCGTCAGATACCCACCAGGTCACGCGTCGCGTCGACCAGACGTTCTGATAGCTTTTTTAAAACCCGGATAGCCTTGGTACCCCACGGATCTAGGGTAGGATCAGCATTGCCATAAAGCGGGACAATGCAGCTAGCGTCTTGGGGACGCTTCCGACTGGTATTGATATGGTTCAGTTGAGCTACCTGTAGATTGTTTGCAACAGTCTGTAGTTAGCTTAATTGTTTCAATTGTAAATACTAGTTCTAATTTGTTTTTATTATTTAATTGTAATGTTCTTTGTCAATAAAGTTAAAACAACACAATGTTCATCAATCATTATAATAAAACATACAAAAAAATAAAGTCAGATAAATATAAAAAGATCTTTTCACCACTCTCGCTCGAAAACGGCAACATGCACATTTTTTTTTAATTGACGCACATTTACAGCATATAACGCACTAATGATTTGTTGAACTCAATTAATTCTAGACTAGAAGATACTTTTCTGCTGGGGTAATGCACACGACTTTGCTGGTCAAAAACAGTGAGCAAAATCAGGTTTTGCTCACATGTTGAATAAAGTATATTATTCAAGTTAATGAAAAAAGTTATTTGAATTCAGAATGCTGAACTAAATTTCGATGGTGTAATAAGTTAATAATACTCAGCTAGGCGCCGAAATAAAGAAAAACTACGCAATCTGCACCAGTGGAGGTTAAGTTTCTCACTGATGGCGCTGCCATCAGTGAGAAACTTTAAGACATTTTGGCTTGTGAAGACTATTCTTCTAGTCTAGAACTAGACGGACAGCGCGATCATTAAATAATCTCCCACACAGGTTTTAAATTTGTATGAAAGTTGCACCTCTCTGAGCTGTACTCATTTTAGCTTATCGAAGGGAAGGAGGTTAGACAGCGTTCAACTCCTAATAAAAAAAAACTTCCATTCATGGTTTGAAAGAGGTTTAAAGCATTTTTACCCTCCAAGGTTGTTGATCAATATGCGTTTCTGATATACAACCTCTTATAATTTACAAAATATGTTCTCGCTAGTCGTGGAAATATGTACCTATGTGAAAATATGTATAACTCGAGAGCAAATACTTTACAATATTGTTTTACTTACTTGTTGAACAAATAACTATTTTACCTAAACTGGTTGAGCAATAAATTTCACAATACACCTAGAATTACTGTTAGTAAAAATGTTATTTTCTAGTAGGTAGCTCATTCCATTGGTAGACAAGGTCTAAAAAATCTCAATTGGAAAATCCTAATCTCCAAATATATACAAAAAATTGAGAATCTGGTAAAAAAAAGATAAAACTTAACTAAAATATTCTGGAATGTTTACATTTCAATCTCTTTCATCTTATTAATACATATGTCACATCTGTGTCATTTTCATGATCGTTATAATTATTAGTGGTTACTGATTACATATTTACTGCAACCTCTAACCTTTTGACACCACTCATTATCTAATATCACTGTGCTCCCTAAACCTAGCTAACTACATTACAAACTCCAACAAACTAATGTACTTTTGAACTTATACGTAATAACTATTTTAGCATCAATTGATTTTCATCTCAGGTTTGTTCAAATCTGCCCTGACTTTTAGATGCTTAGGCCTGTGTAGCTGGTTTAACAGCAGGCCGATTATGAGAAATGTAAGCCACATTCCGTACCAATAGTGGTATACAGATGAGTAGTAGATCCAAATGCGATCGAATGTGAGCAGGAGGAAGGCAGCAGCTTGGTAGGATTCAGAGTGTGAACGAAGGAACCACATGATAAAGCCGATTATCTTCTTTTTCTGAAAAATAAATTGATTATCATTTTAGAACAAGGATCAACTGAGGATTAATATTATTAACTTAAAATAACTCTCCATGATTGACACAAGGACAGAATCAAACAGCAAACGGGACGATTTATTAAAATTAGTAAGTACGAAAGTTGACAGCAAATAATCATACAGACAAACATCAGCCCCAAGAAATTCACTGCAGGACATGGGCCTACCCCAGAAAGTGCAATGATGGGATTTGCGATGATCACTGTGTTTGGCGGGCGGGTTGTTGATCGCAGTATTGGTGTTAAGTACTCAGGTGGATGCTGCTGCACATTCCCCAGTATAATATCCCTTCGTGACATACCGTCGGCCTCATTGTTACTTCCCATCATCAGGTGAGATTGTGGTCAAACGAAGGTCTATTGAGTATTAAAAAAAAACTATCAGCCCTCAGAGTGGCTACGCACTGAACTGGTGAATCTCCAATTCGGAACAGAATATTGACGGACAGTCAATATTCTGCTCCGAGTTGGAGATTCTCGGATTCGGATCGGATGCAGTGTGTAACTGCTCTTAGTCGCCTCTTACGACATCCACGGAAGGATAGGAAGGCGCCTCATTTCTTTGCCGAAGCCGCCACAGTAAATAATATTTATTAAAACAACATCTTACCATTCCTGTAGCCTCTTTATAGTACAACTTGTAGTAAATATCTTCGGCCATCAGATAGAAGGGACAGGCGTAAATGCAGAAGAAATACCCAGCATGGAAACCATGCCATATAACAGACACGAATAGAGCTGCGTGGATCCTGAAACGCAAGAAATAATAATAAAAATATATTTTCATCCCATCTATTCGAAAAGATGCAAAGGGTTCCGCGATAAGTGCGAACAAAGCGGGTCATTCCAGCGCACTTAATAACAGTGACTAAATGACTTTTGAATTTGGAACACTATTAAATTAAAAAGTTTGAAAGCATTTCGCTTCAATAAAGTCCTGGCCGGTACTAAAAAAAGCGCGTGGGCCTACAAGGCATTGGCTATCTAAATTTCAAAAAAGAATACACGGAAACTTTTTATTCGTTTTGTTATTACTTTTTATCAAAATATTACAGATAATTTTAATTTGATTCACATAAATTGCATAAAAGATGAGTTCTAGCAGTAAAAGTGAAATATTAACACCAGAATTAAATTTGTAATTTGGTTATGTACCTAAATATATATATTCGCCACTACTAAAAGCATCTCGTATGAATTTTTCTCATAGTTTAGGATGAAAAGCAGAGTGTGCCACACGGTACCAAAATTATTAAACCTCGAGCGACGTACTTTGAATCCCTCGCTACGCTTAGGATTCTAAAATCGCTCTCGCCCTATATACATCATTTTGTTCCCTTACGACACAATTTACTATTAATGGAACAAAGTACAAAGGAACATGAAATTGTGTGAAAACGATAATACCTACGCGCGACACAGTTATAAAACTGCGTCACGAACATTAACGCTCTTCTCCGAATGCAAGACTATTTTAGTTCATTAGAACACTACTTCATATACATACATTAAACACATAAATCATTTGAATAACCTTTGTATTATACCTATCACATTTATCACGTACTACGAACAGGTAAACAACGCTACAAATTACCTTTATAGATAGGTACTCTTTTTAATTGTTTGTGCGACCTCAAAATAGCACTTAGACAATAATTGTGCGTGCGTAACTAGGTAGGTAGGGATAAATAATCACTGCGCAACACCTGCGACGCAAGTGTTGCGCGTTCTATTCCCGATTCAAATGTTTTTACGATCTGAAGACGTTTGTTCTGGGTGACAAAATATCTATCTATGTAATTTAAAGTATTATTTTAGTACTTATAACAGTTATCTAGTAGGTACCTATAACACAAGCTCACGCTGAGCTTGTGTTATAGGTACTTAGGTCTAGATGATGCTGTGTTGATAATATTATGATAATCACGACCATGAGACATGAGGATATATACGATGCGAGAAGGATGCTGTGTGGATTGGTCCTGCATTATTTATTATTATTATTTATTGGGAAGACTGAATTCTTCCTCTTAGAGTCCTTAATGTTGAACTTACTTCAAAGGTTTGATCGGGAAACGCTTGTAGACGACCATAGCAACCCAGTACTGGACAGCTTTGTTCCAAACCTTCATGGAATCTCGCAAGGTGACCACCGACTCGCATCCCCAAACATCCATGGACTCCACTGTGTTGAAATCGTACTGGGCTAATTTCGCTTCTTCTTCAGACCTGTAAATTAATTTTGGATGTTTGAGTGATAGCTGTTATTTTGACGAAAATTAAATACGTAAGTGACCTTTGAAGTAGGGAGATACTACGTAATGTCTGGCTGAGATTAAGCTCGATTATAGGTTCAATTTGTCGTTATTATTAAATTATGCGGTGATAAAGTTTTTTTATTAGAGCGTAAGCTTCACACTGTGTTTATTTATAAGCAATCAAATAATATCCCAAAAATGTTTTGACTTCGACTGGTCTTGAACCCGCATCTTTCCCTACTACACCACGAGGTCAAGTGACGTAGAAGACGAAAAACTTTGGGACATTCATCGGACTATAGCGCCGGTGCTCCACCTACACCTACAGGGGAAACATTGAAGAGTTATCCAATCCCGTTCAATGACTCAAGTTAAGCTTAGTTCGTTTGACGAGAGGTGTCGCGTTGCTCATTTCTAAAGTTTTTTTATTATTATAGTGCGTAAGCCTCACACTGGGTAAAAAATGTTTGGGATATTATTTGATTTCTTACAATGTGGTGATATTTTATGTATAGATATTATAAGTAAGTATTTTATGAGAAACTTTCGTAGTTTAACAAATTAATTATAAATGTAAGCGGGTTAACTACGAACCTTGGTTTTGTTGGAAGAACACCAACGTTTATAAGTAGGTAATTTAGATAAGTATACTTATATAGATAAGTAGGTAAGTAGAGATGCCTATGGAGCTACTTTTATACTTTAGTACTCATTAAGAGGCGAACCTAGCAGGTTTGGTTGTCAAACTAGGCCGAGATCTCAGTACTCACTTGATCCTCGTGGTAAAAAAACTCAAATTACATAAAATTCAACACTATTCTTTGATTCCCTGAATGTGAAAACATGATTGCGAAAAAAAATTACGATAAAATAAAAAAAATAAAATAAAATATACAAAAAAAAAATAATACCTATTAATATGTAGGTATATGAAAATATCATGAAAGTGCACTATTTCGCACATAATTTGGTCGAGATCTCAGGAACCCTGCGGTTTATTGAAATGATTTATGTTTTGATTCGTAGGTTATTTATTAAGTACTAATTACTTAGTTCCTTGAACCGGTTTCTTCATAAGTTGTGTGCTTGTAAATAAGCAAAAATTTGATTTTTGCCTATGCCTATCCTTTTCACAATATAGCGCGGATTGCGCCCTCTTAAAGGAAGAAATAATTATTGGGCATGGGCGGCCCTAAGATTGGTAACTAAACTAAACCACATAATTTATATAAAAAATTTAATCACCACACATAAATCCACTGCTCAACATGCCCCAAAACAAGGCAGTATTTTGTCGTAATTACCGCGCATGGCAGGCGGATTAAACATCGTAGTGGCGGTGTAAATATACAGAAGCTGCTGCTCTTCTTCTGATAGGTTCCCATAGACGATATGCACGGCCGAGTCGGTCCACGGGCTCGATTCTTACGCAGCGACCGCCAAGGCCAAAATTACCATACAGCTGTGTAATCTAAATACCTACGTAGCCTCAGCCTTGACTTAGCCACAGATAACATAACAACCAAGCTATATTTCGTAAGCGCTACTATATTATGACTTAAGTTCAAAACAAAGGTAGTTAGGAGTGGAAATTAACTCATTTGATTGTAACGATACTACAGCGGCGCTCTGAGGCTGCAGAACCAAATGTTCCATATCCACCAATTTAGCTGGACTGGAAGTTTTACTGATTAGACAAAAAACTACCTAACACCTTCGTTCCTCATGACGCACATGGCTATCTGCAGCTCCGTATAGCGGCAGCCCGCTGCTGCCACTTCGGATCGCACCGCCGAGGCTGGGCCGTATACGCATTAGCCACCTCACATATTATCTCTGGTGGGAGGCCTAAATTGCTAAGGCCAATATTAGTAATGTAATGAACTTACATTCCTTTCAACCTTGCATATTGCACAGTAGGTCCATGCCCCGTCCTATTTTTGCCCTCGACAGGATAGGCGCCCAAGCCAGCCGATGAACAAACACTCTCGGCTAGCGTCATGCCGGCGTAAATACGCTGACGGAAAGCTGCGAATAGGGCCCATGGGTAGAGCATCCTGTATAGGAAATGTCTGCTGTTGTGGTCCTCAGATAAAATATACTGAAATTAAAAATTAACCATATTATTTTTAAGATTAAGTGATGAATGAAAGTAATAAAGACTTTACTGGTGCTGTGTAGATTGTCCAGCATTATTTATTTATTTATATTGTGTGTACTTAATTATTATTATAAGCCTACACTATCCCACAGCCGGGCAAATGCCTCCCTTCCTTCCATATCGTAAATTCATACATACTATTTTATTAGAAATTCGAAAGAAACTCGTGTGTTTATCTGTCTGTTACCCTTTCACGCCTAAACGGCTGAACAGATCTCAGTGAAATTTGGCAGGGAGGTAGATGGTATCCCGGGGACGGACATAGGCTACTTTTTATCCCAGAAAAAAAGCGTGCATAGCCGCGGGCAGCAGTTAGTCCATTATAAATATTGAGGCCTTTGCACTCAGCTTGTTTTAAGGATTAAATTAACAGCTCATTTATGTATCAAGGCAGGGTAGTGCTTCATACAAGCGCCGCCACCTATTTTTCTTATATTAACGAATTTTCAATAATCGATTGGACGTACCTATCTTGAGATTTTTGATCCCTCTGAAAAAGTTTAGTTTTGTGTAGATTAGACAGACATGTGAAAACCGACTTTGGTGGCCAGTTCTTATCTCAGCCTTATGTAAAATTAAAACTATTACAGAGCCATTAAAAAAAGCTTATGATTGGTATCACAAACTGTCCAATAGATTAATGAAAATTATAATAATAATTCATTTATTTACTAAATATACTTACTTAAGGATTTCTGGTGAGACCCAAACTAAGCACTAGGCTTGTGTCTTGGGTGTCAGGAGAGCACTAGTTACGACTTTTTGAAGTTTTTATGGACGTATGAGGTACATTATTGTGTTTAAAAGTTAATATAAATTTGTGTAGAATAAAAATTGCCTTGGATGCACAAAGGCAAGGCCAAGTCTTTTTATGTGAGAGTTGGTTGGAACTAAGGGAATCCTATAAACATGTCTGTTCTTGATTTTGTAATAATCCGAGCGCAATCTTCTGTGGGTCTTAAGACCTGCGGTTAAGACAAAGAGCTGTTGGACGCGAAGGGCCTTAAATTATTGAAATGGGTTGTCATTGGGAAACTGAAAAGGTTTATTTAAGGAGACTTTAATTAGTGCGCGTTGTGCTCTTTATAGCTGAATGAATGAGCTTTTCCCAGCACTTCCCCATACAGAGATGCAGTACTGAATTATCGTTTGGAATAAGGAAGGACTTACACCATTTTCAGTACCTTTGGAGATCTACAATCTCAAAGCCTTTTCATAACATAGATCAACTTCTTTACTCACTCTGATATGTTTGAGAGGTGTTTTTTGTACAATAGATTTTCATCAAGATTTCGTCAATTTCTTTGCTTAACGTAAATATATATGAAAAAATAGGTGATGCCGCGAGTGTTAAGCACTTCCCTGCCTAAAGCAATTCCAGTCAGGTTAATACCAATTTTTAACTAAACTACATTTTGTTCTATAGGTACTACACACACATATCTTACCTCCAAAGGCCAAATATTTGAGAAGGCCAAGTACAAAGATATGTAAAGAGGAACCATTCTCAAAGCATTGATTGTGAAACCAAGGCAGTCTACATATTTGCAGTATGGCAAGAAGAAGTAGTCATTAAATGTTCTGTATCTATAATAAGGACCTGAAACAATTAATAAAGAAAAAAAGTGGTACTATAATAAGGACCTGAAACAATTAATAAAGAAAAAAAGTGGTACTGATTTTAAAAAAAAAATTAAGTAATTAAATTATTATGTTCAGAATTAAATTGCTAGAATTTATTAAACTGGACAGGGTGACATGTACAGCTATATAAACAAACTCCAAATAGATGTAAAAAAAAATTAACTAGGCATTTACTGTAATTAAAAGATTTTCATGACAACAGGTCTTAGTCAGTCAGCTTACCAGTCAACAATCCAATATAACAGTATGTATAATGGAACAGATCTATAAAACTTGGATTTATCACTTCTGTAAAATCAGGATCTTTGTCTGTTCTCTGAGTGTTTTCATCATTTTTCTTCACCTTCACAGTAGCTAGCCATGAACCATTGATCTCAAATGCAACACCAACCACTCGGAGCACTATGATCATTTCTAAGAGATTTGTCTGACCTGATGGCAATGCTAGGCCAAACTTATCAGCCAGCCGAAAGAAGAATAGGTATCCAAACATAAACAGAAATGTTAGAAAGTGGCAATATCTGAAAACAATAATTATTTTGTTACATTGTAGTTTCTTCCTGCAGCAACGCACATGTTGGTTCTATGGAAACATCTAAAGGTTATTTCTATGCCATGGGAACTGATTTTGATGGATAAGAAGTAGCCTATGTTTTATTTCAGGCCTAGAACTACCTGAATGCAAAATTTCAGCCTGATCCGTTCAGAAGTTTCGGCGTGAAGAGGTAACTCACACCCAAACTTTTGCATTTAGAATATTAGTGTGATGATTTTCAAATATAGGTTAGAGCAAATGTCTTAAAACTTGATCTTTGCCTATGCAATGCAAGACAGCATTGATGATAGTATCATTATGTACCTACTTACCTACCTACTGCTAGGCTTTGATCACAGGCCTTGATGTTGTAGAAGTGCTAGAAAACATAAATGTAAAATAACTCATTCTTACCTGACAGAAGCAACTTTTATCACAATTATTCCTATGAATGCTGATACGATAGGATGAAAGGCATTTCTGCCAGATACAATGACAATCAATAAGATGCCAAGAAGGGAACCGACCCATTTCTTCAAGTTTATATCGATAATTCGCCTATAGTAAGGGCCGACCGCCACGCTAAACAATAGCAGGGATAAATAGATGATGTCATTTTTATTTTTAGCTAGAAATGAAAGCATTCCTCCAAATAAAACGCTTTAAAGCTAGGACAAGAATACTTAAGGTAGGTACTGAACAGACACACGGACACAACACTGAACACACACAACAAACAAGCAAGCAAGCAAAGTGAATAAATTGTTGTAAATTTTGACGTGTGCTGGGCTGCCAACTCTAAACATAAAAAGCGTGATGTGACAAATGTAAATTACACATGGCGAATGCGGATATTCTATGCGCTCACATTCGCGAATGCAAACATTGACTTTACAAACCAATTTACCACCAATTTCTAGAGCTTTTTCCGGCGCTTTCACCCGTAAACCACGCCGAGACGTTCTTCAGTAAACCAATTGTGTTGAAAACAAAAAATTAGGTAAGTACTAAGTACCTACCTATTTCGGTTGTTTACATAAAAAAATATATAAAATCAATATTTTTTTTTTAATGTGTCGTGAAAATGATTTGCTACTTTTTAACTTTCTTGTTTTTTGAGACTTCAATTGAGTTTGTTTAGGTGGGTTAGCGCAGAGTAGGTATGTACGCTCAACCAGTAGATATTCAGAGTGATTCATCATACATAATCATCAAACTAGTGGAGGAATAAGCTGACACCTTTAGGTAAGTCTCATTAAATAAGTTTAGCTAATGAATAGTGCAACTTCGGGAACCTACTCTGCTTGTGGCCGACACGCAGTTTGCCGATTAGTTTTAATGATAGTAGTTGATGACCACCATCTCACTTATGTAAAAGGAGAAAGATGTGACAATATTGGTTCAGATGTGGAAAAATCCATCTACCCACCTTTGTTTCTGTACTCAGAGACCCACCTACGTGTGGAAACATTAAAAAGGCGATGACATTGTGAACCGTGGACTAATCCCTTGTGAACTGTCAGTTTAACCTATAAGAATGACTGTCTAAAACGCAACTTTTGTCAATGTCAAAACGTCAGTATTGCCAGTCAGCCAGCCAGCTGCCATGCCGATGCCAGCAGCAGCAGCGAGAAATCAAAACAAACCGAACTTATTAATAATTTTTGTGATGAATTGCTAAAGTGTCGTGTCGATCATGTTTCCGAAAGCACAAGGCAAAATTAATGAGACAAAATTAGACGAAGACTCTAAAATTAACATCGCCAATGAAATAAATCTAAAAGTTGGAAGCGATATCAGTGATCTATCAAACGCAGAAGATTTAGCAGCTGAGTTGCTTCGAAAGAAAAACAATATCGAAACCTGCGTAAGTATTTTATATTTATATAAGTTCTAAGACTATGGTGATATGTAAGGCAGTCTCTTTATCTCTTCGGCATTATTATGGGTACATCAGTCACTTTCACTGATTTTATCAACCGCTGTGGGTAAATCTTCATGTTCATAGGGTCTGAATGCTAAGCTATATTGCAACTACTCACAGGCACGACCCAGGGAGAGGTCAGGCACAGGGCCCATAGTGTGCTTTCTTAAGCAAGGCCATCTTCCTGACTTTCTGCTACTATGAACCTTTTATAAGAGAGTGGGGGAAAAGTATCTGCGTTTGTGCATACACTTGTGCACTATAATATGTCCTGCCCAGCCCACATGGCTAGTCTCCGTTGACTGGCTGCCTTAGCTGAAATTGGCTAGGCGGACATCAACATCACCATCATGCTAGAATATCAATTACTATATTTGTTTCAACATTGGTTGAATTGCACATTGTGAACTACTTTCACATAGATCAACTATGTGTAGGTATCTAAAGATAACTAAATTTCTGCATTTTACAGCTATTAAAGGCTCAAAATGAGGTTCCTAAACTAATTGCGACAGCAATCAAGAAAGGAGAAATAAACTCACGTGAAATAGAGAGTCTTGAAGGAAGAAGTGAATGTTTGAAGGAGCAAATTGACTCATTTCTTGAGAAAACCAAACCTTTGAATGAAGAACTGGAAAAAAGGTTTTATGCCATCAATAAGCTCAATCATGTACTTCAGTATTTAAAATCATTTGAGAAGATAGAAGACCTAAGGTAAATACCTAGCTCGTAAACTAAGTAACCAGATTGTGTGGTGGGTTAACATACGGGGTTTAACATAATTAATATGTGGCACAAGGTTTTATATTTGATCTTTTTTTAGCCATCAAATGAAACAGTGTAATGATGACGAGCAACTGGTTGTATTGTATGGAGAACTGAGGTCTTTGTGCAAAGAATACCAAGGAGGTCACCGTGGGGTATACTTGAAAGAAAATACTCATTATTGGCATAATGTGCTCAAGGATAAAATATCAAAGTAAGTAAGGAACTGATCTGTGTACATAATGCGTGATTCAGAAGTCTTTTGTGCATAATCCCAACAATGGTTTTAAATAAATTCTCTGGTTTCACAGTTATCTTAGTAAACACCAACAGTACACTAAGCTCTCTCGCGATGATAAATAAATAAATAAATAATGCTGGACAATCCACACAGCATCATCTAGCCCCAAAGTAAGCAGAGCTTGTGTTATGGGTACTAGATGACTGATAAACTTAATACAATATATAACATAGATATATATTTTTTATTATAGAGGTATATAGAAAATACCCAGAACACCCGGAACAAATATTTGCGTCGTAGGCGGACCTTCGCCCGCCGCGCCACATCGGTCGTCGATGATGGTTCGACATTGTCATCTGACATATTACCAGTCATGACTGGGGTTCCGCAAGGATCCATTTAAGGACCGCTGTTATTCGTATTGTATTCAGCAGATATTCAGCGTCATATAAAGTATTGTCAGTTCCAAATATACGCGGACGATGCGTAGCTATATATATCATGTAAGCCCTCGGATGTTGATGAGGCAATAAGGAAACTTAATAGTGATTTATGTAATATAGCTCAGCCTTCTAAATACAACAGTCAACCCAACAAAAACCAAATATAATATGGTCTTTGGTAGCTAACACCAACTAGTTAAGTTCAGTCCAAGTATCAATGTGGAGCTTATGAAACCGTCCGTTGAACGCGTGTACGAAGCGCGTAACTTAGGTCTACATATGGACTGCAATCTTCGCTTCGAAAAACATGTAGCTGATACGGTAGCCAACTGTTTTTACAGGCTGAAAGTCTTATATAGAATGAGGTCTCATGTTCAAATGGACCTACGAATTCGTCTAGTTGAGTCACTTACACTATCCAAGTTGAATTATTATTTTGTCAATAACTGAGTAATAGTTATTTTTTAAATTCTTATTTTTTTACAGACATTATGAGGAGGTTCTAAAGCAGTTGAAGTGGCCATTATCATTACCAGCAGAGCCTGTACCAAAAGAAATTCGGTTGAAGTTTAGTAACCTCACTAGATTTTTATTTCTTATCCAAGAACCTGAAGACCTTATTAATACTACTACTGCTTCTGAGGATTTTGCACCAGGTAGGTACCAGGTAGGCATAAATGCCTTACCACTCAAAAGTAGATAGGCGCTGATATTCTGCCCAAACCATTAAAGTCACAAGACCCTGTGACCCTACAATTGTTTGGGATTTTCGTAGGTCCATGTCCGCACGCTTGAAGCACTGTACCAAATCCCATACAAAAATGGAACTATTCGATGATATCTCGGTACTATCGAGAAACAAAACACAGAGCTCAGGTCCTGAAAAACCTATAAGTAGTCAATATTCACGTAGTTCGTAGCACTCTTAAGCAAGTTAAAATTGCAATGGCCTGGGCTGGAATTCCACTGAATTAATTGCTTCACCATAACAATGTTATCGTCTCAGAATGACACATTTTGGCATTTCACCTCTGATAAAAAAGAACTACAGATGGAAGAACGCGTGTCAAAAGTGTCAAGGTTGAAACCAAACCATCAAACTTTCCTTGCAAATAGCACCGCACGCACTATCTAGACTTTCTTTCATCTATGGATACTATTAAATAAATAAATAATGCTGGACAATCCACACAGCATCATCTAGCCCCAAGCTAAGCAGAGCTTGTGTTTGGGTACTAGATGACAGATATACATACATAATTGGTATGTCGGGTGATAATGAAACGACCGTTTAGCTCCGTAGCTGGTTTATTACTGGGTTAGATACCCACAAGCACACGTATATATTATGACAATCTCACAGCTAGGTACATACGGTACATCTTCCTCCAACATTAATTTGGGAAACTGTAACAATTACAACAATACCATATTACTTATTTATTAACCTAAACTAACTACATCTACATACCTACTTAAACAAACTTCATAAAACTAATTGATTTTCGCTCCCTCTTAGAGCGCACGAGCGGCGCTTCATTCGCAGCTAGCTAGCTAGCTAGTGTCACTATTTACCCGTGCTGCCACATTCGGTATCACAACAGACTCCGCCGGTAGAGGCTCCGCAACTTTGCAGGCCTCCGCCCACTCCTCATCCATATCATCAAAAACTACGTTTTAATATAAGCTAACATTACCATAATAATAATAAAACAACAGCATCGTCATACATTTTATTAACAAAATTACACTTCTAAACAGGGACCCCTATTACGACAAACGTGAATTTGAGCGTAAATTGGGCGTCGGCTGACAGGCCCGAAATGGGCCTCTGCACTGTTAGATAGATATTTTTTTATTATACGTAGAAAATACCCAGAACACCATGAACAAATATCTGCAGATCGTACAAACATTTGTACCGAGGTGGAAATCGAACCCGCAACCTCCTGCGTCGCAGGCGGGCCTTCGCCCGCCGCACCGGGCCGGTCGTCACATTGTCATAGTAAAGTGATTAATTAGCAGAATTCGGCCCCTGGTTTCTTTCTGATTGGTCTTATTCCAATCTTAATATATAAAAGAACAAGCGATTTTCTGGTCGCCCAGCCCAAACCGCTGAAGCTAGAAAGCTGAAATAATAATTTTAATTTTACGTTTCTAATTTTAGGTATTATGTACTGTATATTTCCCAAACAAACAAAACAAAAGAAAACAAATTTGAACAGCCGGTACCTGATAAGTACTACACAGCCTCCCGCTAAGAAGGGTTTTTGGAAATGGGTGAAAAAAGGGGGTTAAAGTTTATTTTTGGTGTTATTTGTAACTCTTCTAACTTACAGAGAATACTAAGAATACAAAACTATTAAACACGTATTTCAGGATTTAAAAAAGAAATCTGAAAATGAGGTAAATCGGGTTATTAAAGTTTGTGATTCGTAATAAACTGTAAAGTAAATAATGATACATTTTTTTTGTTTTATAAAACTACCCCTAAGGGGTGTGCAATCAATTTCCATGCGGGCGAAGACACAGGGTGCAGCTAGTGAAATACAAAACTATGCGCTGTATTAATAATTATTTCCAATAACTTCAGACCAAGAGCCATGTCTTCCCGTAAAACTCCTCCTACGACCATTGAAGAAGAGATTCGCATTTCATTTCACCGGGTCCCGGCAAACTGCGCGCATCGACCGGCCGGAGTGGTTCCTTACTCAGACGCTGACCTGGATCAAGGTTCATCAAGAGTTTATAGGGAAGAATGTGCAATCTGTGGCGCACAAACTTGATTTGAAGAATGTTCGAGCTGTGGTAAGTTTAGCACTTACCTACTTCCAATAAATAAATAATGCGGGACAATCCACACAGCATCATCTAGCCCTAAAGTAAGCAGGGCTTGTGTTATGGGTACTAGATAACTGATACTAGATAACTGATATTACTTAATACGTTACCTATATCCATAGATAGATAGATGATGATAGATGATGCTGTGTGGATTGTCCAGCATTATTTATTTATTTATTTTTATTATACATAAAAAAACTAAGACCCGAAACAAATATCTGCAGATCGTGCAAACGTTAATCCCGAGGCGGGAATCGAACTAGCAATCTACGCACGCACCTTCGCCCGTAGCGCCACATTGGTCGTCAATAAATTAAAGTAGTAGTCTGGCAAAAAAGTCAATGTGCAGGCAGAGCTGCGGATGGGTTGATGACAAAGAGAGAAATGCCAACAAAATTGGATGTGAACAGCCCAAGACCGATATGATTGGCTCAAATTGGAGGAGGCCTACACCATGCAGTGGGTATACAGGCTGATAAATCATCGTGCTAGACGTCATCATCAGGTGATGATGATGATTAGTCTAGCCCGGTAGAAATGACTTGGGTATTTTTAAACATGACTGATTGAATATGCGTTACCTACCTGTGATCTATCAGCCCATCGTCAGATAAGTTGAGATTTGATAAATCAACTTGGTTCAAACAGAAATCAATTCCTAAAAATTACACTCGAAGTTTAACTCAAAAATCTCAAAATACCTTACAGGACTCTCGGATACGTCAACGTTTTTAAATTACATATAAACTAGGAAATAAAGCGATCACTATTTTGTTCACTTCAATCTTTTTTAAGATAAAGTAAAGAACCTGACTTCTACTCTAGTTGAATATATTTATCTTCAGTGAGCAAATACCTTTAATTATTTGCCCATAAATTTCCAGGAAGAATTCAACGCAGGCCTAATATCCCTAGCAGCTGAAAGACTGCACACAGTCCTAGCCACCTACCACACGCAAGGTTCCAAAGGAGAGTTGGACGTGGACGCTGCGTTCGCGCACGCCGTCGATGAGACTCTAGGGTTCAATAGAGAACTGACAACTGTCACCGGCAAGGAGGTTAATAGTGTGCTGTCAGTGCTGACCAGAGCTGAAACTATGTTGCGGTGGCTGTCGGTGGAGAAGAAATGTAAGTGATATGATATTTATTAACACACTACAGACTACAGTACACAATCCAATAATTATTAAATGCGAATACACACAAATGCATTCTTCGTCTCGATACTATCGTCAAACTGAAATCCGGGCTCTGGTCTATACAGTACTAGAACATCCTATGAAGCACTTACATAACTCCTATGTAAAGAAACATTGTCAATTTCAAAGCTATTTCTCGAGAAACATGCGCACACCACTTTGACTCGGCGATCACGGCGTAAGAATCGATCCCTTTATCCCTCAGCTCATAGATTTCTTTAAAGGCGACCAAGGGTTTCTCTTACAAAAAGGGCAGCAGCTTACTCCAGTGTTTACAAATCTTACAGATTAACAAAGTATACAAATCTTTATATGTACAGAATACCTAATACCTAGATGTGTGGTCCAGACTAAAACATAATTAGGAAGGCTTACAAAAATCTTATCGAGAGAGAACATTTTGATTACTACCTTATTTCCTAAGAAACACTGCATAATGGATATAGCACACGCATCTAGCACCGCTACCGCACTGCACAAAAATAAGCATTAAAATATGGGCATAAACTCGTAATCTTTAGATAATATTTTTTTTGCATTGTCACAAATTGGCTTGCCGCAAGCTGCCCATGAGCTGTCTGTTATATAATGCCGTCAATATAATGCATCTGAATAATAAAAGTTATATTTGAATGCACATTTTTGTATTGTGCGGCAATGGTGCAGTCTGCGGCAACCCGTATAACCCAAAAACTGGTTACAATCTATTACAAATTTCATTGCTAATTTCCTCCAGATGCCCTAACAAAGATGGACGAAACACTGCAAAGCGAGTTCTGGAGCGAACCAGTCGCTGGTGGCGCTAACTCCGCTGTAGGCGCTTTACTTTGGGTGCCTCGAAGCGCTGATTGGTTTATTACATTGCTGAAAACAATTGAAGAACGATACGCTGTTCTACCGCAGCCCGGACATAGGTATGATCCTTATGTTTTTGCAAATAAAGTTCAAGTTAATGTTTATCAATTTAGGAACGTTGAATGTGCCTCGAAGCGCTGATCGGTGCACAACTTTACTGAAAACAATAGAAGAATGATACGCTGTTCAACCGCAGTCTGGACATAGGAAAATGGACTTTGTGGCTAAGAATTTAAGGATCGTCCTTATATTCTTAACCATACAGTTCATTTTAAAGGTTATCTAGTGGACTGAGTGTAGGCTAGTTCATTAAAAGTGCCTTGAAGCGCTGATTCGTCCTTTACTAAAGCGTGTGCTACCGGTAAGATCCTTATGTCCAGCAAAATTGGTTATGCACAAATTAGATGTGGTACGAAACATGTGCCTTGACGCTTCAAGAAACTACTCGGTTCTCTCTTGAAAACAATTCACCATCAACATCTCAGCCAAAGAACATCCACTGCTGAACATACCTCCCACAAACATTCCCACAATGACCGGTCCAGCGACAAATTTAAAATAATTGAAGTACAGTATTTATTAGCGAGCATTTTAAAACAACCTCCTGAGTTGGAAGGACCGCTACAAAATAAAGGCAGGTCAGGACCACAATTTGTCCCGTCGTTGTGGGGTGGCCTGTGTTCAGCAGTTCACGTTTGTGGGCTGATAATAATATTATAAAAGCGACAGTTTGTTTGGATGAATGGATGGATGAATAGATGGATGTTTGTTACTTCTTCACGCCAAAACAGCTGAACAGATTATGCGATGTATGTAGTTCTTTACTTCAATCAAACATAGTATACTTTTTATCCCATAAATCAGTCCTCATAATAAAATAACCTCAAAACGTTTCCATACAAACAACGCGTGCGAAGCCGCGAGCAGAAAATAGTTTGAATTAAAGTTAAAATCTTATTTCAGATTACAGTTCCTAGATTTACAGCTAGAGTTGATAGAAGAATGGCGTATCCGCTTGACTCAACTACTGAGCGCTGCCTCGGAATCTTTAGACGTAGACTCCTTTATGAACATGGGGTCTAATACGGCCCCGCACCCTCTCATTGCTGTGGTCAATGCGGCCCATCATACGCATACGGTGCTGTTGCAATGGGCCCACTCACTGGTAAGCAGTCCATTAGATTATAATCATTGTTTATGAACATAAGGTCTAATATGGCCTGCACCCTCTTATCGCGGTGCTCAATGCGGCCCACCTTACGCATAACATGGGGTCTAGTACGGCCCCGTACCCTCTAATCGCAGTGGTCAATGCGGCCCATACTAGGCATACAGTGCTGTTGCAATGGGCCCACTCTCTGCTAAGTGAGATTGCGAAAGATTGTATGTGTGTTACTTTTTCTCATCAAAGTGATCGCCTTTTTTTTAAATCAATGGATGTGGATCAAGACTTGCAATAACATAAAAGGCAACGTTTTCGCAAAAAATCGCTTACCACGCTTACGCTTTGGGTATATGTTGGATTCGGTTGACAGATTGCATCGACGTAGCTCTAAAGTTTTATAACATTGACTATTTTTCATCCCGGAAAAAAATCGTGTAAGGCCAGAAATAGAAGCTAATGTCTGGTTTATAAAAAGCATCTCATTGAACCCATTTTTGTGTTTCCAGCATTACCTACAACTGCACTACTACAAACGCCAGTTCCAACACTACACGCATCTGCAGCATCATGATGAAGAGGAATCCTCTGTCTCTTCCAGCTCCTCTTCCTCTTCAGAAGACACTGACAGTGATTTAAAGTCCCCTGGTAGGTCATGCCTACTAGATTAAACCATATAGGTATAGATCACTTAAAAAGAACGTTGGAATATACTGCGCAGCTTGACCGCCAGCGTTCTTTTTACATGACGCGATAACCAATATTTGACGTGTTAATGCTAAGTTTAGTAAGACAAAGTCTCGCTATACTTTTCATTTGAAATGAGGACATTGCAAGTTTCTAATGTAAAGTTTCTAATATATCCTTTATGGGCAATCTTTATTTCTAATCCTAACCTTATATCTAACGTGTTAAAGCTGAGTTTAGGTCAGTGAGTCTCGTCATAACTTCTCACGAATGAGGGATTTGCATGGCTCATCCAGTGCCTCTTTCTTGTCAGAAGAGACTTACCGGTGAATGTAATAACCCTGAAAGACAGAAAAGTCATAACCGTTTATGGCTATTCTGACCTATATTCCCTAATAAGGCCACCTAAAATATAATTTTCTAGTTGTACCTCTATTAGCACCTATAACAAATTGAGTGAGTTTGGGCAGTTGTAGAAATTTTCGGTATAAGTTCAAATTTCAAAGCAGATGGCACTACTTCGTTAGGAAACCCAACCAGCCCCACCGAAAAGCTTTACAATTACAATAAACCTAGTGTGTCCTACTGCTGGGCAAAGGCCTCCCCTGGTCTCTCCACGCATCTCGGTCATGAGCAACCTGGACCCAAGCTTCGTTTAAAAATTACTTGAGTAACCGAACACAGAGTGTCAAAATGGGTGATTACGTCAGTGAACCATGAGAATGTATCTTTTGGTGTCCCGCAAGGGAGTGTATTGGACCCAACATTATTTCCCATATACTCGTACCAATCTCAAGCTAGACAATGGGAAAATATTTTCATATGCTGACGATACTGCTGTTGTCTTTTCAAATGACACATGGAATAAAGTACGTACTGACGCTGAAAGGGGTAAGGCCCAAGTCGCTCGCTGGCTTAGGGATAACCTTTTAACTGTTAAAATTTAAAAAACAAAATAATATGTGCTACAATTTACAACTCAACTCAACCTGACAAAGACTTTGGAATAAAAATACACAAAAAAAATAGAGTTAGAAAACCACAATAACTGGACATGTTCTATCATAGATAAAGTGTCAACATATAAGTATCTCAAAGTTATGATTGACTAGCGACAATTTTTTAAACTAGTGTATAAAACTTATTTTTTTTTATTGTTTCAGTGTACGAAATAGCCGAAGGTATGTCACTGGAGGAAATAAACCTGCAGTCGAAGAAACAGGCTGAAAGTGAGATTGCTCGCCGATCACTCACATTCCACGATATCGTAAGTCTATCATACTTATGTCCTTACTATTGCTTGTATCCTTGCGTTTAATTTGATTAACGATCTTAATTATTGTTCAAACTTTACGTTTCTCCCAAAAAAATCATACTTTCAAACTCCAAACTCAAATTGACAAATTGTGTAGCAACAAATTAGAACTAGTATTTACAATTGAAACAATTAAGCTAACTGCAGACTGCCGTAAACAATCTACTGGTTGCTCAACCGACCCATATCAATACCAGTCGGAAGTCCCCAAGATGCGTTGGCTGCATTGCCCCGCTGTATGGCAATGCTGATGCGCTGCGCCAGAGACCTACCAGCTCTCGGGTCACGTGTCGCGTCAACCAGACGCGACGCTTTACTTATATCCTCTGTTGTATAAATAAATTTAATAAAAAATCCATAATAATAGTATTTTGAGAGAATTTAATTTGGAATTGGATTACGTAGTATTAGAAAAATTCTAAGAAGATATATTATAAAATACTATGGTTTTTTGACGAATTCATTATAAATGTAAGCGGGTTAACTACAAACCTTGTTTTTGTAAAAAGTTGGTGTTCTTCCAACACAAACAAGGTTCGTACTTAACCCGGTTACATACAAACCTACCAAACTTATATTCTGTAACTGAACTGTCAAAGTCAAAGTCAAAAACTCTTTATTTCCATAAATACAATAAATGTATACTTAGAAAAGGTCAAATTCTTATTAATTAAACACTGACACGGAAATAAAGTGATATTTTTGATTTCAGTCGCTTCGGTATGTAGACTTAAGTAAAGAAGCGACGAAAAAACCTTCAGCCTGTTAGTTAGTTGTTATTTTTTAATGATAAGCGTTGCGCTTTCGGCTTGTAATTTTTGCTGAACTGGCCTGTTCAGCAAAAATTACAAGCCGAGAGCGCAACGCTTATCCTTGTATTAGCTCATAGCCATAGCCAGTTTCCTCTAGTTAGCTCAACTATTTAAGCTCGGTTAGCTAAACACGTTTAGTTTAGTTATGTTTATTGATAACGTTTATATGTTACGCAATGTGTTCTTCCCCTCAAACAGAATCATTGTTTCAGACAAGACCAATAGCAAACCCAGCGGTAGCGGAACATTTAGACGGTGACCAAGACGCGGAAGAAGCAGGCGTATTCCTAGACGCGCCAGCTTTGATAGCCCATCTGCGGGACTCTGGTCTATCCGCGCTCGCAGACCATATTGTGCTGGAGTTTAAAGCTGGCCTGAGGGAATATAGGAGACACAAGTAAGTACAAACACTTGAAAGTGGATAAAAGTTGCTGGCGTGTTTCTAGACGCGATATATTAGTTAGCCTTAGACCATCTGCGGGACTCTAGTCTATTTGCGCTCACAAACCACATAGTGCTAGAGTGTAAAGCGAGCTTTAAAGCATATGGTATAGGAGGCACTTGTAAGAATTCCTACGGAATAAAGGCCTATAACTAAACATAGGTAAGTATAAACGCTTTGACGGCGACCAAGACGCGCAAGAGGCTGGCGTATTCCTAGACACGCCAGCTAAGTTAGCCCATCTGCGGGACTCTGGTCTATCATCGCTCGCATACCATATAATGCTGGAGTTTAAAGCAGGCCTGAGGAAATATAGGAGGCACAAGTAAATAATCTTACAGAATATGGAAGGCACAAGTACGTAGGTATATATTTTCTTTCTTAGGCGTTGGTTGTAAAAAAAAAACCAACTCTTGCTGAGTCGAGTCAAGAGATCGTTTTGGAATTGACAAATGCTGAACTAGATATTCATAGTAACTTTGTAAAAGTGTCTACTCAATCGCAGCCTTTCTAAAGCAATCAGGCAGTAACCCTTGTCAAAATTTCCAGTACGAACATTAGTTTGAATTTTTTCATAAACGACACATCTAGTCAAAACCCTATTCTGAGTAATACAAGCTCTTGCTCTGTTTGTTATTGGGGCTAGATGATGCTGTGTGAATTGTCCAGCATCGATTTTTCATGTTTACCCACGAGGCGTGGGTTATGTTTTTAAGAGTTTCATTCTTTGTGGTTGACACTCTTTATTATCTCCAAGCACCAAAACAGCTTAAGCGATTTCGATAAAAGAGGTATCAATATCGCCCATGCATATGGCGAAAAAAAGTGAAAAACCGAGATCCTTGACGGGTTTTTTATAGTTTTCAGTTAATCACTTATTATTTATTTTATTACAGATGGCACGCTCTCCCAACACTCGCAGAAAACGAGCTGTCGGTCTCGCCCTCTCTCTGCGTGCCTCTCTCATCGCTATGCACTCGCCTCGCGACCGCGGAGGCCAAGCTCGCCCCGCCCCTTTCCACGCACTTGCGGGCCATGATATCCGCTATAGTCGACGAACACATATTCCAGGTAATACTGTTCATACTTTACTGGTTTGATATCTCGTGTCTCGCTTTCTGCGCGCCTCTCTCGAGTATCTCATCGCTGTGCCTCGCGACTGCAGAGGCCAAGCGCGCCCCGCCCCTTCCACGCACTTGCGGACCATGATATCAGCTATAGTCTACGAACACAATGTATTTCAGGTAATACTGCTCATACTTTACTAGTTTACCATCTCGTGTCTCGCTCTCTGCGTGCCTCTGTCGAGTCTCTCATCGCTTTGCACTCGCCTCGCGACTGTGGAGGTCAAGCTCGCCCCGCCCCTTCCACGCACTTGCGGACCATGATATCAGCTATAGTCGACGAACACATATTCCAGGTAATACTGTCAAAAAAGATAATTTTTTAAAAACTGACGCTTTTTTCTTTGGGTTTTCATACAATTATCCACGCTGACGTCACAAATCTAGGTCTCCAGTATACGAATATAAAAGGGGATAGCGCCAGCTTATAAAAAAAATATTTACTTGCTTGACTCATGTCGACTTGGTGGCGTAATTAAATAAATAAATAAAATAAATAATGCTGGACAATGCACACAATTAATTGTAATTGGCAACGCATTCCCGAACAGAGTGGCAAGTCCTGCGTGTTTCGTAAATTTTTGGGATATACAAATTCTTAGCTCATACTTGACTTGTTTACTATATTGTGTCTCGCTCTATGTGTGCCTCTCTCATCACTGTGCACTCGACTCCAACGGTTAGTTCGGTAGACTTGATAATGGTGTGGAAACGAACCATATCCGCGGGGCGCATTGTTCTATTATTTCGGATTCGCTACAAACGAGAATTTATTCTTACAGGAATTGGTACTAGAAAACTGGTTCAATTTGGGCGGTACACTGCAGTTCACTCACGACGTAAAAAGGAATCTTGTGCCTGCTTTCGCGCCTCCCAACAAACTTGCCTCGGAGGTCAATCAGTTACCCAAGTAAGTGTATTTGTTAAGACTACTTTTATGGCACTTATAATTTGTTTATGGTCATTTGCACGCTTTGGTGATTGAATCGCTCATAATAAATAGGTTGTGGTATGGAGTTTTTTCATGTAACTTTGGCTGTGTGTGGAATTGTAATTAATTTGAGTCGTGACTTATTACATTTTGTTTTAAATATTTGCATGTAATATTTGCTTGTACATGATTTAATTAGATTTTATAATTTCTGCTATGAACGTGAAATTTATATCCAGTCTAAAGAGTAAAGAGCCTTCAAATGGCTCTTTTAAAATGAAAGGAATAAATACAATATTTAATAGTGTAACAACAATAAAAAACACAATACATTACAATTACAATACATAAAAGATAGTAGAAATAAGTTATTTTATGTAATTGTTTTCGTTTCAGGCTCCTCCAATCTTGCCAACTCCTAAATCTAGATTACGAGGACGCTCGTCGTCTCCGTGCTTACATGCTCAAAAACCCGGCAGCTGCTGAAGAGAGTTTAAGAAAAGTCGGCATAACGCATGTATCGCCTAAAACAGCGTTCGGCATACTCAGCCAGAGGAGCGATCTGTGTGATAGCCCTAGCCCTACTTCGGTATTGGACCTCTTTTGAAGGGATATTTTTATTGTCATCCAATTGCACAAAGAAATAAATGTACTAACTGTCTCACTGTGTGTAAGAAAGCAAGTAATGCCTAAAATATCGCTGACTATACTCAGCCAGAGAAGCGATTTGTGCGATAGCCCTTTTTTTATTTTTTTTAAAGTGGGGGAATCCTCTTGATCTTTCGTAATGGGCAAAAGAACGGTTATGCTGGACTCCTACCACCACTGTGATTTCCTTCTGCACCTGTTTGCCGGGCCTACGGGTACACTTGCGAATTCTTCCGTTGGACTTGTGCGATAGCCCTAGCCTAACTTCGGTATTGGGCCTCTTTTAATAGAATATAATATTATTGTCATCCAATTGCATAAAAAAAATTACATTCTTTCGACTTTTTTTACACTATGTGTAATAATAATAAAAGACGACATGTGTCGCGTAAAACAGCGCTCGCTACTATCGCTCCTATAGAATATAGCCAGAGGAGCGATTTGTGCGATAGTCCTAGCCCTACTTCGGTATTGGACCGTTATTGTTAATTAAAAAAAACCGACCTACATGCCTTATACCCATAGCCACTGGCGGTTTATAAAGTCCATATAACGCATGTATTGCCTAAAACAGCGTTCGCTACACCCGGTCAGAGGAGCGATTTGTGCGACAGTCCTAGCCCTACTTCGGTATTGGACCGGTTTTTTTCATTTATAAAATCCAACCTTCATGCCTTATACCCATAGCCACTGGCTGTTTATAAAGTCCATATAACGCATGTATTGCCTAAAACAGCGTTCGCTACACCCGGTCAGAGGAGCGATTTGTGCGATAGTCCTAGCCCTAGTTCGGTATTAGACCTCTTTTGAATAAAGAAAATAAAACTCTTAAATCCCAGCAGCTGCTGAGGAGAGCCTAATAAGAGTCGACATAACTCATCATCATCAGCACACTTACGTCCATTGCTGAACGTGCCTCCCCCAAACAAAGGGGTTTTCCGTAACCACGCTTGGCGGATTGGTGATCGCGGTGAAGGTAGAAAAAGACACAGGAGGAAGCTGTTCCTCCTCTGGTAGGTTCCCTTAGACGAGTTGAGTTGGGAGGGGTTGATGCTTACCGCTACCATTATTTATAGGTAGGTTCAACTTTGAACAGGCCTTTATTGTAAAAGGCGATGAAAATATAGTTGCTCGCTAGTTATTTATTGATGGTTATTCCTAGTTAATGTTACTTCGTAAATATTCTTCGTGATAAACTTTAATGGATATATGATATTCTGATAATTTTGCTGGACCCATTGAGGTTTGCCTTTTGCATTTAATTTTATAAGAATTACTTGATATACTAGATATTATGTAAATTTTCGTTATTTTTATATTTCCATATTATGTCTTATGTACAATCGGAATTGAAATACCTAGTTGCGATTTTACTTGATACATCTAAAATTATTGTTATTTATTTTTATATCAAAACAAAATTAAGTTTTCAAATTGTTTTATTATAACATAATACCGCTAAAGTGGTGTACAAATCGTGTGCTACACTTATCTTTCTCTAACTTACATGTAACAGTATTTAAATATAAAATAGACATTAAATACTACCATGCATCATCACTAGGCACCCAAGAGCATTCATTATTAACAAGGTTGTTTCCATAACTAAACGGTTTCTTGTGCGCATAGTTATGTCGCGTAAATTGTAGAAGCAGATCTCAGAAATGGTTCTGCGTTGCTCCTTGAAATTTTTATCTGACCTCAAATACAGTTTGTTTACAGCCTCTATTGTTTTATTTATGTATGAGTTAACATATTTTATTGACGTGTTGAATTTACAGTGTAGTACTATTTTAGTTATTCTGTGGTTAAAGGGTTATTATGCGAAATAAGCATCATCTATATCATTTCTTTTTTTTTTATTTTAAACAAATATTAAGGGACTTTGTCGATGTGATCTATTTCATGCATTTGTTACTTCGAATTGCGAGGATTCCATGCGCTTGAAACAAAAAGTTATTTATTTATTTATAAGTAATATTAAGGGACTTTGTCGCTAAGCGACCACATCGCCCTATTACAATTTACTTAACAACAATATGGACAAAAATTTGGTGAATAAGAGACAAACAAACAAAAAAATAATAATAATAACTTCTTAATATAAAACAACATTCTGCCAGGACATACAGCTGTGGAAACAAAAAGTTATGTACACTCTTTTCTTAGGGTTCTGTACCCGAAAGGTCAAAACGGGACCCTATCATTATGTTGTGGGAGGTGTCAAAGTTGCGTGGGACTAATAGTTTTTTTTAAATTTATTTAAATTTTTTGCATGTTCTCTGTCTTGTCCTTCAAAACTTTCCACCTATCAAGATTCGATTGTACAAGTGTGAATTGTGAATATTAGCTTAGAGGTACATAAATATTAAATGTACTATAAACAATATTTATCGGTATAATTAATGGCATCTACCATGAAATATGTGAATTTAAATTAATTTATTATTTAATTTATTGGATAAGCTGTTAGTTTCTACGCGGCTGAATGATGGTTGAGACACATAATTTAAAGTCAGTACATATTGATGATTAATTTAAAAAAATGTTATACCACTGTTGTTGCGAATGCCCAGAGTCAAACATAATTTTTAAGCCACATGAAATCTAAACTGAAGGCTGATTCAGAACTCGCAATAAAGGCCGAAACCACTTTTGCTTTTGAAAGTCCTAAGCGTCTGATCGAAGCGACGCGTGACCCGAGAGCTGACCAAATATCTGGCGCAGCGCATCAGCATTGCCTACAACGGGGCAATGCATGGCTGCATTGCTCCGCTGTACTGCGCACCGCTGTGTGCGTCTTGGGGTTACGTCCGGCTGTTATTGATATGGATCAGTTGAGCTACTCGTAGATTGTTTGCAACAGTCTGCAGTTAGCTCAATTGTTTCAATTGTAAATACTAGTTCTAAACTTTAAATAAAACTAGTATATTAAATCTATTCCTACTATAACTTACTATCACATAACACTGGCTGATTTACAGGAGCGCCATAAAATACATATTATTTGTACTGTACAGCTAATACTATCGAATAAGGTTTCGTGGGCTAAGTTTAGGTTTATTAATTATTTACAACTTTCTAAATGTTGACAGGTTGTGTAATGTAATAATGTTACAAAGTAGTTAACTTAATGTACGAACAAGACAATTAATCCCCTGCATGGTTTGAATAAATGCAACCAACTTCTACTAAAGGTATGTTATTTTATCAAAACTACATGTTTTGATTGTTCTGTTTTTTGATTTTGCAGTTGATCGTCTTTTATAATTTACTATTTTATACAGTTAATAAGTTAGCTGAATACATAATCATTGATAACTGTGATCTTATTTTAACATTATCTCTCATTGCGAATGTTAAATACTCACCCAGATAGCCGTTTCAACCAAAACAATTGTTGGTAAATTTTATTTGGCTTCTTGGATTTTGGGTATCAACGATCTCTCAAAGCATTCAAGGTCACCAAGACCCACAAAAATATTTACAAAATCTCATACAGGAAAACTGGCCCTCCAGTCTTGATCACAATCATATCTTGGCCTCGGCATTGACTGACCGATTAGCTTCCACTTCCTGGTTCTCTTTGCTGGGCTCGGCGCTATGGTTCCACCATTGCTCGTCTCCTGACGCCCATGCTACAAAGACTAGGTTTGTGACGATGAATACAGCTAGTGTTATCCAGAAGACCAGTCGCCATTGTACAAGTGTGCTCTGAAAGAACAGAAATGTTGAGTTAGAAGTAGCATGAAGTTCCTGGCATGGCTGGGTGTTTCCGCCACCTATACTGTACCAATTTGATGATTTTATAGGTCTTCAAAGACTGCTACAAATTTCCGTCCAAAAGCCTTTGAGCCCAGAACGTGGGTGCTGTGCTCAATGGTGCTCGCCTATTTTTATGTCTATTAATACAAGGTCTAGCCTAAATCACGTAGGTACCTAGTTATTCGTATCGCGTATTGCAATTTAACAAATTATCGAAATAATAGCTACCGGACTTACAGAAAGCGCAAGTCATTTTGACCTGAATTGATTACAGCAGAAAAACTATCACTAGATACTGTGAGAGGTAAAAGTATTACAGATTGACTCTCGCTTCACCAGAACAAAAGCATATTCTACTAACCTCTAGGTACCTACCGAAGTCGTATCGTAACATGACAATTGACAAGCGAGGCTGCAGTTTTGCAAATTCAACGCCCAGTCACGTCGCTTGTCCTTTGACAAATGACATGGACGCAACGAAATAGAAAATTGCATGCATATTTATATCGGCAGCTGGCGTAACTGATGAATTTAGGTAGGTATCAGTAAAGAAAAGGAAATATACCTACCACTGTACCTACCCATGCCTAATCTTTGCGTGAATGCATAATCGAACTCATAACATCAAGGCTAAAAACCAAAGCCCAGACCAGACAAAAATTTAGGAAGTTCTAGGTTCTACGGATAATAAAAGACACAATAGACTTACATCAGGAGTAAGCAGCCCAACTAAATACGGTGCAATGATTCCAGTAACAGCTCCGATTCCATTTACGATTGCCATTATCGTTCCTGCGTAGTTCCCACTCAGGTCTAGGGCGTTTACTTTCATCCCAGGGTAGAAGGCTCCCATCAGACCCATTGATGCGGTGAAGAGAATTACCACTGTTTGCGTGTCACATCCTGAGTATGAGGCTAGGATCATGCATATTCCTGGTCCGACGGATGCTGGAAGGAAAAGTACAGTTTATTGAAAATTTTCGGTAGAGTCTGTTTAAATTACATTGGTGTTTTGGTATTTTCTGCCACATAAGGTTTTAATATAATACTAACTCACGAAACAAGCAGATGTGCCACCTGATGTTAAGTTGTATTTACCAGAGCAAAATTTTAAATTTCTGAAAAGTACCTAACTCTTCTCTGACTACGTTGCTTTACAGTTCAGTGCAGACCTAAATTACCTACATCTCAATTTTCTTGTAAATTCTACTTACCAACTGTCGTAAATGTCTTCCTAGCATTAGTAACAGTCATCCAGTTCTTCTTCACGATCTTATCGCACAACCATCCAAATATGATAGAGCTGATCCACATAACAGCGTAGGGCAGTGCAGCGAGCGTGCCCGTTCTGTGTATATCGAACTTCAGTACTCCAGTCATGTACTTTGGTAGGTCAGTCACCATTGTAAAGTAGCCGTAATCGTGACCTATCTGAAAAGTCCACAAACCACTGTTAACAAAAAAAAAACTAAACAGCAGTTTTTTTTGTTCGTAGAAAACTATTTATTTGGATGTTGGATGAGCTGTCCCACAAAATGTTTTATCATTATTCTACATACTTAGCTATACGATTTACGGTATCTTATAGCTGCTGGCTTAAACGCCCATCTTGTAACGATAATGTTTAACACTTGAGCAGACCGCCACCAAACATATTTACATATGTAGATTTGTTTATATTTTAAGGTATTTTACCAAGTCAGATCCTGGTTGCGGTTACCCAATTGCTAACCTCAAGGAGTAGGTAAATGGTTAGCACTTTTTGTAGATATGTGAATGACAATCGTGTTGTAATATTTACATGCTACGAAGCATGATTTATTCATTATTATCTATGGATGGACCGACTATTTTTCAAACATACCAATGCAATTAGTAGGAGTCACATTTGAAATAGGTGCTGATAATATTGTAGACTTATACCTACTAAAGTGTAAAACTACGCTACCTAAATTGTTTACTCTATTTATAGCTTTAAGCAAAGTATACCTAGTAGGCTAAAGTAATATGTAATAAGTTTCTCGTATTACCTGAGCGCATACCAAAGCCCATAGTGGCACTGACATGAAGATAGCTTTCCATGGGATCGCAGACGGCTGACTTGTGCGATGTCTGCCAAGGGCCTCTTCTAGGTATTTCTTTTCTTTGTCGGATATGTAGGGATGAGATTCAGGGTCGTTGTAACAGAGGAGAGCCTGTAAAGGACGATAACCATTAGTATAGAAGCAAAGGGATATTTTAGTATCAAATGTTTATTTGCGACACTTGTGAAGACATGACAACAATATATGATTAAGAAATAGGTAGGAAACTTATTCATTCCTCTGGAATGTGGTAGTATGTCGCTTTCAGTGTGCCTTGAGTGAGCCAGTGCACTAAAGCTACCCTTCGCACTCACCCAAAGAATAAACCAAAGGATTCCAATAGCGCCGAAAAGGTAAAACACCGATTCCCAATCACCAGACTCCTTCATCAGCAGTCCAGATATGTAGGTTCCTGCGATGTTGCCGATCTGAGCTCCTCCGAAGACGAGGGAACCCATCCGACCACGTTCGGAAACTGGTGCCCATCTTGCGAGCATTGCGTTTAATGCTGGAAAGGTTGTACCCTGCCAAGACAATGATTTTTTTTATCGAAAAAGAATGAAAAGACATATATGCCTTCGGTATCGTCAAATTCTTCGCTGTTTATAGAATCATCAACTGATATCTTACCTCTCCAAGTCCCTCTAGCACCCTCAAGATTATCAATCCAGTGGCACCACCAATGCTAACCGTCCACGGCGTCAGCAAAGTAAACACAGCAGTACTGAGCACTCCGAACCCCAGGGAGTACTTCCCCCCAAACCGTTCAGCCAGCATGCCTCCAGGCAAATGTGTGACGATGTAGCCGTAATAGAATGCACTGAGGATGATGCCTTGAGTCTCTTCATCCCAGTCAAAGCCTGTGATTTCCTGGAAGGGAATAAATCGGTTGTTACTTATTAAACAGGAATTTGTAAGGACTGGCCGAATGATTATGATTTAAGGATATGACGAAACGATATAGCAAGAGCTCCATTGTTTAACAAGGGGTCATTATCTGCCAAGACTTCAATGAGGTTTCTTCGTCAGTGGGGCCTCTCCTGCTACCGGTGGATTCGATTCAACTGTTGACCAACAATGACCATTGTTGGGTGTAGCGAGTTGCAGATATTTCTTTATTTAATTGTCTAGCTAGTGTTCTACTTTTGATTGTTTGTGACGAGTGGTTGACACACTTACCGTAGGATCTGATAAATCTTCAGTAACGTCACTTGCAGGACAGGTTCCAGAGTCTTGTGACGAAGAGGGCCGTCTTCGAACCATCTGTGTGATGGCTATGTTGAGGCACACGCGCATCGTGTATGCATTCGCCACCGCCAGGAAACCCATTACTGCCATCACCCATCTTTGCGGTATGAAGAATACTGAGAACAATGAATAGTACCTTTGTTATATAATAGAACGGATCCACAGTAATTTCATAGTTTGTCACTCGGCTCTATGATATTACATCGACTAAGTATTGCAATATCATTTCAAGGCTTTTATGGAAGTCAGAAAGAAAAGACGAGTATTTAAATATCTCGTGTCTCCAAAACTAACTGGTAACAGGCTCGTATTATGATGTAGGTAAATACTCGTATAAAGAGCTTCTACAAAACATTACAAAGAAACGATTGCTATCCTCCTGAGCCACTTCTCCATGAATGTCGTAAAAGTTTAATGATACTGACTACGAGTTGGTAAAATTCATTGACCATAATTTATTCTACGTTATTGATAAATTAAAAATAATCTACCGTATAGAATCATGATTGCATTGCTATTTTAATATTGAATAAGTACATTGTTTTATAGATGACAGACCGTCATAAAAATGTTCATAAATTCATAAACTTCGTTGTAGGTATGCGTAGATTTTCTACCACTTTTAATCGTGATCGCTTAGAATTTGTATTAGGTAGCCTAATACAAATTCTAAGCGATCACGATTCATAGGTTACAGATTCATATGGTAATGGAAATAAATAGCATGAAGTTTATCTCACGATACCAGGTAGGTACTTTTCAATAGTGTGATGAATTTATAGTTTTCACTCAATTATTACATTACACAGTACACAGATACTTGGAAACAACATAGGTAGTTATCAGGGCTATTTATAAGTAGTTCTTTCTGAATGAGTGGAAGTAGCGAAACCTTAGCTACCTTTGTATAATTTAATAGCATGCTAGTCTTTTGTGACATCCATGCGTTTTATTCTCTTGATTTCATACGGATGGCTATTGTCCAAACTGACATCGTGGTGGCCGTAATTATCTGAGTCATGTCATGCTAGGAGGCATGTCATGCCACCCCGTACCTGCTTTGACGCTTTGACGTCACCACACCACGTCCATCTGTTTAAAAGAACTTCTTAAATAAGACTATTGTTATACCTCAACTGTCCTCAGTATATTTTCTGTAAACTGGGATTTAAGTAGCCTATGTGGGAGAATCAGTCATAGGGACTTGCACTATCCACTGTCGAACTACGTTGAAATATCAGAATTTGCAATTGCTTTAAAATTATTTTATAAGACCACAAAGTCAATGCCAGCAGACACGTGTGCTCACTTCATATTATTTGCATGTCGGATACAATACAATTCTATACAATACATTCCTGATTGTCCTTTTGTTGTATTCACTTGTATGTATGCAACGAAGCGGAGCTTTGGGAGTGTATTATAAATTCATTGGAATGGTAACTGAATATTGCTGAAATATTTATCACAACCTAAATCATTCTTGAAGAGTAGCGCAATGTAAAGCCAGTCCAGCAATGTTTAAATCATTGCTTTATTGTGGTCATTGTCATGCCATCTTTAACGCATTCACTGTCCAGCCTCGGCGGTATGCCCACCATTCACCAACAGTGAACCAAGACTGAGAAAAGGGACTTATGATTTTTTTTCTATAGACGTCATTCCATAAAATCTTTTAAAAACTTTTTTTTTTTACTCGCTGACGATTAGTTTTATGACTAAATGTTGTAGATTAGTTTCGAATACGATCATCGAGCTCTATAAAATGGCACAAGAAAACCAGGAAAAAAAAACCGTACCTAAGTCGCTATTTTTTTAGTTTTGGTCCACTGTGTGCCCTTTCCCGTGTCGCACCAACGCTGGAGATGGACATGTGCGTCGTGGGCCATGGACATTGGAATTTAACTTCGTCAACTGCCAGATTTAGTGCAGAAGTGGCATTGAGGTTAATCATCATATCTGTTAAATAGCATTATCTACCAAATAGCGGTCCTGAGCCGCCTAGCCTGTTTCCATCGACTTCCAGTGACCGCTACAATGTCATCGGCATTGTAATGTTGGATTGCGTTGAAGCTTCCTCTGCAACTCAATTCTTTACCTGCATCATAAGGTATTTCAAATGACAATCTCTACATTACTAAACGAGTTGTAAAGTGTAAGTGATTGTAGGCAACTAACGTGTTTATATTGACACACAAATCGTTAATTGCTGGTAAACTATGCGCGTGTACGAAGAGGACATGCCCTTTGCTTTCCACTAGGTGCATAGCATTGGGTACTACGGCTTGGTCATATACGCATTTTCTATTTGAGTTTCTAATTCAACTGCGTTCACGGAAATTTACCAATTAGATGGCATGCACACTATTCAATGCACAGATTTTCCATAGTCAATAAATAACTCGATGTAGTTATATTAATATCTAACACTGGTTACACTACCGAGCAATATACCGATTAATAGGCATTTTATGGTCAGGAAGGCCATGGAACTAAGGTATCTACCTAAATACTAAGCGAAATATTGCTCTTCTTCGGTTTGATTGGAGAGTTGCTATATTCATTTATAACTTTTTATATTGGTCCCTTTATAGAGGTAGTGAGGGTTTTGTTTCTCTTTTAATGTTTCACTCATCCTTGACATCATGTCCTTGCGTTAGTGGTAGGTATGACAATAGACACTTTACTAAGACGACGACGCTGCGGCCATTTTTATTCGATTCACCTAAAACGGTTCATTGATTTTATTATTTTTTATAGTTTCCGGTTCTTTCCCATTGTCTGAATATAGAGCGAGCCCGTTATGATACCTGTCTTCAACAAATATTATACTAACTCATAAAGAAACGGTTTATTCTACTAAGGTATGAACAAACATTTTATCAGTTAGATACATATTGTAGGTTACTTTGTCTCAAAACCATAATAACGAGAGGATCGGTTGGTAGCAGACATAAGAAAGTACCTGTACTTTCTTATGTCTGCTACCAAGCGATCAGATGGGAACTAGTAGCCCTGGTTACTAGTTCCCATCTGATCACGCTGGAACCGATCACGGCAAACGGCGCCAAACAGTTGCATCCGATCACGCCTTACAAATAGTGCCTTACTTTTTTATATACGTTTTTAAGGATAATAAATAGATTTTCACTATTAAATACTTACGAATGTTATTCGTAGTGTACCTCTATGTTTATTATGATTCAGTAGTTTGAAAATAAAAAAGGTGAGCAGGCGAAAAAATAAACATTATGGAGTATGAGTACTTATATCAGGCTTTTATTAGGTATCTCTGTTTTCAAAATCAGTCTTTTTTTATAAAAACAATATTACGAGTATAGTATAGGTAAATTGTATGTATAAAATGTACTTTGTAGTTAATGACTGACAATTATTTTGTGATTCATGTTTTCGCAAACTTGCTTTCTAGATAAATCTTAAACAAATTAAGGAATTCGTTTTTAGGGACGACTTTTTACCAAATACAATTTTTTGTTGTTGTAAATTGTTGATTATATTTTAAATATTATACAGTTTGGTGTGCCGTTTCTGGAAGTGGCATAATTGGATCTTATTTTTTGGGCAGAGGTGAAACAGTCAACGCGCAACGGTACCGCGTGATGCTGGTAATTTTTTTTATCCCGGAGCTGCATCGTCATTTTGGTTATAATAAGCGAACACATTTTCAGCAGGTTGGGGCCACGGCACACACTGTTAGGGACTCAATGGCTAAAGTGAGAGAGCTTTTCCCTGGAAAATTGATAAGACGCTTCGGCGACATAGCCTGGCCGCCTAGATCTCCCGATCTGACCCCTTGTGATTTTTTCTTATGAGGATATCTTAAATCTCGTGTATACTCTAATCATCGCCATCGCCATCAACAATAGAGGCCCTACAAGAAAATATCCGACGAGAGATTGCAGCTATCAGCCCAGAACTTTGCAAGTGAGTTTTTGCCAACATGAAGGAAAGATTGCAAGAATGTTTGCGGCTAGAAGGACGCCATTTGAGTAGAGTTATTTTTAAAAACTAAAATCCGCATTATTATTATTATTATGTAAGATAGCACATAAATAACTTTGATTGTATTCGTATTTTTTTTAATACATTTTTTTTGAGTATATTATCTGCCGGCGGACACCCTGTACATTGTTAATTTAGTAAATTGTTGATTTATAATATTTCTTACTTTGTTTTTAACATTTAATCTTATAGTTTATCTTAAATAAATCTCATTTTTAATTGGTAGTTAGTAAAACTTTAAAGAAAAAAAAAAGAATATTTACAACTATATATTTACTTTATGAACGACAATCAATATTCATATCATACTCGTAATACTGGTTTTGTGTAAAAATAAGACTGATTTTGAAAACAGTGTACCTAATAAATAAAAGTTTGATCATACACCATAATGTTTATATTTTCGCCTTCTCACCTTTTCTATTTTCAAACTACTGAATCGTAATAAACATATCTACACTACGAATAACATTCGTAAGTAATTATTAGTGAAAATCTATTTGTTATGCTTAAAAACGTAAATAAAAAAGTAAGGCACTATTTGTATGGCGTGATCGGATGCAACAGTTTGGCGCCGTTAGCCGTGATCGGATGCAACGTGATCGGTTCTAGCGTGATCAGATGGGAACTACCTCAGCTAAGTCATTATAGTCATCTTTCCCAAAGACGTCAGTTAAAAAAAGTGTAAGCGTTGATGAGTATGGTCAGGTTATTCCCTGTCTTTGTGCCTCGTACTTTTCACAGGTAGGTAGGTACATTCCTAAAGGGTTTCCGAGAACTCGTTTAAAAATGCACGTAAGCAAAGTCAGGTTGCGTTATAAGAGGCTGGACCACGTTCTTCAAGTTACCCAACTTGGCATTGGAATTGAGAAACTCGTTAGAAGTCCGTTTTTGCTGACAGATTTCTACGGCCGAATTGCATTCCGAAGTATACGATCCTTGGTATTCGCTGCTTTAGCAGACAGCCTGGCAGCGAATTATTTCATCATCATTTATCGGTAGAAGTCTACTATTTTGTGTCTTTAGGCATTTTGATAACCGATGTGCTGTTCTCAATTCTCAAATAAGCTGGGAGACAGATGCTGAACCTGCAATGAAATGCTTCCCTGTGCTAAATCTGTTATTCTACCTCCGCCTCCTCTACATTATTACGATGGTTTTATTCTTTTAGAAACCAACATGTCCTGACCAAACCATCCGAAAAGGATAAACTTTGAAAGAAAAAAGTCGTAGGTAGTTCGCTACTTTTTTTTTTTTTTAATGCTGCACTGTCCACACAGCATTATCTAGCCCCAAAGTAAGCAGAGCTTGTGTTATGGTTACTAGATGACTGATAAACTTAATACAATACATAAGGTAGATAGATATTTTTTATTATATATAGAAAATACCCAGAACACCCGGAACAAACATTTGTCCCAAGGCGGGAATCGAACCCGCAACCATCTGCGTCGCAGGCGGACCTTCGCCTGCCGCGGTCATCCGTCACTTTATGCACCTACCTATTGCGTTTATGTTGCGTTTGACGTAGAAGTAACCGCTATTTTCTTCAAGCAGCCAATAAAACTTGTCGCATTAAACAATTCGATTTCTTGAACAAGAAGCGTCTGTGTACGTTTAATTGGCAGTTGTTAGGAGAGCTGTTAGACTTACCGCCAACTTTTTCACTGTATCATTCTTAAGTACCTATTAGTGAGTAAAGAACCTATCAATTAAAGTTTAAGATTCGTGCATAAAAACTTGCCTCACTTTCATAGTTAAAGGCGACCCTTTACTTTCGCGATTTTCGGTCTTTCTTCTCAATATTTGTTTTTAATTATCAATCTATCAATTATCCCAGGAAGACGTAGCCGTCCAAAACATTAGAACGTTCACGACTTCTGCTTATTGTCGCTGAGCAAACCTAGATGCGAAAAACAGAGGAGGCTAGTAAAAATTGAAGCAGGTTTTTACCCAGCAGTGTGTGAAATAAATTATTGTGATGATGATGATTTACCAAGCCGTAACACAGTGCTACACTAGCGCGGGTGGTATTGATTCTTTAACTTGTATGTTTGAAAATCGAACTTACCGTTAAATTAAGTATTGGTATAACAAATTGTTAAACCTTTTTGTAAAAGTTTTTGTTTTTTAATGTACATATAAGTACCTTATTAAGTTATTAGGTATAGTTTTTAAGTACCTATACATGATTTTTTATAAGATGGCTTAATAAAGTACTTCTATTCTATGATGATCATCACAATCAGCATAAACATCATCATCAGCCTATATTAGTAAATTTCTGGACATCTATCAATTTTACCTTTCAATTATTAGTGGTTAACATTGGTAAAAATTCATGTTCAAAGTGCTTATATTTATGAGTGTTGAAAAATACTATGTTTGTAAATAATTTGTAACTCCAACAACACAAAGTCATGGTTGCATCCTTGCGTTTCAGGAATAAAGTAATTATTTTGTAACAAACTCAAGTTCAATGTCGTTTTCGCAAACGACAGTCGTGCCATCCGTATCCGAGCCTAATTACTCCAATTCTACTGTGAAATGAGTTTAAAATTAATAGCATTGTGAAAACAATACCTACATCATTCATTATAGTATGATGTTTTTTTAAGATATATTCCCAACCACCCCATTAACTTACCCATTAATGGGGTGGTTGGAGAAAAAAAACCCATCCACCCCATTACTCAAGTCTATGGGGTGGACGGGAATTTTCACCCCATTGACTTGAGTAAACCACCCCACTGACGCACTATTCATGTTCATATATTCATTTTAAATATAGGCAACAAACAATGTATAAATAACTGCGTACCATTTCTATGCACGGTGTTAATTTTATTATCTAAAATCTAAATTTAATTCTAGCTGCTAGAGGGGATGCTGAAGTGAAACATATTTATCCTGAACAGCGATTAACCAAAAAGTACCTAAGTATAGGCTTGACAAGAGACGTATGATGACATAGGTAGGTACCTACTTATTTTAATGCTTGAGCTATTGAAGTTGTAGATTGAAATAAATTTCAAATACCTACTGCGCTTTCCATAAATATAAAATTGAAAAATCATATCAAATCATAAATCATTAAAAGTTCCTATCGTTTTCTATAGGGTAGCATTTTTCGTTTCTACGTAAATTCGCCTCTAGGGTGGATGTATAATTTTCACGTTTTGGACCATTGTTCTTGTACTTTACCCACGTGTTCGAACACGGCTGCTTAGACACGTGCTGTCATTGTCCATCAGTGAGCAATTAAAAGGGCGATTATCCGTTTACAGCGTTTACGCATGGCCGGGTCGATTGTTGCTCGAGTAATCGATCGGATAGATTGTCTAGTGTAGAAACCCTACTATTGGGTACATACCTACTACCTATTTTTATAGAAAATAGTTATATCGTGATGAGTGTAGCTATTTGCAGCTGATATTAGATAGGTTGAAATAAGAAGGCAAAGTAACAAGTTCATTATTGAAAGCTTGGTAGGTACTAAAAAAACGACTCGGTCCCGTAGTTTTTCGCAAAAGAGGGCACAAAATGTGGTAAGAACCGACGAGTAATAGTTATTTGTTCAACAAGTGAGCAAAACTATTATTTGTTGCCCGTGTCGATATTAAATCCCGAGCTAGCGAAGCAGTCTAGAGTCACGAGCGCAGCGAGTGGCTCTAAAGTAGACTGCTGACCTAGCGAGGGATTTAAAAGGCACGAAACAAAAAACATTCGCTCTAGTTCAACATACAGCTTTTCACCTCGACTAGCGAGAATTTATAAAAGAGGTCGAATGTCAGGAACTCATTTCGGTCAACAACAATGGAGGGTAAAAATGCTTTATACCTCTTTCAAATCATGAAAGGACTACTTTTGGCGAAACTCCCATACAAATTCCAAATCTGTTGTTTAGGAGATTATTTAAAGATGGTGCTGTCCGCCAAGAAGAATGGTCTTCACAAGTCAAGTTGTCAAGGACACATAAAAAATGGCGCTGCCTTCAGTGAGAAAAATAACCTCCCCTGGTGCAAATCGCGTAGTTTGTTCTTTTTTTCGGCGCCGACCTTATGAGTATCATTACCATATTACACCATCGAAATTTAGTACAGCATTCTGAATTCAAATTCCTTTTTTCAACAAGTTGAATAATATTTTTTATTCCACATGTGAGCAATACCCGATTTCGCTCACTGTTTTTGAGCAGCAAAGTCACTGTTTCCGAGCGAGAGTGGTTCAAAAATATATAAAATATATAAAAATAATAATCATTGATGCAGATCATTTATCAAAATCGCTTTGTCCGTTTTGATGCCTGGCGATAGGTAGTGAAGAATGTCCCCCAACCACATAGAAATACTCGAAAAATATAACCCACGACTTGCGGGTAAAAAGGTATTTAGGAATATTACACTAGGTTTGACGCATAAGATGGGTGCGTCCTTTAATTTTGATGGAATCCGTATGCCTTCAGGATTTTACTAAAATGCGGCGCGTTCGGCGCGAATAGGAGCGCGATGTTACATACTATAGCATACAAAGATTTGTAAAATGCGATGACTTCCGCGCGTGCGGCTCCTGCGGCGCGGACAGGTGCGCGTTCAGCTTAACAGTTCCTTACCAACAATCTTAGATTTGTAAAAATAGGCCATTTAATCCTCCCTGGTAAAATGTAGGTTAATTCGATTACCTCTAATCGGGAAGGAAATGAGGCAGCATTCCTGCTTGGTGCAAGAAGTATTCAAGTAGGTAAGCATAGTAGATGCTTAGCTAACTGTGTGTACGTACAGGTAATTATTGATCTAACTACAGAATAAATAAATTATGATATGTGTAGAATACAGAATGTTTTAAAAATAATGCAATTTACTTACACTTTGATAAAATTAAATGCCAACCAGTCAACATTGTGATTTTTGTACGGTCACCATAAGCACACACAAAAAAAGTTTGAATTCTCACACAACACTAAAATCTCTAAAAATCACTAAGATGCGCCACGTTTTAATATTGTGCATTTGTTTTATTTTAATACTTCTTAAGTAGATTCTAAAGTTTACAAAATTATTAGAACTGCTTTATTAGTTTGTTAGAATTCTCAATCCAAACTGTTCGATACGGTGCGTTTTCCCTTCGATTTATAACAGCTCGCGGATTGCCCATGCGCGCAATGAAACACAACCTACAATAGGCGCCCGCGCAGAAATACGGCCTCTATATATACCTGATGCAAAGCGTCGATCAGCCGGCCGTGCTGGGCCGTGCTGACGTCTTGAGCCGAAATTGGTAATCAGGTTTTCGAAGATTCTTCACCAAGGGGATGGATTTTAACTATGTCCGGTTTCTAATATTCTTACAGAACTAGTAGCTAGCTTCAGCTTGTCGGGGTAAAAAGTAGTCTACATGTTATTCCAGAACTTGACTGCATTTAAGCAAAATTACGGCCTAATCCGCTCCGTATTTTTTGCGTGTAAAGGTGAATAACATCTGAACATCCAACCAAACATACGGCTTTATTATACTGTGGCTGGTGTGGTTTCCTTCACCCTGGACTGAAATGGCAAAGTACGGGCAATAGGTACCTACATCTGACTTCAATCAGATAACTTGGGACTGCCATAGCATCTAGACATACATATATATATATAACTAATCCGTATGTAGAGCTGGCCATATGATTCTTGAGCCGGGTCAAGATGATTATTAGCCATAACCCTTTAAGCATGATCGTAGAAAGGTTCAATTAATGCTTGGCTTACAAATCTTATCACCCCAATGTCCTGTCCCGCTGATCTCACTGTTAGGCAAAAGCCTCCCAAAGCCTCATAAATAATTGGACAAAAACGTTAAGAATACGTACTTCACAATGTATTTCGTAATGGTTTCCAGATTTTTTGCGCTGGATTCCGAAATTCAAACCTGTTTTGGTAATCGGTCAAGTTCGATGCGAAAGTCAGTAGCTATAGTGAAACCAAAGATGCCGCAAAAAAAATACACAGTACTTTAAGTATGTACCTACGTAAGTTACAGTAACTTCTAAGGAAGTCAGTTAATGTTACACTAGCTAATAAATAAGGAAGAGAAGAGAGATTTTGCGTATGATAAAAAACAATTCGGTGTTTTAATTCGTCGGAAAGTACCGTCGAAACGTTTACGAGAGGAAATTTCTGTCGTTAAAATGTAGAGGAAAATGTTACGCTCGAGTTTGAAGGAAAACCTACAAATTGGTTATTAATTTTTTAATGACGTTACATCAATAAAAAAATACTTGCGGTGGCATGGATGTAACGATATTACCTACACTAGGATTTCTATCTCCTTTCATCCTTCCGCTTGGGGGTAACCAGAATTTTCCGTACGATTTTCCTTTAGGCCACCAGTGGTGTATACTTTTCTTTGTAGGATCGATCAACTGGATCTTTATTAAGGATCTACAAGACATCATACAAGACATCGTCTTCTGGACTAAAGCGGCAAAAGACCGAGTTACCTGAGGTTAAAGAATCTTTATTTCTCATAAAAACTATAAAAGTTCATTTACAATGAGAATAAGTAATTCGTAAATAATATTTAAATTTCATATTACCTCTAGGACCTAGGTACTTATGTGTAGGCATAGATAATCAAATTTTTTATATAATAGTGCTATTTAACATAATAATAATTTAGGATAGATGAGTTCAAACAAATGTAATAAATAACAAACCGACAAATAACAAAAATAAACAGGGTAGATTGCAAAACTATTAGCAGTATGACTCCGACGAAGTATTATTATGGTGTATGGTACAAGTGATGAGAGGAAAGGAAAAGATTTAATTAATGATAAAGTACGCTATTTTTCTATGGTGCTTACATATTTCAGTAAACTTTTTAAATATTTTCATTTTTTCACATTTTTTTACATTGTTAGGTAATTTGTTATAAAGACGGGCTACCTGCCTATTCTTATTCCGAATCCAAGTGGAAAGGCGATCGAAATCGCGTTTCGGAATATTACGCTACGCCAGAAATAAGTACACCTAGAGCTTGCCTAGAGTAATGCCTATGTAGAGCTTTAATACATAAAAATACTGGTTCAGGCTCAGAAAAGACGATACGCGTAAGGTTGGTACTGACCGGCGTTACAGGACGTGATACAATGTAATATGTTACACAGCGAGCGTTCGTACAGTCAGTACGGGAAAAAAAGGCGTTCGCAACGAGCAACGAGACGGATTTTAGCACACGGCGTAACCTATCATGCTCGCTGCGAATGGTACCTACATTACGGCCCGTAACACCGGTCAATAACGGGCTTAAGACATATAACTTATCAAAGTGCATCTCTTTCATCTATATGTAAGTATGTATGGATAAGGCTCATCAATTAGCAGAGACTCTCTTTCCTACCACGTGCTATTGAATAAACATTGTAGTGAAACTCAAGATGCGCTAAATACATCGGCGACACTATGGCGACTGACATCTCTAGAATATTCCTACGTCAGCAATACAAATGTTTTAAAAACAATTGCGTTGAATTAAATCATTTGTTTTCAATCTTACTTAACAACACACTTGGTTCAATTTATAACTCAAAAGAAATGTCGCGATTCATAGTAGATAATACCGAAAGAAAAAGCAGCCATAGCCTGATCTGCCGGTTGATATAAAAAGCTTTCTCCCATATTCCATGAACTTGAGAACATTTCATGAAACAACTCAATGCGCGAAATAACTGTTGTTTATAACATTTTTACAATTATAAGTAAAAAATATTTAGAAAGGTAATGAGAGTTGTCTAGTGCGCTCATGTAGGTACTATCTGGGAATAACTCAATCGTCAATTCCTACTGGGACGTCCTGAATTATCGTTTGATGTCATCATACTAATTGCTGTAAATGAGATTCGTTATTGGATATCGTTTTAGATTCTGTTGGGTGTAATAAAGTTACTAGTGAAAACAGAAGCGCTCTAGAGGTACAATGAAAAATTTAAAATGTTTATTTCTGTACATAGGTAAGTTACAATAACATGGGTTGGGGTTCTCATAAGCATAATATGTTTGTGTTAGAGTACCTCGCGCTTACTAATGTTATGTTTTTGTATTAAATCTAACTTTGACGGATCTTTATAAGTTTTGCGGGACAAATAGTAATCCCTCGAGAATAAAATGTTTACGCTTATGGCATTCGTTGAAACCTGTTTAGAGTTGGTGCAAGGTAGACTTTTTGAAAATACTTTAACGAAGGAGATAAATGCTGACAATCGCAGCATCATCTAACCCCAACCAAAGTAACCAGAGCTTGTATTATAAGTAGGCACCTACTAGATAACTGGATAACGCATAAACCAAACAAAATCGAAATTTACTAAATGTTTTAATACAATCAATGCCTATACCAATTATTTTTTTTGATTTGGTTGCATACATTTTGTTCACCTTGTAGTAGTTGTAGTTAGTTATCAATTGCGTCAAAAGGGGCTCGTCAATATATAAAATTTTAAGTACCTACATACCTATTATTAAAATTAAATGGTACCTATAAACTTGTAATGCGTAGCAATACGTAGCGAGAACAATCATTGATTTTATTACGCCTTCTTATGTTTTGTAGGGTTCCGTACCTCAAAAGGAAAAAGGTCACTTTGTCACAGACAGACGGGCAGTCTGTCTGTCAAACCCCTTTTCTCAGGACCGCGTGGAAGTATAGACTTGAAATTAACATCGAATACTCAAGTCCGTAACTTCTTGGAGTCGTGATATAAATCAAACTTCTAAGTCAACGCAATCAAAAGTTACAGCAGTTTATGCCTGCATATTTTGAAATTTCCAAGGGAATCACATGCATACAACGAGCACATACCCAATAGAAAGGAAATGTCATTTATTTTGTATAGACAACAATTTCGCCAAATCACTGCGGCGACCGCTGCGCTCCGATTGGCCGACTCAAGGTCAAGCATCACATCACTCACTCGATATGGGCAAGCAAATATTTTTATCGATATCGATAGTCAATGTTATAAACGATGTATGAGCGTCGTGAAAATTATTTACGTCAACGATAGCGAATTTATGATTTTTAAAAAGCAAACCAATCAAATACGTTTATAACTACAAGTACGCCATTGTTATATTAGATAGAAATAAATTATTATAAAGGAAGTTACCATTTATAAGAATCGCGGGGCAGCTTTATTACATATGGATATCACATAACATTAACATTGTAGTTAGTAATGTAGAATGTAGATCTAGGAATACTATGTTAACTAGTTTACATACATACACTTAGTTTTGAACGCCTTAATAAAGATACTTGAAAATGAATGAATAATTGTAAAAAAACCTATAGTTACATTTTTACTATATCGATAAAATAATATGCAAAATCTCGGAGATTTTTATAAAAGTTACACTGATCAATTATAGGCATTGCATCTAGGTGACAGCTTTACTTGAGCCGTGCTAAACTGATTGTAAATTTAAAAATTTGCATTATGTACAACTTACCGATGAAATGTGATTCCATCTGTATTGTAGTTCGATTTCTTGCTGTTTTTCCCACACCACCGTATATAACAACAAGCCATTTTGAAAGTATTTGTATGTTATCTGAATATATTTCGTAATTAAACGGAGAAGTACACATTAGTAGACATTTATTAGTGACAAAACACTGATCAGTTTCGGAATTCGAAAGACCATATTTCCTCTCTATTGGGTATGTGCTCGATGCATGCATACCAAACCTATAGGGTAATTCCCGTTGATCTAGATCCATGAAATTTCGCAAATTCTTAGCTGTAATACACAAAAAAAAATTTTTTTGGTTCTTTTGGTACCAAAACCTATAGGGTATTCCCCGTTGACCTATAATCATGAAATTTGGAAGAAAGCAAGGTCTTATAGCACAAAGCAATTAAAAAATCTAAAAACCGTAAATATTTCATAATAAAGCAAAAAGCAATAAATTTGCTAATGCTACAAAATTTGCACCAAAACTAAACTGAACGAAATTACCTCTTATTTTAAACTGGGTATACATAAAAAATATAGCATTATCATATCAGGGTAGGTAGGTAGGTACTCAATTTAAATGGAAACTCTATAAGCCCTGCCCGCCCCAATTTGGTTTGATTTTAAAACTGGATCATTCTGAGAAAGAGAACTGACGGGCAATCTGAACAGCGCTGCAGCGTTTATTCTAAAAAAACTGTCCAAGCATATAATATCATTTGTCCAAGAGCAGTGTGTGTTACATACAGGTTACTGAAGTAGGTAATAAGTCTAAAACGTAATGAGATCACTTATTTACTTTAGATCCAAAGTAAATATCCCACGTGTGTATTTTGGGTTAGTGTATGCTCAACTCAGAGGTACTTCTAAGAACTTAATACGAAAACAAAGTTTGTGGACTAAAGTATTTTACCAATACCTAACTAACAGCGTTAGTTTTTGGAACACGCAAGAAAGGAAATAGAGTAAAGTCCGGATAGATACTTGCTCTACTGCCAAAAAACCAACATACTTCTAATAAATAAGAGACAGCCTATCATTAGGAAGTCGCCAAGCTTTTAAACTTGTTATGATTACGTATAACGACCTGCTTATAAAGGAAGTAAAATAAATGCCAGTTTTCCTCAAATCCTATAAACAGTATAAAATTAGAGTACTCCGTACCCAGGGCCGCAGCGCAGCCTTGCTCAAAGGAAATCGGCGACAATCCGTGCCTATTGTAATATCCTTGTGACACGAGTCTTGCAAAACAAGTAAACAATGATTGGAATTGGCAATTATTATGATTTATGATCGTTACGCTCTTACTCAAAACAACTAACACAAACGGGGGTCAAGTTCAGGAGAAGTGGAGCGAATTAGCTAAATTGTCTTGCGTGCCTCAATAACAAAAACTTTGTTGGTTTGGTTATGTTTGAGTCATCTGAGGAACCTACTGGTCCTGGTGGAAATTTATTTGCAGCTCAATTATTTATGAGTGACATAAGCTTATGTAACTTACGCCCGAATACTCAAACGCAACTCAGATTTAAGCGTGTCTGAACCCGTGATTTTTTGACATTTTTCAATAAAAATGTATCAAAAATTTTTCATTTATGTCATGCTTAAATCTGATTTGCGTTTGAGTATTCGGGCGTCAGGATCACGTGACGGTATTATACATCTGTCGCTCACATGTATAAAAAAAAAACGAAGCTTATGTCATGTCAGCCGGGAGCAGAGGCTAGTTTAATAATATTTAAATCGTTTAACAAATAACTATGTAGGTTCACTCACATTCGAAATGAATTCGTCAAATTACGATAGTTTTTTGTAGTAAACCTATCTATCAACATAGAGAAAAACAGAACAGAAAAACACAAACACAGAAACAGTTGCACAATGGGCGCCTTATCGCTAAGTGCGATTTCTTCCAGGTAATAACCTCTATGTGTTATTATTCTGATAAACTGGCTTTCCCCCAAATGTTTTAAGGTCTTTACTTTATATAAGTAAAAATGATAATGATGATCATTCATTACTTACCAGATAAGACAAAAACTCCGAGAAAATAACTACCGCGCACGACCTTCCTCAATTCTAATTTTAATACCTACCTATTTCTAATATTCGTTTCTCAATCGTAACCAAGTAACAAATCGGTTGCAAAAGCCTTGATCCCTATAGGGGGAAGCCCAAGTTTCAGGTTATTTACCTGGTAATTTTCCTCCACTTCTATAACCAGTTATTAGTATAAGCACTTGCAAATACAAGAGCCAGGCATCGCGTGACTAAGCTTTCACTGGGGTATTTCTATCAGCGTTCTGTCGTGGTTCCGACTTTTCGCAAAGTTAGGTATTTGATATCATCGGTGGGTTCGTGGAAGAATAGCGTCCCCACGTTCCCACCACAAGCGGCAGAGGTGGAAATACCCTGAGGGTTTTAGTGGTGTTGGAGTCCCACATAATCGCACTGTCTCCCAGTGGCAGTACGATAAGCGTGCGCATTTCCCTCAGGATAATAAAAAAAAATATGTAGGTACATGATATCATGATTTTTTTATCTAACGGTGAAAGCGTCTTCTGGCTGCTAAGAACTCTACAAGATGCCACGTAAGTGTACTAATCTGAAAGGGGGTTATCCTGGACCTTGAGGGAGTCGGTTTGTTTCAATGATTTTTAAATAACTAATATATTCTTTAGTTTTGGAAAATAATTTTGACTTCATTTCTTCATATTTGTGTTCTTTTATAAGTGTTTTAACATTTTTCCTTATATTTCCATAGGTACTTTTGATTTTTTTATTGTTATATTTTGCGATACATCATTATTTTTTTCGACCAGAACGTTATTTTTGATAAAAATATTTTGTAATAGTTTCGTGAAACCACTTGTTTTGCTAAGTAAACATTTTTTTTTTATGTTAATTATTAAATGCATGTAAAAACCAACAAGTAGGTAATATGAAGATAAAAGTCAATATACTCTTCAAACAATAAAAAAATACGACATTTCAAAAAAAAATTCTTCGAAAATGGCCTCCCTCAGGGTCAAGAACCATTTATTTAATTTTTTTCGTATTGAATTAAATGCGCTTGCCAAAGCGTTACTTACAGGCAGAATGTATTTACAATAAGTTTTGCAGAAATTGTTATGAGTTAAAATTATACTCAATACTCTTACCTAGCTCCTTTGTTTTTACCATGATTTCATAACATTATCAGTATTATCACATCAAAAAACACCCATGACGACGTGCGTTTCACGATCGATAAAGTGTTTTTTAATAAATAGGTGCACATCTATAACGACCAACAGTAGGTAGTTAGCCATCCTACAAAAATAAGTACCTACCTACCTAGTATCTCATAATTGGAGGTAGTTCTACAACGTACTTAAACATATCTACATACCATAGTATGTAGATACGTTAACTCAAGCCATAATGGCTGTAGGTGCGGCAGACTGCTTGGCAGCAGTTCATGTACCCATAAACTTAACTACCTACCTAGATTTAGTACGAAACCTCGACTCTAAATCTAATGCGCTCTATCTGACATATTTCTCGTAAAAAAAATAATAGAGGTAAAATAAATAGGTTAGGTGACAAAAAAAAATGTAAATAGGTAGGGGACATGAAACAATAAATAAACGTAAAATAATTATAATGGGAACGATGCTGGTTTTCTCCAGACCATAGATTACATTAGACCATTTAAATTTAACAGTCAAAGCTGGTTTGTACTGTAGTTGAGAGTTAACCCGATCTGCAGTATCTGTGTAGTAGAGTAGATATCTGTTTCTAAATCTACTGAAAACTATAAATACCTGTACAAAACTGCGGACTTTTTACTGAAGATTGAACTAACTACATAATGAAAAGGTTCGTACATATGCTTAAACCAGCTTAAACTGACAGTACCAGCAATTTTCTAGAGATAGAGCTGGTATTTAGAACGCATTAGCGTTTTTTGTTACAATGAGCTAAGGTATTTGAGCATGCCGATTGCTGATTCTGCCTAAAGTTGGTTAAAACCAGTTCCCATCGGTTATAGGGAATTTTGTGACGGTTAGCCGCAATTAAAGCATATTTGAATAATAAAATAAGGTTTTTCACAATGTAGACACAGAATTCTATTATTTTACTTAAACTTTTTGGGTTCGAAATGAAGCGCAGTTAATAAAAAAAAATGTCGGCTAGGGGAGTTACAAATGACTTTTCTTTGGGATTTTGGATATCTTTTAAATGTAAGAATTCATGGACCCAGGTACTCTTCCTATCTCTATCAGTGCATAAACCTCCAGCTTGACACTTGTGATCAACAATAACTCAAATTAAAATCCATTATAATATAGATTTATTTAATATCTAGATACTACGTATATTTATTTTATATATGGTACATATTATTATGTTCTTTATAAGTAAATTTTTCATTCTTAACGATCTCTTATACTATACGCTACTGCAGCCATTCTCAAAGTGTGCTCCGCGCAGCCCCGCAGCTCCGCGAAGCCTGTGTAAGGACTCCGCGAAAATAATGGTTATAAATAGTCTTAATTAATAAAAAATACTAAAGAAAAATAAGATTGCATAAAAATGTTTCACTAATGATAATAATTATCAGAAGGTAAAGTACCTTCATAATTGCAAACTTGGGGATTTTTTTTTATATCAGTAAGACGTCGTGTAAGTCCCACCTAATACTTAAAACAGCCGATAAAATCCCTTTTATATTTTTTGATGCAATGTGTAATTGAGTATGCTGATGTTTTATTTTTACTTATTGTTATGCCTTTGTTTTACCCAGTGTCATAGGCTGAGGGGGTTGTGATCCCGGCGGCGCAGCGCAGAGATATAGGGGGTGGCGGGATGCGGTGAGCGTAGGGGCCTACTGTTTCGATAGTCAGTTTCTGTCACTATTTGCCTCCTCGGTAAAAGCATTGATTTTCTTTTGACGCGATGCAATAAACCACACCTAGCTCTGCTCGCCACTTACTGATATTTGCTCTCTCAGTTACTGGCACTATCTGCAAACTTCCCCCTTTTGCCGCAATATAAAAAAACGTGGCTTGCACCGCTCGCCGATTACTTATTTTGTCCCCTCAAGTTCTGACACTATTTATTTCTTCCAGCCCCCGTACAGAGCGAATATTTCAGTTACCGCAATCCAATAAATGGACGCTTGCTCCGCTAGCCGTTATAACTGCTTGATTTGGACAGTGTGCAGCGTGTAGTGTGTACCGTAAAATGTGTTTATAAAATTAATAAATACGGCTCGTCGTTTTTACGGTCTTTGAGCTGTATCGTATTGACGTAAAAACAAAGTTACTTTGAATGCTTTTCACCGCTGTAATCAATTTATGATTACAAACCCCTAATACACTCATGTTGAGATGCTCATAACATATACTTTGGCATTTTTTTGCATTACTTTGCCAAACGACCCAAATAAATTCACAGTAAAAATCGCGGCTCGCTTTGCGGACTGCTAAATATTTCAGCATACGCTCAGGAAATTTATCTATCTGTCATTGGGGCTCCGTCAAATATTTAAAGTCCTAAAAGGGTTCCGTCCGTCGCTAAAATAGTTTGAGAACCGCTGCGCTACTGTAATATAAAGTTAGACAAATTATTTCAAGATTGTTTACAACAAGGAAATAGAGCATTTTTTCATTTGGTAATGGAACGAGTTGCTGCAAAAAGTAACTTCCTTATTCTCGTAAAGTTGGAGTGGAACCGTCAGTCATGGTTTGATTAGTTAAAATAATCTGAAAAACTAATGCCTACGACTACATTAACAAGCACAGGCGAGAAATCCTATGAGTATATCTATTTTTTTTAAAGCTGGTGTGATTCTCTTTTTTTTCCTGGCCTGGTAGGGCAAGCACGGGGATTGTGTTCTAGGGTAGAATAGAGAAAAATTACGTCACTTTGTCATCAAATGCGTAAAATATTTGGAAATAATTCCTTCCACTTCAATAATGTACTCAATGTATGACGATGCGAGATCATTATTGTCTATTCTACCCTAGATAATAATCCCCGTGCTTGGCCTACCGGAGGCCTGGATTTGTGACGTCAGCGTGGATAAATGTATGAAACAAAACAATCACGCCAGCTATTAAAAATTTACCTTTTTTTACCCCGAACAAGATAATTTCTCTAGTCTCTCTTACACTCTCTCTCTACACTCGTACCCTTACTTATCTAAGCGGAGTTAAGGTTGTCGTAGATCTGGACCGCACCACAGCCGCACAGCACAGAAATGTGCATTCAAATATGGGCTTTAACTCTTAGGTGATATTTAGATGCATTTTATAATGACGGCATCAGATAAAAGACAGCTCGTAGGCGCACTCACTTGAAGCTAAGCTTGTAAGAGTTAGCTATCTATTCACTGTAAAATATAAGTATCTAAAAACTACACAAGCCCATATTTAAATGCTTATTTTGTACTTTTATACTGTGATGCGTGGTAGCTGTGCTAGATGTATAGCCGTCATATGATTATCAAAACGTTTAAGAATTACAAGTCCAATAAAGAGCTGGGTTATAGGGGAGGAGAGAAGCCGTCTCCATCATTGATAATTTCGAGGCTTCTGTTTTGCCGCCCGTGACCACAAGCCGTGATAGGCCCTTGGAAAAAACATACACTTGAAAGATCATAAAGAAGGCCTCGCAACAAAACAAGCCCGAAGGAATATTCAGGCGACGTGAAAAGATCATGTCGGGGAAGAATGAGGAGAATGGGCGAGAAAACATTATAGGGAAAGAAGAGTGGGGAGGGAGACAGAGCTTGTTGTATGATCTCACTCGGTGACCTGCTTCTAATGTCATTAATTTTTAAGCGTCTTAAATTTACCGCTGCCCAGTTTTCTTGTAACCGGACCCAGTTTACGGATATAATTGTCAAATTAGTATTACTTTCGAGTTAATAAATTTTATGGCTTTTATGTGAATTTAATTGTTCTTTGGTTGCCTGGAAGAAATCGCTTTTAGCGATAAGGCCGCCACTTCCATTGCTGTTCTCTATAATATGTTTAATTAGTACTGTCTGTTTTATAAGGTGATGAATAAAGTATTATCTATTTATCTAATTACGAGTAGTTTACTAACTAAAAATGTCGAGGCAACCTTAGCTTGCTTTGTTAGGTCTTGTGTTGATCGCGAAAAAATCATCAGATTGTAATTTAAAAACCTTCAACGACTGATGTCGCGCCGCAGTCGAAGGTCCGCCTGCGACGCAGGAGGTTGCGGGTTCGATTCCCGCCTTGGGACAAATGTTTGCACGATCTGAAAATATTTGTTCCCTATTGCTACTAAGTATTTTCTGTGTATATTAAAAAATATCTATCTATGTATATGTAAAGTCCATCACTCATCTACTAGATGACCTTAACACAAGTTCTGCTTAGCTTGGGGTCAGATAATGCTGCGTGGATTGTCCAACATTATTTATTTATTATTTATAATTTTGTACTACTTATCTAAGTATAAATAAATAAATGCGATTAAAGTGCATTTACTTCGTCTATTCAAGGTCGAGTCTTTACCTACCTTCTAATTCACAACAATGTCAGCGATACAATGCATCTTTATTCTATCTCAGTAGGTACTTTAACGACATGATACCGACCGACTTTATATATAATGTGTCTCTGAGCATTACTATTAATTGGTTTCACATAATAAATTGTACATTGATGTGACAGTTTATTCAAAATATTAAATTGCATCTTGATGGCTTTTCCTCTCATCTGCTGCCTATACTGGTCCACTGTTGGACACAGGATTTTGTCATGAGGGATAATGACCATAATCCCCACGTCTAGGGTAACTGTGATCCCCAACCTGCATGTCCAGGACATGCAGGTTGGGGATCACAGTTTGGTGGTAAAATTATTCAGGAGAAGGCGCTGCTGCCGGCCCTCCGCTGCATATTCCTTTGACGCCTCTTACGACATCCGCGGGAAGAGTTCGGGTGGTGAAAATTCTAAGCCGGCACCACACGGCCCGGCCGGATGGCTTTTACTGAGAAATTTTTCCACGTAATTTCCTCGATCTCGTCAAACGCGTCAAGTGAGAGTGTCCGCAGTGGAACTTTTCGCGTGGCCCACTTCAACTTGGCTCGCTTATCACCATTTATGTGCAGTGCCGTAGATTACATCGTAATTACTATGTGCAGTAATGGAGTGTCTGTCTATCTGCATACTTTAATGGTATTTAGATGCAGCTGTTTCCATTTGACGGGGTAATTGTTGTTTTTATTGAAAACTAGTTTATGGTGCTCTCATCACAACACTAGGACACTCTGTGTACTCAACTTCTGTGTCCACGACCAAGACAAGACTACACCTATTCAGAGTGCTTCCTCATTCAATTGACTTCGTGGATCAATTTAACCTGATAACTTCATTACAAATGTAAGCGGGTTAACTACGAACCTATTTTGTGTTAGAAGAACACCAACGTTTTATCCCTTAACGAGGGACTTCATCAGGGTGAGTACGGTTCGCGTCGCACCCGTTCTATTTATAATGTATTCGTCTAACTGCGAAAATTTTTATCGTTAAATAATCTGATAACAATTAATTTCTGCTCATGTTTCTACCAAGTCCTTAAATTTGAGTCGCAGTGTTTCCTGTCAAAATCGTCTCTGGTTTTATTTTTCGCAAATGGTTGACGTATCTGCCCACGAAGCTCTATTCTATAATAAATAACCCCTTTATTTATAATAGTCTGCCAAATTAAAGTGAAAAAAATTGCTAATTCTCCATTCTCTCTTCTTCTAATAATCATAAGTCAGAGTGAAATAACACTGCTTAGCAACTGATTTATATTAGCCCCTTATTCATCATTACCCCCTTATTCATAATGGTAGGCCTAGTATCTACCTACTTACCAACCTATCTGCCTGTTACTGTTTTATGTGAGCATGGAAATTTAGCTATGTATGATATTCTACTTTACTCGTATTATGTAGGTGCTTCCAACTCACGTGGTTCTATAGGATTCAGCAGCAACGGTGTTAACTCCGTTCCACGAGGTTTGCCAAGCGAAACTGAATCGAACCCACTACTATTTAACAGCGCTTTTCCATAAGGTGTTTTCACCATTATCACATCACACTATATTAGCAATTTTCATTCAAAAATTCACTTTGAATAGCAGACTGAGCTGACTGTTGTGTGTTGTTCGATGTCTCAGGACCGTGTGGTCAGTTCAGTGATTTGTTACAGATAAGGGTTGCCTGGGAGATTATAGGTATATTATAGGTCATCCCATCCCTCTACCTACTTAGAGGTACATAGGTACTATGCTTGTTTTTAGTTGTATGCTAAATCTACTTACCCAATTTGTGCCAAATAAATGACATTCGGTTGAAAACTGTTTTGTTTATGAAACTTAGAATTTTTGGAATTTTCCATTGTTTTTTTAGGACATGAGAATGAAAAAAGACCAATATTTAAGGGCAAAGAAATATTTTTATAATTAATAACCTTTCTCGTAAGAACCTAACATGACAAACTAAACGACCTAACCTAGGTTACCTAGGAATATTAATTGAAATCAATAGACGTAGTACTTCTCCATAATAAATTTACATGTTTACTGAACTGGTTTAGCATAAAACTTCCACATTTTAGAACTAAGTCAGTTCAGTGCAGCAATCAGTTATCACGGAAAAACACTCACACGCTGATTGTAGGTCATACGTCCTTACAGATAAAAAATGTAAACAAAACTTTATTGGATAGAGAAAATGAAACTTATTAGTCCGGGTGTTAATTTTGACTTTACTACGTAAGTTCATTGATGTTATGAACTTGATGCATTAATAGAGGTATTATATACAGGTACTACGTTCGCACCAGAGGCCACAGACTTTTCTCTCTGTCCTTCTGTAAAACCGCCGCTAGTGCCAACTCTCCACTGCCTCGCCAGACTCAACAGACTCCTTGACCAGAACCCAGACTGTGATATCTCCGCAGATGAACGGAAGAGTCTAATGTTGGTATGCATGAGGTTTTGCGAGAGTGATGAATGAAAGGAAGGCTTGTTTTGTTCATATTATTTTGTTTTTGTATTTCTTATCTTATTAATGTGAAAATCTTATTTATTTACTCCTACAACAATTATTTTGCCTCAATGCCGTTGTTATTTATCGTTCATATTTTTTTAAGTATTTGCGCTTTTTTTTAATTATATGTAATTCTTACATGTAATGTTCTTAATCACATGTAACTAATGTTGTATATATACGATTATTAGTATAGTTAGTAAATAAACAAGTAAATAAAATCGCATTCTCTGCCCAGACTCGTTGGTGAAACCAGCAAGGGCGCGTGGACATTCGGTTTAAATAATTTACTTATAAAAAATATAATTAAAAAACAAAGTTCTTTAACATTGACATTAGTCTCTAGATACCTACTATAGATTGCTAAACTACTACTTATGATAATTTTAATGTTTTCTCGTTATTTATTTATAATTACTTTTCTCCGGAGTGCTCAGGAGAGAGAGAGAGAGAGAGGCAAAAAGTTATTATTTGAATATTAGATAGATAATGCTTATTCAGATAACTTATATATAAATAGTTTGGTAAATATTATGTTATGGCTAAGTTTTATTCAGGTCCGCGTGAGCCACGGAAAAAGGTAAAGAAAAGTACCTACGTATAGGTACTTAGCTTCTGTAAGCTTCTTCGCACGCGTAATTCCAGGATAAAAAGTAGCCTATATTATGTTAATCCAGGTCTAAAAACACATTAAATTACGCAAAATCTCAACCCGTTCCGGTAAGCAGTTTTGGCGTGAAGATGTAACAAAAATTTATACTTATACGTAAAGTGTGAAGTGAAATTCGAACAGTCTAAAGTTGCTAGCTTTACTTTATTCAAAGTAAGTAAAGAGAATTAGGAGCATGAAGAAGGTTCGTGTAGTATTAGCCTAATATCCCCACTATTTCAAAAATTGACTTCAATTTTCGGAGCAAACAGTGCAAACTGTATAAAATGGCACACCAGCGAATTGCATACCATTTATTTTAGGAGTCTTCGCTCGAATATGAAGTTGATTTTGTTCCCATTTTACTTCGTTTTAGTGAATGCGGAGTATTTCGATAATATTATGATTGGGGACGTTATTCGGTCTACGGACAAACCAGCATGTGTGATATCAAAGATCTGCTGGTCATTAAGTAAGTTTCATTCAATGCTCTAAAATCCATACTTTTAAGTATTATAAATTCACGCAGTTTACCGGGATAAAAAGTATGTACGGACATAGGCCCGTCCCTGGGATACCGTCTACCTCTCTGCCTTATTTCATTAAGATCTTAAGCCGTTTAAGCATGAAAAGGCAACTGACAGATAGACAAAGTTACTTTAGAATTTATATTGTTAGTATGGATGTTAAGTCATGCATTGTGCTAAATTCATGCACATATTTATTGACCTAGATTCTAGGGTCTTACAAATTAATAAGGTTTACTTTACAGGCAAAAAAGTAAGTCTCTATTCTACCCTCGCCGGAGAAAATGTGGAACAGATCAGCATGATGCAGTTCCTCAATTCCAACGAGACCCCAAAATTCCAGAGCCAGGAGCAAAATGTGGTGTTTTTAGTCGACTTGAGCTGTCCTAACGTTGTCGAATACTTAGAAGAGGTAGGAATAAGTCCTATTTTATATCAAAAACTAGCTGCGCCCCGCGGTGTTGCCCGCTGTTAATGAGTTTGATCATACCACGGTCACTGCACTTTTCTGGGATCAAAATAGCCTACGCGTAAATCTAGGATAACTATATATTACAAGCTATCGTGGTATGTACCAAATTTCATCCAAATCCGTTCAGTTTGGGCGTGAAGGTGTAACAATCATACTCAGACACACACACACTGCTTACATACATTTGTTCGAACATGAATTTCGATGATGTACGTAATAGATAGATATGTAGATAGATAGATCATTTATTCAATAAAAATTCGTTACAAAAATTGGTTAGCAATGCCTTAAAGCCTATGTTAGGTTTGTCTAAGCACTGGGTTCTCTTTATTTTTAGATTTTATTAGCGACCATATTAGTGATTAATACGACTGCTATAAGAGTCTATTACGAAATTGATTCGTAGGGACGTGTTAACGTGATAGCGATGTACATATTTACTACGAGTATGGAACCAAAAGTTAGTATCGGCACGTTGTTGTGGCGACTTATGAAACGTTTGTTATGATGTGTTTCTATAGCTTAATCGATAACAGGAGATTTAAACTTTTTAAATTTGTACTTCCACACAGAGCAGCTCCAAAACCCTCTTTCGTTCACCATTCCGCTGGCTTCTCATCGGGGACTCCTTGGACGACTCTCAGACAAGCATTATACCTGAAGCTATGACCCACATCGAGATCTTTCCTGATGCTGAAGTGCTTCTTGCAAGACTGGTGGATGACGATCATTTCATTATCCATTATAGTAAGTACCTACTAACCTGTACGTGGCCTAATCTGACTAACAATGCGTCACATAAGGTAATATCTAAAAGTACCTACTTGCACGCGCTATGCCAAATATTACTTCAATCTAATCCTTACAACCACATCAACTTCAGCCTATAACTGTCCATCCATCATCCACTGCTGGACCTAGACCTGCCCTAATAAACGCCTATTTGGCTCTTATTAGGGGGCAATGCAAAATCCCCACGCTGGGGATGCGGATTGGGGATCTAATCCTTAACCTAGCGTTTATTTCCAGTCTACAAAATAAGTTACAACGGCAAGTGGAAGACAGAGTATTACGGGCTGTGGGACAAGCAGAACAGATTCCAGACCGTTGATAACCTCACAGACTCTACTGCTTTGAGACGTCTTGATCTCGAAGGGTATCGGATCAAGATCTGCTATGTCTTGACGGATAATGACAGCATCAACCATCTGACGGATGAAGTGTAAGGAACTGATTTATGATGTTTTTCCATCGATGGAAACGGCTCTGCCTTGAATTAACAGTTGGTGTGGTAGTGGAAGATCGGTCTTTAGCAATTTATGGGGTTCCAGACCAACGTGTTTTTTCATTTTGTATCAGAGTAAGCCCCGGCATCATCACGAACGTGTTCGTGATGGTGGGAAAAACATGCAATTCACGCAGTATCAGTGAATTACCAATAGCCCTGTATAGTTATTCTGTGTCTTAGCGAAAAGCACGCCTATAGTTGAATTCACCAGGTAGTTCATCTAAGTTTTTTTAACGAAGTGTGTGTCTGGTGAATTCATCTCTACATAATTGAATCATGTGTGTGTAGTAATGATTACTATAGATATTTTGGATATGATGGCTTTGTTTGACAATGCCTAATGGCCTCTACCTTTATAGCTAAATAGGATAAGAGGTAACAGAATAATCCGTATTTAAATTATAAGTAATCCCTCAATTACGGTTTTTTTCTTATAGTGCGTAAGCCTCACACTAGGTTAATTTATAAGAAATCAAATAATATCCCAAAAGTTTTTCGACTTCGACTGGACTTGAACCCGCGTCTTTCCCTCAGTACGAGAACGTGCTAACCAACTACAGAACAGAGATCAAGGGAAGTAGGAGTCGAAAAACACTGGGACCATCGGACTATAGCGCTGTTAGCTCCACCTACAGGGGACATATTGAAGTTTTATCCAATCCTGTTCAAAGACTAAAATTACGTTTAGTTCAAATAACGAGAGGTGTCGCGTTGATCATTTTTAAGGTTTGGTTTGGTTTGTGGTCGATAAACTTTTTGGAAATTATTTGATATCTTATTTAAAATCCCTCAATTTTCAAGAGGATTTTTTTGTTAACTCCTACCCTTCATATAATATCCAGTGTGGGTACATTCCAATCCAGCTATCTCTACATGTTTTATTCCAGGAACGACCATATCGACACGATAACTAAGGTGAACTTCCCCACCACAAACCATCTGCTGGACTTCCTCAATGCTGGCCGCGAGTTCGTCTTCGCTAACACTTGGGGCTACCTCGTCAACGGAACTTGGAACGGCATGACTGGGTACTTGGTTAGGGAGGAAGTGGACGTTGGAGGTAAAATATTTAGCTGAAATATTCACGGGTGAAAGTTTTGCCTTCAGGTCGTTGTTTACCATTTCTTGACTCCATATAAGGCTGAGAGGGATGTTAGATGACGCAAGAATTGTACTAGCTGAGCGTATACATATTTATTTGAAATCAAGTCTCGTCATATGTTAAGTCTGACTAGAGTGCTAGATTCTCTAAGGCTCTATGGCCCGTATTATAAAAGTTTGCTCAGTCATAGATCTCTGCTTAAGTGACGTTTACGCCATAGAAAAGCGTTACTCAAGCAAGATGACAGAGCAAGCTTTTATAATACGGGCCTTAGTCCATAATTGAGTGCTGATCAATCAAATTAGCATGTGGTTCTTTGAGTGCTGCTCTAACTAAGTAGATTTTCTGTAAACAGTTACATACGTACCTAAACTTGTTCTACCTAGTATGAAGAAGCTAAAACTTTTTTGACACTTCATAAATCGCCTAGCCTGAACCCAAACAAATAATAAGAAGATTGGGAAGTATACTTAGGTCAAAGTAATGGTGGCAAACTTTTCGATAACTTTACAGCCTCGTTTTCAGGATCTCCTATGTTCTTCACCTCGGAACGAATCTCGATCGTTGAATACATCGCAAGCCCAACACCGACTCGCTCCAAATTCGTTTTCCAACAACCCAAGTTATCATATGAGAACAATCTGTTCCTCCTGTCTTTTCAGTGGACAGTCTGGTACAGTACTGTCGCACTGCTGTTCATAATGTTTTTGGCTTTACTGGTCGTGGCTTTATGGGAGTGGAAGAAGACTGCTGATGAGGTTCATAAGGTGAGATTATTCAATTGCAAACCAATAAATGGCTGAAGTGTAGGGACGTGTATTTCTTAACTAAAATAAAGACAAATAAATAAAAGCTTAAGACAAGGCAGTATGGGGTATCCAGAATGCCATGCATACATTTCCGACATTGCCATCCTTAAGATTTCTCGAAAGCCCATCTAATCTAAGTGATGAAAAATATCATTTATTTAAAAAAATAACTGCTCTTCAAAAGTTTATCCTTCCTTATAAAATATTTTGTGTAGTTTTATATTAACAAACAAATCACTGGAGAAAAACACGGGTTTTAACTCTCACAGAAAATATAATAACTCCAAATGAATTAAACATTTTAAAACAAATGCTCTAAATATTTTATCTTTCCGTTAATCAATCGTATTTTTATAGGATTCATTACAATAATAAATCCCAAAAAACACATTTTTGTAAGGCGTTTTGCGAAGTACAACGATAATATTTTGCCAAAAGAATTTCAACCTTATTAATCAGACATTAACTTCAGTCGGAGGCTGGATCTCCGTAGGTATTATATTCTCTTGGGGCTGGACTCGGGGGGGGCTCGGACGGACGTGAGGGCATGTCACTTTTTTATGTTTTGACAGCTGGTAACGTCATACGAATTACGATGTTTGACAACTTTTGTTTTCCAGTTCCTATGGTCTCTATTGCATTGGAATATAGGGGCAGGTCGCGTTACGTAAAAAGAACGCTCAGGGATAGAGGGGAATTGTCTGCGCACGGGTAAATCGCGACAAATAGTAAAAAAAGTGCGCAGGGATCTCAAATCGAGAAGTTTTTTAAGTGTGTTTAGAATCAACAACAAGGAAGTACTTAATTAATAATACATAATCTATATAATATAAAAGAAAGTCGTGTTAGTTACACTACTTATAACTCAAGAACGGCTGAACGGATCTCGGTGAAATTTGGCAGCGAGGTAGATGGTATCCCGGGGCTGGACATAGACTACCTTTTATTCCGGAAAAAAGCGGGCGAAGCCGCAGGCTGCAGCTAGTTATTAATAATATTAATAATCTACTTACATAAATAAAAATGTATCGCTAAATGCTGCTAAGCGCAAAACTCTAGAACGGCTGGCCCAAATTTAGCTAGTGTTTTTTTTATGTCTTGAAATCTGTGGAAGGTTTTTATGATGACAAAAATTTCAAAAATTACCACGATAAACGTAAAAATCACAAATCAATTAACACTGCGGGGCGCAGCTAGTATATGTATGATAATAATGATGCTATGCACACCGCATCATCTAGCCCCAAGCTTAGCGGTTATCAGGACACTTGCGCGAAGGACATTTGCGCGAATGTACACTTGAGCGAAAAATCACAAAACTCATATTATCTCTCAAAATAGACGTCGCAGAACGTTACGGATTTCACCCAATGGTGAAATCCGTAACGTTCTGCGACGTCTACTTTAAAATTTTTTTTTTTTTTTTTTTTTAATTATCTACACAATTGTAGAGAATTTTTTTCTCTCGTCTTCGTTTTTCTGTGATATAACTCACTTTCCCCTACCCTTCCCACTTCCTTCCCCATAAAGAGAAACACTTTGACGTGCTACGATGCTACGAAGGACTGGCGTAGCATACAAAAGACTTCAACGCGCACGCACTTTCTTACTACACTTATGTATTAAGTTTGTTGTTTAGAGGACCTTCATGGCACGTGCTGCGAATTCTGCGTGAGTTAGATGGCTTGGTACCAATGAGTATCAATAGTGAAAAAGTTTTTGAAAAGCTTTCAAACTAATAGGATAAACCCTTAGTTCTCCAGTGAAGTCTACTCTTTTTTCGACTTTTATATTTTGTTTATTGAGATAATAACGTTGTGATATTATTGCCAATAATGTAAAAATTACTACCACATACACTAGATCTTCATTTATTATTTACCATTTTAGGGTTCCGTACCCGAAGGGTAAAAACGGGTACCCTATTACTAAGCCTCCGCTGCCTGTCCGTCCGTCTGTCAGCGGGCTGTATCTCATGAACCGTAAAAGGTAATGACAGTTGTAATTTTCACAGAATGTGTATTGCTCTTGCCGCTACAACAACAATTAATAAAAATTAAATAATTAAAATTAAGGGGGGCTCCCATACTATATCGATCCCTATATCGACTTTTTTGGATATTTGACTCCACTTTTTTTTCAAAATTTATATTTTTAAAATATAATCTACATTATGTACTAAATTCCTATTTTAACTACAAGTTAAATTAATTTATCTTTTGTCCAGGCTGTAGCTCTTGCACCGTTTTAGGTAGACAGTTGAAATTTTGACAGAGTGTGTATAAGTATTGCCGCTAACAAATAATAAAATAAATAAAATTTAATAATTAAAGGGTCTGACGGCCATACAAAGGAGAGTACCAATCACTGAAGTTAAACAACGTTTATGTTTCAATTTATGATTTTGATTAGGTTGTTTTTACCCAACTGCAGAATCTGCCCACGGTAAGTGTACTTGGAAACAGTTTCGAGAAGGTGGCCATGTACGACCACCGGTTTACTATGTGTAACTCAGTTTGTCAAAAACGTCTGAAAAAAAACCTTGCTTTTGTCATATTCATGATTCTAGGTCAACGGAAAGTACCATAAAGGTTTTGGTCCATAACGAGAAAATAATAGTTTTTTTCTGTGAATTAATTACATATTTACGGAGTTCGGATTTTTTTGTTTACTTGTACAACTTTGCTTCTTGCCAAATTTCATGGATCCTATAGGGCACCTGCTCTATAGGTTTTGTGTGCATGTGATTTTCTTGGTAATTTCAAAATATGCTGGCATATAACGGCCGTTTCTTTCGATTGCCTTGAAATGGGGGTTAACAGACAAACGAACAGATGTACAGACGGGCAATAAAGTAATCTTAAAGGGTTCCTTTTTTCCTTATGAGATACGGAACTAAAAAGGTTCACAACAACTGAGAAAATCTGTGTGTGTTGGACGGTCGGACAGAATCAGGCATCTTGTGTGTTCTTTTATTATTCTGCCGTGATTTTTAAACGCCGATTGACAATTTAAATGTTGTTTTACCTAATTTTTTTTTATATTTTTGAAATCGTATAAAAATAATCAAAGTGACATTTGTTAGCAGACTCAAATACTCCTGAATATTAGATAGTATTAAAGAAGGTAGCCGCTTCTAAAAGTAGTAAATTTGCATAGGTCTATGGTAAATTTTACTGATCTCAGACGTCTAAATTTGTAAAAATTCGCATGCCATCTGAGCATCTGAGCGCACCATGATAGGTCCTTATTCCCATGATAGACAATTTCGTATAATTAAAATAATTTGCTTGCTTTGCTTGCTTGCTTCACAATTTATTTCTTATATCAAAACATTTTGTTATCTGGAGCTTATGTTCCAAATTGCAGTGTTCTCGGGCTCAAAAAACTTCCCGCTGGTCCCTACGGGGACCAACGGGAAGTAAACTTCCCGTTGGTCCCCACTGGGGACGAAACGTGGGGACGAGCGGGAATAACCCCATTATAAAGCTGTAACCTAATTAAGGCCTGTATTGTTATTGCACAAAATGAACGCAAAAACCATTTGAATCTTTAAATTTTAATCTAAGCTAAGCTACCGTTATTTATCATGCTATTCATCCTTAGACATACATTGTGAAAAATCTATTTAATATTTTTTCCTTACCTTTGACGGATGTTTGTGCAGGTAGGTAGGATTTAATGTGTCACGAACTTCGATCAAGTCGCCTAGCGCCTCCTCCGTAGATAGATCCTTACAAAAATGTCATCTAGAATTGTCTACGACTTGTTTTGACGCAGACAGTTTACGCAGAGCCGTGACCAGCTCTGTCGACACGGAACAAGAGATTAATGGAGTCGAATTTATTTTAATTTATTCATAAGAATGTACCTACCTGAAAATAATAAACGCTGTTTTTATAGGAACCATCTGTAAATAATGCCGTTACCTAGTACTTATCATGTATAATTTCATTGGTTCCGGGGTATTATTTTTAGGTAGGTACCTACTTATAATTAAATTTAAAAAAATTCGACTCCATTAATCTCTTGTTCCGTATTCACACAACTTGTAACGGCTAGCTCTGCGCAAACTGTCTGCGTCAAAACAAGTCGTTCCTGATAAGAAGGGATAGGATAGGGCTAATAGCACAATATTATAGTGGTAAAAAATGCATTAAAACTTTACTAAAAAAAATATTTATTTAATGACGTTTTATACTTTAACATTAATGACGTTTTATATTTTAACATTAATGACGTTTTTTCAGAAACAAATGGATGCTAGTGTATTACGAGCGAATGTTGCAGACATTATTATTCTGATATTTGGCGCTGGTTGCCAACAAGGAAGCACAGTTGAACTGAAAGGTACAAATAAATACTACACCCATGCATGCATGGTAGGTAATACATGATCTCACACCTTTTTACCCATGTCCAGATGTCTTTTCTTGCGTCAGGAAGGTTAAATTGTTTCTTTTGTTTAAATAAAATAAAATTCATTTATTGATTCAGACAACACAAAGATCCATAGATTAGAGTAGTTTAAGTCACACAGTTTCAGATAAACAAAAAGGTAGACTTAATCAGAATTAATTTATTTAATAAATTTGTTTGGCACAAGGGTTTCTCAGGCTTGACATCCAGTGCCTTTGCAGTTTACTGCAATGTCTGTCAGCCAGTACCCTTATTAGACTGTTGGTACTGCTCAGCATCCTGCGTTTTATAGATGTTATTTTATTGCGAATCACAACGTAAAAGTCCTTTTCGTGTGCGTCAGCAAAAATGCCCGACGTACTACAGTATCTGGGCAGCCCCACCATTGCTCCGTGCTATTATAAAGCACGCGTAGGGCACTGATGGACGCCTTGGTGTAATTAACCCACAGGCCGCTGGTGTAAAAAGATTTACTGTAGGATTTAAATAAAGAGACTTTAACATCTACTGAACAAAGAGCGAACCTGCGGATCAGCATCACCTCGTACCGCCAGCGCGATAAGCAATTCATCTATCTATTCCTGATAGATGAATGGCTTATTTATAAATGGCTTCGTCTGCACAATTAATCCACCTACTTACAAAGTTTAGCTATTATGACGATGATTTGGCTCTCGCCTTCACACCAATGCTATACAAGGCTGAAATTAAATATACTCGTAATGCTGGATAATCCACACAGCATCATCTAGCCCCAAGTTAATGCTGTGTGAATTATCCAGCATTTTTAATTTATTTTTATTTACTGTACTTATCTGCACCCAGGATCAAATAAGTTAGCGTGTACAATAAAAGATGAGACTTTGCCCAGCAGTGGAGTTATTGTACCTATTAAGTAAGTGTTTAGTTTTTTATTTAGGTACTTAGTAATTGGTTAACAAGCGTTTATGATTAGATTAGATTTTAACGGGCTGCGTGAGATATGAAGCAGTGAAGTGACCCCAAGTAGATCTTGGCCTCAGAGGCTCATACACAAGAGATCTATAAAGGTCTGAAACAGTAAGGGACCGGTGGTAGTCCCTTGCCATATCAGACCAGACGACGACGGCATGAAATTCTTGAATAATAATTTCGTGGCTGATTTGAAGAGGTAGGTATTTGTTTCAGGTTCCCTTGGACGAATAGTGATGCTCGTCCTATTCCTAGCCCTTATGTTTCTCTACACCTCATACTCAGCCAACATCGTCGCCCTTCTTCAGTCCAGCTCTTCCCAAATCAAGACTCTGGACGATCTCCTTCATTCTAGAATTGGTTTCGGCGTACATGATACTGTTTTCAATCGGTACTACTTCTCGGTGAGTAGGCATTTGTTTATGATTGAAGCGATTTTAAAAACAAATGAAGGTTGGGTAGGTATAATATAGTTATTTGAATTTGGATTTAAGCGACATTACATAATTAAGGTACCTACCTACAGTCGCTGTTGTAAAATCATTATCAGTGTCGCACTTCGTTACAAGTATACCTAAATTTATTGCAGACAGCCACTGAACCTGTAAGGAAAGCGATTTACGAGAAGAAAATAGCACCACCAGGATCCAAGCCACGCTTTATGACAATGGAAGAAGGAGTCAAAAAAATGCGGAAGGTAAAACCTAGTCCACTCCAAAAGTAACTCAACCTTCCTCACCTTCTTCAAGATTTCATGTTGTGTTTTCTTTACAGGGTCTATTTGCATTCCATATGGAAACCGGTGTGGGGTACAAGTTCGTCGGTAAATTCTTCCAAGAGGGAGAGAAATGTGGCTTGAAGGAGATACAGTACTTACAGGTTATTGATCCCTGGCTGGCTGTGAGGAAGCACACGCCTTACAAGGAAATGTTCAAAATTGGGTGAGACTTAAATCACACTAGGAACCATCTAGGAAAATTAAACTAAACTGACTCCAACTCCGTCTGTTAATAATCTTCATTAAGCTGACTGTAATACCTGAAAAAACCAAATGGACCAACCATTTTAAAATAATCTTCTTTCTTCAGGTTGAAGCGCATTCAAGAACACGGTCTTCAAACAAGAGAGAACAGATTGCTTTACGAAAAGAGACCAAAGTGTTCAGGAAGAGAATCCAATTTCGTGTCGGTCAGCATGGTGGATTGCTACCCGGCTTTCCTCGTACTGTCCTATGGAGCACTCGCTGCTTGGGGCATATCTATTTTAGAGAATTTCGCTTATCGTAGGCACGAGTTAAAGAAGAGAATTTGTTGGCTAAAACAGTATTAACATGGTATGATATTTGTACAGGTGTCTAGGACATCATAATCTGCACACACACGTCCACTGCTGGACAGAGTCTCCCTCATACGACGCCGCCAAAACAGTTGTCCTGCGCCGCCTTTATCCATCCCTGCGACCGCTACAATGTCGTCGGTCCATCATGTAGGTCCCCCAACAATCCGTTTCGTGTTTCATCGCGGTCGCCCTTCGGTCGCCACTCGAGAACTTTTATTCCCCAACGGTTAACAGTTCTGCGAGCTATAAAGGCTTGCCCACTGCCAGTTCAGCTTACCAAAGTTTATGATTATAACACTATACCTACCTAACTAACGAGTTGCTTCTAAACACAGGTTCTGTTGACACCAATAGCTCGGCGGCGGTGGCAGAACACTATTGAGGAAGGACCATCGCATTACGTTTCGATAAAGCATGTGTCTTGTCTGGGGAAATTTTATTTGTTTCCTGCAAGATACACGAGGCGATAGAGATTGGACGACGGCCCAACTTCAATAGAGATAGAGGTTGGAACCTACCACCCGCTCGGAAGCCGTGTTTCCTTGGGATGTCAGATAGCAGTATAGAGCCGGGTGTAGATACCTACTGTTAGTTCCGAATGCACACAGAGTATACCTACACTACCCGGCACGATGGGATTCCCGCGAGAGGATGACTCCTACTCTTCAGCATCGACAAGCAGCGTGCGGGGGGCACCACTCCCGCCCCCCGCCGCCTACGACCCGCATTGCGTGCGTTAGCCCGTAGTGCGCGCGCACGGAAGCGATACAGGCGCGTCGTGAACCGCACCCACCCTGATGACGTCCCTCGTTAAGGGATGAAACTTTGGTGTTCTTCCAACACAAATAAGGTTCGTAGTTAACCCGCTTACATCCGTTATGAACACAGGTTCTATTTTAGCTACCTACTGCTGGAAGATAAGATAGCAATCTACCTAACCTGTAATAAAGAGAGTGCCGCCATATTAGCAAAGAAAATCTCTAATAAAAAATTGTAAAGGAATATGTGATTATAAGACCTTGCAAAGACATACCACCCTAGTTTGAATAAATTGCACGTCATGCAACTATAAACTTGTTTTACTGTCTCATTAAATTAAAGTGTAGGTTCTAGTTTTATAAGTGTAGGTAGTTACCTAGGTACAGATATGCAGAGCCAGGCAGTCTCTCGCCTCATAAGCATTACCTAGGTAGAGGAATAACAGCAGGTAGGTAAGGTTGTAAAGTTCCGGTCCGATCACTTGTTTGAATAAAAAAAAAACATACCAACTGGAAATTTCCACAGTGCATATAACCTGCCCCCTAACTTAAGTAAGCGGATAGAATACTACCTAGTATAAGACCCGGACTGCAAACGAGTATCATAGGTACAATTGTCCTGCGTTGGGAATCAGAACCCGCAACCACCAGCATCGCATCGCAGGCAAACCTACGCCCACTGCATATCTGAGGGTGTCCTATGAAATGGTTATTATGCTTTTCGTGATTTTAAAAAGAGATTAACTAAATAACAATTGCACCTTTATATTATTTAGATGTCCCACATGTACTACCTACTTGCAGTGACTGGTGTAGCTAGTCCTAGCGGGGCCCCGTATTAGACCGGCTAATCGGCCCTTATTCTTGTAACTGGCCTTCTATGTGTCCGGTGCGAGGGTCTCCAACTGCACACTTGGAACATTTTTTAACCCAGGGTTGCTCAGCTGGTCAATTAAAATGATCATTCGTGAGAGTGCCACTCTTACTAGTTATTTTTGTTCATTTATTTTTGTTTTTTATTCGCAGTCAAAATGCAGCCAATAAGCGTCGAAAATAGTATGAGTGATGCACACACGCATACACCTGAACCGATCAGCAGATTTTCAATGTAGGTGATCTACAAGACAGAACCAGAATTTATTTATTCCGCGGGAAATCTCGTCAATAATACTCTGTGCCTTAGCCAGGAATTAATTTCGGTTGAAGACCCTACCGAAAACGATAAAACGTTATCGGCAAGCAGAGCGAGAAGCGAAAAATTAGTGATTTGCTAGTTTTGGTGTAATTTTTGTTGTGTATGTGATTTTTCGCGGAGGTGGAAAGTGACTTTAAGTGTGGGTCGAGCACTGGACTGGACCACACCCAGAGAAACAAGATAATTATAGGAAATTTTGTGTTATTTTTGCAGTGTTCGGCAAACTGGCCACAAACGAGCGAGGGATGAACCAGGAACCAGTGCCAGGCAAAAATTATGTCGGCTAGCGGAGCGAGCCGCGGCAATTAAGGCCCCAAACCCCCGCTCCCTACGGCCATAATAAAACACCAGACATTGCAATACGCTTTGAAATTAAAATAGGTACATAATAGAAGTCATTAGAAGTTTTGTTAAGGTTTTGAGGAAGGTTGCGGGTTCAAGTCCCGTCTAGGTACATACACTTCGGTGACGGGGCTCCTGGAACTCGGTGGGGCCCCGTATTATTAATACGGCTGATACGGCGTTAGCTACGCCCCTGCTACTTAGGTTTTAATTATTTATTCAACCTAGGTAGGTTAATGCTGTTTGAGTCATGGGTATAGTAAGAAAGAAACAAATCACTTGTTTTGTTTACCCATGGCTTTCTAATTGTCTTCGCGCATTATAAACCTTCGACCAATGGTGTAGGTAAATATAAAGTAACAAATTTATGGTTGGGCTGACCGGATGCACCATGCACCTATACCTGGGTTAAGACCCCCCTGTGAAACCGGAATTAGTAGCATAATTACAGGAATCGATCTGGGATACCATTAGATGGCCGAGTGGGTGGGTGGCCAGTAAAAAGAGAAATTGAATTCCTTCAATTAAAGACTCTTATTTTTAATTCCGTAAACGAGATTACCTTCCTCAGGATGATTTTAAACTAGGTACGTTCAGTGTAGAATAGAAAGCTCACTTGCAGGGCACACTTTCAGCCCTAGTCCGAGACTTGAACATGATAAAAATTTTGATTAATAGGTAGGTACCTACCTAAATATAATTTTGATTGCAACAAACGCGAGGGCGCTTTAATGTCTTTTATAAGGAAGAATTAACGGTACAACAGTCTCTTAATCGAAGTCAACTATGTTGGTAAAGTTACCATAAGAAGCAAAATACAGTCATTGAAAATACGTGCATTCTTTTCTTCCTAAGACAATACTCATCGAGCCCGATTAAATTTTCGAAAAGCTAGATCTATGAAGATCTGGGTCAATAATTAGCAGCGACATCTAGTTATAGACTTGTCAACTAAAGGTGATAACCTGTGTTGGCATGATAGGTACCTCCTACCTAACTATATGAAGATAGGTAGGTTAGGTACCTACGGGCCGTAAGGTATTTATGATAATAATAATATGACTGTTCCAATAAAGTAAATAATTCGTGATTTAATTAAATAAATTGATTAGATAAGACAAGGAACCCTATCAAAACGATAACAATTAATCAGTACTTATTCAGCCGCGCAGTTTGTTTGTAAAATGAAGTTGGAAATTGTTTTGCTTTTATTTTGTGCTATATTGGCTAAAAGTGCAGGTAAGTGTCTGAATTATTATGAGCAGCCAGCGTCTTAGGGACGCTTCCGACTGGTATCTATTGATATGGGTCAGTTAGCTCAACTGTTTCAACTAAGTTTATGTAAATGCTAGTTCTAATTTGTTTCTATTTTTTTATTGTTATTTTCTTTGTTAATGAGCTAGTTTTTGTTGCATTCCATTCAGTTTTAGACCACTTGGTGATTTTATACTTAGACGTAGAGACATCGTGACTTGAGAGTAAGAATTAGCCCGTAAGCATTGCAGCCTATGCTCTAAATTTTACCTATCTACTTATTATCCTCAAAGAAAAGTGGCAAAACTTAAGCGCACCTTTTCAGGAATTAAAATCTATTAATATAGACACTGAGATTGAGCTACCATCCGACGACTCATCTAATTACCTATATTTCGAACTCTATTTTCCATAACCATAATGTCTAATTTCCAGCGCAGCAACTACGATGCTACGCTTGCAGCTTCTCATCATCAGATTCCGACCAGTCGTGCATGACCATTTCCAATAGCACCAACATTGTGAACTGTCCGTTCTCCTACTGCACGATATTCAGGCAGGAGTACGTTGTAAGTAGGTACCTACCTACCTTGGCTAAGCCAGGGTACAGATTTTATAGGTACTAGCCAGGGTGACAGCAAAATGATACAAAGTTAGTGATAAAAGTGAAATGTATTACCTACAAAACCAAAGCGTAGTGTTCGGGCGCTTCTCATGCAAGCAAAGCTTCGATCTTGATCGAAGAAGCAAAGTGATGCTTTACAAGTTTACATAATCAACGGAGGGCTGTTATCTTACCTACAATGGCAAATATTCAACGAACAAGCTGGTTTTGTAAAAGGACGTGGTACGAGAGAGCATATGTTAACATTAGGCAAATGATTTAAAAGAGTCGCGAGTTCAATGTGCCGATGTTCATTCTTTATTGGCTACCTACTCGAAAGCCTTTGATTGTGTTCGGGGGATCTATCTGATTACAATCTCCCCCTTCTTTTAGGATCCAAATGGTGTGATAGCTAGTTTCACGAGGGGATGCGAGCAGGCGCCTGATTTCCTAAATCACGACATTACCGATCCAACCTTCAGGACTTTCTACAGGGCCTGCACTAGCAATCTCTGTAATACTGGTAAGATTTAACGCTGTACATATCTAGGGCATAATATACATAAGATACCTAGGTGTACTTAATATTCTAGGAACCGACCTACGCTAGGTGGGTAAGGTATAAGAGAGTGAATAAGAGAGTGCATTTGTTATTTTACTATAAAAAGTAGTTTGACACATTCATTACATTACGGATGTAACCGGGTTAACTACGAACCATTATAGGGTAAATATTCAAGAGCGTATCACTCAGTACGGCCACATGTGACGTAGCGCGCTTTTAGTTACGCATACTTGTGTGCGTAAGTCGCACACAAGCGCCTCAAGTCTTGTTGCGATTTCTTGCAGCGCAACACTCCATCTAGACAGGTAAATAATCAAATCAAAGGTTACTTGATATCTCCGCCTATGGTAACCGATTTTACTGATTCTTTCTCTATTGTTTAAAGAATGATCCCGAGGTGGTCCCATAAAAAATTTATTCCCGAGGGATTAGTATTTACCTATCCCGTTAAACTTTAAAAGCAACATAATATTTTTGGAGAATCACGACTAGCTACAACAATTTTGCTGATAGATCTGTGGCAAATGTTAATTGATTTTGATGATTCTTTCGTTGTTGTATAAAAATTTATTTTGAGGTATAAGTTTGATTTTCGAGGAATTGCTATGTGCGACGTAAAACGTAGGTTTGTAAAAATTCTTTAGATTATGATAATTTCATAATCACCTAATTAATGGTTTCCATGGCAACGCGCGTCAACAGTTTCATCCATGTGTCATCAAACTAAATTAAACTTAATTTTATTTATATGTCGTCAGTGTAATGTAAACTAAATTTTTTGCACGTAAACATAGACCATCGCTGCATCGGTCAGGGAAAGTAAGGTAGGGGTGATTTCGTTCGTCCGAGACATAGGAATATTAACTATAAACCGGAATTTGAAGTCGGTTTGTCGTTTTTTAAAACACGCCAAATTATTTCTGCGTTGAATTGACTGGCCGCTGCCGCCGCCCGAAATGCTAGCTAGGCTAGGACTACCTTTACTACTGGTACTGGTAGGTAGGTACCTACTAGGTACTTACCTACTATGGGAGTGTGGGTAGGTATATTCCTACCTTTCAATCTTCGATCAGCAAAAAAAAAAAAAGTGCTGATCGAAGCTTTCGATAATAAATACGAGAGTCAGGTTTCATAAGTAATATAACTTAAGCCTGAAACTATTTCAGGTAACGGCATCGAGTCGGTAACGGGAGGAAATCTTTCACCAACGCCTATGTACAACGGATTGAACTTATTGGTACCAGGGACAGATGGTGCTAGTAACATACAGATAAGCGTGATAATGATGCTTTTATGCATTTTTGTAAGTCTTACGTAAATAAAAAGCTAATGGCAACATAACTTACCAACATAACTGGGTTTGCATTGTTTTTCGAACATACCTATTGCCATAATTATCATAAATCTTATTATTAGTTTTCTAATTCAGCTTTCGATCATCGACCCTACCCTAGCAAAAACTGCAACATTTTCCGAGTTAAGATCAAGATCAATGACCTCGAGAGGTTCCCCTGGTAGTTCGCTCAAATTTAAATTCAAATTTTCAGTGCGTAATTGTTATGTCGAAATTTTGAAACAGCTTTATAAACCCCAGTATACCTACCTATAGCGGGGTTATAAAGGTGTCCACCGTTAACAGCAGGTGAATATCAATTATTATTGGTGGAAGCCATTGTAAGCCAGCTTCTTATAACTAATCACAGATGACAGAAGTATCTTCCGTCATCTGTCGTCATCACCGCAGATGACAGAACTATCTTCTGTCATCTGTGACTCCCACATACCTACCCCCGATCTACGAGTTTTTTGGGTAGGTTTTTGTTAGTATTTTTTCCCTCCTTTTCGTCCCGATACCTACAGAGCGTAGCTCAATCTACGCTACAGAGTAGTGACCCGGATTTGCGATCGGTGTTGTTGCAGCCCTGGGCAATCTACTCTAAACATTCGTTGTAGAACGCGAAAAAAATACAAAAAAATATTGAATTTCGCGCCCGACCGGTGACGACCCGCCACCTACCCGCTTATTGAGATTACAGTTGCTATGGAGATGAATGACGAAAACACGATTCATTTGCATAAAAATATTGGTTCACAACGTTCAGAAAATGAAAGTATCTCCGAACAAACAAAGAAACGTAGAACAAAAACGAACGAACTGACTGAAGGAAGTTGGCAATTTCGCAATGACTGTGATTTGTATGGTAATTTGATTGATTGAAAGACAGCTGACCGTAGCTGGCTGACAGTTCGGATCGTTCGTTCTCTCTTCCATAAAAACTATCGCGATTTTGCGAAATGTCAAACTCAGCAAAATAGTTTATTTCTGTGCGAGGTTAGGATGCGTAAATTTAGTAAAAATGTGATAAAATAACATAGATCATTGGTTCAACTGGTTCAAAACCAACCATGACAACATCACCTACAAAAACCAAACAGAAGCTATCGCTTCGAAAGCGGCTCTTCGTCAAAAAGTCACCAAAAGTAGGATGCTATGTCGACGCAGATTCTAACGATGAGTTCCATCATTCCTCATCGCGACCCATATCGCCAGCAGATCCTTTCCTGGCTCACAGCGCGCACTATGGTGATTTCCATGAAAGTGTAGGTTATAGTCCCCAGAATAACAGCATTGAACCTATCATCAACAACACTATCAATAGTGCTCATCACTCCCAACCAGAGGATGAAAACAACCCAAGATGCTGTAGAAAGTTCTTCTCACGATCTCGGCCGAAAAGTCTACTCGACCACCAATCACCTCAACAAGAAGCGCACTCCAGAGAAGGCAGTCCTTGCAATAATTCAAATAGCTTGAGCGACCAGACTATATCATGTTCTCAATCAAAATCTGAAGAGATACCAAAAGCTACAATTAAGTTCCCTAAAAACGATGATCCTAGAAAGTGTTTTGAACACTCTGGCTCATTTGAAGGTATTAAAACTAAGAATAAGTTATTTGTGAAAAGATTATCAGCTGACCATTTAATTACAAATGACAGCAAACCTTTATATGGGTCTTCATCTCCGGAAAGTGATAGAAGCAATTCCCTTGACCGGAAAAGGAGGTAAGTTTTATATAGTACTTTTTGGATCTTGATAATATAACATTAACTCATGTGTGTACTGTAAACCTGTATAACAGTGAAATTGTTTGCTTGCAAGGTCTAAATCAACCATAGCTCGACCAGCGTCTCCAGCTGGAAGCACAGACAGCTTGGCTCGTAACTCTCTGCTTGCAGCACAGGTGTTGAGGCTCATACCCACACATGAAGCTCGGGAAAGGTGATTTCTGTTTGCGTTGACCTTGTTCACTTCCTGGTAATTGGGTTTCTGGATGACATAGATTCCCACATGATGTTTAAAAAATGCTTTTTTGATGTAGATTCAAACTAAATAAACAAAGAACTAGATTTTTGTCTTTTGTTCTTTAAGTTTCAAAGTTTTTGAGGGATAAAACTAATTGATTTTTACAAAGAATATTTTAATAATACTCCTCCTATTTATTCATTTGTTTAGTCTAACTCCACCTTATTATCTAGAATACACTAAGCTGTTTTGTTAGCAAAACTAATGATCTCAAAATCTCAACTTTGTAAAGTAAAATAATGTTAAAAATTTCAGAAATTTCCTGTATGGAAGATTGGCATCTCATTCCTTACTAGGTGCTGCTGAGTTAGAACATGTGTTTCCTGACAGGGAAGTCAGAATTTTTGTTGGGACTTGGAACATGAATGGGCAGGCTCCTCCAAAGTAAGTAAATTCCAACTTCAGTATTTTTATCTTAGCTTATGCTAAGCAATGCCACCTCTAATCTTATAGCAAGCAAGAAATGCTTAGCAAGTCTTAAATTGTCTAGGTTTTTCTAGTTCTAAAGAGAGATGTTAATATCGTAATTAAAACCGTAAATGTTTTGTTTTCACAGAGAGCTAGCAGATTTCATATTCCCCAATCAAGTGAAACATGTCCCTGATATTTTTGTGATTGGTACACAAGAATCTTTTTCTGAACGGACTGAGTGGGAGATCACAATTCAGGAGGTCTTGGGACCATCACATCTATTGCTTCATTCATATTATTTAGGTAAGAGGATTTTGAAGACAACTAGGTGTTCAATAGATACTAAAAACTTGTAGGTGACAACCTACAAGTTTTTAGTATCTATTGACGACAATCAACCAAGGTATTCACCGGCCCCGCATAGATTCACAATGCACCCTGAAACCGTCTGTTTCAAAAGAGAACCCATTTGACATGTTGGGTTTCCTTTTCAACTAGTGTCATTCTAACGCTCGAACAGGAAGCATGTCTAGCAAAATTGCAAAAATCACACACCCAAGATACAAAAAAGAACAGGGTTTCCTATTTTCAGTAAACTTTTAATGCATTTTTTACCATTGTAATATGCTATTAAGCCTATCTTCAAGAAATTAACCTTAATAATATTTTTGGATTTGCATTTTCTACTACCTATATTGACTTTGTTCTAAATTCATGAATGGAGTGGCTATTGTTTCTAAGTTTATTAAAATTTTTGGTGTTGTGTACTATGATTATTTATTTTATGTAAAATATTTAGGTACTTTATTTAGTTTTAATCCCATGCCCACGATCAATCCCAAGCCTACAATCAATTTAATCCCACGCTCACTTTTAGGGAGATGCTTTATTTATTAACTTATTGCTACTGCTGTTAACAGTTACTATTTATATCCAGGTACAATCCACCTCGTAGTGTTCATCCGTCGTGACCTAATATGGTTCTGTTCGCTCCCCGAAGACGCGTCCCTCTCAGTCCGGCCCGGGACCGCCTTCAGAACCAAAGGGGCTGTGGCGATATCTTTCGCACTGTTCGGTTCTACGTTTCTATTCGTTACTGCGCATCTGACAGCGCATCAGGAGAAAGTTAAGGAGAGAGTGTCTGATATCAAGAGGATTATAAGGGCGATAGATTTGCCGAAGAATTTGCCATGTAGGCATAAAACTAAAGGTGAGTTATTATGAACGGAGGGCCAAACATTTCATGCCAAATGTATGAAAATCGCTATCTTGTAGTCCCCACTATACAGGGTGTTTTCAAATTAGTGTAAAATACTCAAGGAGAATCCAGTTTTAATATCTTGGTCATCGTCTATTATTACATGTCTATATTAACATTTAGGCCAGGCTCGCCGGTGCGACTCGAGCGCGCCGCTCCTGCTGCCACGTGGTGTACATCCGCATTAGCGTCGACCCAAAGTGTTAACAAGCACTATTATTTCCAAAAAAAAAGACATTATGCACTTATTCGGTTTTGTAATAAAGATAATGGTCTCCATACAAAATCAAATTAACGAAAGAAAATAACAATAGAGCTTTTCAATAGATAAAATTCGTTTGTTAGCAAAGATAAAATTACCTCGTTTTGAACTTACCTTTGTTTCAGATGTAACAAGTAATTTTGACTATGTTTTCTGGTGTGGAGATTTGAACTTCAGACTTGGTGAACCAAGAGCGGCTGTGATGAGATGGATTGAGCAAACAGAGGCAAGTCACTATAATATTAAAAATGGGAGTTTGCATATTTGTTACCTTCACGCAAAAACTATTAACGGATTCACTGCCCAGCCTCGGCGGGGCGAGCCGCAGCTCGCAGGGGCGCGCGTCGCCGCTACGAGGTATGTGTGCGTCTTAGGCCAAGAAGATGTTAAACTAATTGGGCTGAAATGTTGCATATAATGTAGACCTGCTGTGCAATTACGCAAAAACCGCCCATCCCATATTGATTTTGAAAGCCCTTTCAATGGCCTCAATTGTTTGGTGAAGGCCATTGAAATGGCTTTCAAATGGCAATTATAGGATGGGTGGTTTTTGCGTAATTCCACAGGTGAAATAACAGCTGTTTGATATTTCGAAAAAATTACGAGTGCAACGTCGTGGGCAGACTTTAGTTATCTATAGTTTGACCAGACCAGCTAAAGCTAGCTATCATCCTATATTGACATTTGAAAGCCCTTTGAATGGCCTTCGTAATTTGCTATTGTATAAATATTATGACCATTGAAATGGCTTTCAAGGCCATTCAAAGATCTTTCAAATGTCACAGCGGACCATCTAGATTAATTAGTCTGGTTTACAGGAAATGGATACGAATATTCATAATAACTTTCCCACGCGAATAAAAATATAAAACGTAGGTACCGTTCGCTTTAGTATACATTGTAGATTCATTTGGCAAAGAGTGGAAGAAAGGAGAGTGGGACAGCGGTGACTACATAACTTATGATCTCACTACTGGGTAGAATCTAAATGAGGTACTTTATTGTACTTGAAATTAACATAAATAAAGAATCTTATATCTAAATAGAAATAAACGCGGTCTTATCGGTGAGAGCGATTTCTCCCAGGCAACCTTGGGATGGAGAAAAATATACTTATAAGAAAATAGGGTTGACAGTGCTCAGACAGATATAAGAAATTTGATTAAATAATATACATAATGTAAGAACTACCTAGAAACAAAATAAACTAATACAATACTTTGACGACCTCCGTGGCGAGGCGGGCGAAGGTCCGCCTGCAACGCAGGAGGTTGCGGGTTCGATTCCCGCCTCAGGACAAATGTTTGTACGATCTGCAGATTTGTTCCGAGAGTTCTGGGTGTTTTCTATGTATAATAAAAAATATCTATCTATGTAGTGTATTGTATTAAGTATATCAGTTCTCTAGTACCCACAACATAAGCTCTGCTTAGCCCCAAAGGGCTAGATGATGCTGTGTGAATTGTCCAGCATTATTTAAGCGATAAGGCCGCCAATTCTGTTACTTTTTACCATACTGTTTTGCATATAAGTTCTCTGAATAAAGTATTGTCTATCTATTTATTTATACTTCAAGAGGAAACAATCATTAAAAAACCTTAATAACCTTATTAATATTTTGTATATTGTCTTTCAGTTTCCTCTGCCCCATAACTTACCGCACGGTCTCCTCCACGCGGACCAGTTGACCGCCGTGTTAGAAGACGGCGCTGCCTTCAGGGAGTTCAGGGAAGCTCCCATTACCTTTCCCCCTACTTATAAGGTAATTACTACTCTATAGTTTATTTATATTTTCGAGGTAAGTGATTACAGTGATTAGTCAACAAACTTTTTTTTCAATTCATTATTAACAAAAAAAATTACAATTCAATAATAAAAACAAATTAGAAGTAGTATTTACAATTGAAACAATTAAGCTAACTGTAGATTGTTGCAAACAATCTACAGGTAACTCAACAAACTATATATATAGTTAATGTATTCGATAAAATGGTTCTTTAAACATCATCGATCAGGGTATTCGGGGTTGAGCGAAACTATAGATCACTAAATAAAAATCAAGTGTTCTCTAAAAAGCTACCTATTTTTCTTGGATAACTAGCAGTTCTATAAGGCTTTATTGCCGAGGGTTTATGCCTGTTATCCAAGAATAAAAATTTAATTTTACTCACTTTGTTTAACAACAGCGTTCTAAACAAATATAAACTTCTCAGATAAAAGATTTAACCTATCTTTATGTAATTGTAGTATGACCCCGGTAGCCAACAATTCGACACGTCGAGTAAGCAGAGAGCACCGGCGTACACAGATCGTATCCTTTACAAATCGAAATGTATGTCCGGGAATTCTAGCTCGGCTTTTGCTGGTAAGTATGATTTATTAACAAAATCTTAGTTTGCTGTCAAATTGTAGCTTTACCATAGTAGTTATTGTAGAGGAATAGAGCTTAATATAGTGGCATTCTACTAAAAGAAAAAATAATCTTACTGTTTGCTAATAAATGCCAAAGTTTATTACCTCTCGGCCGATGGACGTCTACATATGCCCCTAAAGATCGCCACTATTCGGCACAAGCAAATTAGTTTGTTACTTAAGGTCTCTAAAACTACTGCACAGATCAAGATGGAATTTGACGTACCTAAACGTAGAACATAATTCGAGTTTCCTAGTAGTAATTGTTTTTTAGCTAATTATTAGCGAAAAATTGTATAATAAATTACAGATAAAAATTGCAGATTATTTAACTCGATTATTTAATTCGATTAGTGGCGATCTTTAGGGGCATATGTAGACGTCCATCGGCCGAGAGGTAATAAACTTTGGCATTTATTAGCAAACAGTAAGTTTTTTTTTTATTTTAGTAGAATGCCACTATATTAAGCTCTATTCCTCTACATTAAAGTTTATTTGCAGGATTACGTCGAATAAGCGCTGCGCCGGTTGCTTCAGGAATGAAATGCCTGGCGTACAACTCTGTACAATCTATCTGCACGAGCGACCACAAACCTGTTTGGGCGCTTTTCTCGACCACGCTTCGACCAGGGACTGATGTGTGAGTAGTTATATACTTATGCAGATTATACTAATTACTTTTTTTCTTTTGTATGCTGCTGCTGGGCTATCTGAGTTATAAATCAATAATCCAATCTGCTGTCCGATTCTATCTATTCTGTGTCATTTAGAGAGAGTGTAGTCCAGTAAGTCGTCTCTTGATATTTGTCTGAGTATCTAGTCGCCATGTCAGGGATGCTATGTCTGTCGCGACTTCGCGCGCGTTGTTTGGGATTAAAAGTAGCTTAAATACCAAGTCCAGATTTTTATGTGAGCAAAATTTCAGGTCGATCCATTCTGTCGATTCGGTGTCGTATTCGGTCAAACATTTTCTTAACATCGGCACAAACTTTCGCCTTTACATTATTAGTAGGATTCTTCTGTAGGGTTGATGATTCACATACCTAAGTATTATTTGGTCCCTCCCGTCCCTAGCCGCTGAAAGCGCCCTGGGTACAAAACTACCCAAATAAAAAATGGTCGAAAACACCCTGGGTACAAATCTGGGTACAAATGTACCCAATTTTGAATGTAACCGACACTTTGCTTACATCATTCTGTCCTGCTTTTTCTCATTAGAATATCCGTAAAGAAAGAGTTCCATCCCATTCGCACTTATTTAAACTTCGTTCATAATCATGCCAACATAATAAGACGTTTCGTAGAATTCGTGAAAAAATTAAACAAATCAGTCCATTGTTTCGGTCGACTGTGCGTATATGTTTCAAAAGCTTGTAAATAAATATTTTTGTACTAAGTACTGTTTTCTTTCGTTGTTTACTGCTTCAGAGTGAATCTAGTAACACATATAAAATGTATAAAAACATAGTATAAACCTTAATTTTTGAATTACAAATCATTTTGTGCTTCGAGGTCTACTTTTTTTCGTAGTTGTTGTTTCTGAACTGTTTTATTTCGTAATGCCATCAAACTCGTTCAAATTCCATAGCCATTCGAAGCGCTTGTTCAGCCCAAATAAGAATAATATTCACAAGTAGGGTCAAATTACAAGAAGTACATATGTTACAATTTGGCTTCTAAGTGCAAGAAGTCCTCCCGCGCGCCTTGCCGCCAAAAAAAACGCTAGCGCGGGCGAATGACTGGTTCAAGTACAATCGCACGAGCGACGCCAGCGGCTAGTAGGAAACTTCAATAGTCTCCTAAACCAGTTCATAACTTTATTTAGTTTTTATAAACTTATTTAAATAATTTAGTCGCACTATGTTGTTAAGATTACTACTTACATTAACGCCTACCATTTGAAAGAGAGCAAGACTTCCTACCGTAATACAGTATTAACTAGGATGGAGGACAGTCACTCGACAACGGGTAACAACACCTAGAGAGAATAATGTTATAAATACAAAAACTTACATAACTTACTATAATTGTACCCCTTAACTTTAATTAGTGCCATTTTATTTTTGAAATAATCTTTTACTTTACTTTAATTCCTTTTCTAAAACCTGATAAAATTTTACGGCAGATGGGCAAAAATATATGAAGTGTGTTTGGCAGACAGTGTGCCATTATGGTAACTGGGGGTATGTGGAACCAAGTGCAATAGCTTAGCGACTTTTTTACCCTGAAAAGCTTCTCGACAATTTTTAAGATTATTAGTTATTTTTTCGAAAATTTTAACTAATTAGTACTTACTGTAACTTTTTTGTAAGAAATACTTAGAATATTTAACAAATGAAACCGTTATACAAATTTTGCACCAAACAAGCCGGTTGGCAAACAGATTACAAAAAATAAACAAGCAACAAATACTAGTCTAAATTATTCTGTAATTCTTTACTGTACACAATAATATACATAAGCATGAACTTATTTAATAGGATATGTACATAGGCGAGCTTAACCCTGAAAAGAGTTTTCTTCCAGCAAACCTTAGAGTGAAGGCGATGGAACAGGTAGTGGAAGTGTACAAAAACAATGAATCGAATAAGATAAACTGACAATTAAACTAGTAGTAGGTAGCTATATACAATACATATGCATATAATAAACAAACTTAAATTAAAATAATTATCACTAAATAAACCTAATAAATACCTTTTATAATAATATACTATAGATAGTCTATCCCCCATGATATTCGAGCCAGTCCGTCGCTAAACATATTTAAAGCTAGGTTAAAAGAGCACTTCCTACTATCATAAATATTATCTATCTATAGTATATTATTATAAAAGGTATTTATTAGGTTTATTTATTGATTATTATTTTAATTTAAGTATGTTTATTATATGTGTTGTATATAGCTACCTACTATAACTTTAATTGTCAGTTTATCTTGTTCAATTAATTGTTTTTGTACACTTCCTCTACCTGTTCCATCGCCTCTCCTATAACTCTAAGGATTGCTGGAAGAAAACTCTTTTAAGGGTTAAGCTCGCCTATGTACATATCCTATTAAATTAAATCATGCTTATGTATTATTGTGTACAATAAAGAATTACAGAATTACAGATAGATAATATTTATGATAGTAGGAAGTGCTCTTTTAACCTAGCTTTAAATATGATAAGCGACGGATTGGCTCGAATATCATTGGGGATAGAGTTCCACAATCTCAGCTTGCGCGGCGAAAGAACCTCCAGACTTCCTGGAAAGATGGAGTGATATTGATGTCCTATACGGCACACCGCAGAGAACAAGGAATTCAAATCGTTCGCGGAGGTATGTCGGAGAAATGGGGCTAAAGAGAATGAACTAGAGGTAAGACAGAATGTGGAGGTCGCGCCGCCGGCGGCGTATGGGTAGCCATTTAAGTTTGGATCTAAAAGCAGACACATGGTCGAACTTACGCAATCCGTATATGAAACGGATACCCAAATTCTGAAGACGCTCGAGCTTATGCCAAAGTTCCTCTGTCGCGTCCAAGAAACAAACATCCGCGTAATCGAGGAGAGGAAGTAGAAGACTTTGGGCAGGGTTAATTTTAGTCTCAAATGGTAGGAAGCTTTGTAGCCGTCGAAGGGAATTAAATGTGTAATTACTTTCAAAAATGACGCCCAAGTTTTTAGGTTTTGCAGAGAGTGGAATAATGTTATCGGCCAAAGTAATAGACGGAACGGGAGAAAGAGCTAAGGATTTCAACATAAAATGACTAACACAGATCATACCTTACGATATTGTAGGATTGATCAGAAGACCTTCGCCCATGAGTTTATTTTACATAGATCCATGTTAATGCTATCAACACCTTTAGAGATGTCAAATGAATTATATGTTAAATCTAATTTTAATTTAGTTATAGTTTTCTTAAGTTTAAACATGTTATTATAAAAGCTGAATAAAAGGCTATATTATTATATTTATATGAGATCTAGGTAAATAAAGCAGCTATGGGCATGCAAAGTGTAGAAAATTGAAAATTTAAAAGTGAAAAGATCAAATCAGAATTTAATTTTAAAAAATAAATATAAGTTTGTCTCTGATCCTTCAATTCACTGAAAATTTTTCTAGTTCGTGGCCATTCCAACAGTATGGCACAGGTGTCAAATATACATAACAAAATAAGTGTTTATTCAAAAAATCTGCCATTTTGAATACCCTGAAAATTACTAACTTTTGTCTCCTAATCGTGTTGTAAGCATGTTTTGTTCGGTAGAACTTGTGCCAAAGGGTATATGGGGATAGGTAAAACTAAGTGCAATTGTATGGTGGTCTTTTTAACCCTCAACAGCATCCACCTACCCCCAGTTGCCATATTATTATGGCACACGGTCTACCGAACATCCTGTATTATAGGGGTCCTATTCATAGGCAGACCATCATGGTTCCAATTATTATAAACTTAATTTTTTTTATTTCAGCGTCCCATTAGCAGCTGGGCTGTTTAACCGGGACGTGTACCTCGAAGGCATAAAGCGACGGCATGCTCTATTGGACCACGCGCCTGGCACCTCAGCGGTATGCGCACTACAATAATATCACGTACATACTACAGGGCTTTGGTGACTTTCATCCTTCTGACCTTTTGATAAACCGGTATTAGGATGCCTTCCCAATGGCGGAGCGAAGACTTGAAGGAATTTACCTTGAACTATCGGGTACCAAGGGAGACCTTAGCCCAGTGTTTAGTTTCTCGATATTATCGAGGCGTCAACGAAACGTTAATTTTTTTTATGGGATTTGCGTAGTTCCTTGACCGCACGATAGAGGCGCTGAAAATTATAATTGAAAAATTAGACGTCACGATGACGTTTTGACGTCACGATGACGTTGTCATACTATGGTATAAATATTATAAATGGTCAAACCAAACTCAGGGCTCGAGCCCTGAGTTCGGTCAGTGGCATTTCGAATTTCAATTTAACCAATGTTTGGTCAACGTCTGTCAGTGGGAATGCACCATAAGAGGTCTTAAAACGTTGTTACATAACCTCTATCAGTTTTTGATTTCGAGTTATGTTGGCTTATTGATTCTGTGTTTTTTTAATCATGTGACTGTTTCCTTTAGGACTAAAGCCAAAAAACTGTTTGAAAACTTAGCAATGAGTTATTATTAGTTTATTACGAACGCAAATTATATCAGCGCTCTTCTTTTGTTTGCTTTTATGTGGACGCTTTTTTGTTATTATTTTATGATTATTGTTTTGTTTGTGTTTTTTATTGTTTTTTCTATTTTAAATTGAGCAGTAACGAAGCTGGCGAAACAAATTACCTACTGAACAATTTAAAGTAGCAAAAAATGATTTTTGTACATTGTTTGCATTTTTGCTTGTATTTTTATGTATTTTTTTCTTTTTATTACAGAAAAGTGTATTGAAAAGGCTTCTTATGTGAATGTGATTAACGGTTAAAGACTTTATCGTCATTTAAAGCATAAAAAGACAAGTCATTTTGTTGCCAAAGAACTTTATAGCTTTTGTCAAAAATATATTTATGTTACAAATTTATTGACGTAAGTAGTACTTAAAATCAGCGTGTTGTTTAATTTGCTCATTGTGTTAATTAAAGACAAATCTAGTCAATACAGAAAAGTTCAGTATTGAAATAATTTATATTTACAATCATAGAATGATTTATTTTATTACTTTTAAATTATTGTAGCAAATCATATTATTTAATAATTTATTGCATAGCCTGCTTTTTAAAAGCTTATTTTCGTGATGTTTTTTTGTTTAGTTGCTTCAAGTATGTATCCAATGTTACTTATTTTATTTATTTAGTAAAAAGGCACTATGCTTATTATTTGTTAAAATTTGATTTAAAACAAATTTTTCGCTAGACTTAAAATTAAGATTTCACGAATCATTTGTCCGTTACAGTTATTTTAGAAATCAATGGTTATAAACACGTCAGTATACGTCAAGTCTAGAGTTATTCGAGTCTCTACTACCTTATTGTACCCAGAGACTAATAATATTCGTCGTGTTGTTTCAAAAACAGTACACTGCTGCTTTCTGCCTTAAAGAACATGTAACATTTAAGTAAATGTTGTAAACATTTAAAATTATAGTTTAGTATATGTAGTCTGAATTCATTCCATTGAATATAAGCGTGCTTGTGACATGAAGACCAATGAAAGAGTTCTCTTAGTTAATAAACTTAAATAGTTCAGTCACTACAATAATCCTTGCCTTGGAATTTGAACAGAGAAACCTGTTTTATAAAATTTATTGTAGTTATACAATCTCTGTTGTGTGTTTCTAAATATTTTTGTTTGCAGGTTTTCATGTCACTTTAAACGAATAGATACCGGTATTGTATTCATTAAACTAGTAGGTACTATATTCATTAAAACAGAGATATATCGGTTGTAAACCTGTCCCAACTAAATTAAAGTGTCGAACTTGGAAAACTTTGGGAGTGATCATCAAAATATAATTTATCCCAAAGAATCAACTAAACTACATAGATAAAATAAAATTGTCTAGCTAACAGCCGTCTGTAATAACGCTTTACTTGAAGTCTAGTTTGCATTGTACTAGATTAGGTATTAGTCCAAAGATTATGTCCAAAATATTATTGGTATTTAATATTAATTTAAATTATTATTATTGTGCTTAAAATCAATTGTTGTAGTACTGGTTTCGATATTTAGCTTTAGATCGGTATATTGTCTGTGTAAAACAAAAAAAAAAAATATTGTCCTAACAATTGTGACTGTCAATAATTACTGTATTTGAGGAAATCCAATAGTTCAATATATTTACTGAATTTCTGATTAAAATACAGCTAAAAGTACTGATGCATCTGTGTACCATGAATATACTTGTCTTATTAATAAAATAGTAGGTATCTTGTAAATATAACTAGCGAGGTGAACATACCTGTTTCATAATCAACTTAACTCTATAATCATAATCACTGATCACATCAAGAAAATACAAACCTCAACTTTAATAGTATACTATAAAGTTCTTAATTGTAATATTTTATTGAATAGGCTGTAGAATTACATAACACATGAATTGCGAATTTACGATAGTATTTAATAATAATAAATAAATAATGCTAGATAATTCACGATGGCAATAGACATTCAATTATGGATAATTCTGAACCAGCATAATGTTCGATGTTTGCGATAAGCCTACAACGCCTAAAGAAGCCTACAGTTTAGGCTTTAGATATTAACAAAAACATTGATTGATCCCTAACATAAATAAACTTTTGGTGTGTGGACAGAAATCAGAAAAAGACAATAAGTATGTTTATTTAGAAGGGTCGACTGCTTTTGTCAGTTTTCAGTTGTATGCATTAAAATAACCTTCAAAGATTCGCAATAGGGGTCAAATTGCACATAAGTACAGTGACTCGATTCCAATTCAAATTCTTTATCTTTGTCAGATACTGAAGAAACTCATCCCGCTCTGGTTGCAAGGAACACCAACAGAATATTTCTCGTAGCAGTATGTATTGTAATTGCGGGCGACCGCGATACCTATGAAATGTTACATTGTAGTACAAAATCATATTTTTTAACCTTTTTATATGCAGATCACTAACCACATCACATGCACGTAATTTTAGTACCTATTGAAACCTGTAATTTGCTCACATATAAAAACTTTTTGTAAAGTATTTCGATCCCACGCTAGTGCCTATATGCTGTTTAAACTTCATAGTTTCGCCCGCAGTTATGAAACATACTTTGCTCGCCTTTTATCCTGATTTTCTTGAAATTTCGTTGTTCCTTGGAGCTAGGGTATGCTGAATGCTATGAATACGCCTCGCTAGGCTTTTACCATAAACTTTTTTATAAATACACTTATTCTACCACTCACACTTAAATCACTCTCATTTTTAATTTTGTATCACTTTATTGTAGGAATCTAATCGACTACTTGGTGGGTTCAAGCAAGGAAGGACCTATATTTGGTGGCTTAGAGTTTCATCTCCTTATTTTCGACTTCCAATTTGAAGTGATTTCTAGTTATGGTAAATTTGATTAAAATATTTTACAAGTCTTCTTGATACCGAATGTTTATGCCAGTCCTTGCTTCGTTCCCCAGTTACCAAATTTAACGTCGTATAGGCAATTTATAGGTCTTTAAAATTTGTCTAATAAGGTCACAAATCATAATCATCCTTAAATATTACCTTTAATATTGTAGGTAGGAGTTGTTTTAATACAAAGCGGTTGATGTTTCTGTTAAAGTTTATTAAAAAGGTACTTAATAAAAAATAGATCAATTATGGTTAAAATTAAAATTATTTGACATTCGTTAAAACTAATGTATTTGATATTGTTAGTTAGTTCGCATTTCTTATGTACCTACTTACTTTTCGCTGTGTAGTGCTGAATGGCTTTTCATTCGTGCTGATCAAATTAATAACAATTTTCACAAGTATTAATTTGATATAAAATACATAATTGGTTAGATTTTAATTGGCTTGTATGGCTTTCCTCGTTAACTATATTCACAAAAGTATTAGTAGTTTAAGACCGTAGACCGCACAACACTATTTTTAAATAAACTCATCTGTGTACATAATCAAATGTTTGTACTGTTGTTTAGTAACTTTATGTACTGACATAATTGAGGTAAAATTTTGAGGTTCAATTTAAGTGATCAATAATCTTCCTGTTACATGTATAAGTAAATGTACTATATTGGTACTGTACACGTTATTGGTAAACTAAATATGAAATTGTCAGTTGTGGTCAATTGTGTGTCAATCGACTGTATAAGATGCCAAACTTTAAATTAATGGTAAAAAAGCTTTTGGACTCTGGTAACAGGCTGTATAATGCGTATGTAACGGATGAATAGTTATTATTTACGTATGTTGAAATTTTCCGGTACAGGTATTTATGAAGTTGGTACATAATTTACAAAGTCAACACAAAATGTAATAAAAAAATTATATTGCAAATACCATGTGAAAAAGGAATGATTTAGTTTGAAGGAATTGTTAATGCGTTTTCCTAGTCCAAGTATATAGATTAAGTTACTAAGTACTTAAGTTGAACAAAGATGTTATGCTAAATATAGTTAATTTTCCTCTCAAGTTGGGACTTTTAATATACTTATTCTACATATACTTTTAGCTTAAGGTTCTTTGTGTAAGCGTTGAACAAGACCCGCAAAATAAGAAAAGCATCTTATAACAAAGATACATTAGGAACGAGGAACATACAAATGGAAGCAAGTTATAAACCTAAATACTCTCTTATTCTACCTCTTATTCTTAATGGTTTGCTTACTTAAAACAGTTGCTAAGCAGTGTTATTTCTCACTCTGACTTATGCAAATAGAAGAAGACAGAGTGAGAAATAGCAATGCTTTAAGTTAGCAGACTAACATGAATAAGGGGGTATAACTTTATATAATTGGCAATCCCTTCTAGCACTTCCACATTGCACTACAAACACTGAACTCTATTCAAGTACGCTGGAGGGAATATTCTATACGCAATGACAGTTGTTTATTGTGCCGATTCAAAGCACCCCTCTACAACGTCTCAGGTATAAAAATTTACAATTGTTGAGGCGTATCAAAACAACACGACAACCATATTACTAAAACTTTATAAACATTCGTGAGCTGTTAACATGTTAACGATTATTTATCGGGTCGCCCCGTGATCACGATTGCTGCAACGCGATGGAAACGTAGGGGAAAATAAAGAAAAGGTAGGCGATAAATACCCGATAAATAATCTTTAACCATATTATTAGTTCCATGAACGGTCACGCCACTCACGCAAACGTTTAGCGCCTAAATAGCGAAAATTAAACTGCCTCAATCTGTCATAGCTAATATGACTTTCAGCTTACTAGAGCTCAGTGAATTAAAATAAAATCAAGAAAATTCTATCATCTTTTTTATGAATTTTGAACATTGTTGTAATGCCATTCAACGCAAGCCTTCCCCTTGATTCCGTTCACCTCTACATTGCACCATCTCTCGTATAACTTCGCCTCTCTGTTTTTGCCGATGTAGAATGATTCTTCGTCTTGAACTTCAACCTGGGCTGTGTAGGTTTTGAAACCTGAAAAATGGAAAACAGACGTTGAGTAATAGATAACGATGTTAAGTTTCAGTATTTAAATATTAAGTTGCTTAGATGTGAATCAGTTCGGTTCTAACACTTTCATGCTCTGGATCACTTTGTGCGTGGGCCACGCACGACGAACATGTGGTTCCTGCAGACAAGAAGGCTTTTGCAGGAACCCTGCAGAGGCTGGGCAGTGAATGCGCTAAGCTACCAATATATTCGGAACGAAACTCCCAAAAGAATTCGAACCGCAGTAGTTCTATAACAATTATTCTATACATAGAATTTGGCGGAACGGTATGTCGTCGATTTTGGCAGGTTTGGAACGTGATACATAATAAATATGTGACTTATGCTAATTCACACCAGCCGCGGCGGGCGGCGCCGTCGGTCCACCGCTTGTGGGGCCTACCCTCACTGCGCATTCCGGTACGGTGCGCTTGTAGCTTACCAGCAGTAAAAGAGAAGGCGTAGTCCTTCGGCATGACTTGATTCTCGCCGTGCTGGTAAAGTTGGAAGTCGCACCCACTCACAGGGTTCACTTTGGCGTAGTCGGATTGGAGACAAACGTACCCGATTGTGATGCTGCAATTAGAAATACAATAGTTCTAGACTTTACACAAAGCTTAGTGCAATATTAATATAAATAATAATAGGTAGCGAGTTCCTATTCAAATTCAAAGTCAAAAACTCTTTATTTCCATAAATACAATAAATATACACTTAGAAAAGCTAAAATTCTTAATAACTAAACACTGACACGGAAATAAAGTGATATTTTTGATTTCAGTCGCTTTCGGTATGTAGACTAAAGTAAAGAAGTGACGAAGAAATCTTTAGCCTGTTAGTTGTTATTTTTCGAGTTGGAGCAAATCCCGTCCCTAGCTTTTTTATCCTCTAGAGATAATCTGATATTTTATAGTAGGCCTTTTTACACAAGAAGGTTTTGATAATTTGTTTGAATTTATTTACTGATAATTTTTGCAACTCACTAGGAGTTTTGTTGTAGAAGCGTATACATTGCCCTTTAAAAGATACATTAATTTTGTGTAGTCTAGTTGTGGGCACAGCAAGTTTATGTTTATTTCTTGTATTCAAATTATGTACATCGCTATTTTTAGGGAAGCGATTGATATTTCTAAGAGTTTACAATAGGTTTTCATAAATATATTGACATGGTACTGTCATTATGTTTATTTCCTTGAATTTTTCACGAAGGCTTTCTCTGGGACCCATATTATATGTAGATTGCACGAACAGCCCTCTTCTGCAGCACAAATACGGTGTTAATATCTGCAGCGTTCCCCCACAGCAGTATGCCATAAGACATAACACTATGGAAGTAGTTGAAATAATCTAGTCTAGAAGTATCAATGTCTGTAAGTAACGGATTTTTTTGACTGCATACGCTGCAGAACTAAGTCTCTTTGATAGCATGTCTATGTGTGGGCCCCATTGAAGTTTACTATCTAAGGTTATTCATAAGAATATGGTACTGTTAACAATTTCTAACCTTTCTCCTTTGACGGTTACATCAGCCTTAACTTGTTTTACATTAGGTAGAATAAATCTAATACATTTCGTTTTGGTTTCATTAAGCAAAAGGTTATTGACACTAAACTAATGGACTATTTTTGAGATTGCATTATTCGCACTCAGGGTGCTTTTAAACCAGAGCCACGCTGTTACTGCACTATACCTACACTAAACGGCGAAATTTAATTAAGTATTATGACTTTTATTTAGACAAATCTATTTCATTAGTATATAGAGGTATAGCTAGGTGTATAGTAGTACCTTATGTTAAGAAAGCACAGAAAATTAAATACCAGGAAATGTGTCAAACATAGCCAATAGGATCGGTATAAAAATCGAGCCGAATCGATTGGGTTAGTAAAATCGGGCCCCACTTCGTTAATCTAGTTTAGCTTTGTTGGAAAAACATTTATTAGGAATAGACTGGATTTAGTGCTAAGGTGCTCCCACACTGCTGTTAGAAAATGTGGGAGCACCACTACACGGACGTTCCGTACGGATGCCTGTCATCCGCGGCCATCTTGTAGAAATCAACTTTTACGTTTAGCGCACGGACCGCGAGCGCGGCCGTGCTCCGTACGTCCGTATCAGGACGCGCCAGGCATCTGATCGACGTGTTTAGTGCTGTGCGGACGGGGAACCGACCTGACGTCATTTCTGCACGACTATATTTGTCCGAGCCGTGCGTTGGTCCGTGGAGCACTGAACGGTCGACCAACCGAATATACTTCGTAAACGATCGGTCCGTACGTGTAGCGCTAAATCCAGCTTTATGGCTCTTTTTCACAAGAGCTAAGATGCGCTACGGTACGTACGACACTAACTTAACGGAATGTGTCCAGCCAATAAGTTCGGAAATTATTTATTTATACAACTTACTGTGACATTACGAACGGTTGTGAAACTGCGCCTACGGCCATGCAGTCTCCATTGTCAAGGAAAATGAAATGGAGCACATAGCGATGGTAATTGCGCCATACCCTCTCTTTTCCTGAAAACAAGAGATTACCACGTAATTACCTACCTTATAATATAAAAAACCTCCACAAGCCTAATAAGTATTATACACTAACCTTATTATTATTGATAATAGTCTGCTACTAGTTGCTATCTCTCACCCTGTCTTCTTCTATGGACATAAGTCAGAGTGAGAAATAACGCTGCCTAGCAACTGTTTTATGTTAGCGGACCATTATGAATAAGTGGGGGGGGGGGGGGGGGGGTGTTTGTAAGTATACTTTTAACTTGCACACAAAAGTAGTGTTACTAACAATCAGGGGAGAACCTAAATCAAGGGCGGCTTGAGAATTGAAATTTGAAGGGTGGTGTTAGGCTCAATTCACACCAGGATAGCAGGGGCCGCGCGACCTTTTCAAACTTTTTAAGCGATTATGGGTTTTTACAGTATGTAGATAAAGTTTAAACTGATTTGACACTGGAAGAGCTCCCTGCGTCGCTGCCGGCCGCTGGCGTTCCGGTGTCAATTAAGCATTATGGCACTAAACAAGATTATTACGGCGACACCGCCGTGTTTGAGTGCGTAACTGCCTACCGTGTTTACAACTTATCTATACTTATTGCTATTTTTAGAGAACGTAACTTAGGATTTAAGGCCCTATTAACCAAAAATATGTAATCTCTTTGACAATTAACTATATCATCTATCTATTTGTAAATTCCTGCATGATCGCTGGAAGTAGATCCCGGGTGTTTAGTTAGTTATACTAGGTACTTTCCATTAGGTGAGATTGTGGTCAAACAAGACCTTCGTTTATTGATTATGAAAAAATAATTGCGTAATTAGATGTTTTTACAAAAACTAAAAACCGACTTATAATTACGGAATATATGTATATATATATAATATACAGTTTTTTAAGTTTTACTGAATAAATAGTAATTCCTCGGTAATAACCTTTTATGGGATCACCTCAGTATCATTCTCTATACAAAATCAAGAGTCATCAAAATCGGACACCAATTGGCGATGATATCGAGTAACATACATACTTAAAGGTAAATTTTTAAAAGTTGTCTCGAGTAACTTTTGTTTTTTCTACGCTATGCTGACGTCACAAATCCAGGTCTCCAGTATACGAAAAGCATAAGGGGATAGCGCCAGCTTTTAAGAATGTATGTTAAACATAAAAAAAACCCACAGCCGAATTGTAAACCTCCACCTTTTGTTTTTCGTCGGTTTAAAAGGTAGGTGAAATTATTAGACATACCGTAACTGTGATCCCTAACGCAAGGCATTTTCACATCTTGTTCTTTGCCGTCAATCTTAATTGTTCCTTTTAGCGTTCCCATCTGTTCGTAATAAGTTTGGTGGAACCTGTTGAAGTAAAAAATTGGTAATTTTTTAGTCGCTAAACTTGCAAAAAAATATAAGAGAACACTCGGAATACGGAAAAACGCGCGCGTACTCACGATGGGTACGCGTGCATTTTTCCGGGATAAAAATTGCGTAGGTACAGGACCGTGTTAACATTATACCTCATTGCCATTTATTACGATTTATTCAGCTCACCCAAGTTCAGCTGCTTAAGCGTGAAGAGGTAACAGGCAGACAGAATTCTCGTACTTAAATTAATTATCTTAATTATCTTTTTAAATAAATAATGCTGGACAATTAACACAGCATCATCCATCTAGCCCCAAGCTACACAGAGCTTGTGTTATAGGTTAATAGATAACTGATATAAACTACATAGATAGATATTTTTCGATCGTTTAAACATTTGTTTGCCTGATTCCAGCCTCGGGGGCGGGAATCGAACCCGCAACCTGGGTCGCAGGCGGACCTTCGCCCTCTGGTGTAGAGGGCGAAGTCCTGTCATTATTATTATTTATGTAGCTAAAGGTGCAGAAACAGGTAAAATCATTATAAGATTTTAGTAAGAAGAAGAATACAAAGAATAGAGAGATGAAGAATACAAAAAATCACAAAATGTCATGAAAGAAAGCAGAAAAACATTGTCATATGATTCGTCGAAATAAATGTTACCAAGCCTAGTTAGTATAAGTGATCAAAAAGAGACAGAAAATATTATAATTACTTTTCTAAGTGGCTTTGTATGTGGTTTTATCTGTTCAACGACTATTTTTGGAATAAAACAAAATATATTTGAGATTATAATTCTAAATAACTTATTACTTTGACTTGTTCTTAAATTTAGTTTTTTCCTAAAATTTCGTTATTTCACAGTCGTTGAGCACCCTCTTCTTCACCATAGGAAGCTGAAATGTTCACCAGATGATCACAGTAATATGTGTTACAAAACAACGGGCTGGCCGAATGTCTACGCAATATTTTACTTTTTCCCATACAAACATGGACCACCCACAGATATGGATGAAGAAGGAAGATCGTTTTTTTCTTACTTTTGCTGGTTCTTGAAGAAATCCCTGGTCCAGTATTCGCGCGCAAGATCCTTGGCCAAGCAATGTGGTGACATCTGGTAGTCGTAATTAAGAGGGGACCAAATCGCGCCCCAAGTCAAATCTGCTTCCACCTTCACTGTTTTCTCAGGGTTGGCGCGAGACCTGGAAAATTCGCAAAAAATTATGGACAAAATTTATAGGTGCCTAGTTGGTACGAAAACAGTTGAGCTATGAAAATCGGACTTATTACTAATTTATTGTCCGTTCACTACAGACAAGCGTACAGAGGTAACATGAAAAAAAATTACGGAATTCGAACCAGCAACCTCTAGGCCTCTAGATTCTTTAATCTAACATAATTAAACTATTTTGTTCCTAAATGTTTGATTGTATGTAATTTAATTTTATAGTAGTTTCATTGTAATTTTATTCTCGAGTTGTAGTATGTTCGTATTTTGTAATGTGTGTTTGTTATTAATTATGGACTAAGTTGTCTGAAAAATAAAAAGATTCATTCATTCATAAACTCGACATAAATTGTAAGCAAAGTCTCTTATTTTATTGGTGCAATAATAGCAGTGTTATTAAGCTCTATAAAGTTTAAAAAAAGAGAACTACTTGACCGAATAAGCGCTCTAAGGCCCGTATTATGAAAGCTTGCTCTGTCATAGAACTATGCTTAAGTAACGCTTATGCCATAGAAAAGAGTTACTCAAAAAAGGTTGATGACTGAGCAAGCCTTCATAATACGGGCCTTAGATACCTCAGCACTTTTACGTACTTAGGATCTTAGGATTGGATTCTTACGATCTTCCTAATTTTTTAAATTTCTTAGGTGTGTGTGTGTCTTTCTGCATTATAATGAAGATTTTTGTAAAAAAACTCACTTCATCTCCCCACTGTATGCGAGTTTCCAAGTGCGCATAGGAGTAAAATTTTCAATGTGGATGCCTAGGACCTTGTACTCTCCAACTTCGTCGCCAACTTGCTGCAAGCTCGTGTCTGGCAAGCTCGGTGAGAGGTATAAGTCTTCTCTATTTAGCTGTGGAAACATAGGTAGGCTTTTACTTTTAAAGTACAGTTAGGTAGGGTTAGTACGATCATAATATTCTGTAATCATATATGTAAGTCTGTAAGCCGTGTAGATAAGCACGCACCAAAGGTCCTGCCAGAAAACTAGCGCAGCTCAACTTCCTGTCGAGCACCATTAAGCTGAAGCAGGACCTTTTTGGTTCACATAGAATTACCTATTTTTATTATTGTGGATTTGATGTGTGAGCCAATAAATTGCTCTTTTTTTCTTCTTTCTTTCTATATTGATAAAATAGATAATGACTGAAATTAACGTATGATTGTATTTTCGCAATTCATATGAAAATATGTATCTACGCACGCGCTGTTTCGAGATAAACTTTTATAAAAATCAATACTCTAAGTGCTTTATTTTATTTAAAACATACAGGACTCTTGGACCCATCAGAAATATCAAATTTCATATGTAAAACTAGGAAATAGAGAACACTATCGGTGTTTTTTGTTCACTTCAATCTTTTAAACGTGTAAAGAAGTGAACAAGAAACCTTTACCTACATATTACGAATTAGCTACTAGAGTTGATGTCTTTACCTTAACATACATAAAGGCATCTACAGATTGGTTCGCCCTCCGCGCTAGTCCACAAATCACTGCAGTGCCTTCCTTTGATAGGCCATTGAAGTAAACTGCGTCCACTCCCTAATAACAGAAAATAATAGAAATGTTAATCTCCATCTCCACAGCCTATATTGGTCCACTGATGGACCCAGGCCTCCCCCTGATAAGCGCCTTGTTGGCTTTTATCTAAATGGGGTAATGCCCACAATCACCACGCTGGGCATGCGGGTTGGGGATCGCAGTTCGGTGGGAGAATTGTTCTGCAGGGGGTGCTACTGCCCACCCCGGTGGATATCTCTTAGTCGCCTCTTACGACACCCGCGGGAAGAGTTGTAGAAGAAATGTTAATAATAAGAATTATTTAGATCTCTATAATGTTAACCTACAGCGCCGTCTCCAGAATACCTACTAGTTCATTACAAAGGAAAGTTTGCTAGTAGATATTGTATGTACCTAAGTATAAGTTTGTGGGTAGGTACTAAAAGTGTATCTGGTTGAAGGTAGAAGCTACGTTTTTGTAGTAGAAGCTTCAGCCATATATGTAGAAAGGTGTAATTTCATGAAATCACACTGTGACTTCTGTCAACCTCATGGGCGACATGGAGTCCTCGGACTACAAGAAGGAGATAGCCGAGTCAAAGATTTTAATACTCTCATTCACTTACGTTAGAGAATTTTCCGAAATCGTATTTTTTCTCCAGAGCAGCGTCTTCGTCATGTATGTGAATGGTACCGTCTCCGCTCTTCCCAGAGTCCACGGCGTATGCTCTTCTGCCCTTGGTGTTCCACTGAAATCAAAATTGACAAATTAAATATTATTTTAATATGGATGATTTTTGTGGTTTCATAACCTACTTAACGGAATGGTAAGTTACCTACACTAATGTTTTGCTTGCTTTTCCGAACATAATCACGACAATAAATCTGGGACTCTAAATTTAAATATTGACTATAAATAAAATAAATAAAATGTTTGTTTATCCAGACGTTAGGTCCATGAGTTTACACTACACAAAATCTACTATGTGACTATGGTCACAAAAATTATTTATTACATAAAATACACAAATAATTAAATACGAGGCCTAAGACCTGTTAGAACGCTCTGCGGTCTAAAATGTACACATTAACATTGGTGTTGATTCAGTTGTTTTAAGATTAGATAAGACTAAAACAAATCGACACCTATATAGATATAAGCAAAGCAACCATATTGGCATTATAAACTGAACTTTAACCTCTTACGTGACTAATAAAATAAGAATCTTACCTTTCTCACCGCTAACACCACAAACATGAACACATATTTAAACCAATAATACTTATTTTTCTGCTGATAAACTCCGAAAATTGGAGGTTTATACGGTTTATTAATAAGCCTGAATCCAAAAACTAAAAACAGTGGAATTAAAATAGAAACGATTAAGGTCAACATATTGATTATATCGGCTGACAACTTCTAATTACTAGGCCAATATCAAGACGACTAATGAACGGATTTAGTTATACACCAGTTATATTATCTTATCGAAGCGACAGTTGCCGTCTAATAGATAGCTAATTATTATAGTAGATAATGATAGCCATACTACTTATTGATAAAATATACTTTAAAACATAAGCTATTGGTGCGAATTTGTCATGACAACTTCAAACGGAAATAGTCCTTACTTACCCATACATATTTATTATTTAATTTTGAAAGTATAAAGTATGACCAGCGATGTCTAAAGTTTGATTTTTACCTGTTTATCATTGTTATTAGGGATAAAAAAGTTAAAATAATTTTCGTATGGAATTATTTATTAAAAACCAGCTTAATAAAGAAATTCATTAATTCAGGTCAGTTATTTTAGAACAGAACATTAAATACTTTAGTTGGAATAACTATTTTACAATAAGGAAATGTTAAGCTGGCGTGAGACTAAACTAGGTAATTTTAGACTTCGACTTTAGCATGCAAGTGTTTGTGTACGCATTCTTCTTTGTTGATGAGATGCGTGGTCTTATTGACTAGTGACATCAATGTGTTGAGGTTGGCAGACCATTCGTTGAGCCGGTCTGACGCATCCATGTTAAGGCTGGAACAACACAGTAAAGTTTATTGAACAAACGCGATGGTATACTTGTTTTTACAAGAACATGCCAGAATGGTTAAAAATGTCGCCGAGACCATTATTTTTTGTGCGTCTAAGCGAGATAGAACATTATGAGATATTAGACAAAGGCTATTTTCACGGAATATTGTATTTTTCATAATTTTTTGTACGTCTGAGCGAGAAATAACATTGTGAGATATTAGACATGTCCACAGCTGGACATATGCCACCCGCTAAAGTCAATGGTAGGGAGGTTATGCCGTAATCGCCACGCTTGGAAGGCAGGGTGGGCGATCGGTCCCCTGCAGAAAATACTGGGGAAGCTGCTGCCCGCCCCCGACATACATCCCTTAGTTGCCTCTTACGACACCCGCGGGAAGAGTTAGTGTATATTCTAAGACGCCACACGGCAGTTGTCGACATCTTTTTAAGCTACAGTAAGGTAGTAATGTCTCACCTGAAGTGCACAACGCCTGCCGGCCGGTCGATTTTGGCGCGCACGACTGAACTGACAACGAGGGCGCTCAGAGCATCCTCAGTCTCAGTCTCGGTGAGGCCAAGAAGCTCGCTCATACGCTTCACTGTGATCCTTGTGTAGTACATCGACATTATGCGGATGTTCTGAAACATGCGATAAACTTATTTGAAATCAAGTTTAACTATTTTTTAGCTAATTTTTAGCGTGAAATATGGATAAAATATAACGTTATGGCACCTACTCCGTCTAGGCGTTTCATTTCTTGACTGAATGAAAGAATGCAATATTTCATAGACTGTTTCCTCTAAAAAATAGTGATGCGAATCTGTCGAATCGAGAAATATCGAGACTTACGAGAGCTTCGATATTTATCGAACTGACAGATTACGTGTCTATGAAATATTGTATTCTTAAGGCGTTACCCCGACCCAAACGAGCGCCGCCGCCTATTTTATCTCATTATTATGTAATAGCTTTACTTTGATAAGTTTAGACAGAGATGCGAAAACAGAGTTTGGTGGCCACCAAGAGCAACTTCGCATCTCAAACTAAACAATACAAAATAAAACTAATGAAGAGGCATTAAAAAAAACTTATGATGGTATCACAAACTGTACAATGGATTTTTGAATATTCCTTGGTTTAACTTAATTTGTATTGTATTTGTATTCATTCATTACAAAAACAATCACAATAATTTATTTATTTAAACAAAATCCACAGTCCTTATTCTACATAAACTTATAATATAATTTTTTCTTACGATATATTATATATCGTTAAAAAATTATATTATAAGTACATTATATTTTGTACCATAAAACCTTGTGGTAATAATACGATAAAATAGGTGGCGGCGCTATTGTGGGTCGAGGTAGCCTTGGGTTAGGTTCTCAAACTAGACCTAGATCTCAGTACGCACGGGATCCCTATGACAAAAAATTAGAATTACATAAAATTCAATACTTTTTTCTTTGGTACCTTGAATGTGAAACGACGATTGAGAAAAAAATACGATAAAAAAACATGAAATTGCACTGTTTTGCACATAATTTAGTCGAAATCTCAGGAACCCTGCGGTCTTTTGAAATAACTTATATTTTGAGTCGTAGATTATTACTAATTATCAAAAACCGTACGCTTTGCCCCTCTTATGAACGCGAAATCCTTTGCCTATTCTTTTAACAAAATGGCGCTCATTGCGCCCTTTTTAAGTAATTTGTATCAAGTAATAATTTATTTAGCATAATTAAACATTGAAGAATACAGCACTAGTTACTTTGTGACATTAAAATTTGCAGCTACAAAAAAAAAAGTTCCATATTAGAAAATTTAAAAAAATCTTTAATAAATCGTATCTCAACTACCGTGACACTTAGGACTTTGATTCTACCGGAGAAATGTAGCCCATGACCCCCAACTCTCCAAAAAATTATGTCGGTCGCAATACCAAACACCTGTATATTGATAATAAGCTGTTATTGATTTTCTCTTCACTTAAATTTTTTGTCCACTAGTGGAGGAAGTGAAAAAGAAACAAAAAGGACTATAGTTAAAATATATAAAAAAAACCATTAAAAATGGATTAATTTGTTGTGATAAAAAATGTGGTATGTAATGAATGTGATGAAGTGCATGATATTTAAGACTGGAGTGCTTTAACTCACATGTTCTACAACTCTGTTCTTCAGATCATTCCAGCGTTCTACGCCTTTTTCCTCGCTGGGATTGAAGTAAGGTGTGCCGCGAAGGATCTTCTCGTATGTCGAGCACAGATTGTTCCATCTGATGATCTCAGGGTTTATGAATAGTCCCAATAACTGCCTGTGAATATTTTTAGTCATTAATAACATCAGAAATCTAAAAGTAATAGGGGGAAACGATAGTTTTATCCGAAACGTTTTACGAACAAAAAGCGGTTTGAATATATTTTTATACTATTGGATCCTGTAATTTCGTGACATCGAAATCTCGTAAAATAAAATGTAGTCTTATCTAAAGTTGTATCTGTATTAGTTAAGTATCTTTTAAAACAAATTGAACACAGAAAAACATGCAACAATTTTAACTTATTTACAAAAAAGCGACGTTGACAAGAACAGCTAAATAAAGACTCGTATCAACATCGCACGCCACTATTGCACAACATTCTGGGGCATTACTTACTTGTATTCTGGTAGCTTGTCCAACTCCTTATCCTCATTGACTCTATGTGTCAGATCTGATTGCTCATTGTCGTAAGGAGCGAGGATCAGAAACACTACACTGCCGACTAGTGCGTCTGTGCTCGCGTCTTGGCCTAGTGCCCGGAAATGACGGCAGACTGAGAGGTATGCGCTGTTGTGCTGGTCCACAGCGATCATTAGACGGTAGAACTTCTCTTTTAGCTCCTGAAAATGAAATTGGAGATAAATTTTATGTGAAACTCATAAGACATGAAACAACTTGGCTGAGCAAGCAATTAAGACTACATCACAGCACACTTTCAAAAGGAAAGTCTATAATCATTATCTACTGTCTCTTTAGTGTAATCTTTCCTACAATTAAGCTTATTATTATTATTATAGGTATCACGTCAGATTAGGTTATTAGAAGAGATCGGAGTAGGTAGAATGACTTAGGATCAATGACCGCAAACTATAGGTTAGTCTGTATATGCCTCAGGAATTCCGGTATTTTAAAATTATGAAGACATTTTTTCCGTAATTTCATAAATAATACGAGGAATAATACGATACTGATATTACAACTGCAATTCGGAAAATATAAAAAATAAAATTGAAAATGTAATGGAACTATATTCTCTAAATCCTGAATGATGGAAAAAAAATGAGACAAATGATAAAGAATCATATTTTAAATTCTCTTTGTTGACGTCAGTAGATGTAGAATGATCATTTTCCATCTATAAATGGACCTTAGACGTCAAAATAAATAGAATGAAAATAGAAAATATTGAGAAACTTATTTTAATTCTATAGAAAAAGATCAGAATTTAGAAATGACTGTAATGGATGTAGATGAAGATTAAAAATAATTGTGATTGTGAGGTCTGCTTAGCTTGGGTCTAGATGATGCTGTGTGGACTGTTCAGCATTATTTATTTATTTATTATTTATTGTAATTGTGAATAAACAAATATACGACTTTTATCTGTTTTTTAATCCATTTTTGACCTGTACTTTCAAGGTAAACCATAAAAAGGTTGTTTAAGTAGACAAAGTATCCAATAGACAATATAATGAGAATAAGGTAAATTTTCAATCATAGGTATTTTTGTGCACAATGCCTCTGAATAAATAATAGTATGCATACAAAACTATAGTGAGCTGTCTACTTTATTTAGCAAAGTAGTGCTGAACTTTTGCTCGTGGGAAACATGTTTCCCGCGATTAAATGGAATGAGAATGTTGCAGATTTGCACACAGCAACTCAACAAAGCTTCAAATCAAATGGATGAATTTTAGGAAAACGCATACGGCGAAAACAAAAGACCATTATTTATCTATGAATAGGAATAGAAATCAATTTACCTATAAACGTTTAACAAACGCTTCCTTTAAATATCAAATGTAAGTGATTACTAAATGACTACTTAAATTATAATATTTCACTCAATCCGGTAAATATCGGAACTTTCCGGAAAAAAAGGCATATCCATGTTATGAAACCATGATGCACGTACGTAAAATCGTTCTACCTACTCCGATCTCTGTTAACATGTCCCTAAATGTAGCATTTATATTATTATGTTGTTATTAGAGCACTTGATCCCGGAATTTCAGTCGTTTTCCAATTCCGAAAATTTCGGGATTACATTTGGGCAAATCCTGGGATTTTTTGGATTGAAAAATCAATTAGTTGCTAATCATTAGCATGTCCCTAAATGTAGCATTTATATTATTATGTTGTTATTAGAGCATTTGATCCCGGAATTCCAGACGTTTTCCAATTCCGAAAATTTCGCGATTCCATTTGGGCAAATCCTGGGATTTTTGGATTGAAAAATCAATTAGTTGCTAAAAATTTAGCAAAAATTTTATACTCATTTCAACCATAATTTTGTTTGCTAGCAAAAGGTGCATGAAAACATCATCACTTGGACTTGACTTGCTCTGTCAAAAGCTTCCAAAAAAGTAAGGTCAAATCTTACCTTAGTATCTTCTTCGTCAAAGAACTTAGTATTGATCTTTTTGGAAATTATCTGAGTACGGACATAGTCCTTGATAGCTAGACATAATCTCATTTGCTCTAAGATCAGTTCAACTTTCTCTCGCTTATCCATAGAACCATAGGTCTCGACTTGCAGCTCTTGAATGATCTTTGCTGCTTCAGCAACATTATTCTCTTCCTCCCTAATCTTGGCCAAGATGTGAGTCAACCTAGCTCGCTCAACTTCAACATAGATTTTTCCCTCAGTGATGGTTCTCAATGTCTCTATAAGTTTAATTTTCGTTTCTTTATCAGGAGTTTTGTCCACATAGGTGCAGCATTCTTGCACCATTTTGACAACAGCTTGTTTGAGTTGGGACCTAAAAGTAAAATAGATCTTTGATAAATAACCAACATGACAATAGGGCTACAGCATTTGTTTGTCATTCAAAATAAATTATACATCTATACAGTAGCCAAACTCGATGTAATGTTATAGAAGAGGTAAAATTTGTTTGTTTAGAGAAGCAGGTACTCTCTGGAACTAAAGGTCCCATTTTATTGGCCCTATCCTATTTTAATAATTCTTTCACTTAAACAAAGCTTCATTATTCGAAAGGGGTATCTAGATACCGGTGCCATGCTCAGCACGGACTGATTGAAGATAAAACTAATTGCTTTTCTAACCTTCTTTTAGACAGCAGAACAATATGATCATTCAAAGCGGCCCAATTTTTAGCTTCATAGCACATCTGGACAATGGCTACTAAAATTCTGGAGGTTGAAACCATGTCAGCACCCTGAAAATGAAAGAGAGCTCATCTACAACTTTTAAAAACTGAAAATATTGAAATGTGCTTTAGTCACTCTCTATGCTCAATGCTGCTGGATGTACCTATGAATTATCATAGGTACATCCAGCATAGTTCATTATGTCTGGCTGTGAGTCGGAGGACACAAAGCAAGGCACAACAGGGAACAAAATGAGTTTGCAAAGCCATTATTTTAAAACCATGGTTTTGAGACAATTTTTTACTTACAGTTCGGGTTTGTTTCTCAAGTGCTAACGCTTGATCAATAGCCTCTTGAACCTTGCCTTCAGATGCCCATGACTTCCATATCGGAATCTTGTCATCACATGTAGTGCTGTAGTCTACCTAGAACGATAATAAGTAATCAGACAGGAAGGTAAGAAGTAGGTAAGTGGTAGGGCTTTGGCCTATGAGATATAAATAAAACAAAGAGTGTTAGTCTAACACTTTTTCTCCTTTCCGTAAGTTGGTAATGTAAGGTATTATCAGAAATTGATGCTGTACAAGTAAACAATCAGAAAATCCTGTACTTACTTCCATTTTTACAAGTTTGCCACTGGAATCCATGGAACCGATATCTCCGTTTGTCGTCATTATTCTATAAAACAAAACCAGTGAGACAAGTGCAATGAATTGAATATGAGCAAGAAAATAATACAATCAAATACTTACACTCGTCACTCAGTTTTCTGTGAAATTATTTTATTATTTCTAAAAAACAACACTATTTTGCAAACTCACGCACGACAGCAACGAACGAATGAATGAATGAATTGTGGTTTTTGGTGAGATGAATCATGAATGTGCGGCAGTGTTGCCAGTCGACTAGAGTCAAAAGTAAAAAACCAGGTTTCGGCCGGAACCTGCGATTTGGAAAGGCGCGCTATGAGATATTTTTATAATTTTTATTTGAAAAATCGTTTTCAAATAAGATATTAAGTTTTTATTATTATTATCATTATAAAGTCCATCCCATGTCCTTGTATATTTGCAGGAGACGAAAAAGTTGACTATTTAGCAATAGTATTGTAAAACAGGCTAATTACATTCATGACCCTGAGAATACCTACTGATACAAATGTGTACCTACGTTGTAAGTTTTTTTAAACAACGAATGTGTCACTCTTGGGGTGGGCATTCTTAATTCTTAATTATACTCAGGTTCAGAATAAAGGCACTTTGTATGCTTATTTAGATGCCCAAATTGATTCTCAACCATGGTTCTGTCTGCCGAAGTAAGTTTTTTGTTATCAGAATATTTTATACTACTATTTGTCGAATTCGTTTTGGTCATTGTCGCCTAAATTTCCATTTGTTCCGTTTGAAAATTTTGGTAATTCGCCTTCTTGTGACTTTATTTGTAACACTGGAGATCAAACTCTAGATCTCATATTTCTTAACTGTCCATCACTCAACATTCAGCGCCTTGTGTTGATAAAGGGACTCCTTGAGATTTTTGGTAATTTTGAATTGGTCTCACATTCTACTCAAGAATTATTGCAAATTATCTCAACTTATCTGCATTTGTAAAATTTCATAAAATCTACCATTGGTGAAATTTAATTTGTAATTTTGTTTTGTAAATATGTACATATCAGTACAATTTGGGTTATAAACTATAATAAATAATGAAATAAAGAAGATTGTATAACGAAAGACGAGGCAGTATGGCCTTATTGGCTTTAGCCTAATTCGTCTAACAAGACAAATTAAACAATTAAACAATCTAGCAACAAAAACTTCGATCACTTGTAGCGTAAAAAGTAACTATGCATAATTTTCTTTTCCGAAATTAACGCCAGTGGCGGTGGCGGGCGTAGCGTGGGTTGATACCCGGAGCTCTTTTTTACAAAGCACTCCCTAAAAACCAAAACAAAAATACTGAAACTCCTTGGGGGTTGACCATCCTACCCCTAACTCCTTAGGAAGTATAAGTAACGGCAAGGATAGCGAGGAACGAAATTTTTTGAGATTTTTTTGTATTTTTAGGGGGAAAGTAAGCAAGAGTTAATTCTAAACATTTTAAAGACTGAGGTGGCAGAGAAAAGGCTATGAATATAAATAATGGCGAGCGGAGTGTGCCACGGTAATTTCGGAGTTTGGTGAGGTTGGGTTAGCTAGCAGCATAGACAAATAGGCTAACACGATGCCGAGCGGAGATAGCTGCAGCGTTTTTGCGATTATTTGGCCATAAAAAACATATACTTAAAGATATAACGGCGAGCGGAGCGAGCTGCAAAATATTTGTTATGTTTTGGGTGGATAAACTAGTTAAGAAGAGTATGAAAAAATAAATAACTGCGTGCGTAGCAAGCGCTGAAAATTTGCGAGAGTTTGCGGTGACTGAGAATGTTGTTAAGAAAGTCGTACAAAATAAATATAGGCGAATGGAGTAAGCCGCGGCCTTTTTTGTAATTGTTGAGGCATGCTTAAAGCAAGGTTGCCAAGATAATAAGCTTAGATTACTTATAAGATTTTTGTCGATTAACAACAAAATATGACAGGACAACAGACTACCTACACCCTAAAGAATCATCGAAGAACGAAGCGATTTCTGAAAATTCGTATGATCTGGCTGTGCGTGTGAGTAGACATTGTCATGATTTTGTAGCTGTATAGAAAATGCTCTGGCAACGCTGCCCGCGACCTACCAGACTCTGGTAGGTCGCTTAGTCGCCTTTTACGGCATAATATAGGTAATGTAGGTATATATATATATTACTATATTACTAGGTAATTTGTATATAATATTATATACACATTAGTAATATACATTGGCATCCCGGATGAGTTAAACCATAGAATAAGAAATAAAACCCCGACTGTCTTTGTTTTTGTGTGTTTGTATTTTTTATTATTTTGATCCGTGAACTACTACGTAGTAGTACTTATGTGAGCAGGTATATATTGTACGTGAAGCTGGCAAAAGTTTCCTCAAAACCCAAGAGTAATAAAATTGCCATAGAAAAAAAACGGATTTGATTTTTTCATTCATTCGTTCTTTTCATTTCTTTTATTAATTTGTTTGTGTGTGCGTGCGTACAAGTGCAAATATGGCGTATCTGTGTTGTTTGAGTTATTTTTACATTTTGTAATGTAAATTGTATTTCTTTGACGCTAATCTCATGGGATTTAAGCTTATAATGTTATGCTTAGTTTAGTATAACGTTTAGTTAATGTAACGCGCAGTGGTTCATAACACTGTTAGCCCAAAAACCTTTGTTTTTTTCTCCAACATATGTTGGACTACTTTCTTTTTTGTAAAATAGTTCGATAACGTTATTAACGATGAGTTTGTCGAGAAATTTCGACGATTTTGAGGAGTCTCGCTCCAGGGGACTACGAAGTCATTCAGCTCAAGGTCTTGCCCAAACTGTTTCGAGCCCTGCAATGAAAATACCACTTCCTCCTCGGATGTGGATTACGGGTAAATATTTTCGTTATCAAATCACACAAGTTCTAAGTTTACTAGTATCTCACACGAAGGTTGACCTAAATGTATCCACGCTAGATAAAAGGAAGGAGCCGTTATTTTCACGGAAATCAGTCAAGTTGAAACAGGAAATGTTTTGGTAATCAGCTGTAATTTGACAGCAATATTGTTGCATTTAGATTTCAACCAAATTCTGTAGAATTTCCTATCAAATTTGTAAAAAGCCCACTGAAAATTATAATTCACATAAATCTTTACACAAATATCATAACTTATATAAATGTTATAGCAGTTTATATCCCCATAATCTAGAGATCCTAACATATATTGCCATGCTATTAAAAATAAGTCCCAGGGCTTTATAAAAAAATAGTAAAGTACATAAACTGAGTGGTACATTTGAAACACTTTGAATTACCTATTGCATGTCATTGTGTCAGATATAGAAGCTGAATCATCAGATGAAGCGGGTAGCAATGATGAGGGAGTTACTAATGAACGGCCCAGAGTCAGATCAAGGTTTCGGCACCACAAGTTAAAGCCGAGCAGTGTGCCTATTGGCATATTTTGGGACATTGAGAATTGCCAGGTAAAGTATTATTGTTACTTCATTTACTTTAGAAAACACAAGGTATTTTCCTTTTTTTTTACCTCAGTAATATTATTCCATGGATGTTATGTCCAATATATGAATGCATCAGATCACTAAATAATGACTGCCATTATCATGACCAGCAGTTTTTGTGTTCAAGTAAATTTAAACCTCGCAATAAACAAATATTCCACAGGTAGTAAAATCTATACAGATACGTGGTAAACCATAGATTGTGACATGTCTAAATGCTTTTTATAAGTTCAATGAGTAATAAATGACTTTATATACCTCCACCTTCACTGCCAAAACTTTAAGGCTGTACCCCCTCTTTCTGTCTGTGTTCAAGGTTGTGGGTACCTGCATGAATACTTTGTAATGTGTTATTGTATGTTTGTAGATACCTCGAGGATGTTCCGCCATAGATGTAGTAGCAGCTATCCGTGCCAAATTTCTAAATGGGCGCAGGGAGGCCGACTTTGTGGTTGTATGCGATGTAAGAAAGGAAGTGTCTTTCAGGCTTCAAGAACTAAATGATGCTCAAGTAAGAAAACCCATTAGCTGACTTTTAAAATTTTATTTATTTGTAATTACAACACAATACATTATGTATAATAAAAAATGTATCTATGTATGTAATTTATTATAATTAAGTATATCTGTTAACTAGTACAAATAACACAAGCCCTGCTTAGCTTGGGGCTTGGGAATTGTCCAACATTATTGTGTTTCCATGATCATTTTGTAAATTTATAAACCTCAAAACATGTTGAAATTTTGTGGTACACTACACCACACCTACAAAAATGAAAACAAAACATTTATTAGTCAGTTCTAATAACCTACTTTTTCAGTAGTTACAACAAACAACAAAGTCATTGCGAGTTATCAAAAACATTATGGAAAGATATCAAAATTAAACTTACATTGTTTTTTTAGGTAGGTACATGACATACTTACACAAACAATTTTTTTTTATCACTACTTGTATGTAAACACAGTAGTGCTACAGCAACATCTATAAAACTAAGTATTTGTTGACAGGTTAGCCTGATACATGTTTGTGGGACTCAAAAGAATGCAGCTGATGAGAAATTGAGACAATGCATGAGGAGGTTTAGTGAACTGCATAGTGCCCCCGCTGCCTTACTACTGATCTCAGGAGATATCAACTTTGCCGCTGACCTCAGTGACTTTAGACATAGGTAGGTGATCAGATCACATCACACTTATATTATAAATGCGAGAGTTTGTATGTTTGGTTGGATGTATAGATGGATGTTTGTTTCCTCTTCACGCCAAAACGACCAAACGGATCGGCCTGAAATTTTACATACAGGTAATTCTAGGCCTGAAATCAAACATAAGCTACTTTTTATCCCATAAATCAGCTCCCGTGGGATAGAAATCACCTTTAAACGTTTGCATAGAAACAATGCGTGCGAAGCCGCGGGCAGAAACTAGTTAACTCAAATTGTTTAAATACGCTTGCTATCACACTGCTAGTTACATAAAGCATAAACTGTGTACTTTTCCTTGAAACTTCATCAGAAAGTTAATATTTTATGGCTTGATAAGTTTCGAGTTTCTCAAAAGTCAATAATAACTTTTTTTGTTCTGAGTTTCTTTACAAAGAAATGTTTGGTTTTGGCTTTTACTTTGAAACTTTTGTAAATGTATATTTTGTTCATAAACTTATGTTTATTCATTAGGAGAAATATGGAAGTTATCTTGGTGCATAAAGAGAACACATCATCTGCCTTAATTGCGTGTGCATCTTCGCATCACTGTTATAATCAGCTGACGGCCTCACTGCCAAGGAATGGAAAGGTATATCACAACACAGACTATCTTGCTGCTCTAAGTTCTTCAAACGCCAAATGCATAACTTATAAATTAAACTACATCTTTTCTTAATTGAAAATGATTATTGCACCCTTTCATAATGAAGTAATGAAGTCTGCATTCAGATACGCAATTATTCATCATACAATATGTAACATGATTTGAGTCTACATTCAATATAGGATATTGGTTTTTGACATAGTCTATTCAGTCAGTCATTCATGAATTGAAATTTTTGATAATTGATTTTCCTATCAACAGTAGGTAAGATTTCCTAATCAGATGTGCCTTTATGCTACGTCAGCAATACACGAGTGTTTACAATTGATAAAGCATTCTTTGTAAACAAGAAACGCATAACTATTGTGAGCTGCATAAGAAATTGTGTTGCGTAACGTATACCATTACCTACCTACGTCAATGAACATACCTGTCATCTTAGACACAATCAATATTGCTCGTATTTTTAATCTTCCTCTTGGACCTTTATTTAAAATAGAGGAGACCTTTGCCCTGCAGTGGGATAGGATCTTAAAATCAAGAATACTTCTCAACTTAAATGATAAAGGTTTATGCAGAAACCAGTTAACAAGTGAAGCCGCGGGAAGATGTATCTAATTATATTTTAAACAACAGACACTGAGTTATTTCGTAAAATAAATACCCGAACTACAAAGATATAATAAATGCGTCTTTTGTTTTGTTGTGCTGATAAGATTGACCCAAATCGAGAATGTTCACATAATCAACTTTCTGTGAACATTAAACAAAGTCATACAATGTAAAGACATATAAGTAAAACATTATATTTCATAATTATATTTATAGGTCGGTATTTAAGTTATCAGTATATTATATGTACTCGTAATTACAAACATAAACAATTTAATTGAATGCACGTTTTCAGTATTGGGTTCCGTCTGTAGGTCTCCAATGATCAACCAAGGCCTAACATATCTTTCTTTTCAGTCCTTTTTCTCTTCAAATGACGATGACGACCTTACATGCATATTAGTGGTTTGGAATCTACCATACAACCAGCCACACGAAAAAATCAAGGGGCGGTTGAGAAGGCTAGCAGATAATTGTGGAGGGAGGGTGCAGCGGATCGCGGCTAGCATCGCTACGATACGGTTTCCTACGCCGATCCAGGCTGCTAGGTAAGTTCTTTACAACTCATTCTCTCCCAATCCTATCCTAATGATACCAGCTCAGTTTCCATAGGGATATACTTATTTAAGCGAGTGAAAGAAGTGGCACTATAGTTTGGAGACCTATACCCATCAAAGGTAAAGTAGGGTTGCGGCGGGGATGATGACGATGAGGTATGGCTAATGCGCGCAACCCATGCCGGCAGCACAAACTTGTGGAGACGTCCTGTCGAATATCAAACTCATCCTATCAACGAGAGACTACATGTACACACTCGTTGGCTTACTTGAACTGTGACCGAGACAAAACGAGGGACCCCGAAGGTGAGACGAGTGCACCATGTACATAGTCTTGCTTGGCCGGTCTCTGGGTGTCTCGCCGAGCGTGTACTGCCGCTATAATAATAACTAATCCTACTTCATATCCCCGCGGCAAGTAGGACATACTTGCCGCGGGCTTAAGCTAATGCAAAAGTAACTCGTGTCTGTCTGTCTGTTTTCATCTTTTTTTTTTGTTTATTTATTTCCAATTTAAAAGTACATTTCATTATAAAGTTTCTGCCAAACTGTACAACAGTTTGTCAGCAGTAGCTCGTGGTGTGTCCACGAGAGCTATAGACTTAAATTTTAAATGTACCTAACTACTTAAACTAATTAGTAATCACATACTCTATCTCCATTAAAAGATATTTCCATACTACTATTACAAATGCAAAATAAAGTACTGTGATATATTTATAATACATCTCTGCCTGTTTGTTACCCTTTCACGCCTAAACTTAATAAAATCTTGACAGGAGGTAGTTTATATCATTGTTATATAGAAGTTATGTGGCAGTTCATTGATAAATTGTTGGCGTTAAAAAGCGTCTCTAACGTCTTCTATAATAATTTCGCACTTTAGAGACAACTAACTTAGGTATCTTAGATCTGCGGGTTGGGTACGCGTACTTCCTTTCTCTTTTATATTTATTACTGTTGTACTGCTCAATTATAATAGTAATTTTCACTTTTGATTCTACAGGTACTATATTACATATCATAAATAATCTTTCGTAATTATTTTCTAGGGACATTTTAACGTATTATCTACCAATATTTTGCTGGATTTGCAATTTTTAATTTTGTTTTGGTATGTAGGAAAAGTGAGTCCATACGCACCCTACCCGTAACATATAGTAGCGTCAACCAGCGCGTGGTAAAGTACATACCTCTACATTATTCCTCTCGTAATCGCATATTTGAAACTAATTAATTTACTATGTATTGCTCGCAATTTATTACATACTGAGTTAATATGGCAGTTCCAGTTAAAATGGGTTTCGACGGTTACACCTAGATATTTATATCTAGATGCATTTTCTAACTTTGCACACTTACAATTGATTTTATTGTTATGCAAACAGTCATATGTGTCCTTTTAGTTCTATAGTTATGTTCTTATATTTATTAGAGGGCGAGAGTATAGGCATACACTTTGTTTTACCTAGGTATATTTATGATTATGCCATTGTCGTGGGCCCATCGGACTACATTATCGAAGTCCTCCTGCATGGCCTGCTAGATTTTATTCTGATCCGTATCGCTATATATAATAATACATGTACCATCAGCGTACATATAAGTTTCACAATGTTTTATAACGTTCGGCATACTATTTAATGCATTATATATCCGACCGGGCCATATACCGAGCCGGTTGGTACTCCAAACAGAATATTATTACCGCTCTGACTTCAAGTTTCACATACTCGAACCTTGAGTTGTCTGTTTGTTAGGTTTCTTCTCTATACCATAAATTCTCTAAATAATTGATATTCTCTAAACCATAAATTCTCTCGTGCCAAATTTCGTTAAAATCCGTACAGCTAAAGATTGTGTACTGTACTGGGAAAGGAGGCCTACTTCTTGTCAAGTAATAATACGTGCGAAGCCACGGGCAGAATGAAGCTAGAGTGAAATGAGGCGATGGTGTACATTTGTAATATTGAAGCCATCAAAAATTCAAAAGTTATTGATACAAATACATTAGGTTTTGTGTTTGTAATAGCTTCCACTCACGGTATACCTAATCCAGATCTTGAACAAGGTGAAGACACTCTTCTAAATAACGATAGCCCAATCTATTCAGTAGGTTTGACGTTGAGTAGTGATAATTGTGATAAACGTCCAAACGTTCACCTTTATTACATTAGTGCGATGTCAAGCTACTAATCATTGCGCAATATTGGTGCGGAAACCTATTGCTAAATCGTATTTTTTTTGTTACGCTCCCTTACAATTTAATAATGTCGACATAACTTTATGCATTAACTTAATTCTTGAAATCGATTGTTTTTCTTATTACGCGACCAACTTGCGCGTCCGTGAACCTTTGGACGAAAGTATACCTACTTCTAGAAAGCATAGGTATTCTTTCAATACATTGTTTAAAATAAAATTCGTAAGGTAGGTTAAAGAAGGTTTGTTTGCTCTTGAAACAAACCGGAACACGAACCATCACATGAGTTGATTAGCGCGCGAAAAGTTCGTTGAACTGAATGAAATAATTGATTCTATCGGTATTTTACAACAAACTACCCTCATTTTGTTCAATATTTTCTTCTGGATTCCTAGTTCAAGTTCAAACGGTCATTCATCGCACATCCGAGCACAAGCAAGAACACAGTGATATTAATTTATTATAAAGTGTAACGGTTTTTACAACATACTGTGAAATTATTCAAACAATTCATGGTTTTGGGTGTAGTTCAAAATGTTATTATCAAGGTAAGATTTTTGTTTCGTAATATTAATTTTTTCTCGATTGTTCCTCGATTTTATACGTGGTTTAGTTTTTCGCTAGTTTCTCAATATTCTAAAGGCTCTGGCTACAAAAACGTCACGTTTTATCTTCCTATTTTGTACAGATTAGGTTGTAGAAATCAGGTTATCGCAACACTTAAATTTGCATGCTTATTACTCTTGGTAAATTTTTATCATTTCGAACTTCATTACGAGAATATCTGGCGCAGCGCATCAGCATTGCCATACAGCAGCGGTGCAATGCAGCCAGCGTCTTGGGGACGCTTCCGACTGGTATTGATATGGATCAGTTGAGCTAAGTACCTGTAGATTGTTTGCAACAGTCTGCAATTAGCTTAATTGTTTCAATTATAAATACTAGTTCTAATTTGTTTTTATTATTGGTTTGTAATTTTCTTTGTCAATAAAGTTATCATCTACAAAAAAAAAGCAAATGATGATATTATGTATGACAAAATAGCACAATTCGTGCTTACTATCAAACTTATAGAATTTACACTTACAGCGTATCTAATCTCAATCGCCATAGAAAAACACGTACTGATTTTGCATTTAAGACTTTGAGTCATCGTCAACATATTTTTCTTGTCCAATTTTGTATTCGTGGACAGTTTCTGTTGAAATCCACAATCAGCTGTTTCTCAATCATTTATTCAGCTGTTTAGCTAAATAACCAATCAAATCAGCTAGTTCATTTGGTTTCCATCTTTTCGGTGTAAGTGAAACAATTGACTAAATTTCGCGCTAAAACGAAATTAACGAACGTTAATGGAATACAATTCATGCTTTCACCGATTTTTACACTAATGCTAAATAGAAAGTAATTTATTATACTAGGGAGAAATAGGCGAATTTTGTCAAAACGATTTTATGCGAAGACGATTTGTAACGGGACTTGAATGAGTCATAGTGACGGTTATGAATTTTGACTTTTGGATATTTCGGTATGAGTTTCAGCAAAGGTTTTTGTTCTATATTGAATTTCTGTATCTACATATTTATGTAGCGTTTTACGTTTAATTAATTATGAATAATAAATAATATGTGTTGAAAATGGTTGGTTTTTCGGTAGGTAGGTACATAAAGTGTTTTGCTTAATCAATAATCACTTACGCAATTACGGGTGACTATGCGTATTCAACGAAAACATTTTGTCATGCATAATCATTATCTGTCTTTCAAGAATATAACTTTTCTTGCTATGTATGTTGAAACGCCTGCTTGTAGGTAAGTTGGGCAGGGGACTGTATGTACGGGACTTAGACTGTATGTACAGGGTAGATTTTTAGGACGGGGAGTAAGGGGAGGTACCTTAACCGGTCGGTGTAGTTACCAGAAAATGGTCTTAGGATACTATCCATATTTTTTTGAGAAATGTTCATTCCCATTATCAGATTTTCCATAAATTTTACAGATAGCAAAAAAAAATGCCATTTTACACAAAATATTTTTTGATACCAATCGATCCTGTTTCTTATACTGATCAAAAAAAAAAAAAAAAAAAAATGGTCTTAGGATACTATCCATATTTTTTTTTAGAAATTTTCATTCCCATTCTCAGATTTTCCATAAATTTTACAGATAGCAAAAAAAATGCCATTTTACACAAAATATTTTTTGATGCTAATCGATCCTGTTTTTTATACTGATCAAAAACTTCTATCGGATCCTCTGAGGTTGGAGTACTAAAAAAATCTTGAAATAAAACAAAAATCTTTTCCCATACGATTTGTAAGAAATCATTGCAGCTTCGAAAACCTTGTGAACCTAAAGTACTAAAAAAATATAAAAAACAAAAGACAAACTGATATAGGTAGTTATAGGTTTCAATCAGAAATGTCTAGGTACCGTGTGAAGTTTTGATTATGTATTTTAAAAAACTAATTTTTTAATTTATTTTTATTTCAAGATTTGAAGCTTTTTTCTACTAAATCTTTGTATCTATAATTTGGCATGTTTTAAAAAACGATAAACTGACTTCAAATTCCAGTTTATAGATAATATACATCTATGTCTCGGACGAACGAAATCACCCCTCCCTTTCTTTGCCTGACCGAAGGTTTATGTTCACGTGCAAAAAATTTAGTTTACACTGGCGACATCTAGTTATAATTCAAATCTAATTTATTTTGATGACACAAGGATGAAGCTGTGGACGCCCGTTGCCATGGAAACTATTAATTAAGTGTTAATAAAATTATCATGTTTGTAAAAATTCTTCAGATAATTTTTACAAACCTACGTTTTACGGCGCAATTCCAAGAGTTACTACATAGACGTTATCGTAAAATAATATACAGATTTATGGATAAAGATTTATTCAAAAATATATTACTATACAGGCTGTAACAGCATTACCAACAAAATTGAGCATAGATAGATTACTGTCCAGTAAAATGTCGGTCCAGTTAAAAGCCCTTCCTCCTCTTTTTACTGCTCCGTCATCAGACTCTGATCTCCATCTATCTGTCACCTATTCCTTGAGACGATTCTAATAAGCCCAAACACGATATATTTGACTACTGGTTCTCTGAACCTGATGCGCAGCATCAGCAAGGTTACCATGTCTTTGCAATATTAAGTGACAGGATACCAAATTTCGAATCGATCATACCACTGGAAGTTGCTCATATCCCTTTAGCCGCTAGAAAAGAGCTGATAATCTTCAAACAGCTCAACTGATTTTCATAAGACGTAGCTAAGAACACTCTCGATCACGTCAGTAATTTAATCAGTCAATAAAATAAATAAATAGGTATCAAAAATATAATAGTTTCAAAAATATAATCGATAAAGAACACACTAGAGGCACATCACTAACTCACGACTACGAGCACTGGCCGTACCACGCGGTTGAACGTATTTTGTTAGCTTCATTAAGTTAATTAACCATTGCGGTATTAGAACTCAACGTTCGAATAGTCATTAGTACAGAGCAAGCATTGTAAACAGTTTACAACAATAAAATGCCTGGCGTTCAGTAACATAGTAAAAAAACTTGCAAAATCAAGAAATAAATCAACGTATAATTGTTTTTCAAGTTTTAGTATGAAAAACATATTATTTCCAGTACTTTCCGATGGTATGAGATTCCTTTTGAATTAAAGTTTTTAATTTATCTTCTACTTTTACAAACTATGGAACAACACGGCATTGTGCTAGCATATGATAATCCGTTGTAGCCAACGCGGCAACGTTCGAACTTCAACTACCTAAATGAAACGATTAACGCCACGAGCCATGTGTTCTGTTTTTGGGCATATTGCTGCGACACCGGCCCCGCACCCTCTTCACATCTCCTTAGTTTCTGATATCTGTGGTTGCTACGGAATTATATATTACATAGATTACTTATTTTCTATCCTAAATGTACATGTAGTTCCATATTATGCATTTAGGGTTTATGCAAAAGACGTAAAGCAAAGCCGCTGGGACAATATAACCTTACACACGCCTATGACCCTACTAAACCCATTGTTCTTCTATGTTCGATTTCTCATCTTAAAAATACTTGCAGGGCTCTGAAACGTATGGACGGAGAAGATGTATTTGGACGTAAGATACACACTCGGTATATGCGAGGCGTACAGCCGCCTACGTACTCAAGCGATGAAGGCTACAATACCGCGCCGCCTACGATACCGCAGCGGCCGCCTTCCACACCTCTGACACCACAGGTAAGTCTTCATTCCTAGACCCATCAATCGGAGAAAATTTTGCCTTATCTTCTATTTTAATGAACAAGTAGAGCGAAGCCTTCAATCATACTAAAAAGGCGTAAGCTTGGATGGAAGTTTGTTATATCTTTACGCCAAAACTACTAAACGATTGTGCTGTGAAGTTTTGCATAGTTGTTTGTCTAGATCTAGACCTGGTCTGGGCTACTTTTTATTCTATAAATCTGCCCCCATGTGATATAAATAATCTTTAAACGTTTCCATAGAAAAAACGCGAGCGATACCGCGGGCAGAACCTAGTAGTTAATGTTTCATTGATAAAAACCCGAAAGAATTTCACTTACATTGTACGGGTTTTTTTTTGTTTCCGTCTTGGAGATTTCAAGTCTCATATCATAGTGCTTATGTTTTCTCTTCAGAAGCGTGCTCCTGATGTTTTTCAATAAGTATAATTATATAACCAAATATTTACCAAATAATTATATTTACCAAAACATATTTTGTGTTTATTTACTTAATTTTTTTACTACTTCTGTTTTATCTAATACAAAACCTACATCTCACTTGAAAAAAAAAGTAGTCTGTAACTTAAGGTCACCCCGTTCGTTTTGTGATATAGTTAGTATTAAGTTCTTGTCAAACTCAAAGTGGTTTATTTCCTTTAGACCTTACAGGACTCTTGGACACGTCACAAAATTCAAATTACTTGTTTTATGTATTGATGGTGCAATAAAGTAATAATCTATCTATCTATCTACTACACTAATCTAGTATATACACGTTTTCCGAACAAGCACCAACTATTGCAATTACTTATCAATCACATTTCCATCAGGAACCGCCTCCGGTAGAAAACAGCACCGCTAAGGAATGGGCGCTCGCGCTTCAGCAACTGCCGACGTTCACTCCGCCACCGCTTGACTTCTGCCCGCCGGCAGCGCCTATGCCGAGGAAGATCAGGGGCACCCATGGTGAGTTACCATCTAGTGATGTGTCTAACGAACCGCCTCCGGTAGAAAACAGCGCTGCTAAGGAATGGGCGCTCGTACTTCAGCAGCTGCCATCGTTCACTTCGCCGCCGCTTGACTACTGCCCGCCGGCAGCGCCTATGCCGTGGAAGATCAGGGGCACCCATGGTGAGTGACCATCTAATGATGTGTCTAAGGAATCGCCTCTGGTAGAAAACAGCGCTGTCAAGGGATGAGCGCTCGTACTTCAGCAGCTACCGACGTTCACACTGCCGCCGCTCGACTTCTGCCCGCCGCGGCGCCTAAGCCGAGAAAGATCAGGGGCAGCAAGAGGATGGTGAGTGACCATCATCATCATCATGCTAGTGTGTGTGACCTCCTTATATGCATTTAGACTTACAAATTGTTACTCATTATAGACATTGTGCATCATAGTTCATCATCGTCATCATCATTGGCTGTGTGTCTAGCCAATGATGATGACGATGTTGAACTGCCACGTAAATTATATTTTGTAGGTGTCTACATAATATAATTTAAGTGGCATCAGTTTGGTAGGGAGTCAACGATTCCTTCCTGCGGCCTCGGCCGCATTTTGTAAACTTTAAAAAATCCTTTTATTCCGGAAAAAAGCGTGCGAAGCCGCGGGCTGCAGCTAGTTTAAGATACAAAGAAAAGTGTAAAGGCCAGCTTTTTATTTCTACTCGGCTCTTGAGCACCCACTAGGTATAGGCTCCCTTTACTATACCATTCTATCCGATTCTAAAGCATTTTTATTAACATTATATTTATTTTATTTCCCAGGCTCTGTGAATTTAGATCGATCGGGCTGCTCTTCAAGCATCAGCGGCGACGACAGCCGCCTCCGCGCCGCCTCCCCTTGGAACTCATCCAGCGTCAGCGAACAGAGCGAGGCTGAGGACTGCAGCGCGGAACTAACCGTTGCCAATCTGCCGCCGTACGAGCCTGCTGCCTTACAGGTAACTTATTCACCATATCACATCCATTTGTATTCTACTTGAGTGACGAAAGCCGCATCCCCAGCGTCAGCGAACAGAGTGATGCTGAAGACTGCAGCCCGGAGCTCACACTCGGAAGTTGTCAAGCGTCAGCGAACTGTCACTGTCAAGTTCCCTTGAGGTGCCGCCTATTCAGAGGTCTAGGCCTCAAGGCCTTACTCTGAGCCCCTTTATAAAAATGGATAAAGCACCACATGAAGACCCATTTGTTTCTATTTTACCGAGCCGCCTCCGCACTGGCGTCTTAATTCGTCTGTAGCCTGTATTATTGAACAATCTCTCAGGTCCCGCCTTTTTCTTTCTAAATAACAAATATCTTTTCTATAGGAAATGCTAACACAACTGCTGTCTCAATACGTGCCGGTGGTCCGTGTGTCTGTGTGGGCGGCTAGCGACGGGCCTCTCGCCTCTGTCGTGCTGCGGTCAGAACACGACGCGCGGCTGGCCATAGCGCGCGTTCACAAGCGGAGGCTGGACCACCAGTGGACAGGTAACATTAAATACTGCTGAGTCAATACGTTCCGGTAGTCCGTGTGTCTGTGTGGGCGGCTAGCGACGGGCGCCTCGCCTCTGTCGTGCTGCGGTCAGAACAAGACGCGCGGCTGGTCATAGCGCGCGTGCACAAGCGGAGGATGGACCACCAGTGGACAGGTAACATTAAATACTGCTGAGTCAATACGTTCCGGTAGTCCGTGTGTCTGTGTGGGCGGCTAGCGACGGGCGCCTCGCCTCTGTCGTGCTGCGGTCAGAACAAGACGCGCGGCTGGCCATAGCGCGCGTGCACAAGCGGAGGATGGACCACCAGTGGACAGGTAACATTAAATACTGCTGAGTCAATACGTGCCGGTGGTCCGTGTGTCTGTGTGGGCGGCTAGCGACGGGCGCCTCGCCTCTGTCGTGCTGCGGTCAGAACAAGACGCGCGGCTGGTCATAGCGCGCGTGCACAAGCGGAGGATGGACCACCAGTGGACAGGTAACATTAAATACTGCTGAGTCAATACGTTCCGGTAGTCCGTGTGTCTGTGTGGGCGGCTAGCGACGGGCGCCTCGCCTCTGTCGTGCTGCGGTCAGAACAAGACGCGCGGCTGGCCATAGCGCGCGTGCACAAGCGGAGGATGGACCACCAGTGGACATGTAACATTTAATACTGCTGAGTTAATAAATGCCGGTGGTCCGTGTGTCTGTGTGGGCGGCTAGCGACGAGCTGCTTGCCTCTGTCGTGGGTTCCTATGACTCGATGAAAAACCACCCTACCCTTCAAAAAACTCCCCATCCACCACTTACGTAACCTGTAATAAACTTTACTTCTCTACACATTTAAATGAAAACGAGAATCAGGATCGGAACCAATAACTTACACTTCCATAAAACCATTCTGGACATTTAAAAAGCTTACATATTTCAAACCAAGCTATACTAAGAAATCACTCTAAATATAAGGATGAAAGATATTTAGTAACAATTCCGCGAAAAAACCTTCTCCAATAAGATCTAACAAAAAGTAGTCCGTGTAGATGACCACACCAACCACAAAATGAAAAAACATCTATCAAAGCAAATCGTTAGCTAGTTTCGTCCCTCCACGAGACATCATCAGGACACCATAATACTAGAACTTGACATTGAGAGCACCAACCAACACCGGAAGAGTCCCACCAGAGATCCAGAGACCCACCAGAGTCGCGCCAAGCGCGCGGAACTCGGAGTGGCAACATCTCTGGAGATGGTTTTTTCGCGGAATTGTTACTAAGTATCTTTCATCATTATATTTACAATGGATTTCCGCAAAGTAACGCCTGAATCTATTATATATCTCTTCACTCTACTGTGCCTATCTGTGTGTGTCTGTATTGTGCCTTACTACGCAAATTGGGATCGATGAAAGCGCCATTCATTATTTGTACGTCAGCTATCGATCGTTAACCAGCACAGCACACATTTCAATTCTTCAAAATCAACTGTCAAGTGTAACGTATGTTACGATCTAATAATAATCTAATATAACCTGGATATTATTCCTTAAACTTGAATTCCTATTTCACAGGTCGCAGGCTGGAGCTATCCCTCGGTCGTCCATCCCCAGCTCCGAATCTAGACGTCTTACGCGCCCGTCTCCGCGCGATCCTCTTGGACCACAAGGGACACGCCCTACCATTGCTGCGCCTGCGCGACGCCTACGCCAGCCGCCATTGCTGCGCTCTCACTACCTCTGATATTGCTAAAGTGAAGGACACTGTCGTTATACATGAAGGTAAACTAATCTAGACATGTTACGCTCCCGTATCCGCGCGATCCTAATGGATTACAAGGAACATGCCCTGCCGCTCCAGCGTTGCTGCGCCGCCTGCGCGACGCCTACGCCAGCCGCCATTGCTGCGCTCTCATTACCTCTGATATTGCTAAAGTGAAGTTCATAGTTGTTATACATGCAGGATATTCTACCACTCGTAAAACAACCAGCGAGAAAGTTTTTTTAACTTACGCGAACAATATTATGATAAACTATTCATGAGTATTCGTGTTAACCTTTTTTATTCGTTTCAACAGATTGACACGCTATTATATAAACTTGTTCTTTTCGATAGAAATAGGCTCTTTTTACGCCTTGTTTCTTTTTTGTTTATTATTTAGCTATCAGCCAAGTTTTATAACCATCCATTGTTGGAGATGAGCAGTCTACCCTAAATCTTACTATATATTTACTATGAATATCAGGTGAATTGGTGATGGCAGTGAATTCAGTAAAGTTGGACACCGTGGCCAATTCCCAAATTCCCATTTTACTTCACTTTAATTCTTACCCGTGTCTTTTATCTTAATACTCTGCTCATTCACCCAGGTTTCGGTCGCATGGTTCAACTAGTCGACCTAACCCCAGTCACAACCGCCGAGATGGAAGAAGCTCCATGGAAATGCCACATTCACGCGTCACTCAGTATGATCCAAGAAGACGGGAGTAGGATATTGCAGCCAGTGTTTATGGAGGTGGCTGTGTTGGCGCAGCATGCAAACGTACTGCTAGAGAATCATGGAGGACTCCTGCCGTTGTTAAGGTGACATTTATTTCCGTTTGTCCGTACTTAGCACCCCAAATTTACTGAAATCACGCACTTGTCTAATTCTACCATTGTTTCGCACTTAATTACCTTGCTCTTTTTAAAACTAAATAAATCAACAGTTTCATGGAATGCTACGAAGCGACCTTTCCCCCGCTATTCCCGGACACTCGCCGCGGCGTCCCTCTGGAGTTGCTGCTTCGCAGTGCGCCCGCACTCGAGATCAAGGACAGCCCTTCCAGGCATCTCACTTGGCGGACTGAGGGGCCCGACTCACCGCCTTCATTTTGTAGTCAGAGTAAGTAATTTTAAACAATATTGCCCAGTTTTATGGAATGCTACGAAGCTACCTTCCTACCGCTATTGGGCCTGGAGCTACTGCTTGGCAGTGCGCCCGCACTTGAGGTCAAGGATCTATCCTTGTCCTCTTTCAAGCACCTCACATGGCGGACGGAGGGGCACGAGTCACCGCCTTCGTTTTGTAGTCAGAGTGAGTGAATTTAATCCTTGTCTCACAAAAAGGTTTTTTATGTTTAACATTTGTCTGTGGCAGTTTTGTGTTTGAATGGTCGCCTAATGTTCTAATGTTTTGTTGGTATGTGGGTTAGGTTACTAAACTTTTGTAAAATTGGTTGTTGATATAACATTGAGATGCCTTCAGACAATAAGGGTTGCAATGCAATGCAACTCAAGATGATAAAAGTATGTACTAAATTTTAAAAGTAGTTCTTCCTAAAATGCCTAATTTCACGACAATAACGGATGAACAATATGATTAAGTTATTCAGACAAACGGCTCTGACGAAAGGTCTGAAGAAGAGGTGGTTGCGAGACTGCAAGTCAATAACTGGTTATTACTGGCCTACGTTTTCTTGTTTCTTTCCCTTACATTCTATTTATTTGCAGGTGAAAGCTCGCGGTCAAGCGGTCATAGCGACCGGCCCCGGACCGCGCCTGCCTTAGAGCCGATGCTGGCTTTGTTCGAGCGAGAGCTCATTGATCTCCTGCGTACTGCACCAAAGTGTTCAATACCTTTTAGCAAGTAAGTTAAGAAAATAGTCACATCCGAAATAGTTTCTAGAAGTTCTTCAGTTATTTTGTTGATGTTCTTGCTTGTTTTAGCAAGTTTATAATAGAACAAGTCACAGGCCAGAATATTCTAGAACTTCTTTAGTCATGTTCTTGTTTGGGAAGTAATAGAAAATTCGTATAGTTGAACACAGAACCTCCCCTTTTTGAAAGTCGGTTAAAAATTGTTAAATCTGAAGTTTCTCTAGATAGCTCTGCTCTACCTTTCTACACTGGCCTACAAAACTATATAAGTATCACACTTCTCAAATTTTTTTTTCTGAACTTTAGAAGTTAGAGATTTAAAATACGAAACGTTTTATAGCAAACTTTATCAGCTTTCTTTGAAACTATAGTAAACTATACAAATGACGACGATAACGATACAAATTCCAAAAAAGATAAAACAATAAAATAACCATTTTTAGCTTAGTGTCCAAAAACTCAATTAACATTTTATAAGTATGTTTTACACGTTATTTAATTTTAAAAACTGGTATTGCCTCCTCGGGCTTTGATTACAGCTTCGAGCCGGTTTAGCATACTGAACACGAGGTTTCGGAGCCTATTTTGGGGAATATTTTCACATTCTTCTATATACAAAATAATACCAAACTTCTTGTAGAGTCGACAGGTGATCGGAATGCTGGCTTCTATTTCGGTCAACGAATTAGCATTGCCATTCAACGTGGCAATGCTGCCAGCATTCTGGACACTCTGCCTTCTGGTGACGGCTTAGATTTTTAAGAAATAGATATTAAGTGTATATACTAGTTGTAATTGTTTTATTCTGTTATTTTAATCTATAGAATATACTTTAGTATTATTGTAATAAATACAAAATAATTATAAAAAAAAATAATTAACATAATTAAACTCTTTTTCGAGTCCTTTTTATTTCAAAAGTATATCTTTTGTACATAATGCAATTTTAAAAGTGTGATACTTATTTTTGCAGGCCAGTGTAGCTTTCCAGTCATTTTGTTGATATACTTGTTTGAAAAGTAGTAGAAAGTAGTCACAGTTTCTGGAAGTTCTGGGTTTTCAGACATTTTATGGACGTTCTTGTTTTAGACTAATCCCCGCATTTCACCACCACTTCGGCCGCCAATGCCGGGTCGCCGATTATGGTTTCACGAAGCTACCTGATCTCCTATCAGCTTTGGGCAACACTATTGTTGTAAGTGAAGAAATTCAATTATAAATTTAAACTTTTTATTTTTTATTTTTATTGTTATTTAGATAAGATATTTCAAGAAAAGGTACTACCTCTGTTAAGGCTCGCTGTAGGTATCTTATACAGGGTGTCCGGTAATTAATGGATAACCCCGCAGGTACATGTGGGGGGGCAAGGGGGCAACTCAAAAAAAAATAAAAAAAAAATCTATCTGCAAAGGTCTAGGATTTTTTAATTTTTTTTTTAAAGTCCGAATTTTGATACCTTTGTTAAAAATTTTGAACACTACGGCTACAAATTTAATGATAACGAATTGATTTTCTCTGGAAATAACCTTGAATAATTGGCCTTGCTATGGCGCATCACAAATTATTCCTAGCCACAACTGTTTGTTTTTTCAAATAGTTAAAAATAAAAATTAGTGTATTCGATTTTTTTATGATAATGTTTGAGCACCTGTGGTATAAAAAAAACGTATGGAGACAGGGGTGGCCTACAGCTTAAAAAACTTGCCTACTTCATGTAGTTTTTGAAAAAGTATCACACTCAATTTTTTTATTGTCAAATTACCGAGTTATGGAGTTACCTAAACCCACTGGACTTTTTTTATTGGGGCTGCTTAAAAGAAATAGTGTACAAAAAACCAATCGCAACAATACAGGAACTTCGTCGACGTGTTTTGGACGCGGCTCGAGAAATTGGAGAGCGCAGGTATTCGCGCCTACTGAAAAGGTCATTCATAAGAAGATGTAGAGCCTGTATTAGAGTAGGTGGCAAACAATTTGAACATTTATTATAAGACTACCTATTTGAAATTGTTGTTTCAATTATTAATAACACCCCAACCACCCCAAAATACACTTTCACTGATTTTCAAAATAAATTTCTTATCTTATTATTTGTTTTTGTTATAAGAAAAATAGGGCTAGATAAACATAGGTAGCCATAAGTCGGTTATTCGACAATAAAAAAAATTAAGTGTAATACTTTTTAAGAAACTACATGAAGTAGGCATATTTTTTAAGCTGTGGGCCACCCCGGTCTCCATACGTTTTTTTTATACCACAGGTGCTCAAACTTTATCATAAAAAAATCGAATACACTAATTTTTATTTTTAACTGTTTGAAAAAAACAAACAGTTGTGGCTAGGAATAATTTGTGATACGCCATAGCAAGACCAATTATTCACGGTTATTTCCAGAGAAAATCAATTCGTTATCATTGAATTTGTAGCCGTAGTGTTCAAAATTTTTAACAAAGGTATCAAATTTCGGACTTTAAAAAAAATTAAAAAAAATCCTAGACCTTTGCAGATAGATTTTTTTTAATTTTTTTTTGAGTTGCCCCCTTGCCCCCCCACATGTACCTGCGGGGTTATCCATTAATTACCGGACACCCTGTATATGTTGTATTAGTATTTATAATTTTGTTTGTTTTTTCTTTTTTCTTTTAGTTTTAATTCAGTTATTTATACATACCTACTATGAGTGGAAACTGTCTTTAGCTTAATTTGCTCTAGTTAAACATTCTATGGTTATTTATCCATAAGTTATTGTTTTCCAAATAAATAAATTATTACAATGTAAATGGATGATCTCTCAAGTCTTTCGAGCTTATTATCTTTCTCTAGAACATCTTTATGCTTGGTGTTGGTGCCGTCAACACCATCAATGTTAAGATGCACCTGTAAGTGTGATGTCACTGATAACAATACCAGAGCGTAAGACTTCTTCACGGCTGTATTAGCCTTGTTGTTCAACTTACGCGGCCAAACCCTATAAATCGATCTACTAATCCGGTGAGCACTTACTGCTGATTTTATACAACTTTTATTTTACAGCATGTATTGTTTTTGTATGAGTTGCAAATACAATATCCTTATATGTATCTATCTACCTACTTATCTGTTGAGCACCCACTGCCGAGTATAGGCCGTAGTCCGACTCTATTGCGCCATTCTGTGCGGCCCTATCCACCCCTCTGTTCACACTAATCTTAAATGGTCTATTCACCAGGTACTTGGCTCAGGCTCATCACGAGTAATAACAATATCGTGCTCCGCCCAAGGCCGCCGCTGGACGTCCGACCTAGTCAAACTACTGAAGACACAGCCTGGCCGAGCTATACTAATGCACGACATACCCCAACTCTTCCAAGCTACGTACAACCGAATTTTCACGCCGGTCGACTACGGCGTTTGTACGCTGCCGGAGTTGATGGAGCGAGTGAGCCCGCAGGCTATATCTGTGGCGGCTGACGGGACGATCTCGCTGCCGAGGCGTGCGCCTACCGAGGAAGAGAAAGCACGGACTGTGCAATTCTCGCAGCAGGTAACTTTTGTTAGACATTATTGTTACCAACAGTGGCGGTTGCGACTTAAGAATCAACCACTCCAACTCAGCTAGTGGATGTCGCAAGAGCCGATTAAGGGAAATTACCAGAGGAATGGCAACAGCTTCCTTCTGTGTATTTTTATGATCACTGTGATCACTCAGTGCATCGTCATCTTTAATAAGTTACCAGAACCCATTAAAGAGTTCAATGGTAATTTATTCAAACAAAAATTAAATCAGTGGCTGCTTGACAAATGTTTTTATCATCTGACTGTTAATTATTTATTGTCTATTGTATATATTTACTATCCTTGATTATTTTTATTATTGTATATTGTAACTATTTCAATCGCCAATATTTAATATTTGCACACCTGCTTGCGGGTTGAATACATTTGACATCACTCTAATTATAAGATCTGACATGTACCTACCTGTAATAATGTATTCAACAAATAAATGATTTGATTTGACTCAACCCCTTGCCACGCGTGGTGCTTATATCCATATCTATATATAGCTGCCAGACATGAAAGTCCAATACTATAGGTATCAGCATCCTGGTCATGCAGTTTAGTGATCCTCGATGCAATTCCCGGGTAAGAAAAAATCTTGAAGGGTTCATATTAAATCTGAGGCCTATACAGCCTATGTATACATCGTCATACATCGATGTATCGTGTGACACATCGTCAATTTCCATCAGGTGAGATTGCGGTCAAAAGAAGGTCTTTTGACAATAAAAAAACTTATTTCTGTTACAGACCGTTGAGCTCCTCTGCTACACACCAAACCTCCGCATGGAATTCTCCCGCTTCGTTCCTGCCTACCACGCGCATTTCGGCCGGCAACTCCGCGTCGCTCACTACGGCTGCGTCAAATTGATCGACCTATTCGAGCTGATCCCTGAAGCGGTGTGCGTCTCTGCTGAAATAAACGGCGAAAGGGCTGTGAAACTTGCCGCTCGGACAGCGAAGCCGGTAATCGCTCAGCGGCTGAGAGCGCTGGGTCCGGTGCCGCTGCAAACGCTGCCTTTGACTTATGCAAGGCAGTTTGGAGCGCCTCCGTTGGTGAGGATTTTACTGTCCTACTACAAAATCTCTTGGCCGTCGACGGGCAGCAGCGTTGGCGGTCCGAAAAAAAGCTGTGCCCGCTAACCCCAACCCGCTTGCCCACCGGGGTTTATAGCGTTAACCCTCAATGAAAAGGGCCAATAAGGCGCTTATTTGGGGTTCAGCACTGGACTGTTAGTACCTGGTGTAGTTATTGTGGGAGGCCTATGCCCAGCTGTGGATTAGTATGGCCCGATTATGATATACAACTTACAATTATCCAGCAGTGGGTGATATCTTAAATAAATAATCTTAAAATTATTTATTAGATAAAAATAATACAATATTGTTTATAATAGCTGTTGATGATGAGGACGAAACATAGATCAAGGTATCCGCCGGCGGCCCCCCATAGATTCACAATGGGCATCCTAAACCGTCCGTCTGAACCGTTTCAAAAGAAAACACATTCGACAGTTTGGGTTACCATTTCATCTGGCAATAATTAGCCCTAAGTTCTCATTTTAAGTGAATTTTTGTAATTCGTATGAGAATAAAGTTTCTTAAACCGTAATTACCCTTGCAGCCGGACATCCTCAACGTCTCATCTCTAAAAGAGCTCATCTACGCCGTGGGCGGTTACATCGAAAACGGAATGGTGATCGCGCCCGGCCGCTTAGCAAGCGTTGCTCTAAGCGCCTGCGCCGCCCTCTGCGGCGATCGAAGCGTCGCGCGCGGTTCCACCCACGAATACTTCAACGTAACTTACCGCCGCTTCACCGCAACCTCGCCGGACTTACTCCAGCTTGCCGCGGCAGGGATCTTACGCATAGAAGATTCTAGAGTCATTCTGATGCCGGCTTGGCGCACTGTTTGGCGTCTGGCTCAAATCTTCGCCGATAAGGTCATGCCGATGACTGCGATGGAGGTATATGTGGAGTATACTAACCGGTTTGAGCCGGTGTTCCCGGGAGCTGAGACTGGTGAGTTTAATACTAAATATTATCTTGTACTGTCACGCGGCTTCGCACGCTTTTTCAGAGAGAAATATAAAGTAGTGCAAGTCATAAAAACGGTTCCCCGAGATATCATCTATCTCCTTGCAAAATTTCGTAGCTCCGTTCAGCCGTAAAAAGGTTACAGATAAAAATAATACAATATTTTATATTGTATGTGTTACTTTTGCATGTCTTATTATTGAAAATATTGATTTAGTTCCTCTCGGTGTGATCACATGACCAAGTTTATCATCCAAACTAATTTAAATCCAAGAACAATCGGACGATACTACTTTGGCGACGGCTGACGCCCACTCAATACGAGTTTTCAGGTTACAAACATGATTTTAAGACTAATTCCATACAACTGTTTGTTGTCAACAGGCTTAGAAGGCGTGTCAGAATTCCTGCATCAATATAACGAGATTTTCGCCGACACCGGTAATGGTAGATGGACGCTCTGCAGCGATGTCGTGGTGCCTCGAGTAAGGGACATCCCTATCGTACAAGAGGACTACTCTGTGCATGATACCCCACCCGGCCAGAAGGTAATATACTGTAAAACTATTTTTCCTTATATTTCTAAATACTAGGTTGCTCAAGTCTTCGCACGCTTTTTCGGGATAAAAAGTAACCTTGTCCTTCCCCGTGAATAAAATTGAATTATAGATTCGCTGCATCTTACTTTGGGAGAGTATGAATATGTCTAGATTAAATTAATTAAAAACAAAAAACTATTTAAATGTAGGTTCTAGTTCTTAATAGGGAACTCTGGGTATCTGCAAGTATTGAACAGAATACCAAGTGTACAAGTATGTATTACTATTTTTGTGTTGTGTGTGTTCATCTGTGGGCACCTAATTTCATTAATACTATTTTCCAGGGTTCCCGGGTTTTTGAATCTCCAAAGCATAACATTTGGTGCTCTCCGCCAGCAAGCGCTTTACCCGTCCCAACTGCTTTGCTCACCCAGGAGAAACGTGAGTTCACTTCATCAAACAGCCTATTTGTACATCTATAACATTACCCCGGATAAGAGCGCTTATCAGGGGTGGCCTATGTCCTGGCTGTAACACCACCACTAGGGATTGCAATCCGGTGACATTTTCAATTTGGCCGGATCCGAATGATCAAATCAAAATAATTTTTCCTATTGGTTCCAAAAGAGACTGGACGCACACGCACTACGCTGGTCCACGCATTCAAACGCCGCTGTACATATTGGGCTAAGGTGCTGGGCCAGCATGTTAGGCCAAAATATCGGATTTAGTTTACAAATTGGCATACTGGAAGCCAATTCTCGCCAATTTATCACTCAATAATTATCAAAAGAACTGTCAAATGTGACAGTTTTTATATGAAAGATCTGTCAAATTTGACAGTTCTTTTGATATTTATCGAGTGATAAAATGGCGAGAATTGCCTTCCTAGTGATTATTCTGTATTGCCGTTTTGGGAAACGACGCAAAAAAAGATGGTGGATCGTGACTATTCATCAGAATAGAACAACAAACTGAATAAGACGCCAACGTGTGAACACTGTTTGCGGAGCGCGCCAAGATACTTGATGTGTGCATGGAAAACCTACGCTACGCAACGCAAAGAAACTGTCAATCACCAAAAGTCCTGCTCCGGTACTTCAAGGAGTTGGGCTGGTTAGGCAGGGGGTCAATGCACAATACACTCATGCGAGATTTCAGTGCAGATCCCAGTTCCCTCCACTTAGAATTGGCCCACTTGGCCCGACGCCCGCCTTGGTCCACTGTGTATAGTCGCCTTAAAGTATCTACTCATGCAACAGTGTGATCATTTTCCCGAAAACGGGCATCATCGGATCCGGTCGTTAAAATACAAAAACGTTAAATGGTGCCGGTTCCGCCGGATTACCGGATTGCAATCCCTAACCACCACCCATATCATTATTTGTTGTTTTTGAAAGAAAGAAAGAATTTTAATTTATTGACACACAAAGGCAAATACCTAATGACACAGGTACTTCTTTAAAATTAACTTTAACTCTACCTTAAAATAACAAGTGCCTGCCCAGTGAACCAATAGGCCCCCACCTCAGCTTAATGTTGCTCCACAAAAGTCGAGCAACGCTGGTTTTCTGGCAGTTTTGTTATCACGATTCACGACTTAAAAAAACCTTTATTACGTAATGTGATGCTTTGTCTACCCGAGGCAGGCTGAAACATTTGAAATGTAGATTTTTGGTTTGAAAGTTTTAACGTTGTTTGTTTTAATAGGTCGTACTCGTCTTGCCGCGCAGTTCGGTGCACTGTAACTATCCCACCTGTGCCACAAAGAAGCATTCCCCTAACATTATATTTTGATTGCGTGAGTGTGATTTATGCCGACCAAAACCATCTAAGGATTACACCCAGGGTCGCAACGAATTTTAGACTAAAAGTGTCCTAAGTATTGTGATGTTTGTAACAATAATATTTTTGATCATGTATATTTTTGTGTGTTTTAATAAGGTTAAGATTATCAATGCATTCGTGAAATGTTATTGAGTTATGATCAAATTTAAATGGTTAAGCCTCAATAAAGTTTGGTGATGAATGATCAGAGTACATCAATGTTGCAAAACATGGCTTCTTATTGATTTATTTATACTTCACAAGATATTACTTTTATTAACCTTACTGTACTGCATTTAAGTCTCTTCATTCATGTTAAAGTTTGATTAGAGCTTTTGAAGTTCTTAAAATCTAATTAATCTTTTTTTAATTTTACGTTTTGACATATTTATGTATATTATTTTAAGTTTAAAACGTGATGAAGGACTGATGAATAACCTCAAATTGTCAATATAGTTCTAAGATTGATTTTTATGTATCTACAAGCCCAACCATCTCTTTTGGTATAATTATTTTATCTATTCAGAAGTAGATAATTTTAATACATTCTTAGGATGACTACCATAAGTTGTACATATCATTACAATGGTTTGAGGCTCAATGTTGTTAGGTATACCTAATGACATATCTTTATAAGGTTAATAGTAGTATTTTTTTGTGTGAATAACCTTTAACATTTCTCAAATGCTTATGAGTACAATAACAAAACGTGTTTATTTCTGTCTAAAGAAAGTTATTCTTTGATTGTGATCTCATTTTGTAACGCATAGAGTATGGCCTTGTTTTCGTCATTATAAATATTATCCAATTCTATCTGTGCAAACATATTACTTTGTCAGTCGTTTTATCACTTTCGAATTTATGTACATAATTTTAGAAAACATTTACATAAAAAAACTATTTCTTGGAATTTGGATTTTATATTGTAATGTGCTAACTGGCCCTATTATTGTAATCACAAAAAATTTGAGTCAATTATCACGTTCAAAGGTTTTTATCATTGTTGAATCTAAATAAAAGGACTATGGAATTGTTTGATGGAATATGCTTGTGCCTCTGGTGCAATTAATTTATTTATCAACACTAGAGTTCCACATTTAAAGTAAATTGGTTAATAAATTGTATTTGTTTATTTATCATATGGAGTTGTTAAACTTAATTTAAGGAAGCTAAGGATATTTGATTGGCTTGTCTGGAATATGTTTAAAAAGACAGCCTGTTACCTACTTATAGTAACTAAACTAAATTGTATAGAAGATGTAAAAAAGCACAAACAGTCTTATGTTAAGTTTATAATGTAAAAAGATTGATAATTAGATTGTAATACAACGTGTACCTTCGACCAATACCGTGTGAAACCGGTTTTCGAGTTTTTGCTTAGACAGCATGGAATTCAAAATTGGTTGTGCACTAATTAAGTACATGGACTAAGTATAGAGAGGCATTTTACCTGTGATACTTCCGTACCAATAACGTAATGCCATTAGCGCGCTTGCGTCATTTCTATTGCTCTGTAAATTATCAAATATTATTAACTCTCGTAAATAATATGTATGAAATGTACATAAAATATTTAAAGTATTGGTACAAAATGCACATACTAGTTGGTAATCAACATTATTTAAAATTGTTAAATTAATGTGGAACTCTAGTTATTTTGTTTATGTATAAATGTCTATTGTCCAAATTATAATAATTATTTACTCATAAAATTGTAAGCAGGCCCTTGCATATTTTGTGTTGAATTGTTTGATTGCATTGTTTTTATATTTTATAAACACTGCCATTCAGCATTTGTCTAAAATAGTGATCACATTCGTATCATCTTATTTAAATACTCCTTTTATTGATTTTATATGTTGACCATTAGAAGTTACGCTCTCTTGTTAATTATGAAAGCAAATTATATTCAATATTAGCATACACATTGTCCACTGAATGTAACAAGAATAGTTAAGTTTTAAAATCGGATTCTATAAGACTGTAGCAGATACATTTAAGTAATTTTTAAGTTATTTTACTTTTATGTGACCAATAATTTTATTACTATAAGATAGAAGTAAGTATCTTTGCAAAGAAAGTACAGTAAGTGAAGATGGCTAAGTTTAGTATTATTATTATTTTCTACATCTTCGTAATTCTGTGATCATTTATTTCTTGTTGTAGTTCTTTCAATCAATATGTATGGAAGTTGTATCTTGTCAGTATTGCATGAAAAATGAATGTAGTGTCCGAAAATAAATGTTATTTTTCAATATACTCTTGCTTTTCAAAATCATACCCAACCATATGCCAGTCTTATTCTGGCATGCTCCTGCTCAGAATATTTTCTAGGTGTAGGCCATTCTCTGAATGATTACATACTGAGGAGTATTTCCAGTAATTTACATTGTTGTTAGATATGCTATTGAATGCACAACATACCTACCTATTAAAAAAAAATTAAGCGTGAAAACAACTTACAGCCCCATAATAATAAAACAAACAAATTTTTGAGAATTTATTGCAATAACAATCAAACATAAATCTACCTAATCAGAAATCCATTTAACTGGCAATTTTTTTTCTACCCAGTCTGGTCCGAGAGACTTCCATGGCGACGCTCCCAAATCAACCGATGCTTCTGCTTCATATACGCCTTTCTGGCATCAGCATACCCTCCAAGATCACCATCTATAAACAAAAGGAAAGAAATTTACATAACTCTTACAGTGGGAGTCACTAGCTATCTCAAATAATCTGGGTCTGACATGGCAGGTAAATCATACTTTGGCCTATTTCTGCTAAACTATTACACTATGAAGAAGTGATGTCACAGAATCACCATGTAAACTACCAACATTTGTTTTGGTGGAGATTCTGTCAAACAAAACCATTGTATTTTGAAGTGATTAATTTAGCAGAAATGGGATTAGAGAGTATTTAGATTCAAAAGTAGGATATAGTGGGAAGCCTGTACAAAATTAGGAGTGGCTTGATTTAACATTCAAGAAGCACATCAGCCTTATGTGCCACTTGGAACTGTTTACACCAATTTTATTTGCGATTGAATTATGTTCTGGTGTAGATGATATCAAAACTAATAGGTACTGTTTTTGCTTTCAGTGAAGTTACATAATAATTTTTAGGGTTTCGTGCCCAAAGGGAAATTGGAACCCTATTATACTGTCTGCCAGCAGGCTGTATCTCATGAACCGTAAAAGGCAGTAGACAGTTTAAATAATCAGTGTGTATTCCCTCTTGCCGCTATAACAACAAATAAGCTATCCGGGTTTTAAAAAGTTATCTGAGCGTCTGGTCGGCGCGACGCGTGACCCGAGAGCTGGTGGGTATCTGGCGCAGCGCATCAGCATTGCCATACAGCGGGGCAATGCAGCCAGCGTCTTGGGGACGCTTCCGACTGGTATTGATATGGATCAGTTGGGCTACCTGTAGATTGTTTGCAACAGTCTGCAGTTAGCTCAATTGATTCAATAGTAAATAGTAGTTCTAATTTGTTTTATTATTGAATTGTAATTTTCTTTGTTATTAAAGAATGTTGATTATAAAAATAAAAAAACAAATATGTAAACGAAATAAATATTAAAGTAAAAGGGGACTCTGACACAAAAAAACTTGATTTTTTTTGGCCATGTTTGTTCCACGTTTGTCAAGGCTGTATCTTTTGAACAAAAAAAAAACTAATACATAATAGATAGACAGTTGATATTATTAATAAAAATAAAATAAATTGAATAATTATGGGGGACAATATCCATACCACATTGAGTGCAACATGGAGTGGTCATTACTTGGATGGGTGATTGGCTTTTTTTTTGATCCATCAAAAAACCTTTTGAGGGTTTCTTTAGCGAAAGTTTTGTATGATGGTACGGAACCCTCCGTGTGCGAGGCGACTCACATTTGCCAGTTTTATTACAATATACAGGTGAAATGCTACTGCAAGAGTTCTACTTTTCTTTAAATCTATAGCTGATTAGGAGAATGTGTCTATTAGCTGTTACTTACATTTTATGAACCATGCCTCCTCAGCCTTTTTATACTGATCAATTAGAGGCTTGCATGCTGTCATGTGGTCAGGACTCTCATACAAGACACAATCTTCAAAGCGTTGACGTAGAATAGTTAGGATTTCACTGTCCACAAGCCTGAAATATAACAAAATAATATATGAAAAAACTTAGCTGGAATTGATTTTTACCTGACTATTTCTATCAGAGTGCAAGTAATTTTAATGTTTCTTATTCAAGTTTGAATTGATTTTTCTTGAAGAAATGAAGGACTTGAAGACCATATGAACAGTGTCCTATTTACTGCCAGAATGAAGTGGGGTACTTTCTGCATGAAGTAGACAGCCATTGATTATGTGAATACATAGATCCGTTCAATACCTTAGAGCCCCACTTTGGTTGAGCCTATAAATTGTAGGTAAAACCTAAATCCCTATGAAGACTACATAACCTTAAATATATTAGAGTTAAGTAGACACAGAAGGTAAGTACCTGCATAATATGTAGGTTACCTGATGTTAATAGAATACTACTTGATAAAAATACAATAATCAGGTAGGTACCTATCGCGCTTGAACTGGCTGTTAGCTTCAAAGTCACATACGACATCGTCAGAATAGCATTGATCAATGGTAGGAACCCGGCGAAACTTCTGGTGATACCATGGGTATTTCGTCTGGTTCGGCTCGACCACCGTCTCTGAAGCACAAAATTCATGGTAAGATGTTTGCTTACATAACAACAAAACAGATGAGCTGATGCCAGTTCATGATATAAGAACATACCTCGGAACCAGGTGACTGGAGTATCTACAGCACTAAATAAAGCTCGGGTAAAAGCCCGCATCAAGTTCTTATCCTCAGTTTCTGGTTCCTTGCCCATTTTAGATGTAAAATTGTGAAACTAAAACGACATTCAACATCCACCTTGCGCAGCTGTCTTCCTTTTTGTAAAAAAATACTGACATGACATTTGATCGACAACTTAAAGTCAATGTCAACTTCAAACAATTGTGGTAGAATCCGATAGGGGTGATTTCGTTTGATAACGTGGTTTTTAGGATTCTGTACCCGAAGAGTAAAAAAAACGGGCCCATATTATTATGCCTCTGCTGTCTGTCCGCTGACTGTCTGCCGTCGTCCGTCCATCTGTCAGTGGGCTCATGGGCTGTATCTCATGAACTGTAAAAGGTAGACAAGTGAAATTTTCTATTATAGACAAATGGAATTTAATTTTAGGCAAGAGAAAGACACAGCGTCTTTTTCTTGCCGAAAAAGAAAATTAAATTGAAGAAGGCTTCCATACAAAAAACGTGACTTTTTTGGCTAATTTTGCTCTACGTTTGTAACGGCGAGCAGAGCAAGCCGCAGATCTTTTTTAGTACCTAGGTACTTGCGGTGATTGGTTAAATGTTCAGCAGTCTAAGACAAACGAAATAACGCTAAGCAAATCAAGTCCTGAAAATTTAAGGTTGGTATAAAAGTTCTGACGGGTAAGAAATAAAAAAATAATTGGGAATTGCGAAATATTTTGATACTTTTTTTGCGGCTATTAATAGGTACCTGCCTACCTAAGTCAAGATCGTAGACGACAAACGAAATAACAGTGAGTGAAGTGGGCCCCGGATTTCTCTGGCAAGACTTACAAGCCGGACCCGTGAGGGGGGTCCGTGCAGGCTGGGTCCCGGCTAGCAATCGCCACCCCGACTAGGTATATGGCCAGTCCGACCCTGGAAGTGGGACCTTTTCTTAGTTCAATTCGAGAACGTTTTCGAGTAGGTATCTTTGCATAACTAAAGGTAAAATAATCTATTATTAAAATTTGTAGGCGCTAAAACATACCTACACAAATTAGAATTTAAAAGAGTACATAATGTAACGCAGGAAAAGGTTACTTAAAATTTAATGTTGAATTTGAAAAACTCGTGTGGAACACGGAGTTCAGGTTGATGTTATTGTGACAAATTGATGGATGCAAGAATCATCAAAATCGGTCCAGTCGTTTAGTCTATAGGTAGTGCGCCACAAAGGAGCAAAACACATACCAACATACAAAGGCTAATGGAGACATTACCCTCGTTTGCGTGTTTTAAAAGCGTGAGCAGGTGCTACGAAGCTCTACGACAAGTCATTTATCTTTATAATATAGTCTGCCCCCGGCTTACGTGGTCACTCAAGGATAACTATTGTATCTACGTAACTAACTGACGGTGAAATAATTTTCAAAATCAGATATTTGTTCCGGTCATTAGGCACCTGTATCAAACATTACATCTAGGTAGTACTAGTACTACTTAAGTACATCCAAACAAGGAAATAAAGGAAATTGAAAATTTTCAGTAGGTACAAATTATGATGTCCAAATTTTAAAAGAGGCCTAAAAGGTCAAGGGGGGTATCAAATGAAAGTTATCTGTTGGAACATTTCAAAACAGTTTTTGATATTCTCTAGGTTTCATACTTTATGAAATATTTTGAAAAAAGTCGAAAAAGTACCAATTCCTTACACCTAACTTCGAAGTTTGCAGAGCGGTCCATCTAAAATGTATGTAGCTTTTGTAGATATGGATTTATATTTTACAAGAAAAATATAGAGAACTCTGTATGTACTCAGAGCAGTTTTTGAAAAATGGTCAAAAAGGGGGCGAAAAATAAAGACGATTTTTTTTTCAAAAGGCCTTTTTAAAATTTTATCCCCCATTTTGTAAATTTTTCAAAAAGTGTTCTACATACAGACTTCTCTATATTTTTTCTGTAGTCATTTGATACCCAACTTGACCGTAGGTCTTCAAATTTCGACATCTCAATTTGGACTGAAAATGTTCATATCATATTTTTTTTCTTTCTATCGGCGCGTGAATTGTATTATTATTTGATTTTTTTTTATTTTTTTTTTAATATTAATATTAGCACGCCAACCCCCTGTAAAACATATGGTTTTGATCGACAGACAGAAAATGCCTCGGCATTAAGCCCACCCTTTGTACCTTAAAGTGCAATAAAGTGTTACAATAAATAAATAAATTTCAAGGTATTTGCTGCTATAGTTGACGGAAAAAAGGACAGAAAAAGCGAGACCACAAGGGTTTACGCTCGAAACTTTCGAAACCGATCTCCGATCTTCGAAACCCTAAAAAAATAATCCTCTAGTCATAAAGAAGAACCTACCTACTTAAAATGATTATAATTAGTGAGTCATCAGTCTTATAATTTGTATGTTAGGACATAATCAGTAATTGTCGTATAGGTAATAGGTATTTAATTTTCTATGCAATTTTTTTTTAGTATTTTTTATTATTATGACCAGTATTTTCGCGGAGCCCCTACAGAGGCTTCACGGAGCCCCCAGAGCTCCGCGGAAAACCATTTAAGTATGGCTGGTTTAAGGTAATCTCCGAAACGGCTAGACCGACTTTGACCGAGCTTTCACCCGCTAGGTATAATACAAGCTGGATAGCTTGTATTATAGCGGGTAACAAAGTCTAATCAAAATGAATCCAGGTTCCACGCAAAAAAACAAGCCCGTAAAATTGATAATTCTACGCGGGCGAAGGCACGGGCAGTGCTAGTAAACAATAAATAATAAAAAAAAACTAGGTACCTACCTATCTAGAACCTATTTTGAACACCATTAGGCTTTTAGCTCTATGAAGAAAAAGTTAAACCAACCTGTGTATACCAACCAGATTACCCATTTATACATCCATACTACAAACTAGCCTTCTTATTATGGCTAAAGATTATTTGAATAGCTGTTGTAGGAAATAGAGGAAGCAAGCAGTTGTCTTCTTTGCGGTAGCCAAAGAGTTTTCATTAAAGCAGCTTTGCTGGCAGCAGTCATTGAGCGAAGGGCGGGGGCATTAGCGCCTGCGCTCTGAAATTGTCGTCATCCCTTCGGGTCGGGTTGCTAGTCACAACAAAAGAGGAATCTCACTGAACTGTGTGGTGTATTGTGTAATTTAGGTACATTATTATAAAAGCAAACTTTTGTAGAATATCTACATCACTTAAGTATCTCTTTTATATTCTGCTATAGATGTGGCCGTCTATAAATGCAAGAAGATAAGTTCATACTAATATGTACCTTCCTTTGAAATGCTTTTGTAAAATTGTGTTTCTTTCGTTGATGGCTTTACTATAAATAAATCATAATATTGCCGGTCATTTCACCAGGCGCCAACTTTTGTAATTTACCTAACCGACTCAAGTTGCGATTAGTTAGCTTAATGAAAAAATATAAGTTATTTGAGCATATTCTGAGGAAAAAGTTATAGTAACCGCACATAATGCAGCTTCGTAGAATATTTCCGACGTTATGGAAGCTCCCGGTGAGCTTGCAACCCAGTTATTCCTGTCTATCCGCGAGTTCGTCTGTCAGTGCAGTGCGTGAAGGCACAGTGCTATGTTGACCCGCGGTGCGGTGCGGTGTGTGATGGTGCGGCTCACAGTGGTTTAGTAGCAAACGAGACGCGCGCTCAAAGACATTACCCGCGGCGGCGGCGGTCCCTCGGCCTCATGCGAGTGTCACGGCATGAGAGGATGAGATGGCGCTCCCAGGCTGCCTTCTTCATCTTCGTTATATTCTTCGCTGTCTTCGGAGTGATCGTTCTGATGGAACTGCTTCTTTTGGAGCGGTCGCCGCTTCCCGGCTCAGCGCGGCGATTCACCGACGAGCTTCAGGTGAATTTTAAGTTCCTAGTCATAGGTACTGTTTAATTTTTAATGAAAATGTTGGCTACTCTTGTGTTTAGAGAATAAAAATAAAATACTTAAATCGTTTGTAACTAGATAAACTTGTTAAGGCATAAAGATCTTCCTGAACGTCGATCCTGAATAATTATAGGCATTATGGAAACGCAACAAAAAAAACCGCGCTTTATTTAATATCGAACGAGTGATATTTTAGTGACAACTTGGTTTTGGCTTTGTGTATGTTTTGATGTAGGTAGGTATAGGGGTATAGGTAATGTATTTTAAATACCTACCTAAATAAATGATGGAACGTGCTATATTTTAGAATCATTTATTCATTTGTTAGATGTTGTTACATAGATCTTAGGTAATAAATGCATGTACCCCGTTGGGGCGCTATACATTTATTACCTAAGACAAAAACTAGGTAAATCTAATTCTAGGAATCAGCTTAAAAAACATATCTATAATTTATTACTTAAGCACATCTTTCAATGAAAAGAAAGAAAGCACAGATGATCTTTCAATGAAAGTGGATCATAAATAATACATAAAGGTATATTTTTTAAAGAAAATATAAAAGAAGGAAACATCTTATCGTCTATATGAAATCGTGAGTTCTCAGTTCATGGCTAAGCACAAAATAATAAACAAAATAGAGATCTGAGTTCGTTGTATGTAGGTTCCTAATTAGATTAATAAATTGATATTAGCTGGTTCGGTTCGGTAATACGAACCTTTAAGCCCCGGTCGTTTACCAGTGGACTCATTAACACCTACTTCTAACGGAAAACATCGCCACCGTTAGGAAAAGTAAGCGCTCCTTGATCAACGCCTGGTGTTGTCGCCCTACCACAACATAGAAGGTAAACATTTCATTTCATTTAAAACAGATCAGACGTTCTAAAGAAAAGCTTTTTCAATCGAAAGCACGTCAATATAAATAAACCGCCAAGTGCGAGTCGACTTGCACAAGAAGGGTCTCGTACCGTAAAAATCAGGCTACTTTTTCAAAGAACATCAAATTTTACTTGTTTGGAGACCCCTTTAAATTTTCAACTTTATTTTATTTTTAGTATTTACTAATATTACAGTTGAAATTTTACTTAATTATAGAAAGTTTCATGTGTCTACCTATTGTAGTTCAAGAGATACAGCCTTGTCAAATTGAGAGCAAAAAATAGGCAAAAAAACATGTTTATTGTATGCGAGCCTCCTTTAATTTTGATATTTATTTTGTGTTTATTATTTGAGGTTATAGCGGCAAAAGAAATACACCATCTCTGAAAATTTCAACTGCCTATCTCTTACGGTTCATGAGATAGACCCCGTGACAGACAGACGGACGGACGGACGGACGGACGGACGGATAGACAACGGAGGCTTAGTAATAGGGTTCCGTTTTGACCCTTGGGGTACGGAACCCTAAAAACATAAACGTTCGTCTGGCATGTGGGAAAAAAAGCCAGCAATGCACCGTAAAAAAAGTTCTTCTATGTGCGAAACGACACAACCTAGGTGGTACCGAGTTATTTTCATAGTATCGTTCCGCTCATCAATGGGTGGAAATAATTGACGAAACGACACTTCATTCATTCACCAATTTAACGTAAGTATAGTAATACGTAGTAATAGGCCTATTGGTAAACAAATTATGAAAACTATGAAAATATACCCTCTTTATTTCCAAAATTACAGATCCTAGCATTATGAAAAAGTTTACAGGAAAACCTTAAAGAAGTGTTGACGTTAGGGTACGTTCACACAGCAGTTCGTTTTACAGGCCCATTTTATCGTATACGTTTTTATTGAGCGACGGCGGATGTAGTTGTATGATCGAGTTTACACACATAACAGTATTCCAGAACCAGTAATGTGTGTGAACTCGCTCATACAACTACATCCGCCATCGCCGAATATAAACGCTACCTACGATAAAACGGGCCTGTAAAACGGACTGCTGCACTTATTCGGAGCCATGAGAGTCTAAATATTTCCATAACTATGAGATGAATGAAAATAATCCTTTTTCTAACTAACTTATTGTAGATTTGGCAATCGTTTTATGCATTGCCTATTCTCTATAAGCTTATAATTAAAACTCTAGAGCGTAATAAGCAACATGGGTCGAGTTAACAATTTTTTGGCAACATTACCTACGCTCATTATTTCATTAATATTGGACTTAGGCCGTACTTTAGAAAAAGATAACGTAGATTACGATGGCTATTTTGTAAAGAAAAGAAGATTGAAGGAGAAATACGAACAGAAAATGGCAATACAAACAGTAGGTAAAGTTGCTAAGGGTTCTGTGTAATTTTCATACAAATATCCTCTAACACAGGGCTGTCAAAAATACAAAATGGAACACGTTTTATTTATAATAATATATTCTTAAGAAAAAAAAAACATATTATAATATGTTTCAGTAAAACTACGAAAATAAATTATCTACAACAATAATACAATTGTCTACAACAAACTACTTACGTAGGTATATACTTTTATGAAATAAACATGTTTCAACACTAAAAATATTTTTTTTTTTCAGCTTCGTAAGAAGTCATTCGTTTTGTTGTCACCATCTCAATAGCCAATGTCATCATCTCATGTGAGTAGTTCTTATAGGACCTTGCCCCTAATTTTTTACGGCTCCGTTTTTTTTTGGAGGCATTGCGGTAGTTAATATCTTCTGAAACAAAAAAAGGATAGGTATACCACATAACACAACTTACAAGCAAGTACCGACTTTAGTTTCTAGTCATGCCGGGTATACCTTTCTACCGAAATATTGAAATTAATAAAATGTTCATTTGTGAAGTTTCCTACTTAAGCGATAAAAAAGGTAGGTAGAAATAGATTTTATAAATATATATATATGGGTACATTGTTGTTGAACTTCTTGCCAACCCTAGCTGCAGGTAAAGTTGCCATAAAACAGTCAATGGCAACTTTACCTAACGTCAACATCATTATCTGAGCAGATATTTCAATAAAATGAGGAAATAGCAGTAGTTTACATCTTTAGATATGATCCCAATCGTTTTCTATACGTAATATCAAAATTTCACTCACCTGAGGCCCCTACTTAATTTTCTACGAGCACAATTTCACCAACAATTATGTTTCACGCGTCTGCAGCACCACACCTTACGACAGCCATATTGGATTATCTATCAATGCTGCCAGTGCAGAAATTTATTATATTCTACTAAAAACTCCTAAAAACAATCTACCATTACAACGAAGGTTGTCTATGAACAGGTTTTCAAGTTAACTAACTTTTAGTAAATTACCTACGGTATGGTAAAATTACCAATTGATGATTTCTCCGTCAATTGTGGACCAATTTTAATGATTATTTTACTATTGTATAGAAAATTATCCCGAGATGTTCCTATAAAAATTTTATTCCCGAGGGTACTTGTCTCCCTAAACTTAAAAAATTGTGTAAATATTAAGGTTTTTTTTTAAATAATTTTGTAGCAAATAATATGCTCATAATGGAAGAAAATCACGAAGAAACCACGACATGCGAACGTCATGAATGCGGCAACCAAGAAAAAATACAGGATACTTACTGAAAAGCAAAGGTAATAATAAATGGTTACCATCAAAAAAGAGCTTATGTTTCAATAATAGTAGTTTCTCTGTCGTTGTTTCGTTGTCGTTCAGGGGTGCCCCCATACTGTCCCAGTAAAAAACAATCAGTATTCTTTGTATTTGTTGTCTTTTATTCTAAAGTCCACGCGACAGAAATAGCGGGCGGGTCAGCTAGTAGGTACTTTACCTACCTACATATTAGTAATAAAAAAAAATATACAAATATAATTTATTCAGGATAAGGTACATAATATATAAGATACAAATGAAAGATGAGACAGCAAAAGGTAAAAACTGTGGAGCTGCCGCATCGCCCGCCTCCTTGGCACTACATAAATAAATTATAAGAATGTATACATCTTTCTTAATCAAGTTATTTAAAGCTAAATTAAAAACAGTAAAATTAAAATTAAAGTAAGTAAGTATATTTTTATACGTTTATATATTTAATTAGGTATCTATTGATTATTTTTATTTATCCTTTGTTTTTAGGTAAATAATGTTACGTTATTATTTATATTAGATCATCTTTGGGCTTTTCTTAAATTCTCAATTCCTTCCATCCAAAGGTTGCCAGGAAGAGATCGCTGATATGGATTAGCTGAGCTACCTTTAGATTATTTGCAAAAGTCTGCAGTTAGCTCAATTGTTTCAATTGTAAATACGAGTTCTAATTTGTTTCTACATCCTTGTTAGTAGTTAACGAAAAACATATTGTTCCAGCGCTAATGATGCAGGATATCCAAAAATAGGAATGACGCTGTAACCTATTTTTGTCTTTGGGTAACATGTATGGTTGTTTGCAATGTATAACCTTCTTGGGCTTATTTGAACATTAAGTTGATCATTATGGTATGCAAGTAAAGAATAAAAGGTTGAAGTTCCTTTTAAAGGCGAACGTTTATGAAATGTGAAGTTGTGAAAAGTTTTGGTGAGGATAATGCTAAAAGTACCTACTGAGCCCTGAGTCCTGTTGACGATATGAGTTCGAGACGCATCGTGACGTCTCATTTTTGTATACAATCTGCGTAGTTCCCTGTCCGCACGATAGAGGCGCTTATTCAAATCCTATGGAAAAATAAGACGCCACAATCATGTCTCGATACCTACTATCGTCAACCGGACTCGGGGCTCTGAAGGGATCAGACTGAAATTTAAATAAATAAATAATGCTGGACACCATCATCTAGCTAGCTCCAAGCTAAGCAGATATATGATGTTTATATTATATACCAGTTATAAAGGTCTAGACTTAATAAAACATAGTTATGCACTTTTTATCCTGAAAAAGTGGGCAGAAACTAGTTAATATAAGTTCAAAATGCCTGTGAAATTATTGACATCACCTAGGTTGTATCGTTATAAGTGAAAATACCTAAAATTCGTTCATGACCCTGCAAAAAAAAACAACCTACGGAACTTACGGAACAAAATAGATATTCCACGAATATATTTTCTGTTTGGTATAATGTTTATGCACGACAATGAAGTTCCTTAGTAATTGTTGACAGGTGATTGAATGGAGAATGAATGACAGAGAAGATAATTTAAGTATTTCATAGACGCAGTTACCTTTGACAAATAAAACAACAAATATTATGATTACAAAAATCATTTAAGTCATTAGAACGCCTGAGTATGTCTATAAAATAATACAAAATTTGAGCAAAAATAACAAAATCGATTTTAACTTCTTCAAACACAATATCGATTGTCATATAAATCGAATTAGGAAAGCATCAGGACTATTTGATGTTCAGTCGAACTACCAAAGAGCAAATAAGAGAGTGGAATAAGTAAAAATTATACCGCACATTTAGAGAAGATTTCTTAGAACAACATTTTAGCAAGGCTTTGTCGGCATAACATCCCTCTGGGCAGCTCCTGCCCTGACGTTAATTAAATTCCTCTGGACATCTATGTACTACCTACATTGAAGGAACAAACAAGTAAGAAAATAAAGATAAAACAATAAATTGAAGGCTAGGGTCAAGTCTATTTATTATCATATTAACGACGTCTATTTTTATTCTTCCCACGCGCTTTTTAAGTCTATGTCCGTTCCCGGGATACCATTTACCTTTCTGTCAAATTTCGTAAAGATACGTTAAGCCGTTTAGGCGTGAAAAGGTATCTAACAGACAAACAGACAGAGTTACTTTCGAATTTATAATATTAGTATGGATGAACGCCACTAACGCAACACACGATTTCGTGATTTATAAATATATTTTTTATTTTTATTTATTCCACCGACATCAAGTGTAACATGTGTTCCATGTTACTTGATGTCGTTAAAGTTCTAGGTAGGTATATGAATAATAATAATACACACAAGCTTTTGAAAAAGGAACCAGGGATTATTTATAGAAAAAACAACCGCACATGACTCTTCCGTACTTCAAATTACACAAAATAACAATAAGATTAAAAAGGCCTAAAATATACAAAAAAGAAACTCAATATAAAAATTAACAGGTAAGTAAGTATGTCAAAGTATGCTGCTGTATATGGGCATGGTCAAACTAAACTAAAAATAATGTACGAAATTACAAATATAAAAATACAAAGAAAATAATAAAAAAATAATGTCTGAAATAAAATAAAATCAAATTCATATGTTCATAATGTAAATAAAACTGCTGTAAAAGGGCATTTGTCAAATAAACTAAAACAAAACCAAACAATTTCGATTAAAGCAGAATGTAGCTACAAGTTCATTATTTGTCTCCGTTCTGGCTCGAAGTCGTTGCCTTTGCTGCTCAAAAACCGCGAGCACAATAGATTTTTGCTCTCAGGTGGAAATTAGAAATACGTAAACAACACGCCATCACTGCCCATATCTCACGAAGAATCGACAACCACTAGGGTAAACAAGTTCTTGAGTGGAGGTTCATGAGAGGAGTTTGTAGACCGCGAGTCGGCAAATGTAGTGTAAGATGCCCAGGTGATAACAACCTGCGAAAGTCTGCAGGCAGATGTTGGATGCGGCAAGCTGAAGACAGGGCGCTATGGCTGTCATTAGGGAAGGCCTATGTCCAGCTAGACTAGTAAGTATAAGTTGAAGATGATGATGAAATTACATCACGACAAAATCATGGTCGACATTTCAGTGGAAAGTAAACAACAACAGGAGTTCCTCCGGTTTTTGTAAGTAATTCGACAGTAGGTAGGTCAGGTGCGCCCAATTTATTTGTCCGTCCAAAACATTGGAACTAAAGTACTGCTGGGTAAACCGTCATTAATCTTCATTACTGTCCTTTATTAGGCACTTTATACTCTATTTATTTATTTATTTATGTAATTTGAACTATACTTTCTTAAATTCTCAATTTTCTATCCATCCAATGGTTGGCTGGAAGAAATCGATTCTAAGCGATAAGGCCGCCCGTTGTATCTTTCTATTTAATGTTAATATTTATGTTTCTTATTTAATTTTGTGGTGTATAATAAAGAATTTTGTATTGTATTGTACTTGATTACCGTAGTTAAAGGTAATAGCTGCTGCCCGCAGCTTCGCTCGCGCTTTTTAAGTAGCCTACGTCTGTTCCCGGGATACCATTTACCTCCCTGCCAAATTTCATTGAAATCCGTTCAGCTGTTTAGGCGTGAAAAGGTAACAGACAGAGTGAACTAAATAAAAATAAATAAATAATGCTGGAGAATCCACACAACATCATTTAGCCCCAAGCTAAGCAGAGCTTGTGTTATGGGTACTAGATGACCGATATACTTAATACATTACATACCTCGGTAGATATTTTTTATTATACATAGAGAATTCCCAGAACACTCGGAATAAATATTTGCAGATCGTACAAACATTTGTCCCAAGGCGGGAATCGAACCAGCAACCTCCTGCGTTGCAGGCGGACCATCGCTAGAAGCGCCACATCGGTCGTCAGTTATTTTCGATTTTATATAATATTAGTACCTACGGATATCGTAGTTAAAATAGGACCTACCTATCCTTTTTAAACTACGGATAAAAAATAATAAAGGTATATTTTATTAAGATGCCCTGAAACTAATTGAAAGTAAACCTGGTATGTAATCGCATAATATTGATCGATAGGATAAAATTGTGATTTTGCAACATTTGGCATTTGGCTTTGCAGGCTTATTAACTGACTTCGAAAAAAGGAGGAGGTTCTATGTTCGGCTGTATGTATGTTTTTAGGGTTTCGAAGATCGGAGATCGGTTTCGAAACCGTGGTCTCGCTTTTTCTGTTCTTTTTTCCGGCTTTAATAGTTCAGCAACTACAGCAAATACCTTAAAATTTAAAATAATAATACATTTTGTGCGCCTGTACAGATTAAAAGAAAAAAAATGAAAAAAAAATTTCAGTGCTAATTTAGATGTCGAAATTTTAAGAGAACTACGGGGTCAAATGGGGTATCAAATGAAAGGTATCAGTTTGTACATTTTAAAACAGTTTATGAAATCTCTGTAGGTTTCATACATTGGGAATGCAGGTTGGGGGTCGCAGTTTGGGGGTGGGTCTGTTCTGCTGGGGTGCTGCTGTCCTCCCTCCGGTGGATATCCTTTACTCGCCTCTTACGACACCCGCGGGAAGAGTTGGGGCGGTGCAATTTCTAAGCCAAAAGGCTTCGAGGATTGATCGATTGTATCCGTTGTTCTCAGAGCTGGGAAGGCAGGACGGAGACCGGCGGCGGTGACAACGGCGAGCCGCCGACGCCGGCGCGGACGCCGCTCGACGCCGTGTGGCAACCAGTTGCGGGAACCAAGTAAGTGCACTTTCATTGACCAATACTCTTCTGCTTCGTAACACTTTTGTTAGAGCGGTCGTGATCATCATGTACATTTTTGTTGGAGGGCTGATGTGATTGGTCTCACAGATGTTTCGTAATCTTTAGATAGAGACTCTAGAGTCTATAATCATTTTCTTTCTCAGGAATAATTCGGTACGTTATATATTTTATTATTCATGTATGTATATTTAGGTATAATATAATATAGTAACATTATATATGTATTAATGTGAGTACCTATTACTATTATAATTTTTTATGTATGTTAATGTCACGATTTATTAATTGTATTTTCCTTTGTTTCTTGAAATTAATCATTTTTGTTATCTAGCACTACCTACTAAATTCTTGTCAACACTACCCAAAGGTTAGCAGGTAGAGAATGCTATCTAGCATTATGTTCGCCTATGTACAACTTTTGTGCAATAACGAATATTCTATCTATCTATCACACATGTAAAGCCGGGTACTGATCGGCGGTACGAGGCGTAACGCAACGTGTTACACAGCGAGCGTTCTTCCACTCAGTATGGGAAAAAAGGCGCTCGCAACGAGCAACGAGACGAAATTTAACACACGGTGTAACGTATTATGCTCGCTGCGAGTGTTACTTTACGCCCTGGAACACCGGTACCCGGCGTTAGGGATCGCCCACTAGGGATTTAATTTAGACGACGGAAAAGAACTGTTTGTTCGTAACAATACAAACCAACAATAAATAGCAATTCTAGTTAGAAAACACAGTTACAACAAACTTGCTTTAGTCACAAAACTGTCCTTGTCCCGTCATGAGTTGGTCACGTTTGCAGCCAACGCTTTGCGTCTACATTCATAAACTTTCATCGGTGGTGACAGTATTTGTAGTAAAATTCACTACGTTTAGTTTTAGGATGATGTTGACCAAAAGCTTGAGAATGAGACACTCTTAGCTCTACTAGTGTACTACTGTTTACTAGTGTAGAGTCACGTAGAGCTCGAGTTGTATACACTTAAAACCCTACGTTAGGCTAATGAGCTTGTTGGCGTTTCGAAACATAAAGCATGACCTATCACAGAAATATTATTGTTATTAAAGAGTAGAGTCAACATTCTAGCAGTAGGGCAAACACGGGGAATGTTGTCTAGGTTAGAATAAAGAAAAATTACGTCACTTTGTCATCGAATGCGTAAAATATTTGAAAATCATTTCTTCAACTTCATTAATGTACGCAATGTATGACGATGCGATGTCATTATTGTCTATTCTACCCTAGAGAACAATCCCCGTGCTTGGCCTACTGGAACCTATATTAATGTCAATTCAAATGGCACAAAAAATAAAGTGAACTAATTTGACAGCACTATAAATGATAATTTTTTTATTTCGATCGAAGAAAAAAAAGTTGAGTAAAAACTTGCAGCCTATTAATTCTATGGCGCCATCATGAATAAGTTTAGTTTTTGTATCATTGAATGGTTTGAGTTTATAAGGATGATAGAGTTAAGAAAAATAAGTTTAAAAGTAGGTTTAAGCAGACTTTCATTGGCTTACCATTTTTATGGGCACTTCCAAAGTTTTCCCGTCAAAAGTTTATGTTGATATTATTAAAAAATCACTCTAATGACGGGGTATCATACCTTCCAATAAAATAAACTAGTAGATAAACCCATCATCAACTAGACACTTAGATCTATTATTATAGCTATGGGGTAATTAATAAACCTTTTTCTTTTTGTCCGTTCTATTCTATTCGTGTCCTACTTATTTAGAACGATAGGCCATTGGCTAAGAAGTAAAAAAAAAGTAAAAGAACAAAGGTGGCTTCTTTTGAAAGTATTAAGACCGTTCCATATGTCGTACATCTGGACATTAGCCAGCATTTGCGGACTTTATGTTGAAATATTTGTTTTTGTAAGTTGAAGGTAAGTAATAAATAATTATAAGTATAATATGTTGTACCTCTCTATGAGGATTTGGTTTTGATAGTTAAGAAATTGAATAATATCCAAAATATATATTTTTAAAGTTATTACCGTTGAACTTCCTTTGGATTCCACCTACAGGAAAAACATTGAAGTTTATCCAAACCTGCTCAAAGACTAAATTTACACTTAGTTCTAAATGTACCGAACTAAATGTAACTTTAGTCGCTGAGCTGGTTTGGATAAACTTCAATGTTTTCCCTGTAGGTGGAATCCGTAGGAAGTTCCAAAGTTTTTCGATTCCTACGTCACTTGACCTTTGACCTCGTGGCGCAATTGGTGATCAGCGCGCGGGTTCAAGTCCCGTCGAAGTCGAAAAATTATTGGGATATTATTAAATTTCTTACAATTTACCTCGAGTGTGAGGGCTTACGCACTATAATAACGAAAACCTATGATAGGTAATTTTAATATTCAAAAGGCAAAAATCCTGAGTCGAGTGTTGGTCCTTTATTATTTTGTAATGCAATACTTTGGAATATTTACCAACGCAGAAACAAAGTTTTCAAGTAAAGCGCCCTAGTTACGTTGCGAGGAATTCTGTCCCTTTTAGCACTTTTCCTTTGAAACTCGCAATTAATATCCTTTACACACTGACGACGGTGTATTTGCGAGCCCCTATGAAAACGCATTGTTTCTGACGAACAAATAGCTACAAGGTATGGGCGCGTAGGGTTCCTGACACAAACGCGCGTGGACGAACCTTTAGATTAATTCGAACTTACTTTTTGGACCACGTGGGTATGGATGTATCCATTTATCCATCAACAACGAGGGATGACCAAGTGGAACAAATAGGTACGATCGATCAACCAGTCGATCAAATTCCGATTCCGTTAGAATCTTAATCCCCTAGGTCCCCCTAGGTCCCCTGCGACGGGTCATTTGAGTGGCCCCGCCGCCTGTAATACGGTCGCAGAGAATAGGGAGAGCGGCCCTACTCCTCCTCCCCTGCGACCCCACCGCGTCCGCCATCAAACGGTGGCGACCCCGCCAAGACCGCAGAAGGCAGGGAGAGCGGTGTACTTCAATACCGGCACTCCTCTCGCGCCGCGGCCTCCACCTTTCTGCGGCCATGCTGCCCATGCAGCGTAGCTGCTTGCCTCAGCTGCGCTGCCTCCCATACGACACCGCAACCTACTACCGCTCCAAATGGGCTTAGAGAGCAAAACGCAGAGGAAGCAGTCCCTCTCGGGGCCGGCCGTGTCGCCGTCTGCGTTGGCACGGTCCCATGGGTTCCTCTTAGCTTAAACGCGGGTGACTAGGCCGCGATTACTAAGTCCCCCCGCCCCGGCAAGGCAGGAACCCTTCGGGGGGCTCCGCAGATACCTAAAACCTTACAAAAATGACACCCGAAATTGTCTACGACTTGTTTTGCCGTAGACAGTTTGCACAGAGCCGTGACAAGTTCTGTGAATACGGAACAAGAGATTATTAGAGTCGAATTTATTTTATTTTTGTAAGGACATATTATATAGGCAAGGCTGCGATATCCGCTTTCCACCAGGCGGGCCGCAAGCCTGTTTGAAATTGAAGTTAAAAAGAACTGGTTTCTACTAGCCGCCGCCGCCGCCGCCTCGCACGAGTTGTAAAGTGTGTTGAAAAGTATCTTTTATGTTAATCCAAGTCTGGGAATACATCTATGCAATATTTCAGATTCAACATAGTTATATAGGTACTTTAGATGAATTATTTGATTCTACCAGAAAAAGTAAAACATTTCTTTATGTTGTTTGGCAGATTGTTATTTAATGTAGCTAGTGTTACTGTCTAGTTGATCTATTAATTTTCATTGAAAACTGTCAAAACAAGATCTGTCAAGTGCGAGTGTGACTCGCGCGCCGAGGGTTTCGAACGGTTGTCAAGTATACCAATATGCACTATAGGTACTGGTTAGAGACTTTGCTATTTGATGAATACCAAAAAATTTAAGGTATCAAAAAATTAAATAATTAATTATCAAAACATTTCAGATGTATCGTTTGCAAACTTCGGAGTACAGAGGGTAATAGTAAAGTTTTCGAGTTTTTTCAAAATATTTCAAAAAGTATGTAACCTACAGAAATTTCAAAAAGTGTTTTGAGATTTACAAATTCATACCTTTCATTTGATACACCACGCGGTGAAGTGGCCCTCCCTTTTGAAAATAGTCCCCCCTCTTTTTGACCATTTTTAAAAAAGTGTTTTACTTACAGACTTCTCTATATTTTTTCTGTAAAATAAAGATTCACTTGACGTTGTAGGTCTCTTTTAAAATTTTGATATCACAATTTGTAAGTACTAACTGAAAATTTTACGGGATTTCCTATTTTCTGTAATTACCCTCATCTTTTACTATTACCCTCTCTGTACCCCGAAGGTTGCAAACCCTGAAATGTACCTAGGTACCTAACTTTAATTTTTAGGTATTCAATAAATAATAAATAATTGTCTCTAACCGGTACCTGTAGTACATAATTGGTATACTTGACAACCATTCGAAACCCTCGGCGCGCGAGTGACACTCGCCCTTGACGTAACTTGTTTTAGTCTTGGACGTGAGATTTTTTCCATTTAGCTAGGCATGTTTCCTGTTCAAGCGTTATAATGACACTAGTTGAAAAGGAAACTCAAGATGTGTTCTCTTTTGAAACAGACGGTCAGGGTGCGCATTGGGAATCTATGGGGGGCTGGACCTTGATTGATAACTCTAGTAAGTATACTTTTCTTAAACGGACAATACAATAACCATAGCAAATTTTGACTTGTTCATTTGAGAGTTCAAAGGTGCGGTAAGTTTTAAGAGGCGAACCTAACTGATTTTGTTGGTAAGGTAGACCTTGATGTCAGTATTCGCGGGAACCCCGTGGAAAAACACTCGAATTACATAAAATTCAACATTAATTATTTAACTATTTCTTTGGTTCCTCTAAGTAATGTGAAAAGATATGTTTAGACTTATGTTTTGATACGAAGGTTATTGCTAATTGGTTCCTCTAAGCCAGTTTCTTAATAAGTTGTGTAGTTTTCTTGCAATAAATAATAATTTTATTTTTGCGGCTTACACCTTTCCAAATAGATATGCTCTGTCCCGCTCTTATGAATACGAAATCCTATTCCTATTCACACAAGGCCCGGAATTAGCTTGAATTTCAAAAATGATTTCACTAAAGGCGAATGCTAGAACATCTATCAATGTATATCTGCTACGGAACTCTGATTGCCATAATGTGACTCGCACTTTACCTCCTTACTAACAGCTTTGGCTATATGATTACCGTTCGCAATACGGGTATTACATATACATAACGCCTGCTCGATCAGAATTAAAAACACATTAATACACGACGCCCGATAGTTTGCTGAATGTTGTTGTTTGTTGTATCGATCAATGTCGGATGACCGAGGTATGGGCCGATTAAAAGTGGGTCAATAAGATCAATATGGATAAACATTTGATTGCCCTGTGATTGGGGGTTTGAGCGCCGTGGATAATTAGTAATCACACTAATATTATAGAGGCGAAAGTTTGTAAAAAATAAGGATGCAGTTTTAGTTTTCTCATAAATCGAGGTCATGACTCCTTTCATGACTTTTCTCTAACTCTCATGGTTTCGGATTTGGCCATACACTCCCATTTCAAAAAGCCACTAAATGTATAGGTATTTGTCTGTGTTTGTTACTTTTTCACGCTCAAACGGATAATATGCGAATTTGAATGTTTTTTTTTTGTAACTTTGATCCCGGAAAAATTGCAGTGTTTCCGTGGAACGATCAAATAATTCAAAAGTGTTTGTTACTTAATAAAGCGGGTAGCACCGCGGGGCGCAGCTACTTTTTAATACGTACACTCCATAATAGTATCTAACCCGAGAAATGTAACAATCTGCACAAATCCTGAAGGATTTTAAAGAATGTTAAAATGTAAAATTAGAATAAGTTTAGAAATATAAATAAATACAAATACAAATAAGCGAAACATGGTTCTTTTTTACCAATCTAATTATTTGACCTAGTTTTGCCACCGACTCTTATCTTTGTAGTTAATTTTTTGTAGAAAGTTCAGTAATTTTAATTTATTCAATGCAATTAGGTACATTTTGCTAACTAGGGCGACTAATGTGCATGTTACACCAGATAAGCTACCTGCTTTGCGTGTGTGCTATGCAGTGTTTTTTAACTTGGACATTCTGGGAAAATTCTAATCCATCGAATGCAACTACGAGTACTAAATTTTCTGATTCATTTGATTTAAGTACTATCTGAAAATTTATAAAATGACTGTTTTAGTGCACAGAAATCCATTTACAAAAATCTCATAACCAATTGCTATCTACTGCCGGCGCAGCATTGCACGGAATGGTTCAGTTAAAAATACTCATGAAAGTTCCAAAAACTGTAGCCCGTTGACTGACCGCCCCGTGCATAACTCGCTCGCAAGCCGCCCTGTGTGACAGGGCCCTTAGAGTTGAAGGGAAGCAATCGGGCCCGAGTGTAGTGGGTTTGACGAGGGCCATCCACGCGATGGAGAGCCCTCGCGTCCGCCTCTATGTGGTGTCAACGAGGGAATTGTTGAATCAGACCCCTTTCTGTGGCATAACTTTGTACGATCAAAGAATTTTCAATAGTACATTGGCCCAAATTAGATATAGACAAATCATTTATTTGCAACTAGCATATTTATCAGTTTTGAACATCGATCAACCATATCTGCCGACTCCCGACGGATACCTTGATCGATGGTTTTGAATTAAAATTAAATTACTTAGTCGAATTCATGTAAATAGAAACAAATTATTGAAACCTAATTCTGCAAAAAATAATAAATACATATAAGTCTATAAAAGAAGTAAAGTCCTCCTTGCCGAATTTCGGCCAGGGCGGCGCGGCGGCCAGTCTACAAAGACCATGTGCGCGGGACTAGTAAGTAAGTTGAAAAAATTATCAATAAATAAATTCAAACAAATTGTCAAACATATCCTTTGTAAAAAGGCTTACTACAAAATATCAGATTATCTAGAGGATAAAAAAGCTTGGGACGAGTTTTGCTCCAACTCGAAAACTAACAACCTGACAAGGTAAAGGTTTCTTGTTCGCTTCTTTATTTTACCTTAAAAAGATAAATCTGAACAAAAAATCAAACTGATCACTTTATTTCCTAGTTTTACTTATGTATGTTGAATTTTGTGACTTGTCCAAGAGTCCTGTATAAGTCTAGAGGAAATAAAGCACTTTGATATTTGAGTAGAGGTATACATTTTTTTTTCATTCTCAATGTGTCTTTCGTAGCACTGAGGTCATGGAAGGTCTATTGTGATCGCCACTTTATGTGTTCACCCCTGAAGCTGCGGTGAAGCAACTGTTACCTACTAACACGACTCTTGTACCTTTAATCAAATAAAATCTTGTACCTATACTCTCCTCTATTCTCATAATAAGCACGGCCGAAGAGTGCAATGAGCTTCCTGAGTCTGTTTTCCCGTTAAAGTACAATCTTGGAGTTTTTATAACCAGGGTGAATAAGTTCGTTCTGGGAAAGCGTGCTCCATCTTAGGTCACATCTTCACTTATTTAATTAAGTCGGTAGCCAAATAATTGACAATTACCAAAAAAAAAAACTAGCCAATCTCTATGTAGAATGTTTGAAAACAAACCGCCTAAAATTCACTCTGTTGCCGCGTCTTTTATACGGAATTTATAAATTCCGTAACAGAGTGGAAGGATCACAAATCGACAAGAAGTAATATATTACGTCTTGTCGATTTGTGATCCTTCCCTCAATATTGTTTTACAATGATATCTGAAACTCAACGCCAAGCAAGTGAGGTTTAGTTTATATGTAGTGGTTTGTTTACAAACATTCCACATCGAGTTTGGCTATTGCATAAGCAAAACTTATAATCAGTAGTGAAATTTATCATCGTTGCCAGGTCAGATGTGTAGATTATTGTCCGATGGCATTCATAGACTGCATCAGGGTTATCTGATGGGACGTCAGCCAAGGAGCGATGCAGCGTTATCGGCTAGAGGCAGGGATTGCCGGAAATCTCTCCATACTGAGGTAGCTAACACACCGAAACACTGAAATACGATTCAAGACTTTACTAAATAACATGGTTACAATAAAAATACGAGTATATTTGATCACACTTGAAAATCAAATTTTTTCGATTATTTTTGAGTATTTTTGAGCACTTTGCTGGTTTCTTTTGCGTTAAGTTTACAGACCCTAGCAAACCTCACCGGCCCAGGGCGCAAAATCTTAAAATAGGCCAAGGGAGATGTATGTAAAAGAATTCATTTATTAGAATGTGTTTACCATCTCATATCTCTAATCTGTCTATCGACAACAATGGTTGTTAGGTAAAGCTTGTTGACCTTAGTGCTAAAACCAAAGCAGTCTCCAGTGTCAGGGTGTGATCTTTCGGTCTGCAGAGCGACCACATTAAACTCGAAAAAAAACACAAAAAAAGAGTAAACAAACATAAATCTACATAATGCAATTGGATGTATCCAATTGCATAATAATAATAATAATATATAATGCTGGACAATCCACACAGCATCATCTTGCCCCAAGCTAAGCATCTAGTACCCATAACACAGCTTGTGTTATGGGTACTAGATGACTTATACACATAATATTATTTATATAGATATATTAAATAAACATAAATCTACATTATTTATGTTTATTTACTACATTTAAAATTTAATTAGCGTCGTTGGCAAAAAGAAAGTCAGTTTCTCGTATCAACAAAAATAAGTTTTTTATTAAAACTACTACGAGTATATTATGTTCATAGGTTTGGTATTGGATAATCACTTCACATAGCATTCAATAAAATTTTAGATATTTTTATCTTTTCACGACAAAACAAGTAAACCTGTATTAACATAGCGAACTTTTTATCCCGCAAGAACGCATACGAAGCCGCAGGCAGAAACTAGTTAATTTATAAAGTGTATTATGTTATCAGTTATCTAGTACACAAGCCCTGCTTAGGGCTAGATGATGTTATGTGAATTATGGTGTCGATTCTGTTGTTTTATGATTCCTAACTAAAATTTTACGATTTCTAAATTTTCTAAGTTAGGTTGACCTAAAAATTATGGTATTTATTTCACATAAATAGCTAAAATTGTATGTCGATTCCTCCAAAAAAAAAAGAGAATAGCCTTACCTACGATCAAAAAATCCCAGAATGCAGGATAAACTTTGCCAAATATTCGTTTAGAAAATTCTATCAAATAACAATTTTCAATGGCTCTAGGAAATTCTGAAGGTCTTTCTGTGCACGTAGCAGTTTAATAAATAATTTCAGACTTCACGACAGCTGCTTTTCAGAAATTCAGTCATTCATATTTTATCCAAACCTTACCTATATCTTTGTTTCGTAAAGACCCGCGCCAGGCGGAACACTTTTTCAGTTTTACGAGGGTAGTTGAGCTTGTGAGTATCTGGCGCAGCGCATCAGCATTACCATACAGCGGGGCAATGCAGCCAGCGTCATGGGGACGCTTCCGACTGGTATTGTATATACATATATATGGATCAGTTGAGCTACCTGTAGATTGTTTGCAACAGTCTGTAGGTCAATTGTTTCAATTGTAAATACTGGTTCTAATTTGTTTCTATTATTTGATTAAGTACTAAAATATACAATACAATATACAAATCCTTTAGTAGACCAACAATAATATTTTTTTGAATGCGTCGTTACTTTAGACACAAGTACGATGGGCGGCCTTATCGCTTTAAAGCGATCTCTTCCAGAAAACCTTTGAATTTACATATGGATTCGGAAATTAATGTTTTATATTATGTAAAGTACATCGATGTGGTTTACGTCCAGTAGTGGACTGGTAAGGGGTGATGATGGACAATAATGATGAAGGTAGATCAATCATCTGGTTCCCATAGAAAATAACTTACTGATTTGGGGCTATAAATAATACTGTGGGGAATGGCCAGCAATATTTATTTAATTCTTAAACCCCCGGGTTGTTTTTCCCGCAGGCACAACAAACTCACTTCAAAGATTACCGCTCGCAGTTCCTGGAATTTAATTATTGTCACGGAATGTGAATTAAACTCCTATATGGAGGTTTACGCTTAAGTCTATGACAAGAAATTGCTTCGTCTTCGCGGCAGACGCGGAATTAATGGCCCCAGAACCCGGCTAGTTATTTAATCAAGGCGTTAGTTTATAAAATAAGTAATTATTTTATTTTATCAACTCTTTGGCGAAATGGACCTAGGTTCGGCTGAGACGCAGAAGGTTGCGTGTTCGATTCTCGCTGCAGAACAGATACACATTACTGCACACCAAGAAAAAATACAAAAATACAGGAAAAGACATAAACAGATTATACAGTTGCACAACGGGCGGCCTTATATCATAGCGATCTCTTTAGAGTCAACCTTTAATTGGTCACGATAAAGTACATACAGTACATAATAATCGCTACATTACATACCAACTTTAGTAAAAATTTTAAAAACAACTAGGTAACAATTTCTGACTGATGTACGGTAATGTTCATTTCAAATCTTATTTCTAAAGACAGGGAGACTGCGCGTGTCAAATAGTAAGATAATTTTTGTAAGATCTGCATAGGTATCCCCCCTGCCCCTGTAGCCCCCTGTAGGCCTAGCACGGGCATTGTTGTCTAGGGTAGAATAGAGAAAAATTACGTCACTTTGTCATCGAATGCGTAAATTATTTGAAATACATTCCTTCAACTTCAATAATGAACGCAATTTATGACGATGCGATGTCATTATTGTCTATTCTACCCTAGAGAACAATCCCCGTGCTTGGCAGGTCTGGTTTTGGCTTTGACGTCACGTTACCGATTTTTATCTCTTACTCAGCAAGCAAAGTTCGCTTTAAGATTTGCTGTACCACTACTTGTATCGAACCCATTCTCTTCCCTCGGTACAAGTATCGTCACTTAGCAAAACAACGTCGTAGCCTCTAGGGGAATACGTTCGACGGTTGCTGTCTTTATGAGAATGGGGATACTGGTGATCCAAACATCTGACCTGGGGAATCCAATCCCGCATCGAAATATCAAACCCGCAAGATCAGATTTCAGATTTCAATAACTTTATTTCTTTAGGCTTACAATAAAAGCACTTAGGCAAGTACAATTTTATACTATTATATAAGTTATTATCAAATAAGGAATAAGGTGTTATTGATTTTCTCTTCGCTTAAATTTTTTGTCCACTAGAAAGCAAGTGGAAGCAGACTTCGATTCAGGTCATCAATTCCATACGAATTTGCGATCATTTTTAATTTTTTTCATCCATGTGATTTTGCGATCATTTTTTTTTTTCTACGTTCAAATGCGTGGACTCGTTGGTATCTAATCTATTGTCGTAGGTAGAGTAATTGATCACTTTCGGTTAAACGTCCATAAAAATAAAAAGCAAAAATTCTTAAAAAATGTAACGAATTACATATTACTGTATTTCTCTGTTTAGTCCGGGTTCATTGAACAAGTGATTCTACTGCTCGAATTTAGAAAAAACAAAAAATATTTTGAAAATAAACGATTTTTAGTATATGTCATTTTTAATTACCCGCAAAAATAGTGGGGATCCCGCGTTTGCGGGATTGGATTCCCTAATCCGACCTCTCTGAATAAGTAAGACATGTGATGTGATGGCCCTTTGCGGCTTTGTGCGTTGTGAACATAGTTTCGATGCTCCAAAGGACAGGACGACCCGGTTTAGTTTCGTGGTATTTTGATGGATTAACATATTAATGTAAAACTGAATTTGCTTGTTCTGCTACCGTGCAAATCTATTGAATAAATGAATGAACACTTTATTGTACCTAATTGAAATTAATATAAATGAAAATCTTATAACTGAATAAAAACTAAACACAGTACAAAATGCGGCCTTACTCCCAGGCAACCTTATTACACACTATTGTTTCACTTTGGGCACTGCCTGGTACAATTATAATAGGTTACCTACTCTTACAATCGTTTGCGACGGCTGCAAATATTTTATTAAGGGATTTAAGTACCAGTATAGTACATTACTAATATAATAACAATACAATAGCATAAGATAGTGAGTGCTTTGGTTCTTAAGCTGTAAACTTCTATCTTCTTCAATCAATAAATAAATACATAAATAAATAAATAAATACAATACTAATTAAATCAATACTAATAATGATCATCGACGCCCTGTCTTCAGCTTGCTGCATCCAGCATCCGACTGCATGTAGGTAATAAGTACCTACTAATATTATTGTAAAATTGATTCTGTTCGTTATGCTTTCATAAATCTTTTATTTCCATCATGGTAATTAACACTAAAATAATTTTCAACGGGATAGGTATTTACCATGAATTGAATTTAGAGCTTTCCAATATTTCGGTACAGTTTTATGCGCCATGGTCACGGAACAACTGAAGGCACTGCGTTAGTTTTTATTGGCAGACATACCGATCTACCCTCGTTTTTTGTTTATTTGCTACGCACGTTACCTCTAAAATCAAATCATGGTAAATATCCCGTTTTAAATAAAAGATAAAATACATTTTATTTACCCAAAAACATAATAGCATAACAAAAAAAAAATAAGTGTACATTAAAAGGAAGGGTAAAAAGGGGTCCCTAACTCAGTATTTTGCAGTATTAGGCATTTGCCCAATACTGCGCTGGTTTTCAGTTAGGGCCCTTACGGAGTGACGGCACAGTAGGTAATTAACATTATTACATTAACGATATATAAATGAATACAACGAGGACAAAAAAAATGACTTTATGATTTCATGTTCAACCGATTGTTTCATATAAAAACTATTGTAAAGATTTGCACAGACAGATTGGGCACGTATATTTATATTTTATAGTACCTACCTATTCGTATAGTCCTTTGTCTTTGTGACTGATATTATTAGAGCTGGACGTATGTACACCTTAGTAGTAGTATTCTATCCATGAATCACATCACACTAATTTTATAAATGTGAAAGTTTGCATGTTTTAACAAACAGAAGAAGAAGTAACCTTCTTCAAGCCAAAACCACTAACCGATCGGGCTGATATTTTGCATAGATGTAGGTCTAGTCTAGACCTGCTGTGTGATTACACAAAACTACCCATCCTATATTTGACATTTGAAAGCCCTTTGAATGGCCTTAAAATTAAAGGCCATTCAACGGGTTTTCAAATGTCAATATAAATAATATAAATATACGTGCCCAATCTGTCTGTGCAAATCTTTACAATAGTTTTTATATGAAACAATCGGTTGAACATGAAATCATAAAGTCATTTTTTTTGTCCTCGTTGTATTCATTTATATATCGTTAATGTAATAATGTTAATTACCTACTGTGCCGTCACTCCGTAAGGGCCCTAACTGAAAACCAGCGCAGTATTGGGCAAATGCCTAATACTGCAAAATACTGAGTTAGGGACCCCTTTTTACCCTTCCTTTTAATGTACACTTATTTTTTTTTTGTTATGCTATTATGTTTTTGGGTAAATAAAATGTATTTTATCTTTTATTTAAAACGGGATATTTACCATGATTTGATTTTAGAGGTAACGTGCGTAGCAAATAAACAAAAAACGAGGGTAGATCGGTATGTCTGCCAATAAAAACTAACGCAGTGCCTTCAGTTGTTCCGTGACCATGGCGCATAAAACTGTACCGAAATATTGGAAAGCTCTAAATTCAATTCATGGTAAATACCTATCCCGTTGAAAATTATTTTAGTGTTAATTACCATGATGGAAATAAAAGATTTATGAAAGCATAACGAACAGAATCAATTTTACAATAATATTAGTAGGTACTTATTACCTACATGCAGTCGGATGCTGGATGCAGCAAGCTGAAGACAGGGCGTCGATGATCATTATTAGTATTGATTTAATTAGTATTGTATTTATTTATTTATTTATGTATTTATTTATTGATTGAAGAAGATAGAAGTTTACAGCTTAAGAACCAAAGCACTCACTATCTTATGCTATTGTATTGTTATTATATTAGTAATGTACTATACTGGTACTTAAATCCCTTAATAAAATATTTGCAGCCGTCGCAAACGATTGTAAGAGTAGGTAACCTATTATAATTGTACCAGGCAGTGCCCAAAGTGAAACAATAGTGTGTAATAAGGTTGCCTGGGAGTAAGGCCGCATTTTGTACTGTGTTTAGTTTTTATTCAGTTATAAGATTTTCATTTATATTAATTTCAATTAGGTACAATAAAGTGTTCATTCATTTATTCAATAGATTTGCACGGTAGCAGAACAAGCAAATTCAGTTTTACATTAATATGTTAATCCATCAAAATACCACGAAACTAAACCGGGTCGTCCTGTCCTTTGGAGCATCGAAACTATGTTCACAACGCACAAAGCCGCAAAGGGCCATCACATCACATGTCTTACTTATTCAGAGAGGTCGGATTAGGGAATCCAATCCCGCAAACGCGGGATCCCCACTATTTTTGCGGGTAATTAAAAATGACATATACTAAAAATCGTTTATTTTCAAAATATTATTTGTTTTTTCTAAATTCGAGCAGTAGAATCACTTGTTCAATGAACCCGGACTAAACAAAGAAATACAGTAATATGTAATTCGTTACATTTTTTAAGAATTTTTGCTTTTTATTTTTATGGACGTTTAACCGAAAGTGATCAATTACTCTACCTACGACAATAGATTAGATACCAACGAGTCCACGCATTTGAAAGTAGAAAAAAAAAAAATGATCGCAAAATCACATGGATGAAAAAAATTAAAAATGATCGCAAATTCGTATGGAATTGATGACCTGAATCGAAGTCTGCTTCCACTTGCTTTCTAGTGGACAAAAAATTTAAGCGAAGAGAAAATCAATAACACCTTATTCCTTATTTGATAATAACTTATATAATAGTATAAAATTGTACTTGCCTAAGTGCTTTTATTGTAAGCCTAAAGAAATAAAGTTATTGAAATCTGAAATCTGATCTTGCGGGTTTGATATTTCGATGCGGGATTGGATTCCCCAGGTCAGATGTTTGGATCACCAGTATCCCCATTCTCATAAAGACAGCAACCGTCGAACGTATTCCCCTAGAGGCTACGACGTTGTTTTGCTAAGTGACGATACTTGTACCGAGGGAAGAGAATGGGTTCGATACAAGTAGTGGTACAGCATTCAAAGGGCTTTCAAATGTCAAATATAGGATGGGTAGTTTTGCGTAATTGCACAGCTGGAATAACGTATAGGCTATAGGTATATTTTAATCAGTTTTCATCCTATAGGTATATAATTTCCCATGGGATATAAATAATCTAAAAACGTTTCTATAGAACAATAATGAATTCTTTGTTGACATGGAATAACGTAGTTTTATGCTACTTTTTATCCCGGACAAAATGCATGCGAAGCTGCGGGCAGAAACTAGCAGTACCTAATAAAATATTATCTGTGCCATTGACCTATTTTATTCCATTGTTTCATCACGTACTGTTAACCCATTGCAAACATAAGATATTACGAGCGAAGCACCCGCGTCGTCCGATATGGCGAGGCTATCTTACAAACTTGCAAAGAGTTCTCGAAGCGCACTAAAACTTTTTCAATAAAGCGGATGTTTACTTTAAACTAGCCAAATGTAATATGCCATCGTATATTACTTGAAGCTTGTATCGTAGGTATTATTTGTTTCTTTTGTATCACAAATTGTGGGTATATATAAGTTATGTATGTGTATGTAGGAATGTGATGCACTATTCCACTACCTATCCGTGAAATCCTTCAGTAAACTTTCTAACTTTACTTTTCTAACTTTCTTTCTTTTTTTTTTTTAGTTTTTATCTATATATGTAATCTTATGTGTTTCCTGTCTATTATTGTAATGTGTCGTGTTATGTATGGGTCCAAACAAATTTATTTTATTTCTTTCTTTCTTTTTTCTAGCCCAAACGAAGCAGAGGTTGTGTTATGGGTAGGTACAGTTACTTATTGTTAAGAGGGCGTAATGCGCGCCATTTTGTGAAAAGGATAGGCATAGGATTTCGCGCTCATAGCAGCGAAAAAGCATACGTTCTTGCGTAAGCGCAAAAATCAAATTATTGTTTATTTAAAAGAAAACTTCGCAACTTATGAAGAAACTGGTTCAAGGAACCGAACAATTAGTAATCATAATTTTACCTACGAATAAAAACATAAGTAATTTCAATTGACCGCAAGATTCCTGAGATCTCGACCAAATTATGTGCGAAACAGTACGGTTTCGTCTATCTCGTTTCGAAATCGTGTTTTCACTTTCAAGAAACCAAAGAAAAATTTTGAATTATTTCTTGTTCTAATTTTTTACCACGGGGATCCCGTGAGTACTGAGATCTAGGCCTAGTTTGACAACCAAACCCGTTAGTTTCTAAAAGGTGGAGTACTTAAAGGTGTACCTGTACATTTCAATACTCATAAAAAAGGTACCTACCTACCTTACCTACCTAGGTATTATTGTAAATACATTGTAAAAATGTGTATTTATTTAAGTTTTATTTATAATTTCTGACATTATTAATTTGTTTTACAATTTAATAAATACTAGGCCCTTTTACAGCAACTCTTATAATTTTTATTTTATTGTGCATATAGGAATCTCTGTCTGTCTGTTTTTGCTTTCTGCGTACAATCCCTTCCTCCACCTCCTACACAGCCTATATTGGTCCACTGCTGGACCCGGGCCTCCCCCTGATAAGCGCCTTATTGGCTTTTATCTCACGGGGGTAATGCCCATAATCCCCACGCTGGGCATGCGAGTTAGGGATCGCAGTTCGGTGGTAGAATTGTTCTGCAGGGGGCGCTGCTGCTCACCCCCGGTGAATATCCCTTAGTTGCCTCTTACGACACCCGCGGGAAGAGATTGGGATGGCGCAATTCTAAGCCAGCACCACACAGCACCCCTTGTCCCCACAGAATTTTTAGAACAACCTGTGTATTAAATAAAGAAAGAAAGAGAACTATAATATGTACTTACTGAAAGTTATTGAATAACCAACACCATATAAACTATATAATAATATTACCCACTTATAAAATACCTTAAAGCTTTCGACACAGCATATGTTGTGATAGCTATAGGTTATAGCGATAAATACCCGACTATATATATATATATATATAATATATATAATAATATATAAAAATATATAAAAAACGATAATCTTTAATAGGTTATAGCTACTACAACGCTCATCTTCCGTCGAAACCATTACGTAACCAATATGTATTCAATGTAATTGTCATATTTAAATTTAGTAAACTACGACATCAAGTGTATAATAATAATACCTACGGTGGAAATAAATGAAATGAAATTAACTACATTTTGTAAATCACTTACTTGCAATAAACTATTTGAAATCGAAATTTTAATTCCACTAGGCGAATAAATTATTGTACCGTAGGTAACGTACTTTTAATCAACCAATTTTAAAAGGCCTTAATCACAAAACACCGTGCAACGATAACGTTAACGTTGTTATAACGGTTAAAATACTTTCACGAGTGAGCTATTTTACCCGTAAACTTAACTTACTACCTAATCTGACACAATAATTTCCGGAAATTGTTGTATAACAGTTTGAAAAACAACCACTGAAAACTGAGGAAAATCACACTTATTTATAAATGCGAAAGTTTTGTTGTATGTTTGTTACCTCTTCACGACAAAAGTACTAAACGGATCCGGTAGAATTTTTGCATAGATGTAGTTCAATACCTGGATTAACAGCTACTATAAATCTGTGATGACGGATGTGGCGCGGCTAATGTGGGGGCGAAGGTCGCCTGCGACTCAGGAGGTTGCGGGTTCGATTCCCGCCTTGTGACAAAATATTTTGTATGATCTGCAAATATTTTGTTCTGGCTATTTTCTATGTATATTAAAAAAATATTTAGGTATCTATGTAATGTATTGTATTAAGTATACCAGTCACCTAGTACCAATAACACAAGCTTTTAATTTGACACTCATCCTTGCTATACCTCTATTATGTATGTATAATTCGTCCGAAAACGGCCTGTACATATCTAAGCGAGAGTCAGTAACTATAGCTACACGCGGAATTTAACAGCCGTACTTGGAACATTTGGAACAGTAACTGATTGTCGTCTACAAGACTACCAAATTTATATATATCTATTTTTTATCTATATATCTATATATATAAAAGAAAGTCGTGTTAGTTACACTATTTATAACTCAAGAACGGCTGAACGGATCTCGGTAAAATTTGGCAGCGAGGTAGATCGTATCCCGGGGCTACCTTACATACCTTACATAGGCTACCTTTTAACCGAAAAAAAGCGTGCATAGCCGCGGGCTGCAGCTATTTTCCATGGTCACGTCATCACGCGTGAACGGCGGGACCGATTTCTCTAATTCTTTTTTTGTCGTGTTTGTGGTTGTCAGAAGAAGGTTCTTATTAAAGAAAAAATATAGAAAGTTGCGCGGAAAATTAAAAACTTTAAGAAAACTTAACGACCATAATACCAATTCGAATTCAATATTCATAGTTAAGACAGGACAACGTCTGTTGGGTCAGCTAGTACTAAATAATTGTTAATTTACTGTCGATATCTTGATTGTATTATGATATTGAATAAAAGTCTACTATTTTTACTATTTAATGTTGCACATTTTGGCACATATCATTAGTTATTTTTATGTTGCATATAATCCGGTCTCTAGATAATACTGCCAAAAAGAGGTCTAAGAAATTCAAATTTAAGGTTTAGATTAAGTTGGTATATGAAACACTAGCTGGCAGGGTAACTATAGTTTCAAGAGGATTATACCAAAGACCATGCTTACGTTAACGTAGAGATACTCAAATCTGTTGGGTGTAATCCACGAGTTGTTCTAAAAGCATAGCGACCTGGGCTTCATCTAAAGCTATTTTAGCTGGATCCAATTCAGGTCAAGCATAGCTTCTATTTGGAAACTGTAGGATCTTTTACTTTGTGATTCGTAAAGTTTTGATTGGTGTTTGTTTTGTTTAAAATTAAGGAATGGCAAATAGTAACGATGCAGTGGAGGTTTTATTGATTATTTTTATTTTACAGAAGTGCTAAATACTAGCTGAATTTTCTTATTCGATGTAGAATATTTGTAAACAAACCACGACACAAATAACTAAAACTCGCTCGGCGTCGAGTTTCAGATAAAGTTGTTAGCAATATTTATTGAAGGAAGGATCTCAAATCGACAAGTAATGTAAATTGCGTATAAAAAGCCTAAGCGACAGAGTAAGTTTTAGGTTGATGCAAACATACTTAATTTGAATAAAAATACTTAATTTGAATAAAAATTTCAATCTATTATTTTTGGTGCCGGTTTACCTACTTCTCTATTCTATTGTATTAGTGTGGAAATACACGCGTCTTCTTCACAATGTATTTCTTACACACCTTCTGCTCCTGAATCTAGACGTTGCGATCACTAAATTATATTTTGACTAGCTTGCTTCTCACGCGTTTTTTGTGACAAAAGTAGCCTTTCCCGAGATATTGTGTACATCCTAAGTTCAGCCATTCGGGCGTGGAAAGGTACCTAACAGACAGACAGATAGACGCACAGAGTTATTTTTGCTTTTATAATATTAGTAGGTATGGATTGTAGTTTTGCCAGAAATGTTTTTTTTTATTTTAACTTAAAAGCTTCATATATTTGACTGTCATTTTATTGTGATTAGATAAATTATCGACCCACGTTTCAAAAGAAAGGTCTCCGTGGCAATACAAAAATGATTATTCAAAGATATCTACCGGATTTAATTTCATCGCCCATAATAATCTTATTTTCTGTTAATAAAACGGATATTTTTGTCCGGATATCCTTATTTTCCTTAATCCTTGGGAATTCCGGTAATAATCATAACGTTGAGGATATTATTGGAAAAGAATCCACCAGAACTCGATTCACTGAGGCGAGATATAACGTACGCGTAGAGTATTTGCGTGAAATTGTTTTTTTTTTGTAATGTATTCATTTATTTCAGATAATTAAATCCATATTACACACACAAAATCCTCACACAAAATTTTTGCATTGACCCTAAAAGGTTTCTTGACGTGCCAGTTAATAAGAAAGCCATAGAGTATCAACCTATAGATTCGAATCTTTGGTTAGTTGATTAACAAACATGCTACCTAAGAGTTTATACTTAGGTAAGGAGGTAGGTATCTATGCTATGGGGCGTTTCAAAGGGTTAAAACGGGGATAGTAACAAATAACAAGGCAAGTAGTTGCGAAGTTTGTTAAGATTTTGTTCTATGATAAGATTTATCTATTGTTTCTCATCTTTGCTCTTGCCTTGACGATCCTAAAACAGCTTAAACAACATCTGTCTTTGGTTCAATAAAGATATTATAATTATCTATCCAACTTACCCTGGCCTGTTCAGACCTACGCGGTATTAGCTACCCAGAACGGCATCGAAATCTGAGTGGGTATGCGGTATCTAATCCTATTGTCACTAATATACTCGGCGGGATACCGGGGATCGCGCGAAACGAGCCAAATCAATACATAAGTAATCGCCACCACTCTGGGAAGACAATTTCGCGTAGGTTTAAACAGTGTGCTAGTTTCGGCATATTTACCTACTTATAATCAAAATCATAATCTTGCAACACTTAGGAACTTATTTAGCACTAGATCGCTAAAATCGCGTGTGGAACGAATGAATCGCCTTTGCTTTTCAGGGGCAAGATGCGGTCCAGAAAACACAGAAATGAAATAAATGTGACTCTTGGTTTTATCTGGCTGTGTATAAAATGAAAGTAGACAAGTTAAGACCTACGCAGGCAACAAAGAGTAAAGAGTGCTCGCGTTCCAGGCACGTCGAGGACGAAAGCTGAAACCCATTTGGTACAGCCATCTGCAACTTAGAGCCACCTAATTTGGAGTGTCCTTTCCTTGTTGACGGATTTTCCACTAACAACAGCCTTGGGGATAATGCTTAGTTTCTGACATTCTGAATGGCTCTTCTCGAAATATGTGTCTAAAATTATCTCGTTCTGTTCAACATGTTGGTAACAACATTGGTTATAATGGTTTCTTTAACTTTTAGAATCGTTAATTACTGAAGTCTTAAACTTTTGTTGGCTAAACAATGTTACAAATAAATTATCAAAAACAAGACAAAATATATTTATGTTCTATAGAACAATTATCATAACACAGCATTGTTTTCTTTTCAAAGTTATACCTTTCTAGATAGAACCTTTATAGATTAGATATTAGCTTCTTATGTTTGCGCTTTGATAATATCGAATAGAACTTTGAAATATAATTAACATAGTAATGTGTTATACCACTTTGTTCTTTGTTTTTCTCCATCCTAATTTAAATAATGTTGACCTCAATTATGGAGAATATAGAGCTATTGTTATTTTATTTTAGTGCTAAAGTCGATGCCTTATCTGTTAAATTAAATTGTCGATAAGGGCTGGTTGGATAATTAGCTTTTAGTTTACTTGCTCTCTGAGTTCCGAGGCAATGCGTTAAGCCGTTGCTCCTACGCCTGGCCTCTCCCCGGTCGTGTCGGTCTGCTGTCCGTTCGGATTATGAGAGTGAGGGTATAGAGAGTGCACCTGTGTTTGTGCACACACTTGTGCACAGTAATATTATGTCCTGCGCACATGGCTAGTCTCCGTTGAGACTGGTCGGCGTGGGCGAAAATTCGGACACAATACAATTTCGGAGTAGGACATTATTTGATAGACTAGCGTCGCACGCTTTTTTCCGGGATAAAAGTAGCCTATGTCCGTCCCCCGAATACCATCTACCTCCCTGTCAAATTTTACTGATATCCGTTCAGCCCTTTAGGCGTGAAAATGCAACAGACAGACAAAGAGTTACTTTCGAATTTATAATATAAGTATAGATTTGTTCCTAATTTGTTGTTCGTATTTTTGTTTTGCAGTTATAATAAACCTAATTTAGTATCTGGCCATCTGGTCTTTACTAACAGATTGGCCGTTTAATAATTTACACGACCACGCGAGCAAGAGTTTAGCTCCTCCTTGTTGAAAATTGTACAATCTTGGCGAGCAGATTATGTGATTTCACGCACATTGGCCATTCAGGTCGAACAGGCACGAGGGTAGTCACAACACGACACAAAAACAGGGAAATGGAAAAACACTTCGTGTTCACAGCTACGAGGGGAAATTGTTCGTTTCACGTTTTCCGGGCTGGATGTTGGCACATGTGAGGATGCGCTCAATCTCACACATATCTGATGGAAATACAGCTTTTTTGTCATATTTGCAGTATAAGAGAATTGCATAGATAACTAAATTTTGTAGAGGGAGTATTTTTATACTCACCAGTGAAGTGAGTGTTGACACGGACCAATCTGATGACGATCTGGATCTAATGAGAAATACAAATCTAAATAGATCCATCATGGATCTGGTCAACGGATCTAACGAGATTCATCCTGAATAACATATTACGATATTTATATCCTTTGGATAAATAATAAGAATATTATTTACTAACTACCTACTACCTATGAAAATAAATACTGTAAGGTATTTATTTTCTTTATGAACAAGCATTTATTCAATTGAATCGAGGACCTGTCCAGAAATAGAAAGCAGTCAAGCAGCCGCCGGGTGCAACTATAGAGCTAGTGACAGTTATTTCGTTAAACGCTGGTAATTTGGCAAAGCTCCTAGCTTGTAAGTTACATGGATACACACGTCGTTTACATACTGCAGAAATTAGCAATGATTTAGGTATAAGACCGCCTTGATGCCAGCCGGTGGTGAGCAGATAACAAGCATTTACGGAGTTCAAATAAATAACCTTTGAAATTCCCATGGGAGAGCGACAGCCGACAAAGTGCCCTCTTTAAAAGGAATGCCTAGAATTTGAAACGTCAGTAAGGAATTAATTTGTGTTTACTTTATATGGTTTCGAGAGAACGGTAGTTATAAATTATGTTATGAAATAAACTTTCAAGCGTTTTTTGCGTAAGAAATTCAATCTACTTACTATGGAATAGGTATCAGCGTAGATTGGATACCCATTGCCCATTGCACACTGCAGGATATATACTTCTTTGTTCTAAATCATCAATGCACAATTTATGAAAAATTTACTAAAAGCACCTCAAGGATTAATTACCTACCTCTATAATACCCATGCTGAGACAGAGGTCATTTTGTGGCTTTCGGGCTTTGTACATTTATGAGTATTTTTATGTTGATTTAAATTGTAGAAAGTTTATAGGTCTGATAAATCAATTTATCAGCATGATAAATTATGAGCATAATTAAGAATAAAAACATTCATAATTATGCTCATACCCAGCTGTGGGTAACTTAGGGCTGTAATGATGATCATGAAATTGTGAATAGATCTACGAACTCATCTGGGTGTTTCTAAAGACAATTTACAGATTAGTGGGTAGGTACAATACGAACCTATAGTTATTCCGCTCTCCAAAATCTTGCTGTTTGGTAGTTCGACCACAGATTAGGTAATGTTACTTCGGTTCGACTAACAATCAAAGTTATGTCTTAATCCTAATTTTACCTTTACCAATTTGATTTTTTATGACAATCGACTTTGTTTATGAAGACGTTGTAATCGATTTTGTTATTTTTGCTCAACATTTTGTATAATTTTACAGACACACTCAGGCGTCCAAATGACTTTATTTTAGGAATAAGTATATTCAATAGAATGAAATTGTATTATTTTTGTTGTTTTATTAGCTACTTGATTCTTTATTATTAACGCGCGGCATTACACGCATTTTTTCGTGATAAAAAGTAAGACAGACGGAGTTACTGTACCTACTGCCCGATGTATGGGCCAAAATCTTCAAATCAATCTTCTGTTTAGTTTGCACGTGTTTGCAAAATGCTGAGTAAGGGACCCATTTTACCCTTCCTATTACTGTACCTATACACTTTTGTTCTTGTTATGTTCTTGTGTTTATTGAGTAAATAAATGTATTTTATCTTTTATCTTCATCCTATCTTACTTGAGTGTGTAGCCGGTCACTAGGACGTTTCTCAAAAGAAGGTTTTCAAACTCTTGGTGGTACATATTGGTTGAGCTCGCCTTTGCTCTACTTTTATGTTGTTTACGTAACTACCTATGTATGTATGTTATAATTTTGTGCAAAAAGTATTAAGAATGATTTTCGATTTATAATTTTCTTGATTTTGTTGTAGGTACTAAGTTTGTGAAATCCTGTAAAAACTTTTTGTCAGTATACTACCGGTTTATTTTACTTTTATATTGTGGCAGATATGCCTCTAAATTCCGACCACAGCTAAGGTTTCTTTGAATAATTTACGATTTCATTCGAATAAGTAACGATTTCGGAAATGCACCTGCATTTTTTATGGGCCAGCCGCGGTCGTACTATCAAACTGTTGCCCCTAGCAGGTTGGTACCAACCGCACCACCTGCTGTCGACATAAAGTATTTTTGTTGTAAAATCCTTCTTTACGTTTTAATTATTACAATTACCTCCAACGGATGGGTTTAATACCCAAAATGGCTGCAACTCGTATAATTTGTAAGTTTCTTTTCGTATGTCGGTGTTTCAGTTTATTTATTTATCCATAGTCAATTATTTGACCATGAGATTACCAAGTGCTCCAATATATTAGAACACTTGGTAATGTCAAAACAGTACATACGTAATCATATTCAAAAAAACAGGCTATCATAATAAAATGGTAGAATGGATAGACAATATTGATTTTCACCACTATCGTTCGAAAACGGTGACTTTGCTGCTCAGAAACAGTGAGCGAAATTGGTTTTTGCTCACATGTGGACTTTTTTCAACAAGTTGAATAAAATTCTTTAAATATTATTCAACTTGCTGAAAAAAGTAATTTGAATTCAGAATGCTGTACTAAATTTCGATGGTGTAATAAGTTATAATACTCTAAACTATGATACTCTAAAACGCCGACAAAAGAGACCTTTAAATTCTTTGAAGAATAGTCTTCACAAGTCAAGTTGTCAAGGTACACATAAAAATGGCGCTGCCTTCAGTGGGAAAGTTGACCTCCCCTGGTGCAGATCCCGTAGTTTTTTTCGGCGCCGACCATAGAGTATCCATAACTTATTATACCATCGTTTAGTCCAACATTCTTTTTTCAAATCACGTTTTTCAACAAGTTGAATTGTCTTTGTCCCGCATGTGAGAAAAACCCTATTTTGCTCACGGTTTTTGAGCAGCAAAGTTACCGTTTTCGAGCGAGAGTGTTAAAAATAATATTGCATAGCAAAATTATCGGCTGTGTGGAGCTCATGTTTGTTGATAGTTAGGTACTATTATTATTATAATGTAGATTGTAGGTACACATGAAACTACCAATCAATGATTCTACAATTCTAAGTACATGATGAATGCACGAGTGTGCATTCGGCAAGGCGGCTGCTTAGCAGTAAATTCTTTATGCTAAGCCGTAAGAGGTAGAGATTTGAAATTTTCAGAGAATGTGTATTTCTCTTGCCGCTATAACAACAAATAATAAAAATAAAATAAATATCAAAATTAAAGGAGGCTCCCGTACAAAAAACGTGATTTTTTGGTTATTATTGCTCTTGGTTTGTCAAAGCTGTATCTCTTAAAGCACAATAGGTAGACCCATGAAACTTTCTTTAAATAAGTAAAACTTCAACTGTAATAACAACACATACTAAAAATAAAATAAAGTTGAAAATTTTAGAGGTCTCCAAACAAGTGAAAATTTGATGTTCTTTGAAAAAGTTGTCTGATTTTTTCATTACTTTGTGTGCGAGTCGACTCGCACTTGGTGGTTTATATTATTTTTATATAGGTACTTTTACTAATTCATTTAGTTAGATAAGACAATTACCTACTCTAAGTTTGTAAGAAAGTTTTATTTATTTATTTTCACTAGAATCTTAATAAGCTAATTTCGACAACTTAACTTTTTCTTTTCTAAACTATATGATAGCATAGCGTATTATTTAATATTCACACTGTAATTTAGCCACGAAGGCCATTTATTAGCTTTTTTGTTGCTAGGTTCTTGTAACTTATTTTGTATTTAGAGGTATATAAGCTCTACAGCTTATATACCTATATATAAAGCCTACGCTTTCCTTAAAAGTAAATAAATGATTGAAACACACCATAAACCATCAATGAGTAAATGTTTCAATCCCACAAAAATCGAACATGTACTGTTTTATCATGATTAGGTACCACAGTTAGTTAAAAAGTTGTGTTTTATCGTACGGCAGTGTAAATTAACAAGTTTCAAATTCTGTGATTAATAGTGATCGGAAATACGGGCGCGTATTTACCTAAAGTTGGCGATTAATAATGGAGCAGTTAAACCACCTCTCGGTAATTTTGAGATATTCCTGGTAATTCCAGAATTTTCTTGAATGTTTACGTTTTTTCGCCAGAATCTTATCTATAGACGAAATATAAGACACTTTTAGCCTGATGCGTTTTCCACTAAAGTTGATATTTCTGAAGAAAAAATAGTGTATCTATTTTTTCTGCGGAAATATCAACTTTTTTATTATATTGATGATTTTTTGCAGAAATTCTTTTTCTAGATGAAATATAAAATACTTTTATTCATTCGCAATTATCATTTAATTCGATATTTCTTGAGGAAAACAAAACAAAAGTTATTTTGTTCCTAATTTTCATAATCAGCAAGGGTAATTTTTTTAGTTTGGAATTGAAACAATAGTAAACCTATGAGTAAAAACTTATATTTTTACTATTGTTTCAATTTTTTTTTCGTTTATTTACAAAAAAATAGAAACATACAACATAAAGACTTCTAGAACAAAATTTCTGTTACATAACTAAGAAAAACACCATTACAAAAATTTATTACTTATTTAACTAATTGTACGAATCGATATCCATTACATTTGAGGACGTTAACGTTCCTGCGTCAGGCTGTCGTGAGCTCGATGTAGAAACATTATCATCATCGAGGTCTACTAATTGTGAAGTACATTGACATTACACTCTTTGAATTACAACAAATAATCATTATTTTTCCATATTTTAAATTTTTAATCTATTTCTCTTGACATTTACACAATGACATTTTTAATGCAAATCAAAAACCGTTAGAAAGCTGAGTCGTTAGAAAAATTATCACTTAATAGAACACCGGATCGCATGAGTAGATGAAGAAACAGCCAAGCGACGAATGAGACAATCAACGAATGTAACAAAGGGACCCGACCGGACAGGTCAGGACAGGAAACAGGTAATCTTTAAGCAAATCGATCTGGACCTCTCCTGTTCCAGCGTTAACTCCGTGAGACTGCGGTTGAGCTCTGACTTTTTCTCAGAATCCGGCGAGGATGATGAGGATGACTCGATCTTGGCATGCGAGTAATGTAGTGCGGATTGACTATCGATCAACATTTTAGTTTTTGTTTTGTTGTTTTCTCATTTATTATTTTATTTCTTTGTATGTACTAAGTTGATTGTAATCTTGTAGGTGATCTGTTTACTTTGCTTGTTCACACTTTTTATGTATCTACTACTCTTCTTACTAGTGAAAACCTTTTACTAGCCCTCTGTTTTTATTTTCCTAATTCTAAACTTTTGTATACGTGCTGCTGGTTTCCCTTTAAGTAATAAATAATAAATAAATTAATCTTTGTTGGTTCACTCGCTCAACCAGTAAATCAAAAATTTCTGATCACATAAAATACTTTTGTTCTTACAAGTTTTTAATAACAATATATTAGAAAAAAAAAACGGGAAATATTAACCGATATTTCGCCTTAAAATCAAATTACTTACGACACTTATTATACACGACAATACCAAAACATTTTTGTCCGGAATTAATATCGACATAGTGAAAAACGCGTCAGAATAAAAGTGTTTTATATTTCGTCTTCCGTCTAGAAATAAGATTACTTACGGCAAAAACTTTAGCATTCGAGAAAATAGGAAGTAGGTAAAAAAGAAAACCTTTTTCTCTGGAAATATCGACTAGTGAAAAACGCGTCAGACTAAAAGTGTCTTATATTTCGTCTTTAAATAAGATTCTGGCGAAAATACATCAATATTCTAGAAAATTTGCATGCCGAATTTCTCCAAATTCCCGTAAGTAACCGCTCCATGTTATCTCTTTTCACCTTACTTTAGGTATAAAAGCGCCCGAATTTCCGATCACTGGTGATTACCTCAATCTACATAATGTTTAACCTACTGATGTTTCTATTAATAAGTGCGTCATCATGTCATTGTTGTAAATACATTAAGCCTTTCTGTGTCGTTACCTATAGCTTGACTCCTACACACATTATATAACTATACATAGGTTCTTTCATTGTGGTTCGATCATCTATTAGAAAGCCTTTGTGTGGAATAATGTATGTGATACAATGCCCTGAATAGCTCATAGTAAACAACAAGATCGATCGACGCTGACTAGCTCGAAATAAACAACGACGTCGTCACTGCCGCCGATTCCCGCCAATTATCATCAATGAAATCAGAAACCAAATATTATTTGCATGTACAGTCTACACCAAAATTGTCTGAACCATGTAATCTTCCAAAACTCGCACATGCTAAAACCTGGGTCTCTTCAAGACTAGAGTGAATAGGTGTTTTCTAGACTTTCGTGATACATCGTCCGCCACATCGTCACTTACCATCAGGTGAGATTGTGGTCAAAAAAAGGTCTATTCACGCTAAAACACATCAGATGTCTTAGGTTTTAAAAGCTTGCCCCGGTTCAGTGATTTTGGGGGACAACTGTTTTATATATGAGATTGCGAACTCGGTTCGAGAAAAGCTCTTGGTTTGCTTTTTATACATACTCAGATACAGACAGTGGACGAAATAAACCTTCATAATGAAACGAAACCACCAATTGTGTGTACTTACACCAATAAGCCTTCTTATTATGCGTAAATAAGTGAAAAATTAGGTCCAAGATAGGTTTTTTATAGTTTTCAATTAATCAATTTTCCCGTCCGCGCATAGGCTGTCAAATTAGCGCTTATTGCGAAGATAAATTGGCAAATCGGATAAGGTAGGTAGGTCTTGAATTTTGGCGAAATATTCCGGAAATAGTGCTCGAAAATACTTACTTACGGGCGCGGTGCAGTGACCCGAAATGGACATTAGTGACTAATTGTTCGCTTGATTATATTACCCCTTCTACTGTCACGATGATGGTTCATTGCTTTTACATGTTGGTTACGAGTCGAGACAATCAGTAGTCTGGCCAAGATTAAGATACCATCCTGGTATCTTAACTACCATTATCGTGGTTTATTATCGTTGGCACTGGTGGGTTGGGTGGTGGTGGTCAGACTACTCGACATGACATGTCAACACACACGTCCACTGCTGAACATGACCCACCCTAACGAGGGTGGTTTTGTCCATAACCACCGCGCTTGGCAAGTGGATTGGTGATGCGAGTTCATGAAGCGCAAATTATGGGTACCTAATGTTTTAATAAAAGTGATGCCAGGTTTATTTTGATTGTATTAGTTAGATAATGCAAATATAGAGCTCACGACATTTGTTTCTTTTGTTGAGAAATGCTTTACCGCAATCTTAACCTCTCAAGAGTCTTCAGGTAAGGTCCATGACGGTGAATGCGTTTGATGAAATATTTTCCTTGAGTTTAAATAAGAATTATACTGCTCCAATTATGATGCAAATGGAGCATTTACAAGTTGAAAGGCAGGTTTTGGTTATACAAAGAATATGGATTGACGGTTATTGCGTTTGATGAAATACTTTCCTTGAGTTTAAATAAGAATTTTACTGCTCCAATTATGACGCAAACGTAGCTATTGTAATCCTTTTGCCAATCCATTTACACGAGCAGCCTGTGGTTCACGTATACGAAGAAATCCGTCAATACTCTTCGCATCCAGTACCTCAACGCTTTCAAGAAGCTGTTGGGGCTCCCGCGATTCTGCAGCGCGTCCGAGATACGGAGGCCCGCGTACGGACGGTTTCGCCGTCTGTAAGAGGAAGAGGGCAGCCTCACTGCTTAGTAGAATACGCGGCAGTACCAACACCATCCTGTCAGAAATAGCTGATAAATTAGATGGAGTGATGTAGGCGTTTCGGCTGTATAAGGCCACAAATTAAAATGACTACTTATAATTATTTCCACTGCTCATAAAACCCACTTTGCAAAATGCCCACTTCATAAAATGACATCTACATAAAATGTCTACTACTATTAATACCCATTTATAGCAATGCTCACTTTGAAAAACAACACCTCACATTATTGCAAGGTAGCGCTGATTTTCAGATGAAACCTGTATGAGGTGACTTCACAACCGACCACTGGTTGTGAATATTTCATAGGTACATAATATTTTATAGGTAAGTACTTAGAATAATAAGGAATTATACAATTATACAATTGTGACAAATACAATATAATATACAATTCTATACTAGTCTTCCCAAAAACTTATTTAAGATGTACAAACACTCCATCTCCGTATTAATTTAATAGCTAAAACAAACATAGTCTAATAATTTACTTACTTAATAAACAAAATAAACAAACATTATTATTATTATTTATGTGGTAAGCAATACCAAGTTCTTTTTTAATTTTCTAGGTTCAGATTCTACGTGTACTCGGCATACGTTGAGCGCCGGACAGTGGGTGCAGTCCGGGTGATCGCAGCGACGAAGACACGCGGTCCAGATCCTGTCGTGTGCCGCCTGTGGCTGCCTGACAACCGCACTGTCACGCTCAAAGCTAGAGTCAAGGTAAACGACAATATCCATATTAATATTCTAAATTCGAAAGAAACTCTGTCTGTCTGTCTGTTACCTTTTCACGCCTAAACGGCTGAACGGATCTTGATGAAATTTGGCAGGGAGGTAAATTGTATCCCTAGGACGGACATATGCTACTTAAAAAGCGCGTGGGAAGCTGCGGGCAGCAGCTAGTTGGAAATAAAGGTTTGTGTCAACGCGGGCTTTAGTACCTACCTAGGCCTTCTTTCGCTTTTGCCAGCCAGAGGCTGTTTTTTTGTGCTTATTGCGGGGTTAAGATTCAGCCTCTATCGGCTTGGTACACATTCATCATGAATGTAGAAAAAAATTACATTTATTAAGAATGTAGAGGTAAGCGGGTTAACTACGAGCCTAGTTTGTGTGTAACAGCAGGTGTTCTTACAACACAACCAAAAAGTGCAAAAAAATTGTGTAAAATTGTTTAAAAAAATTACACACTATTACGCAACCTGAAAGTTTTAAAACCCAAATGAAATCCACAAACTAAATATCCCTAAGAATTACCGAGAGGCTATTTACGAGTATCTACAAAGTGTTATTGTAAACTCACTCAGGAAACCCTTGAAACACATTTAGACATCGGGTTGGAAAACCCGCACGTTTTCTCCACGCTATAACTGTATTATAGTACCTACATTAGGCGAGCAATAACGTTACAAAGCGGACCAAATCAAATCGCTGTCGTCGTCGTCCCAATCTGGTAAACTATTATTGCAAGTGTGCTGGCTCCATCGTTATTGCCCGTAGGCTAGTTAGAAACAGTCGGTCTTTCTGAAAAAGCTCTATTATCAAGCTTTTCATTGAGGTTGAAGTAAAAAAAGGTTTATGATGTAAATTAATTGCAAACTAGGTAATATTTATCAAAATTTAATGTAAAACATTCTTGCATGGTAAAATAACGCTCCCTTATTAAATGAATAATTAAATATTGGATGAATAACAAGTACTTCTTTACGGTTTTCACCGGGACACGAGTCATATTGATCACGGATACCATGAATGAAGTGGAGAACACCTCGTTTTACCGTTTTAATATAGTTTCGCAACACCAATTACTACTCAGTAGGACCGAGATAGTTAGATTACTCGTATTTAGGTCAATCGAGCCAGGTCGTGTGAATTCGGCCAGAATAATTCCGGGAGGTATGTGGAATCCGCTTTGTATAAGTCTCTGGGGATTTGGCTCTTTAGTCTCTTTAGGAGAATGCCTTTCCAGTTCATTGATCAAAGTTGGTAATGCCTCCTTTACACTCGCATTTGCATCTTATGTTCTCTTGAGAATTACAAAAACTTACAAGGACATGTTATAAAGGGGATTGTCTTACCTTACATTTCCCTTTATATTAGGTCCTTACATATGAAATTGGCGTTTTGTATGGGAGGAACAAAAAGTCGAATATTTTTTAATATAATATATTTAATTAATCAAAGTATGAACCATTAATTTCTATGCACTTTTGCCATCTTATAGGTAGTTCATTGATCCCTTTACTAAAAAAACCAGTCGGACGGGAATCAATAAAATCTTTGAAGGCGATTTGGACTGCCCCATCGGAGTTGAATTTTTTCCCTTGCAAGAAGTTATCCAAATTTCGAAAAAAATGGTAATCCGTTGGAGCAAGGTCCGGGGAGTACGGAGGATGTCTTAGACTTTCCAATTGAAGCTCTTCTAATTTAGTAGCCGTCTGTTGCGCAGTGTGTGGTCTAGCGTTGTCGTGAAGCAGCAGTGGCGTGGAGCGATTGACCAGCCTAGGTTGTTTAGCCGCTAGCTTTTCCATCATGGTTTGCAATTGCTGACAATAGACATCAGCCGTAATAGTCTGGCCAGATTTGAGAAAACTGTAATGAACAATACCGGCACTAGTCCACCAAACGCTTACAAGTAACTTTTTTGGGGTTAATTTTCGCTTGGGGCAGGATTTGGCTGGCTGGCCAGGATCCAACCATTGCGCTGAGCGCTTCCGATTATCGTAAAGAACCCATTTTTCATCACAGGTAATGATTCGGTTTAAAATACCTTCATTATTGTGCCGGTTTAGTAATGTAACGCAGCAGTCGACGCGCGTTTGCCGGTTTGCTTCAGTCAATTCGTGAGGTACCCACCTTTCAAGCTTTTTAATCTTCCCAATTTGCTTCAAGTGAATTAAAACAGTTTTATCACTAACATCGCAGCCTGCAGCTAACTCGGACGTGGTTTGCGATGGATCCGCTTCCACAATAGCCTTCAACTCTTCATTATCAACTTGAGTCTCAGGCCGTCCACGGGGCTTGTTCTGCAGGTCAAAATTTCCAGAACGAAAACGTTGGAACCAAAAACGAACTGTGTTTTCTTTTGCAACACGACCGCCATACACATCATTCACCCTTCGAGTTGTTTCCGCAGCACTAGTGCCACGGCGGAACTCGTACTCGTAAATAATGCGATATTTTAAGTTTTCCATTTTGTAAAATGAGTGACGCAAACAGAAAAAAACAGAAGAAAAAAAACAAATGAATGACGATCATCGAAGCACAAATACATGAGTCTATAGCTGTACAAATTTGAATTTGGAATTCCTTACCAAAGAGGAGAAATTTGTGATTAAAGTGGCCAGTACGAAAAACGCCAATTTCATATGTAAGGACCTAATAGTATAAATAAATAAATAATGCTGGACAATACACACAGCATCATCTAGCCCCAAAGTAAGCAGAGCTTGTGTTATGGGTACTAGATGACTGATAAACTTAATACAATATATAACATAGATAGATATTTTTTATTATATATAGAAAATACCCAGAACACCCGGAACAAATATTTGCAGATCGTACAAACATTTGTCCCAAGGCGGGAATCGAACCCACAACCTTCTGCGTCGCAGGCGGACCTTCGCCCGCCGCGCCACATCGGTCGTCAGTATGTTTTAGATTTGGGGTATTTTTACCGGCATTATGTTAAATTGCCATTTCTTTACTTTTACACATCTTTTATTAAATTTGACTGATTCTTTTTAGCTTATTTTTTTTTTCCAATACTATGAAATGATTTTGACATGAAACTGAATCGATCGGCATCAAAAGATCGGCTTCAAAACGCTGCCAGCGCTTGACTTAACCCATTTTTTTTTATCCAAAATGGTTACTACAATTGTACATCTGATGTTTATTAAGAAAGTTTTCCTGTACCTCGTCTGTGTATGGGTACTGGACCAGTTAAAATATACTACACCTTACTACCAGTTTTCGATCCCCATAACGAGTCCTAAAAATAGGTACAAACGTTCCTTTTCTACTAACCCATCAGTAACTGTCTGCTGTGGGCCCTCATTGCACACCTCATTTCTTTCAGATCTCTACCACTTGCACTAAACTCCGTCCACGCGTTTATTTTCTTTAACTGAATGAAAGAATGCAATATGCCATAGGCTCTGTTTCTTTATAAAAATAGTGATGCGAATCTGTTCCGAGAGTTCCCTTTTATGCAACTCAATTGCGCAACTCAGTTGAGCAAATTGAGCAATGGGACCCTTCCATATCGAACTTATATTATTGTTCCCCATTGCTGAACGCAAGTTGCTCAACTTAGAAAACCCACAAAGTATAAAATGAGTAGGTATACCTAGAAAAATATCGGATATGACAGACAATGGTAGGAGGTCTTCTTGACAGCTAATGTCAAAAATTACATCTATTGCTAAAGATTTTTAGTCATTTCCAACCCTGCCTCTCAAAAACCACACTATGCCGTTCGACCTTTTCTTGGAAGCCAGACCTTGAACCACCTGTGGAGCATTTGTTTGTAGTGTTCCTTTTATTATACCAAGTAACATATCGTGTCGCAATTTGTAACCAGTTCTATATTTGAATGGAACATACGTGAATGTGTTCATAAACATTGTTTTGATATTGGTTTACTGCATCAATTTTGTGTTTTGGCGTCCGATACCGAGTACTTACTCGCCATTTCCTAGTGTCCTCGTCCAGCCATATAAAGAAAGAAAGAAAGAAAATCAATTTATTGGCTCACACATCAAAAAGGTACACAATAATATAAATAAAAATAAAGCTATGTAAACCAAAAAGGCCCAGCCGCAGCTTAATGTTGCTCAACAGAAAGTTGAGCAACGCTGGTTTTCTGGCAGGACCTTTGGTGCGTGCGTGTCTACACGGTTTACAGCAAAAAAAAAAAATAGTAATATGATAATTTATAGCTGACAATAAAATAAATAAACAAAAACTCAAAAATACATAAATAATAACATTTTAAATCATATCTTTCCAGTTGTCAGATTTGAAGGCTCACAATAAAACAAATTAGTTTAAAACATTGTTTATGATGGTCCAGTTATTGCTGAATCTGACTTACTTACTGTATTGTTTGATTATTGGTGCGATTCATTTTGAGAAGTCTGTTAAACCTCACCACTAAGCTTTTTTATTATTTTTTTGAGTTATATGTAAAATCTGTTTGTAAACATTACAGGCGATACGCGAGAACTGGAACCTCAAATACAGTGCAACCTACGTGCTTTGTCTCCTGCGTGATTCGGGAGTGAAGCCTCAGGAGACGGTCGGTGCTGCAGTGTCCGTGGTCGCCGCCACGGCCGTCGCGAAACCAGCTACCAATCTCCTTACAGTGCTGGACACTGAGCCTAGACCAGGCGTAGAGGTGAGAACACTATTCTCTGGCTAAACTCAAGATACAATGTTTATAAAAATAGCCCCCTTACTTATTTATAACCATAAAATCACTTGTTAATCTTTTAATAGAATTTGCACTAGGTACCTACCTACTTGTCGATTTTAACTCTTTTCTACAATGCTTAGTGCTGACAATAAAATTTCATCCTCATCACACAAAAATCCAAAATTCTCGATATTTTGAAGATTTTCGAGAATTTTGGATTTTTGTGTAATATTAAGTTGTTTACGAATTATTTTTAATTATTTCTGGGGAATGGCTCGAGTATGGCGTAGGCACAGACTTAGTTTCTGATATCTGTGGGTGTAGGCGTAGGCGATAACCTCCTCTCCATCTCGCTATTCTGCCCAATCTACATAAGTAAATAGAGGATTAGATGAATCTATGAGGTGCAGGCTTCTATGACACAAAAAAACTCCAGGTGACAGTTACTGCTTACCCTGAAGTATTTTACCCTGACCTTTGAACCTTTTATCTATTAATCTACACCCACACACTGCTGGGTACTAAGCCGCCCTCTATTGTGCATTTGTACCATTCTTTCCGGTCTCGTGCTACTCTAATCCTTCCCGGCTATTTTAAAATGTCGTGTAACCATCGGACCATCATTTGAACTGTCGCTCCACTCTCAATCACTAACAATCTTTCCCATGATTTAGATAACTCCTAAATGTTAAGAACTATCTAATAACAACAAATGAAGCTCACGGATGCTGCCCTGTTAACAGACTTCGAGCTTATATATACGGCTGAACAAAAACACAGATACAATTACAATCTTAATTTAAAACATTGATATACTTTATAAAAAAAATGTTTTTATAAGTATGTACATCATCTAGTGTTCTGAAATCGTATCTGTCAAACGCACTCATATATATCTCAAGATACAAGCATTTTTGCTTAGTTTGAGTTCCACTGGCACTGTACTGTATTATTATTGCATGTGTTTTTGGTTAATAAACGATTTATTATTATTATACAAGAACATTAATAAATTTTATAAAAACTAGTATTTTATAAAAAAAAACTAGATAGCGTTAACCTAAAAATAAATGTTTCATAGCGGCGGCGGCGATAGTATTTGCTCGTTACGAGTAAGTTCGTAACACATATTTTGTCGCCCGGGTTTAGGGCCTCGTTAAAGTCGTTTACACTCGACCGGTTTTACTGTCCCCGTCTATTTGCATTTTACCCTTTGTGACCGATACTAAAACACTAGTGGGCAGGCTAGGTAGGTTCTTTGTTGAAGCTACGGTGATATTTTCATAAGAGGTCTGAGTTTCCACCCTGAAGGCAAAGTGAAGTGAATTCGTTAAAAGCATTTTCAAGGGGTTGCAAAATCAGTGGTATTAAAATACTTGTCAAATATTGTTTCTATTTTAAAATGCTTAACAAGCCTCGATCGGTACTTTTAAATACCTATATTATAGACCACATTTTTTTTTCATAAGACAAAACGATTGATAACTGCTTATTTTTACAATTAGCGTAAACGTGTTGACCTCTCTGAAAATTATTATTTGTTTTTTTTTTCAGAATACCCTCCACATTTGCGTAAAACCGTTCCACTACGCTTACTCGCGGGACGACTGGCTGGTGGAATGGTTCGAGCTGAACCGAATGTTGGGAGCGAGTCATTTCTACATGTACAATGAGTCGCTCAGTGCGACAGTCAGCTGTTTGCTGGAGCATTATAGGAAGCAGGGACTTATCACGCTGCTGCCGTGGAAACTGCCTATCGTGTCAAAGGTGGAAATAAGGTAAGTTTTTTGACCGTTGTAAATATATAAATACGAGTATAGGCTTCCTCATCGATTTCGATAACCGCGACCTTAAAGACTACGGATTCCTTTTTCTATCATGAGCTCTTATATGGCTCGCTTGACCGATCTTAGTCTAGCGAGTGGTAAATAACTCATCGTTGTAAAAAACACAAAAGTATCTACGATAATTATTTATCTTTATATTTCTTAGTTTTGCTTACGGTGGGTACTTCAGTGTGCTCGGCAGGCCTTGAGCCATATGGTAACTGGAGGTAGGTGGAACCAAGTGCAAACTTGGCGGAGTTTTTAACCCTGAAAGGCTCTCGGCTTTTTAGAGATTTTTAAAATTTTGCGTAATTTTAACTAGGTGTTTAGTGCTGCTACTAAGCCTCTGCTGTCCGTCCGTCTGCCACGTTATGTCTCATGAACCGTGAGAGGTAGACAGTTTAAATTTTCAGGTAATGTGTATTTCTCGCTATAACAAAAAATAATAAAAACAAAATAAATATTAAAATTAAAGAGGGCTCCCAATACAACAAACATATGTTTTTTGGCAATTATTGCTCTTTTTTGTCAAGGAACTACTGAACTTGAACTACAATAGGTAGACACATGAAACTTTCTATAATTAGGTAACATTTCAACTGTAACAATAACAAATAAATACAATTAAAATTTAAAGGGGTCTCCCAACAAGTGAAAATTTAATGTTCTTTGTAAAAGATGCCTGATTTTTACGGTACGAGTGCGAGTCGACTCGCACTTGGTGGTTTATTTTGTTCAAAATAACACGTCTCACAATATTATATATTACATCTGGCATGTTAATACCCATACTATTCAAATCAATATTTACATGACATCTAGGTAAATAAAGCAGCTATGGGCATGCAAAGAGATAAAAAATTAAAATTTCAATTTTGGATTGAATTAAAAAACAACTTAGACCTACCCCCAGTATATGGCACACGGTCTGCCAAACACCCTTATAATTTTTGGGCTTTGGTGCTAGATGATGATTTCTGAAAATGTGCAGAACTAGACTAGAGAGTTTATTATTTGACGCACTCACTGCCCAGTCTCCGCGCGGTCAAACCCGCAGGGGCATCTATGGTCCACTGAAAAATCTATCAACAAAAACTCGCTGCTATGTTCTAAGCAATTCGTAAAGTTTAAATTTTCAAGGGAGAAAAAAAGATAACTTTCGTCAAAATAGTATAATTCTGTTTCTATTAATTCATATCATGACTGAGTTAAATAAAACGCAACGAATGACCGTCACTAAAAAGCAGGTCATTGTTCGTCACGCCTTTTAATCCTTAGCGGAATTAAATCTGATTGTTTGGTTATACCGATTTCAGGCGTCAACATCAACGAATTAATTAAATCCACTGAGTTATATGTACTAGGTACGTACTAGAGAAGCTATTCCAAACAAAAAACTTATTGTTGTCATCCAGCAAGTTGCTGGATGACAGCGGGGGCCTGCGCGCGGCGAGCGCTGCAGCGCTAAAACTTAATATGTTTTAGATGATGATGACGACACGTTATGACGACTTAGATGTTATCTAAGTCGTCTAACCAAACTAATCAAACATTCAGCGCTAGATTGCCTATAGGTATAGAGTATAGTTTTGACTTGACGCTTGACACGTTTTGTTCAACCCTATAGATTTTATACCGCGCAGAGGTGCCGCAGTTTTTGTTCCTACAATACTTCGTAAGAATTCATTCTCTATTTTAAAAAAATAATAATGAAACAATTAAGCTAACTGCAGACTGTTGCAAACAATCAACAGCTAGCTCAACTGATCCATATCAATACCAGTCGGAAGCGTCCCCAAGACGCTGGCTGCATTGTCCCGCTGGCTGTATAGCAATGCTAATGCGCTGCGCCCACAGATATCAGAAACTTTGTGGCTCCGCCAGATACCCACCAGCTCTTGAGTCACGCGTCGCGTCGACCAGACGCGTATGATTATAATGGCGTATATATTTATGAAAAATTATTTTCTATCTGTTGTGGTATTACGATATTATTACCTATTTATTCACATAATACAACAAATAATTTTACTTACTTGAATACTGAATTATTACTTCTCGTTATTTACGTCCAGGATTTTCGTATTAGCGTGGCTCCATACGCACATTACGCACCCACGCTGCATGAATTTATTTATTTATTTATTTATTGATTGAAGAAGATAGAAGTTTACAGCTTAAGAACCAAAGCACTCACTATCTTATGCTAATGACTATAAATCTAGGTTATAACTTAAATATACTAAAAGACTTTTAACTATCCCACTTAGCTTGTCGTGGAATATGTCGACATGCTGGAACTCGTGCACGAACTCGTTCAGTAGATGAAGTGCCCGAACCGTTGGTGCGTTGTTTCCGTGCTTGGTTCGGAGGGCGAAGCCACCGAACAAGCGATGCCGCCGACGAGTACCCGCGCGCACGTAGTTATTTGGTACAAAGATATTGATTCTACTCAACACACCCGGATTATTTACTTTATTGTGTAATATAAGATAGTAATGGATTCCCAGCTGTAGCTTACGTCTTAGCTCCAACGTATCCACCCCTACCATTCCAGATACAAATAGAGATGGATAGAGATATGGATAGTATCCATGCTGCCTTTTATACACGTACCTACAAAATTTACGCTGTTTTCTTTCCAGCATCAATGTATATTTTGCTTCACGCGGGTCCCACACTATGGCGTTATACTCTAGCTTACTGCGGACAAAAGCATTATATAACATGATGGGCACCCTAGGATCTAAAAATTGCGCAGCGGTTCTCATGATGAATCCCAAGATTTTACTCGCATTCTTGCACAAGGAAATCACGTGCTTGCGAAAGTCAAGATGTGAGTCCATAACGAGCCCTAGATCACGAATCTCATCAACTCTATCCAAGACCCCACCGTCTAACGTATACGTATGAATGTCGAAGCCACACTGATGTAAGGTATACGGATTGCAGTACAGTTCAGTCTAACAAAGTGAGTGTTAGGAATGCGCATTCTAGTGTGTAGTACATATGTACATATCGATGATTAAATCACATTGTTTACCTACCCATTGTTGGTACCTATTGTTTTACCTTGACTGTTCTATCAGTGTTGTACATACAACTGTTATAGGTCTAATATTCATAGATAGTTACATTACCTCTATAATAAGGACGTGGCAAGGGCACAAAGAATTGTTAACAAAACTAGACTTATTTTACTGATTTGAAGTAAGAGAAACCTTTTTAAAACTTTCGAGATATGTTAACTTACATAAACCACAGACAAACAAAAAGATACGCGATCAATAAATACTAGGTACTGGACATATTCACAGGTCTCTCTGTGAATCTGGCCCCAAAATATGCAGAACTTGTTTTATGGTCATAAGTAATGGGTACCAGACCCATAAGTAATGGGTACCAGATGACCGATAATCGCACCTAGACCTGGAATACTTGCAGATCATAAAATATACATACGCTTAAGCTATTGAAAATTCTTTATTGCACACTCAAATGAAATAATTGTTGTGAATTGTTAAATTCACATTATAAAACTTAAACACAAAGTGATAATTGGCGATTTTATCGCTCTAGAATAGAATAAAATAGCATTTATTTCAACACACACATAAGTCAGTACATAGAAAGCTTACAAAACTAAATAAAGAACATGGATGTGTATACTAAATTACAAATGGTGGACGTCAGATCGAGTTTTGCCCCCATGACCCTGTGTCGAAATAGGTGTTGGCTCAGCATGTGCTGAGCGATCTCTAGGTCCTTAAATGGATACCCGAAATAAACTATCTAACTATCTACTCAGCCCGTGAGCACCCACTGCTGGGTATAACTCTCCTCTCCATTACGCCATTCTGTCCGTTCCTATACCATCCCAATCCACACTTTCCGGCTATCCATACGGTGTCTTCTGAACATCGGACTGGTGGTCTGAGTCTTTGTCTTTGATGTAACTATTTCTTTATTAAAATTTCCAGAACAGAAGGTCAATTCGCAGCGTTCAACGACTGCCTATACCGGTCTATGCAGAACGCTGGCTGGATCCTGGTGATAGACGTGGACGAGGTGGTGATACCGCGGCGAGAGAAGGAACTGCCAGCCATGTTAGCTGAGCTGAGGGCGAGCTATAAGCCTGCGTCGAAAGTACCCTCGGCTTTCATGTTCAGGAACGCTTTCTTCTACGTGCGGTGGGAGGTAGGCTTATACGCTGTAGTTAGTTAAATTCGATGAGGATTGTAAACAAACCACAATAATGTTACACAATGGGCAGTTAGACAGGTTGGCTTGTTTAGATGGGAGTGTATGGCCAAATCCGGAACCAGAAGAGTGAGGGAAAAAACGTGAAAGGAATCATGGGCAAAATTTTTTTTTTTTTAATAAAACTTAACAAAGATTTCAGTTAAATCGACGATATTAGGTAGAAAGACAGCCTTTTTGCCGCAAGAGTGGCATGGTTTATTTATCATATCTTTCTTACCAAATGTCAACCCATTATTGAGTGGCTTTATGTGCCGTGTCTAATTTGATTATCAGAATTCATCAATATCAATTCTGGTGGTGGTTCGGAGGTGTTCACTCCAATGAGTGAACACCTTTCTCTAAATTGTTTCTTCATCACTTTTCTATCAAAGGTCTTAAGAACATTTTATCTTCGTTTTACAGGACGACTCGGCAGCAACCGCGCCGTTAACAACTGCCCGGAAAACGCGTCGGTGGTTGACGCCGCACGCGTATAAAAACCGCAGCAAATACGCGGTGCGACCGCGCGACGCGGTCGAGCTCGGCAACCACTTCATATGGGAGCTTGCGCCTGGCTTTTGCTCCGTGGGTGTGCCCACCGACCGGGCACTGCTACATCATTACAGGGTACGCACTTGTTTCTAGTCCCACTGGTCATCAACCATTTGATATATGAGCTGTCGCCTGGCTTCTGCTTCTTGGGTGTACCCACCGGCGACTGGGCGGGCACTGCTGCATCATTATAGCGTACGCACTTGTTTCTATCCCCCCTCCCACTGTTTGTTAACAGGAATAGACCATGAACACTTTTATAAGCTTTTGGCGATAAAGTTTTTTTCAAGCGACCAATAAATAAATAAAAATTCCGTCCCGTCGTCGTCTGATGACCAAAGTTTTAAGTTCGTCTGGTCTTATTTGGAAAATTCTTTCATTGAGTTCTTTCATTCCTTGAGTGCTCTAAGGTACTTTTGATCCCGGCACCATGTGATCTAATCCGAGAGGCTTGTGTTTTACAATCTGAACTGCTTGTTGCAGACTGCCTGCGAATTCGGTGGCACGAACTGTTTAACAGTGCCATCGACAGTCGACAGGACAGCCCACAGGTGGACGGACGATTTGATGAAACGTATCAACAAGGAAAAGCAAACCATGTCGTCTATGTGCCTAGCGTAAGAAATTTTGCCATTTAGACTTTATAGATATTAGGCGTTTTGAAGCGCGTGCTTTGGTAACGCGCGTTTTGACAACTGCTTACTCCGATACATCCGTGCACACTCAAACACGCGCTTCTATTCAAGCGCACTTTTGGATATGTTCGGCTGTATCGGTACCAACGCGCCGAACGCAACGCCAACGCCCAAAGTGTCTCCTTTAAGTAACTACCTACTACATAACGATATAAAATTACAAAAGTGAAAAAATTATAATAGCAACCTATTCTACTTAAAACTAGTTAAACTAGACTAGACATTACCTTACAGATTAAACTTGACCTATTAGTACGATATTAGGGACCCAATTCTACTAAAGTTTACTATATTATCTTCATCGTCAATCATCAAATGTTTTCGTCGCGGAATCGCCACCGTATACATGTTGTGATATTGTACGGCGATTCTGCGACGATAGCATTGTGATAGTGAAGCGATTGTTATATAAGCATTGGGCCCCAGGTAAAGTAAATTGGCATAATAGACTGCAAAAATTTATAATGATTGAGGTAATTGTATTGTAGCTAACTTACGTAAGAAGTCAAAAGTTACAATTATTTCAGTAAAATTAAAATGAATGCTGGCTGCAGACATTTCTTAAAAGAAGATGTCATGATTTATTTATTTATATAGCCAATAGACCTTCGTTTGACCACTATATTAACGATGGAAAGTGACGATGTGGCCGATGGTGAATCACGAAGGTCTAGAAGACACCTAATCACTCTTGTAAAGAGATCCAAGTTGTAATAATATCCAAAGAAAACCAATGTACCTACGTGTGTGTGTGGAATCTATTCCTGACAATATGGCGTCAGTTATTTTCGTTGAGCGTAGCTTAAGTCATGATTTGAAAAAATAGCTACAGACTGAGAGCACACGCTTGTGATTTTATCCCGATAGCGTTGTGTTGTAAAATTTTGGCAGTTTAAATTTACGATAACTAAGTCGAAATCAGTAGTTTTTTGAATACGTTAAAACGCGTTAAAAAGCTGCGATCTATGGCCAAAAATTAATAATTTGTTTATTTACTATAAAGAGAGCATGGATTGATTGTACAGTCGATGTAAATATAATTCCGTAACATTAAGTACCTATTACTTGTAATCACTAATCGCTAGACCAAAACCAACATATTAATCATGATCTTTTTATGAAAATTTATATAATTTTTTTGCTTTATTAATTATCATAGAGAAAAAATGTGCCATTTTGAGTGTTGTGTTCATAAAATTCTGATTTGCTCATAACAATTTAATGAAATATTAACTATTGCCACTATTAGCTTAATCTACCGACCAATAATAGATTATTTATATTTTTGCACCATAGTCATGCCAGAGCCATTTGTATTTTCATGCATTTATTTTCAAATATTTTTTTTACAGTTTGTTACTGTAAACCTTTTCATAGTTATTTTCGTAACCAAAACTCTGTATTACTAGTACATACCTATTAAATAAAACTTACTGTACCTAGCTAACGAATAATAATTAGATAAGATTTTATATTCAAACGTAAAACACATCATAAAATAAGTACATAAATTATAACGTATCAAGTAACTTAGAACCTAAGCAGCTAAGCATCATTGTTATTGTGTAAATATTCGTGAACCTGAGTACCATGACTTACGTAAAATACTGTTTTAAGAACCTATTTTCTAAGCAGTTTTACTGTACATAGACAATATTATGTTTACAAGATACGTAGGGATATTACGTACGTAGATTATAGTACTTACAATTTGCTACTGACAAGTGCTTGTCTTCAATTATTTACATACCTACGTACTACCAGTGTAGGTAACATATGTATATTTACACTTAAATATTGTCCAAAATATAAAGATCCCAGAAATCTTGACATAGTCTCATAGTCTTATGAGTTACCTAGAGGCCTATATGAAAATTGCAAAATTGTACCTATAACTAATGAATAAAACTTTTAGATATCCCAGGTTTGATCCAAGTTATAGTTGTACTAAAGAACATATCAATAAAATCATTATTATTGTTATTTCAAAAATAAACTGCTATGACCTACAAAAAGAACTGACATATATTTTTTGTCAGTAGAAATTATGACTGCTGCACTTATAAAAATACCATCTCACTTATAAAATAGTAAGCATTTCAATTGTATCTTATGTCAGAAGTTACTTAATACAGAGTTACCTATAAGTACTTGTGTTTTGCCACATTTGCTATGAATAATATAATGTTTAGGTAGAAAATACCGTCGTCTATAATAAAATAATAAAACTGTAAAATACTATTGAATGTAAGTCTTGTTTAGGAATTTTACTTGCATAATTTGACTTTGCAAGGTCCTTATAAATATTTATATTAGATAGATAGTTACTTGTGAAATGGTATCCGCCGTAAAATTGCATTTTTTAGTTTTATGCTATTTGTTTCCAAAATTATCAAATAATTTCATTATTCTAAAAGAGAGTAAAAATGTGTAGTCTCATCGAAAGGTCACGTCACGTGACGTCATAATAGTATCCTACTTAGATCTAAATCATAATAAAAAATAGGGATTGATACTTGTCTTATTTGTTTCATTGTTCTGCATAATTCACTATTGTTATTTTTTTTATTAATGAAATTCTATTTTTAATCATTGTGCGAAGGGAATTAGGCTAATTTTACACCTAGTATCTTTACAAAATTACTCTTATAAATACCAAAGTAGTTTATATGACAATTGATATTTAATTTTAGTGGCAAAAGCATATTTTGTGTGTATATATATTTTATCTGTGATGTCTATTTTAGAAAGTTGTTCGATGAATAAATGATTTGTTAGCAGAAGTCAATGGCGTTATCTCTTTAATAACATTTCGCTGTTATTATAACCCCCCCCGTAGTTCTAAGCTCAACTCAATGAAGTGAATATAACGAATATACATTTATACAGGGTGTCTTTTGCCAATGGTACAAATAACGACCAGAATTCAACGAATTTTCAATATCCTTTAAATCCTTTAAAATTCAAGTTGTTCTCTTAGGCTTTATGCACACAGAACAACATAAGTTGAAGAAACTGTCAACTTTTAATATATTTCGTATAAACTTAGAAGATGTTTATAATGAAAACAGCGAGTTGCGAGTTGCCTGTAGCCGAAATAGTAGCTGTGTCTGCATAGCGCCATACGGTTGGTCTCTTACTAAAACACTGTATCAGAATGGAGAAGACACACTTATTATCTATAATACAAAAAGCATCGAACTGGGTCCTGAGAGTTCGGTTTGACGATAGTATCGAGACGTCACGATTTCCGTAGTTCCGTTTCCGCATACTATCGTGATAGATACTATCATCATACCGAACTCAGCTTTAGTAACTAAAACACTTCTCACGGCTCTGGTACTGCCATCTGCAAAATAATCGCTTAAGCTGGCGTAGTAAACCTAAGTAAAACCGCTTTTGATACGCCGTAGACGCTCTACGGCGTAGCGTTGCAAACCGGCGCGCGGCGGCGTAGTATCACAGAGTTCGACAAGGCGAATTACTGCCACTTAAATCACTAGATGGCAGTACGTGGATAGCTACAAAAACAAAGGAGAACAAAATATGTTATAGAATTTAGTGGATATAAAAACTTTTTTACCGAGTGCTAGCACCAGTATAGCGAGTTATAAAAGTCGCCTATCTTTACATTTAGAGGCCACTAAAAGCACAGAAGCAGACAAAGTAATAAAAAAAAATTGGAAAGAATTATATTCAACGACTATGATTAAATTTATATTTAGTTTAGTAAAATAAGCCAATTAAGAGAAACTTGTAAATAGCCTTTTGTTACAAAAACAAAATGACTTCGCTCGACTGTCGTTTACCCTTTTAACTCTGAACAAATACAGGTGGGACTGTTGTTTTAACCTATAATTTTAGGCGGGTTTATAATTTATATTTCAGCAGCGTCACAAATCACCGAAGATAAGGCCTCGGCCACGGTGCCCGACGTAGGTACTCGCATGACTACTGTGCCCAATTAACTCGAGGCATTGGGACGTAAGCCTCCCTGTTTACTTTTTAAACAACTTAGATGATACGCAAATATTTGCCGGCCAGTGGTAATAGGTTGTATCAAGTTTAGCGTGCTAATTTTGTTTGTTTTCGGGAGTCCTTTGTCCTCCATTTAAGGAGTTTCGTACTTATATGTAAGCAATGTAAAGCCCGGAGCCCAAAATAGCCTAAGCTGTTTTGGCCTCTGCGGATAGGCGAGAAAAGCTTAATTTAGGGCTTTTGCGATGCGTATTGTACAAAAACGAACCTGTAAGTTAACATATGTATATACTAATAATACATGTGTAGGGATACATACATATGTATATACTTATATGTATGTAAAATAGAAATTTAGTTGATAACAGTTCAGGTATTTTCAAGCCAGTAGGTAGGTAATTTGAACCAATTCTGATAAATCCTTTTAAAACACAATTGATTTATTTGTTAAGTCAAACCACATATAAATATGACAGCGAATAAAATAATTACCAAGAATTGCATATGCAATTGTTGACGTTTGTTTTAACACAGTTGAGTAAATATTTACTCAAACGCGTTAGCAGTCTCATGCAACTTTATGGCAGAGAATATAATAATGTTATTGGTTTGCTTGCTATACAATACCCTAAGCTGCTTTAAAGTTATTTAAATAGAATCCACTATTTATGTAGGCATGGAATTTATCAGGGTGATAAATTTTCCAAAACAAACTTTAAATAAACCTTTGGCTCATAATTATGTCCTTCTTTGACACTACATTTTATAGTATTTTGTTGCGGTATAGGTAATTACAATAATTTTGTTGTTATAGTGTGTAAGCCACAAGGTATTTATCTTTTTTTTTATTGGTTTATTATTTGATTTCATAGCTACCTACAAATACTTCGTAGTCACATAAAAGTTTCGCCAAACTGAATACAAAAAATCTTCGGTATTGCGTAAGAATAAGAGTAGAAGATTGTATGAAAACGTTTTCCTTGAGCAATAAAAACATAATAAAAAGCTTTTATCGTTCTTTTGTACATCAGAAGAAACTTTTCATTGCCTTTTAAACACATTTTTATTGATCAGCCGAAAAAAGCCTAAATTTTTCTTTTATTTTGTTATTAAAGTTTCACCAACACATTTAAAACAAACTAAGATAAGCTCCTTGCAACTTTCAACTTGTAATTCATGTTTCTAACAAAACACGACTTTATTTTTAGGAATTACCTTTTCAAACTATGATAATAAGAATTAACGAAGACAATAAAATACTCTTTTGACAATACTTGGCAAGTTGATCGGTGCAACTATGCCTTACATTCCGGAGCAAGTATTTTCGTTTCGGAGTCACTATAAATAACTGAAACTACGGCAAGTGCCGTTTAAAACTACTCCTAGCTGCTGAAGAGCTTACTTCCGTTCGCTGAAGTGGCTATAATAAATACAGCCTGTGATTTTACTTCGCTGTGCGCGAATGAAGAAATTTACATAAATCTTATATTTTAAAACTTCTCCTTTGGCGTTTGTTTGTTTGTTTGCAAATATGTACACGGATGAAATTATTCTAACTGTATCTATTATTTTAACTTCTTCTATTGTTCGTGGTGGTGGATGGCACAAATTTCAAGTGGCTGTACGCTGTACTGTGTACCCTTTATTAGAGGATAAAATCTGGTTACGGATGATCACGAAAATCAGACCGCAGTTTATAAGTAAAAAATATATACTCGTATTTCAGACTATCTTCTACCCGTGGCATATAAAAAACACATACCAAGCCGCGGGCAGGGCTGTTTTTGGGATAAAGGTAAAGCCTAAATGTTAATCCAGGCGTAGAACTACATATATGCATAATTTCAGCCCGATCAGTTGTTTCAGCTTAAAAAGTTAACAAACATCCAAACATCACAACAAATGCGGGTTGGGGATCTAATACCTATGTACATACCTAATAAATAAGTAAGCATAATGGTTGTTACTTCTTCACGCCAAAACTACTGAGCGAACTCAGTTCTAGGCCTGGAATAGGCATAGGCATACTTTATCCCATAAATCAATTCCCATGGGATAGAAATAACCTTAAAACGTTTCCATAAAATAAACGCGTGGCAAGCCGCGGGCAGAAACTAGTAGTTTTCATAATTGAATGCCACAAAACCTGTTTTGATTTTTAGGGTTTCGAAGATCGGATATCGATTTCGACACCCTTATAGTATCGCTTTTTGTGTCCTTGTTTCCGTCTTTAATATCTCAGCAACTGCAGCAGCAAATAACTTGAAATTTGAAATCATAATACAATTCGTGCGCTTGTACAGACCATAGGAAAAAAAAAAAAAATTTTTCAGTACAAGTTGTGATGTCGAAATTTTAAGAAGCCTACAAGGTCAAGTGGGGTATCAAATCAAAACAGTTTTTGAATTTTCTGTAGGTTACATACTTTTTGAAATATTTTGAAAAAAGTCAATAATTACCCATTCCCCCTATCTCCGAAGTTTGCAGAGCGATCCATCTGAAATGTATGTAGCGTTTGTAGATATGGATCTATATTTTGCAAGAAAAAAAAAGATGATTTTGTTTTCAAATGGGGGGCCTATACCTGACTGTTTGGGGTATCAAATCCCACACAGTGAAGTACGATCTCATCAATCTTATGTGTCTAATGTAATTGGTTGTAATTAATCGTATTAGTTACTAAATAAATAAATACAGATACAAAATACTTGATCTCAAAACAGTTTTTGAATTTTTGTAGGATTTATACTTTTTGAGATATACTGAAAAATGTTGAAAATTTAACCATTACCACATTCCTATTATTACATTCCTTCTTTTTTTGGTAACTATTCAGTCTATAACCGGTACCTATAGTAAATATTGGTATACTTGACAAACGTTCGAAACGGCGCGTGAGTCACACTCGCACTTGACGGATCTTGTTTTCTATTTGGATTCCTACTTTTAGATTTCGCACGTATTTCTGGAAACATAAAATTTAATAATATCATGACAGGCATTCCCAAGTTATGAGATAATTTCACGAAAATTATATATTTTTACTTTTTTGAAAGCTTGAAGGCTGCTCAATCCCCTGTCATGGAGGAGTGTGATGTCGGTAAATCGACTAAAGTTTTTTTGTCTGATCAAAGCTTATAGTATTTCGGTTTCAGGGCTCGCTATTTATTGTGACAGACAAATGTCGCTTCAGTCCGCTAATCCTTGAAGCTATGGCGTGCACTTTTGGTTCTCTGCCAGATAAGTTTTTATTCTATCCAAGGTACAGTCACTGACAGACTAAAGGCTTATAATTTGAAATCCTGTTTTAAACTTGTTAGTCTAGGAGTTTTAAAGCGAAACGGGGAATTTGTAAACATTGCACGCCACGTAATCAACCTATTGTTTTGCTTATAATTGTAGTCTATGTTTCTATAAAAACACACAAACAAGAACCAACTAGATAAACTAGATTGGTATATATTCGCCACACTGCAGGAAACTACCCACTTTCTATATACATACCAAGCATTCTGCTCTGCCTTTTTATATCTACATTACTATCAAAAAGATAAATTCACTTACCCATAAATACTCAAATAAATGTGGATTATTACATTGATCTCAATAATTACCTAACAACCAGACGATTCACAAAGTACTTATCACGTGTTCTTATTACACTCACAGTACCATAGTAGGTACCTACATAATTAGCAATGTTGACGTTGACTGTACCTGCAGTAATTTCTGTGTTGGTACTTGTGAATAAAACTTTAAGCACTTTGCAATTTTAAAGGCTTATTCCTGGTTTAATTTCGTAAGCTGTATTTAGCATTCTTGGTACTATGCTTTGCGAACTTTCCACAGACAATTCATATTCACATCTTTAAAAGCAACTTTGGTCTACGATATATTAAATAGTAAGTACTTTAGTACATTTTGTGAAAAATAAATAAATAAAGTATGTTAGTGGACTAAGCACTACAGGAAGTCTTTTGAAAAATATATAGGTACAAGATGTTTGGTTTTGGCACCCACATAATTTTGAGAAGTTGGGGGGTCATGGACTACATTTCTCCGGTAGAATTAATATCCTAAGTATCACGGTTGCTGAGTGACCTGGATAAAGTAGATATAAGTCAACTTTATCCAGGTCATTCGTGCATCACATTTTATCTAATGTTAAAATATGTAAGGCGTCGATGCTGTAAAAGATTTATGTTGGCAGAGGCTCAAAAGCTACGAATAGTACCTTCATATCTACTGCCAATTTCGCGATTGGTCTAAGTGCCCGAGGACAGATGGAGATACGGCGATGTACGAGTTGACCCTAATCCGAAAAACTGAGCACGTTGTTTCGTATCATTGTATTTAGGTACTGTCGTTTTCTTTTTCCTCTTTCCAGAAGCTTTTTCTTTGAATACTTAGTTACAGAGGCAGGAAAATCCTTTGAATTTAATGTTTTATGCTTAGGGATTCTCAATGCTGGTTCAAGTGTCGTCAGGGTCAATGATGATTTCAACATACGAATTTCAAACATTGTAAATAGGTAGTAAGGTAACTGAAGGAAAATCTACGTGCCTTTTGTGCAAATTTCCGATAAATCTGAGGCTCTCCGAGGCCCTCTACGTGTCCCTACTGATGACCAATGTCGACCCACCAATATCTTCATAAATATAAAGATCAAATTCTCAGCACAATAGGCCTCCTTTCGAACGTAATTCGGCGTAGTGGAAAAAGACCTTTGAGAAAAAATATCAACAGGAAAATACATTGAGCCAGGCAGGAAAGCTAATATTAAATCACCTGCGCCCTGTTTGTGCCAGTTAACAAACCATCTGGGACATTTTTACAAATATCACTCGTGAAATCCTTATTCCAGCTGGTTACTTACTTCCGTAGCCGTCTCGCGGGTCAATTTACCAGCACGTATGTAGATAGTTACACCTGAAGACTGACAAATCTCATTGTAATTGTACCTACCAAGTAGAGCTTCCTCTCCAACTAGAATGCTACAGGTTATAACTACAGGGTTATTAAATATAGGTTATTGAAATTTTCTCTAAACCTTTGAATTGGGGATTAGCCAAAAAAGTTTTATCAATTATGCTGCATAAGCCTTATCATATGCATAAGCCTAAAAGTGAGCAAAGTGTCTCCCATCTATAAAGGTAAGGGTAGGCGAGAGAACATGGATAGCTACAGGCCAGTCTCGATCATACCAGCTATTGCTAAAATTTTTGAGAATGGGCTGAGCAGCTGGCTGGTGAAGTACTTGCTGTTGACGGAAGCCCTGTCGCCCCGGCAGTACGCGTACCGCGCCAGCTACTCCACGACGCCGCTGACGCGTGAGGTGGTGCGGCGTGTGCTGGCAGCGCGCGAGCAGAAGCTGCAGGTGGCCGTGTTGTGCTGCGACCTGTCTAAAGCCTTCGACGTGGCCAGCCATGCCGTACTTGCTGCCAAAATGAGCTACTATGGGATCGAGGGGGCTTCGTTCGCCGTACTCACGGAAATGATGCGTGGGCGATCACAAATTGTTGTCGAGGGTACTGAGCGGTCTGAGCCCCTCTCCCCCACCATGGGAGTAGCGCAGGGGTCATCCGTCTCAAACATAATGTTCTCCCTCCTCCTGAACGATCTGCCTGGAGCGGTGACCTCCGCGGAGACCCTCATGTACGCAGATGATGTGGCCGCGATCGTCACCGCAAAGTCCGTAGACGCGCTCGAGGAGAAGCTGAACGAGACGGCCGGCCTACTGTCTGGATGGTTCAGGATGAATGGGTTGGCTCTGAACCTAAGTAAGACCCACTACCTTCATTTCTGCCTATCTGGCAGAGCGACGAGACGGCTTGTAGTCTATGTAAACGGAACGGCCATCAGCCAATCCGAAGCCACGACGTTTCTTGGTTTTGAAATGGACAGAGCCCTTACTTGGGAGAGCCATATAGATAAAATTTGCGGGAAGTTAGGGAGTGCATGTTTCGCGCTCCGACGGGTGGCTCGTGTGGTTCCGGCAGAGGTGGCACGAAGCTGTTACTTCGCAACAGTTCACTCGGTGCTACAGTATGGTGCTGAGCTATGGGGGCGCGCTGCTGACTGGGAGCGTGCCTTCCGGATGCAAAAACGAGCCATACGCACCTTAGTTAACATAAGACGTGACGTCTCCGCCAGACCACATTTCAAAGAACTAGGCATACTTACACTGCCCAGCATTGTGATAATGCAGGTGGCGGTGTATGTTCGTCTGAACCTGGATGAGTACATGAAGAACGGCGACACCCACTCGTACGGCACGCGGAACGCAGGAAAGCTCTCGATTATTGCCCGCTCCCTCACGAAGTCCTCAAAGTTGACTCACGTTATGGGTCCGGCAGTGTACAACAAACTGCCAGACTCTGTCACAGCTGATAGCAGTCTAGCTAGCTTCAAGTTCCGTTTGAAACGTTGGCTTATCGAGCAGAATTTCTATTCTTTAGGTGAACTACTCGAGAAAAAGGAGACTACTGATAAGTAATTTTGTATTATTTTATGTACCGGCGAGATTGACTTTGTAATAATTTATTAATGTTTATTTAATTGCAATTTAGAATTATTTAAGAACTTGTATACAATTTGTATACTTATAAATATGTAGTTATTGACATGTAAATCGGCTTTATAAATAAATTGTATTTCTGTATTTCTGTATTTCTATCTTGCCGTTCTGATTCACCCACTAATTGGCAACTATTAGCAGGATAATCTTAAGTGGGAAACTTGGCGAATTTGATTCATAAAAACAGTGGAAGGCGACATAACGGCAGTGGCAGCCACCAGTGGGAGCAATAAGCGGCCAACTTGCTACGGCCGTGCACATGAAACTTTGACCATAACGGAGGCCTTCCGCGATTAAAGTAATATCCTACAGGGCAAGTTCTGTGCACCCGCTCTGCACGTTAGTAATGTACAACATTCCTCTAAACTACTTGTTAAGCGTCGCTTCCGTAGAATTTTACTCCAAGATTGCATTCTGTTGGATGTTTAGATCGCGAGGTATGCGACAATATTTGTACTGTAACATTTTATTCAGTAGTACTAAGTTAAAACGTTATATAAAAAAAAAGATTGACTAAAGTAAATATTCAAGTTGTTGTTATGCTACTAGTATATGCGAATATTCGCATCCTTTGTAGTCTCAAACAATTTGACCCACAGTCACAAATAAAATCGAGTATTTGTGTTTCGCTGCTGAACCTCAGTTTCGCACATTCGGGTCTGCCGCAGCGTAGTAAAAAGATCCCTTTACGGCATTCCTAAGTAGATTGGCTTGTAAATGAAGGTTATACAGGTACGGGCTAAAATATCAGCGCAATTTGACAACGCAACCCGTTTCAGTCAAACGCTCCACAAAGCGGAACGAGTGAAATGTTGCCAATAAAAAAAGGTCAAACGGATGGCCTCAGGCTTGGTGAGTCTCGGTTTTCAATATCTCACGGCTCTCGCAGGTAGGGCGTGGCGATGGCTGGGAACCTGTCGTATACATCCTCATTTTGCCCGTCAATCGCCTGTTCGCAATCCAGCACAAGTTCAAAACAATAACCTTTGTGTACTGCTCTACCCGTAGCTTAATTTACCAAGTAATTAAAACAAGAATGAGGTTGTTTTCAAAGCGAGTACACAAAGTACAGTTTTGACACAGAAACGTTGCAGTCTCGAAAGTTTCAATCTCTTACATTTGATAAATTGAAGCTGCGTTGTAAGAGCGAGTGCCGAGATCACGATACCTTGATTAGTTGAGTTCATCTTTTGTTTCTAGTTACTCCAACACTGTAACAAATAAAGCTTGAGCTTTAGTTCAACTTATGCTGTGGAAGCCAATATGATTCCTATTTCTGGCGTACCTAATCTATCTATCCATCAGTCTATTGCATAATCGTGTGAGTAAATCAATGATGTGCCTTAATTTAGATATATCGGTTGGTGCAACTTGCATCCGACGTATTAACAGAAGGGTCTATCGCTATGAAATACTGCCAACGCAGAGGCGGTGTTAACTCACTCGAGATGTAGATGCTTTATGAATTTGTGACTGGCTACATATTCTTGTGGGTCTAATATCTTTTGTTTTGGTTCATAATAAAATATATAGTTATAGTTATAGGTACGTGTACGTACGCAGTTAAGTTTTTTTTACCTTTAACCTTTATTATATTAAATAATAGCTTTAATATATTAAAATCAAGTTTGTATTTCGATGAAATAAGGTGCAGCTTTAGAACAAAATCAAATTCAGTAAAACCTATGTTATGTTTTCAAACCGAAAATAGTTTTCTGATATTGGGATGTGGCATTTATTAGATAAAAAAATAAACCGTGCAATGCGTGATTCGTTTTAAATTTTTAACCATATTGCATTTTGATAAATATTTAAATAGAATCCTTACTGATTGTAAACATTTCGTAGGCACATTTAGATATCTAATAATTTCCATAAAAGAACATAACAGGAACATATTAAACAAAGACTAAAAACAACAAAGCACTTTAGTTTACTTGATTTTGCCAGAAATTCCTCTCGAGACTACCTAATCCATTTGATTGGTTTCAGACCTAGGAATCTGTATACCGAAGTCCGTCAGATTCATCGATACCGACTCGCTATGAGAACGGGCACTCTCAAGCATTGCAACTTCTGTAAGCAATATCGGCAGTTCGATACACTCGGCAAACTACCCAATTCTCAGGAGACACATCAAAATTTCACCTTTCCTTGAATACCAACAGAAATGTCGACGTAATAATGTTTCAAAGGTATTTGCAAGAGAAAATATAAATACCAGACCTACACTGCAAAGAAAAGAAATACTTTGGAATAAAAATGAAGATGCCTAGATATGTAAGTATACGGAAACCCTCTTTACACATATGAATAACACCCTCGTTTACCTGCAAAACGATATTGAAAATCGGGAAAAGCTATCCGTTTTACCTTACTTTATTATTGGAACATTTCACTTATTCCACATTGTTGACTCTGATTTTTATTTTGTAAAAATTACAATCATCAGAAAGATAGCAATTTTAAATGTAAGTACGTAAGCACATTAAGTTTAGAATACCCGTAAAGCCTACCAGGCTATAATGGCAGTAATTTTGCGCAAAGGGACAAAAATATACGGCAGGATTGCATTAACAACTGTCAGGTATTTGATAATCTGTTCACGTATCCGTCGTGAGTAACGCGTTTCATTTGAAAAACATAAATTGTTTGGGCACTCGGGAAGTTTCACCGAGTCGATGAAACTTGTCGATGACATCGATGAGACGGGTAGGCAGTTAAGAGGAAGGTTCTATTGACTATCAGCGTATAGAGAAGCAGGCGCGAGGTAAGGGTTTTTCACGAACGAGTAAAATTCCGTGCCTGAAACATAAAAGACAGGTATTTTCCAATAAACACAGGCCCGACCTCTGTTTTACTGTCATGGAAATTGCCAGCTCCTTTGCCTTCCGTTTTTAATAATTTCGTAAATATTGATTTTGGATGGACGGAAGTTGAAGACTGCTACATAGGTGGTACGTGAAAGGTATTCAATATTTCAGAGAAGATCGTGTCCGCGTATTGATACTCAATTTTTTTTTCTTCTTTATTCAATTAATACGTATCGAAATTTATGCGATGAGATGATAAATTGTTTACATATCTATATTACCTTATAGATACCTTAACTAAATAGAAAGTTTGCCAAATAGAAAGTAGCCTTGTACCTAACCATGGGTAGGTTGTAATGACTTCTAAACAGATTTACTTGACAAATGTATAAATCGTCTAGAACTGTAACAAACAGGCCTTGTTTGTTAAGATTTACAGCTTATATCGCCCCGTAATACCCGAATCCAAGCTAACAAACTGCCTGACAAACGGTCTTGAAAAACTTTGCATAGAGTTTGAAATAGTGTTCAAGTAAGCGGGCTAAACGAGCACACAGTATTTAGAGGAGGTCGGCCGGCACCGACAGGCTGGAGGTGGTAGGTGGTAGTAATTGCGCCGGTGGATGGTGGTGCACCGGAGTGCGACATCAGTAATTGCTCGGCGGGGGACAGTGACAGTCGCCTGATGAATGGAGCCAGTGGAAAATTCACTACGCGGAAAAACTCCTAGACATTTCTGTAAATTAAAACCGGAGCTGAGACCTGATCTCGTTACATTTTACTTACTTATTGCTTCGTAAACTCCACTGAAGCTGAAGTAATTAAGTAAGGAAGCTCTCCATATAATCTGAGATTGTACCTGTCTATGCAACGATTGAATATACAATGAATTGTTTTTATTAGCGCTCTAAGGAACCTTTCTAATTAACGTGTTTATTTACGGTATCAGCCGATTCAATCAGCCTTTTCCTCCAAAATAAAGATATTTATAGCCTCATATACAGTGGATTGCGAATATAATCTCCTGAGAGTTTGCACCGTGAGTTTGGGCAGCGTAGACCTCAGCTGGGTTTGAGGTCAGGCGTGCTAGTTTATTTGTGAAAATCGAATAATACCCTATACTCCCGATACGTTACGCGCGGTCGGCTAGCTTAATACACGGAGGGTCCGTTAGTTATTATTTATTACCGGCTTGCCTCTCCTATATGTATATTTTCACTTGAGACCTAAATGAACCTACAGACTCTCTCCCCTCCATCTCCCCACAGCCTATATTGGTTCACTGCTAGACCCAGGCCTCCCCCTGATAAGCGCCTTATTGGCTTTTATCTCACGGGGGGTAATGAACATAATCCCCACGCTGGGCATGCGGGTTGGGGATCGCAGTTCGGTGGTAGAATTGTTCTGCAGGTGGCGCTGCTGCCCGCCCCCGGTGGATATCCCTTAGTCGCCTCTTACGACACCCGCGGGAAGAGTTGCGGTGATGCAAATTCTAAGCCACACAGCAACCTGTAACCTGCAGACTAAAACTGTTTAATTTTGTACCGTGTTTTTTTACGACAAATAGTAAGTACCTAAGCATACATTTCATCGCACTTATCGATTAATATCTCGGTGCCGTGTGATAGAAGAACAATGGAACACACTGCCGCAGTAACAAAATCTGTATCATTAGGTATTCGGTAATGTTGTTACGGAACAGAAACGAGCTTTAATTTTCGTTCTAATTTTGTATTCTGGCTTTGTTAAATTCAATGTTTGTAGTACGTGCTTATACAGTGGTATCGGATTTTACGCAAGCAATTGCTACTTGTAATGTTAATTCAGCATTTGATAAAGAGGAGCTTGGGACTGTAGGATTTCTATTCGATTAATGCTAGACCTTTATTTTATTCAGCCTTTAACTGTAGAAAAGTTCTGATTCTCCAAAGGATTAAAGATTATCCGGGTACAAATGCGTATATCCCTCAGAGACAGAGTTTTAAGTAGATCCTAAATAAAATATGGCTATGTTTACTATCTATCTAAAAGTATTTTTAGCACAGAGAGCTTCATTTTGTTGTTGTGTAATGTAAGATTTTCTTTAGCGACCACGTAACACCTATACTCAAGTGTGTGGTGAATTGAAAAAGGGTCCAAAGAAAAACACAAAACATTTTTGTTCATTGAGTGTCTCGTTATTAGAAAATCCTACACTGAACTATACCTACACAGACACTAATTCATTTTATCATGTTAAAATATTATGATTGAACCATGGGTCAGGCCATTCTTATCAGTAAACACAATAAACACTCTAGCGCATTGTTTTATACCCTAGTTTCACTTCCATTCATTCATATTTCATCTGTGGGTAACCGTAGTATACTTGTGGCCATCTGACAGATATCACGCTACGCCAGTTAGTCCAGCGAGACCTATGTAGGTCCGCTATGAACGCACTGGGCTGCGCTTTATTGTTTGTTACACTCAACCATGCTCTGGTAAGAATAAAATTACGTTTTATTAGATGTCAACACTGTGTTCTAAAACAAAAATGATTGCGTTCCCTTTTACGATGTCTCTACTTTATTGGTTTTTGATTCATTTCTTCGACGTAACTTTGTACCTACAAGTACCTGTATCAAAAGCATTCATTATTCAGCTTCAACTTCTTGTTTTATGGCGCCGCTTGCTTTTCGCTACGACTCTGCCAGTGACTGAGTCGGAGTGTCAACCTTCGCAGACAGAATATGATCAGTTTTATGGACTTCAATCTTATAATTTTGCTACAAAAAACGGACAACACAACATAAGTAAAAGGACAACACAACATGTAAAGCAAAATGATTAAAGCAGAATAAACAATAAACACAAATTACACTTATCTCATTTTTTTTGAATTTTTATAACTTTATTTTATTGATTTGTACAAATGAACAGAGTAAAAATTAATTATGGGGAAAGGTTAGGGACGGTTAGGGATAATATAATTTTGAAAGAGGTAGGACGGGGTAGCATTTATTATTAAAGCCCAACGTAGTTAAAGTATTAGTCCATTGTATTTTGTCAGTTGAAAGATGTGATGTTTGGCCTACACCTTACTCACATCTTTATTGGATAAGACTCAAGGCATCTATTTATAGGTAGGAACTCAAAGGGATTTTTACTCAAAGTGGTGAATGGTGCTTTTATTTTGTAAACGTAAAATCAACCAACCGATTTGAATTTAATTCAGTTTGTTTTTGGGAAGAAGGCTTGGAGTAGCTATAGATTTTCTTCCTGAAAGTATAACTTCATTCAACCAGGCAGGCAGAGCGAGACAGGTGTAGAAGTAAAACCTTTGTGCTTTATATGAGTTTTATATATAAGTGACATTGGACCCAACAGTCAAAAATTAAACGTAGTGGCAGTAGTGGTTTTATTCCATCGAGAAAAAATCTAGTCTATTATTATGTTAAAAAATTTACTAGATTGACATTGTACGAGTATATGCGTTACTAATATTTGACATAAATTTGCAAGTGATGTGTGATTGTAGGTATTTGAATTTTATCGATAGCATCAAAATATTGTTTTTTAATTAAATTTTACGAAAAAAATCTGAAAGATGACAGTGTTTTATAACAACCCCAACCATCATAGGTACTATGTGTTAATTGTAGATAATATATACTAAAAACAGAATATTTGAAGTAACTCTACCTTCAATTGTCTTGTGACACTTTAGATAATCATTATTATGATTTAATTTTAGTAAGCTCAATTTTTCGTAAGAATTTACTGTTAAATCAACCACGTGGGTAAAGCTGCGTAGATTCAGCTAGTATAATAAATAGGTACGTATTTTAAAGAGGTATCTGCTCTATTATCGCTATTTTGTGCACTGATTAAGCAAAATTTTATTTATTGACTTACAAAATGACATCGACATCGATGAAAAAGGTTGGTAAGCTCAACTTATGAACGTTGATGAGGTTATTAAAAAAATGCCTTATAGTGTATCCATTAGACTTCCTGATCGAAGTTTTATTCTCATTGAGAACACTACACTTGAAATACATAAACTAACAACGTTACTTTGGGAGCTAACTTTTTACCATTTTAATCATAATTTTTAATTCTTGCGCAATGGATTTACCTGACTAGATACTATTTTTATATCTTATTCAAAGTTTCTATCACATCGAAAATAATATAAATGGTTTGATTTACGCATGATTCTTGTGTGTATTTTCTTTGGTAAATCCGTAAATGGTAGTGTAGGATTAAGTGTCTGGTGTACTTATTATTATTTATACACCTATAGATCAACTTGATTTAACAGGGACCTCCAGACAACCTCTGAGGAATTGATTGTGACACCGTACTCAGTAAATCTATACCCATGTAAATTATACCAAATGCTGAACACAGCACTATGTAGCCAAGCCCCAATGTAGCAGAGCTTGTGCTAGGGGCAGTAGAAGACTTATAAACCAGATAATTCCATTCTATCTTCGCAATGTTGCAGGCATCCTACAAACTCATAGATGGCAATGAAATACCAGCGGTGGCACTCGGAACCAGTTTAGGACATCTTTCTGACGTAAGCAAGTTCATTCTGGGTCAGTGACACTGCATGAGCCTTTATTTTTGCACTCTACCTTAAGATACTCTCTCTATCTTTAGATTTTAGATTTTCTACCTATTTAACTGACTACGAAAAAAAGGAGGAGGTTCTACGTATGAAAAAAAAATTGCTGTACAATCCACACAGCATTACCTAGCCCCAAGCTTAGCAGACCTTGTATGTACATATGTTATTTTAAGTATTCTCACCGATTTCTCAGTCAACTGTAGACCGATTTTGATTGGTTTTGTATAAAAAATGTTTCCAGGGCAATAAAAAAAAACTGTGTAAAGGAAAGTAAATAAACCGCCAAGTGCGAGTTGACTCGCACACAAAGGGCTCCGTACCGAAAATCAGGCAATTTTTTCAAAGAACATAAAATTTTTACTTGTTTGGAGACCCCTTTAAGTTTTCAACTTTATTATATTTTTAGTATTTGTTGTTATTACACTTGAAGTGTTTTTTATTTATAGAATGTTTTATATCTACCTATTGTGGTTCAAGAGATAGCTTTGACTAACGAAGAGCAAAAATAGCCAAAATATTAAGCTTTTTGTGTGGAAGCCCCCTTTAATTTGGATATTTATTTTATTTTGATTATTTGTTATAGCAGCAAGAGAAATACATATTCTCTGAAAATTTCAACTGTCTATCTCTTTCGCTTCATGAGATAGAATCCTGTGAAAGACGGCCGGACGGAAAGCGGAGGCTTAGTAATAGGATTCCGTTTTCACCCTCCGGGTACGGAACCCTAACAACATCTAATCTCGCAATACCTAATTAAAATCTGTGTTAATGAACTACTTAAGCCCTAGGTAAGCCCTAATTTATTTACAACATATCAGTGATTTTGCTTACCTAACAAATTGTAGATTTTCAATCTAGCCACCGACCAAGCTTAAGATCTTTTGTCAAAATAAGAACACACTGTGTTACGTGTTACCCTCGCTGCTGGTTTCCACCTGAACCTCTATCATGAATAAACTATCATACGATAACATCGTGTTACTGCAAAAACTAGGCCATAGTTAGGCCCGAAAATGTATTCACAAATCATCCGACCGATGTGGACGACCGATGTGGCTCGGCGGGCGAAGATCCGCCTGCGACGCAGAAGGTTGCGCGTTCGATTCCCGCCTTGGGACAAATGTTTGTACGATCTGCAAATATTTGTTTCGGGTGTTCTGGTTATTTTCTATATATAATAAAAAATATCTATCTATGTTATGTATTGTATTAAGTTTATCAGTCATCTAGTACCCATAACACAAGCTCTGCTTACTTTGGGGCTAGATGATCCTGTGTGGATTGTCCAGCATTATTTATTTATATATTATATGATTTTTTGCTTGACTGGTACTGAAATGATTGCGAATGCTTTAGAAATTCACAGATTATTTTATAAATATAGGACCGAGAACGTCTGTAACTTAATAGACTGAAGATGCAAAACATTAAAGATCAAAACAGCCAGAAATTACAGACAATGTTCATGTTTGTATATATTGTAACTTGTGACAACATGAAAGAACCGAATAAATGGTGTGTTCATTTTCGAGTCCATTGGTTTAACATCATTTACTTTCTCTCACAAAAGGATATGGAGATGCCTATCTGTTTACAAAGAGATCGTAGTGGAACCAAACCAACTTGCTTGTGAGAGATTGGTGTCAGAAAAAGGTTTAAAAAGAAGGCAACATACGAAAGCTTATTCATGTTAAGCCCCTTACAGGGTACAAGGCTGCTCTCAGTGAACCACTCGGTGGCTGGCGCGGTACAATGGGCGCTGGACGCCGGCTACAGGCATGTCGACACCGCACCTCTGTATCGTACAGAAGACGACGTCGGCCTTGGTGTTACCAACTACCTCGCAGGGACGAACACGCCCAGATCTGGTGTGTTTGTGACGACTAAAGTGAGTAATCTTTTTGCACCTAACTAAACTCACTTTGAGAATAAATTAGTATGAATCCTGTCGAAATACACTAAGTAAGCAGAGTTCTAGGGATTACTAAAAATGGTAAGGTACCTATCTATCTACATATGTATGCAATTATCGAAACTTTTCGATAACCGATAATCCGATATTTATCGCTCTATTTCTTGATAAATATCGAGAATTATCGGTTTTCGGTGAAAGAGAACACTTCATGTTTCGGTTTCTATTTTAACTGCTCTGTTTATCCAATCTACACTCAACAACAAGATTTACGTAGGCATTGGAGACTTACTACATACTATGTACTATGATGTTTAAATGGCTCTTTAATAGAGGTATAAAGCCATTTTTACACATTTAGCAGAAATACCAAATGTAGGTTGAGTATAGAGGCTATACACAACCTACATTTGGTATTTCTGCATGGCCCATTTTTCGTGGAGGTTCCACGCAATTGCACTCCATGTCACCGATTTCGAGGTTATCACGATCTATCATGTGGAAAGTTACTCTCGCTGTATAAAACTGTCTAAATTGTGAAAAAACCTGGAATTTGCGCATTTAGCAATACCATAATAGCAACGATAGCAAATTAACGATATAGTTTGTGCCAGATAACTGGGTGTGTGGTTGATGGAATAGTGGTAAAGTGGAATAGCGGATGAAATTAGTGGCAAAAAAAAAATGGTAACTAGTGTGGAATCGCTTCTGTCTTTTCAAGATTATTTGGAGACACATTCTTTCCGATGCATAGTTATTTGACACGAATTATAGGTTTGGCGGCAGATTTCATATCAAATTGTTTAGGTATAATTATTTATATTTTCTGTATTGACCAAATGTTTTATCGTAAAAAGTTTTTTGTAAAAGTCTGGCTATCTAAGGAATAGCGAAACATCCCAGTCAGTATAAGTATTGTTTTCTTAAAGGAGGCTTCAAAATATTGTATAAGATAATCTTTACTTAGAAACTTTGTGAACGAAATTTTGTATAATAAAATTAGCTAGGTAATTCAAACCTTAGAAGGCCATCTCTAAAACCCATCAAGAAGCTTTTTGCCGATACTGTGTTATTCGTTTAATTTCAAGGTCCAAGACGTTTTTATTTTTATTTTAGTAATTGTTTCAATTGACCTACTATTTCTAATTTGTTTAAATTATTTGACTGTAATTTTCTTTGTTAATAAAATTTTAGTTATGGATCCAATATTATGAGAGAGACGAGGTCCCGAAAGCCTTGCGGAATTCACTGAAAGAATTGCAGCTCGAATATGTTGATCTCTTCTTAATGCACTACCCATTTGCATTCAACGTGAGTTCCTATTCATGATACAAATTGAAACTTCGCTAACCAAAATAACTTCCTAATCTTGTCTTTATGAAAAGCATCCCAAGTTCAAAAACATTTTAACGGGATGTTTAACATTAATGATCTGTTTAGAACTTTTAGTGTTACATTAAGAAAGCTGACCACCATAATATGGGATGATGATGATGATAATATCCGCCTTGCCGAATTTCGGCCACGGCAGCCAGTCTCAACGGAGACTAGCCGAGACTAGTCTCAACACAGGACATATTGTAGTGAATAAGTGTGTGTGCCAACACAGGTGCACTCTCTATTCCCCCACTCTCATAATCCGATGGGTCTGCCGTCTCATCGAATATGGGATAACTAGCTAGTAGCTACAAGCTCAAGCTAAACGAGTGTTAACATGAACGTTTCATAAGAGATTTCTCAATGCTTTTTGTACAACTACAAGGCTTTAATTTTTGTTACGTTTTGTCACCAGTTACCAAAGAATTACTGTTCTCCTCATTACCAGTTCGTTCGTACGACGACGACTTTTCTTTCTTGTAAGGTAGGAAATATGTAGTTGCAAAACTTACTACTTACTACCATTATTGCATTAATTTTGGTTTGCAGAAAGATGGTTCCGTGAGCAACACAGATTACCTCACAACATGGAAGGGGATGGAGGACGTGAAAGAGCTAAACCTCACTCGATCTATAGGCGTATCGAACTTCAACTTAACCCAGATGAGAAGGCTTTGGGGTAACTCAAGAATAAAGCCGGCGGTTTTGCAAATTGAGGTGAGTGCTCAATAAGTAGAGCAACTTAGCCCGAGGCTTTAAAAGGGCGCAATGCGCGCCATTTTGTGAAAAGGATAAGCATAGGATTTCGCGTTCATAGGAGCGGGACAGAGTATACGTTTTTGGAACGGCGGCGTAAGCGCAAAAATCAAGTTCTTGCTTGTTTACTACTACACAACTTATGTAGAAAATGGTTAAGAAACCAAATAATTATTAATAACCTACGAATCAAAACATAAGTCATTTCAATAGACCGCAGGGTTCCTGAGACCAAATTATGTGCGAAACAGTGCACTTTCTTGATTTTTTTTCTCAATCGTGTTTTTACATTCAAGGAACCAAAGAAAAAAGTGTTGAATTTTATGTATAATAATATTTATTTCTGTGACAAGTTAACTATAAGTTATTTGATAGTTGATACCCTCGTTTAAGTATATAAAACTTGTGTTAGAGGATCTCGCTCTTCTATATCAAACGTGATGACATAATTAATATAACAAAGAAACATAAAGAAAAAGTTAATTTTGAATCTACATATAAATATATATATATAAAGTATGTAATTCGAGTTTGTTACCACGGGGATCCCGTGAGTACTGAGATCTAGGTCTAGTTTGACAACCAAACCAGAGGTTCGCCCCTTAAGACCTGCTTGCAAGTCTGTGAAAAAACAAATCAATGATGACCCAAAAATTTAATAATAATAGAGAAGTAAACCTATCAACGCTGAAAATTTCAAAAACATATACTATATTATTTAATCATTGCAATCTACATTTTTTAATCATTGCACGTGGAAAAAGATGAGCTAACTACGTAATTTTGTGTGTGAAACAGTATTTAACAAAAAATAACCAGTCACAAAGATCGACTCACTTCATAAACAATGTAACATCTCAATATATTGTATTTTTTATCGAAAAAATCTCGCTTTAGCCGGTTATAAAATATTTTACGACTCCAACAGAAAAACTCTATAGTGAAATAATTGATGCTTCTTTATTTTAATTGGAGAGGACTAATTACGACTCCTCGCAATTAATAAAGTTTTTTATTTTATTTATAAATCGGTAATTCAGAAGATATAAAGTAATGCGAAACGCAAACATCAAAATCAACGGGTTAAGTACGCCACCGTGTGCTGCGTTCCGTGAAGGTGCTACTTAACGAAAACATTCCGCCACTCCTAAAATTACAAGCTTTTGGCTCAATTAAATCTACTAGTTTTTCATGTAAGTCTTACTTGCAGGTGAGTGATGATAGCTTTGAATATTTTTACTTATTTGGTAAATAAAAATAATATTATACGGGTTTTTCAGGTGAATCCCACTATAACTCAATACGAGCTAGTGGACTGGTGTCAAGAAAAAGGTATAATAGTGATGGCCTACTCCCCCTTTGGTGCAATACTCGGTCGGAAAAGCGATGCACCGCCACCGAGAGCAGACGACCCGTTTCTGCTGGCCTTGGCTTCTAAGTACAAGAAGACTGTTCCTCAGATTCTGCTTCGATACCTGGTGGGTTATCTTCATCACCATCACCATCATGGTTGGCACTTATATAAGGCACTTATTACGAATTTCTTTGGTTGTTGACGCTGCTGACTTTCGTAAAGTACGACTGAGTCAGATATGACAGATTTTTCATGATATGTAATTATTCTTCTCTAGTCTTAGCTTTTATAAAATAATATGAATTGCAGCACTTTCATTGCATGACGCCCCATTTTCATTCTGCTGTAGTCTACCATTACTTTTGATGCGTTGAGGTAAAATTAAATCCATTAATATGAATAATAAAATAGGTAAGAAGCTCTGCAGAGCTAGTAATGATTCGATTTTGTAGAGCCATATCAGCTATTACGATGTGAAATTAAACAAATAACCTTATCCAATAATCGTAAACTTCAATAATAAGTTTTGAGGTTGTGAGATCTGAGCTCGTGTTTACTAGGATTCCAAACAAATAAATATTTGACTATACATTTATAATATTAATGAGCCAGTGTTTAGAATAGGTATCATTAAAATAAACTAATATCTTTACAACAGACATTTTTATCATAAAGCGAAAAAAACTTTTCGCAGTTGGATCGCAGCATGGTACCAATCGCCAGGTCAATGAACAAAGAGCGCATAGAACAGAACATTGCAGTTTTCGACTTCGCTCTCACACATGAAGAGGTCCAACAGCTATCTCAGTTCGACAAAGACTATAGACTGAGAACAAACACGTACGTAAAGTTTTATAGACACCCGCACTTCCCGTTCCCGAAGAAGAATGCTACTGATGCTGAGATCCAACATGCTATTGATACTATTGTCGAAGACTGATTTATCTTCGACGTATTCTTAGCTATTTTCTATGATAGTTTAGTTTTGTATCATGTACTTACTGCAGGAAATATAAATACTTATTTAAACAGTATGTTTAAATCCATATTTCCGCATTTAAAGGCTTAGCTCGTCGCCTACTATAATTAAAAAAATTAAAGTAATTCTGTCTGTTTGTTACCTTCTCACGCTTAGACGGCTGAACGGGTCTTAATGTAATTTGGAAGGGAGGTAAACGGTATCCGAATGACGGACTTAGTTAAGTGGCTGCGAAGCCGCGGGCAGAAGCTGGTCTATTCTAGTTTTATTATATTCGATTCTCAGTCATAGTTTGTCAGTCAAGTTTGTAGGAAATTTCCCTTTTAATGAGTTAAAAAAGAGCTTCGCTTTAGTGGGAAATGCACAAAGTATAAGTACTCCTGCAACGTATCTAGTTAATCATAGATTAAGCACATGAAATTAATTTTGCACGCTTCAAATTTGAACCGGGAGCAAAGCTGGGCGCTTCCAATAATTAAATAGCTACCTAGCTTATCTCAAAGGAGTTGTGTTAGCCGTTTTAATCTCTTTAGTATTATGTAATTGAATTCTTTTAACCGCGGATATAAAGGGAGAGCCGCGTCTTTTATCTAAGCCTCGTGGATTTCGGATCACCTAATTGATTCGAGTCAGGCTTTGTTGCTTCTAACTGAAACTCGATATGTAGGTACGAAGCGATGTAGGTACTTGCCAATTTGTGTATCCCTCTCGAGATAAATCATTCTGTTAAACTTTATCTGCATTGTTTTAAAAGTATTAAATTATTAGTAATTGTGATTGTGTATTAGTAATTGATACGGTTAATCGGATAAGGTTAACAAAGGGTTTATTAATTAGCCACAAATCAAACAACGAAATAGTTAAATAGCCGTCTGCAATAAATATATAAGCTCACGCATTAGAAATCATTAAATAAGGCCGCTCTTTAAGTGCCATTAAATTAAACTGTCCTAAAATTATTGCCTCTTAGCGCAAAGCCATTCTACCAGCCAGTTTTTATTTCGGAAAAACAAGCAGGAGGCTTTTTATCTCTCACAAAGGAGCCTTATTTACATATTAAATTTAAATGAATACTGGCATCCAACTAGTAGGTAGGTATGTTCCGTAAATGCATTTCTGCTCATGCCGGGAATAGATTAAATCAATATTTGCAGAACGAATAAGGCTGTGCTTTTGCTAGGGAAATGGCCTATTTCTGAGTTATTCCAGTCCGCCGCCACTGTGCTGTGGAATATTATTTAAGCAGCGCGGGTCGGCAGCTGATCGTCAAACAATGACTCGCCAGCATCTCTCTATGTAGGTACTGCTATAATGGTATTATCTGAGAACATGCAACATTATTCTAGCTTTTATCATTGAATGTATCGTTGTTTAGTTTTTTGTCGGTGGTTTATTTATGAGAAAAGTTAAGGGAGGTTCGGTCCCGACATAAATTAAGTGCGGTGACACGAACTAATTGGCGTCATTATGCGAGGATGGGCCGACCGCTGCCGCCGGCGACACCGCTAGCCCCGCCTGCTCAAGTCTGCTCTCTTTCAGTATCGTTGCTTAATTAAACAAAGGTGAATTCATTTATCATTCTCTAATTACAAAAGGCGTATGATTAGCTGATTATTAGTAGACTTCGAGATAATTCGCCTGTCACGAATTCTGTGAGTGTAATTTACTCGTTGTGCCTTTTTGGTGGGGATTAATTAGCGTTCTTGTGAATGGCGGGGTTGTTAGGTGCGATCAGATTTTCTCAGGTAAATAAATGGTGAGCAATGCGCGAGGGGTCGAGGTGGGGTGGGGTAATGGCGCGCCGGGAGTGTGTATAAATGTGCGAGATCAACGGGCGACCACCGCGCGCTAAGCAGATATGTAGCGCGGTTCACGCTGACTAATTACCGCTTCAACCTTATCTGAACCTTACATAAAAATAAAGTATCTAAATACCACGTTTGGTCACAGGGGGGGCTTAGGTTTTCGTCACGTAGTCAATATCCCTTAGGGAAACGCACTCTTGGCGTCACGTGGCAAGCGCTGTATTAAGAAAGAGAAATTATGCAAATAACAGTTTTTTTTTTTTGGGTAAGGTGATTTAAAACCGTATTTATCAATTACTATGTTAAAACTAGAGAGGGAGCGAGGGAATGCCTTGGCATTAGGGATTGCAAAATCCGGATAATTCACTTATCCGGATAATAAAGTTTTCATCATCTGATAATCCGGATAATTCGAATAACTGTAGGATTTAAAAAAAAATATTTGTAACTAGCTGCGGTTATCACGCAATTTCCCGGGATTAAACGTAGGTTTTATGTTATTCCAGGTCTACATTTATGCTAAATTTCGGCCAACTTTGATTAGTTTTTTTGGCGTGATAAGGTAACGAAGAAGGTTTTTGTCTAAAAGGGTACCTAGATTTTTGGAAAGCAGAATATGTAACCAGAGTCCTGATGATTCCCACTCGAAAACGGCGATTGGACGAGCACGTTCTGATGAGCTGGTAGACGTATTAATAAGATTTTTGTCTGAGAAGAAAGGACTTTGGGCAGATTCGTGTCAGGACAGGCTATTTTCCATGAGTCTACTTAAAGCGTCATCATAACCTGTAATTCCAAAATTTTGTAAACATTTAGTAAACATTAGGGTATATTATATAATCTAAGAGGCCCTCCAATACTGTACAAAATCTACTACACAGGAAAAATAACTAATTTATTACAACCAAGTTTACTTACCTACTTCGTATGGTAACGCACATCGGCCATTCAATGCCAGTGCACTGAGGACACGGACATCACAACACAACCACTATCAAAAAAACTACGGGAGAGTGAGCGGGAGGTGCGGCGTGTGGTGTGGCACGAGCGTAGGCAGGTATTAAGCGTAAGACAAGGCGACGTATGTACCTAGCCATGCAGGTGCAGGTCTAGAGTAACAAGAATTACACGAAAAAATTAGCCCAAGGTTAAAGGTACCTAACTAATTATGTAACGTTTCAAATAAAAGCTCATTTACGATCGCGAAATAAATAATATTTACCTAAAAATATTGTCAATTACTACAATGTTTAAACCCGGATAAAACAAATTGCCTAATTATCCGGATAATTCGGACAATTCGGATTTCGGATAATCCAGACTGCAATCTCTACTTGACATATACTGCGGGTGGTCACCAAGGGGGGAGGGAGTAAAGAAGTAAAAAAAATCTATAACCTAGCTCACTAGTTTTCAGTGAACAATTAAATCAGCGTTGAAAAATTGCAATGAAATTGTATTGATATTCAATTATCTACTGGCACATTCACTAAAACATACTGAGGGGGGGAGGGGGCGGGGCAGTCATCCTTAAATTTGAAAGGAAAAAAAAGTGTGCATTCTTTTTAAACAAATTCTTTGCGAACTAGCCCATGGAAGCGCGTTATGACCATTTACACACTTACCTACAGTTTTGAAAAAGTAATTAGTTTTCACCATTGAGAGCTGCAATATTAGGTACACGAAAATATTTCATGCCACAGTATGAGCCAGGCTATTAACAGCTGCACCGAATATTTTAGTGAGCTACAAACTGAGCAGCTCGGGGACTTCGTCATATTCATTAAAATGGATCCAGGCAATCCTACTTTGCCTCGTTACACTCGCAAATCGAGTTCACTTCCAAACCTTAACATAAAGCAATCTTGGGATATAAAATGAAATAGTCTGAAGTAACTTTTTATAAGTACTTTTTCTTCAAAATGTCCGGACTTTATAATAACAACAGACACGCTATTAGTTTTATAATGGCCAGGGCTTCCGTTGTTGTCTTTACGTCAACTACTCAAAATTCAGGAAGCCTTTTGTTGTCGAGGCTTCTATTCAAGATTCGCAAGACAGTGGCTCCCGGTGATGTCAGTCGGAATATTAACAAGGGACGCAGCGGACAATCCTTTAAGCGTTCTCGCACTATGTAGGCAGGTTGGGAACGTCCCATAGACGATGTCAATAATACCTTTGAACACTAAAGATATTATCTTGACTTCATAATGGATGTCAATTTCGGGCTTCAACTGAAGAGGTAGGAGTAGGACCTACTTAGGAAAATACAATAGCGTCGATGTAGATAATGTATTGGATCGTTTCTATTCTTAGAAAGTGCCTGTCCTGAATTCTAGATTAAATCAAAACTTAGGTAGGTCTGACATTTAATCCAAACATGGTATTTTCTACCCTAGCCATATACTACTATATCTACCTGTTTCCTAGCTCAATAAAGGAAATCAGTGGAATGATACCAACACGTAGGTATACCTCTGTTAAGGCTCGGATAATGAAAAGTTGCCCGGAGTAGACCCTTGTCGCGATCGTAGAACATCTGTCTTTTTGCAAGAGCCTGAAAATGGCAGCGTGACCTGGCATGTACCCCTCTCGACCGTAAATTGAATTATTTGTCCAGTTGGTCAAGCCTACAACGAAATTGAGTTACCTACCAAACTCATTTTCGCTAGATAACTTTGATGATGTGAGATATAAAAACGAGTTGGTAAACGTGTCTGAACTGAATCACGATTAAGGTAAAGGTTGCGTGACTAGTCGGCATCAACACACAGCTCAGACTAGAAATCCTTTAGTGAAAACCACAAAACCACGTTAGTGGGTGGTTTTCCTTATTGTGTAGAGCGAACACTATAAAATTGAGTAGAGTCCACCCCAAACCAAAGTTGTGCGCGGCTATACCACATTTAAGCGTGATTTTTGATGTGTAAATACATTCGGCCTGATATAAAAATATACGAATTATAAAAGTTCTCTGTAGATTGCTCGTACCAGCTATGTTTCATGGAGATCACTGACCCGGTAAAGGAAAAACCTGAAAAAAGATCCATGGATAAAAATTTTCTGTTGCTTTAATGAATTTTGAACAAAATAAAGCGCCTCCAGCAGGCGATGCGCTTTTCAAGTTTCAAGTTCAAGTTTCAAATCGTTTATTGTAAGTGATTTAAATAGGTGTAGGTGTTGGTAATGTACTAAAGACTTTGTAAAAATATGTCTTTACTAAAGTAAACACTCATGTTTACAAAGTCTTTAGTAACATTATATGTATTATATTAAACTCAACTTATTGGGATAAAGAGATACCTACTCGAAATTTGTTAAAAAGAAAATTTCAACAAATTATGAAAACAAATACAGCTTAATTAGTTTAATTTCATGTCCCGAGCTCCCAGGTCCTTTTGTCATCCAGACAGTCTTTAAAACTAGTAAGCGTTTTGAGAGTAGGTACCTAGGTTTTTAAATTTTTTTTTTAATATGTTTTCTGATTTTTTTATTATGTAATTTGTTTTAAATTTCTGACATAAATTATGTTCATATAAATTTACAAAGAAGGCATTGTCATTATATCAATGGTTATAGACAGATATTTTAGGGAAACTCGAGTGCTAAACTTATAGATAGCTCTTTTCTGAAGAATGGAAATGGTTTCTGCATCAGCCGCGGTACCCCACAGTATTATGCCGTACGACATGACACTGTGGAAATAGCTGAAGTATACGAGACGTGCAGAGGTAACATCCGTCATTTCATGTATTCTGCGTACTGCAAAAGCAGCAGAGATAAGTTTGTTTGACAATGTGCCAACGTGAGGTCCCCACTGCAACCCTGCACTGCACGCGCAGTCCTAGAAACATAGTATGTATCAAATGCTAGTTCGAGTTCCTTTTTAACTATGCAAATGTTCAGAGCCTTAGGGTTAATTTTATGCATTATGTTTTTAGAGCGTTTAATAGCAGGTAGTTCACTCCAAACCAACTATGTATGCTAGCCAGTACGTTATTTATTTTTATCTTCGCACTATTGTGATTTCTTTTTGTGCTGAAAGTTAGATATGTATCGTCTGCAAATAGAACGATCTTTGTAAACCTTTTAACCAGAAAAGGCAAGTCAATAATGTATACCAAGAACTGGAATGGTCCCAATATGGAGCCTTGCGGAATCTCAATGTCTACTGGAGAAAGACATGATCTATTTTGATTGATCACTACCGTTTGCTGTCGCTTAGAAAGGTAGCATTTTAAAAGTTCAAGCGCTGAGGGCCCTACACCATAGTGTTGTTGTTTTGAAGCTAGTATATCGTGTCGAACGCAATCAAAAGCTTTCGAGAGATCACAGAAGATACCGTAAGTATCCTCTGATCTCTGCCAGGCGTCAAAAATAGTCTTCACTAGCGATACACCAGCATCTATAGTAAGTACAACTACCCCTACTGAATCCGAATTGCTGTTTATGCAGGCCTTACTTATCAAAGTATGATGTGAGTTGATCTAGGAGCGTGCGGTCAAAGAGTTTTCTGATAACTGGTAGAATTGAGATAGGTCTGAAGTTAGAGGGATCCTTGCTACAGCCGTTCTTGAACAATGGAAGAACCTTGGAATACTTCAAAAGGTTTGCAAATGTCCCATCATCTATGCACTTATTATATATTATAAGTATGGTGCTAAAAAAACTATAATTTTGTTTATAAACGGTCATACCCCAAATGGCATCAGATTTCTTTATGTTGAGAGATTTAAATGTCTTAATGATATTTTTATAGTCGACGGAGCAGAATCCAAACACTTTATGTTATTTATTGACAGTGAGGTAAGACTTAGCTTTACTAACACATGAGTTATGGTGCTTAGTATTTTCTATCAGGATATTGGTGAAGTTAACAAAGGCGTTTGCTATGTCCCTATCGTCACTCAGAGTAATGTTTTTAACGACTAGTTCAATCTTCTGTACTTGACCTTTCAGTTTGCCAGTTTCTCTATTAATTATACGCTATGTCTCTTTGATTTTATCTTTAGACATTCTAATTTTGTTTTTAGGTATATACCCTTAGCAGTTATGCAAACTTTGTTAAACCTTTTTGCGTAAGATTTTACATATTCAATGAAGTTTTCGTTATTGCTAAGAGATTTCAATTCATAGAGATCATACAATTTGTTTCGACCGCGTTAAAATTATAATTTTATGAGTATGCAACAGTGAGTTTGTCACTGTTGCAAACTCATAAAATTTTAATTTACGGCTATTTATGTTTTGGTTTTAAATATTTTACTATAGTTTTTATTTAAAGAAGTAAAGAGAATATCATAAAGTTAATTTCCACTTAATTTAGTACAAGGCGTAGAGGAATTTCAATGAATAATTGCTCAAGAAACATGGCAACTTGGCTTTCGGTAATGGGCCTGTATACAATCTCTGACATGGTTTCTTTACAGCATGAAGTAAGGGCTGGTATGGTAATGTATTGTCCTATGTGATCTGATCTTAGATTGTGGATTAGAGACTTACTTATAATTTTACAATTTAAAAATATGTTATCTAAGCACTATGCAAAAAGCGTAGTAACTTTAGTTGGTTCATAGAAATAATAGTACAAGTTAAATGATCCAAACAAATTCAATAGTTTATATATATCCGTCGACTCTACCAGAAAATCATGAAGTCTCCGCTTACAATTATAGGCTTTTTGTTTCCTAACTTATTTAAGACATCTAATACATTTAGCAAATAAGTATTCAAGTATCTATAATAATTAGTTCAGTTAGCCCAGCACAGGAAATTTCGGCAACACGTTCCGTTCTAAGAGGTCCTCAACCCGTTCCTCCGAAAGACCAACAATTTTTAGTGACATCTTTAAAATTAGCGAACCACCACGTATTTGGGCCCTTCGCAAGTACGAGCTAGCGACATAAAAAATTTCACAAATTACAGGGATCATGGGAAACTTTTAACCAAGTTTCAGTTAGCATATCACTTATATATCATTATTATTTACATAATATTCTTTACATGTAAAATAGAATTATTATGGAGGCGGAGACACAACAGGCTTATGCGCCCTCATGAATTTATAACATACGTCTTCTTTCACAATACAAAAAAAAGCACGTAAGACTCAGCGCAGACGGGCCACTTGCGCTGCGAAAGTGAACATTATAGTGTGTCTGATGTAAACTTTACCACTTGAAAGAATATGCTTATAAAGTTTAGTTTGACTTATTTATGTAAGAAGCATAGAAGTAGGTAGTGGTTACGAAGTGAATCTGGTTACCAATAAATCTTGCCTCCACTGTGTAGGTAAAATCTGCCATATGTAGCCTATCCAAAAGTACCTTGAGCCTGTCTCTATATGCATTGTGTGCGGAAACTTGTAAATAAAGTTGGTTCTCTTGAGCCCAAAAGCTAGGATTGTAACATAAATCCATCCTTTTAAGTTAGATCACGTTCAACAAATGTTTGCCAATCTAACACACGAAACCTAATAGAAAGGCAAACGTATCGAGACTTCGACTTTCATATTAATTTCAATATTAACTAGCTAAGTAGCTATATCGAGTTATTCCACGTAGTTTTATTAGATCTAAACTTTGCTGGTTTAATCTTATTTACAGAGCAAGCACTATAATTTTATTATTAGGTCCCGTCTCACTTTATAGAATTACTCAGGCTATCGTATACCTCGTAACTCACTCAGAAGAAAATTAAATGCTTTTTCTTAGCTGTGATTTCTTATGATCGACATAACTTGAAATCACTATCCTATAAAGGGTGGTCATTTGGGTAGCTTCTACACGCAGTTTCGCTCACGTGGGACCTGGTGACGTGTGAAAATTATTCTCTTAACCTAGAGGCTTGATACGGGTAGGTAATTTAGTATATCTGAAAATAACCAAATAATTCATTATAACCGATAAGGTATCATTTTAAAACAGTTTCAAAACTGTCATAAAATCATTGTTTGATTTTCATTGGGTAGGGAAATAGCCTTACGTAATTATAAGCTTCACGTAATTGTAAACTTCGTAGAGACCATCTGCATTTTAACATAGTGCAAGTGGAAGTGGCTTGACGGAGCGTTACTGAGAATAAGGTAGCTAACCGAGAGAATAATGTTAATTTGGGAAACGGAATAAATCTTATTGTCTACTCTCTAAATAGAGTTCCGTGTTCCACGGCATGCGATGCTTTTCGCGGGTGTTATTGAAGAAGTGGAATAATGCGACATTTTTTTAGGCTATGATTGGAAACTTTTGTAGCGAGAAGAATTAGAAAGAAAGATTAGTGAGTATTAAATATTTTTACGCCTCGTATACACATTCTGATGGTATTTAGTGAGTTTTGTTTGTCGATGGCTAATCTCATGTCAAGGTACCTAATTGCACAACCATGATACTTACTATTTTGCGTGTCTTGGTTTCATTGCATAGCCTTTTATTAGATTTTTCCCCCGACGCAATTTGCCGGCATTCCTAAAAGCAGTCTCGAAAAAGTACTTTTGTACTTATTTTCGTATTTTTGTCAATGTAAACTGACGTAAACTAACGACCTCTGCGGCGCGGCGGGCGAAGATCCGCCTGCTAGGGGCAGTGGGTGGAGGGTTCGATTCTCGCCTTGGGACAAATGCTTGTATGATCTGCGAATCTGCAGATCATACAAGCATTTGTCCCAAGGCACTACATACTAGACAGACATATTGATTATACATAGAAAACAACCAGAACACCCTGAATAGATTCATTCAGGGTGTTCTGGTTGTAGTGGTTGTAGTGTATCAGTATAAGGATATCAGTTATCTAGTACCCATAACACAATCTCGGCTTAGCATGGGGCTAGATAATGCTGTGTGGATGTTCCAGCATTATTTATTTATTTATTAATAATATTACATAATGCTGTACAACACAACACAGCATCATAATAAGCAGAGCTTGTGTTATGGGTACTAGCTCTAACTTATAATCTATATACTTATAATAAAACTGTAACAGGTCCAACAGGTTCAGGTAACAGATTCTATACATTGACGATATTTTGTCCAGGATTATTTATTAATATTTATTTTATTAAACAATAATACACACTTTTACTCGCGCATGGTCGTCATACATTTGGGTTAATGAAGGTAAGTAATTACTGCCTAGGTTCATATTCGGTTCGATACTAATTTGAATGAACCGATGCTCATTGCGCTATGAAATTGAATACCTAAACTAACAAATAACCTACTTTCCTAAAAATATATTAAGAGAACAGCTTTGAAAATAAAACTCGAAGATACTTGTAGCAGATATAAAGTACTTTGAACAGGGAAATAAATCTTGTTTCGTGTAAATAAATTCCCGTTGCGGGAAGCGAAGCGTGCGATGTGCATCGAATGGCGTCAATCGGCGCTGACTGCGACGATTTGCGCTCGTGTGAAACTAGCCTTTGTGTTCAGGCTGCTTCTATCTATTGTGATTTTATGGCTAAATTGTTAGTTTGCGACGGTCTGGAAAGTTGTGATGCAATTTCACTCAGATAGACTGCAATCTAACACGCTTCTTCCACTCATGGTTGTAAAGTTGTACAACACACACAGTTGTGTTTTGTGTGACTGTGTACACAGTCACACAAACATCTGTCTGTTCTAATAAGAAGAGATTGGGATGGTGATAGGTAGGTAGGTGGTATGCTTCTTCGAATTCTTCAAGGGTTTTACATACTATGTTGTACATAAAATCGTTTTCATTTCAATTCAATACAAACACCAAAATTCAGATATTGTTTGTGGCATTGGCAGTAATATGTACGTATAGAAATCGTATCGCCGTAATATTTATATTGGTGGAACTTTGAAGTACCTACCTATGCAATCCAATCTAAAGTCCGGTTGATGCTGTCACTGGAAAATAGGTAGACACGTAGAAATAAATTATTTGCAGGCCGATTCTATTTTCGATTCAATAACATTTAGAATTCAGGTTTACGAGGTATTCATTGTACAATTGCACACTACATTATCAATTAATATTGGTAATGAATACATAAACATTGTGTGTTCGATTTTAGCGTAGATTACATAGGTACCTATGATTTAATTCACTTTAAAAATTTTCGTAGTTATTCAGTTGGACACATTTTATGAACTGAGCTTTGAGTTCAGTTTGACGATAGTATCAAGACGTCATCGTAACGTTTAATTATTGTATGAGATTTGCATAGTTCAATGACTGCACGCTAGAGGCACTGTACCAAATCCCAAGGGAAAATAAGACGTCATGATGGCCGTCTCGGTTCCATTGTCAAACCAAACTCAGGGCGCTGCAGATATTAACACCGTATTTGTGTTGCAGAAGAGGGCTGTTCGTGCTATCTATAGTATGCGTCCCAGAGAATCCCTGCGTGATAAATTCAAAGAAATAAACATAATGACAGTACCATGTCAATATATTTATGAAAACCTATTGTACACTCATAGAAATATCAATCGGTTCCCTAAAAATAGCGATGTACATAATTTGAATACAAGAAATAAACATAAACTCGCTGTGCCCACAACTAGACTACACAAAATTAATGTACCTTTTAAAGGGCAATGTATACGCTTCTACAACAAAACTCCTAGTGAGTTGCAAAAATTATCAGTAAATAAATTCAAACAAATTGTCAAAACCTTCTTGTGTAAAAAGGCCTACTTAAATAAAAATAGCTTTGGACGGGATTTGTTCCAACTTGAAAAATAACAACTAACTAACAGGCTAAAGGTTTCTTCGTCGCTTCTTTACTTTAGTCTACATACCGAAGCGACTGAAATCAAAAATATCACTTTATTTCCGTGTCAGTGTTTAATTATTAAGAATTTGACCTTTTCTAAGTGTACATTTATTGTATTTATGGAAATAAAGAGTTTTTGACTTTGAGGGTTCTGATCACTTAAACCAATTTTTAAAAGCTCACTATTTCATTAAATCTGCCCTAAATTAATCACAACAAGTGTTAAGAATTAAATATTAGAGGTACGATACGTTAATTAATACATTAAGATCATTTTACTAAAAAGGCATTCCTTTTTAACAGAAAAATCATTTTCAATCACTTTCTTCAATTGCCAAAATCAATTTGCCTAAAATCAGTTGACCATTGCATTTTGAAAAACGTTAACATGAAAAGCTGTAAAACCAGATTCGTGTTCGAAATAAAAATGGTTCGCGCAACTCTGCATGTTTATTCATTCGTATCGGAACTTGATTTTTTTTGTAAGTTGTAACTTTGTTACGATCACAATGCGAAGCCTATTTATTCTTGTCTAAAATGCATGTAAACGGTTGGCAGTACGTTTGAAAGCGTTGGCATTGGCAATCGGGTTTTATTGGCGCACAGGGCCGGGCTCACGTTTATTTCTTGCAAGAAACCCAAGTAGCTAATATTGACTCTCTAAGATAGCACAGCTAAATTGTTATATCTTTGGTTTATCTTTTACTGAGAACAAGTGTTGAGAATTAATGAACGAACACTTTATTATGCAGATTTTTTATTACGAGAACGGTCTGATGCACTACTGGGTAAACAGATGTTAATAATAATATAATATAAAATAAAAATATAAATATAATAATACAATAATACAATAGAAGATCATGACTCAGAAACAAAAATTAACAGCTTCGGTGTCCCACAGGGAAGTATACTGGGTCCATTACTGTTTTTAATATATATTAATGACTCGCCTTGCTCTATCAAACATAAATGTTTATTATTTGCTGACGACACAACAATAATTGTAAGTGGAAATGTAATAGACGATTTTGAAAAAGATATCAACACTACACTTAATGACATTAATTCATGGTTAGATATTAATAATTTCAAATTAAATTTAAAAAAGTCTAAGTGTATACAATTTCGGAAGGTTCAAGGACGGGAATATATTTTAAACATTAGACATAATAATGATATTGTTGAACAAACGCAGAGCATGAAATTCTTAGGAGTAATTATAGATCAACATTTAAATTGGACAGAACTGATTAACTTCGTATGTACAAAAATAAATAAATTCGTGTATGCTTAAAGTGACATCAATAAATACGGCAGTGATGGTTTATCATATCATAGTTAAATAGTATCTGCTCTCCGGTATGGACTTCTCCTATGGGGCAATTCCTGTGAGATCCAGAGGGCTTTTTTTGCATAAAAAAAGTGCATTCGAGTAATATGGAACTTAGAAAGCACAGAATCATGTAAACCTTATTTTATAAAAAATAAATTGCTCACACTTCCATCTTTCTACATTTTAGAAATTGCATTGTTTGTGAGGAAACCTTTGAACACCAAAATAACATGAAGAGGAGATTAGTAACACATAAGCCTCTAGTGATGCCAAGACCGAAATTGGATCTTTTTATGCGAAACTGCGCCTACATGTCATACAAAATATATAATCATTTACGTAAATCTATTTTAGAAAACAAAGAAATGTTATTAAATAAGGTGTTGAAAGAATGGCTCGTAACACGTAGCTTTTACACATACAGTCCAAGAGTTTTTGACATGTAAATTTTAAATTATTTATTTTTCATACGTTATTGACATTTAATTTTACATAATATTTTATTTTATTTAGCATTTTTTTTGTTATTTGAATTTAATTTTACTTTTATTACTATTTCTTTAATTAAGCATGACAGTAACTAGTTGAAATATTTTGAAGGTTGTGTACCTATTTAGCATATTTTATGTACCTATGTAGGTGCTTTGTAATTCACAAGCCAGTAATGTGGCGAGATATGAGGCTCAACTTATTTATAATACCACCTATATATGTGTAATTTAACATGTTTTTTAGGAATAAACTATTTGATTTAATTTGATTAAGTTTAGTTGTTTTTTTTTTTACTAGAAAGCCTTGTAATTTTTTTATAGAAGGCCTATGTATAATTTTTTGACTCGCCAATGCTTTTGAAATAAAAACGTTCTTATTATTATAATGAAGCATATTCCAAAAAGAAAGCCCCTATTTAGGATCTTTTGCGGACGAATAGAAGTTGGCATTGGCATGTCATGGTTGACTACGCATGTCTTTTTTCATTGGCATGGCCTATGCACCAAAGATCCCATGACTACGTTCCGTCTATGCACGGTCTATGACATGTTGATTTAACAGACCCAAAGTCTTAAACCGCTTCATTGCATGTTAAAAAGGTCAGAATACCTCTAGACAACCTTAATTCAGACCACTCACACCTTCATATAATTAAGTTATGGATAGCAGCTAGACATGCCCGTCTAGTAGGCCTGAGTGCGAGCCCGCGCAGGGCCGCGCCGCCCGCCCTACCCAGTCACGACAACGCCAGCGCTCCAAAGTGCAGAACTGTGCCAGAAATCCGAGCAGTACTGCATTCTTCACGATTGACAGACTTTTCGCTTTAGCTTCCCCTATAAATTTGTTTTCCACAGACATAAATTCAACCAACCTTTTTGCTTGAAAGCGGTTTTTTATGTAAGCAATAATCGTAAATGCGGAACCCTGTTATTTTCGCGGTGCTGTATCGCAAGTGGAGCGCAGCTTGCGTTCGATTAAAATCCAATTACGTGCAAGAGTCGATTTAAGCTGAATTAGCAATTTGCATAAAAGAAGCGGGATTTCATTCCGATCCCATTCGGGCAGTGCGAAACAAAGTCTCGGATACAACTGGCATATTGCCGGAGGACACTATTGTTTTGCGAATCTTGTTTGGATTGTAATTGTCACTATCTTTTTGTTCTGCACTATTGTAGACATAAAATGTTACAATTAAGCACATAAAGACTCAGCGATTCCATTGGTAAAGATTATCATTATGTTCATGTATTTTAGAGCACAAGTTGTTTGTCGTGGTAGTTGATGCATGCATCTTTACTTGTCTAGTGATGATGATGAAAAATCAACAATGTGTTTGATGATCAAATTTCTTCCCTACATGTACATTATTAAAGTAGTTGCTTTATATGACGAAAGAAGATTAGCGGATGTGACTTTAGACCCCAGCCTACAACTATTTAATATTCATGAAGCGACAACGGGTGGTCGTTAAGCTCAACCGACCTCACAACTAAATGTACTCGAAATCAACTCGGCGCAAGTAATTTGCACACATTTTCGAGAACAGGTTTGGAGGATTTTAAAGTATTCAACTTGGTTTAGTTGGTGTTGGAAATAGAAAATGGAATAGCAATTTCATACTGGATTCTGTTTATTGTTGCGCGTCGAAAATGATTTACTAACATTAATAAATAATGTTAAACTTAATTAAAGCATACGTTGTTTTAACGTTAGGCTAACGTTAACCGTAGCTACAAAGAGTTGAGACGATCCTTTGTACGTAAAGGAACCAACATCGTAGCATTTCGTAGACCTACTACGAAGTGCTACGAAATTACTACGCAGTTCTTAGCTTCGTAGCCCTTAGCAATCCGTAGCAGATGCGATGAAAACTACTCTAAAGATTCAAATATAAATATTAGTCGGTTGAACGAAAATCGTAGTAGTAAAAGCCCTAAGCACTTAAAGCGACCGTTACAATAATAGTTGTTTCGTATAGTGGCGCTAGTACACGATTGCCTGATAATAGCCCGCCGACACCCGCCTTGTACACGTGACTTACACGATCTAATGGCGAATTTATTAGAAAGTTATTTAGAAAGTGCTTAGATTGTTGTTGGTGCTTGTTTTATCCGCTATCGTAAAATTACATTCGATAAATTGTATTTGCTATTTTTAGTAGAGTAGGTCTACAAAGTTGAAAATTTTTAAATTTGATAGTGCTAGTTATCACATAAAATCTACATGAAATCATACAAATTTTGAGCCCTCCAAATTGATACAATGTAATGCCAACTTTGTGGAGACTAAGGCATCATTTCGTTTGTGCCTTCCAAGAAATTCGGTAAAATTATAATAGTCCCGTCCCAACTTAAGAACTTGGAATAGAGAAACCCTGTCTAAATAGGGCGTTCAACGTCCACTTAATTTTCTTATAATTAATATTTGCTTCAATTAAAACGTTTCGTTTTTTTATATTTTTTTACCTAGTTCGGAATCGACGAGTTCGTCAGAAAAACTCTCGGTTATAAAAATGTAGCGACTACAAAAATCAATAGCGCGTCAACAAAAAGCTTGCAGAGGCTGCTTTATTCCCGTGGGCTTTTTGCTTGAAAGTTTGAAACAAATTCTTCATTCTAAGTAAAAAGTTAGTTCGTGTTTTTTGTTGATCTACAACACGAAAAGCAAGTGCAGGAGTGCCGCGCTTTCAGAAATTCTATCTAACGCTTGTTTCGATAATGCACTTTCAATTACATAACATGCCATGTTTATGCTCTGTTTCGATGTTACGCTAAAATATTACGAAGATAAATCCTCATATTAAAGTAACGCAAAAATATTAAATTTTCTTAAAATTTTCTTTGAAACATTTGTTTTGAAATAAAATTGTAAGCCCAACAATCGTTGGGCTTATAGTATAAGAATTACTTTAGAAAATGCAATACTGTTATCAGGTTTCCACTCCTTCACTAGAACCTGATTTATGGCCCGTTAATTTTAAGCGTCTATCATGAAATATTTTCTAACTTTTTTAATACGCAGTTACTTGCTACTTTATCCCGAGGCTTTGCATGGCGTCGTAAATCAGGAATCAAAAACTTCCGTTTACTTTTCTGTTCTTTTTCAGCTGCAGTGAGGTGTAGCTTGTAATTGCTAGTGCTTGCGGGAAGCCCGCCACTACTGTAATTACTTGAGCCCATTGTATTTATACAGTACCACATAATACACTGTTCTTTTGAGGGGGCTTGCAATTTCAAATTCTTACTTAAATTAAATATACGAAACAGCGAAACCTATAAAAAACCCGATCGTCTATATAAATAGTATTAATAGAAAACTCTGAAAAATGTAACTAACTCACAGTACTTATTAAACAACGGAATATCAGAGATGGATCTTGATGTTGTTATTATTAAGTTGTGTCTCTAAGCATCTGCTTTCAAATAATAAATGAATAATGCTGGACAATTCACACTTTTTATATAGATTGCACCATAAATATTGTATTACTGAACACAGCTAAAGAGCATTCAACGAAACAATCAAGATAGTATTTTAATCACCTCTGAGCTGTGCTGCACCAGTTGCACTGCCCGTACGTACTCTAATTGCTACATACAACGGAAGCACTGATGGAGGTCGTTTATCCAAAGCTCCGTGGGTACTCCGTACATCTATGCACTTTTTATTGACTAACAAGGATCTGGAATCGTTCTGTAGATTTACGTAGCGGGCTGATCGAGCACATAGCCCAGTACAGTGATTCGAAAAGGGGAAAAGGGAATGTAGCAACATTTCACTCGGAAGAGTTGGTTCGATTGTTGTAGTGGATGCAAATAAACTAAGGCAATCGTGAACCGGTGGTTTGAGGTTGAATTCTGTCCAAACCTCTCAGAATTGTGCAAATATTCCGGAATTATTTACCCATTTTGAAATATATAGACTGAATGAGACTCGCACATGACCGATTCAACTGGCATGCAAAAGAAAATGCCTGTACCTATTTGTGTTAACAAGCTGGGATGAGAATGATGATTGAAAGGAGTTTAAAGATTTGTATGGATACAAAAATCTTCTATTTGTGTTTTTTTTAAACGCCGCGCACAATAAAAGTTATATATATGGATACAGGACACAGAAAAAAAAAATTATGTCCTAAAGCGTCAGGTTTCTGAGATATTAATATATGAAGAAAAATTATAGTTATTTTGATTTGTGAATATCTCAGAAACCGACATTATTTAAAAGGATTTTTTTTATTTACTTTCTCTCTCCAAATATACAACTTTTATGGGCACAGGGATTTTGAATAAAATGTAATGGTAACGGGTGTTAGGGTCAAAATCTTCAAACCCCTTTATATATATTTACCATTGTGTATCCCTTATATATGACACTAACGATATCGTATAAACGCTGCTCATAGTTCTTCATATTTTGGTTAGTACGATACATTCATTTTAATTGTAAGCTTCGCAACTAAACATTGATTGATGTTCGCCCATTCATCCCGCTCGTTTGAACGGATAGACAAAGCTTTTAACAAGTTACACAGTAATTAGGAAACCCACCTCTGTTGTATGTTTGATGATAGTCAATGTGTTAATGTTATTTAAGGCTTTGAAACTTGCGGACTTGATTTAATTTCAACGTGAGATGGCAAACAGGGCAGAGTCGAACTAAGAATACCTACCTAGATAGTGTGTTATGTTGGTATTGACGTTTTGCAGGTGCGGCAAGATATTGTTTGCGAACATATCGTTAGCGTTAGGTCGTAACGATGTTTACATTTCAAATGCAGACTGCCACGGTAGCGTGGAAGATGCTTTGTCTGGTTTTTGCAAATAATAGAAGTGCAGAAATTTTAGTTATAACTTCATGATGATGCAGCCATGATTACATGATGTTGAGTTATAACTTCAACATCATGTAATCATGGTCATCATCATCTTCTACCTTTAGTAGTCCAGTGGACCTATGTCCACTGCTGGACCTACGTCCAGCAGACGTGAAGAGAGCCCTGTGCCTCTCTATTTGAGCGCTATAGCACTCTGTCTTCAGCTAGACGTATCCAGCATCTGCCTGCTGTCATTCGCAGGTCGTCGTCCCACCTGTCTGGAGGGCGTTCTTTATGTGCGTACCAGCGATTGTCATTCATGATCATTGATCGTATTTACAAAATTAAAATCAGAACTTACCCTGAATTAGTAGAATTAACAAAACAAACACAAAACATGTAAGTATTTACTGTCTCTATACGAACAGATTATTAAATGAGATTGCTCGATTTTACAAATTAGTTCTACAATTGTAAGTGGTAAATTGATCCTCTTGAATTAATTCGCTTCAACACAGATAGCGTAATACGACGCTCCGCGTAAAATCGGCTTTTCGATGTAACTTAGATTGATACCCACTTGTGTTTGGCTACGTGAGATGTTGGTTTGAGAATGTGCTCAAGAGGCTCGCTTATTTATTGTGCTCTTAGTAGCGAGGAGAAACCTTGGTAAATGCTACTCAATTTTTTTTTAGTATTACAGGGTGCTTAATTAAATAAATAATGCTAGACAATTCACAGAGCATCATCTAGCCCCAAGATAAGCAGAGCTTGTGTTATGGGTACTAAATGACTGATTAACTTAATACAATACATTACATAGATAATTTATTTTATAATATACACAGAAAATAGCCAGAACACCCGGAACAAATGTTTGCAAAGTAATGAAATTTTTAAAGTTTTTTTTCGGCCTCACAGAAATACTTATGCTAAAAATGCTAGGAACTCTCATAGTACCTGCCCCTAGTGGTAAATTGATCCTCTTGAATTAATTCGCTTCAACACAGATAGCGTAATACGACGCTCCGCGTAAAATCGGCTTTTCGATGTAACTTAGATTGATACCCACTTGTGTTTGGCTACGTGAGATGTTGGTTTGAGAATGTGCTCAAGAGGCTCGCTTATTTATTGTGCTCTTAGTAGCGAGGAGAAACCTTGGTAAATGCTACTCAATTTTTTTTTAGTATTACAGGGTGCTTAATTAAATAAATAATGCTAGACAATTCACAGAGCATCATCTAGCCCCAAGATAAGCAGAGCTTGTGTTATGGGTACTAAATGACTGATTAACTTAATACAATACATTACATAGATAATTTATTTTATAATATACACAGAAAATAGCCAGAACACCCGGAACAAATGTTTGCAAAGTAATGAAATTTTTAAAGTTTTTTTTCGGCCTCACAGAAATACTTATGCTAAAAATGCTAGGAACTCTCATAGTACCTGCCCCTAGTGACTAGTGAGTAATGTCTTTGAAGACAATGTCCACGATGGGGATTAGGGTAGACGTGAACGTTTCCAATTTCTCATGCATGCATGCGTTCACCTCCGCTCGCAAAAAGCATTTTCGTAAATTGATGTCAATCCGCTTACATTTTATTTCCAAATTTCCAAATGTAGAGTAATATTATTGAATTCCTTCCGCCATGTTGAACAATTCGAATGTTACAATACTTACATAGCTCCGAATGGTTCGATAAACAATCTTCTTGAACAGAAACAAGCTTCGCTGATTGCAAATTGTGCTTACAATCGAATACAGATTTAAGCGAGTTTTCCTCCTAAGTTAATACACGAATGAATTGACCTTAAGTAGACAATTTTTAAATTCATAGCTCTTCATAAAATGTAAATGATAGAAGGAAAATCTTGAAGAGTAAAATTAACGACGTCAGTTGATTAGCAAATGAAATAAATTGTAAGAAAGTAATACAGTTAAATCTAATTTATTAAATTGGTTAAACGAAAGAAGCTAATTGATGATTCCAATGAATGGATAATCTCTGTAAAGTTTAGTTTTGCGTCAGATTCAGGCACATTTGATTTTGATGACTGACAGAAAGATCAAGATTGTTTTGATACTCTACTCTGGTAAATAATTATTATCTCTAAACTTGTATACTCTATGTTGAACACCGTTCCAATCCAAAGTACAAGATCACTAATGATCGTTCTTAATCGCTTATTGTAGGTAAACGAACATAATGTAATGAGATGAATAAATAATGTAATGTATTTGGTAGGAACATACCTAATTACGTAATTACCATATTTTGAAAACCTGTAAGGGCTATTAAAGTGTAAGAGAATATTTGTGAACGTATAATCTATATATATAAAAATGAATCCCTATTTCCCTTGGTCACGGCATCACGCGTGGACAGCTGGACCGATTACGCTAATTCTTTTTTTGTTGTTTTTGTTACTGTCGAAAAATGGTTCATATGAAAGAAAAAAATTAAGAATGTTGCGCAGAAAATTAGAAAATTTGAGTAAACTTAACGACCATAATACCATTTCAATACAACGTCAACGTCTGTCGGGTCAGATAGTAAATAAATAAACTATTACTTGAGTTATCTATTTTCTTCTTTAAACTAGCATGCTAAATTGCATCGAATTGGAAAAACTTCAATTCGTTGCGATTCAGCATGCCAGCATGAAAATGCAATGAAATTAACACTTTACCGTGCCGGATTAAATTTTAACATTCCATGCTTCGGTGTCAGAGCAGAGCGCAAAAGGAAATTGGAAAATGACAGTCCCTTATTACTTGGAATGATAATTGCAGAGTGAAGTTAAACATTGCCTTTTATCCATAGACCGTGTTTAACTTCACTCGCTGTGAATTCAAGGATTTCTTCGTTTGTGCCAGCACTGACTTTTTCTTGAATCTTTGAAACTAGGCGCGATTCTTTGTGTTTATTCTTTGATTCTACGTATCAGAACGTAGATACTCTAGACATCTCCAGCACACAACGGTGCATATATCGCCGCTGGATCGAAGAATCAGCTCGTTTGTAGAATGCCTAGGCGGCTTACAAACCGGCGCCATTAAATTAAATTCCTATGCTGATTGTTGAACGATCAAAGTTCAAAAATACCTGTCTTCACTCTACACGTCACTTAGGCATCTTGTCAAAAGAAAAGAATTAAGTGTTTCCTCGAACGAAGATAATCACTCTCCCTAGAGGGTGTTCCCAACAAATCAGTGTACGTTTTGTAAGCGGCCTAGCTCTTCTACAAACTGTAGAGGGCTGATTCTACGATCCGGTGGCGACACATAGAGGTATAAAACACGCATCACGAGTATCATGTAGGTAGTCACACCATCAATCTTGTACACTCAAGGGCACAAGCACTTGAGTCTAGCTTAGCTCGAAGACACGTCAGACGCTTTAGAAATTGCAAAATGATAATTTAGCGCCCCTTCTGGCCGCTTGATAATATAATGTTTTTTTTAGGGTTTCGAAGATTGGAAATCGGTTTCGAAACTCTTATGGTCTCGGTTTTTCTGTCCTTTTTTCAGTCTTTAATATCGCAACTAAAACAGCAAATAACTTGAAATTGAAAATATTTTTTTAAATTTATATATAGGTAGGTATTTATATTATTATTTATAATAACAGAATAAAACAATTACAACTAGTATATACACTTAATATCTATTTCTTAAAAATCTAAGCCATCACCAGAAGGCAGAGTGCCCAGAATGCTGGCAGCATTGCCACGTTGAATGGCAATGCTAATTCGTTGACTGAAATAGAAGCCAGCATTCCGATCACCTGTCGGCTCTACAAGAAGTTTGGTAATATCTTTATAAATGGCGTGTATATAGGTACATTTCGTGCATTTGTACAGAACAAAAGAAAAAAAAAAATTTTCAATACAAATTGTGATCTCGAAATTTTAAAAGACACCTACATTGTTAAAAGGGGTATCAAATGATCCCACATGACTGTTCATTTCAAAAATTTTTTTAAATTTCTGTAGATTTCATACTTTTTCAAATATCGAAAAAAGTCAAAAAAGTACCCATTCTCCGTAGTTTGCAGAGCGATCCATCTAAAATGTATGTACTGTTCGTAAGTCAAAAAGGGGGAGAATAGTTTTTAAAAGGGGGTGGCCACCTCATCATGCGGGAATCAAATGGAGTTTGTACATCACAGCACAGTTTTTGAAATTTCTGTAAGTTTAATACCTACAGAACTTTCACTTACTTTTTGAAATATTTTTAAAAAACTTGAAAAATACCCGTTCCTCCCCTAAAATCCCCGAAGTTTGCAATTTTGCGATCCATCTAAAACTTATGTAGCGTTTGTTGATATGGATCTATACATTACAGGAAAAATATAGAGAAGTCTGTAAGTAGAATACTTATTATAAAATGGTAAAAAAGGTGGGAAATAATTTTCAAAAGGAGTCCTACCTCACCGAGTGGGATGTCAAATGAAAGGTATCGGCTTGTAAATCCCAAAACTGTTTATAAAATTTTTGTAGATTTCATACTTTTTGAAATATTTTGAAAAAAGTCGATAGTTTTACCATTACCCTATACCTACTCCGAAGTTAGCAAACCGATCCATCTGAAATGTAGGTACCTTAAATTTTTAGGTATTCATTAAATAGTACCTATAGTACATATTGGTAAAACTTGACAAACGTGCAAAACTCTCGGCGTGGGAGTCACACTCGCACTTGTCGGATCTTGTTTGCGATAGCGTCACATCTCTGTGCCAACAATGTAAGTTATCTCTAGAGAGCTGGAACTTGATACTGATTGGATTATTTCATGAAAATATTCAAGTGTTTTTTTTTGTTGTAAACTTACGCCGTCACTGGATCTTTTTTCGTCGCCTTCCAATATCACAAACAGACCTACTTAATGGTTGGCTTTCTATGGTAGGTACCTACTGCAGTGTTTTCGAATTACCACTAACTACCTTAAATGTGAAAAGGTATAAAAAAAATGGGCAAGTTGGAAAAACGCGAGTAAACCAAATTAAATAAAAAGATTACACAAAAAGTAGCTTTGCTCGAGTTTTTCCTTCCCGCAACAGAATGCGAACGCATGCTCGCCCCGCGAGGACTTACAAGCGGCCTTTCATCAAATTATCTTTCCCTCCTTTTATCTTTTGATGGCAATAGTACAAATATATACGAAGTAGGTACCTAATACGGCAGTGGAACAATGGGGTCACATGAATAGCAATGCTCGCAGACAGAAATGATGTTTGATTGCACGTAGGGATCTCGTGATAGCATGCACGGTCTATGCATTAGCCTATTACAATTGTGATCTGTCTTCAAATATGTCACTGTGTCTAGGTGCGGTATCAGTAAAACGTAATATGGAAAATTCCAAGTTGAAGTTTCGAATGAGAAATATAGCTAGGTATAAAAGCATTTAAGTTGGACAATTTTATTGTTCAACCTGAAATTTCGAGTGAGGCAAATATAAAAGCAACCAACGATTTGTAGAATATGATTATAACAAATGGTTTTAGTACTTAAGTACATTAAAAATATTTTGTTCATTCAAGTCAAACTGATTTTCCAAGCACAGTTTATTTTCCCTGGCTTGAATTCTAAACACAACAAGCAATTTCGCTTCTTAGCCGTGTTTATCTTTTATGAGCTCTTGAATTTTCAAGTGAGGTTTTCAAATTGTTGAATAATAAAAGTAAACGGTTATAATAACTGGCTTTGGCTATGAGCCGAGCAAGACCATTGATTCGTCAACAAATGAAGCATTTTGAATATTGTGGTGATGTTAATGCGGTACGATCGGGTGGAAAAGCGTGATTCTGAGCCTTCAATATTCATGAGCTAACTGAGACGACAGGCTGTGGAGTAAGTGGCTTGATAGCCAAAACGAGAAAGCACGTTACCTCAGGCCTTCTTTATTTTTACAGCATCTTTGCGTGAGTTTGGATCCACTGTAATAAATTTAACATTGGATTTCTCCAATGTTTTTTTTTGTGATTATCGTACAATAATTAGTACTAACTTAAAGAGGCCAATGTCTCACAGTGAAGTTCCGCTGTGGATGATGCTGATACCAGATACTCGAGATAGGTACTCATAAAAGGTGAGGTAGCTATTTTAAAAAACTAGCGCTGCAATGGCACAAGTGCCATATCATTAAGAAGAGCCGGTGACCTTTTTGTGTTACATTAAATTTAATATTAGTATTAGCATTAAAAGTTTTTTTTAACGGCAATGGCCTTTATTAACAAAGAAAATTACAATCAAATTATAACTAGTATTTACAATTGAAACAATTAAGCTAACTGCAGACTGTTGCAAACAATCTACAGGTAGCTCAACTGATCCATATCAATACCAGTCGGAAGCGTCCCCAAGACGCTGGCTGCATTGCCCCGCTGTATGGCAATGCTGATGCGCTGCGCCAGATATCCGCCAGCTCTCGAGTCACGCGTCGCGTCGACCAGACGCTCAGATAACTTTTTAAAAACCCGGAGAGCCTCGGTACCCCACGGACCTAGGGTCTCGACCCCAAAGGGAACAAATATGTAGGCTCTGTCGAGACCTGCATATTTGCGTCTGTTGAGATCCTCGGCCAAATCTGCCGCCGCACCAGCCCTTACGGATGTCCTCGGAAGATGGGAAGGCGCAAGTGTGTCGACGCATGTAGCGTCCCACACAATGGGCCTCCCCAACTCCCATGGGACTAGTGTCATGCCGTCAGGCCTCTTACCATCGTCACGCAACAGACCATTCGGTTCGAGAATAGCTGGTACGTTAGCGGTGACAAAGGCCCGCCGGATGACGTCGTTAAGGCAATAGGTAGGTAATTAAATAGCAATTAATAGTAATTTAATAGCATTAAACTAATATTACATTAAGTAATATTAAATTAAGTATGTTACACAAATAAAGATTTTCTAATCTATTTTTTAGTATTCTTAATACCTACGTTGTGCTTTATGAGATTAGGCTTATCCCTAAATAAACATCGTGTGCGCTTTCAACCTTTTCATATATACTATATTTCTAACCGACTTAAAAAAAAATTCATAACATATAGTAGCTACCTAACGTAGCAAATTTTGCGTTTGTTAGAGTATCTTATATTTTTTATTCAATTACTTTAGGTAACAATTTTTAAGTGCCTATCACAATTGTTCACAAAGTAAATAAATGGCAGCCATTTTAATATAAAACCTTAAAGATTTTACAAATTACTGTGTGTATATGTATGAGCTTTCAATTAAATTTTGAAAAAGAACAAAAACGAATCACAATATTAGCTTTATTGATACTTGTAAATAGCCTTAACAAGGATCTAATTTACTAACCAAGCAATTTGGAAAGCCAATTTACCAATCTGAATAATTCCTCTCAATGAATCAACCTCAATGAAATGAATCTGCTTCGTTGACCACCAAATTAATTATAAGTAATTAATTTGGTGGTCAATGAGACAGATTCTCCTTTGAGGATATTGCTACACTATTACCTATTAAAGCTTAGTACAAATTATCATGTCGGTACTAATTACTGTGCATGACTTCGCTCTCGTACTCGAGGCAATATGGCTAATGAGAACCCCTTAACAATCGGGCATTTTATTTCAAATTTCAAGTTAATTATTGGAAAAAATTGGGTTCCATTATATATCAATAGGAAAAAATAATATTAATATTATACGCGTAAAATACATAATACAACTTGAAAATAAACAAAACAACAAAACAAATTTGTAAAAAGAAATTGTTTTGTTTTACAATATGCAAACATTTTCCTTAAGTTACGCGTCCACTGCATTGGAATGTGAGCGTACGCAGCGTACGAGGCGTCGGTATTTACAATATACCAATAGGGTACTGCCTTCGGATTTTGCATCGGCAATATACCTAAACTTGAGAGCAAAAAAATCGCACATTCATGATTTTTTGACATAACTAAAAAAAAAACAAAAAATATTATGTTTCTGTAATGCAGATTCATAGTCTATTTTAATACCTATCCAGTGGTATCTGATTTGTCTTTCAATCATTACATAAAAATGCTTTTGTGGATCAATAACAAAAATGCATGTTTAGTAAAAAATTCTTTATTCAAGTATTGGTGTCAAAGTTATGAAATTATAAGATAAAATTAATTTAAAGTTTGTTATTAATACCGAGTGTTCCCTCCCCTAGCCTGAATCACTGACTCCATCCGTGTTTTCATTGATGTTACTAGACTTTTGATAAAGTCTTGAGGAATAGCCTCCCATTCCTCTGCGATCGCCTGTTGCAGCTCCTGTAGAGTCGATGGAGGAGCATCTCGGCCTCGAACTCTTCTTTTCAGCTCGTCCCATAGATGTTCGATGGGATTGAGGTCTGGGCTTCGAGCTGGCCACTCCATAACGGTCACATCCACCTCTTGAAGGTACTCGATCACTATGCCAGCAGTATGCGGTCTTGCATTATCTTGCATAAACAGAAAGTTTTCGCCGATAAACCCAGCAAAAGGTACGACGTGGCTCTCGAGTACTTCCTCAATGTATCGTATGGAAGTCAATCCTCTTGATTGGCGACCAGTATTCGGTCCGGTGATGAAGGCAAGCTCGGTTTTTGCTTCCATAGACATGCCTCCCCAAAACATGATTGATCCACCGCCATAGGCGACACGTTCTGTTATGCAGCATTGGGCAAATCGTTCTCCCGATCTTCTATACACCTTCCCCCGTCCGTCGTTGCCATGCAAGCACATCCTGCACTCATCAGAGAACAGGACTGCACTCCACTGCTCTTCGGTCCAATTCAAATGGTCTCGAGCGAACTGAAGGCGGGCTTCTCGGTGGGCTGGGGTCAATTTCGGCCCGTTTGCTGGCCTGTGTGCAGTCAGGCCACCTTCTCTCAATCGTCTTCTGACTGTCCACCGGCTAACTTCTACTTCACGAACTTCTTGAAGTCGTTGGCCCAGTTGAACTGCGTTCAAATGACGATTTCTTAAAGATGTCGTTATAAGAAAGCGGTTATCACGCTCTGTTGTAGCACGGGGACGGCCCGATCCTTGTCGCCGTTGGTAGCCACCAGTCTCTTGATACCTCTGGTATACACGCCGAACGGTAAATCGGCTCAAACTCAATTGTCGAGCCACTTGACTTTGCTTAAGCCCCGATTCAACAAGGGCAACCACTTGAGCGGCTACTTCTGGTGTAGTATCCATTTTCGTGTTCCGTTTGAAGCCAATATCAATAGAGAACCTTTCACACTGTACGTTGGTATGCAAATGATGACCATTCCCTCAATATGCACTCTTTTATACCTGCGATAAATCCCGCCGCCGGCCTTACCTGGATCGAGCGACATAAGGGGGTCTATTGTTTTGTTGCTAATGAGTTGTTTTTAAAGGTAAATGTCAACCCTTTATCAGTTCTGCGAATGCCTAGATTATGCACTTTAATTTAATTTGATTTTAATTTGCTGTAAGCTCCAAATAAAAAAAAAATTGAACTTTTAAGTAAAAATGTGCGGATGTGCGATTTTATTGCTCTCAAGTGTATATGTATTTCCTGGGGTTTTTCAAAGCGCTCAAGTTCGGCGATGACGTCATCCGCAACAATATCCTATTCACTACGAGGATGACGTCATCGGCAAACTACCGGTCTAGCCGGTAAAAAGTACCGATCTCTGGCATCGGGATCGGCAGATATGCCGATCTAGTGCACGCCGTACTATAGAAATCAATACAAAGCAACACATCCATACGCTGCGTACGTTCCGATACCGATCCAGTAAACGCGAAACTTTAATAACCGTTTTGGAGGTGGTTCTAAATAAACTGTGGTATCTATATTCAGATTTATTTCACGTCATCTAATACCTACCCACGACCAATAACACACTTCGTTGAATTTTCAAAAAATAGGTACACAAGTCGGCAAGAAAGAGTATAAAAGCTGATTTAAACGTAACGCAAAAAGCTTCTTGGGCCACTGTCGTCGGTATCCATCGCATTACGAAATCATTTCCTGACCCTATCTTGATATGACATTAAAGAATCTAGGCCTATGTAAAGCCGCAGTATGATCCCGTCTCTGTCAAAGGGCCTGTTCAGACCTATGCGGTAGTAGGTATCGCTACCTAATCGTACTACGGTAACGAAATCCGTGCGGTAATCCTACTGTCACTAAAATACTCGACAGAATGTCGCAGACCGCGCGAAACCGAGTGCGAAATCCAAGCGAAACTTGCCGCTCTGGGTAGCTCTGAACAGAGTCCTCAGTATGAGTTGTGTGCATAAGTTTACGAAGTCCATACATTTACCAGAAGACTTAAAGAAACTTAATAGAAATATATTTAGGAAAAAGTTAATTGGATGGTTGCTTGAAACATGTTCCTATAAGGTAAACGAATATTTAGAATATGATTTATAACATAAATGACTAGTACTTTTAATAATAATATGACTCACACAATATTTGCACGCCTGCATGCAGGCTGAATACAGTTACTAATTATAGTTATGAGACCTGACATTGTAAAATAATTATGTATTCTTGCAAATAAATGATTGATTGATTGATTGATTGGAGCCTTGCAGCGGCTATTAAAATAATTCTTCACTACGAAAACTAGTCCTCTCCATCGAGATAAACTACTAGTCCTCTCCATCGAGATAAACTACTAGTCCTCTCCATCGAGATAAACTACTAGTCTTCTCCATCGAGATAAACTACTAGTCCTCTCCATCGAGAAAAACTACTAGTCCTCTCCATCGAGATAAACTACTAGCCCTCTCTATCGAGATAAACTACTAGTCCTCTCCATCGAGATAAATTACTAGTCCTCTCCATCGAGATAAACTACTAGTCCTCTCCATCGAGATAAACTACTAGTCCTCTCCATCGAGATAAACTACTAGTCTTCTCCATCGAGATAAACTACTAGTCCTCTCCATCGAGAAAAACTACTAGTCCTCTCCATCGAGATAAACTACTAGCCCTCTCTATCGAGATAAACTACTAGTCCTCTCCATCGAGATAAATTACTAGTCCTCTCCATCGAGATAAACTACTAGTCCTCTCCATCGAGATAAACTACTAGTCCTCTCCATCGAGATAAACTACTAGTCTTCTCCATCGAGATAAACTACTAGTCCTCTCCATCGAGATAAACTACTAGTCCTCTCCATCGAGATAAACTACTAGTCCTCTCCATCGAGATAAACTACTAGCCCTCTCTATCGAGATAAACTACTAGTCCTCTACATCGAGATAAATAACTAGTCCTCTCCATCGAGATAAACTACTAGTTTTCGTAGTTTGACAGCGGTTGAATAAGGTTCAATACCATCTCTACTAAAGTTTATGAATGGTTTTGAGAGATTTGACAGAGCCTATTTTCAGGGAATATTGTATTTAACTCATCCTTTTTTGAACGTGTTAGCGAGATATAAGATAGAGCTCTCAAAAAAAAAATTTCGTTATCGATTTTTTTCACTCTCATACTAAGTATATCACCTATATAGACTGAAATGAGAAAGATAACGAATTTTATATATATGTATGTATATTATTTATTTTTTATATATTCACATAGTCCAAAATTCTTTGAAACTATTCAACTCTACTCATTAATCGAATCATTCCACAACATTAACGTGATAACTACTAACGTGATCCACTTGGGGGACACGTCGAATTTTCTGAAAACGTCTCTTATATCAATAGGTGGTAATGTGTTGTAGTTCTGGAGTGTCCCTATTGCTAATAAAATGACTTAAAGGTAAATTTAAGTTTAAAATTTTACTTGTCTATGAGCTCATTTTATAAGTTATAAGCACATGATAGAAAAAGTAATCCGTAATCTAGAGTGTCGCCGTCGTCGAAAAGATGAGAAGGCCTATATTTTGAAAGCCTAAAGAAAACAACGTTATTGATTTCCGAGTTCTAAATTTGATCTTTTAATTGGCGTTCTGTGAGTGTATTCATGCTTAACTATATTACTATTCTAGCCGTTGGGTTCGTTTAAAAGAAAATAAAAGATAAAATATATTTTTGGTGTGGGTTGTGAAATCGTCCAACCACAACCACACACAACCTTCACCAAGGCATCATCAATCAACCTCCAATCAAAGAAACAAATAAATAATCAAATATAGTTTAGTTCCGCCCATTGATTGGCAAAACGATGCTAGTTATTTTTAAACGACTTAAAAAATGAGGAGATTCTATGTTCGGCTGTCTGTATGATATTTTCTTGCATATTTTTATGTATGTCATACACTTTATCAGCCAGTACATTAGACAAATAGATAAAAAAATCTAATGCACATTTCTATCAACCATTGAATGTATACTGGCTCGATATAATATTCTTATACGATATTTTATCCCAACACTACGGTGGTGTCCCCCGGAGGTGTCGTTAACAATGAACGGCCATCGGGAATAAAATTTGATGACTGATATGCAACCACCGCGGGATCATTCTCTATAAAATAGCAAAAAAAATATCTAAATCGGTCCACAATTGACGGAGTAATCGACGAATTAACGACAAAGTATTCGGATTATGTTTGAAATAATAAGAATTATTGAACATCGTCAAGATAAATTAAATTATGTTTCCAAGTTCTTTTTATTTTATTTAATATTTGTTATACGATTATATATCAGGGCAACAAAACTATTAATTAGTGGTGTCGTCGCGTCGACAAGTCCTTTTTGGCAAGCGCACCCAAAATACAAACTCTTAAAAATAAAATAGACATGGAAATAAAGTGATATTTTTTATTTCTGTCGCTTCGATTTGTAGACTATAATAAAATCTATTAAGCTGTAACTCGTGCGAAATCAGGGTGGGTTCTTTGTTAGATATAGATCGGTACAATTGTATCTTTTATCGTGATAGCGCCTCAGGATCCAATTTGTGTCGTTCACAAGTCCCTAATTAATTTCACCTTCCACACGTGTAGATACATATTATGATATTATTGAAATGTCACAGTGAGCAAATATACACCTTAATGGTCACAGATTTAGGTGCAGAGTACTCTGCGTTGGTTGTCCTTATTTTATCAGGTGACTCGTCATACACAAATTAGTTAAGCAGAAGATACTCCAATAATCTGATAAGAAATATTAAAGGTAACCATAGATTTAACTTGACATTTTCTTTTAAGAAACTTTTTTCAACTTTACCTTCAAACACAGGTATGTTAAGTAGGTTATTTGGGGCAGAAATCTACATTTCAGAAGAAAATACTGCTCACACAGCTAATACCAGTATTTTAAACTAGCTTCGGCCCTCGGAATAAAAAATAGCCTTCATGTTGTTCCAGACCTGAAACTACATCTGTGCAAAATTTCAGTCCAATCCGTTCAGTAGTTTTGACGTGAAGAGATCAAACATGTAGGTAAACGTTCAAACTTACGAATTTATAATTTATGTGTTATAGTGTGATTATTATATTGAGAAACTACTTAGATATGATTAAGTTTATAAAACTTTTGAAAATAAAGTAATTGGAAAATAAAAACTGCGGAGGTGTTCTAAGTAATACCTTCCGCCAGCAATTACCAGCCGAAACCTCGTGAAACAGCCACGCGATTTAACAATGAACTATACGGAAACTTCACCGAGTGCCTACCTGCATTAATTTAACTTGTAACAACTTTGCAGTTTTATCTAGACCCTGATAAAATTGTTGGAACTTGTGTAATTAAAATTATTTCTCTTGTAATGTTGATAAGAACCGGTATTTCAGACGAAGTACCTGGCTGCTTGATGCTTCAGCTACGTAATCTTTGTCTAGGGCATATTAAATAAACTAACTAAAATAAAATTGGGATTGTCGCCGCACCGCAGTAAAGTCACGTGCCCCATTGCCAAAAAACCGAATATGAAAGGATTTTTTTATCGAGTTTGGTAGGTTACCTATCAAAAAGAAGGACAGCGATTTTCAAAAGCTAGGTTTGTTGCCAAAAACCATCGTTGCGACTATTTCTATTTTACCCTACCGATAATATGTATGCGTTTTCTATTTTCACAACTTTGATGTTTTCTTAATCGATAAGAACTATTTTATCCGAGTGGATTATACCGGGTGGCCCATAAGTCCTTTGAAATGTAAAAAAAAACATATAAAAAAAACTAATTGCAATATGATAAAGGTTTTTATTTTGAAGTAATTCTAATAAAATGGGAATTATTTTTTGAAAATTACATCATCTAAATGTAATACGTTACAATCGCGGCACTCCTGTAAGCGACGTCTAAAATTGTCCATCACTGCGCGGCAAGTAAGTTCTGTAATGCTTGCCATTTCTCGTCGAATATTTTCTTTCAAGACAACGATTAACCGCGGGTTGGTTTCATACACTTTACTCTTAAGATAACCCCATAAGAAAAAGTCCATTGGGGTCAGATCCGGACTACGTGGTGGCCAGGCATATAATGTTTCCATTGTATTCCATTACATGATTGAATATAAGTTAGAGAACCTTACGCCCTGGAGAATTGCTGCAATCTCCCCTGGCTCGAAGCGCCGCGGCCAATTCAATTGCAAATGTATTTCCAACTGGACACTTTACATGTTTATCGATGTTACGACTGAAAGTCTAGGAATCCAAGTTAGAACGATTTTAGAATGGATTTTTCAAAAGCTGTACGTACAAGTTTACAATAGGTTGTTCATCATCATTTACAGTCACCTCTTGTGACTGCATGTTTAAGCCTCTTTTATTTCTTGCTTGTAGGCAAAATATCAAGAAAATCCTTAAATTATTATGGATAAAGACGATTTTTCCGAGTTAGAGGTACCAGCGCTAAAAGGACTTACCAAATAGAATTCTTGGCCAATGGTCTTTGGTGGGAAAATGAGTTTTGCAACTAACCTATGGAATGGAATGCACGCGCGGACTAGGAAGGAGACAAGTTTCTTTACATGAAAAGTCAAAGGTGAACTTCCTTAAAGCAAGACTTCCGTGGAAGTTACTTGTAGGTACATCTTAGATGGTCCTCCTTGGAAGTTTCTACATAGGTGCGGTGCGGGATAGGTATTAAAAGATGGACTTAACGCAAGCACAAGTTTGTTTTAATCATGCATTAAATTTGTAAACAAAATTTAAACATAAACATGTATCTTTACGTTTTACGTGTCAACCTAACATACACAAATTGATTGCGTTGACAAGGGAATGCTGAAGCATTCATTTCATTTTCGACTGAAGTCGATCTATGGCTCCAAATTGTTTCATCCTGAGAGACAAGGCAAAGTTTTAAACTCCATCGGGAAACATGGAACATTGATAAAAAATAAGAACAAAGACGGTTCAGTTTCAAAAGCCACAAAAGCATGTGCGAAAAATGTATTCCAGTCTCATTGTACGTGGTGCGGGCATTGCCGTTTGCACGTGAATACCCGCCGATATGAGCACAGTACTGTACTCTTGGATTCTACTGCTGGATTGTGAACCACGAGCTTAATATTCCATTTTAGAATCGAAAAGCTTTCGTATGACTGAGAGCGTGGAAAATTGAGTAATATAAGGATTTTCTGCAATGTGCCCGCTAGCATCATTTCAAGTTTGATCACGCCACAAAAACCTAAAAAATCTTTAATATTATTTGCTGAATTGGAGCCTAATCATAAACCGCAGAAGCCAACAATTTACATGGACGAAATTTTTCAGTCTTTTCGCCGGCCAATTGAGTGCGAATCGGGCGGTGCGGCGCGGCGCGGCGGTCCAAACTTCATGGGCCCTATTCACCGATGTCGGCGATAGGTGAAGCGTGAAGCCGCAGTGTTGGCACCGTGATTTCCACAACTGTCGTGACCACTACTTACAGCCGGCCACCGGCAGACAATAACTCCGGATTGCCAATGAATGTGAATTGCTAAATCACGCTCTATTGTAAGGTGAAGCATTGGTTGGATGAGCTTTTGTTTATTTATGGCTCGATAATTGCAAATTATTTCGTATTTAGTGAGGACTACTGAGGACTGTTCTAACATGAACTGTCTAGTCCCAGTACTGTCTAAGCTAGGTAGGGTGTCTTACCTAGCTTAGATAGTGGGTATTTTGATACACTTGCTTATATTGATAGGCGGGTAGGTGGAAGTTGTGTTTTTTAATAAAACTACCATCTAGGGGTAAATAAATCATAACAATTTTCGAAACATTTTCCACTTTTATTAATTACTTTTCACACAGCCATCAAACTAGCCATTGTATGACACAAAAATTGTCCGCACATTTCGTATTTACGCAGAGTTTGGTAAAATGCAAATATTTCTCTATTTTCGGTCTTTATGATTTTGTCGAACAAGCAGCGCCGCCGCCGCCGGTGGCGAAAGCCAACCTGAAATTTTCAATTATACGTATAGCAGCTTAGCGTTGCCCGAACTAATTGTTTAGAGGTGATAGAGGAGCAGACACGAGAATGTGTTTAAGCGTTATTGTCCCAGTAACAGGCTTCGCAAATTAATCGGATTTCGCACATGTATCACGCCCTTCCGGAAGGAAGCCGCTGCAATCTCAGGTGAGCCGCTTACACCTCAATAGCCAGAATTGTTTATGACGCGATTAATTGTGCTAAGTATATGATAATTATGGAATTCAATAGATTACTAATCCACACGTTTCGGAGCTGATAGGAATATCAATGTTCTGCGGGAAAATTGGTTATCTCGCTGAAAATTACCACTAACTGTTATTCTATGTTCAGTTTAATTTCCTGTGCCAAGTTGAAACTTGACTAATGCTAGAAAATCCAGTGATAGGTATTTACAAGGGACCAACAGCTCAAAGATTTTCAGACATAATAATAAACAATTGAATTGGTTTGCCTCGTATGACTACAGTACCATAAAAACAAATTTTACGGTCCTGGAAACTGTAACAATGCGTTCGGTTTTCCCTGAAAGCTCGCACCGTTCTATTGATTCCGGTGTTGGCAATTCGTTAGAGGCAGTTTTTGGGTCCAATAAGTTTGGTAAGACGAAACGGGACCTATAGCAATACAATAAATTGTTTGTATTGGCGGGGACCGGCTGCGTGTAATGTGCGTTAGACCGCCGAGTTTATTTCGACACTCGATGGCGGTAGGTGAAAAACGTCTCTCTCCTAATAATAAAATGTGTAACAAACACTGAACCACCTTATAGGAAGGTAAATTAGCCAAAGCGCTATAAACAAAACACCAACTTCACAAGTAGCGAACTAGTACCATAGACTAACAGTAGTACATTGTTTTTCTTTGTGTTTATTTTGGGGATCATGCGTCACTGACGACGGATGGACGACGGTCTGGTCGATGATAACTTTTTAAAAGATACAGCAGCAGTAGCTATCAATATAGACACCTTTTATTATACAAATAGGTTCCAGCTTGACTTCAAATCAATATAAATAATTTATGGATTTTTAATAAGACTTACTTTAATTAAATTAGAACGTACGGCAATAAGACTAAGTTCCCCCTTAGGTTAGTGGTAACTTAACTTATAACAAGTAGTCAGTTAAAGTAGTAAGTAGTAAGTAGTCAAGTAGAGATAATTAAATACCGCTTGATACCTAGTTCCCACTGATTTGACGTGCTTACGTATGCCCTTGATTATTATAATAATGTATGACCCTTACCAACTTAATGGCTCAGTTTATTATTTGGTGGAACGAGATAAAGAAACGAGTCTTCCTCGTCACTTTGTCTCGTATTTTAATTACTCATAATAAATATTTATCTATGTAATGTATTCTATTAACTATATCAGTCATCCCATTACACAAGCTCTGCTTAGCTTGAGGCTAGATGAGGATGTGTGGATTGTCCTGCACTTTTTTTTAGTATTTTTAATATATATTTACTGTTTGACTGATATTTATATTTTTTTATAAATTTAAAATTCATCAAATGCCATGTAACTTTTGCTTATTTACCCCAGTTGGTACCTACACTTCAACCCACCTCTGTGAGCTTGTCAAACTTCGCATAGAACACTGTTTTTCGTCGAAACTCTAAAGGCAATGAGTACCGTCGTATAAACCCCTCGCTTACATCCGCCCGAGGCGTTCACTCTGTACGTTCACTTCGTCATACACGGGCACTACGTTCCACCGTTCCCCGATACCTACTCAAACTGTGCTAGAGAATAGATTAGTCAAACAGTCAATTAGTCAAACAAGGCTATATTTTTTTTGTACCATGAGTAGACCTTCGGTTTACCACAATCTCATTGTGTCAGTCTGAATTCGAAACATACATTTTTTGAATTTTCAGAACGTATTGTGATATACAGGGTAGGCCATACATTTTTGCAAATAGTAACACTTAATTTCTCAAAAACTGTTAGAGAGAAGGGCTTGCGGGTGGCGGGGAATTGTGCGTCGTTTCATGCAATTTTAGTCCCAATGGAGCGCTGCACGGGACAACAGCGTGCTTTTTGTGTGAAACAATTTTACAAAAACAACGATTCTACGTTACCGTACGACGCCTGTTTAGAGTTGAATACGGATTACGCCGTGTAAGTGAGTGTACAAGTGTTAATTTAATTAAAGGTTGGGTCAAGAAGTTCGAGCAAATGGGATTTCACCCGCACGCCCTTCCCTCTAAAGGTTTTTGAGAAATCAAGTGTTGCTATTTGCAAAAATGTATGGCCCAACCTGTATTTGGAGGGTTTCATGTGTTTATTTTGGATTAGAAATGGATGGCCTGGCGCATAATGGATTTACACATCTCTTTTTGTCTTATGAAGATAGTTCAACCATGGTGACTTCACCATGACTGTTCTTTAGGTTGGAAGTGATGTGGAGCGAAGTGTTCACATATGGCCACACTTACTCTTTGCAGTGAAAAGATACAATGTCGTGTTTTTTTATAAACCATTTCATTAAGCTTTTTCCGCGGGTGGTGATGAATTGTATTTTGTAGATCAAATCTAACATTAAAAATGTTTATATGTTCAAACAAAACAAGTCGAATGCAACAGCTAGTTAATCACACCAATAAGTAGTATCTAAACATTTGCAAAGCGGCACAGAAGCGCGACAAAACCGTTACGATATGCCAATATATCACTTGAACACACCTGAACTGTAATAACGAAGAATAATAGCAATTGTTTTGCGCCAGTTTTTATTGCCTCTTCATTCAATTACTGCTCTCCATATATTACGTTGCTTCTTCAATAGATATTTTACTAAAGCTAGTTTAGATATTCATTTATCGAATTGGTTATTAGGAGCATGTGTAGGTGGGTACTTAAGCGATGTCATTATGTATATTTGCTGTAGACTCTCATTTCACTAAGATAATAAGTAGAATAAACCAATGGAAGGAATAAATATAAAGAATAAGGAAACTACTTACCAAATTTATATACAACCAATAGTTTGCATGGTGGCAAGATGGTAGCCAGTAATATGACAATAATTTAAATGGCCGGTTGGAAGATATCTCCAGTTCAGTTCAGCCACTGGTTGAACTGTGCTGCTGACCCTAGTACCTGACCGTCATCATTGTAGCAACCAAAGTGCCTCGTTGGTAGGCACCAAGCCCATTTTGCAGTAAGGCACTTATATTAATAAGCCTGGGCGCCCAGAATGAATTATTAAGTACCTACCAGTAAATCTGTGGCACCAATAGAAATTAATTATAAGGCCTTCATTAATTTAGCGACCCAAAGTGAACCATAATTTTTGAACCCTTTTTGGCGAAAATTTATTTTGTAAGATTTTTTTAAGTTTTTAGCTAAAATCTTGTTAAGTATTAAGTAGTAGTAAGTTAATTATTAAGTTAAGTAGTAGATAGATAGATAGATTATAACTTTATTGCACCATCAATACACTTATAAAACAAGAACTTAATACTAATTATATCTAATGTGGCACAATCGGCGGCCTTATCGCTAACAGATTTCTTCCAGTCAACCTTTGGATGGATAGGATCAGTACGTATTGAAGCTGACGGTGGCGTAATTGACGAAGTATCAAAAATAATAGAAGTAGTTTTAAAAACAGAAACTACAATAATTAACAAAATAAGGCAAAAAAAAAAGACAAGAACACGTGTTTACATAATAAAATTAAAATAATTACATCAGGAAGACTTATCAAGAGTGGACAGATAGTGTTGATGAACCATACTTTTGAAGATGGGAAGGGATTTAGCTTGTTGGATAGAAACAGGAAGGGTGTAGTAGTAAGTATGAAGTATTAATATTTGATTAGCTTTAGCACCTAAGCGTGAATTTGTTTCAATCAAGAATGCGTGTTAGACAGTGAAACAGATTCGACATTCAATTAGGGTCAACTTTTCAGCCTACCCTTTGTCTAAGAGTTCTTATTTTTTCCCTTCTTCAGACGTCTTCAGATTGCTCATAAAAACCAGTCTAAACTTTCTTTTGTGTTGCATGTATTGCATCAAGCACCTGGTTCAGGCATTCTGGTTCAGGTATGGAAGTGCCCAGCGGTAAACCGTCGGTCGGGTCAGGCCCATGTCATACAGACAGGTCGTGTCCAATAGAACGCCCGGATATTTTATTGTTTGCCACGTATACCTTCGCTTTCAATTTACTCGGAACGGAATGTCGAGTCTGATAAAGGCTTTTGTACAAAGCTTCCTCTCTTGTTGAAGTGAAGTTTGTTTCATAAAGATTTTTAAAATACTAATTGCAATATTTTCTATCTTCGGCACGTCTTATTCCGAGATAAAAGTAGCCTACTAAGTAGTAAGCATCAAGATCTGTTCAGTACTTTTATATCTTCTCTTATGTATTATATAACAAACCTGTTTACATCTTTACTCATAAACTTTTGCCTCTAATGGGAAAAAATAGTTCATAGTTCATAGTTTTTTATTCATAACAAAATGTCAGATACTTAAATCATAGCATGATATAAAATTCTAAAATTGTACCTACTTAACATACAAAGTACATAATTTCCCAAAGAAACAGAAAACGATAAATAAATAACAACATTCATTAGAAAATTATAATAAAAACTATCATTTTAAGCTTATGAACTCATCATAACTATAAAATGTTTGTTCGATAAGCCAACTTTTTAGGCGACGTTTAAAAATAGCATCGCCTGTAACCCCCATAATCAAGTCTGGTAATATGGGTTGCTTCGTTAACAGGTACCTTTTAAAATATCAAACACTAGGAATGAAAGTGCAAAAATAGAACAGATAATATTAGCGTCCCATTTATGAAACATTCGTGTTTGACTTTCATTTTCCATTTAAATTCACCTCCATCAGCGCTGTTAGAAGATGTGTTCCATTCACTGAAGCCGAACGCCGAGAAAATTGTACCTTTACGCATTTAACAAGCTGAAATCATCCACTCGCAATTCTGATAAAGGAAATTTTGAGCGTTGGAAGCTTTGTTCGATAAAATTATTTTCAATTTAAGGAGGATCAATATCACGATACCTTTCTGAAATGTTTATTTTAGTAGGTAAGAGAAAACAAAAATGTGATTTTCTAGCCTCAGGGGAAATATATTGCGTTGCGGTAGAATATTACTTTTCAATAACTCTTCTTAGTGTTCAAATATTGTTTCCTTTTTTTGTGAAATATCAAAACATTGCAGCTGTCATTTCTTGAAACTGTAGGAAGGTACAAGTAAAGCGACATGAGTCACAAAGGAAAATGAAACAAACAACTTTTAGCTCGGCACACCTAATGAAATCCCGGGGGATCACGACGGCCTGCATCGCCTTTGATAACGGACCCAACATACAAATTTCATTCGCGATTTGAACCACAAAACACTCATTTAAAATTAAAAATCTTATTATGCTTTTAAACAAACTCTGGCAATAAGCCAGTAAAATGTATTATTTTCCATTTCTAAATAAAGACAGGCAGATGGCAATGGAAATTTCATCGAAAATATCTGGGAAATGTAAATCTGACTTGTTACATTTGTAATTCGATTATACCCAAATGCTTATGAATAAACAAATTATGAAATAAACAATCCAGCATTCTTATTTGATAAGAACATAAGGAATAATTTTAAACGTATCTTCGTCTCTACGCTTCACCAGCTGCCATAAAACTAAATTTTTCGCAGAGAAACCTGTTTTATAATAGTCTCACTCCAGAAAGTACAAATAGCTCAACAAGTCTAGAGTGTACTTGAACATACATTTTTATTCACAATAGATCCAAAAAAACATTTGACTCGAGCCTACGTAGATAGTGTCAAAAACACCGAGAAAATCACACCTCAAGAGATACTTTGCTAAAACAAAAGAAGTAAAACATGGCTTGGCAGCGGTTTGGATCACAGGCGGTCGTTATTCTTCTGCTGCCAAGTAGTTAACCGGCACTACGTTTCAATATATTGCGGAGTGGTTTGCTAGCATACTTTTTCGATTTACCTACCTACATCTTTAAAATTTTGAAAATCTTGTGATATTACTAGTCCTTAAACTACTAGCACGTTAAGCAATACTTTCTCTGATAGCTTTCAAAATCTCAGTACAAATCTCGACTTGGTAGCGATGTCCTGACTGAGGTTACAGTGACCTTGTTCCTATCGATAATTCAGTAGCGCACAAGGGATCAATTCGTCGCCCACAGTTTCTCGGCTCGCGGATAATTTTCATAATAAAACATCCCTTTCTGGGCCGCTTTGGTGTAAATCAAGTTTTCCGGCCACCCTTTCAATTTCCTGACCGCAACGCAGCTCTGAACTCACTGTTTGCTTAGCTGTGGTTCCGTTCAAACGAGATTTTCATTAGACGTTCAAACAGCGCCAACGGGTAATATTTTTATTGAGGCGATTAACACTTGACCTCTACTGAACTTTTAAAACATTATTAGTCGTAAAATTTTACGTTTGAAATCAAAATGAAGTTTATTGGTTATATGGAAACCTTGTTTTATTTAAAATTATATTGAGTAAGCTTGGGTTTTATTTATATTGAGTAGGTAAACCATGGTTTTTTCTAATTTTTATTAGATCAATGCAATCAAACTACCGTTAAGTTTAATTGCATGTAGCATGAAATAAGTGGTGCTTTGCAAACTATTCGCTTAGACCTACATACATTACATGCATACATGCATCATATATTTTCATTATGTACCTATGTAGGTATTTATATTGTATATAACATGGATACGAATAAAACATTGTTTGCAGCAGTACTAGGTACCCAATCTAGTCATGCAAATTATTTTACTTAGGTACCTACTAGTTTGCTGCCGAAACCATCGGATTTGGCATAATGTAACCAAAATTACTAATTTACTCTGTCATAATATATTCTTATTTGAAATGTAAAGCAGGGTTAATAATTCAATGGCTGTTGAAATTTAATTGTTATTTTATTAGTTAAGTAATGGCTGAATTATTTTCATAATATTCAAACATACAATAGCATTGTTTATTTCGAAATCAAGTATCAATTTGAATCTAACTATTGGATTATCATTTACCGTTACCTGGTGGACTAAGTTTTCTCAAAATAAAAATGTTGTTTAGGTATTAATAACTATTAGTTATTCTTTGGTTTCGATAGGTCTGCTAATGAAAGTAATACATACATATCTACGGGCTTATGAGCCCGAGCACCTACTATCGAAGCGTAGCACAGGTACCTATTAAATACTGGTAAGATTCCCTTTAAAATTAACAAGGTAAACTCTCTGAGAAATTTACTTCCCAAGCTTAACGACACGCATGGCTCGTAGTCAGTAAAGTGAAATTGACATGGACCTCACTCCCCCGGAGAGCTTACGAACTTATTTCTGAAGGTACCTAGTGTTTTCGTAGGTAATGTGGCAACGAGATAAGGCAGTCTCCTATGATGATGGGTAGAATCCTACGCTCAGCTAGTTTTCTTACTATTTTTGTACAAACATACATAGTTACAAATTACAAGTGTTTATTACTATCATTCCCATAAGTTACATTGTACATTGTTCAGTGTTCGAGACCTCCTTTTAAGTAGGGATAAGAATACCTGTAATAGGAGGTAACGCTCTTCCTTATAGTACAATATGAGTTAAAATAAATAGTTATTACAAAAACATTTCACAAAAATAATCTAGAAACATGAATAACTATTTTTACGAATTTTTTTGAGGGTAGTTTCTGTTAACTTTATTCTATTGTAAGTTGAAGATGTTGTGTGGTACAAGTGCAAGTTAGTTTGAGTTGAGTAGTGGGTGTTTGTGTAGTGAGTGTGTTTTGTTAGGTGTTCTGAGGACACCGCTGCACCGGTCTCATAAGAGTCCGGGCAACAAAAGCTGTAGGTAGCTTTTGTATAGTGTGTGAGTGGCGTGTGTTTGTGTAATGCGTGTGTATGTTTGTTAATGTTTAGGTGTTAGTGTGTTGTGTGCAAGTCTTGTAAAGTTGGTGGTAAAAGTTTTGTAACGCAATGAATTTGAATTTTTCTGGAAATAATATACATAATTATTACTTAAATACTTAAAACATATTATATTATTTGTAATGCACAACGAGATACGGCAATCTACTGTGATTATGGGTAGAATGCTGTACTCAGCTAGTTTTATTATTATTTTTGTACAAACATACATTAAGCTAGCTACATAACGATTATTACTCGGTAGTTCCTTAAATCTGTTGAATTTGAGAATTCATTGACTGGGGTGAGCAATGGTTGGGATTACAATTAAATTAGATAGATAGTATTCATGATACAATAAAACATAACTATTTATTATACAACATAAAACTAAACGAAAAGCAAAGACAGGCGGCCTTATCGATTAGAAGCGATTTCTTCCAGGCATCCTTTGGATGGATAGAAAATTGAGAATTTAAAAAGTGTCAATACTACCAGATGCTTTTGCTGGTAAACATTTCTGAAGTTGATTATCCTTAAAACAAACTAACCTGCTAAATAGGTAGGTTGGTAAAAAAACATTCATACAAATAATATAAATTCGAAAGTAATTCTATCTGTCTGTCTGTTACCTTTTCACGCCTAAACGGCTGAACGGATCTAAATGAAATTTGGCAGGGAGGTATCCCGGGGACGGACATAGGCTACATAAAAAGTGCGTGCGAAGCCGCGGGCAGCTGCTAGTATATTTGTAATGACGACCGATGTTGCGCGGCGGTCGAAGGTCCACGACGACACGAAGGTCCTGCGACGCAGGAGGTTGCGGGTCCGATTCTCGCCTTGGGACAAATGTTTGTGTAATAAAAAATATCTTTAAATGTGATGTATTGCATTAATTTCATAAGTCATCTAGTACCCACAACACATGCTCTGCTTAGCTTGGGGCTAGATGAAGCTGTGTGGATGTTCCAGCATTATTTATTTATAATAATACATAATGCTGTACAACAGAACACAGCATCATAATAAGCAGAGCTTGTGTTATGGGTACTAGCTCTAACTTATAATCTTTATACTTATAATAAATCTGTAACAGGTCCAATTCTGTATATTGACGATATTAGAAAAAATTTTTTGGAGGTCTCTTTATTATCCATACTGAAGCCAAAACTGTATTTTTTTCATTTTTGTTTGTCTGTCACGCCGAAACTATTGAATGAATTCAAATGAAACTTGGCACGATTAGAGTTCATACTGCGAGAAAGGACAAAGGATACTTTTTATCCCGGAATTCAGTATGGCTTCTCTGGGACAGGAGATGAAAGTCAAATTATTTGCCCGCGCATCACGCCGAACCTATTGAATGAATTCAAATGAAACTTGGCACGATTTCAGTTCGTACGAGGTAGGACATAGAATACTTTTTATTCCAGAATTCAGTACGATTCCCATGAGAGGGGATGAAAGCAAATTCTTTGGCTGCGCATCACGCCGAAACTACTCAATAAATTTTAAATGAAAGTTGGCATGATCTGAGTTCATTCTACAAGGAAGGACATAGGATATTTTTTATTCCGGAATTTAGTAGGTTCCCTTGGGAGTGGGGATGAAAGTCAAAACGTGTGCCTACTTAGTTGTAATAATAATTCATTAACGCGTCATCCGAATTCATTAATAATTTTTTTATTAGAAACAGTGTTGCATGATAGAGTTTGACTAAATCAGTAGAAAGTCGAGTAGAAAATCAAAGATTAAAGAAAAAATTGGAATATTTTGAAAAACGGTTTTTTTATGTAAGTTCCTAGATTTATGATATATTTTTTTCTTCCAAGACGCACCCATTAGTTAGGTACCCATCAACGACCCAATACCTATTTCAGGCAAAGTAAAATATACAAATGGTCCATGCGATCTTCATGAACATGATGTTTGGTGGTTCTGTTCAGCTGGTCCAGTTGACTGTACCACCGACTAATTTATATTTCCCGTACGGGACAGTTAACTATTCCACCGAAGTTTTTTCATTCAGAAAAATATTGTTTACTGTGGTATACAATCAACTGTACCTACCTACTACCAAAAAAACAATTTCGGTGGTCCAGTCAACAGGACCAGGGGCCCAATTCTGTTATACAATTGCTTCACTGTGACAATGGTATCGTCGCAGAATCGTCACTCACACAGACAGTGACGTTACGTAAGTTTCATAAATAAATAAATAAATAAATAATGCTGGACAATCCACACAGCATCATCTAGCCCCAAAGTAAGCAGAGCTTGTGTTATGGGTACTAGATGACTGATAAACTTAATACAATACATAACATAGATAGATATTTTTTATATATAGAAAATACCCAGAACACCCGGAACAAATATTTGCAGATCGTACAAACATTTGTCCCAAGGCGGGAATCGAACCCGGTATTACGCGTCGCAGGCGGACCTTCGCCCGCCGCGCCACATCGGTCGTCAATTAATGAAACTCCAGATTGTGCGGGCGGTGCTTTATGCACGGAGCGATAAATTAATAGTTTCTAACTTGACACAATGACGCGCTTCTTTCCACCTGTATTCATCATTATTTCTTTCATCTAAGGTAGAATACCAAAACGTGTCATTCTGTGGCTACTAATCGCTGTCATAGTGAAGCGATTAGTTTAGCAGAATAGGGCCCAGCTGAACGGAACCACGAAGAAGCAAAACCGATCATATTTTGTTTTCGCAGTTTATGACAACTTCATGACACTGACACTGGCCGAGTTGTAGCAAAAAGTCGTGTAGATATAGAATGGGATTGAAGATGTCAGCATCACAGCATGCTATCCCGCGTAGACCCTACACGATTTATACACAATCTAGGTACCTAAATACAGGTACTTATATTAAAAGTGTAACGGGTCTAATTCTGCACATTGAAGTTTTTTTACACAGTGTTTCATAATATGAGAGAAACTGTGATCAAATGTGAATACCTAATTAGTCGGCAGGCATACCTGCCACGACTTCCTGCCTGTGACTTCGTTCGCGATTGCCATAGCAATCGCCTAATGCATAATTCTTTATTGCACTAATAAAAAACAAATACATGTAAAACTTAAAACTAGAGAGATTATGGCAAAAGCGAGCTTAACCCTAAAATGCGTTCTCTTCCAGCAAACCTTATTGGGAGAGAGAGACAAGTTTGTCATAGTGGGTTCGTGTGCATATACAGAAAGAAGATTGAATCCTTAGCCTACATAGTTAATAAACTACTACATATGTATAATAATATATTACACTACCTATAAAAATGTATAACACAATAGATATCGTATTAATCTTTTATGCAGCAACATATCCTAAATAATTATGCTTGAAAAGTTTCAACTCATAATAAAGCTTCTAAAAGCTGTGTCCTCCAAACAGGATTTCCCACTTCCACCAGTGATTTCCATTAGGGTTCATCATCATACACACTTGTCGGATTACAAAGGTAAAAGCCGGTGGAATTATCGCCATTTTTGGTATTATTTTAAGGGATTGACGGGAGTGGACTGGTCGGGTCATAATATGAAGGCTCTATGTAGGTATGATACAAAAAACTCAGTAACACTTATTAGAAAACTTTTTATTTAGAATATCAGCCTACCAAAGTGGTTTATTTTAACGTTGTTCTGTTACAAGTTTTATTTATTGAAGAAGTAAAATGGCACTTATGTATTATTTTATGAAAGTATCTTTAATTAAAACAATTCAACGAAGGAGGCGAGGCACAATTTGATAGCTATCTAAAGACACAATATTTGATGATTTTTTACAAAATCTTAAAACCAGCCATATTTCTGAATATTTATATTGTTTTTGTAAGTTTTACTGAACTTGACAGTACTCCCTCTGGAATAAAAATTTTACGTGACCACCTTCGAGGTAGTCACATTCAACATCAGGCAATTAATTGGCGAAGATATCAAGTAACATAATACATGCATAAAAAAACATACAGCCTAAGTGTTGAGAACCTCCTACCATAGTTTTTGGTCGGTAGAAAAATAAACTCCCACAGAACCCACACTAATTACTCTGCAACAAAAATGTCGTACAAAATAAAATACTCAACTAGGTAAATGTCGTTCTAATGACTTTTACAAGGCCAGATAATGTGTATCGGGTAGTAGTGACACTTTTATTAGGAAACATAAAAGGTGCTGAGGTGGCGACGGTCCATTACGCTCATTCGCCCGACTGAGTGCTTAATGCGGGATAATGGACTCTCTCACTATTAATTTTGCCGTTTTTGTTTGCGAAAAACCATAAACAAGAGCCCGTAGTCCGTTCGCCTCTATGCGGCAGAATTTTACTTGACGCTTTGCACTTTACATTTATGACGAAATAGAGTAGGGTAGGGCAGGTACTTTTCGATAAATTAAATTTACAATACAAAAATAGGCGAAAATTATTATTGAAAAGGAATACTAAATATTTTTATATTAGGGAGGCAGGCATGTACTATGCTACCAGCTAGGGTTTTCGATAACACTTTGCTAAGTAGAATTTAACGAAGAAAATTACAACTAATAGAGACAAATGAGTATTTTCAAATGGAACTTACGAGTACAAGTTTATAATTTTAACGTTAAAGTATGATGTCAAAGAGGACTTTAAACAGAAATGTTCCAAAAGCACAGTTACCTTAACATTGCGGTTAGAATACCGCGTTGAAAGTATTATAAAGGTCAAAGTAGCACGCTCTGAAACTTTCAAAGTTATAAAAAATGTATGTAAGTTGCCCTGAGACAAAGCGTTTTGTCTGCCTTGTTGGACATCGCAACAAGCGTGCGTTTTACTTGCTTATACAATCTTTTTTACCGTTTTACCTTCGCACCTTATCAACCATACAGGATGCTTTGGGATTGACGAGATTGTTGTCTTTACCGTTTGTAATACGCCAACACATTGTATTGCTGATCTAGGTACCTATTTCACTTAGACCAAGTTTAGGTCGAAGGTTTATAATATAGATATCTACACATGTTCCTTACCTACTCAGATACGTTCGTGCCATAATGATGGTCTGGTACGAGTAGGTCCGTACTCTAACTTCATGTTAATTTTTAGCAAATCTATTGGACAAGCTTAAAATTGTCACAGAAACTTTATACGATATCATTCTTTCTAAAATACGATCCATCAAACTTTCGCGTTGCGTAATGGTCGAATTAGCCGTAAAGTTTATCGCGTTAGGAACACGAGTGCTCTCAAATATTGGTAGAACGTGGTCTCAGGATACCACACGAGATTTGCTCGGTTGCATTAGAAATATGGATCACTATCGGACCGTATATTATAAAATGGTAGCTGTTTGCAGAAATTCCTATATTCGTGAAATAACTTACGAAGAATTATTTTACCTGCGACTTCATACGCGTTTTTTTCGATATAAAATAACCTAATAATAATTTATTTATTTATTTATTAGGTTATAATGACTAATGACGCGTTTAACCAAAGTAGGTAATAATAAATTCGTAAAATAAAGAGAACCCAGTGCTTAGACAAACCTAACATAGGCTTTAAGGCATTGCTAACCAATTTATGTAACGAATTTTTATTGAATAAATGATCTATCTATCTATCTATCTATCTAATGTACATGCTCTGCTTAGCCTATGTACATATGTATTAAAAAAAAGTTATTTCAAGTCCAGATCTTTAAGTGTGCAAAATTTCAGCTCGATTTCAGAAATTTAGTGTAGGCCAAACATCTTCGCAACGGCACAACTTTTCAACTTTTTATTATAAATAGAATATTTATTCATATTTTTATCCGTGGTAATATCGTGATAAAACAACTGAACTCGAAATTTACGATTTCTCACAATAACATCAACAGGTCTCAGTAGCAAAAGGACAGCAATAATGATTTCCTTGAACGTTCCCTTACACTTCCGATAGTAGAGCCGAACAAATTAATTCATCCGAAAACTCGTGAAACAGTGACGACGATCGTTCATATCGAGCGAGCGATTAGAGTTTACGGTTGAAGGAGATAAATCGCCGGTGGTACGCGGAGCGAGGCGCGATGGACCAACAAATTGTTGTCGTCGTGGGAGCACGAAATATCGGCCGGCACGTCGGCGGCCGCGACCTACCAAATAGTTATGTATATGTACGGGCACCGGGCGTGGGCGTGCCGAGCGAATATCTGCGCCGCCCGCCCTGAAAACGGAGCATGCTTCATGACTATGATATTTCTCCAAGCTTATCTAGTTTACGGCTTGTCGCCCAGAATTTTGATACAATAATGCTCATATTGTGTGAAAAGTTGCCTGTATTATTCTTTTCAGAGGTTTCGTTTCACTCCTTTTACTATTTTACATTTTCATTACAAAGAGACAGTGTCAAAAAAAAAACACTTAGCCTGATCCTCATTGACATTCTCATTTCTTATTATGACATCTGTCAAATTCACGCATAATATTGTTGAGCCCTTGACCGTCGTTAACTTCCCCAGTCAGCGGACATTATTCAAAGCGGGTCTCGTTTTAATGGCTCCTTTCGTTTATAGATTCCGACATTTTGTGACAGATTCGAACATTTTGATCGACTAAAACTTGTGCCGCAAACGTAGAGCAGTGAAAACATCGCAAGATGAGTATCTTTGATCAAATACCACGCGATAGTTCTGCGATTTTTTAACATACTTTTCTTAAAGCTGTTATTAGTTTGGTTTGTTCAAACCAAACTAATAAACAAATATATGCAAATTATTTAACACTAAGAACACCAAGATTCTCAGAATATTTGTTGTTCAAATCCGTCAGCTTTTGTCGTTGGCTACGAGTACGTGAAATAATACCGAGGATTGTACCTTCAATTAAAGTCGTCGCTGTGTCAGAAGGAACATTGGTATATAAATGGTGAAGGCTGGCATTGTCACCGCCGCGCTATATCATTGGTGTGCGGAAATTCAAAGGGCGCCCGGAAGTACTTGATTTATGAGAGCGACCGCATGTATGGTCGAGTATTAAAAATTTCATAAAAATATTCTGTATGAATTACGCGCATTGTGTCGGGCGCTAAATTACGAATGTATTTCTCGTACGAAATGTTTCGTGACTTTCTTCCATGGTAAGGAAATTTTATATTATTTTTGAAAATGAGAAAGCTTATCCCATCTCCGCGTCGTTTATAAGTAAATTGCTTTATAATATTTGGTGGGCTACCTTGCGTAAGTAAATTACGTAAGTTCTTACATAAGTACTTCTAGATAAGGTTCTTGCTCAAAAGTAAATTTGTAAAGGGCAGCAGGAGTTTGAGTACACTTCATTTGTTAAACATTTTGTTGATATAGTACCCTCCTTTGGTCAGTTCAGGCGTGGGGCGAACTCGCGTACTTTGTAAATAATTTGCATGGGGCTGGGCGGCGAGAGAGGATGGGGATCGGATTTAAGCGGATAGGAGCGCTCCCAGGATTTAAAATTGCACGTACATGTCTGTTTTAAAAAGTTATAGAGATTCTGTGTTGTAAGTTTTAACAAAATATTCCATCATTCAATAACTAGGCACTGCTCTAATGGATCGTCTATCTAAAGTAGGTAGTTATTTATGTACCACCTGGGATATTAATAACCCTACTCAAATAAAGTAAAATCAATCACATAGCAAACTGTCAAAAGCTCGAAACTCCTCAATTGAGCCTATATTACATATAAATGTAGGGCGATTAATTGAATTTACTGAATCATGTTTCACCTCGATCCTATTTAAAACGAGTAAATAGTAACAACTTTCTAACTGTGAAGCTTTTACTGGGAAAATGAGATCTAGTTATGAATTTGATATTACAAGACTCGTGTAGGTAATATAAACACAGCTATGTCACATTAAACTAACACATTGTAATGTACATACAAAGTCAGTCTCTGTGCTTTGGTAGATTGATATCATATTCCTATGTTAACAACGTGAATATTGTATAGTTTAAATGTGAACTGATATTGTAATAACATAGTCATAGACAATACATTAAAATACACTTTATTGCACACCTGAAAAAAAATACAAAAAAAAAGATACAGGTAAAGACAGAAAACAGAGTTGCACAATGGGCGGCCTTATTGCTAAGAGCGATCTCTTCTAGACAACCTTGGGAAGGACACGAAGCAGCTGTACACGTATAGACGGTGGCGTATTACATAAATATACAATACATACAATACATAGCATTGCCATACAGCGGGGCAATGCAGCCAGCGTCTTGGGGACGCTTCCGACTGGTATTGATATGGATCAGTTGAGCTACCTGTAGATTGTTTGCAACAGTCTGCAGTTAGCTTAATTGTTTCAATTGTAAATACTAGTTATAATTTGATTGTAATTTTCTTTGTTAATAAAGGTCATTGCCCTTAAAAAAAATACATAGTATAAAATACATATACTATAATAATAATAATACATACATACCAAGTTTTATAAAAAAGATGCTAAAAACGAAAAAAATTAAAAAAATAAACTAACAATTACAATCATTTATTTGCTGTTCCTCACACAGTAAGTACAAAACAGATATAAAAATACATTTGAAAAAAAAATGGACATAGTTAACTTATATTACGACAGAAACAATTACACAAAATATTTAAAAAAAAATAGACTGTGTAGTAACTGTGTGTTACATTATATTACAATTTATATCGTGTAGGTTCCCTACCTACACTTTAACATAAATTCCCTCTTACAGAGAGGTATAAAGCGTAGAATTTTAATCTGACTGTAAAATATCATAAAATATGTAAAGCCGTTGCCAATGCCTTGTGAAGGTTGTGTCTATAGCACTCTATAAATATTCAGTTTATGGACACTAAACTGTCAGGTATACTGATATAGACTGAAAAGGGGGTATCTTTGATTCTAGATAAGGACTCTGATCTGTACTTAGTAGGTGTAGGTACTTGTAAGATAGTATAAATATGTCGAGAAATTAGGCTCAGAAAATTTTGACACCTTAACTATACTATACAAAAACAATCATAAGCATTATTATTACTAATAATAATAACCTAATAATTAAAATTTATTATTTTTATTTCAGTAAAGAATAATTTTTACCCGCAACGACAGAACGGAGACGGTATAATATGCGTTTGGTGTGATGTTGTTTGTTTGTGTGTGTTTGTGTGTATTTGCACATGTTCCCAATTATCTACAAAACGGCTGGACCGATTTAGATACGGTTTTCGGTATTAGGTTTGGAATTCGTGGGTAATGGTTCTTAGCTGGGTTGTATGGTGATCACTCGCTAGGGGGCGCTGTTGTGTGTGTATTTTGCGAAAAACAATGTTCCCATTTATCTCCAGAACGGTTTGATCGATTTAGACACAGTTTTCTGTGGAATAAGATTTATTGGCGATGGTTCTTAGCTAAGTTGTATGTTGTTTACTCACCAGGGGGCGCTGCGATCAACGTTTTAATGAAAACCAATGTTCTCATTTATGTCCGGAACGGTTTGATCGATTTAGTCATAATTTTCAGTAAAAGGTATGAGGTTCATTGCCAATGGTGCTAAGTTGTATCGTGTTTACTCACAAGGGAGCGCTGCAATCTACCTTTTAAAATTTAGACACAATTTTCTGTAGAAGGTATAAGGTTCTTTGTCGATGGTTCTTAGCTAAGTTGTATGCTGTTTACTCGCCAGGGGGCGCTGTAAGTCACGTTTTTTTAGATACTGTGTTTTTACTGTGTTTGTGATAGTGTTTTGGTGAGTAGCACTTGCTTTTGAGCAGAGAGCAGCTGGTGCTCTGCTGATGCACCAGAAACTCAGCGTGGGGAACTCAGCCAAGACACACACATAGGTGATGATGATGTCCTCCTAGCTGAATCTTCGGCCGGCGGCTAGTCACAGCGGAGACTAGCCATGCGTGCAGGACATATTATAGTGCCTAAATGTGTGCGCAAACACAGGTGCACTCTCTATTCCCTCACTCTCATAATCCGATGGGACGGCAAACTGAAACGACCTGGGAGAGGTCAGGCGCAAAACCAACGTCTTAACAATTTCATTTTATTTATTAACTAAGCCTCCACTGTCTATCCGTCCGTCTGTCAGAGGGCTCTATCTCATAAACCGTAAAAGGTAAGCAGTTGAAATTTAGAAAATGTGTGTTTCTCTTGCCGCTATAAAAACAAATACTAAAAATAAAATAAATATCTAAATTAAAGGGTGCTTCAGTACAAAAACGTGATTTATTGGCTATTTTTGTTCATCCTTTGTCAAGGTTGTATCTCTTGAAACACAATAGGTAGGTATTAAACTTTCTATAAATAAGTAACACTTTAACTTTAATAACAACAAATACTGACGGCATGACACTAGTCCCATGGGAGTTGGGGAGGCCCATTGTATGGGACGCTACATGCGTCGACACACTTGCGCCTTCCCATCTTCCGAGGACATCCGTAAGGGCTGGTGCGGCGGCAGATTTGGCCGAGGATCTCAAGTGACGCAAATATGCAGGTCTCGACAGAGCCTACATATTTGCTCCCTTTGGGGTCGAGACCCTAGGTCCGTGGGGTACCGAGGCTCTCCGGGTTTTTAAAAAGTTATCTGAGCGTCTGGTCGACGCGACGCGTGACCCGAGAGCTGGCGGATATCTGGCGCAGCGCATCAGCATTGCCATACAGCGGGGCAATGCAGCCAGCGTCTTGGGGACGCTTCCGACTGGTATTGATATGGATCAGTTGAGCTACCTGTAGATTGTTTGCAACAGTCTGCAGTTAGCTTAATTGTTTCAATTGTAAATACTAGTTATAATTTGATTGTAATTTTCTTTGTTAATAAAGGCCCTTGCCATTTAAAAAAAAAAACAAATACTACAATTTAAATTCAAATTCAAATTTGTAGGAATTCACATAGTCAGTGAATGGGATCGTCGAACGATATAATAGAATGAACACATGAATGAAAGCTAGGTAGAGAGGGATCCCGCCAATAATCGATTCAATCGATGTCTAATCGATTTTACAGTATGCCGAGACGAATAGCACCCTACAAATTCAAATATTTATTTGCTTTAAGCATGGTATACAGGTGGTACAGTTACAAATATTGTGCTCCTCATGTCTCGCTATTCATCGTGCTATTCGTTTTAGCATGCCATACCATAAAATTATAATCTAAGATTTTAAAATTCAATTACAATTTATTCATTTATGTTATAAAAGTTCTCAGCTCTATATTAAAGAGGCCTTCGAACAAGTAACTAAGTATTAGAGTTGATATAATTTTTTAATTTTTTGACATTTATATGTATATTTATAGACTTTACATTTGACTTGCTATTATAACCTGTCTATGACTAAGTATTTGTTTTAAAGATAATTACTGATTATTTAATTTCAAATCTTAACTAATGTTTTTATGTTGTGTGTAAGTAGTAGGTTTAATCTTACGTACGTATCTTAGATTTTGTAATAATGTTTGACGTTTTGGAATATATGTAATTCTGTAAGACATGCTTGAATAAATAATTTCTTTAAAAAAATTGCCTGATTTTTTTGGTATGGAACCCTTTGTGTGCGAGTTGACTCGCACGTGACGGTATTAATAAAAGGTTGTAAAAAAAATTTAAACCATTTATTTCCAAATTATAGTACCCATCGTCAACAATATATAATTAATGTTAACTAGAGCTCCATAAACAAAAAATACACAATTGCTTATTTTGATTGAAACTAATTCATCACGATATAATTATGATAAAATGAATACCTACATTTAATGTTTGTTGTAAGCTGGCGAGAGTGGTTTGATTATTATTATTATTAGGTACCTACAACAAAAGTTATCTAGCCATTTTACATATTTAATTTTGTGCAGATACTAGAGAAATTTCGCTCGAAATACGCTTCGTTACGAGTATAACTTCACTTTTAAAATACATATTTATGATCCACGTATGTTGTAACACTTACGAGCTTGTATGAATGAAGATTGGTCTTAGATACGAGTATATACATGAAGTGTATTTAAGGTGTCACGTTATTTGTGTACTAAGCGGAAAGGGGGTGGTCCACCCCCTCCCACAATAATTTTTTGTTCTAGCACTTTCCGGGTTTCAAGGTTTTTACTGAAAAACCTGTAACTTTCATCATTTTATGTAAGTGACCAACCCTACGTCAGCTGTTCATCAGTAAGGTTCTTGACCTTTCAATTTGAGTGGCCGTCTTTTTATTAGCCATGCCGACAATTTTACGGTGGTTCCGTACATTTTTCTTCTAAGCTATTATTGTTTAATGTTTATCTGTAGGTAGGTGTGTTTGTTTCGTGGTAGGTAAGTCTACGTAGGTACCTAAAAAAAATTATTTATCGATATTTTAAGAAAAGTTACGCGATAAATACGCGATAAATAATCTTCATTAGGTAGGTATGTTAGAAAATCGCGAAATTTTAAAAACTGCTACGTACGTGTCTTGTTTTTTTTTAGCATGTATGAATGTATTATTTATTTGCACATGAAAAATAATAAAAAAATCATGTAAACTAATCTAAATCTAGTCTAATTTTGTCGGTAAAATGGCCGGCCTTACGTGTGCCATATGAGTAAAGTTTTTTGGGTATAGGCTACATAACAACCCCCTTTCGGCTTAGTACACCAGTATCGTGGCACCTTGTATTTTGTATTAAGTATATCAGTTATTTAAATTGTTTGTAACAGTCTGCAGTTAGCCTAATTGTTTGAATTATAAATACTATTTCTAATTTGTTTTTATTAATTGATTGTAATTTTCTTTGTTAACTTAAGCCATTGCACACTTAAAAAAAAGTATATTAGATAGATAGATAGGTAGAAAATTCTTTATTGCAGACTTTACGAAACAATTAACATATAAAATAAAAATTACAAAAATGTGACAATTGGTGGTCTTATCGCTCAAGAGCGATCTCCAGACAACCGTGTATATATTAGTCATATAGTTCCCATCACAAAAGCTCTGCTTAGCTTGGGGTTAGATGATGCTGTGTGAATTGTCCAGTAATATTTATTTATTTATTTTACATAATGTAAATACTTATAATAGACAAGCTTCTGTCCACAGCTTCGCACGCGTTCTTTCGGGATAAAATTAATCTAGGCCTGGAACTACTTGTGTGCAATATTGCAGTCCGATTGTTTCAGTAGTTTGGCTTAAAGAGGTAACAAACATACAAACTTTCGCATTTATAATATTAATGTGAAGTGTGATAGTGAAAGTTCAACATTTTATACAGAGGTATACGTACCTCGTACCTATACTTATACATAAAGCAAATACCGAAGTTGTAAAACTAATTCTGAGAAATATAAGTTTGAAACGGTTGGTTAATTTAAATTTCTAACACGGGTATACCTAGAAAATTACATGGAATAATGAGATCTGTGTTCAGGTGAATAGGACATAATATTTGTCCCTATCCTGATTCGCAAAGCTTAGGCGAGGAGCATACTCTGCGAATAGGTACACCGCACCTTAGCAAAGTTTGTCCTATAACTCTCATAGTCGATGTCGACGAGCAAATAAGTAACTTCCAAGTTTGAGGCAAACACTATTAACTGTTTAGTAGTTTAAGAAAAGGTCTCCATTTACCCTTAGCATAATCTTGTATACGCTTAATCAGAATTCCGGGTCTTGCTCAATATGGATAAGTTACCGTATAGCATAATGTGCTTGTACCTTGGTTCACACCTACCTACGCATAAATTATTAAGTACCTACCTACCACATAACCATACGTCTCCCAGCTACCTACTTCGAAAATCAGCTACCTACGTAAATTATCTTTACACGTACATGAATAGAATATTAATACCACTGACTTACAGGGGTGTTAGGATTTCTACACTACCCTCTAGTTGTCGTGCCGTGCAGCTTTAAATATTTCCAACAAAACAACATTGCACTAAAACGTGCTATATCATCGCATAGCCAGTTTGCGTAAAGCGAACCTAATATTGCCGCTGAAAGCCGGACAACAAGTTAATTCGTTTTAAATTAGTTGTGAACAGTAAATGCGAATGCCAGACAAACATGAATAGCTTAATCTGGTTTTAATTATACGATAGAACAGATTTATTAATACAATTTGCGGAGTGATGAGTAAACGGGAATTGAGTAGGTACTTAAGTGAATTGTTTGTTTTAATTATAATTGTAAAAAAGAAAAATGTGTAAGCATGTTAAATATTCAGTAAGCATTTGCAGGTGGACCAGTGAGACGGCGTTTAAAATTTCAAGAGCAGGGCACGGCACCACTGAAGTATCACGAGTTCATAAATTAGTTACTTTACGAGGGAAAGGTCGCGCCCCATAGCGTTGGTCCCGTGTATAATTTCCATTGAAACACGCGCAGCCACAGGTCCTGGCCGTAAATCAGGCCCTCTGTCCGCCGCTGTCCATGTGTCCTCCAGTGACGGACGCCGCGAACTCCCGCGCCGCCGACGCCGCCGCCGCCGCCAGCACCTCGCAACAATGTAAAGACATTTCCATTGTACCGTAATAGGGCATTATTTGTGAAGTAAATTTTACTGCTGAATATGCAAATTCCGTTATGTGGCGACCTCCAACGAGAAATATTGCAAAAGTTTTGTGTAAAATTAAAATCACGAATCGTGGACAACTTTTACGATCATTACAGTTCCTGAGTATTTTTGTCGCTTTGTCCTGTTTATGTTACAACACTTACCTTCTTGTTCGTAATTAACTATGCAGATTGTGTTAACGTTAATACACGTAACTAAACGTAAACTAATTTTACTCATATTTTTGTCGCTTTGTCCTGTTTATGTTACAACACTTACCTTCTTGTTCGTAATTAACTATGCAGATTGTGTTAACGTTAATACACGTAACTAAACGTAAACTAATTTTACTCATATTTTTGTCGCTTTGTCCTGTTTATGTTACAACACTTACCTTCTTGTTCGTAATTAACTATTCAGATTGTGTTAACGTTAATACACGTAACGAAACGTAAACTAATTTTACTCATATTTTTGTCGCTTTGTCCTGTTTATGTTACAACACTTACCTTCTTGTTCGTAATTAACTATGCAGATTGTGTTAACGTTAATACACGTAACTAAACGTAAACTAATTTTACTCATATTTTTATTTAGTCGGGCTATAAGAAGGTACAGAAAAAGCATTATGGCACGTTGCCTTTGCCAGAGGTTGGTTTTTGCCTAGACTTTTCTACAGCTAGAATTATAATGAGTAAAATATATTATGTTAAAGTGGCAGTAAATGTAGTTTAAGTAAATATTCACAGAAAACACAGACTGTAAGAGATGTCTGTTTTGCAAAGGTTGATAAAACAAGTGACATTTACACGCTCCTAGGTAAGCGTAGATCAGACAGTATTATCTTTTGTCAGGGTTTTTATAAATACAAGAGAATCAAAAATACTTCTTTATTTGTAATTAAAGGAAACAACTCTTCTAATAACATAAATAGTTTCGCTTCAATTTAAATTAAAGCCATCATGGCTTTAATTTAAATTGCTTGCAAATAATTCTTCTGATACAAGTGTGCAAGTACTTTACCCAAGCTTGCCTTAAGAATAACAGTTCTGAGTAGTATAACAAACCACTAGGAATCTCATTAATAAAGGAATAAGAAACCTCATTATGCAGTGGCCGATCTCGTTACCCACAAATAAAAAGGTTTTCAGGAGCCAGCCTGAAGCGTTAATATTTAAAGCAGTGCGCGAGATCCCTCTAATGTGCTATTAGCTACGAAACCACCAGACTTCTCTACAGAGAATTGTTTTACTGTAGGATAACAACGGCCATATCACTGTCGATATCTTCAACGGTGAGAGGATTACCCATTAGTACGGTACAATATTAAGGCAGTACGGTACCGTAGACTCAACACAGAGTGTGTAAAGTCAAAATAATAACTTGTTTTCTTAAAAATAAATAATAAATAACTTTAAATATTGTGTACTAGAAAACGCTACTACAATATGTTACACCTCAAAATCGCGTTGAATGAAGCTGTTTACCCAATTAATAGACGCTCTTAGATTCACAAGAAGTCTTAAGTGGAAATGGGCAGGCCACGTAGCAAGCCTAAAGGACACAAGACACTGAGTGCCACCAAATTGTGCGACCCTGTCGGAAGGAGATCCAGAGGACCACGAAATTTCAAAAACCACCGGAAAAACAGGGCTAGAGAAAGCTCAGAACAGACAGGGCTGGAAAAACTTGGAGGAGACCTATACTCGAAAGGGGCCTAAATAAATAGGGTTTATGACATAAGATAAATTAAAAAATTAGATAAGGAAATAAAAGGCTTTATTATTACTATTATAGATAACTAACTAGAGAGCTTAGTAAATTTATTAGAATACACGTATAGCTGAAATAGGACAAAGGTGGTGATTCTGTTGGCAAAAAACCTATACTAAACTAGCATACATGTTGCCGTCCCATTTCTACGATAAAAAAGGGAAGGCAAAATTTTTACGCAAGTTTGGTTTAGGCATTGTGCCAACAGAATCAGTACCAGACTACCAGTATAAGTTAATTAATCAAATTATGGGGCACATCCGAAACCGTTAGTCGAAGATGCTTTGAGTAGGTCCAATAAATTTGGTTTGGGTAGTTCTAAACAAGTGCCAAACGAAGTTCTATGCCCGTTCAAAAACAATAGACGCGCAAAATGATAAAAGCACAGAAAGAAACGAACGAAAAAAAGAAGACACCCGCGTTTCCGAATCGGTTAAAAATGGCATCGTTGCTCTCAGCAAAGCTCTTTGAACGAATCGCTCAGGTGCGGTACATACAGGCAGAGCCTCGAATGTGAGCAAAATAAACCTATTTCCCAAGGCATCCGGGTGCACACTTCCAAAAATAGACTTACATTATGTTTACTACATGCCGAGTTTAAAACCCACATTATGTTACAAAGTTGAGTGAGGTACGTATGTCAGGAACGTAGAATAGGAAACGTGAATAAACATTTTAAGTGAGGAAGTAAGCAGTACCTATAAGTTTTATATCAATTTCATGATGAAACTAATTTGCTTGATTGTATGAAGATTCATTTACGTGGCCATCGGTGCTATTTACTGACAGCAAAAAAACGCACCGTCAGAGCTGAGCAATCAATGGCAAATATCAATACTGTAAAGTATCATCAGTATTCAGCATTTTTATTGCATGATTAAAATAGGTATATCTCATAATGTATGCTTGTAGATTACTGATTTTCACCGTGATTGTAAATTGAAACAAATGTCCTAATTTTACGGAACGTGTCGTGCGTGCTACAGCGTAGACACTTGCTGGCGTAGGCAAGTGCTACGCCGTAGGCTGACCGTAGCCGTAACACGATAAAGACGAGTTATACGTCCTCAAAGTGAGGCATGAGATATTTTTTTTCAGCTGTGCGAAGGGATATGCACGTGACGTTTATTACTTCCTGAAAACGTTGCGGCTGTGGCTGCATTAAGTTTTCGCAGTGTACTTTGTTTTTATGGGGTAACCACTTTGTTTTAAACAAATGCGTTGCGCGCGGTAATCCGCAAGACTCAGCGCTCATCTGTTATTTGTTTTGTAAGAATTGTTGCATTGTTTATTTACTTACAACCGGGTTCATTTATATTGATCAGACAGACTTCGTAAAGCGAGAGCTAGCAGAAACTGTATAAGCAAAAATATAACATACTGTACACCTAGATACGGGTTTATGCCGGGCATTTACTGGGCGCATTGAGATTTATGTCTTTTTATGCCCGATAAATGCCTAATCACAGGGCAGATATTATAATTGTATTAACATTAGTTATTACTTATGTTACTTACATAACAATGCTTTTATTTTAAAACATAATAGACAATGCTTTATTCATCACCCTATAAAACAGATAGTACTCATTAAATATAAAGTAGGGAATAGCAATGGAGCTGGCGGCCTTATCGCTTAAAGCGATTTCTTCCAGGCAACCAAAACACAATAATGTGACATAATCTATAGACTGAAAAGGTAAGTAGGACGTACCTATTTTTATGGTCTCGCTTTTTCTGTACCTTTTTCCGTCTTTAATATCTCAATTAACGTGAAATTTAAAATAATAATACATTTTGTGCGCCTGTACAGATAAAAATAAAAATAAATAATAATAAATTAAACTGTAATTTTTCAGTACAAATTGTGATGTCAGGAATTTTGTTAGAGACCTACAATGTCAAGTGGTATCAAATAAAAGGTATAAGTTTTTATATTTCAAAACAGTTTTTGAAATTTCTGTAGGTTTCATACTTATTGAAATATTTTGAAAAAAGTCGAAATTTTGCCCATTCCCCCACCACCCTATCTCCGAAGTTTGCAGAGCGATCTACCTGAAATGTATGTAGTGTTTGTAGATTTGGATCTATATTTTACAGGAAAAATATAGAAGATTCTGTAAGTAGAACACTTTTTGAAAAATGATCAAAAGGGGGGGGATAATTATAATTTTCAAAAGGGGAACCACCTCACCGAGTGGGGTATTAAATGAAAGGTATTGGTTTGTACATCTCAAAACAGTTTTTGAAAGTTCTATAGGTTGTACACTTTTTGAAATATTTGAAAAAACTAGAAAATTTTACTATTACCCTCTATACCTATTTCGAAGTTTGCAAACCGATCTATCTGAAATGTAGGGACATTTAATTTTTGGTTTTCATCAAATAGCAAAGCCTCTAACCAGTACCTAAAGAACATAGTAGCTAGTCACACTCGCACTTGACGGATCTTGTTTATACCTAGGTAAAGTAAATAAAAGTAGTTTTTGAAAACGGTCGTTCATCCACAATATCTTTAATTTGAAACATAAATTACTAACTATAATGTAGGGTATGTGTATGTGCTAACAAAAAGTTCTGTCATTTTGCATCTCGCTCTATCTTCGTGTGTCTGTATCTCTCTGTCTTCGTTGGCAAGCGACCCGACTGGGGTCGCTCATAAAAATGGCGGTCTTGGTAAGCGACCCGTGGTGGGTCGCTTGCTAGCTCTTTTTTTGAATGAAAAATGCGTCTAAACGGTCGGCACGATCGGTTGGAAACCGATACCATCGATTCTAGACCAAATAGAGGTCATAACAAGCCTAAAATCAACAAAAGTGTAGAAAAAATCTTTTGACTGGCAAGCGTCCCAAAGTCGGTCGATCGGCGACCAAATTTCGATGTCTGCCAGTCTATGGATAAACTGTTTTTCTAATTGATATTGGATGACAAGTAGATTGTTTTATGTATGTAATCTATGGTAAAATGTACGTACTACGTGAAAATAGATAGATTTAAGTCGAAAACCGTCGAAAAATTCGTTGAAAAAGCAAATTAATGAAAAGTGCCGCGAGGGCGGCAAATTCAAACTTCGCTTTTGCTATCGGCCTCTTTGGTTCTTACTCGGAAACGAAAAAAGATACACTGTCAAAAGATTTAATACAGTTAGCCAACCACCCAAGCTGATTACTAACATAAAGATCCCCACCCTAATGCTAAGAATTCGTCATAAATCCCTTTTGGCACGAGGCGGTTTTTTTCCCGCCGCGTCGAAATTTTACGAGTGGTTTTACGAGCTCTTTGTGTAAACAAATTGTATGGGCACGTGCTGCTTTTTGCTTGTAATGTAACAATAGACTATCTAACTTGCTAATTTGTAGGAAATTTTATGGAGAATCTACATTGATATTTATAGATATTACTAGGTATTCCTACAAAAAGATCAAGAAAATGCGGAAGCTGCAAGCAAGCTGCAAGCGCGCGTCAACCAAGCGTACGCGGTTAGCCACCTTAAATAAAAACGTCGCGCGAGCGCCGCCAATTGAGAGGTTCGGTAGGTTACCCTATATACATGCTTCTCTTTATTTGATTCTATCTTTATCTCATATTTCTAATTTGTGTCCGCAACCCAAAACTTACCAAAATATTCAGTAAGTGTGTATTTAACTAAAGACACAAGTAAATTCTCGTCGACTGGAAAGCTTAAAGGCAATAATGTAGCACAATGTCCCGCTGAATCAACACGACAAGTATTTACATAACGGGACATACACTGCTATTATGATAGGTAGGTGGCTGCTTCGAATAGATATTATGGCGGTCACGTTTAACTAATATTTGAATGTGCCTGAATCGCATAATAGAGGAGCGGCACCTATTGTATTGTATTTGATGTGAACGTACGTTTTAAATCAGTGGAATACGAGTAGGTTCGTTAACCGTATTTTGAGTATGAAGGTTTTGTTTGGACTACATGTCCTAGAGCACTCTTCACCCACACTCAAAATCGGAACGACAACGGTTGAAATTCGATTATAATTGCTACATGTGTGCAAATAATTCAAAAGTTATAGATGATCCTATCAAAAAGTTTTCAAAAGCCATAAAACAAAATTAATTTAAGTTTTGGTCGTTAAATTAAGTGCGGCATAGAACTATGTAACTGCTTAAGTGAGGTCGGCAAACAGGAGTTCCTAAAGCCTTTACTTAATTGTGAGATTATTTGGCTCACGCGGGATACTTATCGTGTTTACCGCGGCCTAGTCCAAACTTTAACCCAGTAAAAACAGGACGTACACATTAAAGATAATTTATAATTTGACGATCACCCGGACTTACTTTATTTTCGTTGTTTGTAATCAAATATGAAAACTTGCAGGTTCAATTAAAAAAAAGAAGTATAGAGTGCACTTGTAAAAATACCGGCATGAGTTAAAAAAATTATGCTACCTAATAAATTGAAGATTTTAACGAATTACACAAACTTTTTTATGTATTATCTTTACTCTACGTATGCTCAACGTGCTTAAAAAATTAAAAAATGTCATCAATTTATCGCACTAATACAACGCAAAAAAATTTGAGACAATATAGTTGAATATCTCTGAATACTTCCGGTAGGTGAAATCTTATTATGTCATTTTCATCAATCTGATATTTATTGGTACGAATTTCACAACCACCAACATAAAATTTAGGTATTTCATTCAGAGCGTCAAAATCTACGAACACATTTTTGTTTCATTTTATATTTACGCAGCAAATTTGGGCATTTTACATTTTTATTGCGAGCACAAAGCTCGTTCCGCAATTCCGCATATTTGACTAAAGTTATTTCATGAATATCTAATTCTGAGAATGCCAATGTCTTGATTGTGTAATTTAAGAGGCTTGTCTTCATAACTGTAGATTTAAGTGGTCATTGCAAACTACCTGTGTATTATTTGTTAATGTTTTATACCCAATATACGAAGAATTCTGCACCGGCGTTGTGTTTTAATCTAATTTATAAGGGGAGGATTTATGGGGCCGTAGAGAAGGGAAAATAGCCTCACGCAACACGTCTGTGCCGGCTCTATTGGATACGTGCTCGTGATACATCGAACGGTGATCCGCAACACGTACCTCGCCGATTTATCCTGGGACTCTCCAACAAAACATGTTTCCCTCTGTACATTGTTTACATCTAATAAAATAACTAAACTTTTCACGACAACTGTCTCCACTCACATCGGGGATCGAATCACTCGTTCCTATCACACGCCTCCATGAGTCCCAACAAAGTATTATTTCCAAAACAAAATTCAACTTCCGTAAGGAAGCTCGTTTAAAATACTTTTTAAACGGGAACGCAGATGTAAAGTATTAATTGACACAAATTTTGAGCTAAAGCTTGTGACTCGACCGGGACTAGGGGCAATTGAAATGTTGATTTTACATCCCGCGCGTTTTACGTTCTGGCGGCAGATGAAACAAAATACACGTTCATTAGCGCAAACCGGGAAATCATATTACAGTCACTACTCAATTATGAATCGCCAAGCCTCAGCGCGAGTTCAAGCTATTCGTATCTCAACTAAGGTTCGCACGTGCGCTTGTCTACAGTAATTAGTGCACAGCACAGCGCGGTGGAAGCGGCTTTGTACTACAAACACGACTCGCCTTGGGCTTCTCAAAAATTCACTTACCTAACTCTTCTTGAACTTCATAATTCAATGGATTTTGCTAAGCTCCATGATTTTCCGAGGCACCGTGCGTGCGAAGGATCATTATTTTAAAATTGCCTCCCCGGCTCGGTTATAAGTGGCGGGCAACATTATTGTCGGAGTTGGCGACATGAAACAGAATCTGTGCGATGCATGCCGACTTAATCCCAGGTAATGGGACGTAATAAAATGTAAGAGGCTAGAGGTTACGACAGACGTGCGCGCGTGACCTGTTATCTCTAGCTTTTAAGGGAACACTAATTCTGGTTCGGTCATGAACGTTTGAAATTATATAATGTGGTGTATTTCGGCTGCTTAGGGTCGCAAGTCGTATACAATGAATCAATAGATTGTTTTGTGACTAGAGATGTGATAGAGGTATCAACGGGGACATGTGAGTTCTTTACCTTTTTCTTTATGACGCCGGGTTTTGACAAATTAGCGCGGCGGCGCGAGATACGGCGCGCCCCGACTGGGCCATCAATATTGATGCGACCACCATTACTCAATATCACTCAAGTGGAACTGCCCAATTTACAGCTACATTTAACTGATTTGATTGAATCCACCGAAAGTTATCACCCTGGGGATCTTACCTTGTACGGTCATGCGTTTATTTTGCTACCTCAAAGTGGAAATTATTGAGGTCGTTAATTTTGATCAGTTTATTGATGAATCGTCTGCCATTGTTGAGTCCAGCTGTAGGTTTTTCATCTAATGTAGCTGCTGGCCCCTTCGTACCATAAAGTTTGCCCTAATAATCATACTTCATACTAATATAAAAAATGCGAAATTTCGTGTGAATGTTTGTTACCTACGTATCTCCGTAACTACTTAACCTACTTAAATGAAATTAAGTAGTAGTTTAAGCTCTAGACTAACACATAGTACATTTTATTTTTAAAAATTAACCTCTGAGAGCATTTAAAAAGGGTGGTTTATTTTTACAAATCTACCCCTAGGCGGTGTGCAATCAATTTTTACGCGAGCAAAGCAGCGGGGCGCAGGTACTACCTAATAATGCCCTGCAGTAGGTTGATAAGCAAGTATTATTAATACTAGAAAAATAGTTTCGTTTGAATAAGCATTGCTATCAGATCGCTCATTGAAAGTCAAAGATAATATCAACGGACTCTACATAAATACCTACCACACAAAGGCCGTGCTCAATAACCGAAATTATTGTGGCTTGTTTTTATTACAAGCACCCAACATCCTAAAAGTTCACTAAATTCGAGCCAAGCCCATTCGTATACATTGATTCTATTTGCTATAACATAAATTTGATTAATTATCACATTTGTTTGTTGTGATATTTGCCTTCATGTGTTCACCAAAATTTCCGGGTGGAGCGTGTGACATACAAGAAAGTATTTAGGTAAGTTGTGCATGAAAGTCGACACGACTTTGATGTATCGTGGAGCGGTGGTAGTTGGACCCTGAATATTTACGAGTTGGAGCCGGGACCGAGGTCGAGGTGCAACTCTCACCCGAGAATCTACACATTATTCATGAACGTCTATGTATAACGTAATTTAACATACAACTGACATAACATAACACTAAAATGCTCAGCATTTTGGCCGCATTCTCTACCTTTTTGTTGTTCACCTTGTTTGTTACTAGTTTTAAATAAATGGAGTTTTGAGAATCAATTTATTGTTTGAATAAACGGCAGCGTTTACGAAAAACCTCCACGAATTGGTAACTCAAATGCCCGCCCAATCACATAAATTGTTTCAAAGTTGTTGCTAAGGAGTTCAGGGAAACAACTCAAGTATCTCATCGTGGTTGTTCAAAGTTAAGATAAACTCCAACTATTGTCGGTTAGTATGAGTGGGTACCTGCCTAGTTTTTTTTTTTTTTTTTTTTTTTATTTGCTTTAGGTGGCTTTCGTGTCACTGCGGCCATGAAAGGCCTATTGTGATCGCCACTCAAGTGTTCAGCCCTGAAGCTGCGACGTTCATAGTTCGCCACTAACCCTTGCAGCTGCTAGGAACTGCAGGATTTTCTTCGGGGTGATGGCTCGTAGCTCGTCTGGGCTGTGCAGGTGCTTGCCCAGATGGATGCTACGTTTTTGCATCAGTGCTCCGCACTCTCCTAGCAGGTGGAGAGGCGTTTCCTCCGCCTCTTCGCAAAATCTGCAGGATTGTGTGTCGCTTAGACCCAGTTTGAACATGTGCTTGTTAAGGCGACAGTGTCCAGTTAGGGCTCTTGTCATGATGCGAAGGTTGCTTCTGCTTAGCGCTAGGATTCGGTTGGTGAACCGTTTATCGAAGGCTTTTATTAATGACTTAGAGTGACTCATGCCCAAGGAATTCTTCCAAAGCTTGGAAGCTTCCTCGAAGCAGGAATCCAAGAGGGTTCTGTTAGCCAGGCTTTTAGGTATGCCACAGAACGGCTCGGGGCCCAGCTGAGTCCCCTTGGCCCCGGAACGAGCAAGTTCGTCGGCACACTCATTGCCGTTGATTCCTGCGTGTCCCGGTACCCATCTTAGGACGACTCTGTTATTCAAGCCGAGCGCGTTTAGACGTGACATACAGTCCTCGACTAATCTAGATGTAATGACCTTCGAGTCCAGTGCTAGGATAGCCGCCTGGCTGTCAGAGTTGATAAAGATCGTTTGGTTGGAGTAGCGCTTTTCCAGATTTATATCGGCACATTCTAAGATGGCGAATACTTCTGCTTGGAAGATAGAGGCGTAATTACCTAGGTTTGTACTTTTGCCAAACCTAGGTCGCTCTCCATACACTCCACAGCCTACATCCGGACTGGATGTAGGCTGTGGAGTGTATGGAGAGCGACATTTTGGAACCATCCGTGTACCAATTTAGGCACCCGTTCTTGCAGAGCACCTGGCTGTTTTGCCAGTCTTCTCTGCAAGGAAGTTCCACTGTGTAGTGTTTTTCAAACACATGTCGTGGGAGCTTGACATCAGTTGTCATGCCCAAAATTGGTGATTCCAGAGTAGAGTCTTGCAGAGAACTCAGTTTCTGGGAGAGCCAGTTCCTACCGCCCTGAGTACAGGCTCTATACATGCTGGTCTTTGCCTCCTTATGTATGTACATATGGAGCGGAGGCAGACCCAGCAGTGCATTTAGTGCCAGTCCAGGGGAGGTGGACATGGCTCCCGTGGCCATAAGGCATGCAGTCCTTTGTAGGCTATTTAGTTTGTTGATTGCGGTTGACTGAAGGGCCTTGTCGTACCATACCATGGAGGCGTAAGTGAGTATCGGCCTCACAATGGCAGTGTACAGCCACAAGGCAATCCTGGGGTTGACGCCCCAGTTGTTGCCCATTAGCCTGCCGCTAGCTCCTAGAGCCATCTTAGCTTTTTTCAAGACGTTGGCTAGGTGAGTATTCCACGTCAGTTTTTGGTCGATGGTAACGCCCAAATATTTCACTTCTGTGGAAAAGGTTATGATTTTACCGTTAAGTTTAGGCTTCACGAGCTTGTCTAGCCTTCGCTTATTTGTAAATGGTATAATCATAGTTTTGCCAGCGTTGACTGAGAGTTCACTGTTGCTACACCAGTCGCTGACAGCGTTGAGAGCTCTCTGCATGATGCTAGAAATGGTGGACTGGCAAAATCCTCGCACGATGATCACAAGGTCGTCCGCATAGCCTTGCGCATCTATATTCTGGTCTGCCAGTCCACACAGGAGCTGATCCACTGCTAAGGTCCATAATACGGGCGATAAAACTCCGCCTTGGGGGCAGCCCCTAGCCGTGGATATCTCGATTGTTGATCGTTGAAGGGTTAGGTTAGCTGCCTAGTTACCTACAATAATACCTATTCACATAAACGCAAATCATTTGATAACGTTATCAAAACTAATAGCATTATTAGGTACCTAAACACAAGTTTCAAATATGATCATTGATCAGTATTGAAGGAACTGAACAAAACAAAGACTGCATATAAATAAAGAAAGGAGGTAAATTACAGAAACCACAATAATTTATCTTGTGGACATTTTGTTTTCCTTTATTTGCCATATTTATCAGCGCTAACGCCCGGGGCGAAAAATGAACCGCACGCTTATTTCAAGTGATTCAGCTATTTCTCTACAGACGTTGCCTCATTTTAAATGATGTGGAAATTAAAGTAATTTGCGAAGCTTTCGAATGAATGCTGTGTTAAAGAGACGAGGCCCGAATGTGAGCTCAACGGGGCTCTTTGAGCTCTGCCACATGTCACGGGAACCACTCGCACGGTTTGTGAGTATAGTATTTATATAGCTTCAAATAAAATATGCGATGGAATCCCACTCACAGAATTGCGAATTCACTGCAAAATATAAGGTAGGTATCTAAAATATCACTTAAAAGTTTGCTCTTCAAGTTCACTCAAAAGTTACGCATAACGAAATTATTTGTTCTGAAATATAACTTGGACGTTGTTAGGCATTTTGATAATGTTGGAAGAATTTGTGAAAACATTTTACTTGACCTTCTTAGACCTTTTTATCCACCTCGTGACATCCGCTTTGGAAGGACGAAAGATGCGGCAGGTGTAATAACCGGAACCGGTAGCATGACGTCATTTCAGCTTGATTTACAAGCCCGCCTAAATAGATTGGACGTTATGAAAACCCCTTTCCCTACAACCTTGGCGTGTCAATAATTTTATAGGATAGAGCCAGTTTTGCGAAGGTAAGGTTTCTTTTTCATCTAAAATAAAAACCGTCTATTTTTATCGACGTTTCGGATATCGTAATGAAATTATTGTGCGAGGGTTCAACGTTTCTTTCGGTAATGTTACGAGCATCAAAAAAAGGAAACACTTTGTCGTATTATACAAAACTATGAATATATGCGTACTTTTACACGTCAAAGGATTCAGCAGTTAACACCCCAACACCATAATCGAATCACGGGAAATTGCCCTAAAAGTATAAAGTGAGTTTACAACTTTGATCGTTCAACCCGTGTTTAACGCGTTTGGTGTGTTGACAGCTGTCACCGTATAATGCTTTGAGCTTTGGGACAAGGACAAGGTGCAAGTGTGGCAAATGGCAGACTGCCTATCGGAGCCAGCGATCGAATTATGAGCCAGGTCGCTCTAAAGCCCCGCGGTTAGCTGAGCCGGTAAATACGGTATATAAATTTGTCTTTAACAAATTCTTCTCGTGTGATCATGGTACGTTCACGAGGAAAATTGTGTATCACGACGTAGGCGTTTATCACGCCCTTATTTTAATGGAAAATTTGTGTAAAATGTATGCTTTGACCGCGCAAGCTTCAGAGATTGGGGTTCTCAGTGAAGGTGTTGAATAATACCCAGAAGGAAACTGCTGTCCTTCCTCCAGGTAGGTACGTACCTAAATAGGTTCTCTATTCTCAATTTCTTTATTGTTCAACAAACAGAGAAAATCATGATAATGAACAAAAAGTCAACAAATAAATCAAACAAACACGATAAGATACAGCGCAGCCTATTGGTTCCAGTAACAGCCTCTTATTTGCAACGATAAGGATATTTACTGAACAACAAACAAACTTACTCTTGGCGGTCTCGAACACGAGCTCAGATTTCATTTGGTTGTATAGCTCTCCCGCGAGTGTGTTTGCCCGAGAGTCCGTGGACTTGAGAACACGGAAGGAGCTCACCTTACCCAACTTAACAAGTAGCCAAGTCAAATTCTGAACCGCGAAAAAGTTTGTGTAACAACAGTGTACGCGAGCAGCCCGGGGACTCGACTACAACAAATTACAGGCAAACAACTTCGAAATAAATTAACTCTCAACTTTCAAGCGTTTTACTTTATTTTTGTAAGACGAAAACAATTTTTCCTTTGTGTTTTGTTTACATAATGTGCTTAATTTACTAAAGATGGGTGGAGAAAACATAATTTTCCTGTGTACTGATTGGTACGTCGAATTTATTAAGCCATAGCCTAAGCGGAAACTCGAAACAACCTACCCAAAGATAAAAATATTCAGTTTGACGAATTTTATTTATATTTCCGTAAGTATCCAAAATTATGTTAATTTCCGTTACGACGGTAACGAAGTTTTCCTTATTTCCGTCTTTCATAAATATATTAAAAATTTTTAAATGTCAAAAAACTAATGGTAATAAGCGTTTGTTGTGTTAGCAAAACTTCGTTTTTAATTTGCAAACTTGTTGACAAGACGTAATTCGAGGGAGTACAATCTACGTTAATATTCAAAGTCTAGCCCGGCTCTCATAATCATCCCACTTTTGGCGTTCGGAATAACCGCTACAAACTCATTTATTTATGTTTTCACCGAACTTAAAGCACATCTATTTACTCCAGAAATTCAAACTGTTGATTATTCAGTCTTCGCTTATTTTAACAGACGTTTTGTTGTCAATTATCAGTTCGAAGAGTACCAGAAATGTTGTTTTTGACTTCGAAGAGATATGTTTTAGGTACGTCATTCTGTTTATGTTTTAATTTAATATTGCTTTTCCAACAAAAAGCGTTGGAGCGAGTTCACTGAGGACGGTTTATGCACTTCGATGTTATTTTCGGTTTAAACAGTTAGATTCTACAAGCAGTCACAACTATTTCTAATATCTAATGCAGCGATACAGATTGACACTCAACTGCGGTACAGTATCCCTTTATTTCACGTAATTAGACATTTAAAACTCTATTCTCGGCCAGGAGCCCAAATTTGAGTGCAATTTACGCCTATAATTATACACTTAAGTACAGAGGCGCTAGTAGTAGACCCTGGAGAAGTTTGGAATGGCCGCGTTAATGCCTTGCAGGCCGGGGACCCCAGTACCCTGGCACCCCAGGGTAGTGGGGTACTGAGGTGCTTATAACGCGCATTAACAGCTACTATATTCTTGTCTCCAACTTAAATAGCACCGACCGAGAAACAGAGACATAGAGGTCTATGCCCAGCAGTGGGTTGACAAGGGATAATCATGATGATGGATTATTTTATGTCTAAGTAATTGAAACATTATTATAAAACTGTAACTGGCTTTTTAGACATATTTTGTTATTATTATCTCTCGATACATTCATCGATACAGTCTTCATGTTTTCGTCCAAAAGCCGTACAATTGGAAATCAAGTTACTGAAATGTTGGAAAGCACAATGAAAACTCGGCAAACGTAATCTCACAAGCGTGATTTCATAATTCTTTACGAGAAACGGCAGGACACGTTAAAAATCAACTCTTTGTAGGAAGTTTCTTTAAGTTAAATTTAATTAAATTGTCAGTTGAACTCGAGCTGTGCTGCATTTAACTGGTGCTTATATAGTTTTACAGTTTGGATCCAGAAGAATTATGATTCTTGTGAATCTTATTTATTGCAAATGAAAACGCACCTTAAGGCAAGGATACCCCCAAAAAGCAGTTTTTAGGGTTTCGAAGATCGGAGATCGGTTTCGAAACCCTTATGGTCTCGCTATTTCTGTTATGATTTCTGATGAACTTGAAATTAAAAATAATAATACATTTTGTGCGCCTGTACAGATTAAAAGAAAAAGAAAATAAAATTATTATAAAAATTTTCAGTACAAATTTTGACGTCGAAATTTTAGAAGAGATATTTAGGCCTATCTCCGAAGTTTGCAGAGCAATCCATCTGAAATGTATGTAGAGTTTGTAAATATGGATCTGTATTTTACAGGGAAAATATAGAGAAGTCTGTAAGTAGAACACATTTTGAAAAATTGTCAAAAAGGGGGGGATTTTTGAAATCCAATATTAAGGTCCAATATCGAGAAAGAGGTCAATTGCCGAATCCAGCTCGTATGGGCAGCTTTTGGGAAGCTACGTGGTGTATTTTCCTCCCACTTACCGCAGTGTCTCAAGACGAAAGTCTTTGACCAGTGTGTGTTGCCAGTGATGACATATGGCACAAAAAACGTGGTCCTTCACTATGCGCCTCGTCAGAAAGCTCAAGGTCGCACAGAGAGCAATGGGCTATGCTCACAGAGGGTTATGCTCGAAGTCTTTCTGCGAGATCGAATCAGAAATGAGGAGATCCGCAGAAGAACCAAGGTAACCGACTTAGCTCACAGAATTGCGAAACTCAAGTGATAGTGGGCAAGGCACATAGCTCGTAGGACCAAGGGCCGCTGGTGCCGCAAGGCGACCACCTACTGGAAGGCACAGTGTGGGTAGGCCCCCCACGCGATGGACTACCAACCTAGTAAAGGTCGCGGGAAATCGCTGCGGATGCGGGCAGCGCAAAATCGGACATTGTGGAGATCTTTAGGGGATGCCTGGCCATAGGCATCCCCTAAAGCAGTTCCAGTTTCAAATCGTTGATGTCGATCGGCTGATATGATGATGATGATGAACTTAGATAATATAACTTCACCTTCATGGAATGAGTAACGTACGTTAAAGCGATTCGCGTAATATAATTCATGAAGACTCACAAAGACACAATAAAATCACCGTAAATGAGATGTTTCTTTGAAATCAACTCAAGAATTTCCAAGACACTCTTTACTCATTCAAATATCCGCAACGATCACAACTGAGAGTAATATTTCCCAAAATACAAGACAAAGTTATTTCTCCGCGAAATTCGCTTTTAGCAACATTGGAGCTAAAAGCATTCCAAGGCCTCTTAATCAACGTTCGACGAATATTAATTTAATTACTTAAAAGTTTTTTATAACAAGTAAAAGGTGCGTGGAAAATGTTAGTAGAAAAGCAAAACTGCCTTCTTAACCGAAGTTTTTACGGTGTTTTCTTTTCGTGGAACAATTAAATGGAGATGTTATGTTTAATGGGGGAATTTCTTGTCCGTTATAGTGCTTCTTTTAAAAATATGAGTGTAAATTGTGTAATGAGTAATGTATATTCATGGAGCACGAGCTAGATGTATGAGGGGCGCCTCGGCGCAGCGCCCTGACTAATGTATCTGCACCTCGCTCGCTGCCTTATCTGTGCGTCGGATACAGGTGTCTTTATCTTACTATTGCATAGCAGAAGGACTCTCAAAAACAATGAAGTATTATAGTTTGTACATAACCCGAAAAACATTGAAATGACATCTCGACAATTAAAACTTTATAAACTTTCGCGATTTGTTAACATAATTAATGATTATTTATATTTATCGGGTATCGTGTACCTTTTTTTATTATTCCCTTAATGTTTCCATCGCGTCAGAGCGGTCGTGGTCACGGGGTGACCGGATGTACTCGACAGTATCCACGACTACTCTCAATTCGTCATCAGAATCAGGAATGTCCAAGTTCACATTACGACACACAACACTGACCGTGTCCGACTGCAGTACAGTCGGATCACGACGCGCACCTATTGATCGCTGTAACGCGATGGAAACGTAAGGGAAATAATAACAAAAGGTAGGTACGCGATAAACGCCCGATAAATAATCATTAATTATCTCGGTATTTATATTGGTATGTCAGTTCGCCAGAGTATGGCTCGTTGGTATGTGAATAACTAAGCCAAACCGATATGCAGTTTAAAATAAGCATAAAATTTCACTATTTAGATTAGACCAAACCGATCGTCACCAATAATTAGATGACGATGACAAAGTAGCGAAACATACATTTACGTGCATTTACTATAACCGCCTGTCCACCGCACGCCTGTCACCCGAGCACGGCACGACGTCATCCACCCTTCTTCACTATAGGCGATAATCGTTACTCGTATGATTGTCCGTCATCGGCAAGGTAATCGTCACGATCATCGTACAAGCATTGACACTTCTCGTCATGCTGCTGCAACTTGTCATGAAGTACATAAAACGCTTCTATGATGTGTCGTTCACGAATTAGCACATGAATCCATTTTTTTAAGCAGATGAAGAAGTTGTCGCCTGTGCAACCTAGCCATTCCTCAAACGCGACTACCACAAATGACAGCTACAATAAACAGAACCACCGAGATCGTCGACTCGATCGCCGTCACGCCATCTTGAAATCGGCCTTAAAATAATATCGGTGACGTCTGCGGAACAAAAACACATGTTTTTATAGAGTTATGTGTTAAAATACCAAACAACTCCTAAAAAACTCTTATCACGACTTCTCAAAGATTATGTTTAACTAACTTGACCAAGCCTGCCTGCATTTATTGCGCCCACAGATAGGGACTTTATAAAAAATAATTACTCAAGTTCCGAGGCGCTCACACCAAGTGGCCCCAAGCATTTCACCGCTGCTTCCCGGCACGAACTTACAAGATTACATTAGAATATTCGTGAAATATTTCGAAAACAAACTTTTTCATTCCACAGCCAAAGAAAGAGTAAATATAATCAGCACTTCCAAGTATGCAAAGTGTCGTGAGTTGAACCGGAGCCGTAGACTCGATTTTGAGTAAATAAAATGTTTGCGACCATACCTCGGAAAATACAGTGGCAGCGCCCTACTTCTCTCTTTGAAAACGTAATGAAAAGCCTTTTTGATAATTAAAATTATTCATTTTCAAAAGTAAATAGGATTTTATTTTATTACGGGCTTTGCGTAATTGCTAATATCTTAGTATGTTATCGTATCGTGTCAGTAATGAGGCGAGAACATCAAAAAATAACCTACATATGTAGGTACCTGCATGAGTTTAAGTAAATAGAGCAACCAACAACCTACCAAGAGAGAAAGGGAAACAGAAAATCCCATGGGAAATGCCTACGCCGTAGCCTGGTGCCGAGCTACAAACAAAGTACATGGCAGCACTACGAATAGATTGCAGTGCTATTGTCACTCAATGATTCATGTTCGGATGCAGTAATTTGCATTTCATTTGGCATATACATAAACGAACAACATGGTGCAGAAACCTAGCATACCTACATTTGGAATTTTGAATTTGTAGGTAGCATAATGCAATATCAATCCTGCTAAATAAAACAAAAGGTACGCGATAAATACCCGACAAATAATCTTTAATTTATCTATCCTGCTGATAGTATACAATGCAAGTTTTCAGCGAAACTGTAAACGTTTTCTAACCATAAACACACATACATACATAAGTCACTGCTGAACAATACTGAACATGCCTCCACGAACAAGGAGCGTTTTGCTATAATCGCTACACTTGGCAGGTAAAAATCTACTAGTCTTGCAATATTTGTTGCATTCTATTTGACATTTAAGGGGCGAACCTAACAGGTTTGGTTTTCAAGCTTGGCCTAGATTTCAGTACTCACGGGAAATCAAATAATAAACCACCAAGTGCGAGTCGACTCGCACACGAAGGATTCCAATATCAGGGTTAAAAATCAGGCAACTTTTTCAGCGAACATCAAATTTTCACTTGTTGGGAGACCCCTTTAAATTTTTGAATTTTTGAATTTTTGAATTTTTTTTTATTTTTAGTATTTGTTGTTATTACCTTATTTAAAGAAAGTTTCAAGTGCCTATTGTAGTTCAAGAGATACAGTGTTGACAAATTAAGAGCAAAAATGGCAAACAAAAACACGTTTTTTGTTGGGAGCCCCCTTTAAACTTGATATTTATTTTATTATTTGTTGTTCTTGCAGCAACAGAAAGAAGATAATTTCAACTGTCTACCTCGTACGGTTATTGAGATAGAGCCCTGTGACAGACGGACGGACGGAAGGACAGCGGAGGCTTAGTAATAGGGTTCTGTTTTCACCCTTCGGGTACGGAGCCCTTAAAAAAGGAACCCTCGTGGTAAAAACACAGGGTACAAAAAATTCAAACAAAATTATTAGGTTCCTTGAATGTGAAACACGCTTGAAAAAAAATCATGAAAGTGCACTGTTTCGCACGTAATTTGGTTAAGATCTCAGAAACCCTATTCTATTATATTATAGATCTATTGGAATTAATCATATTTTGATTCGAGGGTAATAATTATTTTAATAGTTACTAATTGTTTGGTAATAGTTACTAATTATGAGGTTCCTTGAACCAGTTTCTTCCTAAGTTGTGTAGTTTTCTTGTAAATAAGCAAAATCTTGATTTTTGCTCTTAAGCCGTTTCAAAAACGTATGCTCTATCTCGCTCCTACGAGTATGTACGCGAAATCCTATGCCTTTCCTTTTCACAAAATGGCGCGCATTGCGTCTTAAGAACTATAGGTTAATTACTTTATTAATACGCAAACAGATTTTATATACTCATTAGAAAAATGAGTAAGCCGTTAACGTTTTTATTAAAGCTGTCAGTTATTTTCGTAACAATAGAACAAGCGTCCCCAATTTCTATGAAAGTCTCTTTCTCCAACAAATCATTCAGATCATTTATGGAATCCAAACAATTTGATGCCCACGAATGTAATATATACAAACGGCATAATTGGACAATTAGTGTGACCCGCGCCCGTATGTTGTACAAAATTTGGAACTGAAAGTGGTAATTATCGTCAACACGCAAACGACTAATTTCACCATTACGTGTGTACACGTTCTTCAAATAAAACCACTGTCATTTGTGTTAACCTTGATTTTAACTCGTACCATTTAGTGGATAATCGAAACAGTAATGTTGAACCATAATAGGCCACCATAGTTATTTTCTAATAAAAGCACAAAGTAGGCAAATTAGGTATTAATGAACAATTGAAAATGGGCCTTGAAAATAATAATTATTAATTTAAATTGAAAATGTAGGTATTCTTGCTTTATGAGATAAATTACCTACAAAAAATATTTCAGAGTATGCCATAAATTGTTTAACTTTCCAGACCGTCTCGAAAAGGATAAAATAATTCGTAGTTTTGTAGAATAAGTGATGGGTAACAAATGGCTATTGTAAAAAGTTGCTGTTTAAGTACGTAAGAAGATATGAAAAGCTCAAGTTAAGGCACTCTGAGGCATTACAATGTGTATTTTCAATTCCAGCCAAGAACTTGAGTGAAACGAACATAAAATAAATGTAATCAAGGCAACATTTGTATTGCTACACCATTTCAACCCCTGGAGGTATTATTTATTCATGTTGCTGTAACAAGTTTATAGTTTATAGCGTAGTTTATAGCGTTAAAGCCTCAAAAGAAGCTAAAATGTTCGGAAAAATAACATAAAAAAATTATTGATGTGATACGTGCAGAACATTGAGGCAGAATTAAGCGTTTCAAAGCACTTAGTTCTACCTGATTTATTGCTCGGTGGTTTTCATTAATATGTTAACCAATTACTTATTTAATCTAAAGAATCTTCGAATAATATAATCAGTATCTTATGATACTAGGTCTGATCAATTGACGCATAAATAAAAACTGCTGTCGAAACAGTAAATTACACAATTAAGCCATCCGGTGCTCTACCTAAGTATATACATTTCACACATAGTAGTAATCTAAAAGATTTTTGAAATTTTGTAAGAAACCGCATGTCTTTAGTTGTCAGTTATAATGTACCTAAACCATAAGGTATGCAAGTGTTTTTAAGTATGAAAACTTAAAGTTCATTAAAGCCAAAAACTTTATTTGTTTGCCATTCAAGCCATTCTGTCTGAAACACTCCTTTATTAAGAAGATACAGTCTTTTCATAGTTAAACTTGAGCGCAAACTTATTCCGCTTCACGGAGGCTTCGCTACGAAATGCAGTGCACTTCGACTCGACTTATAAATTATTCAAGTAGTGAGACACTTCAAATATAGCACACTGGCTGCGCGATATTTTGAGAACAACTGGCTCTGCCGTCGAGCGTTCAGCTCAGCCTTCGAAGCGGCCTGTCGCTTGACCCCGTTATAAACTTAGATTCTGATACAACAGGCACCACAGGCCTTTTTATCTCCCCAACAATACGACCACAATAATGACGACGACCAACTTTGCGAAACTGATTTGAGGACTGAGTGTTTGAGATACACAGGCGGCGAGCGTATCGGTCGGTCTATTATTTGATATATATATAATGGAAGTTCAAATACTAAGTTAGCCAGTTATATGGTATAATACATTGTAAGTTTTTTTTTAGCATTAATGTCAGTGTAAAACATAAAGCAGACGGCTTGTTTAAGAGATTGATAATGTAGACAGAGTCTGTATGAATTTCAAGTGACTTTTAAAGTTTGAAAACTAATTTCTCAAATGGAAGATGAGACTTTAGAACTAGAGCCAGACAAGAAATCGATCTTTGGTAGTCCAAATGAAGAAACGTATTGGATCAAAGTGCTTAAATATTAAACGTTATTATTTTTATATAGGTATCAGTAAGGGTGAGGGTAGCTGAAAATATTAATTAAAAACCACTAGAAAGTGCTCATTTTGACAACTAACTATTGAGTTGAGCAATAGGGAACAACCGCAAAATTGAAGGAACTCGCGGGATTATAGGAACTTAATTTGAAATCCTGCTAATATTATAAAGGCGAAAGTTTGTCTGTTAGAAAGCAGTGCCAGTTTCATGGTTTAATGTCACGTTCCAAAATACCTTTCATCAATGCTAGAAACCAACGTACATAACGTGCTTGGCACAATTAAAGTATAGGAGCTTTCATAGAACAGAGTGGAATAGATTCAAGCAGTGGAAACTGATCCACCCGGGCTATGGATCAGAGTGGACAAAAAAGTGATAACTGATCCATTAGTGGATCAAAGTGGAATGGAGCTTCAGGCATTAATTACGTAGTCGTTTATAAATAAAATAGTTGAATGTTTTCTTATTATTCGTTGAACATAACAGTATTATGAATTTGCTTACAAATACACACAGTAACAAATGATTCAATAGTGTTATATCTAAAATAGCTTTTGTAATGTTGAAACAGTTCTAATAATATATTTTTGATGCTGACTGTACATCTCGCAAAACTCTTTGTATAAAGTACAAAAGCTCGGTGTCTTGTTATCTACATACATATTCATAACAACTAACAGCGTCAAAGTAACTCATTAACACAATGTTCAAGTTCAAGGAAACATTTACGTGAACCATCGCAACTGTGAGCCTATAGATCTACGCGGCAAGGCCTGCGCCTCCGCCCGGCTCATCGCTCTACTGTCACTCGTATGTCAACGACGTGAAAGTTGAAATTTTGTTTTTACAGCTGTCAAAATACTTATTGGGGTTGAGCCGTGGGCCGCACGAAAGTGTTTAGCTGTGTGGCTTCGCTCCGGAGCACTGTCACAGAATAATGACGCAAAGGCTTTATTTTAAGAACCGCCATTATCTTTCCGCTGCACGAGTTCACGCCTCGAGCTAAATTAAAATATCCCGCTACTATACGAACTTCCAGTAAAGAATGTATATTTGTGAAACTTTCACTAACATTACAAATGCAAAAGTTTGCTTGAAAGTCTTTAGGTTTCCGTTTCAATTACACTAATATGATTCTGCGGAGTTAACGAGATTTTTCGTGCAGGTTGCTAATGAGTCAAACTTGCACATATACTGTCGAGTTATATCGGAATTCAGCGCAGAACCTCTGGGACTTGTCTGCGACTAATATGGTCGGTAATGTTTTCTACACGAGAAGGAACAATATTATTGCACTACCTAATTAAAAGTACGCTCTGAGCTTTTCAATTATTATTTCTGAGCCCGTTCCAAATAAAGTGTCCCGCGACAAAGAGTCGTAAATGTTTCATGCTTAGCACATCTTAACCTTTTAAGAGTTCCGTAATTTGCAGGTCGGGGCTCTGTGGCCCTGAAGGAATCGAGGGACAATAGGAAGACTGAACACGGATGACGCTTGTGAAATGTTGCTTTTTGCTAAAGAACTAGGGGAGTTGTAAAAGTTTGCAATTCTTTACATTTTACCGCTATAATGTGGTAGGTATTCGGACAAAAAGAAACGCAGAGTAAAGTTTCACAAGCCGAGCTTGTGATTTTTATTTACTAAGTGTGTAAGCAGTCTAATTGATTATTTACTTAGCTACCTCTACAATAAAGCCAACTTTCGTATTATTGTTTATCCCAGCAACCAACTGCTGGTTTCAATCTCATTATTTATTCATATATTCGGCCAGCAGAATACTTTACTTTAATGTTCGTTGAAAATTTAATGCCCATACAAAAATATATTTTTATAACAATAAAAACTTTTTTTTTTCATCGTGCCATCACTCAGCACTTTACTAATAGTAGATGTTACTAGTCTTATTTAGTGTCCTCATTTCCAAAATTATTCGTTGAATTTTCGACAAAACTCGTCCTCAAATGTTGAGGATTCTAAATAATAATTTTAGTGTTGAAACAATTCTGGAAACTTGAAAGTTTGCTAATTTTAATGTCTGGTTTGTCAAATACCGCAGCTTTGTTAAAGTGGGCAAAACATACTGTTTTGCTCTCTTTGTCTTGGTAGGTATTAAAAATATAATATTAAAAATAGCACGAAAAATAACGTAGAATAAATTAGCTACAGCTAATTTATTTTGAGCTAATATTATTTAGCAACAGTTAATAATTTTAAAAGAACATAGCTTATTATGGAAGAAAGTCAAAGTTTTTTTTTTTACTAATAATTTAGCTAGCTTTAAAATAGTTTTGCGACCTCTGTAAGCCATTTGCTTAGAACCCATGCTATTATTAACTTCGATTCAATTATCGTTTGGGAGTGTATTGGCGTTATATTGATTTTAGTAACCGTAAAAAGTAAAACCTCTTACATGTCTTTACCCTAATCTTATACATGCCTTTTACTGGGCCGATGCATGTTACCAACGAGTTTTCTTACGCACACAGACTTTGTCAGGGAATTTGTTGAAACAGTATTCCTTCTCGGAAAGAAAAACATTATTTTCCTTTGTGAACCGTCGTACGGAACGTACTTATTTGTATAATAAGTATATTTTAAGTAAGCTGCGAATAAAGTTATACGTACCTACTTATTATGAACATGTTAGTAGAACATTAAGTTAAAAAACACAGCTTCAATTTTATCGCATACCTGTTTATGGACCAAAACTAACGAGTGCCTACCTAAATTGAAATTAAAACATTAGGTAAATTTACTACACACACATAAACAGTAATTATAGGTACCTACCTAATTGCTCTAATATCTCTAAATATAAGTGACCAATTATTGGACAGTATAAATTATGATAATAACATAATAAAGATACATTATTTGGCTTATTGCTACATTATTGCTACGCATTATTGCTACGTCGTAACATTTTGTTTGGAGGGTTTTTTCAGACCTTAATGACTATAGTTATAGAGCTGAGTATGGTAGTCATCTAAGTCACAAGGCGAATAGCTTTCATTCGAGCATTAAAGATTTATATTTCTTCGTGGAGTTGTTGATTCTTTACTTTTACCAAATGCAGGTCAAAAGTCGCTTGAAATGAGTCGAGTATAACTTAAAACGACGACAGTGTGTAACATTTGATATTCTCTTGTATCACCAACTGCTGCAAGTAATCATGATGAGGAAGAAACAAGGTAATACAGTGGTTGGTCGGGGAAGACTTCTTGGCTGCGCATCATAAGGCAACGGACTGGCATTAAGAAAGCAGAAGACCTATTTAGGCTAGCCCTGGATAAAGAAAAATTCAAGATGATGACCGCTGACCTTCAATAATGGAGAGGCACTATAAGAAGAAGAAGAAGTATCACTCAAGTTTTGAAAGAAACAGGCGACGCACTGTCAGCGTGTAGATAATGGGTGGCGTAGAAGTAATTTCATAAAGTGAATGTGCTTTAATTTTTGCAAATGGCATCAAATGTCACTGTGTTTTGACATCTACGTTGTAGATAGATAGAGAATTGGTTAACAACAAGCCTTGGAGCAATACACACATAAAGAATTCAATTCAAAGGCAATTTCCGAAGAGACCAATTTTCAGGCCGAGTGACTGTCGGTTTTGGAGATTTGAACTGGCCGTCCAGATCGCCAGATCTGAGAACGGCGCCAGACTTTTTCCTTTGGGGCTTTTTGAAATATCGGGTTTACCACAACAGACCACGAACCTTGGGAGTCTTGAAAGCTAACATTGAAGAAGAAATCGCCAATTTGGAGTCAGATGACTTGCAAACTTCGTGGTTTATTGTGGAAAACGCGATATTTTATTTTTTGCGAAAGCCCCAAAGATAGTTCTTCAGGTGTTTATCGACCTTTTAACAACCAATTTTCTATCTGTCTACAACATAGATGTCAATGCACAGGGACATATGACGCTATTTGCGAAAATGAAGGCACATTCACAATATTCACATTACATTACGTTTGCGCCACCTTGTACATTCATAAGCAAGTAACACCCAGACAGAAAACCAAAACGGAAAAGTATAATCGTTTACTTGTATTGATTTGTCAAAGTTGTACCTATGTGTACTGCTAAAATGCAACTAATCACTCAAAATCATTCGGAAACTATAATCGAGTTCGTATGAAACTATTGGATCGCTGTCATATTATGCAAAGTAGTTCTTCTCAGTATCCTGAAGGGGCGCTGCATGGCGCTAAAGTATAAAAGGAAATTAATACTTTTATAGTTTCGCAAACTATGCAAAACTCATCCTTGGGCCTCAGGTAATCTAATAAAACGTCTTTTCAAATTAAAAATATACGGGCATGTCGTCAAGTTAGAATCTAGGCATAAAGCTTATGAATACATGCAAGTGAGGCAGGTTCTTCAGCAACCGCGGAGGCTCTTGGCGCGGGCTCAAGGCTCTTCATCCCCCTATGTCTAGCCGGTAAATAATTGCGACTGTACCGCGCACCACTCACCTTGACAATTATGTGCACTTTATTTAAAGGCGCTTCTCGCTCTATCTTGCTTGCCTGTATTAGGCAGGCATTAAGCGTGTTGCAGCATTTGGTCGAGATCTTAAGGAGGTGTGTCTAATATTGTAACGTGATAGAGGTAGAGGAAATAAAGACAAAAAAATGTGATTGTAATTTTATGAGTAAAAGCAGTCCTGACTTTGTTTTTGCGATCCTGTATTTTTGTATTTTTGCTGTATGAATTATACATAGTCTCTATTTGTTAAATTTATAGTGAAAAGAGTCGTCTCAATAAGGAAATTCACAATAAACGCTCACAATTTCAAGATTCAATCTAGATTGACAACGTAAAATAAAATTTAGGAAGAAACATCGCATTAGGTATTTTGTATGGAGGCCACTAAAAACGTAATGACCTCGAGCTTATTATTACGAATTTAGGTCAAGCAATGTTTACAAATTTGTTTATTTTCATGTTGTTGTTACGGCGTACTAAAGGAACAGCGGACACTAATTTTCGGTGGATTTCAGGATTACAAAATTTCAGAAGTACCTAGACTTTGTAAAAAATTGATGATTTTTGATGGGACTATGAACTTAACGAGCTATCCGCCTGTGAGGTGAAAACGTATATAATATAATATGTACTTTCAGTCAACGAATTAGCATTGCCATTCAACGTGGCAATGCTGCCAGCATTCTGGGCACTCTGCCTTCTGGTGACGGCTTAGATTTTTAAGAAATAGATATTAAGTGTATATACTAGTTGTAATTGTTTTATTCTGTTATTGTAAAATTAATCAATATGTACTTGAAAATAATCTCCAAGTTGGACTAAGTAAATGTCAGTAATAAAACAGCTTTAATTTCTAAAGTTGATACATATTTTCTCAAAAGTTTCACAAACTTGCAACAGACCATCATCACATTCTTATTTAAGTTTACGGTATGGAAAGTTGTAAAACATAACCAGCGAAAAATTTACGGTCACAGTAACACGTAGCGGCATTACCCTGATATAGGGCCCTTACGGCGTGTGTGGCGGAGCCGACCCTGAGTGCCAAGGTACTCGAGTGGAAACTTGGAAACCGTGCGATTTATCCCGCGCTTCATTACACGTAGAAATACAATCAACTGTTTGCGTTACCGCCCTTGTAAAACACAATATCGTCTAGACGCATTCAGTATCCCACGCCAGGGAACAATCATCACGGGTACGATTCACTGAACGTAACTAGCGTACCAACTTTTATGACTACCATTATAGTTCCGACGCCCACAGTAAAATAAAAGAGTGTTCAGATACGCCGCAATCACACAACTCTTTACAACTGCAAACCCCGTGGGGCCCATTCTCATTTTAATGTTTGTGTCTCGTCCTTTCAGACGTATTAAGCGTGAAACTAAATCGCGCATGCCAGATGGGACAACCGACATCCGATAGAGAAAAATCACATAGAAATTGGTTCAGTGGATCAACTACAAACATTTATTTAGTAAAGTCACGGGACATTGCCCTACCGTAGTGGAAAAAGGGTCAATATTTACGAAAAGGCAATATTGTCTTTCCATAACTATAGTATTTGATGGCTTAATCAACTAAAGGGATTTAGGTAAAGACCTGGCTCGACGCAAATCGTCGACCGTGCCCTCTTACGCTTGAGCGAATTTTTTATTGTGCTTGAAACCACAGGAATTTTTGGAATTAACAAAATTTAATAGAATTCACCCTGGCAATAGGCCACGGTATTTATGATCAAGACAAAATCCTCAGAACAAATTCTATGAATAAGTTCAGTTCAATATTATCAAAAGTAATAAATTGTAACATAAAACTATCCTATAAAGTTTATGATTGAAGACGGACACGTGACATTAATTTCCAATAACAGAAGCCGTATGATGCAGTTAAACGGAAATCTCGGGAAATTCAATGCGCACCCTTGATTTAATAAAATCTTGGACAGCAACAGTGGAAAAACGAAGCGCTCGCCACAAAGGCCAAGGCAAACGTCAAGATACATTCAGGAATTAGTTGATGATATGATAAGGCTGAGGTCCTCATACCTGTGTGGGGTAGCGCCTCCCGCCGCTCGCAGCCTTGGCACTCAGTCCGAAGCCACCCGCCCCCGAGATCGGTCGCGTTTCGTGCTCCCATACTAAATGCCCTACTGGACCACCACCACTTCGAACAGAGGAAACTTAAAAATGTCACTGAAAATTGTAAGCCTCGTTCAAAGTGAATTTAACACCTAATTGAACAAATGAAACCTCGAAAGTTATAACTTTATGAAACTTTGGAACTGTGTGGTGAATTTGAAATGTGATTTTACTTAATAACTATACGTAAGTAAAATTCTGTGGTTTTTATTAATTATTGGAGGAATCGTAAGTATTACGCATTTGTTATTTCCCTGTGTATTTCATGAGGCGGTGTCGCTTATTATTTGAGTTATTTGAATAATACCGACATCAAAAAGACGGAACAATTTCGTGCGGAACAACAAAAAATAATAGGCGACGAAACAGAAATTGTACTTACGTTATTTTCAAGATATTTAAGGAAAATTATTGTTTAGATGAAAGGAAATTTAGCTTCCTTTCTACAGTATGCTTGCATGCTCTTCGAATTCTTAGGTGCCTTTAGAACACTATGGTACTATAGGCACATATGTATAAACTCTGTATGTCCTAATTTATGCCATATTTTATCAAAGCTAAACTTTTAAATTAGTTATTATTATAAATTAACCTGTTTCGTCCGACTGTTTTTTTTTTTTTTTTATTTATTTAGTTATTTTTAGTTTCAATGTGGCAAGCTTTGCTTTATAATTATTTAACTAGGAAGGTACTTTCTCGGTTGGGACAGGTCATCATGATGCCTACTTGAACCATAACTTCGATAAGGGTTAATTTTATTTATAGACGTTTATAAACTGTTCAATTAAGAGATAACTAGTCTCCACCCGCAGCTTCGCACGCGTTCTATGGAAACGTTTGAAAATTATTTCTCTTCCGTGGGAATTAATTTATGGAATAATAAATTGGCTTTGTGTTATTTCTGGTGTAGATCTACATCTATGCAAAATTTCAGCCCGATTCGTTGCGTAGTTTTAGCGTAAAGAAGTACAAATATACATCCATCCATCCAAACTTTTGTATGTATAAATAATAAGAGTAATGATTCTAATTTTTATATCATCTCAAATATTTTGAACTATACTACTTTATGTATACTTTTGGACGCTACATGCGTCGACACACTTGCGCCTTCCCATCTTCCGAGGGCATCCGTAAGGGCTGGTGCGGCGGCAGATTTGACCGAGGATCTCAAGAGAAGCAAATATGCAGGTCTCGACAGAGCCTACACATTTGCTCCCTTTGGGGTCGAGACCCTAGGTCCGTGGGGTACCGAGGCTCTCCGGGTTTTTAAAAAGTTATCTGAGCGTCTGGTCGACGCAACGCGTGATCCGAGAGCTGGCGGGTATCTGGTGCAGCCCATCAGCGTTGCCATACATCGGGGAATTCAGCCAGCGTCTTGGGGACGCTTCCGACTGGTATTGATATGGATCAGTTGAGCTAGCTGTAGATTGTTTGCAGTTAGCTTAATTGTTTCAATTGGAAATACTAGTTCTAATTTGTTTTTATTATTAAATTGTAATTTTCTTTGTCAATAAAGACTACCAATATTTTGTACAAGCAGTAGGTACAGTCAGCTGCGAAAATATGTAGTATACGCCCCTCCCAAACCAACAAGAACCAAGTTTTAAATTTGACTAAATTGTAAGTGTGATGTGTGTGTGGTAAGTGTGATGAATTGTAAGTGTGTGTATCGTAAATGTGATCTTTTACATACCGCGTTCTGATAAGTACGATGACTACTTTTTACGAAAAATGTGTGCGTGGACTTTTATGTGAAAATTAACGAGTAAAATAAAAGTGAAAACTTGGGAGTGTATACATATCTGAGCAGCTGACTGTACATAGCTAGTATAGTTGTTTTTAGCCATGCACATAAGCTCTCGGCTGACTCCCTAAATCCCAGACTCACTCATCACAGATAACTTAAATCATCTTTTATAGATGCAAAAGGGCCAATCATGAACAAACGTATTACTTCATACCACACTCAAATTTTTAATTTTTTTTCGGGCCAACATGTTATATAGGAGTTATAAAATATGACTGAAAATACAACTCACATAGTAGATGGTGGTCATTAGGTCCTTCTTGTGACTGGTTAAGCGACCTAAAGTGGGTTTATGTCTCCGAAACAAGACTTCTCTAGGCTTTGGATTCTGAGCTGTCTCTTGCCAGCTAGAGTAGCATCGGGTTTGCGGCAATCAGCTTCCACTTCGTCAGTCCAGCGGTAGTGCCGTCCAAGGTACCACTAGCTTTCATTGTCTTGACGTTAATAAAATACTGATTGATTGAATATTCTGAATTCAGATCAAGGAAAACATGGCGGCACTATCCACGCCTTAATATAGAAGTATACATATAATAGTGATAAGTGTAGAACTCTACCTTATAACTCGACTCTATATAGGCTCTACTTAAACCATAGAGTTTTCTTTGTCAAATATTCTGAATGCGTGGACGTAATATCTTCGGTACACAAATAGCATTTCTGAGGATCAGTAAGTAGTGAGTTGTTGACTCCGATCTTCCAAATGGCATTTCTACCTCTATAAAAAAATGCCACTGTAAAAGGTCCAAGAACTTTTGTTTAAACCACACATCATAAAGAAATCAACCAAATAACCAATCAAACGAATCTATGGGATATGATCAGACCTTTTAACCATGACAAGCCATTCTTTAAAGAAGATTTAAATTCTATTCAGATCAAACATTTCAGCGTTTACGAGCGGTATCGAGCTAGAGAAGAAACGATAAATCTTCCATATATTGCAGTGGGACCATTAACCATTGCGATCTGCAGTAACCTCTCTCCTTTGCAAAATTATTACTGGATTATATTTTAGAATTTTATTGGTTTTGTTCACAGCTGTAATAGCACAGAATAACTACACAGGTCTACTGGTAATTCACTGACACTGCGTAAACTGCAGGTTCTGCGTATCATCACACGTTCGTGAAAACGCCAGGTCTTATTTCACAAAATGTTATGTAAATCACCTCCATACAAACTGTAAAAATGGACAAACGTGTCCAGAACCAAAGACCGTAACTAAATACCGATCTCCCACTCCCACACCCACTGTTAATTCAGGGTAGATCCATTTTTAAGTTTAGTTTTAACCCCTCTAATGAACGATTATTGAATGAAACCTACCAACAGCAACCTTAAGAATTAGGACCTGGCATCTTCACGAACGTGTTTGTGATGATGGGCAGAACCAGCAGTTCACACATCGTCAGTGAACGACCAATAACCCTGTACTGTACTACAGCAATAGGTACCACTACCAATAAAAAGCATACTTTATTAAGAACATGATTATATTAGAGGTAGAACCAATACGTGGACTATAAGGTTAGGTATCTTCTGGTGATTATAACAACATCAAAGCCAAGTTTGAGAGATTACAATAAATAATAAACACCCCCCCCCCCCCCCGAATATCCAACTCAACGACAAATTTTCATTGAAAACTGTAAAATAATCGCTAAAGAAGAGCTACAATTTGAGTTTCGTTTGCGTATTCGGAGGAAACATTAACAATTTGACCCTTCCCATTCACGCATCATGTGTCCAAAGCTAGATTTCTGAGAGATTTCTTTCATAAAAGAGTTGGAAATGTCGAATGAAATTTCTATAACCTATATACCTGAATAACGTCACTGCACTGCATTGTGACAGCTACTGCCATCGCCCTGCTATTCTTGCATGGCGTGGAATGCAGGAGTGGAATGAATTCGGGCATCTACATAGAGGTACATACCAGCGTCGGTATAACGATGTGATAAGTGGCACACGGTAATTCGTAGGCATTTCAGGCAAATTAAAATGAAATATGAAAAGAACGTAACAATAATAAAAGAATTGTCCGTATTTAATTGTATGGTAACTAATGATATGGTGTTTAGGGTTCTGTAACCCAAGGATGACATCTTGACCGTAGGTATTACTAAGCCTACGCTATCCTTTCGTCTGTCCGTGAGTCTATTAGCGGGCTGTATTTCATGGACCGTAATAGGTAGATGGTTGAAATTTCCAAATGTTTTCTCGTTTCGCGGGTTTTTAAATGCTAAGTCAAGCAAAACGCTTGACCTTAGCAATAGCTGTATATTTTTAACCTTACCTAATAGGTAGACACATAAAATTTTGCTGCTTCAACATCAATTATTGAACATGAAATAACGACAAAAATTAAAGGAAGCCCCCGAACGGGTATAGTTACCGCCAAACATCTTATCCGGTGACGGTGGGCAGTGAGAATGGGAAGTTTGCGCAGGTACACTCACGCATATAATTCATATACCGCAGACAACCCAGCAGGCGAAAGAGATAGGTACAGCTTTGCATAGCTCTGTCTCGCTCTTCATTGTTTGAAACAAAAACTCGCAGTGAATAATCGACGCGACTGTCCAGAAGGTAACCGTCCACCAATTTGGCCTAAGAATTGCGTTCTGCGCATCTTTGTCACGTGGTTTGCCAGAAGACAAGAAGTTTGACGATTATTATAAGACAGTGTTGGCTTTTCTGACATACTGGAGAGCTTCTTGTCACACTAAACAACTTGATAATTGCTGTTTGCTGATTTTATAACTAGATGACATTTTTCAGATCGGAACCTTTCGTGTGCGAGTCCAACTCGCACACGAAAGACATAGGCCTCCCCCAATGAGCGCCATAGCGCCCTGTCTTCAGCCTGCCGCATCCAGCATCTGCCTGCAGTCTTTCGCAGATCGTCATCCCACATGGCCGGAGGGCGTCCTACACTACGTTTGCCGAGTCGCGGTCTTTACTCGAGAATACGTTTACCCCAGCGGTTGTCGGTTCTTCGCGAGATATGGCCAGCCCATTGCCGCTTTAGCTTGCTAATTCTCTGAGCTATGTCGATAACTTTGGTTCTCTGTTGGATTTATTCGTTACGAATCCTATCCTTCAGAGAAATTCCGAGCATAGCTCCATTCCATCTTTTATGCCTTCACCCAGGCATCTAATGACTTTATTTTTGGAATCAGATTATTCAATAGAATAAAATAGTATTATTTTTGTAGTTTTATTTGATACTTGCTTCTGCCCGCGGCATTAGTCGTTTGGTAGACTATAATTTTTATAGACCAGGTACTAGTTTCAATACTTTTTCATGGAAAAATCATCTGGAATAATCTTCGTTACACGTCGGCTCGATAAAAACGAAACTTTCGTAAGTCCGTCCAATCGAAAATTATGGGGGATATTTTTAGATTGGACGGATGCGAATCTCTAGTATCTGTCAAAAGTAACTATCTCTATGATATACTTAATTCTGTCATTCAGTCTTCATTCACTCACCCGTCTACAATTAGGGATCTTTATAGTCGTGCATATACCAAACAGAAAATAAACTCGCGGACGAGGTGAGATAAATAACTATGATGTTATTTTGTTTTAGAATTTCTCTTTTTAAAACTGCCTATTATTTGCCGTCGACAATAAAACAATTTAGCATCAAAAAGCTTTCCATCAAACGAGGTTTAAAATCATTGTGCGGGGGACCAACACCGGTGCTGATAAGTACTTGATATTACATCTCCACACAGTTCCTAATCCCGACGGATTAGCTCTACGTTCATCTTGCATCAGTGATTCCCTTTGCAGTGCAGATGCAATTTGGGTAGTTACCTAGTGAGTGCTAGAACCTTGCACGTCATTGAGACTTTAGGTTACCTACCGTACTTCCAACGACAATGGCACAGCGGGCGATGGTTCGCCTGCGACGCAGGAGGTTGCGAGTTTATTTCCGGCCTTGGGACAAATGCTTATACGATTTGTAGATATTTGTTCCGGAAGTTCTGGTATACTATACTTAACACAAAATCAAATCACAAAATCATTCTCAATGTATGTAATGATATACTTAATTATGTTATGTATGTACTAGGGATGTAACGAATTCTCGCATCCACATTCGCAAGAATTCGTGCGAACGTTATATTTTATAGTAACTGAACTAAATTACCTTGGAAAATTTCTTCTATCACCAATTTGGTGATCGAAGGAGAATATGAAAGAAATTATAAACAAAACCTTTAACACAGGACATAATTTTAATAATTTTATAAGTTAAATCGTAATAGCAAAATAGATGGCTATATTACCAAAGTCAAATTGAAGGAAAATATACCTGGCAGATCAAGTTATGAATTTTGCATGGACTATGGACGAATAAATATACTTTTTGACGCCATCTCTTCGACAATGTTACATTGTAACGTGACCATTTTTATTCTTCGTGCGGGATGTCTACGAAATTTAGAAAAACAAAAGAACCTGAGGTTTGCTTTTATTGCTGTTTTACATTTGCTCTGTTTCCTGTAGCGGGATATAAATATCGCTCTTACTGGAAACAGCGGGACAGACAGTCTGAAAAAGGGACTGTCCCACCCAAAGCGGGACGTATGGTCATGAATCGACTATTCCATAATTAAATAAGGTTTTGGTTTCAAAAAATATTGAGATTTACTCAAAAAATAATTCACCCTTCATCCAACTTCGATTAGTGAGAAGTAATTTTGTTTGGGCATGCAATTTTAAACTCTCAAGTTAGTTTCTTCCAATTTTACACATTGTTGCCAGTGGCCATTTTATGCCGTCTAGTAGCCAAGTAGCTCGATTACTTAGAACGAACTGTCATAGATTATTCAATAGTTTATATTAATTCTAAAAACTCTTATTGGTAGAATGAAGAACCAGACGTTGGCGTCGACATGTGAGAGTTTCAAAGTAAAAAAGCTACAGAATTTGTAAAATTAGTTCGATAAATCAATATTCGCATTCGCATTCGCGACTGTGTAAAAATGTACATTCGTTACATCTCTAGTACCAGTTTCATTCTACTCGTACAGACTTTGGGACAGAACATGAGAATGAGAACCCTTTAATGGCTTTAATATCTAACAGCTGAAGTGTCGAAACTTCGTTATTTGCCAACGCTTGAACACTGCAAAGTATTGTAGTTATCTATAGTTGTTCAGCGGACTTTATCGAGTTAAATATCTGGGACAACCAGTAAAACGAGTAACTTCCAACCAGCAAATCCAACTGCAGGAAAAAATAACTTTGACTAGCACGGTTCGAGATATGAATGTTGTTGGTTTTTGTGGTGTTTTGTGTTTGTGGGAACACAGCATGTAAGAAAACTTTGCTTTTTGATTCTACATGATAATATAATACAGTCATTTCAGCATCTAAAGTATTCTCGATCACGTTTAAGATCACTACTAGAGGTGTCCTCCTGCCTGCTCTTTCCCGTCATTTAATGCAAATTTCTAGCACAGTTATCTTCAAATGTACCTATTATTCAATACTCAAAACTCAGTGCTTTATTTCCTTTAAACCTTACAAGACTCTAGGACAAATCGGAAATTTAAAAAGAACAGAAGAATAAAAAATACAGCCTGAAACGATCAATGCAGTGATTTCTAGTAGGTATGGTATATACAAATAATTATAAAGTAACAGTACATTTTTGTACCGTATTTCAATGTCGATAAGTGTGGCCAACACGCGACACCCGGGGGCTACACGAGTCCTGTATGTCACATTATAGGGCTTATCACGGATTTGCGCTAGGCACACTTCTATTAGTCGCACGATGGTGACTCCAATACCAAACCACTTTACTGGCCATTTTGCTCCCAGCAAAATGGCCACTAAAGTGTAATTTCGAGGTTCCTGTGGATGGCCAAGGTTGTAGTTCATGCGTAAATACGAAGATTAATTACCTATTTACTCTTCGGTATGGTGTTATTGTTGTCTAGAATAATTAAAGTGATGAGATTGGAGACACCACATGTGCAGATATTTCAATGGTGTTAACCAAGCTAAGCGTCATCTTAGTAATTTTTCGTCTATTAAACCTCCGACGCAAGATAAGGGGTGTTATAAATAATTAAACAATGTTTCTTGGTGTCTGTCTGTGGAATCGTAGCCACAGATTTGGTAATGTTACTTCGTAGCTGCCAAACGGATAAACCGACTTCCTTTAAAAAAAATATTTATGAAATCCCATAACTATGACATCGAGATTAATGACAACGAGATTGTTTTATTATTATTAGCCATATTTGATGAAATCGGAGCAGTTTTTATAATACGATTGTGGTAGATAACATGTAAAACCCTCCCTCGACAGTTTTACATGTCATCTTCCATAATAGTAGTTTTATGTAGAATTAGGTTATTATGTTAAATAAAGGTACTTCCAAGTATTTATTTTACGTTACATAGGTTAGGTTAGGTTACTATTCGTACAAGTACATGTACGAATAGTAAACTAATTTAGCACGCATCATCATCAAAACCTGTATTGGTTGGTATGCAGGTAGATGCTTTAACATTAAGCCCTTTGTACAATAATGGGCTACTTTACTTTTTGTACTTGACATGATGTTGAGAGTAGTTAAAACAACACCAACCTACACAGAGCACATTATGTAACAGAATTTGTTCTGTTACATGATGTGCTCTGTGTAGATAAGGATAATAATATTTACCTTATTAACATTTCTTTGCGAATAAAGCAATTATCCCCGTATGGAAAATATTCTTAAAATTACACAGAAAGACTTGGATTTTTTTCAACTTCATCCGCCAGATTTACAATTAAGAGATGAAAGAGCACAAAGTATGCTTAAGTAAAAAGTATGAAATTATTTCAAAGAATCTGGATCTGCTAAGAGTGACAAAAGTTTTCCCTGAGATTTCCACCTTAATGGTAATCTGGGAAAATTTCCAAGTGCGGTAATCGGATCAGCCGCCACCTTTAAGTGTATTTGGAAAATCTTTGGAATTATTCACAATGAAGTAAATCTCCGTCATCAGTCATATTGTCTGTTTCGCGGGACCTGCGGGACCCATTCATATTATTCTAGTATCGTCGATTACAAATAATAAACGGTAGAGTGTCGAGTTCAGTTTCAAATAAATTATTTATTGTTATTTTATTAAGTTTATTTCGCACTATTGGGCTAAAAGTTGTTTATAGTCAAATAAAAGCTTTATTCTGATTAATCTCTCGAATTCTTTGAGTAAAACTTTTAAATGAGACCTTTGTATTCGAGCCGGGTTTTTGATGAAACTCGTTTGATCAGACCAAATCCAATGAGCAAGCTGCCCTTTGACTAAATGCGAGGAAAATTGTATTATACCCTGTTTTGTGTATCGCAAAATCAATAGACAAGGAAGGAATGAGGAAAAGCTTGTTATTTAATGCCAGTCAATTACACAAGTAAAAAACACGTAATCCAATTGATTTTTTTCAAATCGTTATGTATGGATGCGCATGCAAATATTCGCAATATCCCTGGTGAAGACCAAGACCTAGTAGTGGGTGCTGCGGAGAACGATGAACAGATCTCAGCAGGATATAATCAACATTTTAGTGGTTCGTTAAAAGAGTATCAAAAAAGGCAGGATTTTGTAAATTTTTCCGCAAATTTCGGTCTGTCAGCTAAGTACATTACTTACATTACTTATTCAAATAACTATGTTAGCCTCAGTTGCCTAAACTAGACTAAAAAGTTTGTAATATAGGCAGCTGTGCTCCCCCTACAATGTCGCAACTATAAAATAATGCTGACGTCCTCAATGATAGAATACAACATTATTTCTTTTTTTTTTTAAGATTTGGATACATAAAGAATAAATGATTCTAATCTTGTTATAAATTACACATTTTAGTGGTTCGTTAAAAGAGTATCAAAAAAGGCAGGTTTTTGTAAATTTTTCCGCAAATTTCGGTCTGTCAGCTAAGTTAGTTTATCGGACTCAACATAAAACTAACATCAACTTCACGAGTTCAAAGTTTCCATAATGATCTACGCCGAAGGTGTTTTAAGACCTGGCCTATGTCTAATTTATCACAAGCTCTCAAGAGTTCCAAGCATGAGGCTCATAGCTATCCGATAGTAGACTTAGGTATAAACAAATAAATACTGATGGACGCAGGTCCGTCATATTTATTTATTTATAACCCTTATTATTACCCTTATTTAGGACTAGCTTGTGCCCGCGGTTTCAGGTGCACTTTACCAGGATAAAAAGATAACTATGTCCGTCCTTGGGATACCTTCCTGCCATATTTCATTGAGATTAGCCGTTTAGGCGTGAAAAGGTAACAGACGGACAGACAGAGTTACTTTCGAATTTATAATGTTAGTATGGATATGGGTACTAGATGATACAATAGATCTTTGTTTATCCGACTAAAAACGGATGATGTTGGCACTCTATGCATGTATGTATGTAGCTTCGCCGTAACTACCAGTCCGATTTGAAGAAATGAGAACCCGAGTGCTAAAAATTAAGTGACGTCAGACAAAATCGGAGTCTAACCAGATAGCGGGGTCTAAGTGGTGGTCGAAAATTCCAATGTTATCTAAATATTTATTTATGAATTTATTTATTTATAATAAAACGTGCCTGTACTATTTTTACAGGACACCTAATGCAATAGTGTACCTTATTAATATATATTATTAATAACATTAAACATTCATTACCTTATAAAAATTAAATCTAATAAAATAAAATTTACCTACATGTCAATCCATTATTTTAAATATATAATATAATAATCAAGACATAAAAAAAATAACAACAACAATAAAACAAGATATACAACTTTTCGTCAGATCTAGTAATTAAAATAACATTAAATAAAAATAACATATACAAATTATACAAATTAATATATACAAATTCCGTCAATCCAAGATTCAAATAATTACACAATGTCAACCTTATTAGACTAGCATAGAATATGTAACAGAGTCCTATGAAATTCGCTCAGAGAGCAATAAAACAGGTCGACTCTCTCCGCCACCAGATTGAGCATGTGGATGCAGCGCGTCAGAGGTGCTTTATTCAAGAGGTTGGTCCTTTCCTTGGTACAGCCAGTAGGGCGGGCCGCCTCCGTCGGTCCACGAACTCTTCAGGCACATTTAGCCGCATTTCAATATGCTTGTGGCTTGTGGCAATATGCTTGTATGGTGCCATGCGATGCCTCGTTGCAAAGTGCCTTGAGCCGAATTCCACTAATCGCTTCATCATCATAACAAATAAAAAACACCTTTTGGCATTTTACCTTTGATGAAAGAAACTACAGATGGAGGGACGTGTGTTAAAAGTGTCAAGGTTGAAACTATTTTATCAATCTCTTCGTGCAAATAGCACCGCACGCACAATCTAGAGTTCTCTTTTTATTTTATTATCTCAAAGTTTTTTTGTGTGTGTAGTGTGTAATAAGTAATTTTCTTTCTTTCTTTCTTTTCTTTTAGTTGCTTTCATCTATGGACGATTCCGCTACGGTATCATTGTTAAACCATTGTAAAGCTGATAGATTGGTTAGCAGAATTAGGCCCCTTGTTTGTACTTTCCAAAACTGTTTCTCAAACTTTTGTTAGGTTAACAATTCTCAAGCGATCAGCAAACAAGTAAAATAAATTGAAGATTACTGACCGTAAGCTAAAAAAGAGGAAATGAAATATAACTAAAAACTAAACCCCGATTAGTACATAAAGTTGTAACATCAGTGAATGTCCCGTCAAAGTGGTCTAGCCGTTTCGGAGATTACCCAAAACAAACAGACAAAAATATATAAATTTAGTGTTTTTTTATAAATAGGTACCTACCATGTGATCGGTGAATCATTACAATGCTTTGGTAAAAAGCTGTTATTTTGACATTATACACAGGAACTTCTATTTTATATTTACGTTATTATATTTTATTGTATAGATAGAAAAGACCCCTAAAAAACATTTTCAACACACTTGCTCATAAAGTGGCTCTAATTTCACCGCAATTAGGTACACCACACCTGTTATCTAACTAGATTTTTTTTAATTTTATTGGTTGAGGTGCTTTGTTCTTAAACAAGTTTTTATTCCAAAAAAAGATCGTGTTCAATAGACAAATAAATTAATGTTCCTATTGCTTGCTCATTTCATGCAACTTCTTATTTATATAGATAATTTTACCTCGTACTTGTTTAATAAAAAAAACTTTCACTCAGATATAACTTTTGTTTTCTCTGTAATAAAAGAAAACTAAATTCCCCATTTTGTACGTGGCAGAATAGGAGCAAACCCTATGCGCGGAAAATAAAAAAAAAACCTCATCCGTTTAGTCTGTGGCTGATGGCAATACGCGCGCATAGGAAAACTGATTAATTTTGCGAAACATTTTTCACAATTCGTTTTCACTGTTATAGTTATTTATTAATTAAAATGTCTACAAGTACTAGTTACGAAGAAAATATGTTGTACACCGCCCGATATAAGATGTGAAGCCCTTAACGTTATGGAAAGTTTACTACCTGAAAACTCCAAGGAAAAATATCTATTATCTACTAAATAAAATGAGTTTTTATTGTTATTTTATTCACAAGTGTGTTGAAAAACGTCGTATGATACACGTGTGTATTGATAATTACCGTCCTCGGCTCTCTTAAGACCCTCGCCTATGGCTCGGGTCTCAATGGCGCCGCAGCGGTAATCACCAACATTACACACTTGTACCATAATGTACTATTATCCCACGGCGGGGATCGAACCCGCAACCTCCTGCGTCACCCGTTGATTATGATCTCGTAAAGGTTAGGATGGTGGTTTGTTGCAGTGATGGTGCTTGGCGATGGTTGGTGCACGCGCGTGTGGCAGCGGGCGGCCCTGGTGGCGTGCCTACTGGTGGGTGCGCTGGCGCCGGAAAAGTTGGAGGCGTGCGCGCGTAGCCCGCTGTGCTCCTGCCGAGCTAAGCACATGTCATGTATCGCCGTGCCTTTGCACAGGTTTCCAGGTACTTTTTTTATCTAACCTGTGTTGTTCCACTACGAAATGATATTACATTAAATTTATTTATTGCTTAAAAACATAGACAAACAATTACAAATACAATTATTTTTCTAAATGGTACTAATAGTTTTTTTTTATTATTTGTTTATTACACCGTAGGTACACATGTTACACTTATTGATGTCGTTACACTTTTTAAATAATTTCTATTGTAACAATCTCACACAAATTTTTAGCATAGGAAACACCATAAGCGTTGTTCATAGAAAATAAAAATAAAAATTATGTTACTTCAAATCTATGTACATGCGTTTATTGGTTAGCCTTAGATATCTACGCTAGGCTTGTAAAACCTGTTTACTCGTATATGCACATTTATGGCATCCCTTATTACTGTGACACTGATTTTGTAAAAAGATTGTTGGGCAAAGGTCTCCCCTAAACACTCACAAGGTATCACGTTCCTTGGCCGTATTCTATATTATACAGGATGCCACGTGGCACTCTGTATAACAGTGTATGTATATACTATTAGTACACTCACATATTACAACGATGTAATATAACGAAAAAAAGTCATTTTTAAAAAAAATATATAAAATATAATTCAAAAAGTTGTAGTACAGAAATTGACCCTCTCGGAATTCAGAACCACCCCTTTTGACATAGTACACATGTTTCGTGGCACCCTGTATATTAGGTAAGGTACCTATACCCTCTGAAAGTCTAGTCTCAGTTCTAGAAAATCTAGGCCCGCATCATAATACGCAAGCTTTCATAAAAGCTTGCTTACTCGTTGATATATGTTTGACTGACGGTTCTACCATATAAAGCGTTACTCAAGCATAGATCGATAACTGATAACTGATGATCAAAGGGCCCTAGATATTTTTCGTAAGCAAAGGGATTATTATATTTTATATATATTTATATACATTACGACATTCAAACGTATGCGTTCTTGAAGTTTTGTTTTAGTGGTTACCTTTTGGTTTTCTGCTATTGATAGCAGTTTGGTTAAACTTCATAAATAAATGTCTTTGTTTACAAAAATAATCTCGGATTCTAAAAACAAGTAGGTGTAGAGAATGTACGTTGTCGTTTTATTATTTCAACATTGCGTAATGATTTGCATGGTTGACGGGTTGTTATGGTAATTCTCGATAGAGTGAGCACTAAATTGTCATTTATACTCTGCATAATCAGAAGCATTAAATTACTACTTGACCCAAATCTCTAAATTAGCTCCATGTTCGATTTTGCGGCTAAACCAGTCAAAATTCCGGAGTCCTAGCTGTGAAATATGACTCAAAATGGGTTTTCAGTTTCCATCGCCGACGTCGCTTGCTGCTAATTTTCAAACATTTATAGAAGCGTAGCCTCGGCATGTTACCACATATCTAGAAATTTACAAGCTCATAAATCTATTGGCCCTGCCTATTTATCAGATCCCAGCGCTGTGTACTAATTAATGTGTATCTACAGCCATATGTAATTGCAAGCCCGTGAGGCTTCAAATAGGTACGTGCTTACTCACAGTTGCAGTAGGTATGTTTCTAACAGACAAAATTATTTAAGATTTATAAAAAACAAAAATATTATTTGCAAGATTATGATTTTTTGGGACATAGATACATAATTATTGGTGTGTTAAAATGGCCGCATACCCGACTTATTAAAAACCACATTAATCAATACTTTCCACAATTCCAAATAAATACCTTCCAAGGGATACAGCCATATATCCAATCAGAAAATTTTCATCATGTGTACCTATCCATTCCAAAAGTCTCATAAGTACATATGTCCTATGTCAAAGTCCCTCAGCTATCTATCTACCGGTGGACAAATACGAATGGGAAAGAAAACAAAAATGACTTATGGCCGACAGCAAACATCTAATTTCGTAAATAGGCAGGTATCGACACAATACCAAATTCATCACAACACGGCATGGCATTGAAACTAACAGATTTTGCAGCGTCGATTTGTTTTGACAGTTCATGTTTTCGTACGCCCGGATGTGCCCTCAGGTTTGTCCGTTTCTCTACCATAAATATCGTTTCGATGATATGTTTACTGAGCTCGCTCTGTAAATTAGCTCCATAAATATTTAACCAACGAAGATACCCGTCATAAAATGTGTGTGATGTGCTATTGTTTAGTTCATGTGTAAGGGTGACAAATCAACATCGAGCTATGCTGCGCTGTACTGCGCTGTGCTATGTTTGGTCAACTCGCTCGTCTAATATTTTAATGAAGATACAAACAAGCCATGCTGTGCTGCGCTGTGTGAGGCTATGCTCTGTTTAAAAACGCAGTAGTCTCGAGCGAGGCGCGCTACCCGCCGCCGTGCTGAGCCGCGCTGTGCCGAACTGTGCTATGTTATCCGCTTCTTCTTTACTTTCATCTTCATCGGATTCAACTATGTCGTAATGTTTACGTTTTTTTGAAAATAAAGTCGTTTTGACGAGATAAACGACTACACTACACGAGCTGCTAATTACTTTTAATACTGAGCTAAGCAAAGGGCAGCACAGCTTGATGTTGATTGTTAAAAAAACGTAGCTTAAGAAACACAGCACAGCACAGCGCAGTACAGCGCAGCATAGCTCGATGTTGATTTGTCACCCTTAATGTCATCTACGCCACTTGCGGCCACGGAAGTATTTCGTTAGTGTGTCTTGTATATTCTTAGGTATATATTATACTTTATATAATGCCTTGTACATAAATAGGCACCCTATTTTGGTTGTAGGTAAATTTGCGTATTCTAAATAGAAACCAGGTTTCCGAAATCTATACTTAGTTAGTGTCGGTTGCACTAGCACCTTAGAGGTTTCATACCTCATGATCCCGGGCGCACAGTGGGTCGTTAAAGTTTGTATTGTGAAACTACTTACGTACCTATGTAGGTATATGTACTACGTGCACACAAAGTCGAGGTTGTTCCTCTCAAAGCTGGGTTGGGATGGGTTTATTTCAATGATTATGTAAATTACCTAAGTTGCCTCTTGTCGAATAACAAAAAAGAAATACGATCAGTAAGTTAAGGTGTTCGTTACCTTGGTATATAATAAACTGGAAACAAGCCTAATACGACATATAATTACGAGTGTCTCATTAAAAATTATGAATTACTGACCCAAATAAAGTTTTTATGATTGGGTTTATTCCGGTTTTCGTCTATTTATTTTATATGTCCGTACCTTCTCTACGGTGGTTATATACGTATATGATTCGTTTTATAGTTGAGGGCTTAAATACATACATATCACACATACAAATATTTTGCTACCCATGGCATTTATACACGTAGAATTATTGTTACGCTCTGCTACACACAGCAGCTCTTTACACTCAAAGCAAAAACGCCCACTAGGAAAAATAAAATTGCGGCACAGAGCACTACATAACAATGGTAAAACATAACAGACTTATTTTGTGGGCTATGAGTCTGAAAAAGCGCATCGCTTTGCTTAATATTACACTTTCTTTTGTTACGTGAAAAACGGTATCGTCGTCGCAAGGATAAACTATATGTACACCAGACTCTAGCTATTTGTAGCCAAAAACCATACCTACCATTCAAGTCAAAAATTAGGTGAGTTTACCGTATAACAAAATTTAAACATTATTATTTTGAATCATGAGAAATATATTTCCAAAACCTATCTTCAAACTCGCTCACACATGAAAATACATCCTGAATGATTAATGATTCATCAATCGTTTTCAACTTTATCTTTCAGATTTTAAACCAACTAAAAGGATTTTTAAATATTACTTACGTCCTGAACCAATCACAAATAATAATCTGCCGACGACTGATGTGGCGCGGCGGGCGAAGGACCGCCTGTGACGCAGGAGGTTGCGGGTTCGATTCCCGCCTTGGGAACCTTGTATTTTGTATATCAGTCATCTAGTACCCATAACACAAGCTCTTTTAGCTACTTAGCTTGGGGCTAGATGATGCTGTGTGGATTGTCCAGCATTATTTATTTATTTATATCCATTTAAAAATGAGACTGGCATAATTCATTTCCAGTTATAAAAAAATTCTATATCCTATTGCTAAGAGCTGGTGATAATAACCAAACTCGTAACATTTAATCTCCGTTCTACTTTTATTTTCAACTGAAAATGTTCCCGTGAAATAGAATTTTGCCGGAAACGATGCTTATAGCATAGACTCAGTGTGCTTCATTTTAGAGCTGTTTATAGAGCTCACGCGAACGCAGCTGTGTCATTGTTATTGTACAAAAAAGCTGCTTGATGCGCTTCCAGACACAGGCAACGTTTTATTAGACTGCGTGAAGCTAGTTTTATTTTGTCTGTGGAATTTATTCATTCTTTATTTAATAGTGAAGCTCATGTTTCTACAATATAAATGGGATCAAAATGATTTATTTTTAACGGCATATGTTGTGATAAACTCTAAAAGACTTGTAAAAAAATGGTGGCGGCATCAATGGTAGCCTAGTCTCATTCATTTGACACTTGGGACCGTTCCCAAGCCTTCGCCGTCGGCGCCAACTCGCCAACGGCGAAGGCCATTCCCGTGAATATCTGTATTACTTCTTTATATCAAAAATGTATTATTATCACAAATTTCTTTCATTTAGGGGATTCAGATTTGTCTGGGACTGGCAATCAATCGTCCATTGTTTATCTAATTTATTGCAAGTTGGTAGAAACGAAACATTACCCATGATCCATGGATCCATTGTTTATGCCCGATGGATGGATATAAGTATAAGCAACACTTACGAAATATATTAAACTTGTTTCAGAATGGCCACGGATAGAGCTTCAACATTTGGATATCAGCATGTCTAATCTAGAAGTCATCCCAGAGAGTGCATTAGATGGGCTGAGATTGCAAACTTTGGTTTTAGTCGCGAATAAACTGTATTTCATAGAACTTCACGCATTTAGGTATGTACAAAAGATTGTATAGCCCTAAAGATTAAAAGATAGAGTAATACATAGCTTAAATAATAAAAGTAAATCTTTTCCAGTTCTATGGCTGCAACACTGGCATCTTTAGACCTCGGTTACAACGAATTCACTGAAGTACCGCAACAGGGTTTAAAAGATTTAAAAGTTCTAAACTGGTTAAATCTGCAGAAGTAAGCACAAGTTTTAAACTACATTGTATTAAAGTTCCTCACTGGAGCTCTCTGGAATTGATTAATGTTTTTTTTTCTAGCAATAATATAGTGCACGTTGGACCTGAAATTAGATGGCACCATTTAGAAGAGACTTTGACTAGTTTGTCGCTGGGCAATAATCAGATAACGGAACTGATCCCACAAGCCTTCACAGCGCTCTACCACCTCGTGCAGCTGGATCTGGAGGGGAACCACCTGCGCAGCATCAGCCATGACGCCCTCCCCCCCTCCATCACCATCCTCAAACTATCCAACAACTTCCTTCATGAAATATCCTGTGATTTACTTTTTAATCTCCCTAGGGTACAGTCTGTGCATTTACGACACAATTTTATAACCTACAATAACCAAACCCGTTGTTCGAGCAACAAAACAAAAAGAATAGAAAAGTTAGATCTAAGCAATAATAGAATAAATGACTCCTCGGAAATTAATGTCTTGAAAGAAATTCAGATAAGACAAATAATCCTTGACCTAAACGAGTTGTCGGTCATTCCCAGGGCGGTATTCTCAAACAATCGAATCGAGAGATTGTCCGTTTCGTATAACAAATTGAGTTCTATTAGTCGGGATCTGTTTTTATTGTTGAAAAACTCTCTAGAGCATCTCGAAGTGGAGCACAACAATTTGTGCGAGTTGCCGGACAGCCTGGGGGAGGTTACGCGCCTCCGCCATTTGTCTCTGGCTTACAACCGACTGGACGAGGCGCCCTCGCTCCCGCCGCGCATCCAGACCCTCTCGCTGGCCGGCAACTTTTTAACTTCAATACCCTCCGCGCTTCAGACGCTCGAACCCGGCTCCATTCGTTACCTCGACTTAAGCTACAACAGGATATCTAATTTGTTACCAAACGAATTTTTAGAGTGGTCCACTTCCCTGGGCACTATTAACTTGAGAGGTAACAGGATTGCACAGATTTATATGAACGTTTTCCCGGCCAGCATGCCGGTGAAAGAGATAAATCTAAGTTTTAACGATTTGTACTACGTACATCCGCAAGCTTTTTCCAATCTCACGAGTTCTTTACACGTGCTTGAGTCGTCTTCTACGCTCTTTAGTGGACACTTTCCCTTTGAGATTCAAGAAAGTCTAGAAAATCTAAGCTGGCTTTCTTTTGACAACAATGACTTTCATATCCTGATATTATCGGAAATAGCTGCATTTCCGTACATAAAATATTTGAATCTAGAGTATAATAGAATTGTCGAGATAGTCGTGAATAACGAACATCAAAATGTGTCTCTCTCCCTGAGCAACCTAAGAATAGCTTACAATTTTTTAAGTTCATTGCGCAAGGGAACATTTGCTAACATGCCAGAGTTAAGAAACTTAGATTTATCTTACAACCGAATCAACAACTTAACTAAGCACAGTTTCAGAAACTTACCAAACTTAAGATATTTATCTCTTGCGGGTAACATAATCGATGCGATGGAAGCCGAGACCTTTGCTAATTTACCAAAACTGGAAATATTACAACTCCAAAGCAATAACTTAACTTATTTACCGATGCGGGCGTTTTGCAACGTATCGAGCGGAGACGTAACGTTTACGTTGAACGTGAGTAGGAACTATATCCACCGCTTCGACGGAGAATCAACAACATCAATTAACATATTCGACGGCTCGTACAACCAGCTATACGAAGTGCCAAACAATTTCTTCATCGCTGTAGAGCTCTCGATCCGACAAATTATTTTATCACACAATAAAATTACATTAATACCGAGTGAGGCTTTCGGTGAAGCTGTCAATTTAGAAATATTAGATTTACATAACAATAATATTCATACCGTGAAGAGAAAATCGTTCAACGATCTTATTTCGCTCCAAATTCTAGATCTTTCTCAAAATTATATATCACAGTTATCCGTCGAACAGTTTTACAATTTAAATAAATTACGATATCTTAAGATAAGCTATAATAATTTAAGATTGTTACCGAGAGATCTTTTCAAAAATACAATTATCGAACATTTAGATATGAGCAACAACGACATATCTCTGTTCCCTGTGACTGCGCTTTCCCAAATTGGTTTCACGCTGCGCTATCTCGATTTGTCGTACAATCGTATAGAGTATCTAGACAGTATTATATTCAGAAACACTCAGTTTCTGTTGAGCTTAAATTTAGGTCACAATCTACTAACAGTTCTATCAGATAACACATTTTCCAGCATCGGCGGACTTCGCCAGCTGGACCTCAGCTCAAATCCGGTTAGAGCAAACTTCAAAGAACTGTTTCACAATCTACCTAACTTGAGGCATTTGAACATTGCAAATATAAGCCTAAAGTCGGTGCCTTATCTACCTTTGATGAATTTAACCATTCTCAATTTGACATCCAATTACATTAGCAGTTTTAGGGAAACTGATGTAAAGCGTTTAGTGGGCATCCGCCATTTAGATCTAAGTCATAATCGTCTTACCTCTCTAGTGCCAAAGATGTGGGTTCATTTGAATAGTCTCAACACTCTCGACTTGTCGTACAATCCAATCGTGAGAATAACGCCAAATAGTTTCAAATGGTTAAATAGTTTAGCTCATTTAAATTTAAATGGCCTTAAATATTTAGACATAGTTGACCATGATTCCTTCCGTCCCTTAATATCCTTGCGTTCCTTGCACATTCAATCGTGGTCCAGTATAAATCACTCCACATTCCGTATCTCGAACGTGACATCCTCGCTCCCCTCCTTGTATAAACTGGTGGTAGATTGGACGGATAACATTATGAACACGCAGCTTCATGGAATCGATGCAGCCAACATCCGTTATCTAGAAATACGGGGTTCCAAGCTGCAAAAAATATGCGACGACGCTTTCCAACCGTTCGACGGAAGCCAAGAGATATTTATCAGAATCACAGATACGTCTCTGAAAAAACTTCCGACGTCGTTCATGCGGCACTTGGGTCAGATACCACAACTGGGGCTTGACTTGAGCTATAATCAGCTTACTACTCTCAATCCCGGCATATTTTACCCGAATTTTACAAGTTGGAGTCACGTAGCCACCAAATTACTTTCAGGTTTGTAAAAATTTATTTCGTTTAAAATCTAACATTTATAATGTATCATGTAATATGTATTTGTAATGCATCATTAAATATTTAGGAATTTTAAACAAACCTATAGCTTCAAAATGAATTGAATCACGAAACCTTAACCTGCTTATACATACAAAGGTTCAGAATAGATACTCCTTTACCAACGTTTTAGTTCGCAAACTCCTTTGCCCAACAGGCACCTAATTAACTTAGCGATATCTCAAAAGTGAGTTAGATACTCGATTAAATATTTACGATAGCTCGGACGAGCTGCGGGCGAAGGATTGTATTTTATTAAAATTTACAGTCTCTCGCCGCTCACAGAACCTAGCACCGCAACTCTTCGTAATGAGTTTTAATTCTTAATACGCCTCTCGAAACTTTTCTAGGCGAGGCTGAATCGTCAAACCGCAATTTGCGAGGTGAGGTTTCCGAGGCGACTTAAAGATTAATTTGTGTACAGGTGGTTTGATACTGACGGGGAATCCGCTGCGGTGTGAGTGCGAGCTGGCGTGGCTTGGGGCGTGGCTGCGGCGCTGGCTACAGGAGAATGAGGCTGGCGCGGAGCTGCGGCGCGCGGTCCGCAGCGCCTCCTGCAAGGACCAGCTCGGGAGACGGATCCCTCTGCTGCAGCTCCGAGCCGACGAGGCCGATTGCCACGCCTCCGCCCTCTCCAGCGACGCTCAGCCCAACTACACAGACCTCATCTACACTCTCCTTCTCACCATATGGACTCTAGTTTTAAGATGATATCCGTCTATGCACCAGTGATTTAAGGACTCTTAGGTAATTGTACATATATCTCCCAACGCAAATTAAACTGAACGTAGTTTACTTGTTAGTCATTTTATACATGACACGAATCCGTAGGCATGTGGAAGTGTATAGGTCAATGATGACGATTATACAAAAAAAACTTTATAGTTAACTTAGGCAGTGTTTTCTGAATTTTTGCAAACTGTAATGAAATATTCGACTCGGGTATAAAATGTAGGTTAGGTAGGTAGTAAATTGATTATTCACTGACTTCCCGATCTTCCATGTACATTGACATTCCACAGGCACAATGTAGCTTGGTACCTATGTAATAATTCATTCCTGCAAATACCTATCCTTGAAAAATTATCATTATAATTGTAAATTCAAGAGAATAAATATTTTTTGATAATAATAACGTTGTTTTTATCCAGTTCTTTAAATTTAGTGTTGCTTATTCGTCATTTTAGCGTACCCGCAGTATTCTACTCGTGAATTAATGGACAAGCCATAAATTCACGAGTAGAATACTGCACGTACGGTAGTCCACTGTAGGCACCATAAAAAGCAAGCCGAGTAAAAAGTTGCCTCTCTAACATGCACTGTATTTAACCTAAAAGAGTGCCATATATTGTAGAGGTATAATTTACGGATGCACTCCGAAGATAAAGCTTTCATCTTTCTCAGATTCTGCAAGAGTCGTAGAGGTATGTAAATTATCTGCGAACTTGGAGACTTGAAGAAAGAAGAGATCAAATATTTCCCGTTGCCACACCTGTAACGATGTAAAACGTTTGCGAAAAGTATTTATCAATAGAGCCGGTGTTACTTATTATTTAAATAATAGTCCAATAAATAATAGTAAAAATATAACAAAAAATATTTTTATATTCAGAAAGGAACAAGCTTATGTGGCAGTAGGAAGGTGAACGCTGGTATAGTAGAAGGATATTTTGATACATACCCTTTTGTGCACGTAAATAAGGTTTAGTGGCGCTGTGTATCGAATCGGAAGTCGTTTAGGATCGATAGGCCGGTGTAGTGTAAATCAAAAGGTTGCCAATGAATGCCTACATTTAATTTCCGACACGGCTTTCATTTGAAATCGCTATTGACAAATGGAAAAGGAATAACCGAATCTAATCAATCCAATGTTATTATTCAACTAGATTATACAAAATTTTGGTCTGATTTGGTGTAACGTAACCATGTAAGTGATTTTATTACTGTTGAATACAAACAAATCTAGGCTACACAAAGAATATGTACAGTAGATACCTACATTAGATATATTTTATCTATTACAAGCTTCTGCCCGCGGCTTCGCACTCACTTTTCCGAGATAAAAAGTAGCCGTCCCTGGCATACCGTCTACGTCCCTGCCAAATTTCATTAAAATCCGTCCAGCTGTTATGACGTGAAAAGGTAACAGACAGACAGACAGAGTTACTTTCGAATTTATAATATGTATTAGTATGGATTATTATAATGTTTTATTTTTAAATGGCAATGGCCATTATTAACAAAGAAAATTACAAACAAATAATAAAAACAAATTAGAACTAGCAAGTATTTACAGTATTTTTTTGTATTTTTTTTGTATTTTTTTTTTTTGTAACAATTATGCTAACTGCAGACTGTTGCAAGCAATCTACAGGTAGCTCAACTGATCCGTATCGAAAATGAAGATAAATCATTTTGAATGAATAAATGAAGTCTTCTTTCATCCTGAATGTTATGAAGTATTAATGTTAATAAAGCACCTATAACTCATTGGTTGTACTGAATAGGAATCAGTGGCCACGGTATTAGTGGCCCTGCCAAATCGCCACAGCGAACCCTTTTCTCGAGCCATCTCGAGGCCCTTTTCAGCAGTTGTTATGTGGCTTAGGTCCGACTTTAGCATATTGAATGCATCGACGAATCAAACCAAACCTATGTATTTTGTTTATGTCGTGGTTTGTCTTTAATCTCCGTTTTAGAATGCGACCCCAAAAGTCAACTTGAAATGTGAATACAGTTGAAACCTCAAGATTTATTAAATCATTTGCGACATATAAAAGACGTTTGAGCATTGATTATATTATTGGCTTACTTTCCCAATTTCACCGAAAAGGGTGAAAGAATGAGTAATGTGAATAATTTATAACATTCAATTGAAAAGTAGTTTCTGTAGCAGCAATTCCAACTTTCTAAAGAATGACACCTTTAGAACTTCTTACATCAATTATTGGAAGTGTAGGCAACACCTTTTATCTAACTGCACATATGTATTTCAATAGATCTTATTTGTTGCAAACTCGTTACAACCATACACTACCTTACCTTTTTGTATTAAGATATTTATAGGTATACTTCTAGGTTAGCTCCTAAGTTAGTTTTGTATTGTATTATATTGTATGTAGTATGTAGAGGTATTTTAAGAATAATTTTCTTCTACTGTTTGTGCTCTACCAACTCTTATTTATACCTATATATTTTTCTCCATCCCTAGGTTGCCTGGGAGATATCGCTCTCAGCGATAAGGCCGCCTATTGTACAGAGTATGTGTTAAATGTAAATATAAGGTTTTTATTATGTTATTTTTAAGTGCAATAAAGTGTTCATTCATTCATTCTACCTTGGTCAATGGTTGTAACGAGTTGACCTACCTTTGCTAAAGTGACCGGCCGATTTGTATGGTTAACAGCCGGTTATCCGTACGCTGACCATCTGTAAGCGGTATGTAATCAAAACTCTTGTCAAAGTCAACTTGGCAAGAAAAACAACTACGAGTATGTGAAAAGCATTGAGTTATTATTACGCTAGTAATAGTACTTCAGTGGTGACAAGATCATTGATAGGTTACTCAGCGTTCGAACAACGGGCTGTAAGTATAGGCATGATCCCAGAAAAGAAGGCCTGGTACTCCGGGAGTGACACATGCTACGTCACTGTCCATTGGCCACTTATTTCAACAAAACATGGAAGTTGGGAAACAAATAGTCAATTATAAATACTTATACATAAAAAAAATTTCATTCATCAATTTTGTTTTCTTAAATCAGTCAAAACAGTTTTAGTTAAACACGAGTAATTGTGATAAATAATTGGTAAGTACAAAAGGACATAGTTCTATCAGATTCATACAGGTCATTTATGGAGGTCGGGGACTACTATCTTAAGCTACTGGTAACACCAGAATACAGATTCGTCTTCTCATTCGGCGATGGCGTCGATGGCTTAGGGCTAGGGTCACCCACGTGACCGTGATGTCGCGGAATGCCATACGTGGCGAAGTGTCAATCTAATCGGAGGCCATTTACCTATACTCATGGTATAATATAAGTTATTTATCCATAAGCTTTTTTTTTCCAAATAAATAAATAATATACCATGAGTAAAATGAGAATCATGATAGTGACCTATCGACATGGTTTTATTGGGCACAGCACCACAGGGACATTTCTAATTGAAAAGGGCCATAAAATAAATAGACATGGAAAAATAATTATACTAAAAGCTCAAAAGCGAAAACCTAATATTCAGTGTGAACTCGCACTTAGCAATAAAAAGTTATAGGTCATTGTACGAAAATATGGGAATTGCCTTAGTGCGCTATCTCACTATAGGACATCATGGTTGCGGGACCGGTCGCGCCACCTTGGTGTCTAGAGCTACCAAGCGAGAAACACCAGAGCAAACACCAGTTTTGTCAGGTTCTAAATGGATGTGAAAGATTTAACATTGCTTTAGGGAAGGGCGTTCCGGTAGCGCAACTGGTGTTCAAGTGAGTGAGACGCCAAATAGCTACATTATTAGTGGTTGCGCCACCAGCGAGTGACCAAATTGGTGGTGCAACCAAGCGGACACCAGATGAGGTAATCTCCATACAGCTGTATACATTTTGTTTTTGGCGCAACCATGGTGTCCTAGTGAGATAGCGCCCGCTCAAAGTAAGTATTTACCGGCATTACTCATCAATCATCTTGGTTATCTAGCAACTGCTCTGTAGTTAGGTATTATGGTAATGATATAGATTAGTTAAGCCTCCTCTAGAATGTTTGCAACAGTCTGCAGTTAGCTCCGATTAACTATTGACTAACTATTAACTATTTACTACCTATTAACTATTTACTAACTATTAACTATTTCAATTGTGAATACTAGTTCTAATCTGTTTCTATTCTTTAATTGTAATTTTCTTTGTCAATTTTCTCTTCTTTCTTTACCTCTTCTTCTTTGCCTCTTCTAATTTGTGCCATTCGTTGTAATAAGACTAATCTTTCATACATTTATGAAATTGTAATCAAGCCGTAATCTGTACCTGTCTCTCAAGTAATAGGCTTACTCTTTCCATCAGCAATGCTCCAGTAATACAATGATATACTCAATTAGAGCAGTGATATATCTCGCCAGTGACAGTTCTAAGTCTCCTAATACGCTGGGATTAAATCAAGACACATTCCTGTGGATGTTCTATGAGACTCGCGCCACAGTAGATGTAGAAAACAGAACGACTGATACGTTTGTGAACATCTGGGTACTGTCCGCAGCTTAAAACTCTTTTTTCGTAAATTGAAAAGTTGTTTCAGGTCTAGACATAACTTCAGCCCGATTTGTTCATTAGGGTAACAAACATCCACCACATCAACAAACGCATCACAATAATATTAATGATGCGAAACAAACAAAAACAAAAAGTTTTTACTCCGAGTCCGCCATATGATACCGGCCTCTTCCGTTCTCAGAACAGTAACTCAAAAAAAGAACCGCTTGCCTGAGGCATTTGGCACGGGAACTTCTTCGAAATTTACATTTGAGTTAGGTAATTTTATTAATTCTACAGAATGTCGTCGAGCGATAGTGCGAATTTTATGACACCGACAATAAAAGAAACTGCTCAAGCAATGATTGAGCACATATTACCCTAGAAACCCAGAAATAAATACAACAAGACTTAAGATGATTTCATGTATTGGAAAAACGAGAAGAGTGCAACTTCTTTTTCGGAAAATGTTTTATTTTCCTTGTAGGTGTAGTATGCAGCACTATGTATCATTCAGAAGAAAGGGCAATTCCTACCTCGTGTGTTTTAAATGACACACTCGATAGGAATTAGTCACTTACTCACCTCGGTGAACAATGTACTGTAATAGTACATTGGTACATACGTATTTATTAATTACTGATTTACTTACCTCCGTTGTTACATTTTACAACGAGCATGGACTCTTTTTGCTTTTATTTGTTTGTAAAAATAGCCAATCAAATATTAGGGATATTTGATTGGCTACTTTTTATACCGGAACAACGCGTAAGAAGCCGCGATCAAAATCCAGTTTTAATGATTTTTACACATGTTTGTTAACTAGCCCCTTCGCCCCAACCCAAAAACCAAATGATACAGAATTTTAAGTGAGAAGGTAATTAATTATACTCATTCGTTCAAGTCATCAATCAACTCGCTTCAAAGTCAAGTTTTTTTTTACATTCAATAATTTTAGATACTGTATCTTCCTTAGTTTTAACTACACTACACTACAGAGCGCTGAGTTTGGTTATTTAATTGTATTTCTACTATAAAACTTTATTGAAAATAACCAATTATCACTTTATTTCTTATTTGATAATCATTTTGACTATTTGATATTAATTTAGTTTAAAGTTTGGCTTGTCTATGAGCTTTCGGAGGTCGCTGGAGGGCGTCCTATACTACGTTTGCCGCGTCGCGGTCTCCACTCAGGAAAGGGCGCTATAACGCTCATTACGGGAGGCCTATGTTCACTAATAATGGAACTAGTAATGGACTAATATAGGACTGATAATAATAATGAACTTATTTTGCAAGCCTAAAAAAATTTAATATATTGGTTTTCGATTTTTATATCGAGAATTCATCGACACTTTCCAAATTTGTATAGGATTTGGTACAGCACCTTTATACCAAATCCAATACATCTATGGACCGTCTAGACGCATGACGTTTCGATACTATCGAGAACTGCTCTACTGCAATTATTTTTACTGTGTTCGAAAAGAGTTGGTATGTCGTCGTCTCTCTGGCACAAACATCCCTACAATTTCACGACAACAATTTATCGGCATTCCTAGATAACCATCTATTTGTTTAATTCAGGTAATCAAATACTTATTTCTTCTAATATTACTTGAAAAGAAGTCACATTTTTTAAAAGAAATAGATATAAAAGGTAAAGCCATAACATACATTCACCGCCGCAAGGTTGTTCTTGTCTCTCGATCTTTTATAGGATACGTTTCGGAGAATGTTCACTCACAGGAACTTCTCGATCCCACTATCACTCTTCCACTCCTGGACAAGCAGACGTACCATTACTACCCTTAGTATATTGTGGACATAACGCAAAAGAAATAACCAAATTTCGAATTAAAAAAAAAATTCTTCTTAACGCTGTAGATTTTGAGTATTTTTCTTTCACTCAAATATTTATCAAAGTATTTTACTAAATTGAACATTTCACGAATAAAACAAATTATTTATACGGCTACAGATAATTATTTTGGTTTCTCAAGGCCGGTGGGCCATACACCAACCAGCCTTAATCTGTTGGTCCTGCGCCTAACCTCTCCCCAATCGCGAAGAAAAAAATTGCAATTTTTTTACAATTTTTTTCTTTTCTAATTGTAAAATTGCAATAAATGTAAATAGAATGTGTAAATAGAGAGTGTACCTGTGTTTGCGCGCACACTTGTGCACTATAATATTTCCTGCGCACCTGGCTAGTCTTCGTTGAGACTGGCCGCCATGGCCGAAATTCGGCCATGGCGGCCAGTCTCAACGAAGACGAGGATTAATAATAATAATAATGCTGGACAATCCACACAGCATCATCTAGCCCCAAAATAAGCAGAGCTTGTGTTATAGGTACTAGATGACTAATATACTTAATACAATACATACATACATAGATTGCATCATCATTCTGGATATTCCTTCCACTGGTCTACTTCCACACACACTTGGTGTCTAAGCGGTTCTCCTCTTACTTTATCATTCGTACCCGCAAAGGTTTAACTCGCTGCCTACTTCTGTTTTTCCAGCCAACTACAACCTGGGTATATTCAAGACTATAGTGAATAGGTCCTTGGTCGGTTATAAAGTCTTTAACAACGGAATATTTACCATGATTTGAGTTTTGAGCTTTCCAATACTCGGTAGTTTAGGTGTCTACTAGACCTCCGTGATACATCGTCGGCCAGATTGTCACTTCCCGTCAGGTGAGATTGTGGTCAACAAACTGCTGGTTTTAGGCACCATCTGTTATCTAAAACTATTTTATATAAAGCTAACGGCTATTTTGTATAATGCTAACTTAATGTAGGTTACCCTACATTAAGTTTATTAGATAGTTACGCCATTATTATATGCCATCCAATTTGGTTGGCAGTTTGACCTTTTATTCCACCCCTAACTCTACAACACTGCGAAAAATGACTCCCGTCCTTCATTAAATTTAAACATGAAGAATTATAACTAATCAAGACAACTGAAATAATATCATGTGCATTTTAAAACGTAATTCAGCCGGGTTCGATTTACGTTGCATCACAATTAGTTGTAATGAAAAACTTGATTGGTTGTCATGTTTGTTCATCATTAGAACGTAAAGTTACGTACTAATTAATTATCGGCACCAGCATGACGTTTTATCGAGAAAGTCATATTAATCTGTTGTTTTCCTGATTATGTGACAAGCACGACATTTTTTAAGTATACCTCTATAACTTGAATAAAATCAAATTGTTTAAATGGCTGAATGATAGGATTTTTTTATGACATAAATGATTTTTTAAATTTTAAATTGTAAATGAATTGAATTGAATTTTAAAATATTAGATTATAATTTTGTTGTATTATTGCATGCTAAGACTGTAGCGAGACATAAGCACTATTTGTATTTGTACCACCTATATAGGTACCATGTTTGAAGCTAATAAATATTTGAATTAAATAAGTAATGCTGATTATTAAATTGCCAAGACTGCGCATGATTTTATTTCAAGACTGTATTGACTAAAGACTTACAATCGTAATTCGTCACGTTACTAAATCAGGAATTCCTTCTAACTTTAAGTGTAGGGTTAACAGGAGACTCACTATAGATAGTTGGCAAACCCTAATAGTTTATTATGCTGTCATGATAAACTTTCGTGCTGTCATATCAAACTTATATGACAGGGCATGATGGAATGTCAAGAAAGACTAGCAGTTCTTTGCGTTGTAGGGTCACATCAAGACAGACTTGCCAAGTTTTGGGGATTTTCCCTAAATATAGGGAGTAGGATATCATGTCGACACTTGTATACATTATAATATAACTTATATAACTATGACAGTTATTGGAAAATGATGATTATCATTAAACCTCGGAGTTTTTCGCAGGTATGCTATACCTACTCGTGCATAATGATATGAAATTAAACAGGTGGGTTAACTACAAGGAAAAATGTAATATTAATATTAACATTTTAAACCATATAGATAAATGAACCGTAAAAGGTAGACAGTTGAAACTTTCATAGAATGTGTATTTATATTGCACAAATAATATTAATTAAATAAGTATTAAATTAAAGGGGGCTCCCATACAAGAAACGTGACTTTTTTGGATAGCCAAAAAACTTAGAGCAGCAATAGTGCTGCCCTAAGTTTGTCAAGGCTCACGAACCGTAAAAGATAGGCAGTTGAAATTTCGTCAGAGTATGTATTACTATTCCTGCCAAACCATAAATACTAAAAATAAAACAAATTAAATAATAAAGGGGGGCAAACATCCATACCAAGGTGAACATCAATCAATGAAGTAAAGCAACGTTGAGCGCGGTCAGTACTCGGATGGGTGACCGCGTCGTGCTACCTTTTTGCTTTTTTTCGATCATCAGTAAATTCTGTTTTTAGGGTTCCTAGTTGTGAACGAACAGTTCGAAACCCCTCGTGCGCGAGTCTACTCGCACTTGGCCGGTTTATTCAACTACTTAACATAAAAAAAACTTTATATTTTTATCCGTTGTAGCTAGCTGGTTAAAATTATTAGTGATTAAATGTGTCATTACAGCGCAGCTAACAAGTACTACTACAATACCTACATCAGTCGCCAAACAGTTTTGCTGTGTTTCGGTTTGAAGGGTATGGTTGCCGGTGAATTGCAATGATATTAGTGAAATGAGGATCATTTCGAGGTCGACATATCAACTCAAAACCAATACTACAGTGTTATAATATAAGCTTTCTCCACCAAAATAATTTAAATCATCTAAATCGCTACATTCTTTGCGATTTTAGAACACATTTTATATATAGGAATAGCCATTAATTCTTGAGGGGCGGCCGGCCCGTGTGACGTTACAAGGACCGATCGTCTCTATAAATCTGCATTCTCAACAAAATTCGTTACGGATCCTCATAACGGGCACAAGAGGCTTTACACGTATCAGCCTCAAGTAGACGGGTTTAATGCAGCGCCGCGTAGATAATGTGTTTTTGTAATCATTATAACCTATGCAGTAAAGTTTTGTAACAAGCATGAGTTGCCAGGTTGCCAGGTAAAAAAATACGAAAAGCGAAATATAAATAAATAAATAATGCTCAACCATTCACACAGCATCATCTAGCCTCAAGCTAAGCAGAGCTTGTTATGGTTATGGTTACTAGATGAGTGATATACCTACTTATTACAATATATTACGTAGATAGATATTTTTTTATTATAGATAGAAAACACCCAGAACCCCGGAACAAATATTTGCAGATCGTACAAACATTTTTATCCCAGGGCGGGAATCGAACCCGCTACCTCCTGCGTCGCAGGCGGACTTTCGCCCGCCGCGTCACTGAGGTCGACAAATATAAAGGGAGGTTTTCTTACTTCTTCGTAGTTTGTGACATTTACAAGTTAAATTAGTGTCTAATGTGAGATTAATTTCGCCAGATTATTCAACATGCGTAGCGGAAAAACTTTTTTTGAAGTCTTGGTTCAAACTATTTTCGGGTAAAAAAATTAGGAGTTGGCAACCATCGAGATATATCTCGATGTTGGCAACCCTTGGATTCGTTTCTCTGCTTTCTCCCATCATTATTCTGCATTCATTCAATTCGCCTGCCTTTGCTTGCCTTGACAAAAATAAATGTGTGAATGTGACCAAACCTGACCTGACAATGGACCAATATGATGTATCCGACCTTCTCTGTAAATGGGGATTATTGGAATATGTGAATATATTCGCAGGTGAATAAGAAAAATACGTGTGCTTGTGTTTCTATTCGGTGCACGTGGTGTGTGTAAAAGGTGGCTTGCATTCGTGTCTCAGCAACCGTGTCATGTACCTCGAGATTTCACCAGCATCAAGCTTGTGCCTAATACAAGCTTGGTGCTGGTGAACGAAGAAGTGCATGACCGCGACTTGAGACCAGCAGCATGCTATCCCGCGTAGACCCTCCCGATTTATACACAATCTAGGTTCCTAAATACAGGTAGGTACTTATAATAAATGTGTAACGAGTCCAGTTAATTGAAGTTTTTTTTAAAGCGTTTCTTATTATGAGAGAAACTGGTCAAAGTGATTTTTAGAATTAGGTACCCTAATTAGTGGGCAGGTATGGCAATCGCGAACGAAGTCGGGTACAGCTAGTTTATAATATTAGTATAGATTATTTATCCCTATTTGGAACCCTATAATTTATTTATGTACCATCGTAGGTACTTATTACCTCTAAATCTTGTCTAACAGTGAAACGTGTAATTATTCTAATAATTACTTCAATATTAATCTATGCTAAATTTATTACAGAGCCTCTCTTAGAAAAAGTAAGTTTCTTGTCAAGTTTTTATTAATAGTATAGATATGTATTTAAAATACCTAAAAAGTTCGGCAAACTCTCGCAAATGTTTTTGTTTATAGTGTGTGTGTCTCCAACTAGGCCGCTAATGAAGCGGTCGTCAGGCGTCAAATTGACGTTAGTCGGTGGTTTAGACGAAAAATTTATAGCTTTGCCCTAATTTACATTTGCATGTTGAACAAAGTAGTTTCACAATATTACGCGGGAAAGGTTTAAATTTCTAAATAATGTTTGGACTCTACACACCGAACCCACCGACTCAGCCCGGCGGGTTGGAGTGACATTTCGGTGTATGAATATTGTAGGCAGCTGATAGTGTTTGTCAACATCTGTGGCCCGTCGACTTTGGAGAGTATGTAGACTCCTTAAAGCCACAGCCAGCGGCTTCAAACTTTCATGGCCCAAGACGCACATGTCCATCTCCGGGTCCTGCGCAAGCGGGGCAGCGCGCCCCTGCAGGTCGCACAGCCGAATGCGTTAAGCGCACTTGATCAAATCAATTACATTAAGGCATTACTTAAATAAAGTTAGAAAATAGTTCGATTACACTGAATACAAGATGCCATAGAGTGTCGATTTCATGTCAAACCCTCCTCGCCCTTGCGGATCAAAGGTAGCTGTTGACTTTCTTTTTTCATGACATCGGTGACGTAGTGTACTGCTACCGGAGGACACCCTAAATCAGAAAAATCATAGGGATTTTCATTTATCTGTGGGAGGACATTATTATAATCATTAATTGAGTTTTGTGGTAGGTTTTTTTTACTCTCATCAATCTTTCTTAGCTTCCTTCTTTATTAGCTATGTTTTTTTTTTTATTGTGCTGTTTAAGTATGTGAACCTAATAATCCTATATATCTATCATCGAACGAATCCTAGTGCGAGTTGATTGAGTAAATTTATGAATCTAATCCGGACCTGGTTGTAAGTGACTATAGATACCTACTACCAGGCCTGGATGACTCGAAAAATTGGCATTTATTTTTCCAAATAATAATAGGTAGGTAAGTAAATACCAAGATCCGTCATGTGCGAGTGTGACTCGCATGCCGAGGGTTTCGAAAGTTTGTCAAGTGTAACAATATGTATGTATGTATATGTATGTTCAGAAGGATCGGTTTGCAAACTTCGGAGTATAGATGGTAAAAAAGTATGTAACCTACAAGAATAAAAACAACTGTTTTGAGATGTAAAAGCCAATAGAATAATTTAATAACTTTGTCCTATTACCCTGACCAGGATCTTCAAGATCGACGATTTTTACCTTTAAATCATAAAATCTTCTATACCGGTTGTACGCAAACATACAAACTTATATCAAATTCACCGACTCTCCGTTTCTTTACATTTGTAAGAAGTAAATACAAAAAAATCACTCAAGAACTGGAAAACGTGAGGGTGGCGGTCCGCCCTGTGTACCAAGCTTCGAGGGGCGCCATCTTGGCAGGCCCTTGGTCTACTCACATGCACACCCAGACGATAAAAATTATCGCGGCTCGCTTCGCTCGCCGTTGATTCCATAGCCTGTTGTCGTCCTATTTTGTTGTTAATCAACAAATAAACGTGAAGTGTTCTAAGCTGATTCTCATTTTACCTTAGCTTCCTTGTCTTGCTAAGCATGTCTCACCAATTTCAAAAAAGGCTGCAGCTCATTCCAGTCTCCAATACTTATTTTGAATTAGTTTCTTAACAATTTTCTAAATCGGCGCCGCCGCAAACTCTCCAAAATTTTCATGGCTCGCTCCGCTCGCTGTTATTTTTTTTTTTCATACTCTTCTAATCTTATTTGGGACCACCTGAAAACGTGACATAAATTACGGCGACGGTCCGCGCTCGCCGTTAAATATTTTTTTGTATTCCTAACTCTTTTGTCAATCGCGGACAAAAATTGCATAAATGCTTCAGCTATTTCCGCTCGCTCCGTCGTCGTCATAGCTTCCTTGTCAGTAACAAAATTTAAAACAAAACCAGAAACAAAAAATGAATGGTGAAATTGTCATTCGAAAAGGATAATTTTTGTTTTATAAGATTTTTTCAGCCATTTCTTAAAAGAAGGTTTTCGAATATCGAAGTTTTTATGTACAAAATTAACTCTTTTTCGAGTCCTTTTTATTTCGAAAGTATATCTTGTGTACTTAAAAAGTTAATGCAATTTTAAAAGTGTGATACTTAGTTTTGCAAGCCAGTGTATAATAATACCCTCTTCTTTGGCTATAACTGGTCTAGGTTTACGACAGGTTTACTAATAAAACTGAGCAACTTCTTACGGTTGAAACTCATTTAGATTGTCAAAATCTTTATAAAAGGTACTAGAAGGACTGTAAGGCCTGAAAGCCTTTACCTTCAGGTATGACAAAAACACGTGGTCACGTTTTCAGTTGCAATATTAAAGTGTCCGCAGCTTTCACATCATATCTCATTTCAGTTATTCATTTTGAAATTCAGATACTGACACACTCGTAGGTTGTATTCTGAATTTTTAACTGAAGGATTCAGTACAGGTGAGTTTAGCCTGAGTGTGTAGTAGGCAGGCCCGGATTAAGGGGGTCCTGGGCACTTGGTATTTGAGGGCCCCCTGCCTTATAATATTTATACAAGGACCCCGTTATGGTTCTCATTACAATTGTGACGCCGAAATTTTTAAAGTGACCTACAAGGTTAAGTGGGATATCACATGAAAGGTATCAGGTTCTATATTTTAAAACAGTTTTTGAAATTTCTGTAGGTTTTATACTTATTCAAATATTTTGAAAAAAGTCGAATAATTACCCATCTCCGTATCCCTATCTCCGAAATTTGCAGAGTGATCCATCTAAAATGTATGTAGCGTTTGTAGATATGGATCTATATTTTACAGAATTTTTTTTGTAAGAAGAACACTTTTTGAAAATTCTACAAAAAGGGAGATTTTTTTCAAAAGGGTGGGCTGCCTCACAGAGTGGCAGGGGCCGCTAAGTACTCCATGACGAGGGGGGGGTCTATCTTTTTGATCTCCTGCTCCAATTTCCGGCTGCGGCTTCCTCAGGTCAATTTACTGCAGTTATAAAACTTTGTACGCGAAATTTTTAAGGATGTTTCGCGAAATGTATGCAAGTGGACCTATGACAAAATAAATAATAGCGAGCGAAGCGAGCCCCAAATATTTTTAAATTGCGATGGTAGATAAAAATCTATGAATACAAGTAATGGTGAGCAAAGCGAGCCGAGATAATTTTGGAGTTTGATTGATGAGTCTTTTTACAAAAGCTAAGTTAGACAACAGCACATAAACCTTATTTACCATGCCTCTTTTACCTGAAGAATGTGCTAGGTTCATGACTTTTCTGGAACTAAGCATCAATATGCGTCGTACTGCAAGAATGGTGGGTGTGACGTTACGAACGGTCCAGAAAGTGAAGCGAAGGTACGAATACACTGGAAACCATCTAAGGAGACCATGTAATGGCAGACCCAGGTGTAATAGTGCCCGAGAAGACCGTTATATTGTTTCCACAGTATCGAGAAATCGCCAGCTAAATGCAGTTGAAGTCCAGCAACAGGTTCTTCAGACCCGAACGGACTACGTTAGTGACAGTACAGTGAGAAGAAGACTTGCTGGAGCAAATCTGAAACCTCGAAGACCAGCGACTGGCCCTTAACTCGAGAGAGAGCATCGAGTAGCGAGACTGCGATACGCCCGTGAACACATAAAAGAAGAATGGTCAAGAATTCTGTTTACAGATGAGTCTCGATTCGAGGCGAAGTGTCTACAGGCGACCTGGTGAGCGATACCTTCAAGCCTCAGAAAGAGACCAGTACGGTGGAAGCAGTGTACATGTATGAGCTGACATATCTGCAGAAGGTCGCACAGAGTTAGTGTTCATAGATAATGGCACTCTGACTGGGGTAAGTCAGATATGCCCAAGAACTTCCCAATGACTATGCAGGGCCGTATTTATCAATTATGGGTGATGAATCGATGCTTATGCATGATAATGCCCGGCGAAACACACGGCTCAGGTCGCGCTAGAGTATATTCAGGAGATTGGTATCAGCTTGATGGCTTTTAAGAAGTCCTGATCTCAACCCAATTGAGCACGTCTGGGATGAGCTAGGAACGCTAGTCAGAAGCCGCAGACCACCACCTACCACCCTCAGGGCACTATAACAGGCGCTGATACAGGCCCTGATAGAAGAATGGGAGAATATTCCCCGAAATCGGCTCCGAAACCTCGTGTTAGGTATGCCAAACCGACTCGAAGCTGTAATGAGAGCCCGAGGAGGCAATAACAGTTATTAAAAATTAAATAACATGTAAAGCATACTTATAAAATGTTAGTTGAGTTTTTGGAAACTAAAAATTGCTATTTTATTGTTTTATCTTTTTTTAAAAGTAAAAATGTTACTAATGTATAGTTTCCTATAGTTTCAAAGAAAGCTGATAAAATTTCGGAGGATAATAAAAAACAAAAAAAATTACTAGAAATACTCCTTCCACACTTTTAAAATTGAACTTTTTTCTAAACTATAAATGTAAGATATTTAAAATAAAAACAAAACGTTTTTTATTTTAATTTAACGTTTTATGTTTTTTATTATAGATTAGAGATCTATAATAAAAATCATTATACATAGAGATCATTAAAAAAAAATAGCACATAAACCTTATTTACCGTGCCTCTTTTACCTGAAGAATGTGCTAGGATCATGACTTTTCTGGAACTAAGCATCAATATGCGTCGTATTGCAAGAATGGTGGGTGTGACGTTACGAACGGTCCAGAAAGTGAAGCGAAGGTACGAATACACTGGAAACCATCTGAGGAGTTTTTCAGTTAATTTAACGTTTTATGTTTTTTATTATAGATCTCTAACTTCTAAAGTTTAGAAAAAAATAAATTGCTAAAAGTATAGAGGTACTTAGTTTTCCAGGCCATAGTTACAAAAACGCCCTATAAACACGAACCAAATTAGCTTTCAACTCTTTGTCAATGTACACATTTGCTTGCAACACGAGTTGGGGTAAGATCGTAAACAAGTTGCGTTCTGATTTTAAGTTGCCAAGGAAACCGTCAAATTGATTTCATTACAAAACAAAACGCAAACAAAACACGGCTTGAGCCATCCATGACGACACTCCGTTCGAGAACGCGGCTTTTAAAATTCAAAATTCATGCAAATGCTTTAGCGGGCATGGTATAATATAGCGCATTACAGCGCCACACTCCTGAGAGACCAGGAAGCTGGATGGCACGTCTGAATTACATTCCATACGCTCACAGAATCAGCAGCAGAAATACTCCTTCCTACAGAAACTGCTGCCATCCAATTTAATATGTATCGTCGAAAGTTTCATAACATAACCAACATTATTGCGGAGTTACGGAGTAACCGTTGGGGGAAACTATTTATTTGATCCACAAAAATGTGGATATCTTCATACCGCAAATTGCTTTGAGACCTTCCCCCTAGGGGTAAAAAGTTTAATGGGGTCATTTTCGACAACTTTTCTAATTTAAATTCATACCGGTGATGATTTACAAAATTATCCTCTACCTTTTATTAATGGTATTCGGCATAAAACTCTGTTCTTTATGCAAGAAAACGGTGAAGTGACAAAACGGACAGAGATAAAACTATGAAATGCAATCAAGATGAATCCACAGAGGCTACTAATCGTTTCGATTCCAATAAAGAAATGTGAATTGAAAGAAGGATCGTCCGCTTCCGAATGTAATTGTACGCGCTCGTACAAAACGATTTCTATTGCTTATTGCCTCCGAGGGTTTCTTGCAATTTTCTTAATGTTATACTCTGACAACTGAACTTTATCATATTGTTTTTAGAATTGAAATTTTAATTTTTTTTTTTCTGATTTTACTGGATTGTCTGTTACTCTGTTTGTAAAATGCATGTTTAGAATTTGATTTGAACTTACCTACTTATTAAGAAAAACAAAGACGGGTTCACAAACATAAAGTTGAGAGTTTACTACGTTATTAGCAACTTATACATAACGATTATCCACTTTAAATAAAACGCAGCTCATAAAATAAAAGCAACAGAGAATCGGCGTTCTAAAATAAAATAAAATTTTGGATTCTACGTGAGTCCGAGTTCTTATTCCGACATCAGCATAATTTGGAAAAGAACGAAGAGCTCTGAAAACGTTTAGTAAACATTGAAAAACGGCAACAGTCATTGACAATTAGTCATTCGGGCCAAACTATCAGCTCCACAATAGCTCTTCACTTCCACTAAACTCGATGGCCCGGAAACCAAACGAAATAAACAACCAATGACTTTCGATTTCTTATAATTCTTTGCACAGTACAAGAACGCAAAGTTTCTTTGCTGATCAACGACTTTGCAATCTCTTTTATTTATGTATCAAAAAAGTTTGGCGGTACAAGCTACTCTCAAGTTTGTAAATTGTTTCGAACATTTATAGGACCGTTTTCTTTCTTATTACAATTAGGAAGCTAGTCTTGTTGTTCTGATCCAAACAATGGATTTCTCGAGACCACTTCTCGTAATAGGGGAAATTTTCATACGCAGCAGAAGGAATTCGATAAGATGATTTTATCGACAAGAATGCGCTGTGACATTCAACGAGTAAGTATATTCCGTTGCAGAGCACGAGCTATTGAACGTTTCATAATAGAAAAATATGTCCCTCGGACGATTTTATACTTTCATGACTAGTGTTAAAAAGCCTTTAGAATAAGAATAGTTTGTCTGCAACTCATACAAATACATGCTGTATAATCCAAGTTGAGAGCAGTTTTTGTTGCAATAGGTATTATTAATTTCAAGAAATAATGTCATGTGGGTATAAATGAGAAATATGGTTTAAAGGAAGAGGAAGACCGAAGAAAAGTTGGATGGATTGTGTGAAAGAGGATATGGGTAAGAAAGGAGAGAGTACGGAGATGAAGGCTGATAGAGGAGAGTGGAAGAGACATACATTTTGTGCTGATCCTACCTAACGTGGAATAAGCCCGAAAAAAGAAGGTTATTTTCTTTATATTACCTTGCAGTGGATACCAAACCTTTCGAGAAACATCTGGCTTTTTAACAATACATCGTCTATGAGTAGTTTGGACAGTTTAGACTATTGCGTAGCTGGCAAAAATTGCAAAGCGAGCTTCCTCTGGGATTAAACCTAACACTGATCGAGTGTACACCAAACAGCAATCCATATTACGAGGCCATCACACCGCACGCTATGAATTAGGTTGCGGACCTTATAGACCGATTAACGCAAAAGTTGGTGTAATCCGTGGATTAACTCGGGCTTGCGAATCGGTCCGGCGGATTATGATCGCGATAGGGATCCGATTAAACGAGCCGTCCAATCCAGGGGTCAACTTGAATAAAGGGTCAACGGAAAGTAGGAGGTACAATAGACGAAATTTCGTATGATAGATATCTTATCTGGAGCATCGGTGAAAAGAAATCACTGAAGGGAAATTGTTGTAATTTTTTCCGCGAAGTTTTTGGAAGGAACGCCAACTTTTTCAAACTCGGCGATAAACAAACATTTGAATGGAAAATTACAGGGAATAAACCTACGCACAGTCCTTTGACATTTTACCAGAATTGGTAACCTAGAAACCCTAAAGTAGGTGGTTATGTATCCAGCCAGTAGAGACATCATAACATTGAATGCCTAAAGTACAAGCTTGCTCTATTCGGTGGGCTCTACTGCGAATGCTTATCGCCTTGCCGTCGTCGCCCACGCGTGTCTGCGACGCGTCGATGGTGCTTAGGACCTAAGTTTGTTTTAATTAATTTGTCATTCGTATTGAGATTAAACACGCTCATAGACGTCTCTTGAAAAACCAATTTTTAATGTCAATTTCCAATAGATTTCCTTTAAAGTAAGTTTTTAAAAACACATACAACGTTCCCGAATCCTTTACTAGGTAGGTCTAGGTAGGTAGATTAACCGCTGACTAAACTAAGCTGCTGGAGGGTAGACCCGTCTTCTAGTTCAGGCGTTAGAAGGACCACATCGCTTATTTTTGTAAGTCTCTCCTGTCCTGTGCTTTTCGGATCCAAGCACACGCTGCGACTTTCGCAATATTGTTAACTCCTCTTGGAAGCGGACGCACAATATAATCAAGTAGTTACAAATATTGAATTTCCGGCACCAAGTAGAGTTCAAAGGCGCACATGGGAGCGCCGCCTGACCTAGACAACGGGTCTACCCTCCAGCAGCTTAGTTTATTCAGCGGTTAATTACATACCAAATGTTAAATATTTCAGAACCTACCTACTTTAGGGTAGGACCAATTCTGGATAAAATGTCGAAGGACTATGCGTAGGTTTATACCCATAAATTTTCCAACGTATTACAAAAATTCCCGCTTTGCTCACTAAAAATATCCAATCGAAGCTCTACTTTCATACCCACTAAATTAAGCCGGCTTTTACAACATCAGGGTGCTAAAATAGATTATTAATGTTTTTACGAAAGGGCTTGTGATGAATTTTGCCAATTAGCTGGTTTGCAGCTGAAATCATATTACCTAGGTAGAGCTATAGACTAAAAACACATCGTTGCAAAAGCATAACGTCTTTCTAAGGAAGAAGGTACAGTCAGCAACGAAAGCAGCTATAAGCGAATTATTTTTTAAACTACATATCTAGTGTGTTCAGTAACTTATGGAATACGTAATTAGTGACTTTCGTAACATAAACAGGTTAAGCAAATCTTGTACCTTAATAACAGAGTCAGTTAGCTTAGAATAAATTTTCCGCTCAGTCTTTAAATTTTTTGTTGAGTGTTCTGTGACTTTCGATGTTTACTGCACTGTCAAACTTTTACAATAATAATGGCACAAGACCTTTGTAAAGTGGTAACGTCATTACTGTATTGGCTGAGGGCGGACTGACATCCGGAAACACTCAACTCAGCAAACATTACCCGCCCGATAGATGCTCAAACAAATGCTATATTACGTAGAAGATAAGTCGGGATCATACAGAATTTTTCAAATACTTTTAAAGGTTATTTGTTTTTATAGTAAAGTTTACTGTATACCAAAAATGTACAGGGAGAATATTTAATTTATAGTACTTGTTTTGACTGATGATGATGATGTCCTCCTAACTGAATTTAGTGCAGTCTTCATTTGCCATATTATAGTGCACAAGTGTGCGCGCAAACACAAGTGAAAACAGCATAAAGCTGAGACTGACCCTTTTGGGTTCACTACGGCGCAGCGCAGGAACGGGTGAGTAGCCCCCGCCCAGGGTGGGCGGTGACTGCCTACTCGTTATTAAGGCTTGTGCACTGGTGGTAGGTAGGTCTATTTTAAGTATTGTGTTTATTTTTGGTTGTGTTGCTTTTGCTTTAATTATTATTATTTTTTTCCTTATGTATACTTACCTAAATACTGTTGTTGTTGATTTGTATGTTTTTCTGTGCTGTTTGTGTGTGAACTTAATAAAAAATCTTATCTATCTATCTATAATCTTATCTAAGTGCACTCTTTAATAATAATTATAAACATTTATTTCAGGCAGCATACTCGTAAGAGAAGTACAAAAGAACTTAACTAGGGCCCATATGATAAATACCTTAGAGATAGATCTCTGTGCTTATAATAACTAAATTTTAAGTAAACCTATTGTGTAAAGAGGAAATAAACAAATTATTATATATTATTATTATTAACCTTAGAGATAGATAGATATAATTTATTGTCAAAGAGATTACATGTTTTTGGTTAGAAGTGTCTTAAATCCTATGTTGGGTTTATCTAGATACTATGGTTCTCTAAAAATAGCATAATATAAATATATATATATATATTACTATGTTATATCATAATATAACATAGTATAAATTTGTACACACGGTAGGCAGTTACGCACACAACAAACACAGCGGACATATGAACACACATATGGACATATGATATAATATTATGTATGTTAGAGACTAACATACATAATTATAAAAACACAGTGGTCGATGACGTGCGCGCGATGTCGCGTATCAGCCTTCCACAGAACTTGCTGAACACGACACCCTTCGGCCAAAATCCGCTATCCATGAAAGTTGAGAGACGATCTGTCGGCACTCTCACCATAAATGAAGCGAAGTTCACATTACGGCGTGACTCCAACTTCTCGACTCTCATACTGATGCCGGATTTCTGTCGCAGGTACTTCACAACATCCTCGATTGTCACGGCGTAGTGGACGCATGACACGTAGAGTTGCGTGGTGGGTACTTCGGCACGTAACGGCACGTAACGTTACGTAGCTTTATTCCAAGATCATAATCCGATGGGACAGCAGACCGACACGATCGGTGGTCAGACGCAGGACACACGGCGTGCTTTTCGAGTCACGGGGCTGAAACATCTCCAACTTCATGACTCCGGGTTCCTATTCTGATATTTTTTTCTCTTTGACAAATACCCGACTTCTCGAGAAATTTCTACAAAATTTGTTCTAATAAGGACAACCCTCCTTTCATGTTCACAATGGAATGGATAGTCTATGAACAGTTGAGTACTAAACAGTATGGTGGCATCCATTAATTACGTTTAGGCGATTTCAACGATTTTTCGACGCCCCCTCTCCCCTTGGTGAGATGTCGTGGCATTTTACTGGACCACTTCCCATAATCTCACGTGAGATTTTGTAAACGCGTATATTTTAATATAAATAAGTTAATCTATGCATTGCATTTAAAACTTCTAATGCTGGGGCCACACTAATGGGAAATGCCGTTAATTATCGCGATGTTGGACGTTGAACGTTAGAGTGGCCACGACTTCTCGCGATAATTTTACAACGGCATTCACATTGCCGTTTGACGTTAGGCGATAGTTCGAGTGGCGGTACATCAAAGAGACATCGCGAGAGTTATTGCGTTGAAGCGGCCTCACTACGTTCGTGTCAGTAAGCATCGTGAGCGGGACAGAATCGCACGTGGGTGTTTTTATGATGGAAGACAATAATATCATGGAGTCGACAAACGAAAAAGTTATCGTGTTTCTTGAAACTCTGCAAACAGAGCTGTTTATGTTATTTTTTCTTCATGCGGTAATGATAAAATGTTTTCATATAATAAAAATTTACACTCATGAAACACAGTGTAGCAGCGTCAACGTCCATTTTGCTCGAAAGTCAAAGAAGGAACATTGCTAATTTTATTGCCAATTGACGTTGACCGTTCAAGTGTGGCCACTCCACCTATAGCGTTAATTGCCGCGTTAGTTGCCACGAGATTTATTGCGATGATGGGCATTGCCATTTCCCGCTAGTGTGGCCCCAGCATAAGAAAGTAGTCTAGAATCACGGCGACAATATCAAACAATAAAATACTTAAGAACAAGAGAATAGAATCAAATGTATTTCTTATCTCAAAACGGCTTTAGGAAGAAACGCTCAATATTATAGTTATGCAAAGGGCATTATGATGTTGACCGACCAACTAACCCAAGAAATCATTCATAAAAGAGGACAAATGTGGCGCGGCGGGCGAAGGTCCGCCTGCCACGCAGCAGGTTGCGGGTTCGATTCCCGCCTTGGGACAAATGTTTGTACGATCTGCAAATATTTGTTCCGAGTGTTCTGGGTGTTTTCTATGGATAATAAAAAATATGTATCTGTGTAATGTATTGTATTAAGTATATCGCCGTTATCTAGTACCCATAACACAAGCTCTGCTTAGCTTGGGGCTAGATGATGCTGTGGATTGTCCAGCATTATTTTTATTTGAGAAGGAGTTTATAATATACTTTATTGACAAAGAAAATTACAATTCAATAATAAAAACAAATTAGAACTAGTATTTACAATTGAAACAATTAAGCTAACTGCAGACTGTTGCAAACAATCTACAGGTAGCTCAACTGATCCATATCAAACTACCAGTCGGTAGTTTATTATATATTTTTATAGCCATATGGTGTATTTCGGATCTTACTATTTGGAATTTAGTATAAGGGAGAGATGATTCATTTTTGTTTCTAAGATCTTTTGTGTCTTTCTTTTGTGTGTTCGAATAGGTTTTGATGGTATTTTACAAACTTGACTATTTCATATAATATGTATATAGACGTTAAAGCTAATATTTTTAAGTTTTTAAAATGTTATCTGTAGCTTCCTCTTTCATCTACATATGTTTACTAAAATTCTAATATGTTTTTCTGTAAGATAAACAGTACTTTATTTTCACAGCTGTTACCCTATATTATTATGCAATCAATAACTTAGCCACGCGTGTGCTTTTGCATAGTAGACTCAAAGTCATCGAAGCTGACTCATAATATGGTACAATGTTATATTTAAGGCCGCCTGAAACGCTGGCTTATCGAGCAAACTTTTTACAGCTATGACGAGTTCATAGACTCAAAATTATATTTATTTTTGTATTTAATGATTTTATTATTAGTAATGCTTGTTTTTGTAGAATTTATTAGTTTAGGTACTATATTCTAAGTGTGTCTTAGATTTATCGACCAGACATGTAACATTTTGGTTATTAATAAAGAACTTTTGAACTATTATACCAAATAAACATTTTATCTATGTATCTAAATGATCTCGTAAACAAGAAACGAACAACCTTAAGTAGGAACTGCTAAAATTCGCAGAAACAGAATTACGTGGTATTTGCCGAGAACAGAGGCAGAGGGACCCCCCTCTGCCCCCACGTGAGATTGGGTGAGATTTGGCTCGACCCCCTCCTCCCTAAACGCTTCATTTATGGACTACTATGCTTCGTAAATAAATAGGCACACGGTAATCATATCATCACAATGTCACATTACATCACACCAATTAAATTATGACATTACACTGATATTATAAATACGAAAGTTTGCATGCATACACTTCGGCAAAGCAACAAAACAAGTCCTGCAAAAAATATCCATACGCATAGTACTAGACCAGGAACAAGTGTCATCAGCCAGGAATAACATACAGGCTATTTTTAATCTCGGAAAAAAATGTGCAAAGTCGCGGACAGAGGCTAGTAGTTATAGGGTAGTCTATAAATAGGTGATTGCAGAACGTTACCTATGTATGTAGGTACAGTAAATAAACGGGCAATACCAAGTACCCATTAGGTAAAAAAGACAAGAGAGCATCGCAAGTGTACGTACGTCATTATTTTGTCGTTCGCGACATCGTACCGCTCGTCTGTCTATGCACTTCCATATATTGAACTTTGTGATTCATCAATATTTCAGTGAAATTTTATTGAGCGCTGCCAATATCAGTAAACCTGCTCATAAAACAATAATATTCATGATATTGGGAATTAATACCCGTTTAATACTGCAATGTTATTTGAAGGTTCATTTTCGCTGTAATAAAAGAAAGGAAAATAACAACATTTTCTGTCTTTATGGCATTGTGAGCAGTTTTCGGCTTACGGTGGACGAATACCTTTTCTTAATAAAAAGTGTGTTAGATTTTCGTCAGTATGGGTACAGATGGCACAACCATTATGGTTTTCGGTGAAACACTATAGATTGTAATAAAATAAAATGTTGTAGTGCCAACAATCATTACATCCAAGAAAAACAAACTTAACAGGCAGGAAACTGGCCTTTGTTAAAATTGTTTATTTACGTAATTTATGTGACTTACTCGTATTTGAATGAAATGGCATTTCTTTTGCTGACTGTCCTCAAAACAGTACCTCAAACGTTTAGCCAAAGGCGGATTCAGGACAAAAGAGCGGCTGAAACCACTACAAAGAAACAAAAAGCTGTTGTTTTTTATCTAAGGAAACTATCCTAATTTATTTACGTACGTACCTAAACCAGCACCACTCTTGAGTATATGACTTCATAACTAGTCACAATATAAAACGTTTTCATTGTTTCGTAACCAATATGTGCCAATACCAATACAACTTGACGACGTTGAGGTTGCATGTTCGGTTCCCGCCTCGGGACAAATGTTTTTACGATCTGCAGATATTTGTTCCGGGTGTTCTGAGTATTTACTATGATGATAAAAAAAAATTGTGGTACATAAATATGTAATTAAATAAGTATATCAGTTATCTATCTAGTACCCATATCAGAAGCTCTGCTTACTTTGGGGCTAGATGATGTTGTGTGGATTGTCCTGCATTTTAAAGTGTCACTTTCGTAGACTTAAAAATAGATAAATAGAAGTGATAAAAACCCGTTAAATGATACTTATATAATTATGTTCCGATCGCATAAATTAAAAAAAAATCCCAGATTTTTCATAGACCTTTTCGTAATCATTTCGTAGCACTTTCGTTGACTCTCGTAACATCCCGTGGTCAAATATTTCTTATCTTAAAATTATGCGATTACAGTAGATTGAGATTCGATATAATGCTCAACAGTTCAACACGTTAAAAAATTCTTGATGCACCTTTGCGCGTGGCAAATCCGTATAAAGTAAGTCATGTCTACTATCACATGTTGATTCAAAAGCTTCCAGGAAATTCTCATCTATTTGAAATGTAGTTTTACTTACACGTTTCTGCTCGTAATACTCTGGCTAATTAGAGCACCAACCCATTAATAGTTTCTGCAAAACTTCGTGTTCCGTAATAGGACAAACGACGTTGGCGTGGAACGATAGCTTGTGAGGTTTCATAGGTAACAAGAAGTGTGAATACATATTAAAACAACAATATACTTTAACCACTGCTTTCAACCAGAAACTAGGCTAGTAGGGAGGAATTTATTCCAAGTTTCTCTTCAAATTGCGCGTAAGTGAAGGTATGCTCAAAATATTTTTTTTATAATAAGTAGTGAGCTATTTAACCATCTTCCAATTATTGTGGGGACGATTACTTAAAATCGGTACAAAAACGATTGCTATAATAGATAGAAGAGATAGAAGATAAAGCAAAAAATCAAATACAGTTCTTCAAATTACCATGCTTACAATATACCTCAAATAAAAGTAATTGGTGTTGATTGATTCGTATGATTAATCACGTGAGTGCATTTGTTGAAACAGAGTGTCGCTGAGGATTGATTGATAGGCGAGCAAAGGCCTCCGCTCGGATACGCAATATCAAACACACGAACAAATAATGGTCATACGTCTCTGCCAAGATAACGCGCTCCCCAGGTACGATCATCGTGAGTTTTTGTTTGGCGTGTGACAAAGAGAGAATTGATAATTCATCAGAATCCTCCATTGTTGCCGAGTGGTCGGTATTTGATGAGGTAATTTAAAAGGAGCAATTTATTTTATTGTTCTTTGTTCTTGCTCAATTCGTCGTGATATCTGATTACAGTGCCATTTATTACATTTTTGGTGATATTAACTGCCGCTATGTGTCTCGAGCATTCTCAAGCAGTAATATCTGGCACAATACAGCAGCAGAAAAGTATAGATCTATATTAAGGGGCGATTAAGGTGCGAATATTTTGGGTTAGTGTAAGTCCTAGTTCAGGTGGAATACGCTGAACCATTAGTAGTCTGCAAATAAATTATCTTTTCAGCGCTAGGTGTATAAGGCAGTAGCATAATGGAGTTTTCTGAGCTGGTGATAGCGCGAGAGGGGAGTATTATTCAGCGGCGACGCCAGGGCCGGATTAGGTGCACCTGCCAGCCAGAGATGAATTTAGGCGGCAGACAGGAGCGAGCGACACCTGTCTGACACGCGAGAATACGCTACTTATTCGGCTTCCTCGGTAAAATATGAAATTCATCGCGGAGGATTATCTAAACATTTCTGTGAAGCGGAGACATGTTGAATCCTTTCGGCTTAGGTAACTTATAGTTCTCATTGGAGATGGAATTAATTCAATCTCTCGCCATACTTTTGTTGTAATGGTGTATTATTAAAACAGCAACCTTAAAATAGAGCATGAATTCTTCAACAAGCAGCGGTAGTCTAGTTCCACGTGGCCGTTTGCATTGTGTGCTCCCTCCTCATCCATTACGGTAACGAACTTTGTGCTCAGGCAGCAGATTCATTAGAAAACCATTCATCTCTTCAGCTACACTGGTTCGCTCAGGTACCTATTAACAACTACTTTACTCAACCTCCGTAGGATATTGAAAAACAACCTATGTAGTTCCATGCTCTGCAGTGCCTAGAGGACGATGAATTAGTTTACCTGGAAACGAGCGTAGGTTGTTAATCAAGTTTGAACTAATACATCTTTAGGGTTCCGTATCCGAAGGGTGAAAACGGAACCCTATTACTAAGCCTCCACTGTCCGTCCGTCCGTCCGTCTGTCACAGGGCTCTATCTCATGAACTGTAAGATGTAGACAGTTTAAATTTTCAGATAATGTCTATTTCTCTTGCTGCTATAACAACAAATAATAAGAATAAAATAAATATCAAAATTAAAGGGGTATGAATGCCCCCTTCACCACAACCAACGTGTTTTTTTTGGCTATTTTTGCTTTATATCTTGCTTTAAGGCTTTATATCTTAAACTACAATAGGTAGGCACACGAAACTTTCTATAAATAAAAAACACTTCAACAGTAGTAACAAAAAATACTATAAAATAAAATAAAGTTGAAAATTTCCAGGGGTCTCCAAACAAGTGAAAATTTGATGTTCTTTGAAAAAGTTGCCTGATTTTTACGGTACGGAGCCCATCGTGTGCGAGTCTACTTGCACTTGGCGGTTTATTTACTTCAGCTTCATAATATTAAAGCTGTGCGCTAGTTAGCGCAAAAACTTTGAATTCTAACTTAACAAAAGTAAAGTTGAGCGTGCAAACCGGACAGCATAGCCATGTGCATTTCGTTGAACGCAAACTTTTCGCATTGTAAGGCAAGTATTCAGTTTAAACCGTACGTTTGCGTACCCAATATCCGTCAGAGAGCGAACACCGGCACCGGCGCCGTGGGCCCCTCTCTGGGTGTGTATTCAGGCGTGAGTGCAGCGGCCCGGCAGCTAGCGAGCGATTGTGTCACACAACTGTTCGCGATACCAACTCCGCGAGCACGGCCATTGTGCCGCTCTCTTCCTCTCCACTCGCGAATACGTAAATATTAAATTTCTGTCGCTATAAAGTTTTATTGACACAATTTCGTATGACGAAATTCCCCGATGGGCGGGAGTTAGCTCGTTAAGCTGTAGTGTGTACGCGCGCTGTTTGCCCCCAAACCGACGAACTCAAGTTACACCCTCGCAATCTCTGAAATAAACATGCGCCGAGGCCACTATTGCTAACAACATCGTAATTTGGGCCACACGAAAACACAAGATTAATCTTAAGTAGCGCCCCCTCCGTTGCGTGTTACTGCTGTAACTTAGATTAAAATTAAAATATTAATTGAAAAGTTACAAGCGTATGTCATTCCGCATACGCGTAGCTAAGTTTTAACTCACTCAAAGGAAACTTTGGAAACTCAATCTGCAAGTTCAATATTTATCGTTATACCCTAGCGATGGTATTATCAACATAATGCTCACTCAAACATCTTTCAGACAGCGTATTTTTCGAAGCAGCGGGAAACATCAAAAAAATGTTATTATACGCACAAACAAGCACGCCCGCGTGAAAGCTTTCGGGATTTTTGTGAAACAAGAAAATTCCCGCAACTAAAGTTCACTTACAAAAGCTCTTTCTTAAAGTAGGTATCTCTTAAAAAGTCTGAAAGTTACCGAAGCCCCCGCCCGCACCCCTTTCGTCTCATTAATTGAAGAATTCAAATTGGTAGTAAGTGAAAACGCTGAGGCGAGATAAAGAATTTGTTACAGTTAAGGGGCCGGCAGCTCCCGGGGGCTAATTACATTGTTACATGACAAAACTTTTGGGTCGTGCGAAGTTTCTTTACGCTCCTTGCTCGGGCTTAAGCTCTGCTGAGAACTTGACTCGCATCAAGCACATAAGTACACAATTATATTGAACGGTTGACTCACTCATCGATAGATTATATGTTGTAGGCCAATAACTAATCAAAATCACAATTATGAACGTACCAAGCTTGTATATTGTGGAAAACCCGTGTTGACTTGCTAATTGGCCATCGGCCATGTTCTTGTAGATCAATTTCAAAGCCATTTGACCTTAAAAAACTTGCAACTCTTTGTGAAACCATCCATAATTATTAGGCACCTGCTTGCATAAAAGTTTCCATTATGTCTGGAACAAGCTTTTAAAGAAATAACTCTAGAGAGCTCTGGTCCATGTGTACCTTGCACATAGATATGTTTCAGGTGTGGCAATAACGTGAATATTTTAATACCTCCGTGGGATGAAACTGATACAGTAGACCTATATCTGATGTTTCCAATTTGAAAGAGCTGCATTTTAAATCCCTCTTGGCACTCGGTCCGTTAATAATCTGACTGTGATATTAACGCAGGTGCAATTTTGGATATTTGAATTGTTTTACTACATGGTATTATTTTTGCGAACTGTTTCACATAATACTAACTGGTGTTATTTATAGGTATTTGTTTAATTAATTTCTGACTTCATTGACATTGTAACAATAGTTTATCCCAAAATAAATGATCTACCAAATATTTTGCAACATTTATTCCACTCGTTAATTCAGATCTCGTTTAAATCGACAGGGCGAAGCCCTTACTAAATTACTGTTGGGTGACTCGCAGTATTTTTCCTTTACTATGGGCAGGCTTTTACTTGAAACTCAATACATTAAAGGCTATGGTGTTTCATACCGCAAAAAATCATTATCGGCACGAACCTTAAAGTTGTGAACCTTTGAAACGAGGCTGAATCGGAAGGAACCGATATTTTTAAGGTAGTTACCGTTTTTGTGATGAAGAAAGAAGTATATTGAAATGTAAAAAGGAATCAATTTAGTAGAATAGGTCGTTCGATTCGGGGCTAGTCAGCAGTTTTTTAGAACTCTTATAAAAGAGATCTAATTATTATCAAATATTAGTACTCTTGCGTATAAGTACTTACTCCAAAATTTATCTGTATAGGTACATACCTAATGTACCTAGTGTACCTAACACTAGGTACATATGTACATCTTATCTTATTCACCAGCGCGAAATGAAATTCACATAAATTTTTGCTGACGAGTAGTTTCAGGCTATCAAAACTCAATTTAGTTTATAGGTCCTAACCATAACTCGCTGTGTACCAGAAAAGAGGAGTGTACCATTTTCGGACTGAATACTGAACAGATGATCACTGATAATAACTGTACATCACTTTATTTTTTATATTCTTGCCTAAAATTGGCGTGAACGTTACTTAAATTTTAGGCAATTTCTGTAAATTATTTGAATTTTAACTTTTGCCGCATAACGTAAGTGTCATTCACGTATGTTTCTTAGATCTTGGTATATTGGTACTCTGAATCCAAGAATATAAAAAAAAACATTTTAGTGCGAAAATGCAAAAAATGCCAAAATTGTTTCAGGCCTCCTACGGAGAATAAACTTACTTAACTTCTATAAAAATTCAAGAAGTTCCTTTGTTAAAAGCATAAGAACAGAATTTAAGTTCGTGAATACCAAATTTAATACTCCTTTTAATGAAATCAAATTACTTAACCTCGTAACCTTCGCAAGCGTGATTTGCATTTTAGATCAAAAGTTAAAAATCAGATAAAAAGTAACGGCCTAATAATACGGACTGTAAAAGTCTCCAAACACCTTTTACATTTAAACATGCCCATAAATAACAGAGCTCTAAAATAAGGCTTTTAAAATTACCTGTGGTGTTACTACTTTCATTTAATGATCACCTTGACAAAATTATACTGTTACGTAAAGACGTAAACCAAGAGAGTGAAGATAATAAGATCTGCCCAAGTAAATATCTTGGAAGGTAAGGCAGTAGTATCGTATTGTATTGCCAAATTGTTGATACAACTGCCGAATAAACGAATTGTGGGTTTACTACCTATTTACCTATTCGTTGTAGTGATATCCCTCCAAAATGCTGAAATATCTATTTTATACGGATCATTACCATTCCACAAAAGCGATATCTTGCGGTATCGTTTATCCACCACTAACTTGAATGTAAATATGGAGCCGTAGTTGGATACAACTGGGTCATAGAGAAGCATCCAAAATTTATTAATAAGCTAATTTATTAAGGTTGGAAAATCCAGGCCTTATCCATTACCGAGCCTGATTTGTCACAGTAGTTGATTCATTAGAGGAGCATTAATCTTGGAGGACGGAGGTGCGAGCGCGGCCACCGCTATGATAAGGCTTTCCTTTGTTCAAGAAGCCATGACTAGCTTGAGACGAGACGCTTTCTGAAAGCCCAACACTGGAATTTAATTAACCCAAATTTGTCCTTTGTCTCAACACTAGCTTCGACCCTCCTATACTGGCGATGTTTGCCAATATTATGTACATACATTTAGGTTTTTCTTGATATCTGGAATCTCTGGATGAACATAGTCGTATCTTCGGGATACGACTATGTTCATTGAGACTTAGAGCGATATACATACTTCTCTACAACTAAATAAAATAAAAGAGTCTGTTTTTAATCGCAAAATAACAGCTTTTTCTAAATGCATAAAAGATAGATAGATAGATAGAATGCTTTATTCATCACCTTATAAAACATATATACTATATAGTAGATAGTAGATAGTACTCATTAAATATAAAAGTAAAAGTAATAAGTAACATTAAAGTATATGCATAAGGGAATTATAACAAATTTTTAGTCTAATCTCCGAAACGACTGGACTGATTTTGACAGGACTTTCACTGGCGTATAGGTAGCTGATGTTATAAGGAGTAACTAGGCTTTAATTTTACAAAAAAAGAGTTTTCTACGCAAAATAAGTAAAATCCATGAAATTGTTAATACTACGCAGCCGCGAGCACAGCTAATTGACATTAAAATAAAACCGTATTTTACTCAAAGGATAGTAAAAAACACAGAATCATATACATATAATGAAAACAATAACAAGAGCGAACCCAAAATAATGTTTGCCCTGACAGGTTAATATGCATTATGTACCTACTAAGACTACCTACACCTAAGACCAATACCTATATGCATAAAATCACAATGAATACGAAAAAATTTATATTTCAGGATGCGCTTAACTTAGTCTGGAAAGCTCTAGTTGTGTTCCGAAAATAATGTACTCGAGATGGATTGCTCTGTTTCCGGTTGAGAGCCCTAACCCCTCGTCTACCCAAACTATCACTTTCACATCACGGGTAATATATGTGTAGTTATTAAAATCGCACCTCGCAGAATACCATTCCCGTTTGTCGCTTGTTTAAGGCGAGACGGTTCTATGAAAGCTGCAATACTGTGCGATAAATCACAACATTACTCCAGGAAACACTGGCATGATACTAAACTGCCAGAATCTGTTAGTCTCCCAATATCATTGGGCCATAAATGTCTCAATATAATACCACTAAACTTGCTGCTGGAATTATCTATGATCTGTTGATGTAACATCTACATACTAGTATTATAGGATCAGTTTAATCTATCTCCCTACATTAGAGGTATAAGAATGACATGCTGGTAGGAGTTCGTAAACTTGATTCGTATGTGGTTTAGTAGGTGATTTTCGAGCATGTACTTGTACAGTGACGTTCATCGATAAGTAACCCCCCCTGTTTAAAGTCGATTTCTATTGATATAAAAATATTTTTAAACTATCTAGTATCTTGTGATAAAATGGAGATGCAGCATGTTTTTCTGCATAAAAACAACAAATTTAGTATTAAAAACCTAAGCTAATGTAATTACGAGACTAATCCGACAGAGGGGTCTCCTATGAACCTACCTATATTATGAAAACTATGGCGACCGATGAGGCGCGGCGGGCGAAGGCCCGCCTGCGACGCAGAAGGTTGCGGGATCGATTCCCGCCTTGGGACAAATGTTTGTACGATCTGCAAATATTTGTTCCGGGTGTTCTGGGTATTTTCTATATATAATAAAAAATATCTATCTATGTTATGTATTGTATTAAGTTTATCAGACATCTAGTACCCATAACACAAGCTCTGCTTACTTTGGGGCTAGATGATGTTGTGTGGATTGTCCAGCATTATTTATTATTTATTTATTTATGAAAGCCACTGTACTACACATTTTTTTCGATGACAAAAACACCAAAATTTTCGTAACAAGTTTATTTTTTATGTTTGTGGCAGCAAGCAGTAGTTCAATTCCATTAAAACGAATAAAGCCATTGAGGGCTGGCCGTCCATAAACGCGGTCGCTAATTACAGCGAGCAGTTGTGTTGATCACTATTTGAACGTAAATGAATAGTTTGCAATGGTCTTTGCTAACTATTATTGTATGTTGATTGCCGTTAGGTACTACGAGAGCGTAATTTTGCATTAACCATCTCTGGAACAAGATGACTTAAATTATTTACAAAAAGTTATAATTTTTGGCGAGAGGTAAATATAATGAAATTTTTCAGTCTCTAGGGAGGAATGAAACAGGCAAATGGCCTTGAGATTTACAATAATGAGCAACTTTGGAACTCAGTTATAATTTCTCGTGAAAGTCATTTCAGTTACATTGTCTGGACCTCATCCAGATCCAGAATTACCTCAGCATGACCAAAAATTACTTACTCCTTTGAGGTGCTTGAAACTTTAACATTAGTGTCTGTAAAAAAATTGAAATCCAACTAATATTATAAAAGGCGAAACTTAATGAAAATGAGATAACAACGCCAAAACTGCTGATTCGATCTGTCTGTAAAATTTTGGATAGATGTAGACCTAGAATACCATTTACAGGTTACTTTTTATTCCAAAAACGCCTGCGAAGCCGCGAGCAGAATAATAATAAAAATGCTGGATCCATACAGCATGGACTAACCCCAAGTTAAGCAGAGCTTGTGTTATGGCTACTTAATACAAAACAAAGATAGATATTTTCTATTATACATACATAGAAAATACCCAGAACACCCGGAACAAATATTTGCAGATCGTACAAACATTTGTCCCAAGGCGGGAATCGAACCTGCGTCGCAGGCGGACCTTCACCCGCCTCGCCACATCGGTCATCAAAGCACAAAAAGAAGCTAGTTGTTAAATAAAACACTCATTCAATCTAAGTAAAATAATGTTCTGTTTTACAAATGTTGAATCAGCGGCACCGCACGTCCCGATCCGTGAAGGAAGGCGGAGAATAATCGGCCGCTTCAGGCTTTATATCAAACAAACGTAACACCGCGTAGGTTATTACAGATGTAAATTCTCATTGCAACCACGTATATTGCTATTATGACAGGGCGGATTGAAGGTGGATAATTCCTTAAGTCGCTTGGTTCTGAAATGTAAAGCTTCTCGGGTTTTCCTTAGATCAAGTTATTACATCTTTGTACGCTCAAAGGTCTACATAATCTGCTATTGTTTAGACCTAGTATATATTTCTGGGACCTTAGCAGCCGATAGCTCGTACGCAGATAAACGAATCAATGAAAAAATCTCATGCCAACCTCAAAAAGACAAGAGATATTATCATTGACTAGCTTCCGCCCGGGGTTTCGAACGCGTTTTTGGATTAAAAAGGAGCCTATGTTATTTCAGTGTGTCACAGTTAGATCGCCTGACGTTACTACAGTAGTTACGTAAATATTAGTACCGCGCATTTTAGTGCCCAACTATCCGCTAGAGGCGCTGTTCAAGTTTTCATACATTTTTTAACTGCAGTCGCTAGCGAGTATAGATTGTTAAAACTCATGGTAGACACACAGGTCTAGATCTTTATATGTCCAAAATGTCAGCCGATTCATTTAGTAGTTTTGGCGTTGTCTTTGGCCAAACATCTTCACAACAGCACATAGGCACAAACATTCGACTATATATTATTATTTTATATAGAGAGAGACTATATTATATTCGCGGACGAGTGGAGAGCTCTTATGCTTACGTGTCTAACTTTTTGTGAATGTGATTTTTGACAAATGTTTTACATTATTTTTATATTTTGCCCTATTTAGACATATATTAAATTCCTAAATTTCATTGTTCATTGTTTATTATTTGACATAGGTAGGTATTTACTATTTCTAGCACTATGTACCTACTTAATTTAACTATACCTATATAATATTGAAACCTAATAAGTATAGCCCTGTAATTAGTACAATTGGCCTAAGGCCGTTCTAATTACATAAATAAATAAAAATAAATAAAATAAATAAACATTATTAGTAAGATTAGGTATTTAATTATATTGTTGATCACCGTAGGAGCAACCGGCTGTATTATTTAATATACAACAAAAACAAGGAATAAATGGTTTGAATGATCTATAAAATATTTTGTTCTATTCTCTCTGGAGTAAAATATCACGCATGAAAATAAAAGTCATCTTTCTGTCATCATTTACTTCACAACACTGCATAAAAATGTCTAATTACTTAGATAAATGCTCAAAAGTTCGGTCATGGCGATAAATGTTTGGTTTGATTAATGAAAGAAGGTGCTTGGGTCGCGAGGCCGCAACTCGATTTAAACGGAATCAGTCCGTGAAAGTTAACTGCCGAAATAGACCGAAATTACACGTGAATAATAACGGTATTTTCTCATTATTCCCGCATATTTTAGAGTTTAAATTCCGCCGGTACAACGCGTCGAAACCAACGCAAATATTATAGAAGCTACGGGAAATTGCACTATCTATTACTTGTAAACCACGAGCGTACGATGCATTAGGTCGGTCCAATTAGCTTTGACTATTTCGACTCCATAGCTTAATCAGGGGATGAGTCTATTTGGTGTTAGTAACGAGACGTGATCGTAACGTCTCCTTTTTATAATGTGATTTGCGTAGTTCCCTGTCCGCACGATAGAGGCGCTGTACTAAATTGTATGAAAAAAGGAAACGTCACGATCACGTCTCGTTACTAACGTCAAATAGATTCACCCCTCTGATCCAATACCTACCTACATCATACACGGCAATTTGTTGTCGAATCAATATCCCATTCTTAGTTTTCTCTAAGTACCCACGCATTGCCTAGCCGAAACTTTCCAGCCGTGTAACAAAGTCCTGTTACATTTTCCACACAATGTATGAGTGTTGCTAGCGCCCACACTTGTGATGAACAGCATACCATTAACCAAACATGTATATTTTCCTTTTGACAATAGACTAGAGGGGCGCGTTATGTACCGCACCTCTTTGTATAACAGTGTGGAGGAAACACACGGAGAAATAAGCAGGAAATTTTACGTAAAAACATCTTAGAATAAGGTATACAAAATTAATGTCGTCGCAAACGAATAATTCAAAAGAGGCCTTTAGATCGACATCGTACACCTTCCGTTTCACAGAAATAAAGGCAAATTGTATGTTTCTTTACCACTTTCAACACCCAAGGCACACACATCCCCCGCAGCCCCCCGTGAATTGAAAAATTGCTCTTATCTTCTCAAAGAATACTTCTGATTCTTTAACTTCTGAAAGATACCGATTTTGTACTCATTTATTTAAAGATAGAAGTACTTTAGCAGTGGAGCCTAAGCATATATTTTTATCGCATCTATTTCATTATTTGTTTTACCTTTTTGCTAAAATACATCTCGAATGTAAGTACTCAGTAGACTTTATAATGTTGAATTAGCTAATACCAACCTACGCATAGGTACGTCAGATTTATTCGTAAGTAGGTAGGCGTTGTTAGGCAAAGCCGTACTATAATTGTGAATCTTTTATTCGGTCTGTTACATATGGAAAAATTTAACGAAGAAGTCATTGAATATTTACGTATGGTGATTTAAAAGCAAGCTGCATTTGTGCCTCGCCACTCACCGAGTATTATTTCTGTGCTATTAGTAAATTTATCGAATCACGATTTAAAATTAAACCATTTTCGATTGTTTTACAGTTTGAATAACGAATGCTAGGGTTTCTTTTAATAGATTACCAAGATACTTGCTCCAACTAACTTGTGATTATAAGCTCATAATCACAAGTTAGTTGGAGCAAGTATCTTGGTAATCTATTAAAAGAAACCTACTGTTATTATTCCTTTATTTACAAAACGTTCAAGCAAAGGATTTTTATAAAAGGTTTTCGAAGTTCAATTTACGATTACATTGCCGAGATATGTCAATATGTCATGGAATTATTTTCTAGCAAACGCTTTCGATATTATTTTCCAGACGACTGAAGCCACGTTCAAAGCAATCGTATCCTGCATCCATAAAAATAAATAAAAATTTATTTTTAAATAGGTAAAAATAAATATTCAAAGAAAATATCAAGACTTTTGTGGAATTGGCATTCGGTACGCTTAGTACCAGTATACACAGTTTGATTACGAAAAAAGTTTTCGAGAGCTCAATATACTTTAACTTCTATGTCACTTACACGTACACAAAAGAATGAACCTAATACAGCATTGCCATACAGCGGGGAAATGCAGCCAGCGTCTTGGGGACGCCTCCGACTGATATTGATATGGATCAGTTGACCTGTAGATTGTTTGCAACAGTCTGCAGTTAGCTCAATTGTATCAATTGTAAATACTACTTCTAATTTGTTTTTATTATTGAATTGTAATTTTCTTTCTCAATAAAGATCCCATTTAAAAAAATTAAAATAAAAAATCCTTATACATTATTCCGTGAAAATTGGCTGTGTCAAATCTCTCAAAATAATTCGATAACTAAAATCAAAATCAACAAACAATTTAGTTGTTTGTCGATAGTTGTTTGATCGATAACTAAAATCGAAAGCAACAATGATTCTAGTAGCCTACGAGCATCAAACTATTCGATCGCCGTCAAACTACGAAAATAAGTTCCTCTTTATCTGATAGAAGCGCTGCAAGGTGCTAAAAGTATAGAAAGAGACTAAAACTTTTTTCGTCATCGTAAACTAATGCACAAACTGGTACTAAAGACTCGGAAGTGATCAAAATACACGCAAATGACTGTTATTAATGTTATTATTCGGTTTTGCCAATCATCCATTACTCATCGATGAGTTCTTTTGTTATTATTTATACAATAGACTATTGTTTTCGATACGATAACGGTATTTTAATTGGTGCCTAAACACTGAAGAGTTTACTAGAAAGAAAGAAGAAATAAAATATTTTTTTCCAACCCAGAACACGACATACAAATAATAGAAGAACTAGTTTCTGATCGCGGCTTCGCACGCGTTCTTTTTATGAAAACGTTTATAGGTTATTTCTATCCCATGGGAACTGATTTATAGGATAAAAGTGTGTAAAATGTGTGTAAACCCTACTATGCTTTATTCCAGGTAGTACCTACATCTATGCAAAATTTCAGCCCGATCCGTTCCATAGTTTTTGCGCGAAGAAGTAACAAACATCCATCTATTCAAACTTTCGTTTATACAATATATTTGTGACACAAATAAAATACTGACAAAAAACAAAAACTATCAGACAAAGTGTTACAAGGGGCCATAAGGGTCTCAGTATCTATGCCGCTTTAAACCGAAACTTAGTAGTAGATTTTAAAAAAACTAAACTATATAAAACAAATACCAATTTTACTATGATATTCCTACTCACCTCTTACCTTGTATTAAGGAAAAATATCTACCTGCGCGTCTATATAAAAATATTTGCCGAAATCTTCTCTACCTGTACTTAAAGTAGGTACGCTTTCGTAGAATTTCGTAAAAATATAAAAATGAAACGAACAATGATTTTATGAAAATGAAACGAGCAATGAATCAATTCCCTCTGAAAGGGATTTGTGAAAATGGAATGAAAGAAGGGCATTACTTATATTAAACATGTAATACGTACCTTTGATATATATTACCTGCGGCCTATGCCAACCATCTTCATACTCTTTACCAAATAAAATTAGTTTACGTAGGCTCCTTATTGTATCTTAATCGTACCTTTATGTATTCTATATAATTATCCACTAAGACCTTGCTATCTCGTACGACCCCCCTTTCTGTGCGACGTCACATAGCACCCCGAGCAAGAAGCTCTGTGCTCAGTAATCCAATACCTACAGCTACCACACTTAGATAAATTTTGATAAATTTTGCAGTGACAAAATGTCTTCCCACAAGCTTCAACCGAGTGGCCCGCGAGCTGTCTGTCATCTGATGCCGTCAATATGAAATGCATCTAATTGGTACGAGTTAAAGCCCGTATTTGAATGCACATTTTAATGCTGAGCAGCAGCGGTGCTTTTTAGGTGTGCGACAAGCTTTAAGACGCATCAAACGATATTATCATTTGTCGAAATCGAAATAGAAGTTTCGAAGTAACGAGGGAACCAACACATTTTGGCTACATATTACGTACCTTCTTGTCTACCTATGTGGATACAAATGCTCTTCGAACTCTAAAATATGTATAAGGTACCAGATAACTACCATACCCACGCAAAATCAATATATGCACAGGCATCTATAACTAATTAGGTAAGTGATGAAAATTGGTTAAACGTCGGCATATCGTATACATTAATTTTGAAGGTACATTTTGCTAGCAGGGGATTGTTAACGAGGCGTTAAAGCGAGTTGGAGCACGTTAATGAGAACGTAATAGGTGTTCGCATACGGTACCGCGCGATCTGTTACACTACCGCCCTCTATTAGGCAAATCACAACTATACCATTCATATTTGATTGAGCTTCATGGCTCGGGATCATAAAAAAGAACACCTGCGTTTGGCATACAATAAATAGGAGTGGGGAGAGCTCTTATCCTAGAACTCTACACATAATAATAAACCTACTTGCGTGGCTTAAAGTAAGCCTCAATTTCAAACAGATTGACAGAATCAACTAAAGACAATCAAATACATAAATTTGGTTTAGAATGATCATCGACCCAATAGGTACAATACAATAAAAATTTATTGTAAGATAAGGTATGGTAAGGACACGATACCTAAAGCTTTTGTATTCATACCCTCCCACACAATGCCATGAATCCAAGCAAACGTAGATCAAAATTTTCGTGCCTTTTTATTCGTTTCCAGAGAACCTATAAACTTTACAATAGTTTTCACAAACAATTTTGCTTGTAAACTGTTTTACTCGAACAGGAATAGCTGAGTAGATAGGGCTAGAACGTTGCTGGATTGTTTTAAATGGAAAAAACACTAAAATAGAGATGATAATAAAACGTCTGTCTGCGATCTATAGCTAAAACACGTACGAAACAACTTGGGAGTGTTTTATTTACCAGATAAACGTTGGGTCTATCGCTATGCCATCTGCATACCAACCAAGTGTTTAAAATGAGCTTAGCCGCTCAAATTTATTTTTAAACTCCACCTGTATTTAGTATCAGGTTATCTACCTCCACGTTTTCTGGTATAAACGAGCATTCAAAACATGCTTCGACGTCCATTACGGGAACGAGGAAAGAGTGGTTTGGATTTTTTTAGAGTTTCGTTTGGTGTCTGGGGTCGGCAGAGCTGGCTAGCCGCAGGCAGTGGTGAGCTTACGCCGCAAGTCGGCACCAGGTGTGAACCTTTCTATTCTCTTTGTATAAAAAGATCGCATTCGCTGCACCTCGAGCAAAATATAAAACTACATCTAGTTTAAATTGTATTTTAAACCGATTTCCTAGGTCGGCGCCAGGATGCTTTATCGGAACAGAGTTTTTATTATAATATTGAGAGTGGTTTTTTTGTTATCATATTAGTGATTCCTTGGCTTGGATTATATGCATCTATGTTCCAGCCAAATTGGATGTATTATGTTTGTAAACAAACCTAAACTCTGTTGCCGCGTGTTTTTATATGTTCTATAAATGACTTGTCGATTTGAGATCTTTCCTTCAATAAATATTGCTTTCAATTATATCTGAAACTCGACGTCAAGCATAATGTAGTTTTACTTTTTTGTGTCGTGATTGGTTTACAAAGATTTCACATCGAGTTTGGCTAGTGTATAGATTGCAAAATGCGGTTTGAAACAGTGTTGGTGGGTAAAGTATGTTTGTGGTTTGAATGAAGCGACGGCCGAACATCTGATTTTAACAACGAGCTCAAAATTTAATGAATATCGCTATCTGAATGTTACCACTCGTGAATTTCCAAACTGGGCAACGCAGTGTAAAATTTATACACATTTATTTTCACCATGTAGGTTGAAAATATCCCGGAAAAAATTGATGATTCCAGTTTTTCATAAAATACAGTCGAAACTACAGTTATTATAAAGCTATTTTAATTTCACGTGAATCGAAATCGCAATGGCCTAAATATAGTCACGATTCTATTTGGTTTATAAATATTGTGTAACCGTACTCGGGATAATATTTAAAATTAATAGAAGTTTTTATTTTGAGTTTTAGATCTAACTAAACTTATTGAAAAGTCATCTTGTTTGATCCCACCTGGAATTTCATTCAAAATTTAATTTTTAGACGAAGCTCGAACGGCTTGGCATAATGCTTGCCCCAATGCTGCTCCCCCAAAATCTCTTTTGTCTCAACGGCAATGGGATGGGCCTCTGTGTGAGTTGACACGAAATAGTTTGCTACAAACGTGCTCCAGCTCTGCGGATCTGCGTGCCCGTCTCGTGGCCGTTTCTAAATGGGAGTCAGGACATTGGTTGCAAGCATTTCCTTCATTTAACACTGGCAATTTATCAGATCCCGTAACTTTCCTTATCGCAACATGTCTTCGGTTGGGTGCAATTTGTTGCGCGCCTCATCAATGCCAGTGCGGTTCTACTGTCGAACAGCTTGGTCATCACGGATTATCGTGTACTAGGGTCGCCGGTCGGATATCTCGTCATGCCAGCCTTAACGACGTCATCCGGCGGGCCTTTGTCATTGCTAACGTACCAGCTATTCTCGAACCGAATGGTCTGTTGCGTGACGATGGTAAGAGGCCTGACGGCATGACACTAGTCCCATGGGAGTTGGGGAGGCCCATTGTGTGGGACGCTACATGCGTCGACACACTTGCGCCTTCCCATCTTCCGAGGACATCCGTAAGGGCTGGTGCGGCGGCAGATTTGGCCGAGGATCTCAAGTGACGCAAATATGCAGGTCTCGACAGAGCCTACATATTTGCTCCCTTTGGGGTCGAGACCCTAGGTCCGTGGGGTACCGAGGCTCTCCGGTTTTTTAAAAAGTTATCTGAGCGTCTGGTCGACGCGACGCGTGACCCGAGAGCTGGCGGATATCTGGCGCAGCGCATCAGCATTGCCGTACAGCGGGGCAATGCAGCCAGCGTCTTGGGGCCGCTTCCGACTGGTATTGATATGGATCAGTTGAGCTACCTGTAGATTGTTTGCAACAGTCTGCAGTTAGCTTAATGGTTTCAATTGTAAATACTAGTCCTAATTTGTTTTTATTATTGAATTGTAATTTTCTTTGTCGATAAAGATTTGAAAAGCAAATACCTTTTCATTTATATTATAGATCAATAGTTCTGACAGGTGCATGTTCCTTTAGAATAAGATGACACATAACTTTTATCGCTACCAAGTATACATATAATAGAAAATATAATATCCATGGGTAAAATATCAACGTACCGGACCGATAATTATAATAACTGATATTCTACCGCGCTAAGAGAAAGTAGGTACCACCCATAAACATAAAAAATATTTAAGCTTTATTTTTAAAAGGTAGGAATCACATGGAACTCGGCCATGCGTAATATTCTCTCTTTTACCATTCAATGCCTCGATACCTGATATCATATAAAAATACAGTCTCGAAAAATTGATGGACGTACCCTTTCATTAAATTATTGGTCAATAAAACACAAACGATTTCATGAAACAATTCGTATAAATAAAGCTTTCTAAATATTATCGTGAAAAGCAAAACGAAGCGTGCTCACTGGTACAATCGATACAAACTCGAATATTTGAATAAATGAATGCAGATACAGCTACTTTTGCGACGTAATGTCGTCCTTATTTGTGATCAGGATTAGTAAAGGTATATTACAAGTTGACCCCACCTCCTTATTCCTTAGATATCGTAAAAGCCGAGTAAGGGAACCTAGGAATCTGAGGAAAGGCAGCAGCTCTGTGTACTTTTAACACCTCTAATTCGCCTGCCTGCGTGGCGATGTAACGCTATGTAGCGCGACGAGTCCGCTGCTCTGTACCAGATTCTAAAAGAGGAAGTTAAGGTAAACAAATGTTTAATTTCAATCAACTTTTATTAATGAAAGATATTTCTTTTTTCAATTAATATTGAAAATAAAATTAATATTTCGGTTTATTAATTTATATTATAAAATCTTTCAATGAATCAGCTGGACCGTCATAAATGGTAATAGTATATAATGTTATATTCTGGTTTTCGTATTGTTGGGGTTTTTGCCTCCAATTCGCCCGCAGGCAGGCGAATCGGAGGTGTTGAAAATAGACAGAGCTGCTGCCTTTCCTCAGATAGATAGAAAATACTTTTATTGCACACTTAATACTAAGAAACAATTAATAACATAAAGTGGCCATAGGCGGTCTTATCGCTCAAGAGCGATCTCTGCCAGACAACCTGGTATGGATAGGATCGTCGGAAATACCTCTACATGGGGTAGAAGGTTCATCTATCAGATATCAGATTCCCTTACTCGACTTTTACGATATTTACGGTTTGACTTGGCAAAACGAGGAGTTTGGGGGAAGTAAGTTGAACAGTCGAAGTCGGTTTGTGTGCTGATGATGAAGGAATATTACTGGAGAGTGAAATAGATGACGCCAACGTCCCTTGCACAGCATCGCGGTGATCTTAGACTGCGGTTTCATTCGTGTAATATTCATCCGATGTAATTACAGTCCTAATAGTGACAATTCACTAGAGAATAGATTCAATCAATACCCGTGCTCGTTACGGATCCAATTGTGACGTGTCCCGTCACCTCCTCCCTCGGGACTTCTGGCGACGTGCTGGTAATGCGGATCATTCGCGATGAATAAACTATGGGTTACTTGTTGTTTGCTAAAACTGTCGACTATTCGTGTGGACACAAACGATTGATATACTCTAGCTTGCACTTCCTCCTCATCAGCACATAGACGGCCACTGCTAAACGTGTCTCCCAATCAAGGAGTTTTTGCGTTAATCACCACGGCAGGTGGATTGGTGATCGCAATGAAAATGTTATAAATACAATAAACAGAGTTGCCCTTGCTCTAGTGGGTTCCCGTAGCTGGCTCTCACGACAGCCACGGGCTGAGTTGGAGGGATCGATTCTGACGCTGCGACCTCTACGACCGATAATAGTCCACGTACTTCAATTAGTACTTACATCTGTATTTTGAACAATTGAGTTACAGTTAGGCTTTCCCAGTAACTTGAACGTTAAATTAGCTTAGCTGAGGAGCTGACAGCCTTATTTACCTACGTTATTATAGACTACTAGATATACAGAGAATATAACATTATACATATGTACTAGACCGACTCAACTCGCTTTCAATCATTTCCGATTCACTTCACAATGGCTTTTAAAATTGATTTAAAATCGGAAATGTTAAAATATACCAAAAGTATTGTCTTGAACAGAATGAAGCTATTTAGGGGAGTTTACAGATACACACTTTTTTAAAGTTTACGCCTGTCCTAGTCTACTGCTGGACATAAGCCTCCCCTGAAAAACGCCTTATTCGCTCTTATTCAATTCAAGATAAAATCAAAACACTCCACCACTTTTGTAAGCTAGTGAAACATCATACGTACGTACATCACAAAGCCAGTAGTGTCGGTCGAGCACAGTAGGTAACGTCTCCTGTCAGCTAGCTGTTTACTTCCTTCCCGGACCGCAGACTAGAGACGAGATACAGACTTGCTTATCTAAGCAATTGTTATAGTAGGTATCTACCTACTATAACAAATGGATCTCTGTCCAACATCGCCGTGCGGAATCAAGAGTCCCCGAATTTGGACTGATTTTAAGAACTCTTAAAATCAGTTCAAATTACACGGTGCAGTATAAAATGAAAATGTGGGTGTCGCAATATAAATCAGAATATATTTCTAATAATAAGCTATATTTCATGCTTGTACATGAGTATCGCTTTAGAAACGAATATAAAGGGGGCGCATTTACCTGCCGGCATCGGATGATACGCACTGACCGCATCAAACGGATTTTAGTATTCTTTGGTAGTTCATGGTTGGTATGGTACAAATGCGTCCATACATTCGCACCGCACGGAGTGGACGCATCGGACTGTCAGCAACACCGGCGTGCAATTTAGTGCGGATTACGTCATTCGGATTGCCAATCAGTTGAAAATTCGTTTGCAAAGTGCAGTCGCATCGGCAATCCGGTTGATGATGTAACAGAGGACGCCCAGCCCGGCATTAAAAAATCCGTTTGGTGCGGTCAGTACCCAGAACGCGACCTTTATCTTTAACCTTTATCTCATTTCAAAAGAACTTTTATCTATTTATGAGAAATAAACATCATTAAACCGATGGTTCCGTAGTTTTACAAAGACTAATATCGAGTATAACTAATAAAGAGTAATATAGAGTATAACTAATATAGAGTATAACTATATAGAGACTAATATAGAGTAATAATCAAACGAGAGTCATTTTAATTTAAAACTTTTATCAAAGCAAATTATAGACATCATTTATGTCCTTTTTGCATTTAATAAAAAAATCACAACGAATATGATATTCATTCACGTTATAATATCACATTTTGGTATCTGAAAGCGTAATACTGCCGTTAAATCATTCGGACTTAACTCGCACCATAAATTAAACTCGTACACACTTTGAAAACTAACCATTGTTCAATTTTGTTCATAAAATTATTATGTCGAGAGAATGTATACGAATAAATAACAGCTTTTGAGTTATCAACTCGTAATGTTTTTCCAACAACCTTCCAAAGTCCAGTTTATCATTTGTTTTTCTTAATTGGATTGAGAAGTCCAAGTGATTAGTATTGGAAGCAAGTGTCGGGTCGACCAGTTGGCTCTAGCCACTAGGTAATGCTTTATACAGTCGGATAGCTAAGGTAACATGATGTTTCGTATATAATGTTCACACTCAGCCACTTATAGCCAATCTAAGCTAGCTCTGCAGCACACGACGTAGCGCCGCTGGTCCCTGATAGCCTGTCAAAAACAGCTCGAGCAATCTACCCAAGTATTGCTATCTGACGTTTCGACGCATCGCTAGGTAATTACAACTTGTACAAAGTTTGATGTGTTCTAACCTGCGGTCGACGTGATATAACATTTACAACATTAACGATGATTTTTGGAAACGTTCTATGTTTTAGACAGCGGGAATTTTACGCGGAAAGAATTCTCAAATTATGTAAATTGAAAGTGCGGTAGAGTTTGCATATGGTATGATTTTACCGTGTTCAGCGGTACGACTTGATTACGGAGAAAAGACGGTATCCGACGGTATCCGATCGGTATCGACGTACCTATTGGAATAACGATCAAAGTTGGACGTATTGTTATGAATTCTAAGGAAATATCACAAAATCTCAACTTCCAAATACTAATCTATGGAATATTCATTGCTTTATTTGCTTTGTATTTATGTTTGTGATTAGATGATTGAAAATATTCCTGGATGCAATAGCTTTGTTTGTCGGTAATCCATTACATATTTTGTCAAGGCTTGAAAATAATCGGTAAGACACCCAAAAAAAATAGGTACAAGTATCTTTAGGTTTCTTCTTCAGATAGAATAGAAGGAAAACGATTACTAAGAAAAAATAATTATTTTTTTCTAAAAGCCTTTTTAATATTTTTTTTTTAATAATCTCCATAACGTTTAGGTACATTATTCGTCAAGCTGCGAAAGTATTAATAGTAAGTATTTAGGTACCTATTTGATAAAAGATCAACCCGAGACTCGCTTACTTTTCCTATATCATGGAGCAATTTCTATTTACTCATCATGACGTTACTTTTATATTCAATATCATTCGAGTTTATTATGTCCTCTTATCTCAGACGATGCTACTTAATTCAACAATGTATATTCATACGAGTATGAAAACTTTCGATATTACTCCGTCTAAAGTTCGAAGCCTTAATTTTATAGTTTTTAATTTAGTTGAAAAGTTGCAAAGTGAAAACAGTGATTATCCTAATAAATGCGCATTACCCTTTAATACGAGGGCTTAGATTAGAATCAAGTGCAAAAAGTTTGCGAATGCCTTCATGAATATTTTCAAATCCTGGATTATGATTAAACTTGGCAGACGCTTAGGCAGATCGAGACGAGGCCACTTTTTATACGGGTCCGGATACCGTATGAAAGTACGGAATTATTTACATTTACACACAAATGACTAACGCAAAATACACAATAGATGTTTGACTTGTAACTTTACGGTATAACCATTATATCGTACGGTATAGCCATCGTAACGCAGAAACTTGTAAGTACTGATTTGTCACGGGAGCTGATTCATTAAGCGTACATTAATCTTGGTACACGCTGCGGTCTTACATTATAAAGCTTTACTTTGTTCGTGCGGCACCCTCTACGCGCATTTCGTAGAACATCGTAGGCTTTCGTAGCACTTCGTAGGCTTTCGTAGCACTTCGTAGCACTTGGATAACACATACCTTCGTCACTAAGCTTCAAGAGAATTCGGTTTTAGCCAAAATTGAGTATACTAATTAAATACGTATTAAAGGAAACGAAAACGGAACATCACAGGTGGTATTCCTTTTCATAACAGGCCATTTTCCGCAGCTTCTTTTCCGATTCGTACATTTCATTGTATTGAATAACAGCTAAATGTAGCAAATAGAAATAACGTTTCACTATCTTGTTTCATATGAACTATTCTTGCCTCAAAGATACGCTATTAGTTTGTGTAGGTCATGCAATGTTATCATTAGTGTAGTCTCAGAGTTCTATTTCTGAGCGATGAAGACGAAGCAATATTGATATTAGATAATGGAAAAATGGCGTGCTGGAAAGGAATTACCAACCGGGAAAATTGCTATTTCCTTGCTGTTTCCTATCTGGAGATGCTTACTTAACATCAGGGTTGCTACATTATGTACGTGCGTGAGCTACACGCGGTATTATGTATTCATCGATAGTAACATAGCGCATAGTTACACTGGCAAATATCGGACGTTTACAGTGTAGTAATAGGCCAACAAGTCCGCAACGTGTGACTGGTAACGTCACTAATCGTTGATTAGTGAGCTAACCAAACCATGACATGAAAAAGTGTACTTCACATAAGACCACTCGCATCGAATAGACATAGACATTATTTATTTGCCACCACAATACACACAATATAAATTAACAATTTTTAAATTAAAATTCAATACTAAATCATCTATTTATTACACAATAAAACATAGGAACAATGCGTTGGATAACTAAATAACATTATGTAAAAAATATGTACCATGAAAATAGGTGCCATGTGTGCTGCAGTAGCAAAAAGTCCTTGGCTCAGCCTAATGCCGACTGTTGGGAACAGAAAGCGCTGTTATTCTGCCTAGACCAGAACAAGAACAATCACAGGACCAAGCGATCACAAAATATTAAATAGAAAAAATATATAAACTCGCTCAGTTATAAAAGCAGTGCCTTTGAAAGAAAAATAAATATTATTAGACATATACAGCCGGTTGTTCGCACGCTGATCATCTCTATGTATAATCCTTCTAATATTATAGGCGCAAGTTTATGCTGTTGTGAAGATGTTCGATCGAAGACAACGTCAAAACTACTGAATGGATTGGGTGGAAATTTTGCAGACGTCAAGATCTAGGCGTGGAATAACATCTACTTTTTATTCCCAAAAACAAAGTGCAAAGCTGCTGGCGGAAGGTAGGTAGCAAATTAATTAATGAGTAATAAGTTAATGAGCTTTACAAAAACCGTTTAAATATGTTCGTACATGTTTGCAGTCCTATTGTCAGTTAACACAATGACCCAGCGTGTTTTGGTTCAATAATTACCCAAAACTTTTGCGCGAGCACGTCACGAGTTCCTTATTTGTTAGCCTGATTTGCAGATCAACAGTGTATTAGCGCCCTAAGTAGGGATAGACGTCTACATCAAACCTCGGAGGCATACAAGCTCTTAGGTAACCTTTCACTATGTAGGGTAATGTTCTCTTCCTTATTCCCATTATTAACGTTGAGATTATGATGACGACCCTTATAATTAGGTATGTATGTTGCGTATGTTTTTTTTTTTGTATTAGGTCGAACCTTTGTCTATGGGATTTGCGTAGTTCCATGTCTGCAGGCTAGAGGCGCTGTACCAAATCCAATAGAAAAACGCCTTAAGAGGGTGCCTTACCTGCGGGATCTTGGTGTACACCTGGACCGAGAGCTTCATCTAGACTTGCATATTGATAAAATCATTGATAACGCTTTTAGAATGTATGGTTTCATCATGAGAACGACCACTGATTTCAAAAAACCGACTACTTTTCTCTATCTGTATTATTCACTTCTACGCCCGCAGTTGGAATATGCCTGTGCTGTCTGGGATCCACTCTATGACAAATATAATAATAGCATAGAAAAATACAAAAGAAATACCTCAAAGCCATGAACTATAGGTGCAAAGGAATGCGTCTATCATATGAAAATATATTAAGTAAATATAAAATGTTAACTCTTAATTCCAGACGTGTTTTTCTTCAAGCCATGCTCCTGCATGGTCTATGTCATGGTAAACTAGATTACCCGCAGCTCGTTAACAAATTAAGTTATGTAGTTCCTCGCTCAGTGCCTCTTCCACTTGCCTACTAGTCGTACCAATGCTGGCCTGCGTGTGCCTCTGCGCCGCATCGTTGATATTTATAACAAGAAATTCATTGATATTACCTGTTTCTATTATCTGAACTTAGTTTTAAGAAGAATATTGTAGGTACAACTTCACTTTCTTAATAAAATGTAAATTAAAAATAACTACTGGTAAAATTACTGTTCTAAAATTTATCAAAAATAAAATAAATAAGCATTAATATAACCATTAAGCTACCTTTATACAACAACCAACTATGTAGTAAGTAAAATTTCTGTAGTAATCTGTGGATAATGTGATTGGTTGTACATTTAGAAACACATAGAATAAGTACATTATATAATAAGTCTGCGTTGTACAATTGTTTTTTGTCCTGAATAAAGAAAATAAAATAAAAATTTCAGTTTTCCCCCTTATGGAGAAAAACTGAAATATATCTGAAGACATGCATCATGAAGTGAAATTTGCCAGCCAAACTATTGCCAGACAATAAACAGCGATGGTTTAGTTTAAACCTACCTGAAACCACTTGATATCCAGCTATTACCATCTAGTACTTTGGCACTACAATCTACTACAAGTTTTAAGTCGTGGAGAGACCATTACAGAGCGGCGAATTTTTGATATATATTCTACAATCCCCATAAATTTCCGGATAGAGTATGCGTATTCACCATTAAGTATGATTTAATGGCTCGTAATTCAACTATGACTTGTAATCGATGTGTTAAAGCTACACAAGGAAAGGACACTTACCCCTTTTTAGGACCCCTTACTCTCGAATGAATTTTAACTCTTCAGTGAAACTCGTAAAAGAAAATTAAATCTAAAATTGAAGTTTTGTTAAGTTTATGATCGTAAATGCATATTTATTTTTTGTATTGAAAGGTAATTTTAATCCAAAACTAGTGAAACAACGTGCAATTTTGTCATCCTAAATCCGAAACATCCTAAAATTCCTCACCTTATCAGCACTCTACGTCTACTGATGAAAGTACCTCCCCAAACAAAAGGGGTTTTCTAAAATTCCCTATTTAACAATAAAAACAGGAAATATTGATCTCTGAAACACGGCATTCGTGGCAGGCCTAGGTCGCATGATCACATTGGTCGTGGCTATACACCGCCGTACGACGTAGCTTACCGACATATACGGGTATCAAACAGCCGTGTGAAATGAACGTGTGAAATGAACATGTTTACAGTCTCATTTCTACAGAACATCATAAACTTTTACATGGCTGTATAACTCCAGCGAAAAACTGTATCAATGGGGCACTCCTTTGGAATTATTCATTTATCCCAGCAAACAAACAATGGTTCCGCTGTGAATGATAAAATGCGCATAGTAAATGTATATGTTTTCTCAAATGAAACAAAAATTGTTTGCCTTTCTATCAAAAGATATGTTGAAATCTGACTAAATTAAATGATGGTGGATGGATATCACATAAAACTTGATGAGAAATAACCTCGCTTACGTTTCCATTACTACTAAATATCATCATAATCATCATCATCCACATATACTAGTTCACTGTTGGACATAGGCCTTCCCTAATGAGCGCCATAACACTCTGTCTTCAGCTTGCCGCAATCAGTATTTGCCTTCAGTCTTTCGCAGGTTCGCATCCCACCGATTATAGTAGATGCCTATTGCATGGCTTTTATGAATCGGAAACTATCTGATGAAACTGTGTTCAATAATAACCTAAACTTGTTGAGAGTGTTAAGTCATATTAAATTTTATGACTATCACAGTGCTAACAATGTTTGTTAGCGTACAAATATGGTCATATCATTAAAATTCTATGTAATGCGCTGGAAAGAGAATTTGAGGTTCATGTTGACAATAAATTAACACTAAAATTTAGGCGTGTCCATGTTTATTTACTCGTGTAAAATCTGCATGTAAAATAGCAATATTATTTCAAAATTCTAAAATACACATAAAAATCTAGTCCACAAACCTTACAGGAATAAGTTGTATAATTTTTGAGTTGCAAAAATTATCAGTAAATAAATTCAAATAAACTGTCAAAACCTTCTTTTGTAAAAAGGCTTACTATAAAATATCAGACTATCTAGAGGATAAAAAGCTTGGGACGGGATTTGCTCCAACTCCAAAAATAAGAACTAACAGGCTAAAGGTTTCTTCATCGCTTCTTTACTTTAGTCTACATATCGAAGCGACTGAAATCAAAAATATCACTTTATTTCCGTGTCAGTGTTTAATTATTAAGAATTTGTTTTTTTTTTCTAAGTGTACATTTATTGTATTCATGGAAATAAAGAGTTTTTGACTTTGACTTTGAATACCTTCCTTTCGGATACTATCAAAGAGTTTGACTCTGTTTTCATAAAAATTTATACAAAAATTGAGGTAGATACGTACGTCCCCAGTGGTTCGCTACTAGCAAATAATCCTCAACTTATTTTCTTTTGATGGAACACCGGTAAGTTCACGACAATAGGCACCTTACCACAGGATTAGGGGATGACCGATAAGCCGCAGCTGCCTTGTCAGATAAACATAATTCACAAAGAGCATCTGCAGAAACCATGTAGTAGCTGGTTCTTACCAGCAATCGCATAGCTAATGTAAGCAATCTGTCGAGTGTCTTAGAAAAATATTACTTCTAGTCTGGGGTACATTTATAGCGAATTCTTAAAACGTAACCTAAACAAAACAGCTTGACCCGAAGAAACTGCTTCAATGGTAGTAGAATGCGGCTTTAGGAGTCTGTAGCAGGGCACTACATAAATAATGAATTATTAGGATGGGGTTCGGGTTTTTAAAAAAATATTTGAGCGTCTGGTCGAACGACGCGGACCCGAGAGCTGGAGAGTATCTGGCGCTGCGCATCAGCATTGCCATACAGTGGGGCAATGCAGCCAGCGTCTTAGAGACGCTTCCGACTGGTATTGATATGGATCAGTTGAGCTACCTGTAGATTGTTTGTCTTGTTTTTTGCTATTATTTGATTGTAATTTTCTTTGTTAATAAAAATATTTATATTATAAAACCAAAAATAATGTAATTACGAGACCCGCAATCTATCCTGACCAAATTCTACCACAGCTACTGAAGTGTTGAATATTTTCACATAATATACTTACTCGTAGTTGCATCGAAATCGGGTCCCAGAGTCGAGCCACTTGTAGGTGTAACGTGGCGTGCTTGAAGCGAACCACCAAGTGGCGGTTTTTCAACGACTACAAAAGCGGTAATTTTTGACAATAGACAAGGTGTATTCTCTTATGAGGAATTTCCAGTGTCCTATTTAATTAAATACCTGAAAGTAATCCATTAAAAAGACCGCAGTTTAACCGTTCCAGTTGATTAAAATCTAGAGTTGTCTCAGGCATCTTATTGAACAATTGTTTTCACATTACAGAGACAGGTAATCTGAATGGGCTAAAAGAACGAGGTAAGCTGTGCCCTCTCGGATAGAGATTTATCTCCGTATAATGGACTAATCCACTGACGATGGGATTGCGAAGGACACCTGCTATTCAGTAAATGGGCACTGTTTTTCAGACCTACGCTACTTTTTTGCGGAACCACGCTCGGGAAGCTTTCCGATATTTCGTGACGGAATTTTTAAGTGCTATTTTCGAAACTCAAGTGGGAGGAAATGAAAATGTTAAAGCTTTTCCGATCTGTGTGGAATTCGAGATACAATAACGTTTTATTTCGATGTATTCGTAACTATAGTTGTATAAGGAATAATATTCAAAGTGCTTTCCTTCGTCATATATCACAACATTCACAACAGAATCTACGTTCGTTACAGCTTTAGCATCTACGTATTTGTTTTTTTTCTTAGCATTGGTGTATTTTTCATTGCAGGCCTGTAGGGCAAGCACGGGAATTGTTGTTTAGGGTAGAATAGAGAAAAATTATGTCACTTTGTCATCGATTGCGTAAATTATTTGAAATTTATTCCTTCAACTTCAATAATGTGCGCAATGTATGACGATGTGATGTCATTATTGTCTATTCTACCCTAGAGAACAATGCCCGTGCTTGGCCTAATGGTTGGTGCAGGGTTCTAAAGATGTTTACCATGTCGGAATCAAGATTCTATATACAGTCACATCATAGTTATCCATCTGTAAACACATTAATGAATGTACTTACCTGTCCTCTCTTGTAACCTTCGTAATCATGAGTAGGTAACACCTAAAACAATTTACCCAGAAACACACCCACGTCTCTGTAAACCACATTACGGATTAAATACCTACTTGAACATGTCCATTGTGCCCGTGTAGTGTACCTATACTTGTATAGCCGGTATAAGGACATACATAATCCCTTGTAACATTCCGACAAAGCTTGTGTCAAGCATTGAGTGGAGCTAAATTGTATCCCGTAAGGTTGGGACCACTTAGTATACCTACTTTGGGAACTTTGAGAGACACTTGGTAGTTTAGTAATAAAACATATTGAAAAAAATGATACTATATTTTATTTGTCCATGATGACTGACACCACATTAATTACTACAATTTACACACACATAGACACACACACACACGCACACAGTATTGTACAGTATAGGTAAATTTTTAAAAGCTGGTGCGATCCCGTTATGTTTTCGAATGAGGTGGCCTTGATTTCTGACGTCATCAGTGTGGATAATTGTATGAAAAAACAAAAGTCAAGAGCGTCAGCTTTAAAAAAAAATCTACAGTAGTTAAGAACGTATTATGCAAAAAACACATTATATTTATCCTCTTTCAAATGAGAGCTCTACCTTTTAAATCTAGATTCTAGAATTCCAGACCATTTATATCTGCTAGAGATCGCTCTTGAGTAATAAGACGGCCAGTTGTCACTTTGGATTCAAGTAGATTTTATTATGAATTTATTTTGTGTGATAAAATATAATTTTAGTGTTATAATCTTCAATTTCCAAATTATTTTATATACCTGTTGTCAACATTACATTAATTTTTTTATTAATAAAGAACAAACATTTTTTGTTATAACATTTTTAACACGGTGTGGCCGCCCATGGGGATCCGACCTCGCCTTTTCATCGTGTCGTTGAAATTGGCATGTCCTAGAACCAAAATGATGTATGATAGCTACCTATTTGCCAATCCACTAAGGGCATTGGATATACGAGCATAGCTACATCCTCGAATGTAGACTCTACCGAGTGCCTACAGACGTTGTGCGAGCAAGTTCTAGATGGGTGGGCAAAATATGTACTTACTGTCTACATTTTAAAGGTTGCAAATATGGACCGCATCACCCCCACCGCACAGCACAAAAATAAGCATTCAAATATTTCCACAAATTCGTAACATTTGGATACATTTTACAGTGACAAAATGGCTTACCGCAAGCTTCAAGCGAGTGGCCCGCGAGATGTTTGTTATCTGACGCCGCCGCCGCGCCGTCAATATAAAATATTAATAATAATAATTTATTAAAAAAAACTTAGGGCTAAATGGATTATAAAAGAGTCAATAATATCTAATATAGGTATAAAATAATACATGTGCCTGAACTAGGTAATCCTGTATCTTAGGCAGAAAGTGCTTAAAACGAAAAAATAATAATCATATCAACCAGTAGTCATAATATAACAAAGCAACGGTGCAGATTTGTATACTAACTTAATTATGCTAAATACGCTAAACTAGTAATATGTAATAAAATAAAGGTGCTTAGGTACAAAAATAATTAGCCTATTATATTACGAGTAACTCGTAATTATATTGCCCATAATTTCAATGCTACTTTTTTATTGTGCGGCAGCGGTGTTGAACGTGTGGGTGCGAAACATAATTGACCAGTTTGAATTGAACAAATAAATTAAAATTAAATCGCCTTCAATTGTTATAATCTATTTGCATACTTATGCGAATAGATTATGACAATTGAAGGCTACTTAAGTTGATACTACTTAGTCTACTTTCGATTAGCGATGTGTCGTTCGATCATTCACAAAGATCGATATCAATCATGACCCGTTAAGAAAATGACCCGGATCATATGACCCGATCATTTGAATGATTGAATTTGCCGGCGGCGACCTATCATCGCCTCACTTCGATTTTTCGTTTCATTTCGATCATGCATTTTGTGATTGGTTACCCGTGCGAGATCGGTTCTTTGCGTCTCGCGTCGTTTCGTTAATGACTGATTTAGTTATCGCAAAAACTTTTCGAATTCTCGGTTTATATCATATGGTAGATATTTGACCTGAATTGAGATTGGTACCTACCTACTTATTATGTCTCAAGTTAGAAGTATATGTAACTTACGGTAGATAGAAAGATGACATCTTTAAAAAACTCAAGGACTTACACATTGTGTAATTACCTACTTGACTTTTTTAAATTGATTTATAAGGCTTGATATTTTTATGAACCTGTGCGAAGCCGGGGCGGGTTTTCTTGTTGGTTCGAAAATAAATTTACATAATAGGTATCTAGTACGTACAGTACGTACCTACATACTTAGATATGGTACGAAGTAGGTACTTACATATATGTAGGTAGGTACCTACTCGAAAAACAATAGCCTCCTCTCTCGGGCAATCAGATAAATCGATTATGATTATTATTCGTCAGTCAGTATAAAATCGATTCGGTTGCTAACTAGTTTTAATATGGAATGGTTTGGTAAATAATAACAGTCCACAGAATGTGGGCTACTCGCACGCATCACTTACGGACTCGCGAAAGCATGACGCAGCGTCAGCCGATCTTCACGTCATGTCGCACGCGTCTTAGTCATTTATTTCACCTATGACCTATGACCACCTATGACCCGAACATTGAAATGATCGTGTCTTTTCGTCGAGACTGTTCAGAACAATCACGCGCGGCCGATGATTGCAATCATATGAGCCGTTATAAACGCAACACTTTTTGCATTGTTCCAAGCAAGTAAAAAATCAGAGACAACTCTGATCCCAGTATTAAATAAAGCTTAGCGAGAAGAAACACCGGTTAAATGAATAAGTTCGAGTATTTCCACTCGCTATTAAAAGCGAACTTTGCGAGTGCTCAGAATATTAATACACGGGTCAGAGTTAAATTAATTTATACCTAAAGGCGAAAACACACTATGGTGCCGTGTTGTGTCGTGACCGACGGGATGCATATCGGTTTCATACATTTTAGTATGGTTAGAAACATATTATAACAGCGACACCACACACAGTGGAGTGTATAAACACACTAAAATGTCGTGAGCCGTGAGTGACGCGTTAGAAACATATCGGTTTCATACATTTAGTAGAGTTTAGAAACATTCTTTTGGGACTTGGTGTGTCGTGCGTGCGTGACTCGTGACGTGAAGCATTTCGGATTTATATATTTATGTAGTTTGGTAAAAAACACATTACCATTGTGCGTTGTGTTGTGATGCTGTAAAATGTGTTCCTATAAACATACTAAATGTATGAAACCGATATTCTTCACAATAGTGTGTTTGAACCTTAACGACTAAGCTCTGTTGTAAACGGCATACCCTGTTTCGTGATTCCAGTCGCGTTTTATTCCAAAATCCTGATCATCTGATATTTTTATGCACAAACGTGGACTTAGCTTTTTATGGTGGCTGCGATAATATTTGGCAGGTCGGCCAAATTCCTTCGATAAAGTTGTAAAATCATTTGGGTAAAATTTTCAGCGACAACGATCGATGACATAATTTTTATACAAAGTTAGAAAAAACTGGGGATCTTATGTTATGTAGAGTTTCGGAATAAGGGCGGACCTAGAAGCCAATTACTTGGGTTAGTAACCTTCGAGTAAAGCTTTTATTGTTACTTTCTATTTAAAATCAGTGCTTTCAAATAAAAATCGTACGTGTTTGACCAAACTGAAGAAACTTTTATTAGACTCCTTTGTATTCACAGTCAGTTTACGTTATTCGATGTTTTTCAGCGATATAACTGTTCATTGGACGTTCAGGATTTCAGCACTTAGAACGTTACATAGATTAGGTATCTATGAAACGTTCTAAGTCTTAGTCTAAGTCATAGTATATTCCAAACTAGCTTCCACCCGCGGTTTCGCAAGAAAATTGTTGTGCCGGTTAAAAATATCCCACAGTTCTGCGCACATTAATCCAACACCGCTGCCGCACAGAAATAAAATGTACATTTAAATATGGGCTTAAAATCGTTATCATTAGACATTTTTACAGTGAAAAAATAGCTTCCCACAAGCTTCAAACGCCCGCGAGCTATCTGTCATCTGATGCCGTTAATATAAAATGCATCTAAACATTACGAATTAAAGCCCATATTTGAATGCACATTTTTGCGCTGTGCGGTAGCGGTGCATACTTGATCTGCGACAGCCTTAAGTCCTGTCGTTCCCCAGCATACAATCTCCATATTATGACTTCATTATGATCCGATAATCCATTAGGTCTCAAAAAGGTAACAGGCAGAGAGAGATTGAGTTACTATTGCATTTTATAATATTAGTATGGATTGGTACAGAACGTCAAAAACTAAGCAATTGCGTCATCATCATCATCATCAGCCCGTATACGTCCACTGCTGAACATAGGCCTCCCCCAAACGACGCCACCAATTGCGGTCCTGAGTCGCCTCCATCCATCGACAACAATAGATCGATAGCAATTTGGGTATAAAGCCTCAAATCTGTTGCTGCAACGGAAGCTGCAATCGACAGGTTGTCAAAGTGAAGCCACAGCTTTAGAGTCGATCAGTAACCCTATTTCGATCAACAGATATTTGCGGAAATGGTCTTAAACTAGCAACGCCATTGCCAGTTCCGATCCCCGATAGCTTGTTACCGATTTCAATTTGCTAAATACGGCTCCGTTGATCAATTAAGTAGACTACCCAACCACTTTTGTTTATTTTATTACTCTTTTTTTTGCCTTGTTGTAACCTACGAATAAATAGACTTATTATTTATTCGTAGGTTGTAACAAAAAGAAATACCAATTAATTATTATTTAATTATTGAATAAAAACAAATTAGAACTAGTATTTACAATTGAAACAGTTGAGCTACCTTTTGTTCCATAATTTATTTTTAAATAGTATTAAATGAATTAGGCTATTTTTTATAGAATCTAGGCTTACCTTTAAAGTTGTAGTCCTCCTACTGCCTACAGGGTTCATGGTCGTTAACTAATTTGTAAGATCTATGAAACAACATGTACCTACGCAATAAATAATGAAACTTTTATTTTTTGCTATTTTTTTTGTTATTGTATTGTATTTAATGTATTGTTATTTTATATTTGTATTGTTATTGTTTATTATTGTGAATGAAACTATGCATTCCTTAAGAATACTTAGTTTCATTCACAATAACCTTTATTAACCAAGAAAATTTCAAACAAATTAGAACTAGTATTTTTACGATTATTTTTAGGATAAGCTGTTTTTAGTACCGAAAGTATATTTTGAAAAGTTTTTGTTCATTCAAAAACCTTTCGAAGCACATTCGGTACTAAAAAAACTTATCCTAAAAATAAACGACCATCTCACGTCTGAAGACACGTAATTTTTCCCGCAGCGTTTCCCACGTCAGGTTACGTAATGAGGATTAGCAGACCATCAATCATGCATCGGCTATAGGTGATTGTTGCCCGCACCGCCCATATGCCGTGTCACTTCACCCCCTTACGTCATGCATCAACCCTAATTACATTTTCAGAGTTTCCGATAAAAGGATTATGAAAGTTTATAATCACTGGGTCGTCAAAGACTGCTAGTTAAATAATAATATCAGTAGAATATGGTTGTAATGACAGTACAACCATATTCTTCTTTATAATAAAAAACACAAAATATCTTTGAATACACACACTTATAGGTAATTCAACCAATAAAAAAAAGTGCGACCATAAGTATTTTGTTGGGCAGCTTAGTACTTGATTCTTTTATTTACTTTCATCATGGTGTGTATATTAATTGTTGGTTGATATGCTTTATTGAATTGTTTGAGCTTGGTGTTTCATTATATTCAGAAATTTTGTTGTAATTACAAATTTTACAGTTCAACAAAGAATATCCGATGGGAATAAATGTTTTACCAATAATTAGGCAGTAATGGCTTGTGGGGCACATCACTGAGGTGATACGGGCGATCTATGAGATTTTAGGGTTTCGTACCGTAAGCCTGCTAATTTTACTCTGAGTGGACCAGTCTGCCACAGGGTTGGTACTAAATGTAAATGAGTAGAATCAATTAGCACGTTATTCTGGTTTGATAACAATTTAGTTTAAAATTTGACTTGTACCTACTACCACTTACTACTACTAGTTTACTGTTTGTACAATAGGTACAAACAGTACCTTCAGCTACTCTATTGGACTTCTTGAAGGAATTGAATGTAGAGCTTTCACGTTGAACGTTACGTCATATGGTAATAACGTCGCAAAAAAAATTAAACAGATAAAGAAACAATCAAACAAACAAAAAAAATCAGCAAGACTCCAAAATAAGTAGGTACCTACCCAATACTCATGAATTGATTAAATAGGATATATATACTGCCCTCCTAATTTAGACAACCGTAACTACTAAAAGTTTTGTTTCGAGATATTCGCGCCTAAAGTTTTTTTCTTAAAAAAGAGATATGTATGTAAGTGTCGCTGTTTTAAGAAATATTTGACTTTGATTAGTGTAGTGTGTAGACGCGATGATCCCCAAGAGAATGATTGGCATAATATCGTGATAGCGTTATTACTTTTAAATTAATGTAGCAAATAATATTTATGTTTAGCAAAATACAAATATTTAATGTGCTTATCCTGAGCATGAGCACCGTATGTCAAATAGTTACGGTTCTTATGCCTAGGAATAGATTTTACTTTGCTTATCAAACATAACTAACTTATTTTTACGGATAAACGTATATGATAGAAAAAGTAAAAATTGGTAAGTAAAACAACTCAATCTAGTCATAATATATTATTCTACTGGGACCAACATGCAAACAAGAAATTAAAGTGTTTGCAACAATAATTAATAACAAATCAAAATTTTAGTACTAGTAAAATCTTACTTTTTTAAAGTAATTTACTTATTAATGAAGTTATCAATGGCACTTTCAAAATCACTTCTCTATAAAAAAATAGGTGATAAAATCTTATACACTATATTATTATAATTAGCTCAGTCATCAGACTTACACAGCTACATAGGTACACATTACAAAATATAAAAATCAGTCTTACAGTAAGACTATAAAAAATACCAAAATGAACTACAATTCTTAATAAATTGCTTACTAGGTTCAGTAAAAGACTAAAATATTAATAGGAACTGTAACTGCTTAATGCCTTTATACCTAATTCATCTAAAATCAGACATTTTAAGGACTCAGTATTCCCTTGTTAAATCATCTACACCGGAGCTACAAGTTGGAATAAGTTGGGGTTGATTTTCCCAGAAACTCCGCCTGTTTTCTGGCATAAGTGGCACTAGTTTGTTAATGATCTCTGCTTTTCATTCTACAGTTATTCCTCTTGTTGTGACTTTTTGCATGGTTTGTGGAAAACAATGTGTTTAGGAATTTTTTTTAAGGAAATCCAAGGATGATTCAAACTCAGCACTGTGACTTGTTTTATATTTCCGAGTAAAATATCCTCTTTCTACAATCACTGCCATGATATCTTTTAAATAAGTTTGATGCACATTTTTATTAAGCTTGTGTTGTGATGAGTGATTTTTATAATTATAAAAATCAGGTAACTCCATTACTTTCACTTAGTTCTTTATTGAATTAGCCATTTGGACACAATTCACAAAGTCTTGAAAGTCATAGACTTTAGATTTCGCTTTCATAGCAAGTTCCACCTGGTGGTGAAATGAAGGTGACGGATGATGTGAGTAATTTGCTTGCGTTGAGTTACCCCCCGCCACGCCTCCCCTGCGTCGGTCCTTTGTGATGCTACGTATAACAACCGTAAGTTAGTAACCTACGGTGGTCTTGATAAGGACAGCTCTCATACAACTTGTTTTTGTCAATCGTACAAACCTGTATTTATTAAATAAGATGAAGGTAAGTTGCGATACCCTTGTATTCAGTAGTAACTTGGAACACCGAAGATTATCAACACTAGTCCTAAGCACCGTAACTAACATTACTGTTATTATGTGTAGGTTATAGTCTAGTAAAATAAAAAAAATACTTAATAAATATCCACCGTATATTACTATACGGTGCTATTCATAAGGTTACAAATATGGACGCATGGCCAAATTTATATAATCGCAATAACAAAAAGAACCGTAAGGGCTCATACGGTATTAATGTCTAGGAAAGCTATGAAAAAATTCGCAGTTACGGTGCTCATGACTAAATTAACTTCGTAAATATAGGTTTTATCAAAAATACGTCAAAGAGAACATTATAGATCTCATCACGCTAATTCCGAATCTATCGATAACTCATTTTTGATAAAAACCCTACTTACGGTTGTCTAAATTAGGAGGGCAGCATACGTATATCGAGGAAATATAGTATTTGATCCTACATTTTCACTCGAAAGTTTATGACTTGTTCTTCACAGCTGTTTGGTAAACACCCAATTGAGGTCTTCTACCAACACCTACTATAGCGATATGTAAAAGTTATCGTCATGGATAAAACATCGAACTAAAGTGAGGGTAATAAACTTGACGACGTGCAAAATTTACGTCTAGCAGACGTAAAGTTTGCACACGACGAGGCCTTATGAGCGGTTCTCGATTTTCGCATGATTTGAGAAAAAGAAAGACCAGCCAGTAATCACCAGTGGTTGTATCGGAGCTGCAAACTTTTATAGCGTCATAAACACGAGATGAAATTATATCCTAACGACCCAATAAACGAGAAAAACTCCTCCCTACTACCCGCTAAAAGGTTCAGTATCCTATTTATACTATTAGGTGTCTAAATTAGATATTTATTGAACATCCCTTTAAAAAAACACAAAGACGACTCGTGTAGGATAGGTACTCCCTTTAATCACTGAGCGAAGAGCTCTCCGAGTATGAAAGGTTCCTAATAAATTGGTTTGGAATAATTGGATTTTTCCCGCGCATCATTACATGTTATTGCTCAATACCGTTGCGTAACGGAACGACGCGATCGGAACCCTCCCGGCCCCTGTTGAATCTCGCAATTAGCATTTAATTTAGTTTTTATCCCTCATTTCATTTCGATGCTGAATAACACCGAGCGACCCTCGTCAAGAAGGCTTTAACAGGAAAATATAAAAAAAAAAACATTGTTTATTTTGTTATCTTTCTCCGCGCGGAATGCAGCTACTACTAACAACAATTACTTTAGGAAAATTAAAACCTAAAAAACATTGTGCTTTATCTCGATCGTACCCTAGCAATCAAAAAAGTACTTACCAGGTATAATTAATTAAATACTCAAGAGTAAAATAGTGCGGTATCTTACTGAACTGAACCTTTGAAATGCATGCTGAGCTTTCAAGATAAAAGCTTTTATTGATAGGTACCTACCTAGATAAAGTTCCGTGAACATTCTAAAAGAAAAGTTTAGAGACATCTAATTACTAAGAACTTCATAAAAGTTATTTTAGTTATTCATGAAATAGCTCATATAAAATAATTACCTACTACAAAGAAAACCTTTGCTAACAAACGACTTTGCTGTCTTTTCATGATTTACGAGATTCAACGTCTCTTCAAAAAGCTAAAGCATACCAGGGAGTTTGTCGTGATACTTGTTTGGTATTCTTGCTGCAACTTTACAACACAACTTCAACTTGCCACATATTTCCTTGATATCATAGAGCAGGCAAAGCATTTTTCAGTAACATTAAGTTTAGAGTTTAGAAAGTTTGAAGTTAAACGCGTCGATGTCGTAGGATCTAGAGTTAAGAGTAACTTTAGAGAGCCAATTGGGAGACTCTTAAATGAACAGCGTCTTGTTAGAGTTGCAAAATTCACTTGGACTGCATATTTACTTAGCCAAGTAAGTACTTACGTTGGCTTATACCCAGTATAAGTCGGAACGGACAGGCTTTTCATGTCATAAACTCTAATTCTGCGGGGAAAAGTTGTTGGTACGGTGCAGGTGTTCATCGTTTGTTGTACTAGAAAAGAGTTTTTTCCTACGTATTATTTAAAGTTAGGTAGATTCTGAAAGACATACTATGTAAAACTAAAAGATATAGGAGTAGAGTCTTTTGTTCCAAAATAATTTAAAACAAACACCACTCCCAAGCCCTTCTTTTACTGCCCGAGCCGTCAAACTATGGAACGATCTACCTATTGACATAAAAAAGCCACATCTCATCACACTTTTAAACGATAAGTTTACGAATATTATTTAAGTAAGTAATTAGTATGTCTCTCAAAGTCACCATTGTATTTGTTGTTATGTATTAATGTCTATTTGGTATATGTGTATTAGGATTATTTTAGTTTGTTATAGTTAGTATTAGTTTTATATTTGTAATTGGCTCCTCCATCCTTTCGTCGTCTCTTTTATGCTTTGGGTATCTGGAAGAAATCGCTTTAAACGATAAGGCCGCCAATTCTATTATGTTTTACCATACTGTTTTACATATAAGTTCTCTGAATAAAGTATTATCTATTTATCTATCTACCACCGGTGTAAAGTGCTTTTCAAAATTCCGCAAAGTAACTCGGACAAAATTTCTTATTTGAAAGGAAGACCCATTTATAAGTGTAATAGCATAAATCAATTCTTAACCACGGAGAGTTATTCAGTATGAATACAAATCATAAAGGAAGGTCTTTTTAAAATTCAACGTAGCTATGCAATTCAGTCCGCTCACAAAAAATAGGGTTTGAACGGTACTAAGATTATAAAATGGCTTTAAAAGGATATTGGAATTCGCTCTTGAGTAGGTAAACCTACGTATTGAAATTACATTAGGATTAGCATGTCATCTCATCTGTTAGAAAAAGAAGAAATATTTATCTATTTGGGCCCTGGTAATAAAATATTCGACCTACGTAATATATTTTTTTAAACTAGGTATTTTTTCTGTAGAATGTGAGTGAGCATGTGGTTAATTTAGCTACGCGTAGTGTTGCTACCACAGGTTCACGCAAATAAATTCTGATCGGCATTTTTCGGTTGAAAATAAAGCCACAATTAATTGGTTACAGGCCACCAATCAGATTAAAATATTTATCGTCACGAAAAGCAATTTACAGAGTTCGCCACAGCACAATACATGTCAGGAACAGCTTGGATCTGCAATATCTGGCTGAGGTAGGAAATGCTGGACATTTCGCGGGAAAACAATTTTTACGCTGCTTTTTTATTTTTAAATTTCGTTAGAAACATTCAAAAGTCGATCGTTGTTGCCAACCGAGAAACGTGGTTCACATCCGCACTCGAAGCGACAAAGTCGACTCTCACGCCCGCAAACTTGCCTTACATTGAATCTTAAAACTCCAAATCCTATCGCAAATAAACGAGCACAGTATACAAAAGCAAGATTTATAGTCTTTTTATTCCCTGGTGATTAAAGCTTCTTCAAGTTCCGTTGCAAATTGACATCTTATAAAACAGTTAAAAAGACACAGTTGGCGATGTTTCGATTAACGGAGATGGGGATAAAGAGGTTGTTTAACTGCCTATCGGCGTGATTTGTATCGATCGTTTATAAATTGGTTCATTTAGGTATAAACAAGATTAGTGGGTGTGCTCTAAGTAACCTCGCAGTGAGCCGGAGAGTTTGAAACGCCTCCGAGCGCAGTGGGTAGCGCCAGCGACGCTCCTATTTATCTCGACTAGATAATTCCCGCTGAACTGACGCGGGATGAGGGTAAACATCTTGACGTGATTAATAGTAATCCTCAGTAGTTTAATAGTGTAGGATTTTGTTGTTTGAATAATATTATCTAAAACAGAGTTAATTCGCCGATCCCGCGAGCCAGTCCCGTCCATTGGTCATTTATTTTAGTTACGCTGAAAGTTAGCGTAGTTTTTAAAACGCCATAAAAGGAGAGCCGTGAGCGCTAGTTCGTGGGTAAGAGGTCAAACAATACGCTCGGTTATATTTTGAAAGCTGGGAGTTGGTATTGTTTTAATGTTCACGTAGGTACCTGCGGTAGCTGTGTATATTTGCAGACCGTGAATTGCCGCGCACCTGCCTCGAACTCCACTAGTTTGTCACAGTTCGGGCCGCTGTTGTTTCAAGTTCTTTGATTTTAAACTTACGTGCCACTTGTCTTTCAATAAGGTGTCTAATTAGCTCTTGCAAACTTTTCCTCTTCAGTTACAGAACTGGTTAATTACGGTGTTTAAGATTGATGTTGCTGCTACGCATTTTGTTATTGTAAATAGGTTGGTAGGGACAACTAAAATATAAGTTCTTAAATATCTTAATATCTTTATTGACAAAGAAAATTACAATTCAATAATAAAAACAAATTAGAACTAGTATTTACAATTGAAACAATTAAGCTAACTGCAGACTGTTGCAAACAAAAAATATAAATATCTTAATAAAGTATCTATAAGTATCTATCTTTGACCCGAGAGCGGGCGGGTATCTGGCGCAGCGCATCAGCATTGCTATACAGCGGGGCAATGCAGCCATGGATCAGTTGAGCTACCTGTAGATTGTTTGCAACAGTCTGCAGTTAGCTTAATTGTTTCAATTGTAAATAATAGTTCTAATTTGTTTTTATTTTTTATTTTTAAAAGTATCTTAAAAACATACTCATATACTGCAAAACAGTTAGGTACCATTTTAGTTTCATGTTATGCCAAGCAACCAAAACCTGTATATTATCTCAGTGTGCTTATGATAGCACCAAGTATTGCCTTTTCGAAAGTTTGCATTTCGAGTGCCAAAGAGCCGAAAAGTAATCAACACCAATTATTTTACCGTATCTACATAAATAAGAACTGTAACTGTTATATCAAGTCGAATAAAAAAACAGGAATTTAACAAAAAAAATTAATGCTCTGACCCAGAGCTCCCATAAAGGCAACCAGTGAAGGCAACAGAAGCCAACCATAGATGGGTGCAACCGCAATCGGTTCGCGGTAAAGCTGACTGCGGTCTGTGCTACAGACGCGCCTACAGATATCACCTGAAAGAAAATCGGTTTAAAATCCGTGTCTTTTTTGGGAGTATTTTATTTTGTACCTACATATTTGAAAAATAAATTGAGATTACGATGGTGAGGTCTGGTTTAGGGGTGACTCTCCTTAGATTCATTGACTAGATCCGGATTGGATCTACTAAGATGTGTATTTCTCATTAGATCCAGTTTTGAAGGTGCGGATCTATAGCGAGCTTTCTCTCTCAGTAGATCCGTTGGGTATATCCAAGGACGATCTATTGAGTAATGCATTTCTCATTAGATCTAAGTAGTTTTATCGATCAGGTATCTGCCGCCTCCTCCTTACCACACCTACCTTACCTTGATCGATGATTGGAATAGAATTTTTGTTTAACTTGTTTTTTCATAATTAACTAATGTGGTCTTCGACGATATACGTACCTATAGTGGTAGCGGTGGTACCTAGTACCTAAATCAAGCAGAATCACTTTCACAAAAACTGCATTCTGTTTGATTTCTATTTTCGAAGAACTACACTTATGTAAGTATTTCTGCTTGTCTACGTCCTAACTCCATAATAAAATTAAATAATTGATTTGTTTAGGAACAACGATGACTTATCTTGTGAATTATTAATTAGGGGATTGAACTTAGGTATTTACAAAGTTTCTTGTTTCCGTAAGCTTGAATATGTCCCAAAAGGGTAGCTAACTAGTCCAGCAAGAAGGTATTTCTCACACGAGAACTGCTTCAAAATTATTGAAATATAAAAGCATCGATAAATAAGTAGCTAGATTTGTTTTAATAGAACGGCTTTTGTAGAGGTTTCAGCTCACCTACATGAATTCGATTTAGGTTTCATCTCTGTTTATCACAGATTTTAGATGTTAATTGGCACGGCTATTACGACTAAATACTCAACACATTGAGACAAGTGGGTGGTGGTGTGCCTATAGTGTCACTATCTTTTGCACACAGCATCACACGCGTTGTTTCCAGATTGAAAAGTAGCAATAGTTACGTTATTCCAATCCAAGTCCACAAACAAATAAGGTAAAACTAGAAATTAAGGTAATTTCTATCCCATTTCGGATATTTCGGTCCCGTGGGATTTATGGGATAAAAACATCGATCAAGGAGGTTTCCGCCGCCTCCCCCGTAGACTTTACAAAAATTACACTCAAAATTGTCTACGAAATTGTTTGACGCAGACAGTTTGCGCAGAGGCGTGACAAGTTCGTGCATACGGAAGAAGAGATCAATGGAGTCGAATTTATTTTATTTTAATTATAAGATAGATAGAAGATAGAATAGCATTGCCGTTTCGCATTGTATCGCGGTCACCACTCGAGAACCTTTACCCCCCCACGGTTATCGGTTCTGCGAAGTACATAGGATAATACATGTATAATAGGGCCTGCCTATCACCACTTCAGCCTACTATTTCTGAGAGCTATGTCGGTTACTTAGGTTCTTCTACGGATTTCCGTATTCCGGAAACTCCGAGCATAGCTCTCTCCATAGCTCGCTGAGCGAGTCTATGCACGAGGCCTATAGTCAGCGACTTCGTCTCGGATCCGTCATCACTGGTAACACACATTGGTGTGTTACCAGTGATAATGATCAACAACTTCGATAACATCGTTCCCAACATAGACCGGTAATGGTGCGACATAAGCGTTAGACATGATATTTGTCTTACCCATGTTCATTTTTAAACCCACTTGTCGGGAAACGGTGGTGAGGTCTGTGAGCATGTTGCTAGGTCTTTCAGCGATTCTGCCACGACTATATCGTCGTCAAACCGAAGGTGAGTGATGTTATCGCCGTTGATATTACCTATTACTTATCATATTTAAATACATTTGGTTCCTTCTAATCTATCTATACATATAGAATGCTTTGTCCTGAATGACTGACTGACGGATCAACGCACAGCCTAAACCGCTGATTGTAGAGACCTGAAACTTGGAGGGTGTGTTCTTTGTATGAAGTAGGCATCCGTTAAGCCGATAAGAAAGGATTTTCTGAAACACTACCTCTAAGGGGGTGAAAAGGGGGCAAAGCTTGTATGGGACAACGTGATTCCTTGGTTCAATCTACTTACTTAAACCTTTTTTAACAGAATTGATAGAAGACGTGTTACGTATTTTATTGAAATTCATCCCGTTAATATAACCTACTACCGTTAACACAACAATCTACAGAAAGCTCTTTTGGCATAAAGTGCTTTGTCCTGAATGACAGACTGACAGATTTACTTTAGAATCCAAACTAATATTATAATTTCGAAACCGTCTGTCTGTTTGTCTATCTGTCTGTCTGTATGTTACCTCTTCACGCCTAAACGGCTGAACGGATCTTAATGAAATTTCGCATTGAGATAGATGGTATCCCGGGGACGGACATAGGCTACTGTCTATCTCGGAAAAGAGCGTGCGAAGCCGCGGGCAGCAGCTAGTTAATAATAGAATTAATAAAAATATTTTATTTCGGACAACTAATAGTTAGGTATGTAGGTAGTTAGTGTAGTCACAGAACTGTTTCTGTGTACTAAACAAATAATTATACTGCAACAATAACAGAAAAAATTTCAAAATCAAAATTACTATTGCTATTATTTTATACTTAAATGTTTGAACTAGTAATAATTGCAAACTAGTCTTTTTATAATAAGTAAACTAAATGCACAAAAACCATAATATAAAAATAAATATAAAACAATAGCGTATAATTTATTCTATTCTATTCATGATTTAGAACAAACAACATTTAGAACGAACAATTTAGAACAAAGTCAAAATCGTAACATAGGCTAACCAATAAAATAATATCATAGCTGATTTCTTGAGGATAGGGCGAATAGACACATTACAGTGGTAAAAAATGCATTAAAACTTTACTGAAAATAGGAAATACCTTTTTTGTGTCGTAGACGAGTGATTTTTGCAATTCTACCAGGCATGCATCCTCTCCAAGCGCTAACATGACACTAGTTGAAATCGTAGACCAACATATCAAATGGTCAATCTTTTGATACACGGTTTCAGGGTGCGCATTGTGAATCTATAGTGGGCCGAGCGGACAATCGAAGGATATATAGTAGCATTTGTTTCATTCTATTTGTGTTAGACCTACCTACGTCTATGCAAATTCATCTATTTCAGTAGTTTACTGAACGGGTCGAGCTGAGATGGCGTGAAGATGTAACAAGCGTACCTACATCCAACTATCCAAACTTTCACATTTATAGTGTTAATGTGATAGTGTAACAACAAAACTTACATACAGGTATAAATTATACGATATACTTAGATATAAAATATTACTCTGTGTAATATTTTGTATTTTGAATAAAGGCAAGGGACCAATAATCTCGCCTATGTCTATCGCCATTTCAGTTTAAGTTTAAAATTACTGGCTGGTGCAGTTATCAGTACTTCTTAGTAAACTTCGGCTCTAATACAAACTAGACGCTCTTAGGTATAATTATAAAATAGAGGCTTTGAGATGCTTAGGTTACGCGACTAATATAAGTACAAACTTAAGTTTATTAATTTAAGTTTGTATATATACAGGGTGTTCCGAAACTCAATGTCAAGCCGAAAACGCAGGACAGGTGGGTTCATGGCGACCCAGAAAAACCATAAAATTATGGGTCTAGGTGTGGAACGGTTTTGATTATAGGTATTATTTCAGACAGTAAATGTTTTCAAATTATTTTAATTAGAAAAGTGTAACGTATGATACCATTTTGAAATTTAAGATAACTGCGCCAACTTTTAACATAACATGCCGGCCTATCTTAGTGGATTTTTTTTTCAGTATGAAGGGTCAAATTAACCGATTGAAAACCATTTAGGCAAAAAAATTAACTAAACTATATATTTTTTTCAAAAAATGGGGTCATCATGTTTTAATTTTACACTTCAATAAATAAATATGTTATTTGAGTTTGTAAAACAAAAATAAAAATCACAAAATATTGACATCTGTAGTCACAGCATAGAAAAGTTTGACGCCGGGCAGAAAATTTTTGATTTTCAGGAGAAAGCCTATAACTCAAAAACCATTGGAGATAGACCCATAATTTTATGGTTTTTCTGGGTCGCCATGAACCCACCTGTCCTGCGTTTTCGGCTTGACGTTGAGTTTCGGGACACCCTGTATATATATATTAGATGATATACTGGAAGTTTTGGATTATTCCCGTTGTCCACCACCGAGATATCAACAGGGAGAGACTTGGATTTTTGTACAAAAACGTGAAATTGCCCCCGGGGGTAATGGCTAGTCTCCTTTCTCTCCTTACTTACTTTAATTTACAAAGAAGTCACCAATTTCTCTAGGTATGGCTTATACTGGGTGTCCCCCAAATAACTGCAATCCCCAAAGTGGTTGAAACCAACTCTATACAAATAAAACAAGACACACCTATCCTGTGTGTCTTGTTTTTTAACTATTTGTTATTGTATTATTCGGTCAGGAGGCTTAAAAACAAAACTGTGAATTGTGTGGTACAAAATCCATTTTATTAGAAAAAACATACCTTAACCCTACAAGAACCCGAAACGCTTCGTTAGCGCGATCTAGAGCTCGGTCAAAATAAACAGCGACATCTAGTTTTGCGCGCCTCGGCAAAGTTTACAAAGTGAACTAGACAGTTATAAATAAATTTCTTTCTATTTTATCTATTTTGTCTTTATATATAAATACCTATTGAAACAATTGAAACAATTGTTTCAAAACAATTGTTTCAATATACCTACATATATAGGTACCATATGGCTACTTTTTCAAATAATGAAAAAGTAGCTATGGCTACTTTTTCATTATTTGATATATGGCTACTTTTTCAAATAATGAAAAAGTAGCCATGCAGCACCAATTCCTCACTGAATGGCTGCCATTTGAAATTTTGCGCTCAAACTACGTACTCAATTCGTCACAAAATTTCAAACGATCACTTTTTCAAACAAAATCGTCGATTAATTTTTATTTAGTTTTACCTGTTTTGGGGTCTGCAGTTTTTCGGGAGACACCCTTAATAAACGCTTTCATTACATTACATTTTAAAATTGCAAGAATAAAAGATACATACCTCTAGATCTCCAACTTAATTATGCTTCATAAAAGGTAAATCACTTGGACAGATGCCGCTGGAGGGGTGGAGTGTATCGTGAAACAAACACTTTGACCTCAACGACGCGACGTGAGCTCGTATGTTGGCCCGGGCCAAACCTGCCTACCTGCTAATTACGGACAACTTCAGCTACCTGCCGTGCCTTTAGACACATATACCTACAGTAGGTACAGTCGCCGCCAATAATGTAAGTATTTAACCGCCTATTAGTACAGAATTAATTCCAATTACCTACAATCAGTCAGTCAGTCAATCTGTTATATACATTATAATTAAAACAAACATAAAATATAGGCTAATATTATGTCAAGTGAGAAATAAAAAGCGCCATAAAGTGTTGAACAGATGAAGACTTCAACAACCCGTGTTTGTTGTTCCAAACTCACAAAATGACAGAAACCGATGAACCACACCATTTCCTAAAGCCGCTAAGCCCGCAAGATAACAGAAACCGCTGAACAAATACGAAGTGAATAAAAGTGGTAAATACGCTCGTGATATAAAAGAAGAGCCACCTATTCTACACTTTTTTGTTCTCTTATTAAGAGGGCGCAATACGCGCCATTTTGTGAAAAGGATAGGCATAGGATTTCGCGTTCATAGGAGCGGGACAGAGCATACGTCTTTGAAGCGGCGTAAGTGCATAAATCAAGTTTTTGCTTAATTACAAGAAAACTACACAACTTATGAAGAAACTGCTTCAAGGAACCAAATAATTATTAATAATCTACGAATCAAAACATAAATAATTTCAATAGACCACAGGGTTCTCGAGATCTCGACCAAACTATGTGCGAAACAGTGCACTTTCATGTTTTTTTATCGTATTTTTTTTTCGCAATTGTGTTTTCACCTTCAAGGAACCAAAGAAAAAAATTTGAATTTTATGTTGAGTTTTATACCACGGGGATCCCGTAAGTACTGAGAACTCGGCCTAGTTTGACAACCAAAGCTGCTAAGCTCGCCTCTTAATTACTATTCAATTTAAATTTAATTTTAATGTTTCTATTTCAATCCAATTTTGTTCGTTACCTTTTTTAACTTAACTTTTGTAACAAAACACGAGTACCCTTACCCTTGTCAAGTAGTAGGTACCATAATCGAGGGTAGAAAAGATTATTAATCTTTTGAAATATATCTTACGAATACTTTATAACAAATACATTTTTTGTACTAATGAATAATATCTGTTTGTGTATCTGTAGTGAACACCGTTTATTCAGAGTCACATAAATTTTCTAAAAAAATATCAGAGGGTTTAAAAAACTGCCATCCACGACACGATGTACACTTTCTCATTGGTTTCCTATTTTTTTTATACAACATTTTAATAATAATAATACTTACCAGAAACAAGGCGATGGCACTGCATTGTAGCACAGCCACACTCTCTAAAGTATCCTTCGTAGATGTATTTATTTAAAATGCAATGAACATATAAAAGGACGATGATAGCAGCTGGGACGTATGTTTTCGACCCCAATTACTTTCATTCACTTCCGTCGCATCGTCATTTGTTGGAAACATTAATCAAAAATTATTTAGGGCGGTTTTATCGCTAAAATTTTCGCGGACAATGTGGTACAGCACTAGTATATTGAGTTTTATTTTTAAGGAATTCGCATTATTTAGAGGATAATCATACAAAATATAAACATACCTACTTACTGAGAGCACAGCAAATATAATTCAAAAAACTAACACAAGAGGCGTAGTAAAATTTTTCGTGAAACTGCTAATTAACAGATGGAGCGACAATTCCTGGTGATTTACACCTTTTGTAGCTCAACACTGAATAATTGAGCACCTTGGCATATTGTGCCTGGATGATTTCAACTGGAAATAACAGCATTATTACGAAATTATGCAGAATTAAAGAAAAAATCATATTTTTATGAAAATTATTGTTTGTTTTGATCAAGGATATTTTGACACGTCAAAATTTGCGTCAAATTGTTGGTTGCCTAGAGGCGGTGTCATTATAGAACATTCTATGTACTTCCGGTCCAGTCTAGATTTACTTCGTCCGATCCGAGCTTAATACTTATGTTACCGTTAAACCTCATACTTTTGTTATTCATACTTGACCTTGTTTTGCTCGACTACGCTTCATTACTTAGTGCAATGTATTTACTGTTTGTAACTTTGAATCAGAATTGCTGTAATCGAGCAAAAAAGGTCAAGCTTGAGTAATATGACAATTGACTTTGACTTAGGTTATATCTTGACATTGACGTTAAAATTTCCGTCGTCGATCGACTCGGCTTTTGGCGAGAGCCAAAAAGTTGCATGACTTTTTATAGTACCATATGGGAAACGAAATGCCCAGTCTCCCCGGATGGTCCATTCAAAGGGAATGGGAGATTTTACCGTAATCGCACAGCAGGCCTTGGTGAGGTTTAGCGGTTTCTGTTGCTACGTGTAGTTACACGGGATTCTGGGGTCTTCATCCGTTCAACGCTTTTTGGCGGTGACTGTACCTCACCTACACGTGAGTGTCCACTCTAAATTAATTTGTAAGAATGTTCGTACTTATTTTCAGCTGGACTAGCATGACTGTTAATTTAGTCCGAGTTGAGCACGGACGAAGTCGCAAAATTAAGATTTTAATTTTCTAGTAAATTTTTCAGAAAAATTAGTTTTGTTTAATTTTTCTCAGAACATAAGCTAAATTATTTCTATGTTACCACGTTCTTTAAATTGAATAAATAAATAATGCTGGACAACATACACAGCATCATCTAGCCTACAGATAACTGTACTACCTACATATATAGATAGATATTTTTATAACATATACAAAACACCCTATATTAGTCTACACTTGTAGTAATTAGTCCACTAACCAAATCAAATCAAAAAATATTTATTTCCATAAATAAAATAAATTTACAATTAGAAAAGTAAAAAAACTACTATAATATTTATTATAAGTAGGCTGATGATAATGATGATATAAAATACCCAGAACACCCGGAGAAAAATTATGTAAATCATGAAAAACTTATTTATTTTTTGATGATTAAAGAAAAATTATGTAATAAATGTTTGTATAGGTTACCTTATACAAACATTTATCCCGAGGCCAGAATCGAACCCGCAACTTCCTGCGTCATATGCGGCCCTTAGCTCGCTGCACCACAGAGGTCGTCATGTAAAGTATGTACATTTGTATATCAGGTATACTACCTAGGTAGGTACCTATAACCAGTTGGTCACGTTTTCACAAACATCGTTTACTAAAAGCGAATGTATAAAACTATAGTATAAACAAGATAAGTACGGACGAGCTTAATTTTTGTCCTCCCCTATCTATTGTTGTTCCTATTGTACCACTCCTTTGTATCCTATCCTATCGATAGAATCGCATTTTCGTTGTTTCTAGATTACTTAATTGAAAAAATTGAGATCTTGGATGCGATCTGCAAGGATTTGTTCCATTATACGTTTCTTTTCTACTTTTAGAAAAGCAGCAAACCCTCGTCAAGCCGGATTTGTTAAAAAGAGTACAATTTGTTTTTATGCTTTGTTGTGGTTCTTGATCAAGATAGGATTTGAGTTTGGCAATATGTAATGTCTTTATTTTTTTTTTTTGTAACGCTCAAAATATTTAACTTCTTATGCTCGTATTTGTTAATAATACCTAAATAATACAACAAACAATAAAAAAGTGGAAACCGGGAAATTCGATCGATTACTAAAAACATTCCTAAATTTCATTTTATTGCGTTTATTTCCACAGTAGGTATTATATATACACTTAATGTGGTTGTTTACTAAATTTAAATAGGACAATCACATTTAAAACACAATTTATTATTACAAATGGAAAAATGAAGCACCTGATGGGATTGTACGCAGAAAGAAAAAACAGACAGACAGTGATTCCTATAGGTATGTACAATAAAATAAAAGTTATATTAAAATAATACTCGTATTTAATCTGGTTTATTAAAGTATTATCTTAATCACGCCATCAAATGAACGTAGTTATGTCGCAGAATAACTACCTATATAGTACTGTAAAGAAAACAGAAAAGATTCGTGACATCTACCAAATCAAGATTATCCCTTACGAAGGGTCCCTTATCCTGTTAAAAGTCAGTATACCTCCAGATGACTTGTCAAAACACAAACCCAAATTAGAGGCTTTTATGTTGACAAATCTCCCATGAAAAGGGTTGCCCTCAAGCAAAAGGCACTAGAATCTAAATAACGCTGTACAAGTTACCCCTTCTCCGAATGTCATGAAAAAAACATGGGTTTTGTAGTTGCTAGCGGCTTTATCAGCGTTTGTCAGTTAAATATTGAAGACTAGCTCCTACCGGCGGCTTCGCACGCACTTTTCCTGCAGCATTAATGTTCTATCTCCCGACAATCTATATCCCTGCAAAATTTAAATAAGAACTATTCAGGCGTTTTTGCGTTTTGCGTAACAGAAAGACAGAGTTACTTTTGAATTTACAATAATGGATCCAACTTTCTAGATAGGTAGGCAGTAGATCTTTGGTGGAACTTAATAAATTTCTAGTAGGTAATGTACCTACTTATGAAAGCACTGTAAACTCAAATCTGTTTAAACATTAAAATTGGCGCTATGGGTCCTATTTTGATTTTACCTAATAACATAAATAACGAAATTACGTTGAATCAAATATGCTGCTTGCATCCAATACGCTCACATCAAAAGGTTTCTAAACTAGAATGGATCATGTTCACAGCACTGGTTATCTACTTAGGATAGGGTACGTGGTCGAAACGTTACATTGCGCTCCAAAACGCAAATCGAGGATGCGAAGTGCATGTTAAATGAGTAACGTTAGGCACATGACTGTATATCCGTTTCACCGAACTGCCATTACATAAAACTACTCGACTGCGTACATATTCAGATGGTAGAGCGAAAAGCAAAATTTACTAAAGTCTCTCGTCTATTGAAATATGTAGGGGCTTAAGAACTTTGCTCGAAGAAAAAACTTCTGCCGATATGAAAATTTCTCAAGAGACATAGATATTGGGCCAAAAAATCCAGCCGAAGGCAGCTTCATAAAGACTAAGTCAGCCAGAAGAAGATAAGAAAGTTGCGAGTGGGCCGCGTCGCTGCCACTTGCGATAAACTCCGAATATCCATCATACTTAATTACCTCACTCTTTTAACAGTTTAGAAGCTCGTCGGGAAGAATTAACGGGTGCTTGTCCGTGGCGACATGCCGCTGTTTCAGCGTTTCCTTCCCTGATACCTGCATTATTTAACTTTTGCAGAGCCATGGCTTGCCCACAATGTTGTAGTTTTTTAACCCACGACAAAGAAAAGGGGTGTTATTTATAAGCCTGGTGTGGTATTTGTTTCGTGTCGCGTCATCCATCATCGTAGCTCCCAAACGGAGGAACCAATTTGGGTATATTTTTTGTTGTTGTTTTAATGGTGACTTGATAGAGGGTTCTTAATTACCTATGTTTGAAGAAAATTGGAGTAGCCGTTCAAAGTTATGGGGGTAAAATTTTTGTCGGGGTTTTTTGAATTAGGTATTGTCAAATTAGCTTGTTCTAAGGTTTTCGATTGATTTTATTACGTTAATTTTAAAATGTTTTTATAGTCGTTTATAAAACTGCACATGATTACGCAGCAATGGGGTTTTACAACGGCATCAGAGTCCGTGAATCACACACGGTTGAATTAGCCCAGGTATCGCGCGGCCAAAGATGGATGACGCGTCGAGTGACTCCACGCGAATTGAATTTGGCCAACTACCAATTTTGGGAAGTGATAAAATGCGTATGATATAAATTTAACGAATTAAATACTGCTCTCCCCGCTCTACCTTATCTATCCACGGCTTAAAGCGGGCTAGTTTGTGCATAAGCACAAACTAAACAAGTTAAGTATAAACTTAGTATTATTATATATTCTCTGCTTATACGAAACTCACACCAGTTTCTTATGAACCCAAATTAGCCCACGTACTAGTTAGGTTCTAACCTAACGTAGGTATGCAAACTAAACTAGCCAGCCTTACTGACTACAAGGTAAGTGAGCTTAATTTATAATTCCTGTTCTCTTCCCTTCAAACAGCCTCACTAAGCCTATTACCCGCTGCGACACATTGGTACCTACTGGTCGTTTTACATTAAATATTTAGCTGAATGTGTGAGTTAGAATAGTTAGAACGTTAATGAGAAAGATAAATATCTGAGCCCCGAGTTTGGTTACCTACTCAATAGTATCAAAACGTTCTCCATTTTATATGGGATTTGGTACAGCGCCTCTACCGTGCAGACATGCAACTACGCAAATCCCATACAAAAATGGAACGTTTCGATAACTTCTCGATTCTATCGAGTCACCAAACTGGTATCTGGTTTATAACTTTACTTCTCTAGGTAATTTAAACATCCATTAGAACAATTTCACAATTTTCTTATTCTTAAATCCCCAGTGACAAATCACCGAGAGTCCAAGAGTCAGTTCGAAAAAAACAAGACGATATTAAAGCATCCGGTCATCTCTATTCCGTAGAAGTTTCACAATCCATCACTCGTAATTGCTTTCATCCCATCTCTTTGATTATTACTTGCTCATCATCGCGATTTTACTGTATCTACGACTTTGATCGAGTGCCTTTTTGGTAGTCTTAGTACCAATATTGAAAATCATAGTAATAATAACAACAGGAAGTTCCGACATTAAGTTTTTAGCCAATTAAGCACCCACGCAGGTGCCTGATTGGCTACAGATTGTTAAGTCCCTATTAATACAATTGCCTACATACTCATTTGGTCAATTGTCAGCGCATGAGAGGCTCTAGTGTCATCAGTCAAAGCATTTAGGTAGGTACCTACCTAAATAATAATTCTACCTATGATAATATACCTAATATAATATATGTATGCTGGACAATCCACACAGCATCATCTTGCCCCAAAGTAAGCTGAGCTTGTGTTATGGGTACTAGATAACTGATATACTTAATACAATACATTACATAGATAGATATTTTTTATTAATGTAGAAAATATATATGACGGAGAAAGAGCCTCCGTAGGCTTATTAAAAAGGGTGACGTCAGCAGCGCTGACGTCACTATCATCCTCGTCTTGCTTGGTGGGGATCCATTGGAAAAATGACATGAAGTTGGTGTGGCAATAGCATTTATTCCATAGCAGAGGTCCATTCCGTACGACGACTTGAGAAAGAGTGAATTCTAGCTCGGCGGCCGACGGCCGTATTTATATCAAAGCTTAGCCCCACGTCGAACGGTTACGAGCGCTTAACTCAATTCTATGATTCGATTAAGTGGTTTAACAATCATAACTCTCAAAACTAGATTTTCATATTGAAATAACGTCTTTCTTATATGTCGGATATATAATAAATATTATTTTTAATTTGATATCTACCTTTTAGTTAGTTGCATTTTACATGAAATACCACAAACAAAATAATGGGAGTTGATCCGAATGGTAGTAATTCCGAACCCCGTGAAGCTTTATTTATTCTACGATTCAGCAGGAGGTCTATGGGTTTGTTTCCCTTGTGAAAATACGTACATACTTTATCATTGACTTCAATGACCCTACACAATCAGTCTGAAAAACACGTTGCTTTAGTAGGAATTCGTCGAGTTCAGACGAGCATCCGTCAGGCGAGAGAGGCGAAAACACAAACTTTGAGAGATAACCCGATTCCCTAACGAGTAGTGCACGGGTGACAGCGCCGCCGCGCCGGTCACGTTGCGCTGCAATTTATACTTCTGCTGAACAGACGGACAAATCAAATTGAGAAAAATCATAGGGTGGTGGAGTTCATTTTTTGGGGCAGTTCCCAAGATAGTGTTTTGGTCCTAGGCTAATTTCTATACTTTGTGAGTAGTTAGGTCATTGCAACATTTTTCTAAGAAAAGAGTTTGAATGTTTTATTCATTCGGTTTTGTTTGTAGTTGGTATGATTTAAATAAGCTAACAACACTTTTTATTTTTTATTCTATGTTCCTTTGTCCTTTGAATCTGAATAGAATAAATCAATCTGAATCTGAAACTTATGTTCAGTCATTCAAAGCCATTTACATAGGTAACCATTAAGTAATTAGGCATTCACATTCAAATCCACGCAGGACCACACAGCAACACAACTCAAAACTATTTCTAGAGCTTTGAACATAGTGGAATTCTATTGAAGCGTTATCTGGTGCACGCAGCGGTCGCAGTTTAGGACTTAACGAATTATCTGGCCAGCTGTCAGCCGGTATGAAAGCCAATTGTGAACAATGGTCTGTTGAATTTATAATCATGTGCCGACAGAGTGCCACCCACCGGCCCGTGACCATCATACAATAGATTAGACCATACCATTGTCTGAAAGTGGGTTTAGCAATATGGCCTCTTTAGGTATAGCCGCCCCGTGATGTTGTCGCAGATCAAAATGGCGGATATCTGGTATAATTATCGCAGGGGTGACCACGTCTTAGTTCTCCTTACTGGGTTTCGTATGTTGAATCGAAGCTATAAAGTAAACGGACGGAAACCAGCACTTAAAATAAAACCATAGCATTATTTCAGCGCAAACTAAAAATAAAATCTACTAAACGAATTCTGAAAACTATTAGGAAAGTAAGTAACTTTTAAACGGGAACGTACAATTTAATCTTCAATTTCCTGACCGGAGCGCGGTCTAATTGAACTTTGCAGTTTATTGGGGGCATTTCGGGCTATAATCTGCACTTTATCATCGAGTATCTTCCGACGCCATCGACGCAGAAGTTATGGCGGGAATCCATTCATTTCAGGACTATTTTTTACATTCAAGTAAAATATTTTTAAAGCATGTAAACAGAAGTTCGGAATCGGAACGGGATTATTTGAACGGTTTTGGTGAAAACCATTTCGTATAGGTTGACGCTGACTAACATTTTTTTATTCAATGGAAATAAAAAGTAGAAGCATTGACAAACAAAACGTAATAAAACTAAACGTACACCTACAAATTGCTTTTACTTACGTATACAATTACTCCTCATTATAGCTTTAGTCAACTTAGAATCCTCCAAGGGTAAAAAAGGTTGAATAAACAGATACAAAAAGAATAAGTATAAACCCTTTGGCCCCTCGGTTTGTCCCTATTTTGTTTGTATTGGAAGATAATAGGACAGCTAAAACCGAACACATTTTAGTTAAAGAAAAGACCTAGTAATGGCAAACTGGTACCTACTATTTGTACTGTATTGATGAATAAACTGAGTTAAAAGATAAGCTTTCTCCCAGTGTAAAAACGCAAGGTTTTTAACAAGAAAGCTGTTGCCGCCCCGCAGAGCCGTTGCAGACAAGTTTGCTGGCGTAGCACTTCGAAGCGGTCCGTAGCAGTTCGTAGCATTTCGTAGCAATTGTAGAGCAATTGTATGGTTCGGCGAAACCGCTGCACTGAAGGGAATTTACTTCAAGGATGAATTAGGATTTCAATGTTGGTGTTACGTTTCCTTTTGCATGTCGAATTCACTTTGTAGCTATTGCAGACAGTAGCAGATGCGGGGTCTGAAAACATTCGTAGCAAAGAGACTGCATAATTTGTTTTTCCGTAAGTTAGGTACTACGAAAGACAGTAGGTACCTATTTTGCGAATCTGTTTAAATGTGGGCTAGTAGCAATTTATGGAACTAAGAATACGAAATCTTAGTTTAAACTAGGTAGATTAAACGAAATATTCTCGGGCATACTAATGTGTAGGTAGCGGTAGATGTGTGCTACTTGATAACTCGAGGTTCGTGTTATCAGGTGAATGACACACACGACGATGTCGGTCCTACCTAGAGCTAAAAATACGACAAGCACTTGGGTCCCAATAAAATGGAAAATTGTTTTTGTCCAGCGTAAAATGTAAAATATGTCAAGCAAATAGGTACGCATTGCGTATTTTGACCTATTTGCGATTCTGCGAACTCAACTCAATATAACTATTGAAAAAAGTAACTTATATTGATTCTCCCGTTACCTATGCTTTTGCTGTATGATAAAAAATGTGAGCTATTGTATATTGAACCTACGTGTAAAACTCTGTTGGTTGGAAATAAAAGTGACTAACTCAGACACTACAGATTCAGCTTAATTTATGCGTAAACATAGTCATACGAGGTTTGGCTATAGATAAGGGTTGTGCATATGAGACTAGTAATAAATAACAAATGTGAAGTGCTCCCAAATGAAAGGAGCCCTGAGGGGCTCGTACCGTAAATACACAATTTGCAAAATTACATTTCTTTTAGAGCTATTCCTTTTTACTAAAATTCGCAGGACGAATTATCTAGATGAATTTGTTTGGGGCAAGGTAAAACGTAGGTAATCTCTTTTTATGGGACAAAATAACAAGTCCAATCAAAATACAATAATCAAAGGGGTTTTAAGAATTCTTTAACTCATATTTCAGCTTACCTAACCATGGAACTCGAAGATTATTATTAAAATTACGAACGAACTACCTACTGACATAAAAGCAGAAATTCAAGCGTTCTGAACCGGATTTGGGAAATGGAACACTTATTTCTGCCTCGCTGAGCACATGCGAATAACTACAAAACAATCGAATTTATCATAAGTTATAAAAACAATTTGTTGTCCCAAAACTTACACAATAGACCGTACGTGATTTACGCAAAGAAAACTTGACCATTTAGTTAGAATCGAGGGTTCGGAGAATCGTTGGATCGGAAACACACACGGCCTAGCCTGTGCGCCGGATATTGGCCGGTCCCACATGGATTGACGGTTTCTTTACTTGACCACCCAGAGATAGGATACAGGATGAAAGGAACCTTTTAGTACAGAATAAATAAATCGGCCAGAAGAAGTGAAGGTAGACAGGTCACGGTGGGTCCAGACACGGGCTTTTAATTTCCCACGTCGAAGGATACGAGTTTACTTGCCTCAGTACATAAGTATATACTACGTGTATGGAGGTACCTCCATAATATTGTGAGGCAAATAAACGTCGTTGTGAGGTAAAATACAGTTATTATGGTTGAGCAAATATTTAGAACCAACCTATAACGAAAACCAACGTTTAAGCTTAGTATATTAGGAACTAAGTAGGTAGATAGGTACCTATTGAATTATTTAGTATGATTGAATAAACTTCCTTTACCTTCATCAAGAATGGTTTTATTATTCTATCTCCCTCCTGCCTATAACCGAATTTCATTACCAAATAAGGGTAGATCATAGATTAACAGGCACTCAAGAGCCCTAGTTCACAAATCGGATTTGAGTACGAGGGACGCCTTTTAATGTCAGGGTTCGGCATAGCTCTTCCATATTTTTCGATTGCCGTAAAGATGTCATAAAGTTTCCCTTCGGAGGAGATAAGAAAGTTATATGGATGGGAGGCCCTTACGGCCCACCTAACTCTCACTATCCATCACCTGTAATTGCAGTACTTCCTTCAATGTTCACAAGAAGCGTAAATGGGCCGGCCTGGACGTGACCAGACCTATCTACTCATTTATTATAACCAACGGGATTTTTTCTATGGTATTGGTATTGTTGGTGTTTTTCGTTGGAGCATAGTTACTATGGTATTGGTATTGTTGGTGTTTTTCGTTGGAGCATAGTTACTATAAGTAGATAACTCAGCTGCATTAAATTAAAATGTAACTACCTGTCTGTAGATAGGTCTAGTAAGAACCCTGTAAGTTACTCTTCAGGAGACAACGTTAAAGATGTCTAATGAACGAGATAATTACAAAAATAGCAACTGCATGTTACACTTATGTTTTGCTGATGACCTGTTAAGAACCTGATCCTCAATCATTTATATTTCCAGCCTGTCTAACTATGTTAACATTCAGTGACTCGCCAACACTATTTTCGCATGTCACTTGTTCTTTTTCTGTGCAACCAATGATTGTCGAAATTAGTATGAGCAAAGCACTCACAAAGAATCAACAACCGTTAGAGTTAATGGGTTTTTAAGTGGAGACTGCGGCTTGGCAAACGTAGTGTAGGACGCCCTCCGGACACGTAGGATGGCGACCTGCGAAAGGCTGCATGCAGATGCCGGATGTGGCAAGCTGAAGACAGGGCACTATGGTGCTCAGTAGGGGAGGCATATGTCCACCTGCGGAATAATCAAGCGCGGTCCCAGGGAAGAGTCACGGGGTTCGTGCGTGACCCAATACCTTAGTTTAAATTTTAATTACTTACTCCTTTCTGCCTAACATCTAACTAAACAATACGGTTATAATAACCGTTTTGATAACCGTATGGTTACCCACTGCGGCAAAGGAAAATCGCAATCGCAAATTACTGATGTTGAGGGTGTTATGTTATGTTCAGCATCAGTTAAAGCAACGTTAGCTATTTTGAGTGGTCTGGTCCGCTACAGTAATTTTCTATCAATTCATCCACCACAACAAACAGCGCCAAAATGTACCTAATAAATATTCTGCAGGGTCACTGAACAAAGAGCGCAAAAAAAAATCTTAAGGAGACAATAAAATTGCGCTCGCTGATACCATTTGTTCCATCTGACTATGGTGCAGAGCCCCCCGCTTTAAGTCACTTTGTGCTAAAAAATAACACAAAAATGTAACGAAAACCAAAATTTGTCGCGGCTCGCTCTGCTTGCCGACAACATTTTTCACGAGTTTGCTAGACACAGCAAAAAATCTTAGAGCGCCGCAAAATATTTGTGGCTTGCTCACACATTTCGTTCTTTTATCCAAAGCTCGACCCCAGCTGGAAGCTACTTTGGGACCAAGCTCCAAAAGGGTGCCATCTTGGCACACCTTAAGGTGACAATTACAACTCACGCGCACAGCTAAATCATAAAAAAAATCTCGGCTCGCTTCGCTCGCCATAGAATCTGTAGGGCAGGTTTTGTTGTCCTCCTATTTTGTTATTAATTGAAAAACGAAATTTTTTTTGCTCATTGTCGTAACTTCTTTGCTCGTTCCGCTCGCCGTTATTTATAGTCATACCTTTTTATCTCCATCTGCAGTCTTAAAAATTTTCGTGGCTTGTTTGCTGTTATTTCTTTTGTCAAAGGCACTCCTTGTTTACTTTCCCCAAAAATCCGGAAAAATCTTAAAAAAAAGTCTTGGCTCGCTCTGCTTGCCGTTGCTTATACTTCCTATTGTAACTATTGGTCAGGATTATCGACACCTAAAGCAGTCCAGTATTTTTGTTTCTGTAGAAAACCACCCCAAGTACCGACATTTCTGGCTACAGTCCTGACCAAGAAGCGTGTACCCCAGGAGCAGTCGCAACCCAAGACTGAAGAGGACCCCAGTCTTGGGCTGCGACTGCTCCTGGGACTGCTACTGGGACTGATATAGGCGATGATGATGATGAAGGCACTCACTGTATTTCATAGATAGATCAGCAGTGATCATCATATGCGTATGTACATATCCCATTGACATTGTCTAGAAACTTATTACAATCAGAGGGTCTGGAATTCTGGATCTAGAATTGACATATTTAAATAAAATAATGGGCAATTCAGTGATTTATTGTAGCTTTACAACTTCTGAGGTACCTACCTAGGTTTTAATTAAATTATATCTAATTTTGGTATGCAGGCATAAAGGTATTTGCATTTTTCATAGCTACTAACGCTGTTAACAAGCTTTTTGATCCTATCTTCTTACTTCCATATTTTACATTACTGCAAAATACCTAATGTAGGTATAACACTTTTGGTAGAGTTATTTCGCCTTTGAGCCATGAAGCCTGAGGTTAAAGTATTCCCTGGTATTTATTTACACTAACCCCTTCTTTCTTCAGGAAGAATCCAACCAAATTGCATAAAAATCTCTACTTATAAATAACTATAGAAATCTAAGATACTAAGGATCCAATAACAGTTTGTCCGATGAGCCTTCAGACAGAAGTTCCAGTTCAGCCGCTTTTTTGGTTGCTTCAATTTGAGGTTTCACATACTTGTAATATTTGTAGAAGTGCTCCCCAAGCAGCGCAGAGCCGTACAGGGTTAGGCCGATGCATACTAGCACAGTTCCTCTATGTAGCTTATCAAACAGCAGATTACGTGAGTATTTTTTCATATTTCTGTAAAATACACAAAAAACAAATAAAAATAGAGGTTATGAAATACATATAAAATAAATGTGTTGGGCAAAGCTATAGTTTGCTCTCACTTTTCACTCACATTGCTTTTTTACCAGTTTTGTTTACAGATTGATTAGAGAATTTTCATTGGGTTTCTTTTTACAGTTTCAAGAAAATAAAAATATTTACTCGGCCACCAATGAATGTCAAATCAAATGACAGAACTCATTTACACCAAAGAGAATACAATACCTACCTACCGACTAACTAACAATTTTCACAGCCGCCGCCACCGCCGCGCCGCCGCCGCCCGCACTCTCCCAAATTTTCAGGGCTCGCTCCGCTCGTTTTATTTATTTTTTTCATACTCATGTAAACTAACTTTGTCACCAGCCGAAAAGTACCAAAAATTTCGGCGGCTTGCTGCGCTCGCTACTATATCGTTTTCTGTTTTTTTTTTATTCCAAATTTTTTAGTTTCCGAAAAATATCGCAATAATGCTGCGGCTATCTCCACTCGCCATCGTCTAAAGCTCTGCGCACATTAATCCAATACCACTACCATACAGCTCAAAAACCTGTATGCAAATATGGGCTTAAACACGTTAGTTTTAGTTACATTTTACAGTGACAAAAGGGTTTCCCACAAGCTTTAATCAACTGATCCATGAGCTGTCTTCTAATGTCGTCAGTATAAAATCCGTACCATGTATGTACATTTTACGAGTTAAAGCCCATATTTGAATGCATATTTTTGTGCTGTGCTGCAGCGGTGCTTTCCAGGTGTGCGACAAGCTTTAGCTTCCTTGTCTTTATTCCTAGCCTGAAATCACCAAACTCCAAAATTACCGCGGCTCGCTCCACTCACCATTATTTATATTCATATTTTGTTATCTGCCACCGCAACGGGCTCGCTTCGCTCGCTATCATAACTTTTGTCATAGGTACTCCTGCTGAAAAAATTTAGCGGCTCGCACCGCTCAGACCCGGATTAGGTATCCAGGACCCCTAGGCATTATTTGAGTCCTGTCTTACTTATATTTCTACATGCACCCCTCACCCCAGAAAACCACCCCTATAAACTGAGACGCTTCATTCGCTCGGTCAACTATATCACCGAGGATTTGATACGTCTACGCGTCTCTTTGTGTGTGGCAAACTGGCAAGGCAAGTGAAGTGGTAATTGGATTGTTTTGGTGTAAATGTGGAGGTAAGTTAGAAACTGACATATATTTTCTTCTTCTTCTTTTTTTATCTATTTCCCGAACTGTCCCAAACGGACATGTGTTGATTGATACGCGTGCGTGACATTGGCATTCATATTACAAAAAAAACGTTCAAGAACGTTTTTGGAGATCATCGACTTACCACTTAATAATATTCTCTTCTCTGAGTTTATTTTTTGAAAGACATGTTACAAAAAACCCAAGGCAAACGCACAGTTTTTTTCCTGAAACAACCGTCAGATTTGGTAATTTTTTTCGAGTTCTGTCTACAACTGACATGACCGCAACGTTTGACAGCCTTTGAATTTAGGATGATGAATTTGATGATGTTCAACAGTGTTCAACCTAACATGTTAGAAAAAAAACTGATTAGTTTATTTTGTAGAAAATATATAAACTGCGATCTGAGTATTCATTGTGCTTTACATGTTGAGTTGTTCGTTTGTTGTAGCAAATCGTGTTGATACAAAAAATTAAAATTTAAGTTCATAAAATTGATCATAATCTTTCTTCGAAGTTTATGACACTTCGACTCAGACACTGGCAGAGTCGTAGCGAAAAGCAAGCGGTGCCATAAAAAAAAGTAGTTGTAATAATTACAACTTTTTTTTATGGCAACGAACCAAACTTATACAAAGATTGACTTTTTTCTGCTCTAGTCATTGTGAATTTGTGATAAATCAAATTGATACTAAATTTAAATTTTTCTTTGCTAACCTTTTTCTACGCTGAAACCGATCATATTATTATTGAACCGTTAAAGTTTTGAATTGTATGAATTAATGACACTCGTTACTGACACAGGCAGAGTCGTAGCGAAAAGCAAGCGGCGCCAAAGAAAGAAGTTGAAATTGACTTTCGTTCGGCGGCCGTTGCCTCTTGTCGAACATAAATTGAATTTTATTTTTCTAGAAACAATTATGAATTATAGTTACGTGTTCGGATACCTTACCAAATACTTAAATATCCATCATCTAGCCAGATATCAGTCTTCCAAAGTACCCGTAGCGCCTGTACAAACTTTTGAGAAAAACCTAGTCAAGGAAGAAGTAGTTGTGGACAAGAACACTATAGCATTATTAGAGAGACTATCTTTAGTGAAAACAGACCCTGTGGAAGGTGTTAAAATATTAGAAGATTCAATAGCCTTTGCTAATCAAATTCTTCATATTAACACAGATGGTGTGGAACCTCTATACTCAGTTTTAGAAGAAAGGTAATAAATGTGTTTGTTGTTTTACCTTGTTATATTTTACCGCTGGATCGTAGAATCAGCCCGTTTGTAGAATGACTAGGAGGTTTACAAAACGGCTTCGTTTAGTTAATTGCCTATGCCGATTGTTGAATGATCAACAATATGGCTAAACATCACTTAGCCATCTCGTCGAATGAAGCTTAATAGGTATTCCTAACAAATAAGCGTTTGTTATTTAAGCAGCCTAGCCATTGTACAAACAGGCTGATTCTACGATCCGGAGGCGACATATAACTACTTCATCTGGGTTAACTAAAGTGGTGGTTATGATCACTTAACAATAAAAATGTATCACTGAATTTCAGAAATTTAAGTCTTCGCACTGATCAAATAAACCAAGGGAATTGTCAAAAGGATATCCTCAAAAATGCAGCAGTAAAAGAAGATGACTATTTTGTGGCACCACTTGGCAACATCCCCCTGCACGAAGTAGAAGTTGAAGAAAAAGAACAGAAAATCAAGAAAAATGAAATCTAGGATATTGGAAATTCTCAACAAAAAACATTTTTTTAACATCATCACTTCTACTGAGCAAAGTGCTAAATACACCATAGAAAAACAGTCACAGATACTAATTAAAAACATTTACATCAATTGGCTACAATACCTACACACCAAGACCCAAAAACATATGCCTGTCTTCATTCAAAATTCCCATGGAACTGTAACTAAAGATGCTAAAGTCCCTTTTGGCATCATACAAAAGGGTATCATTGAGTACAAAGGTGCCATAATAGAACATAATTTGAATGAATATGTTCCTTCAATGAAAACAAACCTGAAGTTCTCTATAGTTTTACCTAGACGGGACTTAATGCAGTATTTTATTCAATGGCAGAGGTACAGAAAATACTGGTGGAGTTCTGTAAGTAAACCCGCAAAGTAAAATCGGGAATGAAGGAAGCCTCCTATAGTTTAATTAGTACCTTTATTTTTATAACAAATTTCAGCCCGCGGCTTCACACATTTTTTTATGGTATAAAAATTTGTCTATTTCCAGGTCTGCAGAAGACTATCAAAGTACATCTATGCAAAAATTTAGCCCAATATTTTCAGTTGTTTTGTCATGAAGAGAACCAAACTTTCGCATTAATAAAATTAGTCTAATTTTAAAATTCAAAAAAAAAATTTTATTGTATAACATTATAATTTGCAATATTATATTTTGCAGTTAACTACAACACCCAGTCTGTTTGAGATTGACGATGTCAAGCAAACAGAAACAGAAGCCAACGTGGACATTGTAGCAAGATTGCCTTCTGGGCCTCAGACTGTAGAGCATATTAAAATGAAAATGTATGATGAAGTAAGCCTCATTTTTTTATAATTTTGATTAGAATTTTACCACATTACTATGCTTATCTATATTGTTGCGTCAAGCTTAGGTTTAGAATAGATAGGACCATGAACCACCAACCATAATGTTGAATGCAGTGCCCTAGTATTACATGCTTTGATAACATTATGTTATGTTATTGTAAATGTGGATGTGGCCCAAATTAACTCATGCTCATTCGATCCCCACAGTCAAATTATTTTAATGTTAACAGACAGAGCATTCTTTTGTTGTACAATCTCTGTTAATAGAGATTAAAAGAAAATTCTTTCTCTAGCTCTTCATTCGTTTTTGTCTAAACCTAACTTAAGACCTTTTGCAGAACAAGCTGTACAGCTTGTTCTACAAAAATAATAATAATGGTATCTATGATGTAGATATTTAATTTTATTTTGTGGTGTACAATAAAGACTTATGTACTGTATTGCAAATAATCTTGAATCCATACTATTACAGGCTTTTGAAAACTGTTCCCACTTATCCTGCACAGTGTCATTGGAAGGTGCTCTGCTAACATTACTTATGGATGGTTACAACACTGATGATGATTATTTACGACTCCATAGAAAAGTTACTCCATACAAAATATCATTTGCGCTTCATTTTCAAGGTAACCTCCTAGCAGATACCTGATTACATAGTCATACAACTGTTTAAACCTCCATTCGAACAATAACAGCTGTTTCTCTGAATAATTTGTATTTTCAGAGATTAGCAATGCAGTAACTTTAAAGGAACTAGCAATTTTAATGTACAATAGGCTGTTGTTGGAAAAAATATCAGCTTGCCTGCCTGACTTCTCAATGGATATTGAAAATCAGGTATAAATCCTATAATACTATAATTTAATACCTCTAGAAAAAAATTACTTTGATATTGGTAACAGTTGTTATTTATAAAAAAGAATGTTTATTACAGGTTAAACAAAATCTTCAAAGGGGTGTGACATACACAGCTATATTAAGTGAAGGCACTCTTGAAACTGGAATTTTGCATTTACTGAACAGCAGTACACTGTTAAAGGTAAAGCCTTGGGTGTTAATATTAGGTTGACTTCTCAAAAAATAGAAGCCATAATAAACTCACTCCCTCTTTTTACAAACTATGATTACCTACAGTTTATTACCAGCAGTAGCTACGCCTAGTTTCCACCAAAACAGAGTATTTCTCGTTTTCATCTTAGTCGAAAGACGTCCACTCCTGTACAAAAGTCTCCCCCAAATGTCGCCACAAATGACCGGTACTGTACAGGGTAAAGCTTGGGGATCTTGGTGTCCTCACTCATTTTTGTGACCCTCACCTGTCGGCCCAAGCTGCACCTTCGAGGTCGCAACTCGAGAGCATTATGGCTTATGGCTCCAACAATGTTCTGAGAGCTATAGGTTATGCCTCCTGCCACATCTCCGCTCGGTTCTGCTGTGGAAAGCGGCCTTTAACCCTTATCGTAGCGGCGGTGTATGATGCATGACAATAATATAGTGTCGGAAGATTAAATTTTTTACGTTTTTTGTGTTAAGAAATAAAACTAGCGAAAAAGTAATTTGCCGCAAATTGATACTATTTTCTAAAAAAACAATCGAAAACCCAAAACAATTTAATCTCCCGCACAATGGTAATCCAACGAACGCCCATAAGGCGGTTAAGTAAAAAGCAGATTTATTTTTCGAACCGGTCTTATTTGTTACGTGGGCATGTAAGTAGGTATATACTGAAATCAACCAAACTGCGGAACTAACCGGCGTTTCTGCCTGCTAAATTGATATTTATGGGTTCAAAGACTATCTTTGCCGGCAACTTGTGGGAGGATATTTTAGCTAACACTGCCTCCCACAAATGTCTAACAACTGTTAGCTATTATAGTTTGAAATCCTATGCAGGTACAGATTCTTATCACCTGAAATTTTATGTTAACCGTGACTATTATAATCGACAACCATTTATTTTTCAGGAGCAAATTCATGTGGCCGATTTCCATAGTTATGCGGCGTTGATCTGCAGTGCAAAGTAATCAATTAGGTAGGAAGTTTGAAAGTTATTGAAATTCGGTTTTTATTAGTGTTTGTGTTTTTTAGATTAAAAATCGATTTTTATTAATGTTTGTGTTTTTTACTTGGTAGTAAAACAAGATCCGTTATGTGCTAGTGTGACTCGCGCGCCGAGGGCTTCGAACAGTTGTCAAGTACCTATACCAATAGATACTGGTTAGAGACTTTGCTATTTGATGAATACCAAAAAATTAAAGGTACATTGATGTAGGTATCGGTTTGCAAACTTCGGAGTATGGTAATAGTAAAATTTTCGATTTTTTTTTTAAGTATTTAATCTACAGGAATTTCAATAACTGTTTTGAGATGTACAAAACAATACCTGATACCCCACTCGGTGATTTTTCTAAAAGTAGTACCTACTTACAGACTTCTCTATATTTTTACTGTAAAATATAGATCCATAACTACAAACGCTACATACATTTCAGATGAATCGCTCTGCAAACTTCGGAGATGGAGGGGGTCCATGTACAAATTGATACCTTTCATTTGATACCCCTTGACATTGTAGGTCTCTTTTAAAATTTCCAATTTGTACCACTGAAAATTTTTTTTTTTTTTTTGTCTGTACAGGAAATGCATTTATATATTAAATTTCACGTTTTTTTTGCTGCTGTAGTTGCTCAGATATTAAAGACAGAAAAAGCGAGACATGGGCTTCGAAACCGATCTCCGATATCCTAAAAAGGTGTCCGTTACGATTGAATTCCACATTTGAATTTCATAATTCTGAATACGCTGTTCATTAGTAAATGTTCTGAAACATTTATTAGTGCAGTCTCTAATTTTAAAAGTAGCCAGTCAATAGTTACAACCAGTTATAAGTGGTCCCTCAGACGTGGCTTCGAAATCGTAATATCTCATTAACTGATCAAAGCTCAAAAATTCCACAAATTACAACGTTAAAGTATCTTAGGAACTATTATTAGTTGAGTGTAAGAATGGGTGTAGCTTTTGTAAAAGTTTTAGAACGATTACAATTAAAGTCTTCAGTAAAGTTCTAAAGAAAGCCAGTAAAAAGTTAGGAATGGTTAAAGTTGTAAATTTTACACAAAATTAAACTCATTTTAGAGAGGATCCGGAGGTTTAGATATGCAGAATAGGTTTATACTAACCTGTAGCAAAAATGTTTACTTACTAGGTACAGATTACAACTTACTATGTGGTCTTGAAATAATCTTCAAGACCACACAGTAAGTAAAAATAATGCTGTTGACTGCTCGTATGTATAGTGTTGTCCAGCATTAGAATAAAATACTGACACTGGACAATACCACACATCATCTTATCCGAAAGTAAATAGAGATTGGGATTAATATAGGGCACCGCTTGTGACATAGGTAATAACTGACAATTACCATTAGGTACTTATATATAGTACCTAGTATCTAAACACAAATTTACTCGCTGTATCTATTGGCCAAAATTAAATCACGCTTTTTACAGTGTATTGCCAAAGTTTTTAATCAGGAAGTCTGGGTCCGACATGTCAAAATTCGATGGAACAATAAAATAATATATTTCGGATGATGCTGCGATGGCCTCGATTCCAAATTGAGTTGGGGATGTTTGAGTAGTACCTACCAGTACCAGTAGTGATGGCTTCTACGCTTATAACACGTTACTTAATCTGGACGCACCTCAAGACGCCGCCGCCGGCTGCGTCTCTATTTATATCTTATTAAGATGTCCAGAATATTTGATACAATTTCAGAAAACAATTGTCATTTTGCGAAATCAAACAACTTATTATCTATTTTGTGGTATTTCTCAAACGTGGGCGACGAATACTATTAACTTAACTATAGCAATTTATTGTAAACAATGTTACTATGTATTAAGATATGACAATACATTTTGGAATTAATTTCTAATTCGAACCTTATTCCATCGGCATTAAGTCTTCGTCGCTGACAGTGATAATAGTGTGATCTTACCATCTACCATTGGTGATGATGATTATCGGTCTTACTTCGTAAGAATACTTTCCCAGCACTAGCCCTTTTTTTTGCGAATGTGAGCGTGATCCTGCTTTTTACCTCACATAACTTACTGTGTGGTCACTCTAGTCTTACTTAGTTCCCAGGAAGTCTAATGTCGATTTATCAAAAACGACACATTTTGTAACAAAAAACACTCGAAGTAATTAATCTGTAGTTTAATAAACATTTTTACGACAGGTTGGTATATTCTGCATATAATATTTATCCTCTGGATCCTCTTTAGAAGTTTTATTTTGTGAAAAATTAACATCAACGTCTTTACCAGTCCTTTTTACTGGCTTGTTTTAGAAATTAGGGACTTTATTTGTAACTAATCGTCCTAGAACGTTTACAAAAGCTACACCCATTCATATACTCAAAATTGCTAATAGGAAAGACCTTCTGCATTTGATTTTGTTTGTTCCAGTGAACTGAAAGGGCTGGATTTTTTATAATCTATACTCTAAGAAATGAGTTACTAAACGTTGTACTTAAAGAAGCATATTATTCAGAATTATGAAATTCCAATGTGGACCCTCAATCGTAACGGAAACGTAAAAAATAGGTACTTCTTAAGTATTTAATGCACAAATTATGGCGGCACTATAGAAAATTAAATATATACTCACAGTCACTTTTAAATTTTATTACTCAGAACTCTTACAAGACATACATTTACATTCTTATTACTATAACTGTAAAAAAAAATGATTCAAATAAATTCATTTACCTACATGTTTTTATACTATCTGCGATATTTATTAATCTTAAAAGTTTTGAAGTGTTTGAGTTTATAAAAAATTAAATGGAGTTCAAGAGTTCTTATTTATTGAGACTACATAAAAAAGGAATGAATACATAGAAGAATATCAAAATAACTGTGTAAAATAGGAAAGACTCATGTTAGTACAATCAAAAGATGTATGTCAATTTATGGAAGGTATTGTAGCATCCCATACATTGATATAAGTCAAGAAAACAACCACACATTAAGTGAATATTCCACGCTATTAGTAAAATAATACTAGTTTTGGTCTATTTCACTTTTGTGGTAATTTTAGTAAATCTATATCTAATATTATATTAATAATCTAACATTTTTCTAACCAAAACACTTAGGGTATTGGTAAGGAATATGAATATTACTTACTTAAGTCACACTTATGATGAAATATCAATTTCGAAAGACATTGAATATTAGGGTCACTTCTGAAAATAATTATTGTTAGGTATTGTTCCGGTCTGCACACAACATAGAACATATAAAGTTAACTTCAAATTGATAGTACAGTACAAACGTACAGCTAGCTAGATCTTAGGTAATATTTATTGGGTCATACCAACACTCAGACATATTACTTTCTTTAACTTAAAATTGCAATCCCTTGGGTTCATTTAGGCTGGCAGTTGCAGCTTCTTTCCTTTCAATACTGAAAAAAAAATAAGCTATAATTAAAAAATTGTATGGCCGTGGCAGTCGCAGCATATGAATCAACCAACTCAGCCTGTAGATGTTGTAAGAGGTGACCAGGGGGTCCTACCAGAGGAAAGGTAGCAGCTTTCTTCTGTATAGTTTTAAGACCCTTATGCAATCAACCAATCTACCTGCCAAGCGGCAAAACCCCCATCCCAAAAGTTTAGAGAGGCACATTCAGCAGTAGACATGTTTAAGGAGGCACGTTATCAGTGGGTGTATGCTGCACTATATACAGGGTGTGTCAAGACTACTACCGAAAAATAGGGGGATGCAATCAGACCATGAGTTTGAAAATATTTACCAAAACAAGACCGCGAAAATAATGTTGACCCAACAACGTCCTTTTTAATTTTTATCTACGTACATACCCATAGTACAACACTATAAGAACACATCTTCATAATTATCTAATTTAATTAAGCAAAAAACAAATAAAACTAAAAAAACAGCAATGTATGTAATCCAAAACATAACAAAACTCGCGAGTAGTCGCGAGTGCGGGCGCTCTCGCTGTCGACAGCTGAAATCCGCGGCCGCGGTCATCCCCCGACACGTAAAACTCCCGAGACTACAAACTTATCTTCATATAAATAATTAGTACCTACCTACGATTTAACTCGCGGCCATGGCCTTGAAAGCATGCCAATAAATGATTAGAAACTTAACAATTTCAAAAACATTTAATTTGTCTAAAATAAGTACCAACTTTTGTTATGAACAGCTGACACATCCGCGGTTATTTTCAGAGGTCATCGTCTTAGAGCGTACGCGCGTGAAAAGACTGACATTGCCGACAAAATTTTTGCAAAGGAAACTGAATCTTATGTCCATTACTTTACAAAAAATTACTCATAGGAGCGATGTCGGTCGGCGGCGATTCAAAGAAATTTTCGGCTTTTATAAAGCCGCTATTTACCTAAATTCACTAATGTTTTAATTATTTGATTTTAGTACGTGTTCATTAATCGGTCTGAATACTTGCGCGGTGCATAAACGTACCTACTAACCGTTTCGTGATTTTCTTTTGTTGTTTTTTAATAGTACCTAGGCAGTTTAGTTTTATTAAGTTTTCAGTTAGTTATTGGTGTGTGTGTTATGTAATAGTTATCCTTACGACTTAAACGCGAGAAGCGCCGAGGATCCTAGGTACATTCCTGGATAGTGTTCATCAGTCAACTGGTTCGACGGAGGCTGTAGCAGAATTAGGTAAGTATCTACATACCTACAACCTACGTTATTTGGAATTTGCACTCACGTGTACATTCATCATCATCATCATCAACAACAACAACCTATCTTAGTCCACTGCTGGACATAGGCCTCCTCCAATGAGCGCCATAGCGCCCTGTCTTCAGCTTGCCGCATCCAGCATCTGCCTGCAGTCTTTCGCAGATCGTCATGATCGTCATCCCACCTGGCGTCCTACACTACGTTTGCCGTGTCGCGGTCTCCACTCGAGAACACGATTACCTCAGGGGTTTTCGGTTCTTCGAGAGATATGGCCAGCCCACTGCCACTTCAGCTTGCTAATTCATATTCGAGCTATGTCGATAACTTTGGTTATTGTGTACATTGCTGGCTAGCAAAACAAACAAAAATCTTCGGTTTTTTTTATTGGGTTTGTTTTATGGGGGGCGCATCACCCCCCTTTGTTTTCGGTAGTCGTCTTGACACACCCTGTACATAATAAAGTGCTGATGAAGTAGGAATATGTTATATTTACAAATATATTCCTCCAATACAAGCATTTCTGTATCAGTAGGCTCCATAAAAAATCACAAAGTTATGTAAATGATATGCAAAAAACTAATTTCCCTCTGAATTCTATTGTTTGTTAATGTTTACAAACAAAATGTTTGCTGTAGGTACATTTTCACCTTGAAAAATGCAGACAATTCAACTTTTATGCAACTCACTGATAATAAGCAGAATGCCTTTTATCTTGTTATAGTGTTATCATTTACAGTCAAAACACAAACACCTATGACTGTGTTCACCTGTGTGTACTGTTTTGATCTCTCCAATCCAATCCATAAGGATTGGATTGGAGACAAAACAGTAATCAAATGCTAGATTTATTAAAATTTACCTTTAGTAATGTAGAGGTAGAAGAAATCACAGTACAGCACTGTTTGCACAACTCCAGCGCCAATTGCAATCACCTCATAATGATCCTCCACAAAGTAGCGGTAAACCTATAAAATGATTATTTAGTTCAATACAATGGACAGTTTCATTTGTTACTTTAAAACTTTTGGCCATTCAAGAAGTAAATTTTATTTCAGAAGTCAATTAACCTATAAAATAAGCACTTACACAAGTTATTGAAAGTAAATGACTTACCCAATTCAATAGGTATAAAGCTCGATAGGACCCAAGGGCAAACAAATAATGCGATGTGATGCTTTCAGCTTCTCCAGTCTTGGATACAAGGAAGAGTTGTGGCAAGATGGCCACTGATTCCAGATATATTGAGAAAGTCCATAGAATCTAAAACCAACAAAGAGGTCACATTAAATTGGTTGAATGAATGTGTCGCTTTAGCTCTTGAATGAGGTCATCAACCCATATAAATAGTGTGTTGATGATAAGTATGTAGTTGTAGACCAGTATCTAACAAACCAAAAGGCACTACCATATTATGATTGAGTACACTCAAATATTCGGCAATTTTACATATCATTTTTGGACCAGTGAAGTGAGATATGAAAGTAGTAAATAAGATTGATGGCAAAGAGAGGCACAACTTACCTCCATAACTGTGAATTCATGGTTGATCAGTAGCGCCAGTACCAAACACGGTACGAGCAGGAATTCAATCCTGAAGGTGTCGTGGTTGTGATCGTATGTAGCTTTGAACTTCACATACATCAAGTAAATAGTCGCAAACGAAGCACTGATGAAGACAAATTTCATCACTGTGTTATACGCGGAGACATAAGTGGTCAACAGGTCCAGGTATCGCGTGGTGTAGACTATAGCGAAGAGAATCTGACTTTTTCCAGAGATGCCTAAAAATTACACAAAACGTATACATATGTAACGTCAACTGAATAGGCAGGCATGCCGGCATTTCAGAACTCTCAGGAGACTTACCAGCGCATGATCTTGTTTTCCATATCTTCAACAACAATATAATAATGGCTAAAAGGTGAGATAAATCACCAACCAGGCGGAATATGTTCATTTTTCAATTTATTATGAGTGAATTCGTATCTCACAGAGCCGCGTAGGTACACTATCATTCGAACAAAAATGACGTGGCTTTTTGACAAGACGAAATTGTCAATTTGAGTGAGTGATTCGGACGTATGATTCTACGGAAAAAACTTTTTGCAGTTTCGTACGTCCATGTCAACTGAACAGGGCCTCGGAGCTCGGGGGGCGGCGCGGCGGCGGCGACGCAGAGCTAAAGATAGAAGATAAAGAGGTTAGCATCCCTGGTACCGTAATAGCGTTGACAGAAGGTTAATTTTGTAACCTTTTAGGTGATTTTCACCTCACCAAGGTTCTAGGTTACACGACTCAACCCTAGGTGATTTTTCAGAATTTACAAAATACACAAATTGGACAGTATAGATTTCTTTTTTACTCTTCTTATCTAGCTTGTGACCACTCAAAAAACTAACAAATATTTCGGCGGCTCGCTCCACTCGCCGTGATATCTTTTACAGTGTCTTTTTTTATTCCTAACTTTTTGTTATTTATTTATTTATTTTATTAGGTACACAAAACACTTATAACAAGCAATAACAATAATAGAAAACAAAAAAATATGAACTGGCTTGAGACTAGGGCAAGGCGGTATTGGACTTATTGACAATACCGGTATTTTTCCGGTATTCATATTTTTAAAACCGTGATCCCGGTATTTCACTATAAATATTAAAATAGTAGAAAAATATATTTTCAACTTCATGAAATATTTAATAAGTTTTAAACTGAATCAATACTATTCCTAACTTATAATAAAAAAAAGGTTAAATATTTTTATTTCAATATGTCTACTATGATATCAATACATTTATATGATCGTGAAATAAGATTTTCTATTCTCTTGATTTAGTTATTTGTTCAACAAATGAGCAAAATAGTTTAGCAGTCTATAGTAGAGTCACGAGCGTAGCGAGTGGCTCTAAAGTAGACTGCTGAGCTAGCCAGGGATTTAAAAGGCACGAAACAAATAAAGTTTGCTCTCGAGTTGAACATACAACTTTTGACCTCGACTAGCTAGAACATATTTAGTATTTTTAGTAATTTAAAGAGGTCGAATATCAGGAACTCATTTTGGTCAACGACCATGGAGGGTATGAATGCTATAAAACTCTTTCAAACCATGAACGAACGAAATTATGCATATCTGTGAAGTTTGAACGCTATCTAACCTCCTTTCCTACGATAAGCTAAAATGAGTGCAGCTCACTGCGGTGCAAGTCCCATATAAATTACGAACCTGTTGTTTGGTAGATTATGTAAAAACGTCGCGCGAGCGCCGCCAATTGAGAGGATTAAAGTTGGCGCTGTCCGTCTAGAAGAATGGCCTTCACAAGCCAAGTTGTGAAGGTACACATACAAATGGTGATGCCTTCAGTGAGAAAGTATACCTCCTCTGGTGCAGATCGCGTAGATAATTATTTTTTTCGGCACCGACCATAGAGTATCTAAAAAATATTACCCCATTGCAATGTAATGTATCATTCAGTATTCAAATTACTTTTTTTAACGAGTTGAATAATATTCTTTATTCCACATGCGAGCAAAATCCGATTTTGCCCACTGTTTTTGAGCAGCAAAGTCGTAGTTTTCGAGCGAGAGTAATGAAAAAATAATTTTCTTCTTGGCCTGAAAAATGCTCATTTACAGCGGACTTGAACTTATTATCGTCAGCAAATCGCTTTCCCCGGAGGTCTTTTTTTAAGTTTTTGAATAAAAAGTAGTCACTGGGTGCCAGGTCTGGGCTGTAGGGTGGGTGGTTAATTTCCTCGAACACGCACTCTCGTACCTTCTGCGTGCCTTGGAGAGGCACGCAGTGTGAACCGGTGCGTTGTGTTGTCTTGAAGAAGCAGCATTTTCTTGACCAGCTTTCGTTTTTTTCTTTAATTGCTTCTCTCAAATGGCGTAAGATGGTTGAGTATTACAAGCCTAATACAAATTTTTCGATCATTTTCACATTTTCTTTTATAGCCACCGTGATTGGCCCACCTGGGCGGGGGTTGACCACTTTTGTACGGTCGATAATAAAGGAGCAGACTCTTGATAAACGGCTACTATTCAATCATGGATAGTTTTTGAGATTTTCCTTGTTTAGTAAGGAATTTAATCACCGCGCGGTGCTCGATTTTCTTCGTCAGTCATTTCCCTCGTCTTTAACTGGAGGTTGCAAACAAACTAATGAAGTTATCAACATGAAACCCGCAGATAGTATCGTTAGCTAATTATTATGTACTGTAATTACCCGCAACATTATCAATTACCCCGATACCAAGAATACATTGAACGCCCTTCGTACATTAAAAATACAGTGGAACTGAGAATCACCTCCTTTTTTTAAACTCGGTTGAAAATATCTTCTGTTTTGAATTCACTAATTTATAAACCTATTTACAATCATCAGCATATTTACATCCATCAGCAATTCAGCATAAAAGTTATTTCTTACATAATGTTTATATCCTCGGTGATAGTTTTTCGCAATATTGTCTCTCGGATACACTGATTGCCGTTTGTAACTTGTGCTCGTGCGTAGTAACAGTCAATAGAGAACTGGCCTACCTGCTAGCTCCCACACATTGACTAATTGCAATTAAAAATAGTCAATAGACAATAGTCAATTTTTTATTGCAAACATGTTGTACAAGGGATCTTATAAAATAACAAGAAGGTGGTTCCAAACATGCACCCTGCTAGGGCACGGCAATATTATGCTAGGTGGTTAATAGGTACCTAGAAACTTATTCTATATATTCTAGGCTTAAAATATAAAAGCTTAAATCAAAATGTTTAGGTTACATTTTATAATATTTATCTATCCTTATTATTAATGAGATCTAATAATAGTAAGTACCTTAGATAACTACCTACATACTTAAATCTAAAAACTGTTGCAGAGAATAAAAACAGTTTTTTATTAAGAATGTTTTTAGGAGGGACTTGAATTTATTTATTTTGATTTCGTTTTGTATTTCTGGAGGTATTTTATTATATATTTTAATAGACATAGCGTAGGGACCTGAGTGAAGCATTTGCAGTTTTGAGAATGGTCTATCTAATCTGTTACAGGGTCTGAGGTTCTGCGGTCTGGTATAAACTTTAAAGATATCTAGATTCTTTTTAACAAATATACTAATTTCTAAAATATATATACCGGTAAGCGTTAATATGTTATATTTAATTAAATATGGTCTATAGCTTACCATCTCGTCTAGGTGATGGATAATACGAATACACCTCTTCTGCAAAATAAAAAGTTTATTTACGTCGGTACTATTACCCCAAATAATAATTCCATATTGTAGCCAGGAATGGGCATATGCGTAATAAGTGGTGGTTGCAGTTTTTATGTCTGTAGTTTTCTTAAGTTCGAAAAGAGCGTATGTGAAACGTGATAACTTAGCTGTAATTTTTTTAACATGTTCCTTCCAGTTTAGATTGGTGTCAAGATCTATGCCCCGTAGGGAGTACGAATTTACATTTTCGAGTTTGATGTTCTGAAAGGAGAATTGAATATTTAAAGGATTTTTTTGATAAGGTCTAAATTGAAGCAGTTTTGTTTTTTTTTAAGTTAATTTGGAGATTATGATCGCTAAGCCAGTTGTCTATTGTGGTCGTATTAAGAAGGTTATTTAGTGACGAATTTGATTTGCATGGAAGTACTACAGATATATCGTCCGCAAACAAGGAGCATGGGTTTTCGATTATTTGGGGTAAGTCGTTAATATATATTACGAATAATATACACCCAAGGACACTTCCTTGGGGTATTGATTTTTTTACTTTAGTTTTTATAGAAGAGATTTTACTAATGTTTCCAGTGACCTGGTCATGGTGTTCTATTTGGACATATTGGCTTCTGTTTTCGAGGTAGGAGACAAACCAGTCAAAAGCTGGGCCTCTGACACCTATAGACTGTAGTTTGTTTAATAGGATGGGGTAAAGGACTTTATCATAGGCTTTACTCATATCGAGTAGTATTCCAATCGCGTAGTTCTTCCCGTCTATTATGTTTAAAATTTCATTTACATATTTGAAAACGGCAGTAGATGTTGATTTGTTTTTTCTAAAGCCATTCTGACATTCATTAAAGATCTTATATTTTTCGCAAAATGAATAAAGTCGTTTCGACATAGCAGTTTCTAAAATTTTTGAAAATGTTAGTAATAGGGCAATTGGTCTATAATTATTTAAATCTTTTTGATCACCTTTTTTATAAAGTGGTTTTATAACGGAGATTTTCATTGAATTCGGAACCTTTCCATCCATAAAAGATTGATTAATTATACAAGCCATTGGTGGAGCTAGATATTCCGCACATTTTCGAATAAGTAGGGGAGGTATTTCGTCATGGCCGAAGCTTTTTTTATTTTTTAAGTTTTTGATTATTCTAAATATCTCGAGTGTGGTAACAGGCTGTAGGAACATTGAATTTTCTGCTCGGGTTATTAGCGGCCTACCAATTGGCGTCACGGTTCCTTCACTGTCTCCCACAGAAGTAAAAAAGTTGTTAAAAGAATTCGCTATTATATCAGGGTTAGTTATTTCGTTTTTATTAATTTTTAATTTAAAGTTTTTTCTAATTTTTGAAGGAAGTTTGTTGGTTTGTTCTTTGACTATGTGCCACATAGTCTTTATTTTATAGTTATAATAAGGCGGCCCTATATTACACAAATAACAAACAAATTATTTTATTTTATGATTGTAAAACTGATGGGAACTTAAATCACCGTGAAAAGAAAACGTAGACTGTTTCTTTTCACGGTGAGTTCACAAAAAGATAAACCGACTTCAAAATAACTGAAGGAATAAATGTCCGTGTATAGTGTAAGACAACTTTTTAAGTTAAATATTTACTTCTACAAAATATCAGTAGAAGTAAATATTCATACATCATTTCCCCTGCAGTTCGAATGGAGGATGTCCTTAGCAGTTTTAACAAAACTGTGCAAACTAGGACAAAATATGTCCATCACTATATGCGAATTTGATATATATATATATGTATATATATAGCTTATTATACTGGCGACACATTCTCGGTAGTGGGTTGTAAAAATATTTGTTTTTTTTTTATATATGCAGGTAATGAAAATAAATTAGAATGATTTGCTCTACGGGCGCTAAATTTAGTATTTAGAGAAATATGCGACAGCGATTCGGGAGAATCAATAATAAAATGCATGATTTTGTACAGGTAAACAAAGTATAAGCGACGCGCCTCCAAGGACTGAACATTAAATCTGCATAACCTATCCTCATAGCTCAAAGTAGAGCGCCTGGGTTGTTGACGATAAATTAAGAGGTATAAAAGACTGCGAGGTTTTTTAAAACCCTTTGTCGTCCTTAAGACGAAACCAAGAAATTGATTAGCCTTTGATATGATTTGATGATAGTGAGGTATAAAAGAGAGTTCACTATCAAATATAATACCTAGATCCTTAGCAGTGTCAGAACGATTTGGTAAATTTCCATCTGTAGTATGGTGTTATTAATATTTTACTGCTTATTGGAGAACGAGATTACAAAACATTTGTCTACGTTTAGACACATCTTATTAGTCTCACACAACATAAATACAGTATCCAAATCGTCCTGTAAAATCAAGCAATCAGATGGCTTAGAAATAAAGTTATAGAATTTTAAATCATCTGCATACAAAAGACCATTAGAAGATAAACGCGTAACTAAATCATTAATAAAAATAACAAAAAGTAGAGGTCCTAAATGGGAGCCTTGAGGAACACCTGAAGACGTGGTGTCTTCAGGTGTTCCTCAAGGCTCAAGGCACTGGAGAGGAAACAAAACCTTTTAATGCCACCAACTGACTTCTATTATCAAGGTACGACGAAATCCAGCGAAACAAATTTCCGTGTATACCATATGTAAGAAGCTTACAACAAAGTAGTCGATGATTGACTTTGTCAAAAGCCTTAGAAAAGTCCGTAATAGAGTCAACCTGATTTCCAGTAGCAAAAGCTCGGCAAAGGTAATATTTATACTCCAGTAGGTTAGTAGTTTAATAGGTAATTAGGTATATCGATTCTTAACAAAGCCATGCTGTTTATGAACGTAAGCTAATGATTAGAATAGTTTTGCAATACAAGATAAAATACTAATAGGTAAATAAATCTCACAACGAGATTTTTCTCCACTTTTGTGAATTCGAACTATTTGCACAGTTTTCATCTGACATGGAAAAGTACCTAATTTGAGGGACTTATTAAATATTATACAAAGAGGAATAGAGAGCTCCTTGCCACAAGATTTAATAAATGATGGAGGTAATTGATCAGGTCCTTGACCCTTGTTTCCATTCAAATTCCTAACTTTCAGTTCAATCTCCTTTTTATTATTGAAACCTGTGATAGAAGGGAAACCGGTGAAGAAGAAATGCAATGATCAATATTTACTGATGTATCAACATGTGCAACAGACTCACAACACGAGTCTTTAACAAAAACTGAACCAAAATAACTCGAGAAAAGCTCACACGTTGATTGTCCATTGGATGTCACCACATTCCCAAATGACTTTGTCTGGGGTATAGATACATGGCCTTTTCTATTATTTACAAACCTCCAGAAAAATTTAATGTCTTTTTCGATACAGTCCTCAGTAGATGAAATATATGTTTTATAGCATTCTTCAGACAGAGCTTTACATCGGTCACGTAATAGTGAGAAAGTGTCGTAATCGCGCGGATTGCCAAATTTTTTATAAACCTTGTGGAATTTGTTTTTTTCTGTAATACAGTTAATTAAAGGCTTACTTAACCAGACAGGAAAAGTCGTGGATTTATGTGAGGTGAATGGCGTATGTTTACGAATTATTACAAAAAGAGTTTCGTAAAAAGTTTTAGTGCAGTGATCAATATCAGGTAAATTTAAAATGCTGTACCAGTCTACGGATGATAGGTCACATTTAATTTTATTAAAATCGCATCTATAGAAGTTAAGATGTTTGGTCTTACGACATTTGAGACCTTAAGTAACACCTAATTTTGGCAATTCTATCAAAATCGCAGGTGTATTTCAGTCAGTGAAATAACTTCTTTGAGTTATCAAGATATATCTATGAAGATTTGAAAGCACTATTATTATTTTTTTTATTTGCTTTAGGTGGCTTTCGTGTCACTGCGGCCATGAAAGGCCTATTGTGATCGCCACTCAAGTGTTCAGCCCTGAAGCTGCGACGTTCATAGTTCGCCACTAACCCTTGCAGCTGCTAGGAACTGCAGGATTTTCTTCGGGGTGATGGCTCGTAGCTCGTCTGGGCTGTGCAGGTGCTTGCCCAGATGGATGCTACGTTTTTGCATCAGTGCTCCGCACTCTCCTAGCAGGTGGAGAGGCGTTTCCTCCGCCTCTTCGCAAAATCTGCAGGATTGTGTGTCGCTAAGACCCAGTTTGAACATGTGCTTGTTAAGGCGACAGTGTCCAGTTAGGGCTCTTGTCATGATGCGAAGGTTGCTTCTGCTTAGCGCTAGGATTCGGTTGGTGAACCGTTTATCGAAGGCTTTTATTAATGACTTAGAGTGACTCATGCCCAAGGAATTCTTCCAAAGCTTGGAAGCTTCTTCGAAGCAGGAATCCAAGAGGGTTCTGTTAGCCAGGCTTTTAGGTATGCCACAGAACGGCTCGGGGCCCAGCTGAGTCCCCTTGGCCCCGGAACGAGCAAGTTCGTCGGCACACTCATTGCCGTTGATTCCTGCGTGTCCCGGTACCCATCTTAGGACGACTCTGTTATTCAAGCCGAGCGCGTTTAGACGTGACATACAGTCCTCGACTAATCTAGATGTAATGACCTTCGAGTCCAGTGCTAGGAGAGCCGCCTGGCTGTCAGAGTTGATAAAGATCGTTTGATTGGAGTAGCGCTTTTCCAGATTTATATCGGCACATTCTAAGATGGCGAATACTTCTGCTTGGAAGATAGAGGCGTAATTACCTAGGTTTGTACTTTTGCCAAACCTAGGTCGCTCTCCATACACTCCATAGCCTACATCCAGTCCCATTTTGGAACCATCCGTGTACCAATTTAGGCACCCCTTCTTGCAGAGCACCTGGCTGTTTTGCCAGTCTTCTCTGCAAGGAAGTTCCACTGTGTAGTGTTTTTCAAACACATGTCGTGGGAGCCTGACATCAGTTGTCATGCCCAAAATTGGTGATTCCAGAGTAGAGTTTTGCAGAGATCTCAGTTTCTGGGAGAGCCAGTTCCTACCGCCCTGAGTACAGGCCCTATACATGCTGGTTTTTGCCTCCTTATGTATGTACATATGGAGCGGAGGCAGACCCAGCAGTGCATTTAGTGCCAGTCCAGGTGAGGTGGTCATGGCTCCCCTGGCCATAAGGCATGCAGTCCTTTGAAAGCACTAAGTCCAGGATACGATCTCTATCACTAAGCACGTAGTTACCAATACCAATAATCCCTCAAGTAAACGAAGTCTTTTACTGTGTAATAGGACATCGACAGAGGCGCAAGATTTTATCGGAAAACCTGTACAAATAGAGGATTTGTAATCAGGGTGGTTAAAATCACCAATTATCAAAAATATGTGATCTGGATTATTATTGCATATTATTTTTTGACAATGAGCGTAGAATGCATCCAAATTAGCATAACTTAAGTCCGGCGGTAAGTAGCACACACATATATTAAGACGCGGTGAGCCACGATTTTCAGGTAAATCGTTTACCCGGACGTCCTCCATTCTACTATCCCAAGATGCCTGAATTGATATTTCTTTTGAATCGCTAGTAAAACTCCGCCACTTTCAGTTTTTTCAGAGCAAAAGTCTATTCTATCTTTTTTAAAGACGAGTTAAAATGTTGCGGCTATCTCCACTCGCCGCCGCCGTGTTAAGCTTCTTTGCCTTTATTGGTAACCCGACCCCATTAAACTCTAAAATTACCGCGGCTGGCCCCGCAAGCCGATAATTATTTTCATAGCCTATACTCTGCCACCGCAGTCTTTAAAATTTTTGGGGCCTCGCTTTCGTTTTTTTTTAACATAGGAACTCTAGTTTTCCTTTCCCCAAAAATACAAAAAAAAAAAACTTCAAGGCTTACTCTGCTCGTCGTTACATATACTTGCTATTGTCAGGAAGGCAATTCTCGCCAATTTATCACTCGATAATTATCAAAAGAACAGTCAAATTTGACAGTTCTTGACATATTTATCGAGGGTTATATTGGCGAGAATTGCCTTCCAGGATTGTCAACCTCAAGGCGTTTCAGAATTTTTTGTTTCGGTTCTTGGTATCTTGGTAGAAAACCGCCCCGGTCACCACTGACTTCAGTAACGGAAAAGAAAATTATTATGTGAGTTACATTTACATTTTACGCTACATGGTTTTTTTTGATCCTAGTTCGGTTACTTTTGTTCGACTCGACTCGGCTGGCAACACTGCTAGTACATCTGTCTGTCTGTTCTGCTCTGTTTCTGTAGTCTGTGGTCTAAGTCTAACCTGTGGCTGTGGTCTAACCTGTACAACAAAACATGAGATCGCTCCACGTTTTCGTTCTTGGCTAATATATTTATATTCAGAAATAAAGTTCCTAGCCGTAACGTAATACAAATTCTATAATATATCGAGTTAGGCGAAGACACTGCAATATTAAAGATGGTGCGGCACAACAATCAGTTACCAAATAACCTAACACAACTCCAGAACTTGATCAAGAGGGACCCGGAATCCTACAAAGAAGAGTTTCAGCAACAATTGGCTCATTTTGATACAACCTTAGAGATATTCAACTTGAATCCCACACAATACAACAAGAAACTGGATGAGCAGTCAATGTTTCTGGCTCAAGTTGCACAATGCTACCTAGAAGAAATGAAACAGTTTCCTCAAAAGATTGTGGATATTCTGAAAACTCATAACACAATCCTACACAATGATATGCGACTATCGCTCTGTAAGTGCTTGATCCTATTGAGAAACAAAAACTGTATAACACCGTTTGATTTATTGGAGTTGTTCTTTTCACTGCTGAAATGTCAAGATAAATATTTGAGAGAATTTCTTAAAACTCATATCATCACTGATATCAAAAACATGAATATGAAGCACAAAGATATGAAGTTTAACTCCACACTGCAGAACTTTATCTTCTCAATGTTGAAGGACTCTGATGCTAAAGCTGCCAAGTTGTCAGTTGATATTCTGATTGAGTTGTATCACAAAAACATATGGAATGATCACAAGACTGTAAACATAATTTCTGATATTGGATGTTTCTCAAAGATCACTAAAGTCATGGTGGCATCTCTGAAGTTTTTCTTGGGCAGGGATGAAGAAGAAAAAGAGGAAAATTCTGATAGTGATGATGAAATTGATCCCAAAGATACAATGATGGCAAATAAGTTCAATAAAAAAACACGAAAAAGAGAGAAGATGGTAGATAAAGTTAAAAAGATTGCCAAAAAGATGAAAAAGAAGAAGCAGAAGGCACCATCGTTTAACTTTTCAGCCCTCCATCTTATCAACAACCCACAAGGATTTGCTGAGAAACTTTTCAAGCAGTTGGAATCTAGCAATGAAAGATTTGAAGTCAAGCTGATGGCACTTGATGTTATTTCAAGACTTATAGGGCTTCATAACTTATTCCTGTTCAACTATTATCCATTCATTGCCCGCTTGCTAATGCCACATCAAAGAGAAGTCACTCGAATCTTGCAGTTTGCTGCACAGTCCTCTCATGAACTGGTGCCTCCTGAAGTAATTGAACCAGTAATGAGAGCCATAGCAAATAACTTCATAACTGAAAGAAATTCAACTGATGTTATGGCAGTTGGATTGAATGCTGTAAGGGAAATTTGTTCGCGTTGTCCCCTTGCTATTGGAGAAGACCTACTCGGAGATTTAGTCCAATACAAGAATTATAAGGAAAAGTCGGTCATGATGGCAGCAAGATCATTGATTCAACTCTACAGACACTCAATGCCTGAACTTTTACATAAAAGAGACAGAGGCAGGCCGACTGAGGCAACAATTGAGTTGAAAGGAAAGAAGTATGGTGAGGTAGACATCAAGAACTACATACCAGGCTCTGAAGTTCTGTTAGAAAAAGAAGAAATAAAATCAGATAAAAAAAAAAAGGGTAGTAAGAAAAAAAATGAAGATTCTGATGATGAATGGGTTGATGTTGCCTCATCTGATGATGAAATAAACATTTCTGAAAGTGATGAAAGTGAAAGTGATGAGGATGAAGTTGAAGATGAAGATATTGATGAAAATGAAGTAACCAATCAAAATGACTCATTGAATACCACAGACAAATCTACAAGAAAAATTCTAAAAGCCAAAAAGAAGTCTGATCCTAAAACAACAGAAGAGAAAGTAAACACTGCAAGAAATATTGCCATGGAAACAATATTCACCGATGAAGATTTCAAAAGAATTGAAGCTGCTCAGATAAAGAAGAATCTGACTGCCACCAAAAGAAAGAATAACATTGCTGAAGAAGAACAGAATGAATCTGGTGAACTTGTACAGCTTGCAGACATAGAAAACATTTACAAAAAAAGAAAACATGACAAGAATGCTAGAATGGAATCAGTTATGAAAGGTAGAGAAGAGAGAGACAAGTTTGGTTATAAGGATCGCAGGAAAAATATACATTGTTCCAAAACAAATAGAGAGAAAAGGAAAACTAAGAACTATCAAATGGTAAAACATAAGGCAAAGGGAAAAGTGAAGAGATCATTTAAGGATAAGCAAATTGCTTTTCGGAATTATTTGGTTAAGCAAAAGAAGATGAAATAAAATGTATCTTTAATTGAAAATGTGGTTTTATTCAGTTCATCAAGGGTATTTTAATGTATAAACAAATAAATTTAAAATTGTTGTCTTTTTGTTTGTTATGGCTACACCCTTCGAAACCCTGACCAATTTCGAAGGGACTCAAGACTATATTTATTTATTTTAGAAAATGAATTAGGATTCCGCGCTAAAAATTTAAATCCATGAAGTTAATAATTCTACACTAGCCAAACTCAATGTGAAATATTTGTATACATACCACGAAAGAAGAAAAAAAACTAGCTCCTGGCGTAGAGTTTCAGATATACTAATTGTAAAGCAATATTTGTATAAGGAAGGATCTCAAATCGGCACGTAATGTAAATTGTGTATAAAGACACGGACACAGAGTGAATTTTAGGTTCAGTATTGGTGGTTTGTTTACTAACATTGTACATCCAATTTGGCTGGAATATAGTCAAAAAAGGGAAAGTACTTTGAAGTTAGGGTTACCAGATGACAGGAATTTTCCTGACATGTCCGGAATTTCAGGTGTCTGTCAGGGAAACAGGGAAAATTGTAAATGGTCAGGAATTTAAAATAAACCACACGAAGGGTTCCGTACCGTAAAAATCAGGCAACTTTTTCAAAGAACATCAAACTTTACTAGTTGGGATACCCCTTTAAACGTAGACCCCTTTCCATTTTCAACTTAATTTTATTTTTTAGTATTTGTTGATACAGTTGAAGTGTTACTTATTTATAGAAAGTTTCATGTGCCTACCTATTATAGTACAAATGTGTACGTGCTCGATGTCCAAGAGATACAGCCTTGACAAATTAAGAGCAAAAAAGGCATCACATTTTTGTATGGAAGCTCTAATTTTGATATTTATTTTATTTTTATTATTTTTTGTTATAGCGGCAAGAGAAATACACATTATTTGAAAATTTCAACTGTCTACCTTATACGGTTCATGAGATAGAGCCCTGTGACAGACAGACGGACGGACGGACAGTGGAGCTTAGTAATAGGGTTCCGTTTTCACCCTTCGGGTACGGAACCCTTAAAAAGAGAAAATGTAAAAAATAAAATAATAATTAAAGAATAAAATCTAAGAATAACCAATCAATTAATTGATTGATGCAGCCAGCGTCTTGGGGACGCTTACGACTGGTATTGATATGGATAAGTTGAGCTACTTAGAGATTGTTTGCAACAGTCTGCAGTTAGCTTAATTGTTTCAATTGTAAATACTAGTTCTATTTTGTTTTTATTATTGAATTGTAATTTTCTTTGCCAATATTAATTGATAATTTTTTTATTATTCATCTTAACCTCGTACTTTTCATTGCTGGATAAAACTTTCAGCAACTGCTGGTCTTTCATAACAATTTTATGAAACTCTTCAGATGATGTGTTCTTCAGATTGAACTGCGTCAACAGTATGGCCTTAACAGAAGCTATGGACGACCGATGTGGCGCGGCGGGCGAAGGTCTGCCTGCGACACAGAAGGTTGCGGGTTCGATTCCCGCCCGCCCGTTAATGAAAACACTCGTTCAACGTTTGCATTTTGTGCCTGAATTGCAAACACAAAACAGCATATTTTATTCAATTCCTCCAGTCTCTCATAGCTGACGGATTTTAAAATAATTTCCCGTTGATTAATAGTTACCAGTCTATAGTCTGGTTTCCTATATTATTTCCTATATTGTTATAATTACTATTCTTATTGTACTTGGCCTACATTTTTGGTAAATTATTTTAATGAAAACAATTATTTATTTTACTAGTAAAGAAGATTTTTGCACCATTTTGCTAAATTATAGAAATACTAATACCAGACATGAAAATAAGGAACCTACAGCCGGGGTAAAAATTGCATGGCAACACTTCCCCACCCTTGCTCACTTGCTCGTATTCTCTGACTCGTTTCTGAACACGCATTCTTATAACTTTGGCTCTGCATCATGGTTTGACACAATTTGCCAAAGTCTGTTTCCAATTGTGCATTTGTGAACGAATAGGAATATAATTTATGGAGGTTGGGTTTGAATTATGTACATAAACAAAATAAAAAGAGGATAATTTCATCTCAATCAAATTCATTAATTACAAATAAACCATAAACATCAATTAAAAAAAATCAAGCTATATAAAAATGTACTAAAATAAACTAACATTCATAACATGAAGAAACTAAATATTAAACAATGATGTGTAAGGTACCTAACAATTTTAAAATAATTACAGAAATTAATGTAGAAAGTTTAGATACAAAAGGAGAAAACACACTAAAGCAAGAAAAGTTTTTTTCGGATCTTATTCTGTACATATTCGAAGTATAAGACACGCCGCCGGCCGACTCAGTCACTGGCAGAAGTGGCAGAGTCGTAGCGAAAAGCAAGCGGAACCATAAAAAAAGAAGTTGAAGATGAAAATGATTCATTCATAATTTTGTTTGCTTGCTTGCAAGAGTTGCAAGTGTTTTGTTTATGTTGTTGCTTTGCTTTGTGTTACGGACGTTCCTCTTCTCGAATCGAACAAAAATATCCAATTTCTATTGTTTCACACTGCGAAATCCTTTGACAATGTTGAAACCTAAAGCTCTAACGCAAGTTTTAAGTCAGGCTAATACTGGTGGTGTGGAAAATACGCTGTGAGGCTCACAAACTGACAAAATGCTTTTTACCTTTACTACAAACTTTCCAATTCGTATACTTTATTTTAGATTGCTCAATCACCAAGGCGCTCTCCTGGCTTATTCCGGTTACAATGACAAAGATGCAAGAGTAACCGCTGCAATTGCTAGCAATGTGTGGTCTGCCTATGAAAAGCAAGGAAGGAATGTGTTCAAAGAGGATAAGCTACATTTTATACTTGTAGACTGCCTCAATGGCAAGATAGCAATAACACAAGTTGCCAACTTGCTACTGTGCCTTTACGCTAAAGAAACTGTGGGTTTTGGAATACTGAAAGAGAAAATAAATGCTATAGCACAATACCTTGAAGGGCCATTGAAACAAGTAGCTACTTCTTAATAATATATTCAAATATTGTTAGTTTCTATGTAATAATGTTATGCTTATTAATATAATTTACATATAACATTTTGTAAAAGAAACAGATTACTTAGACAACATGAGCATTGTACACATTTCCCATTAGACTTTCATAAAAAAAAACTTAAATAACTCAGACTAGAATTTAATTATAACAACAGTCAAATTGCAAATAAGTACCAAGAATGGTATCTAATTAAATTACTTCTAAACATCAACTAGTACTAAATTCTGTTTATTCATTTTCACTATTTATAACCACTGTTTGTAGGTCCTGAAATAGTTTATGTTTTTCCCTTTTGTGCACTCTCAATTCATGGGTCAAAAGTTTCCTTCTGAAAATAAAACAATATAGGGTTAACAAAGATCAAACACTTGTTATTTTTCACTAAATCAGCTGAATCATATTTTCTGGTATAGGTATTAGGCAAATAATAATTAAATAAATAAATAATGCTGGACAATCCACAGCATCATCTAGCCCCAAAGTAAGCAGAGCTTGTGTTATGGGTACTAGATGACTGAATTATTAATAATATTATTGATAATTGATTATTAAGCAAAAATGTTTGTATACTTAGTTCCAATCAATATGTAGCAATAGTTATTTTCATCTTTGAATATTTCTTTAGGACATTATGTTAAAGGCCATTTTTTGTATTAATGTCCTCTATCTAAATATATAACATTAATTGTGCTCTGCGATTTTGATTTTCAACAATAAATAAAGTGGATGATACTAGTGTTAAAAAATAACCACCTAGTGCTAAGATCTCTGCCGCAAATAGAGCAACGGTATCGTATGTTCATATGTGCAGAGTCATAATGCTCTTGCATTATTTTCTTTTGACGAAACATCTTCTTGCATTTGGCACACTGAAAGAATATTTTACATCATTAATGAAGGTTTTAAATATAGTTAGGGTATGTCTTAATTCAATGAAGTACCTACTCTGCTTACCTCAAACTTTTTTCCTGAATGCATAAGGGCATGTTTCTTGAGATTACTTGGATTTGAGAACTTTGCTGGACATTTTGAACATAAATATCTATGTTCTCCAGTGTGAACTCTCATGTGGCATACTAGATATGATTTTCTCTTGCCTTTGTAAGGACATAAGTCACAAGAAAACTCCAATTTATCATTGTGCACATACCTAAAATGATATTGAAACTGTAAGATGTAAGTATAAAACTGTTAAATTGTGTTAAACTGATTAAATAAACAAAATTTCTTACGAATGATTGGCGAGAGCACCGGGAGAGTAGTATACTTTCCCACATTGATGACAAGTATACTCTTGGCGTTTATAATGCATGACATTTTTATGCTGTGTCAGATTTAAGACAAGTTTGCCACACAATGGGCATGGGTGGTAGATACTACAGTTTTGTTTTTTGTGTTCTGCCAATTCTACCTGAAAATTTACATTAATTTTATAAATGTAAGTACTGATATTCCCTAAAAAAATTAGGGGAAGTACCTTTATTACCTGGGTATCAAACTTCACATCACATCTTCTGCATTTGAGTTCTCTTATTTTTTTTACATTACTCTTTAGTTTTTTCAGTGTTTGGGTATCACTTATTGACCAATTAGTTTTGGGACTCTTTTTTGTGGTCTTTAGTATTTTTAGAATTTTTCTGTTTCCAGTTTTACTCGACTGCACTATTTTTTTTTGTGCTACTTTTGTTCCCTTATATTGTGTTACCTTTTGTTCCTTCTTTTCTATTTGTAGTAACGCTTTTGAGACTTCTAAATTTACAGGTGAGCTATTATCTTCTCTATCATCAAGTTCTCCATCAATAGATTCATTGTATTTAATAGGTTTCTTTTTCAAAGCTTCTTTACGTAATTTCATTTGGTTTAGTATGAGTTCAAAATCATGCATGACCATTGGCTGAGAACTGGTATCTGAAAAGGAACATTATTACAAATTGAAACAAGCCCGGCAGCATAAGACAATAAAAAATCATTTTGATGCTAGGTACTTACTCATCATTGTTTCGGATGACAAAGCTTTACGAAATATTACATCAGATTTCTCACACTTTCTTTTAAAATAAAATGCTATTTTAAGTTCTTGCAAGCAACTCTCACAGACATACTTTGGATAGTAATCAGTTTCATTGATCTGTAACAAATTAATTATTAGATTCATAGATTTTTTTTTTTTTTTATTTATTTATCTTCTAAAAGATTATTACAATATAAAACTAATAATAACACCTAAAAACCACAGAGGTTTGTACAGGAGTGCTATTAATGAGTCAATCTTGCGATAGTAGGTACAGTGTGTGATTAAGTGATTAAGATTACAGAAAAAATAAAATATATATATTACAATAACATGTAGGTAACTGGAATTGGGTAGACAATTGATTGATTCAAATATAAACTCAAAGCATACAACGCACCCATCATCAAACCATCGAAACCATCGAACCTACATAGTCATCAACAACTTTTCGAAAAGTTATTGATGCCTATGTAGGTAATAATTGATTTACAGGTACATTATTGGTAGTAAGTTAAATTGTATTTTTTTTAAGCGTCTATTCAATCTATGAGTGATTCAGATAGTGATGAATTCATATCTTGTCCCTCTTCAGCTAGTATCAGTTCTAATGATAGTTTTAGCAGCATCCCATCTCTCCGTGATACTCTGGAAACCACGTTTAGTGATGTTTCTAGAAATTTCAATGTAGTCCATATTAATGCTCAGAGCATTCCGGCCCACATTAATGAAATGCTTGCGTCACTATCTTGCAAAAACATACATGCCATTCTTGTATCCGAGTCCTGGATGAAACCTAACTTACCCACTACTCCTTATTCACTTCCAGGCTTCCAACTCATTAGGAATGACCGCACAAGTAGCGGAGGTGGCGGTGTAGCGATATACTTACGTACTCGCATTCCCTACACAATCATAAGTATGTCTGCGCAGCCGCCCCCCTCCGCTGCTGGTGAACATCTTTTTCTCCAAGTCACTCTCGCACATCGTAAAATTCTTGTTGGTGTTTACTATTCGCCTTCTGTGCGTATTAACTTTTTCTCTTCTCTTGAAAAACATTTAGAATATCTTATTCCTCTTCATGATCAGACCATTATAATGGGTGATTTTAATACCTGCCTAATGAAGAAAGACTCTCGTTCGTCCGCTCTTGAGAATATTGTTCAGGCTAACAACCTGACCATTCTTCCTCTCATTGCGACTCATCATTTTCCCAACTGTCAACCTTCCCTTCTAGATTTAATTTTTGTTTCTTCCACAGCTCATGTTGCCAAGCACGGACAGTGTACGGCGGATGACTTCTCATATCATGACCTAATATTTCTATCATATAAGATTCGACCTCCTAAAGAAAAGCCTAAAATTCTTCTGCAGCGTAATTTTGGCTCAATGGATCTGAAGTCTTTGTGTGATGATGCCCAAAACGTAGATTGGTCCGGGGTTCATGCAGCTAACACTATTGATGCCAAGGTAGAATGTTTCAACGAAATCTTAATAAGCCTGTACGACGTGCATGCTCCAGTCCGAGCAGTGAAGATGAAGCATCTCCCTGCTCCATGGCTTACTGATGAAATCCGGTCTGAAATGCATAAAAAAATAGCAGCCAAAATTCGTTTTAGACGAACTCCGACAGAACACAACAAGATTAAGTATGCTGAGACTAGAAATCACTGTAATAGGGTGTGTAGGGATGCACAACGCCGTTACATCCATGAATACGTTACAAATAAAGACCCGGCGAAAGTGTGGGAGTTCCTACGCACGCTCGGTATTGGAAAAACACGTCAAGAGGTACCTAACTTTCTAGACATAAATTCATTAAACTCACATTTTTCTGCCTCTTCCAGCTTTGATAGAACCACTAAATTGCAAACTTTGAATTATCTCTATTCTCTTTCAACTCCTGACTTTTCTAAATTTTTCTTCAGTCAATTTACTGATGGCGATGTTAAAAAGAGTATCCTATCCATAACTTCTAATGCTGTTGGTAGCGACTGCATAAGTAAAAAGATGATCATCCCGATTCTTGATGAAATCCTTCCCGTAATTACTTACCTTTTTAACTTCTCTATTGACACAGAAGCCTTTCCAAGTGTATGGAAGGAAGCTCAGGTCACTCCTCTTCCTAAAAAGCCTAATCCTTCTTCTTTTTCTGAGTTCCGTCCCATCTCTATTCTCCCTTTCCTTTCTAAAGTCTTAGAGCGCCTTGTGCACCAACAGCTTAGTGTTTTTCTTACTTCCAATAATCTTTTGAACCCCTTCCAGTCCGGTTTTCGTCCAGGCCATAGTACTGTTTCTGCTCTTATCAAAGTCACTGACGATATCAGACATGGCATGGACGACGGATTCGTCACTATTCTCTCACTCCTAGACTTCAGCAACGCTTTCAACAATGTTGACTTCGACATTCTTCTAGCTCTTCTCCGCTCTTTTAACATATCGTCCACAGTGATTGGCTGGTTTCGTAACTACTTGAATGGACGCCGGCAACGCATTCGCGTTGACGATTCCTTTTCAACATGGTGTCAACTGGATGCCGGTGTTCCTCAGGGCGGCGTTCTATCTCCTCTTCTCTTTGCAATCTTCATCAATTCTATCTCCAAACATCTATCTTCTCCCTACCACCTCTATGCAGACGATTTGCAAATCTACACGCAAGCCCCTATTGAATGGCTAGGTGAAGCCATTGCAGATGTCAATGAAGATCTCGCAAACATCAACGATTGGAGCAAATCATTTGGGCTCAAGGTTAACCCTAGTAAAACCCAAGTGATTGTCATAGGTAGCTCTAGGATGATCGCTCGTATCGACTGGCTTAATATACCAAAAGTAATTTTTAATGGGGTTGCGATCGAAGTCAGCGATACAGTAAAAAATCTGGGGTTACTTGTGGACAGGCAATTATCGTGGAGTCCTCAACTGGCAGCTGTATCCAGAAAGACCTTTGGTACAGGTGCTTCTTTAAAGCGATTGCGGAACTTCCTTCCTACTTGTACCAAAATTGCGCTTGCACAATCCTTATTGCTCCCGCTCCTAGACTACGCAGACGCCAGTTATCCCGATCTGTCTGAAGACCAACTCAACAAGCTTGAGCTTCTTCAGAACTACTCCATTAGATTTATATTTGGCCTGCGTAAGTTTGACCATATCTCTGAGTACCGTAACAGGCTTAAGTGGCTACCCATACGTCTTCGCCGGAATGCTCATATTCTTAATCTCCTTTATTCTGTTCTTTTCTATTCATCAACACCATCTTATCTTAAAGATCGTTTTGAGTTCCTCCATCTGTCCCATTCACGATCACTTCGCTCCTCTGATACCCTTCTTTTAAAAATTCCATCGCACACATCCCAGTTCTATGGTGATTCCTTTACTTTGCAGGCCGCCAGACTCTGGAACGCCCTTCCTGTTTCAATCCGACAAGCTAAATCCCTTCCCATCTTCAAAAGTATGGTTCATCAACACTATCTGTCCACTCTTGATAAGTCTTCCTGATGTAATTATTTTTATTTTATTATGTAAACACTCTTGTTTTCTTGTCTTTTTTTTTTTTTTCTGACCTCTGTCTATAGTACTTCTATTATGTTTGATTCTCATCAATTACGCCACCGTCAGATTCAATACGTACTGATCCTATCCATCCAAAGGTTGCCTGGAAGAGATCGCTGTTAGCGATAAGGCCGCCGATTGTGCCACATTATATATAATTAGTATTAAGTTCTTGTTTTATAAGTGTATTGATGGTGCAATAAAGTGATAATCTATCTATCTATCTAGGTTGGATAATAGGTACGCCTTAAGTTTATATTTGATGTTTTTACGCGTTATAGTTTCAAGCAGTTCGGTAGGTAATTCATTTGTAAGCCGAGGGACCAGATAACTGGCCGTCCGCTCGCCGTAAGCATTGTTTGCGCGCGTAGTGATTAGCTGATTTCGAGCAACAGCTCGTGTATGTATAGGGTGACTAACAACATGTCGAATACTTTCATCGAAGAAATAATTTTTAAGCAGCATATACTTAAATTGAGTGTGAACAGGCAGTACTTTACAATGCTCAAAGAGACCCAATTCATCATCACTAAATTGCAGCTTAACATTAGTTGATACTATTTTCTTTAGTATTCGTAACTGGAGGTTATAAATTTGATTGAGGTAAGTAGTGTAAGTACTACTTAGTCCATATTGAATATAAGATTCCACTAGCGAGTTATATAGCATGAGCTTAACTTTAAAGGGGATACGATCTTTAAGGATTGTGATATTTGCTAGGAAATGTCGTAATTTATTGCAGACCTGCTCAATGTGATTAGACCAGGTAAATTTACTATCTATTATAAGGCCGAGGTACATATGACTACCTAGTATGTCTATAAAGATAACTTAATATATGTAGTTAACTTTTCATAGTGAACCTACTGACACAGTCTGTTTTGTTGACACTCTATGGCCTATATTACAAAAGCTTGCATAGTGATAGATTTGTGCTAGTGACATTTATGCCATAGAAAAACATAAGCATAGATCAATGACTGAGCAAGCTTTCTTCATAAGAGCATAAGTATTCTTTGTTGAAAATCAACTTAGATTACACCTAAAATAGGTATTGACTGAATTATTAGCACTGCTCCATGAGACCAAAAAAGCAATACTTAAGTATTGCTTTTTTTTAAATTAGGTACTCACTGATATATTTGCCACAGTTCTAATAGCACTCATTATCAGGATATTGTCAAACCTATTTGTTACAGGGATGTCAGCAGATTTGGTGCACACTCTGCATATCATGTCTCCATCAAAAGTTTCCACTCTGAAAAATTTCACTCATAAAAAAAACAGTAATGAAAACTAGAATAATTTAATTATTTACATTTAATTTTGAGTCTAAAACCTACCATAGGCCAATTAAAAGTATTAAAAGTGCAATTAAAGCAAACATAAGTGCAAATTGCTACATGAACTCACTTGCACTCGTTATTGTGAACTTCAACATCAACAAATTCTTGTTTTACTGAAATGTCCGGTGGTTTTTGTCTGATGGATTTCGAAAATAAGTATTCGGTCAATAGGATAGACATCTTTTTCTTTGTGAAAATCTGCAGATAGGAAGGCAGTGTTAAATTATGAGTGGCTTCAGTCAGTGTGAATTTACCAATCAATCCGAGCCAAGAGCCAACAAACCAGTCGTTCGTAGATGGATTCACAAAGTACTTTTGTCAAACGGATGGATTCAACAAATATTACGATAAAGGTAGGTACATAGATGGAATAATCCACGGAATAGAACAGAATAAGTAGAGAATAAAATGGAATAATCCATCTGATAAGTTTACGTTTTTACTAACAAAATATTAGCCAATCATCTTCTTTTTTTATGTTTGGCTCTGCATCATGGTTTGACATAATTCTGCCAATGACAGTTTTTAATTGAAAATTTGTGGACGAATATGAATAAAAATATAGTAGGTAGGTTGAGACAAAATCAAAACAGGTTAATTAATCTCAATCAAGTTCAATAATACAAAAATCTACAAACAAATTAAAGCTATATAAAAAGTACTATATTATAAACTATCATTCTCTCATTCTCTGAAGAAACTAAATAAGTGTTGTATTGTACAGTCCAACCAGAAGGAGTAGAAATTAATTATGTATCGAGGAACTAAAATTTACTGTAAACTGGCAACTCTATAAGAAAGGCGTAAATGAATTTTTATATGACAAAATAAACAAACTGACTTAATAAAAATCAAATGAATGCTTTGGTTTCAAAATCAGTCAAATCCAAAGCACTTGCTCCTTCAAAACTGGCTAAATCCTGTCAGCCCATCAGCTTCGAGTATTTTGTATAGAGGTGTCGTCGTCCGTATTGTTTTCCTTTGATTTGACTAACTGTTGCCCAACATTCACGTTCTTCACCTTCATCTTTCAAAAAAAAATATTTTTTGCCTTTAATTCTTTTTATTAAAATTGTTGAATTCGATTTTATTGATATTTTGAGAGCTGTTTTTTTATGTAGAAGTAATTTTACCCCGTATATATGACCAGCCAAAAATTTGCTTTTACTGTAAGGTTGCCATAAACAAGAACTAGTTTTCGTCCAGTACTGAAAAAAGCTTCAACTGGATTTGACTGATTTTGAAACCAAATCATTCAAATGACAAAATTTAATTTATAATTTTTACTTGCTTTGACTAGACAACTAGTACCTACTACTCACCTTAGTACCTTACCTACATACATATTTTTATCAAAACAACCTTGGTCTTCCTTCCACTTGTTACGCCCAACAGGGTTCACATTGATACTTAAATAATATATATTACCTACCAATTATGCCAATGTTATGATAACAATAAATTTATTTGAGTATTGAGTAAGGTCAGTGTGACCACTATAGTGAATTTATCGCTAGATTCATCTTTTCTTTACAAAATTATATGCACCTATTTAGCTGATTAAGATACTTACCTACTTTTACTTCTAGGTATTTAAAAATCGTGCATAAATTACAAAATCAAACATTCAAAAGGTATGTTGAGATAATAATATAATTAAAGTATTCAACCACCCACTGATAAAACAAAAATAAATTATATAGGTAGTACTGATTTAAGTATGTAAATTTATTTTCATAACAATAAAATAATTAAACAGAATAAAAAAAAACGTTTAAAAATAATCTTGAAATCTATGCAGTTTTTATTTTTTTGGACTAACCTTGCAGGAAAGTCTGAAAGCACTGTTCTAAGGATTGTTGATAAAGGGACACAAAATTGCGGAAAATTTGGTACTCCCGCAAAGTACAGAAAAGGTCTACTTAAGAAAGTGCTGGATGATTTTGATAATATTGCTATCTGACAAAAAAATTCATAATTTTTATAAAGTTAGGAAAGAAGTTCCTACATTGTCGAAATTGCTAGCGGTTTCAAAAGAAGATATCAACTATGACGGAGGTAAAGAACATTTAAGACAAATGTTAAAAATATATTTGGATTTCTGGTGGCAAATCACCGTAGTGCTTACCTACCTTTTAAAAGTCTAGATGAATACCACATTCGAGACCAGCTGTGCTGAACAAATATTATGAGCAAAAATTTTAAGGTGTCGCAGAACCAAACTGAATCGCTCGTTTCGCACAGGAATCAACAGTTTAATTTTATTTATTTATTTGTTCTTTCACAAATCAGATAACAATCTAATTATATGTATGTAGAAGTACTTTTACAAAATTTTTATATAGATTGAAATCAATTAATTTCTCAACTGGCAGGACTTGATCATAGAAAAAATAATGTTGCATGCGCTAGAATTAAATTACCCTAAAGACATTAACAAACATTGTTACTGTATTAATAATATAAAAAAAATAGTTTTGTTATGCACCGCTTAAATCAAGAATGGTTATTATCGAAAATGTCTTTCATATACCTATAAATATCGAGGGCTTTTCTTCGATAGGTCAGGTTTACGAATATTTTATTTCTCTCAAGAAAAAATTAACTTACACGAGAAAACACATTTTTTTACAAAGTAGGGCTAACTCGTACTAAAACTAACATCTTGGGGACGCTTCCGACTGGTTTTGATATGGATCAGTTGAGCTACCTGTAGATTGTTTGCAACAGTCTGCAGTTAGCTTAATTGTTTAAATTGTAAATACTAGACTTAATTTGTTTTTATTATTGCATTGTAATTTTCTTTGTTTACTAGATAAAATATTTACGTATTTGGTAACTATTTGATAGGAGTTATCTTCGTTTATAATAGCGCCAGCAGCTTCTAGTTTTTTGAATTGTTGTCGTAATCTTAGGGACGCCTTTTATATACTGTATGGTAAGGTTCTGGTCACCACCATCGCTTCGCCCCGCTTCAGCTCCTCCTTTATATATCTCAGATGCGCTTGTTGTTACGGCGACAAAGATAAACGATAAACACGATAAAGATTCACACACAATAAAGCACGATAAACATTTTCTCCGACTTTGGTCTAAGAAAATCTTTATCGTGCCCGATTTCAAGTTATTCCTATTACACAATATGGCTAATGCTCCTTCTTGGGATTTGTAGCAGACCTTTATTGGGTGGTGGTAGTAATTCCCAAATCGCAAAATGTGTACCGGCTTACAACAATCAACAGTCACGATTTTCGTTATCTTTAAGACTTACTTTGTGTCTGACAATTTCCATTCGTCTTTGCTGTCATTGGTTGGTTCTGGGACTCCTGCAATTATGTGTTTGCTTCTCGTTTCTCGTTCTATAATTGCTGTTACCATATTTTCTAGCGTGTTTTCAGTGGATGATGTTGCCAGGTGGCTAGTTTTAAGGGTAGTGGTTTTAATTTTAAGCTTATCTATTTTCTCCACTGATTCTGCTGTTAAAGATTTTAAGTGGAGTATATCAGACTTCATGGCTTCATGGCTCATCAGAGAGTTTGCTGGTCACGTCTCTAATGTCCGCCATCTGTTTATTTATGGTCTCAACGTCACCAGATACTTTTTCCATTAAATCTTTTTGATCTTGTTTCATTGAAGTCCTCATGGCCATGATTTGTGAGAATTAGTTGCGGATTTCACTGAGTTCTTCCGTGACTTGAGCAAAGTCATTAGTTTCCTTTCATTAATTTCGCAAATGTACTCTCTTACTCTTACTCTTACCAATTTTGTTTTCTAAAAGAAATTCATCGGTAGATAACTTTGGTTGCGAACCGCTTCGCCCGAGTTTGGATCACTTCCAGTCTGTGAGCGCAGTAAACTCATGATCTTTGTATTTGGTGAATTTGTTTTAAAGCGTTGAATGAATCTAGTATCGTAGAGTGTTAACTGACACACTGTGGTTAAACTGATTTTAGACTCAGTTAAGTAGCTTTAGTTATATACGTTTTATTTTAGATTGAGTAAGTTTCTTAAATTTTACGTAAAAATTGTTCAACACGTCTGCTTCGTACGGTGCCTGACGTCAAGAGATTCTTCTCAATAGTTCGCACGAGAGTGCAGTTTTATACTACTGATATTTATTGTGGGATATATCAAATCCCGCCAAAGCGCTACGAAGCTATCACTTATTTATTTTTATTTATTTATTTATTTCACTATATGTATTTTGACAGTTCTTGCCATATTTATCGAGTACCTAGATACATTGTGAGAATTGCCGTCCAGATACAAATTACTTTGACTGACAGTTCTAATACCAAAGCAAATAATGCCAAAAGGCCGCAAGCTAGGTAAATGCTGGTTGCCAGGCACCTAGCGCAGAGCCATCTAACAAGAAGTTGAAATTGAAGTGTTGGTTGGTTGTGCAGACAAATTTTTGTTTTGTTTTTTGTATTCGCGAAAAAATCCTCGATATGAATTTATCCGAAGAAAATACATTTGGAAATGGATTACTATACGTGGGATTCAATCAAGACCAAGGTATTATTATAAGTTAAAATAAAATAAGACAGTTTTGGCTCATTCTTTGTAGCAGATAAAAAATTGTTATGACGATTTTTATTTGTAACCAGGTTGTTTTGCTTGCGGGACGGAGAATGGGTTTCGAGTATTTAACAGCGACCCACTTAAAGAAAAAGAGCGCCTTAATTTTGCTGAAGGTGGATTATCCTATGTGGAAATGCTGTTCAGATGTAACTACATGGCCTTAGTTGGGGGAGGCAAGACTCCTGTGTATCCTCCAAACAGAGTTATTATTTGGGACGATTTAAAGAAGGATTCTGCAATATCTCTCGATTTCAACAGTCCCGTCAAAGCAGTCAAACTGAGGAGAGACAGAATTGTGGTTGTTCTAGGTGAGGTGCAATCATTATTTACATATTTTATTATTAGCCTGTTCTGTCCCACTGCTTGGCAAAGGCCTCCCGGCCTCTCTTCCCTCTTTCCACACTTCTCTATTTGGCACCACTGAGTTCCAATCTTTTATGTGTGCATTTAGTTTGTTACTTCATTGACATAAGTTCATAATTACCTTCACATAGTTTTTATGTTTATTAAAGTTATGATTTGTTTACTGTTGCAGAAAACCTGATAAAGGTGTACACATTCACGGCCCAGCCACAGTTGTTACATGTTTTTGAGACCTGTCAGAATTTGCGAGGGTTGTGTGTTGTGTGCCCTAACAGCAATAATGCTCTGTTAGCTTACCCGAGCCGTAAAACTGGACATGTTCAAGTATGTATTACTAACACCACATATTTTATAATACTATAACATTAACTAACTGCAGAAATAGGTATGCTGAAGCTTGTCTTCAACATAAATCAGGTAATTAATAGGTGAAAACCTAAAATAGATTCACAACTATAATACCTATTAAACATAAAATTGTAGTGTGAATGTGAAATTGTGAAGTGAAAGTTTATGTAGTTGAAGGCAAATAATCTTTTATCTTCGTTTAAATATATGTTAATCTCTTTTGATACATAGACTGATTTCTGGATTAATGAGTGAAATGCACAAATCTTCACACCATATTATTTTAAATGCAAAATTTAGATTGGTAGACAGGATGGATGGATTTATGTTTGTTACTTCTTCACACCAAAACTACTGAACCGATTGGGCTGAAGTTTTGCATAGATTTGTCTAGACCTGGAAATACACACATTGGCTACTTTTTATCCCATAAACCAGTTCTCATGAGATAAAAATAACATTTAGACATTTTAACCGAAATAGTAACAGCATGTGTAAAGCCGCGTGCAGAAACTAGTTTTTTATAAATGTTTTGCATTCAAATTAATACTGAGATTAATTACTTTTCAGTTGGTGGAATTAAGCAGCCATGCAGGACCCAGTACAGCACCAGAAGGTCATCTGATTGCAGCTCATGAAGCTCCATTGAGTTGCCTCGCACTTAATGTGGGGGGAACAAGACTTGCCACAGCCTCTACTAAAGGCACACTCATCAGAGTATTTGACACAGCCACTGGACAAAAGCTGGCTGAGCTAAGGAGAGGGGCTCATCAGGTAATCATCCACTTCTATAAAAATTAAAAAACAAAACATATAAACATATATAATTTATTATGATTAACATACTCATTTTGGAATTCAAGATAGCAAATGTAACCTTTTTATGAAAAATCTATAGTAAGGGGTAGAGATGGAAGAAAAACTTATATTATTTTTATTAAAGATTTTACAAATCCGGAAATTTTGTCATAAAACCAAAAAAATCAAATTTTATTATTTATTTACAAAAGGAGCAAATAAAATTGATGAGGTTTTGTAAATAGTCTTATTCATTTTTAGGGTTCCGTTTTCGAAGAGTGAAAACGGAACTTTACTAAGCCTCCACTGTCCGTCCGTCTGTCACAGACCTCTATCTCATGAACTATAGGAAAAGGAAAAAAGGAACCCTTATAAAATCACTTTGGTGTCCGTCTGTCTACCCCCTTTTCTCAGGAACTCGTGGAGGTATTGAGTTGAAGTTAACATCAAATACTCATGTCCGTAACCTCTTGGAGTCGTGATATAAATTAAACTTCTAAGTTATTGCAATGAAATGTTACAGCCGTATATGTCCGAAAATTTGGAAATTTACAAGGGAATCACATGCACACAAAACCTATAGGGTACTTCCCGTAGACCTAGATTCATTAAATTTGGCAAGAAGCAAGGTCTTACGAACGCGATACGATACTGAACCCTTGGTGCGCGAGTAGACTCGCACTCGACGTTTTATTATTCGCTATTTTTGCTCTTCGTTTGTCAAGGTTATCTCTTGAGCCACAATAGGTAGACAAATGAAATTTTCTATAAATAAGTTACACTTCAACTGTAATAACAACAAATACTAAAAAGAGCAAAAATAAACCGCCAAGTGCGAGTAGATTCGCACAAGAAGAAGGGATACCGTAAAGATCAGGCAACTTTAAAAAGATGAAAATTTAAAGGGGTCTCCAAACAAGTGAAAATTTGATGTTTTTTTAAAAAGTTGCCTGATTTTTACAGTATCCCTTCTTGTGCGAATCGACTCGCACTTGGTGGTTTATTTTTGCTGGTTTTGATATTGTTAGTTTAATGAGTGCTATTTTCATTTTTTATTTTACAATTGTTGATAGAACTTTGTGTGTATTTTATTCTTCAAAAAAATGTAAGTAGTAACTACTGAACTTCAAGTGACTGACAGACAGTAAATTTAAAATCTGTTTTAGCTTCTACAACTTCTTGTTTGTATATTGGTGTAGGAAAATTTAAATAAAAAAGTTTCAACTATCTGCAGTGCTTGAAGGGTTTTGGTCAGGGACGAAACCCTTGGTCTCAGAGGCTATTAACTTGAAATTTAAAAAATAAATTTTTATCGTGCGCACATTAAAAAAAAAACAACAAAAAAACAGTAGGTACTTAGTATAATTGTGATGTCGAAATTTTAAAGACCTACATGGTCAAATGGGGTATAAAATCAAAGGTATCGCTTTGGAAATTTCAAAACAGTTTTTGAAATTAATCTAGATTTTGAAAAAAGTCGTAAAATTGACTGTTCCCCCCTAACTAGCGATCCATCTAAATAATGTATGAATCGTTTGTTGATATGGATCTATATTTTACAGAAAAAATGTACAAAAGTCTGTAACTTGAACACTTTTTGAAAAATGGACAAAAAACTAATTTTCAAAAAAGGGGGAATGCTATTACTTTCAGTGGGATATCAAATGCAATGTATTGATTTGTACATTTCAAAACGGTTTTTAAAAAGTATGGGCTTAATAATTTTTGAAATACATTAAAATGAGTCGAAAAATTTACCAGTACTCCCTAATCTCCGAAGTAACTGGTACCTATACCTAGTATTTGTAAATTGACACAAGTTCAAATCAAGCGTAAAGTGGCTTCAATGCGGGTGAGGGTGTCAAAGTTCAATGACACCCTCACCCGCATCATTCCATAACTTAGAAACTTAAATTAAATTTTTTCACAGGCAACAATCTACTGTATAAACTTTAACCACACAAGCACCAACCTGTGTGTAACATCAGACCATGGGACAGTCCATGTGTTTAGTCTCGAAGACGAAAAGTTGAACAAGCAGTCTGGTTTGGCGACTGTCAACTTCTTGCCAAAATACTTTTCAAGCAACTGGAGTTTCTGCAAGTTCACTATACCCAACGGGCCCCCCTGCATTTGTGCATTTGGTGTGGACAAGAGCTCTATAATAGGTGTGTATATCTTGCCAAAACATTTATTTCTTTTGAGAAAGTAAACTAGATTGAGCTCTCCGCCGTGGTGACTCACCAATTGCATACAATAACGAGGCCGCGCGGCCCATTCGCGAGTTTAGTTACGAGCTGTATGGCAAATCCCCCACAATGCACTCTTTGGGGGAGGTCTATGTCTTGCAGAGAACTTCTTTGGACTTCGGCTTTGGTGATGATGTAAGTGGTGCTGTATGTGTATGACACAAGGTTCGCCATTGATTGCCAATGCAATTTATGAGATTAGACTTTTTATTGTCCTCATCATCATCAGTCTTTCTCGACCTTACTGCTGGGCATAGGCGTCTATATCTCTCGTCGTGTATGCCATTCGCCTCGGTCCTGTGTTAGTCTGGGTCAGGTGTAGCCCACGGTCTTTCGGATGTTGTCGACCCATCGCGCCGGCGACGACGTCCCCTGCTCCTACAGCCGTCTGTCGGCCACCACTCGGTCAGTGCTTTGGTCCACCTGCCGTCACTCCGAAAAAAAACACAGTGACCTGCCAACTTTATTTGAGCCCCAATATCAGCTCGCGTCTTGTATTTAGTCCGTTTACGGATTTTGCTGGTCTAAGAGTGTGATGCCGAGCATGCACCATATTCTCCTTACTAACGATTTAATTAAATGGTCTCTTAAACTAACATCTAAGATGATGATGATATACCTCTATATATATGATCGGTTGAGCTACCTGTAGATTGTTTGCAACAGTCTGCAGTTAGCTTAATTGTTTCAATTGTAAATACTAGTTCTAATTTGTTTTTATTTTTGAATTGTAATTTTCTTTGTCAATAAACATCTAAGTAATTGCGTCGGCAATCAATAATGAGAATCCTGTAAAGCCACTTAATTCAAAAACTCTGAATCTATAGAAATTGCACGGCGTCAATATCTACAGATTTGCTTCGCGGCAAATCTTACACTCGCTCTGGCGGGTGGACCATCTTTAAATTGTTATCGTGATATATTTCAGTGATCTGCGCTGATGGTTCCTACTACAAATACAAGTTCAACGATAATGGTGTGTGCACACGGGACGTCTACGCCCAGTTTTTGGAAACCTCTGAAGACAGGTAAACTATCTGTGGCCTTTGTACGGATAAAATGTCAAGCAATACATTTTGTTTTAAATGTATGTGAAATTTTCAAAAGGTTGTCCCTTGTCCTTGTAAAAAATAAGACATAAATGGGAAATTCATTAATAAATTATTACAATAACATTTAAAACCTATAGTAACAAACCTGATACAACATAGCCTTGAGACGATTTTAGATGATTAAAAAAAACGATATCCTGTCTGCTTAGGAGACGAGAAAATTTTATCATTTGTTTAGCTAGTTTTAGTCTAAAATTGTTGTAAGATATCCCTTTGATTTGTATGTCTCGAAGAGATCTTAACTAATTTCTAATTTATTATCAAAACAAAGTCTCTGTCTGTAAATTTGTATAAGATAATGCCTTAGCATGGAGTGTGCTGTACTGTATTTAAATGTTTTGTCCTTGTTATGGCTTTTATAAAAGATGTTTTAAATGTTTTTAGACGTTATTAAGAATTATGATTTTACCACATGCATTGGCATTTTATGTGTGCTGATAAGAAAGTAATTTGTAATTAAAAGAAGTCTGATATTTAGATAAATTGTTATTAATTTGGAATTTATTACAATGTTATAAATTGTAATGTTTGGTAACTAGCTAAACTATTTAGAGATCTAATCAGTCAAGTACCTATATTGAAAACTGATTATTTATTTAATTTGTACTATGACATATTTTATGATATTTATTTAATGTTTGACGCTTATAAGAATCGGACCTTTCAACTTTTTATGACCAAAGTAAAATTATATAATTTGATCTCATGGACAATTTTATAATAATTGAGTAGTACATTTTTATTTTGACCTACTATTAATTTCCCGAGTAGGTACCTTAGCAACCGACAGAGGCTTTGATTTGAGTCGGTATAGACGCATAAAACTTCACAATGGCTTGATGCATTAGGCCTAACACAGATTAGGTAATATAAATATATATAATTATGTTAAATTTTACATACGAATAACGATAGAGGCGCTGTACGAAATGCCGAACCCTATTCTTGATCCTAGACTGAAAGCTATAAACTCAATCGCTCGTTTAATCGCTTCGTGCGTGCTCGCTCGAACTTTTGTTTTATATTTAAATTCGTCTATTTCCTGCTAGCCGACCTTAAAAAGTTGGTTCTGCCTAGTGAAAAGCAAAATTAAATGTAACCCTCGACGATCATGACTGCGGTCTGGAATATTTTCGTGATTTCGGATAAATAGTCAAACATTATAGAGCATTAGGTATGCCAAAGACAAATCCAGTCCAGTGTGTTTTGGTACACCAATCTGTAGGTAGCTAAATATAATTTATACCTTTCGGCTTGATGTTAGTTTCGGGACGCCCTGTAATATGGTTGATTCTACACAATTTAAGGAAATCGCTGTAGCCTTGCGGAAATTATATTATGATTAAGTTATCTGTAGCTAGTCTGTCTTTCTATACCTGCTTATTTAAATTGATTTATGACTATATTCTGTAGACCAGTACCTACTTAAATCGTTTCCGCCTACTTTAGCACATTTGAATTAATTAATATGTGAATACAAAGTGAATGCATCTTTACCGACTAAAATTAATTTAGGTAAGTCTTCACAAACGATATTATGCTTAGTTTTCTCAATGCATATAACATAAAATAAAGGAACATAAAAATGTAAATTAGCCCATGTAATGTTAACGATTACCTACATATTGATTTGTGATATTTGTTAATCATATGATGGCCCTTATTGTAATCAAGATTTTATATAATAAATTACATATATTTTTAGATTATTTTGTTATTTTAATTGCTAACGACTAGTAGGCAGGTATTTCTTAAATAAGTGAAACATCTGATGTATCTTTGAGGTATTTTAAATGATGTTATGAAACAGCTAATTAATCTACCTAGATCGCTATAAAATAATACAAATAAACTATCTTTTCAAAACGTCAATAAAAGTGTTTCTAGGGACTTTGATGTTGGCAACACTTCTCATCTTTTTCTTGCCTTCAGCTTGCTGCTTCAGCAGTTTTTTCTTCCGAGTTACGTCACCGCCATACTGGAAATAATAAAATTTAATGAGCTCAGCAGTTTTTGCTGGAAACAGTCACAAAAGGAAAATACTAGAATGTAAAACTAGGCAAGTATTTTTTCTAGACCCGGGCCCTAATTCCACTAAATTAATCGCTTCACCATAACAATGGTAACGTTTCAGAATTACACATTTTGGCATATTACCTTTGATGAAAGAAACTACGCACGCGTGTCAAAAGTGTCAAGGTTGGAACAATTATATCAATCTCTCCGTGCAAATAGCACCGCACGCACTATCTAGAGTTTCTTTCTTCGAACGATTCTGCGACGATACCATTGTCATAGTAAAGCGATTGGTTAGCAGAATTCGGCCCAGGTTGCAGACAACTTACCAATTTCGCTGTAACATCTTTTCTGAAAGCTTTTATAGTTTCTCGTGCCATAACTTTGCCACCAACTACTGCTTGTATAGCAATCTGAAAAAGACAGATTATGATGAGACATCTCACTTTCATGGAGTTATGCGCCATCACTGCCTCGTTAAGTCTAGTCGACCGCTTAAAATCACTAAAATAACCGCTAATAGCCTACCGCCACAAATGAGGTCGTGTTCACATCCCTGGTCGGGGCAAAGTTGTTATTGGGATTTATCTTGCAAGAAAAATTCTTCCTGCACGGTCCTCCGGCTGATCTCTCCCCGGTCGTTTCGGTCTGCCGTCCCATCGGATTATGAAAATGAGGGAATAGAGAGTGCACCTGTGTCTGCACACCCTTGGGCACTATAATATGTCCTGCGCTCCTGGCTAGTCTCCGTTGAGACCGCTGTGGCGGAAGATTCGGCTAGGCACATAGACATCTTCATTTTCCAACAGTGTACTGCCTGTGTTAGCTTAGTATATTAGATTTTAACCCAAATGCACTCAAGTTGATTTCAGCTCGCACAGCACCAGCGCTGTCGCCATGTTTTGTCTCGGAGGACATGTCATCATTATCTTTATCAGCCCATTAAAAAACCACTGCTAAACATAGGCTTCCCCAAAGACGCCACAGATAGCGGTCCTGAACTCCCTGAGTTATGTTTCAGGCAGACAGCTGGCTGGCACTTATACTGCCTCAGATATACAGGGTGTTGTTCAAATTAGTGCACAATACTGAAGAAGGTTATAAACCTGCTACTACAGATTAATATTCAGTAAACAAACCAGGCGGCTCAGGACCGCGTGTGGCGTCGTAGACGTAGTGGACGTATCGGGCTGATGATGATGATGATGATGAACAAACCAAGCCGCAATTTTAATTATTTTTATTTTTGCAGGATTTTTAATTGTAGTACAAACATTGCCTTATTATGGCGGGCGCGGTCAATGACTGGCGGTCCCCTTGTGTCGCCATTAGGGTGGGCCGAGAAGGAGAGGCGCGCATCAAAGTGGTCGCCAAGTTTGGGATGGCATAAAACACATACCAACACTATTATGGCATTGTTGTAACAAAATTAAACAGTTAGCAAAAAAAATAAATTCTTTTCGGTGTGGTTTGTTCACTGAATATTAATCAGTGGTAGCAAGTGAATGACCTCCTCCAGTATTGTGCACTAATTAGAGCAACACCTTATATTTTACTTGTTAAGACGCTTCTACTTACTTGCACCATTTGTCTAGGGATCATTTCCTTGAGCTTCTCTGTTAATCTCCGTGCAGTGAACTCCAAGCGACTTGTGTGGACAATTGTAGTTAACTCGTCAACCAACACGCCGTTTAGTAAAATGTCCATCTGTAAACAACACATTTTCTTAAAATTAAGCTTTTGTTAATTATTATCTATGGGTCTGTTTTGGATTCGTTTGTCTTTGCAACTAATATTATAAAAGCGAAAGTTTGCACGGCTGGATGTTTGTTTCTTTACACAAGAAACGCTGAATGCTAAAACTTTACCTACTTATATGAACCACCTGGAATAACATTAGGACCACTTTTTATTCGGAAAAAAAGCGTACGAAGCTTGTAACATAAATGCAGACGTTTAAATAAATGATTATTACTTTATCACACAAAAAATACTGAACGGATCAGACTCAAGTTTGGTATACTTAGATGAAGTTGGATACCTGGAATAAGAACCACTTTTTATCCCGGAAAAAAGTTTGCCGCACCGCCGCCCCGGGAAGGCCTGGCTGGCTAGTATGAAAAAAATCTACACTTACTCTAACCAGCGCGCTCGGATGAAACCCATGATCGTGGTAGTCAAAGCTAGCGAATCCGGAAGTGATGCTCTTAAGCGTATCATGAAAGTCTACAACGACTTCTGAAAGTGGTAGTATAAACTGCATGAGCGTCATTTTGTCGTCGACGGCGCTCGAAGGCATTGGGACGCCGCGACGGTCGATGCAGAGGGTTGTGACCACGCCGATGTATTCTACTGGTGTTATTATCGTTCCTAGAACAAATTTTTACCTATATTCAATTTTTTTCGCCTTGTAGTGCACGAATTAAGAAAGGAACTCTACACACCGAACGCGCCGCATAATAAAGCTTGTCGCACACCTGGAAAGCACCGCTGCAGCATAGCACAAATTCAAATAAGGGGTTTTATATAACTCGTAATATTTAGATGAATTTTATATTAGATATTTTTTATATTATCAGATGACAGACAACTCGCGGACAAACTTCGGTTGTAGTATGTTTGTAAACAAACCACAACACAATTAACTAAAACTCCCTTGCTTGGCGTCGAGTTTTTGATATAATTGTAAGCAATATTTATTGAAGGAAGAATCTCAAATCGACAAGTAATGTAAATTGTGTATAAAAAGACGCGGCAACCGATTGAAGTTTAGGTTAAGTATGGGAGGTTTGTTTACAAACATTCTACATCGAGTTTGGCTGGTGTATAGACTCCATAATTATATTAAATTATTATATTTGCAAAACGAGATGGTTTTGGTTATACTACAGAGTGTTAATTTTTTTAAGGTGGCGGTTTTTTTAGCCAAGCTATTGCAGTTCGTTCCACCTATATACATATACCCACTGTTAAATTTTGGCAAAAGTTCTGCCGAGCACCCTGTATGTTTTTACAGGTTTCATCATAAGGTGGATCGCGCGCGAGTAGCGAATAGAAAAAAAAATGTTGCAGGTTTTTTATATTTTCTACATTCACATTTTAAGCGGCTATTTTGAATCACCTTCGACAGCCACTGCTGAGGCCAGTTTTCTGATAGCTTTTCGTGAACGGTCCACCAGTGGCCCACTTTTAAATCGAGAACTTACCAATTACTAGCGGTTCATACCACTCGTCAATATTCTGTACATCAGGTAGTTGCAAAGGATTTGTAATCAACACTTCTTCGCCTCTGTACTGTTTTATTACTTTCGCTCCCTTGACTCTGAAATAATTGAGACATTAATAACGAATTATGTATGTATCAATATAATTAAAAGTGAAGATAACATGTGAAAAATTACATCAGTGAGTAACTTAAATAAAATAGGTAACTGTAGTCCCTATACCTTTGCCCACCTATACTCTGGCCAAACTCTAGATACAATGTTTACAGAAATTGCCCCCAAATACTTAACCTAAAAATCACTTTCTTGTTGTTGATTTTTTTTGTCAGAATGTGCATTAAGTACTTGTCGATTCTAACTCTTTCCTACAATGCTTAGTGCTGACAAGTTAATTCAATCTCGGGGCTCGGGTACCTATAAAACAAATTAATTACTTTCTTTGATACGAAATAAATACATTATTTTGCCCTTACTTGATTTTATAGGGTACAGAAGGAGCAGTCAAAATAGCCTCAGCTTTGTACTCCTGAAGTAGCCTCTGAGTGAAGACATCCAGGTGTAACAGACCTAGGAAACCGATGCGCCATCCTTGGCCCAAAGCAGGACTAAAAAGTTCTAGAGGGTTACAAACTGACCATAAAGAATGATCCACAACTCAACTCAGTTTATGCAGTTTAGTTGAGCAGTGGGGAAATCACAAATAAGGGCGATCGATTTACGTTACTCGCGAGATAAAAAAATTATGCTGTTTTTTCTGCGTTCTACAAGGAATAAAAATTGCGGAAAAGCAATTAGCAGCAAATCTTAAATCATTCCGTATTATCCCATTACAAAACTAAATTCGATTGTACAGGGTGTTCGGCAAAACGTGTGGGTAACTAAGTAAGTCAGGCAGATGGAACCAAGTGCCTTATCTTGGCGAATTTTTAAACCCAAAAGAGCCTCTTGGCTATATAAAAAAAAAATCTGTAACTTTTGATCCCAACAGAAAATAGTTTATGATATGCAGCAAATTACTTTTCCGCAGGCAAATTAAAAACCGCAAAAAAAGCATGTGTAATATCTGTGATTTGTCAGTAAATGAAAATGACTCTTGTCCCCCTTCAATAAAGCAAATTTTTATGCAGTTACCTTGAATCAGCTACAACAGCCACTGCTGAGTCATTCAAGGCCAGTTTCCTGATAGCATCACTGAGCATAAAATGCTGTGATTGGTCAGCAGGGAATATACCTGCATAGACCATGTGCTTCACTGCTGCTATTTTCGATTTACTATTGTTTTCTGCAAATTCTTTGGCTAATAGTTGATCGCCAACTGCCCCTCCGCCTTTCGGGCCGCAACCTTAAAAATAATGTGAAATTGGATTGTCAATAAAATTAATAAATTAAGTAGGTAGAGCTTGTGTTATGGGTATGTTTTGAAGATCGTACAAATATTTGCCCGAGGCGGGAATTAAACCCGCAAACCGTCGCGTCGCAGGCGGACCTTGCCTGGCTGAAAGGGGTTCAATACAATACAATGTCTTTATTGACAACACCAAGTTATAATTCAAGTAGGTAGGTTCAGCTACATTTTACGTGAAAATAGTTTCTTTTTACTACATTATTTCATCTAACGACCTCCATGGCGCAGCGGGCAAAGGTCTACCTGCGACGCACGCGATTGCAGGTTCGATTCCCGCCTCGGGACATAGGTAAAGATATAATAATAGTTGAAATAGAAGCTCCTGTACAATTAATATTTGGGTATGTTAGATAACTCACCTACCATAACAACCTGACCAGCTATCGCTTCTTCAACAGGCTCCTCACTTGGCCTCAGCAGTGCTAAGTATCTGACAGTTTGCTGTTTCAAATCCGAGCTCCATTTCACTGCCTGCCCCACTTGAACCTTTCCAGAATGTATGTACGCTAGACATAACACCCCTCTGTACTTATCATGCCAAGTATCAATTATATGAGCTCGGAAATGACTGCTGTCATCTATTTTAGGTGGTGGTATCCTCTCTATGACTTGTTGAAGTAACTCTTGTACTCCCCAACCTTTTTTAGCTGATATACTCATCACAGTATCTGGTTCTATTTGAAAAAGGGATTGCAGCTGAGATTTGACCTTTTCAGGGTCAGCTCTTGGTAAATCCACTTTGTTTAGGGTAGGTATTATAACTAGGTTGTTCTTTTTAGCCAGTGAATGAACTGCAACAGTTTGCGCTTGAACTCCTTCATTGGCATCTACTAGCATAATGACACCTTGGCATGCTGTGACACTTCTCACAACCTGAAATGGATGAAACAAAGTAGCTTAGCATTTGGTCGGTAATTTTTATTTACCAAGATTGATACAGATAGGATTTATATGCTTCAAAATTATAGTTTTTTGCACCTACCTCATTAGAAAAGTCCACATGTCCAGGAGTATCAATAAGGTTCAAAAGAAAGGTTTCACCATTGTAGGTATAGTTCAGAGATGCTGTAACTGCTTTCACAGTGATTCCTCTTTCTCTTTCTACCTGAAAATAGTACATCTTAGTTAACTATTGCCCAGTATTGTTTACGAGTTCAAGAATAGTAGTTTGATAATCAGTATTGTTAATGGAGGAGGGTGCCAACTCTTGCTACCCAGTTTTTACCAGTTGCTGTTGTTGTTGTTCAGTTAAAAATAATTACAATTGATGGTGTTAGGTGTTATTGAGGTTTGTGTAAACTAACAAAACATTATAGAATTTCATTATAAAATGTCTGCACTCTTTTAGGAAAACCCTTGAGTACAATATAATGAAAGTGTATGCTTTTAAATCAAAACATTCAAACAACAAGTCTTGCGCCATCTAGTGAACTTGAATAATAACTGGTTCTTCCGAAAAATCGCCCGAAGCGTGTCACATTTTTTACTATGAGATAAGGCATCTGTCTAGTACAGGGTTTCGCAAAGTGGGGTTCGCCATTCAACGGCAGGGAGTTCGCGACAAGATTTACGTAATGGTGGCGTAATGCCTGACTTTCTCAGCTCTCTAACGAACTGAAAAGGTATTTTCCGGATATTGATAATGCTAAAGATGGCTGGATTCGTAACCCATTTGCGGTCACGACCGAGAGCATAAATTCTAATTTGAGTATTAAGACATTACTAGAAATGTCCGCAGACAAAACTCTTCAAGCTGATTTAAAAAGGATGTCTTTGATAGATTTTTGGGCAGCTAGACAGGAAGAGTATTGCAAAGCGCAAAGCAAAGCGGTGAATTTCCTTTTACCCTTTGCCCAACATACTTATGTGAGAGTGGGTTTTCACACTTGGTCATGATAAAAACTAAATACAGAAATCAACTTGATGCCGAGTCAGAATTAAGGATAAAATTGTTCAAAATTTTGTGTTCCCCTAACCTAACCCCCAAAATGTTTTTTTGGGGGTTAGGTTAGGGGGGGGGGGTTAATTAGTAACTTAAGGGGTACGAGGAGCCGAAAGTCTGAGAAACCCTGGTCTAGTACATACTAGTATATTAAAATCGGAGCCTATACCTATGTTCTGTTCCCATTAAAGATTTTTACCTATTTGTAGAGTATAGGGAGTAAGTATGGAAGTAATTACTACTGATACCTAATTTGATTGCTGTTTTTATTGTTAAAATACCTGCAGTTGGTCCAAAACTTGCGCATCACCGCCCGGTTTCTTAACACCAGTGATTTCAAGTAGTCTGTCTGCAAGAGTGCTTTTCCCATGGTCAACATGAGCTACAATGCTGAAATTTCGTATCCTTCTCAATTCAACTGGCTTTTCGGAATCATTCGAGCTGTTTATATATCGTTTATTCAACCTGAAACGTGTGATCAATGGGCATTTCATAACCATTCAATGTTTGGGTTATAATTTTGTATGAAAATATTACGCACCTTTGATAAGACTTTAGCGAATTGTATAAATTATAATACCTTACATTACAAACAATTCTGACCATTGTTGATCATTTAAAATTACAGAAAACAGCTAGAAATTCAAGAAATCATTTCATCCAAAAACAACAAACAATGACACAACGCAAGCAGCTGGTAAATGTCATGTCAATCAAACTATTGTGGTGGGTAATGTCAGTCGCCTCGCCGTCAAATGAGTTTCGTTCGTAAACGTAAGAAACCATAAAAGCTCTCACTGAACGCCAGCAGAGCAGAGGGTGTCATCAGCAAGATGAACTTCGGTCAGGAAACGCAATTTCCTTCGTCCAAGGTTGAGGATGAATATTGAAAGAGTCGGACAGCAGCTCCAGGAAGTTAGAGAAGTGGAAGTCAGTCGGTGGACGGTCAGAAGAAGACTAGCCGAAGGAGGCCTGACAGCGCACAGACCAGCAACTGGCCCCAAATTGACCCCAGCGCACAGACAAGCACGCCTTCAGTTTGCTCGAAATCACGTTAATTGGACTATGGGTCAATGGCAGGCAGTCCTCTTCTCTGACGAGCGCAGGATGTGTCTCCATGGTAACGACGGACGTGGTAGAGTCTACCGAAGATCCGGTGAGCGTTTCGCTCAATGCTGCATCTCCGAACGGGTCGCATACGGCGGTGGTTCCTGTATGTTCTGGGGAGGCATTTCACTGGAAGCGAAAACTGAACTTGTCTTCATCACAGGGCCCGATACCGACCGTCGATCGGGTGGAATAACTTCTCAACGTTACGTCGAGGAGATCCTGGAAGAACATGTTGTGCCCTTTTCGGGATTTATCGGCGAAAATTTCGTTTTTATGCAGGATAACGCTAGACCACACACCGCTGCTATAGTCCGCCAGTACTTGGAGGAGGTTGAAGGTAACCGTTATGGCGTGGCCTGCTCGAAGCCCAGATCTCAATCCCATTGAGCACTTATGGGACAAACTAAAGAAACGAGTAAGAGCCAGAAACGCAGCGCCTACGAGTCTCAGAGAGCTCCAAACCACGATCAAGGAAGAATGGGACAGCATACCGCAGGATTTCGTAAAAAAATTGATCTCTTCAATGAAACATCGAATGGAAGCTGTTATTAAGGCTAGGGGAGGCAATACCTTGTATTAATAAATCGTAAAATTCACAAATTTATTGTTTTTTAAACCTATTATACCAGCTCAAAGTCCCACAAACCGAGCTACCTGAAACGAGCTAATTTAGGCCATTCTGTTGTTAAGTTGCCATTGTTATGATTTCGAAGGTCAAGGCTAGACATTATGGGTTTTTAGAAAGCTAACAGTGTGTACTTTAATTTATTTTAAGTTATAATTGCAAACAAACTTTTATTTAAAAAAAAATAAGGGTCAAAAAGAAAATGTATGGGATGTGCGATTTCTATGCTCTCGAGTGTAGATAAAAGATAAACTAATGTGAGCGAAGCCGTCGGCAGGTAGAGGCTAGTAAAATATAAACAATTCTAGTGAAACATAATATATTTTTAAACCTAAGGGACCATATAGGACAGTTTACACTTAAACATTTTAAAAGATCACTTTGTGGACGGACTCGGCTTACACACTATTTTAACAATAAATAAAAAATGGTTCATATTGCCTCTTCCACACTTTGATCAGCAGATTCTGAAGAAGGATTATCGTCAAGAGATTCTGATTGAAGCGCGTTCAGTTGTTGTTCAAATCCTTTAACAAAAGACAAAAAAATATTCAGTCAGTACTTATTAGGGGTTTGAAGATTATGGCCGTAACATTGGTGAACATTTTTTTTTTTAAATCACCGCGCACAATATATAACACTTCAGATACGGATAGAGAACACTAAAATAAAAAACGTTCTCTCAAATGAAGTCCTAAAGCGTGAGGTTTCTGAGATATTCGCATATGAAAAAAATGTAGTTATTTTCATCTGTGAAATAATTTGTACCTAACGCATTTTTTATTTGTTTTGGTGTCCTCTTTCCAAATATGTAACTTTTATTGTGCGCGAAGATTCCGAAAAAAAAACAAATGTTAGGGCCACCGTCCATATAAAAATCTTCAAACCTCGACAAAGTTTGCGACAAGTTCGCAATATGTGCGACGGACGACGGCCGGGGTCGTAAATTGAGGCCAATAGCCGAAAACTAGTGTTAGCCGTCGTTCAGGTTTTTCAGATTTCAATAACTTTATTTCTTTAGGCTTCTAAATTAAGCACTTAAACAAGTCAATTCACATTTTTATACTTTAAATTATTATCAAATAAGAAATAGGTAATGTTTTTGATTTTCTTGCCCGTTAAATTTTTGTTCAATATTGGGAGAAATTAAAAATAAAACAATATTAGGTCCTTACATATGAAATTGGCGTTTTTCGTACTGGCCACTTTAATCACAAATTTCTCCTCTTTGGTAAGGAATTCCAAATTCAAATTTGTACAGCTATAGACTCATGTATTTGTGCTTCGATGATCGTCATTCATTTGTTTTTTTTCTTCTGTTTTTTTCTGTTTGCGTCACTCATTTTACAAAATGGAAAACTTAAAATATCGCATTATTTACGAGTACGAGTTCCGCCGTGGCACTAGTGCTGCGGAAACAACTCGAAGGGTGAATGATGTGTATGGCGGTCGTGTTGCAAAAGAAAACACAGTTCGTTTTTGGTTCCAACGTTTTCGTTCTGGAAATTTTGACCTGCAGAACAAGCCCCGTGGACGGCCTGAGACTCAAGTTGATAATGAAGAGTTGAAGGCTATTGTGGAAGCGGATCCATCGCAAACCACGTCCGAGTTAGCTGCAGGCTGCGATGTTAGTGATAAAACTGTTTTAATTCACTTGAAGCAAATTGGGAAGATTAAAAAGCTTGAAAGGTGGGTACCTCACGAATTGACTGAAGCAAACCGGCAAACGCGCGTCGACTGCTGCGTTACATTACTAAACCGGCACAATAATGAAGGTATTTTAAACCGAATCATTACCTGTGATGAAAAATGGGTTCTTTACGATAATCGGAAGCGCTCAGCGCAATGGTTGGATCCTGGCCAGCCAGCCAAATCCTGCCCCAAGCGAAAATTAACCCCAAAAAAGTTACTTGTAAGCGTTTGGTGGACTAGTGCCGGTATTGTTCATTACAGTTTTCTCAAATCTGGCCAGACTATTACGGCTGATGTCTATTGTCAGCAATTGCAAACCATGATGGAAAAGCTAGCGGCTAAACAACCTAGGCTGGTCAATCGCTCCACGCCACTGCTGCTTCACGACAACGCTAGACCACACACTGCGCAACAGACGGCTACTAAATTAGAAGAGCTTCAATTGGAAAGTCTAAGACATCCTCCGTACTCCCCGGACCTTGCTCCAACAGATTACCATTTTTTTCGAAATTTGGATAACTTCTTGCAAGGGAAAAAATTCAACTCCGATGGGGCAGTCCAAATCGCCTTCAAAGATTTTATTGATTCCCGTCCGACTGGGTTTTTTAGTAAAGGGATCAATGAACTACCTATAAGATGGCAAAAGTGCATAGAAAATAATGGTTCATACTTTGATTAATTAAATATATTATATTAAAAAATATTCGACTTTTTGTTCCTCCCATACAAAACGCCAATTTCATATGTAAGGACCTAATATATTGTGACCATTTAAATATCACCTGTGTCTAATGTTGTATTGTTGATCAAATTATGTAGAAAAGCAGAATGGACTTCGTGTGAAATGCCTGCGTTCTGACAATGGTGGTGAGTAGTAAAGAATTTATGTCTTTCTTACGGAATGAAGGAATACTTCAACAATTGACAGTGCAATAACATCATTGATGTACCTACCTTATCTTTTTCGAGTAAAAGGCTTTCTTGATAAGATTTTGTTTTATGTACTACTAGCTGCAGCCCGCGGCTTCGCACGCTTTTTTCCGGAATAAAAGGTAGCCTATGTCCGGGCCCCGGGATACCATCTACCTCGCTGCCAAATTTCACCGAGATCCGTTCAGCCGTTCTTGAGTTATAAATAGTGTAACTAACACGACTTTCTTTTATATATATTTTAGATTTAAATTTACAAATAGGGAGCTTAGAGCTTTAGTAGTGGTTTTCGATGCCGCGGGACAAAATGTTAGAACTATTACAGCAGATTATTGTTCCAAGTAGGCCAAGCACAAAGTCTAGGGTGGATTAGACAAAAACGACATCGCATCGTTATACATTACGTAAATTATTGAAGTTGAAGGAATGAATTTAAAATATGTTACGCATTCGATGGCGATGTGACGAAATTTTTATCTATTCTGCCCTAGACAACAATCCCTGTGCTTGGCCTTGGCTTGCGTAAAAGTGTAATTCCTAAGTAGTCAGTCATAGTTGAATCAGAATGTAATCATACTTGTAACATCTGCATGATCCGGCGCAAGGTGTATAAGTAAACGCAATACTTTCTCTTCAGTGACGAGACCGGAGCGAGCGGTGATGGCGCGCAGAAGTTGATGGCCGCCCGTTACACCTGTAGGTATATTTAAGACGACTTCAATATAGTGAAAGGGAGGGGAGCAAAATTTGTTAGTATTTACCTACTTGCTATTTAGAAAATTCCAGGATAAAAAGTAGCTTATATTTTAATCCAGGTTTACAACTAAATACATCTATGCAAAATCAGCCCGATCCATTCCGCAGTCTCAGCGTGAAAAGGTAACAAACATCTAAACATTCGGATGATAATGTTAGTGTGATAGTGTGAACTTACATTACAAACTTGGCTTAATTTGTTAAAATATGCGTTTTTAAGGAAATGTTTAAAGGGTGTTGGTTGACTGACGCTAAGGACGGACAACTAGGCTTTTGTCGACGTGGCTGGTATCACGCAGGTAGAAAACTTCTTGCGTGTGCTCATAGAATCATAAGCCAGTATAAGATGTTCAGAAATTCATTACTATCCAATTCACTAAACTAACAGAATGCGCAAAGACGTCGTCACTTAAAATATAAACAGAGTAGGTACCTGCATTGATTTCCCCAGTTTCTAATGTCTTCTTGATGTCTAAGAAACGTTTCACCAGCGTGCTTTGTTCCTGCAATGCCATAGTTTGTGCACCTAAAACAAAGCAAACCGTTAAATTTTGTCCCAAATTGCTTCCGTAAAATGCCTATCAAGCTTTTAATAACTAACCTGCTTCAGGATCTGAAGATTTCGTTAGGCATTTGATAGCTTCTTTTAGGGCTTCGAGGGCTTTTTCATAGTTCTGAAAAGGTGCAATAGTTAAATTGTATTGGTACATTAACGTAATTATTTACCTTGGCTATAAGTAATCGGTGAAACTTATGAATGGATAAAGTATGAGTTTTTTTAATTAGCAATCTCTGGAGATCCGATTCTGAGAGTAACTTAACTGTCTAGCTAAATTACCTTGCTATCCTTGATGCGCTACATTTTATGCACTTGCAGTAAATATAAGCTATAAAAAGCTAAACAGGGTCAAGCCAATCCAAACATATTTTAACAACACCCAGTATAGTTTTTTATAATTCCCTTTTTTAATATTTTGTAGTTTTCCACGTGAGCGAAGCCGTCATCATCTATCTTAGCGCATTCAGCATAGAACGCGGCTAGTTTCCCGAAAGCCTTAGCCCTCGTGTAGAAGTGTAGGATATGCCGCATTAAATCGTGGCGTGTCTTCCAATCCGATTCACGTGCCTTCGTAAATAGTCGAATAGTAAAAATGATACTAACTTCATACTCATCAACTTCCATCTTAGCGCATTCAGCATAGAACGCGGCTAGTTTCCCGAAAGCCTTAGCCCTTGTGTAGAAGTGTAGGATATGCCGCATTAAATCAGGACGCGTTCTCCAATCCGCGTGTCTTCGTAAATAGTCCGCTGCCATTAACTGCGCATTCTTGTCGCGAGTCGCAGCCGCGAACGTTGCTATTCGGTCGGCGTCGCCTGAACGCATCAACCAACGCATTGCACCAGCCTGCAAGATAAGACAATATAAGAAAACCATTCAGCCGCTTAGCTAAGCTGCTTAGCACTTCAAGGTGTTTTTCGACATAAGCGGTGGTACCTAAGTATGTATGTGTCAAACCCAACCAAAAGGCTTGCTCGAATTAGATAAATAAGCAATCTTTAAAAAAGCTTATGCAAGGCTGTAAAAATAATTTCGCCAGCTTCTCAGTCTAGCTGATGAATAATATCGCTGGCCTATTCATCGTTTGTTAGTCAGTAGACATGTAAGTAAGTAGTTACCTACCTACAGATATCGGACGGAAAATGCTGAAGATAATTAAATTTTCACAAACTGAAAACTGCCACAGGTTCCCACACCTAAAAATGGCTCTGGCAACAATCGCCTGAAAAAAATCTTCAGAAATCGAAGAACAGGGTTCAGCGATTTTTGTCCGTGTCTTTGACCCGGTGACTTTTAATGATACAGTACAGGCGCGGCGTCGCTAGCCGCTCGCTGACTCTCGTCTAGACTGTATGATGCCTAGAGCGTACTGCATAGTAACAAACCTTGTCCCCCGCATGCGCGAGTCTCTTCGCCGCCTGGTGGTAAAGCCCCCGCGTGCCGAGCACGTCAGCCAGTCTCCTCAGCAGAGCCTCCCGCCCGCTTGTCCCGGCCGGCGCCGCTAGCCGCTCGCTCAGTGTCTCGCTTAGAGGCGTGGATGATTGCTCTACGATGTCTAGAGCTTCTTCGTACTGAAAAGAAAGAAAAGAAAAACTTTTTTTTTAGCACATGATCACATACATAAATACAAGTAGGAACCTGTCGTACCAGGTGCCAGAGGCCTTCAGCTCAGCAATGTTGCGGGAAGATAGTTATTGACGATGATGGAGAGAGCTTAGTGGTAACGTATAATCAACTTCAACAAGTCATTATACTTATGATATTGTTTTTTAGCTAATGTTTCTTCTTGACTGGATTCTATGAGTTTGTAACATTTGCCCGCGACTTCACATGCGTTTTTCGTTTTAAAAAGGTAACAGAATGACTTGCGCATGTTTTATGTTAGTAGGTAAACTACCTATGGATATGCATGTATGTATTATCGAAGTACTTTTGATGGATTAGCTCACAATAGCACCCCTAAATATAGTGTACCTATATAATTTTTCGCATACCTTGCCTATGAAGTCGAATCAAAATTAATAAAATGTTGATTTGACTTTACAGTTTCAAAAACATTACCGACAAACCGTTCAAGAATTATATGTATAGTAATTATCACCTGCCCAGCAGAAGCCAGTAACGCAGCCGCGTGTGAATGGTACTCCGCCTTGCGTAAGTGAGCCGCCAACGCGTACGCAACTTCCGGTTCCAGTTTATCACCCAGCGACTCCACCAGTGGGATGATAGCATTCGTGTCTCCGCAGCTGAGGGCCAGCCGCAGTGCCATGTGGAGTTTACCTGGAATTTCATAATAATGATACATTAGGTTGACTGCGTTTGCATCGGTACCTAACCTACCTAACAGAGTGGCGTAGGGTGGTGACCACTGCGCTATTTTTTCGTTATGTTACGGACGGGGGATTATAAATAATAATATTAATAAATAATACTGGACAATCCACACAGCATCATCTAGCCCCAAGCTAAGCACGATAACGAAATCTCTTTGCGACGTAAAGTACCGATAAGTACAAAAAAGATGGTTTTGGTGATCGCAGTAGGTACAGGTGTTTATAAAACACAACGCTGCTGCCTTCTGGTAGGTCACCTTTTTTAATATCTTTCACCAACTTCAAAAAAGGTGACCTACCAGAGGGCATCAGCTTTGTTATTTTCTTCTTTGTATGTTTTTTGTGGGAGGCACATTCAGTTGTCGACACGTACCTAACTGTTATTTGCGCCATGTCGCTAATTTGCTCACCAGCTTTTTGATAGAGTGAGATAGCCTGCTCATTTTGTCCAGCGTTTTCTAGTATAGAAGCCGCGTTTAACGCATGAGTGGGCGACGATGTGGACCCGGCGCGCCATACCAAGTTCCACGCACTGGCTTCCGCCGCAACTCTGATTGCGCACGATATTGCACCGCATTTTATGTACAACTGAAACACAATTATGTCTTACTACAAGGTAGGGCTTTTAGTAGGAACTTACCTAACTAAACTTAAAAAAAATTGGTAGGCACCTTTACTGCACTTTCAGTTTTATCAGGCTGCATCTCCAAATACTGAGCCATTTGGTAAATAGACGCGCGATTATTTTGAAATATTTTCTCAGCCTCTTCAATTCTACCCATGTGACAAAGAAGGCGAGTTTGTTCAGCAAAGTCGTTCGCCCGAGCATATCCCTCCAACGCTCCTTCTAAATCGCCAACGCTTTCTAAATAATGACCCCACCACACCAGGAGGCTAGGATCGTTGGAGGTGGCCACGAGTTGCGCTAAAACAGTAGTCTGGCCGTTTGCAACCAACATCCTAGGTACGTGAGGTACCAACGTCCCAGCACTTTCGAAGAGCTTTAAAGCTTCTGCAGTCTCACCATTCGACCAAAAAACCTTCGCTAACTTATGCTGCGCGCTCTTTATTAGAAGGTCATTCTCTCCTACAGCAGTCCCGTTCGTGATAGAGATCAGACCGTCATCTTTAGCGGAAATCAATCGAGTCAACAAATCTGGTCTTTGAGCTTCGCGGAATTGTCTTTCCGCTTCCTCTGTCATACCGAGATTGACAGCTAATATGGCAACTTTGCAGGTATCATCCACATCATTGTCTTGCATGACTTTCCGCATCATCAGAGCGCCTTTAGTGTTACCCATTTTACCTAAGCACACAGCACCGACGTCAGGGCGTTTCATAGAGACGCAAACTTTAGCTAAACTGTCCCAGATTATGGAGTTCTTGGTGGCAGTAATATTGGTTCCAACGACAACTGCCTTTTCCAAATACCCAGTTGTCATGTAAAAGAGGAAATCTAAAATTTGCTTCAAACTAGCCGTGTCGTGTTCGCTGCAGTCCACAAATTCCTGCATTAAAACTTTTTTAATGTTTTGCTGAGAGAGTATTACCACGTAGGGCGTATAGAGTACACATAGCATGAAATCAGCCATATAATAGTCCTCCGAATTAGAGCACCAGTTTTTGTATTCGTAAAGCTTTCCCTCGTAACAGAAGAATAGATAAATTTTGTCTAACTCTGCAGATCTCATGTGGACTGCCACAATTCTTGAGTCATTTGAGTCCCATAAAATAGCTATAGGAACACTTTGGTATGGAGGAGTTGAGTTTTCAGCCAGAAGGTGGTTAGAAATGACGTCATTAGCTGCATCCCAGAGATAGAGTCTAGGGTCCGGTGCCAGGCCAGAATTCGCGATACTAAGGCAAATGTAACGGCCTACACAATTAACGCTAGCTCTCATAACCTCCCCAAAGTCTTCAATTATTTGGTAGCAGTTCTTAGCAGGGTAAGGCATCCTGAGACCTTTCTTTGTAATCTCAGCTAACTTAAGAGTGCCGTCCATGGTAGCTATAACAATAAACTTGCCAGTATTCGTGATGCCGATAGGTTCGCCTTCTCCTTCAGTGCTTGGTAAAATTCCTAGATTTACTCCTGTGATGGAATAACATTCAATGTGAGGGCTTACTGATCCGACGAGGATATCATTGTAAATTATGAGGATGTCAGTTTTCCAAGAAAATGTTCTTAATTCGGAAAACTTACCTTCCACTTCCTTACTAGCCATCCAAATCTGTAAATAATAAGTATAATTAAGTATTACAGAAAACCAATAAATACAAAATGAACTTACAAATATATTATGTCAAACAAATTACCTGTACTTCTTTACCATCTCCCAATGCAATGTATTGATTGTTATAAGCCAGTGCTCGTATTGTGATAAGAGTATTGATGTTTGCTGGTTCATAATTTTTATGAGTAACAGCAATTTCATTTGATGACTTCTGTACCATAAAAACATTTGGTGAATAGCCCCAACATACAGGCTGTTCTCTAAGAACAAATACGCTTGTTATACAGTTTACATGTAGGAGGGGACTCATGAGCCCTTCTGAACCCCAGCTGACCTCTTTCACTGTCCCTTTGATAGATGTTGAACTTATCAGTTTCCAATTGTCCCTGTGATCTCTTCTCCACAAGTACAAGTTACCAAGCGATGTCCCGCAGCAGAGAGTGTCACTCAAATTACAGTAGCTGATACTGGTGAAAATATCTCCAGAAGCAATTTCCTCATTCTCATTTGGCAGCACATCATTTTCACCAGTCTCGCTATCCCAGACACGGATAACATTATCACCAGTGATTACAGCCACATAAAAGTTTCCTGCTAGGACTATACACTGGCCATTTCTAGCTGCCATCCTTACATGTGTGTCTGTTATAAGTGAACCATCATCAGATGTCACAAACCTTGTCAGGCTGAGAGCACCACCTGACTCCCAAGCAATAAGAAGATAGATGTTACTGATCATTCCCATGAACATTATAGAACCTGGGGCATTCAATACTTCTGAACAGGCACCAGTGTCATCAATATAAAGAATAATTCCATTATCTTGTGAAGCATAGCAGCAATGGTTGTCTGGTTGCACTCCTTCCCTAACTCTAGCTGTAGTCCTCGGCCTCCAGGCAGCCAAAGCATCCAAGGCATTCTCATCTCCAGCAACTGCAGCCCGCGCCAGCCCTCTGATAGAGGATTCAGAGCTGGCATGTGGTGTACAAAACGTGAGATGGGTGATAACATCCCCAAGCTGATGATGAAAGGAAGTCAAAGGCGCACCAGAACTAGATTGCCACCCTGAGAGGGAGCCTGCTGCATCTGCTGCGACCAGTCTACCACCACCAAGACTGAATGCAATGCTTGTGAGGGCTGCGTTATGTGGCGCCTCTAGTCGCGCCCATGAGTATTCCAGCCAAATATACAGCTCACCTCCATCCCAACCCACCACTAGTAATCTTCTAGTAGGATGCCAAGCAAGGGCGGTTACTTGATTCGATATCAATATTGGCCATTCGCAGCCTTCTAGAGGTAAGCCCTGGAAACGTAATGTTCGTGTAAATAATTATTACAGCTTTGAAATATATTACAATTTGCTAGTATTGACTTACTGTTTCATTAAATATAGTGATAAATCCTCCTTTATCTTGCTTGTACGAGCCAATAGCTAAAAGTGGGAGCATGGGATGCCAAGAACCAACCGTAGAGACCACATTGCCGTCACTAAAATTAAGTTTTGTGTCAATGTACAGAGTCATTATATGTATAAATCTCTGAACTTATTACCACACAAAAATCATTATTTTGGAACAAGTAAGTAGGTACAGTTAGAATTATGAATTCTCAACAAATATAATGTTTGTTTTGTTTTTGTTTCAAGCTGCCGTTGTTGCTATGGAAACAGACAGACAGTTTTCATTTCTTCTTCTTCTTGAATTGGGTTGTCGTAATTTCGCCAACGTCCGTCTCATGACAGCATCACAAGCTTTATGGATTGCGCATTATTATTACATATTATAAACTTATTACTATTTAAAAAACAAAACATTCATACCAAACAAAAAAAAAACACCTATAAACTATATAAAGAAAACAGTTACTTCAGACTTTTAGCCCAAAGCTCACTAAGTAGACACTGTATAAGAGCATAAAAGGTACTGTTTTAGTACCTACTGTAACTTTTTGTGTACGAATTAACATGGCTTTTAATACTTTTTATTACCTACATCTGGCATACTAGCCCGTACTATTAAAGTCAGGTCTAGGCAGATAAAGCAGCTTGCATGCAAAATGTTAAAAACTGAAACTTTAAAACTGAGGATTCTACTTTGGATTTAATTTAAAAAGAGAAAACTGTTTGTCTCTGATCTTCCAATTCACTGAAAACTTTTCTAGTTCATGTCAGTTTTCAGTGAACAGAAAGATCAGAGATACACTTAGTTTTTTTAAATTCGAACTATTCGTTTTTCATTTACACTTTTTAACATTTTTCATGCCCATGAATAACTGCTTTATTTGCCTAGATCTAACGTTAATATTGATTTTAATAGGTAATACAGGTAAAATGCCAGATATCAATAAACAAAATATAAGCCATGTTATTTCGTACAAAAAAAAGTTACAGCACTACACTAAATAGATGAAATTCCAAAAAATATTAAAAATCCTATAATAGCCGAGCAGCTTTTCAGGGTTAAAAAGCCACCAACCTATTGAACTTGGTTCCACCTACCCCGAGTTATCTTATGACACACGGTCTGCCGAACACTCTGTATAATAATATTATTAATGTAGTATGTAATAATAGAATGTAGGTAATAGAATGCAATCTCAAAAATCATTTCCATGTAGCCGAATACCAGATACATCGTGATTTGATTGCAGTTGATAAGAACCTTACTCCTCTCAGCTTAGCTAACGAGAACTGGCCCAAACCTAAGGTAATGAGCATTTAGGACAGGAAGATTATGAAAAATGGCACGTTCGATATTTGTCGAGCGTGTCATCTTCCTGGAGAGACCCTCCGTCATATACTTTCGGGTTGTTCGCACCTTGCTAACTCTCAGTATACATCGTCAGTAAGTTCCTCTCTCTGCAGCCCTAGTCACCGGCCGCTTGAGGCTAGCTTCGCAGCCATTCACCGTTTTGATATATTTTTTACTGTAGAATAGTTTTATGATATTTTATTTTCTATAGTAAAAAATGTTTTTTTTAACGAGATTTTAAATAAATAATGTGAATACTAATAATATTAACTAATATTAACTGTAACTCACTGGTTTCGTAGTTACCTGTTTGGTCGCCGGCAACGCATTACTGTTGACGATAACGTTTCCTCCTGGTGTCAACTGACTGCCGGTGTACCTCAGGGCGGCGTTCTATCACCTCTCCTCTTCGCTATTTTCATTAATTCTATCTCCAAGGAACTCTCTTCTTCCTACCACCTTTATGCAGATGATTTACAAATATATACCCAGGCTCCAGTAGATCGACTAGGGGAAGCCATCTGTAGGATCAATGACGATTTAAATATTATTCTTGATTGGAGCAATAAGCATGGGTTGAAAGTGAACCCCTCCAAAACCCAGGTAATCGTAATAGGTAGCTCGCGAATGGTGTCTAGGATTGATTGGGTTCACCTTCCCCAAGTTTTTTTTGACAATGTACAAATCGTAATCAGTAAAACTGTTAAAAACTTAGGGATTCTTATAGATAACCAACTGTCCTGGGGACCTCAGTTGGCAGAAGTTAGCCGAAAGACCTTCGCATCGGCGGCTTCGCTCAGACGCTTGCGAAACTTTTTACCAACATCCACCAAAATTGCACTTGCTCAGTCACTTTTGCTTCCTATCCTCGACTACGCCGACGCCAGCTATCCAGATCTAACCCAAGCACAGCTTGACAAGCTTGAGCGGCTTCAAAACTTTTGTATACGCTTCATCTTCGGTCTGCGAAAGTATGACCACATTACAGAGTACCGCAAAAAGCTTAAATGGTTGCCCATCCGTCTTCGCCGGGACGCACACTTCCTTTCACTCCTATATTCTATCCTTTTCGTCCCAAATACACCCCGTTACCTCAAGGAACGATTTGAATACCTCCATCAAACCCATAGCCGCTTCCTCCGCTCAACTCACACTCTTCAACTGAAAACTATCCGCCCGTTCCATTCTTATAGCTCATCTTTTACCGTACATGCCATAGAGCTGTGGAATGCCCTACCCACTTCTATTAGACATGCTAAGTCTCTCCCTATATTCAAAAATATGGTCTATGAACATTTCCTCACCTCAACATCTAATTGCTAAGTATAATTTTGTATGTTTACTATATATATTTTATGTTATGTAATAGTATATCTATGTTTAAGTATATAAGTAGTTATATAATTATGTGTAAGTATAATATTGCTTCCTACTACCTAAAAATTATTTCTGTTTACACGCCACCGTCTATACTTTTTCAGTCACTTCTTGTCCATCCTAAGGTTGCCTGGAAGAGATCGCTCTTAGCGATAAGGCCGCCCATTGTACATTATCTTTTTTGTTTTTGTGTTCTGTGTTATTTTGTTATTATTTGGTGTGCAATAAAGAATATTTGTATTGTATTGTATTGTATTGTATTATTTTACTTTCTTGTGATTAGATTTCTTACATTTTGTGTTCTAACATTATGAAGGTACCTATAACTGCTATCTAGTCAAATCAAAATGTCCCCCCGTCGAAGTCAGAAAATTTTTGGAATATTATTTGATTTCTTATAAATGAACCCAAGTGTGAGGCTTACGCACCATAATTTAAAAAAATAGTCTTAGAGCAGGTAGGTACAGTGCATTCACAGTTATTTTACATCTAGCTGTTAGGTTGGCAATCTGAGCGTTATATTGCCATATATAACTTCTATGACTCCCTTAAACGAAAGGTATAAGAATAAGAATAAGAATAATTTTATTGTAAAATTGTGTTAATCATAGTTACATGAAGGTCTTAAATTATAGTAAGTATCAACAATTTTATCCTATTCGGACATACAATCTTAGTCTAGGTAGATAATCATCTAATGTCAAAAAATTCTCTCAAATTGTAATGAACGTTATTAACAAGCCACTTCCTTAACTTAAGTTTAAACATGTTTCCATCAAGTTGTTTTAGTTCTACTGGTAAATTATTGAAGACTTTGATAGCTGTTACATATGTGCTTTTGTGGAACATTGAATTGTTGATTTGAGGTATACATAGGTTAAACTTATATTTATTTCGCAAGCTATCAGATCTAATAGATTTTAGTATGTTGAAGAATGTTGAGTTATTTTTTACGAATAAGCAAATCTCTAAAATGAATATCCCAGTTAATGTTAGGATATCATTGTCTTTGAAAACATCCCGCAAGGACTGAGTACTCTCTAAATTATATATGGCTCTAATGCATTTTTTTTGCATAACAAAAACTGATTGGACTTCAACTGAGTTTCCCCAAAAAATCACCCCGTAGCTTAATTGAGGGAAAACGTGTCCATAGTACGCGTTTTTTGCTACCTGTTTTGACGAAACATTACTTAAAATATGGAGAGCATAACAGTACTTAGATATTTTGCTATTTACTTTATTAATATGACATTTCCAATTTAAATAGGTGTCAATTCCAATCCCGAGAAAGTTTATTTCATTGACTTCTTCTACCGTATTTCCTTGGTTACAAATTTTTAGGTTTACTGTAGGTGTTTTGTAGTTTTTAAATCTAAGATATTTTGTTTTGTCAATATTAACTTTTAAATTTAGACTACCTAGCCAAGTAACTATTTCCTCAAGGGTTTTATTAATTTCCGTTTCAAAATCCTGTAAGTTATTATTTATTTGGGGTATGAAGATTGTGGCATCATCTGCAAACATGACACAGAGATGTTTTGTAATATTTGGTAAATTATTAATATAAATTAAAAACAAAAGTGGTCCTAGGACACTGCCCTGTGGTACACCTAGTGAAATAGTATCAAAACCAGAATTAGTATGTTCGATAGTTTTAGTTTCCTTATTATAAATATCAATAACAGTTGACTGGCTTCTATCATCTAGGTAAGATTTAAAAAAAGAAAGAGCTACTCCTCTGACACCTATGTCTTCTAACTTACTTATGAGTATTTTATGATCGACGCAATCAAATGCTTTAGATAAATCTAAGAACAATGCGACACCGTGTCTTTTATTGTTGATTTCTTCCCAAGCTTGTTTTAAGGTTTTGAATATTGCTAGTGTTGTGTTTTTCCCCTTTCTAAAACCGTATTGATTCGGATTAAGTAAATTATTTGCATCTAAAAAGGTCGATACTCGATTATAAATAGCTTTTTCATAGATTTTTGAAATGCTAGGAAGAATGGCTATAGGTCTAAAGTTTCCCATGTCAGATTTCGAGCCCTTTTTATGCAATGGCTTGATAAGAGCTTTTTTTAGATTTTTGGGAAAGCAACCATGCTCAATCGATAGGTTAATGATATATACTAAGGGTTTTACAATTATATCAATGCCGTATTTTATAACCTGGATGGGGATCTCGTCATGACCTGAACTTTTTGTATTTTTTATTTCTTTAACAATTTTTTTGATTTCACCCTCATCAACAGGAGTAAGGAATATACTGCTGCAATTTGTTTGTTTAAAGTCATTACATTGAGGACTTTTTTTAGCAACTGATTTATTTATGTTGAGGTTAATATAATATTTATTAAATAATTTTGCAATTTCTATGGGATCATTAACTTCATGATTTTCTGTTTTAATTTTATCTATAGTCGTTCTTATAGTGTTTGTGCTACTTGTGTATTGCTTGATGATTCCCCATGTGGCTTTGGTTTTATTAGTGCTCTTATTTATGTACCTTATATTAGATATTTTCTTCGAAGTTCGGATAACTCTTTTTAATATTTTATTGTATTTTACATAATTATCGTTGTTTTTTTCATTTCTCATACTTTTATATTGTAAATACATTTGTCGTTTCTTTTTGCTAGATACCAAAATTCCCTTAGATTTCCAATTTTGATTTTTTTTATAAGTAATTTTACATCTTTCAATTGGTATACAGAGATTAAATATCATTTGAAATAAGTCTATAAATTTATCATATGCTGCATTTGGTTCGTATTCAGAATACACTTCATCAAAACTAAGCTGGGATAAATATTTAATAAAAATTTCTAAGTGTGTATCGATATTTCGTCTTTTAATATACCAAAAACTTTCAGTGAAGCTGATATTGGTTGGTATGCTAATTAGTTGTGCAGTATGATCAGAGATACCTAAGTCAATGACATCGATATTATAACGTTTTATATTCGTTATTATATTGTCAATGCATGTATGAGAGTGAGAAGTATTTCTTGTAGGTTTGTCGACAGTCAAATGTAAATTGAATATTTTGAGGGTATTTTTGAATTGGTCACTTCTTTTGTTATTTTCAAGTATATTTATGTTAAAATCGCCTGACATTATGACTTTCTTCTTATTATTTCTTAAGTTTATTGACACTTTATGGCAGATATACTCTAATGTATTTATAAATAGCTCAAAGTTGCTATTTGGTGTTCTGTATACACAAATAACTATTATATTTAGGTCTGTTAGTAATATTCCGCAGCATTCAAAGTTACGTTCTATTGATAATTCTGATATCCATTCTAATTTTGTAAATTTTAGAGCATGTTTAAGATAAATAGCAACACCACCGCGAGCTTGCGTTTTTCTAGAAAAATGTGTAGCTATTTGATAACCGTCTATTTTTGTAGCTAAAGTTTCATTGTTTTTAATAAACGTTTCACATAAACATAAGATATCAGTTTTTTGGTATTTTGTAATTATTTCAAGTTGATCTATTTTTGATCTGAGCCCCTGTACATTGAGATGCATTATATTCAGAGAGTCTTTATTAGTAACGAAAAAACTTCTCGGGAGCTGATTGGACTTCCTCCACAGAGTTTTTATTTAATTGTGGCGCTCTACCGTAGTAAAATGGGACATTTACCACAGTTAATCTAGTTGCATCTTTTTTTTCAATCGTTGAAACTGCACCTTTTTTTATTTGAGCAGTTTTGCGCATTTTGTCAAAGTAATAAGGTATAGTTCCTAGCTTCATGCATGTATCATTTTTATTAGTTGTTTTTGTGACTTTTAGTTGAGCAATATTTTTAGTTTTATCGTTTTCATTTGCGATTCTCAGTTTATTAATATTTTTACCTAGGAAGCAGCTAGTATAGTCCCTTGTGTTGATAAAATGGTTCACGGTTTCATCTAGGTTATTGTATTTAGCAATGTTTCTTTGGCCTTTTTTCGTCACTGGTTTGTCTACTAAATGAAGAAAATTAAACCTTTTTACACTTTCTTATTAACCATTAGCTCTCTTTCGAAAAAAAAGACATTTTAGCATAAAAAACGAGTTTTAGTGCCTAAAAATGAATTAAATTGGTAAAAACAATTTTTGCAAAAACATTTTTTTTTACCAATTTTACTCATTCATCAAAATCAGTGTCAAGTACGGATCAATAGATTGCAGAGGATAAAAAAGTTATGTATCAAATTTAATAATTAATAATACTAAAATTACGTTTTTTTTGGACTCGCTAGTTTTTGCATTTGCCATATTTAAATTTTTTTATATTTGATTTTAGTTCAAAAATTTGGGAAACATTTACAGCTTATTTATCAACCTACTACGAAACGTTAGGTACAGGATAAGGATCAGACGAGTTAGGATAGGAAAGTTATACTAAGGGAATTATCAATAGTATATACACTATATATTTATATTATTTGTATAAATAAAGGATGCTAAGCAATGATATATAGAGGGGTCTAAGGAGGAAAGGAGGGAGGCAATATTAATAGGAAGCGGAATACGGAGGGAGACGAGATCATTAAAGAAGGAACGTTAAAGGGAAAACGGTACTATACAGAGGAGAAACAGGGTCAAACGAAGGTCTATTGACAATAAAAAAACCTCACATAAAACTAAACATAAAGCGTCGATCAGCATTATTTTATTTCACCTGTTTGGGTTATTTTTAGGTTCTACTCACGCTTGAACAAAAATGATTTTATACCAACATGGTTTTCTCCTAAAAAAGAGCTGATGTTGCAAAAGAAACTGTACCTATGGATGGTAGACGTGTAACGGGTAGACTTGTAACGGAATTTATGGATGGCCTCAAATCCCTCCCCTATTTACTTTAGAACTTGCTTAAAATACTATTAAATGGTGTGGATTTTTAACAGAGAAGAGCTAGGTTGTCAATGGGATGTCATGTTCAAATAATTATGCTGGCTTCAGTGGTGGTGGTGGCGGCGGCGGCGCACAGTGGATCGAAAAAGCCCTTCCTATAGACATAGAACTTTTTTTTTCTGAACATGCTTTTTCTTGTTGGAAACCAAGACAGAATCTTATTAGAAGCCCAAACTATATCATATTTTATGAACCTAGGTGATAATGACGCAGAAAAGATTTTTTGAACTTTAATTTGTATGGAGAAAAACATGAAAATCGATATTTTTCGGCTCTCGTGCGAGTGCCCGTTATTTCCTCCGGCATAAATAATGTTCCTATTTTTTACTATCTTTTGACATATAGCACATATGGGGCACTCGATGGACTTCAGGTGAAAAAAAATAAAATATATTTTTAAATTTTCTTTTTGCATTTTATTCATTAAACAAGGTACATTAACCTATAAATAATATTTCAACTCACCTATTATTGTTACAATTTTAATTAATATTTCACCCATCATAATAATGAAAATATATTAAATTTTTATATTTAGTTAAAGTAAAAGCATAATTATCAAATACAGTCATTATTTTTAAAAAGAAAAGAATAATAATTATAAACTACAAAGGCGATTAAACAATTCACATGAAATAAATATTACTATTTTTTAGACACAAGGCAAATTTTTCTATATTACAAGTTATCATACACAATAATTATTTAAAAACACGTATTATGTACCTACATATAAGTTACAAAGTTTCTGTAAAACAATTAGAACATATTAAAAGACACATCCATATCAGCATCTGTGTCAGAATCTGTGTCTTCTGGATCAATGTTACTTACATCTACAAATTCTGTCTCAAGGTGTTCTGTGTTAATAGATATAAGACCTAAAGCTTCGGAACTTAACTCTTTCCTCCGTGCTGCATTGAGTACAGGTCTTGTGGAAGAAATGTAAGGGTCTGATGAAAGAAGCAGCATATTAAAATATCCTGATTATTATTAACCCTGCTAGTCTTTCGAGCATGAGACTCCCTGTACTTGCGAAAGTCTTTATTTCTAGCCTCTGAGGCTTCTTCAGATAGTTTACCAATGGGTACAATCGCTACATTGGCTATGTCGGCACCATGTATAAGAACTTTATGCACGGTTGCTGACATATAGTACCAATTATACAGTTCTGTGTACTTTTCTGCAGTCTTTCGGGTATATTCCTTAAATTTTTCTATTTTTATAGTTTCACCTGATGAAATGACTTGCAGTATTACTGCAAATCTGCGTATGAGCTCTTCATCAAGCCCAGTTATAGCTGCCGTTTTTTCAGGGAACTCGAAAAACTTTCTCGCCGTATTCCCATCATTGGTTGTTCCCGATCCTTGCTTAACCTGTTTCTTTTCTGAACTTAGTTTGAATTTCTTTTTTCTTTTCTTCCAATATTCGTTTATTTTCTTCTCCTCTTACGGACCAAGTCTTTAAATCTTGCCTGTATGCTATGTGCAATAGACATTCCATGCAGTTTATGCGAGCGTGCAGTGAAGATATTCCAAATTTATATAGATCGGTTGAAACTTCTTTTTTCGTAACTGCTTCCAAATTATTCATTTCAGAAGGTTTTGCCAAGCACAAATAGCACGTTGCAGGTGAGGTTGCTTCTGAAAGATAGGTGCATACCTTCCCATCTGTCATAGTCATTATTAGATTGTGTGTAATTCGGTTTGTATCGCATTCGGTGCTACTCAGTGATCGTATTTCTTCTTCCATTGCGGACAGCTGTTCTTTTACGACTAATTTCGACTCTTTTATGAAGATAAACTGCACAGGACGACAATATAACGCTGAACAAGGTTTTTTGTTTTCCCATATGACCTCATTTCCAGCAGTAAGTTATAGCGGGACCAAAGTGGTCATGAAAATTGATTCATCACTTTTTCCATCTCCATCAAAACCTTGTTTGTATGTGCTCTGACTTGAGGCACCATCAAATCCCCATTTCGATATTAATATCATTGATTGGTTTGTAATCTCGTCAGGTAAACTTTTTATTATTCTTTTAACAGTTATGTCAAGGAGTGCTTGAAGAGCTACTTTGGCCATTGTATCTGTAACAGTGATTGCGTCTTTCGGAGGAAAGCAATCCATCTTGGCTTGCTGCACTTTGTAATATGATGGATACAAATTTGTAATGCCTTCTTGAATGGCAGATTCTCTCAACGTTATATACTGCCACTTTGATAGTTTAAGTGACAGTAATAAGCCGAGCGCTTTGGTAGGGGTGAAAACCCATTTATTTTTTTCATTTGCTTGTTCCACGATTTTTTCCGCCTCTTTTGGATTCTTTAGAATATGATCTATGGCTGCTGCCAAAATATCTTTACCCTCATTTTTCATATTAGCAATTAAAGCAAAGGCCAATTCTGAACTTTCTCGGCCTTTATAATTATAATTTTAAATCCTTCGTACCTTTTGTTTTGTTCCAAATTCTGTGAAAGGTTTGCGCGGACTTGGAGCCGTTTTCGTTGATGTTCCAACAGTTGATGTACTCGGAGAGGGTAAAAACAATTCGCCAGCTTCACTTGTTTCTTGAATTGCAGTATTTACATAGCTGTTGTGGTCGTATATTTTCACGTACACAAGTTGGCCACTCGATATTCTGCTCCAACCAATCTATATAGTGTTTTTTGAAAGTTTCTGTGTTACATTTTGCAGATTTCCATCTTTTTATCACAGACTGACTAAACTTCGACAGAATTCTTGGAGAGTGTCTGTATCTTCTTCAGATAAACTCAAATTCAACTGAAATTTAACACTTTCTAACAGTTTTAAATAGTTTCCAAGCTTGCCAGACTGTTTTATAATCACAAATAGATCCAGATTGGTCACCACACTATGCTTTTCCATTTTTAACTCGAAATTTCACAGATGTTTTACGTAGTAAGTTTTAATATAACTAAAAAAATATTCAGAACCCTCCATATTTATACTTACTTCATACCGGCTAACGACTACTAGAAAAAACTAGGCAATAACAAATTGTTAATTAGGTAAGTACCTACTTAAATAACATCCATTTTTAATAACAAAGCAAAGGGGCTTAAGGAATTCTTAGAATAATAATACAATCATAAGTGACGGGTTAGCAGGTAGTTCAAGATAAGTATGTAAACCTCTGCAGTAAATTTTGTAACAATGATAAGGTCGAGTACCTAACTTAATGGCCCCTTGTACATTTAACAAAAAAATATACAATAGGTATCGTCTTTAACGGCTAAATATCATAAAACCACCATATAATATGGAATTATCAGGTAAAATTATAAAGTATGGCTGGTGAAATATTGCATTAAAACTGTAACAATAATAAGGTGAGTTAAAATATTATTTTTAGGTCGTAATGTACCTTGTATAATGAATAAAATGCAAAATTAAAATTTAAAAATATATTTCATTTTTTTTCACCTGAAGTCCATCGAGTGCCCCATATGTGCTATATGTCAAAAGATAGTAAAAAATAGGAACATTATTTATGCCGGAGGAAATAACGGGCACTCGCACGAGAGCCGAAAAATATCGATTTTCATGTTTTTCTCCATACAAATTAAAGTTCAAAAAATCTTTTCTGCGTCATTATCACCTAGGTTCATAAAATATGATATAGTTTGGGCTTCTAATAAGATTCTGTCTTGGTTTCCAATAAGAAAAAACATGTTTAGAAAAAAAAAGTTCTATGTCTATAGGAAGGGCTTTTTCGATCCACTGTGCGGCGGCGGCGGCGGCGCGGCGTAGCGTGTGTTGCAACCCTGCTAACATTAGTACCTCAGTTTATGTAAAGACGAGCGGAGCGAGCCTCGGTAATTTTGGTATTAGAAAAAAGGTAGGAATACAAAAATAAATCGAAAAAGATATAATATAGGTAACCTAAATTATTCTTACTTTTTCGGGTGGCCACAAACTAGTTAAGAAGAGTATGATTAAATAAATAACAGCGAGCGGAGCTAGCCTTCAAAATTTTGCAGAGTTTGCGGTGGATAACAAAGTTGTAAAGAAACGAATATAAAATAAATGTATATACATAATATCCTACAGAATCAACGGCGAGCGTGCATAACGTTCCTCCCTAAAAAGGGGATTTCGTTCGTCCATGCCTCATTCATTCCATATTCATTCATTTTGTCAACACTGGTGGCGTCCGTCGCGCGTCGGTCGTCGGCCGGCGGCGTTCATTGAGTAACTTTGCGGCGTTTCTTGTTGACAAATTTTGCATTTTGATTTCCTTTCTTGAAAAATTTATTTGTGATGTCCAAAATGTGGTTTCTTACTTCTGATTACGATCATCAACGAGTGATTTATATTTTGCCTGATAAAAGTGAAGTAACAATTGGTCGAAGTCCCGACCCACAGATATGCGATTTCGCTATTCAGGACGACCCGTCGATCAGCAGGAAGCACGCTACTCTGATGGCATCATCAGATCAAGGGCTATTCTTAACAGATCTTGATTCCAGATACGGAACATTTTTAAACAATCTGAAACAAGACGGCAAAAACAAAGTAAAATTGTCCATTGGCGACATCGTAAAGTTTGGCAAGCTAAACTGCATCTGGAAAGTGAACGAAAAGAGTTTCGTTACGTGTACATCGACTTTGAAAGGCGAGAACATACAAAACGTAAAACAGAACCTGGCGAAGATAGGAGGATTATTTAAAAATGATTGGGACAACACTTGCGAGTACCTAACCATGCCTGCTATTACACTCACAATAAAAGTGGTTTTGGCACTGGTGCAGGGATCCTACATAGTCACAACAGAGTATTGGAACCAGTGTGTTGAATCCATTAACAATAAAGTGCGCTTGCCAGATCCAAAGAAATTTACTCCAGAAATCTTGGAATCCACCTTGAACAAAGATATTGTATCATTTCTTCCAAACACAAATAGAGCGAACTTGTTTGCAGGCAAAAAGTTTGTATTCTTCTCAAAGAAACAATATGATATGTATAAAAATGTTCTGTCAAAGGGTTCTGCTACTCCAGTTCTGTTGGAAGAAAGTCATTGGTCTTCACTAAAACTGGGTGATGAAAATATGGTGGTGATTCAGTACAACACTAGCCAAGACACTGAATCTCAAAAGAAACAGATTACTACAATATTATCCTTTTTGAAATCTAAAGGAAAGAGGGTTGTGGCTGATGCAGAAATAGGTTTAGCAATATTGTATTGTTCAACAACCAAGTATTGCAACCCTGCTTTCAACTTACCTTCTGAAATTGTCAAACAGGTACCAGCACAATCAAGCAGCAAGGTACTGGCTCAGGAAAGCCAAGATCACGTTGTAGGAAAGAACAAAACTAACATTGTTATTAATGAAAGTTTGACAGCTGATGAAAATTCATCAAAGAGGAAGTTGAGTGAGATACACGATGAAGAACCATCTTCAAACGCTAACAAAAAAGTGGCTCATGACATACCCAAAGCTAAAGAGAGTGCTAAGAGAAAGCATGCTGATGAAGACTACCATAATCCTTCCAAGAAAGTTGCTGTTCAACAAGATCAAGATGACTTTTTCAATTTCATTACTCCAGCTTCTAAAGATGACCCTAAGAGTACTGAAAATAGACTAAATCTTGCTGTGCCTCAAAAAAGGAAAGCAGATTTTGATACAGATGAAAATCTATTCAATTTTGTTGAAGGAGAAAATAATGCTAAGCGTACCATGTTTGAAAATAATAAAACAGAAACAAAATCACTCAAAATCAAAGCTGAACCAAATGTTTCTGCAGAAGACATAGCTGCAATGAGAGGTTCAAAATTGGATGAATTGAACAAGGATAATTTGAATTTCATACAGTCCAACAGCATCAAGAAAGAATTGGACGATGAGCTTGATGAGAGAATGAATCAGCTGGACATTGGTTCAATTGTTGTAACAATAAAAAAAGAATTGATTGTAAAAAAAGAGCCACTCGAGATAGAAGCTCAAGATACCTATGTAAAGAATTTTAAAAAGTTTAAGAAAGTCTGGCCTTTGAAAATGCAGGTGACAATAATTCCTAAATCTTCCATGATCATGCACTCCATAACCATTGATGATGGTGAACCAGAACCAGTTTTAGAAAACTGCCATGGACATAATAATGCATAAATATTTTTTGTGGCAAAAAAAATAATTCCTATGTAGCTAAGATAATTTGATTAATACCCTGGTGATCTTATAACAGTTAATGAAGCATTATGGTAATAAACTATTAATAAAAGTTTGTAATTTCATTGTTAACGTTTTTATTCTATAAAATTCCAAGACATGCTAGTCAGAATCATTAGCTCAATTTGCTGGTTCTTCATCTTCTACATCACTCTCTATACCACTGAAAAGAAAAAGAAAATACTTGTAAAATTAACAAAAGCATAATTAAATTATTTCTGCAGAAAAAGTATACCTCATCTCTGGATCTTCAGATTTTATATGATGTACTGTACCATCAGGGTTCACCCTGACCTTGCCAGATACTGTGGTCAACTCATCTATTACAGACTTGAAGTTCTTGGGTCTGCTTTGTACAGATTTTGGTGGTTTTATGGTATCAGATGGTCCTAGAATTGAATAAGATAGCAATTAAGATTACTTCATACACTTTTTGATTGTAGGTACATAATAAGTAAATTATTTATTTTGAACTTACTCAAAGTAATGTACAATGGCAAAGACATAGACAGAGGCAGTTTTAGTGAAATTGATCTGATATTGGCTTCTCCTCCTGGGAACCTAGTTTTTATCTGCTGAACAAAAGATAGCACATTTTCTCTCAGCTTCTCTTGAGACATGCCAGTATGTCCGATGAGCAGTGTGGATGTCTGACCTTCATTGAGTCTTAGCATAACTGTGCATAGACCAGTTTTTATTTCTTTTTTTAGATCTGCTTCATTTTGGATACGGACAGGAACCAGCATGTTGTGTTTTTTGAAGAACATATTCCCAAGAATGTGGGAGACATGACTAAGAACTCTGGTATCCACCATGATGAAATCATGTTGCGTAAGTAGTCTCCTTTTCAATTCATACTGGTCAAACTCAACTTTTAACTGCCTGATGGGTAAAACAGTTTTTACCTAAAAAAAATACAGGTTACAAAAATTACCTATCGACTTTTGGTAAATTGCATAAATAAAATTATTTTGACTACCTCAGTAACACCAGATTTCTTCAGCAGTTCTTCCCAGTGATCAATAGTGGGGTCATGGTCAATTTTTTTGCCTTTTTTCAAGTCCGGTGTAATAAGACAAACCTCACCTGTCGAAGCAACTGTGCTATGAGGCAAAACACTGAAATGATGATGGTAACAGTTAGGTCAACCGCGGCACGCACAAGATGCAACAAGACTTGACATTATAGTAAACTTACAATCTGATGCTCCCGCTTGAGTTTTGAATTTTTATGCAATGGATTTCAGCAAATATTGGCTGTTCATCGTCAAATAAGACGTTAGTTTTTTTATGATGTGCTGTTAACTGTTGTAGAGCATGAAGGCTTGAGTTCACCATGTTTTCAGTAATGAATTTGGACGGCAGCACGTATTTGGTTTTTTTATGAATTTCTTTGTTTTTAGGTACTGGGTCATTTACTTTCTCTAGTAGAATGTTCGGCAGAACTTTTGACTTCTTTGTCTTTTTTGCGATTTTTATGGATTTTTTATCGCTGTTTTTGAGAGCTTTTGCGATGGATACTTTTTGGGATGAAACCATTGTAAAATAGTTGTGTTGTAGTAGTTATAAACAGAATGCAATTTTACAAAACTACGTTTACTAACAAAAAACCACGGCCTTCTCTGGTAAAAAGTTAAGTTAGAAATTAGATAAATAGCACGTTCATTTTATTTCCAATCACAAAAACATAACCTAAAAACAACCCGCATTGAATTGAATTTGATTGTAAAATCACATTGACATTTCATATGTTGACTTGACATTGACAACTCAGAAGAACGCGACTTTGACTAAAAGGTAGGTAGCGGACCTACCTTTAGGATCTTTTTTGAATAGCCTCATCAATGTTCGCTGGAGTTTGATTTACCTTTTTCATCGACGTCGATGTCATTTTGTAAGTCAATAAATAAAATTTTGCTTATTAAATGCACAAAATAGCGATAACAGAGAAGATAGGACATCTTGAAAATCCTTTAGCTGAATTTACGCAGCTTTACCCACGTGGTCGATTTAATAGTAAATTCTTACGAAAAATTGAGTTTCTAACTAAAATCAAGTCTTATTGATGATTGTCTGAGAAGTGATGAAACTCTGTCATTGGTTTTTTGAATATCGATTTAGATGACAAGGCATGGTCGCAGGCCTCCCTGCATCTCAAATTGGGAGACTTAGTTATACGCAAAATTTCAAGTGTAGTTTGTAGTTTCCCTTCCAGCGTTCCTGTCTTCCGTCTACAGTAGATCTTTATTAGAAAAAAATTAATGTCATCTCGTTTGATCCTACCTGGAATTTCATTCAAAATTTAATTTTTAGACGAAACTCGAACGGCTTGGCGTAGTGCTTGCCCCAATGCTGCTCCCCCAAAATATTTTTTGTCCTAACGGCAATGGGACGGGCCTCTGTGTCAGTTGACACGGAATTGTTTGTTACAAACGTGCTCCAGCTCTGCGGATCGTGCCCGTCTTCTGGCTGTTTCTTAATGGGAGTCAGGACATTGGTTGCAAGCATTTCCTTCAACGAATGTTACGGGATCCAATAAAGTACCAGTGTTATGGTACTTTATTGGATCCCGTAACATTCGTATCGCAACATGTCTTACATAGGTATTGCGCGCCTCATCAATGCCAGTGCTATCGAACAGCTCGGTCATCACGGATTATCGCTTCTTTACTTTAGTCTACGTACCGAAGCGACTGAAATCAAAAATATCACTTTATTTCCGTGTCAGTGTTTAATTATTAAGAATTTGACCTTTTCTAAGTATACATTTATTGTATTTATGGAAATAAAGAGTTTTTTGACTTTGACTTTGACTATCATGTACTAGATTCTACACATTTGCTCCCTTTGGGCCGAGACCCTAGGTCCGAGGGGTACCGAGGCTCACCGGGTTTTTAAAAAGTTATCTGAGCGTCTGGTCGATGCAACGCGTGACCCGAGAGAGGGTATCTGGCGCAGCGCATCAGCATTGCCATACAGCGGGGCATTGCAGCCAGCGTCTTGAGGACGCTTCCGACTGGTATTTGATATGGATCAGTTGAGCTACCTGTAGATTGTTTGCAACAGTCTGCGGTTAGCCTAATTGTTTCAATTGCAAATACTAGTTCTAATTGGTTTTTATTCATAGATTCTAATTTTCTTTGTTAATAAAGGCCATTGCAGTTTAAAATAAAAAATAATGAAGTTAGTTACTTAAAAAAATCGTTTTTGGTATATTTTATCTACAATTAACTCATAGTCCATTTGAAGGGTTTTAACAAAAAAACAGTATTTTGATGCTGTCGATAAAGTTCAAATATCTACAATGACTACATCACTAGCAAATTACGTAAAAAAATGGTTACCGGACATTGGCTGGACATCTTAATCGTTCACAAATGCGCAATTCGAAACTGACATTGGCAGAATTCTGTCAAACCATTATGCAGAGCCAAAAAATAAAGAAGAAGAGAAAAGTTGCGGCTTCGCCGGCGTCGGCGGCGCACTATGGGTAAGGAGCAGCGTACAAAAAATTATTTTGACATAAGTTAGATTTCTACATTTTTCTCAATGAATATATGAAGTAGGTTAATCGAACTATCATATATACCACAAATAATATGCTTCAATAACATGTTTTAATAGCGATAAATTGAACTTGAATGTAAGGAAGTAGATTGTTGATGTAGGAAAATTTGTGATATGACACTTTCAGATCGATTTTTTTACAAGTATTTGTTGATAAACTGTTACTTATCATTAAAAGCGTGGTACTTTACACTTTCCACGTAATTCAAGCATATTCATAAATGGCTAAGAAAGTTAGCTTTTATAGTAAATTTTTGAAAGCCCTCCTATTTTTACAGTTTTGAAAATTCAAATCGATTTTTCGTATTTACCTCTGTCTCCCGACAAGAAGATATGACTGCTTTTACGTTTCCTGATCTGTATGCTAACAGGATTTACAGAAATTTTTTGCTCTAATTTGCCCCAATTTGACTTGAAACCCAATTTGAGGCAAAGTAGTGTACCGTGGCAAAATAAGAAAAATTATGACCGTGGTATTTTTTTTGGAAAGTTGGTTTAAATTGTAGCATATATCCTGGTTTAAATTCACGTGATGACCTTAAATTTAGTATTGCTTGTTTTATTCAAATAAATTTTAATTATTTTTGACGTGAGATGAAAATAAAGACAACGTAAAAAGTAAATTTATGAAGGTACTTATTTTATAATTTTTTTAGCCGTAAATAGAGAAAAACCTCATTATTTGATCAAACTTCACCTAATCCAATAAAAAAACGAAACATTGCGGTTTCCGAACCGCAGAATGCGGAAACCAAATAAATATGTTATCAATTACTGTACCTAACTATAAAAGGGAGTCAGGTTCCAAACATACATTCTTTTGTATTGTACAACAACTTTGTTAAAAAAACCAAAATGTGTGAATTCATTGTATCAAAACGCGAATTATGTTTTTTTTAATCGAGAACGAAGCCACTTCGGAAAACATTCTAAAGTATTTGGAAGAAAACTATAAACACCATCTAAACGCCAAAGAGATCGGTGCCAAAGTGAAATTACAGGATTTATTAGATCATACTGTAGCTCGTATTTTGAAGATTGAATCTACAAATAAACCTGGATTACAAAGTCTGAAACGATTTACTAAATAGGGATGTGACGGTTCTTTGGGACAAAGCGAATATAAAGAAAGATTAGAAGGCGAAAGTAAATTAATATCAGACGCTAACTTATTCATATCTTCGTTAGTTCCAATCCAATAAAACGAACTAACTTGAGCTCTAATGAAATTATATGGCAAAATAAAACTTGCTCATCTCCGAGGTATTATCGACCTATTTTAATGGAATTTTTAAAAGAAACTCTAGAGAAAACTAGAGTTGTTGTTAATGATATAAAATCACAAATAGAAAGTTTACAGACTTCGAAGATTAGACAAAATGATGAAATGATTGAAATAAATCATTAATTGTTTTTGACAATGATTGATAGAAAAGTAGCTCAAGAATTAACTGATACTAGTTCTGGAGCAGTGTGTACTATTTGTGGTGCTAGACCAACAGAAATGAACGATTTAACTTAGGTTGCATCCAAGCCTGAAAAACAAAATGCCTATCAGTATGGCTTGTCAACACTGCATGCGTGGATTGGAGGCATGGAATTAATATTACACATAATATCTTACAATCTGTCATTTCAAAAATGGTCGGCAACAACACCGGAAAACAAGAGACTCAAAGTGGAGAAAAAAGAAAATGTACAAGTGCAGTTTAGGAATCAAATGGGTTTACATGTAGATAAACTATGACAAGGATCAGGCAATAGTAATAATGGGAATACGCCTCGTCGATTTTTTCAGAACTATCATTGCAATTTCGATATTACTGGAGTTGATGAGGAGATAATCAAAAGATTGTACGTCATCTTGCAGACCTTGTCATCTGGGCATGCAAATAATACTCAAAAATTTGGTGAATACACTCAAAGTACTGTACAATTATACGTTGATAAATATAGGTGGTTTTACATGCCCTCTTCTGTACACAAGATCTTATTCCACGGAGAGAATATAATTAAATATTTTGCTGTTTTACCTATTGGAAAATTGTCTGAAGATGCTCAAGAGTCCCGAAATAAGGACTACAAAAAATTCTGGAATGCTCCAATCGATGGAGCATTCCAGAAAATGCTCTAGGTCAGCTACAAATGAGGACGTTTTTCATTCATTACTTTATACATCTGATCCGTATATCTCTAGCCTAAGGAGCCCAAGCGAAAGTATTCTGAAAGAACTGTGGCAAGAAACTATTAATCTTTTAGATTTTTAAGCTACGAAACCTTGCATTTACTTTTTTACGATTATTATAATTTTTATTACATGTATTATTTTATATATGGTTTCGAATTTATGTTTTTTAATGTTTGCAATAGTGTTTTATTACTTGTTACTCAATAAAAAGTAAGTTTTAATTTAACTTAAAAAATTGGTTTTACTCAAAATACATTTATTAATGTTTGTGTATTTCTTTATGTTATGTCAATTAAATTGAAGAATTTTGTTTTAATTATGTCCATTGGATTAGTTAAAATCCGCGAAAACCTAAAAAATATGATTTTTTAAGTTTAATGGCATTTTTTTCTTATTAATAAAGGTATTTTTTTTCGTTTTATTTATAGTCCATATATCTAAGATTATAATTGCGAAAGATTCATGAAGATATTTCGAGAACTGAGAAAGTTACAGATTTTTGAGAAATTATTCTCCTGACCCAAAGTGCGGCGCGGCGGCAGCGGCGGCGGCGGGCTTCGGTGACCGAAACATACGTTAGTATCTCTATCTAGTCTGTGACCGAAACGTAGCTGCTCACTCGGAGCATCAGCCTTTTTACCCGATTGCGCAAGACGGAGTTTTATGCTTTTTCTCAATTTTGTTCAAGCCATAAATAGCTCGGCCACACGCTCTGTCTTACCTGTGTGCATGGCATGCCTGCATAAACCATGTGGCTATTAAAGCCCGGCCACACGCTTCGTCTTGCCTGCGCAATCCCACTGCAATGCCTAGCTACTGCAGACCAATTGCGCAGTCCAATCTTCAGCATAATATCAACGATTGCACAAGCTGCGCTTGCGCCGCCCGCCGGAAAAAAATGTAAATTTTTTTTCATTATATTTTTTATTATAGGTACCTACATAATGGAGAATAATCAAGAACGAAATATATATGTACCTAGATAACGATTTTGAATGTTTTGTTTGGTAAAAAGTTTTTTTAACTAGGTATCTAGGTACTTACTTAGGCCTTAGGTACCTACCACGTGCTGACCCGTGGCACTTTTATAATAAATAAGACATCTTTTGTTTCAGCCTAGCTAAAGCAATCCGCTACCATCATCAAAGACACCACCATCATCATGATCGCCATCATTAAAGGTCACACGCATTGTAAATTTACAAAACAGGGTATATCATGTAATGTAGGCAGGTAGGTAAGTACCTACTTTACCTATCTACCTAGGTATCTAGTAGAAGGCAGTGTCTCCCCTCCCCATTATTTTATTCTGAGGCCTGGCTATGTTCCAAAAAGAACACCTGTGAGGGAAACACATTTTGTGGCCACTTGTCGATTTTGCCGCGCTTTTGATAACTGAATTGGCTTCAGTGTTATTTCGGGTGGGCTTGCTGAAGTAGGTATCAAGGTACATTACCTAGATGTAGGCAGGGAATTTGTGTGCAACATAATATAACTAGCTAGGCAGGGACCAAGTTAGCTAAATGTTGTACATGGTAGAAGGTTAAGGCAGGCTTAAGGTTTTTTGAGTTCTGGAATAAGAATGAATGGAAACTTCGTCCCTTCATTCTTACCTGGCATGGGTAACGGAGCTACTTAGATAGGTTCTCTGTTTAAGCGGCAAAGTAGGTATATTTATTTATTAAAAGAGGCATCTCTTAGGCTAATATTATGCACTGCAGGATCTTAAGAACTATGTGTACTTTTAGGGGACGCCGCAGCATGCAACAAATATATTATTATAGGTATACCATGTGTTTAAGTAGTAAACATCGAGCTACTTCGGTATTTTAGGAAACTCCTGCATTCCAGCTCAAAGCTCAAGTTACGGTTTAGCATGAAACAATGTAAACTTCCAGTTCAAACCGGGTTTAATGTAGGTAAATTACTTTTATTTTATAGCTGCAAGGCGCGCGCCCCTTCAGGTGGCACCGCAGAGAATAGGCAGTGAATGCATTATCATCTAACTTGAAAAATTACGCTAGGTACTTAGGTATATTGTATAGGTACTTAATTCTAAAACATTTCTCATAGGTACCTGCCAGATTAATCTTCAAAACGAGAATCGGGTATCTGCGTAATGTACAGGTAGATACAGACAGCATCATCAACTGGTACCTACCTAATCCATGATGCTGCTCTCCGTACCAGGTAGTTTTATGAAGTATTAAGTACTTCACTCATTATAATAGTACCTACGTATTAGAGAGATACGGTACCCACCCACTCACTGTGGTAGATACCTAGGTAGGTTATGTACTTACATAACGTGTCCATAATGTGCTTCCCAGACATGAGATAAATGGACTCGAAAGAATCGATGGACTTTTCGCCGAAATATTACCACAGCCTAGTGTAGCGAAATATCCGGCAATTTAACGCGTTCACTGCCAACCTTCAGCGATGCGACCTAAAGATAAACCATGAAGTAGGTACCTACCTATGCCCAATCTCCTAGCTTAATATCATGATTCTGTAAAAAGCGTATGGGTATCTACATATTTATAAAATAACAAAATAAATAAAAATAAAATAAAAATTGTTTATAGGTAGGTACATTGAAAAATTAATTAAAATGTAAAATTAAAACAAATCAGACAGAAAATTATCAATTAACTAAAATGTAAGGACACCGACAGACAGCCAGACAAATATGCGTATAAGAGGGACCATCAGTGACAGGGACATCAGACAGGGGGACGGGGACATTTATGAGCTTTCTAAAACAATGGTTCGCTTTTTCATTGGTTTCATCTGCTGTATTCTATGTACTTTATCGAATATCTTTATCAAGCTGGAAGTGCTGCCTGAAATTAGATTTAATTTATCCGGCTTCAACCCAAAGTTTTCACCGAACAGCTTTTCTTCGGGCGCGTCAAAGTTTATGACCGAAGCCCGAAAGGGGTTGTCTGATGCTCCAAATAAATGTGCTCTATTAGTAATAGAGCACTTTCTAAGTGTAGGTACCTTCGGGGAACTGTCGAAGTCGGGCTTTGCGTGGTTTACCAACATGAGTAATGAATTTAAATTTAGAATGCTTCGTGTAGCAACACAGAAAACTAGGTCAAACAGATAACGGGATATTTTTCATACATTTCAACTACATATTTTATCAACTAAGTATGAGTATTTGCCTATGTGAATTTATCTAACATTTTATTAATTTCAGTTTAAGGTAATATAGAAACTACTTTTCTTCGCCAATTTGCTCTCGTAGAAACACTCACTTTCACTTTGTCAGAACATTTGACTTAGGGCCGTTCCGAGGTTCTGCTGCAGAGTCGCTATAGGTAGGTAAATAGATTTGCCTAAATTGTGATGGCGTCTTATAGAACAAGCATAATATCCACCAGTTAGAATTGATTTAAGTTGGTATGCTGAAAATGAACAGATAAAAATGTTATGCCTTTCGCAGCAGAAAAATACCTAATTTAATGATTAAATCCAGCCTTTACACAGGTGACAATGTTCTCACAGACAATCCAAAACAGTCCGTGGCCGAGGGCGCTCGCGATGTGGTCGACAGCACACAAGCGTTTCCACCACGTTCGTTGCCTTACTTGTCACGCACACACTCGTGCCCACCAGAAGCTCTGGACGCCAATTCTCGACAATTTATCACTCGATAAATATCAAAAGAACTGTCTAATTTGTCAGATATTTCATATAAAAACTGTAAAATTTGACAGTTCTTTTGATATTTATCGAGTGATAAATTGGCGAGAATTTGTCTCCAGGTAGCCAATTTCCGCCAATATAACACTCGATAATTATCGATAATTGTCAAATTTTACAGTTTTTATATGAAAAATCTGTCAATATTGACAGTTCTTTTGATAATTATCGAGTGACAAATTGGCGAGAATTGGCGTCCAGATCTATGCCATAAGTGACATAATGAAACAGACATTGCTGCTTCGTCCTAGCCCGAAACTTTAATTCAAGATTCTTTATTGCAAAACATGCAGTAGGTACGTAGATCTTAATATCAAGCATGCACCCTGCTAGGCACTGAAACATTTTGCTAGATGGGGCAAAATACATACATATTTTTCAAAAAAATCACTTGCCTTTGTTGAATTCGGTTCCACTTTCGACTTAGTGATAGGTAGGTAACTGAAAGCCCCAGGGTTAGATGTTCAACTTGGTGAATTAAAACGACCTATAGCGTCGATAAATTGTCGTCTTAGTTTGAGCCAGATTAACTTTTGAAGATCATAGGTATACTTACTCAAGGTGTGATACGGTACTCGTATATCTCACTTGTTTGGAGTATAAATAGGTTTCTGAAGCTCAGCTGACATTCCCCGGGGAATCTAGTTCTCAGGTAACATACTGGCAAGTTACTTTCGACCATTCTACCGATTTTGTTCATCAAGTATTTACGACAATCGCTTCCGGATAAACATTGAATATTCTGAATGTTTTCGTTGAGATTTTCAGTAGGTACACTTTCTGCTGAATTGTGTTACGAGTATTACCTACAATCCTACAAAGTGCTACTAAGCAATGAATTTGTAGCATTATTGCTCATAATCGAGTATAACCACGTAAGGTATCCAGCTGCATTAGATAATAAAAGGGGGAGAGGTAATATTTACCCAATTACTGGAGTTTGCCGCTTCCGTAGAATCGCTCTGAAAACGAATACTCCCCATCTCCCCGTGCAGGTACCTATAAAGTTAAAATATTAAAAAAAGTTGCCAAGATATCTATTAGATTCTACACAATGTGTCTATCAATTCCCCAATGAGTGCCAGCTGCCTACCAAAGTACTTAAACTCGCCTACTTTATCTTCTGCCAAATACGTTATCTTGTTTTATATGGAGTCCAGGGAATAGCTGAGATCATACCGTATATTGCGTTGTTGTATTCTGGTAAAACAATGTGACACATGGCCAAACGCTGTTGGAGGCGAACATATTTTACAGACCGTGTTGGAGTCTTGGTTCGCTTCTGACATCTCTACAAGATATGCAAAATTCAAACTCTGCGTGACATACGTTACGAGTAAGACTTGTATAAGTTTTATATTATTCAGATTCGTCGGTTTTGTAACATTGTGCTTGTTATCTCGATTTAGAACAGAAACCCGTACTTTCCATAAGTTTTATCTTCAAGACAAATGGGGTGGTCTTTTTGCTGTAAACTAACGACCTCCAATTATTGAGCGCTTTTAAAAGGATGGCTTCTGGCGTGTTTTGCAAGGATCAGTGGGCTCTCAGTTTTAGTAAAATGTTATTATAAAAATAAATAATATTTACGGACGTGTCCTTCTTTTTGCTTTGTCTTAAGGTCGGTATCATAGTAGCATACCAAAGTATATGTATTTTGGTTATTATGTTTTTTTTTCATAGTTGTTTTACTATTTAATGTCTTAAATGCAATCCTAAACACTAACTAGCCAAAGATTATAGAGAAGAAACTCGCAAGAGAAACTCTAAAACATTGAATTGCACAAGAGTGTTAAGAAAATGAACGTTTCATCTTGCACAAACATTCTAGCAATTTGTGAGTTTTCACTTAGCTATTTTTAAAGTTTAGAGTATGCAAACATAAAAAACCTACTGTAGCGATTTGCTCTCGGTTGCAGAGAGATAATGTTTTATTCAGGAGATAAGACTGGCCTTTGTGTTACTTGGTAGAAGCTCATATAAATTATTAAAGACAAGGTAATCACTCTGTTTGCCGGGAAAATACTACGTACATTGAAAAAATGTCTTCAGCGGCTACAAACGTATTGTACTTGCATTATTGATGAGTGTGCATGGAGGGGGTACACCTACAGTATGCGAATTGTTTCGGAGTCGTGCGCTGTGAGAGCTGCGCTTATAACTGGTACCAACACTACTCTAGACGGTAGGCTAGGTACGGATCTTGGCTCGGCTCTTATGAGCGGGATTGTTACAAATTTAACACTTTCCGGCTGGCTTTAGTGCGATAGACGAACATTCATTATTTTGTAACAACGTGTGAGCAATTTTGTTGATTTTACACGTCTTGTTTATTCACTAGTGTCTGTGAAAGTTAAAAAAAAATATTGTTATATGTTGTTATTCTGTTATTGTGCACGCTGAGACTTCCAAAATTATAGAGACACATAGATTTAAGAACCATGTTACTTATTACTAACTTGCGTTCTGTGATCTCATGTTAGATGTCCTATTTAATAAATAAAATAAATGAATTATGACGTTTCAAATGTAATTTCATTCGTATTTGGATTAAACCGATTATTTGCTTTGATGGCTGTGATTTGCAATGCAATAACACTGCAAAATAGATAGTATGTAGGTAATACCATCGACCCTGTGCCAATGACACGATTTTTTTGATTTTTTTAAAATTATGTATGCCTCTAATGTATTTATCATATGGGCCCTAGTTAAGTTACATTATACTTGTCTTGTGCTGCCTGAAATAAATGATTATTATTATTATTCACAACATTTATTCAAAAGTTCGTTACAATATAAAATATTATTAATCTATTCTACAGTCAAAAATATATCAAAACGGTGAATTACCGGCCGCGAAGCTAGCCTCAAGCGGCTGGTGACTAGGGCTGCAGAGAGAGGAACTTCCTGACGATGCGCGCCGAGTCCAGGACTAACCGCCTTTTAAATCTGACCCTTGATCCAACTTCCTAGCGAGAATCTCTTGAGATGTTGATCGAGGCTCTTCGCTACTACGCCATTAACCGAAACGACTATCGAGACGACGGCCACTGAATCAACATCCACATGCTGACAACCTGGTTAGGTAATAGGGTTATAAGGTAAAGTAATAAGGTAATAACGTAATAAGTTTATATAGTGTTCACATACGATTCTTGAGCTTGCCAATGGATTTATGTCGGCTGTGGCAAGGGGCACTCCGCCTCGCTCTAAGCTTGCCCGCCACTCGCGCCGTATGCTTCCTTCGCTTTGAATGCCACAATCGTATTCGAAATTTTTGAAAGCATTTGAATTTCAAAGAAAAAACAAAAGAAAACATTGTTATGTTTGGCAATGTTTTGTAGCTAATTGAGTAACATAATATAATCCGTCTGTCAAAGAAAAAAGAAAAGATAACATTGTTATGTTTGGCAATGTTTTGTAGCTAATTGAGTAACATAATATAATTCGTCAGTCATTTATTATATGTACAGATTTCTTTCAGAAGGCTGTCTAAGTGGAAAAGTTTACTAGAGCTATTTAATTGCATAAATAAATTTGCATTACATTGATAAATAATTACACATTTATGTACCAAGTAAATTAATTAATTTCACCCGAATAATAATAGCGCAAATCCAATTGAACTTTATCCCCCCTGTAATGAGCTACCTGCACACTAGCTAAATAAAATCATGAATAATATACTCGGAACAAATTAATGTTCACCTGGAGATAAGTCTGATACTCATAATTTACTTATAATAAAATAGAGCATTGATTTGATTCTTTCGTGTCTAAGAAGGACATACGAAAAATAAATGGAGAATCGACGACATTATTCGAAGAAAGAATTGGCCTACGAATTTGCTACAAGTGTGCTACGATAGGGAAGTAACATTAGTGCTACGAACTTGCTACGACAGGTCTACGAGATAGTGCTACGAGTTTCGTAGCAAGGTGGTTCTACGAGGCAATGATCAGTTGATCATTTGAGTGTCTAAGTTGCAAGCAAGTTTGCTTACAACTTAGACACTGAGTCAAATTGCTTTTATGATTCCATGAATAAATTGATTAAGGAAGAATCATAATTTATACTAGCAACTCGCCCCGGCTTCGCACGTTACAAAGCAGTTAATAGGTATTTTTAAAGAGGAATAATTTCGTAATTCATTGTTCTTCATTTAGTTTACGCGGCGCACGCCAGCAAAGATACCAGTTCGTATGGTTTTTTCCGACGTCTTCAACAATCATCGTGATATTTCAGCCAAATTTACTCCTAAACCTTCCTCACGAACTACTTTGCCCATTGGTGAAAATTGTGGGAAAAATCTTTCGGGGTTTTTTGTTTTTATAATGATAGTCATTCAAAACATGTACTTTTTCTGATATCAATTAGCTATTCATTTAATTCGATGGACTTTTTCCTGAATTTGATTGCTCAATGTAAAACTTGGTATTTAATCAAATCTAGTTGGGAACCGAGTCTTGAGGAGTGTCCGGGCAGACGTCGCGTCGTGAACTTTATTTAATTTCCTGATTGCGCAAACGAAAACTGGAGGGAAACGAACCGCATGCCCACAGCGACCCTGCTATCACAAAACGCTGTAGTCTGTGAAATTCAGATAAACAGGTTCTAAAGTTTTAAAGAGAAACTTATCATTGTTTTTGGGTTCCGTAGTCAAAAAGGACCCCTTATAGTTTGACCATGTTCATCTATCTGTCCGCGGCTTGGCTCAGGAACTCTTACTGTACTCATCATCAGTCTTTTTCAGTCCACTGCTGAACATAGCCCCCCTTATGAGCACCATAACACCCTCTCTTCAGCTTGCCGAAACCAGCATCAGCCTGCAGTCTTTCGCATCTCACATGGCCGGAGGGAGTCTTAGGCAATATTATGAACGCTTGCTCAGTCATAGATCGTTGCTTGAGTGACGTTTATGCCATAGAAAAGCGTTACTCAAGCATAGATCGACTGAGCAAGCTCTCATAATACGTGCCCTAGACTGCATGTGGACGCGGTTTTGTCTCAGATTATTTTTGTCTCCATCATAACTTCTTTACTCGGACCTATTTTAGACGTTTTTTCATGAAACGCTTTTACTCCATGTCCATGTTTATTTATATGTATGTACATGTGTTTTGTGTTCAGGTTAAAAAAATCGTATATAATCTAGTAGGTATGTGTGTGTCGTAACAAATAAAGTTTTATCTATCTATCTATCTACCCGGGTTAACATATTTTGTCATACAGTAGCTGGGAAGTAGCAGCTAAATAATGTTGCTTGAACTCGACCCGAACTGCAATTTGATATTAAGGTATCTTTATTTGAATTTCTTGCTGCCAGCGGCGCTCGATAACACATTGGGGCTTTGTAAGATTTTCGACGTGGCTCAGCCTGAAATATGTTCGCTTTAACTTTTAAGGCACAGTGAACATGAAAAATAGGCACTTTTAATAAAATTAAGGATTTATTTATCTCTTATATCACCTATAGCGGGTTATTTGCCATGATTTGTGTTGTTATGAGTTTTTCATTCTTAAAGCTCATTTTAAGTGATTTTAACTGGTTGTTTCAAAAGTTTTATCCTTATTATCCCTTTAAAGCATCCATATTCGTTTGATTTAAAGAGACACTGTCCTTACTATGGGAAATAAATAAAGGATGTTAAAAGAGGTTTGATTCTACACATCATCTATTCTTTGCACCCTAAGCTTACAAAACTAAGCCAACTAGCCTACCAACCAACAAAAATGCTTACACGATACCAATACTTAGTATACAATCTGTGCCAATACTAAGTTCAATTTAATCACGATACCTACTTATATTTTTACAAGACTCGATCAATCAATAAGAAAAAGTCACTGGGGAAATATTAGATAATATTTCAGTATGCGTAGGCTTTGAGTGATCTACAAATGGTGATTAATGGCCGTGGCGCCTCGAGGTCCGAGATTCAAAACTCGCGATGATTCGTGATTTGGATTTCTATATTAACAAAAATATGGATATTATCTGTATTGTCTTCGTAGCACAATCAGCTATTATTACAGCATAGTACCATTACAGTAAGACAAGGTTTTGTTGCTACGTACTGTGGTGGTACCATCGATATTATTACAGTTTAGTACCAGTACAGTAAGATAAGGTTTTGTTGCTATGTACTGTGGTGGTACTATCGATATTATTACAGCGTAGTACCAGTACAGTAAGACAAGGTTTTGTTGCTACGTACTGTGGTGGTACTATCGATATTATTACAGCGTAGTACTAGTACAGTAAGACAAGGTTTTGTTGCTATGTACTGTGGTGGTACTATCGAACAAGTTATTCATAGCTACTATTATTATAAATGCGAAAGTAATTCTGTCTCTTGGTCTGCCTGTTACCCCCTCACTGCTAAACGGCTGGATAGATCTTGATGGAAATTGGCTAGGAGTTAGATGGACATGGACGAAAAAGGACATAGGTTTCTTTTTATATACGAAGCTGCGGGCGAAAGGAAAAAAAAACTTAAGGAAAGAAAATGTATTACTTTGGGACTAGATGATGCTGTGTGGATTGCCCATCATTATTTATTTACTTTATTTTAATTGCTTCGTTCAATAAATCCTCCCCTTTATAACGCCATTATTTTTAATTAATTCAATAGCAGGCACATATTGTCATAAAATTCAGGGAATACATTTTAGCCTTGAATGAACTGAGGCGAAACTTGGTGACGGCTGTTTCCGAACAATTTATGTGACGTCCGATTAATTACGTTGTTCATGCACCAGCTCGAATGAGCTTTGATTGTTGTCCACTTTAATGGTATTCGAATTAATGAACTCTACGCTTAATCCTCTTATTCTAGAAGAGGAATTGGAATTTCGTACTTTCTTGTGTTTGCCAAATCGAATACGGGGTATTTAACTTAGCATGATATGTTTTAGCCTAAATTCGGTGTAATTATCTATGAATGAGTATACGTCCCACAGTGTATGTATTTTGTGGAGTGAGGTTTTTTTATTGTTTTATTTTTTTGTAATCGCCACTTATTATGAATACGTACAACGCAAATCCTGTTTAAAACAGTTGAATAGGAGTAAGTAATATAATTAAATTATTCTCTGCAGTGTAGCTTTTCTATCTTGGCAGTTGGCCGTACCTACAGCTTAGCTTACCAGTAAGCTTCCAGCTTAAAAGTTCTACATCAACAAGCTTTAGTAGTGTCGAATACACAGACGATTCCTTGTTTTATGTATTACGTACTCGAGCGGTGTCGGACACAGCATTTGGCAGTGAGTGAGAGGCACCAAACGGAATAATTAATCTGTCATGAGGTGTCGGTGCTTGTAGTCCACTGTTCGTCCGGACGCGAACACTCAGCGCCGACACGCTCGAATAAAATAAAATAGGTCCGAAATAGGTGCTGAACTCACTGGCGAAACTATTCGTAGACTGTAAAATAATGACTAAAGTTCGCTGTATTGATTCGGTCGGTGTTTGCTTGGTTTCGGCTGTGGGTGGATGTAATGCTTTCAACATGAGTTGAATTACATTCAACGTGACTAGTGGTGTGCTGTTCTCAGAATTTAAAATATGGAGCAGGTGGAGCAGGGTGGATTTTTTGGACTGGGCAGTAAAGGGACCTTAACCGTTGTTACTACAGAAAAATTGTCTAAGGATATCCATAATTTTTTGAGTAATTGTCTTTCCCCTCGTATACAAGTTTCACCTATCATTTTAGATTGTAAGTATTTCTTCGAGAGGTTGAAATTGCCGTTTTGCCGTGGCCAGCACGCCCGTCAGACTTAAACCCCATCGAACATGTTTGGGAAAAGCTCGGAAAACAAATAAAACAGCGGGATCCAGAACCAACAAACATAGGAGATCTCAAAAAGGCACTGGAAGAAGAGTGGAATCGAATACCACAAGATTTCATTGATAACGTAACCAAAAGCATGTCGAGAAGATTGCAGGCAGTTTTAACAGCTAGAGGCGGTAAGACCAAATACTGAATGTGCCCAAACACTCGAAAAAAACTCCCCGTGATGGCATAACACAATGACATATTCAATGTGATTGAAGGGTTAATTCTTCAGAACATAATTTTTCAGATTTCTGTTGATTAGTCTTGTGTTTTTTACTGAAGTAAGTTTTATTTTCATTAAAAATGTTAAACTGAATAAGTTTAACTTAATATAATTTTTATACTTACATACAAAAAATATATTAATTTCCGATCTATCTCTTTTTTGTACCGTTCCTCTAATTACGTCCTCTATTATGTATTGTGTAGTTATTAAATTAGAAGGTTTGATACATAGACAAATCATTATTTGTCCATGTATCAAACCTTCCAAATAAGTATTCGTAAAATGGAAGTCCTGGAAGTAAGGATCCTTTGGAATTCGATCTAGTGAAACTTGAAATCTGTATCAGTTTAATTTAGCGGATTTTATTTAGTATTCGGGAGTTGAAAGCAAAGTTTCGGCAATACATAGATCTCTTTCATTTTGGTGAACAGCGTTCAATGGGTTTATAACTAACCAAACTGGAGAGTGGCTTGGCTTTATCCACGAGCGCGCTAGGCTTAGGTAATAGATTAAACGATTGATTTAATATTTCATTTTACGTTTTTAGGGTTTCGAAGATCGGAGATCGGAAAAAACAAATATCCGAAAAAATCACGTTTGTTTTATGGGAACCCCACTTAGTTTTGATATTTATTTTATTTTTATTTTTTGTTGTTATAGCAACACGAAAAATGCACATTATCTAAAAATTTCAACTGTCTACCTCTTACGGTTCATGAGATATAGCCACGTGATGGACGGACGGACGGACGGACGGACAGCTGAGGCTTAGTTATAGGGTACCGTTTTCACCCTTCGGGTACGGAACCCTAAAAATGATTTAATTTGTAACAAAGGTCGAGTTTTCATGTTCTCTTTGCATTAATGTGACATAATGTGTCTGCTCGCAGCTTCCAAATAACAAATAGCTTATTATTTTTGTCGGATTATGTACGCTGAATTTCATCATGATCCCTTCCGTACTACTTAAAATCTCTAAAACTTAGATTTTAAGTACATATAATATAAAACATGTTCACATAAATCTTCAGTCACAAACTTTCGCGTAGGATAGGATTAGGTAGGTACTTCTATTACTGTATAATAGTTTTACTCTGTTCAAAAAGTATGTTCATTGTAAACAAGGTGCTTCAAACTCCGTTCTAACATGTAGCCTTTTTGTTAGTGACGCCAAGTCGCTCTTTGTGCCCGTGTGCAACCCCCTACTCTAGTAATCAATTATTTATAAGCCAACATTTAAGTTTCGCACGAGAATGGTGTGGGTAGCCAACTTGATTGCGTAGGAAATTACGGAGCTCATTTTGATACAGTATATAATGCTTTCTTTTAACATCGTGCTTGTTATGGTTTTAAAACAAAACAAAAATCTTAACATTTTGGTAGACGAATTCGGTTCTTAATTATTAAAATCTAACCAACCGAAGGGCAGAGATTTTTCTTAGTTTCTTTATACATAATAACCCATTTGGAATTTGACAAGAACTCACTAAAAGGACTTCGAATCCCTTGGTTTTCAACAGTTTTTATGTATCCCTCGAAAATATATTTCTTATGGAACCACGTCCGGATCATCTTCTACATAACTAAAAAATAATCATCCAAATCTGTTCATAAATGACGGAGAAATTGACGTACATACATAAAAACAAGACCCGTCAAGTGCGAGTGTGACTCGCGCGCTGAGGGTTTCGAACGTTTGTCAAGTATAGCAAATTAGCAATATGTACTATAGGCACCGGTTAGAGACTTTGCTATTTAATGAATACCTAAAAATTTAAGATACATTTCAATTGGATCGGTTTTTAAACTTCGGAGTGTAGAGGTAGAGGGTAATGGTAAAATATTCGACTTTTTTCAAAACTATTTCGAAAAGTATGTAACCAACAGGAATTTTGAAAAACTGATTTGAGTTGTGAAAACCGATACCTTTTATTTGACACCCCACTCTGTGAGGCTCCTTTCAAAAAAAAATCCTCCATATTTTGTAAATTTTTAAAAATGGTTTCTACTCACAGACTTCTCTATATTTTTTCTGTAAAATATAGATCAATATCTAGAACGCTAGAAACATTTCAGATGGATCGCTCTGCAAACTTCGGAGATACGGGGGAATGGGTAATTTTTCGTCTATTTTCAAAATATGTCAAAAAGTATGAAACCTACACAAATTTCAAAAACTGTTTTGAAATGTACAAACTGATACCTTTTATTTGATAGCCCACTTGACCTTATGTCTCTTTTAAAATTTCGACATCACAATTTGTACTGAAAATTTAAATTTTTCATTTTTTTATTTTAATATAGATTAAAAGAAAATAAATTAAAAAAAATAAAAATGTAAATGTTCGTTCGCCTGTATAGACAGACACACGAAATGTATTATTATTTTTAATTTCATGTTATTTGCTGCTGTTGTTGCTGAGATGTTAAAGACAAGGACATAAAAAGCGAGACCATATAAGGGTTCCGAAACCGATCTTCAAAACCCTAAAAACATACATACAGCCGAACAGAACCTCCTTTTTTCGATGTCGGTTAAACATCGTGGAGTATCTTCTGTTAAGTGAGATTGAGAAAAATACTGCCAAGCAACTGTTTTACGTGGGAACTGCAAAGGTAAAATTCCATGGATTAAGAAATGTTTGAGGAGCAAGTGAAAACTTCGGTTTCGAGTACGAGCTAATCCTGAAGCAGGGATAAGTTGGGGCACTCGAGCCATGCGGAACTTTTTAATAGCCCGTCCAGCTTTACGTACACATTGGAACATAGCTTAAGAAGATTCTAAAAACACCACGGATTCGCTTATTTAAGTGTTCTTTTAAAAAACAAACGATGTAGATATCTATAGAATCATAAAAACCTTTGTTGTAGTTGTCAATTGTATTTTCAGTACATTTTGCATGATATTTACTATCTAATATCAAAGTGTGGGTATTTCCCTGAAATAAGTCGACATTTTCAGTCCATTCCCAAGAACTAATTATACATTCACGTAGGTGTTAAGTAAAAACAAGGTTACTTACATCTGGATGTTCTTGCGAAACTCGTTTACTTCGGATGACTAACCTCGTAATAAATTTCTAATTTAAATCTCTTTGTGCCCGTGTCGTCGGTCTTTCAAGTGGGTAAGTACTTACATATACGAGTAATATAGTGAGCCAAACAATGGTTCTCATGCAAAATGCAAACGTGAGCCATCGCTCGCCCCGGGCCGAATAGCCAACGACCGAACCATACCTGCCGCTCTACTAAACAAACGCACTACATTCCACTTTTACCTATTTAATTTTAATGAGCCGGAAGAAATTCCACTCACATCGTTCTTCGCGGAGTTTTACTACTTATTTACTGAGGATATTAGGAAACGGCAATCAGGAACTCCACGACTTCACGAGCAAAAAACGAGTATTGCTAATGGGTAGCGGGATGAGATAGATATGTTCTATTACCTAGTCGCCGCGTGAATACAAAACGGGAATGTCAATTTTGCGTGCGGGCGGAGATAAAACAGTCCGTGTAATGATAAAAGCTCAGGGATGAGAGAAGCAGGCGTCGCCGGCGGCGGCCTGGGCGGTGCGTGCCGGAGTCCTCTTACAAAGATTTGTTCAACAAAATTGGTGGCGTGGGTGAAATTCTGGCCAAAATGTTTTACGCCTATTTTAATGAATATCTGTTGAGATAAACTCGTATATTTTGCTGATTTTGGTTTCGTTATCGCAGCAAATGTCGTCCGTTGCTTGATTTTATACCTAAAGCCATAAAGCAGTGTTGCTTTAGAAGTTACAAATTTGTAGATGCTATAAAACTTGTGTGTAGGTTTAGCTCTCGAATGAGAAAATGAAAAATGAACAAATCAGCGTTTAACCTGCGCTCTCGAGGCAGTATTTCAGGCCGTAAACATGAGCTGACACAAGCTAGTGGGAAAAGTTGCACAGCTGATGCAGCTGTCATAAACTTGTGATGCCGAGGCCGGCTCCGTCGTGGCGGTTACGCTCAGCGTTTCATACATTATGCATGTATCAACGCAGCGCTACCTTCACATTTATACAGGCACCCTACAAATCATTTTTCACACCGTTTTGCGATACATTTTCTATGACTAACGTTACTCGTTGACTCTGGCTGTTGACCTATAACATAGATTCCTAGAGACACCCACGAACGTGTAATAAATGTGGTAGGTAAAGTTTGCGTAGGTACAAACACACAATGTATTTTGTCATTGTGGGAGCCAGACGTGAACTTACTCAATAACTAGGGACGTGACTGGGCTTTGCTACTTAGGAAGCGAGATGAGAGAAAAAGGCAATCGACTTTTATAGTCACGCTATAAAACGACTGTCTGCTTTTTTTTGCTTTCTATAAGTGATCTTTCCTTGATTTACCTATCATCGATAATTTAGATTGCATAATCATAAGTCGATTTGTTGAATAAATGTGAATTGTTCCTTTCTATTAGGTGTGGCCTACTCTACTCAAATATTCATTTTGTTTAAATAACAATGGCGAATCATTACCTATCTTCCAGTCATGCAATTATCCGGCTGGAATATGACCACAAAACCAATTATGCAGGCAGCTAGCAACAGGACAGATTATGCTGCGTTCTGTTTACAACCCATCGTCTGTGGCCCCAACTAAATAATGTTGGCAAAGATTTAAATAGGTACTATCTACAATACATCCAGGTAGATCTTTTAAATCCATCATGGTTATTAACACTAAAGTCATTTACAACGGGATATTTACCATGATTTGAGTATTGAGTTTTCCAATATTTCGGCACAGTTTCATGCGCCATGATCACGGAATAACTGAAGACACTGCGAGTGAGTTTTTATTGGCAGACATACCGATCTACCTTAATTTTTTTGTCTTTTGCTATAACGTTACCATTACCACTACCATGGGTTTCATTATAGAAAGCAACTCGATCACGACACACAACACTGACGCATGACGGTATCAAAACGCGGTCAAATTGGTACATCACTTCTTCGGTTTTTGCACATTCTCACCACAGGGTCCAGGTTCCGGATAATTGAAAACCTTCATCTCGCTCTGTTGAGATTACTTGTGGATTGTGTAACTCGATCCAGTGGTTTGAACCAGACTCCAGAAGATACTCCGCTATGGCAGACTTCTCAGTTGTCAGATTCTTAACAGCTTGTTTGTGCTCCTTGACTCTGCAGGCGATAGTGCGCTTCGTTGGCCTATATACCATCATGGTAAATATCCCGTTGTAAATGACATCCAGGTCATCCAGGTAGGTATACTAGAGTGTTTTCGTGAGTTTCTAGATAATAGAGGATTCAACTTACAAATTTTGTGTACCTAAATAGTACCTTCAATAACCAATAATCATTTATTTTGTACATTGCAAGAATTTCACGTCACATTCGTCTTTATAAAAAATAAGTAAATTATATTTTATGTAAGTATAGAAATTATTCAAAAATTATACAATTGTAACATTTAATTTAAAATTATAATAAGAATAATAAAAATAATAATACTTAATACATCTACAGGCAGATCTTTAATCACTTTTACAGGCTAAAAACTCATCGTAGCTGTAAAATCTTCTTGTGCAATGTGAGTTTATAAATTGAAAACTATACGTAGGTTGGTCAGAATTCAGTTACGCACCTAAGCGCTGTCCTAAATGACTGGCTTGGTGTCACATCCAGTTGTTCGTACGCTGATTAAGTAGAAGTAATTAATTAATGATCAAATATCTTGTCAAATAGTTAAGAGATGTGATGGTACCTGTACTAGCGATGATCAGCGTTTTAATAACCAGCTTAGGGAACATGTGAGTTGCCGTGAAAATTTCTTGCAAACTGATTGCATTAGCAAATACAACATAGATAGCTAAAAAAACCGTCTTTACTGAGGTTTAATAAGTATTCCACGCAAACCCGTAATATTTGTATATTTTATCTTTTAGGTAGAGCAATTTGGAGCGGAATGTCAAGCTGGCAATAATCGCTTGCTGGCGAGTAAGCCGCAAATAAAGTAAATCCCGCAATCTCAGGCGACCCGCGGCTTGTCCCTCGTTTGCATGCGTCACTACGGCTTATGAGCTGTCACAACAATGAAATTGGTAATTTTTGAATGTTTAACGGTGTGTAGTCAATAGGGAAGAAATTGGAGTTTGGAGTTGGAGAGTACACACCTCCTTACTCTCTTTTACTATTAGTAGACAGCATAGGTGGGTAGAAAGTTTTTAAAGGAATATGTACCTACAGTTAGCTGTGAAAATATGTATGTAGGTATGTATGCAGAGAAAACTTGCAAGTGTTTCTACATTATAATATACATATTTTCGCAGCTGTGCTGGAAGTAGGCAGGTAAATACAACACAGTGTGACTGTGTTGTATTTACCTGCCTACTTCCAGCTTTCATGTAAAAATCTCACGCAGGTAGAGGTAGGTAGATCCGAAATCAATCCGTCGGTAACCGTGATTGTTCCAAAAGCTTGATTGCCCCTCGATCGGTATCACGTCAGTGAAATTTAATTACACGCTTGCCAATAATTGTTTATATCGCTATGAGCAAAGTCCGGTCAAAGCCGAAGTTCTTAATAATGGCGAATAATAACGAAGTTCACAAAGGAATTAATTAGACATCTGTACAAAAGTTTTTCGATTAAAGGGACCTCCGTGTACCGACAAAGTAGACTTTTCAAAACTAACTGGCTTTTGAGCTAAAACTCTTTAGAAACTTATTATAGCAAGCTTTTCTTTGTGGCACCTATTGACCCAGCAAATGGATTAGCTGAAACCAGAAGAAATTTAAATAACTACAAAAATACATACAAAATAACTTAAATGAAATGAATAAACTACAGACACCACAAACAAATACGTTAAATGCCATGGATATTTTTTTTAATAGCAAGCACTTTTTGTTTTTTTTGTTTGTTTATTTTTTTACTTTTTAAAAAATTTGACCTTTGAACAAATATGCCAATTTCAGTAGTTGTTACAAGTTTCTTGAATTATTCGTGAATGAAATATCAGAGTTTCTGAACCTACGTCTTTGTTCACATGTGTAAACGGAAAATAAACTTTGTCTTATTATATACTTAAATTACCACGATTTAACGTTGATTGTTCTGTCGAGAACAAAAACTAGCGAGGTATTATAGTAAAAGGCGTCGCCGCCGACGCCGGGTCATTGCCTTTTTATGAGCACGTTTGTGCTTGAGTTGATGTTTCTATTAGCCGTCTACAGGTGAGGCTATTGTGAAAGACCGGTCACTAGTGGTCACTATTGGGATGCATAATTTTTAAGCGATAGGTAAATTAATTTACAAATAAAGTTGCTTTGTTAATAATAATAATAATTCACCGTTTTGATATATTTTTTTACTGTAGAATAGTTTTATAATATTTTATTTTCTATAGTAAAAAATGTATTTTATAACGAGATTTAAAATAAATGAAGTGAATAAAATAAATAATAATTAATAATAATAAATAATAATTTATTTATTGAGACACAAGATCCATAAACATTAAAAATTTAAGTTAGGTACATACTAGGCGGTTAAGCTAAGTGTGTAAGCAATATACCTAATGAAAATTTGTTTCCAAATGGGGAAAGACGCTACCTTCTGTAACACAGTTTTTATAACTACCACAGAAGGCAGCGCTGCACACAACAATGTTCCATTATTTGTGGTTCTAAAATTACTATTTTCATTTTCAAATAAGAGTTTTTTTCAATCATAAGTAGAGTTCAAAAATAATCTCACATCACTTATCCCCAAGCTAATACCTCCCTATGTATTTAGGTAGGTGCCTATCTAAAGTAATAAAAGTTCAATAAATTGCTGCAAACTCCTATGAGATAAGCCTGCCATTAGGTGGGCCATCGAAACGTATCGAATTCACAGGCGTCTATAACTATTTTAGTGGGTATTACGTCCTTATCAGGACGTCGAGTCCCACATAATTCTGGTCCCCCCCAGACCAGTCTATTCGTAAACGAATTTCCTAGGCCGAGAAAAAAAAAAAAAAGAAAGGCGTCTATAACTAACGGTGTTTATTCTCCATTAGTGATGAGCAAATGCATTATATTATAATTATTGGCAATCTGATCACATTTTGTGCTTCTAGTTTATTTATTAGTTTCTATTTTCTATGTAACTATATCATCATCATCATCATCAACTTATCTTAGTCCACTGCTGGACATAGGCTTCTCCCAATGAGCGCTATAGCGCCCTGTCTTCAGCTTGCCGCATCCAGCATATGCCTGCAGTCTTTCGCAGATCGTCATCCCACCTGGCCGGAGGGCGTCCTACACTACGTTTGCCAAGTCGCGGTCTCCACTCGAGAACACGTTTACCCCCGCGGTTATCGGTTCTTTGCGAGATATGGCCAGCCCACTGCCACTTCAGCTTGCTAATTCTCTGAGCTATGTCGGTAACTTTGGTTCGCTGTCGGATGTATTCGTTACGAATCCTATCCTTCAGTAACTATATCAATCTATACTTACTAATATTATAAATCTGAAAGTAACTCTGTCTTTCTGTCTGATACCTTTTCACGCCTAAACGGCTGAATGGATCTTAATGAAACTTGGCAGGGAGGTTGACGGTGTCCCGGGGACGGACATAGGCTACTTAAAAAGCGCGTGTGAAGCCGCGGGCTGCAGCTAGTAGTTACATAAACGTTGCGGTCGCGGCGTAAGAATCGACCTCTCCAACTCAACCTGTAGATGTCGTAAGAGTGTACTAAGAGAACCTGCCAGAGGAAGGGCAGCAGCTACATTCTGTTTTTTTAACACCTAAAATGCGATCACCAATCCGTCTGCCAAGCGTGGTGATTATGGCTCGCAGGTGGCACGTTCAGCAGTGGAGTTATGAGTGTTGAGGAGGAACGTGATGAACACGTGACAGACTTTGCATGTTTGCGCATGAATAAAGATTATGAATTATGTTTGTTACCACCGAAAGCTGAAAGTTTAACAGTCGGTTATTCATACGCTCACCATCTGTAAAATTAACATTGTTGAGCTACCTGCAGTTGGATTAATTGTTTCAATTGTAAATACTAGTTCTAATTTGTTTTTACTATTAGATTGTAATTTTCTTTGTTAATAATGGCCATTGCCGTTAAAAAGAAAGTAATCAATGACCAAATCTCTTGTCAATGTCAATCACATCAGAAATATCTATTTGACAAGAGATTTGATTATAGACTAATACGAACAACCGGCTGTAAGCACTGTTCAGACTATAATGTAACTTAACACTATCACACTAATATCAGGTACACTAATATCAGGTATAATATCGGTAAATACGAAAGATTGGATGGATGTATGTTTGTTACTTTTGACGCCAAAACGACTAAACGGATCGGTCTGAAATTTTGCACAAATGTAGGTCTAGATCTGGATTATCACTTGTCTACTTTTTATCTCATAAATCACTTCCCATGGGATATAAATAAAGGTCATTTCAAACGAAATGAAATCTATAGAAACAACGCGTGCGAAGCCGCTGGCAGAAACTAGTTATTTTTGGCACAATTGCTATATTTCATCCGGGTTGAAGATGTGCGCCAACATAAGCTTTGTCATAAAATATAATGATTGATAAAATCTCATTCAATCTTGAAGTGATTGAGGGAGGTGACGCACGCTGATTGATTGCTCACTCGAGCGTTCATTCATTGAATGTCCCTCAATATTCATTCAATAGAGTGCTGTTTTTACGAATATTTGATAAATATAAAATGCCTCTACTCCTAAAATGAGAAACGATGATGTTTCTATCTATAACTTTGACATAAAACAAGCCAAAACAATCAACTGTGCTTAGCATGTATGTACTTGACAAGCACATACACACATGCAGGACACATATGTACGTCCACTGTTGGCTAAATCCCCATGCCCATCCCCATGCCTTCAATGGCTTAATACTTTTGGTCCCCCAAACGAGGGGGATTTAGCCATAACCACACTTGGCAGGTGGATTCGTGATCGCAGTATGAGGGGTTCAAAACATACAGAAGGAAGCTACTGCCCTTCTGGGTGGGTTCCCATAACCAAATCTTACAACATCCACGGGTTGAGCTGTAGGGGTCGTTTCTTATCATATAAACCATTTATACCTTTTGAAAATATCTGTATCGTTTTTCGAATAATCTCTACCAAACCAACCACTCAATCATTTTTCGAGAATATTCGTAGGTATGTTGATGTCAAAACCTAAATAAACTTCATCGACAATGCTTTGTGCTCAGTTTTATGCTCCGCAGAGAATAGCTACAGTGAAATGGATTCGGAGTGAGGAATTTTAGAAATGCAATGGTAGAATTTCGCTTGCCTTTGTCGGATAAATATTATATAGGCTTGACGTCGGACAGGGTTGGGAATCGGTAATGAAGTTCGTACAGTGTACACACCATAAATTCGTTCCCGTTTTCACTAGCAGTTCAACACCTTTTTTGTGAATGCCTTATATTAGAACAATACTTTGAATATTTGTGTTTTGCTGATAATGGCACTAGCTTGTGGGCACCAATTTTGTGGTTTAGCGAATACATATATGTATATGTATAATTGAAACGACGGGTTTGCCGCGAACCTTTTACTCGGATTTAGGAATTCTAGATATTCTTGTAAGCAAAAATGTTACAAAATTAAAGAAATATTGGCGAAAAAACTATTTTACGACGCTGGTATCATCGGAGCAAATTGCAGCAGTTCGAAACAGTTTTGATTTTGACCGCTTTAATATATAATTTAATTTGTCTCTTGTCCGTTTAATAATTCAAATTTGCTCTCTTTTTGCTGTAGTATTGATAGAGAACACTAATGTTTTATTTTATTAGGTACTTAAAATTATTATATAGTTGTTTAGAAATGTTTATTTATAATACATAAACTTTTATGATACGTACGTATTTGTCGTACCACAGCGCTAAACATTTCACAAGAGGATAATTGCTTCGACCCAGTTTGTTAGTTTGTACTTCTTAAGCGCTAAAAACATAAAGTGTTCTACAGAGAGGTATATAAGTATTTAAAAGCAAGAAGAGGCGTTCACTGAAACTGCAGCACTCGTCGGCACTCATAAGCTGTTTACACCAGCTTGCCTTTTATAACTAGTGTTCGTTTTTAGGGTTCCGTACCCGAAGGGTGAAAACGGAACCCTATTACTAAGCCTCCGCTGTCCGTCCGTCGCCCGTCCGTCCGTCCGTCACGTGGCTATATCTCATGAACCGTAAGAGGTAGACAGTTGAAATTTGCGGATAATGTGTATTCCTCTTGCTGCTATAACAAACAATATTAAAAATAAAATAAGCTCCCATACAACAAACGTGATTTTTTGGGATTTTTGGTATTAATTTGTCAAGGCTGTATCTCTTGAACTACAATAGGTAGACACATGAAACTTTCTATAATTAAGTAACACTTTAATTGCAATCAAAACGGGTACTAAAAATAAAACAAAGTTGAAAATTTAAAGAGTCTACCAACAAGTAAAAATTTGACGTTTTTTTTGCCTGATTTTTACGGTACGGACCCTTCGTGTGCGAGTCGACTCGCACTTGGCGGTTTATTTTGAACAGCTTGTGTGTTTTGGATATTATAAAATTTCTTTTAGATTATTTCCTAAAATATTTTACGGAAATAGGCTAACTGTATTTTGTGGCTTATTTTCCTGTACCAGGTGCATTTCATGAAAACAAATGAAGAACACATCTGCTTGTGGTCTGTACATAGTTAAACTTATTTGAAATCTAAATTTTGTATAGGTAAGGCACGTTCCTAGCGTAATCTGCGAGGTAAGTTCTGCCACTTAACATCGGGTGGACTATTGCTTGTTGTTGCCATCTCCTACTGTTATCAAAACTTATATTTTTTACCTAAATACAGTAGTTATTTGTTTAACACAAGAATAATGATCTGAATATCTTTTTCAACATGTGTGATAAAGATTTTCCCTCACATTTTTAAGCAATAATCGATTTTGACCACTGTTTTGAGTGGCAAAGTTATCGGTGCGTTGGTGGTAGAGTGGTGAAAAGTTAGTCAACATGTACCTATCTTTTATCGTGTAGATTTCCCCGTGCACGCGGTTTATTACTTAATGTTGTCACGTTTGCTCTCTCCATCTCGCATTCCAAGTGGCTCAGTGGGCCAATTGATTTGTCTCACGCAGGCTCCTTCAGGCACAGTTTGTCACAATCTAGCACAATCAGACCTGGCACAATCAAGACCTTTATTACTTGTATCGGCTCACAACACAACTTCATGCGTAATTTACCCAGTTTATAATAAAGGATTGGATATAATATAATATATATAATATAATTCGCTTCCCACTGGTGTTGATATGGACCACTTGAGCTACCTGTAGATTGTTTGCAACACTCTGCAGTTAGCTTAATTGTTTCAATTGTAAGCACGAGTTCTAATTTGTTTTTATTATTGAATTGTAGTTTTCTTTGTCAATAAAGTTTAAAATTATTTAATTATTATTGTAGTATTAAAATTTAAAGGATTGGATAGGTTTGTGATAAGGCTGTCCATCACCACATTATTTGCTCTTAGTTACAAAAAATCGTTAATTTAGCCGAAGGAACTTACCGCCTTTACTTAAAAGCTCAAAGCTTAGTTAGGGCGTGATACTCCTTAAAATTTGAGAAACATACAATCAGTTAGTAAAAATCAAGCCAATATGAGCAGTTTCATCGCGATATTTATCAATTTTCATATAATGTAAATAGTTTCGGAAAGAATTGATGCAAAAATTCGGATAGAAAAATCTATTGATTTGACTCATAACTGGTTAAATTAAGTATACTTACATAATTTCATCAAGAAAAATCAATCGATGTGGAGCGATCAAGCCCACATCTTGCTTGAAGTCAGGGGTTCTTCCCACTCCAACACGGTTCATTGGTAAGTTAAGTAATGAAGGGGTTCTGCTGGTATAAAGCAGTAAGTTATTCAGGGGAGTATCTAAGCACGTATTTCCATCGCTCGCTCGCTCCAGTCGGATATAGCGATATGGACCATCGCGTTTCCGAAATCGACCTTTGTAACCGATCATACGAGTGTATATTTGGCCGTTTTTCACTTCTTTCGTTAGTAGTACAATCATGAACCCACGTAACATAAAACCTGTTTTCTAGAGGCAGTATGATTCGGACTACGGATTTCTGTTTCGTACGATCCGGTCGACCGCCCACTCCCCAATTTCTCGTCTTTTTCTCCTGAAAATACAATAGGAGAACAATGCAAAACAAAACACGTACGAATCTTTATGATCTAATATTTGATTGTGTTTCATTTGTTTGGTCACGCAATCGTCATAAGTATAAAAATGGACGAACATAAGTTGATACTCGTACCTGTCTTAGAACAGAATTCCGTGTTTGTAACATAGCCACTGTTTCCGCTACAATAAATTAAAATTTTATTTTAGTATGAAAGTACGCCAGAATGCGAGTTTATTGTTGAATTCGTAGCTGTCCGTGGCATGATGCTACGCGGGGCGTAGAGCATTGCGACGTCGGACTTTTGGTTTGGTGGTTATTACGTTGAAACTTTTGTGAATTCCGAATATTTGAACATAAATTGTGTAAATATTACTCCTGTTCGCGGTTCTACTTGCACAGTACACACAGTGTACGGAATGCCGTTTACGTGGCGTGCAGGTCTTCAAAATGCATGATTTTATTATTATTGATTTAAAAGAATTTTCGAGATTTTATGAAAGTAATTTTTATGCAATACACCACAAAAGGCAAAAGATGTATTTAGTATGGTGGAATTATTTTCTAGTATGGAACAGCAACAATTACCTGGAAGCAGTAAAATAAATGTTACTTTACTCAACCATCATAATCAGTTTATATTGACTCTCAATGATATCGTATACAGTTAAATAAAACTGCAGATAAAACCAGTTTATCTTGAATTTATGTTCCTACTCTATTGATGAACATAGCTTTGGTACTTGCCAAAATAAATATTTATGTTTGATTTTCCATCCACGTAATTTGTTTGTATAATATAAAATAATAAACCGCCAAGTGCGAGTCGACTCGCACACGAAGAGTTCCGTACCGTAAAAATCAGGCAACTTATTCAAAGAACATCAAATTTTTACTTGGTTGGAGACCCCTTTAAATATTCAACTTTATTTTATTTTTAGTTTATTATTAAAGTTGAAGTGTTACTTAATTATAGAAAGTTTCATGTGTCCTACCTATTGTAGTTCAAGAGACAGCCTTGACAAATTAGGAGCAAAAATAGCCAAAAAATCACGTTTTTTTGTTGTATGTAAGCTCTCTTTCATTTTGATATTTAGTTTATTTTTATTAATTGTTGTTATAGCGGCAAGAAAAATACACATTATCTAAAAATGTCAACTGTCTACCTCTTACGGTTCATGAGATATAGCCACGTGACAGACGGACGGACGGACGGACAGCGGAGGCTTAGTTGGTTGATTGGGTTCCGTTTTCACTCTTCGGGTACGGAACCCTTAAAACATCGATACCAATAGGTATCGGTATACATAACTAAAATATTTAGTTACGAATACGTAACTAAATATTTTAGTTATATATTATTATTATTAATTTAATAACATAATCTAGAAATTACTAAAATATTCAATCAATATAATCCTTCCACAGCATTCCCAGCTATCACAGGCTAACGTTAACATTTATAACTAACGCAGCGATCATAAAGCTAGAAAAGTCATAACGTCTCGTTCACTGCATATTATTTAGCTCAGTTGAGTGTTTCCGAATAATCTACACCGTTGATATCATCTCTTGCAGGAAACTATTTTTTTACAGGAATAATAGACCTCAGATAGATCTACCATAATCATAGCATATAGGCCAACGTTGGATAACAATTATGTCAAAAATACCTTCATTTATTTCCATAATATGTTGTTATTTTATAAGGTTATCAGCATATGATAAAGATAATGAATTTATTGCTGTAAAACTAGGTGTTAACATTACAATAATATATAATATTAGGTCTTATGTCAAATATATTTCTATGTATCTCTAGTCTGCCGGTTAGGCTTACAGCATTAATACCTATTACATGCCAAAATTATAAATTTATTTAATTAAAAGAATATAAAATTAAAAGAATCAAAATTAATCATTTAAGAAATCGTGATTACAGACTGTATAACAGATCGTATTAGCGAGCAATCTTGAAAAAAATGCCTTAGTTTCAATAAAGAAACTTTGGTAGTACTGTAGTAAACCAGCTAATGAGTTCTAAGTCCTCACATATGTTGAAAATGAGACAAGAGATTAACTTTTTGTTCATGTGTTCGGTCAAGGCACAAGTTGTTTTGCACAAATTGTCAGCAGTGCGGACGGAAACCACTGAAACGACAAAAACTACTTACAGTCAGCTCAAGTAGTCAAGCTCCTTAAGCTCCCTCGCTCGAAAGATGTACCTAACTATGAGTGTGATATGAAGCGTGTGACTTTTAAAACCTTGCTTATCTTGTTGGAAAGGCCTCGTATTTGCCTGTAAAGACCTTCCAAAGACGAAAACAATTGAGACAACAAATTATAGAGTCCGAGTCAGTTTCTATAGCGAGTCTTTTCACATTTTCATAGCTAAACGTATCTTTAGTTCTGTGTGTTAATATGCTATTCTAATATATTTCACATCACTAAACTTATCAGGAACGTTACCGCAGTTCGTGATATTATTGCCTGTATGAGAGCAGTCTTCGAAACGTATGCCCTTATCTGAACATCTGTTTAGATAACAAATGAATGTTCTTTTTGACGTCGGCCGCCGCATTGTCTTTGTGAAAAGTGCTCGTCGTTTAGAGCTATCCAGTGGAGACTCTTCACTTGAAACAGCGAGCTCAATAAACCGTCGGACATTATAACGAGTTTCGTTTGTTTTGCTGCGCGTTCATCTTAGGCATGTGTTCTTCGAAAAGATAAATAATCGAACAGTGTCATTTTATTTCACGTTTTTCATAAGTTTTCACGATGATGACACATCAAAGGTTTTAATTTTCTGTTTATCTTCTAAAGAACACCAGCCTTAGAAGGCGTTCCTAAAGTAACGCGTCTACTGGGTCGGAATCGGAGCTTGCACAGCGTACAAAGGCATCGGTATTTATAATATGCCGATAGGGTGCGTCTACTGCTATCGGATTTTCTATCGGCAATAAAGGTATTATGACTAGAATATTCACTGCGGATGACGTCATCGGCAGAAATACCGGTCTCTGGCATCGGTATCTTCAGACAGGCCGATCCAGTGCAAACGAATGAAAAAAATCAATACAAAGCAACAAACCCTTTCGCTCTGTACGCTCCGATTCCGACCTAGTGGAAGGTTTTGGTCAGTTTTATACTTCTATTCAATGATGGTCTGGTGCGGAGTTGTAGAGTCAGCGTTTATCTCAGTGAAAACGATGAAACTAAGTAGGTAGGTTCATCGTTTTCACAGAGAAAACTTTGGAAGGTACCAAAGTCCATACGTTGCTTGGCTTGGTGGAATACAATTATGATCTTTTGAAATGCTCCATTCATTTTAAGTTTTTAGTAATCAAGTAGCTTAAACTGAAATATACAAACATAATAATAATTAACCACTGCTGGATAGTCTTATAAATTTCCTAATCAAATTTCAATTCAACAACTACCTCTATATTTTGAAGATAAATGTGAAAGGCCGTTATATCTTATTTCAATGCAAAACCAAACACACAATGTCTCTCTAGGTACTCGTTCTCTTTGAGGCATCTTTGAGTAGATATCAGCGCAGAAAGTTCTAGTTTCCGTAATGGGCTGAACGCCGAAGTACTTCCTTTAATAACGTAGAGTGTGAAGTTACCGCTTGAAACGGCATACGTATGTATGCGGCTGTATGTATATTCACTGTAAAGAACGCTTCGCACATGTGCTGTTAATTTTGTTGGTGTTGTTGGTTTTCATCGAATGCTATTAGAAAGTGCATTTGAAGTTAAACAAGAATTATATTCGTTTTCTGGATAAACAAAACGCAATTTGTATTATTAATATTCCAATAAACGTTTTTTGTTCACCTTTTCAGATAAGAAACAACGGTTCGGTCTCCATCAAACGAAACAATTTTCGTTAGAGTGGTATAAATCGAATGTAAGTAATGGAATCTTACTCTGCGATTTTGTGGCTTTCTGCCTGGAAAGTCAGCTGCTCCCGTTTCGAGCTGTCAACTCGTCCGTATAGATACGCAGTTATATATGGCTATAGGGGTATCAAGCGAAAAGCCTTTCTGTGTCACCCCTCTGTGAGGAGGCCTCATGCCCTATATTCTCTATGAAAACAGTTTTTACAAATCGCTCTTAAGAAAATTCCTAGGTGAGCGTTCATCTCCTAAAAATGCTGGAAAAGAAAGTTTTGATTATACGTGCGGTTTGAATAATAGGTTTTCTGAACCTAAGTATTTCAAAAGACTAGACTTTAAGATTTTCTTTTATCATAGGTACTCGTATATTTAGCTTGCGTGCATGGAAAATAAACTGAGGAGTAGTTTTTAGCTGGAGCTTACTAACAACTACAACACCGACTTACGGCAGTCCACTGCTGGACCTATGGCTTTCCTTTTAAGCGCCTTATGGCTCTCTCCTACTACTAAAGCATGTGCTTTATTGCGATATATCCAATCAGTGTTTTAGGCGGTAAATGAAATAAGAAATTGAGTTAATACATTTAATTATTCGTGACAAATGATGACAATATCAAACTACATTAGGTACCTACAATGTATATGCTAATATAAGTTTGAGCTTAGGTTCTCTCAATTCCTAAATCAGCCAGACAAGCTTGACTTCGAACATGAAACTGCTCACATTTAATCCCAGAACAGTTATTTACAAATAAACAACACATGACACGTGTATATATAAGTATGTATTTAAGTACTTATTTTTTAGTTTTGATTGATTAAAATTTGGCAACGTTTAAAATTTAAAATTTAAATGTATTCACAACAAAACATTTTCATTAATACCTATGCTAAAACGAAAACAAATAAATTGGTTGAAACAATAAACTTTTTCAAAGGGGTTACATTATCTGGTACAAATTATAAATTCACAACTTAGAATGTTTATTTTTAAGTACAATCAAAATTATGACATATCTTCAAATAAGTAGAGAAAAAAAATCATTAATATTTTTTCGAATAATTATTAACTTATTGGGTGTTCTTTTCGGTTGGTTATGCAGTATGATGACCCTAGCTAGCCAATAAATTGTAAATCAACTCACATCCGTCCTAGTTGATCATGTAACCTACGACCATCTATCGCCTAACTACTGTTCATAATTTACAATGCTTAAAAAATTTGACTATTCAGTCGGGTTCCTTAACGCTATCGAGTAGTTATTACAGTGGTATTTGTTAATAACTGAATTAACGTTATTATCTGATTTTTTTTAATGGCAATGACCTTTATTAACAAAGAAAATTACAATTCAATAATAAAAACAAATTAGAACTAGTATTTACAATTGAAACAATAAAGCTAACTGCAGACTGCTGCAAACAATCTACAGGTAGCTCAACTAATCCATAGATTGAACAAATCTAATAAAATATCTTAAAAAATGTCTATAAGTAGTACCTACCAGAACAAATAGTCTGGCCAGGTAAGTTCTTCCAGTCTAAAGCGTCGCGCTTTTTCCGGAATATTCGTACTTGTATCAAGAAACTAAATTAATTATATTCCAGAAGATTACGTCAGCAGCTTGTTTTTATGACTTCCTAATTATTCGTCAAACTGTCTAAAAAGCGGCATTGTAGTTTAGAGTAGAAAAACTGTATCTAACTTCATTATTTGTATTTAACTATGTAAGTAAACGAACAGACATTATAAAAGACAAAAGTAAGGAATTCATTTTGTGTATCGACAATAGTTTTTGCCTTATGGGACTCAGCTAGTCAGACTATTTTGGATATTGTTTTTATATCACGCATATCGTCCGTAACTACCGATGAAATTTCAATGGCTCCAATGTTTTAAATGCCCGAAGACCCAAATAAAATCCGGGTTGTTAGCTTCATTTTGTTACGCCATCAACGTTTATTACACTCGACATTCATAAACAAATGAAACAACCGCGATCAAAAATATTGCTTGGTACGGGATTAGGGCGTAAAAAAATTAATTTTTAGACTAAAGAAGATTACGAGCAAATAATCGTATTGTATGTTACGAGCATACCTGATAAACTTACCTAATTAATGATGTAAAAGTAAATTATTATCTAATTAACTGTTAACGAAACCAGCAGAACTATTATATTATTAAACCTGCGGATTATATTATTATTACCTATATTATACAAAAATAATAATTTTTCATTCTTTCAATATTCAATCTTTAAAAACAGCTAATAAATGTTAAACCAATGGATTTTAAAAACTTTGCAACAAGCAATTTCAATATAAAGTGTCACAATTTTTGTAAAAAAAAACATGTCCTACCGTGCTAGGGATGTACAGTATACATTACATTTATTTGGCAGCGCCGGATTTTCAGGACGTGGTAACTTACAGGTTGTAAACTCACTTCATCCTATACCTAATATTAAACTAAGTATACGATAACTGTACATGTTTATTTAATATACTTTAAATACACTTATAGATAAAACTAAGTAAGAGAAGAAATGTGCAACAAAAATAGAAACGAAGAATGAATGAACTATAGTTATCTATAGTTGGTGCTAGGGCCATTTCAGGTTAGGAATAATAATAAAAAGTCCCTTAAAGAGACTGATCTACTTAGTTAAGAAGCGTTCACACGTAGAAAACTTTAGCAATGGGATTTCATAGACCACATTTACCGTTGTTTTAACAAATACCTATAATTTGGTTAATGAAAACCTAAAGAACTTTATTACCAACGGAAACTATTTACGGGCTAGGTAAATCCACCAAATATAATTTTAGAACATTATGAATCGTTGTCTTTTTGTCTCTTATCCTATTGAGATGTTTTTATTAAAAGCCAATTGTCGCTTGCTAAGTTAGAATGTTGGTCCTAACTTAATTTTAATTATATTACCGCGTCTTAATTATAAAACAATAAAAAAGCTGGATACTTTACAAAAATACAAAAGTAATCGTTGGTGGGTGACCCTTTATCGAGGCAAGCGTATTAAAAACCTATTGTTAATTACGTCCCTCTCAAAGTCTATAGAACGGTAAAGGCACGGTCATGATGTGTATTGCACTTAGAGGATTACTTGTCCGTACAGACAGAGAGAAGAAATTCTTCTAAATGGTTCAAAATACGCTCTAAACTACAAGTCAAGTCGAGGAAAGCATTTCCAAGGCACATACTTTTAGAAAACAGAGTATAGTGGTACAGAAAAAAACTCACAAGTAGTTGCACCACGTGAGTAAGGTTACGTTGGAGGAGATCCTACGAGGACGAGCTCCGCTACCGGTGAAGCACTCTACGCTTAGAGACCGCACACGAAGCATAGCACGGCGCGCGGCGCACGGCGGAATCTAGGTACCACGTCGCCACTCACACGAACATACACGCCTACCTAACGTACACACGCATATAGATATATTTATGATCGTGATAATAATAGGTAAAAATCTACATCGAAGCTCTTACAGTTTATTAAAACGTTTACCTGCACTTTATCACCGTTTTCACAGATAGTCACAGAACACGTTCCACAAACACAACCACTTTACCTATTATCTACAGGTAAAAAAAAACTGAATTCATTCGCGCACCGAGCCGTTAGCGATCGTCGAAATATGGTAACCGTTAGTCTTCTCATGCAGACGGCAAGAGTGCGCGTGAGAGTCGGGTCAGAAGGGGGGCGGCGGTGGGCTCGGTAGGTTGAGGCAGGCGCCGGCACCGAGGCAGAGGTGCGAGGCGGCGTGCAGCAGCGTGGGTGCACGCGGCGGCGGCGGCGGCGGCAGCACGGGCGACAGCGAGTCCTCCGTGTCGCGGTCCGGCGCCGCCGCCGCGGAAGGCGGGCGCTACACGTGCGTGCAAGCGCCCGCCGTCACGGGTCAGCCGCCCGCCAGGATGTCCTCCGGCTCCGGCGACCAGCAGTTGTCCGACAACCAGCACCCCACCACCACCGTAATGAAACCGATCAGCAGCGCCAGCACTATGTACACCTCCGCATTCCCTGCCGAACAAACACAAACTATCATGATCCGGTAATTCGGGACCAGGAATAGACATCGATCACGTTTAACATTCAGCTCTTGAAAAATAATGTTTCGTAAGATCTAACCGAGCTGCTTCCGTATGCCGAGCGGCTGTCGACTGCGCCACAGTGAATTGATGAGCGTGGGGTCGCCACGCGTTCTCCAGTCGCGATATCCTCTCCCCCTGGTATATTCGTTGTTGAATCTGCGTGAAAAACAGTAGATTTGTCGTAATATTATCTTTTATGAGACTATTTACTAAACCACCTACTCTGCATAATGCTGCATCTATCACTCTTAACTACCTACTAAAGACAAAATATATAACTCCATGGTGTTGCCACCATAGAGTTATATATACAATAAAAGCGTTGCCGCTTTTATTGAAAGAGCGAAACTGCCGAAGATGCTTTGATCACAAAAACTGGCGTGAAGCCAAGCCTTCAATGCTGAAGCTCGTTGCCCGCTCAAACCGGGCTTTGATACGGACAGTAGCGAAAAAGCGAAATTGAATTGTTACCATTTTCCGTCTTTAGGACATTTAACTGCGGATCGTGCAAAATATCTAAAAGTGTTTCATGCGAATGCAATAATTGTAACTACCGTGATGATTTGACAATAATGAATGAGGATATTCAAGCGGTCCAAGTTTGAGAGACAACCACGCTATACGGGGGTAGAGTGTCAATTGACATAAAAATTTAAATCTTTAAAAATTGTCAAGTGCGATAATTATCGCTCAAACAATTCAATTTCGCAAAGTGTATAAAAAAAACTTAGACGGTATGTACAAAGCCATCTTTAGTGGTTTACCTACTTAATTAAATTTTAAAATAATAGGCAAATTATTTTTTTATCTGAAAATTATTTTTTATTTGGTAAAATATCAGAGCAAAACTACCTCACACAAATCCCTCAATCTATGTTATTACCCTGTCTTCCTACTTTACTAACTACTGATTAACTTATCGTGCAAAATATAAATAATTTGGTTTGATCATCATGGTACCATGCAGCAAATCTATCCATCCATCGGACACAATTGATGGTTTATGAATCTTTGCTTTGAATTAGCTCATATTTCAGAGAAAATATCATTCAAACTCTTTTATAATTTACTTACATTAGTAACACCGTCGCACCAGTTTTGAAGCAGACAATAAAATACAACATTGTACTGACCATTGTATACAGTTATTATAAACAAAAAAACATATTTGATATCATAGTTATTGGCTCAACCATTTAATAGGGTAAATAAGTGGGCGAATAAATATATAAGGCAGGTAAATAAATTGCGTAATTAATATTGTATTATTAATATGAAATGTTTGCTGCATTGAGTAACAAGGGATCTTTGACACACACCCAACAGTAGATTTCTTTATATTAGGGCACCAGGATTTGTTTTTAACCGAACAAAGCTTTATTTCCGTAGCTCTCTATGATTGCATTAAAAAAAATATAACAATCGGTATTGCAAGGGAGAGCTAAGAAAATATAACTCAGCTTGTGGTAAATTTGGATTGTAAACAGCAATTTAATCGAGATCATAGTCCAATACGGCTGCTGCGTAGTTGGGAAAGTTATAACATAAACTATGACGGCTTACGACGTTAGTCATAACAAATCTATATAGTAACATAGACACCGTTAGTCATAACAAATCTGAGCAAAAGGCGCGAAATTAGCGACCTGCTATTTTTGCTGAAAATCACAAACAACTATTTTAATTGTCCCGAACTTCTTAACAAAATATCACTAAACGTTCCCCAAAAAAGGGTCAGATGTAACGAAATCATTAATACACCGATAGTTCGTACGAATTATCGTCAGAATCCTATTTGTGGCGAGTTGGCGACCAATTTAATAAATTTTCTAAGCAAATCGATCTGGACCTCTTCTGTTCCAGCGTTAACTCCGTGAGACGGCGGTTGAGCTCTGACTTTTTCTCAGAATCCGGCGAGGATGATGAGGATGACTCGATCTTGGCATGCGAGTAATGTAGTGCGGATTGACTATCGATCAACATTTTTGTTGCTATTGTAATTAGTTTTTTTTTGTTGTTCTTTCTTTTGTTATATTATTTATTTGTATGTATAAGTTGATTGTAATCTTGTAGGTGATCTGTTTACTTTGCTTGTTCACACTGTTTATGTATCTACTATTCTTCTTACTCGTGAAAAGCTTTTAATAGCCCTCTGTTTTTATTTTCCTAATTCTAAACTTTTGTATACGTGCTGCTGGTTTTCCTTTAATTAATAAATTAAATAACCGCAATATTTGGTTTGCACATGGAATTTACGCCAGGTACCATCGGTTTCCGATATCGGTAATAAAAATAAGCAGTTACTTAGCTTACCGCTATTACCACAGAAATCTAAATAATTATTATTTAGATTTCTGTGGTAATAGCAGTCAGCTAAATAACTGCTTATTATCTTCTATAGGTACTGAGAATCAGCAAAAACTAACATAAACCATGTTTGTTTTGTGTTGATATAACTAAAATGTTATAATTCAAATTAGTTCATAAACAGTTCGTAAGCTTTGTCTATATTTTTCACCGAATTCGCAATTCAACTGGCACAGTAAATAAAGGGACGAGTGGATTACCAACCACTATGTAAATAGGATGATGTAAATCAACTGTATTTTATTTGTGCAATCCCCACAAAACTGGAAAGCAGGAACTGGTAACATTAAACTTCCGTTGTCTTTATTATACCGTGGCTTTTAATTAATTTTTTTAATGCATTTTGTTGGTGCATTTGGCTAGTCACTTCGAATCACACCCTAGTTCCATAGACAAAACCAAGAAACCCGTAAATAATAATAATAATAATGCTGGACAATCCACACAGTATCGTCTAGCCCCAAGATAAGCAGAGCTTGTGTTATGGGTACTAGATGATTGATATAGTTAATACAGTACATACATAGATAGATATTTTATATTATACATATAAAATACCCAGAACACTCGGAACAAATATTTTCAGATCGTACAAACATTTGTCCCATGGCGGGAATCGAACCCGCAACCTCCTGCGTCGCAGGCGGACCTTCGCCCGCCGCGCCACATCTGTCGTCGAAATACGAGTTAAGTATTTTTAACTTTAGTTACATCTTTGTTTGTATTTGAGTAAAACCTCTCCTTATTTCCTCTTGTTTACCTTTGGATTTATTAAAACTCATTCAGTAAATCTGCGACCTCCTCAAATTGTTTTGCTCATTTTGCGTTAATACTCTTCCTGTTTAGTATTATGAAACCTTTTTTATAATATTGTTGCCATTTGTAATCTTTACCAAGATATTTCGTTCGCTCGGTGAGTTTAGCAAAAAGTAGGTTAGCACAAATTACGAACGCGACTCTCACAGTCAACATATATTTTAAAAGAACAAGCAAGTTTTGTGGTTTCCTCATTAACTTTAATGTGAAGTTTTTAGCTATACATTTGTTTTATTAAAATAATTTGAATTATGATTCTATGTTTTCAATAAATTACAGTTTATTCAAATACCAAAAACGCTATATCTGCGCCTGCTCAGAATTTTTTATGTGGTTTTCAGAAACATTTGAATTTTAAATGATTAATTTAGTTTTTCGAAACATACCGTGAATGGTTTAGGTTCTCTGGAAAATTCATGTTGTCATGTCTGGAATAATAATGTTAACAGGTCCAATATTCTCGTACCCTTTTTGTCTATGTTAGGTTGTATAGTATTGTTGAAACTGGCAATAAAATCCTTGCTTAGTTAGAGGTGGGTTATACAGGGTGAAAATAACGCTTTTACAAAAAGATTTGGTGGAATTGCCCACACCTGAAAATGTTTTGGCTTGCAAATTTAATAAAACTATCTTCACAAGTAAAAAACTTCGCGGTTTGTAGTTTTTTCATCTTTTATTTAATAAATACAGTCAGTAGGTACCTATTACTTTCAAAAACACGTAAAGCTAGTCAAGAGACATTTTTTGTCACCTACACGTAACTTTGCGTAGGTAAGTTTAGCCACAAATTACGCAAAGTTACATGTATGCAAGTCTAGAAGCGAAATAGCACCCTGTATACTCCTTAACAGCGAGGTGCCAAGTAAATACAGTGGTCGGCGTCGGTGATTAGGTGGCTAAATGGGGACCGATCGCCAGGGGGTAATCGAACAGAATGAAGTGTACCTTCGAACGCCACCGACGCCGGCAGGTGGCGCTGTGGAGTGCGGCACTCCCGGCGGCACCTGGGCGCCGCCCTGCACGCCGCCCTGCGCGCTGCCTTGCGGCGCGCTCACACAACACCCTGCATATCAAAACACCACACTACTTCAGAAGTTTCTTCTTAGTAGCTAGCTCTTTTGTAGTATCGAAATCAATACCAACCCACTAGGACTCTAAAATGCATACAAAATCAAGACAATCATAACTAAAACATCTAACTTTCAAATTACAAAACGAGTGCCTCGCTCTTGAATTTATTTCAAACTTTAACAAAAAGGAAGTTTATGTTTAGGAACTATGTTTAGTAACAAAAACAAAAAACCCTACTATACCTACGTTCATAGTTTTTTATGGAGCGATAAAAAAACGAGAAAACGATTTGCAGTGGATTATTCCTGTATCAGAGGAAAGTTAGGATAAAGTCGACTGGGCTTTCTGCTCGCAAAAGTTTTGTAGAGACATTTTTAAATTCATTATACATTTGGCAAGCATCGAAACAGCTGGAGTGCCTAACAATTGTTTTTGTTTGCAAAGTACGTGCTTACATTATAATTCATATCATTTTCTGGCAGGTGTTTTTAAAGCTTGCTGTTTAACACCCAACAATTAACAACAAAAAAACAAAGGGTCGAGGGATGTGGAAGTTTTGCCGAAACGAATGAAACATATACAGTAGGGAACTAAGCGAAGAGCGTGACGTATGACGGCTCCCAAGGGACAAAAAGCGCAAGACAAACAATACTTATGCCCGTGTTGTTTGCGAGTTTTCAGCATTGAAACTAGGTATTACTCACCCACAGTCGGTTTTCGTACGCTGATCATCTCTACAATTAACTTATCAATTATCAAATCTCTTGTCAACGTCAATTCGGCGAGAGAAAGAACTATTTGATAAGCATTGATTGGGTTTTCAGCGTAGGATTAATCAGCGGCTGTTAGTCCGTGTGTTTGAATCGATAAAAATCTATGCTAGGTATGCAGAGACAACAGAGGTCAATAAGAAAGTCTAAGAAACAAAACTACCCAAATGGAGATTATTTATATATTTATTATTTCATTGCTATACAGCGGGGCAATGCAGCCAGCGTCTTGAGGATGCTTCCGACTGTTATTGATATGGTTCAGTTGAGCTACCTGTAGATTATTTGCAACGGTCTGCAGTTAGCTTAATTGTTTCAATTGTAAATACTAGTTCTAATTTGTTTTTATTATTGAACTATAATTTTCTTTGTAAATAAAGGTATTATGTAGATTATTTATAAAAATATTGCTCCCAACATTGTCTCTTAGACCCTCGCTCTCGTGAACCGGATTTGGATGTCGCGTGTCGGTCAATTTAAGACGTTAAATATAAAATATTACCGTATTGTAAGCTTTTATGACAAGCAATAAAGTGTTTTATTATATTTTTTACTGTCCTCTGGGGTTTTTCTGTGCGAGACGATACATTAGGAGTAGGAGACGTAACTACGTATTTCCGTCACCACTTGTGATGAATTGGAAAAGTTTATTCGGAATTGCGAAGGTAATCTTCGGTACCGATGTGAATGCTTATAGGTAGTATAAGAGCCGTAAGTTATACCTTGAAGTTTAATAAACCAACGTTTATAAGGGTTCAGTGGAACTAATAATTCGTAAATATTTCTAAAAAGCTGGAAATGCGTTGATAAAATCTTACCCTTATCTTACCGAGGTAACATTCTCGCCCTCATGATCTGCTTGTATACATATAGACAAAAAGGTTAAGATATTGCAGCGACTGTCCTGAACCCCTAGTAATGTTTAAATGAAACCGGCAAGTGCGAGTCAGACTTGCTCACATGGCAAATTTTTTAATCCATTTGAATTTCAGCCACTGTTACCAACTAGCTCTAACTTCAAGTTGGAGGATAAAAAAATGAAAGGTATTGTATTTTTTGTTCTCTAAATAGATAGTTACGTACACTAAAAACTAAACCGACCATAAAATGCGAAGTGGCAAGTCTGAATTTCAAGCTTCACGAAGTACTATCAGTTATTCTGTGCTTCAGCCAAGACATGTATAAAATCTCAGAAAGTTTTTAAATTTTTATGAAAGCTGTACGGAACCCTAAAAAGAACTCGAGGATAAGAAACCTATGTCGTTATTTTGGGTTGACGTGAGGTTTTCCTGAGATCTCTATGGCAATGCGGGTCCGGGCAACTTGGTTAATAAGATTTTCACCAGAAAGGGATATGGCATCCCAGGCTGCGGGAGAAATAACTAGAATGAAATGAAAAGATTGCTGAATGAACGAACAAGGGAAGTGGGAGACACAATGACATCGGTTTTCATTGATCACCATAGGTACCTTTACAAATAGGACGTTCGGTTTTCATTGTTTTCGTTCCTATTCAATAGAGCTGCAGATAGATTGACACATGTGGGTACGCATTGGGGACGCAGTGACGAACGATAAAAAAAATAACAACTTTTTGAATATAATCTTAATAGTATTATTCGGAAAAGGCATAGAAAAATGTATTTATAGAACAACAATAAAATTCAAACTTGTTCTCTCGCCCGCTATAACAAGACATGAATTCGATTCAAGACGATCAATATTGGATATCCTATCTGAGTCTATTCTGAGCTGACCATACCCCGGACACTCGCCCAAAGCTACAAAAGTCACGTCTCGGCACATACTCGTACATTCGCATTTGTGTTGCGCTACACGTGCAACTGTGTGTGTGACGTCTAGGGTCAATTCATAAATATATTGTGCGAGTGAGACAGTTGCAAAATAACTCAGACATTTTTATGTTTTATTTTCCTCTCACTAAAGGTGAATTAAACCTCAAAACAGAAGAAATTTCGTATGTCCATGATCAAATAAACAAAACATCAAACACGTTAAATAAATCTGAAATAAATCACTATCGGCGTCGTCTGTCAAAATCATTAAACATGCCTGCGTCGTGCATCCCTTGCATTTGGAACGTAACCGAACTCGCTAGGACACGGTGGGGCGAGGAAGCTCAGTCAGCGAGGCGAGGAGTGTCCATTCTATACGTTACTATTATTATTATATTCTCTGGCTAGACAATCAATACTTGCAGAATCTCGTAGATTCAATAATCGTGCAGAGACTACAGACTGTCGCATCATCAATAACCGACCGTTGCCAGAGGCGGAGCCTTTGATTTAATGCAATTATACTCAAACTACATCTCTCGCTTAAACCATGATTTATACATGACTGAGAACCTGATACCCAAGAATACCTACTACAGCTTCGAACTAACGTATGTTTGTTTACCCCTCAGTAAATGTGTTTCAAGGGGAGCTTTTGTTACCGAAAATAGGAAAGAATCCTTGCGTAATATAAGAGTTTTAAGCAACCAGCTCCCATAGCTATTTATGTTTTTTATTTGCGTAATATCAAGCTAATTCGAGATAAAAGGGGCGTAGGTGCGTCATACCCCTATACTAGCTTTAAATAAACTGAAATTATTTTATTTATGGATATGAGCAAAGGTTGAACTGCATAAGGTCGTTCTCACAACGGGGATAAGAATAACAAACACATGAGTGGTAAACATAGCTCAAAAACATAGGGCCGTTTTATTGTGCGTTGATCGATACCTATAAACACATTTTCTTACTAAATAGAGGAAAAAGGGTACCGCAGTTAGGGAAAATTTGCTGCGGGACTAATGACATGGAATAGAGTGCGATATGGATAATACGAATATTATTTCTCTAGGAACACTCTTGCACGAATGGATTGGTACGTTTGTCATGTCTAAATGGACGTGGATTAATTCGGGGACCGGAGAGTGGCGCGATATGCCTGGTTGACGTACGGTCGTGGAAAATAACTGGCTAATCTTAACGAATTCGGCGGTTTTACAGCGGAAATGTAATCGCCCAGGGAAATGGAGGAAATGGTAAAGCCAGTTCGAAATCAGAGCTTAACACAGGTGTTTGTTAGATATTGATACGTACCTAGCTGACAGCGTAGTATGACGGCTCAATTTTATTTAACTATTAAAAATGACTGAACCGAATCAATAAATATCCCAAAAGCGTTACAAAATTTTCGATGCGTAAAAGAAACCTTAGAAATTGTCAAGGCCTAGCAATATTTCTCGTTGGTCGTGCCTAACGAAAAGTTATTTTTTCAGTTTTATTAAAAAGAAATCAAAAACAATAACCGGTCGTGCTCGTAACAGGCCACGACGTTAAGGATAATTAAACAAAGAAATGAGGTTCTTCCTTACCAAGGAGTGCTGTGATCGCTGCTAGCCATAGGAGTGCTGTGCGGCTGCGTGCCATGTCAGCAGGGCATGCCGCGCGATGCGGGCCGCGTCATCGCCGCGACATGCCGCGCGTGCTGCGGACTGCTCTCGCTGGGTCTCGCCTGTTATCTCGACCTGCAAGAACAATAAGCTAGTTTTACAAAAAATCTAAAACCCCTGACGAGGACTTTACTTTGAACAATTTTAGCAATAGAACGGATCCGGACCGATCACCGACAGCAAAGAGTAAAGTATTAAATTCACTCGTTTTGGAGCTACGATGCCAAACACAGGCACACCTATAAATTATAACCGCATATCACCCTTATTTTTGAGACAGGGGTTTAAAAGCTATAAAACACTCTTAACCTATGGCTTCTACATCCACGAAGGGGTGTTTGTAGAGTCTTTTAAGCGGCACTTACATCGATGACAGGTAAACCTTATTACTAGTGTCCGATCCAAGGTTCGGTTTCGGTTTCGGCCGGGATCGGCAAAAAAATTACAAATTAGCCAAAAATAGGTGGAATCTTATTAAATTTTCACATATTGATGAATATGTTGAATATTTAATCTGCTCTATCTGCGTAAAAATTAATAGAATAAATAGTTTAATAGATACGTGACTGTTTTTAGGGTTCCGTACCTCAAATGGAAAAAAGTAACCCTTATAAGATCACTTTGTAGTCCGTCTGCCCGTCTGTCAACCCCCTTTTCTCAGGAACACGTGGAGGTATCGAGTTGAAATTAACATCAAATACTCTAGTCCGTACCTCTTGGAGCCGTGATAATAAATAAAACTTCTAAGTCAACGAAATCAAAAGTTACAGCCGTTTGTGTCCGTATATTTTTAAAATGCTGCTGATGGGTTCACTTCGAACCATCACAAAGTCGGCTGCACCAATTCACATCAAAAGGAAGAGTCCTTTGTGTTTTTTTAGGCTTACTACAAAATATCAGATTATCTAGAGGATAAAAAAGCTTGGGACAAGTTTTGCTCCAACTCGAAAACTAACAACAAAACAAGGTAAAGGTTTCTTGTTCGCTTCTCTACTTTATCTTAAAAAAATTGAAGTGAACAAAAATCAAAGTGATCACTTTATTTTCTAATTTTACTTATGTGATATGAGTTTTATGACGTGTCCAAGAGTCCTGTAAGGTCTAAAGGAAATAAAGCACTTTGAATTTGAATTTGCCCTTTCAAACAAAAAAAACAAAAACGTTTTATTCCTTTGAAAGATGGGCTTTCAAAATAAAATATAAATATAATAAAACCGGCCAAGTGCGTGGTGAGCCAAATAAAGCCAGAGGGTTTTGTAGTTGCGCGGTTCATTATTTTCTATCTATTTACCTGTTTTACACAACTAAAAACTTAATCCTAGCTTTACTTAACGTGTAATAGTCGATCAACTTACCTAACCAAGTACATTTTATAAGTTGATTGACTATTACTCGTTAGCTAGTAAGACATAACTGTGACAGTTTTACTTTTAATTTCGTTATATTTACTACTACTAGGGCTTTCCACATTTTCAAAAACAACCGTTCAGCTGGGGGACACTTGCCCCATGAGCCTCCTGATTTAATTTTCTGGCTTATCATATAACTTTTTTTAAAGGTAACGGTGTGGTATGCTGACCCCGGAAAAGTATGACACATCTACATTGTAAAATTTCAGCTTGACATTATGTTCGGGTGTTATTCGTGCCCTATATCCATGCTAAGATCTTTTTCTCTCGTCTAGCTTGTTGGTAACCAATAATGGCTGCATTGCCTTAGGATTCTCGTTCAGATAATATGTCACAACAAAAATAAATAGGTAGATAGAAAATTCATAATAGCCTACTTTACGCAGCTTTTGGCGGTCTTATCGCTCAAGAGCGATATCTACAAGACCACCGTGAATGGGTAGGATCGTTTGATTTAACATGGGGATCTGTGTGCATTATTATGTAGCTAATACAAATTACAAAATTCAAACCATTTAATTACGAAAATAGGTAAATACATATTTATATAAATACATACCTCGTGTGTTCATAAGTTTTGAGACGAACTTATTTAATTAATTTAAAAAGAAAGTAATTCATGCAACCTTTTTTAAACTTTTAAAATTTAAAATTTCGAATGTTTTGAATCAGAAAAAATATACATTTGAATATTTATTTCATTCTCCGTGAAAATGGCGCCAACAAAAGATTTGCGTGCGACTGTAATTTCACTGTTTCAAGCAGGAAAAAAACTAATGCAAGATTTTAGTGAAATCCAAAGTTTGGGATGTAGTCGGAACTTTGTGTATTATACCATAAAGAGGTACAAGGAGACCGGCTCTTTAGAAGACCGTGGAAGATGTGGCCGCCCGCGGTCTGTAAGGACGCCCGCCAACATCAAAGTAATCAGAGAGCGAATTCGTCGCAACCCTTGCCGGACTCAAAAGAAATTAGCTCTGCAGACCAACATTTCGCGAATATCGGTGAACAGGATACTTAAATATGATCTTAAACTAAAGGCCACAGTCGAAGGAAAGTGCATTATTTAAACGAGCGTCTTCGTAAATTGCGACTGGAACGATGTCGGAACCTATTGAAGAGACACGATCCAAAAAATATCCTGTTTACCGATGAAAAGATCTTCACGGTGGAAGAAAAGTTTAACCGGCAGAACAATAAAGTTTACGTCAGAAGTTCAAAGGACGTTCAGCCATCTGTACGCAATGTCCAGCGCACTCATCATCCAGCAAGTGTGATGGTTTGGTGGGGTGTTTCCTACGAGGGGGTCACTTCGCTTCATTTTTGCCAGCAAGGCGTCAAGGTGAAGGCACAAAACTACCAAACCGACATATTGGAAGCGGTGGTTAAACCATTAAATGATACGCTATTCGCTGGAAAATACTGGGTTTTCCAACAGGACTCTGCTCCCTCCCATAAAGCTAAGACTACCCAACGTTGGCTGGAGGCCAATTTGCCAGGCTTCATTCGGAGCGAAGATTGGCCCTCGTCAAGCCCTGACTTGAATCCTTTGGATTATTCTTTATGGACGGAATTGGAGCTGAGGGCATGCAGAAAGTCTCACCCAAACCTGGATTCTCTCAAGCGAGCCCTTATTAAAGAATCGAAACGGATTCCCATTGAAAAGATTCGTGCCGCCATAGATGAATGGCGTACGCGTTTGAAGGCCTGCATTGAATGCAAAGGCGGCCATTTTGAATGATTTATTTTTAAATACAGATCTAGATGTCAGTAGTTTTAATTTTAATATCCAATAAATGAATACTCAACTTAGCTCCAAAAATATTTTAGTTTTACTGTGTCTCAAGACTTATGAACACACGAGGTACATACATATCTATAATTTTATAAAGGGAAACAAGGGTGTGGTCCACAAAAATCTAAATAATAAGGCACTATTATTCAGATTTCTGTGGTGTGGTCAGTGACAGCAGGACAAATAGTGTTTCTTTACCATATTCTTGAATATTGGCAGTGACTTTGCACGCCTTACTGAGACTGGCAATGTAAATGAGGATTGATTAGATGCCTAATTTAAGTTTTGATTAATTATCTCATCTAACGCTTAACTAGGCGCTAATAGGAATAATTAGGTGCCTCTGTAAAATCAAATATCTTTATCTTAATTACCTTGCAGCTTTTACTCGTCCGAGCTCACCAAACGTTAAATCTGAATTTGAATATTTTTGTTGAAACTAATTTTCATTTCATTTATTCTCAATCAATTTACATTGTGTCGGAAATTACACATCGATAGGTACACAGATACAAAATAGAGAATTACAAAACAGAGAATTATAGTACAGCTACAATATTAAAAAAAAAATGTTATACATAGGTAGTAACATAGGTGGTAATAATAGTGCTTAATCAAAATATTACCCAAATGTCCAAACAATTCATAATCAAGAATGTCAGATTTCAGGTCAAAAATATTCATAAAATTATGTCAACTATGTTACTTAAATGTTAAATTATTATCATTACAGATTCTCAGACTTATGTTTGTCAGCGCAGAACTCCTCCAAAGAGTAGTAGCACTTCTTCAACAAGAATTCTTTTAGTTTATTTTTAAATTTATCTGCATTATATACACTTTTATAAGGGATAGGCAATTTATTATATAGTTTTACAGCCTGGTGCCGTACGCTGTGCTCTGATATGTCTAGCTTAGGCGAAAATTCCTTTACTATGTCCCTTCTTCTAGTTTTTTCCCTTAAAGCCCTTGCCTCGGGGGTTTCGAATGAATTTAAGTGTTTTACTAGGTATGTGAGTAGAATTAAAAGATATAGACAAGGCACAGTAAGTATGCGCAAAGTAATGAAATGTTCCCTACATGATTCTATTTGAGATATGCGTATCATCGTCCTAATCCTCTTTTGCATCACAAATGCTGAATTTATATTATAGTTATAGCTGTTTCCCCAAAATAATATGCTGTAACGAAGCTTGGACTCAACTAGTGCAAAATAAACTATCTTTAGCTGTTTCAGCGTCACTTCATCTCTTAAACTTCTGATGGCGTAGCATGCAGAGCTTATGTAATTATCTATAGATTTCAATTCAGATTTCCAATTTAGTAACATGTCAATATTAATACCTAAGAACTTAACTATGTCAACTGATTCAATTATTATGCCTTTAAAATTTACAAGAAGCTTTTCATTATTTTTAGAAGTGGTCTTAAACAACATTAGATTAGTCTTTTTCATGTTCATTATCAAATTATTCATATTAAACCACGTGCTGAACAAAGCTAGTGCATTGTTCAGCTTCACCGTAAGTTCTGTAACAGAACCAGCTGAAACAATCGCATTTGTGTCATCCGCGAAAACTACCAAACGGAGATCGGCCATATGACTATTCATGTGGTTTATAAGATCATTAGTGAATATTATAAACAAAATTGGTCCCAATATCGACCCCTGTGGGACCCCCCTCGTAATTTTTGTCAAAGCTGAATTAAAAAACACCTCTCTATTACCGTTTGTTGTCCTTAACTCTACATATTGCTGTCGATTGCTGAGGTATGACCGAAATAAATTTAGCTGTTTCCTCCTTATTCCGTAGTGTTTCAGTTTGTTAAGTAATATTTCATGGTCAACTGTGTCAAAAGCAGAACTTAAGTCCAAGAACAGACCCCCCACCTCTCTGTCTTTCATTTAATTTATTTAAAGCATCATCCAGCAATCTATTAATCGCATCATTTGTACTAACTCCATGCTGATAGCCAAACTGTCTTACATTGATTATATTATTCGTGAGTAAGTGCCTATTAAGTCTTATTTTAATATTTTTTTCATAAATTTTAGATAATATTGGAAGAAGGGAAATCGGTCGGTAATTCTTTGGATCAGTTTTCAAGCCCTTTCCCTTATAGATTGGAATTATTCTTGCTATCTTAAGTTGTTCTGGAAAAACATCTTCCTTAATACATAAGTTATAGAAATATGACAGAGGGTCTGATAGTATATCAATGTTATCTTTTATTATTGTTATAGGGATCTCATCGTGACCATGTGAGTTCTTTCTAGGCATAGCTTTGACTATTTTGGTTATTTCCTTACTGGTAACTGTATCAAATTGCATATCCGACTCTATGCAAGCATTGTTATGAGTAAGAACTCCTATAGCGGCCTCTCCAGCTCCAAAACTCTCATTCAGAATATTAACGTGATCATATTTTTTCATAAAAGTGTTAGCAACTTCCTGTGGTCTATCAACTACTTTGTCATCTATTTTAAGTTTAATTAAATCATTAGCACAAATGTTATCTTTACCGTTTCTATGTTTATTAACTATTTGCCAAATCGCTTTAATTGAATCTTTTGCATTTATAACTTCTTCTTGCACTGATAACTGTTTAGCCTTTCTGATAACTCTTTTGTATATTTTAATATAAGTTTGTTTGTAATGTGATGCAACTGTATTTTGATTATTTTTAACATTGATGACTAGGAATCTTTTCATTTTACTTGAGATTTTTACTCCTTTTGTAATCCAATTAAGTTTCTTTCTATTATTCTTATTAATCATTTTCTTCTTTTTTGGAAAATGTAGATTGTATAAATTAACGAATTTAGTTATAAAACTATTAACTCCCATCACAAACCAGTTTACCTCTAAAACACTCTCTCTAAAATTCATAAAATTCTCTAACCTATTTTCTCTGCGTTCAACTTTTATTTTCCGCGTAGCATTATGCTTGCCAATACAGTCTACCGTACACGAGCATAACAAGCCAGCATGACCATCGCCTAATCCATTATGATCAACAATAATGTCGCCTATTATGTCATCTCGTATATTCGTTATTATGTTGTCTAAGCAAGATCCAACGTTGTTCCTTGTATAAGTAATTTCCTTAATTAAGTAGTCAAAGTTATAGCATTTCAGGAGTTTGATGAACTCGTGTTTCTGCCTATCATCTGCCAGTAAATTTACGTTGAACTAAGTTCAGATAGTAGAAAAAGGTCAATGCTGTGATCGTTGATATTTACAACAACATGGTCCAGCGTACACTGGATCGGCATATCTGTCGAAACCGATTTCAGAGACGGGCATTTCTGCCGATGACGTCATTCGCAACAGTATCCAGTAATCGGCAAACAAGAGCGCTTTAAAAATACCTATACCTATTGCCGATGCAAAATCCGAAAGCAGTGGGCGTACCCTATCGGCATATGTAAACACCGACGCCACGTACGCTGCGATTCTAATGCAGTGGACGCACTATATCAAGATACCTACGAAAATGCCCCGCTTCCCGATAGCTTACATACATATTTAACCCCTAGATCCACTCCGAACAACATCGGATGCCAGTCAACCAGCACAACACACAAAATGTCACACCTTTGTCACGTTTGTGACTCGCAATAGTAATCTGTGGTAAACGTCATCTCAATGTCAATTTTTCCGCAATCTAGTGGTAAAGTACAGAGTTGGGTTGTTTCGCTTGTTTTAACCTGACCTGAAAGGCAATTCTCGCAATATATCACTTGATAAATATGGCAAGAACTATCAAATTTGACTGTTTTTATAAATAAGAACTGTCAAATTTCATCAGTGCTTGCCAAATTTATTGAGGGATTAAATGCATTCCTGAGAATTGCATTCCTGTTATTAGGCGTACCACCGCTGTAATAAGGCTTTTTTCAAAAAATAAAGAAACTTTAGAACTAATAGACGGCGTGGATTTTTAAAGGAGAGGAGTTAGGTTGTCATTGGGATGTCATGTCCAAAAAAGCACGGTCTATTTAATTTGACAGCACCACAAAAAAAGCGCCCTCTTTTTTTTTTGGTCGATCTATTTTTGATATTAAGAAAACGCATCATTTAAGAGACTTACTGACTAATAAAACTCTATTAATTTTAGTATGTACTAGTGTTTTCTAGTTATTCTGACTTATGTCAACAAAAGAAATGGGTATTGATATTTTTTATTAATGAATGATTAACGCTGGATAATCCACACAACATCCTCTAGCACCAAAGTACCTAGGAAGAGCTTGTGTTATGGAAACCTAATGACTTTTAGCTATTTTTTACAGTTTAGATATTTTAATATGAAAGAGGGTTTATCTCTAAATAGTTTGTAACGGTGCCTCCGTGCTTAAATTATTGAAACCACTAATTGCACGGTAGGAACCTGATAAAAACTTTAAAGATGCAAATGACGAGGTACACAGACCTTCTAAATTCGCTGCAGGGTGCCTGCAGCTAACTAACTAGTTACTGGATAAATAAATTACTTCAAGAAATTAAAAATAAAACATCATGAATCGTCACGAAGTTCGTAATTAATTCTCTTCAGTCCTTGCAGTTCCAAAGTAGTGGCGCTTAGTATGCAAAGCATCTTGTGCAAATAACTTTTATCATAATCCAACGCAGGCTTGAATATGGCGCGTAAAGCCATGATTTACAAAAGCGTTCAAGCGAGAGATAAACATATTTACTCACAGTTATCGTTATTGGTTATTCCTAAGCGGATTAGTCTTTCTTTCATCCTTTGTATTCTGAAATAATACAACCGAGACGATGTCTCCTCAAGGAAACATTGGGGGCACAACAGGTGGTCCATATTTAATGGTTATTGCTCGGGTATTACAATCAATTTGTCGGTCTGAAAGCGACGCGGTTTGCTGAAATAGTCAAGGGATGACACGGGGTCACGACGCGACCTATTTCGATATAATCAAGTAAAAATCGTAGTGTGGTGGATGCGACGCAAGGACCACTTTGATTTTTTTTTTGTAAATAGTGATGTAATTTAATTATTGTCTACACAACAATAATAATTATTGTAGACAGCGTCTGTGGTCCGCGTCCGTTCTATGTAGACACGTGATTTTTATTGACTGGGCTAATAGGGATGACGAAACAAAAACTTTATCGTGGGATGGGTCATCCTATTTTAAGTAATTTAGAGCAAAAAAGTGGACGCTGAATTATTTTTTATTAATTTCTGCACATTGAAATCAACGCCACTGTCGTGTACAGTCAGCTGCGCAGATATGTATACGCTCCCAAAATTTCACTTTTATTTACGTGAACCTTTCAAATAGAAGTTTACGCCATAATTTTTCAAATTTATGTAGTCAAGGTACTTGTCAAAACGCGGTATACAGTTTATCATAATAATGTATACACGATTAAGTGAAATAATTGTATACCTACGTGTCGTGTATAATTATTGTACAATAAATAAATTATGATATTTTAGACTTTTCATATAGACCTATAACGATTTGTTAGCGATAATTAGGTACTTACTACATTTTGCACTCAAGGTAATTTCCAAGCTTATATTACTATGATAAAGAATTAATCAAAACACATGTTTAGTAATAGACATTACGATAAGCACTGACAGGGAACTTCATTGAGTTCCGTATCCAGTGTCGGCTGGCAGTTCCCTGACAAGGGTCACGCTTGGCAAAACATCCGCTCAGTGATATCCGGAGAATTTCTCTATCTAAGATTTATTCACCCAAGGGTTATTCTACAAGTTTGGTACTTGTAAAAATAGCAATGATGGTTTTCGTAGGCAGTGTAGTTGGTATTTGAAAGGAAAAGTCACAGAGTTTGATGTGTATTGTAGTCCTGCACCCTATTTATATTGGTTTAGTTTTACTAGAAGCTGCGTTATTTTTTGTAGTCAAAATGTTGACCAAATAAACCGGCAAAGTGCGTGACGGCTACGGTTGAGCTTAATATTTCACAAACGGATCCCTGAATAAAAAAATGGTTTTCGCACAATATTTTTGAATGACCTATCAAACAATACACCAAAATATGGTGTAGACGTGAAAAAAATTGCCCTATGATAGTCAGAGGAGAAGTAGCACCACTTTTAGTGTTCCGTACCTCAAAAAGAAAAAGGAACCCTTATAAGATCACTTTGTTGTCCGTCTGTCCGTTCGTCAGCCCCTTTTCTCAGGAACGCGTGGAGGTATCGAGTTAAAATTAACATCAAATACTCAAGTCCGTAACCTCTTGCAGTCGTGATATAAATAAAATTTCTATGTCAACGCAGTCAAAAGTTACAGCCGTTTATGTCCGTATATTTTGAAATTTCCAAGGGAATCAAATGCACACAAAACCTATAGGGTTCTTTTTGTAGACTTAGAATCATGAAATTTGGCAAGAAAAAAGGTTTTGCAATAATACGGAACCCTTGGTGCGCAAGTCCGACTCGCACTTAACGTTTTATTTTTATTAGGATTTTATTTTAGCACTTTTATGTCGTGTTTAATATGATAACATAACACCCAGGCATCGAGCACATACCCAGTAGAGAGGAAAATTGTCATTCGAATTCCGAAACTGATCAGTGTTTTTTCACTAATACAATGTCAACTCTCGCTCGCTATATAGTGTTGTGCTGACATAATAATGTATCGATACTCCCGTTATAACAAGAAGTAATTAAAATTAACAAGAAGTTATTTGACGACCGATGTGGCGCGGCGGGCAAAGGTCCGCCTGCGACGCAGAAGGTTGCGGGTTCGATTCCCGCCTTGGGACAAATGTTAGTACGATCTGCAAATATTTGTTTCGGGTGTTCTGGGTATTTTCTATATATAATAAAAAATATCTATCTATGCTATGTATTGTATTAAGTTTATCAGTTATCTAGCACCCATAACACAAGCTCTGCTTACTTTGGGGCTAGATGATGCTGTGTGGATTGTCCAGCATTATTTATTTATTTATAAAATTTACCAATTTGAAAGTTATTTAATCAGTGTAACTTTTATAAAAACTCCGGGATTTCGCATATTATTTCATCGATATAACAAAAATGTAACTATATTTTTTTACAATACTCTTTCATTATCGAAAGAGATTGCTCACAGGGATAAAAAAAGATGCCTTATGTACTCCCGCGATTCTTTTTAATGGTGTTTTCCTTTATAATTCGTTCTTTCTATCTAATATAACAACGGCGCACTTGTAGTCACACACGTATTTTATTTGTTTGCTTTTTAAAAATCATACGGACATGACAAAATGATATGGGTTCCTTCGACGGAACCCTAGAAAATAATAGAATGCCCATGTTTTTCTACTAGTGAACCAAATTGTAAGCCCTCTAATTTGATTTTTTGGTAAATTGGTATGTGTTGAAAGAGATTTTGCAGGATTTGCAAATGATGCATTCATAGTTAGAAACGATGAATTGGAAATTCGCAAAGATTTTTTAATTATACCTCGACTGAATCAACAGACATTGACTATTTTGTAAATGCAATAAATGTTAAATAGAATTGCTGAATTCACAGCTGCCGTGTTGTTATAATTGGAATTACATTACAAAAGCGATTCGCTTTGGTTTGGAGGTAACAAAGGAAAATATTTAATCGATCCTGATTTCAATTGGTTTTGTTAAACATTAAAATTATGTACCTACCTAGGTTATTTTTACATCATCAAATATTATGCAGTTCTAATAATTTAGGGTAATTTGCGTGAGGATCTAGTGGCGAAATGCATTGTTTGAGGATTGCTAAATGCATTAGGTAAGCCACTAATCATATTTTTAATTGACTACGTGTATTTAATTTAGCCAGCTAAATAGCCGTTGAGAGCTACGGCTGAGCATGCTACGATGTGGCAACGAAACCGTTGTTGGGCTATGGCGTATTAAGCTACGGTGTAGCGACGTAGGCCGTAGCCCGTTGAGGGCTACGGCGCGTAGCAAACTACGGGGTGGCGCTGTAGCCGTTGTAAGCTACGGTGTGGCGTCGTAGTCTCTGTATCATTAATTTACATACCTACTTTAATAAACATTACAATATATTCCCATTGTAAGTACAAAATAATACAAAAATACAAAACAATTTATTTGCCATTAGGATAACAAACACATGAGTTAATGTTACCTGTAATGTGGTAACATTTGTATGATCTTGTGTGAGAGCATTGATTACCTTTGGTCCCCGCACTAGGCTAGGCCTATTTCGCGGGAGACCGAGTGAATAAAGATTAATTGCCTTGATACTGAGAGAGAGGTACACTAAGTGAAAGTTTTTGTGAGTTTAGACTACTACACATTTTACAAATTATTTTGTTTTACTCAAAATAATTCGTAAGTGTGTACTAGTACCTATATGATAATATCTTTCCTATTTACTAATATATTATTTTGTGCCAAAAAAGTGTGCCATTACCACACCAATCATTATGAAAGGAGGCATCTTTCCATATACCTTCCGAAGCACTATGAATCAGTACAGGAATGCGGGCATGATGAATGCGAGGGGCGCCCAGCAACAAAAGACGTCACGCACTTGCAAACTCATAACCATTGACACCAATTTATAGCCGCCATTTTATTTGCCGTTGATAAAAACTTAGGAATACAATGATCTCTATAACCATAACCGTGTAATTTTTTTACCCGCGACGGAACGGAGACGGTGTATGCGTTTAGGGTTTGATGTTGTTTGTTTGTTTGTGTGTGTGTGTGTGTGTGTGAGGGTGTGTGAGGGTGTGTGTGTGTGCATTTGCACATGTTCCCAATTATCTACAAAACGGCTCGACCGATTTAGATACGGTTTTCTGTATTGGGTTCGGCATTTGATTGCAATGGTTCTTAGCTGAGTGGTATAGTGGTCACTCGCTAGGGGGCGCTGTTGTGTGTGTATTTGGCGAAAAACAATGTTCCTATTTAGGTATCTCCAGAACGGTTTGACCGCTTTAGACACGGTTTTCTGTAGAAGGTATGGGGTTCATTGGCGATGGTTCATAGCTAAGTTGTATGGTGTCTACTCACCAGGGGGTAATAACGTTTCATAAGTTGATATAAAATGTATGCGTAGGTACCTTACTTACCTCTACTTGACACATATATTAAACTGTCTTTGATAGAATGGTGAATGACCATACTACACGTAGGTACAATACGTTACACATAGAAACCATACGTTAATTTGTAATTCTAGAGTACGAGTTTACCTAGGTACCTAGTCATTTCTTTAATGTTGAGTTGTAAAACAGAGAATGGCAATGGCAGCCACCGATGGATTTTTTTTGTATTTGTGATAAAAGGTAGGTGAAAAAAATTAGCTATATTTGATTATATGTATATGAATTATCATTGCTGTATTATCCATTCCTCTTAGTCGGGGGTTTTACTAACATTATTTATTCATTTTTGATTACAAAGTATTCGTCGTGGGTTTTCCGTGATAAAAAGTAAGACAATTAAAAATGTTATACCATTTTCAATACATTTCATGGAAAAATCATCTAGAATAATCTTTGTTACATGCTATATCGGCTCGATAAAAATTGAAACTTTCGTAAGTTCCTATATTTTTCGAGTCGATCTGTCAAAAGTATCTGTGCCTATGAAATACTTTATTCTGTCATTCAATCTTCATTCACTCACCTGTTAACAAATAGGGAACTTGACATTCATGCATATACCAAACAGCAAATACATTCGTGGACGGGGTAGGTATAGCTGTATTTTTCCTGGATTAGAAGGAAAAAAATCATTGATATCCTTCTTTGTATCGTAAATTTCAAAGATGTAAACTTTGTAGGTAACTTACATTCATGGGTGTAATGTTGACGAATGTTTAACATACATTCATAATGAAAAACATTGAAGTCTCTCCTTCCAAAACTCGGTTCCTTTTTCGTTTCAGATACCGCTACGTCATGTCTAATACAAGATTTATGTCCAGCGGTTATAGCTATAATCGAAAATATAATGCATATTTTTGTTGATTTATATGCTGATTTATTCTTTTATGTGTTGCATAAAACTGACAGGAAACTATAAATAAGAAATACATCAAGAATACAATAAAAAAATAACGAGAATTCCCAAACGTAAGGCTAGAACCACACTATTTGTGGTGTGTTGTGACGCGTCAGAAACATATCGGTTTCATACATTGAGGATTGTTAATATGGTTAGAAAGACATGATTAGTGTGTGTTGTGTCGTTGCTAATGTATAAATAATAAATAAAAAGAATGCTGGGTAATTTCACACAGCATCAAGCTCAGCAGAGCTTGTGTTTTGGGTACTAGATAACTGATATTACATACATTGATATTTTTATCATACATAGAAAACACTCAAGTCAGAACATCCGGAACAATTCCCGCCTCGCGGTTTCGCGAGGCGGGAATCGAATCCGCAACCTCCTGCGTCGCACCTTCGCCCTTTGCGCCACAGAGTTCGTCTTCTTCTTCTTCTTCTTGTCAGATGGCTTCTGCGACTGGGTTGTCGCAATATCGCCAATGTCGTCTCATGACAGCATCACGAGCTTTATGGATTGCGCATTATTATACATATTATAAACTTATTACAGAGTTCGTCGACGACGACAGATTCATACTGACAGATGTATGAATCTAATATGCTTCTGATGTGCTTCTCACGCGCACACTAAACTAGTGTGGCTTTAGCTTTATCAGAAGGAAGTTTTTAACCTCTTTTTTGCTGTATAGCCTCTTTGCTCTGTCTAGGGTATATCTGTAGAGGTTTTTAAGATGGGAGTGGATGGCCAGAAATGATTATTGGTCCGAGCCAGAACCAAAACCATGCGTGAAAAGTCGTGAAAAGAGTAATGGACTAAATTTTTTTTTAAAAATTAACTGCATTTTTAGTTTTTTTTTATCTTTTCTTATGCTGGAATTCGAACTCTCATGGTTTCTTGTTTAGCAATCCACTCCCCTCTCAAAAAGCCACCCCGTATAACCAAGTTAACTTATAAGACGACAGGCATGACCTCTAATTCTGTTGTATACACACTGCTGCTAGAATATAATCAAGGATAGGTATACCTCTACAGAGAAATATACGTATAAACCAAACACACGCTAACTATCCATGGATAGGATATTGATCAAAGGAGATTGTGCATCGTCAAAGTGCTCAAAGCCATTAAAGTGGGTTCAATGTGCAGGAGGTTATTGGATACCTATCGGTAGGCAGCTCAGCGATACAATACTTACACCATAAAGCGGTGAGAACCTTCGTCACTGACTTTACCAAACTTTTAGAATTTCTATTTTAGAGTTTAAACCACAATGTTCAAAGTGACTTATTATTAGATATAATCATTTCATGTTTACAAAAAAAAATATTTGCTTTAAATTCCTGAATATCAACACTGCTTCTCAAAGTTTTACGGGACAAATAGGATCTATAGAGGTACAAAAATGGAATAGTCAAATAACATTGATAAAAATACAGCCAAAATGAAAACCACCTCCTTTTTTAAAGGTTATAAATAGGTTAAATGTTTTGTTCTTTTTTTTACATTGTTCAGCGTTAAACATAATTTATGCCACACAGAGCAATTTTCCATTACTTTCTGAATAATCTTGCGAGAGAAGACGCTCCCTCATTAATACAAATGTGATCTTTATTTTTCAGTGATCAGTTAAATGTATTCTTGCTCTACCAAGAACAAATACGGATACCAGGGTGGAAAAATGCATGATTGAAATTATTTACCTACAAGCTTGAATTACTTATTACTTTATAATTCACAAGCGTCTGACCGCGGCTTCGCACGCTTTTTCCGGGATAAATATTATTACATCTTTTCAAAATTATATCTAAACGTCCATCGAAACATTCGCTTTTATAATATAAGTGTTATTGATAACAATTCAGTATCAAATAAAAATATTATGCAGAACTGTCTTGCGGATAAAACGAGTTTTTGCTTTAAGATTTTCACCAGAGCAATATAAAGAAGATTGGCCAAATGATTTATAAAGTAATTCCAACAGCGAGATGACTCTTACTGCACCTGGGCTCATTACTAATTCTTTCAGTTTGGAATTGTCTGTATACTTGTTGCATGTACCAGCTTGTGAATTTAATAGGTAACGAGACATGTTAAGATGTCTATTTTCTTAATACTGTCTTTTTTATTACATATTTTTAATAAAATCTGTAATATGTGTACACTCATATTTCAGATATACATTACTAATTGTGTTTATCCATGAGTACGGGACCAATAATTTTCCAGACAGACGGTAATGTTCCATATTCTATTTATCCAATGTTGGTACATAGTTGTATGTATTTAACAGTGTTTTCTTTAATATTCTGGCAGGATTCGTTGATATAGATAACCGTGAAATGTACCTACATTAATATAATATATATTGTTTATCTAGCACCCATAACACAAGCTCCTGTTTACTTTGGGGCTAGATGATGCTGTGTGGATTGTCCAGTATTATTATTCTGTGAGGTCCTACCTAGCTCCTAGGTCTATTAACAAAATGTAAATTCCTACAATTTTTACTCAAATGTAAATTATTTACCTTTGCATTTTGTGGCTTTACTTGATGGCCGACATATTTAATAACAATATTAATTATGTTTTGAGTACTCAGACAACAAAGGAGATGCCCCTCTATTGTTACGCTGTTACATTTTCAGGGCCTCATCCCCTCCCATCTGACGTTAGTAACGAGACGTGATAGTGACGTCTCCTTTTGCCATACAATTTGGTACAGCGCCTCTATCGTGCGCACATGAAACTACGCTCTCGATCGCTTTACGTTAATATCGTAAGGAGATGTAAAAATCCCTAGGAGAATGACAGCTTGATTTGAAATGAAGATTGAGATAATCTATTAGCTTTATTATTTTTGCAATATTATGGATGCTACTAGTTTTCTAAGAATTACCTTATTTTAGAGTTTGTTGATAAGCAATGAAATATTCGTATAATTCGTAGATGGTTCAATCTTACATGGTGTGTCCTCAACACATGATCCATGCCTACCTAAATTATAGTAGACTGTGTTATAGCTTGGATTTTTCTGTTGTTAGAGAAAACAGTTGCAGAAACTTATTTTTAAAGAATTCTTACCCTACTCCATTGGTAGGTACCTAAAGAAATATCCACACTGCCCTGTGACGAATTTTTAGTGATAAATTGATTTTTAGGTAGGTTGGTACCTACCTCAGTTTTGTCTGAGTTTTCTAAAGTGATAAAAATTACGTAGGCGCCTAAAATAAGGCGTAAATAATGTTTATGTACAATCGCGACTGTAACGCCATCTTTTAGTAATGCAACTACAATTACCCCCTAGGTTCATAGACCGTGAAATTCTATACATTACCAAAACATGGCGCTATAATCACTAATTTATTTTGTTATATTAATATGTAGGAATACTAATACAATAAAATAACGAAGAATTTATAAGCAACCTATTTTAATAAACAAATAAAAATAATAATCTTGGTTTTGGTGGTGAATATCAATGGTTCGTATTTGAGTTGCGGTCCAGTTATGAACCATTTTTACATCCCTGCTCGACAGCTACTCGACACGTTTACGATAGCTACCGGACTACCAACAGTCGAGACTTGATCGAGACGTCGACGTCTCGATCACGCCTTGCCCGACTCATGCCTCTGTTTTGTTTTTGAAAGGTGACCTTAAACATTTGTGTTGTAAGTTTCGGAATATCTAACCATTGGAACAAGTAAACAAACTCGTATTTTCCCCTGGCCTGAGTTGCTAGTTAATCTGGGGGTTTTAAGACATTTAAAGGTGAACTTTGCTATTTAACGATTAAGGGTCGGTATAAATTGAAGCTCGAATTCGCTCTGTATTTTTATGGATAGATATTTTGTATTTTAAAGTTTAAATGTGGGCCTAGAAACAATGGAACTTTTGTATTCTTTTCAAAATACATTATATACTCCTAATGTTAAGTTAGACACTCATGTTTAGATACAGTTAAACATGAAAGAGTTTACAGGGTTTGCTTACAAGGTTCTTCTCTAAGCACGAAAAAGTGTACCTACATAATGACAAAGGTCCCATACCTCTGTTCCACTAGGTATGTTAATACCTCATAAAATTACCAAATTCATCTCCAGGGCCCGATTAGGCCCGGGGATAATTATGCCAATTAGTCTATCACTTGCTTTTGCCCGCGGCTTCGGTTACATGACCCTAAAATATCCGATTTAAAGTAACGCTTCATCATCATCATCAATGGCCTTTACATCCACGAAGATGGTAAAGGCCTTCTTAAAGTAAGCATTATTTTACGCGAAAAAATTATCGCAATGACATAATATTTGAGTGTTGCATTCGATAAATTGATTTTATTTATTTCTTTCTTTCTACATAACGTTGTTGTCTTTTTTACCTTTGCGAAGATAGAGACAACTATATTTTTTAATGCTTCGCAGGCACTAGATAAAAGCGTTATTGAGAAAAAACCAAATACACACAATCAATTGACCACTAATTGAAAACCCCGACCCAAACGCATTTTGTTGAATTTCTAGAGAATCGGTCAGAATCGGTAGGAACAGATATAAACCCCTGTTTATTCTCCACTTTATTTTACCTTGAAAGCCAGTTGCAATTTAAAAAGGCATTTTCTTTATTTTTAGCAGAAAGCAGAAATAAAAGAATGGTCTTTGGTTTGGTTGTTGTACATGAATTTATACAGAAACCTCGAGGTTCACATAATAGCCGTGCAAATATTTCCTGCCTCTCTTCGCCTAATTAATTATTAGCTACGAGCGTTCTCCTTTGGCTACGCAGTGAGATACATCTGAATAAGAAATTACTAACACTCTCTTGTAGATGCCTGTTATACAGGTACCGAGCGGTTGCAAAAAAGGATTATCTTTATGCCCTTTCTTACTTCTTAGCAGTTGGTAATAAATAAAACGTTTTCATCAAAACTTTTGTCTTGAGAAGTCTAATCTTAGCCAATTTAAAACCAAAAAGAAACAAAGTAAGCAACGAACGAGTCTTTCTATCGTTATTTTTAAAATAAAGTTTCAATTATGTACTCACAGTCTCTCAGCAACGAACGGTTTGTTCAAAAAGTGCCGTAGCAATTTCGTAGCATTTCCATTAATAATCATCAACACGTTAACCAACAAGCGGTACTCATTTTAAGTCCGGGAAATAGATTAGCACAGCACAGTGATTTACTGTAGAAACGTAATATTAAATTTTCACGTTAAATGCCGGGTTAAAATGTATCGTGTGGGCTGCGAGGTCGGAACGCGGCGGCGCACGGTGCGGGCTGGAGAGGACCGCGCAGGCGGCGGGCGTCGTCGCCACCTGTCGCTGGGAGCGCGGCGGCGGCGGCTCGCGGGCGCGGCGGCGGCGGCGGCGGCGGCTCGCGAGCGACTGAGCGAGCTCTGGCCCGGGCTCGCACGTGGATGCCGGGCGCCGTCGGCCGCCGCCCAGGTGTACTCTCCCCCGCCCGCCGGAGCCCCGCGCAGCCTCCAGGGTCTACGCCTGCCCTCGCTTCCCACCCGCGCCGCCGTCTGCATCCGCCATCCGCTTGCACTAGCCCTGAGCCTCTAATTAAACTTTTTCATTGCGACGTTCATCGTTCATTAACACCGCCAAAGAAAATAATAAAACAGTTATTACTTGACGTCATGAAGCCTTAATGAGAAACTTTTTATTTTTTCTATGCAGGCGTTCAGCTGGCTCTCGGGGAGTTATGTGCAGGTGGGGAACGTAGTCATAGGATCATTGGCAGGCGGTAAATACTGTGTTATATCGATACACCATTATCGTTCAAGAATAAACTTTACTTGCTTATTTTCTTAACTGCATCAATGTTACCGATATACCTAGTATTGTAAACTTGTGTGCAGAACAGTAACTCAGTGAAGTTTTGTTCATTGAGTTCGATAAACTTGGTTTGTATCTGACGGAAAAAGCTTTATTCCTTTTTAAGAGGTTTGAAATCTCATTATAAATATAAATTTATGTCTCTGTCTCTATCTTTTCGAGTGCAAGTTTTATTCAGAAAATATGTTTTACAGTAGTTTTATTGTATTTTACTTATACATATACTATTTATATAATTTAACAAGTTGGATTAAGTGCTTACCAGGTAGACATTTTTAGGACAAAATATCTACAGAAATTAAAAGATTGCGTATTCAGAAAATTAAAAAAAATACTAGTTCTAATTTGTTTTTATTATCGAATTGTAATTTTCTTTGCGTATTCATAAAATCTTGTAAATACGAGTGTGTGACGTGGAGAGTTCGACGTATTAATAAACAAGATCCGTCAAGTGCGAGTGTGACTCGCGCGCCGAGCGTTTCGAACGTTTGTCAAGTATACTAATATCATCGAGCACATACCCAATAGAGAGGAAATGGTCTTTCGAATTCCGAAACCGATCAGTTTTTTTTTTCACTTATAATTGTCAACTCTCGTTCCTATACCTGTGTTGTGCTGACATAATAAAATAATGTTCGATACTCCCGATATAACAAGAAGTAATTAAAATGTAGCAATTTGATTAAGTTATTGTTGATCACTGTAACTTTTATAAAACCTCCGCGATTTTGCATATTATTTTATCGATATAGTAAAAAATGTGACTATATTTTTTATTATCGAAAGAGATTGCTAATAGCGATAATAAAGATGCCCTATGTAGGTACTCCCGCGATTCTTATTAATGGTAACTTCCTTTGACGCTTGACTTTGAGTCGGCCAAACAAACAAAAAAAAAAATTTTTATGAAATTTCTGTAGGTTTCATATTTTTTGAGATATTTTGAAAAAACTCGAATAATTACCCATTCCCCTCTTCCCTATCTCCGAAGTTTGCAGAGCGATCCATCTGAAATGTATGTAGCATTTATAGATTTATATTTTACAGGAAAAATATAGAGAAGTCTGTAAGTAGAACAATTTTTGAAAAATTGTCTAAAATCTGGGATTTTTTTTTCAAAAAGGGGGCTATCTCACCGTGTATCCGAGTCAGTATCAAATGCAAGGTATTGGTTTGAATATCTTAAAACAGATTTTACATACTTTTCGAAATATACTCAAAAAAGTCGAAAAGTTTACCATTAGACATCCTCTATACTCCGAAGTTTGCCAACCTATCCATCTGAAATGTAGGTACCTTCAATTTGTAGGTACTTAATAAACAGCAGTCTCTAATCGGTACTTATGGTACATACATGTTGGACATACATGTTACTATACTTGACAACTTGACAAACGTTCGAAACCCTCGGCGCGCGAATACACTCGCACTTGACGGATCTTGTGTTTTCTTTTAATCTGTACAAGCGCACGAAATGTATTATTATTTTATATTTTAAGGTATTTGCTGCTGTAGTTGCTGAGATATTAACAACGAAACATCTCCGATCTTCGAAACTCTAAAGACGTTCCAATCTCTGTATTTTTATAGTTTTAAGTTAATTGAAATACTTTAATGACCGTGCTCTGGTCAAAGGGAAATGGAATGCAAATTGAAATACAAATTGAACTGATCAGTACGTAACAGTACGAAAATACGTTCACAAGGAAATAATGAAATACGTTGTTGAAATAATAATAAGGCATTAACGTTTTGTACGAGTTATTCTGTTCGAAGTAATATTTACAAAGAGAACTACGTACGCTCTCGATGGGAATATTCGCAAAAGTCATTGAAAAGTCTGTAATGTTGTAAATAGTAATTGAAAATCAAATAGACTCAGAATTTGACATGATTATTTGTACAGCTGGTTTGAAAGTATCTAGTATCTTTGACTATTTATCCAGTCTTAGTATGGTATGGGTAGTTATCGTATATACACGGTCTATGACAGTAAGTGGGTCTTGGTCTTCAATATGAAAAGGATAAGTAAACACATAAAAACGTAGGAGAAATAAAAACAAACGGTACTGCCCGTTATACATATAATCTTTGCTACGCTAACAAATCGCAAAACCAAAACTTTTGTTTTGAAGGTGACTGCGAACACCTAAGTCCCCACACTAACGTACTTTCCGATTCATTTTCAAACTACATCATCGATTTTAATGAAATCTTGCATACATAATCGGATAAAAATTAACTATGTTTGCAGGCTTTTAGTTTTTCAAAAAACATAATGAAACTAATTTTGATAAACTAACGCAAAAAGAAAGAAATAATGTTAGTAAAACCCCCGACTAAGAGGAATGGATAAAACAGCAATGAAATTTATATTTAATCAAATATAGCTAACTAATTTTTTTCACCTACCTATTATTACAAAGACAAAAAAAGTCCGTCGATCCGTTTTCGATTACAAAGTACCTATCCGTCGTAGGTTTTGCAAAATTTTTATTTTGTTATTATTTTATTATAACTTTTTAGAGAGATCCTACGTTACTTACTGCCTGATGTGACGTAGTAAGTAACGTAAGTGACGTCATGTAAGTGGTGTATGTTACCGTAATAATTAAAGTAAAATAAATAAATTTAATTGAAATTGTTAATCCGTTGGTTTAGCGTCTGACCTCTCCCAGGTCGTTTCAGTCCGCCGTCCCATTATTATGAGATTGAGGGAATAGAGAGTGCACCTTTACGCAAACGTACACATTTAGGCACTATAATCCTGCGCACCCGGCTAGTCTCCGTTGCGACTAGCCACCGGCTGAAGATTCGGCTAGGAGGACTTCATCATCACCTACGTGTGTTTCTTGGCTAAGTTCCCCACGCTGAGGTTCTGGTGCATCAACAGAGCACCAGCTGCTCCCTGCTCATAAGCAAGTGCTACTCAGCAAACACTGTCACTAACACAGTAAACACACAATATCTAACAAAAGTTACTTACATCGCCCCCTGGGGAGTAAACACCATACAACTTAGTTAAGAACCATCGCCAGTGAACCTCATACCATTTACAGAAAATTGTGACTAAATCCATCAAACCGTTCTGGACATAAATAGGAACATTGGTTTTCGCCAAATACACACACAACAGCGCCCCCTAGCAAGTGACCACTTTACCACCCAGCTAAGAACCATTTCCAACAAATTCCAAACCCAATACAGAAAACCTTATCTAAATCGGTCGAGCCGTTTTGTAGATAATTGGGAACAAGTGCAATTGCACACAAACAAACAAACAACATCACACCCTACGCCCATAAAACGTCTCCGTTCCGTCGCGGGTAAAAAGATTTAACGTTTCTTTATAAAAGAATGAAATGAGCAATAATTTATTGAATTACACAATTTACAAACAAGGTTCGTTGTTAACCCCATTACATTCATAACGAGTTGTTTTAATACCATCCATTACATTGGTTGCAACCCCCAAAAAAAGTTTAACCATTAGTTACAAATCTAAGATTTCATCATTTACTCCTAAGAACTTAAATAAATACAGCTATATTCATCTTCAGCAGAGTTTATTTAAACGATCGAGCTAATATAAAGAAATTGTTTGGATATCAACCCTTATTCATTTGGATCTGAGCACCTTGTGAGAGCTTCGTCTGAGCATCAAAGGCACTTTCACTTAAAACAGCTTTCTCGGAAACGAGTTTTCATTCAAATAATAGCAAATTAAACTTAGGTACTAACTGAAATAAAATTTGCGGGCAATACAAGTAGATCTTTAAGGAATTACTATTCGATGTTTTAGTTTTCCACGTGACCCGAGAGCTAGTGAGTATCGGGCGCAGCACATCACCATTGCCATGCAGTGGGGCAATGCAGCCAGCGTCTTGGGGACGCTTCCGATTAATATTGATTTGGATCACTTCTTAATATTGATTTGGATTACTTCTTGATTGTTTTGCAACAGTCTGCAGTTTGCTCAATTGTTTCAATTGTAAATAGTAAGTAGTTCTAATTGGTTTCTATTATTTAATTGTAATTTTGTAGGGGAGGTCCCTCAGGTCAGTCTATTTGACGTTTGTAACGAGACGTGATCGTGATGTCTACTTTTAGTATGGGATTTGCGTAGTCCCTGTCCGCACATAGAGGCACGCTGTGCCAAATTGTATGGAAAAAGTAGACGTCACGGTCACGTGTCGTTACTAACGTCAAATAGATTCACCACCCTCTGGTGTCTTCACAAAAGAGTTTGTAATGATGGGCAGAACCTACATTTTACGCAGTGTCAGTGAACTACCAATAACCCTGTATTACTAAAATGTTTGCTCAGCTGTATATTACGACAAATTAATCGACAATACATTCCAATTATCTGATATACCTGAAATGCCGCTATTAAAATTAGGCACGGGATGCGTTAACCATAACTCCTATCAATGAAGTATTAAGGTGAGTATAGACTAGATTAAATAAAATAAAATAAAAACAAATGTAAATAAAAATAAAAGCATTTGCTGTTTTTTGATTTACTCGAACCACACTTCGAACATGTCACTCTATGTTTTGTTACAACCTGATTTATAAAACCATCGAGCGTTTTGGTGTAACATTTTATCGAGCAAAGGCACGAGCGCGAGAGGCGGGGGACGGTGGGGAGTGAGGTGCGTGGGCTGAGGGAAAATGTACGCAAGGTAGAAATATATGTTACAGCGCTGCTTGCGAATGCTGGGTCCAGCATTCGCAAGAACATTATATTACATGGAAATGCTTTAGGAAACTGAACATTTGTCTGTATTTTACCATTCGTGAGAACGTTACATTACATTACGTTACATTGCTAGCTAGCAAATGCTCTAGTCTATACACACCTTTATAGTTACTAAGCATATCCGAGTTACTTATCGACTCTACAGGTATGTCTGTCCTAAGGTCTGATTAGTAAGGATTGCTGTCACGATTGGTTGTCGTGCTAGCTGTCAATTAGTCAATCGACGTCCGCCAACCTGCCAATATAAGGTTCCCTGAAAGAAATTGCTTAAAGCAATAAGGCTGCCTATTGCAAGTTTATTTTTGTTAATTAATTTAAATATAAGATATTTTATTTATATTATAAGTACAACAAAGTGTTAATTAATTCATTAGTCCAATTTTGGCATATATTAGGTCCTTACATATGAAATTGGCGTTTTGTATGGGAGGAACAAAAAGTCGAATATTTTTTAATATAATATATTTAATTAATCAAAGTATGAACCATTATTTTCTATGCACTTTTGCCATCTTATAGGTAGTTCATTGATCCTTTTACTAAAAAAACCAGTCGGACGGGAATCAATAAAATCTTTGAAGGCGATTTGGACTGCCCCATCGGAGTTGAATTTTTTCCCTTGCAAGAAGTTATCCAAATTTCGAAAAAAATGGTAATCTGTTGGAGCAAGGTCCGGGGAGTACGGAGGATGTCTTAGACTTTCCAATTGAAGCTCTTCTAATTTAGTAGCCGTCTGTTGCGCAGTGTGTGGTCTAGCGTTGTCGTGAAGCAGCAGTGGCGTGGAGCGATTGACCAGCCTAGGTTGTTTAGCCGCTAGCTTTTCCATTATGGTTTGCAATTGCTGACAATAGACATCAGCCGTAATAGTCTGGCCAGATTTGAGAAAACTGTAATGAACAATACCGGCACTAGTCCACCAAACGCTTACAAGTAACTTTTTTGGGGTTAATTTTCGCTTGGGGCAGGATTTGGCTGGCTGGCCAGGATCCAACCATTGCGCTGAGCGCTTCCGATTATCGTAAAGAACCCATTTTTCATCACAGGTAATGATTCGGTTTAAAATACCTTAATTATTGTGCCGGTTTAGTAATGTAACGCAGCAGTCGACGCGCGTTTGCCGGTTTGCTTCAGTCAATTCGTGAGGTACCCACCTTTCAAGCTTTTTAATCTTCCCAATTTGCTTCAAGTGAATTAAAACAGTTTTATCACTAACATCGCAGCCTGCAGCTAACTCGGACGTGGTTTGCGATGGATCCGCTTCCACAATAGCCTTCAACTCTTCATTATCAACTTGAGTCTCAGGCCGTCCACGGGGCTTGTTCTGCAGGTCAAAATTTCTAGAACGAAAACGTTGGAACCAAAAACGAACTGTGTTTTCTTTTGCAACACGACCGCCATACACATCATTCACCCTTCGAGTTGTTTCCGCAGCACTAGTGCCACGGCGGAACTCGTACTCGTAAATAATGCGATATTTTAAGTTTTCCATTTTGTAAAATGAGTGACGCAAACAGAAAAAAACAGAAGAAAAAAAACAAATGAATGACGATCATTGAAGCACAAATACATGAGTCTATAGCTGTACAAATTTGAATTTGGAATTCCTTACCAAAGAGGAGAAATTTGTGATTAAAGTGGCCAGTACGAAAAACGCCAATTTCATATGTAAGCCTAATAGTACCTAATAGTTATGTTCTAGTCAAAACTTCTAGTAGCCTACGTTTCGGAACGAAAAAACAGCAATCACAATTACCATAATATACTCCTACACAACGATCCTAAGTAAATAAAACAACTCTTGAAATGTTCTGAGAATTACCCGAAGCACAAGTGTACGGAATCCGTGGCCCGATTAGCACTGGGCCGACATTATTCTTAGTTAGTTAGTACAGTCGGTAGAAAAAAAGTAAAAGAAGTTTGTTGATAACGAATTATTGTCTGTAGCATGTCTCGCCTACTCGAGCGTTGCTACGGCGTAGACAGTGCTACGGCGTAGACACTGCTACGAAAATAATCAGTTTAATTTAATAGTTATTGAGTATTATAAAATCTGTGGTAGTTTAAAAATATGGTTATAGTTTATTCATAAAAATTACAATAATTCACTTAAAATGAATACTTAGGGCTAGTTATTGCTATTACGAAAAATAACGTTGGATCACGAGCTTGATAATTAGTTAGAACTAAAATTAACATTTCCATGATACAAACAAAATGGGCCTTATTAACAAAGAAAATTAAAATCAAACAATAAAAACAAATTAGAACTATTATTTACAATTGAAACAAGCAATATTATATAATTATGTACTGTTTTTCAGGCAAGAAAAAATATAAAAAGAAGATTTTTGTAGGTAGGGTAAAACTATTCTGTTTGACAAATTTGAACTAGGTATACCTACTTAAAGTATTTGAGCTGTATTCATAACTTATGAGCTAATTTGTTCTAGAATACACACTTTTGTTACGACACTTTTGTCTTTGAAATAAACAAAGACAAAAGTGTTGTTGTGATTCTAAAATATATGTATAGGCACCGAAATAGTGATTTATGTAAGTAGGAAATGATTTTCCGTTTATTTTAGAGAATAAATTTTTTTTTGGAAGTGTTGTCTAAAATAAGTAGGAAGGTAACTAAATAGTGTATTCAGTGTGTCATTTCCAATTACTTTGCCTTTAAAGTAAATAATAAATTCATCATCATCATCATCAATCTATCGTAGTCCACTGCTGGACATAGGCCTCCCGCAATGAGCGCCATAGCACCCTGTCTTCAGCATGCCGCATCCAGCTTCTGCCTGCAGTCTTACGCAGATCGTCATCCCACCTGGCCGAAGGACGTCCTACACTACGTTTGCCGAGCCGCGGTCTCCACTCGAGAACACGTTTACCACAGCGGTTGTCGGTTCTTCGCGAGATATACATATAATAAATTACACTCATTTTATTTGTATGCCTTTGTTTCAGTAGCCAAAGTGGTTTTTGATTGATCCGATACAATAATATTATTTAGGAGCCGCAGGTTCATTTCCATTTAACGAGGACCGGTCTATGGTCGGGTCCTTGAATTTTAAAATCCATTTATGAATACAAATGTATATTTGATTATTGTTCCTGTGGCGAAACCAGCCAATATTTTGGTCCTATAAAAAGTTATATTTTATTGAACTTTAATGAGAGTATTGGTTTCTGTACCTACAGTGTTGCTAAGTTGTATTGTTTCTGAGATACTGAATCCTACTGCTTTTGCGGCAATGGTGTCGAACTCTCTCTTTCTCTTTCTGTCACATATGATGTAGCTAGTCAGCTTCCACACCACTTTATTTATATTTCTTTAATTGTTTCACTATATTGCCTTCCTCTGCACTGAAACTCAAACCACAAAAAAATAGTAATGACTCATTATCTAATGTTCAAATCACTGTCAATTTCATTTATTATCAAACACGAGTTCCCTGTGTCTGTAGATTTTTGGAACAACGTTATTATCGTTAAGCACAGTCATAGTATAATATCAATAAACGCAGGTCATAGCGCTAGTATTTCATAATTATAACAGTTTATAATTATTGTATGTGTTCGTGGTGTGGACAGTGATGGCAAGTTATGAACTAGCAGTTGAATATTGAATTGGATAGTCAAACCACGCGGAGCACGTATTTGTATTGTACGGATTGGCGGCCAGCGTTGGAATGTTGCCCAGCGGATCCGCTCTATTAGAGCGAGTTAATAGAACCTCTTTGCTATTTTTAAAATATTTTTTAAAATATTTTAAATAACTGTTGGAGGAACTGAAACAGCAGGATTGGGAAATAAAAAAAATACATTTTCATTTCTTCTGCTGAACATGCCTCTTTAAAACAAGGGGGCTTAGTCATGATCACCATCGGCTCGGTGGAATGATGATTGCAGAGGATAATTATTCTTCTGGTAGATTAGTCGACTCATACGAGTCCGCGGCCTGAGTTGGAGGGGTCGATTCTGACACCGCGCCACAACGTTGCCAGAAGGATTTAATATATTCACCTTAAAAGGAACGTAGAGGATAATATTTAGGTACTTCTAGATCTCACAAATTATCTCTAGAATCAAAATCCACAAAATTTTGAGTCAAAGCTATGCGTTTAGCGAGGTTTATTCGTTCTCAAACATCAAACAAAAGATTCAAAACTTTCTGTTTGTTCGATTCAAGGACTACACTTGAACCCTTTCATTTCACTTTTCGTAATTCCTGAAGTAAAAGTGACACGAAAGTTTCTAGCTAACTACCTATAGCAAGTGTGGTTGCTAGTGCCTAGACCGACGCAGCGTGAAGCTCATTGTCAGCGCCTTTTCAAGACTCGAAGACAGTATCGGATATAGGCAACTGAGTGTTATGCGGATATCATAGAAATACGAGGATTTCCAGTTGAAATCTATACCTATATCGAGTATTACCTATGTGGTTCCTATTTGGTCGGAAGACGGCATATTTAGCAGAAAATTAGACACTGGCACTTCACCAATGTGAAATGCTAGTATTAAATCACGCTTCACTGAACTTTACTCCTCAACAAGTTTGTTTCGCTCACACGAGGCACGTAAAATGTTGGGGAACGGTAACTTGAAGGAGGAGACTAGTTTGCCCAGAGGCCACAAACTTTAATCCAGCTCTGTTCGAACATTGCCGCCACCGGCCGACGGACTAATGCCTCCTCTACACTACACCCGCCAAGGCTTATTTTACGACTAGTTCGACCGACCGTGCCCGTAAAAAGAAGCAATAAAGTCGAGATTCAAGCATATAAAATTTATTCTCAACTTTAATTAACTTTTCTATCTTCAGCGCAGCTGTCTTGCAAGAAATGCACCGTTCTTGTCTTCACAAAGAGATGTTATTAATTAATTTCATAAATTCAGAAGCAATTTCCACACTCATACCACGTTAGTTCTCGTAAATTTTGAGTTTGTTTGCTCAAAGGTCGTGGTTGTTACATTTTCACTTACATTAGGACCTCAAAATTTATAATAGTTTGGTGTATTTTTAAAACGATATCAAAAACCTGGCGAATAGCAGTTATATAGAAAGGCGAATCAAATCGTCCTAGAAAAGGTATAATATAATTTTTAGTTTTTTTAGGTCTCTCTCTACGCTTGCCTAAACGGCTGATGATGATGCTGACAAAAAAGAAAAATACGAAGCGCAGACTACGAAAATCAACTTCATTATCCTCTTGATTCGTTTAACCTCTTGACCACAATGAAATGTTTCCAATGAAAGAATTCTTAATAGTAAACAATACCAAAGTTCTTCAACAAATAACAAATCCAAGTGCATTGTGAAGCGATCTTTGTACGAGCAATGCTGGCAAGGCGCGCTGCTACGCTCGGGCGAACAAGCACCAAGCCTTTGGTTGGCTTTATTCACTTCACATCTGCCGTTTCCAACATTCCGTTCAATTTATTCACAGTACAGCTTAAAAAGTAGTCAGGGGCTGTCAATGTTACAAATTGAGGCATAAAACCGTACATAAATCTTTAAGCATTAATAAATATGCTGCACGATTTATACAGAGTCGTCTTCCCTTAATAAAGTTTATATGGATGAACTTACCCACTTAAAATACACTTAAAAGACTTTGTGTCTCAGTTGCACATACTAACATAAAAAGAAAAAGCAATAGCGATTGCTATGACAAGATAACAGTTATTATATATAGGTCTGTGGTTTCCCAATTGTTTAAAATGTCCTCAAAACACAGCCGAGACAAAATGACTACCTAATTGATTGGCGATAAATTGGCTGCCTCCCAACTCAGCATCACTACCTTCAATGTAACCTACTCGTTACTTAATTGCATCGCCCTACAAACTAGGAGCTTGAATTGCAAATGATTCAGGGGTTTTCTATTATGAGAACATTTTGTACTTCTATTTCAGAGACCGATATCGGTTTATTCCCACCTTTGGCAACGAGATAAACATTTGTGAGGTCAAGTTCAATATCATTTCTAGTATTACCTTTATTCTAGCTTCTCTACTCTATTTTCAAGATATTAGATATTGGTATCTTTGTAAGCAAGATTTTTCACAAAAACCTAAAATGATCATATTGGCCTCGAGTACCTTTATACTAAAATATACTAAATTAAGAAATAATTATCATTGTAAGCATTGAAGAAAGGATCTCAAATTATGTGCTAATTCTGTAAAAAAATCAACTCCAAGTGATTTTGGGTTAAATAAGGAGAGTTTGTTGACAAATCGGTATTAGACGGATGGGCATAAATCAATACTTTGTTTTGGCCTAATATGCTGTTCTACATATGGTAATTGTAGTGAAATGCCGAATCGCATTATATAATTAGGTGTTCGGTCAAGTTTTGTGGTTAGTATATAAGCCAATCGATTGCATGGAATTCTCGCTTAGTTATTTTATGGGTTATTGATTTGCGTATTGTTATTCTGTCCTCGATATCAAACCATTGCTGAAAACAACTTAATATTCTTGTTGTTTAGGAATAATTGTGAGATTAAATAGGGTGGAAAAAGTGGAAGCTCGATTTACCTGAGCCATTTGTTAGCGTTAAGCCGCTTTCGCCCTTCCGAAATGAGAATTTTGAGAAAGTAGGTACAGACCCATCTAGGCTAATCTCTTGAAAGTAAAAAAATACAGGGTATTAAACCAAGTTCCTAAACCGATAATATTGGAGGTTTTGCTCACTCTAAAACAATAACTTTTCAAGTCACACTAATCACTCACACTTATATAATACCTATAAATGCGAGCTTTTGGATGGATGTATGTTGTTACTGTTCATGCCAAAACAACTGAACCAGTTGGGCAAAAATTTTGCATAGATGTAAGTTTAGACCTGGAATAACATATTGGCTAGTTTTATAAACTACAAACTTTACTAAGTAATCCGAGCACAGCAGTTAATGTTAATTAGTTACGAGGCTCCAGACTGGTTTCCTCGACACAGGCTCAGCTTAGAGAGAAAGCCGACGAAAACCACAAGTAAAATTAATTCAGCAAACTAGAAAATGTACACATGCATTTTATGTTAAGTTTCGTTTAGATGTAGTATTATAGTTTAAGTTAAACTTTGATTTATAATTGCTGCAAATCAATAAATTTTACTTTAGTTTTCTTTTTATCCCATAAATCAGTTCACATGGTACAAAATAAACTAAAAAACGTTTCCATAGAAAAATAATTAAATCTTTGTAGCATAACGTATCTTTAAGCTTCGTTTTATCCCAGAAACAACGCGTTCGAAGCCGCTGGCAGATGATAGTATTAAATGCGAAAGTTTCGACGTCGAATTGTTTGGATTTTCGTAACCACTACAAGTCATAACTACTGAACGGATCGGGCTGAAATTTTGCACAAATGTAGGTGGATTAACATATAAGCTACTTTTATTCCAGAAAACGCGTGCGAAACCGCGGACGGAAGCTAGTAGGTAATAATACAGTTCTGATCACAACAGATTAAGGTATCTAGCTATCTTATGCTTAGCTTAACGATCGTATTGCTATGTAAACGAGGCCATCTGCTGCTAATGGAAAACAATTCATGGCGTTTGGCTAGTAAACATAAGGACTCAGCAAGTCAAAAAGAAGCTAGGTACTTGTTTGTACTTGATAGAGTACCTACTTGGCGGAGAGCTTAGTACATGGAGCAGGTACAGGCTTACTAGAGCACTTGTTGTCAAGTTCTATTTTGACTGTACTAAAGTAGGTACTCAATTTATTTTGTTACTTGTTTCTGCCTGCGGCTTTGCATGCGCTCTATAATAAAGTTTTACGATTATAACTTACCCATGGGAACTGATTTATGGTGTACAAGGTACCACGTTATTGGTGTACTAAGCCGAAAGGGAGTTGTTGTGAACCCTATACCCAACTATTCCGCATGGTTGATTTTCAGGTATACTTTTTTTTTAGTTTTCATAGTAAAAATAACTTTACTCAAACGCTAAATAAAGTAACAACCCTATCACTCACGCACACACACGTATACAATATTACTAGTGTCTGCCCGCGGCTTCGTACGCGTTGTTTCTTTGGAAACGTTTAAAGGTTATTTCTATCCCATAGGAACAAAATAATCCTATTTTTGATTCCAGATCTATGCAAAATTTCAGCCCGAACAGTTCAGTCGTTATGGTGTGAAGAGGTAACAGGCTTCCATCCAAACATCTATACATCCAAACTTATTAGTGTGTGTGATTATTGTAAAGTTGTAAGAATTTCATGAAATATAAGGTTAAAATGTCACAGTACCAGTACAGGCTAAATATTTATATGTACTTGCACGAGAAGTGTGTGGATGACAGTACTTTGGAACCCATTAATTAAAAAAATATTCCTAAGGCTTAGGTACCCTAACATCTTTCGCAAATCATCGTGTCCATCATAGATCATTCTTGTTCAAAAGCCATTTATCTGGGTAAACACCGCAAAAACGTAGGTACCTAAAATTATTCTAAGTAGGTTAGAGGGAATGAAGAAAACCTTTCGAAAGTTTTATCTTCCTTCGGTAAAGCTTCTATCTTTAAAAATCGTTGATATTCAACCCGTTAAGGAGACTGAAGCAAAAAAGGTTACGAGCGATCGTCAAGATTCAATTAGGGCGTCATAATTTATGTTATAAAATAGTTATACCCATCGAGAACATAAAAAATGTGTGGAAATCTACCACGTTGGTAGATGATACTACTAATCGAACTAAATATTGTTTAAAGGTGAAAAGAAAAAAAAGTTTATCCTCACCTCTTACGGGTCGCGTCGGTATGCCGCCGTTCCATCGGGTTATGAGAGTGAGGGAATAGAGAGTGCACCTATGCTTGCACCCACACATGTGCATTGTATGTATGTCCTGCGCACATGGCTAGTTTAAAGCCATCGGCCCACTGCGGCCACGCGGCGCATTTTAGTTGCGTGGGTTCGTTTGTTGGACAACGCGGGTCTACGTTTCCACTATACATGAAAATTAATCCATGACTATGTACAACTGCAGCGCAGAACATACGAAAGTGAGTGAAACTACGCACGCGTGTACCGCGTGCTAGCGTTGACAGCGTTGAGCTGCGTGGGCGCCATATTCGAGCAAGCCACGCGTGTAGCAATGACGTCATTAATGTCGTATGCGTGCGTAGCTTGTTCGTGGGTTGCAGTGGGCGTTGACACATACATTTTCTTGGAAAGCGAAGCTATACAAAGTTTGTAATAAATTAAAAGCAGTTTTAGCAAAATTCTACATAATCAAATGTAAAGTTCCTTTTAACATACTATTGATGATGTATAAAGCACTTGTTGAAAGTATTTTGTAGTACGGTCTTACTAGCTATTGACGTACCTATAAAACGTACTTAGATCAGGTCTATAATATACAATACAGAATTCTAAAACTGCTAGTCCCTTTCAAGATTAAAAATAAATATAAAGAATACCCTGAACAACTTTTTGATTAATGTGGTAGTATACCTATACATAAAAAGGTCAAACTTAACCTACTCGTACTTATCGAACAATACTTCCGCACGGACATCCATACTCCAATAAATCACCCGATCACCACTAGGAGCATCACGCATAAAATGTTAACAAAACCCAGATTTAGTAACATCTACGGCCAAAGAACCTCCTAATATTTAATTCCCCATCTCATTAATGAACTACCTTTAGAAATTAATAATAAGATAAATAATAAAAACATTAAAACTATTTTAATACAATATTTTCTATCAAAAACTCTATGATGAATTGGAGTACCCTGTAGATGATAGTAATAAGCGGCGATAAGCGCTGAATTAAATGATCTATCTCTCAAAAAAAAAAAAAAGGCACACATGCGTAGGCTCTCCGTGCGCAGCAGTGGGGCTAGGAGAACATCATAAAGGTGAAAGTTTGTGAAGATGCTTGTATAATAACGTCTCTTAAACTACGGAATAAGATTAATTTTGGCGTAACTATAAGTAGAACATGATTCGTAAGTCAATAAATTTATTAATAATGCAAGACAATCCACACAGCATCATCTAACTCCGAAGTAAGCAGAGCTTTTTATAAAGTTTCTTTTTATCGTGGAATAGCGTGCGCAAAGCTGCGTGCAGATATAGTTACATTTTTAAAAGATGGTGCGACTATAATTTGATTTTTTATACAATTTATCTACGCTGACGTCACAAATTCAGGCTTCCAGTATACGAAATATAAAATGGGGATCGAGCCAGCATTCATTTTTTTATTTATACTTGTAAGTCGAAAAAGTTAAGTTGGTAGGTACTTACAAACTTTACCAAAAAGCTCCTAACAGATCAATCGGAAACAATTGAAACGATTGATGAAAGCTTTCAAGTAATTAGTGGCTGAATGATGGCCTTTTAGAACGAATATTTTATTCAAATAGTCATCAATGGTGGCGGAGACTGATGGCAATTATTAGACCTATTTTCGACAACATCAAAAATTTAGATGTTGTCGAAACCTTTATCAGAACATAAAAGAAACCTTTAGATTCTAAAGGTTTTGTTGTACCGGTAAAGGAAAGTAAGTCAGACCAGTACCTATACAAGGTGCCACGAAACATGTGTACTAAGCTTAGTAAAGGTGGTGTTTCTGGACCCCGAAGGGATTAACTTTTTTTCTACGATTTTTTTAATTTAGAACATTTTTTTTATATTTGTTTACTTTTTTCTTCATAATCGTGTTCTTTTGCATTTACTCTTACGTTATTATAGTTTTTAAATTTTAATGGATAATTCTTTTTACGACAAAACACTGGTTTTGCTAAAAAAAAAATCAAAAAACATTTGCGAAATAGTTTATAATGTTAAATAATGCAAGAGAGCATTTAAAAGGATAGGAAAATAATATAACATTATTTTGAAATATTAAAATAATATACTAACACCGTATTTGTGTTGCAGAAGAGGGCTATTCGTGCTATCTATAGTATGGGTCCCAGAGAATCCCTGCGTGATAAATTCAAAGAAATAAACATAATGACAGTACCATGTCAATATATTTATGAAAACCTAATGTACACTCATAGAAATATCAATCGGTTCCCTAAAAATAGCGATGTACATAATTTGAATACAAGGAATAAACATAAACTCGCTGTGCCCACAACTAGACTACACAAAATTAAAGTATCTTTTAAAGGGCAATTATACGCTTCTACAACAAAACTCCTAGTGAGTTGCAAAAATTATCAGTAAATAAATTCAAACAAATTGTCAAAACCTTCCTGTGTAAAAAGGCCTACTATAAAATATCAGATTATCTAGAGGATAAAAAAGCGTGGGACGGAATTTGCTCCAACTCGAAAAATAACAACTAACAGGCTAAAGGTTTCTTCGTCGCTTCTTTACTTTAGTCTACGTACCGAAGCGACTGAAATCAAAATATTAAAAAATATTCCAAATTAAAAAAAACATTATTCACAAGTTGATCAGGGTCCAGAATCAGCCCCTTTCGGCCTCCCCTATCGGCTTTTTCACATGTTACGTGGCACCCTGTATATGTACCTATATTTACGTGGCATCATTTTGGCTGGGAATTAGCCACCCTCATTCGTGTGCGGCTAAATAGACCTACATATAAATAATAGTACATTGTTCACCGAGGTGAGAAAGTGACTGGTTTCTATCAAGTGTGTCATTTGAGGACCGAGGCGCAGCCGAGGGCCTTAAAATACATGAGGTAGGAATCGCACTTTCTCCTGAGTGATACATAGTGCTTTATACTACACCTTCGAGGAAAATAAAACATTTTCCGAAAAAGAAGTTGCACTCTTTTCGTTTTTCCAATACACGAAATCTTTATAAGTCTTGTATTTATTTCTGGATTTCTCTGGTTATAGGCTCTCAATCACTGCTTGAGCAGTTTATTTTATTACTGGCGTTGCCATAAAATCTTCACTATCACTCGACGATATTCTGTAGAATTAATAAAATTACCTAACTCAAATATAAATTTCGAAGAAATTCCCGCAAATGCCTCAGATACTTGGTTCTTTTTTAGGGTTCCGTACCCGAAATTTCTGTTCTTCATTTGTTTGTATCTCTTGAACCACAATAGGTAGACACATGAAACTTTATATAAATAAGTAACATTTCACCTGTAATAACAACAAACACTAAAAATATAATAAAGTTGAACATTTAAAGTGATGTGAGTGAATTTTATGTTCTTTTAAAAAGTTACCTGATTTTTACCCCTTCGTGTGCGAGTCGAATCGCACTTACCGGTTTATTTGTATTACTGTTCCGAGAATGGAAGAGGCCGATATAATATGGCGGGCTCGGAGCAAAAACTTTTTGTAGTACCTGTAATAAAAATAACAGCTAAAGGCTGAAATATCAGTAAACGAAAAAAAAATAACACGTTAGAAATTGATTTCCATACATTGTTCCTTCCCGGCAAACGCGTGAAAAATTAAATTCCATTGAGTTTTTCGACCCGCATTCTAGTACGCCTGCAATGACGTACTTTCTAGCTCAAGTTAGGAAAAGGGTAAGTCACTTTCCCAGCAGGTGTAGTATAAAATAATTAAAGCATCTTTCGCAAATGTTCATAAGACGTTGCTAATAATGCTGATATCTATACTTAGGGTAAAGGTATAGTCGCCTCATTGGAGATACGAGCCCACTTCAAAAAACCTAACCTCCAAAAATCACAATCAACTAGGTATTGATACTTTCGTTATTATAGTGGTAAGCCTTCACACTCAGCGTGATTTCTAAGAAATCAAACAATATCCCAAAATAATTTCGACTCTGACGGGACTTGAACCCGCATCCTTCCCTCAGTACGGGAATACGCTAACCAATTACATACACCACGAGGTCAAGGGGCGTAGGAGTCGAAACATTTTTTGGATATTATTTGATTTCTTTGGTATTATTAGCCTAAATATTTAGCTATTTTCTTGGCTACATATGGAGCTTATAAAAACTTGATTCCTAATTTTAGAAGTTAAGTTTTTTTGACAGTGGTGCACGTGTCCTTTCTGGGGCATCAATCTAGACTTTCTTTACTATTAAGTTCTATAAATAATAATAAAAAATAAATCATGCTGGGGACACACAACATAGCACATGCTGAACACAACATCATCTAGCCCCAAGATAAGCAGATCTTGTGTTATGGGTACTAGATGACTGATATACTTATTACAATACATCACATATAGATAGATATTTTTTATTATACTCGTACATAGAAAATACCCAGTTCACCAGGGACAAACATGGTAACTTAGGTCATTCTGCGTGTAGGTAGGTACTTTACGTAGGTAAGTAATAATTGCCATATGAAGTGCTTTAAAGTACTTTGACAGCAAATTTTCATCGCAAATTGCCTAACTACATTCTACATGGCAACATGAATAACATCGTTATATGCTCAGCACAATCGCGGTGTCTGCTCTTAGTTAGAGTCAGCTCATAAATTGTTAATGTGTTCGCTGAATTATGTATTTAGGTAGCTGTGATCAAAATTACGATAATTTCTCGAGAAGCCATGTTCTTGTAAAAACTGTTTTCAGTTTGAAATATTGCATAAAAGCAGGTATCTTAAGGTGATCTATTAATCTTAAAGTGATATACTAAACATAAACATAATGACAGTACTATACTACTAATATATTTATGAAAACTTGTAGAATTATAGGAATATCAATCGTTACCCTAAAAATAGCACCATACATAATTTAAATACTAAATAAGAATGTTACGCTGTGCCCACAACTAGGCTACACAAGATTAATGTATATTTTAAAGGGCAATGTATACGCTTCTACAACAAAATACCAAATGAATTGAAAAATTCTCAATAAATAAATTTAAACTAATTGTCAAACATATCCTTTGTAAAAAGGCTTACTACAAAATATCTTATTATGTCTAGAGGATAAAAAAGCTTGGGACAAGTTTTGCTTCAACTCGTAAACTAACAACCTTACAAGGTAAAGGTTTCTCGTTCGCTTCTTTACTTTACCTTAAAAAGATTGAAGTGAACAAAAATCAAAGTGATCACTTTATTTCCTAGTTTTACTTATGTAATTAGAATTTTGTGTTGTGTACAAGAGTCCTGTAAGGTCTAAAAAAAATAAAACACTTTGAATTTGAATATAATGTTAGTACCTACAACATGCATGGGGGAAGGAAGCCCCATGCAAGGCAACACTCACTTATCGTAGGTACGTTGCCTAGAAGATGGACGAAGTTGGCTAAATAAATACTTTTAGAGATATAATTGTAATCTGTTTAAAATTGACTCATCACATGGATATGATATATAACATTAATTTTAGTACCATAATAATGAATGTTAATGACTAGGTACATAAACACAAACTTTTTCTTCTAACTTGATAATAACATCTGTTTAAGATTCATGAGGCATCAACAATGAACGTTCAAAGCCCAGCAAAAATCTTGCATATTTATGAACCTAATGACCTTTTCTTAACTTTGTGCCTTATTGTATCAACTTTTAATAAAAACGCCAGAAAATCCACTAGCTACATTTTAATAACCGTAACAACCTATAACCTTCCATACTTCCTGTAAATTAGATAAAGCTGGTTTCTTGTTTAGCTAAGCACTTGTGCTATGAGATGTAGGCTTGCTAATGTGTTTGCTAAACCTGTAGGTACAGAATCTACTTATCTCCATAAACCTTGGACCAAATCGCAATAATAAGCACCCAATTAAATCATTCAAACACCATATTTGTTGCGAATTTATCGTTACATGTAAAGCACCGGTGACTGAACGGGTGCCCCAAGCATAAAATCGCTGCCGAAAAAAAAACAATACATTGGGCCAGTTCCATGTTTTCCAACAGGCACAGGCACGACATCATCGAAGGGGATAAATATCGCAACAATATAAATCTCCTGGGAAATTTTTCAACGTCAACAATGAGCCGTGTTTTTATTTTCAATGGAAAGATTCCGGCCGTTGTTTACTCAAATGAGAAAAGCCGGGTAAATAAAATGTCCCAGCCCATAATAGGAATTACGTTATCTTAATAACGTCTTGTTTACGCCATATTTTTTGCATATTGTAAAATACTGTGCTTATTCTTGCGACGTTGTAATCTAGGTTAGTTATGATATCTACTATATAAAAATAAGTCGGGTTTTCCTTCCTGACGCTATAACTCCAGAACGCAAGAACCGATTTCCACGGTTTTGCATTCGTTGGAAAGGTCTCGGGCTCCGTGAGGTTTATATCAAAGAAAATTAAGGAAAATTTTAAAAAGAAAAGCGGGAATATCTTTTTTCACATACAGCGTCATCTCTGATACATAGCTTGTACTACAATCTGGTGGCGAAACGGAGTTCGCCGGGTTTGCTAGTTATCTCTAAATTTAAATACATTTTCCAGCTAAGTACTATAGTTACTAGTAGGCATATGACCTTGCGATCATTTGATATTAAGGTACAATAGGATTTCTTGGATCGTTATTTTAACGAACCGTTCTATATTCCTCTTAGCAAGATTTTAATTAACAGTGCATATGTGGACTCAAGAAAAGCTTGTAGGTCAAAGCGTCAAATAATCAAACAAAGAAAACTTGAACAGTTAACGCGTACAGCATCCACTTGCATATTCTACTACAAAACTTCGGTGTTCAAACATAGCTCCTGTTTGAGGTGAAAATCTGCCTCTTAATATAGATCAGGTCATTCAATATACCCAGTTCACCCAATATCCAAAGGTATCCGGAAATATACAACAATATAAACGGCGGCGGCGGCTCGCGCCTACCCTAGTTCCGGGCCACTTCCCGTCTCGAGACTTGTGAACCACTTTGTCTTGTTTTGTTTATTTCCGAGAGCCGTTTGATCTTTATTCATGCATGGACTAGTCCAAGAAGTTTCTTAAAGGAAACAAATCTTTAGACGTGAATTTATTTATGGTTGATGGTCCGATGACCATCAAGCATAAATAAATTCACGCCTCCCCGGCGGATATACCTTGATCAATGTTGATGATCATCTAGAAGCTTGCTTAGACAAAATACTTGTATGAATACTACCTAGGTAAATCAGTTAAAATACATTGACTATCAGCTACCTACAGGGTGTCTCAAAAGAAAGGACATATGTAAAAAAAGATTGAAAAAATAAGCCGTTTATCGTGGTAATTTATTTCCTAAATATAACGCCATCTAAATGTTTACCCTCGCGTTCGCGACGATCATTCAATCACTAACATTAACAAACACTAACATTTCTGATGACGGTTGGCAAGTACGCTCCGTGACGGCTCCCACTCATAGGACGTGTGTAAAGTTGCTCCGTTCTGCTGGAACTATAAAATAATAAAAATATTTTATTTCGGATGACTAACATCCATATTTTGTTAGTAAAAAGCTATTATAGACTTAAAGTTAAGGTTAGTAACAACTACACACACACACACTAATTATAAAATAAACATTACATTACACCTATTACCCTACGCACAAAACAAATCCATATAGGAGAGGGGAACCTATCAGCAATAGTTCTCAGGATGCTGTTAGTACTATCCTAAACTTTGCGCATCAGGGAGGCGGTCTTTTTGCGGAGAATAGCTGTGAACCCATTTACTTGGTACTCCGCAAACATCCCTGACGCAATGCAGTAGCGGGGCAGCCCCAACATCATCCTGAAAATATTGTTGTATTGTATACGCAGGGTCTCCAGCGGTTTTTTGGCATACCGAACCTATAGGTTTCCCGTATAGAAGCATTGACAGTAAGCCTTAAAAAGGGTTACCTTCACGTCTTCGCTACAACGGGAGAACCTACGAATCAACATATTTCCTCGAACCGACGACAGAGCCCTGCGCTCCCTCTCTATGTCCACATTGTCTTACAGGTCTTCGGCGGCTAATGGTGGGAAAACTGTCTGCCGGCGGCCTTAAAGACAACGTGTTCACATTTCTTAATATTATAGCGGAGTCCATGGGAAGCAGCATATTTAGCACAGACCTTTAGCATTTCCTCGATCAAGCCCGCAGTCGGTCCCAGCAGCACCATGTCATCCGCGTAGCTGATGTTATTCACACAGATACCATCTACGCTACAGCCGGCACGAATGCTGCTGAGTTCGACTATAAGCTCATTTATGTACAGGTTGAAAAGCGAAGGAGAGCTTACCCCCCCCTCCCCCCACTGTCTTACCCCGCATGTATTAGACCAGCTGACAAAATTAGACTGGTTTCTATACCAGTACTGAAAAATCTGTAATAGACCAGCCGGAAGACCCCGTTCCCTCAACTTGTCCCAGAGCACGTTATACGACACTAGATCGAATGCCTTGGACAAGTCGAGGAAGCAGACATACACCGTCGTCCTACGACTGGTGTAGTATTGGACAGTATGCTTGAGTCCTATGATTGCGCTTTCTGTTGAGAGTCCAGGCCTAAACCCGAACTGCGCGTCATGGAGGTGGAGATACTTTTTACCATAGAATCAAGCATACCGTCCAGCACCTTAGCTATTATCGTGGCCAGAGAGATCGGGCGATAATTCCCCCTGTCTGAGATGTCTCCAGTCCTGTTCTTAATGATCGGTACAACTTTTGTCTTCATTAAGTCTGCGGGTAGGTACGCATGACTTAGACACATGGTACAGAACATGGAGAGGAGACCGGGCAGGTGTTGACCTGCATATTTGAGATGCTCGATGCTCAGTCCATCGTGACCGGGAGATTTGCCTTTAGTCATATTCTTAACTGTCACTTTGATTAGCTTTGCGGGCAATTGTACTATTGGCTCCTCTCCTGGGTCGCTGGACCCATCATCCAACTCCTCATCCGAAGGTTCAAGGGGGGATTGTACCATGAAGTGCTCCATGAACATCTGCGCAATTTTGCTCCCCTCATTTATGCCTTCAATGCTCACAGGAAAACCAGGCCTAATGTTAACCTATTAGTGGACTTCCAAAAAGGTTTAAAATCTTTTCCCTTTCTCTCAAGGGCTAATTTGTCCATTATAAGCTGGTTCTGGTTGCTCTGACACCACTTCAGGCGACTTTTAAAGATTTTACGAGATTCGTACATATCATCATAGATGCTGCCCCAAGCGGGTCTATTGTGGAACACCCAGTTTTTAAGCTTAAGCCTGGCCTCCCTGTGTGCACATCTAACATAAGTACTATGTTCTTTGGTTATAACCTGGAAAATTGTGCAGTTCAGGCAACAAAAACTCATCTAACATCCTCACATAACGCTCTGAATTCACTGTAAATGCCCCCTTTCATATTCAAAAAAGGGCCGATAATTCTTCGCGATGACATTGCAGCCCATACGGTCACTCTTGGAACCGAAAGCCTCGAACATTGCAGATATTTATGCGCGCTATAGTCGCAGAATCACCATTTTTGTAAAATTCGTGTACGCACAACGCGCGATCCGTTCCCAAGAAACGCCCCATAGCGACTGAATTCCCAAGAGCCAGGGGTGCGGGATATACATATGTATGTATATGGGGATATGACAATCGGTAGCCTGGCTACCGATTGACATATCCCCTGCTCCCCTCCGAAGTGTTGCGTTCACGCAGTAACAAATATATATTTCTTTTGAGACACCAAGTACTTCCATCACACAAGTTGCATAAAACTCAACTTGTAGAACTTGTTTCATACACCTTATTTACTACTATGAAGTCAAATGAAAATAGTTACTTCACGATACAAATCTCTACATATTCATTTACAAGCTCCATAAGAGAATAACAATCCCGTAGGTATTATTTATTACATAGACTGGAGAGCAAATTCTGCCCATACCTACATTATATAGGTATGTACCTACCATTTATTTACAGTTTTCAAGATGAGAAAACGTCAAATAGAGTTAGATGACAAATGTAATTTTTGAAGCTTTTCCAGAAGTTCTAGTGAAGTCGTAAATCTGAGACCTGAATTTACATCTGGAGGATGCGAGTAACATAAAATAGAAACCTCGTTAAAAACAATTTATTGCTACAAATTATGGAGTTTGTAGCACTCGGCCATCTGGATGCTTTAGTAGTGAGAAAATGGGCAACGTTAGGTATGTATCGTAAAATATACTGCGCTACGATACACGTAAACGATAAATTTCGAACTTTGTAAAAATTTTTTTAAAAGCGTCGTAATGACGGTTAGAATTAGAAACTATATTTGATGACCTCCCTCCTCCGATTTTAAGCCTATCACGTCCCTTCACAAATTAATTAATTGTCCGGTAAAGGGAGGCAACACCTACAGCTATCTGATGCTCGAAACCGCTTCCAACTGAGGCTTTGCGCTTTGTCGCTCGCCGGGTCGACAAGTGAATAATCGCATATCCGGGGCAAGTTAACGAGCACAAGAAACCGGAAACGGACTTAGTATTTGGATGCTGGTCATTTTGCTATTTGTAGGTATTAGCAGAGACTAGCTTACTAGTCTCTGGTATTAGCTACTCGTAAAAATGAGGGCCAAAGTTCACAGATTTATGTAAATGTCATATTGCTCATAACTGGAGGTTACTTGATGAAGATAATGTTTGGCGCAGAAGGCGGTTGATGTGACAATAGTGACTGAACACTATTCTCACATTAGGCATATCCTTAGTCATTAATCGGAGTTTGGGCCCGACTCCACCAAAGCGGAGACGAGACCAGCAGAGAAAAAAAGTGTTTTAAACAACTAATAGAAAGTCGTTATTCATACATCTCGTCTTCGCTCAGCTTCAGTGGAGACCACCGAGACCACCGAGAGGAGATGTATCATATTTGTATGCGATGAAAACAATCGATCGAAGCGGAGATGTGAGCTGTTCCTCGCAAACTGGCGACACCACGCAGCGGAGACGAGAAGAGATGTGTGAGCGGCGTGCAGTGATCGGCGCCGCTAGTGCATTAATCTCAACAAACATCTAACGCTCCGCGCACGCAGCTCAGTTCCGCTCAAGCCAGCACACATCTCCGCTTTAGCCAGCACACATCTCCGCTTCAGTCTAGCCAGTACGCATCTCCGCACAGCTTTGGTGGAGACACCCTAGCTGAAAAACGTCTCTTCTCCTTTCCGCTTCGGACATCTCAGCACAACTCCGCTTTTTTGGAGACTGGGCCTTCCGAAAACCACACACACAACTTATTGTGGTTAATGGTTATACGAAAGTCGAATTAAAAAAATTGCCGATCGCAGTTTCTGTTTTTTGCTACCTTTTTTTCCAAACCAATTGTGTTCATTGTTTTCTTTTTACATTTTGCTAGTGGTGATTTTTAATCTTTATTTATTCATTACAAAAACAATAACAATATACAATAAATTTTGTACCATAAAAACCTTATGAGGTACCTTATCTTTACCTTTTTTTTCTCGTTACATTCGCTTTGTCTTTACTTTGTAAACAAGATCTGTCAAGAGCTAGTGTGACTCGCGCGCCGAGGGTTTCGAACGGTTGTCAAGTATACCAATATGCACTATAGGTACTGGTTAGAGACTGCTATTTGATGAATACCAAAAAATTAAAGGTACGTACATTTCAGATGTATCGGTTTGCAAACTTCGGAGTACAGAGGGTAATGGTAATATTTACGATTTTTTTCAAAATACACAAAAAGTATGTAACCCACAGGCATTTCAAAAACTGTTTTGAGATGTACAAACCGATACGTTTCATTTGATAACCCACTCGGTAAGGTAGCCCCCTTTTGAAAATTACCTTTGACCATTTTTCAAAAATTTGTCTACTTACAGACTTTTCTATATTTTTCCTGTTAAATTTAGAACCATATCTACAAACTCTACATACATTTCAGATGGATCACTCTGCAAACTTCAGAGATATTTTCCGACTTTTTCAAAATATTTCAAAAAGTATGAAACCTACAGAAATTTCAAAAACTGTTTTGAAATGTACAAATGTACGCCTTTCATTTGATACCCCACTTGACATTGTAGGATTTGTAATGAAAATTTTCATTTTCATTTTTCATTTTTTTTTTCTTTTAATCTGTATAAGCGCACGAAATGTATTAATATTTTAAATTTCACGTTATTTGCTGCTGTAGTTGCTGGGATATTAAAGACGGAAAAAAGGAAAGAAAAAGCGATGCCATAAGGGTTTCGAAACCGATCTTCGATCTTCGTAACCCTAAAAATAGCTAATTTAGGCCTACCGCACTAACATCTGCTTATATATTCACTTCCTCGCGCAGGGTTACCGCTAGCCTCAGCGTGTGATGTGGGAGGGAGCAAACAGGCGTGCACAGTTGCATGCGCGCGAGTGCAGTCAGACAGAATCAGCGTTCCAAGCAAAATTTTGGTACAATTAGTAAGTGATTCAATTTTTCATTAATCAATTATGTAATTTATTTTTATTTAAGATAATTTATTTATTCCACCGTAGGTACATATGTTACACTTGATGTCGTCGAACATTTCTGTGACCGGCTCCCGGACAGTAATTATAAACTATGTCAATCTGTGGTCAGGCAATAGGAGTTATTTATTTAAAAAAGTTAATCGCTTTTTCGGGCTTTTTTTTTAGGTTTAAAAACATTGTTTATACTAAAGTCATTAATCTCGGGATTTTTACCATGATTTGAGCTTGAGACCATTTTCACGGCGATGAAAACGCCTAAACCAGGGGTGTAAAAGATAGACTGCAGCTGTGGAAGCTCCTATATAGGCCAAACGAAGCGCACTTGCCTGCAGAGTCAAGGAGCACATACGAATGTTTAAGAATCTGGCAACTGAGAAGTCTGCCATAGCGGAGCATCTTCTCGAGTCTGGTTCAAACCACTGGATCGAGTTACTCTCGCTCTGTTGATCGCTCTGTCGCTCTGTTGAGCTTACTTGCGGATTGCCTCAAGTAATTTCAACAGAGCGACATTACATACCAAGTTTTGTACAGGAGGCCAATGAGATTACTAAACACAGGAACTTCAACCGAGAAGGTTTCCAATTATCCGGAACCTGGAACCCTGTGGTAAGAATGTGCAAAAACCGAAGAAGTGATGTACCAATCGGGCCGCGTTCTGATACCGTCAGTGTTGTGTGTCGTGATCGAGTTGCTTTCTATAATGAAACCGGTGGTAGTGGTAACGTTCGTAGCAAACACGTAGCAAAAAACAAAAAATGAAGGTAGATCGGTATGTCTGCCAATAAAAACTCACTCGCGGTGCCTTCAGTTATTCCGTGATCATGGCGCATGAAACTGTGCCGAAATATTGAAAAGCTCAAAACTCAATTCATGGTAAATATCCCGTTGTGAATGACTTTAGTGTTAATATCTATGATGGATTTCAACGATTTATTGTTTATACTGTGAATTCTTTAATTTGAGGCAAGTAGGCCCAACGTCTGTAAATCTTTATCTGTGGAGGTTCACACCACTTTATTTGCAATATCGTAAGATCTCTGCTGGTAGGCCTTTTCCCCGGGGGCCAAAATTACAAACCAATAAAGATTTCATGAAAACCCATAAATTTGGTTTTTACCGTCTATCTTTTGTCGGATTTTAAAGTTGTTTGTGATGTTGGATAAGGAGAATACGAAGGCGTATGTTTTCACGCGTGAAGTGTTCACAACGTAATTTAGTGCTCACCGGAACGTTAAGTTGAAAACATGTTTTACTCCTCTTAAACAGCAGTTGATTTCTAATTGATGACAATTTTAACCTATTCCTCTTCTTCCAAATGGCTTACCAATACGATCCAAATGTTATGGATCCATTAATTTACTCACGATAGCTAGCTACACGTGGAGAAGTGGCTCGATAAATCATGGTGTCAGCCAGTTAGAAGCACTCGGATGTCGGCTATGCATGCAGGCCGCGATGCAGTAATTGGTCTACCAATGTGGGAGTGAAGACGAATTAGAATGCGAGCGTAATTGCCTCTTGCTACTTTTAAAGTACCGGTCTTGCTAACGGAATAGACCTAGGTCTTTTATCTATTGCTAACATTTTAATGTGCTTGCTATTTACCTAGAGAAGCTACAAATTGTATAAGTCCACGCTTTAAAAAAAAAGCTGATTGTGTAGTATCACTTGTACAGTCAGCTACGAAAATATGCACTTACCTAACCTGCACGCCTAAGCTTTCAATTTGACTGAATAGTTAGTGTATTGTGATAATTGGTTACCGCATTCTGATATGTTCCTACAATTAGTAGATGCAAGAACGGGGTCTTATTTGAAAATTTACGAATTTAAGAAAACTTCTAACTTGGTAGGGTTGGTTCCTAAAGATATTTTCGTAGCTGACTGTACCTTCGAGCTACAGAAGCATTAAAGGCACTGATAAGACATTGTCTTCTGATCATTAACCAGTGGCTAATAATGTTACCTACTAGATTTGAGCACTTTGAGCTAGATTGTAGAGTGCGTTGCAGCGTAGCATGTCAATGACGCTTCGCAGCACATCCGTAGCATGTCTTACGAGAAACGGTTCGTAGCACAACCGTAGCTTGTCTACGAGAAACTACGGTTCGTTGCACAACCCTAGCTTGCTATGCCATAGGTGGGTGTAATGTTTGATGATTTGTGACTAATTTCAGTGTTAGTTTTTGTAAATATTCATTCGTAGAGTGAAAAATATTGCAATGTTTTATTGCATAAATAGTTGGTAGTACCTACTCTGTTGTAGAATCCAAGATTGTATAGATTATATTTTTTTAAACAAAGGCATTTTATGTTTATGACAACTTGAAAAAAACTAAAACAGATAGGTAACATAAAACTGCATGTGAACCACTAAATATTATATATTAGGGGTAAAGTATGAAATTACCGATTTGTAAAAATTGAACTTAGTTTTTTTTTTTTAATTTAACATATTTATTTAATCAAAATAATTACCATTATTATCTATACATTTCTGCCATCTAATGGGAAGGTCATTTATGCCTTTGCGATAGAACTCTGGTGATCTAGATTCGACAAACTGTGTGAAAGTATTTTGTACTGCTTCATGGGAAGAAAACTTTTTATCACGTAGAAAATTGTCCAAATCACCAAAAAAATGGTAGTCCATAGGAGCAAGGTCTGGCGAATACGGAGGGTGACGAATGGTTTCTAATTGCAGTTCCTGTAGAGTTAAAACGGTTTCTCGTGCTGTATGAGGTCTCGCGTAATCATGGAGCAATAATGGTGAAGATCGATTCATGAGTCGGGGATGTTTCACTGCTAGTTTTGCTATCATTGTTCGGAGTTCGACACAGTAGACATCTGCCGTTATTGACCGTGTGTGACCAGATCGGAGAAAGCTATTTATTTTATTTATTTATTTATAGGACACTGTTGCGGCGTTTGACCTGGGGTCAGCCATTGCATTTTTCGCTTACGGCTATCGTAAAGAATACACTTTTCATCACATGTCACAATTCGATCCAATATTCCTTCATTTCCGTATCGATTCAACAAGGCAACACAAGTTTCAACTCGCGTTTCTTTCTGCAGATCAGTCAAATCATGAGGCACCCATTTTTCATATTTTTTTATTTTATTGATTTGACAAATGAGTCAATATTGTTGATAAGGTAACGTTAAACCATGTCGCTAATTCCTGGGAAGTTTGCACTCGGATCGGCTTCCACCATCTCTTTCAATTCATTGTTATTCACCTGTGTGGGCGGTCTTCCACGGGCTTCGTTCTTCAAATCAAAGTTTCCATCACGAAAGCGTTTAAACCAAAATCGCACGGTGCGATCATTAGCAGTCCCCTCTCCAAACGCAACATTGATATTGCGAGTTGTTTCTGCCGCGTTAGTTCCGCGTCGGAACTCTTAATCAAATATCACTCGAATTTTCGAAGTATCCATCTTTCTTGTCAAAGCTGAATAAAAAAAAAACAACTGAAAGAAGAACCTCATAGGTACCATGTGAAAAAAGTTCCGCTCAAAAATCTCAAACCATGAAGGTTCTATGTCAATTCGAACTACCTATTACAATAAAACACCAATTTCATACTTTAACCCCTATTATTTAGTGGTTCACTTGGAGCACTTGTATTACAAAGAAAGAAAGTGACATGGTCCTCTTTGCGGACGACACGACTGTAATTGTAAGCGATAAGAGTAAGGAAAATGAGTGTGTTAAATTGGATAATCTAATATGTAATATCAAAGAAGGGTTTAGTGCTAATAATCTCCTATTGAATGTAGATAAGACAAATGTTGTAAAATTCTTTCTAGGTAGCGACAAATCTGATAAAATTGTTAAGGGTATTATTGATAAGCATTTTTTGAATACACTTGACATTATAAAATTTTAGGTATAAACAATGACTCAAAGTTAACGTGGACTAAGCACATTGACACCCTAGTTGGCAGACTTAAATGAGCGGTCTTTATTATCAAAAATTGTTTCGAACTTCTGCGATTTGCTCCGAGTACATAAACCTACCAGTGTGGTAAAATATTTTCCGTCCATATTTCTTTGGGTTTCTTTAAAAAAACATTAGTATCTAGTATTCTAGAATCGAGTTTATGTGCACACAATAGTTTATTTCTTGCAATGATTCCAAACAACATAAAATTAAATCCGAAGCAGCTACGTGTACTTCAAAACGTAAGCCACCCTTTACTAGCAGTTGAATAACAGTGTTCCGGTTTTGAGAGCAGGAAAACCTCTAAAATTACAGACGTAGAAACTGACGTTCCACCTGACAAAAGAACTACAATGCTATAGAAAGCTTAAGTATGGCGTCTCTCTCCTAAGATGTTTCAAATATAACTTGTTTGTTTAGGTCAAAGATAGTTGTGGAACCTACCTAGTCATAGGATCTTTGGTTTTGGTGTAACTCAAGCTGTGGAAAATAATCTTTTATTTTAACGTCGCGCTATATGTTATTCGCTATTATTACGTATATTATTAGTACTTTTTTGTGACCATCTTGGGATCATTTTCTATACAATAGAAAAAAAAAACATTAAAACCAGTCAAGAATTGACGGAGAAATCGGCGAAAAAAATTCACAATTCAAAATTCAAAGTGCTTTATTTCCTTTAGACCTTACAGGTCTCTTGGACACGTCACAAAATTCAAATTACATAAGTAAAACTAGAAAGTATAGTGATCACTTTGATGTTCGTTCACTTGAATATTTTTAAGGTAAAGTAAAGAAGCGAACAAAAAACCTTCACCTTATTAGGTTGTTAGTTTTCGAGTTGGAGCAAAACTTTTCCCAAGCTTTTTTATTCTCTAGATAATATTTTGCAGTAAGCCTTTTTACAAAGGATATGTTTGACAATTTTATTGAATTTATTAAAAACGGCAATGGCCTTTATTAACAAAGAAAATTACAATCAAATTATAACTAATATTTACAATTGAAACAATTAAGCTAACTGCAGACTGTTGCAAACAATCTATTGAATTTATTTAGTGATAATTTTTTCAACTCATTTGGTTTTTTTTTGTAGAAGCGTATACATTGCCCTTTAAAAGATACATTAATCTTGTGTAGCCTAGTTGTGGGCACAGCGAGTTTATTCTTACTTGGAGGTTTTTTTATGTATACATATTATGATATGTATACATAAAAAAACCTCCATACAGCCGAACATAGAAACGCCTCCTTTTTGAAGTCGATTAAAAATATGTATCAGTAGGATTTATAGGCCGTGTTGCTTCGCTGCTGCTTCATTGATGTGCTACAATGAATAAAGCAGCGAGGTTCATTCACTGCTCTAATGTCTATTCTAGTAAAAAATAAGTGGTTCAGCAGCTCGACTCACTCTTAGGCCCGTATTATGAAAGCTTGCTCAGTCATCGATCTATGCTTGGATGACGTTTATGCTATAGAAAATCGTTACTCAAGCATAGATCGATTACTTACTGAGCAAGGTTTCATGTAATGAGTTTATTTAATGCGGGCCTTAAATACAAAATTCCAGTAAATTGGTAGTTTTATCTGGAAAGCTTGTCGAGAGTTTTGAAAATGGGTAGGTAATTTTATTGATTTCTATGATCCGAATTTCAACTTTGCCACCTCGTATATTTGCCGCTCGTGCCAACATATGGGAAAATGGCGCCTAATAGCAGTTTTTGTCTCGTCCTTTCCATCCTTTTTTCTCTCTTGTTAAAGTTTCCTTAGGGAACGAAACCCTTATGGTCTCGCTCTGTCGGTCCTTTTTCTACCTTGAATATATCAGCAACTACCGAAGCTATTAACTTGACATATAAATTAATAATAAACATCGTGCGCTAGTACAGGTTAAAAGAAAAAAAAACTAAATTTATGAAAAAATTAAAACTATAAATCGAGGTCATGACTCATTTCACGACTTTTCTCTAACTCTAATGGCTTGTTGTTTTTTTCTTTTAACCTGTACAAGCGCACGATATTTATTATTATTTTAAATTTGAAGGTAATGATTAGAGTGAGAAGGAACACTAATTCTAAGCCGCTATTTCTTCATTAGTCGACAAATTTCGTTTTATATAGGACTAGCAGCTGCCCGCGGCTTCGCACGCGCTTAAGTAGCCTATGTCCGTCCCCGGGATACCATTTACCTCCCTGCCAAATTTAATTGAGATCCGTTCAGCCGTTTAGGCGTGAAGAGGTAACAGACAGACAGACAGACAGATAGACAGACAGAGTTACTTTTGAATTTATAATATTAGTATGGATAGTCTTTATGTGAACAACTAACTGATATCTAATCGTTTCTCGTATACATGTAGCCATTACGTATTTATGAGAAAACTAGCTCGGCTATTACTGAAACAAAAACGAAATGGTTCAGTTGAGATCTATTTTCAGTAGCACCCGTCCCGTGTGGGGAAATCGAAAAGCTTTGATACATACTGATAAATAGGTATCTTTAACACAACCCACCGAGGCACGCTAGATAGATATACGTACGTACATATATATGTATCTATCTAGCGTCTAGGTACCCACCACTTTTTTAGTAAATTTTCAAATTGGTTCTGCAACAGCGGTCCGTAGTGCAATTCACTAGTTTATCTTGTGTCACATCGTGGCACAACACAACACAACCAAAGGTGAAGGAGAACAATTTGTCATCTTGATAGAGCTTTTTCGTCTTTTACCACTCAGATGTACAAATAAGTATTTTATTTTCATGCAACTTAATTTTTTTTGAGATTGTATTTTGACATAAGTATTTACCTAATACATAGGTTAGGTCCGTGGGGTACCGAGGCTCTCCGGATTTTTTAAAAGTTATCTGAGCGTCTGGTCGACGCGACGAGTGACCCGAGAGCTGGCGGGTATCTGGCGCAGCGCATCAGCATTGCCATACAACGTGGCAATGCAGCCAGCGTCTTGGGGACGCTTCCGTTTGGTATTGATATGGATCAGTTGAGCTACCTGTAGATTGTTTGCAACAGTCTGCAGTTAGCTTATTTGTTTCAATTGTAAATACTAGTTCTAATTTGTTTTTATTATTGAATTGTAATTTTCTTTGTCAATAATATTTTTTACCTAATTTAATGAAAAATAAACGGGGTACCTTTTATTCGTTTTTCTTCTACCCCAATTCCTTATTTTCCAATACTTGACTATGTTCTGCCCACGGAATAGATAATTCTGCCCAGTGCTACGTCGCCGCCGCGCCGTAGCGCTTACGGTGCGGCAGTCGGACTGTGCGACAGCATCCGTTCATGTACATAAAAAAAATTACATTACATACATACAATTACATTTGAGACAACCGGGTCGGTGATCGATGAAGCAGTTCCTGTACGTCAAAGAAACGCAAGATCGTTGGAGAATATTGTTGCCGTTCGAGACAGTGTGCGAGAAAACCCCAGACAATCCATTCCGCGTCGTGCGCAAGAACTGGGTCTTTCGGCGACATCATCATGGCGAATTTCCGCTCGATTATTTTCTGTGGGGCTACGTGAAATCTCTAGTGTACGCAGATAAACCACAGTCAATTGCTGCCCTAAAGGCCAACATAACTCGCGTTCTTCGTGAAATTGAGCCCCATTTATGCGAAGACGTCCTTCAAAATTGGTCCTCCAGAATACAACATCTACAGCGGAGTCGCGGTGGCCATTTGGCTGATATTATTTTCCACACATAATGTCATTGAATATTCTTTAAAATGTAATAAAAATTGTGGTAATATCACTTAAACAGGTTGTTTTATTTCATTTCAATGTTCGAGCGCTCTTAATGAAAAACCCTTTATATATATGTGTTAGTTTTAAGGTATATATTAGGTCCTTACATATGAAATTGGCGTTTTTCGTACTGGCCACTTTAATCACAAATTTCTCCTCTTTGGTAAGGAATTCCAAATTCAAATTTGTACAGCTATAGACTCATGTATTTGTGCTTCGATGATCGTCATTCATTTGTTTTTTTTCTTCTGTTTTTTTCTGTTTGCGTCACTCATTTTACAAAATGGAAAACTTAAAATATCGCATTATTTACGAGTACGAGTTCCGCCGTGGCACTAGTGCTGCGGAAACAACTCGAAGGGTGAATGATGTGTATGGCGGTCGTGTTGCAAAAGAAAACACAGTTCGTTTTTGGTTCCAACGTTTTCGTTCTGGAAATTTTGACCTGCAGAACAAGCCCCGTGGACGGCCTGAGACTCAAGTTGATAATGAAGAGTTGAAGGCTATTGTGGAAGCGGATCCATCGCAAACCACGTCCGAGTTAGCTGCAGGCTGCGATGTTAGTGATAAAACTGTTTTAATTCACTTGAAGCAAATTGGGAAGATTAAAAAGCTTGAAAGGTTGTGGCTCACGAATTGACTGAAGCAAACCGGCAAACGCGCGTCGACTGCTGCGTTACATTACTAAACCGGCACAATAATGAAGGTATTTTAAACCGAATCATTACCTGTGATGAAAAATGGGTTCTTTACGATAATCGGAAGCGCTCAGCGCAATGGTTGGATCCTGGCCAGCCAGCCAAATCCTGCCCCAAGCGAAAATTAACCCCAAAAAAGTTACTTGTAAGCGTTTGGTGGACTAGTGCCGGTATTGTTCATTACAGTTTTCTCAAATCTGGCCAGACTATTACGGCTGATGTCTATTGTCAGCAATTGCAAACCATGATGGAAAAGCTAGCGGCTAAACAACCTAGGCTGGTCAATCGCTCCACGCCACTGCTGCTTCACGACAACGCTAGACCACACACTGCGCAACAGACGGCTACTAAATTAGAAGAGCTTCAATTTGAAAGTCTAAGACATCCTCCGTACTCCCCGGACCTTGCTCCAACAGATTACCATTTTTTTCGAAATTTGGATAACTTCTTGCAAGGGAAAAAATTCAACTCCGATGGGGCAGTCCAAATCGCCTTCAAAGATTTTATTGATTCCCGTCCGACTGGTTTTTTTAGTAAAGGGATCAATGAACTACCTATAAGATGGCAAAAGTGCATAGAAAATAATGGTTCATACTTTGATTAATTAAATATATTATATTAAAAAATATTCGACTTTTTGTTCCTCCCATACAAAACGCCAATTTCATATGTAAGGACCTAATATATATCTATGGACCGTAGATTAAGTTAATTAAGATCTTTAACTGTTCGAAGTTGTCTGAAATAAATGATTTATTATTATTATTATTACATTAAGTACTTTGTTTGGTGGATAAAAATTGTTTTTTTTATCCACCTAACAATGAACTATTCAAAACCAAGCAAGGCTTTGAAAATAACATACCTATGCCAATAAGCTACATAACTACTTATCCTGCCTTACCTAAGTGCCAACTCAGCAGGTGCAGAAGTTATTGACTGAACTCGTGTGAAAAATCACTTAATTTAACCCGTGAATCTGGCTACATTCCAAATAAAGACAGCCGGGCGACGTTTTATCGAATGCCGGCGAAATTGCAGAGCCCAACACTCTGTAGAGGTGGATAGGTACATACTGTCCAACCAATAGTCCTACCTCATAATAGTCCATTCCATACACATACCTAATTTATGGTGACTGTAGTGTAGTTTGTAGGTACTTCTAACTGCTACAGCAAATTCCATTCCATAATTTTACTTTTCTGGTGATTTCTGGCATCAGTTTTTTTAATGTTGGTTTAATTACAATCGACAGCCTCTCCATCACCTCACGTACCTTACCTACTTCATCAAGGTAAGTAGGTATAATAATAGTCAGCTATCCATGGCGTGCAAGGCCTTCCGAGGTAAAATAGACGCCCCCGAACTGAGTGATATGTTGTGTCGCTTTTACGTTCCCGATAACTACCGTCGTCGGGGCCGATAGCAAAAGTTGACGTGCCGCCGTCCTCCACGGCGGCGCGCTCCGCGTCACCTATCCCACGCATCCTCACCGCACTTAACTCTCTCCTGAACGATAGCCCTGAAATCGACTTATTTGTGCGGATTGAAAAGGTTATATTCTTAATAATTAAACACTGACACGGAAATAAAGTGATATTTTGATTCAGTCGCTTCGGTATTTAGGCTAAAGTAAAGAAGCGACGAGGAAACCTTCAGCATGTTAGTTGTTATTTTTAGAGTTGGTAGCAAATCCCGTCCCAAGCTTTTTTATCCTCTAGACTAGAATCTAGATAATCTGATATTTTATAGTAAGCCTTTTTGCACAAAAAGGTTTTGACAATTTATTTGAATTTATTTACTGATAATTTTTGCAACTCACTAGGAGTTTTGTTGTAGAAGCGTATACTATAAACATTGCCCTATGAAACAAACATTAGGCCCGTCGTCCGTCCCAGAACAATGTAGTTTCTTTACACCTCCGTAAATCCTTAACTCATTAAGTATTTACATGAATTTACCATACGAGTTATGTACGAGTAAGTACGCAGAAGTCCGCTTCGGCATCGGCTTCCGTTGGTTGGACTTACTAACTTTACTCACGTCCGTACATAAATATGTTGGTACGCGTATAAAATGCCAGATCGAAGGTATAGGAAGGAAGGGTTGTGTGTATTGTAGGCAGATATTATGAAATGAAATTGCCGATTTATACAGAAAAATTGATATGGTTTTTTTTTATAATTAACTTCTTTATTCAATCAAATCATTTATTCATTTGCAATTCCTCATTCATCCATCATTTATGCCTTTGCGATAGAACTCTGGTGATCTAAATTCGACAAACTGTGTGAAAGTATTTTGTACTGCCTCCTGGGAAGAAAACTTTTTATCACGTAGAAAATTGTCCAAATCACGAAAAAAATGGTAGTCCGTTGGAGCAAGGTCTAGCGAATACGGAGGGTGAAGAATGGTTTCTAATTGCATTTCCTGTAGAGTTAAAACGGTTTCTCGTGCTGTATGAGGTCTCGCGTTATCATGGAGCAATAATGGTAAAGATCGATTCATGAGTCGGGGCTGTTTCACTGCTAGTTTTGCTATCGTTAAATATAGGCATAACAACAAACGTGAATTCGATTATGTGTACGCTACCATCACGAACAAGAGACGGTATGTTTACGTTTTTGCTGTTTTCTAAATGCAGTCAACCTTGATCGATGCCATCAAAAACGGCATCGATCAGACGATCAAGGTATCCGCCGCCGTTTAGCGCCGTGGAAGCAGCGGCGCATACATGATCGAAGTTTGATGGCTAAAGATTTTCTGCATGAGCCAAAAGGGTCGAGCGCGTAACAATACCACAACAGTCAGAAAAGAAGTTAAGTCACCGTCATGCTGCTTCTGTCAACTCAACTGTTATTTGTCAGTGTCAGGCAGTCAAGTCACTCATTCATCATCATCATGGCGTAAATTTCATGTAATGTGGAAGAAATCAGAAAAATTCTGACGAAAAATTAACATACTTTGGAAAATAATGATGGCTAGCCGAGGAGAAAGAGGTGTAGGGCGGGTGTTGGAAAAATTAGAAGCCTCCGTCAACTCTGGACAATATTATGAGGCCCACCAGATGTATAGGACGTTGTATTTCAGGCATGTTTGTTATTCCACATAATCAGTGAAAAGTGCAATGCAAGTAGTGAACCAACATCATGTAAATGTTAGATGTATCATTTCAGGTATCTGAGTCAAAAAAAGTATGCAGACCTATTAGTTTTACTAAACAAAGGTGCTAACTTGCTACTCCAGCATGATCAACAAGGAAGTGGCGCTGATCTGGCCAAACTACTCATAGATGTTTTGACTAAATCCGAGACCAAACCATGTACAGAATGGATTGAGAAACTAGGGACGCTATTTGGACTGATGAGTGCTAGTATACCTGAGAGAGAAGCCTTCCTTACTAATGCTGTTAAGTGGTCAATGGATAATGATAAAAAAGGACACCCATTGCTTCATCAGGTAAGTGTACAAAAGTATGAAGCTTGATCAACAAGAATGTATAAGAGCCAACTGTAGGACTTGCTATTCATTGAATTGGCTAACCAAAATCCATATAAAAATATAACCTCTGTATTTCCAATCCTTACAAAACAAAAATAATATTACATAAGTAAATTAGTTTTCTTGGGCTGGCACCCCATTTTGGGTACAGGCCTCCTCAAGCATATACCAAACTTCTCTGTTCTTAGCTTTAGCTAAGGAAACAATGGTCTGATGATACAGCAGGCAGGCAATGCGCAACTAAAACAATCCATAATCATGATTAATTAGCTATTGCTGGATATAACACAGTCTCATTTACATATCTCTGCTTTATGTTTAGCTGATTATTGTCATAATTTCTAACTATTGTATTTATTACAGAGAATTGCAGAAGTTTATTGGAGAGAAAAAAACTACACTGTAGCCCATAAACACTTCCTGCATTCAAGTAATGGAGCTGCATATGCAAGCATGCTCATTGAGCTCCACACAACTAAAGGATTGAAGTCTGAGATTGACTTATTCATTGCACAAGCTGTATTTCAATTTCTTTGCCTAAGAAATGTAAAGATGGCCTCAGATACTTTTGATAAATACACAGAGACACATCCCACTATAATGAATGATAAAGGACCACCATACCTTTTGCCACTATTGAACTTTCTCTGGTTTCTATTACGGGCAGTTGAACAGTGAGTATCTAGAATCATGACGATACTTGGATTGCTTTACAACTACAGAAAAGAAGCAAAAGTTCTATTAATTACAATGCAAATAATATCATGATTCAAATGTAGTCTGGTCTCTAATATTTATTTTTCTTCTTTTTCAGGAAGCATACAAACCAGTTCAAAGTTTTAAGGACTTGGTATGCAATTAGTTTAAATAGAGACCCCAACTATTCCGGGTACTTAGATAACATTGGCCGTATATGGTTTGGCATCCAAGTGAAACCAGCGATGAGAAGTCGCAACTCATTGTTTGGTGGCCTTATAAAGTCTATTATTGGTGATGATGATAGTTCAGATGAAGAAGGTGGGACAACTAGTGCACCCTCTGCATTAGAATTAGATTAAAATAGCCTTTACTATCTGTACTCTATTTTTCAATGCATTCAAGTCAATCAACCATTCATAAAAGTCTACGGTACATAAATGTTATGTCTTTTACTTAAACACATGTACATAGCAGTGTTTTGTCATTAATAAATCAGCCTTTTGTATTGTTGATGTGTTGTTTAAGAATCATAGATTTTAAATGACTAAGAAATACCGATAACATCCCAATATAATTTTTTTATCAATTTATTACATCAATATTACAACAATTACAATATAAAAAGGAATTTAAGAATTTTTCTGTTTGCATAGGTAAGTTATAATAAACATTCTCAAAGGCAATAATTCAACTTATTTTGTAAGTAGCCCTAAGGTGTGTACCTAGTGTATGTACATAAAATCTTTATTTAGCATGGCTTAGGTATAACATTTAGAATATTTTAATGCTCCGGAGGACCACAAAATCCAGAGAAAGATTTTTAAACATAATTTTCGTTAAGGTAAACAAACTGGTTCTCAACAATGCAATTTACAAGTAATATATAGATTAAAATTATTTTTGGGGTTGATGGCTTTTGTTTATTTGTTTCATGTATAATTTATGTAGTTAGGTGCTTTGGTACAAATGTATTATTATTTCAAAGAATGCAATTATTAACATGCCAATTCATGTTTCACTACAAATTTTATTTTCAGAAATGTTAATCAAGAAAGAAAAGAATTGTAAAATAATTAACCATTTAATAAAATCTTTTTATTCAATTCCCCTCAAGATCTAATGAAACATGCCAGAATTATTAAACAGATGTTAAAGTTGACCATTTTACATAGGCACCTTCCGGGTCTCCCTGAATGAATGGTTTAGTAAACCAATGAGATGCCAGATGAGTCTGTTGGAATGGCAAAGGCTGTATGGGTTGGGTATAGGTTGGTAGTTATTTATTGCACTTAAAATAAATGGCTGTGCACTTGGTGGGCAGCTGGAATGGATTTTCCAGTTAAAAATTCGTTATTGGTGGTTGCTGAAAAGTTTTAGCGAGAAACAGGACTGGTCCTACGTATGAAACGTACATAAATGACGAATTATGAGATGTGCAGAGCTATTCAGACTGCTACCGAGTCATCGACACGGCACCTGACACAGATTCGCGCGAAATTCAAATATTTCAGCAGTTTTTAAAATTTTCTGCGTTCTGCAAGGAACTAAACTATCAGAAAAGTAGTTTTCCACAAATCGTAGACCATTTTCTATGAACCCATGCTACATTAAAGTATGATATAATTTAGCATATGGTAATATGTTAGTTTTTAGTAATAAAGATCTTTTATTATTAATTGCTTCAAAAGTAGCACTAAGTCGAAAATTGTTAAAACATGGGTTCATAGAAAATGTGTTTTCCTTTATGGAAAACGACTTTTCTGGTAGTTTAATTTTATGCAGAATACAGAAAATATTATAAACCGCTAAAATATTTGAATTTCGCGCGAATTTGTCAGATTCCGTGTCGATGACTCGGTAGCGGGGAGTCTGAATTACCCTGCTGGATCCTTGAATTTGTATGAAAACAGATAGCCTAGAGACACGCTAAAGGCGCGTATTGAAAGGCTACACGACGTAACGTGTCGACGACACCCCATGTGCGCATGTGCATTTCGCCGCGTCGCTCGTCTGGTGTTTTAGACACCCGATTCTAGAAAACGAATATAATTTGATGCAACACGCATCGCATTTCGTCGGGTGGCGTGGCATTACAATATGTTTGGAGCTCTTTATACTATCCATAATTTACGTCACACGGATTTCATGATTTTAGGACCCCTCCCCCGTCTTTGTCACAGCTGGTCACATTTGTGATACCACCCCCTCAAATTTTATAGGTTAGGTTATTACATCTCGATGGTTATTACCTACTTATTACTAATTATTTGGTTCCTTGAACCAGTTCTTTCATAAGTTGTGTAGTTTTCTTGTAAATAAGCAATAACTTGATTTTTGCGCTTATTGCTGCCACCGCCGCGCCGTTCCAAAAACGTAAGCTCTGTCCCGCTCCTATGAACACGAAATCCTATGCCTATCCTTTTCACAAAATGGCGTGCATTGCGCCCTCTTAAAGCGTACCTATTTGATTGCAGTGTGCTAAACCCCTTGATTCGGTTGGTGTACCGTTTATCGAAGGCTTTTATCAATGACTGAGTGACGCATGCCCGGTGAATTCTTCCAGAGCTTGGACGATTCCTCGTAGCAGGAATCTAAGAGGGTTCTTTGAGCCAGGCTTTTAGGTACCTATGCCACGGAACGGCTCGGGGCCCAGCTGAATGCCCTTGGCCCCGGAACGCGCGTGTTCGTCGGCACACTCATTGTCATCATCATCTTAGTACGACTTTGTTGTTCGAGCCCTGCGCGTTTAGGCGTGACAGACAGTCCTCGACTAACCTGGGCGTGATTACCTTCGAATCCAGTAGGTACCTAACTCATGTGTGCGTCTTAGAAATAAAAAATAGATGATCGAGAATCTTACATACCTAATGTCTTTAAGGTTTTCTTCAAAATCTACTGATTTTGTACTCGACTGTCTACTGATTTAGTCAAATTAGATCTTGCAACACTGTTCTAACAAAAAAAGAATGAATGAAATAGGACGACACGCATTAATGAATTTACCTACAACTAAGCATTTTGACTTTCATCCCCTATCCAAAGGAAACTGTAACTACTGAATTACGGGACAAAAAGTATTCTATGTCCTTTCTCGTAGTATCATGCCAAGTTTCATATTAAATCATCTAGTAGTTTCGGCGTGATGCGCGGCCAAAGAATTTGAATTTCATCCCCTCTCTCAGGGGAACCGCACTGAATTCCGAGATAAAAAGTATCCTATGTCCTTCTTCGTAGTATGAACTCAAATCGTACCAAGTTTCATTTGAATTCATTCAGTAGTTTGGGCGTGATGCGCGGCCATGATACAGACAGCCAGACAAAAATGAAAAAAAATAGTTTTGGCTTCAGTATCTACATATCGATAATATTGAACCCAATAATTTTTTTTCCAAAATATCTTTAATGTAGAGAATTGGACCTGTTACAGTTTTTTATAAGATTATAATTATATACATATGTATAGATTAGTGTGCGTGCATCGGCATTTTGTTAACATTCAAATACAATGCCACAGTTTTTGGTGCAAACGTTATACCTACATCTTTGCAAGAAATAATTAAATTAAGACTGCAGTTCCAAAATTTGTTTCGGTTCAATTAAAAATATGAATAAGAAATCTTTTTCATATATTATTTATAAAATGTTACCTTGTACATACCTAAATAAAATATATTTTGAAATGTGACGTCACGAAAGTTATGACCTTATGTATGACCCACCCACGTCACACTTATGAATGACCCTCTCCCCCTCTTAAGCCTAAGGTGTAACGTAATTTATAGATGGCCCCTTAACATACACGACGCCATCCGACTTTGTACATTGCGTCGCGAAGGTAACGTTGCGTGGCGTGGGCTCAGTCTGAAACATCAAACATCAAATGCCCTAACTTGCATTCTTTACTAAATTAAAATAATAATTAATGGTTGGGATTTCTTAAAAACTATTATCACAATCAATAAATAGATGTTATAGTGATTAAATTTAGCAACATTCTGTAGCACTTTGACACGAGGCCAAGTAGCCTTGATGGCATCATGTGAAATTATTTTGTGGTGTTGTGGTCAATGCGTTGCACATTCGAGTTAACTGACAACAACATAATTAAATTACATAGGTAGTTTCATGGCATGATGCATTAACCATCTCTTAATAAATTAAAAAAGAATATACCTGAAAATATCTAATTTTTTTATTATTATTTTAGTGCGTAAGCTACGCTAACACTGCTAGCACTGGGTTAATTTATAAGAAATCAAATAATATCCCAAAATTTTTTTGTCTTCGACGGGACTTGAACCCGCATCTTTCCCTCAGAGTACGGGAAGGTGCTAAGCTACTACACCACGAGGTCAAGTGATGTAGAAGACGAAAAACCGCTATAGTCCGATGAATGCCCTAAAGTTTTCCCGTACTGAGGGAAAGATGCGGGTTCAAGTCCCGTCTAACACAAAAAGTTTTTGGGATATTATTTGATTTCTTATACTCTGAATGTTTATAAATCTTTCAAAGCAAGACAAGTTATTTCCTTACTAAAATTAGCATATGTAAATGTTCTTTTACTAAGGTCAAGTTTTAGATTACGGTTATTTAAATCAAGTGCTTGTCTCACAATAAAACGATTGAACTCTATCACATTAGGATGATTTAAAAACTCCTCTACATCCATCCATCTACATGCTGCTATTTCTTTTTCAGATTTATGAATTGTATCTGATTTAGCTCTGAGCAATACTACAACATAGATATCAGAATTACCAAACATGGCCTTATGCGTATGCCTAAGAGTTACCAAACATTCAAACTCAGCATCAATACCGGTTTCTTCTTTTATTTCCCTTACTGCTGCATCTTTAATATCTTCACCTGAAATAAGTATTTGGAGATGTTTTCAATAATGTAAAATGCTTAAGATCTTTGCCCTGCAGTGGGCAAAGGCATCACTTCTACTCTCCAGGCTAAAATAATAAAAAACAAGATCCGTCAAGAGCGAGTACCTAAAAAGAGTAGTACTTACATTTCAGATGGATTTGCTCTGCAAACTTCGTAAATAAAAAATATCAATCTATATAGTGTATTGTATTAAGTATATCAGTTATCTAGTACCAATAACTCAAGCTCTGCTTGGTTTGGGGCAAAATGATGTTGTGTGAATCATCCAGCATTATAATTATTAAATTATATATTCAAAAAGTATGTAACCTACAGAAATATCAAAAACTGTTTTTAGATGTACGAACCGATGCCTTTTATTTGATACCCCACTGGGTAAGGTAGCCCCCCTTTTGAAAATAATTCTCCCTTCTTTGACTATTTTTCAAATAGTAATTTTTGAAATACTTGAAGATTTCTCTATATATTTCCGGTAAAATATTTATCTACAAGATCTTTAGAGAGAATAAGATGCATTTCTACAAACGCTACGTACATTTCAGATGGATCGCTCCGCAAACTTCGGAGATAGGGGCAGAAAACGGACAATATTTCGACTTTTTTTTAAATATTTCAAAAAGTATGAGACCCACAAATATTTTTAAAAACTTTTTGAAATGTACAACTTTCTTTTACAATGACAACCTTTCTTATGATATCACACTTGACCTTGTAGGTCTCTTAAAATTTCAACATTACAATTTGTCCTGAAATTTTTTTTTTAAATCTGTACAGATGCACCAAATGTATTATTATTTTAAATTTCAAGTTAATAGCTGCGATAGTTGCTAAGGTAATTAATAGGGAATAAAGGACAGACAGAGTGAGATCTTAAGGGTTTCAAACTCAATCTCTAAACCCTAAAAATGCTATGAAATCAGAGTTGCATTGCAATGCGCATTTTGGAGAATGTTGCTAAAAAAATAATATTAAGCATAGGCACCTCTTTCAACATATCCTCCAGGTAGTTTCCAATGGTCTACCTCAGTATGTTTTTCAGTCACTACCAAGAGTTGTTTGTTATCGTTGAGAACAATGCCCCCAACACCAAGGTTAGTGTGGCAGGCAGGAGGCAGGTTTGCAGTACAACTTTCTGGGAGCCATTTGTACATCATTACAAAATCATCTCTTGAATGGTGAAAGTTGAATCCATCCTGAAACATACATTTTTATAAGGTAAAATAAAAGGGCAGCATTTTGTTTACACAGGCATTTACATTACACATCTAAAACAGAATCTTATTTAAAAATAAATCTTAGAGAAACTAGTTTCAGTAAATGTGAAAATTGAGTTCTTCCCACTAATTTTTACAATGCCTACCTTTGCTAGCAAAGGCACCCAAGCTGCATCTTGGATTCTGATTTTAAACCAAATGCACCTTTTGTTTTCATTTTTCCATTTCTGCATTGACTCTGAAAATAATAATATTAGTAAGGAAAGATGATAACTTAAACATAGATGGACAATGAGGCAGGTTACTAAGCTCACCAGCTAAACGGATTGCAAACAACTCAACATCGCATGTTTCTTCTTTGGAGTCTACAGTGACACCAGTGTATCTGTCTGGGGAGCCTTGAAATGTGGATTCCATTATGCTAGAATTAACAAACTTTATGGACATTAATAGACAAATCAATTGTTGAGAATATTGCCACCAACCAACACTGGTAGATTCATATTTATATCATCTACATGCAATTAGAGTCTTATCTCTAATTGCGTAAATAGAGATAAGACCATGAAACATTAATCAGCAAAATAGATTATGGGACACCTCTTTGGATCTTTTTGCATATTACTTGAGTAATAGGGTACAAAGAGTGGACACTAATGGGAAATGGTCTTCGGGGTCTCCAGTTACAATGGGTGTGCCTCAGGGTGCTTTAATCTCAAAAGTAGTACCTACATTGGTTTATTGTCAATAATCTTTATCGAAACCAAAACGAAATGTATAAGATTTATTCAACCTAATGTTAAACAAGTTAAGGCTGATGTAAACGAAAAACGTTAAAAATTGTAAACAGGACCATATTCTTAGGAACCTTAGACAGTAAACTTCAATGGGCCCACACTTAGATAAGCTATCGAAGAGAGAAAAAATCCGTACTTTGATAGTCATAGACACGATGTAATATGTATTTTGTTAGTAATCAATCACATGTGTAGGTACTCTACTACCTACACAGATAATATTTAAATAAAAAGCCCAGATGCCCTCATAGTTAAATCTTGCTTGTTAAGCAAAGGAATTACAATAGTCTATGAGGTGAAGGTTAAATGGTAAGGTTTATAGAAAAAAAGCAAGCACCTACCTGAAGGTTTGGCCTCGAAATAAACGAACTTCTTTTCTATTAAAATTCAGTCAGGAAACCAAAATTTAGTCTTTTTACACCGGATTTTACATCACAAAATGCAAAACAAACTTACGTTGTTTTGACGTTTGACGGACTATGTACTTAACTTCTTGTTTTATGGCGCCGCTTGCTTTTCGCTACGACTCTGCCAGTGTCTGAGTTGGAGTGTCATAATCATAACATAAAGATGCGAAGCTTGCTAACACATGAACCTCTAGCTAACCTGGACTGTGCAGTGCTTCATAAAAACGAACCAAGTGAGAGGTCCCAAAATAGCAATGCATCTCTTTCTAGTAGGATATCCATACATCAGTATGTACTTCTTATAAATTCTAAAGAAACAGTCATGCGTTTGTTAAAAAAATATCTTTTCACATATAACGCCTCAGATTTTAAATATCTATAATTTTGTATGTACCTACCTAGTGATTCTTCATTATGTAAGGAAGCCTTTTCATTGCCATCATCTGCAATGTAAAAACACAAAATGGACACGGGTCATCGCTGTCCTACCGGGGTGTGGTGTAGTCGCTTGCAGCTGACGAAATACTACTAATATGACATCACTAGTTATAATTCTAGCATTTACCAGCACTTTTACAGTCAGAAATAGCACACATGTTGACTTGTAACATAAAAAAATATATCACAATATTAGAATTAAAATTAACTATTTACGTATATTATAACGAAAATAAGATTTCTCCCAAACATTACTAAAGATAATTTGATTTTGCTTTGGCAACGTGCCAGATAAATAAGCCTTAGCCGCATGGAATTACAGGGTACGTTTAGATGAATGAGAAATATGTTAGTGCGCGATCCAGTTTACTTATAGATTCATGGGCTAACAATGGTTTCCACAAATTGGTGTTCACCTGCTGTTAACGGTGGACACCTATAAAATCCCGGTAGATACTGGAGTTTATAATGCTGTTTAAAAATTTCGACATCACAATTTGTACTAAAATTATTATAGAACAATTTTCAATTCCTTTAATTTTTTTTCTTTTTATTGTATTGGTATTTTAAATTTCAAGTTGTTAGTGGTAGTTGCTGAGATATTCAAGAGTGAAAATCGGGTTACTACCGCTTTTTTCTGGTAGCCAAATGGTGGGTACCGGTCATCGAGTTAGAATCCTTAGAGTCCCAAACACAGAAATAAAATGTCCGCGCCAAAACTCACGCTACGCTCTGTTCAGAGTTTTTGTTTAGTTGTAAGGCAACCGCAGTCCTCATACAACGTCCGCGATGACAAAGTGTTCGGTGGTTTCCTGCCAAATGACAGCAGATAAGTGCGAAAAAAGGATGGTATTTTAGGTAAGTATCATAACAAATTTATGTATCCACAGTGCGTATTTCCATTTTATTTCAATAATTTTTAATTTTCTTAGCAAAATAAAAAGCTACCAGCTTGACCTTAGCGCCTCGTAGGCGTATCTCTTTCACACGTTAAACAAATACGTAAGAGTAAAAGAGACACAAAGCCTCGCGTGACTTGTGAGCCTTGTCACGCGCACATTGTGTTCGAACGACAAAACTATGGAGTGGATTGATACTAAATATTTTTACATATTTTAAATGAATTATACATAATAATATAACCATGTTGTTAAATGCTTTATTTTTTACTTTTTCCGAACAAATAATAGATGAGTCGATAGCGTTTTATTATTTTAAAGTGTAAATTACAATATTTTATATGCTTTGTTTTTAGTTTTCCTCGAAACCCCTGCTCTAAGGTGTTCTGAATGGACACTCATAATAGCAAAAGCCCGAAATTATTTACACTACAAGCCATGTAAATGGTCGGTTGTTTGCTCCAATCACTATTAATTAATTAATTAATTCTTTATTGCACTAGATAAAACATACATAAAAAAAACATAAAACTAGAGAAGGAATTGCAAAGGCGAGCTTAACCCTAAAAACAGTTCTCTTCCAGCAAACCTTATTGGGAGAGAGAGAGACACGGTTATGTGGGTATCTACGAGTGCACAAAATTTATACAGGAAAAGAAAGTGGTTTAATCCTTAACTACATGATTAATAGACTACTACATATTATTACTACAAATTATATGATACCTATTTCAATATATAAAATACAATAGGTACCTATGTTCCTAATCATACAATAATTATATACATTTGTAATAATATAATAAATACATAGAATACAACAGAGTCATAAAGATAGGTAATGCTCTTTGACTTTACGCTTGAAGGTGAAGAGTGACGGGCTAACACAAATATCGTGTGGGAGAGAATTCCATAACCTAACCGACTCGACGGTAAAGGAGCCACCGTAACGGCTGGATGAGTGAGCAGGGAATATAAGAATAAGGGACAAAGATGTTCTGCAGGGTCTATCACGAGGGTAAAGGAACTCAAAACGCTCACGAAGGTAAGAAGGAGAAAGGGGATTGTTCAGAATGTTATAAAGAAGCGAGAGAACGTGTAGATCACGCCGGCGACGAATTGGAAGCCATTTTAACTGAGCTCTGAACATTGAGACGTTATCATATTTACGCAAACCGAAAATAAACCGGATGCACAGATTTTGAAGACGTTCTAGTTTGTTGAGGATTTCCTCCGTGGCGTCGAGGAAACAAGAGTCAGCATAATCTAATAAGGGAAGAAGGAGTGATTGCGCTAAAGTGATTTTGGTTTGCAGTGGAAGAAAATTCTGAAATCTCTTGAGAGAGTGAAACGAATAGTGAACTCTCTGGCTGATTCCGTTGACGTGCTTTTGCCAGGATAACAACGGGTCAAAGATGACACCCAAGTTCTTGGCAGAAGCAGAGTAGCTGATAGGACAGTCATTGAAGAATAGAGGGGGAATTGGTGATTGTCGAACTTTGTTCAGCATGAAAGGGCTGCCGCAGATTAGAGCTTGAGACTTCGATGGGTTGACCAGAAGGCCAAAAGCCTTTGCCCATGCGTGAATATTTTCCAGGTCAGAGTTAATCGACACCAAAGGATATTTCATCGGCCTTGAAATGATAATATATTTGCAGGTCGTCAGCATACAGGTGATACTTAGAGGAAATGACAAGAGTGATAGCGTTAATGAAGATGGAGAAGAATAGTGGTGAAAGAATACCTCCCTGCGGGACGCCCGCAGTTATGTCACACCAATCCGAGTAGGACTCGTCAAAGCGGACACACTGCGACCGGCCCGAGAGATATGAATTGAACCAGGAGATTGCTGAGGGTGAGACGTTGAGAGAGGAAAGAAAAGAATCATCACTTTAACACTATACTACACTACTATTTATCACTACACTATAAGACATTGTTAACATTGTGAACTTAAGTTGAATCCACAAAAAAATATTTCTGCAGTTCTGAAGTCATTCATAGGTAAAACAGTTATGAAAGATATAATTATATTTGAATTTTCAAACCATAGAACCATTTTAATGACAGCAGTCATTGAACGGTACATAAACATTAGATTTCATTACATTGCAAAGAAATGTACCTACAGAAAAAACAATAATAAAAGTAAAAGGCAACATTACAATAAATTAACATTGTTTTAAGGTAGGTAATTAAGTTATTCGTCAGAATCAAAAATCAAAAACTCTTTATTTCCATAAATATTTACAATAAATGTACACTTAGAAAATTCATCCATTACATACACTGACCCGGAAATAATGTGATATTTTTTTATTTCTGTCGCTTCGGTATGTAGACTAAACTAAAGAAGCGACGAAGAAACCCTTAGCCTGTTAGTTTTTTTTTCGAATTGGAGCAAAACCCGTCTGTAGGCTAAAAATAGTTCCTAATAAAACTCTCGTACGTAATACTATTAATTTTGTTTTATTTTAAATTATTTGCGCCCCGCGGGATCACCCGTGTTTTCCGGTATAAACAGTAGGTAGCATAAGTGTTAATCCAAGGTATAAGCTATCTGCATATAATTGTGACTAGCTGACCCGCCCCGGCTCCTCCTGGCTAAATAACATAATTAAAGCCTATGTCCATCCTGAAACCTAGATGTCCATTCTAAATATTGGTGAAATAATTTTTGAAAGCAGATGTTTAGTTCCGGAGGTAGGTACATTATAAACTCACGTTTCACAAATATATAGTACAAATAGCGTCTCCATTCGCCCTGTTCCCTGTTCGTACGCATGGCCTTCGGTCATCTTCGGTATGTCTTCGATGCAATATTATGACATTGCGTACAAACGACATTGAACATGATAAATTAATAAATTAATTCATATTAATTCGCGTAAATATCATTGTGAACTATATAATAACAGATGAAATGTGTGTGTGGTGAAATGTGTAATATTATGACATTTTAGAGTGCTGTCAGTTAAAGATTGGGACTTTATAGAATTCTACCTCAATGGTACCGGTGGATATTGGTAGACACCGGTATCTACCCGCTGCTTTACATCTATAGTCATAAACTTCGAAGACAGATTATGATCTGATCAGTTTTATGCTCCAAAATGATTAATTTTGCATTAAATTGATTTTGCTACAGCAAACGGACAATACAACTGGAAGAATATAGATGAATGAAGATTATAGGACTGATGAGTGTACTTCACTTGACATTTAACTTCAACTTATGATATATGGCTCTGCATTTGATTCCAATGTTCGTTTCAGATTGTGCATACCTATATGAACGAAAATATAGATGTAAAGCAGCGGGTAGACACCGCGGTGTCCACCAATAGTTAAACATGTTTTATAGGTACTAATTATTTTGTGACACTGGTCACATTCTGAGGAATGCTGGGCACCGCACCTCAAGGTGCATCGTACTGCACATTGGGTTTATAAATGTCATTCGTTTCCCGTCCTACTTCCGTTCTGGAATCGAATGTTCTTTCTCTAGCAGCGCCGCGCCGCCGCCGCCGCCGTTATTGTTTTTGCTGTTCTGTTTATTTGTTGATGTTATTTGTTACTCGTTAAAGTTATCTTGTTGTGTTTGTTTGGTTCTGTTGTTATTATCTGGTTGTGTTTGTGTTGTTTTGTAATGGAGCTTGAACCGACGGTTGCGCCCCCGGGGCCGGTGCCTGGTCCGTCGTCCATGACATTGGAAACAAACGACAGTGACTCTGTCACCACGGGCACCACCCAAAAAGTAAGCTTTAACCAATAAGTTCAACAGAAAAAGTGATGGGGATGTGATGAATGTGTACTTACAAACAAACGTACTGCGGGTGCGGTACCTTACTCCTGGCCTAGAGGCGAATATTGGTCACTGGTAGCCTGTGTAAACAAAACAGTTATGAAAGTCAAGAACTATAATTTATTTTTATATATTTTAAAGTGATCCATAGTAAAACAAGGTGTTGTTCCACTGTTTTGTCACTTTGACAGTGACAATTCTTTGTTTACATTATTTGCAGGAAGGAATACAGGAGACAGAGTGTAGCGTAAAAATAAATATTCTTGTTTCTCTAGTTCCTATTTCAGCTTCACGCACCCGTCATTAGCAATCAGCATTCAGCAGAGGCCAATGTGAGGTGTATGTAAGTAGCGCTCATCCATAAATCTGAAACAGTGGTTGGTTTATTTCGCTAGGCGCGAAGTATTTTTTCAGTATCCCTGTATAGTTTGTGGTTCTGTTTCTGATGCGGTTTGCTAGAGCTGTGATAATGCCATTTGTGATGAATGAATACTCGTCAGAAGTACAAACACTGTAGCGTACCAAGAGAATATAATACCGTAGCGTACGTTGGTAGGTCTACCAGTTCACCCTGCTGAAATGTGACCTACTGCTAAAATGTGTAGACCAGTCTAAAATATTAACTTGTTTATCAACCTTTTTTGTTTATCCTATTATTCCAGGTTAGAAAAAGCATTGTGATAAGAAATGCCTGAGTGATTCAAATATGCTTTCACAAACAAAAAAAATATGGACCAGGTAAGAACCACACTACCAGATGAGAATGTAATAAAGTGTCTCTTAGAAGGAAATTGAAGGCTGTCTACCTTTCATTAGCCTTTAGGCATATTTATTGGATGCAGGACAGTGAGTGGGCCTGTGTCCAGTCAAGTTGATGGATGCCACACTTCTTTAAATACCTATAAATTTTGTAATTAATCCATTCTAGGCTACAAATAAATAATAAGACTTATTATTTATTTATACATATAAATAATAAGTCTTATTATTTATTTGAGTATAGACCGCGACTCGGCAAACATAGTGTAGGACACCCTCCGGCCAGGTGGGATGACAATCTGCGAAAGACTGCAGGCAGATGCTGGATGCGGCAAGCTGAAGACAGGGTGCTATGGCACTCATTGGGGGAGGCCTATGTCCAGCAGTGGACTAAAATAGGTTGATGATGATGATAATAATTTATTTATAGATTCTAAGTACAGCTTATGTGCACCTAATAGTCACACAGCATTATCTAGCCTCAAAAGCTTGTGTTATGAACTAGAAAGATACCTAGTTTTTGGTTAAATATACATAGTAAACATCCAGAACACCCGGAACAAACGTCTGCAGATCATACAAACATTTGTCCACAATTTTGGTGGGAATTGACTCGCAACCTCCTGTGTCTGCGTCGCAGGCGGACCTTCGCCCATCATACCACAGAGGTTGTCTAGTAATTGGTAGTAACATTGCTTTTTTATTTCCAGGTTTATTCCCCTATTTAAATATTCAAGCACAAGTGCACAGAGTACATTTACTGGCATTAAGGACATGTTTAATGGCATAACTGTTGATTCTTCGAAGGAAGCCTGTAGCCATGCTGCTTTTCCTTCCAAATTAGAAGGTATGTCGGCTACATTTGTGTGTAGGTACTATTTATATTCCTTTTAGTTTCGATGGTCATTAGGGGAGGCCTATGTGAAGCTGTGCACTAGTACATATAAGTTGATGATTATAAGATAAAGGTTTTTATTGGTTACTTTACTTACCTACTTTTTCTTTTGTATCATTCTGCATCACACTTATTAGATTTTTGTCAATCCTGTCTGAATTTATTCCTGCGCTATTTTTATAGTCAAATAAATGTTATCTTAAATTTGAAGTGAAACTCTATGGTTCTATTTTTTAATTTTTTATCTATTTAATAAGAATATACATAGGACTTAAACTAATAAAATTCCCATTGGTTTGACCCAAATGTTACATTCCTCGGGAAGTATATTACTATATTATGTATTATAAAATCTGTGCCTCGATTTTAATTTAAAAGGAAAGCAAGCTACCTACAATGTTTATCCTAGTGTAATTTTTTTTGTAATGAATAGTCAATACAGTCAAAACCGGATATAACAATATTGAAGGGACCACAGAACTTCGGATGTTATATACATACAATAGTTGTTATAAGCAATATTCACAAGTAGTCATATTAATAGTCTTAGTATGTTTAGAATTTTTACATTATGTATATAGTATGGGTATAAATTATGTTATGACTATTAACTTGTTTTCAAATAAAATGTCGAAAAACGAAATAAAAATGTTTATTCTGAAAAACTTGCAGTACCAATAGTACAGCTAGACTTCAATCAGTTTTAAAGAAATTGGTCATTTTGGTCTGTTTTTTTTTTAAGCTGAGTCTCATATGTATTTTGCATTTTACGTTTCATTCTCATCAAGATTGCTTGATTATCATCAGCATTAAACTCTTTGTTGAAAGCAACATATTTTTGGATAACTATTATAGCATTAATAGCCTCGCATAGTGTTGTTGGTTGAAACTGCTCTTGATGGTCTTCGTTTTCTTCGTCAGTGTTACGATTATTACTTTCAGCTTCTGCAAGAATCTCTTCCTCAGTAACTACGGCGCACAAGGCAACATTGTCATCTATTCCAATAAATTCCTCTATTTCAATCAATGGTTCTGTAGTAGTTGATCTGTGTAACTGAGCAGCCAATTGAGCTAGTGGTACGTTGTCATCTTCATCTGTAGGAGATTGTATCTTTCTCGCTAGCAGAATATCATCATCGTCCTCCTCTTGTGATTGAGAGAGATCTTTAAAACCTGCATGGCGAAAGTAATTAGCTACGGTGGTCTTTCTGACCTTTTCCCAAGCTTCCGATATCACTAGAATTGCACCTAGAACGCTAAGACTATCTTCGCCGTTTTCAATATTCTGAAGCATTTGTAGTACTTGAAGTTTTCTGTACTGTGTTTGTAAAGCTTTTATCAGTTCTTGGTCCATGGGTGATACAGAGGTGACATTGGGCGGTAAAACATAAGTTTTATAAATTTTAGATTGGGGACAGTTGTCTAATAGGAGAAGAATTTTGTTTGCTCCAGATTTCAATTCTGCATCCCAGTTACGCAGCCATTTTTCAAAAAGAAGCGATGTTATCCAGGATCTAGTGTTGTTTTCATATGTTACAGGCAACAAGTGTATATTCTTGAAGCAACGCGGTTTTTTTAACTTTTCCTATCACTAAAAGTTTTTTTTGCACGATCCAGTCATGTTCGCAGCAACCAATACTGTAATTCTGGTTTTAGACAACTTTCCACCCTTGCATTGCTGCTCACCTTTGAATTTAGGTGTTTTGTCAGGGGTTAAAATAAACAATCCGGTTTCATCCGCATTAAAGATTTCCTCTGGTTTGTATCCTTCGCACAGTGCAGGCCACTTGTGAGAGAGCGAGCCACTCGTCAATCACACCTTCAGGAACGCCAGCCGCTTCACCACAAACTTTTCCTGTTACAATATTATGACGAGCACGGAAACGTTGTACACTTGTACCCAAGACGACGAGCACTCGAAATTTTTCTTCCCTGTAAGACGAGCGAAGCCGTTGGCTTTTTGTTGCAGGATCGGACGACTTATTGGGACTTTGTTTGTCCTCTGATGTTTAAACCATGTTAATAAAGCCTCTTCCATAACTTTATGTTCAGATGTCCTCGATCGTTGAATTTTCAATGAATTGTTCTCGAAAAGTGCGTTTATTTTATCTCTATTCTTCCAAATCATACCATCAATATTGTAGAGTGTGAGACTCAACATCTCTTTGCAATTTCCGATGTTGTTATAGGCGGTATGTATACTTATCTGTTTATTAGGGATTCGGCCGGGACCCTGCCATTCGGTCTTAATAATAGATCCGTCGTTATAAACGATGTCGTTATATTCGGTTTCGACTGTATTTGCAAACTGTGTAGCATGCTCTATCTTTGGCCACATCTTCACTTTCTTAAGTGAGAGGGGTCAAAAGGGGTTGCGGGTCAAAAGCTATACGTACCATTTCCAATAAAAAAAATTGTTTGATAATGATAATGATTGTTCTTTATTGGCAAAGAAAATTACAATTCAATAATAAAAACAAATTAGAACTAGTATTTACAATATAAACAATTAAGCTAACTGCAGACTGTTGCAAACAATCTACAACTGATGCATAATAATGAATATCAATGATAATGAATAATATTTTAAAGTATTCATAAGTAAAGCTGGTTTCTTATAAGGTCTTTTCATTTTCCAGAATCTTTGAAAAAATGGACTCATAGTGGAAACAGGTGTATTTGGTTCAAAGTAAATATTAAGGATGCATCAATTGTTCCTGCCTTGGCACAGGTAGCGTGACTTGTCTGTTTTTTTTACGATTGAGGGTTGATTCTTACGAAAGCAAATGTATTGTAGATACTGTTATTTATCTACAATACATTTGCAACTGAACTTAAGTTTGGACTCAATAGCGTGAAGTATAGTAGTGAAGTATCTTTAAAAAATTTAAAACATCTTTGAACATTAAACTCATTGTTATTTTCAAAGATAAGTAAATTACTGTAGTTTTCAAATTCTAGTATGCACTTTGTTGAATCCAAATGGCACATGTCTTTGCTTCTTTGCCAAAAAGCGTCATGGTCGAATTGCATGATAGCCACATCACGAATTTCGCTATGTGGTATTTCTGTGTTTGTCACGACACAACGCTTCCAATTTTAAAAGAGCAATACCACGAATTTCGCGGTGTGGATGTTTACAGAAACCACAACGCGTTGTATGCTGTTTTTAGCTCAATGCGCGAATGTGCTCAGTAATATATATATTTTTTTTTTTTTTTGCCATTATGTCCATTCGGATGTCACAAAACGAACTAATTTGACTGCACTATACATTTTGAGATAAGAGGACTACACACCTATACTCACTCAGCTGTGGGTTTCGCCGGCTGGTTAGCTAGATAGATTGAATAAATAAATGTTCCAGACCCTTTCTGATCATCCAAAATAAAAAAAAGATGGCTTCATTTTTAGTGCTGTCAAATTAAATAAATAATGCTGGATAATCCACACAGCATCATCTAGCCCCAAAGAAAGCAGAGCTTGTGTTAGGGGTACTAGATGACTAATATACTTAATACAATACATTACATAGATAGATATTTTTTATTAATAGAAAATACCCAGAACACCCGCAACAAATATTTGCAGATTGTACAAACATTTGTCCCAAGGCGGGAATCGAACCCGCAACCTTCTGCGTCGCAGGCGGACCTTCGCCCGCCGCGCCACATGGGTCGTCTAAATTAGTTTAGGTTTTATGCCATCTAAATTGACGCCTTTGAATTTATAGTACGTACCTATCTTGAAATTAAAAATGCTCTTTAACAACTATTATAGTAATACATAAACTTGGTATCCTTAGAAAGGCTTTAATTTCCATCATGCCAGAGATGACTTCGTGATAATGTACAAATGGCTGCCGCAAGACTCTTCACCTAACTTACCGCCAGCATGCCACACGAATCTGGGCGTCGGGGCTATGGTCGTCAATGATAAGGGACAGATACTGGCCATTTCCGAGAAGAACTATGGATACCCACATTGGAAACTCCCTGGAGGCTATGTGGAGAAAGGTAAGTTAGTCTCTATGGCTTCCTGTACATTGACGCGGAGCGGGGCAGCGGCATTGGTTAATATTGATTTATGCAATTTATGTCTGAGTAAGCTTTCATAATATTGGCCTAACACAATCAAGCTGTTTTCTTTGTAAGTGTCTATAGGTACCTAGACCTACATAAGGACTTCTGTAAAGAGAACTTTCGTAAAATATATTTTACTCGATTTTAAATAGTAATTTCATGTTTTTGTGCAAACGATAGGATGGCCTCGCTGATAAATATACGGATTGCTTATTTTGTTTGACTATAGTAAGCTAAAACGCAAACCCTCCTAGCGACTTCTCGACGCCAAAGGAAATTTATAAATAACTAGCTGATGTCCGCGGCTTCGGACGTGCTTTTCAAGTAGCCTATGTGACATCAGTTCATTGACATCAGTTCAGCCGTTTAGGCGTAAAAAGGTTACAGACAGACAGAAAGTGTTACTTTCGAATTTATAATTCTATAAGTATGGATAATGCCCATGGTCGACCTGTAGAAATAGCAAGAAACATAGAGATTACTCTCGGCGTCGCTAATAATTGGTTTCCTTGTGTTTATGATTGTGAACAACATTATTACTTCGACACTATGCCTTGAAAGTCAGTGCATTGTTAACTGCACCATGCGTGAAGTTCAAAAACAACCATAACGTTCACACCGTTTAAACATAATGATGTACCTATTAGTAACGCTATGCTTAGTTACTTAAAATCTACTATATTTATATAGAAAATGTATTAATAAGGAAAGTATTTACTTTACGGCTAAGCGGCAGCTATACGACTTACTTTTTAACAGTTAAATTGCTACAGTAGGTACCTACCTCAACATTAACGATTTTGTTTAAGTTGTACAGTGCCTTTCATTTTTATGTTACCCCCTGATAGGTTCCAAGTCTCGTAATTGTATTAGTTTTGGTTTATCTAATCTTGTTTTTTTAAAACAGTTTGCAATTCTCATTTTACCGAAAGATTCTAGTATTTCTGTATAAATAGAAATTTACTTCCAAACTTACCGGGGGGTCGTGTCAACGAACGTTACTGCAAATTCTTCGTAAGTAGGTAGGTACAACCTAAACGCTTGAACGTCGGGCCAATGTTTCAAAACGAAAAGAAACCTTCAAATCAAAATGTCTTAAATTTTTTGTCCGGAAGAAGTGAAAAAGAAGATGTGTTGTCTAAAATCTAAGATATCTAATATACTAGATAACTATAATACTGTGTGATCAACATCACAAAGTTCATCCTTAGAATAGACTTTCATATGACGACCGATGTGGCGCGGCGGGCGAAGGTCCGCCTGCGACGCAGAAGGTTGCGGGTTCGATTCCCGCCTTGGGACAAATGTTTGTACGATCTGCAAATATTTGTTCCGGGTGTTCTGGGTATTTTCTATATATAATAAAAATATCTATCTATGTTATGTATTGTATTAAGTTTATCAGTCATCTAGTACCCATAACACAAGCTCTGCTTACTTTGGGGCTAGATGATGCTGTGTGGATTGTCCAGCATTATTATTATATTATTATTATTATTATATGTTAGATACTAGCTGCTGCCCGCGGCTTCGCACGGGCTTTTTAAGTAGCCTATGTCCGTCCCCGGGATACCATTTACCTCCCTGCCAAATTTCATTGAGATTCGTTCAGCAGTTTAGGCGTGAAAAGGTTACAGACAGACATACAGACAGATAGACTGTGTTACTTTCGAATTTATAATATAGTATAGAATATGGATTAGACGAAGACTAAAGTGGAAAATGTTTTCAGGAGAAGATTTAATCGATGCCGCGGTAAGAGAGGTCAAAGAGGAAACCGGCGTAAACGCAGAATTTCTCTCGCTCATCACGTTCAGACACACCCACAAAATGATGTTTGGCAACTCCGACATTTACGTTTTAATGATGCTCAAAGCTCTCACAGAAAACATAACCATCGGTCAAAGAGAAGTGAGAGAATGCAAGTGGATGGATATAGAGGAATACGTTAATAATCCTCATGTACATGAATTCAACAGAAAAGTGATCAATATGGCCCTTGACTATAGGAAAAGAGATATTAAACTAGATATACAGAAGAAAACTGTTAAATGGGCGCAATTTACAAGAGAAATGAACTTTTTGTTTATAAAAAGTTATAATTAGCAGGAAAGCTTGTGAAGCAGTACAAAGTCTGCTAGTTAATAGTGAAATTATACAATTGTTGAATTTTGTTTTACTAAATTTAGCTTTAACGAGCTAATTAATAATAATTAAGTACAAATATCGGAATATATATTTTGTTTATTAAATAGAAGTTATTGTTTAAATTGAGACCAATTTGCGCCGTAGGTACTACCTACTATACTAGCCAAACTCGATGTAGAATGTTTGTAAACAAACTACGACACAAATAATTAATACTTACTTGCTTGGCGTCGAGTTTCAGATATAATTGTAAGCAATATTTATTGAAGGAAGGATCTCTAATCGACAAGTAATGTAAATTGCGTATAAAAAGACGCGGCAACACAATGAAGTTTAGGTTAAGTATGGGCGGTTTGTTTACAAACATTCTGCATCGAGTTTGGCTAAAGTATATACAAAGAATTAAATTAAAGAAAAACTTCAAAGCATCACGGTAATTTTTACAGTTAATACATAATTTATTCGTTTACAATACCATGTAGTGTATATAGATATTGCACCTGCATTTGCTGATAAATACGAGTCCTTATGTATTGTTTTAATTAGTTAGTTAATCTGCCTTTCTACATTATAGTACAGTTTAAAACTTATGAGTACTGTTACCGTGTGAATGAATTGTGGTGACAAGAAACAATAAGGGGCTACACTACACCAAAAATAGTTTCTACGTACATAAAAAGAAGGATACATAAAGATAAATAACTAGCAGGCACCTGATTTTCTAATAGCAACGTGCAAGTTAGAAACCGGACATTATTTATTGACGTAAGTCTTGTTGTTCTCTGGACAATACAGAGAGCGAGGTAGCAGCATCCTCGGCAGCTGCTTCCAGGAAATCACCAGGGACTTGGCCTTCTCTTTCTTGGCTGACTCCGGCTCGTTAATGATCTGAAACAAACGAAGCGTTTAATATATGTACATGAGGCCCCGAGACAAGCTTAATTCTACTTAACCAATCGCTACATAATTTCAATGTTGTCGCCGCAGAATCGCCACACCAACTACTTTTAAAAGACTTCAAAAATGGAGGAGGTTAACAAATCGGATGTATGTTTTTTCAACTACAGTCACTATGACTATGGCGACTATTACTACGATACGATACGAGCCGAGCCCTGAGTTAGGTGAGTCAATATTATGGTTATGTCGCAACGTTACGTTTTTGTATGGGATCCATTAGTTACATGCCCGCACGGTAACGGCGCTGTATCAAATACCATACAATATAACAATGAAACGTCTCGTCATTGAGTTTCTACGAAATACGAATCGAACACAGGTATCAGTGCTCAAAACGTCTCTTACGAGAACCCTAATATACCTAACCTACCTAAAAATATGAATCTTGGGATCATCAGTTATTTTAAGCGTCATCGATACATTTTTACAAGCTGACGCGGTCCCCTTTTGCTTATACTGGAGGCCTGGATTTGTGATGTCATGTCAGCGTGGATAATTGTATGAAAAAACAAAAGACAATCGTGCCAGCCTTTGAAAATTTACAACCTTTGAAACCTAGCCTAGTTCATAGTCCGCATTCTAATAATAGCATCACAATAAGGTACCTAATCGCTCCAAAAAAGACAGCGTCACCGCCAACGAATCGGATGTCTTTAGATGACTTGTGTTTGGAAGTTTGAAGCTTTCAATTAAGTAGGTAGGTTCCTATCTACCGACATTTAATGGTCCTTCATGTTTGATAGACCAAACACCAAAACCAGCGTGTAGAAATTTTATCTAAAAAAAATACTCTCATAAAGAAATTAAAAAAAAATTCTTTAAAGAAAAAGGTACCAATGAGAAGCTACGTAAATACCGAATATGGTTCTTGTTCCAATAATTCCTCTCCTAAGATGATAGTTTCTGCATGAGGAGCAGGTAGGTAGTTGTCCAGTTTTGAATCCCTAATTTTGATCGTGAAACGCCACGTTAGACCGCAATGAACTTGCTTGAGGTTCATTGTGGCGTGTGTGTTGTAATATTGAACATGCCAAAGCGCAGAATTGCAAAACACCTTAGTTGATTCGTAACACAATGCATGTTTTGCAAATTGGCATTCTTTTACCGAGTAGGTAATTGAAAACGTTGTCTTGCATTGCTCGCAAAATTGATCTTATTATGTATGTAAAACTTACTTGCTCTAAATACCTAGGTTTATTTTTTGGAATATAACCGGGACTAAATTAATTATTAATTTAATTTTATGTTAGTTTTATGTTTTATGTGTAATTGGCAATCGCCAATAATTAATTATAATTTATATAAAAAGAATTTAACAAAATATAAATTACTAAATAGAACACTACCTATATTTAAACAGCTGGGGTAAACGAAAACGTTTAATCCATAATAATAAACTCTGTTAACTTTTATAAGACTAAACGGCTGAACGGATCTTGATGGGCCAGAAGTAATATTGTACTGCAGAAGGACATAGGTTACTTCTTATCCAGAAAAACTGTTGCGAAGCCACAACGGGGTGTGACCGCAGGCTGAAGCTAGTTTGTTTTCTTTAGCCAGGTATTGATTTAGTTGTTTTTGAACAGTCCCGAGTCGAAGTGTGTTTATTATCAACTGAAAACGTCACAAAAGCTGATTGTTAATCATTCCTTAAAATTTAATCAATTTCTAATCTTATCTTATCTAGGTACCTATAATTCTTACAAGGTTTTATTTTTCGTTACAGTTGATTAGGTGTTTACAAAGTAGGTACAGTAACGTAATATTATATTGTCTAACCGCGCTTTGCGAAAACATATTTATGTTTCGAAACAAACAAAGACAAAGTCATTGACTTTGACTTACCTTCTTTTCTTGCGTTTCATTCTTATTCTTCACAGTGTAGTACAAAGAGAAACTTAGAAACAGTAACTTCACAGTGATAGCCACAGACACCACTATAAGAAACGCGTAGGTCATTATTATATCGTTTTTGAATCCAACTGAATCACACCACACTGTCTCAGAGTTTAACCAAAACTGCAAGGGACCACTTCACTAGTACGACGCGACGACATGCTGTTGTGTTGATTTTTTTATGGAAGTCAACTTCGCGCTCATGATTCGTTGACCAATGAATCATTAGAGTCGGCGCGTTAGATGTCGTATACTGGTTTTGCTCAAGCTTCGCTGACTTGGTAGATATAAACCTTTGCGTATGTAGAGGTAGGTATGGCACGTACGGAAGGCTAATCATTCGGTACCTAGGTACTTACAGAGAGATGGTAACCTATAATATTGCAGTTTCTTTTTATCTACTTAGGCTTTACCTATTTATTTCAATGGCCATGTCTACCTTGTTTATAACTCTTCAACCTTTCGCTTAATTCACATTGAGTGGGGCCGAGGCCTCGTGATGACATTCATTGTCCGTGTTTTTTATTGCATTTCCTCCACAATACAAGCATTTCAATCTAACTACTACGTAGGTACTTCGACTTAAGTAAGTCCTCGATAAACTAATAGATGGCGCTAGCAGTTATAAAAATAAAATTTTGGTGACAGTGATAGGTGATCTTTGCCTAAAATTATGTATTAAGATGATGGTGTAACAAATCACGACCCAAATCAAATCGACAGAGCACAAATCACAAAAGCCTTACAAAACTGAATAGCAACTATAAATGCATCCAAGTGAAAGGTTGGGAAAAATAAAAGTTTAGACAAACATATTACTTTATTTTGGTCCAAATTAAAACATCTTCCTGTTGCTTAAAGAATACGAATAAAATAAACTTTCCGGTACAAAAGACTTCAACGCGCGTGCGCTACGCAATTCGTAGGGACACTCTCTCTACGAAAGTGCTACGAATAGGGAATTTATCCATTTACATTTATATTTTTTTATTGATCAGTTCACTTACACTAAAAGAAGCTTAGAGTTACCTTAGGAAAATTAATTTAAGAGTGTCAATATAATTAAAGGGTGAACATAATATGCACCCACAGAAATATCTATCTATGTTATGTGTTGTATTAAGTATAATCAAATCAGTCATCTAGTACCCATACATAACACAAGCTCTACTTAACTATGATGCTGTGTGGATTGTCCAGCATTATACATTATTTCAAGCCCTGCCAAAATACTATTTTAAAGTAAATAGTATTTACAGTTAAAACAATTGAGCTAAATGCAGACTGTTGCAAACAATGTACAGGTAGCGATTAAAACAATTGAGCTAAATGCAGACTGTTGCAAACAATGTACAGGTGATAGGTGTGTTTATACTGATTTTTATGAAATATTTTAACCGAATTCAAGCAATTGTATTTGTAGCATGACTAAATCCGCTTTATGCAAGTGTTGGACACGCTTTATACTTATTAAATATAGAATGTGTTTTTAATTTAATTTAAGTCTGCAGTTAGCTTAAAAATTGTTTAAATTGTAAATACTAGTTCTAATTTGTTTTAATTATCTGATTGTAAGTTTCTTTGATAATAAAGATCAAGCATTGTGCTATAAAATGATGCGTTTTTATTAAATTATACCATATCGGCTATGACACCCATTTCCTGTTCAGTTTCTCATGATATTCTAATAAATCAATGACGACTAACGTTAAGCATGTCTACACAAGTCTACATATCTATGATGACTATTGTTTTTTTCAGCTGTAGCTAATAAAATACTCTAATTCTCAAAACTGTGAAAAATAAAATGCTGATAACGATGTCCTATGAGGAAGGTATAAGTTGAAGGTCTTTTCTTATGTGCCTTGTTCATTACCTCTCATGCATTGAGGTTGAGCGTAACGCTTTGAAAAAGTCCTTAGTTGTAAGGAAACCTTTCGAAAGATTGGCGACAATATTGTCAAGTATTATCTTACTATGATATACTACTGAAAATACCTGTCCGATGGTCAGACGACATTGTGAAGGCAGTAGGGAAGCAGTGCATCCGGCTGGCACAAGACCACCAGGGGTGGCGAGATAGGGAAGAAGCCTATGCTCAGCAGTGGATGTTACTGACTGGTTAGATGTAGAATATTTGTAAACAAACCGCCCATACTTAACCTAAAATTCACTCTGTACGCAATTTACATGACTTGTCAATTTGAGATCCTACCTTCAATAAATATTGCTTACAATTACACCTGAAACTTGACGCCAAGCAAGTGAGTTACCTTTTTGTTTCGTGGTTTGCTTGCAAACATTCTACATAGAGTTTAGCTAGTGTATAGATAGATATACTACTGTGTTCTGGAGCCCCTATTGCGCCCTCCTTGAGTGATCTGGTTGTCATAGGCAGAGCTCCCAGCGCTGACTCGAATCAACTCGAAGAGGGTAACTTGAGGCTGAAGACTTGCCCGAGGGTGGTTCCTTCTGTCGAACACCATCGATGTGGAAGAGATTCTAGAAGATGTAGCCTGGAATTAACGGAAAATATTATGTTATTGTGATGCTGCATAAGGGATTTTTTTTTACTCAACCAAGGTTAGAATCTTGATTTGAATGATTCATTTAGCGCATTCTGCGTTTCTTTAATAGTCGACCCGACCCGATCCTGACATCAGTGGACGCAAAATTCTATGAAATTGTATTATTGCGTCTCATAGAATTACTAGCTGCTGCCCGCGGTTTCGCACGCTCTTTTCCGAGGTAGAAAGTAGCCTACGTCCGTCCCCTGGATACCACCTATCGTCATGCCAAATTTCATTAAGATCTGTTCAGCCGTGTAAAGGTAACAGACAGACAGACAGATAGACAGAGTTACTTTCGAATTTATAATATTAGTTTGGATATGGATGCGTCCATTAATGTCGGTGCCGGCAATGAATCGTTATCGAATCATGGCCGGGTCGGATAAAGGAGTACCGACGGCCGCACATTCGTGATCAATAGGTATCAAGAACATTTTCACTTTTGTTATTAGATTTTTCTGTAATTCTGTAATTCTTTACTGTACACAATAATTAAATAATAATTTAATTTAATAGGATATGTACGTACATAGGCATAGGGTATTTTTATGTGATAATGTGTGATCATTTCTAAATGGTAAATCTTTATTAACAAAGAATGTTACAATCAAAGAATAGAAACAGATTAGAACTAGTACCTATTTACGATTGAGCTACCTGCAGACTGTTGCAAACAATCTACAGGTAACTCAACTAATCCATATCAATACTAATCGGAATTATGTATTAATTTATTATTTGTAAATATTCCAACACAAATCTATTTGTTTGAGAATAAATAAACTGAAACTGAAGTAGATGCATTTATCGAAGTGGGTTTCTGACAGATTTTCATTTCTAAGTGAAAATCTGATCCAGATCGAAGTTCGAGAACAAGGAATACAAAAAAACTTACTTTTTCGCTATTTCCAGTTAAAAATGAGTGTATTAGGGCCATAACTATAAACAATATATTCACGATAAAAATTATCAACGCGATTATTAGAAAAATAGTCATTTTGCAAGTTTATTTCTATATTGACTCGTATTTGTGAGAAATGTTATAAATACACCTTTTCCTATCGCGTTTCTGATATCAATGGCTGTTATCGATGGGTGCCGATTTATTAGTTTTATATTGTTGTACCTATTCACTGGGATTATATACGGGCAACACTTACTGCGATAAGTGGCCGACCTAAATTGTCGGCGGTATTTAAATGTTGTAAGAAATGTAAATTTTTGTAGGGGAAGACTATCTGGATTATACGTACAAAAAGGTAATTCTGTAGTGTACAACGACATCGCGGCACGGTCGGGGTGCGATTAGTTCAGTTTAGTTTATTTATTCATAACGTTATGGGTTACAGATCAGTTCGTAAATATAATTTACAATTAGATTGTATACTTTCATACATAGGTTTTGCAAAAAATATATAATAAACTGATTGTCTAATAAAATATAATGCTTATAAAAATAGAGAATAAAATTCAATCAAATAATTCATCAAATTTATAATAACATTGTTCAATAAGCCAGAATTTTAGTTTGCTTTTGAAGGAGACTCTGCACGGAGATCCTCGGTGTCGAGGCGTGTGGGCGGGTAGGTACGTTTCTTTCATACAAATTCCTTCAAAGTGAAGTCGAAGTCGCGACGCGGGCGGGCAAAACGCCCGCGCCGCGCCGCCGCGACCACGCGACCTTCACGCGACCAAAACTTCGATCCCGCCGCGTCTTCATCTCTCCCGTGACGCGACTCTAGTATTTGAGCGCACTGCCATTTATTTCTAAAGAAATCGTAACCGCGCCTTGACGCGGCGCCACCCCGCCTCGACTCTTGCTCGTTTGAGCGACAAACCTTTTTCTGTCAACAGTTAAAAAAAATGCTCTCTCATTTCTCGTCTTTTCTCTCCACTGCTTACTCGGGTCTTCATCTTAGCTTGAACCCCAGGAATGTTTCAGCGTACCTAATCATCAGTTGGTGGAACGAAATTGTGGCTCGTTTGTAAAATAATATCTCTATGAATTTTGTCGTTTTAAATGTGCTTATCTGATTTGGGCTGATTAAGATTGCCTTAATCATACAAATATGACGAAAACTACAGAAGATTTTAATAATTTTTGGATAAAAATCAAAAGGATTTGGCTAATTAAACTAGATTTTTATCGACTTTGGAAACTAGAAGAGAGGCCTTATGATTAAGGCCTCCAGGTCCAAATTTAAGATTTCAAATCGAAACTACATTTCTACGTAAAAAATTATGTGTATATCCTATACCTTGTTTTCAAAAGCATCAAGGTATCACCTTTGACAACCTTTCTGACTAGGTAGTACTACGATATTTCGCTCTGGGCTTATACCGTTTAGTTGTCTCTAAGGCTAGTTTTATAGTAACGCCGCCCGCTGGACGCGCCGTCGGCGAACAGTGCGCGTTTACTGAACGGCGCTGCACAAGCGCGCGACTTTGAAACGCAACTACTCCCCCATTAATCTCAGAACGCGCGCGCTCCAACGGCGTTGCCAAAACGCGTAACAATAAAACCAGCCTAAAAGTGTTGTTTGGTTCGATTCCTATACCTAGGTATACTACTACACAGAGAATTTATTAAATTCAACAACAACCAAAAATTGCACATGCACAACTACTTAGAAATTCTTACTGCTGGGATTAAGATGAACCACCATTTTGATTAGGTAAGTATGTATCTACCTAATGATATGAAATTAAAGGTAGGTAGGTATGTACTAGATAGCGGTAATAAGCCGAGAAACAAATAAATAAATGAAAGGCAAAATTATTTTACTTTTTCATCATAACATTAGAACGGCTGCACCGATTTTTATCAAACATAGCTCTCTAACACTCACAGAAATATTAGCTTTCCTCTAATTAAACTGGTTCCTCCGTTTGGGATATCTCCGAAACAAATAAACCGATTTTGTTTAGGTTCCAATTTGATTTTGTCGCTTGTTGGAAACTAATGGTTCTCATTTATCAATGCCGACTGCTAAAATATTCAGGCCAGACTAAAATTCTGTTGCTTTGCACAAACATCATCTCATTTGCACATTAAAGTCCACTGCTGACCATGCCTACCCCTAAAAAAGGTGGTTTTGCCATAATCACCCACCACGCTTGGCAGGGGGGTTAGAGATCGAAGTGTAGGCGTTCACAAAACTCAGAAGGAAGCTGCTGCACTTCCTCTGCTCTCAAACACACATGCACACAAATGAACAACCCCTCACCCTAAACGCGGACCTATTCATTTCCCTTCGATTGGGGGTAAAATAGCTTACTAAACATTACCTTACTTTTAAAATCAGGCAAAAACTTCCAATAAGATTTTGCCACCTTTTTTAAGAAAGGTTGTAAATTATTATTAAGTGAACATTTTTCCTACAGGCGTTCAGTAAACTTATGATAGGTAATACCCACATTAAATAGGTCTAGAATACCTACCTACTAGTTTACTTGACTGCATTCAAACATTCTCATGCAAATAATCTATCTATATATATAAAATTAAATCCCTATTTCCCTAGGTCACGGTCAGTCACGGCATCACGCGTAAAAAGTGGCGCGGAAAATAAAAAAATAAAAAAAACTCAACGACCATAATACCAATTCGAATTCAATATTCATAGTTATGACAGGACAACGTCTGTTGGGTCAGCTTGTCTATAAAATTCTCATTGTTGAGATGCAAAGATTAAATAAGCAAAATGCAAATCTATCACGATATTAGAGGTATTTTCAGTACGTGCTTAACTCGCATTTTCAGGGACAGTTTACCCAGAATGCATATCTTGCTATTGGAGCCGATAAGGCGATCAGTACTTGTGTGTGCGTAGTTGATCTACGGGTGTATTGAACGTATACTCAAGCCATTATCAAGATATAATGTGTGTTAACAAGTCACAATAAAAATTTGGATTTCTCCGGTTAGATGTCGAGTTCGAAAAATAATTTTCATCACTGATCGTTTTAAGAAAGAACTCGAATCGATAAGTAGTGCTAATTTCTAATTCTGTCAAAAAAACAACAACAACAAGGTGATTTTTAGTTTAAGGGGGTATTTACAAATATTGTATCTAAATTTAGCCGGAATATAGGTCTACGTCTGCATGTATTAGCACGCGCAGAGTTATCTGGCTCTGGCACGCAACGTAAAGCGCGCAACAGCCTCATCGTACTACTCTGCCGCACTCTACGTACAGTCGCCGTGACGAGTGCAGGCGCGCCCACCACAACCTAGCGCCACGCGAAATACACGCGACCGGAAACAAAAATAAAACATTTCTCTACATAAGTGTATAATGGAGTGAGCACAATATCCCATAGGTCGGCTGAAGACGGCAGGAATACAAGGTAAATTATACTTTTCTACTAAGAATATAAAAGTAAAATTAAGTCTACGTGTCACTGAGTGAAAGGCGAATTCTGTTAAATACGTGGATTGGCTAACAAATCGCTATTGAGCATGGTAAAAAATTTATCAGTGTTTATTAATGACTTGTTCTGGAAATTAAACTTCCATGCTTTTACAACCTCGACGAATAATTTATGTAGAGCACAGCTCTACTAAGTGCACCAAACCAAGTGATTGTCTCTCTATGAAATTGGTTTGATACTTCTAAAAACATTTTGATTTGCGAACTACGTAATATTTATGTCAAGTTGTCTCAAAATGTTGTACGAAACAGCATTTTATTTTATTACTACCGACCTGAATTGATTCAACAGGTTAGTAAGTATTCTTTCATATCTGTCCTTGACATTTTCCGTTCCCAATATATCTCCATTTCCATCGATTTTCTTGCACTTTTGTCGTAAAATAGTTTAATTCGCTTTATATGTATATTCACAATTTAGATAGCTATTTATCTAGGAGACAGTTACTTTAATAACTTATTATATGTTAAAATTGAAACCTATGAATGTGTAATTCATGAGGGGCTTGCTCTTGCTCGCGGTTTCGCACGCTTTTATCTGGGATAAAAGTAACCTATGTGTTTCCACGGGATACCATCTATATCCTTGCCAAATTTTATTGGGATCCGTTCAGCTGTTTATGCGTGAAAATGTAACCGAAAGACAGAGATACAGAATTACATTACAATTTGTAATACCTATTTATGAGGGATGTAGGCAATGGATTATGTTCTAGCACTACATAATTCTTTAAAATTACAAATGAAATTACCAAGATATGTACCTAATTACTTAAACGTCGATAACAAATAAACCTATAAAGTAAGCTATTTACTTCGATTTTAAATGCTTAGCAATTATCAGTTGGTTCTCAAGTAGCATACATAAATAAAAATAAAGTAAACTTCCCCAATGATAAAAGAAATGCCTTATCGGCGTTATTTTATTTCTCATCGTAAATCAACCCATTATGATTTAGAGTCGGTACTTAGATAAGATGTTTTATTAGAGGCGTCATTATTATCAAAGATTTTATTTTGCTTTTATTTTTGTCTACTTATTTTCAACTTTTGTTTATTTGTATTTTTTAAATTATAAACCTAAACCTCTTTGAAATTGAGTTGTCGTTTTTTGAAGACTAGTGGGTTTAACATGCAAAATGCTACCTAATTACCAATGGGGGCAGTGGGCACAAACCATATTTTATTAATTACCGGAAAGAAAATTAACACTAGAAATTTAAAAAAGTCAATCAAATAGACTCCAATTAACTCTATAGAATGGCGCAATTAGCTCACCCAATAAATATTCATAAGTTTGTTGACTATAGAAAAGACAGCAGAATAGATAATGTATCTATAGACAACACTACGGGTTCTGCTACGGTGATATTGTGAAAGTGCTCTAAGGCTGTTTTCGCTTTTAAACTGCTGTATTTTTCGCTTCGGCTTATTCTAAACTAAGAGCGAACGGAGGCTTCTCTCGCCTTCTCTGTTTATCTTCCAGGATATAACGTAGCGTATGTATGTGGTATACATATGTTATTTCTAGGTCTAGAACTAAATCTATGCAAATTTCAGTCCGATGCTCTCAGTAGTTTTTGCGTGAAAAGGTAAGAAATATCCAAAGATCTACACATCTAAATTTTCGCATCCATACTATAATATTATAAATTCGAAAGTGACTCGATCTGTCTGTATGTTACCTTTTCAGAAACGTCTGAACGGATCTCAATGAAATTTGGCAGGGAGGTAAATGGTATCCCGGGACGGACTTTAGGCTACTTAACAACTCGTGCAAAGCTGCAGGCAGCAGCTAGTTTATTATACTTTTTCTCTGTGTGACAAGCTTCTGACCGAGGCTTCGCTCGCTCGCGTTGTTTCCTGATAAAAGCCTGCCACTACCTACTATGTTTGGTACTATGTTTGGTTCTTCATACGCCTTACTTCATCTTCATCTGCGCAGTAGTTTTGGAGATCCTATAATAGTTCTGTTATTAACACAGAAATCTAAATAATAATTATTATTCAGATTTGTGTGGTTATTCTACAATGTTCACATCTTCACGAACTTTCGCTCAATAGATATTAATAGGATAAGTAGAAAAAAGAACTAAAACATGGTAGGTATATTATATTTAGTCTTACATAAAGTGTTCCACTGCTGGACAAAAGCCTCCGCTCCTTTTTTAGCATAAAAAAAGGAGAGGAGGCTTTTGTCCGTACTAGCTGCTTCCCGTGGCTTTAAACGCGCTTTTTAAGAAGCCTATGTTCCCCGGGATACCATTTCCCTCGCTACCAAATTTAATGAGATCCGTTCATCCGTTTAGGCTTGAAAAGGTAACAGACAGACAGATTTACTATCGAATTAATAATATTAGAATGGATCTATTCTTTGGTTCCTTGGTTGTTAACACTTCGAAAAGAAACAAAACCTCACTTCGTCCATAGAAAGTGATTCGTGAACCGAGTATCTATTACTATATCGAAGGCACTACGCCTCGGAAATGTAAGCGAAAGTGCTACCTTCACTTTTAGCTTTAAAATGTATACGACGACAGAGCGGTGATTGATTGTAAAATGGAGAAGTTGCCCGAAAGTTTTGAAAAAAATTATATTTCAAGGATTTTTCATGAAATTTCTGCAAAGGATGTCTGTCGAGACAGCTAGTACATCACAAAAATTGGGTAGCTAAATCTAAAATACTCGTTCTAAGTATTTTATAGATAAGGCAGATACCTAGGCCTTGAATCAAACACGCGACCATAATAAAATTACGTGAATTGTTTCATGTTTGCCCAGCTGATGATCAAAACAACTTGCGTTTGCACAAATTTAAACACATTCATACACGTTTTACATTACGTTCGTAAATGCTTCTGCTTGGGGCTAAATGATGCTGTGTGGATTGTCCAGCATTATTTATTTATTATTTATAAATACTGTAGGTACCTACCGTACCGTACCTACGAATGAGAAACTTCGAGTTTAATTTTTGCGATTAAGGGACCCTGGCCGCATTTTCCTGGGAGAGGCTTAAGTTTGCACTGCTACCGCACAGCACAAAAATGTGCATTCAAATATGGGATTTAACTCGTAACACTTAGATGCATTTCATATTGATGGCATCAGATGACAGCCAGCTCATACCTATATAAGTATATCTATGAATACCTAAACTCCAGCCAAATTCAAATTACAATATTTGTAAACACACCATAACAGTTCAATCTAACCACTTTTTGGTAAGTGATCAACGATCGTTAAACAATATACATGGTATGAGGATCTCAGAAACGACAAGGAGTGCAAATTCTAACAAAAATACAACGATAGTTTCTTGGGTAGTATAAGAAAGAAAGTGATTCTAACTCTTTTTGTTAACAAATATTGTCCTTGAGTTTCGGCTCCAGCTAGCTGGAGGTACTGATATGTTTTATTGTCGATGTACGCTGTACAAGTAGGTGAGCTCTAAATCTCTCTTGGCTGTTCTTTCATGCTATGAACTTCAGATAGCAACCGCGTAAAAGTATTTTACTCATTTTAATAGCAACATTGAATTATTCGCATTGAATTCACAAAGCATTACGAATGCCACGGTTACACATCATATTTGCTACGATATTAAATTAAATAATATTTTGGTTTAAGTTTTGAAACATAAAACCCGGCCAAAGTAAAGAGACATTGGAAGAAATCAACTAATAATTGTTTATTTATCGTGAATAGACCTTCGTTTGACCACAGACTCACCTGATGGTAATGGACGATGTGATCAACGATGTATCACGAAGGTCTAGAAGACCTATTCGTTCTTGTCTTGAAGAGACCCAGGTTGTACCCAGGGTGTTGGCCGGAAAAACAAAAGTAGACAGAAATATTCAAACCTTAGAGGTACGAAGTACGAACATAGATCAAGGTATCCGTCGAGGCGGTGCGGATACCTGGAATCCAATTCTGCGTATCACTCGATATTTTATTGAGTGATACGCAGTATCACGGGTTAAATTATCATGTATTAAACATCACAAATATCAAAAACTGCATTCTCGTGCGACTTATCGAAGAAAAGTTCATGATAAATATCGAATTGCAGATTTTGAGAAGAAATGACTTGATATTTTGACAGTTCTTGCCATATTTATCGAGAAGTTATATTGCGAGAATTGCTTTCCTGATCGAAGGGTACTAATGATAAAGGTAGAGGAGCGATTGACTAGTTCCTGCTTGCGGTTTCCATCACGCCTCCTTAAATTAGGCGTATCTACCTAGCATAAAAAGAACTCGGGAATTATTTGTAAAAGAATTTTCAGAATCAGACCATTACTTAGATATGCCCTATTATGATGATGGTATTAGGTAGGTATCACGTACCTACCTATTACCTCTATAATCAAATAAATAGACCTAAAAACTTTATCATATCTAATATTGGTTTTAGATAGATCTACTTAAGGAGGAAGTGAGAATAATTCTTTAATCCACACAAACTCTATTATCACGTTTGGCAAAGATCAATAATTAAATTACAAATTGGAGTTATAAATGCTGGTAGAAAACCTGCGCTAAGGTGGCGTTGTTATTATCTACATTTTAAGCGTTATTGCCTTTTTAATAAACAACAAAAGAACATGCCTACTTACTCACCGAAAAGATCTACGACACTGCTATCTTATATCTCTCTTAGATCTTGTATCTCAACTTATATAATACAGGGTGATGGTAGCTGGGTGCAAAGCTTATAGGAAAAGCTAATATATACCATTTGAGCCATGGTTGTCTAAGTCTATTATTTTTTGAGGATGTCTTTTTGATTTTGGTAGAAAACCCAAAATTTAACCGTTATTTGCTAATAATGGCCAGTATAAAAAATACGTTTATTTTATCTTATTAAAGTAATGTGTAAACAATTTCACAAAACTTACAGCTATCTGTGACTACAGGTAGATAATGCAATCGGCATTAAGCCCACCTTTTGTATACTTTTGTTGAATGTGTGCAATAAAGTATTTAAATAAATAAAATAAATACAGACATTTAAAGTTCACAAAAATTTACAAAAATTTAAGAATTTTTTGGATGGCATTTTAAAATAAACGGTGGATGTATTATTTGTTCAAGCCTTATTGAAAACATGTCTGGTCATTGCTCTTTCTTTTAAGGTATCATTTTTGAGGATATCAGTCATTTAAATGAGGGCCTACAGACCAAAATGAGGGAGAAAATTTATATTTGTTGGCTGACGAATTGAATAACATTTTCGTTTGAAATCACATAATGTTGATGTTCAAAATGAATGTCCGTAACACCAGCACGGGTGCGTCATAGATAGTTCTATGGCTCCAAATGGTCTGTTCTAGCTTGTCCTAGAAGCTTTGCACCCAGCTACCACTCTCCCTGTATATGGGTGTTATTTAAATTAGTGCGCAATACCGCTGTAGGTTGTTCACCTGTTGCTACAGATTAATATTCATTATACAAAGCAAATCGCAAACGATTTTTAATTTTTTGCTGATTTTTTAATTAATAATGTCTAATTATTGTACTAAGCCATCCGAAATATCGCGAACACCTCTTTGATGCTTTCCTACCATTCTCTTCTCACTCCAAGGCCCACCACTAATACATCTGTATTATCTTGTATGACAACTTAGTATCTCCAAGATCTCGTAACTCAATCTCAACTAAATAAATGGTTTTGACTAATATCAGAGCCCTAAATTTGGTCTCTTTACTATATGTAAAGAGACATCATCGAGACGATTAGCGACTTCAAAAAAAAAAGGAGGAGCTTCTTTGTTCGGGTGTATGCATGTTTTTTTATGTACTTACGTTAACAGATTTCTCATTCGATCGTGTACCGATTTAAATTATTGTTTTGAGAATGAACAGAGAATGATATCGAGATGGTTCCATAAAAGTTATATTCCCGAGGGATTACTATTTGGTTCGCAAAACTAAAATAAAACCGCCAAGTGCGAGTCGACTCGCACACGAGGGTTTCCGTACCGTAAAAATCAGGCAACTTTTTCAAAGAACATCTCACTTGTTCGGAGACCCCTTTAAATTTTCAACTTTATTTTATTTTTAGATATATTTTGAGATACAACCTTGACAAATTAAGAGCAAAAATAGCCAAAAAAATCACGTTTGTTGTGAGAGCGACAAATATCAAAATTAAAGGGGGGACCCATTTAATATTGATATTTATTTTATTTTTATTATTTGTTATTATATCGGCAAGAGAAATACACATTATCTGAAAACTTCAACTGTCTACCTCTTACGGTTCATGATATAGCCACATGACGGACGGACGGACGGACAGCGGAGGCTTAGTAATAGGGTTCCGTTTCCACTCTTCGCGTACGGAACCCTAAAAACACTGTAAATATTAAGGAATTTGAAGTCAGTTTTAATTTTTTTCAAATACCTAATCAAATTATTGTAAGTATTTAACGTGCGTAGTTTCAATGCCACACGTTAGAGGCGTTGTGCAAAATCCCATAGAAAAATGGGAAGTCTCGATACTATCAAGAAACCAAACTCAGGGCTTTGATCTCATTATTTCGGCGGTCTCGACGCGTCCCAACTCTGTGTATGTAGGTTAGTTATCTTTAATTCAGTAGGTAGGTACGTATAGTTTTTTTGTGTGCATTACGCACCGGTGTTCTAGTACGTATCTATAGTAACAATAGCGATACCTAATCATAAGTAGGCTAAAACTTGTGATGTGAAAGTGACCGAGTGGCCGCGCGCGAAGGCCGTCCGCAAACCGCTGCGCTGCGCTACATCGCTGCCATAGTGAATAACTTTACCGTGCATCATGCTTCCAAAATGAAGATACGCCGTAAAATTTAACGGAAGAATAATGTTATAGAACCGCAGACTCAGGCTCCTTTAACCCACTGGGCACGCTGGGCACGTGCCCAGGGCCTCGCAATCGATCTGGGCCCCCTGTTTCCTGCCAGATTATCAAACGATAACCGATTTTTATGATAGTAAGTTATATTTATTTCGAAAATATAGAACGATAATAACTGACTCCAATACAAAAGGCTGATACAAATAAGTATCGTATGAGCATTGCAGCGACTAGGAGGAATTCTTCTTCTCTTTGGATTCACTGATGTCAATTCAAGTGACGCCAAAACTAAAACGTACAACAACTACCGTTACAACTAACGTAGGCTCTACTAGGATCATTGACTAAACCAAACTAGTTTTACAGCACTAAAAATATTGCTTATTAGCTTTTGCACGCGTGAAGCTACTTGAGTGTCGGCTGAAAATCAGGCTTTCCGAGTTCAGCATGTTTAGATAGGTAAATTGAAATGTATCAATATACGACCATTTCCGACCAGCGCCAATAAGCGATATAATAAATCATGAATAAATAAAATTACTTTGGCATTAAATAAATTGATTATTCATTAACCATTACAATGGTTACGAAGATCGTAACCATTCGAAATATGGAATGCCAAATTCGAATGGTTAAATCCTATTCACAAAACTGGTTTCTTCTCAAAGCTTCCCAAATAATCACTATTGTATAATAAAATATTTAACCATGGATTACCTATAAACTACCTCCGACCTAGTATGCGACCAAGCAAAGGTCGGATCGCGAGACGCTTGAAGCTGTTCACTCATAACAGAAACGAGTCTGTAGCGAGTCTAGTCTAAACCGAATCGAAGCCAAACTAAGGCCCGTATTATGAAAGCTTGCTCAGTCATCGATTTCTGCTTGAGTAACGCTTTTCTATAGCATAAACGTCGCTTTAGCAGATATCTTACATATGACTGAGCAAGCTTTTATAATACGGCCTTAAAAGCACGCGTTACTTTTAGAGTTGCTCTACTACGACGCCTTTGTGACGTTGTAGAGTCGAACACGACACGTGGTAGATACACATCACAGCGTCAGTCTGATACCGTTCGAAATGTCACTTTAAATGTCACCCTGCAAACAAGATCGGTTGACCAGATTTATTCTGACCTCACCCCGAACCTATCGATACGATCTATGTGACTAGATAATACTCAAGACTATAACAAAAAAACTGTAGTTTTTTGATAAACTACTCTGCTCGCGGCTTCGCTCACGCGTTCACTGTCACTCAGGGGTAATGTAGCATAATGCTAGTGAAATAATTTTCAAAATCAGACCTCAGGCCAGTATTTCCATTAATTAAGCAGGGTTTCCACCGCGAGCGCAGTAGACCCATTTTGAGGTAAAATGGGTACCTAAAACTGTTCTTTGATAGCGCACTAAATATTTTAAAAACTAGAAAAGGAATGACAAACCTTATGAAGAGTTCTAGACTAAAATGTAACAAGATCTGTCAAGTGCGAGTGAAACTCGCGCGCCGAGGGTTTCGAACGTTTGTCCACCTTAAACCAATAAGTACTATAGGTGCCGGTTAGAGACTTTGCTATTTAATGAATACCTGAAAATTTAAGGAAAAACATTTCAGATGGATCGGTTTGCCAACTTCGGAGTATATATCAATAATGGTAAATTTTTTTACTTTTTCAGTACCTATATTTCGAAAAGTATGTAACCTACAGGAATTTCAAAAACTGATTTGAGTTTTACAAACCGTATCGGTTTTCATTAGATACCCCACTCGGTGAAAAATAATCCCCCCTTGTTGACAATTTTTCAAAAAGTGTTCTACTTACAGACTTCTCTATATCTTTCCTGTAAAATATAGATCCATATTTACAAACGCTACATACATTTCAGCTGGATAACTCTGCGGACTTCGGAGATAGGAGGGAAATATAAAAGCCAATAAGGCGCTTATCAGGGGGAGGCCTGCGTCCAGCAGTGGACCAATATAGGCAGTGGAGGTGGAGGAGGTAGGTAATTTTTCGACTATTTTCAAAATATCTCAAAAAGTATGAAACCTAGAAAAATTTTCTTTTACATTTTTATCTTTACAAGCGCACAAAACGTATTATTATTTAAATTTTCATATTATTTGCTGGTGTAGTTGCTGAGATATTAAAAACGGAAAACAGGACAGAAAAAGCGAGACCATAAGGGTATCGAAACCGAAAAAGTAGGGACCTACCTAGAGATGTTCAGCTAAACAATCCCCTTAACTATTTTTCGACTCTCATTGGACCTTGAGTAATCAAATTGTTGCTTGTTAGTCTCCAGGGGCATAGCCCCGTGCAAATATTTATTTAATTGTCGCTCAGCATATTATATCAGCTGCATTTGCATTGACACGTTTAAATGATTTACTTATTGGTTCTCATTATGCAGCATAGTTTTACAATGTACCTGCGAACGTTACTTTGTTGGTAGGTACCATCGATCAAGGTATCCGCCAGGGGGCGCTAGGCGGCGGATACATGATCTAAGGTTATTTACCTACTTTACTACTTTGCTACTTTTTTTTTTGTATTTTACACAATGTAGCAAACTTCATGCCCTCTTTGCCCGGTCGTATAGGTTTGTTTGCAATCATTCGCACTGGTGCACTCTCTATTAACTCACATTATTACCCCCTGTCATTGGGTTGAGGGTAAATGAATAGAGAGTGCACTAGTGTATATTTGCGCACACCCATGTGCACTATAATATGTCCCGCGCACATGACGAGTCTCCGTTTGAACTGGACGCCGCGCCCTGGCCGAAAATTCGGCTAGGAGGACATTAATGTAGTAAACTTCATGTTACCTCTATGTATTGTTTGTAACGTGGAAGTACTGTACTTATTTCATCAGCGAGAGCTGAGTAGATTCTGTACCTAATACTAACTGTTTTGCATTGAAATCTCTTGTACCTAAGCCACTAGCGGCGTAAGGGGGGAGGAGGGTGGTCCGCCCGGCGGGTACCAAGTACCGAGGGGTGCCATCTTGGCACCCCTTAGGGTGACAATGACTACTCACACGCACAGCCAGATAATAAAAAATGCCGCAACTCGCTTCGCTCGCCGTCGATTATTATTTTTAATGATTTTGTCGGCCGCCGCAAACTCTCTAAAAGTTTTAGGGCTCTCTCCTCTCGCTTTATTTATTTTTTCTGACTCTTCTAAAGTATTTTGTGACCACACGAAAAAGTAATAAAAATTTCGGCGGCTTGCTCCGCTCGTTGATATATCTTTTTGGGTGTATTTTTTGTATACCTAACTTTTTTGTTAGGTATTTATAGTAATAACTGTTGTTAGAGATTGAGGGTCGGGTTGGTCAACCCCCAAGGCGGTTCAGTATTTATGTTTCGGTTTTTTTGGGGAAGGGTAGAAAACCTGGAACCAGAAAACTTGGTAGAAAACCGCCCCGGGTACCACACTACCCCTTAATTATAATGCCTAATTATAACGGATACGTTATTCTCGTTTTTGTACATTGCAAGCTACGTAAGAATACCTAATGTGGGTAATAATAGCGCTGTACCGACCGACATAATCGCACTAGTAGGTGCCTATAGGATGTGCTAAACACGCTATGTTCAAGACTACTGAATTAAAGTGAACCGGGGATTCTTTGCTACCTAGGTACTTTATTAACATACTAGCTTCTACCCGCGGCTTCGTGCGCGTTTTTCGTGCTAAATAGATCTAGAAATTCAAATTTTCAGCCGTATCCATTCACTAGTTTTGACGTTATCTAGTGAGTTAGTGACTAAGGGCCTACATACATGGGCAGCTACTGCTCGAGCGGACTGAAGACTGTAGTTCAATATGCAGTCGCTTCAGTACGCAGCTTGAAGCAGCCAGGATGCGACTGCTTCAAGCTGCCCGTGTATCTGAGCCTTATCACAAACTTTCGCATTTATTATAATATCCAGCTTCCGTCCACTTCTTTGCACGAATTATTGCCGTAAAAAAGTACCCTTTTATGTTATTCCAAGTATGTAGATTGTTTAACTAGGGACTAAACCACTCCGTTATATCGTGGCTGTAGAAGCCAAATTAAATAACTAACAAAACTAAAATCGGGAGAAAAACGCGATTAATTGTTTTTTTTGCGACAATAATGGCGATAATTTTTTTGGCTAAAATTTTACTGTCTTCTTTTTGATATTTTACTCTACCTATGTTTTAATTTAACGATAATAATTTTTAGGTAATTGGTTTATGATAAAAAAAAAGGACTAGGTATGTATTTTTCCCTCGCTAGAGTTTTGAATGTGTATGTCAGTTATTTACTTTGTGTATGCTTGTTGTTTATTTTTCGTGCGACAATATTTTCCGCTGAAGCTTAAAAAGCAAGTTAAATGCCCTTATTTAATTCTTCTTGTCCTAAACTTGTAAAAAACGAATGAGCTAGTACTATGAGTAAACAATTTAAATAAGTGATTTTATTTAATTTGTATTTTACTATTCTATCACAATCATAACACACGAAAATTCAAAACCTTATAAGTATATTAAATTTTTCCAATTCCATTTGCTCCTGGTGGACCATAAATGTGTCGAGGGAAAACTAAATAAGTGATGTTATGACAAGGAGTTATAATGGGTGGTTTTGGCCCGAGTTAAACACTCTACTTTTCACTTCGATTGCGAGAAAATAAAACAATCAAAACTTACCTTCAGGAAAATACTGCACACGTTTTTCACTTCTCTACTTCACGAATTACTCGTAAGTCTTAAAATATAATAAAATCACGTGGATTACGAACGCAGCAGATTCATTTTAATTATTTCTTTGACCTTCTGCTCCATTTGCATATTATTGTCATAATTTTCGCTTGGTGACATTCTCAATTAATTTAAATATCCAAACCTTCAATTCAGTTTGTAGTAAACAAAAAGAGATTTCGCGCTAATACAAACTTCTTTAATGTCTTTTATACGCGCAACGCAAAGTACGCATTCTACCAGGGAGAAAGAATCACCCTTCTTATAAACATCCAACAATCAATAAAGAGGCGCTTTCAGTTCCATTTTCAAAATAAATTAAAATAAAATGTTTTTGATGGAACACCACAAAGTCGAGTCTTTATGTAAAAGGATAAATGTATTCTACTGGCTGATGATTTCAGACAAAAATTAAAAATAAAAATGCTTATTAGCTCTAGGGCATAAACACGAATTTTGATCCCCTAAGTTACGCTATAATGGCACAATTTTTGAGCAAGAGAAGTAAAACGAATATTCAGCCTCAGCCCGAACGGTTCAAATAATAATAATAGTAATGGTTTTGGCGTAACGCAGGGCGTGACAAATATATATCTAAACATACGCATTTATAATATTATTAGTGTGACGTGGGTGTAATTTAATTTCCTTTAGAAGACGTTTCTGCCACGTGATGCCACGGTATATTTGTGTATAATATATTTTTTATTACGGAACTTATAGTCATAGTATTTGTCACTAAATTGTTATATGTCGTACCTACGTAATGTACCTATGACGTAAAACATAAAATGTAAAACATTCGGTATTTTTGTAAAAATTTCTATATAAGGTGGTAATGTATATTTATAAGGTGAAGTTCTCCTTAAAAACTGTAATAAGCACTACTTTTTACCTAATTTACATTCAATGTGTAAGTGGTTCGTGTTATCACAACGGTCACTATAATTTAACATCGCATACTACCTACCATATCCATACAATCAAATACCCTTTTCGATAAATGTCGCACGACCGAGATTCGAACCCAACGGCCTTCGGCTTAAAGTCAGTCACACCACACCACAAGGCCAGTTGCACTTAGCAACTTGTTATCACCGTATAATCAGCCTTACTCCAAAACCAGTTGCATAATGGACCAATGTTTAAATAAACTAGGTATACTCGTATATTATCTCGAAACTAGGATATCGAGGTGTGGTCCTGGGTATTAATTAAACACGTGTTCAAGCAACATAAAGTTGATAAATCTTACACTTCTGCGTTTATAACTCGTTCGAATAGATCAATCATTAGTTAAAACAAACAATTTACGTAATAATAAATAGATAAAAATACAATAAAAAATAAAAACAATATTGAACTGGTTGAAACAGTTGAGCTAAATGCAGACGGTTGGAAGAATATAGAACTCAAATGATCATTATCAATCCCAAGTAGCACATTAGCGATGAATTAGGTCATGAACAAGCTACATTACAGTCTAAAGCTTTTATGCAGATTTACTAAAGGATAGGACGAGTCCTTAGACTATATTATGGAAAAAAAATTCGCTATTAAACAGCATAGCTGACTAATGACTTTATAATGGCGAAAAAGTATACCAAAAGCATATAAGTAGAAATTTTAAATGATTTAGTCCAGCTTTAGGCTGCATGTGATACTACTAGCTGGTTTAGAAGGCCAAAGCTTGTTAACGACTGGTTAATACGAAATATTCACCCCACTTGTAATGATGCGGGCTGCATTAAAGTATTGAATAAGGCCACTGTCTTTTAATTGGTGTACAGTAATTCTATTCTAATTCTACTTCAACGGGCTTGTTAGTGGTTGATTAAAAGTGGATATGTAATCTCTACAAATGCGGTTGCGTTATAAGAGAATCATTAAACACCCTGAGTTGTAAATTGGAGTAGGTGTACTCCATCCTAATGCATAAAGTGCAGCTGACAGCTATTTTACAGCGTTCGGTGGTATTTAAGAGTAAATCTAGATGTAGTGTTTAAATTACGTTAGATTCGTTTTTTTTTGTTATTGATTGTTGAGCGAGCCAAGCCGTCTCTTAACGTGTTATTTAAAAAACTTAAATCATATATTTTGGGCCTGCAAGGGTATTTCGAAAGCCAAACTTTGTACATAATGAATAGGTCGAGATTTCTTTATCCGTAAAAAGCTGTTGTATGCTCTCTCTTTATACCGGTACACAGTACGAAAGATAATTAAAATCCTTTGTCCAGCCAGCATAATGCTATAAGCTACCAGCTTGTAGCATAGACTTTGGTAACACCACTGTAAAGTAAATAACTTTTCAAAAGAATTTATGGGAAATTTGTGCTGGATAAAAAAACTTAAATATGTCCGCACGCACACTTTAACAAACAATAAATGTGTTCTGTACACAAAAGAAATAAAAAAGAAAATATTTTTTTGGTTATTTATACTTTAATAAAAGCTGTTGCCAAGCCTCAAAACATCTAAAAGCTGTTGAAGAGAATTAAAGTAGCTGAATCTTAGGCTGCAATGACTGTTGTATAGCTGTATAAGCCATTGTGCAGGCCTTGTGTTTCAATGATTATACTGCCGTTAACCAGCCTCTGTATATGTAATGCTCAAGGCTGGTTAATTTGGGGTCCAAATTAGAATTACAAGGGCTACGTACATAGCTAACTACACAGCCCTTATGCAGGAAACTAAAACAGCCTTGAGAGTAGTCACAAATTCTATAATCAAGTCACTGTGCGGTGTTATGTGCTACTTGGGATACCAATCGAAAGCGTTCCCAAGATGTTGGCTGCATTGCCCCGCAGTATGGCAATACTGATGCGCTGAGCCAGATAATCACAAGTTCACGGGTCACGCGTCGATGAATAAAATAATATAATCAAGCTGTCTAAAGTAACGAATAAAACTATCTCTTAACTAATACTAAAAAAACTACTAAAACAAAAAACTATAAACTATTGAAAAAAAAAAAGTTTGAACAAATGCTTATATATTAATTTTTTTTTGTTAAATAGTAAATTGTCAACTCGTAGCAGTGCTACGAGATTGTAACGTGGCAAGTAGCACTCGCGTAGCCGCGTAGCACCCTCGTAGTAATGCAAACGAAAATATATTATTATGTAACAACAAAGTAAATAACATGATTGTCAAGCTTCATTGCATCAAAGACAACAAAAAGACAAAATTACAACTAGTAGGTATATCAATTAAAAATCTAAGCAGTCATCAGAAGGCAGAATGCCCAGAATGCTGGCAGCATTGCCACATTGAATGACAATGCTGATTCGTTGACTGAAATAGAAGCCAGCATTCCGATCACCTCTCTTTACTTAGTATTGGAATTATCTGTGCGTCAAGTAATTAATTGAAAACAAAATTCCCGACTCGGTACTCGCTTTTTAACAATTTTTCGCCAAATGAGGGTGAATCAAAGTCAAAGTCAAAGTCAAAAACTCTTATTTCCATAAATACAATAAATGTACACTTAGAAAAGGTCAAATTTTTAATAATTAAACACTGACACGGAAATAAAGTGATATTTTTGATTTCAGTCGCTTCGGTATGTAAAGAAGCGACGAAGAAACCTTTAGCCTGCTAGTTGTTATTTTTCGAGTTGGAGCAAATCCCGTCCCAAGATTTTTTATCCTCTAGATAATCTGATATTTTATAGTAGGCCTTTTTACACAAGAAGGTTTTGACAATTTGTTTGAATTTATTTGCTGATAATTTTTGCAACTCACTAGGAGTTTTGTTGTAGAAGCGTATACATTGCCCTTTAAAAGATACATTGATTTTGTGTAGTCTAGTTGTGGGCACAGCGATCATAGAAACACTCGAAAAACAAAACCCACACCTCGCGGGTAAAGTGTTCTGAATGGATAAGTAAGATACAGGCAGCTGCACTAAGAAGATGCCATGACTGCGTTCGTTAGTTAATTCGTTAATTTAATTAAAGTAAATGGCAGACATTTACACTAAAAAATCCCAACATCCAATGGTCTCTATCGCTACTAACTCACTATTGCATTTCATCAAATATTTTAATGGCGGCTAGCTGGTTATTTGAATTATCGTATCGGTCCCCTATCATCACTTCTGAATATTGAACAGTTTTATATTTTGCGAAGGCTGTAGATTTATGCTACTAACGTTAGTATTTTCAAGTACCTACTATGGTCATTAGAAGTTACATTTCTGGCAACACGACAGTTTAATATTTGCGAAGGCCGTAGATAATAACTGAGTGACGCGCGGTGGTTATTTTACGTAGACGTCATTTGTCGCGCTGTAGGGCGCCGCGTGGGCGGGCGCCGCCCAGAGACCGGCGCTTGACACGGCCGTGACCTTTTCCCACTCTCCTATAGCTGAAAAGGGATAATCAGTGATATCTCGTGTATAAAATGCTTTTTATTGCAACGGCTATTTGCTAAGCCTGGGGATTATAAGAAACGCTTTCGTATAGGCTGTACTTTTAGTAAATATACAATGGTTGTGTGAAATCAACATACGGTTATCAGCTCAGGGCGTTATCAAGAAAATATTTAGAATACTTGTTCAGTTTAAGACAGATTCGGCTAACCTACTGCGCTATTCCTCCACCTCAACAGCCTATATCGGCCTACTGCTGGACCCAGGCCTCCCCCTGATAAGCGCCTTATTGGCTTTTATCTCACGGGGGGTAATGGCCATAATCCCCACGCTGGGCATGCGGGTTGGGGATCGCAGTTCGGTGGTAGAATTGTTCTGCAGGGGGCGCTGCTGCCCGCCCCCGGTGGATATCCCATAGTCGCCTCTTATGACACCCGCGGAAAGAGTTGGGGTGGTACAAATTCTAAGCGTGTGGCTTAGAATTTGTACCATACCATCCAGCAGTATTTGCAGTAAAGTACCTACCCTACCCAGGCTAAATTACCATAGGTTTTTTTGACTGTGCTATTACTAAGGTCTTTTACATAACAATGAGAGTGCAATTGTTTGTTACCCGAATAAATAACATAAAACAATATTTTACAATCAAAGTTAATATGTCATTTGGCTACGCACGCACCTATCTTATCATCGTTAATTGATATGCATTCTTTGTTTTATTTCTACGCTTAAGAAACCGTTTATTTATCAGAATCAGAAATAACAACGTCCAGTCCAATCTGATTGCTTAAAGTTGATGATACTACTTTCACTTATAGTCACTCACTTATAGGCTCTATGGCAAACTTTTTAATCTTTAATTTCTATTAACTTTTTAGTTTGTTTCAGATTTCACAATGCCGGGGTGGGCAACCATAGCTGAGGTTGGGACGGAGGAGTTTGAAGAAAGCTCAGATTACTTCAACGCCAGAATAGAAGAAGTAGACACAAAGACTGAACCTAATAGAGTTGGTAAGCTACGATATTTTTAACTGTGATTTAGTACCTAATGGACAAGCTGGACTTTGTTATATCAATGAAACCGAAATAGCTTTATTTCACTCTCACTAACACTCACATAATGCAATCAAATGGGTGGGATGTGAAACAGCCGATGGAACAAAAATTTGTTTATTCCTGTCCTGCGCAGCACGTAAGTAGATTATGTGAGGAGTGTTAAGAATTGCTCATGTATAACATATCCAACGACCGGCGAAGGCAGCTACTAATAATTTTTTTTATAATGTATCCGTTGAAAGGCACGAATCAGATAAGGGCATTACGAAAATTACCCGAAGCCGTGCGTTTCAATCGATTAATCGGCTCTCTTACGCAAACGGTTTATCAAGCATGAAGTCGTGTCACGTAACAACCGTTTTGTACGGAGCAGTCGACTTGTTGCACAAAATGTTCATTAAATTTCGCCGTCGTGCCTTGTCTTAGTTTTGTGGTTGCCAACGTCTCGTGACGATGAGCACAAAACCACACAAAACGAAGGTAACTTTCGAGATATTATAAGCTGATTATAAATAATTAGATTCAGACTGCAATGATCGGAGTGTTGGTCTACAAATTTTAATTAAAGATGGATTAACTTGTTTTGGAATTGTTATTAAAATATTAAGTCCTCCCATAACACAGAACAGGGAAATATACCTGCGTTTCTACATACCTACCATACCTAATATTTTTTGGTGACTATAATTTAAAATTCAATTTATTTATTACGACATTTTTACGGTCTAATGTGCGAAGAACCGACAACCGCTGGGGTAAACGTGTTCTCGAGTGGAGACCGCGACTCGGCAAACGTAGTGTAGGGCGCTCTTCGGCCAGGTGGGATGACGATCTGCGAAAGACTGCAGGCAGATGCTGGATGCGGCAAGCTGAAGACAGGGCGCTATGGCGCTCATTAGGGGAGGCCTATGTCCAGCATTGGATTAAGATAGGTTGATGATGATGATGATGACAGTCTAATATTAGTCGGGTTATAACTAGGGGTTAGTACTTAAAATTAATGATTTTGTCCTTTGGACAAAATCATTAATTTGTATTGTATTATTTGATTATCATGTAATGTATTATTTGTATTAAATACATTACATGATAATCAAATTTCGCAACTTACGCGGTTAGGATGCTATTGCTGCTTCCGCGGATTCTGCTGAGCAGTGAGGCTGACTTTTTTCGCCAGATGAATGATAGTGTTTATTTCCTCATCATCTGTAGTCTCTTCTCTACATCGACGAAGGAAGCTTGTTTTATTTACTATGAAAAATGTTCGTTTGGTTGCACATAAGTAGATGTCAAGTCAGGCCTCCATGGGAACGACAAACAAGCGTCCCGGTAGATGGAAAGAAGATATTTGTACTATAGTTTCTGCCCGCGGCTTCGCACGCGTTTTTTCTATAGAAACGTTTAAAGGTTGTTTTTATCCCATGGGAACTGATTTATGGGATAAAAAGTAGTCTATGTTTTATAACAGGCATAGAACAACCTGTATGCAAAACCTTCAGCCTGGTCCGATCAGTAGTTATGGCGTGAAGTTGTAACAAACATGCAATCATCTTACTTTCGCATTTATAATTATTAAATGTGATTTTGAGGCACTAAAACTAAATATAATATCTAATTTCCTCAGACTACTATGACAGCGGCAGCGGCAGCGACGAAGTCCTGCCCCGCCGTGGCAGCAGAACGCGCCGCAGCGCCGCCGGCTCTTCGTCCTCAGCGGCCAGCGGCGCCGGGACCCCTCCCGCCGGGCCCGGCCGGCGGAGGCGCAGCGGCGTCTCAGCGAGGGAGCGGAACTTGCGACGACTGGAGAGCAATGAAAGGGAGCGAATGAGAATGCATTCGCTGAATCGGGCGTTTGAGGTAAGTGTAGCACGCTTGTCACTCAAATGAAAGTTGCGCGATAATTAGCCCAAGTTCACATTTTAAGTGAATTTATTCCCATCACTACTATAGTGGTATGGTTTCGTCCCACCCTACCCCCAGGGGTATGGCCAAGGGGTATGGTGGGTCCGAAGTGAATTTTTGTATTAAATTGTTATGAAATTTATTTATGATGATATAAATAAATAATAAAATAAATAATATGTTTGATATGTACTTAAAACTACATAAATCTAAGTAGGTATATTGTAACTAACTCTGTTGCATGTAATGCTACCTTTTGACGCATAAGAGGCTAAAATAATCTTAATGGAATTTAGAAAGGATGTATAACTTATGGCAGTTACCTTCTTTTGAACCCGGACGCATGCAGATTCGAGGGCAAAAGTAGTACCTACCTAGGTACTAGGTAACCTAGGTACTAGGTACCTATTTTATAAAAATGATTTGGGTCGCAGAACCCTCACAACTTTTTAAATTAACTCATTTCGAAATAGTGTCCAATTAAAGTGACAACCATCATTATGATTGGACTGTCTATAATTACTTAGGTACAAAATGGTAACTAACCGTTACTTTCTGGTTTCAGAGTCTTCGTCGAGTCATCCCCCATGTGAAGAAAGACAACAGAAGTCTCTCCAAAATTGAAACCTTAACACTAGCGCAAAACTACGTGAAGGCTTTGACGAATTTAGTTTGTGATCTGACCGGCAAGGATAGGCGATATCAGTAAGTTCTTTAATGTACTTCTTGTTTAATATAATTTTTGTAAGGCCTACCTATAGGCGAACTAGCCCATGGTAGGTATATACCTATACCCAACACGGGCTAGATTGCTTCATCATCAGCTTAGTCCACTGCTGGACATAGGCCTCCCCTAATGAGCGCCATAGCGCCCTGTCTTCAGTTTGCCGCATAACAGATGCTGATCTGCCTGCAGTCTTTCGCAGATCGTCATCCCACCTGGCCGGAAGGCGTCCTACACTACGTTTGCTAAGTCACGGTCTCTACTCAAGAACACGTTTACCCAAGCGGTTGTCGGTTCTTCTCGAGATATGGCCAGCCCACTGCCACTTCAGCTTGCCAATTCTTTGAGCTATGTCGATAATTTTAGTTCTCTGTCGGATGTATTCCTTACGAATCCTTTCCTCCAAGCATAGCTCTTTCCATAGCTAGCTTGCTGAGCGATTTTAAACTGGTGGGGCCCTACCGTGAGCGTCCACGTCTCAGCTTCTTAGGTCATGACGGGCAGGACGCACTGATTGAAAACTTTAGTTTTCAAGCATGGTATGGATGACGAGAAGACTCGACGTAGTTTCCCAAATGCTGAAGGTGGCCATGAACGACGACCGATCCCGGATCAATGGCCATTGATCATGACTTTGTTTTTATCAAAATTCATGCCAAGACCGATGCGTCGCGAGGCTGTGGCTAGGCCGTCCAGCAGCTGGTTTGCTTATAAACCAGCAATTATGTGCTCAAGGGCAGAGTCGATAGAAAAATAGTGCACCTATTTAAGGCGCTACCCCGACCCAGAACAGCGCCGCCACCTAGTTTATCTTACGTTATTCAAAGGAATTTTCTAATATCCATTGGGCAGTTTGTGATATCTATTATAAGCTTTTTTTTAATGCTTCTGTTATAGTTTTATTCTGCGTTCTAATAAAATTACTTATGTTCTGTTTCGTAGGTAGGTATTACTAATTATTTGGTTCCTTGAACCAGTTTCTTCATTAGTTGTGTAGTTGTAATAATAAGCAAAAACTCGATTTTTGCGTTTACGGAGTTCAAAAAACGTATAGGTACGTTTTTGGAACTCCGCTCTGTCCCGCTTCTATGAACGGGAAATCCTATGTCTACCCTTTTCACAAAATGGCGCGTATTGAGCCCTCTTAATACAAAGTTGTGCAACAAACTCCATTGTAAGAATGATGTTTTATTTCAGTTTGAATTCCCGAAATGAACCGTACCTAATAGCTTTAAGACAAAACATAGGTACCTACCGAACCTACTATTGTGCATTGTCTCACTAAGCATACATATAAGCCCACTGAGCTCAGGTCTAACCTAAGCTGCAAATTTGGCGAATGGACGCAAGCTGACTCTCGCGTCCAGTTCGCGAAAATCGGCATCCACTATGTCAATCCCGCGATACCTAGGGCAGCCGAATGGTCTACGCCTCGATGGTTTTCCCTCAATCTCCTTCATGCTTGACCAACCTCTTCAATTTATTTTTTGAGTCAACTGTTGAACAGTTGTTTTCCAATCTTTTAACATAAGTATTACAAAGGTACTTACTGTACTTATCCGAAGATTCTATGTTCGATTGTAGGTATATGTTTTAAGTAGGTACGTTCACCGATATCTCCGTCAATTGTGGACCGATTATGAGGATTTTTTCGATAATGTCTATACATTATCGAGAAAATCCTCTACCATCTCACCCCCTCGGGATCATTCTCTATAGAATGATCTCGGGGTGGTTCCATACTCGGGAATAATTATAATTTTTCCTGCAAAACTTAAAATATAGTGTAATGAGTAGGGAAATTGAAGTCGGTTTTTAGTTTCTTCAAAACAATCACTTATTAACATACTTAACCTTATTTTATTATGTCCTTGCTGCAGCTTCAACAGTGATGACGACAGCATCGAGCCGGTTTACGTGCTGCCGCGCATTGAAGAAGACAACAATAACCTGGCGAGTACTGACCCGGAAGAGGACTTCTCCTGACGCAGACGAAGTGCCCGGCTCGCCACTAAAGTAGCCGAAACATAGTCATCCGGCATCCAGAGACAGTTAACGTGTCTAACTGTCGCATCATAACTGTATAGCATATTGATTGAGAGTTTTATTTTTGATGAAAATCGGCGCAGGAGCGCGAGCTTTAACTATGTATATCTTGATATGGATCGATAAGCACAGTTTTTGACTCTGGTGCCGATAAAGTTCGGTCATTCGGTAGTAGATCTTTATCTACTACCGAACTTTATCGACACCAGAGACAAAAACTGTGCAAATATCGATTCATAGCGAGCTCCTGCCTCCCTAGTTGGTATGATGTTGCCAATGTCTCAAGTATTTCCGAAATTACAGCAAAATTTGCATGTTTGTTAAGTTGACAGGGTTGCTATAATACCACATTTAGAACCTCTATTTACATAAATAGCCTACTAGAAGCCTGCTAGCTAGTCACGCAATGGATGTATAATTCCATCCCACTAAACCCACTAAGCACATGTGACACTGGCAACTATCTGGTAGCATAAAGCTGTAACATTTAGACAGTTCAAGACAGTATAACTTGTGTTCAAGAGTTAGGTCGAATTCGCCTACGAACACACAAATGTTGGTGTTAGGTACAACATGGTTGCTCTAAATAAGCATAAAAAATCAAATGCTACCTACTCAACTGAACAACTCATGACCATATTAGTGCGTTCAAATTATTTTATCATGTTTTTATTAAAACGCTGCACTTAAAGTTTGATCGTCACGGGTTAGCGCGAGATTAAAATTTTTTCGTGATTTTAATTCATTTTGCGTTCAACAAGGAATAAAACCACGGGAAAGTAATTTGCCGCAAATCGTAAAACATTTTCTATGAACCCATGATAAAGCCAACTTCGATTCAATTGTATTTTGGAAGAAATTGGGAAAATGTTTTAATATTGTACGTTGATGATGGGGTATGGGTAATGAAGAACACAGTTACATCATAACGAAGCCCCTTTATTCTCAACCAATCTAGTCTTACAAACTAGTGCTTACGTGATATCGTCTCTTTATTAGTATCACTTATCGGACACATACATTCTTGTCAGATAGATGGAATAATCTGATCACGTATCTGTTTCCATATCTCAATGTTGATTTTTAGCCCAAAATCTCCTATTTTCTCAAATGGTCTAAAAATACCAGTGAACCGATGTTAGATTTTTTAAAGGTTTACGATTTGCGGCAAATTACTTTTCTGTTAGTTTTATTCCATAGAGAAAGCAGAACAAAATAAAATCCACAAAAAAATAATAATCTTGCGCCAACCCGTGACGATCACCCTTAAAGTTGTCGCGCTGTTTGAAGCCTTCGGGACATTGCAGATAACATTTTGATTATTTGTCTGGACACGTTTGTTATAATTAGACGTGTTTTGGTTTACAAAATTACATTTTGGCCTGTGTTGTGTTGTGTGCCTAGTAGGTAGGTAAATGATTATTTTGTGTTTAGAATAGGTTCCTAGTAAAATTAGCTTTATGCACCTACTAGGTACCGTTAAAATATTTAATTATGTTAGGTACTTAGATTGTAAATCATGGTTACCATAGCTATAAGGAAACACTAGGAGTACCTGCCTACCTATGTGAGAAACAAAAGTCGCTATATGTACACGAAGCTTGTGTAGGAGGTATCTCCTAACTACCTTCTTATTTTGTGCCAAATTAGAAATTGGTACTATAAAATCTAAGTGCTTATTTTAATGATGATGTACCTAGGCAAGTAAGTACTATATACCTAGGTAAGGTACTATTGTCCTGAACTACTATCTGTGAATGTTACTGTCAATTTATATGTAGGTATAGCCACTAAAGTTAGGTACTAAACCTACTTAAAAGAAGTATCTACTGAAGTCATTCTATTGCATAAAGTTAGGTAAGTAAACCTTAGTTATAAGTTCATGAATTTTATTGATTACTTTTACGAGTGTACAGTGGCGTTCATGATTATGTAACCCCCTGACAAGTTCGAATTCTCGTAATTACATTAGTTATGGTTTTAAAATGTTTAATTTATTGTTTTTATACCTCGTGTGTTCATAAGTCTTGAGACACAGTAAAAGTAAAATATTTTTGGAGCTAAGTTGAGTACTCATTTATTGGATATTAAAATTAAAACTACTGACATCTAGATCAGTATTTAAAAATAAATCATTCAAAATGGCCGCCTTTGCATTCAATGCAGGCCTTCAAACGCGTGCGCTATTCATCTATGGCGGCACGAATCTTTTCAATGGGAATCCGTTTCGATTCTTTAATAAGGGCTCGCTTGAGAGAATCCAGGTTTGGGTGAGACTTTCTGCATGCCCTCAGCTCCAATTCCGTCCATAAAGAATAATCCAAAGGATTCAAGTCAGGGCTTGACGAGGGCCAATCTTCGCTCCGAATGTAGCCTGGCAAATTGGCCTCCAGCCAACGTTGGGTAGTCTTAGCTTTATGGGAGGGAGCAGAGTCCTGTTGGAAAACCCAGTATTTTCCAGCGAATAGCGTATCATTTAATGGTTTAACCACCGCTTCCAATATGTCGGTTTGGTAATTTTGTGCCTTCACCTTGACGCCTTGCTGGCAAAAATGAAGCGAAGTGACCCCCTCGTAGGAAACACCCCACCAAACCATCACACTTGCTGGATGATGAGTGCGCTGGACATTGCGTACAGATGGCTGGACGTCCTTTGAACTTCTGGCGTAAACCTTATTGTTCTGCCGGTTAAACTTTTCTTCCACCGTGAAGATCTTTTCATCGGTAAACAGGATATTTTTAGGATCGTGTCTCTTCAATAGGTTCCGACATCGTTCCAGTCGCAATTTACGAAGACGCTCGTTTAAATAATGCACTTTCCTTCGACTGTAGGCCTTTAGTTTAAGATCATATTTAAGTATCCTGTTCACCGATATTCGCGAAATGTTGGTCTGCAGAGCTAATTTCTTTTGAGTCCGGCAAGGGTTGCGACGAATTCGCTCTCTGATTACTTTGATGTTGGCGGGCGTCCTTACAGACCGCGGGCGGCCACATCTTCCACGGTCTTCTAAAGAGCCGGTCTCCTTGTACCTCTTTATGGTATAATACACAAAGTTCCGACTACATCCCAAACATTGGATTTCACTAAAAACTTGCATTGGTTTTTTTCCTGCTTGAAACAGTGAAATTAAAGTCGCACGCAAATCTTTTGTTGGCGCCATTTTCACGGAGAATGAAACAAATATTCAAATGTATATTTTTTCTGATTCAAAACATTCGAAATTTTAAATTTTAAAAGTTTAAAAAAGGTTGCATAAATTACTTTCTTTTTAAATTAATTAAATAAGTTCGTCTCAAAACTTATGAACACACGAGGTATAAAATAGCTATCGCTATCTTCGTTTTACCGGAAGTTTCTGTTTTAAAAATATTTCTGTATTAATAAAAGGGGTAACCGATCGATGAACGGCACTTACTGTACACGCTGTTAACGTTTAAAAAATCTCACATTGAAGTTACCTCCTATTAACGTACCTACCTTCAATGGCGATAGGAAGCGAATAAATTATATAATTGTTCATATTAAAATTTTATTTTTACACTTGATAAACTAGTTTATTTTGTAGGTATCTACCCACACCTCATAAATGCTGTAGTAGAGCAACCCTTTTTGCTCTAGTCGTTATAAGTACCGGCAAAGAGTAGAACGAACTTCCTGCGTCTGTTTTCCCGGTAGAGTAGTAGTACCCACCTACCTAGGTAAAATTTCAGAGTTTTCAAATCCAGAATGTGAATAAGTTCCTTCTGGGAAAGCAATGCAGGTACTCTCCATAGAGGTAAGATAGAATTAATAAATGAAGAGCAGTATTCTCCGGTATATTAGTAGGTACGTACACTAGGAGAAAAACTGAAGTTGCATCAGTGGCTGCGCAGGGCTGCGCAGTACTCCGCATTTTAGTAAAATCCATAGGGTAGATATACATAGGTACGGATTCCTTAAAAAAAATCGGCTCGTGCGCTGACTACACGGCGCGTTCGGTGCGGGCGGTTTGCTGCGTTCGGGACGGATGACTATGTACATCTGTATTCATTCAATCTACATAGGTATCGTCGGTTCGCGTACACAGCGCACGTACCTAGGTACCTACTTGCAAGTTTTTGCACATAGCGATGAATGATTCGAATTTAATTTGCGATAGTGCAACAATATTACATTATTATTAGTTGTACAACCTTCAATATCCGCAACATCATCATCATCAACCTATGTTAGTCCACTGTTGGAGAGACTGCTAATACAAAAAAAATTAATGTAGTAGGTAAGTACATAGTCATAACTTGCATAATAGTTTACAGTAATAATGATATACTACATAAGTAGGTAGGTACCTACCTAACCTAATAATCTTTAAGGTTATTCTCGTTCTCGACTCGAGTTCCATAGTCACACGTCAGGCAATACTTTTAAAAATGATGAACGCGATTCGGCACTTTCTTTGCGTGCATGCGGCTCCTGCGGCGCGGACAGGTGCGCATTCAGCTTTAGCGGGTACCAAGAAGCTTATATCTTGTTAGAACACTAATTATACGGAGTGGTTTTATTCTCTTTGACACAGATCATCGACATTTCCATCCGCCAATGAAATCAATTGATGGTATTCCCAGTAGTGAGGCTTAAGGCTTTTTACGCTTCAAATTACCTGCAAAACTTCGGCCAGGGAAATTTCCTTCGTCCGAGATGCAAAGCAAGCACGAGCTCTAGCAAATAACTACAGATAAAACTCACTCATTCTTTCATTCATTCAATTCCGACTTGGAAAAAAAACGAAGAAACAGATAAAAAAAAGAACAAGTGCGTGTGGACTGTGGATGGACTTTTGTTCAATAGGTTAAAATTTTCTAATTTTTTGCTGCTTTTTCTCAACACTTAGTAATTATCCCTACGGGGAAGTGTAAAAAATAATGACGAGTTAATATTTGAGATTAGTTCAATTTACTTTGGAACCAAGTTTTGCATTTCAAATACGCCCGTACTGCGTCTATCTCAATATGGCCGTCCTGCAATGAATCGGCGCTGGTCAGTGATATTGTTGTGCTAGCGTATGATGTACAATACCAAAATGGAGCTTCGCGTTGGTAATAAATATCGCCTTGGTCGTAAAATTGGTTCAGGTTCATTTGGAGACATCTATCTGGGTAAGTAACCCTACGAATCTTTGTAAACAAAGGAAAATGGAGACTTGGGCCAGCTGCAATTTCAATTTCGAAATACCTGTCTGATCGTAATCAATCCAGCATCACCAGCTACTTTTAATACCAAGGAAACTGCCACAATTGCTACCAGCCCTTATCATAAAAAGTTGGTTATTTATTCTTATGACGACGTAAAACATGTGACCCTCAAAAGATTGCGTTGGTGAGGCTCTTACATTAAGGAGTAGAAAAATAATAGCTTCAGAATCACCACCATTCTCTAACTTAGGTCAATGATTTCAGGAACAAACATTGTCACCAAAGAAGAGGTAGCAATCAAATTGGAATGCATCAAAACAAGGCACCCACAGTTACACATAGAAAGCAAATTTTACAAACTTATGCAAGGGGGTGGTGAGTACCTTTTATAGGGTCTCTAAAAAGACTATTCCCCTAAAGACAATTACTTTTTGTGAGGCCAAGCATTGAGAGTTAAGTCTGACCACTGTCATCGTTTGTCAAGTACCTTGGCCTGCACTGCAGAATTAGAATACAAAAACACCAGGTTGAAATTTAATCAGTTGTGGTCATTCATTGATCAGGGTGTGGTTTTATTAATTATTTACATCAGTATATGTATGGTGCATTGGTATTACAGTTCAATAAATAGTAGTAGACATACTGTATTCTGTAGTAAGGCATAATAGCAGATTGTATCACAAGGGAACAAAATAATTTACCTACATTTATATAAAAAATCATATTTTTTAAATCCAGAGTGAAGTGAAGGATTCTATAGTAGAATCCTAAGAGTAGCGAGGGATTCAAAGTATGTTGCTCGAGGTTAAATAATTTTGGTCCCATGTGGCGCACTCTGCTTTTCATCTATGAGAAAAATTAATCATTGAGAAAAATAAATAAGAGATGCCAAATTACTACTAATTAATAATGCTGGACAATCCACACAGCATCATCTAACCCCAAACTAAGCAGAGCTTGTGTTATGGGTACTAGATAACTGATACACTTAATACAAATACACTACATAGATACATATTTTTTATTATACATCGAAACACTCGGAACAAATATCTGCAGATCATGCAAACATTTGTCCCGAGGCGGGAATCGAACCCGCAACCTCCTACGTCGCAGGCGGACCTTTGCCCGCCGCGCCACAGCGGTCGTCTTTTTTATTACCTACCGGCCAGGACTTTATTGAAGTTCAAACTTTTAGTGTTCCAAATTCAAAAGTCATTTCATCACTGTTATTAAGTGCGCTGGAATGACCTACTTTGTTCGCACTTGTCAAGGAACTCTTTGCCTCTATTCAAATAGATGGAATGAAAAACTGTCTACTATTCATTATTTTTTGTCAGTTGGCATCCCTGCAATCAAATGGTGTGGCTCCGAAGGGGACTACAATGTGATGGTTATGGAGTTACTTGGTCCATCATTGGAGGACTTATTTAACTTCTGCTCCCGTCGGTTCTCACTAAAGACTGTGCTGCTCCTTGCAGACCAACTAATCACACGCATTGAAGATATTCACTACAGAAACTTTATCCATAGGTAACAGTAATGGTTTTGGTATCAGCACAGGTAATGGGATATTGAAAGACATGCAAGTAAATTTCATACTTCTGTCAAAAGACATAGATTAACTTTTGTCCTCCAATCCCTCATTACCTGTGCTGATAACTTGAATTCTAATAGAGTTCTTAAGCTGCATATCTTTATGCATGCCTGACATTTTGATTGACATAGGTCAGATCACTTAGAATATGAACAATTATGTTGCTTCTTGCTTGCATCTGATTTATATGAATCTGTTTATCTTGGGTGACTTTATAATTATTTCTTTAAAGCCTAAGTTACATTGTAAACTACACTAACATTAATTATTGAAATGTGTGATGATCAGATAAATGAGTGAATGTTTTGGCACAAATTATTGTTCCAATTCTTAAATATCTTCATAGCTAGGTTTTATCTAAGAAAGCTTGCTGCCAAGTGAATAAACAGATACAAGACAAAAGCATTATATTGCTTCAGCAATAAGACCTTTTACTTGCCTCATACTTGACTGATATTATGGATTATATCAGAAGCATAAAACTCATAACATGTTCATATTTTTGCAGAGATATCAAACCAGATAACTTCCTAATGGGCCTAGGTAAAAAAGGAAATTTAGTGTACATAATAGACTTTGGGTTAGCTAAGAAGTACAAAGATCCCCGCACACTACAACATATCCCATACAGAGAAAACAAAAATTTGACAGGTGAGTGTATAACAAAGTTTTTCATTACTTATGTATTACTAGCTGCTGCCCGCGGCTTCGCACGTGCTTTTTAGGTAGCCTATGTCCGTCACTGGGATACCATTTACCTCTCTGCCTAATTTCAATGAGATCAATTAAGGCGTGAAAAGGTAACAGACAGACAGAGTTACTTTCGAATTTATAATATTAGTATGGATTTTAGCAGCTACCACAGTGTTATTCATAAACATCATAAATCTTAAAATCTCAATTCTTGTTATGGCTAGTTTTGTTTCTGTATTAAAACACCTTTATATGCCGTTCCAGGTACAGCAAGGTACGCGTCAATAAACACCCATCTCGGCATCGAGCAGTCGCGACGCGACGATCTGGAGTCTTTGGGATATGTGCTGATGTACTTCAACCGAGGCAGTCTACCCTGGCAGGGACTAAAGGCAGCAACGAAGCGACAGAAATACGAAAGAATATCAGAAAAGAAACTTTCCACACCCTTTGATGAGCTTTGTAAAGTAAGTTTATATGGGTTGATTGATTTATTTGTACTTCAAAAGTTGGCAATGAGGGGAAATTTTTACAAGCAATGTCATGTTGAAATGTTTTCTTATATTTCTTTCTATCGTTTTTGACATCATAATGAATTATGTACCACGGGCGTGGCACGGTCAAGTGTGAGTCATCAAGTGGTTGATTTTATCGTAGATCCACCCTGTGACTAATTGACTAATGGATTTCGACTTTCGTCACGCTTTAGTAGAATCTTGGTCAGTCATGCTGCCTTGCTATGCCATTTGTGGGCTTAAACCAGGTATTTCTTATTAATACACGTTTTAGGACCCTCTTATTTTTTGTTACTATGAACACAAACTCTTGCGACTTGGGAGTACCGTAAGCCAGTTGAAGTGTCGTCGTAATTTTATTAAGGGTTAGGGACATTTGAAAAAATAGATTGTGCTTTTGCTATTTTCTAGGTTCAAAAAAATTTAAGATAGCAGATAAGAAATTTTGCGCATTACAATTTGCCATTTGAAGAAAGTTTGGATAGATGGATGTTTTGTTACTTCTTCACTCTTAAACTACTGAATGGATCGGACTCATAGGAATATCAATCGGTTCCTTAAAAATAGCGACATACATAATTTAAATACTAGAAATAAGAATAAAGTCGCTGCGCACACAACTAGGCTACACAAGATTAATGTATCTTTTAAAGGGCAATGTATACGCTTCTACAACAAAACTCCTAGTGAGTTGCAAAAATTATCAGTAAATAAATTCAAAGAAATTGTCATAACCTTCTTGTGTAAAAAGGCCTACTACAAAATATCAGATTATCTAGAGGATAAAAAAACTTGGGACGGGATTTGCTCCAACTCGAAAAATTACAACTAACAGGCTAAACGTTTCTTCGTCGCCTCTTTACTTTAGCCTACATACCGAAACGACTGAAATCAAAAATATCACTTATTTCCGTGTCAGTGTTTAATTATTAAGAATTTGACCTTTTCTAAGTGTATATTTATTGTATTTATGGCAATAAAGAGTTTTTGACTTTCACTTTGCTGAAACTGTATAGGTCTAGACCTGGAACAACTCATAGTCTACTTTTTATCCCGTAAATCAGTTCCGTTGGGATAGAAATAACCTTTAAACCGTTCCCATAGAAACAACCGCATGCGAAGCCGCGGGCAGAATCTAGTGCAACATAGTGATGCGATCATATTCCTTCCGGAAATTTAGGATAAGTGTTGCTCGCAGGTTAAAATATCAAATAGTTACCTACTAAAATATAACTTAATAGGGTAAATAAACCTTTTGTGGTAGTTTGGATAGACCCAACAGCCACAAAAGCAGATTGATAGTGCCAAAGATTGCGGTGGCGATCTCGGTTTAAGAATCGACCCCTCCAACTCAGTCCGTGGATGTCGTAAAATCCGACTAAGGGAACCTGAAAGAAGGGCAGCAGCTTCCTTCTGTGTATTTTAACACTTACACTGCGATCACCAACCCGTGTGCCAAGCGTGGTAATTATAACAAATCTCCTCGTTTTGTAGGCATGTTCAGCTGTGGACGTAATTGTGCTGATGAAGAGGAATGCCATTGATTTAGTTTATAGAGCGTAATGTCTGTGATTCCAGAACCATCCAATTGAATTCCAATTATACCTGAAGTACTGCCGGCGACTGCGGTTCGAGGAGCGGCCTGACTACAGCCACCTGCGGCAACTTTTCCGTACGCTTTTCCACCGGCAAGGGTTCACCTATGACTATGTATTCGACTGGAATATGCTCAAGTTTGGTATGTATCCTACTAATATATTAAGTTAATTTCAGCTTCGGCCAAACCTACGCGCCAGACACGCAGGACGCGAAGCGGGAGCGTCAGCCGCGCGGTGGACGCTGGAATGGCGCCTCAATGGAGCCTTGCACACATAAACGAACGAGATGCGGGAACTTTTTAAGCGAAAAGTTTCGCGTTGTTGATCCACCCGCTTCGCGACCCGCGTGTGCAGTTTTGGCCGGAGCTGTATTAATTTGTGATACACGGGTATTACAAAGATGCTCACACATAAAATTAAGAGCACTGTGATATGCCATAATGCATACAAATTTTATATAATTATTGCATTAAGTTATAGAGCAACTAAATGTAATAATATAAAAGCTAATATAGGTAAAGTTCGTTACCAAGTGGTAGCGGTAAATTTAGCTTGTTTTCGGGCGGATACCCGCCGGGTATTTTAGTAAAAACGATACCCGCATAATCACTCGGCTTTCGCTTCAGCTCTCGGTAGCGGATTATACCGCGTAGGTCTAAACAAGCCTTTATAATGACGAAAATGTTTGACTAACATTTTTTTTACGATCTCTAAATTATCTGAACACATCAAGATGCAATTTGACGTACAATGTTGTGTATCTGACAAAATAAGCTATGTGTTATCCGAAAATAGCGCGTGCGAAACAGCTTTAGTAGCTCTAAAATAATCCTATATGGTATTACCGGGCTTCTCAGATTTACTTGTACAAACTTTTGACACGTTTTTAGGCAAGTGTACTACTTGCCTAAGCCTAGTTTATTTAGTCATCGGTAATCATTTGTGTCAGTCTGACTAAACTAAACTACTGTTAAATAAGTTTAGTTTAGTTATGGCGACATCAGAATTGACACAAATGATTACTATTATAAACTGTGTCTCTGTGGTTTACGATTACGTTTTGGGTTCCGAAATATAAGCTAGTTTGGCTAAAACCGAAATTCATTCGATTTTGTCAAACTCAAGCATACAAAAATACAATGTAAATAGTAAAACTTATCCTATAGAGCATCTCAAAGTTTCACCTTGAATATAAAGTATGTAGTTTTTCAAGATCAGTATTATTTCGACTTGTTAACAGGAGGACCACGCGGAAACTACCAGGCAGGCGCGAACGACCGAACCCTAAGACGTCATGATCAACCGACAGAACCAGAAACAAGTAAGTAATTATTACAATCCCGAACCAATCCCGGGCCGAATACTGCTAACCAATCGCTTTACTATGACAATGGTATCGTCGCAGAATCCTCCATAGATGAAAGAAACTATAGTGCGTGCGGTGCTACTTGCACGGAGAGATTGATAGAATGGTTTCAACCATGACACTTTTGACAAGCGTCCCTCCATCTGGTGTTTTATCAAAGGTAAAATGACAAAATGTGTCATTCTGAGACAATACCATTGTTATGGTGATGCCATTAATTTTGTGGAATTTGGGTTCACTCACTTGGAGTGTAAAACACTGAATCAGATAAAGTGTTTGTTGTTGTACACTGACTTTCATAATCTTTTTTTTGTGCTAGCTAAAGCTTAGGCATAGGTATGTGCATACAATTTTTATTATATTTGATATTTTCGCTTTAAAATCCAGTCTTGGCATGAAATCTGTTTGTACACATAATGCTGTATTGGTACGTGTTTAGCGTTGGAAAAACTCTGAGAATGTTAATGCTATATATTGAATTGTGGTCCCAAGAAAGCTTAAACACGATAAAAAAAATATATTAGAGCACGTTGGCGTTGCGATGGGGGCGCGCGTTGGTGCGTTGGCGATACATCCGAACAAACCAAACGCACGCTTGAATAGAAGCGTGCTTTTGTACGTGTGTGTGTGTACGGACGGATGTATCGTACGAGATGGTTCTTAAAACGCGCGTTACCAAAGTGCGCCCGTCAAAACGCCTAATGTGTATGTCGCCGCCGGATCGTAGAATTAGCCAATTTGTAGAATGGCTAGGCGGATTAAAAAAGGAACGCTGAGATGTTCGGCAAACCTATTTTTTTTCATTCGACGAGATAGAGGGCTACGTGACGTTTAGCCATATTGTTGAACGTCGCGTCGATCATTCAAAAATCGGCATGGGCTTTTATTTTAATTGTCGGAAATGTGCCGTTTTTTAATCTGCCTAGCCATTCTACGATCCGACGGCGACGTGTACGTACATAGTCTTAGTTAGAAAAAAAGAAAGAAAGAAAGAAAGGAAATCATTTATTAGTACACAAACACACAAAATAATATCAAAAGTTTCAAAGGTTACTAAGGCCCGTATTATGAAAGCTTGCTCTGTCATAGATCTATGCTTGAGTTTAGGCCGACGACGTTTAGGCCATAGAAAAGCGTTACTCAAGCACAGTTCGATGACTGCGCAAGCTCTCATAATACGGGCCTTAGGTACTACATTAAACCACAAACATGCCGAGCAAATGAAGAGTGGGTATCAAGTAGCCTATTTCGTGAGCGTACGTCTTGTAGTAGTTAGACATCTGAGGCAAAAAATACTTTTCTATATGTATGAGCATGTCTCTGAATGTTTTTTGTTGTATTAGTAAAGCATGATCCAAAAAAATAAGGTCTGGCATTGGGGGAGTGACACTTGCTTACGTCACTGTCCAGTTGCAACAAAACATGGAAGTTGGGGACAGGGGTCAATTAAACAAATAGATACGATCGTCGATTTTATGTTTTAGATCAGTCAAAACAGTTTTAGTTATACACGAGTTATTGTGATAAATAATTGGTTAATTTTACTTTAAAAAAAAAATTAAAGCACATAGTTTTATCAAATTCGTACAGGTAATATATGGAGCTCAGAGAGTTACGATTTTACGCAACTCGTAACACCAGAAAACAGATTCCTCCTCTCATTCGCCGAAGCCGTCGATGACGTAAGCTCGTGTCACCCACGTGACCGTTGTGCCTCGGAATGTCATACCTGGCAAACGTAATAATAAACCTTGTAGTAAAGTAGATATGTTTCGTTTGACAGCGGCGGGCGCCGCAGGGCAGCCGAGTACGACAGTGGCGGCCATATCCGAGTGGCGGTGAGGGCTGCCGCTGCCCCCGCGCCGCCGTTCCCCTGTGACCCGCGTGTTGTCCTTAGGAACTTCACAGACTCGATATATTCATGTATTATGACGGTGTATTTTAACAGTCATCGGTAGGAATTGACGCGACAGTGGACGTCGCGATGTTCACGAATCGATTTCAACAGTTTTGTATGCATTCATGTTAACGTTCATACATTTATTGTAAATTATTTAATTATAGGATAAGTGATGATGAGGGGCCGTGTATGTTAACATTATTGCAGTTTTGATGTGACTCATATAAACATAGAGTATTTTTAGGCCTTCCCATACATCCATTATTGTACTTTATGCTCAGTTATATTTAGAAGTAAGATCCTGGGGTTCAATGTGTTTTTTAATTCCTTAAGTACTAGTAGTACAATCTAATAAGAAACCGGACAAAATTTTCTAGTCATTAAATTTTGTTTAATGCCAATTTTAAAATGAAACATTATTTGTTATTTGTACATGTTTATATCATTCGTGGATCCTACAGTCCGGTCGCCGGTTGATGCTATTAAAAAAAATCCTACTCATACTTCTTTGTGTACAAGCACACGAAAATTATATTTATAACAAACAAAGACTTGGATCTGCGTTAAAAGAAAACAGAAAGTTAATATGATGGTTTCTCATATTAATAAATATCATGTTTTGTAGAAATGGGTTATTTTTATTGAAACATTTGTGCAATATGTAGATTAGATAGGTATTTTGATTTCAGTAAACTTTGTTATTACTGATCTCTGCATTTGGTCTTCCACTTTATTTACCTGTTTTAAACCTTGATAAAATTTTGTTGCCGCAATACCAGATCAAAATAGGCATTTAATTTAACATACTAATGGTTTTAAATTGAGGTATCTTAATCCTAGTAAGCATTGTCAATGTTTTGCGTAATAAGTAATGCATGAGCGCGTGTTGCAAGAAACAAAGCTAAACGTTATCCACTGCCATACAATTATTTAATAGAATTTACGAATCATGTTTCTAAGCCATTTTGACTGGAAATATTAAGAATTTTTAAACAAGGACGTCAAAGATCATGACATATTGTTCAGTGAAGTGTAATAAGTTACCTCTAGGTATTCTTCTGCATGTTGTATATGTGTGAAATCTATGATCTCATGTAAATTACCAAATTGATTCATATTTCTAAGTTCAGAATCGGTTACCAACTATTATGTCCACAATTAAACAGTTATCTTTCTAATTTACTCTTTATTCCTTAATTAAATCGTAATGTTTATACCTAATAAAGGGAGTAAACTACATGTAACAAATTTAAATTCACTTTATAGTTCTTGTCGTGAATTAGAGATATAAATCTGACGTTTATGGACCATCAGCCTCTAATATGACTGAGAATTAGGTTCAATTTAATGTAAATAATATAATTTTGTAATTAACATAAGACATCGTTCATATTGAAGACTCTGAGATTTTAAAAACTTGTTATCTCGATATTAAAGGTACATACTACTGTATTGTATTGGGTTTGATTTGTGATGAATATTCAAGAATGGATTGAGACCAGGACCTGGAATGTATCATATTTTTTCTGTTTATACAAGATTTGAGTTATTTCTTCTGAATGATAATAAATAATGAATTGTAATGCTTAGTTATAATTTCTATAAATTCAGTATGTATGCATAAGTTATTTAGTCTACAGGGTATTTTTAAGCATTTGCACGCATACCTGATTTCGTTCTTTTTCTCCTTTCACACATCCATCCTTGACGAACATCACAAGTATTTCGTGCCGATGTCATTAAATTAAATCATTTTCATCATAACACAACATTAAGGCCCGTATTATGAAAACTTGCTCAGTCATCGATCTATGCATGAGTAGCGTTTTTATATGGCATTAACGTCACTCAAGCAACGATCTATGATATGATGCTTTCATAATTAAAAGCTTGCTCAGTCATAGATCGTTGCGCGTAATAACGGGCCTTAGTTTGTGTGTAGATATCATGTATCCAAGCATTAAAATTATATTTTATAATTCGTTCGGTTAATTTAATTAAATGTATGCTAGCCTTTGATTTGTCATGTGTATGGAATATAATAAGGTGGATAATAGTGTGGTTGAGGCGAGGCAAGCGAGCCGCGCCCCTCTCGGCTCGCGCCGCGCTCCCCGTCGCCTGTCTTCCTGCGCTTCCGCCAGTGTGCGGCGTCGTGCCGCATTGTGTATCTCGATTGTGCTTCAGGCGAGGAAGGGCCGTGGCTTGCTCCTTTACATAAGTGTACGCTCTAAACGACGAAAGACTAAGGACTTCATTTTGTACATATTAAATTTTAAGATAAACTAGATAAGCAGACACACTGTTTTTTACAATATCCTAAGTAACGAAAATAAATACAAACTTAACTGTTGTAGAATTAATGTCATTCGTTATTTTGCTGAACGTTATCCCTTTATGTAGGTACTAACCTGTTCATGTACCGGACTCATCGACCACCATTCCTTTCTGTCTTACCTACCTCATGTTTGGGAGGGAATAAATTAAAGTAGTTTATGGATGTGTAAGATTAGGGAAAATAATGTGGCTTGAGTTTATTTGGCAGGTTTCTCAAACTTAGTAGGGTACAGGGGCTTGTTCCCTCCAAACGTGAGAAATTATTATTCATTTACATTTATGATATTTATTTCAAGTATTCTACTAGGTAGGTACCTACTTATGTGTTTTTAATACGCGACATCCTTTATCATTTTACATCTTACATGCTAGCATAAAGCATAATGTGCATTAAAACAAATTGTTATGCTTGCATTGATTTTCATGTCCAGTATGTAACTAATTCCTTTGGCACAATAAACTGAGTAAAAAACATATATTTTATTTATTCTGCGGATGCACTATGTAGCCAAAAACCCTCCGTCAACGGGTAGTTGAACTCCAGAGATCATGCTGGCATCACTGCTGAGTAGGAATAGGATCGCATTTACGACTTCAGAAACTTCGCCAAACCTGGAAAAGAATAGGTGAGAGAAAGGGCATAGCAAGTCTATACCAATAACACTTTATTTTTTACTATCTGGTGCACAGGCCTTCACACGCTCTCTTCCCTGATAAAATGCAGCTTATGTCGATCCCGGGATACCACCTACCTCCCTGCCAAAATGTATTAAGATCCGTCCAGCCGTTTAGGCTTGAAAAGGTAACAGACAGACAGAGTTACTTTCGATTTTATAATATTAGTAAGGATTGATAATAATTTATTATAGTTTAAAATTTTACTTGTCTTTTGTGCTTATTTTGTAAGCCTTAAGCCGGGTTCTGACCGTAGTTATGGGGCGTAATGTACCAAATTCAAATTCAAAGTGCTTTATTTCCTTTAGACCTTTACAGGACTTTTCGGCACGTCACAATATTCAAATTAAATAAGTAAAACTAGGAAATAAAGATTGAAGTGAACAAAAAATCAAAGTGATCACCTTTGATTTTTTGTTCACTTCAATCTTTTGAAGGTAAAGTAAAGAAGCGAACAAGAAACCTTTACCTTGTTAGGTTGTTAGTTTTCGAGTTGGAGCAAAACTTGTCCCAAGCTTTTTTATCCTCTAGATAATCTGATATTTTGTAGTAAGCCTTTGCATAGGATATGTTTGACAATTTGTTAAAATTTATTTATTGATAATTTTTTCAACTCATTTGGTACCATCGTAGCGAGCGTAACGTGTCATACGTTACGCTGTGTTAAGAACCGCCTCAACGGACGCTCGCTGTGTAACACGTTACGTTACGCCCCGGTCAGCACACACCTTAAAGAAATAACTTAACTTTACTTCTGATTTGAGAACCGGTTCTCAGATCAGAAGTCAATACCTAAACAAACCCTAGTTAGCCAGATGTTCACTTTCATCGAGGAACCACCAGGCACGGGCTATTGTCTGGAGGCTAGTCCACTGTTTAGACCTCTGTGGCGCAGGTGTCCGTCTGCAACGCAGGAGGTTGCGGATTCGTTTCCCGCCTCGGGACAAATGATGCTGGATAATTCATAGCAGCAACTAGTTGTTAAATGTTTGTACGATCTGCAGATTCCGGGTGTTTACTGTGTAGGTATAGGTGGATACATAAAAGTGCCTATATCCTACCATACTAATATTATAAGTAACTCTGTCTGTCTGTCTGTTACCTTTTCACGCCTAAACGGCTGAACGGATCTAAATTAAATTTAGCGGGGAGGTAAATGGCATCCCGGGGACGGACATAGGCTACTTGAAAAGTGCGTGCGAAGCCGCGGGCAGCAGCTAGTAATGTACAAAGTTCAACAGTTATGTATCTAGTAACCTACCCATCGCACAAGCTCTGCTTAGCTTGGCGCTAGATATGCCGTGTGAGTTGTCCAGCATTATTTTTTTAGTAACTATTGATATCGCGCGAAGTCTCAATATGAGTGGTGATGGAACTGAACGGCGTGATTATAGCTTGCGATTTACTCGCCCATGAAGTTAGTGAAAGATAGGTAAGAGAGGTAGCAGACCAAGCTTAGAAATCTTTAATAATTTGATAGTTTTGAAAAAAGTAAAAACCGACGTCGATTCCCAAAATTTTTCACTATTTTCAAGTTTTGCCGAACAAGTATACTAATCCCAGGGGAATAAAATGGGACGATCTCGGAATCATACTTTATAAGTACAATAGCGAAAGTGTTTTCAATATCGGTCCATAATTTGACGGAGAAATCGACGAACAACATCCGTAAAGCCGATCATAGAATCTCCTTTTTTCGAAGTCGAAAAATTCATGCTCTTTCTTACCTTCCCAATGGTATTTTAGCGAGCATTCCCTTACTCTTCGCTGGTTCAGACCACACTTTCCTCCCCATTTCTGTCATAATTACAGTTGGGTTAACTGTGTTTGCTCGAATCCCATGTGGACCCAATTCCAAAGCCATAACCCTGGTCATTGAATCGACAGCGGCTTTTGAAGCGCAATACGCAACATGGTCCTCGAGAGCAGCCTGCGAGAGAGAACATACCTCTTAGTAAACGCCATAAATATGGTTGGTGACGTGCATTATGTACTTACATAACTATTAGCAGAAGACGAAAATGGCATACACTTTGTACCTAAGTACTTATTTATATATGGTGGTGTCATAAAACTTCGCGGCAAAATTCAAATAAGTTGTGCTGTTTATAACGTTTTCTGCGTTCTAGAAATAAATATAAAACTAGCGGAAACGTCCCTAGATTGCTGCAAATCGCAAAAAAATCTATGAACCTGTGTGTTATTAAACTTGGATTCAATGGTGCATTTGGTAATGTGATTTTCAGTAATTAAATCTCTGTCTTCAGTAATAAATACATCTCTGATAGGTATTATATGTACCTATACTTCGGAGGTAAGTACCTACTACCTACCATCAAATAGAAGCTTGTTTAAACATGGGTACTTATTAAAAATGGTTTACGATTCCTTGTAGGACTTACAACACAGAAAATATTAAAAAAAAAACGCGAAAAAGTTCACGCACGTTATTAAAATGTGGGTAGTACTTTACCAGAGCGGCCTGCGAAGAGACGTTAACGATGGAACCTTTAATATTATTTTGAATCATCTTCTTTGCAACAACTTGACTAACGTTTAAAATAGCCCTTGTGTTAACAGACATTATCCTGAAAGAAAATACAGACTATAAATACAGATTATAAACTTTTATAGGGGAGAGCAGGAAGCATTCATACAGTTTTTTTTCCAAGCCCCATAAAATAAAAACTAATAGCTATTTCGATACCGTTTCAATGCCACTTTATTACCTATTTAACTGGCTACAAAATTAGTAAAGTTCAGGTATAATAGAGTAACACGGCGAAGCTATGCAAGTTTTTCCAAAAAATGGGAAACGTATGTAACCACCCCCCGCGCGGGGTGGCTTCGTATATAGGTTTGGGGGGGCTCCAGCCCCCTTACCCTCAGTTTTTGTTGTAAATTTGAGTGCCAAATGCTGTAAGCACTTGGTTGCTGACGAACTGGAAGTAGCACTGACTATTCCAGATCCTATTATTACGTCTTCTATGTTCTATTTAGGGGATACCACCCAAACCTCGAGTTTGTGTTGTTACCTTCGTGCTTACAGCATTTCTTAGCTAACCTACAGCCATCATCGTATCATATTATGTTGTTCTGGATCCTATCTCATGCATGTCTGAAGTTTTTTTTTTGCTTTTTACGGTATATTTTGTACTGTAGGTACTAATGTACCCCACTTATAGCTGTATCAATGTATACCATTATTACACGTGTCATACTTTCATCAAATTCATTCAAAATAAAAATACTCGTTAAAATTAACCCAAAACGGATATTAACATCATGATAAACTAGGGCATAGTTCAAAGACTAAAATAAATCATAATAAAAATTTAGAGAAAAACTTAATACTACAAAACTCATGACAATGTGAAACCAAAATTACTCACAAAAAGCGAAAACATATTATGACTTGTCCTAACCTAACGAATCCAGCGGCCGCAGCAAAGAGAATTTAATATGGCCGCAGTGCGCCGCCATACCACTCCGCGGGCTAGCCTCTGCGTATGGGTAGGGTAGGTGCACCTGTTCGCCGACCAGCCCTCCTTACCGACCATCGCGGGGTACGCGCTTCGTAAATATCAGTTATTAGAAGTGTTGAAAACAATTTCCAAACGAAATCAAGTTCAATGAGTAGTCAAATAGAATACACTTTATGTGGCAGCATTGTCGAGTGAGTACACACACCCGGTGATTTTGAAAGATTTGTTTAGTTCTGCATTCACGACGGCACCGTCACCAAGTCGGTTTTCGAACAAAAAAAATAGTGGCACGTGTTTTAGTTCAAGGCAAGTATTGTCATGTTTTAACGATGTTCACATGGTCATTTGTTTTTTTATACTTTAAGAATAGTTCCTTTACGTATTATGATAAGAATATTTATGTATTTTTAATGAATTACTTGAAAATTTGGGTGGTCGGGTATCGAAACAAGAAATTCACAAATAAGTCCCATCTCGGCCGGGGGGGCCGGAAAGAAGTACGAATGGACCCAGAATACTTTTGTCACATTCTTTTACTTATCTGGGTTATAATAGTCCTTTTTCATTGTATTGACTAAAACCGACCTAAGGAATCTAAGTTTTAATTTTCGGCCTTCCATAATACTGTTATTCAACGAAATTTAATCATTTGTTTATTTGTGGCCGAGAACGGAAAAGTGAATAATATTGAGATTTAGTCTTCGGCCAACTACAATTTGTATGAAGAAATTAGGTGGCCGGAAATCAAAACCCCTTTCAGTTTTCGGCATTATCGCATTTTAAAAGATATTCGTAGTACAAATCGGAGATTTTTGTAATGGAAACTAACGTATTTTGACATTTTATGGGTATTGAATTGTTTGTTATGCACACAAAAACTATTAGACAAAGGGTTTTGAAGATTTTGGTCCTAACATCGGTCACCGATTTTAGTATTTTGTCGATAATCGTATTGGCGATAATACCTGCCTACCCCCGTGCAACACCACACACACAACCTCCCGCTCACTCTCCTGTTCAGGTACCTAGTACCTGAACAGTTCCGTGAGTTTTTTTGATAGTGGTTGTGTTGTGGTGTCCGTGTCCTCAATGCACTGGCATTGAGTGGCCGATGTGCGCTAGAATACCATACGAAGTAGGTAAATAACTTAGTTGTAATAAATTAGTTATTTTGCCTGTGTAGTAGATTTTGTACAGCATCGGAGGGCCTCTTAGATTATATAATATACCCTTTTGTTTACAAAATTTTGAAATTACAAGTTACGATGACGCTCTAAGTAGACTCATGGAAAATAGCCTGTCCTGACACGAATCTGCCCAAAGTCCTTTCTTCTCAGACAAAAACGTCTACCAGTTCGTCAGAACGTGCTCGTCTACTCGCTGTCTCCGAGTGGGAATCAGGACTCTGGTTACCATGTTCTGCTTTCCAAAAATCTAGGTACCCATTTAGACAAAAAACCCTTTTCGAGTGGCCACCTCTTCGCATTTGGGTTCACCTTGCATAATTGCACATCAATGCCAGTGTGCTGAAACCGTTGATTAGTTTGGTCACTATGCACTGGCACGTATCTCTAGTTCAGGACGTGTGCCCCGTCGTAGTTCAATTAGCGACATTATTCGTCGGGCTTTTTTACCAGCGTCAGTGTGGCAGCTACCCTCGGACCACGTGGCCTTATGCGAGATGATGGTAAAAGACCTGTCGGTATGACCCTGATTCCCTGGAAGGTGTGTCGGTCTTTAGTTTGCGATGCCACGAGTGTGATACCTTAGCGCCTTCACATTTTGCAGGGACATCCATCAGTAAGGGCTGGCTCCGCAGCAACATCAGCGGAGTCCCTCAAATGTCGAAAATACGCTAATCTTGACCTAGGGTTCCTGTTTGAACCGTGGAAACCCTTGGTCCTTAGGGCCCTGGGGCACACGCAATTTATAAAGATCTTACAAAACTTATCAAAGTCAACAGGTGATCGGAATACTGGCTCTATTTCGGTCAACGAATTAGCATTGCCATTCAACGTGACAATGCTGCCAGCGTTCTGGGTACTCCTCTGTGCCTTCTGGTGATGGCTTAGATTTTTAGGAAATTTATATTATTAAATGTAACTGAATTGCACAAATGGATAATAAAAGGATGTTCGTTACCTTATCACGCCAAAAAACTAATCAAAGTTGGCCGAAATTTAGCATAAATGTAGTTCTTGACCTGGAATAACATAAAGCCTACGTTTAATCCCGGGAAATTGCGTGATAACCGCAGGTAAAAGCCAATTACAAATATATATTATTTGAATTCTACAGTTATTGGAATTATCCGGATATGTGAATGATGAAAACTGTATTATCTGGATAAGAGAATTATCCGGATTTCGCAATCCCTATTCAGATGCCACCTATCAAGCGTCCGCCACCCGAAAAGACAAAACTAATACCGAAAACTAACTTCTAAGAACACTCAAAATGCCGTGGACACAGCTAGGCTTTGCCTATTATGAGTTTTGATTACTTTTGTTATTAAAGAACATGAGCAAATAAAAACTATGTTAATATTTTAGACTTTTATTCCATAAATACCCTACAAAAAATAGTGGCCGAAATAGGATTCAGGTCCGGCCGAATACTAAATTTTGTGGTCGAAAACTGAAGTTTTACTCATTTTCGATTATTTATTTTTTTATAAAATAACTATTAGGTATAACTACAAAAATCTTCCATTATTTAAAACTCAAATATCTAGACTATCGATTAGTATCATTTTGAACTAGGTTGACAAGTTGCCAATATTTTTTCTGAGGCCTTAAAGTTGGAACTTCGCTAAATGGTCGATATTAGGTGCCACTACCCTAGATAGGGTTCACGCACCCAAATACAAACGCTTTGACGTTTTTAGTACCTATAAAAGATAATGTTATCTATACTAAACACGTCAAAGCGTACACCAGGAGCATTCATACAGCGGTCAATGGTCATATTATGACCGCTGCAGCGCTGTATGAATGCTAACTGCTCTCTCCTACTACCTTATAACCATAAGTCGCAAAACCGTTTCCGACGGCCGAAGACAAGTAGGTACCTATCTACCTAAAAGTGTTTATTAAGTCGATTTAAACAGGTGCTAAGTGTCTCAATCAGACACACAATAAAATGGTTACTTACTCATCAAAACTTGCCGCAGAACAGTCTAGAAAAGACTCGACTATGGCTACTCCAGCGCAGTTAACAAGTCCATCGAAGACTCCCATGGAATCCACAACCTCTTTTGTTTTATCCCAATTCCGGAGATCTACATTATATACTTGTATTGTCGGGTACTCTTTCTTGAGAATAGCTAGATTCTCTGGCTGATTTGATATAGTTACAACATCAGCTCCTTGCCGCCATAGCTCAATGACCACGCCTTTACCTATACCTTAGATTGAAAATTTCACATGTTAAAAATGGAATCGTATCGTTATGAATAAAACAATTATTTTATGGTGGCTTTTTGAGATGGGAGTGTATGGTCAAATCAGAAACAATGAGAGTTAGAGAAAAGTCGTGAAAGGAATCATGACTTCGGAATATAAGAAAGCAATAACTGTAGTAGTAGGTGTTATTTATATATATGTTTTATATATTTAATGTTTTACTTTTGCAGTAAATCGAACATAGCGATTTTTCAAAAAATATGACTTCCTGTGTTTTTGCGCCATCGGATTCGCTTGCCGAGGTAGGAGTCGATATTTGCAAAGAAATGTCGAATCGTAGGTAATTAATTTTGTAAACTTCAATGAAAAAATCCGCAAACAAAAAAAAGTAGCTATGCAGTTTTCGATTTCTTATAAATTGAGCCCAACCTTAACTCATTTCATGACTTTTGTTTCTAACTCTTTTTTGTGTCTTTTCGGATTTGGCCATCCACTCCCATCTCAAAAAGCCACCCTGTATTGATTACATAATATAATATTAAGGTAGGTAGGTACATAAACATAACTTACCTTGACATCCTCCAGTTACGAGTATCCTCTTGCCTTTAAACCCACTGTCCATCCTGAATAATATCTGAACAAATACTCTACACGGAAAATGCCACAAAAATAAACAAGTTTATACAACATTCACGATATCTCTCTAAATTAAGCGATAAGACACACGAACACACGACAGCTGAAGATATTGCGTAATTTACTCACCAGTCAACCGACCAATACCTAAACTGTATACGAGTTATAGTAGGTAAACTAGCTCGCTTATCTCATAAAACATTAAATTTGTATAAATACAATAATATTTTGTTACTACGTGGTTAGCAGAGGTCACGGATAATAAATAATAGGTGGGTATCAGATTATAACATACCTACTTATATAGTATTATTATTACGGCTTATTCCCAGAGGTCCATGATTCTCTTGTTCTTTATTTCCCAATGGGTCCTTGAAAATTATTACCTACTATAATTTTAAATATTCATAAACGAACTCCCAACGGGTCCATGAGATTTAACTAATGTACAGTCAGTAAAAAAAACACAAGGATATTTCATTATTTAGTGAGTCTTCATGTCTTATGAGCGAAATAGACTACAGGTTTGAGTCTTATCAGATAACCTTGCTCCCTTGCAGAGTTGCAGCAGGCAGGTTTACTGTGAAGTATAGAACTTATGAAGTTATGATTACCTACTACTATACTAGGTATATTAGGTACTAATTTTTAGGATTACTCTGCCCAGCAATGGACTAACATAGGCTGATGATGATGATGATGATATTGCGGATATTGAAGGTTGTACAACACTTCTTAATGTTGCACTATTGCAATTAAAATTCATTCGTATCATTCATCGTTATGTGCAAAAACTTGCAAGTAGGTAAGTACTCGCTGTGCCCACAAGACTACACAAAATCAATGTATCTTTTAAAGGGCAATGTATACGCTTCTACAACGAAACTCCTAGTGAGTTGCAAAAATTATCAGTAAATAAATACAAACAAATTGTCAAAACCTTCTTGTGTAAAAAGGCCTATAAAATATCACATTATCTAAGCTAGAGGATAAAAACCTTTTCTAAGTGTACATTTATTGTATTTATGGAAATAAAGAGTTTTTGACTTTGATTTGTTTATATTCTTTAATTCTTTGTTAGTAATGTTTACCCTTTCAGTTACATCTTTGATGATTCGACTACAATCAGAATAGGCTAGGTACCAATTATTTTAAGAGCTGAGCTAAATGCGTGTATAAATTGCCTCATAAAATGAAGTCTTACACTAAGTAAGAATTATGATGAAGAAATATCAAACAATTATTTATAGTACCATTTTAAAACATGTATTGTATTCAATGAAAATATTGTTATAACATTTCATGGGCTTAAAATCAGCACTCAGGAGTAAAAGCAATATTAGAAAATACAAAGTTAAATTCATACTCTGGTCATAAGTGTCAAATGATTGTTTAAACTTAATCTGATCACATCATATCAAATGGCAATATAGGCATGGCTGTTTTTTATCAACAAATCCAATCTTTGGTTATTAAACATTTACCTTATTCTAAATACTGCTTAAAATTAAGATTTGTTTGCTTCTGAATTGTGTCAAGTAAGAAAACATTTTTAATTTGAAGCAACATTTATAACTAAGGAGACTACCATAAAACAAGATAAATCATAGCTTATCTTTTAAAAACTCTTTATTTCGAGTTTATTGCTTTGCATATGGTAGGGTAATCATCATGTCATAAACTTTTTAGTTATGTAGCAAGAAAACCTCCATCAATGGGTAGCTCCACACCATTTATCATGCTTGATCTTTCACTCAATAGAAACACCACAACATTCACTACTTCTGAGACTTCTCCAAACCTGAAATTTAATGAATAATGATAATAATAAAGTACATTGATTGACATTGTGGTGGAATTCTTATCTGGCCTGTGATGCAAACATTATGAAGAAGTATGAATATTCTCTTTGGCCTTATATTATTATCTTATCAAAGGAGTTATTTGTTTATAATAAACATCTGTAGGAGCTCTAGATAAACATTTATGATAGTATTTTTAAATATTACCTTCTCAAGGGGATTTTCAATAGCATTTCATTGGCTTTGGCAGGTTCAGACCATCCAACTTTAGCCATTTCTGTCATAATGACCGTAGGATTCACACAATTTACTCGAATCCCATAAGGCCCCAATTCTAATGCCATAGCACGAGTTAAGGCATCAAGGGCAGCCTTTGAAGCACTGTAGATTGCATGGTCTTGAAGGGCAGCCTAAAATTACAAAATAAAATGTTATTGGATATAAATCTTCAGATCAATCAATTAATAATTTTCACTAAAGACTATGTGTGTACCTTAGAGGCTTGGGAGGATATGTTAACTATAACACCATGGGTGTTGTTTGCTACCATTTTTTTGGCTACAACTTGACTAATGTTGAGTACAGCTTTAACATTGACATCAAATGTTCTGAAACCAAACAGATTACGATGATGGTCAGTGGTAGTTGGTACCTATACACTTGTTCTTTTGTGAGGATCTACATCTCAATGTAAATTTACTATGAGTTAGCAGTAAGCTCATAGAGTTTATCCGATTGGCTCTTAATGGCCTAGGCTGGAGCCGGTGGTCACTAATAGGAACCAATCGTAAAATTATTGGGTCTGGAATTCCAGGCTTTAAACTGTTTCATGTAGATTTTTACAGGTTATTTTAATTTTTGCAAAGTGTCATACTTATCAAAATCAGCAGGTTTGCATTCTAAGAAAGATTCACAAACAGCAACTGCAGCATTATTTACGAGTGCATCAAAGTGTCCCAGAGATTCAACAACTTTTCTCGTTTTCTCCCAGTCACCGATATCTACGTCAACAATGTCAATAGACGGATATTCACTTTGGAGGGTTTCTAGATGAGATCTTGTGCGAGACAGAGCTACAATATTAGCTCCAGCACGCCATAATTCTACTGCAATGCCCCTGCCGATGCCTGCAATAAATAACAGAGTAAACGTCGCTCGTCAGCGTAACATGATTGAAACCCACGAAACCGTACATTACTCCCATCCATACATACCTTGCCCAGCACCAGTTACAAGTATTCTCTTTCCTTTGAATGAGATTTCCATTATTTTGCTATTATTTACACTACAAAATTACCACGAGCGAGCGAGCGATGCGACGACGAGCCGTTTTCGTTTTGCAAGTTTTTTTTTGGATGACAAAAGTTCTTCTTCTTCTTGTCAGATGGCTTCTGCGACTGGGTTGTCGCAATTTCGCCACTTCTTCTTCTTGTCAGATGGCTTCTGCGATGACAAAAGTTCTTTTTTGCTGACAGATGACAGCACAGAAAAATAACAGATACAAACACTTGACACTGACATGACAGATGAAAAGAAGAGGGTTTCTCTGTGTTTCGTAGTCCGGATGTGAACGTAGGAAAGAACTTTTAAAGCGGAAAGAACTAGGTTCATTGGTTGTATAAGAACCGGAAATATGTTTTGGCGCGAACACCAGATACCGCCAACTTACGAATAATGCTCTGGCAAAAAAAAAATTTCAACACTCACAGTTAGGTACATTTCCAATCTTGGGCAATAGGTAATTTTAATGAACAAACACGAAGGCATTGTTATACACTTAGTCAATAAATCACAAAAGTCAAATCGGCGCCGCACCGGTCCGTCTATGACTGAGATGGGTGGACCTAATTGGGCCTAATTTAAGCCTTCCACTTTCAAGACGCTAGTGACTCGTCCACCTCCATCTACACAACCTGCATTGGTCCACTGCTGGACCCAGGCCTCCCCCTGATAAGCGCCTTATTGGCTTTTATCTCACGGGGAGGTAATGCCCATAATCCCACATGCTGGGCATGCGCGTTGGGGATCGCAGTTTGGTGGTGGAATTGTTCTACAGCAGGGGGCGCTGCTGGCCACCCCCGGTGAATGTCCCCTAGTCGCCTCTTACTTCACCCGCCGGAAGAGTTGGGGTGGTGCAAATTCTATGCCGGCACCACACAGCAAGTACCTCATTTCCCCTTTTTTACTTATAACGATGCCTAGCTGGCAATAATGGCGGGCGAGCGAACTAGATGCAAATTACCTACCTATGCTATGAAATCCGAACAAACAATTCACATGCTTGGAGTCGAGATAATATTTGTTCAAGAATAAACCGATTTTTAGTTGAACGTGCCCTATGAACTTGTTCGCACCTTAGCGCCCGATATGGTTTAGACGGCCCTGGTTTATCCATTTTGAACCAGGGTATAGTTCTGCTAATTACCTAGAGGTAGTTAACCTAGGTAGATAGATAGATGGTTTAGTTTATATGGTTCACAAACATAGACAGCACAAAACAAAATCGATCATAGACAATAAAGTAGGTTGGTATCGGTAAAAATACAGTAACTTAGGCTATATTTAGGTAGGTACTACACTCAAACACTAAAAAATTTAAATCAGATATTACAAAAGAACACTTAAGAATAGCTAGAATTTAAACATATAGCAATTTTTTTAAAGTTATTTAGGTAGGTACCCAAATAGATAAGTAACTACCTAACCTACCCGGTAGGTTGGTATGTCAGTGATTTCATTTCATTTCATTTATTTATTTAATTAGAACGGTCATACCACTTAAACTAATGGTGCGCAAATGGTGCGCCGGCTTTTTCTTATGAGGTATTACCAATAGGTAGTTAATTTACTTCATAAAATGTTTTTGTTTCTTGCTTCATATTTATGCTTTAGATAGGTATTTAGGTAATAGACATATATATATATATATAATATATATATTTTTATTAATTTAGCACGCCAACCCCCTGTAAAAACCATATGGTTTTGGTCGGCAGGTAGAAAATGCCTCGGCATTAAGCCCACCCTTTGTACCTTAAAGTGCAATAAAGTGTTAAAATAAATAAATAAATAAACTACCTAATTAAAATTAAATAATACAATAAAAATACAAATTTCACATAAAAAGTAGTAATAAAATCTGGATTAATTAAATCAACCTATACAACAAATTTCAAATAAAAATCAATAGAATTTAACAATAAAATTTCCAAATTCTAAAAGTAATATGTATAAATAACGTCAAGTTTTTAATTTATACAATGTTATATTATTTATATATAGCTTAAAATCACTAAGTTATTGTCATACATAACACAGCCAGGTATCATCCCCCTCTCGTGGACAGATACCTGTATGTCAGTGAAGCCGAGGTGAGCCAAAACATGGCTGAAACGGACCTGTCTCAGCTTTATGCTGTTTTGCAGGCTATGCTAGGCATGCTACTTAAGAAATTAAATAATATCCCAAAGTTTTTCAACTTCGACGGGAATTGAACCCGCGACCTTCCTGAGAGGAGTGGCAGGTTCAATTCCCGTCGAATCGTCGAGTAGTCGTCGTCGTACTGCGGTACGGGATGCGCTACCAAGTGCGCTACAAGGTCAAGTGACATAGTAGTCAAAAGCTACATATCTGTATCATCGTACCATGAAACGATTGCATGCCTAAAGACCAGTGGCGGATTTACACATTTGCCGCCAGTAGGCTATTCAAGTTTAGAATACACCATGTTACAAGAATATCATGCATGGTATTCTTCAAGAAAAGTAGGGTTCCTAGCATAGCCTGCAAAACAGCATAAAGCTGAGACAGGTCCGTTTCGGCTAACCTCGGCATCACTGACGTACGAGTACCTGTCCACGAGTAGGTTAGGTAGGTACCTTTTTGTTTGGATACCTAACTTTAAATAGTTTAAATTGTAGTTTTTAATTCTTACGTGTTTTTTTGTACTCTTGGATTTTAATTTTTTAGTGTTTGTGTGTAGTCCCTACCTAAATATACCCTATGTTACTGTATTTTACCTACCTACTTTATTGTCTATGTTTGAATTTGTTTTGTGCTGTATACGTTTGTGAACGAAATAAACTAAACCATCTATCGATCTATCTACCTAGGTAATTATAATTACGAAAACCGGCTAGTTAGGTAGGTACGCATTCATTTCTTTAATAATTTTATTTAGATTTCTTGATAAAAAACAGCTATAAATTAACTTAAATATATATCAATAGAAATAAGTTAAGTATATTATTATAGGTGTACATAATTGTAACATAATATGAAGAATTAAATTGCACTCTTCTCAATACCTTTAAAAAAAAATTCTGTCGGCATGTTTAAATTTTTCTAAACATGCCGACATAATATTTTTTTTTTTAAACGTCTAATAGCTTTTACCAGGGTTTCCTGGTAAAAGCTATTGTCGTTTAACACCTATTTATTAATCACATTAATAATTTTAATTCTTAATTAATCTTTTTAATCTAAGAACAACAATGGTTTTTCATTAGTCGTTAATATTTTGTATGTAGGTAATTAATACATTCATAAGTTATATAATTTAAGGCAAAGTTAATAAGGCACATTTGATAAAGGTTTGATAAAAAATACTTACTGATAAGAGCCTAATTATTTGTGGTACTTATGTCATGTTTGACTGGTAGAGTAGGAACACAATTTTTTTTCGTTATTTTTTGTAAACACTATTTTCGCAAAATTCATTTTAAGTGGACTTTATCAAACCCCAAGAACTAGTATCAAATTAATAATGTTTATAATTTATAAACATTTTCTAAGACATCGTTTTTTCCGTACCTACATGGGTAATTCATAGATATATTATAAATAAATTATAATACGGTAGGTAGGTACTAATAATAAAAAAAAACACTACTGCAAGGTGACATATTGTGTCCTTTCAAGTTGAAATCCTAAAAAGGTTGAATGCTTGGCAAGTTATCTTCTGTATGGAGCCTTGCGGTACCGGCCTCTTTCCTCCTCGTCACGGACGTCCAAGTAATGGCTGAACACCACTGCCCACAGGTAGAGGTACAAACCTGTAACAAAACAAAGAACTTTGTTTGAAAGATTATATTACGAGTTTTAGTATAGTATGTATAGATCATTAAACTTTAATATATATACTTATATATATTTAAATTATACTAAGTACAATATTACTTTTATTTGCTATTTATTTATTACCTATGTATTTGCCTTATGTACGTAAACTTTAATGATTAAAGTATAAAAAAAAAATGCGTAAGGCAAGAAATGGCAAACCAGACAGATGGCAAAGAAGACCTTTAAGGTAAGGAACCCACAATTTAGATCCTGGGCGGCGGCACTTTGAATGTTCATCTTTTCAACTTCAAATATTCGAAAATGACAGTCCTCAACCGATGTAGCGTTAGCACATTTTTTTTTCGATTAACTGACAGCAGTGAAAAATTAAGGAGCTAGTAGATACAAGAAAACCCCTAATGACCAACTGTGGCAAACTCCACGGCAATGCCAAAATCTCTTTTGGCATAGTTTTTCCATAGTCGAATAATCATTGCCTTATTGCCTTACCAATTTTCATAGCTAGATAAATCTATTAATTTTATCCAAACTTAAACTGAATCATGAGGAGTTCGGAGAGGAGGGGACTAAGAACCTCGTTTGTGTATAAGAATCCCAACGTTTCATTCAGGTTCGTAGTTAGCCCGCTTACACTCACTCTCATACACTCACGAAATAATAAACTATTTTCTTCACACATAACCCCCCACTTAGATAACTAATAATTTGAAGTTTCGTTAAAAAAGTTCGCAACTCACATAAATACAGCAGTCCTCCAACCAGTATACATGTGGCGACCATGATGTGGTCGGCGAGTTTGTCATCGAGGTAGAAAGTGATGGAGGTGTGTAGCACGCTAATCAGGAGGCCTATGGCCAGCACGATGCCGAGCACCACCCATGGGAGCATCATCCATGACCGTCGCTGTGGAGGTTTCAATAAAATACAGTAGTCGTTCAGTTGCCTTAAGAAATTAGTGTTAAATAATCCCTGATTCGCAGATTATAACAATTTAATTATGTATTTACAAAAAAGTATATTCGTATATCTTACCGAAAAAGAAGTCTTGAAAGCATGTAAAGAGAATGAGAGAATGGGTGTTTAATTTAACATACATATCTATATTTTTTATATTACCGGGTGCTTGGTAGCTGCATGGGTGAAAGCTTTAAGGAAAAGTTAGTTTTTACCATTTAGAACCATATGAGACATGGTTGTCTGAGACGAAGACTCACTATAATTTTTGACGATATTTTGTATCTATCTGTGATTATAGACATTTTTTTACAGACATTAAAAGTTCTCGAAAATTTTTCAACTTTTAAGAAAACCGTTTTTGGACACCATTTTCAAATAAACCGTAGGTTTATTTTTGTTCAAGCCTATTTTGAAAGCATGTTTGGTTATTCTTCTTTCTTTTGAGGTAAAATGTGCTTTTGGGCAGACAGAGAGAGAGATATATATGTATGTATATATATTTATTAACAAAACAAAGATACAGCACAGAACAGAACAAAAAAAAGAAAAGCAAAATATCAAATAAAAGATACCTAGCTAACTGGAACTTGGAACCTAACTTACAGACTAAATAAAACAAGATCCGTCAAGTGCGAGTGTGACTCGCGCGCCGAGGGTTTCGAACGGTTGTCAAGTACTGGTTAGAGACTTTGCTATTTGATGAATACCAAAAAAATAAAGGTTTTCAGATTTCAGATGTATCGATTTGCAAACTTCGGAGTAGGTATAGTAAAATTTTTGTCTTTTTTCAAAATATTTCAAAAAGTATAAAACGTGCAGAAATTTTTGAATATTATCTCTTCCTTTTTTGACCATTTTTCAAAAAGTGTTCTACTTACAGACTTCTCTATATTTTTCCTGTAAAATATAGATCCATATCTACAAACGCTATATACATTTCAGATGGATCGCTCTGTAAACTTCGGAGATAGCGGGGCGGGAATGAGTAATTTTTTGACTTTTTTGTAAATATTTCAATAAGTATGAAACCTACAGAAATTTCAAAAACTGTTTTGAGATGCACAAACCGATACTTTTCATTTGATACCCCACTCGGTGAGGTAGCCCTCCCTTTTGAAAATTATTACACCCCTAAAAATAAAAAAAAATAAAAATAGTCAAAAGACTATTTTTAAAAAGCAGTCTACTCACAGACTTCTCTATATTTTTTCTGGAAAATATAGATGCATATCTACAAACGCTACATACATTTCAGATGGATCGCTCTGCAAACTTCGGAGATGGGGGGGGGGGGGGGGGGAAATGGGTATTTTTTGACCTTTTTAAAATATTACAAAAAGTATGAAACCTTCAGAAATTTCAAAAACTGTTTTGAAATGTACAAACTGTTACCTTTCATTTGATACCCCACATGACATTGTAGGTCTCTTTTAAAATTTCGACATCACAATTTGTACTAAAAATTTACATTTTCATTTCTTATTTATTTTTCATTAATCTGTACAGGCGCACGAACATTATTTTAAGTTTCACGTTAATTGCTGCTGTAGTTTCTGAGATATTAAAGACGGAAAAAGGACAGAAAAAGCGATGCCAAAAAAATATATACAAAATTGAAACATTTCCTTTACAATTATTAAACCATTGCATTGCACCAGACGAGAAATTTGCATTGCCAGAGAGCTTTCATATTCAATAAATCTAATGATTGTGGCGTATTTCCTGATCGAATGAAATGTAGTACAGTCTAGATTCGGTTCTGATAAACTTATTTTACAAACTCACCTTATAGACTGCTACGATGAGCAGTATGCAAATTAGTATTGTGAAGCATAAGTTGACTGTTAAAATTATCCTCGGAACTGAAAAGAAAAAGAAAAATTTGTTTTTTAAGGATCATCCTATTTATTGAGAAGATCGCACACGAGGTGTGTGTGCTATAGCATGTAGTTACGTAAAGTAGAAATCCCTTTAATAACAAAGAAAATTAAAATCAAATAATAGAAAAAAAATTGAAATCATATATACAATTGTAATAATTGAGTTAACTGCAGACTGTTGCATATCATCTACAGGTAGCCCAACTGATCCACTTACGTAACGTAAATAATAATGAAAGTAGATAATAATCATATAGGAAATTTTACAGATGCTGTAAATAAGACATCTAAAAAAGTACATCTAATCTACCTCAAAAGTAGATAAAGCAGGGCTTATAATTTTGGTACCAACCAAATGATTGTAAGAGATTTTGAATTGTTTTTTTTTAATTATGAATCATAATGCTGAACATTTTATTCATAGACTAATAATGTTGTTGATCGTAGAAATTTTACCTGACTATGCTGGATGATATTGCTTGCTGATGATACTCACTGTCTACGCCAACATCATCGCTGTCAAATAAGATAGTGCTAAAGCTGATCCGATGCCTCTCCACCGCCCAGACTATTATGATGGTAGCTATCGACAGCAGGACTCCTAGTACCGCGGTGATGAGGGTGCCGGACCTGGTGGACGCGCAGCAGCAGCATTTCTGTAGTCTCTTCATGTTTCTTGGGGAAAGTTTCTTGGTTCAAAACTATCACCGGCTCATTTCTGAAACAAGAGACATTAGGTACTTAAATTTATTATTTACTTAGCTCCGGCCCGCAGCTTTGCACGTTTTTCTCCGGGATTGCCTATTTCATGCGAGTAAAGCCAGATCCCTTCAGTAGCCTTTGAGTTGCCTTCGCCCAAACGTTTCACATATCACAAACTTTCCTCTATAAAAAAACTAGTTTATGTCCGCGGCTTGGCACGCATTGTTTCTATGGAAAGGTTTAAAGGTTATTTCTATCCCATGGAAACTGATTTATAGGATAAAAACGAGCCTATAGTATTCCAGACTTAGAACTATAATGTAAACTTATGCAAAATTTCAACAACAAACATCCATACAAACTTTCGCATTTATATTATTATACTGTGATTTAGGATTTATTATGATCGTCTAGCAATTTTGTAATAAAATTAATTTCCAGCCTCTGCTTAGCTTTAGCAAGATGATGCTGTGTCATGTCAATTGTCCAGCATTATTTATTTATTTATTTTTTGTAGATTAGTAAGTATTTGGTTTATTTTTACATTTTAAACGCAAGGCCCACCACATTGATCGCAATCAATGCAATGAACAAATAATAAGTTTAGTCAATTATTTGTCTAAAATACCTAGTCATAACGAACAAAGCACTACAAGTCTATAGCTTTTATCACTGAATAACTGTTTATATAACTAGCTACCTAGTATTTATGTAGGTGTATGTATGTAAGCTTTTATCTAATATAAAATCGTTCGGTAGCTGCTCTATAAGATAGAACACGTTAAGTTTCTATTATGTGTTTATTTTGGCGTGGGTGGTATTAGGTTGATCCGTTACTTTTGCGCGACAGAACGACGCCGCGCTGATCGACTTTGATTCTGTGTTTTGTATTTCATGCTCTAAACACAGTTTGTATAAGTCTCTCGTTTTCATTATCTATGACAATAGCTACACAATCTAAGAAAAAATAATTTGGCGTGTTTTAAAAAACGATAAACCGACTTCAAATTCCGATTTACTTAAAGATAATATTCAGAGTATATATTAAGACTAATATTCATGTGTCTCGGACGAACGAAATCACCCCTCCGTTACTTTCCCTGACCGAAGGTCTCTATGTTCACGTGTAAAAAAATTTGTTTACACTGGCGAGATCTAGTTATAATTATAGTCTAATTTAGGTTGATGACAAATGGATGAAACTGTCGACGCCTGTTGCCTTGGAAAATTAGGTGATAATGAAATTACATTATTCTGAAGAATTTTTCAAACCTACGTTTTATGCCGCACATAGCAATTCCTCGAGAATTCCTTAAAGGAGACCACCCCAAAAGAATTTTTTATACATTATCGAAAGAATCATCAAAATCTATTAACAATTGGCGCAGAAATCACCAAAACTGTTGTAGCTAGTCGTGATTCTCCAAAAATATTATATTGCTTTTTAAGTTTAAAGGGATAAATACTAATCCCTCGAGAAAACATTTTTAGGGGCCACCTCGGGATCACTCTCTATAAAATAGTGAAACAATCAGTAAAATCGGTTACCCATAGGCGGAGATATCAAGAAACGACGTCGTTTCTTGATGTGTGAAGTCTGTTAAAAATCCTAAAAATTACAGATATGCGTTTATTTTTTAGGAATGAAGTTTATATTTTTCTTCTACTGCAACCAAACGTGCACCACAAACAAAGCACTATCATTTCAATATTAGGTTAGTCCAAGAAGATTGAATAAAACACCAAGATATAAGCTTCTTGGGTTAGTCACTAAGTAGGTACTGCAGAGGTAATGTAGGTGGCTCTCTGTCCTTTGGCCCGACCACGTAAACTGAAATAGGTAGGTAGGCATGCTGTCAATTTTAAAACATTTAATGACGCAATAGAATTTTACGAAACACGACAGGAATATCGATAGATAATTTCAAGTTTCCATTAGAGACACAAATAGCCCACATAAGAAATTTCGCAACAGCGTTTCGTTTTGATGGACTTGCCGGTGAGGGGAAACATTCTCGGGCATCCTGATTTAGAATTACTACGGCTAAAGCTGCGTTTAGATTTTATAGGTAAACGTTAACGTAGGCGTAAGTTTTACGTTGTTTTTTATAGCTAGGTTACACGCACGCCCATATAGGGCTTACCGTGCTTTATGGGTAAAATCACACTAATATTAGGTTAAATGTGAAATTTTGAATGCTAAGTTAGATGTTTCAAACATCTAAGCAACTTTTCACTTGTTACCTTTTAATGGCAAAACTACTGAAAGGATAGCGCTGAAATTTCGCGTAGGTGGTGTCCTAGACCTGGATTAACTGATGCTTTTTGTTTCGGAAAACACGTGCTAGACGCGGGCAGAATCGAATAGATAGATAGAATATACATATATAATATTTATTTAGAAAAGTATACATGACGTGTAAAACAATGTTGCACCATTAAACCACAATACATTTGTGTTGGTGCTCACATTTGTCTTATACATAAATGTTAGGTATAATTAAATATACATTGCATTTGGAACACATTTTATAATATAATCTAAGAAAGCTAGTGCTTTGGTCTTTGATCTTATAACTTAATTAATACCGTGCCATTCATCATCGGTTTCAGACCACGGATAAGAATAGTCTTGTCCCAGTTTTAGTTCTTTGATATGGCCTTTGATGACAAACACTGGGATATCGTGCGTGCAGCACACATCCGCCAAACAGAGCAACAATAATTTTATGGTGGACGTGGTTTTCGGAAGACGGAGGTTTCGTAATTATGGCTTCATTGATTTATTATAGAACGTCTTTTAATACTAATCCATCCAAATATCTACATGCAATTGACTTCCAATAACATTTTATTAGAATGTTGTGTTAATCCGTTAACAATATCTTTATTAATATGTTTTATCTTTTTTAGCCGCGAGAACCTTAATTTAAGCTTCCTAGTATATATTTATAAATGTTGTTCTGTTTAAATAAGCTTCTAGTTTTCCAATAAATAAATAAAAATAAATAAATTAAGAAAGAAAATTACAATCAAATAATAGCAACAAATTCGAACTAGTATTTACAATTGAAACAATTGAGCTAACTGCAGACTGTTGCAAACAATCTACAGGTAGCTCAACTGATCCATATCAACACCAGTCGGAAGCGTCCCTAAGAAGCTAGCTGCATTGCTTCGCTGTATGGCAATGCTGATGCGCTACGCCAGATACTCATCAGCTCTCGGGTCACGCGTCGCCTCGACCAATCAGATATTTTTTTTAAAACCCGGAGAGCCTCGGACCCCACGGACAACAACTGGTGGTTGTCTCTACTCCAAGGGGGTCTTATGTGTAGGCTTTAATAATAATAATAATAATAGTCATTTATTTCAGATAATAATAAATCCATATAATAGTTAGTAACAATTGTCTTAATAATTATGTTAGTTTGTCATAGGCTTTGTCGAGACGTGCATAATTGCGTCTCTTGAGATCCTCGACTATATCTGCCGCCGCACCAGCCCTCACGGATGTCCTAGGAGGAAGATGGGAAGGCGCAAGTGTGTCAACGCATGCAGCGTCCCACTCAAAGGGCCTCAACAACTCCCATGGGACTAGTGTGTCATGCCGTCGGGCCTCTTACCATCTGCATCGTCACGCAACAGACCATTCGGTTCGAGAATAGCTGATACGTTAGCGGTGACAAAGGCCCGCCGGATGATGTCGTTAAGGCTGGCATGGCGATACATCCAACCGGCGCGGCGGGCGCCCCTAGTACACGATAATCCGTGATGACCAAGTTGTTCGACAGCAGTACCGCACTGACATTGATGAGGCGCGCAACACCTTGCACCCAACCAAGACATGTTGCGGTACGGAAAGTTACGGGATCCAATAAAGTGCTTGTGTTATATGAAGGAAATGCTTGCAACCAATTTCCTGACTCCCATTTAGAAACGGTCAGGAGACAGGCACGATCCGCAGAGCTGGAGCACGTTTGTATCTAACAATTCCGTGTCAACTCACACAGAGGCCGTCCCATTACCATTGGGACAAAAGAGATTTTGGAGGAGCAGCATTGGGGCAAGCAAAACGCCAAGTCGTTCGAGCTTCGTCTAAATATGAAATTTTAAATGACATTCCAGGTGGGACCAAACAAGATAGCTTTAAAAATTGTTCAACTAAAGAACTAGTGGTAGACGGAAGACAGGAACCCTGGAAGGGCTACACTTGAAATTTTACGTATACCAATTCAAATTAATATATTCAAAACCGATGACAAGAAAATATATTTTCCAATACATTTTGCACGCCTTGACGAGACAGAATGTATTGGCGCTATTTCTTATTGTGTACCGACATTCCTGCAAATAAATGTTTTATGATTTATGAACAAATTTCTCATAAGTTTACCCTGCTTATATTATTTTAAAGTTATGGCTTGCTCTGCACTGCTTTCAATCATAAACTCAGCATAAAACCCCACGTACCTACTGATTTCTCGGTTATTTGCAGCACTAATGTAATCAATGTAGATAACCCGACATTGGCCTGACCTACATAGCAGATGGCGGCCCCATTAGACCGGCGTTATTCCTAAATGCCGCTGCCACCATTTACACCCCAATCCAAAACATCGGTAACCTTCAACGGCTTTCAGTTCAGCAAACAGATTTCATGATTCAAGTGATAGGTAAACCGAAATTCAAAAGTTTAAAAGACCTCAGTCCGTGATTGAAAGTCTGTGTTTCTCTCCTTTATAATTTTAAAAAACCTATCCGCGTAGGTACCTAATGAAAGTTATAAATTTGGTGCTAGTAATGATATGTTAAAATAGTTTATGCCCGCGGTTTCGCACGCATTGTTTCTATGAAAACGTTTAATGGCTATTTCTGTCCCATGGGAATTGATTTATGGGATGAAAAGTAGCCTATGTTTAATTCGAGGCCTAGAACTACCTGTATACACAAGTTTTGCCCGATCCGTTTGGTAGTTTTGGCGTGAAGAGGTATCAAACATCCATCCATCCAAACATCTAAACATTCAAACTATAATATTAATGTGATTGTAAAACTTGGTTAGAAAAATGTAGAGCAAGAGTTCTGTATGTATATAAATAATTTAACATACATTTATTTAGTTTTGCTGTGTTACTGAAAGAATAGACATTAGTTTTTAAAAAGCCGTTTAACCTCACGCATGGACCCACAGAGTCGCTATTGTCACCGTTTATAATGAGTCCATTTAATTTTAAGTACTCTTTACTCATTCACCATTGTGCTCATTAAATTGAACGTAGTGCGTAGATTCAATGCTTACTGACTATTAACTCATCTGTGTAGCCAACACTTCCTACTATAGATGGACGTAGAACTGTTTTGTGAACTGCTTCACGGAAACTTAGGGTTGTCAGATTTTATTAGGATAAAGAATGGAAGATGAGGTGAGGTCATTTATTGTTATTTATGATGACACTTTAGTTTAGTTAAGGAATTCGTAGGCACTAAATGATTTTTATGAATGAATGAATGAAAATATTAGGTCCTTACATATGAAATTGGCGTTTTTCGTACTGGCCACTTTAATCACAAATTTCTCCTCTTTGGTAAGGAATTCCAAATTCAAATTTGTACAGCTATAGACTCATGTATTTGTGCTTCGATGATCGTCATTCATTTGTTTTTTTTCTTCTGTTTTTTTCTGTTTGCGTCACTCATTTTACAAAATGGAAAACTTAAAATATCGCATTATTTACGAGTACGAGTTCCGCCGTGGCACTAGTGCTGCGGAAACAACTCGAAGGGTGAATGATGTGTATGGCGGTCGTGTTGCAAAAGAAAACACAGTTCGTTTTTGGTTCCAACGTTTTCGTTCTGGAAATTTTGACCTGCAGAACAAGCCCCGTGGACGGCCTGAGACTCAAGTTGATAATGAAGAGTTGAAGGCTATTGTGGAAGCGGATCCATCGCAAACCACGTCCGAGTTAGCTGCAGGCTGCGATGTTAGTGATAAAACTGTTTTAATTCACTTGAAGCAAATTGGGAAGATTAAAAAGCTTGAAAGGTGGGTACCTCACGAATTGACTGAAGCAAACCGGCAAACGTGCGTCGACTGCTGCGTTACATTACTAAACCGGCACAATAATGAAGGTATTTTAAACCGAATCATTACCTGTGATGAAAAATGGGTTCTTTACGATAATCGGAAGCGCTCAGCGCAATGGTTGGATCCTGGCCAGCCAGCCAAATCCTGCCCCAAGCGAAAATTAACCCCAAAAAAGTTACTTGTAAGCGTTTGGTGGACTAGTGCCGGTATTGTTCATTACAGTTTTCTCAAATCTGGCCAGACTATTACGGCTGATGTCTATTGTCAGCAATTGCAAACCATGATGGAAAAGCTAGCGGCTAAACAACCTAGGCTGGTCAATCGCTCCACGCCACTGCTGCTTCACGACAACGCTAGACCACACACTGCGCAACAGACGGCTACTAAATTAGAAGAGCTTCAATTGGAAAGTCCAAGACATCCTCCGTACTCCCCGGACCTTGCTTCAACAGATTACCATTTTTTTCGAAATTTGGATAACTTCTTGCAAGGGAAAAAATTCAACTCCGATGGGGCAGTCCAAATCGCCTTCAAAGATTTTATTGATTCCCGTCCGACTGGTTTTTTTAGTAAAGGGATCAATGAACTACCTATAAGATGGCAAAAGTGCATAGAAAATAATGGTTCATACTTTGATTAATTAAATATATTATATTAAAAAATATTCGACTTTTTGTTCCTCCCATACAAAACGCCAATTTCATATGTAAGGACCTAATATTTTTATTTTCCTTAAATTAACATACCTAGTATTAAGGCTAATTGATACACAATTAGCCTTAATACTTTGTTAATTTATACTACCTACCTAAGTTACAAAATAAAATTACTTTGTGCGTAGCAGTCAACAGCAGTTATAGGGTTTCGAGATCGGTTTCGGAACCCTTATGGCCTTGCTTTTTCTGTTCTTATTTCCGTCATTAATATCTCAGCAACTTTATTTCGTGCGCCTGCACAGATATGAAGAAAGAAAAATTAAAATGAATATTTTCAGTACAAATTGTGATGTCGAAATTTTTAAAGAGACCTACGAGGTCAAGTGGGATATCAAATTAAAGGTATCAATTTGTAAATTTCAAAAAATTACCCATTCCCTATCTCTGAACTTTGCAGAGCGATCCATCTGAAAGTATGTGACGTTTGTAGATCCATATCTAAATTCACGATTTTTTCTAAAAAAAATCATTTTGTCATATATTTTTCTTATGCAACGCCAAATCTGATAGTCAGGCGAAGCGAAGTTTGCCGGGTCAGCTAGTAATACAATTAAAGCAGAGCATCTAAATGCTCTACCAAATTAGCTAATATGTGCTATTTTCACTGAAAGGAAGCAATTTTTTTATACATAGGTACCTCATTCGTTTAAAGCAGTGACACATACTACGTAGTACGTGTACGTACGTGTTATTACGTAGGTGGTGGTTTACTAACTTGGGGTCGGGCTAGAATGAGGTCCCAATCTTGTGCAACTTGGCAACCCTAATGGTAACTGTTACCTACGATCCACGTATACCAACCGGGCTGGGAGTGGCTCGTGCCGGCACATTTCTTTGTGAGACCATTGCGCAACCCAACGCTGTGACGACGAGGAAGACAGCCATAGCGTTTGTAGATAAATGTCTTTTGCGAATGTTGGTGATAGTGAAAACGACGAACGAAAACTTCTATCAAGCTGGACAAGCTGTTGGAGGGAACAGGACATTCCTCATTTTAATTTTATAATTTTTAATTCCTTCCTGTAAATTTATATCCCCAATTCTATCAATCCCCCTCAGAACAGAAAAATAAAGATGCTAGGTAGCAGCTGTGTCTGTGATATGATCACTTGGATTTTTTCTTTATCCTTGCAAGTAAGTAGGTATGTGGTGCAGGTCTTGCACCACCACGTATGTCTACTTATATAATTGTCTTCAATATTTCGACTCCACGTTTAATGTAGAATAAAAAATATAGATATCAATATCAATATTAAGCAAAGTGGCTTGTTGGTAGTTATGTAAGTATGGAACATAAGCAGACTTTTTGACCGACTCCAAAAAAAACAGACGAACATCGCTCGCATATGCATTTGTCCATCAAAATAACAGATGTCACGGCAGCGAGTTCCGCATTGCCACAGAATCTTTAAAAGTTACTCCATTCATTAACGTGTTATTTTTAGCTATGCGTTTTTCACTGATAGTCCCATTTAATAGTGTTTTAAGCCATGTAGAGAAGTTATGAATGTAATAAAAAAACATAATAGCTATCTTGTACATCGTGGCTCATTTTTCCGTAGGTAGTTTTTGAACAAATTTTATTTATCTCAGAATAGTGGAGCACCTTATGGTATAATTCGCGAGTTCGGGAAATTTCGTAACATCTCGTCGCAGATACCGCAAGCCTCAAGACCTTTAACCAATATGATCAATGTGTCATCACATCACTGGTAACAACCAGTGAAGACTTACGGATCCGAGACGTGGTCTCTGACTATAGTCAGCGAGTTTGAGCTTATGCACAAGGCCTATAGGCATCCTGCAAAAGCTCAAAGTCGCTCAGCGAACTATGGAGACAGCTATGCTCAGAGTTTCTCTACGCGATAGGATCCGGAATACGGAAATCCGTAGAAGAACCAAAGTAACCGACATAGCTCTCAGAGTTAGCAGGCTGAAGTGGCGATGGCCAGGCCATATAGCTCGCAGAACTGATATGATAACCGTTGGGGAGTATAGGTTCTCGAGTGGCGACCGCGATGCAATACAAAACGGAGTGTGGGAAGACCTCCCACAGTCTCACTCGATGGATCGACGACATTGTGGCGGCGGGACGACATTGCAGGGAGTCGGTGGATGGACGCGGCTCAGGACTCCTATTTGTGGCGTCGTTTGGGGGAGGTCTATGTTCAGCAGTGGACGTAGTTATACGGGCTGATGATGATGATGATGATTATGCTTTTGTTCAACTTTTGAAACTATATCGGTTGTTATCACTAAAATCACGGGATATGTATCTAAACCTAGGATTTTATTTAGTCCTTGATAATAGCGCAATTGTTGCATGCACAGAAATCTAAATAATAATATTCAGATTTCTGTGGAGTGTGGTTGCATGCAACCTGTGAAGAAATTTAGAAAAACTCATAACAACGTAACAACGCATATCACTATAAATGCACCATTTTCTTAAAACCATTGACCAGCAAGTATAATCACAACCTAAGGGTACGTTCACACCGCAGTCCGTTTTACAGGCTCGTTTTATCGTATATGTACGTTTTTATTCGGCGATGGCAAATCCCGGAGCCCAGATTTAAATACTATTGAACACATATGGGACAATTTAAAAAGACGTGTTCGAAGCCGCATACCAGCTCCAACCACCATAGATGAATGAAAACAATTCGTGATTGAGGAGTGGCAGAACATTCCACAACAACAGATCAAAGATGTCATCGACAGCATGCCAAACCGTTTGATGGAAGTCATGAGGGCTAGAGGTGGAAATACGCACTATTAGAATTCATTTATTCTGCAGATTTTTTATTTTTAAGCCATTTCATCACATTTGTGCTTCAGTGGATGAACTGTCTAGTGCTATCGCCGCGATAAATGAAGACTTATGCCGTATTCTAGACTGGAGCAAAAACTTCGGTCTTAACGTTAACCCGTCTAAAACACAAGTGATTACTGTAGGAAGTTCGCGAATGATGGCTCGGATAAACTGGGGTAGTCTTCCAACCGTAATCTTCGATGGGGCTCCTGTTGGGCAAAGTGAAACGGTGAAAAATTTAGGTGTCCTCATTGATAGAACTCTGTCGTGGGGACCGCAGCTCTCTGAAATCAGCCGCAGGATGTTTGCTTCAGCTGGTTCCCTTCGAAGATTACGCAATTTTCTTCCTATTGCTACTAAAATTTCTCTTGCACAATCTCTTCTCCTTCCGATTCTTGATTACGCTGATTCTTCCTTTCTAGATTTAACAGAGCAGCAGCTAGATAAACTTGAGCGCCTGCAGAACGTCGGGATAAGGTTTATATTTGACTTGCGCAAGTATGACCATGTCTCGGAGTTTCGCAGAAAGCTCAGGTGGCTACCCATAAGGCTACGGCGAAATTCACACATCCTAACTCTTCTCTACAATATTTTATTTTTATCTTCTGCACCGCCTTATCTCAAAGCACGTTTCACATTTCTTCATCTTTCTCATTCTCGTTCTCTCCGCTCCTCTGAAACCCTTTTGCTTCAAATACCTGTCCATTCTACTTCCTTCTACGGCAACTCATTTACTGTCCGGGCTGTCCAGCTATGGAACGCATTGCCGGTTACTGTAAGGTGTGCGAACTCACTACCAATTTTCAAAGATATGGTAAAGGAACACTATTTGTCCTGCTGTCACTGAACACTTGTTTTAATAATAATAATAATAATAATAATTATAATTGTTATAATTGTTTCTTTTTGTTAATTGTTTCTTAGTTATAAGTGTGCAATAAAGTATGTTCTATCTATCTATCTATCTTTGTTAATTTACGGTTAAAGTGTTTTTCAGACTTTTTTATAAATAAACGTAATAATTAAAAACAATATTATCTTTCATTTTACTTCAATATACCTACGTTATAAAATAACATTCACAAGTAAGGCCACCATTTTTTTTTAACCAAAATAGTAAAAAATCAAGGTGGGCGGTTAATTGTGCCGCTGAGTGTAGTTGTATGAGCGAGTTCACACACATGACAGTATTCCAGATCCAGTAATGTGTGTGAACTCGCTCATACAACTACTTCCACCATCGCCGAATAATTACGTATACCTACGATAAAAGGGGCTGTAAAACGGACTGCTGTGTGAACGTACACTAAAGGTACCTACTCTATTTATCTACTTTACTATTACTAGTGAGTAGCATAGTGTAGGTCGGTCATGTATTCCCCGTAACGAAAGCGGCTTTTGGCAAGCGTAGCGATCTTGGCTCGCCCATTAAACAGAAGGCCGGCGGACGTGAGTTTCGCTCCGTGTCACTGTCACCTACCTATTTTTATCAAAGATCGTAACAGCTTACGTTGTATTTTATAATGCATTCTTATATACACGATAATTTTAAGTAAAAACAACAAAACCCCTCAACGATTGTTTGAATTATCAGTACCTACTTGAGAACCCAATTCACCAATTTCCATGAATGATGGCTATACTCTCGTTTGATACTTTAAAACAAAAAAACTAATCCAAATCGGTGCATCCGTTTCAGAGCTAAGATGGATGCAACATACAGATTCACTTCGGTTGTGCAGAGGGCTACAAAGACGATTATGCTCTATTCAATTATCCTACGTCTATTATATGTATATGTTCGAAGAATCAAAGCAAGCATTCAACAATATCTCCGTACAACACAAAAAGCGTAGCGTTTTACTGTTTTGACTCTTTAATTTAAATCTTTTCTTGAAACCGCTAGTGGTAAAAGGAACAGCATGCGCATAACACACGCTTGAATAAAACAGACCGTCGCTTACTGCAAAGATACTGAGACTGATCTCATCGACATATGGAGTTACATCGACTCACTATCTGGAACATTGAGTGCCTCACACGCAATTCAGTAAATCGTAAGTAAGCCAATCTAAAGCGCATCCAGATGCATCTGTGAGCAAGTCATTTGATGTTCTCTACCCACGCTGTTTTAGTGCCTATAGGCAACGTCCAAATGGTGTCTTATCTTTTCAACATCGGTGACGAGACTTTTATTGATGTTTCGAATACTTGGAAAGAAAATTACATTGTAATAATAGAAACAAATTAGAATTAGTAGGTATTTAAAATTAAAACAATTGAGCTAACAGTAGACTGTTGCAAACAATCTAGAGGTAGCTCAACTGATCCATATCAATACCAGTCGGAAGCGTCTCCAAGACGCGCGCTGGCTGCATAGTCCCGCTGCAGCGCCATACATGTACCTATGGCGATATTGATGCGCATCACGCCACGCGTTGTTTCGCTTCGACCGCTCAGATATTTTTTTTAATCATTTTGAATGTCAAATATTATGTAGCCGGGCCAATAATAAATTCCTAGCAAAGTTTTTGACATCTTTACTTTCGCCCTTTTGACTATAGTAAAAAGGGCAAAAGTAAATACGAAAAAAATCGGCTATTTGACTATGAGGATATTTACACTATAGTGATGATGTCCTCATAGCCGAATTGCGGCTACGGCAGCTAGTCTTAACGGAGAATAGCCATGTACGCAGGACATTATTATAGTGCACAAGTGTGCAAAGCAAACACAGGTGCACTCTCTATCTATAGTATAGTAGGACCGGACCGACACGAGTTAAAGTCGATAAGTGATCATGAAATAGCCGGCGACACCCACGACACGCGTTCACCTCGCTTTGGCCAGAAGGTCGCTGGTCGTTGCAGAAGGCGTCGTGACGTCGGCAGTGACACACAACATCATCGCATGATTACAGTGTCTCTACGAATGTAAATTGTAAACAATGCCATATGGCCAACGCAGCTTATCTTTTTTTTTTATTTGTTTGTATTAAACATTATTTACACCTAACCGTTGATCGGTTTGTCCGATCAACGGTCACACGTCACACACGTCTTCACACACGTCTTCTTGGTGTTTCCAAAAAACATTTCAGTAAATATATTAAAAACCGACACCTTTTGTAGATTTAATATAATTAAATCTACAAAAGGTGTAAATTTAATTATATAAAAATAAAGTCAATTTAGTGAGCAATTTTGCCAAGAACTCATTTCTGATTCTACTTGTAAATCAAAACCGCAATAACAAGTTCAATGTCGGTTGTTTTAATCGTTTCTGCGAAGAAATAACTAAGCCGGTGTAGGAATTATTATCGAAGCTTGCTCACAACGTGGTTATGGACCTGGATGCTGATCTAACCGTCAAGGTCAACCGGCTCTATCTACAAAAATGTTTGAGCAAAAAACTCATCGCTTTGTGCTAAACATGCTTAGCATTATGCCGACATCGACATTGCGACGCGGACCGTTTCCGTTTTTACAGATGGACTAATGTTAGGTTTGGTTATCAAAAAGTATCTACATATATTCTTGTCCGGCAACATGTGGAACAAAATATATGACTTGCTCTTGGTTTTGATAAATTATTTTTATTATTAACTTTTGTAGCCCCTTCCTATCAAATGGTAATTGTGAGTTGTTTTATAAACACAGGTACCAAGTGCATAAAGATAAATTATCGCAATTCATTCATCGTTAAAATGTTGCTGATCGATCGAACTCTTGATGATAGATCTCTTGGACTACAAACCTGTCTTGCCTTATGAGATCGCTTCAACATCTATAAACCTTGACAACATATTAAATTAATTAATGCAGTACGGAAGACCAAGTTAACAAGCCTTAAAAAGCTGCCTGACGTGGTACGTCAGTTGGCATGTCTATTTCTATTCTATGTGTTTATAAGGCACACAAGAATCAATGTAAACACAAACAGTCTATCTTTTAATCAAGCAGGGATTCTTAACCTGCCCTTTTAAACTTTAATTTTGAGGCCACCATTAGATAGAATAACTATTTAAACCCTCACAACACACACACATTTATATTCATATTATCGTTGTATCTGCCTATTTTTCTTACGCGGTACCTACCTATCCTAAGTCATCATGACACATGATGGTCCTTCGCCAAAATAATTAGTAGGTATTCCTCTGAACATATTTTACCTTATATTGTTAAAATATTAGTAGATTAGAAGTATACTTTCTTATAGCTACATCGATCAGGCCCCTGATTATAGTGAAGTTTTGATTATGATGTCACAAATGAAGCAACAATGCGATGTGTAAGCCAATATGCAGTAGAAATGAGTCACAGTACCCGCACTAGTTCCACAAACCGTTCCTTGAGGTATTACGTATCTTCAATGCAGAGGCATTAAAGCCCTTAGTCATGTTCAAAGTGACATGACTAAGGGCCTTAAAAGCATCTAATACGCGCCAATTTGTAAAAAGGATAGACATAGGATTTTGCGTTCAAAGGAGCAGGACAGAGTACCTATAAGTTTTTGGAACGGGGCGGCGGCGGCGTAAGCACAAAAATATTTTTTTTTGCTTATTGTTTTGCTTTTTTACTAGGAAACAATGCACTCATGTTTTTTTTTCTTTATCACGGGGAACCCGTGAGTACTGAGATCTAGGCCTAGTTTGACAACCAAACCCTTGACTTTGTGGTTACCAGTACCACACCGGTACATATTATTGAAGATGTAACCATAAAAAAAGCAAATAAGCATGGGCTTATTTGCTAACCATAGAACCCATCAATATCTCTGCTTTTTTATTTCTTGTGTAGCTTACTTATGTCAAATGGTTTGCTTATTTGCTAACCATAGAACCCATCAATATCTCTGCTTTTTTATTTTTTGTGTAGCTTACTTATGTCAAATGGTTACATCTTCAATAAGCTTATTTGCTAACCATAGAACCCATCAATATCTCTGCTTTTTTATTTTTTGTGTAGCTTACTTATGTCAAATGGATACACCACTATGGAGTGGTTGCACTTCCTGGCTCTACCAAATATTATAATTAAACATACCTACGACCAATTGAGTTCAAACAGTCAATGTGCAGAATAGTGCAGATGTACCGAACACATCTGCACTGTTCTGCACAGATTTGTCCACTGCTGAACGTAGGTACCTCCTCCAAACAAAGAGGTTTTGTTTTTTTTTTGTGATCGTGGTTGTAGGTTGTATGTTCAAAATACACAGAAGGAAGCTGCTGTTTGCTGGATTTGTATATAATAAATACACAAAAATATAAAAATATTAATATATTTTAGTAAACAAAAATTAATAAAACTGTTACGAATGGTTAGAACTCTACCTGGTTAAGATAAAATAGAGAAATTTTTCCTAATAATGATTTGTTTTACTTCAATCTACCCCCGACGCCCACTTGGGTTTTAGGCAAGCCAGTGGTTCCCATGGGATTCTTTCTAAAGGTAAACTGAGCTCTTTTACACCTACTAACAGAAAACAAACAAAGAAACGAATGATGTATTTGTCATCAAGCTGCTAATTGCTCCGAAAATGTAGCCCTTGCTTTTCCCATAGTTAAATTAAAAAATCTTCTAATAGCTAAGCTACTGTACGATCTTTCCCGAGGGATGGATATTTTAAAAGGGTTTTCTTGAGCTAAGTACCTTTTCAATTCACTAGCTGTATCTACTAGTGTTTTATTACAAACAAAGCAATTTCGGTTGGGAAATGCCAAACAATGCGATCGCTGCCCTACATAGTCGTTAATGGCTACAATGAAATCGATTAACAAATGTATGAGAAGAGGGCATTTCGAAAGCATTGCCCGCTCTCTGAAAACTGATTCAGTGTCCAATTAACGCCAGTACGTACAATATCTTAGTCATGTAGGTTAGAATTAGAAGTTATTTTTTATAAAACTCAAATTCACGCAACAGCCAGTATCAAATACGTTCCAAAAATATTAAGTAACCTACCTTTGAGGCTTGAGACAAGGCTGGTCTTGGTAATGAGTTGAGTGTTGTATCAGATAACAGTTTATTTGTCTTTCCCTGATTTCTTACGAGATAGTTCGTTGAGATAGACGCTTCTTTGTGTTTTGGTCTGTCAGTTTCGATCAAGACCGTTAGAATATTGTAGGCTGGTATCCACAGGAGTCCAGAGGTAATCAAATCAATTTATCTAGCAATCTGCACACCATATGCAGACTCGCCATATATGGGACAGTCGGGACCTCAGACGTGTTCTCACGTAGGTAGGTTCTAGTATGTCACTACCGTTGCCTTTTGATCCTGTTTGAATGCCTTTAAGAGACTTGTCCCGTTCTGTCCGAATAAAAAAATCGGAACTGAGCGGGTCACATGACAACTTAGTACAAAAGCGAATGAACTTCTACTGACTCGTACACTACACCTCATTATATTCCTGTATATCAAATACACGTTCTCTGCTGGATTATAGTTAAGTGTATTCATCATTAGTTTCAGCCCGCGGCTTCGCACGCTTTGTTTAATTCGGGTTGTAAAGTAGCGCATGGATACGTTATTCAAAGTCGACAAAAATTTTATGATTGTTTTGTGGAAACGTTTAAGGTTCATTCTGTCCTATGAGATAAAAATTTGTCTATTTTTTTGGAATAACACAGACTATTTTTTATCTCATAGGTTATTATTTACTTTCTCATATTATTTATCTTCAATACATCAATGCAAGTAGTTTTGGCGTGAAGACGTAACATCCATCCATACAATTTTGCATTTATATTATTAGTGTGATATAAAGTGGGATAGTGGGACATGACAAGCCTCTGCCCGTGGCTTCGCTCACGTGGTACCCGTATAAAACGTAGCCTATTGATGAGTGATCTCATGGATAAAGTAGATCAATTATTGAAATATTTTTCAAACTCGCCTCCTACAAACAACCTTACACACATTATATTAGCTCGTTATAATATTAGTATCGTCTAGCTCTACCTTTGTCATGACCTGACCTAAGGGCTATGATGGAAAGTCTCATTCATTTCACTGGCCTAATGACTTTCATTTCCTGTCTTTAAATATAATATATTAGTAGGTATACATTCTTAACATCCTTCTTATTATACTTACATATAAATAAAATTATGCTACATATAATATGTACATTAGTAGGAGTATACTCCGGAACTTTCATAATGTTCACATAGTTTCGAGTTGTTTTGGAAAAAAAACCTATGAAAGTTTTGAGAAAATTGTCTATTTCCTAGACTTTTTATTTTTATTAATAAGTATAATTTTTTAATACTTATTCCTTCTCAGAACTTTCAGAGTACTTTGGTACCTAGTTTAGTTTTTCACCTTGGTTCCTATACTTACTCTGATCAACTGATGAGCTGAGTTTACAGCTTGCTATTTGCGTAATAAATTGATCCACCAAAAACGCTCACAATTATAATTAGGTTACATCACCTATTTATTGAATACTAGCTTTTGCCCGCGACTTCACACGATTTTTTTCGTTAAAAAGGAGTATGAGTACCTAAATGATATTCCAGCCGGGGGCAGAAAATAGCAATCTAATGCGAAATTTGGAAGTTTATGTTTGAATGTTTGTTACCTTGTCACGCCAAAACTACTGAATAGATCAAGCAGAAAAATTGCATAGAAGTAGTTCTACACCTAGATTAAAATATAGGCTACCTTTTACAAATCCCGCAAAAACGTGTGTGAAGCTGCGGGCAGAAGCTAGTATCTAATATCTTGTTTGCATTTCCTAGTAAACAATTATCAATGATTGCATCAAGCGAGTCTAGATTTGTAGAGTCAGTGGTAAAACGGTGACATCACGACTTTATGTGTAACATCGCTCTTGCCCTTGGCCCGAGTTGGCAGAACTCTAGAAGGTCAATCTTATGCATTATTTATTATTACGAGATAAATAGTTATCAAGAAATTAAAATAAGTACCTACCCTATTTAATCTTAATCTTAACTTTTTTAATGACTCTAAGTTTGTAAAATTAGTTTAAAAACTTATTAACGAATGTGCGCTTTAACTATCTATAGTGTTAACTTGTGTGTTGCTTACGTTCGTCTAGATGTAAATGGTAACAATACCCACTAAGTCATAAGATATTCTATCGAAAACCTATTTTGTTCACGAATATTTTCACAAAAACACAGCTCTCCTACGTAAAGACGTATTATTAAAAATAGCTTGCGACTCACGCCGCTCAAGGTAAGAACGTAACCCAAATAATAATGTTTGTAGGTATATTTATTGATGATGAGGTCACCAAGGCTTTTGTAGTAACCATGCAAAATATCTGAGGACGTAAAACTTAAAACTTCCTTATCAGTAAATAGCAAATCACGTGTTGGTAAAACAATCAAACAACACATTGCATGCTTGCAATGAAATCAAAATTACCTTGGAAATGCAAAAGGGTACTGGATAAATAAAACTGTTGCACTATTTTACACTTCACATGCAGTTCACATCGACTATTTACGTTTTTCCGCGTAACTTTCTTGTTATGGGACCGCAGCGCGCGCTTTGGTTGCCGGTCGTAGTTCGTCTGGCGCTCCGTAAGCCAGGCATGGCGCGATGACGCATCATCATGATCACTCTAAATAGGGTACCAGGCTATTTTCTTATTAATCCTATCGCTGGAAAACAAATACCAAAATAACGTGATAGACGAATAGTTCGCTAAGACGCCAAATATTGTTTAATAATTTCCTAATTAAAATTAGGTTACACAGGTGGCCACAGAGGCTAAAGCCTCTGTGGCCACCTGTGTATGCAACACAACTAATTCTTTTGCACGTCCCCATAAGTATAAACCCTGGGTGTCAGATCTGGGCACCGTGCTGGCCATAGAATAGGGCCAGCTCTACACGAGTTGGAAAATGCATTGTCTAAATGTTCTCGTAAGAGATGCCCACAAAAGAAATTTTTGAGGAACATCAACGCCGCATTCGTAAAAATTCAAGATGAAATGCGGCATAAATCCACAACCTCTGAAATCAGAAAAAGGTGCGTGCATGCATAAGGTGTGGAGGCGGCCAATTTTAGCAAATTTAAATGTAATAAAAATAACATAACTTAAAATAAACCGCCATGTGGGAGTCGACTCACACACGAAGTGTTCCGTACCGTAAAAATCAGGCAACTTTTTCAAAGAACATTTGATTTTCACTTGTTCAGAGACCCCTTTAAATTTTTAACTTTATTTTATTTTTAGTATTTGTTATTATTACAATTTAAGTGTTACTTATTTATAGAATGTGTATCACTTGCCGCTAGAACAACAAATAATAAAAATAAAACAAATATCGAAATTAAAGGGGGCTCCCATACAAAAAACGTGTTACAGACGGACGGACAGCAGAAGCTAAGTAATCGGGTTCCGTTTCACCCTTCGGGTACGGAACCCTAAAAACGTATTTTCATAATCTTAACCCTAGCAACGAAGTATCTATTATGTCGACCCCTGAGCTATTATTGCTGTCATCTAGCATATCGTTGGGAAGGGTAATAAAAAAACTAAAGAACTTTTTAAAATAAAGCTAATTTCAAAATTACCTTTAGTTTTTATAAGTGAATTTATAAGTTGTCACTTTTCATAACATTTGTACCAATTTACCACGTTTTTCAAAGTGCTTAATTTGTTTATATGTTATGAGCTTTCGTTCAGAAGTTTTTTTGTTGATATGAATTGTAACAAGTAATGATTTATTTAGAATAAGAATACATTGCAGAATACAAGCATACCTATTTATTTTGTGGTAGATTCTGTGCTAAAAGAGGCGCACACGCGACCTCAATTCCTAAGACGCTTCTCTTTTTGCACAGACTCTAGTTGAAGCTGGACATCTACTAGGTACAGTGCAAGCTGCACTCTTTTTTATCATTTAGAGTCTGTGCAAAAAGAGAAGCGATGTGGCGCACACGCGCGACCTCAATTCCTGTGACGCTTCTCTTTTTGCACAGATTCTATTACAAAAGTTATGACGATTTAAAGGTCAGTTTTCGCGTGGTTTAATAAAAACGAAGAAACAACAAGATATGTTGTACAGTGACACTTAGGACATAGGGTCTACCGGGGAAAACTAGTGCATGACTCCCCAACACCCCAAAAAATCCTGTAGGTCCATGCGCCAAACACCCTGTATAGAGATTAGAGAGATTGCCCTTCCTAATAAAATACCCTAGGGACTATTTTATTGCATAAACATTGCTAAAACTTAAAAAGCCATAAAGTTCATAACCTTTTGGATATTCTGAGACAAAGACAAACCACAGATACAAAACAAAACTGTCAATGTCAACGTACGTAACGTATTTGTACCTTCGCCTTTTTTTTCTCTTTAGTCTTTTGAACAGTTAATTTTGTTCGAGGTAAAAATCTCATTGATGTTTTTCAAAATTTACTGCCACTTTACTGCCACTGTCTAGTTCATGGAAATTTCATAGGCATGGAATAAAGGCGCATGAAATTTCCATGAACTAGACAGTGGCAGTAAAGTGACAGAACCAGTCACATATTGCCATTAAGAAGTCAAGTCAAATCTGCGACCAGGGAATCTAAATAAAGACTAGATTTTTTCTCGATTATTTCTATTGTACTCAGATTGCAGGTAGTAGGTAAATATTTTCGAAAACAAAATGCTGCTTTAAAATACAGTAAAAAACATGAAGTAGTGCTGAAAATTAATGAAGTGAACTACTCTACCTTATTAGTAAAGCTCATAGTCACGATCAAAATATTTCTAGTTCTTGGTTTTTGACCAAATTGATCGTTGCATCATGATCAACGTTCTCTCGTATGTGGGCATGGACCTGCATTCAGAGGTGTGTTTGTGGACTCTTGTTGGGCTGGTGCGAACTATATTTGATGCAACTCTCTTTAAAATGAACGCTAATCTTAAACAGGTTTGTCTATTTGGTCTTTGCCACATTATGGCACCTAATAAGCGTAACCGATGGTCACTTTGGCAGACTTTATCAGAATCTAATAATACCTACTAACACTATAATCAAACATGCATCAACAAATAATCAACAGGCACTGATTCTAAATTTATTTTATCACCGAGTTCAATTCAAACTATTTTATGTTTTCGATACCCTGCTTTCCACGCACAATTTGTGTTACAAATAATTTTTTATACCTAATTATAAATGTAATGGATTAACTACGAACCTGTTGGAAGAACACAAGCAAGGTTCGTGGACATTACATTCCATAACGAGGGATTTCTTCACTAGCCTGAAGAAATCCCTCGTCAATGCGCTACCCCGACCCACAATTTATTTATTTATTTATTTATAAAAAATACAGCAGTTAGCTTACAGTCTAACACCAAAACACTAACTACTAGACATAAAAAAGAACAGAATACAATTACAAACATTATACAAAATCAAATAATAATAAATAAAAACAAGATTACAAATAGGGAGACATACCTACATACATAAACAGAAAATTTATTTAAAAGTAAGGTACGATCTTAAACTTAGGTATATGAGGCTTAAACTATCATTAAATATGTCTACATGTTGGAACTGTTGTAGAAAATCGTTGAGTAGTGCGAGTGCTCTGAGTGTAGAAGCGTTTCCGGCGTGTTGCGTACGCGCTGCTTGTAGAGCAAAGAGTCGATGGAACCTGCGTCCCGTTCTAATGTAATTGTTTGGGACGTAAAGGGTAACTGCAGCCAATATCTCAGGACTATCCACTCTGTCACGAAGAACTAGACAGTAGTGCATGGCCAAATGCAGTTTGCGTCTCAACTCTAGTGTATCCAGGCCAACCATACCGGCAACAAAAAGAGAGGGAAAAAGATACGGATAATACCCATAAATTCGTTTATACAGATACCGAGCAAACTTACGCTGCAGTCTCTCTATCATTATCGTATACTTGGCCTCCCGTGGATCCCAACTAATAGCACTAAACTCCAACTTGCTTCTGACAAAAGCATTATAAAGCATGATCGCTACCCGTACATCCTCAAAATGCGAAGCAGTTCTCATTATGAAACCCAGAGTTCTATTAGTGGTTTTGCACATCCCGATGATATGCTGGCGAAAGTTGAGGCGCGTATCCTCCATCAAGCCCAAGTCACGTATGGAATCTACTCTTTCCATTATGTCAGTTCCGAGAGAGTAATGGTGAATATTGGGCGCTTGGAGTCTAGTGAATGTCAACACCTTACATTTCGCCACATTGAATGACAGTTTATTTTGTCGGCTCCACCTGTCCAACGAGTCAATATCACGCTGTAGCTCAACACAATCGGACTCATCAGTGACTGATTTATACAATTTGAGATCATCAGCAAACTGCCCAATGGATTTTTGAAAAATCCGTTGTTTAACGTAATAATAAGATAAAATAGGTGGCGGCGTTTCTGTGGGTCGGGGTAGCGCCTTAAGAGATAAAATTTGGTGTTCTTCTAACACAAAAAAAGTTTGTAGTTAACCTGCTTACATTCATAATGAATTCATCAAACTAAATAATATAATACTTATAATTTTTTTATACCTTTATTTAGGGGTATCCAGTTCTTTAACCTTTGTTATCCAGGTTTGGCAGATGGCCATGCCAGAAGAGTTGTCCATGTCGGTGCAGCGAGCTTTGCGGACCATGATCTCAGGGGTCATGCTGGTCCAGTGCTTCACCGTCTACGTATATCTTGCCACGTATATTGTGCTGCTGTACCCCGTCTTTTTGGTATTAACCTTCTTTTACGTTATATTTATGTAAAGGAACTTTATAGCTCTCAATGTCGATGCAATATTACTTCCTGTATGTCTAAGAAGTTTGTCATTGTAGGGTTATCCCTACGATGGCAAACTTCTTAGAGTCTACATACACGAGCAGCTTGGAGCAGTCAGGATGCGACTGCTTCTAAAAGCCCGTATACAATTAAATGGATAAAATAGACCCTTATAATAAATATACTCAAAAAGCCACCCTGGCTTTTTGAGATGGGAAACCTAGGTAGATTTAATTGGAATTTGCTTATCCTATTTGAAGGAAGAGCGTCCAATTCTGGTGTTACCCTGGCTCCTGCTGGCAGCAACAAGGAAGCTTCTCTGCGAGCTGACCTGCTTGGCTCTAGGTCTCGGTACTTGCGTGCTGCTGGGACCAGCCAAGCCGCCTTGCATAAAGTTCGTAATCGTGAAGCTGTTATCAATAACGCCTGCTTTTTACATGTGGATGCTGGTGTTCAGGTGAGCTTTGGTCAATGTTTCTTGCGTATTGAGATTAGACCCAACAAAAAGGATTAAAAATAATTAAACGTTGGTCGATATTTAGCATATTCGATGACAACAATAGATAGATAGATTTATTATAACTTTATTGTACCATCAAAACTTAAAAAACAATGATCTGGGTAAACTCTATCTCTCTACTATACCTAAATTATGTAAACTTTTCAATTTTATATTACAGCTATTATCATGCACTAAAAGTTGCATCAGCTTTTAAGACATTTACAACAGTGCTCCCAACAAAAGATCATGATTATGGACTTGAACTCGCTGTCCGTAGGCGGAGGACGAAATCTTTGTTTGATGAAGAACAGTTGCGAACTAAAATTGTGGCAAGTCTGTAAGTCGTACTATAATATCTCGATGACAAAATTGTGGTGCCTGTTATTAGTCCACTGGTGGATGCGATGTAGTCCTTCGCCAATGTGCGTCATTTTACTCTACGCTACTGGCTTGAGCCACGGTGTTTGTTGTGATACTAATATTTTATTGACAGTTATGGAGAAGGACACAGAAGCAGTAACGAACATAGATCCCCTCCATCTATAATGTTGACATCCCGATTGGATAGTTCACCTAACGCCAGTAACGAGGACATTGCAGCTAGCGCAGATGCACCTACTGTAGCGTCAGCCATTTCGAAAAAGCAATCAGAAACTGCTTCGTACGAGGACTGGTACGGGATTGATGTGGTAGTACCAAGAACTGCGGACCGCATTCTGGATCAATTCGTGTTGATGATGCTACGCATAGGGGCATTTAAAGAAAGCACAGATATTGATCCTAACTTTGAATTGCTAAAAAGTATGTCATCTCAAGCTGCTGTTCCTAAGTCCGATAACCGAGCAAATATACAGGCAGCCGATGACACTGACACTCCACATTTTGTTGGAAGCAGTAAAGGAAAAACGGCGTCGTACGTACGAGAATACCCACAAATATTTATGAAAAGGCCTACAGACATCACAGTAACAGCAGAACAGCTTGCTGCTGTTAAAACTGTTCATAATCGGGTCAACGAAAATGGTAATACGACGAAGTCAACGAAAATGGTAATACAACGATCTGTGTCAGTATCACCGGATGTTAAAGTTAAAAGAACTACCAGTAAAAGATCTGTAGATTCTAATCAAAATCTTCCACAAAACAAGCAAAGAGAGGAAGAAAATCAGCCAACATCGTCAAAAGTAGACGAACATCAATCGGAACCATTAACACCGCTCAAAACAACTTTCGACTCTGATACCTCGGTGTTGAGCAATGAAAATAACAAACCAATAGTAGGAACAAAACATACTGTTCATACTGAGGGTTCGAAATCTCCGAAGAAAGGGCTAAGCAATGGCACAGTTCATGTAAATGATGAGGAACAAACAAATTAACAAATGAACATGATAAAAAAAACAGAGCCAAATGCTGTAGACAAATATGAGAAAAATTATTAGATTGACAGCTAAAATAGAGCACACGATTCAAAAAACAGCGTGAAGTGTTATAACTTTATTTGTAACTTAATTATGCGATTCTAAGTACATCGATATTTAATAATGGCAACCAATTTAATTGGCTTATCATTAATTTACCTACTGATAATCATGTGGATCACACACTGTACTTTTAACAGCGCTCTGAGGATCCAGATACATAATACGGTAATTGAACTCATTAGGATCTATCAAATCGAACTGATACATGGGCAGCCTATTCGTAATAGCCCAGACAATCTGCGGTACTTCGTGATCGATACGCAGATCGTTTGGAAATATCATTGTTTTATTGTTTTGAGCTACAACGGCTAAATTTTTGATTGCATACGATTTGCGCGTGTCCCAACACCCGATACTGTCTCGCGAAATGAGGTTGTAGAACATAACACCGTTGCGGTCCACCGCCGCGGCCGAGACCTGTCCATCAGCGCCACGACTGTCGCCCAGCAGCTCGAATTCACCTACAGAGTTGTTCACGCGCAAGGGATCGCGGATTACTGACGTTTTGACCACAAACTCTAAAGAACTCGACATTGAGTGGTAATACAGTAATCGATCGCCCTGGCTGTATTTACCGAGAGACATACCGAACAAGCCATCTGACCATTGGTAATTCAAACCGTGTAGAGTGTAGTTGGACAGCAACGGCTCGGGGTAGAAGCTGTAGTGGCTGAATCTCCAGAAAGATGCATCCTGACCTCTAAAGACGATGAGTCCGAATCGCCACGCGTCTGCAATGTAAACGTGTAGATCTCTGCAACGTGCATCTCTCGAGTCTACGACAATATTCGTAATCAGAGAGTTTTGTAGGACGTATTCGCTGGGTATTGGGTAGCGTGCCACAATCTTGTCGGTGTTAAGGTCAATAGCAAAAAGTGTTGGGGGGCACAGTTGTCGAGGGGTTTCAAATGCTTCTACTTGTCCTGAGTCAAGAACCCACATTGTGCCGCAGTGATCGACGCTCATTCTGAAGATAGACGTGAACCCAGTGCAGTTTGCTGTGGACAATCAACTATTTTATAAGATTTTAGATATTAGGAGATGCCTAGGTACGTATGTGTTTAATATAAAGCTTCTGCTCGCGGATTCGCTCTCGCGCCTTGAATAAAACTTAGTACCTACTACCTACCTATATCTCACTCAGGAATATAGTCGCATTCTATTCTACTATTATCACCCGTAGTTGACCCACTGCTGGGCTCTCTATGTTTATGCCATTCTCCTCGTTCCTACACTAGTCTGGGACAGGTTTAGCCAAAGCTCTCGTGTGCATCGCTTTCTATTAGTAAAGTAATTTTCATAATTGTAGCAGTTGTTCCACAGTGTACTCCGCTACTTACAATCATAAGCATGAAAATTTTACCTCTATAATTCATCATAATACAAATGATCAATCATGTCATCACATCAATATATTTTTAGTGTTAATGTAGATGATTAACAAAACTATTTATGTAGATTTATGAATACACACCTGCATTATGCCAATCCCAGTTAGGGTAAGGCTGAAAAAGTGGTGACTCCGACTGCGTCTCCACGGGCAGTGATGACAAGGTTGCCGGAACACCCTTCTTCCACCTCGGAGTGCTGAGGAACAGGCGCTCCTTCCAACGCTCTATACCCAAAGTTATTACGTTTTTGGGAATATAATTACTGAAACAAAAAAAACATAACTAAGATTGGAATTGCCCAGTATAACACCATTTTATGAGTGGGTATTTTTCTGTCTGAATGCTAATTACATCTACAGCATAAAATATACTGTTCCACAGCTGGATGCAGGTTGCTGCTGACGCCCTGATAGCGTCTTATTGGATTTTATCATGGGGGCCATAATCCCCACGCTGGGCATTCAGGTTGGGGAAAGCAGTTCGGTGTGTCGCGTATTCATTATACTAAAAATATTATCGTTTGATAAGTTAATTGATTTGTCTCGCAGTTGACACGCTCTCGCTTGATAGGACTCAAAGTTCATAAAAGTTTTGAGTTATTTTTATGCTCACCCATTTCTGATGGCATCTTCTCTCTGTCCTGTAGGAAAGTCAAAATCGATTTGTTTCCATCGATAGAGAGTGCCTATCGACTTTTTGTTCGCAATTCCCATCTCTGCGTCGCATAGCATGAGGCTCATTGCGAAGCTCAGCCATAGCACATTTTTCTGAAACAAAAATATTTTTTTATAATTATTTTTTATTACTCCAGTTTTTAATAGGTACTCTGTTTGCTAAACTCTGTTAAGTAACAATCAAAACATCTGAAGGTCAACTACCTTCAAATTACCTCTGGCGGTATGAGGATAAAAATGACAGAACAAAGAACCTTTGTAACAGCCGTAAAAACATGACAAGGGGTCTCTTAAATCTCAAATAAATAATAATAATAATTAAGCAATTCAATACAATACACTACACAGATATATATTTTTTATTATACAAGGAAAACATCCAGTGGCGGAAATCGAATCCGCATCTTCCTGTTTCGCAATAAATAAGTAAATAAATAAAAAATTAAATTCGCAGGCGGACCTTCGCCCGCAGCGCCACGAGTTCGTCAAATCTTTATCTATATTTAGTTTTACCATCAAACTAAGTACCTATCTATTTATCTACCTATTGATTGAATATTGAGAACATCCATTAAAGTAGGTCTACTTTGGTTTGTATATTGAAGTAAAGTGTCCCTTGGCCACTGTACTTCAATAATCCTTTATTCGCCTCTACCGTTGAGTTTCGTAGCTCAGAATGAAGGCTCGCATTGCCATTGACTCGACGTCCATGAGTAGAGAAGGTAACTTAGTAAAGTTAGCAAATCACCCTGATCCTTGCGACATTGCATTATTTCTACTTATTATCTACTAGCTGTACCCGCGACTTCGTTCGCGATTGCCATACCTGCCAACTAATTATTAACATTTGACCACAGTTTCTCTAATATTAAGAAGCGTTGTTCAAAAAAATCACTATTTGCAGAATTGGACCTGTTACACTTGTAATATAGGTTCCTACATTTAGGTACCTAGATTGTGTATAAATCGTGTAGGGTCTACGCGGGATAGCATGCTGTCATCTTCAATCCCATGCATTCTTTATCTACACGACTTTTAGCTACTCGGACGAAGAAAATCACCTTACTTTCCCTTCCCTGATCAAAGTTTAGCTACGACTCGGCCTGTATCAGTGTCAAGAAGTGACATAAACTGCGAAAACAAAATATGATCAGTTTTGCTTCTAACTCGTGGTTCCGTTCAGTGGTCCAGGTGACTGGACCACCGCAATTGTTTTTTTGGTAGTACGTAGATAGAGCCGGGGCTCAATTCTGCTATTCAATTGCTTCACTATGACAATGGTATCGTCGCAGAATCGTCACGTAGAATCCTTAGATTAATGAAACTCCAGAAAGTGCGTGCGCACCGCACGGAGAGATAAATAAATAGTGTCAAACTTAACACTTTATCCCCATCTGTATTCATCATCATTTCTTTCATCTAAGGTAGAATACCAAAACGTGTCATTCTGTGACGATACCACTGTCATAGTGATTTGTTTAGCAGAATAGGTCCCCTGATTGTATACCACAGTAAAAAATATTTTTCTTAATGAAAAAACTTCGGTGGTGAAGTTAAGTGTAACATAGTACGGGTAAAATACATTCGTCAGTGGTCAACTGGACCAGCTGAACGGAACCACCTAACATAATGTTCATCAGATCGCATGGACCATTTGTACACTTCACTTTGCCTGAAGTAGGTATTGGGTCGTAGTCGTAGGTAGGTACCTAACTTTTGAATTTGAATTTTTTCTTCAATCTACTGATTTTCTACTTGTCTTCCTACTGATTTAGTCAAACTCGATCTTGCAACAAAGTTTCTAACAAAAAAAGAATGAATCAACTAAGTGCACGTTTTGACTTTCATTGCCTCTCCCAGGGGAACCTTACCTACCGGGATAAAAAGTATCCTATGTCTTTCCTCGCAACATGAACTCAAATCGTGCCAAGATTCATTTGAATTCAGTAGTTTAGGCGTGATTCGCGGCCAAGATACAAACAGCCACACAAATATTTAAAAAAATACAGTTTTGGCTTCAGTATCAATAATAGAGAGAAAACCAAAAAAAAAATTTCTTCAATACACAAAATTAGACCTGTTACAGTTTTATTTTATATAGATTTATATATGTTTAATATACACGACGAATTAACTTTAAAATTACTTACAATGCTTGATATTAACTTAGAAATAACTTTTAAAATATTTGCGTTCTCGCAGGGAAAATGTAAAAAACTACGCTTACCTTATTTAAGACCATGTTCACCGCCAACCACACAAGAACATAACACGTCTATTCACTTGAAAACGAACACCTAATAATGATCAAATAGAGGCATATTATGTGGACGTTGAGTTACAAAATCTTTGACCCACCATACTAGTCGATTATGTGTTTCAAAGTGAATTAAATATGCAGTGAAGCCAAGTCAACTACAAAGCAGGAGACTTGTTTCTACCTACGTTTGTAGATTGCACAGAATTGGGGTTTCTCAAAATATGAACGGTCTCTCAGAATAATTATAAGAGTTTTATTTTGGTAAACATGTAGAGTAGAACAAGTTTCATTCTCACGGTCGCGTCGCCTTCTATGCGTTGCTCGCACCATCGTGTTGTTGTAGCAGTAGGAAGATATGAGACCTACTTGGAAGTGTACCTAAACATATGTGTGTGTTTGTGTAACTTATGTATGTGGTTATTTTGATGTAGGTAGGTACTATAATTAAACGAAAATATTATTAACTTCACTTTGTTTATGTAATAAATAATAAAAAGAACAAGCTAAAATAATACGGAAATTATGATACATAGATAGATAAGAATTTTTATTAAATTCACACATACACAGCACAGGAAAACATAACAAATCAATAAAAGCAGTATTTAGGTAGGTATACACAACGAGGCAGATACACAATTATGAATAACAGACTAAAAGAAAATAAAATCAAATTAAAGAAAAAGAAGAAATAGACACCTACCTACCAACAGTGCACAAGCCCTGCTAACGAGTAGGCAGTCACCGCACACCCTGGCCGGGGGCTACTCACCCGTTCCTGCGCCGCTGCGTAGTGAACACAAAAGGGTCAGTCTCAGCTTTATGCTGTTCTGCACCAGGATAGTTACAAAACAGCGCTGGTTTTCAGACAATTATTATCGTAAGCTTTTCATGAACCTAACTAATCTAAGCTTTGATCTATGTTGTTCCTTAAAAGCACAGATTTTATAATACTATACTGGTACAAAAAGTATACCTTACTAATTTCACTACCGTATTGAAAAATCTTTGCTAAGCTCTCTTTAGTAATGTCATTGTTGCTTAGTCCATTTCTTTAATCGGAGCAACCGCAAATGAAAATTGCTTTAACCATTCAAAAGGAGTTTATTTTCTATTGCTTTAATCATATACTATATTTACAAGATAACATTGTATTTCTTAAATGAAAATTATGTATTTAATTCTAATTTATGGCAATTTAGGCAGGTTTCCTCGATAAACCATCGAAAAACGCGAGGGTTGTTGAGTTTGAGTATCGCAGACTGTGCCCCGCACAGCTTCCTGTGTGTCGGCATACATGATGCGGTAGTTAAAGTCATCAGGGTCTAAAGGTCCTGCTTGAAACATCGGTAGTCTGTTAGAAATCACCCACACACTTTGTTGGGTATCCTGATCTACTTTTATATCATTTGGAAAGATCAAAGTTTCTCTGTTCGTAGCTACAACTCCTTGGGTCTTTTTTTCATATAATTTATTTGAGTCCCAGCATCCGACGCTATCACGCATCACTAGTCCATAGAACAACACTCCTTTCCGATCCATAGCGCAAGCGGAAGCTTGACCTTTTAGCCCCCTACTATCTCCTAACAGATTGAAGTCTGTAGAACTGTCATTTACCCGTGAGGGATCTTGGAGGACAGAGGTTTCCACATAAAACTCCCTGTAGCTTGCTAACGAGTTAAAGAATAAAACACGGTCTCTGAATCTATTAATCGGAGACAGGGCTAGACCGAAGATACCATCTGGCCATTGAAAATTAAGACCGTGTAGAGTAAAATTAGAAGCCAAGGGGTCTGGGTAAAATAATGTACTGGAAAATCTCCAAAAGCTGGCGTCGCTTTGTCTAAAAACCAGCAGCCCAAATCGCCAAGTGTCCGTGATGTACAGATGCAGATCTGAACAGTCCTCGGTTCTTGTGTCCACGATGATGTTGGCAAACAAGGAATCTTGCAATACGTATCTTTTGGGAATTTGATACCGTGCAATCATTTTGTCTGTGTAGAGATCAAAGAGTACGATGCTCGGGGGACATAATTGTTGGGGGTTCTCTTGTGAGTCGATCTGCCCAGAGTCAAGAACCCACAGCCGCCCACATGAGTCTGCGCTTATGCGGAACACAGAAGTTAAACCAGAACAGTTGCCATTTTCATCTGAAAAAAATATTAAAATTGATAAGCAATTGTCATATGACGAAAAGAACATAGGTACACCTGAAAAGGAGAAGATATAATTTCTTACTGAAAGCTCTGTGAAAGTTCCAATCCGGATACGGCTTTAGCGGTGGAGAAGCCCAGCTGCCGAACCTAGGCAGCGTGGCCAACGTGGCCGGCACTCCTCGCCGCCAGCTCGGGAATGTCACCCACACACGTGAACCCCAAACTTCAAGTCCGAGGGGTAACACATTTTCCGGGACGAACTTCCTAGAAAAAGTAAAAATAAAATACATTTTACTTTGCTGACCACCGAGTACCTACACATTATCTCATTTTCACATTCGCATTATTGATGCATTTTGAATATATCCACAATATATATTTAAGCGGGTCAACTACGAACCAACGTTTTATCCCTTAACGCGGGACTTCTTCCACTTCTTCAGGATTTCTTAGGAGGCATTGTGGATAAATATATTTCTTTAGTGAAAAGTCATGTAACATACCCAGTGGCTACAGCATAGTTGCGATGCCTTGTCGTAGGGAACTCGAAGTCTACGAACTTCCACTTGTAGAGAGTGTTGAAAGGTGGAGTGTCGGTGTCAGCAGGCATCAACTGCGGCTGAGCGACGCCAAGCATGGCCAGCCACAGCGTCAGTCGCGCAGCATTGTTACGATCTGGAACATCAAAATTGGTATATGAATAAATATAATAGATATAAATAAATACTAACTTAAAAAAGAATTAGAAACGTAAATTAGAGAGTAAAGTTATGTAGAGTGCCTACGTAGAAATACTTCAGTACATCATGAAATGTTAATTATCACAAAACAATTAACATAAATGTAAGGCTAAAAGTGAAAGAAATCAATATAATTGTTTGTGTGTAAGTTTATTTGATAGCTCTACATGGGCCTCATGGGCTTTCTGACCGACTTTTGTTCGTGTTCAAAGTAGGTATTATCAAAAGGAATTATCAATACGCATCTTTTATATGTATGTATAACCCATACCCATACTCTATCTGTCGGGTAGTCAAGCTTAACCCCAAATCTATTGAATAAACTTACTGTGTAGGAGTGACAAGTTCGAGGTCATCCGAAACCATAAAATTAATAGTATTGCGGCATGGTTCAAATAATGAGAAACAGTTATATCAGCAACAATTACATCTTGATTTGCTTTTCCTTATTGTGACTTTCTCTATTAGTTCTGACTCAATTTTTCTTCTGAGATACCTACTAAAATAGAGTTGAGTTGAGTTCATCAGTTCCCCATCTTAAACTATAATGTTATAAATAATTTTTATGCTACCTACATTTAAACAATTAGAAAACATTACCCACTTACGTATGTTAAATTTAAGAGGGTGGCTAGTAACGTTACAACTAAAAATAGGTTGAAAGATTGATGTTTGATGTTGTCCATTGATGTTTCGAATTGCATAACTCGTCAGCATCTAATCGAAAGGCACTTACACATGGTTATAGTAATATCATAAAACTAATCGATGTTCACAGCGAAACTAAAACACCAAGAGCACGTATAGATTGGACTAAAGATACTCATGAGTTTGACGAACGACGAGCACGGACTGGGAATGAAATAATGTTACGAAAACGACGGTGGGCCAAAATGTAAACGAGCAATGACGAGCAATGTTTATTAACATTGCTCTGTAAAATAATAATTATCTACCTACCTATAATCGATGGTTGAATTAAGTTTATCGCAAACACAACATCATTACGATACAAAGTAGGTGATTCATGAAATGTGTACTGTTAATACGAACTGACTTTTTGTCGATTTGAAATCAAGAGTGAAATCACGGTCCTTTTAAGTGATCTCTAGACATTAGTATACCTACTTAGGAATGTCTAATTAATAGACATATTAATGTCTGACATTAATAGACATATTAATGTCTGACATTAATAGACATATTAATGTCTGACATTAATAGTTTAAGTTTTCATCATATTAATCTCTTTAAAGTGAGAAAACCCTCGAAATGCCGATTTACGCAGTCACGTATGGTTCAGCTGTTACCGCACTAACGGAGCAGTATGTTATAAAGATATACGGAATCAGCTACGCAAATCTGTTAGCCTTTAATTCTTGCAAACCTCCGGACTGAAACTTATTTATTATCATACGTTTTAAACATGGTGTTCATTTCTTTCCAATGGATGATTTATTAATTGGGTGCTTAAGTTAGAATAGAATAGAATTTTTATTTATTTATAAAACGTATACATATTTTTGCTGATATTGCACCAATAAACCAGCGTTGGTTTGTATTGGTGCTCACACTCGTTCTGTATTTATATTTATATATAACATTGCGTTTGGATAGAAAAGATAATTACAAAAAAACAGAATAAAACTTCACTGAAAAAAAACTTCTTGCAAACAGGTAGGTATATAATTTTAAGGCAGCTCATACTTTCTTACCAGAATCAACGCGCATGTATATTATATATATTTATATATAATTTTATGTTAGGTAGGTATATACGGCATATTATACGTACATAGTTATATTATACAAGCTTCTGCCCGCGGCTTTATACGCATTTTTTTGGAACAAAAGTAGCCTGTAAGTCATTCTAGGTCCAGATCTTTATGTGCACTAAATTTCACCTTGATCTATCCAGTAGTTTTGGCGTTGTCTTCGCCTTAGCATCTTCACAACGGCTTATACTTTAAACTTCATAATATTAGTAAGTGGTAGGCTAACTAAACAGTTACTTAATTTCAAATACTGTATCGTGTACGAATAATCGGGCAGGATCAAAATAAGTCGCTTATCATCAACAACGTTTCAGGCATCATCATAAATAACCTAATTTTATATTTTTTCTCTTTTATATTATAATTAATAAATAATGCTAGACAATCCAACATCATGTATTTATATACAATTTAACCATATTGTACGCACGTTACGGTAAATGTTTATGTTGGTACAATGGTTACTACTTTCACTGAACCTAGCTCGATGCCGATTGCTCAAGGCACACATGAGGTAAAAACTAGCCTAGGTCTTTACGATTCTGGAGCACGCTACCTCAAAAGCATTGCCGTCGTCATCACAGCCATCGCATAATGATTCGACTTCAGCCACTGGATAATCCACTTACCTATTATTATCACTCACGTATTATAAAATCTTGTAGCAGGATTGGTAATTTACTAACACTTGATCCCAATCAAATATCAATAGATGAGTTACAAAATTTTTTAAGAGTTCAAACATGGCATTTGCTTCTTTTGTTAAGGTGTAACCAAAAAAAATCGATCTAACTAATTTTGTTGATCCAATTAAAATATGTTTTACATACTGAATGATTTTGCCTAAATCAGAGAATATCTAACATTACTTTGATTCTTAGTAAAAACTTAGTCCATGTCTAAGTCGTGATGTTACATCGAGCTCTATAGTTAGATCACACGTCTATTCATATAATAGGCATCTGATTTATATCTTTAGAATGTGCTGTCCATTCACGCATTAAAGTCTGGACACTGATTGATTAATCTAGGTACTTTATCGTTACCAATAATTAATCACAATAACGATTTGCAGTGGTTTTAAGTTTGATAATAATTTGACTGTTTTGAAAAAACTATAAACCGTCTCCTGAACCCCTTTGTTTAAACAGTTTTTTTAAGTTTTGCGATATAAGTAATCATTCGGGAATACATTTTATGCGACTACCTCGGGATCATTCTTTTTACAACTGCAAAATAATCATCCAAATCGGTCCATAAATTAAAAAAAAATCGAAGACAACATTAAAAAAAACTTACATACAGCTGAACATAGAACCTCCTCCTTTTTACGAATTCGGTTAAAAAGTAGTTAGAATTACCTACGTCATCTATATGCAGCATCAAAATACACAGTATAATAGACATAGTATATTTATCTAAGTTATAAATTCAATCATTATAACCATAAGGAAGCTCAAGCTTACGTAAGTAAGCCTGGGAAATAATAGATGATCAAGCAGCCAATTCAGTTACGTTTCGTTTCGTTCGTGATTATACCTTAATTAAGTTAATAAGTATTAATTAACTCACCACTGGTACTGGGTTTCTCTGTTACATTTTTGTTGTTATAAAATTGTAATTGTTCTCTCGGATATTTGTCGTCATTTTGAGCGAAATCCGAATCGCCGATTTTACGTTCGACATCAGTGTTTACTTTGTTGAAGTTGCTCGTGATATCAGCGAAGATCATCGAAGGCGCCGACCACTGTATGAACCACTGATGCGACACCGCCATGGTTGCACAACTTATTTTTCATTTCACTTCAACTTGAGTTTTTTGCACTGGAGTGAGAGAGAGCTGATTGAAGTGTTTTGGTAGCTGTCCGCATTGCAGAAAATGCGTGAGAACAAGTTGGAGTCTAGAATAAGTCTGCGCGTGTCCGAGCGTTGATATGGAGTTGCCTTTTCTTTTTGCAATACTGCCCCCTACTGCTCCATCTTGTATCTTATCTTTAATCTGCTTCTTCAGGCGTAGAAAGGTGAACTTTACAACAAGACTATGCTGGCGTAAGCTCTATAACTTATAAACTCTAAACATGGGAGCTATGTAACTTATATAGGCCATTAAAACCCCACACTGTGCGTGGATCAACTCTCACTTAGCCTTTTTTGTTCAGTAATAAACGTGTGGCTTTAATAATATTAACCTACATCCTGCACCCAATCACGACTGACCGAATCGCGGTTGTACAATTTTATAGCTCCTATTAGTTTTCACTTTTCACTACAATTTCATAGAGCAGTTCAAAATGCACGCACCATTTATTTTTTTAGTGGTGACTATAAACGGTGTTTGGTCTATTTATCCGTATTTTGATACGCAAGATTTTATTTATAATATTCCTAAAGTTTTTAGAATTTCTATAACCCTAGATAAGTTATTGGAGCACTATGAGAAGAAACCTTCGAAGGATCCCGAATGGTATATTGCCTTGGGGATTGCAAGAGGTAAAATAATTTATGTTATTTCTTTACAATTTGAGAATTAAAGCTTAATTTTTATTTCGATTGAAATGTTTATAAATGTATGAGAAATAAATATATTTAATAATATGTATAGTAGCTTATCTCAAATAAGTTTTGGTAGGGAACAAACCACGTATAAAAAAGTTGTAGGTTGTACCTATAGTATTAGTTTAGCAACCATTGTAACTGTATGTATTAAGTAAATCCTACACGAATTCGTACTTCGGGGTTATTTATGGATAGACATTTCGAAAATAGTAACTTAATATTGAAACAGATTTCATAATCGTTTTTTTTTTATAACGCAAAATTCAATTTGATTTTATTAATAAGTTTTTTTACCAAAAATAATAAACCTATGCAGATGGGATTTACCTATATGACGCGCCTAGCCGCTTCTAGCCGTTTCTTTTTGAAAGAAAGAATTTATGAAATTAATCTTTATTAAAAGCATCACAATGTAATCTAGTTCGGTTAAAGGTATCTAATATTATGAGTCGTGGTGATAAAATAAGTATACTGAGTACTAAAGATTTTCACTTTTTCTTAGGCCAACTAGAGTACACTATAAATGAACTAGATGCGTCAGTTCCGGCGAGGTTGAAGGAAAACCTGCAAAATATCACCAGACGGATGGACCGCATCCAGAACAGCACAGAAGTAGAGAGCATGACCTACAGAAGCAAGGACTACCAATATGGTAAAGTACACAGAGAATTCAAAGCTTTGGAGCCGTGTTGTGTTGGCTTAGAGTTTGCACCACCTCTTCCCGCTGCGGTTGTCGTAAGAGTCGATTATGGGATATCCACCGGGGGATAGCGCCTGCAGAACAATATTATCAACGAACTGCAATCCTTAACCCGTCCAGCGTGGGGGATATGAGCATTACCCCTCATAAATGATAAAGGCGATGTATGTAGATTGAGCCATATCAGTAGATATTGCAACAAACTAAGTGTTATCGTAAGACACAGAAAAGCATTAACGCTTTATTCTTATTTTACAAAGTCTGATCTAGGCTCCTGGAATATTTTAAACGTCAAAACATCACACGTTTAATTGCTCAAACATATCAGTTTGCGAATTCTGGTAGAAAGAAACTTGCATAGCGAACGAGTTTTGCATTTTAACTAAACCAAGAACAGCAATTCTGCTTTTTCTAACCGCGTATACTGTTACATCATTATACATCGTAATGTTTATGAAAATGTTGCAAATACTCTTTATCAACATCAAGAGTCTATAAAACACACATCAGTTCAAGACATTACGTTTAATTTTGAGACTATTAAAGCCATCATCTTGCAAACTTTTGTTTGCTCTAAATAACTGTAGGATTTTGAACGAGAATGCACCCAAACCGAGGCCATTACTTTCATATTAAACAATTTGTTGCTTGCCGATAAAGTTACCTATAGAATTGTACATTCAATATTTTTACGCTTAAACATATTCGAGCCAGTTGGCAAAAACTTTCTGCGCTCTTTACGTATAATAAACGTACCTATAGTCGGTACATCGCCGGTAACCTGAAACCATTGTCTAACTTGACGCCTATTTTATGTGCTTTCACGAATCAGAAGGTGATCTACCTACTTTACTTTATTATGCAATTACACTTAGTACATGAAAAACGGGTTAAGGGTAGGATAACCAAGGCGATCACTTTCACTGGTGATGGGTTCACAATTTCGCTACACCACCAAATACGCGACGCTCTTGACCATTTATTTGCGAGTACCTTATACCTAACCGAAACCCCTTCGTTTGTCAAACTGTCCATATATTATCAAAACACGGTAGCTAGGTATTATAGAGATTTGGTGCGTAGATCTCCATAGTTTTTGTATTTATTTAAAACCACTACATTATCTACTCGTATGTATGAACTGATATGCTAATACAATACGGAAGTGTAATCAACAAAAGTGTTGCAATGCGTGTCTCACAAACTGTTATGGCCAGGATATTCGAAATTAGCTAATTTTCGATTCAATTTTGAACGATCAAATATCCTTTGTTTTGATTGGACAAAATTATATGTTGTAGTTGGATATAAATTATTGATTATTCTGAGGTTCAAAACACGATATTTATCACTTCACCTGATGATAAAAAATTACGAAGAAAGTATAGTTTTTACTAGTTTTTGTGGTTGTACTTCAAGTGTATCAACGTTTTACTCTAAAAAAACATGTCAAAAATAGGCAACGACGTTTAGAAGAATATTCAATGGTTAGTTTTTCTCAAAACCATTTTAATTTTTTTTTAATGAATAAATATAGAAAAATATGTGTTCGCCGCGCTCACGCGGCCTGCTTCCTTCAGTAGTCCGCCGGGCGTTGAAGCGTGGAATAACCTGGCCTTTAATATTTTGTTAAAATATTTCAGTAACCAAAGCAATACTCGGAAACATGGATGTCCTATCAGCCATTCTAGAGCCAATTACTATAGGCACGATGGGTACGCAGAAACCTTATCGATTCACCTTCGAACAATACGTGCAAGAGGCTAGAACAAAAATGCCGACAAGGAAAGCAGCGGGTATGTTGAGTTGGTGTTTTTACCCGACTGCGCAAGTCAGGAGGAGTTATGTTTATATAGTGAATAGGTTTACCCCCCTTTTTGGGGTTTTTCCCAAAATGAATTGTAATTAATTTTTTAATAATAAATAATTATTAAAGCACTGCTTTAGGCTAGACGGCGCGCTGTGTAAAATGTCCTTGCATTGCAACCCATTAATATTAAAACTATAAATTTCTAATTTCAGACAGGATTAACATAATGATCTAATTTATATTCTAAAACCTACCAATTAGTATGTTTATAATACAAATTCAAATACTTACCTAAATTGCAAATGCTATTTTTAGATACTTATGCAAATGTGAACGCTCACTGACCTAGATAAATCACAGTCAAGATCACATAATTATTTCAGATGCGTGTACAATGCAGCTGCTGATCTCGGCTATGGAAGTACAGACTACGCTATCAGACGGCGTATGCGAAGTCTCCCCTGAATGCTCAGCACAGGTTATCAAAGGTTCTGGATTGGCTTTCCAGCAGATCAGTCGTTTGAAGGCTGGAGTACTTGCCAAACTCTTTGACTGTATGGAAGGCCTCGACATATCAGCCCATATATACAAACTATGCATCCAGATTTATAAAGAATCTAAATCACTGGAAGCGTGGGATCATCCGGCTGGCACGCGTACATTGTTTATGCAACAGAGTAAGTAAAAAAAATTACTGGTCTTACAATTTCACCTTTTTGTGTTTATCGTCAGACCATTAACTATGCCTAAAGTGGTTTTATAAAAAAGTACATATAGAACTAACTGCTCACGCCTGGTTTATCAAAGCAACTAGGTTAGCCACTTGGCTTTTAAAAATAAAGGAACCCCTTTTTAGTATTTGATCGCTATCGTTAGATTAGATCGTTTTGTTCTCTTGAGTGCGCCAATTTACTGCAGCCAAAATAACGAGACAGTAACTTACATAAACAATACTCGTAGGTTCTGGTAAAAGCTCTTTTATATAAGCTTTAGCAGTACGAGCACACGGTTTTTTAAGCAAGGCAAATAGACGCGCAAATAGATTCACTTTAGCTTTCTTTTAGTGAACATACTTTCGGTATGTGGTCAACTTACCAAATCGAAGCGGAGGTGAAGGGTTTAAATAACTTCATGTTCTTTTCAAAGACTATAAAAGCGACTAATTTCTAAATATTTATAATGTTTTTTTTTTAAGTTTTATGGTACAAATAGTAATCCCTCTGGGATAAAACCCTTAGGGGACAACCTCGGGATTTTGCTTGATACATAAGTGAAAGATTTTTAAAAATTGGTCAACAATTGGCGAAGATGTCGAGATATACTTGCATACATAAAGCTAGAGCTGAATTGCGAACCTACCTACCTCTTTTAATTTTCAACCTGTACCAGAAAAAAAGATTTTTTTTAGAATTTCTTAATAATTATTTTTTCAGTCTTCTACTGCGCCGCTCAAGGGTACGGAGAGTTCATAAAACCTCGTTGGATGAACAAGATTATGTCTTGGCAGGAACCTAAAGGGTGCTACTCAGACGATAGGCAGCCGTTCCTTAGGCTTAGCGGCTACATCGGCCCATCCAATGTTTCACCCGAGGAGAAAGAAAAGGAGGTTTGTATAAAACCTTAATCCTATTTAATGCTAGCATATTGGTAAAAACGTAGTAAAATTACATAAAAATATCTCAGTGGTGAGATTAATTAAAATCTACTACGCTAATATGACCCTTGCTGAAGAAATAATAAAATGTCCTTAGCAATTAGGTACCTACCTTCGAACTACACTGGCCTGCAAAACTAAGTAAGTATCACACTTTTAAAGTTGCAATAACTTTTTAAGTGCACAAGATATACATACTTTCGAAATAGAAACTTGAAAAAGAGTTGAATTTCGTATAGTATAAAAATTAGAAAAATTAGAAGAATGGGAGAATATTCCTCAAAATCAAGTGAACATTGTTCTTTTGAGTAAATAAATACGTTAAACTGAATCGGCTCCGAACCCTCGTGTGTAGTAGGTATGCCAAAACGGCTCGAAACTGTACCTAATCAGGGCCCGAGGAGGCAATATCAGTTATTAAAAATTAAATAACATGTAAAACATACTTATAAAATGTTAGTTGAGTTTTTAGACACTAAGCCAAAAATGCCTATTTTATTGTTTTATCAATTTTTAAGTTAAAAATGTTACTAACGCATAGTTTACTATAGTTTCAAAGAAAACTGATAAAAATTTCTATAAAACGTTTGTTATTTTACTTCTACAATTTACAAAAAACTTAAAATTTTAAAAGTGTGATACTTAGTTTTGCAGGCCAGTGTAGTTCGAACAACAGATTTTTAGGGTTTCGAAGATCGGAGATTGGTTTCGAAACCCTTATGGCATCGCTTTTTATGTCCTTTTTCCGTCTTTAATATCTCAGCAACTACAGCAGCAAATAACGTGAAATTAAAAATAATAATACATTTCGTGCGCCTGTATAGATAGAAAAAATTAAAATTTATGAATGAAATGTAAATGAAAATTTTCAGTACAATTTTAAAAGAGACCTATTATGTCAAGTGGGGTATCAATGTGTACATCTCAAAACAGTTTTTAAAATTCCTGTACACACTCTGGTTACATACTTTTTGAAATATTTTGAATAAAACTCGAAAATGTTACTATTACCCTCTGTACCCCGAAGTTTGCAAACCAATTAGGTACATCTGAAATGTCCTTTCCTTTAATTTTTTGTTATTCATCAAATAGCAAAGTCTATAACCAGTACCTATAGTACATACTTGACAACCGTTCCCCCCGGCCCGGCCGAAACCCTCGACGCGCGAGTCACACTCGCACTTGACGGATCTTGTTTTTATGAATGTGCTAGACTAGAAGATGACAAGGAGCGCGTTTAAATCTTTTGAATGTAAAAACATGGAACTACAGAGTGCCCAGAATGCAGGCACCATCGCCACGTTGAATGGCAATATCAAATTTTAATATCAAAGTGCTTTATTTCCTTTAGACCTAACAGGATTCATGAAAGCGTCACAAAATTCAAACTAAGAATTAGGAAATAAAGTAATTACTTTGATTTTTTGTTCACTTCAATCTTTTAAAGGTAAAGAACCGAACAAGAAACCTTTACCTTGTTAGGTTGTTAGTTTTCGAGTTGACTACTCGCAACTTCGTTCGCGATTGCCATGCATTTGACCACAGTTTCTTTAATATTTAGCAACCAAAAACTTCAATGTGCAGAATTGGACAATAGAAGCTCTATTGTCCAATTCTTCACATTGAAGTTTATGTTATGTTATTATTACTAAGATTTACATTAACACTAATTTTTATTTGTAATTATGAAATACTAACACCATTTTAAAGTTAAATAACACATTGTGTTGTGTGCACTTGTTAATCTACTTTACAAAACAGTCATTGCTTTTTTTATATAGCTTATGAGCGTTGTTTATGTTACCGGTTTACCGCGCGCGCGGCACGGTAACGTAAGTGAAATCAATAGGTATCTGATGATATGGGATGGGCGTAATATAAAGCGAGCGGTTGAAGATGAATGCCATCACTGAAAATTAAAAACACTCACACCCCCTCAAGTTAATATAAAATACTTACATAAATCTGTGGGAACTTAACTACTTAGCTACTTATAATGAGGCAGAAAATATACCGATTACCTAATAGGTACGTTAAACACCTTTTTAAACAGCTTTTCGCGTCTATGGCTAAAAATAACAGCTTTTTCAAAACCTACTTATATTTTACTCCACTTTATACTGATTTAGTCAAATTCGATCTTACAACACTGTTTCTAACAAAAAAATATAAATGAAATCGGACCACGCGTTTATATTTTATGTTTACGCGGTTAGTCGCATGGGGTCTCTGAATACCCCAAAAATAAACAGGCTAAAAATACCTTTTTATCAAATATGTCTACTTGGTAATTAACTTAATATTAATGAAACTAGAAGAAGTTACCTATATATATATATTATTTCTGCACTAACCATCTAAAAATAGAAACAAATTTTCCTCTTTGATATATTAATCATAAAAAAAATATTTTAACCTAACTACCTACTGAAAGAACTTTTCTTCGTAATAAATCTGTATGCTATGATAAGTTAGTGTTAACAATAACGAAGACTCTTAGGTAAAGTTTGGCATGCACCAACAAAAAAACTCTTACCATGTGAAGTCAGTAAACTTTTTACTCAGTTTATTTGGACCACACCTTGTGTACGCTTTGTGGATTGTCCAGCATTATTTATTTATTTATTTATGCCTGGTGTTTTAATAAAAATATCTATCTACTTATAATGAATTGTAGTATGTCAGTTACCTGGTATAAGCTTTGCATACCTTGGGGCTAGATGGTGCTGCTGAATGTAATGTAAAAAAAAATAGCATGAATACCATATACTTACAGGAGGATTACCGGGTGAAGAAGGCAGCCTCCTCCGAAGGTGGGTCCTGCAACTCGCTCACCTCGGCTATGGCGCTTGGTTCAATGACGATGTACGTACGAGCTCTATTGGAGACCGATCAAGCATTCCAGTATGATGTCTTGGGATAAGGAAATAGTCGAATAAATGTTTTTGTTTGAGATAGCTTTTAAATGTTGACCCAAGAGCAAAAGAGAAATTGTTGCCTTTTCTTTCCAAATCGTTTTACCCGCGTGGGTTACGTTTTGGAATGTTTCTGTGTGGTTGGCTGAAATTCTTTATTACCTTGAAGCATCGAAACGGCTGAAGCGATTTTCATAAATATGGTATGAAAATGCTCCTCTGCCCTAATGGTTCTTACATAGATCTAAGTAAAATCTGTAGGTACGGTACGTTCTCCCAGCGCTTACTCAACAACTGGCCTGTGTTACAGCTACACGCATACACTCGCTCACAGTTTTATTTCGAATCTTGTGCAATAATTATCAAGCAAACAAACACTAGTTTTAGTATTTTAGTCAATAAATCACACTAAAGTACGTCGTAGCAAGCACGACACGAAACCCCCACCCCGCCGGTCCGTGACTGAGGTGGGTGGACCTAATTGCACCTAATTTGTGCCTTCCACTTTCGAGAAGCTAGTAGGCACTGCCTCATCTCCCCGCTTTTACTTATATCGATGGGTCTTAGCTACCACTGTTTTAATTAAACACATAGGGTATGGTAGTAATTCTGTTGGCACAAAAACTAAACTTAATTAGCCTAAAAATCTTGCATCCCTTTTTTTACGACCGAAAAATAGGGTCGACTACAATTTTAGGCCAGATAAAAGTAGGTACCTATTCCATAAAATTTTTATGTTTCGGTAGTTAGACTGACAATCGAATAGTCAAGTCCTAATGCTTAATACTTAAACATTGAGTTACAAATAGAGATTATAGAGAAGCTATACCAAACTAAAAACGAGTCGCAACTTGATGTCAGCGAGGGAGACTGCGCGGGGCAAGCGTGCCATGGACTGACTAGAAGATTGTGTAGCCAAAATGTTAGGTAGACCTAACATTTTGGCTACACTTGGGACATGAAGCCTAAAATCGGATTTTGACCAAAATTTTATACAAATCTGAATAACTTTTGAACGACTGAAAATCGCGGAACATTAGGAATTTAGGGCACCCATCGCCCTGCCACCGATGATCCACCCTTCATGTTACACCGTGTATCACAATGTGAACCCAGTTGGTCGTAACAACAAGTGGAAGGCAGACCGAGGTTGTTTTTGGTAAAAATATTTTATGCAGGTACTAAGGTGTGTAGTAGGTAATACTAGTTGTCTAGTCTAAGCAAGAAAAAAATATAAATTCAATTTTGTCACTTTTATTATGTCAGTTTGTTTACTTTGTCATTTAAAAATTCATTTACGTCATAATAGCATTTGTCAATTATGAATTGTTTTAATTTATTTATGAATATGGAATCGGATTGAATGTCTTTCATTACGTTTGGAAGCTTGTTGTATATTTTCATGGACATTTAACATAATGTCCTAGAGCGTCAAGTTCCTGAGATATTCACAGATGAACGTAACTTGCTCTAATGATTTTTTTTATTGCGTGAATATCTCAGGAACTCGATGCTTTAGGATAATAATGTTATAGGACATTGTTTATATGCATAAGTGCCCTCTATCTAAATATACAAATAGCAAAGTGCGCCGCGATTTTGAAAAAAAACAGTGTGGGCGCCGATGTTAGAGCCACAATCTTCAAACCCCTTTGATTGCCAAACGCGAGGACCTGGACCGCTTGCGTCGCAGTATTCGTGTTGCTATCTAAAAACGACAGCAGCGTCCTCATTTACTACTCTTTTTTGTCGCACATATGTCCCCATATTTTTCGAGTCGACAGATTCGAATCTCTATCTGTCAAAAGTAACTGTGTCTATGTAATACCTCATTCTGCCATTCAGTCTTCATTCACATACCTGTCAACAATTAACGAAATTCATAGACGTGCAAACCAAACAGAAAATAAATTCGTGGACGGAGTATAGTTTAGTTTTTGTGCCAACAGAATATACTTACTCAACTTAGAGCATGCTCTAAGTTACTCAAATCATCAAGATTTATTAATATAACCTATTTATCTAGTTTTCATTGGAGAAGGTTTGGGCTTATAGTTTTTTTTAGTAGTTTCTACTTGCGGCTTCGCTCGCGTTGTTTCTATGGTAACGTTTACAGATTACTATTTATATCCAACGATAACTGATTTATGGGATAAAAAGTAGCCTTTGTGTTAATTATTACAAGTAGGTAGACCTACATCTATACAAATTCAACCCGATCCGTTCAGTAGATTTGGCGCGAAGAAGTAACAAACATACTACCTACATTCATCCAACCTTTTGGGTGTATAATATCAGTGTGATGTGAATAAAGACTCTTTTCGCCTTTTTCTAGTCTGACAGAACTGTACAGAATCAAGTGTCGTTGACTTTTATTGTTTGTCAAAATAATCGACACCATTTGATTTAATTTCTCCCGGTTTGGGCTTAGCAATGTGCTAAAAGGTCTTTGTAAACATTTGTAACTTACAAAATGATTCGTTTATTTGTCAAAACCATGCGCGTATCAGGGATTAGAATGAAGTCTACTCAAAGTTCAACTTCGCTGAAGATAAATCCACCAATACCTGTTTTTGGTAAGTTCTCAGTCAGAATTCATCACCGTAGCCACAGGCTTGTCCTAGTTCGGGTGCCACTGCCTGCTACTTTATTTTTTGCATGCATGTGATTTTTTTTTTTGTATTTGATACCATTTAATGTTTTTGTTCTAACCTACCTACTTATTTTACATTAGACTAATCAAATCACTGACTGTCTACGCTTTTCAGGCGTGCAAGGGCGCTATGTCTCAGCGCTATACAGTGCTGCTGCACAATTAAAAGAACTTGACGAGACTGAAAATCAACTAAACCAGTTTAAAAAAATTCTGACTAAGCCTAAAGTTATCGACTTTCTGGAGTCTAGTACGCTTTCTCGTGCTGCTAAGACAAAGGTGCTTATATCAATAGCAAAAGAAGCAGGTAATTGAGAATCGTAATGTATGTATGTAATGTACCAACTAAATACGTGTTTCTACGGTACAGTTATTATTCATAAATGTAGAGGTAGATAGATAAAATATGTGCTGGTAGAAAGTGTCTTAAAATTGTTATCCCTTTGTTTTTGATAAACCTACTTCCAGGCATGACTAAAAGCGCTACCAATTTCCTGGGCTTGGTTGCCGAGAACGGTCGACTAAAGATGTTACGGAAATTGATAACCTTGTTTCACGCTGTCATGGTAGCACACAGGAAGGAGGCTCTTTGCGAAGTCATTACGGCAGAACCTCTTGACGACAGCATGCGAAGTGCTCTCATGGATGCTTTGAAGAAGTTTGTCAAAGATAAAAAGATCACCCTCACAGAAAAAATTGACAAAAGCATCATCGGCGGTATGATTGTAGGCGTTGAAGATAAGCACATGGATATGAGCATTGCTAAGAAAATTCAAATGTACACGGAAATCTTACAACAATCCGTATAATTTATTTCGTAAAATGTCTCCTTTGATAATAATAATAATAACTCCTAATAATAGTAATTGTAGTAGGTATTAGTTTATGGCCAATACTGCATAAACCTTCTACGAAACTTTTCAGATATGGCATTTATTTCTATAGATACGACACAGCGCCATATCTGTAGCTCGTTCGATGTTTCTTCTGCTCTATTAGGTTCGTATGATAGACCGGGTGGTATTCGTTTGGGAATCCGTTGGGTTGGGCACGACACGGCGAATGTGCCATGAGAATGGGGATCTTCTCAGCGTGTATTCTGAAGTTAACTCTATTGGGACCAAGGCTGCCAGTCATTACTCTTTGAAAACTGGACGTCAGGATCCATAATTCTTGTTCACCCTTAAGATTGTTGACGACTTTCACGCCGCTAGCAAACTGGAGTTGTTCGCGGTCGATTGCCACTTGGTGGAAGTTTTGTGTAGCAAATTCAGTATCAGTGTTCCAACACCAAACACTAGGAGGTTCCATCAGACCGAAGTACATGATGCCGTTGCGGTCTATCGCTTCAGCAGCTGATTGAGATGAGCGTTGTTCCTTAAATACCTGAAATTCAAAATACATCAAATGACCAATGCTACGCGCTCGTAGACCTGACGCTACGCTCGCAGAGCCAATGCTTGGCTCGTAGACGCAATGCTACACTGGTGGACGTAATGCTATGCTCGTAGACCATATGATATATGATATGTGCAGGATTTTATTCTAGTTTAAAACGAGCCGTGGGGATAACTGAGCCTACCACGCCCTACAGCTGGCTTCCTCGATAGATCAGCTACCATTTAAATAATTCATGGATGAAATTAATAAAAAAAAGTTCTTAGACCAAGCTTACGTGAACGTCGCTGGGGTCCAAATCAGTAGCAGAAAGATGAGATTCATTCCTCAAAGTGCTGGTGAACATGACGTTTTCAGTGACGGAAGCCAGTGCGTGGAAGTATAGGTAGCGGTCGCGCCCAAGACGGTATGGAGAGAGGGCCATCCCTAGCACTCCGTCCATTAGGTCGAAGCTTTCTCCTGAAAATATAAATTGGCTCATGAGACCCGAAACAAAAGTTTCGTTCTTTTTCAACACTTATTATTGCCCATGGCCTACGTGTCCAGGTAGACCAACGGCCGCCCCTACGGGTCGCAACGCAGAGGCTGGGCAGTGAATGGGTTAAACAAGTTTTTAGACCTGGTAAGAAATTTTAACGCATTCACTGCCCATCATTGGTGTTGTTGACGCCCGAAGGGGCGCGCCGCCGGCCCGCCGTGTGGTGGCGCTGACCGACATGTGCATCTTGGATCATGCAACTATTATGCAAATCAGAAATCAATAACATTTTTTTAGGCTTACAAACAGACAAGTCGAATTTCAACTATGTATCAAATAAGAAATAAAGCGTAGGTATTGATTTTCTCTTCATTTAAATTTTGCACTTCTTTGTTTTGTGTATTTGCTACGAGTTTTGGAGTTTTGCACGTGCAACAACCATGCAAAATATCAACGTCGTAATTAAAGACGAATCAATTCCAATTCCAATTGGTTCCAATTCGAGTCACGAAAATCAAACAAGTTTTGTTTTAAAAATCTCTTTTAGCACTTTCATTGCCCATGGAGCACGTGTCCAGGTAGACCCAGCGCGGCGGAACGCGGCGCGGCCCTTGCAGCGCACTCCTTGGATAGTTTAAAACAAGTTTTAAACGTGACAAGTCATATTATGCAAAATTGTGTCTTACATGGTCACGGCACGGACTCAGTGCCATGTGAAAGCTTTCTATTTCGCTCATACGTTTCTACTTTACACGGCACGGCAACCATGCCGTGAGCAGATGTGAAAAGGGCCTAAGAGGAATTTGAAATCTGATAGTACCTACAATAGTGAAAAGTCCACGTGATGTGAGAGCAGTTTTATCATGATGACAATGAATGTTACTAATAAATATAATTGGTATTTACTTTTAGATAAAACTGTGTTCGTCCGGTCATGAGCTCATCTCTCACGGTTAATTACCCTATTGCTTACAACTTTGTTCAACGTCATTAACTGCAGTAGAAATACGTGAATACGTGACTTTTTATGTCTATCAACAAGCAAAATTCATTAAAAATACACCGACAACTCAATCTAAATTCATAGAACTCGATCATTACCTAGGTGCCGGTTTTACTACATGGGTCATTAAATAATTTAATTGTTAATCAGTGGTAGGAAATATGTATGAAATAATATAATATACGGTGATGCAATGGTTGAAATATATTACAAAACTTTTAAGGGGATTTTTAGACTGTCTAATAATCCCCTTACGTCACTGACACGCGACACTAAGGGGATTTTTAGACAAAAGTATAAGAATCCCCTTCGCAGGGGATTCATTAAGGGTATTATTAGACCAAGCCAACACATGGTCTAAAATCAATGAATGGTCGTAACTTTCGATAAATCGTCGATCGACTATCGATTGATTACCTATCTATGGTGTCCATCGATCAGCTGAAATTCCCGCGTTAAAGTAGGAAAACTTATTGCATTTTTATGGACATTCATCATCATCATAACACTAAGATTTATCTTACTGCTCAAGGCCTCCTTTTGCCACTTCCTACGGTCCAATGTTATTCATATAAATCACATCCAGTTTGGTCTGCGACGCTTGCGATATGTTCTAAAACTCAAAAAAACTCGGTGCTTTATTTCCTTATCACCTTACAGGACTCTTGGACACGTCTGAAATTTCAAATTAAATAAGTTAGTAACTAAAATACCTAAGTACTTCTTTGTACATAAATATCCGACCATCTCAGATTAGTCCTGTCATCTGAACTTCGTGCCAGGTGTCCTGCCCAGATCTATTTTAGTTCCGTGATCCGATTCCCAACGTCTGTCGTCGTGATACCTCCGTTTGATTTTATACCTGGCCATTAAGGCCTTAAGGCTGTAACTTACTGTCAATAGTAAAGGTGCCTTTATCAGGGTAAGGGAAGAAGTAGCGGTGTGTGACTCGCCAGGATCGGTTCCCGGCCACATCCACCACGAGGACTCCGAAAGCGGAGACATCTGCTACGTACACGTAGGTGTCTTCGCAGTCGCCGGGGCCTTGGCCTCTGACATCCACTACCTGGAAGATAAAAGTACGTTGAATTACTCAAGAAGCACCCAATGAGAACCACAGCAGGTTGTTTTGTAAAGTTTTTATTAATTAAACATCTAGACTAGACTCAAGTGGACCTAAACTAAACCAAAATCTAGTAAGTACTAGATTTGATAACAAATTATCTGCAAATTTGGTCACATACCTAACATAAGTATTATTTAGGAATGTAGCTTTCTAAATGCAAAATTTAGTACCTAAGCTAGGTATGTCTTTTATTTTTAAATCATGTTTGGTTTTGTTGATTGAGTCAAAAAAAAAATATTCTCATTCTCATTCATTCTAAAGGTGAAACAAGTTTTTAAATACTAGTTCAGAGATCTTTGTACCTATACAAACAAACAGGAAGATTATAAAAACATGATAAAAATCCCAACAGACAATACAATAGATGTTCTTAGGCACTTACTAAGAAAAGTATACCTTGACTACCAATCTAGGATTAAATAAGTAAACAATACAATTTACCTTTATTGCACAACAAATGTACTCTAAGAAAAATACGGTGTGTACCACGGCCACGGGACATGAAGGGCAAGTACTAGAAATAAAGTTTTACTGAAAGGAATCATTTCCTTGTTCTCATACACAGAATTTTGAAAAAAATACTTGGTTTATCCGAGAATCAAAACCACAAAAATAAAAATTAACTTTTACCCTGTCTGATAAACATTGCATATTAAATTAAAGGATGACATGAAATCTGTCAAAAACTGGGAATGTCCATGTCCCATGGCCATGGGACACCTGTATAAAACAGAAAAAGCCTATCGGGAGGTGTAAACCTCGGATTATCGGAAGGCAGACTTAGTACCTACCAATAAAGTTGTACAACGGGCGGGCGGCCTCAATGATAAATAAAAAATGATGATTTCAATGTTCTCTTACCGGTGTGATAAACAAGGAGGCAGCCACATAACTGGAATCGTTGACCACGTGTCTGTAAATCAGTCTGTCTGTGAAGAGGTCGAACGCTAGCAGTTGCGGCGGGCACATTTGCTCGTCGCCGATCTTACCCGCGTCCATTACCCACAGACGGTTGCATTGGTCTATCTGAAAAGATAAAGTTACTAGCGTGGGATATGGTGGGTCCGAAGTACGTGCGATCAAATATTTTTTGTAGGTACATTCCACAAAATCGTATACTGAAAGACAGAAGACAAGAGCTACCTAATCGTCTCTCATCACATCATACTGTTAATCAGTCGTGAATCCATAGTTTCGTTTTTAGAATCCAAGATATTTCTTGTTAACAAAGAGAAATGTTTGAATGGAAACTTAACGAAGACCGATAACTATAACAGAAGACAACAAGGTAATCACTTAAAACATTCCGATACGATGGCCAAAGTAGCTCTTCAAGCAACAAAAACAGTTATGGTAACAGTTATGTCAAGTAAGACATTACTAACTATTACCAGAATAATAAACAGTATACCTGAAGAGATAAAAAACCAATAGACTTTAATATTGAAATGGGGACTTCACATTTCAGTGAAGATGTGAAGCTATTATGTGTTTTTTTTACTAATTATTGTTTTGTTTTTGATATAAGAAAAATATCTAACAATAAATAACATTTATTTTTTGAAAATTGTTTTATCGACTTTGTAGTTTGTACTCATTATGTGTTTCTTTTAAAAACAATTATTGTGTTTGGTAATTTGTAACTTCTCGGAATATCAACTTCAAGCTTGAGACGGTTTCTGTCTGATGAAGTCCGCGCTCCGACCTAACCCAATCAAAATCTAGGCGGGCACCGAGAAGTTCCAGCAGATTCATAAAGGCATAGAAATATTTTTTGCCAAAATATTTTTCTCCAAAAAGGAGCTGATGTTTCAAAAGACACTGCACCTGTATCTCCTCTGGTTATGGGTGCCCCTATACTGTACCAGTTAAAAAAAACCCTCTGTATACTATAAAAATAGTTCTTAAATATACCTTATAGACCAAAGGAATAGGAACTGAATAGACCTATTCCTCTGTAACCTTTATCTATGCACGAAAGTGCTCGGCTGACTCCCAGCCAGACTGATGCCACTTAAATCATCTTTCGTAGATGTAAAATAGGCCAATGATGATGATGATGCTTGGTATTGGTTGTCGGGTAAATATTGCACCAAAGCATAAGCATAATCTAACAGTACCTAGTAGGTACGTAAAAGTGTTGCCTAAATCACAATTACCTTGTTATTTTCCTTAGTTTGCAGGAACTTCATTATTTTTTTATTCTAATAAGATCAATTAAAATTGCGAAGAAGATCTTTTCCTTATTGTGTCACAACCAGGAAGAGGTAATGTTAGGCTACCTTGACAATACACCAAGGAACGATGACACAATTGTGGTAGGTGAGTCGTACTTTTACCCATGATAGCGTGACGTATCAAGACTACCAATTTATAAAGTCTACTCTACCCATCGATCTAAGTAAAAAAAGGAAGATGAGGTACTAGCTTCTCGAAAGTGTCGACTCAAATTAGGTGCAATTAGGTCCACCTACCTCAGTCATAGTCGCGACGGTGTTCGTGTTACGCGTGCTTGCTTCGACATGCTTTAGTGTGATTTATTGACTTAAAGACTACAGCAATGCCCTCGTGATTCATTATAATTATTGAACAAGTATGGAAATGTAACTGTGAGCGAGTGTTTGCGTGAAGTTGTAACACAGACCAGTTGTTGAGTAAGCGCTGGGAGAACGTACCATCTACAGATTTTACTTAGATCTATGACTCTGTTCTTGCCGTGGCGGTCGCGGCGTAAGAATCGACCCTTCCAACACCACCGTGGTGTCGGAAAAGCCGACTAAGCAGCAGCGTCTTTCCGTGAATTTGAACACCTCCACTGCGATCTCCTATTCGTCTGTCTAGCTAGAGCATGGTGATGTGGCAAAACCCTTGGGCAGGGGGTAAAGAAATATTTGGAGGAGGCATGTACGGCATTGGACGTTATATGTCCTCATGAGATGATTGTTTAATGTAAATTGAAGGTTCGCAGACCTGCAGTTTGTTACCTAGAAACAATATGTATAATCTTAGAAGTTGAAAGTTACCATGAGGAAAATTCAAAGTTTATAAAATAAGCTCAAGGATTAAGGCGATAGTTCTGAGACTAACATGTTTGTTCAGGATTCTATTCTGAGTAATTGTGAACCGATTGGCAAATGACGGTGAAGCACAACCATAAACGGATATTCTATTTTGCAAACTATACGAGTACATGGTTCTCGAATCTAAAATATTATGTATAAACACAGACATTTATGTATGAAAAGTTTACCATAAATTATAGCAATAACTGAAAAGAACTTGGTAACACAGCAAGCTTGCTGAGTTAAAAACAGAAACTTCAACGCATTTACACTGAATTATTATTACTAGTATTTGTAACTCAATAACGGACGAGAGACGAATGAAATGATGAACGAATACAGTAAAAACAATTTTTTTCAAACTTCTGTGACTTCTTTCTATGATACCATTGTCGTAAAATATTTTACACCAACCTCTCGTTTTGTACCCCTTTGTTTACAAACAAATATCTAGGATTCATACTTTGACTGTATCAAATGGCTAAATGTTTTAACATTTAGCATGTAATAATAATTATTTTACGTAATTAATTATGTACGAAAATAATTATTATTGCATACATTTATGACCATAGAAAATTGACTTTTATGGCCAGTGATGATATCATTCGATATGTTTGTAGCTATAAGGAGTTTAAACCACTTAAAATAGCTTAGCTCTACCTGCCAGTCGACTTTTAAATATGAGCGGCAAAGAAGAATATCAACCGGTTTGTTTCGATTGTTTTATCAAGCGTTATGGTAGGTATCGATGCTGTAACTGGTTCGCATCTAGATTTATCAAGATTTTTGATTGTGGCACTGGTTGGTAATTAATGTAATTATACACAATGCGTAGGTAGTACTAAATAAATGTTCTGTGAATGGTCAAAGAATATTTATTTGGTGCAAACCGGTTGATATTCTTCTTTCCTGCTCAATTTTAAAAGTTACCTGGCAGGTAGAGCTAAGCCAGTTTAAGTGTTTTATTTATACTCATTATCATTATAGCTAGGCATGGGCCTAGGTGACAAGTTTTTCATTAATCGTCTCTATTGTAGACAGATAGAATCTAAATGTTAAGATCAAGAAGCGAGAGTAGGTATGTTTATATTTTTTCAACACACTTGCTCATAAAGTGGCTCTATGGTCATCGCAATTAGGCACAGAACTGTGACTTTTTCATTGCTATAACTCACTAGTGAGTTATACTTTTTTTTTTAATTTTATGGTTGATGTGCTTTGTTCTTAATCAAAAAAAAAGATCATGTTATACACAAATAAATTAATGTTCCTATTGCTTGCTCATTTCATGCAACTTCTTATTTAAATAGATAATTTTAACTCGTACGTGTTTAATAAATAAAACTTTCACTCAGATATAACTTTTGTTTTCTCTGTAATAAAAGAAAACTAAAGTCCCCATTTTGTACGTGGCAGAATAGGCGCAAACCCTATCCACGGAAAATAAAATAAAAAACCTCATCCCTTTAGTCTGTGGCTGATCGCAAGCGCGCGCATAGGAAAACTGATTAATTTTACCCGCCTCTCTCGTTTTCACTGTTGAAATTATAGTTATTTATTAATTAAAATGTCTACAAGTACTAGTTACGAAGAAAATGATTTAAGTTGTACACCGCCCGATATAAGATGTAAAGCCCTTAACGTTATGGAAAGTTTACTACCTGAAAACTCCAAGGAAAAATATCTATTATCTACTAAATAAAATGAGTTTTTATTTTTATTTTATTCACAAGTGTGTTGAAAACCGTCGTATGATACACGTGTGTATTGATGATTACCGTCCTCGGCTCTCTTAAGTAAGACCCTCGCCTATGGCTCGGGTCTCAATGGCGCCTCAGCGGTAATCACCAACATTACACACTTGTACGTGTGTTTTTGAATTTATTGTTACCTACCCAAATCACAAAGTGCAAATAAGTAATAACTGAACGGTTTACCAAATGTTATGTGTTTTTGCCTAATATGGCAAATATGTGCCCAATTATGCTACGGATCCCTGAAACGTCATTGTCGTTATTGCTTTAAATTAGGGATGCAACGATACCGATGCCGATAATCGTAAACCGCAGGTTATCGTTATTTTTGACGATCATCGGTATCGTAAAAAGTATTACGATTCATAACGATTCTTGAAACTTTGGTTTGATGTTATATTTTGCGTGAAATGGAATGCAAGACAGTGAGAATAATGGGAACTCGCTATGGTGATATAGATCATTTGCTGTTGAACATGTAAAAGAGAGATTGCATCAAGAAATAGAGTTGGATGCCTCTACCACATCATGCACAAATCAAATTCAAATAAATACTGGAAACTACTTTAAAAAAAAATATGTTTGTCAACCGATAATATCAGACAAAGAGTTTGAAGAACCTTTATCAATCGTTTTAACAAGTGAGTTTTCTTTGTGTTTAGAATTTCAGATACTACCTAATAAATAAGTAAAATCGGTAGGTACATAGAAAATAGATTTTTTTAAACTGCAATGCATCAAGCTGAGATGAAGATGACTAATACTTATTACTTAGTTTAGTTAACAAAATATTGTTATCCACAGCTGGTTTAATCCACATGGATATAAGAAACAGACAGAAACCAGAAAAAAAAAATATGTTTTTTTATTAACAATTTACCAGAAATTAATTATAAATATGACATTTAGGTAGATGGTAAATTTTCATTTTATTTTAAACTCTCACTTTACCAAATTGTACCTATTCTTTTAATTTATTTGTAAGACTTTCTTAAGTGCAATGTAATGTTTATTATTATTATTATTATATTATAGAAGTCTATAGTAGTACTTACATACCTAACATATGTAAGTAGATAGATAGATAGTTAGAACATTTATTTGCAACTGCAACACACAATACAAAGGTATACAAAACACAACAAAAAGGTAGTTACATCAGAACATAAAAAACTACTATATACTACTAGAGACTTCACTGTTTCAATTGTTAATACTAATTCTAATTTGTTTTTATTATTTGATTGTAATTTTGTTTGTTAATAAAGGCCAATGCCGTATTAAAAAAAACGCCAAGTGCGAGTCGACTCGCACACGAAGGGTTCCGTACCGTAAAAATCAGGCAACTTTTTCAAAGAACATCAAATTAGCCTTGTTCGGAGTCCCCTTTAAATTTTCGAATTTATTTAATTTTTAGTATTTGTTGTTATTACAGTTGAAGTATTACTTATTAAGAGAAAGTTTAATGTGCCTACCTATTGTAGTTCAAGAGATACATCCTTAACAAATTAAAAGCAAAAAAGAAAAGCAATAAAACCATGTTTTTTATATGTTAGCCCCCTTTAATTATGATATTTATTTTAAGTTAATAATTTGTTATTATAGCGGCTAGAGAAATACACATTCTCTGAAAATTTCAACTGTCTACCTCTTATGGTTCATGAGATAGAGCCCTGTGAAAGACGGTCGGACGGACGGACAGAGGCTTAGTTCCGTTTTCACCCTTCGGGTACGAAACCCTACAAATAGAATACCGTAAAAACTAACATAAATTCAAAAAGGTTAATCTTCTGGCGAACTCAAATTGAATGCTCCCGAAAAAATCTTTAAACCAAGGTCGATGTAGGTGAAATAAAAATAATCACTGTACTTTTTCATAATATGCCTATCTAATCAGAATATCTATTAATGGATGTGGTTCGAGGTTATTTATGGCTTTTACTATAAAAGCCGAAAGAACGAAGGACGGACTCCCATCAAAGTCCGGTCCGGTCATCTGCGGTCAACAGTATTATACTATTGACCGCAGATGACCATGACAGCGTTACCGGACGAAAAAAATAAATCGCAAAGTGCGAGTCAAATCGCGCACGAAGGGATTCGTACCGTAAAAATCAGGCAATTTTTTCAAAGATCATCCAATTTTCTCTTATATGGCGTATGTCGTGAACCACAATAGGCGAAGAGCAAAAATAGTAAAAAAAATCAAGCCAAGCAAGGGGGAAGCCCCCTTTAATTTGGATATTAATTTTATTTTTATTTGTTGATAAGTATTTGTTGTTATAGCGGCTAGAGAAATAAAAAATCCCTGAAAATTTCAACTGTCTACCTCTTACGGTTCATTAGATTGATTAATAATTCTGTCTGCAAGGTGTGCGACGTAAAATCACTGCCGACGTCCAAAGCAAAATCCTTGGTCCGCTCCTGGCTAATATCGATGACTTACGAGGAGATCGAATCGATCCTTCTGTAATCGCAACATCCGTGATTGCAGGGGAGTGGCTTCGATTTCCTCATAAGTGTTTTACTCATACCTACACACAAACATACGTCCACACACATGCTCTCACTCGCAATTACACACATGCGCAACACTACAAATTCGTCCCCCTGCACACACTCACTCAACTACACTACGCTCAACTACACTACCTTTCTCGATTCTAAATTGCATACCACACCTATTTTACATAACTTAATGTCCTGAACATGCATACCGTATAGGAATATTTAATCAGTAAAGTTTTTTTTGATACCCTAGAACCAGTTAATCTTCTGACTATTCGTGCACGGGTACCCACGACACGGGCCATGAGCCTAGTGTGGGGCCGTAGCCAATCCAATGGACATACACACTTATTACAGCTAGCTCTTTAGTTTTAAAATTTTTAAAATGTATGCCTAATTGTTAATTTTTGTTGTCAATAAATAATTTTGTTTTGTTTTTGTTTTAATGTGCCTATGAGAAATAAATTAACGAAACTGAAACTGTCTTGTTTTATTAAATGTAAAATAAATGAATCGTAATGAATTCGTAATCGTAATCGCTATTACGATGCATTCGTCATTCGTATCGGTATCGTAATAGAAATATCGTTGCATCCCTACTTTAAATCAATGGCTTCTTTGGATTGGGTGATATTCGGTTGTCATCAAATTGCAATGCAATGGTTAAACTTGCCTTGATTGCCAATACCAGCTAAATTTAAACCACAAATTAACGAAATTGGTGATTTAGGCGCTCACTTAGCAGACAGAGGGACTTTAAATCTTTTAAAACCATCATGGTTATTATCACTGGTAAATATCCGTTGTAAATGACTTTAGTACAACTTTAGTTGAAGAAACTGTCAACTTTTTAATATTATTCTTATCTTCTTAAACTGTGCCTTAAAAGGCACAGTTACATTACTATGTACACAGAAGAAGTTTATAATGTAAACAGCTAGTTGCGAGTTCCCTGTTGCCGCAACAGTTGCTCTGTCTGCATAGCGGCCTTAAAACAAGTTTTTGACAAGTAAAGGGAATAAAACTAAACGAAATATCGCCATTATATCATATGCATAGTGTTATCGAACCGCAGATTTTTTTAATGTAACGTAATGTAATGATAAATACTCACTGCAGTTCTGAAAACGGACGTCATCCCCTCACAGTTAACGCCCTGGTCGACGTGCCACCCGTAGTCAGGGTACGCAGATATGAACCCTTGCGCATCCACTGTCCCCAGAGTCATAGGTCTGCCTTCGTCGAACCTCGGCATTGTGATGAAAACACGGGACGGTAAACCACCTGCAAAACAATAATTTTGGAGATCTTAATCACTACACAAAAATAACAAAAAACATCACAAACTATTAAGTGATTATCTTTGGAGATGATCTAAGCTATTTGGTTGTTTATTCTAAACCCACCATGAATACCGGATTAGGTACTTATTTTTCACACCTTTTTGTAAAAAACCAATAGAAAATTATGTTTGTCTAAAATCTCCAATGTTTACTTGTAAAGAAGTTCGTTGAACTATTGACCATGCACGCAGCATGAGCAAACTAGTTACCGTTAGGGGTTTTCCGAAGTTAGCGGCATTATGTTAATTGGTGTTTATGGATCATGAATCGGGCTGATTAGTTCAACGTGAATAAAAACATATTTGTTTCGAAAGGGGCCTATTGAGTACCTATGACGTCAAAAACATGCCTTTGGATTTGAAGTTATAACAGCAGTCACACTATTCTCAAGAAGGTCTTAGAGAGAATTTGCCATTACCAAGGCATAAGTTGATTAGTTCGACAACATGAAATGAAATTGGAACGGAACTGTTTTTCGGCCTTTCTCGCTTGTTTATACTGATTTTTGGATGATTTTGTCTTACAATTCTGGACGGACATTTTGACACAGCTTCAGTGCCCCCCCCCCCCCCCCCCCAAAGCTTATATTTTGGGTATGATGACGCTATACCTGAGAGGTACCTTACCTACACGTTCACTCTGATCCGGAACAAATACCCACCTGCAGATAATACAAGCATTTGTCGGGACAAATGCTTGTATGATCTGCAGGTAGACGGCGGCGGGAATCGAAACCGCAACGGTCGCCGGCGGCGTTTCGCCTATTGCGGCACTGAGGGCGTCATAAAAGTGTACGTACCGGATCTATGATGGACGTCGACATCAATAGGCACGGAGTTCCCAGGCACATACCACCGCTTCTGTCTGGCGATCTGTTCCGCCTCTGGGCTTGGGAAATTGAACTCGAGCTGAGGCCATTGTCGCACTGAGCGCAGTCTGCTGCTTACGAGGCCTGGCCAGCAGCAGGTTAGGCAGACGGACAGCAGTAAGAACCGGTCTATGCCCAGTGCCATGTCTTGCTTAAACCGCTCTAGTAGCAGGGGATCTGTACAAAAAGATTTACCATGATTATTTACTAGCCAAACAGTTAATTGACCACTAGATAAATAATAATTTATTTCGTTATGAAATATTTCTACCAAAGTTAATTTCTGTCAGCTCGCATATCGTGAATCAACAAAATATCATAAATAGTAAATTTATATTTTTAAATATAAATTTTCTAAATTGTCTTTGTGCACTGTATCGGGGTTAAGTTAAAAATAGTTTAACCAATCGTGTTTACATCATCACAATTTTTCAGGAATGTACTTTGAAGTACATTTTTAAATACACAGTTAAGCTCTACGCACAGCACAAAAATGTGCATGTGCAGCATTAAAATATGGACTTAAACTGGTTATCTTTAGATATATTTTACAGTGACAAACTGGCTTCCCGCAAGCTTCAAACGAGTGACCCGAGAGCTGTCATCTAATGCCGTAAATATTAAATGCATCTAAATGTTACGCGTTAAAGTACATAGGTATACGAATGCACATTTTTGTGTTTTGCGGCAGCAGTGCTTTCCTGGTATGCGACAAGCTTTACCCGGCATTTAAAGTTGGCTAACCCAACACGTCCGCGGAGGACAGGGAAGTCAGAGCAAAAAGACAGATTGAGTAGATTTTTCCCCCAGCCCATAATGATCCGAATTACCATAGGTGGAGAGTAAAGCTCGACATTGTCGGTTTTGCTCAGGACTCGTAGGCAGCATATAATCATATCCTTTAAACGACATGTTCCACGGACGCACTTCACTGATCCACTGCACCACTACGAATGGCTCGAAATAATATTATTTTTAGAGATTACAATCTTAACAGAGGTACGTCTTCAAAATTCTGTTAGTTATACAAACAAGCTGCAGGTACTTTTTATACGTGTAGTTTTATTCAGGTAGGTATGTGATTGATTACCTAAGCCTGAGATTTTATATGAATGGATAGAACACCAGAACTTAAGGTTGATAATACTTAAATGTTTATTTAGAACAACATTTTTTTTTGTCTACGACCACTGTTTTCTAAGATACTGGTGGCAATGGCGAGGAAAATGGTGGGTGCATTAGCTGAAAGACAATGGTGATATTGCGTTCAATAGGAGACCTCGCCCTGGCTCTGTATACCTATTTCCTGTGGAAATTCTTTAGTGTTTATTTTATTGTCTCGTTATGCACAGCGTGCATTGTTTAGTCATGCCAGCGATAAGCGCCATAACAAACCTATTATATATACGCGTTATGTATGTATATCTAGAAAAAAAAACAATTTAGGTTCAATCGGCGGCTTTAAGACATACTGAGGACCATTGACAAACAAAAGAACAACGAACAGTTATACACATAAACCATAGTTTTGTTTCACCTTTTTAGTCAACGAACGCTAGGTATTTATTGTTCAAAAGGCCTAAATAATTATTAATTTGAGTTTAAATAAGTACATACCCCAGTCTCCCAATACATAGTATAGGCAGTTCTAACCAAAAATGTTCTCCATTGAGAGCATGTATTATAAACATCTCCTCGGTATTTTTATAGTCAGATCTGCTCTGTGAGAGAAATCAGACCAAATGACGACGTTCGAGTAAAACCACGTCACATAAAATCATCTCGGGAAAACCTAATCACTGCATAGAAAGTTACTCGATAGGCAGAAATCCAATAACCTTTACCTTTTGTCCATAAGAAGGTAATCGCTGCGAGTAATCACGCGGTTAATTTCGTTTCGCGATTTAGAAAGCCATCGGTATCGCTAATTTAAACCTAAAAGTTACGTAAGGTAGTTTTTTATACCTTAGATAGATAGCTAACACTTTATTGTACCATACAAAGACACAACAATACAAAAATAAACAATAATACAGAAAGAAATGCTAGAAATAGTGGAAGTATAGCGGGCCTGCAAGAGATCACTCATAGGGATAAAGCCGTTATCGATATGAGCTACATATCTCTTCCAGTCAACCTTGATTGCTTTTGATTCTGGCTGTCTCCAGCCCCGAATTTCTATGAGCTCGGTAGGGAAATACCGGGAGAGTTAATATTTTGGCTGATTGAACAGAGACATCTTGATGATAGTTGTTGCTCAGAATATGGCCGACGAGTCTTCGGTCCAAGCCTTGTAGACATAGGTCAAGCAATATATTATACCTAATGCTAGATTAACGATGCCTTGGATAGAGATAGGTCAAGACACTTTATCTTAAGAACTCGATGTAGGTACACTTAAACAACTGAATAACTAATCACAATCCATACAAATATTATAAGTTCGAAAGTAGCTTCGTCGGTCTGTCTGTCTGTCTGTCTGTTACCTTGTCACGCCTAAACGGCTGAACGGATCTCACTGTAATTTGGCAGGGAGGTAGATGGTATCCCGGGGACGGACCTAGGCTACTGTTTATCCCGAAGAAAAGCGTGCGAAGCCGCGGGCAGCAGCTAATGTTATTATAATACTGGACCTTATGCATCATATCTGGCCCCAAAAAGTTGCAGAGTTTTATTTGAAACATCTACATTAGGTATACGAATGAATGAAATACGTTTATTCTGATACATCAGTATTCAGTAGGTACACCGTAAGAAAACCGGTAACTCTGATATAATACAGATAACTAACAGAAATCAGAAACACGAGGACAACTTATAGACTATCTGCTTTTCATGTGTTTTGATCGGTGCCATGGCACCGATCAAAACACATGGACCTCTTCCAATAGCGCAGTACACTGCAGTGTACTGCGCTATTGGAAGAGGTCCATGCTCAGCTGAATGTTGCAAGTAAATAACTCACTACGCTGATTTTCAGCATGCACAAAAGAGGTGATGACGTACGATCTGTTTAAAATAAATCAGTAACGAAAACTATACGCAAACTATACCTACTGTTTCAATTGTAAATACTATTTCTAATTTGTTCCATAATTAAAATTTTTATGTTTTGTTAATAATCTAATAGGAAAAATTTAAAAAATTTGAAAAATAAATTTATCCTTTATTTGAAAAATTTTTAAAGGATAAATTTAATCTGAAATAAATGAATAATAATAATAACAATGATTTATTGCCAATGATTATTATACCAATAATTATTAAATCTGCCTTTAAAAACTAGTGGCAACGCAAAAAATATATAAATGAATATGGAAATGGACAGATAGAAAATAAAGACGAAAAAAATAAAACATAAATAAAACTAGACTAGAAACTAAAACTGATAAAATTTCAAGGGTACAGTAGATAGTTACTGGATGACTTGAGTAGGTTGGTATAAGTACCTACCAATATTTTAGGTTCCTAAGTCTCTGACAAGGTGATAATGTTTAGGTATAGGAGGCACGTGTAGGTACACCATAAAAACACCTTGCTTCTTGTGAACATAAAAGACTACATCGTAAACACTTACAAATTACATAATATCTATCTGCGTATTTAGCTAAGAGGGCTCGTCCTAATCGACCTAATGAACCTACTACTAATCTTATCATTAATTCCAAATTATAATTAACCATTTTACTCAAACTTGTTCCCACAATTTACCACAAACCGTTACGAATGTCCGTTAGGTTTTGTAAAATTTTTGATCCTATAAATACTTACATCAACATCATACACACATAGGTATTCTTTTAGTATCTAGGTATCAGTCTCGACCAGATAATGGCCATGTGGCACCCGGCCAAGCTCTTGATAAATGTTATCGATAATATTGATTTCCATTCCATATGTCACAGGTTTTTTTATAATGATCCTAATTAGATCTCTGGTCATTTTATGGTTACCGCGGTACCAATGTTTTTGCCTAGTGCGTCTATTAGTAATTAGTTAGGTTAGAAGGATCAAGTTAAAATGCGCATCTACCTTAGGATGGTATTGTATCCCACAAATTTAGAAATTACCCTGAGTGTGAGGGTTACGTACTATTATAACATATAGTATATGTATAGGTAAGTTTATACTTACCTTTTATTTTATACCATTACTATCTACTTTTATTTAGGTGAGTTCGGTATGCATTGAATTCCTAAGTTAATGGAAAAAACTGTATCGATAACGCATAATAACACTGTCTAATCACTTACCTTGTAAAATCCGTGGTTTCCTTAGTGCACCATATGAAAATTATGAATTTTCTCGGACAATACTTTAAATATCAGGAAATATAATAATAACACGAGCTTCCCTTGCTGCTGACAAGTGTATTCTGTTTCCGACAACGAAACGACTGACACGACTTTGTGACGCGGTGATGGATTCAAAACTGTGCCGGTGATTTTATAGACTGATGAGCAGCCTGAGTTCGACATAAACAAGTTTTTACCAATCTCATCAAACACCATCGCATTCTACCAGCAGCGTATATCAATCTAGCTTCTCTCCGCGGCTTCGCTAGCGATTTTTCTGGATGAAAAGTACCCTATATCTTTCTTTGGTATACGATCTACCTCCTTAGGTACCTAGACCTACTAATACGTTTAGTCTTTTAGGCGTGAAAAGATAAGACAGACAGAGACTTTTTTTTGCATAATTTATGGTGTTAGTATGGAGTGGTATGGCACAATTTGATCTCGTTCTGGCCAAACTAAGTTAAATAAACTTATTACCTGTTGGTGTCGACCCATAAAAACATGATACAGCGGAAACAAAATCGTCTACCGTGACGTCACCGATTTTAGCATTGTACCTGCTTTAGTGCAGGTTTTATGCTCTCATACCTACTAGTTAGTTAGTTTAAGTAGGTACCTATTAGTTTACCTAGTCTATAAGGTAGCTGTTAATTTCCTGAATATTGTTAAAAATAAAATAAAAAATACCGCGTCTTATTTCTAGTTCTTGTTGTTGGAATTGGAACCCAGAAAATTGTATGTTATAATTTTGTTATAATTTTTTCCAATAATATCGTGTTTGAATTCTAGAATAGATATAATAAGTCAATTCAATTATATTATTCCTATTATGCCAGTATCAACAGTTTCGTTGACATAGTGTATGAAATTAAATAAGAAAAAAACACATTGTATAACATTTAACTCTATTCTATATCTGGATTTATCGATTAATATCTTTAAAGGGAGCAAATTAGTAGGAAATATATTCAAGTGAAAAATGTCTTCCTTGTTAAGTTATTAAACATTTTTAGGTAGGTATTCATTAAATAGCAAAGTCTCTAACCGGTACCTTTATGTAGTACATATTGGTAAACTTGACAAACGTTCGAAACCCTCGGCGCGCGAATCACACTCGCACTTGACGGATCTTGTTTCTTGTGACGTTACTAGCCACCCTCTTAAATTTAATTTACATATGTGGGGTGTGTGTTGAGAGTGGGTAATGTTTTCTAATTGTTTAAACGTAGCGTAGGTAGCATAATAATTATAAATAACATTTAGTTTAAGATGGGGAATCCTGGTGAACTCAACTCTATTTTCTCTATTTTTTTGTATCTCAGAAGAAAAATTGAGTCAGCAGTAATAGAGAAAGTCACAATAAGGAAAAGCAAATCATGATGTTATTTTGTTGCTGATAAAACTGTTTCTAATTATTTGAACCATGTACCTACTATTAATTTTATGGTTTCGGATGACCTCGAACTTGTCTCTAAATCTATTGAATAATCTTACTGTGTAGACAGTAAGTTTATTCAATAGATTTAGGATTAAGCTTGTCTACCCGACAGATAGAGTATGGGTATGGGTTATACATATAAAAGATGCGTATTGATAATTCCTTTTGATAATACCTACTTTGAACACGAACAAAAGTCGGTCAGAAAGCTCATGAGGCCCAAGATCCGTCAGGATCTTGTTAGACAGATCTGATTTTGTAAAGCTTGTCGGACACCAAGAAAGCACCGCTGCAGCACAGCACAAAAATGTGCATTCAAATATGGGATTTAACTCGTAACATTTAGATTAATTTTATATTGACGGCATCAGATGACAGACAGCTCGCGGATACTCGTTTGAAGCTTATGGGATGCCATTTTGTCACTGTAAAATGTATCTTTAGCGTTTAGAGTTTAAGCCCATATTTGAATGCACGTTTTTGTGCTGTGTGGTAGCGGTATTGGATTAATAAGTGCAAAGATTTATGCAGTCAATATCTAAACTGAATAGAAGCAGTAAAAGTGGAAACCCCTGATAATCTCCTTAATAAAAAATATTCAAACTCCAAACTCCTCCAAACTAGAGACTACCTAGAGGCCTATGTTGCCTACGCGTAAGATATTGTAAAGGTTCCAATAAAATATACCATAATTTTTATAAAAATTTATTAATAAGTAAAAAATATTTGATGACACCGAGTATAAAACGTGAGAGTTTCACAAACATTTAATTGGTGTAAAGATGTTCTTATTTACATTTTTATCTTATATTAATACAAGAGAGAGACCTTTATCATGTATCTGCTTCTGTAGATACGTTTTTGTTTCAATAATTAAAATAAATTATAAATTATAAAAAATGCTGAATATTTTAGGGGAATTTATTTATATTTTTTTAGCTTATAAATACATATTAACAAAGAAAATTGCAAGAACCTAAGTAAAAAAAAGAAGGGCGTTAGAGTGGTATAAGTATGAAGTACCTAACATCTATGAATAAATAAAAGCTTTGCTTAGTATAGGACGAGATGGACTTTGTGTAAAATATCCAGCATATTTTATATTATTTTAGGTAGGCATTACACCACGCCTACTATAAATTTGACTATTATTTCGGTAACTTCAGTAAAAGTTGCGCTACCATGATGATTTAGATAACTTTAACGTAGGTACCTTATTTTGTAAGTTTAAAAATCCTTTCAAATGTGTTTCACTCGCGTAGCAAATACGACAGAATATTTATTAATATTATCATGTCGTTTATTCTATTTAGAATTTTCAGGTATGATTTCGTATATTTAAATTTAAGTATGTGTGAGTGGGTATCAAATGCAAGGGCTTGGCTTCACATAAAAAAGGTGGAGATGGAACTAAAATTTACAACCATTATTATACAAGGAAAAGTTTTGATAAAGCTCATCGAATCTTTATGGCGCTACAAAATTTTAAAGCTACAAAAATAAAGGACCATTTTACTTTTAGCGTGCCTTCCCACTAAAGATTCGCTATGAAACTAAGCGGCGTACGTAAATATTAAAATCAACCAATACGTTTGCTTCTATTGGTTGGGTTTGATACAGTAGGTAACTAAATCAGTCCTTTTACTTTTAATCATCTCTCAACTTTAATCATGATAAGCAGTGTTATGTCGTCTTCTGACTTGTCAATAAATGAAAACAAACTACTCTTACAAATTGCTTTAAATTGAGAGATAGGTAAAAAGGAAAAGTTTGTTGCAAAGAGTCGCAAGAGCCACGAGCTAGCTTCGCTATTGGTTCTGAAAGCAATCACAACAGAACACCCACTTTTGATAGCTATAAATTATTTGTTTAATTTTCTGGTTGTACTTATGCCGCAGTTTAATCTGTCCAGTTTATTGTAGGGTGGAGTTGTGTCTGTTGTTTTGTCTGGCGTTGCGACGTAGGACATGCGGCTGGAGCGAGATAAAACCTCCTTCGATCACTCTGATCACGCGGACGTTTATCTGCAAAACAAAAGAAGGATAATAACAAAAGAGGTTCAATGACGTTCTTCGACTGGTTTTTTTTTTCAGAATCAAAGCTTCTTAGCAGCTCTTTAGCCAAGCTGTTGTTTTACTCACGACGGAATGGAGATGGTATTATGTGTTTAGGGTTAGAGCCTGTTACCCTATTACTAATAGGGTAACTGGTTTCTTTCTGGTTTCGCCGTAACTAATAGGCTATTAGTTACGGCGAAACCAGAAAGAAAGATTTTATTTTTAGGTATATTAGATAGATAGATAATGCTTTAATCAGATAACTTAGAGGTATATAAAACAGTTTGGTAAAAGGTAACAGAAATGGCAGCCTTATCGCTTAAAGCGATTTCCTCCAGGCAACCAAACCACATATTATTACACCTTAGCGCCTTAACTACTCCTGGTATTGTGATGAATGCAGTTTTAATAAAAAACCATTGTGCTCGGGGCGACGTAACCTAAATTTCATACGAAAAAATCTATATGACGGATATTATCTGCATTCAAAAAGTTTGTGTTTTTTCCGAAGTCGGCTTTTAATATTCCTGATTACTCTTTCAACTCTGTGACAGCGGAACATAAATCAAGTCTGTAAAGGATGTAACACAAACCTCATGTTTGGAAACAGATCTACGGAAGTACTTGTGGAACCTTGTGGAGAGTGCCCAGATTGCACCGTTGTCCCTCTCCGCCCATCGCACTTCGGCGCAGAACTGCAGCTTTTCTGGGTCTTGAGCGAGCACTCTGTGAAAAATATGAGACAATTAAATAACAATCGTCAAAAATAATAGTAGCTTATAGGTAGGTCAGTAAATCAAAATCGTAGACAAAACTAAAATTAAGGAGTCCAGGTTGAAATGATGATGAATATATAATAATAAGACTCTCGCTAGGAAGTTGGATCAAGGGTCAGATCCAAAAGGCGGCACTCCTGGACTCGGCGCGCATCGTCAGGAAGTTCCTCTCTCTGCAGCTCTAGTCACCGGCCGCTTGAGGCTAGCTTCGCGGCCGGTGATTCACCGTTTTGATATATTTTTTTACTGTAGAATAGTTTTATAATATTTTATTTTCTATAGTAAAAAATATATTTTATAACGAGATTTAAAATAAATGATGTGAATAATATTAATGATGGACAATCCACACAGAATCATCTAGCCCCAAGATAATCGCGATAAATAATAATATATTCTTCAGGGAAAACTGACGCAGTATATCATTACACTCTTTGCCGGTACTTTTCTCACTTATCTATCTGATTACCTTTGACCTAGATGATGCTGCGAGAAATATCGAGCATTATTTTATGAATAACGAAGTTTATATTAAGTATTTATCGTATTGATTCCCAATGTTAAATTTCTATGAAACTTACTTGTGAGAATTGGAGAGGGGGTTCCAGGCAGCGATGGCAGTCTCCGCAATAGGGCTGAAGATTATGGTGTCGTCTCTGGGATCCACGGCGACCCCGATACCTTGCGATGACTTGCGGCCGACCAGGTTGACAGGCAGGTCGGTGCCTTCAGCGGGCGGCCCTGCGGCCAGCACTGCTGTTGATACGCTGAATAATCTGGATGGGAACAGATATTGTGTTAACTAATTTAGGGTAAATAAATACATTATTGGCGTTTAGACTGGGGGAGCAGTCTCGCAGCCTAAAAATTATGTATAGCTCGGCGTGGCCTCGTCCGGAAGGTAGTGCGGTGCTCGCTCAGTTTGGACCCGGCTATTAGCATATTGAAAACTACGAAAGATGGTTTAGGTGCTTGCGTTTGTGGTTTGCGGTCGACTGAGCACTTTCGGGCGTGGCTACAAAGACAGTCGGGAACATGGACTAGATATAAATTTATGCACAATAATATAATTGTATTTTTTTTTTTTATAACGGCAATGGCCTTTATTAACAAAGAAAATTACAATCAAATTATAACTAGTATTTACAATTGAAACAATTAAGCTAACTGCAGACTGTTGCAAACAATCTACAGGTAGCTCAACTGATCCATATCAATACCAGTCGGAAGCGTCCCCAAGACGCTGGCTGCATTGCCCCGCTGTATGGCAATGCTGATGCGCTGCGCCAGATATCCGCCAGCTCTCGGGTCACGCGTCGCGTCGACCAGACGCTCAGATAACTTTTTAAAAACCCGGAGAGCCTCTGTACCCCACGGACCTAGGGTCTCGACCCCAAAGGGAGCAAATATGTAGGCTCTGTCGAGACCTGCATATTTGCGTCTCTTGAGATCCTCGGCCAAATCTGCCGCCGCACCAGCCCTTACGGATGTCCTCGGAAGATGGGAAGGCGCAAGTGTGTCGACGCATGTAGCGTCCCACACAATGGGCCTCCCCAACTCCCATGGGACTAGTGTCATATAATTGTATATTATAATAATCTTTTTAATGACATATCAATACATCAAAAAGTTTTAAGGTACATACTACTTAACTATATTTAACTTAGCAGTAATATTATCATGGAAGATATTTCCGACTTTATTATACTAAAATTATAATTATTATACAATTATTATTATACATAGACATATTATGTCGATGTACCTAAGCAGAAATCTGTCCCGCGCTAGGTCTCTGAAGAGCATATATGGCGAGGTTACAATGATCCGCTTTGGACTCTCTCAGCCTATTATAAAAGGTTTATTTTGATAATGGGTAGGCAAGGTTCTTTAGATTCAACGATAACCGGCCGGACCAGACTTTCCAATACCCTTCTCTATACTACGTCTGGGAATACCCTGAAAGTCAAAATCATGATTGTTAGCAGGAAATTCCAAGAAGAACCTATCTAATGCCATCGTTTGTTATGCGCACGATGAAGGCATCGTGGAGTACTTAAATATGGGGAAAAAATATGTTTATTACTCCATATATTCATAACTAAACTACTTTTTGTTTGACTATGTTTTTTGTGTATGTTTGTACGTTGTGTTTGATAATGCATGGTAAAGGTTGTTTACTCACGCTTTTCCCTTTTTTTTTCCCTTTCAATATACTAAATTTTAATATTGATTTCATTTAGGAATATGTGCATGTTCTTAAATGAAATCAATATTAAAATTTGGTATAATTAGGGTTGTAAATGTTATATTCACAACCGTTGATTTAGATTTTCTGATAACTGACTGACTTCACTTCGATTTCCATCGATAACCAACAGTAGGTAACATACTATTAAAGTACCTACCGATTGATGGTCTCACAGAAAAAATAGGAAACGATTATGTTCACGCAACGCCTATTGTAAGTATCATAGCCAATATCTGGTGATTCGTATAGGTAATATTTATATGTAGAGCAGTAGTTAGTGTGAACCACAGAAATATATCTAGATAGAAGCAAAGAGTTTATTTACCTCGCGTGCCGAAAAAAGGGGCTGGAGAGCCGCTTTTCTCTGGAAGAGCTAATCGTGCAAAACAGTGTAGGAATAATTATACTGCTTCGTGTCTACGCCTGGGGTGCGTTTTCACCAGATATGTGTTACATGCAGAGCTGCTGAAGTGTGCCAAACTACCTACTGGATCGCTCAGCAGATCTATGCCGCGTTACATAACTTTATCTGAACAATGCATTTTGTTCATTTAGACATCATGTTTCATAGTAACATTTGCTGCTTATAACCTACACAATCGATATTTAAATATAAATAGTGTTAGTTTTATTTTTCAAAACGTCCGGGTTCGATTCCCGGGCTTAGTACAAGTTTTTTTAAATGTATGAATGCAGTTTTTATTTTTACTAAAATCGATGACATGGTTCCTAAGAAGAGATCTTCGTATGTCTTATAGTTTCAGACTCTCCCATACTGACCGCTCTAAATGTGCCACCCTGTATAGTACCTACAATAATTTTCATTTTATTTATATAATTTTTAATCATATAAGATATAGGAATTGGTTTATTTAAATACGCGAAATAAATGTTTGATGCTAAATAAATAAAACATGTACTGTATTTTAGGTACGTATATTTAGAGGCAAGTTGACAGACGCAAATGCTACGCACGTAGAGTAAGTATGGCTTTTCGAACATTACGTGCTGAATGTAGAGTGATGTTTTAGGCTATGATGGTTTCCTTTACATATGTTAATTTGATTGTTTTGTCTTTTAAGATGTGGTAAGACTTACCTATCAGTAGCCAGAGGCTGATAGTAGAGCAGGCCCTGAGCCGGGGAGTGCGCGAGGCCGACGATGCCGTCCATGAGGGTAAACTTCTCGCCGCCGATATCGTACTCCCCAAGGTCGGGGTCTGGGTACATAGACGCATGAGTCACTCGCCACGCGTTGTCCCTACGTCCGTCGTAGACTATTATACCTGAAAGTTTATATAAACGAAGGTATTAGAAAACATCCATCGACTGTTTTTTGTTCGTTTGTGGTAGTCTGTTCTTATTAAACACATTCCTTACATATCCTTACATTACATTGTTCATCATTATCATCATTCGCCTCTAACATACATGAAGGTTAGTTTATGCTATGGTATAACACAAGGTGCCACTTTATTGGTGTACTAAGCGGAAAGAGGTGGTCCACCGTGAGGTTTGCTGTTCCTGAATCAAAATATTCAGATACCTAGGAAGGTACCATTTTTTTGTCCTAAATGTAAAAGGTACCTTACCTACTGATGTTATTGTGAGTTCTCAAGGCATGTGCTCACAGTGGCATTAGCTTAACAAAGGAAGGAATTCAAAAATACTGCATTGAGCACTAGCCCTAGGATTCTCTACATGTATGTACTCGTAACTCTATATTTTCCTTTCTTTTCGATATTGCATCAATTTACCGAGAAAGTCTTTAAGAGATGTCATACCTGCACACGTGGTTGCCACCATTGGCACGCACCGTTAGGCACCAAATAGCGAGAATGCCAAATTACAAAATAGCGAATTTTTCGTTTAGTTGGACTCTTATCAAATCATTTATTTAAATAAGTGTATCATCGCGTATCCGTTTTCGCGGACGTCTAATTTTGTTAGAATAAAAGACGGAAGGGTTTAATGAAGGATGCGAATTGCGATCATTGGCCTACACGTATGCGTGTATAGTAAGCTTTCATTGGACCGCTAAGAAATCTACTTTAGCCGAAAAGAGTCCTTGATGTGTGTGTCAAATACCGAAACCAGCAGAAAACAACTTATCAGAAAACAAGTTTTTAAAATTGTGAGTGACCCAGTTACAATACCACTGACAGCTACCTTGTGTTGAATTTCAAGATAAATATTTATCAGCGTCAATAAAAAATCGGCAAAAGAATACAAAAACCTCTTACCTGGAGCAACAGTGTCGCTGATATAGGCGAAAATATTGTCGCAAGTGGCAGAGAGATGCGAGGACGAGGACCGTGTGTCATCCAGCACGAGGTTGGTAAGCAGGGAGCTGGGCCGCAGCAGCTCTCGAGGGAAGTACACACTCCTCACCTGGAAAATACATTAACACATTTTTTACGTGTCCATACAAAGATTGCCTGGAAGAGATCGCTCGTAGCGATACCGTCGCCCACTGTACTCGTACAACTGTTTTTGTGTATTTATCTTTTCCTGTTAGTTATTTAAGTTTCTTAGTTTTGTGCCATGTAACAGAATCACTGCTTACTATGGGGCCAGATGATGTTGTGAAGTGTCCCACATAAAATTACTGACTTACTATTGCTTTATTTATTTTTATAATGTATCACTTACACAGTGCGATAATCTATCTTTTGTATTAATTTTATTCTGCACGCTGCTTCGCAGGCATTTTTATGAGTTTGAAATCAATGTATATATTTAAAAACATTGTATATTATATCTATCAAACCTATATAATATCTATTTGTATTTGAGTTTTTAGCGTACTTCAAAGACCGTCTTAAAAAATAACTGACACCGAAAAAAATTACTAGCATACCTCCACTAAGTATGCTTTATCAAACTTTTTTCACTTAAAGAATATAAGAACTTACCTACTAATTCAATCAAACTAGTTCAATCAATGAGTCACGAAGCATAAGCTCTACAAAATATCTCTACCTAATTTAAACGATTCAAGAAAGGACGTTTGATATTAATACCTATACGTTACATTTATAGCAGTTGAGGGAATGAGCCTATAATAATGCAATACATAACATAGATTTGTTAGTTTGTTACTAGGCCACTACTCGATCGTACCTAATTTATTGTTCACGGACGATTGAACAGAGCGTGGCGCACCCTTTTAAACAATAATGATATGACCTCGACAAACAGTCAGCGTACCTATTTTGGCTCAGGCAAGAGATAAAAGTCGTGCTATAACAAAATAACTACATGATGAATGTTTAACGAATCAAACAGCCAGAGGCTTATGATCTGGTCAGTAAACAAAACCAAGATTACCTTCTTTTTAAAATAAGTTCTGATCTACCGAAATGAAGGGGAAAACAACCAGAACAAGATAAACAAGTCCATATTTTAATACAAAGTAAATTGCATAACCACCAAGGAACCTGTAATCTACCTACTTAGTCCTTTCCTTTCTAAATCTTATTTGGTAGATAGCACGTACAAGCGACTGAGTTGGCTAATTCTAGTTCCTGGTCGAGCATGCTTTGAATTCAAATCTCGTCTTAAAAAGATGTGTTGATTTCAAACCTTGTCTTAAAAAGCCTTTCTAATCCCGCCGTAAGTCTAGATTTTAGAAGTGATGATGGTGCTTTACACTAAAACTAATCGAAAAAAGTCGAATCCCAATCCCAATTGTTTCTACCTAAGTATCTCATTCAGAACAGAAAAAAGCTGTAGAGAGTTAGGTTTGTATTTTACGTGCGATCAATTCACAAATACAATGTCTTTATTGAGCACAGAACATAATGATTGTGGTACAATTGAGGGCTGACTACCGCAAAAGTTAAAAACTGTGTAGCGGATATTCATAAGTTTATGAGTACTTTTTAGTCCTGTACCTTTCACTTTCCCTTCCATAGTTGGCTATGGAAAACTTGAAACATGAACTTGGACTAACCAAGTTGATAAAGGTTACATATTTCATAATCGGTCTTACCAATCGGTCGGTTGCCATGTCAAAGATGAGTATCTTGGGCGGGCAGACCCGTCGGAAGTCGTCCAGACTGGTAATGACGCCAGCATCGAGGACCCACAGCCGGTTGCAGCGATCAGCCCGGATACGGTACACGGAGACAAGACCGGTACAGTTGATGTCTCCACGACCGGCGGTGTGCCATGTCCAGTCGGGGTATGCCTGAACAATACAATAACAATCCCTTAAAATACTAATAAAAATAAATTGCAAAAATAATTTTTCAATGATTATTAGGTATATCCTCACAGAGCAAGGTCTCGAGTTCCGTTTTATTCGCGAGAAATTTCGAGACCTATCGAAATTATCGAATAGAACGGTACCTACTTGGAGCTTAGTGTTTTAGTCGCTACAATACAATACAATATTGAGCTCGTCATCAAATTTGAAAACAGTGACTTATGAGCAATTGTAGTGAACTTTAATAATTTAATCAATCGGAGCAAGGCTACAATAATGTCGCGGAATCCGGCCAGAACTTGCCAAGGCTAGCACCGCCTGCCCTTCACGCTTTCACGTACACGTAAGTAACCTGCAGTTCCTAAATAAATACTGTAACAATAAAAATTTACTTTAGCAAAGATGCTTTGTTTTTTTTTTGTCCTACCCAAAGGTTGTTTAAAGAGTCCTCAGAAGAAAGGTAGAGCCACCTTACCTTACTCTAATCTCTACAGGAATCTTTAAAACAACAGTAACATAAACTAGAATGCAAGAGGCTTTAAATATTACTTGTAAGACGGGGCTGACGCCCGGCGGCAGGCTCCGCGGCACCCAAGCGAGCGTGGCCGGCACACCAGCTCGCAGCCTCGGGATTCCCAGATATATTCTATCCCAACCAATTTCCAGACCAGTTGGCACGGTATTCTCCGGCTGGAACTTCTCCAGCAGCACTGGATCCGGGGGGAAGTCAAACTGGAGCAGACTCCACTGGCTGACCACTTCCAGGGTTGCGTTGGCGGTCGCTAGCCACACGCATAGCACCACGATCGACCTCCGCATTTTAATGCAATTTCTGAAAACAATAAACGACTTTTCAGTGAAGGATTTATTATTGCTCTCATAAAGGAGCGTCAATCAAACGATGCAACTGAGGGCTTGTGACATAAACAGTTATTTATCTAGTCTATTCTTTGATTAGCTATTTATTTGTACTTATGGATCTATCCCATCAAAAGCATTCCTGTATAACTATGCCTAGACTCAGCTGGTAGAGGTTGATTGCATGCAGCCGCACATTATTATGACGCCCACACTCATGTTTTAGTATTTTAATATGTTATGTCTTCCGTTAAACTACTTTAATTTCCTATTGCTTCAAATAAAATTATAGTTTATAGTTATTAGGTCGAGTAAGTCCTACGTACATTAAGATTAAAACAACTTGGCCGGAGTGAAGTTAGCTATACAGGGCGTCCCACGGCTATGCCACATGGAGGGAAAGTACCTTGAATATTGTAGATAGAACACTATACTGAAAGAAGACATTATTTTATTTTAAAAAACCATTTAAACTGCATTCATAGATTTTTAAATAATTACATGGTTGAACCGGGAATCCAACCCGCAACGCGAGAAATAAAATTACCCTGTAGCTTTATCACACCGATCGAAAGGCTTTATCATAAGGATTATTTTTTGCTCAGTAACATAGTGTCAGAAATAAAGGGAAGACCATGAATTTTAAAATTTTAAAATTAATAATAATTATTAATTTAATTATTTTGATACGCCATGGTTATGTATCAAATTCAAAACAGGTACAATGCAAAAATCCAAAAATGAAAATCACAGAAACAAAAGAATAAAAGTATGAAAATTAAACACATTTTTGAATTATTTTTTTAAATCAGCCAGCCGCATTGCAGGCTCACAGTTGTATATCGTTACGGCAATGTCAGTTTTTCATTTTTCTGAACAAAATTTCACATCAAATGTTAAAATTCATGGTCTTCCTTTTATTTCTGACACTATGTTATTTAGCAAAAAATAATCCATAAGATGAAGCCTTTCGATCAATATGATAAAGCTACTGGGTAATTTTTTTTCTCGTGTAGCGGGTTCGATTCTTGGTTCAACCATGTAATTATTTAAAAACTATGAATGCAGTTTAAATTGTTTTTTAAATTAATATAATTTCTTCTTTCAGTAAAAGGTTCATCTACAATATTCAAGGTACTTTCCTTCCATGTGGCATAGCCGTGGGACGCCCTGTATACAAAGTTTTCACTTGCGCACCACCATTTTGTCATTTAAACGAGTACTGCGCAGCCACTGACGCAACTTCAGGTTGCGGCCAAGTTGTTTTAGTTTAATAGGATTTGTGTAAAGTAAGTTTCAAGTTGCAAATCGTTTATTGAAAGTATGTAATTTACATAGGTAAATTACATGTAATTTACCTAAGTAAATTACATACTTACTATATTTAGAACTTAGGACATTTTTACAATGTCTTTACGTAGGTACATTATATTATATTAAGACCAACGGACGCTGTGAGTGTATTAAAGGCGGTTCTAAAAAAGGAACCGCTTTTCAGGGTACGCTAACCTCAAACCACAGATAGTATAAAAGTTTACACAGGGTGCAGCTAGGAACAAAATATAATTAAACGATTCCGTGGAGTTTCCTCGGAATCGGTTAATTATACGTACTTAAAACATAAATAGGTACAGCTAAACTTACAGCTGTACCTATGTATGTTTTAAGTACGTTCGTATTGTTCGTTGATTACTTCTATACTGTATATTGGATCTCCCTTTAATATTAGACCGATTTTGAGGATTATTTTAGTTTTGTATAGAAACTGATTCCGAGGTGGTCTCATATTTTTTTATTTCCGAGGTATAACTATTTGTCTCGCAAAACTTTGAAAACAGTGTAAATATAAAGTAATTTGAAGTCGGTTTTTAATGTTTGTACAGAAACATCAACTCATTCATTTCTTGCCTACATTCTTTAAATGAGTCCGTTGCTGTGCTTCCAGCCGTAGAACAATAGTTCGTTACGTGGTTCCGTAGCATTGACATTGCGTGGATTGCCTCACATACCTGGGTAATAGTGGACACTCGACCGATTTTTGCCCTTGAATTATTGTGTTCGCAATTTGTGCAGAAATATAATAAAACAGGTGTTAAGAAGGTGGTCCTAATACGTAATAAATTACCTAGTTTCTGATTAGTTTTTGTGCAAACGCTGTATTTATGTAAGTGACATAAGAGTCGGTATTGCACGAAGACGAATCAGATACTTCTATTTTTTGTTTTCCGAGCAGGCCCCTTAGGCATGCCATTTAAGTCCATACCCAGAATACGCATGAATAAACCAGTGCGTAACAAGCAGACTATAGTATTATACCATACCTAATTATGCTGACCGCCAAGCCGGCAACTCTCTCTGCTCCAAAAACACATCTGTTTATTACGTAAATACGTAATACGTACGTTTATGTACCTAACTACGACTTGTACCCTAGTAACTTGTATTGTCGGTCTTGTTAAATACAATTTCGTACCTAGCACAAAAGCTTAGTATGTTAAATACCTTTACTTGTAGGTAGTATATAATTTTCATTTTTCTTCTTCGACAGTTAAACGCGTTGAGCTCATTTTTTTTTTGTAGTATTATTATTAAGTATTATTTAGATGCATTCATTATATTGGTAATTTTAGAGCTAAGGCACAAAATTATACCCCAAAAAATATACGGCCGAATTGAGAACCTCCTCCTTTTTTGAATTCGGGTAAAAAATATACTTCCAAGTTAGAGGTTTTCTTTTTGGGGATTACTTAGAAGCTTTAGTATCTGCATCATCATCGTCATGACCATCAACGAAGGTTGGTGGTGTAGTGTTTGTTTGACGATTCTTTCCATCGTCTCCATCTCCACACCCTTTATTGGTCCACTGCTGCTGGACCCAGGCCTCCCCATGATAAGTGCCTTGTTGGCTTTTATCTCATGGGGGGTAATGCCCATAATCCCCAGGCTGGGCATGCGGGTTGGGAATCGCAGTTCGGTGGTAGAAATGTTCTGCAGGGGGTTCTGCTACCCACCCCCGGTGGATATCCCTTAGTCGCCTCTTACGACACCCGCGGGAAGAGTTGGGGTGGTGCAAATTCTAAGCCGGCACCACACAGCACGACAATTACGAAGATGACAAACTAATTATAATTCAAACAAAAGGTTTCAAAAGGTTACATGTACTATGTAAAAATCTGACCCCATTCAACGAGGCCCATTGTTAAACCTAACTTATTTAGATAAGTATCAAAGTAAAACGCAACCGAATAGGCAATTTAGTTGAAGATAATGCGATTAAGACAATTTCGTTGTCGTCGCTACATGCTTGCTGTCAAGTTGTGAACCATATTATATGTTGACATGAACAGCAATCATCCTGTTTTTGAAATCGTAAACTCATTTACCGAGCTTGCTAGAGCAGAGCCTGCAGCAGTAGCTGTATTCAATTGAATAATCTGGCCAAAGAATAAATGACACAAAGGTAGATAGTACCTCTATAATGTCTAAGTGAATCTCATCGAAAGGATAGCTTTAATCTAAGTTAGATTTTGTACAAGAGCACCACAAAATTCTACCGAGCTTTATACAAATAAGTAAAAATTTTTTTTTCTGAATAAGGTAAATAGGTTACAAAGATTAACGATGAAGCAGCAAACTTAAAAACTGTAAAGCAGATCAGGTATTCTTAGGATATCTTGGAATACCTACCATAATCTAAATAAAATACAAGTCATGTCATAACTGACCGCATTATTCATTATTTTTGAAAAACTAAATGCATTTTTACATTTGTTATTGGGCACGCTAATTAAATTAAGGATCTAGAAACGTATAATTTTGCTGATTAACTAGTCTAAAATGCGAAGGTAACTGCAATCAATCTCCTAATGAAACCCACACTTAGAACAAGAATTTAGTCATAAGTATGCATAGTATCCGTTTTAAACGCTGTTATTATACGTTTTATTACCTACTAATAAAATAAAATACTATTACTTAAGAACGGCCTTAGAAAGCTAGCGCATAAGTAATCCTTATTATTTTATTTGAATAGTACCTACTTAGTTACATCGGACTTTTTTTAACCAAGCTGACAAAACCACACCTGCCGAATTGATCAAAAATCAAAAATCAAATACTCCCTATATTTTTTGCTAATAACATCTAGAACCTATACTGTTCCACTGCTGGAGGCAGGCCTCCCCCTGATAGGGCGTAATACCCACAATCCATACGCTGGGCATGCGGGTTGGGAATCACAATTCGGGGGTGAAATTTTATTGTTCTGCAGAAAGCGCTGCCGCCCGCCCCCCGGTGGATATCCCTTAGTGGCCTCTTACGACACCCGCGGGAAGAGTTGGGGTGATGCAAATTCTAAGCCGGTACCATGCGGCCAATAAACCTTATAAAACATTGCTTTCCCGTAAAATCTCGATATACAACATGTCTACATTACCCAAACCGCATCCGTAAACAAGTCATCTTAAAAGGGTACGCGTTCATTACTAAAGGAAATGAAAAGGGGAAAATCTTTACATAACCAAAAGAAATCATTGCTGAGAGCAACAACAGCAGGTACATTATTTTTAGTTCACATGCGAACTACCTGTGCTTAATACTGAAAAACACCGTTGTAAGTAGGTAACTGTACCTGACTATTCTAGATGTTCCTATCTACCTACTGTAGTGTGTTCTTTAGTTCAAAGACCATCAATTTGCAAGCGCCCAAATATTTTGTGTTGTACATAGGTACATCATGACTAAAAACATTGAACATAATTTACTTTTTGCATTTTATTTTTCAGTTAGCGTTTATTAAATCGATAGGTGCTTATTATGATGACCTCTTTATTAGCTTAAACTAAAACCGTGCAATCACAGAGTACTGTTAACATAGGGAAATTATGAATGGATGCGTGCAATCTTTTGTGCACTATTATGGTAAGATGAATGAAGAATTAATTGGGACCGCATTGCAATATTTTCATTGCACCAAAGAATAAACGGCAGCAATGTAGCGTCGTCGGTCATTTTGGTTTTACCGTTATGCAATTGTACATTCCTTATTTTTTTTACCTACGTGATAATACTGTGCCATGAACTTTAATATTAAATTGCCTTTAATTATACGAACATTTCTTCGAATTGCTCGTAGCGCGTAGACCGCGTTGAAGTCTTTTGTATGAAAAAACGCTAGTGTCATTTTCATTTAGAATTTCAGACAGGCCGTTATTTTTTTTATAACTAGCTAGCGACTTCTTTCCTTTACTCTAGCTTAAAATATAGAAGTGAAGAGAAAATATTAAAAAAAAATACCACTTGTCTTTATTTAAACGTAGTCAGGTAAAAATTACCCATGCACAGTACTTTTTGTAAGCCTTTGGAAATAAAAGATAATGAATCTGAATCCTAATCTTAGTGTAGGTATTTTTTTTTGTAATTGGATCGACAAAATGGCAAGGTTTGTGAAATAAAAAACGCTGTGGTTGTCTTTAGTTTGAAGCGAGTCTGTAGATTATGAAACAGGGGAAACATCCGTACACAAGCTGGCTAATACGGCGTGTGTTTGTAAATACTTGGCTACACAAAGAACGATTGTGTACTGGATAAATTGTTTTGTATCTACGTGCCTAGCCAGAAATAACAACGACGTTTTGTTTAAGTTAGGCAAGTTGATCGAGCGAGAGAAGCGAATATCTCAGCAAGCAAAGATCTCAGTGGCAAATTGGCAGATCCTATGAATAAATTGTACCGTATTGTAATTGTATGTCAAAGTTAACTACCACCTTTTGAGTTAAGTACTTTATCTCCCTCCCGAAGGGTTCCCGCCTTGCCAGGGCAGGGGGGCTTAGTAATTGCGGCCTCGTCACCTGCGATGAAGCTTAAGAGGAACCCATGGGGCCGTGCCAACGCAGACGGCGATACGGATGGCCCCGGGAGGGACTGCTCCTCTGGGTTTTGCCCTCTAAGCCCAGTTGGAGCGGTAGAAGGTTGCGGTGTCGTATGGGAGGCACCGCAGCTGAGGCGGGCGGCTGTGCTGTATGGGCAACATGGCCGCAGAGAGGTGGAGGCCGCGGCGGGAGAGGAGTGCTGGTATTGAGCTACGCCGCTCCCCATGTCTTCCGCGGTCTTGGCGGGGTCGCCACCTTTTGATGGCGTACGCGGTGGGGTCGCAGGGATCTCCACCCCTGCGACCCCACCGCGAAGCTCAGGAGACCTATAGCGAGACCCCTAGATAGGACAGAAGGGGTGTCCACGCCACAGTAAATCATCAACCCTTACATATAACAAAGGGCATTTTGTGACATCAAATAGGACTAATTATAACTACATTTGCTGGTATTTATTTAGTGACTCGCTTATTATGGTTTAGTTCATAACGTTATGTGATCGTTATGCAACGTAGCCATCTTAGACTTACTCGTAATAACGCTAGTTTGTCACATAATTACCTATTCTTATAAACGATGGACCATTTTAAAGAGTTGTTAAGGTAACGTGTTTTAATAATATTTGTGATAATTTTATTGTTATGAAAAAACGAAAAACCGAATTCAAGTTCCTTAATACGTACACTGTTTTTTTAAGTTTTGCGGGACAAATACTAATCTCCCGGGAATCAAATTTTATGCGACCATCTTGTGATATTTTTTTTATAAAACAGCAAATTAATCATCACAATCGGAGTATATCACATACATGTAGTAATCGGCTAACATACATAAAAAATATACATACAGCCGAACTTAGAAACTCCTTTTTTTGTAGTCGGTAAAATTTTTTTCCGGATCGTGTTAAGTTTTCTGTTATGTTATTCCATGCTTCGAAGAATCAGGTACCAAATATTAAATAACTTTAAAATATTAGACTAATTACAAGACCACAAATACCTATATTATTACTAAGGATCGATTTAGTTTGCTCTATCAACAACAATAGGCACTAAATTCAACTAGTGCGAATATTTTGCATAAAACAACGAATACCTAACTGTGGGAAATCACCAATACCTCGCGAGTTTGTGTGGATTGCGAGTCATAATTCCCACATCCTTGAGATAATTGGTAGAGACTTTCCATGTATTGCTAGATATGTAAGTACTTCATTTGTTTCCTACGAGTATACATATGTACATGTAAGTACAATATGTTTATATGGCCATGCGAACGAATCATTAGTTACGAGTAACTTAGCTGCCTCACCTACTTCATAGATATCTACCAAGAGTTACCAAATAAGGGTTATATTTTTTAGAATAGACGTTTTTTTAAAAATTTTTTGCTCTTTTGCTTATTTGCCAGGAAACCTTTAGAAATAGGTACAGCTACTCTAGTATGTTTGGAGGTAAAAGTTTTTTTTAACATTTAATGATTTGGGGAAGGCCTTTGTGCAGCTTCGTCCTAAATATAAACAGTTAATGAAACTACTTATTCGTCCTATACCTACTCGTTTAGTTGCGTTCCAATCTAATTACGGATTCATTAAGAATAATTTTATAGGATCATTTGTCCACCATCCTGGTAATAAAAATTTTGCGAAAAACTCTTCATAGTTTTTAAAGATAATTTTAAAATGATATAGAAGAACAATACCTATAGTAATTAAATAAATAAATCCATAGCAATATTATAAAAATGAACGTAATACAGTCTGTTTGTCCGTTATCTTTTCACGCCTAAACAGCTGAACGGATCCTAATGAAGTTTGGTAGGGAGGTTTACGGTATCCAGGAGACGGACATATAGGCCATATAGGCCATATAGCCGCGGGAAGAAGCTAGTTATATTATAAATACCAGTTACCAATTCAAAAATTTTAAGCTTTTTAAAGTAATGTAATGATCTAATAAAATAAAAATCTCTTCTATGTAGGTAATCTGAATTTATTTAAATGAAACAAAGCCACATAGTTTTAGTTTGGCCTTATGTCATGTATTTTAACTAGGTGCATGCTAGTAGGCTATGAGCATCATTATTATGGGCCTAGGACCTATATACCTTCTGTGGTCTGCTTAAAGCTTATATCACAGGGGCGCTGTAAACCTATAAACCTTATCTAATTAATAAGTTCCTAATCATTATTTTTAAGTTTAGGCTTTATAAGTTACGTACATATATTTCATTTATTATTTACACTAAAATCTTTGATCTCCAATAATGGGCTTGCTAATTTGTTAATAATGTTAGTTTAGTTTTGCTTTTGGCTAACGCAAAACCCACAACAACTTAATTAAATTGCATAGGCAATTACCAAATCCCGACGAAATGTAGACCACTCCACAGAACAGGAACAGTATTTAAATCACTGCACTTTCAGTATCTTTCGGTGAACCGGCGCCGGCGTTTGCACGTGCCAAAGCGAATCGTTTGCCGCGGCTGCAGTCAATAATGCTTCAGTATTTACTGCTGCCGAATGCGTCAACGACGCGCACCAAATTCCCTCGCCTTCCACTCGCCCCCCTACATCACAACAAAAGTAAAAGTGTTCGATAAAGGCGTGACTCTACCTACCTACGAAACAGACACGGCAACTATTAGGCAGTATTATCAAGGTGCATGATTGCCGTTCATGATATACTTATTTGCGTACTGTTTTTTAGCCCGGTTAGATGTCAAGGTTAGATTTAGAACCTTCGCTAAAACAATCTACTAGCCTTAGAATAAAGCCTGGTGACCTAGTAAGCAATAATGAAGTCGACTAAATGTAGAATGTAATGTATGTAAAATGCAGCGCTAGGTACCTATATTCTATTCTCTCTATCTATTCTATCTCTTTTGTCTTCATTGTTACAGACAAAGGCAGCGCGGAAATAGACAACGATATCCACATGAATATTTAGGTAGGTAAGTACTAAGCTATCTGTCTTTGTCCTTCAAGACATGATTTCTTAATGACCACGCAAAACTGCACCAGTAAATTGGCTGCAACATGACAATTACAAACTGGCACCCCCCATAAGTACCAAAACATATCATCAAACTAGGTAACCTAATGAAGTAGGCATGTATACAGGGTGTTTGGTATTGCGACTGACATAATTTTTTGGGGGAGTCATGGGCTACATTTCTCCGGTAGAAGAAAATTGAAGAAATCGAAGAAAAGAAGAAAATTACAATTCAATCAAATATTAAAAACAAATTAGAACTTCTAAGTTCATTTTAAAAGTAACAAAAGTGATATTGAGTTTAGTTTTATTTTAAAAAGTTTTTCAGATTTTTAATACCCTTTTTAACGATATGCTACTTAATTAAATAAAAAAATATTAAATAAGTGGTCAAACTAAGAGATAAGTACTTGACTGCTAGGGCCATGATTAAGACCCATGACATTTTTTAATGTTTTGTTCTTCTGAATGAATTTTAGTCACAAAATTTTCTCAAATTTGCTACTTGTGAAAATTATGTCGGTCGCAATATCAAACGCCCTGTGTAGGTACTTCGTACTTCGCTGGGCCTCAACTAAATGCCGCAACACTGCCAGTTCCCATGCTTTGTACAATCGACGCTTTTTGTCAATCAATATAATGAAGGTAACAGAATGCACTGTGCAACAGTAACAGAAGCAGGAAACAGGGGCCCAGCCCTCCAGCTAGAGAATTAGCTCATGTTTCTACTGAAACAATTAGAGCGGAACGGAATTCGGATCCTATCAACTTACACATTTCGATATTCAATAGGTTGTTTCGAAATGTACGATACCACATACATTATGTACCAGCCCATATTTCGTTAGGTTTAGTTTTTAATGCTACCTCTACTTCATCACATCAATACCTAAGTGAGTTTATCGTACTATTCCGTTTATCCTGAATAGTGATGTAATAATATTATTTCACTTTCTCACTTGCCTTCTCACTGTTGATACTGATTGATAATTGCACTTGCACCTAATTGAACAATCCACGATTTTTAACCCTGAAAAAAATCTAGAGATGGATCTTTTACGCTTATTTCTCAGACCATCTAAACCTGCTAAAAATATACGCTCGAGAAAAAGTTCGGTAGAGTCATGATGTTTTTCTAATTTGATTTTGAGAAATTTGATTTACGATTGATTTGCCGTGATTGATTGTGCATTGATTCCCCGAAAATTTCGAAAACAGCGCTATAAGCATTCTAGTAAATACCTTCATTCAGATCACTGGAATTTGGTGTCACATAAAGTGAAGTAAAAAGTTGTTCACAAGTGTCTTTGTAGCAAGATGTATTACCATCTATTATGTTTGATTTCCTTTTCTTGGGATATAAGCAACATTTTAGTGCTAGGTGGGCATCCAAAGAATTTAGCTTGGAACGGTGGACCTCTGCACCTAAATTGCGAACATGGCGTAGACTTGTGGTCAAGGAGTGGACAGTATGTGAAGGAGAACGTGATTGCAGTTAAAGCTGTTGCTTACAAAGACGACATCTATGTTATTACTCCAAGGTACGAACTAACCCATTACAGATTAAAGCATGCCATAGATTGAACAACGATCACAATCGACTTTATAAGTATGATTGATTACCTATGTTGAGGATGTCTAGAATTACCCAAGTGCCCATAGACTTAAAATGCCTTTACATAGCAGTGGGTGCCATCAGGCAGTGGATGGTAGCGAAGATAAATTTTGAGCGGATATTTGTAATTTAAACTACATAAAATATAAGCCAATAAGGCGCTTATTTAGGGGGAGGCCTGCATCCAGCAGTGGGCTAGTTTAGGCTGGTAGATGTAGAAACGTAGGTTGGTTTTAGTACCTGCCAGAAAATTGTTTAACAATCAAAGGTTCTTAACACAAGCTCGGCTTAACTTTGGGCTAGATGATGCTGTGTGAATTATATTATATTTATTATTATTTCGTTGCTGATAATGGATAAATGATTTATTGCACAATTTAGTACCTGGATTATTTCTAGAATTTAATTTACCTATTTAACCGTTTGAAAATATCCAGAATGAAGCAAGGAGTCCTGGCGACGGTGTGGTTGATAGTCCGCGGACCGGACGGAGTGGAACTGCAACCTTTCCCGGAGCTCAGAAGCCACGAGGCATACGACTGCAGCGCGGTACAGAACGCGGTGGACGCTTATTTGGATCATCTTGTAAGTAGACCATTGTTTGACCACATAAAATAATTATAAATAATGCTGGACAATCCACACAGCATCATCTCATCTAGCCCCAAAGTAAGAAGTGCTTGTGTTATGGGCACAGAAATATTTATTTATTTACGAAATTTTAGGAAAACTTACAGCTAGGACTTAGAATAGTAATTTACACAATACATGCCCAGACCAGCATGTGTGCTGACGGTCAATTAAAAAGTTTCCGCAGGTACGTAGTTAAATAGGATAAAAAATGACGCACAGTGAGTGACTTAGAGAGAAAATAAAAAGAAATACACAACACAAAGCAAAAAAAAATTATATGAAGTTATGTATAGTTATCTTAAAAAGAATTCATCACTGAGCAAGCGTTTAAGCTCACTTGCAGATGTGTTACACCAATCAACATCTATGTTTTTGTTGACCAGTGAGTTGAACGATTTGCTAGCTCGTATTAAGAATGCAGTTTGTCTATAATTAGTTTTCACCATAGGAACTTAAAGAATACTAGGTTTTCTCAATCAGTACTTGTACGCAACCCTAATTGCTCAAGCAGCTCAGGACAGTCTACGTTGCCATTGCAGATGTTTATGAGGTATGCTAGGTCAGCGACTTGCCTGCGATTAGAGAGTGGATGGAAATGAAACTTGCGACACCTTGTAAAATAATCCGGTACGTATATTTTAGCACGGTATTGTAGGTATCCCAAAAATATGCGATGTGTACTCGAGTGACTACGTACGTAAGCACAATACAGAATTTTGAAAGTTTTAAGTTTTAACATTTACGAATACCGATGACATTCTCAGAACAAACTCCAGGGCGCGAGACGCCTTCTTTGTTATATTATTAATATATTCGTCAAACAACAACTTGGCATCAAAACTTACATGTATGTTGTTAATATATCTAGATGAAGCAAAGAGTTCGCCGATTTGTATTGAAACCGAGCTTGACTATTTGCATAGGTACTTGACGTCACGAGTGTAATTTAGTGATGACACCACTAAATTACACAATTTACTTTTTTGGTGGTGTTTGAACAGTTAATTATTGAAAAACAAAGCATTTAGTTTTTGTAACCTGACGTCTCACGTGAAAAGCGATCGGGAGCGGACTGAATTTCACGGCGAGCAAAGAGGCTCTCCAGCCCCTCTTTTTGGCACGCGAGGTAAATAAACTTTTTGCTTCTATCTAGATATATTTCTGTGGTTATGAAGAAAGAAATAAAATAAATTTATTTAGTGGGTCCATATAAATTTATTTTTTTCAACACATAACACGACACATTACAGTTATGGGTAAGTACTTGATAACTGATAAACCTACCTATGGATATATTTTTTCATACAAACACCCAGACCCGGAACCAATATATCTGCAGATCGTCGCAGGCGGACCTTCGTCCGCTATGGCGCCACTGAGCTCGTCAAACGAATGCCTATGCTTAAAGCACAAAAATAAAAAAGCCTTTCATATAATAATTATTATAGGTAACGGTGTAGATATCATACACGCATCCTCAAAAACTGAACCAAATTCGTAAAAAAGTTTTAGGAACTTGCGCGCGGTTTCATAATCAAATCGCATATAAAAACTAAATTAGGAGTAGTCGGTTAACGTTTGTACCTTCAAGCCGTTTTTTTAAACAAATTTCTTTCTTTCATAATATTCCGAGCAAGTTTCGAGGATGCCTACTGCGGTGTGCCTAGTCTATCTAGGTTTAGTACTACGTTACAACATGCAATTATAGACCGATCCACCTTCGCATAGTGCCGCAAGAAAATAGTATTACCTAGGCTTAACCATTGGAACTATTTATTGGAAGGCATTTTAACCCCCGCTCGATGGAAACAGAGGACGGTTAGATTTAAGTTTATCGTCTAGTCTACGTGTTATGTGCAGGAATCTGAGAGCCTGTTTATTGTGGACAATCGAAAGATTAGCTCTGATCACAAACAATAAAAATTCTCTGGGTAAATGTTTACGGTATTGTGCTTGGAATTTAAACATCCTGATATTAAAAGCACAATGACCTTGTTATACCCGTTACAGTAGATAGGTATTATTGCGAAAAATATCAACATTACGTTAATAAGGTTTTATTATCTTGTATCTACAATAGTTGCTTGCCTACTTCTTGGGTCGCTTGCATAACAATAAAATTTATGTAGCGCATAAATACATTTAGACATTACCTATTTCGAAATAGTGTTGTGTAGAATAGCACTACTGACTAGGTAGTGTCTCCTATTTCACGGTTCGCTAGATACAGGATTTCTTCAAAAGCATGGTCACTTGTCGTTTAGTGATATTGACCAAGTAGGTACCTACATTTTGCTTAGTCATCCCGTGACCACGGCAGCGTGTAAACCTGCTGAAACGTACGGAAAATAGGAAAATGAACGTACCCGTATCCTAAGTCCAGATGGGATGACGACCTGCGAAAGACTGCAGGCAGATGCTGAAGTTGAAGACAGGGCGCTATGGCGCTCATTAGAGGAGGCCAATGTCCAGCATTGGACTAATATAGGTGATGATAATGATGAATACCCGTATATCATAGATACACTTGTGTAGGTATGTCCGAACTGTCTAACTAACACTACGCATTACCTAGCACCGTCAAGAGTCTTCCTCGGTTCTCTCATTCCTTGAGAGAACCGGCAAACACTCTTGCATTATTACATTTCAATCTTTTTACTAACCCTGATCCGTCCAAAATGGTGCTTCAGCTGAATTTCATAAGCCCTTTCAACAAGCTGCAAAAAAATCAATCATTTATTCCAGGGCAACCTTTGGGTGCTCGATACCGGGACCATCAACACAGTGGAGTCTCCGATATGCACGTGCCCGCCCAAAGTAGTGGCAATCAGCCTAGTGCTGGGCAAGCTGACCAAGCGGATACAGCTGGCGGCACTGACTGAACCGACCTCTGTGCTGCAGAACCTGGTCGTGCAACACGGAGGTATGCCAGGGAAAGTGTTTATGTAAGTATGTGTTAGAGAAACAAGAGAGAAGTGTGAGGGAAAGCTCTCACACTTCTCTCTTGGGAGGGTTTTTTCAAGGGAGGGTGACTCATCAGCACACGTATCTACGTCCACTGCTGAACATGCCTTCCCGTCGTTTTGCCATATTCAACACGCTTGGCAGGCGGATCGGTGATCGCAGTGGAGGTGTTAAGAATTCACAGATAGAAGCTGCTGCCCTTTCTTTGATAGGTTCCCATAGTCGGCTCTTACGAAATCTACCGGCTGAGTTGGAGGGGTCGATTCTTACGCCGCGACCGCCACGGAGGAAATGCTGTTGAAGGTGTTTCTAGTCAATCCTTTCTCTCAGCAGAGGGAGGAAAAGGAAAAGAGAAGGAAAGACGCAGGCCGGGTGCATATAAACCATAGCAAGACAGTAAATTGGAACAATGGTCTATAACTTTGGGGTCTCCGAACTTTTTAAGTATAACGCTCTACGAAGGTAGGACCGTTATAGTTAAGAATTACTTCTAGATGTAAAATTCGCTAGGATTAGCCTAGATTCCTCCACATTACATCATACCTACCTAAATATTTCTTGAAGTCGCAGTTCGTGTTCATAAATCGTTTCTAAACTAGATATTTCAATACTTACGTAAACTTTTGTTTCCTTTTCCTTGTATGACAAGGATCTTACTAAAACTCTCACTATCTAGAGTCTAGACTTTGAAGTATATACCCATAGAGTATAATTTAGATATTATTTGCTGCGCCTAGATTCTAGACACAAAAATATTTAAATATTTATTTCTCTATAATTTTATGTCTAAATCTTATGTAACGGCAAAAATTATTCTATTTTTGCGAGATACTCAATACCTATATTTATTGTTGTCATCACATTAGCTTAATTGGTATATTATGTACCTACCTAAGTATCACAATGTGAACCCTGTTGGGCGTAACAACAAAAGTTTTAAGTTGCACGGACTTGACTTCTCTCTTTAAGGCGCTACCCCGACCCACAATAGCGCCGCCACCTATTTTATCTTATTATTACGTTAAACAAAAGAGATTTTTAAAATCCATTGGGCAGTTTGTGATACCTATCATAAGCTTTTTTTTTAATGCCTCTGTAATAGTTTTATTTTGTATAGTTTATGCAAAGATGCGAAGTTACTCTTGGTGGCCACCAAACTTTGTTTTCGCATCTCTGTCTAGACATCACAAACTGCCCAATGGATATTAGAAAATTCCTTTGTTTAACGTAATAATAAGATAAAATAGGTGGAGTCGCTGTTCTGGGTCAGGGTAGCGCCTTAAGTAGGTAGGTGTTGTGTCTATCTAATAAATTACAATTAGCCCACTCATACAACTTTGGCACTTAGATTCTAAAAATAACCCTGCTACTCTACTTTCATCAGACATCCACCTTGGCGGCGCCGCGCCGCGTCGTCGCAACATGTATCATGTCAAGTCTTAAAATGTAGGTAGATAGTTAGTACAATTCACTTTATATGACATTGAAAATAAATTAATAGATTTGTGATTGCAAGTTCCGCATTGATTGATTATAGGGAGGCAAAATAGATGTAGACATGTTATACGTCCTGTACAATAGCACTGTTCTACATCTGCTAGGTACACCTACTTACATAGGTAGGTGTTTAACTACATACCTACCTACCTACATGCTACACCAATAGGTACCTACGCTACTATTTGATTTTATAGTTACTTGGCATGATTATCTAGTTAATAGTCCAGCAGCCACCGCCTGTTTTTTTTAGTGAGTAATATAATAAATAACAGGCTGAATCTTCGTGCGCGGGTTCGGTTCGACGAGACGCCCAAGTTTTTCCTCTGAAAATTTTCGATAGAGGTAGCTAATCTAAAGAGCAGGTATAAAACATGTCGATTCGGTGGGGTGTCGAAATTGTCTGAATAACAGTAAGCTTTTTTTTAATATTGAGGTAATTGGACTATAAACTCTGAAAAACAATTGTCCTACAGAATGGATGGTTTGACTGGAGCGTCCTACACTCCGAATATGTGCAAATAACGAGGTCATCAATATTTGTACAATCAAATGACCACATAGTCCTACATATGTAGTAGTACGGTTTTCCAGTCCTACATTTAGAAGTTGTCCATTCCATGGTAAGACTTTTTTCATTAATAACAACTGAATTTAAGGTTTTTTATAAATTATTGCGGAAGCCCCTCACATTCGGGGTAATTTATAAGAAATCAAATAATAACCCAAATTTTTTTCGACTTCGACGGGACTTGAACCCGCATCCTTTCCTCAGTACGGAAATGTGCTAACCAACTACACCACGAGGTTAAGTGACGTAGGAGTCGAAAAACTGAACCCGCGTCCTTCCCTCAGTACGTGAATGTGCAAACCAACTACACCACGAGGTCAAATGACGTAGCAGTCGAAAAACTTTGGGACTTCCTTCGGACTCTAGTGTCGTTATGTCTACCTACAGGGAAAACATTGAAGTTTATCAGTAAACATAATAGTAGGTATTTCTTTATAGAAGGTTTATGTTATGCAGAATCTGTTTTACTCGTATTACAGGTACCCTTAAAATGTAGCCTAGTTTAGCGTAGTTAGCTTAAGTTATTTTGAAAATCTGCAGTCGCTTTGTTTTCCTTTATTTATGTGATTATACCTACACATGTATTCGTTGTAAGCAATTTTGCATGAGATACAGGTTTCACCTAGTCCAGGCACATGTCATCTTTAGAATTTAAGTTATTATTATTCCTATGTTAAACATTTGTCTTAAGTAATTTTTGAATAAATTATTATTATTATCCAATCCTGTTCAAAGACTAAAGTTACATTTAGTTCGTTTGAAGAGAGGTGTCGCGTTTCTTTATTCTAACGTTTTTTTTTTTATTATTATAGTGCGTAAGCCCACACACGCGGGGTAATTTAAAAGAAATCAAATAATATCCTAAAAATTAGGACGTATATAATTAGGAGTAGGACAATTGTTTTTCCGAGTTTATCGTCCAATTATCACAATATTCAAAAAAACTTAATGTTATTCAGACAATTTTGACACCCCACCGAATCGACAAGTTTTATACCTGATCTCTACATTAGCTACCTCTATCGAGAATTTTCAAATAGGCGGTGGCTGCTAGACTATAACTACCTAACTCAAATTTATTGTTTAGCATTATGTTTAGCCCTTTTCGAACAACTAAATTATCCAAATTATAGGAACACAATTCACTGGTTATGTAATTATTTGGGTGTTATTATTATAAAATAAAGAAACTTTAAAGAGCTCTTGTCGGTGTAACGATGCAATTTTCTCCACATTTCTCTCTCCAATTCAATGTCTTTTACTTCTTTATACGACATGACGGCTAATTTCTCCTTGATCTGACTCAAGAGTCAGATCACGGGTGAGGCACTCACTTTAAAATAATCAAATAGAGATATTTTGGGTGTAGCTACCAACAAGCGAATTTTGTTTTAAAACTCTAGCGATCACATCACTTCCCACAGTTACGTGTCCGATGCATCTCGTGGCGCTATTCTGGTGCATGAGATATCCAGTGGGTCAGAGTGGACGGTCTTGGCCACCGCTCCAGCAGGGGCCTTGCAGATCGCGATGGTGAGGCGAAATCTCGCACACAACGTGATGATTCTGATCAGACTTCCACATCAAGGAGTTTATGAGATGGATACGGCGTCTTTGAGACGGAGGAATAGTCATGTTCCAATCAGAGGTGAGTGACTGTGACGGAAGAATGTATCCCACTTCTGATCAATTGATGGTCTAGCTAGCTAGACTATCTGGACGAACACAACAGTATCTACCTACCACGGGCAAGAAGGGATCTAATAAAGATGCCAAAGTTAGGCTTGAAATCGCGGGATTTAAGAATACGCCTACCTACTTTACTGAATGTATTTTCTTGAGCACTTTAGTTAGATACTTTTTGTTTGAACTAAGGGTGTTGGTGTTGCGACCGACGACGTAGTATGTACAGACATAATCGATGCGAACGACATAATTTTTTTGAGAAGTTGGGGGGGCATGGGTTACATTTCTTCGGTAGAATATCCTAAGTGTAATGTATTCTTCAATATATATAGTTATTCTAAATAAATAAAAAATTTAAGCAATTCTCTTAAAAAATATTACGAGCATTCAAAGTCAAAAATCTGTGTAAAAGTTATAAATCGTGACAACTTCTAAATTCATTTAAAAAAACTAATCGTGATATTTTGAGTTCAGTTTTGTTTTAAAAAGTTCTTCAGTTATTATTATTACCCTTTCCAACGACATTGTCGACATATCGTAGCATACTACATGCTACATGATATAACAAAAATATTAATTAGGTGGCTAGGGTCATGATTGAGCAGACACTTTTTAATGTTTTGTTCGTCTGAATGAATTTTAATCACAATATTTGTGCAATTTGGTTGCGTTCTCATTTTATGCATGCAATACCAATCTAATTAAATGGTAATGTCAGTTTAATTTACTTTTAGTTTACGGCGAGCATGCGAAACCACTAGTCCTGCTTGGCTCGGACCTTCACCACATTTACATACGTCATGCCGACTGCTCTGACGTCATTTCCTGGGACATTCGAGATGGCTTCGAAGAGTCTTGCCTAAAGAACATTCACTCGGCTGGCCCTAGACTGATACCGACTTCTGTGGACGCAGACCCTTTTAAACACGTTCTCCTGGTACTCGATTCGAATTTTGGTGATACTGTTATGGATAATGAAGCAACCTATCATCGCATAACATTTATTGATAAGCTCTAGATTTTTTACTACGTAACTAAAAGAGTCACACTTACAAACAAAATAACACATGTCATGAACGTTGTTTTTTACTTCAGTCCTTTGTACAAAGCGCCCGGGCACCTAATCAAAATGCAATGAAACAAGTATTTTTTTGGCCTAGCTAACAAAAATAATAAAATAAAAAGTGTATGTATGGAATTAAAAACTTACTTCCTCAAGACTTTTTTTTTATTATGACTTTAGTGTACTAAATTCCTAGACAAGTGCATTCGTGTTATCGCTCTACAGACTACCTACATATGGAATTTAAAAAGAATTTTTCTTAAAAACGAGATAAGGATTTTAGTACTGCTTGTGGCCTCTTGTAGATACGACGGTCCTCTTTACTTACTTATGCTTTTCACATACTTTTAACAATATATTTTGCTCTAGGTGCCCACTTTTTATTGCAAATGATTTTATTAAAACTTTATAACACAGCCTCAGGGTGAAACCAATTACCTAACGATATGTGGCTAATTAATTTGTCAATGCACTAGATAAAACTGTGAGCTGAGAAATGAAAGTCAGCTTTATAAATTATAGCAAGCACTAAAAAATATTGCTAATGTCTGGCTAGACAAATTCTGTGTCTAATAATAGACAATTTACTTAATGCTCGTTTGTAACCCTCAAGGTAGTTTACTTTCAGACATCGATCGACATAAATTTGATTTGACTGTAATTAAATAGTTTCAAGCGTCCTTATTCGTGACAGGTAGAGCTGTTATTGAATATTAAATTTCAATAAAAACAATATTGATGTGGACATAACACTTATATTTTAATATAACGCAATGAAATTATAATAAAAATCTTTAAATTAAAACAACGAATATAATACAAATAATCGGGCATAAAAACTTATGATTTAAAATAAAAACACTAACAGGTCGTTACATCATTGTTTGTATGTACACTTCATGAACACCTTTTACTGTTGCATTTCTTAAATAAATGATTTGAGGTTAATTTATGTATCTTATTAAAAAAATTACATACATTTTGTAAGAATGTAGGTACTAATATAAATTTACTGTTTTCATTTAAATTGAATGAACATGATAACATAAGAAGATTATAAAAAGTTCTACTATAAACACCCTGGTTTAAACACAAATAAGTATAAATGATCATAATGGTGCAATCCCACTTGTTGGTAATCGAAGTAAGCAACTTCGATTCAATGAACGATTTGATAAACTTTTGCATATGAGTCTGCCTTTTATTTGATAATAAATTAGGGACTTCAAGATACACAAGGCAAGGCAGGAGAATTAGGAATACAAACAATTTTTAAGATCTGATTTGATACGTTAGTGTTACTCTTACAAATTAAGTAAATGAGCTTATCAACATTTTAACGAGTATACTTTTCATCTATGAAATAAATAGATTTTTTAATGCAAATATTATGTGCATTCAAGGTTTTTAATATTTTAATGTTTTTTGATGGATTGGTACCGTGAATCAGTTATTTAGAATGTTCGCTGGGAAATTATTGATTTTCGGAACGCTTATATCGATATGTTTTACGTACATTGTATATTTTCGTAGTCAGTGTACATGTTTGAATGCACAAAATCTCTACGGCCACAATAAAGAATCACAGATTTAGGCCCTAATCAACAAAACGTTGTTTAACGCCCCTTTTTTTTTCAAAGGAATAATTTAAACACTGTCGTAAATTCACTTTAAAGTGCACCACATACTTCTAAGTGCAGTAATGTAACCTAAAAAATGTTATAAATTATATTTTTTTAGATTACATTACTATATTATATATTTCCTATATATTTATATTAAAAAAATTGCGTCATATCAAATTATTTCAAAAATATGAAAGAAATATTCACTAGTTTCTGCCCGCGGCTTCGCACGCGTTGTTTCTATGGGAACGTTTAAAGGTAATTTCTATCCCATGGGAACTGATTTATGGGATGAAAAGTAGGTTATGCTTTATTCCAGGCCTAAAACTATCCGCTCAGTAGTTTTGACGTGAAGATGTAACAAACATCCATACATACTACTAAATATCTATACTTTCACATTTATAATATAATATTAGTGTGATCTCGAAGCTGCTCATGAATACGACGCGACGCAACGTTCAAGATTATTCAAATAAACATGTAAATTGCATTCGATATATGTATGTATAAAATCAATATGATCTTTTTATATAAAACCCAAGACATGTCATGGTTGGCAAAAAAAATTAAAGAATCAATTATTATTTATCTGTCTAATAAATAAAATACTGACTTCAGACGAGCAGAAGTTGTAACGTATGGTATGCATTGCGTATGTCGTTTTACGAAAAACGATTTGGATGATATTTGGCCTTGACAAAACTTGTAAGATACATTGGTTCTGAGTAATGCCTGGACTAACAGCCATACCGACAAAAACATTTGAATGATATTATTTTCTATTATACTCGTTATGAGTAGTAGATGAATATCTTTAAATATTATGCATTTTGGACAATATAACCAATACCACCAATACATACATTATATGAAGATAACACCGCATTGATTTGATAAAGTTTTTATTTAGGTCATTAAAAATTTATATAAATACATAAGTACATAAAAAAAAACAAGAAAATGTCGTACAATAAATAATTCTTATCAATTAATAAAAAAAAACCATATACCGTAAAATATAAACTGATATACTACATCACGAAAAAATACTACTTTTATGTCTATACAATACATCCTGTGTACGAATATAAAACTAGCAAAGTACTGAGATAACATATTTTACTTTACTTTTAAATCACATCTTAGGACCAAGGCACAAATATGGTTCTTACTAAGAAATTCATAATTTACGCCATCCATCTCCAGTTTCATATAAACGTGTATGTATTCAATAAGTTATTTGTTTACAGATGCAACAATAAATGTATATTGCTCCATAACTACCAGTAACTACATATATTATTATAGTATTCGTATATTATAGTAGTTATAATCTGTTCCGTTTTCAAATATATCAAATAGAAAGGAAGGCCAAAAGCTGTATTGGTCTGAATTCGGTAACGCGATTGCCTTCCCGTCTTTGAGTATTTTATTTATGTATCCAATCTTTGGTAAGCAAAATATTGACAAATATTAGTAAGTATATTCCGTAAACTTATAAGTGCATATTTCGAGCTATTGACAGCCTTATAATTTTCGTAAACAATCTATTTAATTGAGGTAAAATACTTTATAGTTAATTTATACACACGCGTTGCTTCAACACTGGTTGAAACAACCAACGCAACTATAGAATGGAAACTCACCATCAATAAATAAGAAATCTACCTCTAAGTTACAAAGCCTCTCTCTTTCGTGCGTACAACTAAATCAAACTACTACAAATGGTTCTTGAATCACATTCATGAAATTCTCACCTCAGATCTACGGTCTATATCAGGGCTAAGGGCATGGGAACATTCCGAATGAATATCTAGCTGCTTTCATGTTGATATTCGAGTTTTCCATGCAGGTTTTTCCCCTGAAATAAACACCTAGGATTAGTAATCGGCAACTATGTTATAAAAACATCAAATGGCTAGTGGTGATATAACTTACCTGGCCGATGCGATTCGCCGGCGATATGATTATTATGTCTAGGGACTATAAGCTTTGTTTCTTGGAGCATAGTCAGCATCAATTCTTCGGTAGTGGGATGGTATTCAACTCCGTTTATACTAGCCACGAGCGGGGAGCTCTCATAGTTCCTGTTTGAGTCTTTCGTGGTCGGCTGAGAGCTAGCGCGGGCCGGGTAGTCGACCGACCGCGGTCGCCTGCTATCAACGGGAGTCATCTTAGGGTTAACATGAACATCTTTGTGGATATAGGGCTCGATTGATGCGCTAGATTCGTTATCGTTTTCGCTTTTGTCGTTCGTTTGATTTCCGTTGATCTCGATTATGAGAGGCCGCTGGAGAGTTGGTGATTGGATGATGGATGCGGTGTTGTGTATGATGATGGAAGTTTGTTTGGCCGGTGATGATTCGGTATCGTCAGGGAGGCTGGCGATACTTCTCGATAGCGATGGACTGTGAGTGTGGGTGGGTGCGGTGATTTCAGACTCGGAATCCGCTTCGGTTACAGCCTCGATTGCATTTTTAGTTATCTCCTCTTTGACCTCTGATAATTCGTTCAACGTTTCGCTTGTTCGTTTCACGTATTTAGGCATACGCAACGCCCAGTGACCGTTGTGTTCGTCTGTGGAGTATGTATGCGTGACAATTGGTTTTTTCCGCTTGTAGAATAACATGTACGCAGTATTGTTTACTAGCTCACTGTAAGCGTTTTCATCGTCAACTGGGGTTACTCTTGAGTCATCGAACTTGTACCAGCAATCGTCGTATGGGTTTTTGCAAGCCGCTGTGTAATGTCCTGTCTCTAGGTCATCGCCGTGATGGTAGCAAATAGCGTATAGATCGTAGACGTTTTCCAATGGATTGCTGGTTGGTGTTTTGGAAGATCTTCGTCGAGGGGATTTGGAGTGTCCCGGCGAATCTGCGCTATGAGAGTCCCTTTTCGCGAGATGTGGCGTCATGTCAAAGTCATTCAGAGGAAACTCCACCATCGTTGTCAATTTTGTGCTTGTGCGTCCCTTAGCTTGTCTGAAATTAATTGGTATTATGAAAAACATGACTTAAATTTACAGCAATTACGTCACAATATCTATTAATCAACTTACTGCCGAAATCTCTTGAGATGTATCACTAAAATATCAGGCAGTGACCATAAGCCGAGCGTCTTCACAACCGGCATATATCTCTGGCATTGGGGGCACCTGGATAACAAACAAACAAAACATTATTAGGCAGATTAGGATTATGTTAAGAAGATTTATAACTCAAGACCTAGACACGGCACGTGCACCTCACACGCCTCTAAGGAACTAGCAATACGACAGCACAGTGGTAGAGCTAGGACACTCACCTCCAGGTGTCCTCCTGCGCCAGATGCTCTGCGCGCGTGCAGTGCGCCAGGCAGGCGTGTAGGGTCAACGGCGGCACGGCGCCTACGCACGACACGTGCATCTCACACGCCTCTAAGGAACTAGAAATGTGACAGCACAGTGGTAGAGCTAGGACACTCACCTCCAGGTGTCCTCCTGCGCCAGATGCTCTGCGCGCGTGCAGTGCGCCAGGCAGGCGTGTAGGGTCAGCGACGGCGTGGCGCCTACTCACGACACATGCATCTCACACGCCTCTAAGGAACTAGAAATGTGACAGCACAGTGGTAGAGCTAGGACACTCACCTCCAGGTGTCCTCCTGCGCCAGATGCTCTGCGCGCGTGCACTGCGCCAGGCAGGCGTGTAGGGTCAGCGGCGGCACGGCGCCTACGCACGACACGTGCATCTCACACGCCTCTAAGGAACTAGAAATGTGACAGCACAGTGGTAGAGCTAGGACACTCACCTCCAGGCGTCCTCCTGCGCCAGATGCTCTGCGCGCGTGTAGTGCGCCAGGCAGGCGTGTAGGGTCAGCGGCGGCACGGCGCCTACGCACGACACGTGCATCTCACACGCCTCTAAGGAACTAGAAATGTGACAGCACAGTGGTAGAGCTAGGACACTCACCTCCAGGCGTCCTCCTGTGCCAGATGCTCTGCGCGCGTATAGTGCGCCAGACAGGCGTGTAGGGTGAGCGGCGGCGCGGCGCCTACACACGATACGTGCATCTCACACGCCTCTAAAGCTGACCGGATTATGCTGAAATCAAATTTACATTTTAGAACATTATCATCTCAGCCGATAGGTGTTTACTGCAATAAAGGCCTCCCGCAAATATCGTTTTAGTTACTAGCTCAGCGCGGCCCGCATACAGGCCGGTGATAATGATACTTTTTTAAGGCTCTAGGCCCTAGACCGAAAAAGCACCAGGTGAACGTTATCGCAGTTGAGATGTCAAGATGAGCTGGACCTGTTTGAGAAGGATTAGTGCACAATAAAACTAGAAGGTTAGGTGCGGAATAGGGACAAATAAAGGGAGACTAGACTGGATGACGCTATTCGACTAGGCTATTTGACTAATTTAGAAAATCGTTTATATTTATTCTTTATTGCATAATAAGAACACTATTTTGTTTTATATTTCCGGGAGACCTACTGTATTAACAATAAAAATTAATGTTAAGTTTTTCTAAAACCGTGCCTAAAAAGCTGATTTTGTAATGACACGTGTGACGTCACGCGCAAGTAAACAAGTCAATAACCGTATTAAAATAGTGCAGCTGAAGAGAATTCTATAATTTTTCTTCAAATTTGTGGGATAAAATGGTGTGTAGTGCCACAATGTACAATTACGACGAATATTTATGTATGTATATTCATAACGAATATTTACGCCGCTAGTTATAAGATTTATCAAAAATTATCAAACAACTGTTTCAGAAATAGCACACAAAAACATAAAACGCGAACTACACATTTTTGTTTAAAAAAATGTATATGTTTTTTACGCTATTATCCGACTTGATGACCACAATTTGCAGTATATTTTCAATGTTGTCAAATAGCAAATATAATATTAAGAACCGACAATCCCATCGATGGATACTAACCCTAGCTTTACATATCCTGTGCAAAGATTACTTTCAACATGTATAGTGTCACATGTTGAAAGTAATCTTTTCACAGTTTCATTGTAATAACCTAGGTAGTTAACACTGCTACTCAAGAACGATTTATTGCACAGTCCTACCAGTACCTGTCTCTATGCGCAGGATCCCACAGCAACTCCAGTCTGAGGTGAGGGTGTTTGTCGTGCGCACACAACGCCTGTTCCACGTCCAGCGCGAACAGTGGGTGAGGAAGCTGCAACGAAATGAAAAGTAAAATAAATACAAAAGATTAAAATAACAACATATTTTATACTATCGGATAGAGACACTACAATTATTTAGCTAAGGACAACATTGAACTAGATATTTTTGTTTCGAGATTGAGCCAATTTATCAGAACTCTAAAATCATTACAATTAAGTCCCTGATTAGGTGCTTACATTATTGTGGAATTAGGTATATTAACCTACTGTTCGATACATCGATCACGTAGGTATGTATTTAGCATCATCAGCAGTTTGACCTAAGTAGGTTACTGGTGCCGCGAGCGCGGACCGGGCGCCTACGGAGGTCAGTGCATCAGCAGCAGCCATTTCAATCGCAGTCATTAACATCAATATTAGTCGTAGTTTTATACAATATAGCTATTGTTACATATACTGGACTTTTATATCATCAGCATCCCGGGAAGAGTTAGAGTTTGAGAAATAATTTTCAAAGTTGGTCGATAATTGACGGAGAAATCGAAAAACAGCCTTAAAAAACATACAGCCTAACATATAACTGCTTCCTTTTTCCGAAGTCGGTTAAAAATGCAAAGCTTGTATATAACTGTTACCAACCTCAGGCTGTAAGTATGCAGGGTCCTTCGGCCGATGCGCCTCGGCGATTCTAGCGCGGAAGATATCCGCTGCTTGCGAGTTCTCTAACACCCTTTCCGCTACCACTTGGCACATCTCTTTCAGCATCAGCTTCTGCAGATCTTCGTAGGAGATCTCACGGGGCACTTGCATTGCGTATGGCGAGCCTGGAATATTCGTTCAAGTAAGCAATCAAAGTTCTGTGCATTATTATGCCTACTCTCTTCTTAATTTGTTTTTTTCTCATTTAGGTATTTTTGTATTTTATGTTTAATTTATTGTTTGTTAGTAATGTCCTATTTCTGTTCTGTGCTGTATCAGGGTTGTGTTCGTTAATAAATGTTTCTCTATCTCTATCTATTATAGTGTGCACATTTTGTGGCTAATCTATTATGTACCTTGGAACGAATGCAGCACCAATGACACAAGTCTAAACATTCAGTATAGGTGCTGTAACCCTAAACTAGAAGCCAATCCAAAATATGTAGAGTTAATGTATTTTGTTAGATATCATAAGTGCTTGATTTGATATAAATTATTCATTTATTATGAATTAAAAATACATATGTTATGTGAAGATGAGGCCGGTTTTCCCAGATAGAAGTTATTCACTGCTGACTTGAAGAGATACACTCTCTAGCTAGCGGCACTTATGTATAGTGAAAAGGTGTTATAGATACTAGATGACTGTTATACTTAATACAATACACTACATAGATATAAATTTTCTATTATACATAGAATACCCAGAACACCTGGAACAAATATTTACAGATAGTACAAACATTCCCAAGGCGAGAATCGAACCCGCAACCTCGTGCGTCGCACGCGGACCTTCGACCGCCGCGCCACATCGGTCGTCTTTTTTATTACCGGCCAGGACATTATTGAAGCGAATTGCGTTCAAACTGTTAGTGTTCCAAATTCAAAAGTAATTTCGTCACTGTTTTATTAAGTGCGCTGGAATGACCCACTTTGTTCGTACTTATCGAGGAACCCTTTGCCTCTTTTCGAATAGATAGGATGAAAACCATATTAAATAAAGGATCTAGGTAGGTACTACCGCGTACGCACAGTCTATGCCATCTATCCATCTAGGTAACTAAACTACGCACTGTCTATCTATTCCATCTTAATTTGCAACAAATCCATAGGGAGCGCCCTCTTTTCGGTAAGGTTGAATTATTTTTGAGAATAATAATTTATGAACACACTATCGCCTCGTTAAGTGTAAAAAAATAAAATATGCAATAACTTACCAAACCTTTCCCCATCCAGCAGGTTGACCCACAATATTAAAAGGTACGGTGTGGTGGGAGTTTGCAGCAGTGGCGGCGCTTCTACGCAGTATAGCGCTCCGAAATCTATGCCGGCCATCTCCCAACTAGCGCGAGCGTTGCACCAGCCTAGGACAAACAAGAACGTTACTTTAGATTTTAGAGTTAGCAATATATGAATGTCAAAGACTCAAGGATTCAATTTAGGAAACTCAAATATACGAACAGGATATGAGAAATAGTAACAAAAGGTACACAATTAATATCCGACAAATAATCTTTAATTATGTTAACAAATCGCGAAACATTAAAAAGTTTTAGAATAAGATAATTTTGACAAACGTTTTGCTACAAGGGTCATTTTTGCATGTTAGTCAATTGTACTAAACGGTTTTTTCCTACTTATGTGTTCTGGTAGGTACCCAAAATATGAAGTTAGAAGCTGGACTAGGTTTAAAACGTCCGAATATCCGCGTCTTTGAACTTTCCTTCGCGATTACATAACATATTATAATTCATTTAAAAGGAAAAACATGTCAAATATAGCCAAATTCGTACGATCACATTCGTATGCGAAGTACGACTTGACAACTTCAACAAGAAAGGAAGCAAGGATGATTTGAAGCCTGAACGATTCCATACCCATTTCATTGATTTCAGCCAATATAATGTGATCGCGATCAATTCCAGTGTCATTATGAAGAGCTGTTCGCAGGTCATCCATGGTTGCATTGGACTGCGTCAGTTCTACACCGATCCGAACCTGTCTTGGTTGTTGGTTAACGTACACCACCTGCAAAACATGATAAACGATTTGACGACCTCTGTAGCGCAGCGAGCGAAGTTCCGCCTGCAACGCGGAGGTTGCGGGCTCGATTCCCACCTCGGGACAAATTATGTGAGTAGAATCTGCAGATATTTGGTCCGGTTGTTCTGGTTGTTTTCTAGGTATAATAAAAAATATCTACCTGGCCTGATAAGTGCCATATTGGCTTTTATCTTTAGGGAGTAATGCCATAAATCTCACGCTGCTGGGCATGCGGATTGGGGACCGCAGTAGGGATGTTAAATAATTAAATAAATATAGAAGCAAGCTGCTGCCCTTCGCCTCCTATCCACGGGCTAAGTCGGAGGGGTCGTTAATAATAATAATAATTTACAACTTTCAGAGAGAATGTTCCTCAAATATCTCTCAGAGGGTGAAACCTACAAATACCTTGGTATGCCAGATGCGTTGGGTATAGTAGACGAGGACACAAAGCAGTCCGTGAAGGAGCGCTTCTTTTGTCGCCTCACAAAAGTGCTAAATAGCCTTTTGTCAGATGGCAACAAGGTGCGTGCCTTCAACGGCTGGGTTATGCCATTGCTCATTTATACCTTTGGCATACAAAGATGGACTCAGACCGAACTAGACGCCTTGGACTGCAAGGTTCGTAAACTTTTAACCACTCATCGCATGGGACACCCCCGAGCTTCGGTAATGAGATTGTATATCCCGCAGAAATGTGGTGGTCAAGGCTTTTTAAACGACAAGACTCTACACAACCGTGAGGTATGCAATCTCAGAAATCATTTTCATCAAGCCGAATATCAGATACATCGTTATGTGGTTGCAGTTGATAAGAACCTTACTCCTCTCTCCTTAGCTAACGAGAACTGGCGCAAACCTAAGGTGATGAGCATTCAGCACAGGAAGGCTATATGGGAGAGCAAAGAGCTGCATGGGAGATTCTACAAGGTCCTCACAGGACCTGATGTAGATCTCCTAAGCTCCGTAAACTGGCTACGCTTCGGTGACCTCTTTGGGGAAACCGAAGGTTTTGACTGTGCAATTATGGATGAGGTGGTAAAGACGAACAATTACCGAAAGTATATAATGAAAGATGGCACGATCGATATTTGTCGAGCGTGTCATCTTCCTGGGGAGACCCTCCGTCATATAATTTCGGAATGTTTGCACCTTGCTAACTCTCAGTACTTACACAGACACAACCAAGTAGCCAAAATTATACACCAGCAACTTGCTCTCCGATATGGCCTTACTGGCCCTGAAGTTCCGTACTATAAGTACACACCGGCGCCAGTTCTTGAAAATGGCCGTGCCACGCTCTATTGGGACCGATCTATTATTATATTACAGACAGGACTATTCTTGCGAATAAGCCTGATATTGTACTGATAGATCGGTTAGAACGGAGGGCGATGCTCGCTGATACCACATGACCTCGTTAAAGCTGAACCTCGTTAAAGCTGAGAAAGATAAACTTAACAAATATCTTGACTTGGCTAGCGAGGTTGTCAGCATGTGGGATGTTGATTCAGCGACAGTCGTCCCGATAGTCGTTTCGGTTAACGGCGTAGTAGCGAAGAGCCTCGATCAACAGACTCTCACTTGGAAGTTGGATCATGGGTCACAACAACAGACAGATAGACAGACAAAGTTACTTTCGAATTTATAATATGTATTAGTATAGGTGGGTAAAGTAGGCTCTCGCCATTGTTTTATTTTATTTCTATCACTGGTTGTAATCATCTCTGTAATTTGCTATATTGTTCCATTAAAAGCAAAACCAAACGTTAGACATAGTTTAACGTCATTTAAACAGCATTAGCAAGGTGAAGAGTGTCGATTTTTTGAGAAGCATGTTCTTGAGTGTTCCGTAAACGTGGTTTTAGCAAAATTTGCATTTAAGATGACGAACTGTGAAAGCTTGCAGGCGTGCGGCAAGCGAGCTGAAGACACGGCAACTATGGCGCTCATTAGGGAGGCCTATGTCCAGCATTGGACTAGCATAAGATGATGATAATGACTTCTGTTATATTTGACTTACATTGATAGGAAGAGGGGATGGCTGCGCCGTGGCTGGTCTCGAAGGCAGCTGAACACTCACACAATGGAACGGATCAAACGTACATGACGTACGGTCACATTTTGCACACGTCAAAGCTGACCTAGAAGATAAATGACTGAACATGAGAAACTTGTTTATTTGCGCCTCACACATAAATAAATTATTGTCATAATAATTATTATTTATAGTAATTTAGTGAGTTAAAGTAAATATTTTGTTTCCATCCAGACTAGCTATTTAGTGTTTGACAGTGAATTTATTAATACAATGTAAATGAATAATCTATACTTGAAGCAAAGTGTGTAAGTTTGGATGTAAGGAGACAATTTGCTCAACTTTAGGCCCGACTTTGAAAATACAGTGTAAGTATTTTTAAAAGAAAGCAACTAGCCAAGCGTGCTAAAAGGCTATTTTTTATCCGTGTATCACATGAGCGTATCAACAGGCAGTGTAGATTTAATAATTTTATTATTAAATCTACACTATTATTTTGAAAAAACTAAAAACCGACTTTGAATCCCTTAATTACAAAAACTAATCTCTTGGGAATACAATTTTTATAGGACCACCTCGGGATCATTCTCTATCTATACAATAGCCAAGTCCATAATTGACAAATAAACATACATAAAAAAATATACAGCCGAACATAGTACCTCCTTTTTTCGAAGGTTAAAAATAGTATTACCTGTATTGGGCTTGGAAAACAGCTTGAACGAAAGAACTATTCCGCCTAGCGTGATTAGCAAGAGTCTCAGCTGCCACTACTTCATCGGGCTTTCCACAGGTGTTCTAAAACAAATTGTTACAATCATGGATAAGTTTTAAATTATATCCTCTATTTTGTTTCTAATAAATACTTAAAAACTAAAATAATCTGACCCTAGTAATCAGAGCTTGTGTTATTGCTAGCTGCTGCCCGCGGCTTCACACTCGGTTTTCAAGTAGCCTATGTCCATCCCCGGGATACCATTAACCTCCCTGGCAAATTCCATAAGGAACCGTTTAGCCTGTTGGGTGTGAATATGTAACAGACAGAGTTACTTTCGAATTTTATATATGGATATACTAGATGACTGATATGACTAACACACATGTCGCCGCTGGATTATAGAGGTAGAATCAGCCTGTTTGTAGAGGTAGAATGGCCAAGCCTATTGCAAAACGAATGCTGATTGGTTTGGCATAACTAATTAATTTCATTTAACTAGATGGCTAAGTGACCTTTAGCCAAACATTTTTTCCTGCAGGGGAAAAAATTTTTGGACCTGGCAACATTTAGTGTCTCAGGCGAACTTTCGCCTAAGGTCGTAAATATCGCAAATATTATGTATAATCTGAAATTAAATTTATGCAATTACCTTGATGGTTTTATATTTCTTTTTTGTTGCTGTATTCAAATCTTCATGAACTTTATCTAGCAACCAGAATAGAAACTCCTGAGCATCATGTTGACTGTTGCCTCTGTACTGTGTCCCGTGCCTTTCAACTATGCCCTGAAATTAATATGAACACTTGATGCACATGTATATCATATGGTTCTCTAAGCAGCGGCGGGTCCCTGAGGGTCACACCACGGAGACTGTGCTATGCATTCATAAAAAAAAAACCATGGGTCGAAAAAAGGGTGCTACGGGTCTAATTAAGAGCACTATTCTACTTCACCTATCGCTTCACTTTGACATTTGTCACCATAGACACATTTTCGTATTCTATGTGGCGATTCTGCAATAACACCATCCTAAAACAATTGGTTTATCAGAATTGAGCCCCTTATTTGTTTTAAAGCATGCTAAGAAAACAGAATGCTTCAATTGAATCAGTAGTAAATTGATTACCCAATATCCTCACAATACAATCTGTTTATTATGTTACCATGTTAAGCCTTACACAACCAATTATGAAACTAATATTGCACTGGGCCATGCATAAGATCCAAACCATTTTTTTTTTGTTCTAGGTGAATCAATCTATATTCATTATTGTTTTGAAACAAGTGCAGACGATATTACTTGTGGACATGTAGATAAATTGTTGCGCTTGTGTAGCAGTGTGCACTTGCAAGTAGTACCTCTATAGCAGAGGTTGCCAGTGCATGTGTTTACACTTAATATGCAAGTGTGTAATACTATCAGCAAACCTTGAAAGTAGTACTCATGTCCGTAGTATATCCACAAGCCCAAAGTGCCTTCAGTAAAGCTGCCAGCTGCTCGGTCACTTCCCCTCGAGTTCCATATTTCTTTGAATTAATTTTATTCCGTTTCAATAAATCCATCTGTAATGTAATGATAACGTAAATATTATAACAAAAACACAATAACATAATATGATTCATTTCAGTAGGTATGTAATTAATGGTTATTGAGATAGTAACAGCAACACAACAAGCTTTATTGACTATGATGAATTTGCATAAACTGACCTTGTAATGGTCCAATACAAAATACTCTGCAATAACATCAGTATGAGAAAGGCACTGAAGAACTGCATTCATGTAGCAAGTATTTCCATGATTTTTTATTCCAGTTGCTGCAGGAGTAGTGCCTGGAGGCCATGGAGGCTCGCCGCTGGATGGAACTCGCTCTCCATTCATTATTGATGGTGAAGATTTTACCTTCAAAACAGTAACAGATCAGTGACTATTCTAAGACCCTTCCCATGGTGAAAGATGTTCTTACGAAGTGAAATGTAAGAATCTGTATAAATATACTTACTCCAGATACATGAACAGAGGTCATATGTTGTGCTATTTTGTTCAGAAACCTTTTCCATGATGGCCTTCTGAACAACTTCCTCTCAATTACGTTTTCATCTTTGGGCGCATCCCCGATGATAGAACTTGCACTTGCTGGTTTGATATCGCTGTCGTTACACTTACTCTTACTAGAACTCGGCTTAGCCGTCCCGAAAGGATTGCGAGGTAATGTAAATGTTCGCTTCAATCGTGAACATTCCACTTGCTTTTGAGTCACACTTGTTTCCGACACTTCATTGATTAGTTCACTTTCAGAGCAAGATTTTAGAACGGTAGTTAAATTATTGATAGACATGATAGATCAATTAAACCAAAGATTACATAAATGTTACAATTTTACTATAAAAATTCATTACAAAAGAAATACAGACTCGCTCGGGCTCACTCAGTTCACTCAGTCAAGTCAGTCAAGTAGTCAAGTCAGTTCAATCAATCAAATCAATCAATCAATTGAATCAATCGAATGTCAGCAGTGTTGCCGGCAGTCAAGTTGAAAAAGCTCTGAACTGACCACGCGACGCCCGACGACGCGACGGAATTTCAAAAACTGTTTTGAGATGTACAAACCAATACCTTATATTTGATACACCACTCGGTGAGGTAGGCTTTGAAAATTATCCCCCCCCCCCCCTCTTTTGACCATTTTTCAAAATGTGGTCTACTTACAGACTTCTCTATATTTTCCCTGTAAAATGTAGAACCATATCTACAAAAGTTTCGATGGATCGCTCTGCAAACTTTGGAAATACGAGAGGAAGGGGGAATGGGTAATTTTTTAAAAAGTATGAAACCTACAGAAATTTCAAAAACTGTTTTGTGATGTACAAACCGATACCTTTCATTCGTAGCCCCCCCCTTTTGATAATTACCCCCCCCCCTTTTTAAATTTTTCAAAAAGCTGTCTATTTACAGACTTCTCTATATTTTTCCTGTAACCTCATGGGGACTTGCGATTTCCGATTTTGCTTTCTACGAGGAATAATCTAGCGGAAAAGTAAGTTATCATCTTCCTTTTAAAGAAAACCAAGAGAAACAAAATAAAGGCGAGCGGAGAGAGCCGCGAAATTTTTATAGACAAAAAAGTGGCATAGGAAGCAAAAAAAATGCCAAAAAAAGTGGTAGATTTGCTGTCTTGGCCACCCAAGGCCCCAGGCCCCTACATAGTAGTGAGTACCAGCTGCTCCTTTCTCAGCACCCATCTTAAAGATATACTACATAATGAAGTTACTTTATTGCCTTTGTAATATTTTCCGAGGTTTCATGGATAATGGCTTATTTAAATAAAATTATTTTAATTTTTTTTATTTAAAATTTTTGTTTATTCTCATACAAGATATAATACGTGTTTTACAATGTGTTACAAAACTCGTCTGAACCAAAGCGCAGCAAATCATTAATAATTAAATGTTCGCAATCCAATTTCCTTAAACATTCTGCTTATATTTTAAGTAAAGCAAGATCGTTTAAGCTTAGCTCCTTCATTGATGTGCGTAACTAATAAATTTTAACTCGTCGCTTAAAAGAAAACGATTGTTCGTGTAACAATAATATTTTTCACTTATGAGTAAAAACGTGGGTGGTTAATAGTACCTACTTTGTATATTCTATCTGTACCATTTTGTAAATAAATATCTTTATTATTATTATAAGACACTCATGGGAAAAAACGGAAACGTTTTTCATATTATAAAATTATGGTCGATTATTTTTATTTATGCTTTCCTCTGTAAGAAAAAAATTGTTGCCGAGCTCACAGCCCCGATTGATAGGGTTGCCTATGTCTAGGAGAACACATAGCAAATTTTTGTACATGTATTGGAAACCATGGAAGTGACTTTACAGAAGTGACTTTTTGTATTCAAATTTTTCAATAAATAAGTTCGAACTCAGACAGTACACGGTGATTAGATTTATTTTTTTGATGTACAAGTGCAATTAAATCACATACACAAAGTTCTAAAATTGAAAAACCCTTATTTTTGCAGGCGCCACGAGAGTGACTGTTAGGTATGCTCGACGAGCTCTGAGAATAAAAATTGAACTTCAGTTTTATCGGAGCGGTTACATACAACGCAGAAATAAACTGGAAGCTGAGATAACATAGTCCACTATAACTGTTATAGTCATGGGTTTGGTTCTCCATGCAATATTTTTCAAAACTCACAGGTCACGGAAGTGACTGAAAAAAACTCGTTACAAATTTCGATATGATGGTTTATTTTGAATACATTTTTTATTATAATATATAATGAGTTACTTAACGCAGTAAATATCTCTTAACTTTTAAGTGGATATTGCAAAGAAATAAGGACTTCTGAAATTTTCCTTACGAATACGAGGCGATCACATACACGGAAGGGACATTTTTGGTATTTCGACAATAAACATTTTACAGCGTAGCCTATTTACGTGAATTCAGCTTGAGATGATAGTATTTCATCTACATTTTACTAAAATAAGTACCTAACTCATCCCATAATTATGAAAATGGTTAAAAAATCGTAGTCACCAATTATTGTCGCAAATTAGAATTACCCTTGAATGTATGAAAACACATAAAAGTTCATTTTAGATGTACGAAATAATTACTTTACATTATATTTTAATAACCATCACATAATACATTATGTAACCTACATTTTATACATAAAATGTAGGTAGATTAATTATTATACGATGCGGTGCAGTATAGCCCGCCATAATGTGCGCGAGCTTTTAGAATATTTAGGTACTTTCAGTTATTTCATGTTAACATCAGTTACTTTTTGTAACGATTCGCTGCCACTAATATCCAGCCGCCCTAGGCCTGGGAATCATTAGATGCGATTCGCAGGGGACCGGGAAGAGTGGTGTATTAAAGAGGAGGTCTATACCGTGCAGTGCGTGCAAACTGGCCAAGGATGATGATGATGATGAAGAGTGGCAGTTGGTCAAAAATCAAATAAAACATATCGAGCCGCGATAATTTTGAAGACCTTTTTTGCTACATTTTCCGCTAGTTCATTCCTTTTAATGAGGGGAAAAAACAAATTATTCGCACTCTTTTTAAAAAGTTCCTTCCAGGTAACGTAAAAAGAGTCTCTTTATAAGGCATGATAATAATAACATAATTTATTTTGAGCAAGTTACCTAAAGGATCATAATAACATTATGAAACGATGACACTACCGAAGCTTTACAACTGTTTAATAGTGTCAACGCCCAACTCGTAGACATGTTGAATTCTGAATAATTTAAGATTGATTACAATATGCATAGAGACTCTATTCTATATTATAGTTGTAGACTCGCTATATGATCATTGATTTGCAATAAAATACAGAGATAATCAATCTCAATTTTTTTTAGAACAATCTTTATAATATTGTGTAGAGACGAGAGAGAAGACGTTTTTTAACCTACTGTAGATACTACAGACAGTGCACACTTCACTTATTTATGTAAGTCTAATATTGTGATGTGCCGTTTCGATAGGCGTTTTGTTTCGAAAAGATCCGCAAAGTGAAAAGGTTTGAAAAGGTCCGGAATGATCTGCAGAGGTAGAGAAAAATACGAAACGGAGCAAATAGATCCGCACCGGCGGCAGCACCGAATGTCAAAGCGGCTTGCTTGAATGACATGCATGAAGCAAGCCGAAGCAAGCAAAGCAAGCAAGCTAGTGCTAGGCGCCATTTTGTTTTTCTTTGATTTGTCATTGACACTGGCAGCACTGCAGCAGAGACAAGTTCCTTCAACTGACAAGTTCCTTGCTGCCATGCATGCCACACACACCACAACTTAATTGCATTATGTCAGATAAATGTCACAGTCAGCAGTCAGATTTCAGAATTTGAACATTTGAACCACAAACGTTGCCACAAAATTGACGCAACAATTTCACTCTCTGGTTTTCAACATGGATCCAAGAAGAAAGAATGACTATAAATTTAGTTCATGGACTATCAATTTAGTTCAATTCCAATTTAGTTCAATTCTCTATTTGATAACTCCCTCACATAAAATATTTAGCTCCCTCCCATCAATTGATGTAAAGTAGATAAATTTGAACATAATCTGCTTTGTTTAATTAATTACGAAGATAGCCTTCTCTTTCTCATAAACTTCAGTTATTTTTGTTCGAGGTAAAAATCTCAATAATGATTTCAAAATTTACAGCTCATATTATTTATAACCCGCCTCTATTCCATCACTATGAAATTTCCATGAACTGACACTGGCAGAAAAGTGACAAACCAGTCACAAAGAAGTCAAGTCACAAATTGATGAAATTGATTTGATTGATTTATTTATTTTTCAGTTTGCCGAAAGGTCTGATTGCTGTAGGTTTGTTGAGGATTTTATACGTATTTCTGAAAATCCATATTATTTATAGACTCGCAGAACGATTAAAATGCGCTGTTATATTTTGGATTAGATTCATCACGATCGATGCAGGTAAGATAAAATTCCTATTCTGACTTGAGAAAGATTGTATGGCAGTTTACTAGAAATCGATACAATTAAATTTGAAATGTATAAAAGAATAATGAAAACTACTTCATTCTTACTCTGAAAAACCAAGTTCAACGATAGCAAAGCATCCGATTTGTTGATAGGGTTTCTCTGCTTGCCACAAATTTCAGAGATAAAGCTCGACCCACTATGTGAGTATAATTACTTGTTTTCTCATTACAGAAGAGTATCATTTAAACAAAAACCATGGTAGCCTTTGATAAACTGAAGCTTCTCATTTGGAAGAATTTCATACTGCAAAGGCGGCATAAATGGCAAACCATATTTGAAATAGCTTCCCCTGTTATATTTTCTCTATTTCTGATCCTCATAAGATGTCTTGTAAATCCAAAATTAAAGCCAGATGCTTCATATTCCCCTTTCATGCCAACATACTTTAACATAAGTGGAAGATCCTTGTGAGTACTATAACTTTTTTTGTGTTTGTAAATAGATTTAGAGATAGTCTTAACAACCAGGGAAATGTAATTAAGATTTATTTAAACCTTATTGATTTTACCCCATATGTAAATTTTTTAGGGGAAATCTAACATCAGCAAAAACTGGAACTTTAGCATTCTCACCAGACACTGAACTGACACGGAAAGTCACCAGAGATGCAATGGCTAAGGTTGCAGAGGATAACTTTAGTTTCTTATTGTTTTTGTTTGATGCAAGTTTTCTACCTCAGCCTAAAGGATACAATAATTCAAAAGAAATGGCACTAGCACTGTCTCAACCAAATGCTATGAATCAGATACTTGTTGGTATACAATATGATGATAACATGGCCTGTAAGTAAATAATAATTTATTTCTTATTCTGTATTAAGAGGGTGCAATGCGTGCCATTTTGTGAAAAAGAGGCATAGGATTTCGCATTCATAGGAGTGGAACAAAGCATAAATTTTTTAGAAAGGTGTAAGCGCAATAATCAAGTTATTGTTTATTTACAAGAAAACTATGCAATTTATAAAGAAACTGGTTCAAGGAACCAAATAAATAGTATTAATTGAATCAAAACATAAGTTATTTCCCCGCAGGGTTCCTGAGTTCTTTAGTAGTTTTTTTTTTTTTTTTTTTAATATTTATGTAATTCGAGTTTCTTACAGTGATCCCGTGAGTACTGAGATCTAGGCCTAGATTGACAACCAAACTTGTTAAGTTGGCTCCATATTTTTTTTTTTGCAGTGAGATAGGTTTAATAAGATTTAGCCCTTAAAGGAGGTAGTAGATGTAGCCTTACACTTTTTGTCCTGATCTAAAAGTACCCCATTCATATTAGAACAGGAATTTTCTTAAAAAATGTTTATACTTTTACTTTTTTAGTTGCAGATGAATGGCCAGATGACATAGTAGTGACCCTAAGATTCCCAGCTGTGATGAGGACACCTATGTTAGAGCACCCAATTAGGGCCAGCTGGAGGACCAACCTATTATTCCCTCTATTCCCAAGATCAGGACCCAGGGATCCTGAGGACATGTATGGAGGAAAGACACCAGGTATTTATACATGTTCACCTTACTTTAAGTGAGCTTATAACTATCCATAAAGATTTACCAACGGCTCAACTAGAGTAAATTCATTAAAAGTAAATCAAAAATTTTAGAATATCATTTGATTAATCTATTGTTCTTGAGATCTTCTTATAAAGTTCTTCTAGTTATTCTGTTGGCAGTTTATTAAATAAATAATGCCAATTAGCAACTAGTCTCAGATAGTTTAACTTGAAGTTATGTTGTACTCATACAGTAAAATAACAAATCTGATTTTCTTTTCCACGTTTGAGATTGTTTAAAAACCTGGCCATCTGCCTGCCCTTCAATCACCACCTTAACCAAAATTTAAGATGACCTACAGAAATGGCCATGTATTACGTACGTCATACAAAAAAGCGCGTGTATTTTGCAGGCTATTCTCCAGAAATGTTTTTAGCTGTCCAACATGCAATATCGCAAGGAATAATAGAACACAAGACAGGAAAACCAGTTGACACTAAAGTTTACTTGCAAAGATTCCCTCAAAACGCGTATAGAGAAGACCTATTGCTGATAGCTCTTGAGAGATTCATTTCCATGATAATTATGCTATGTTTTGCGTACACATTCGTGAACACCGTAAGAGTTGTGACATCAGAAAAAGAGCTTCAGCTAAAGGTATTTATTTACCCATCTTTATGATACGAAGTCGTATTTACTCGCAGAGTACCTTATGAATTTACATGGTAGTTTTTAAATGCTAATGTCTTTCCAGGAAACAATGACAATAATGGGCCTTCCTTCGTGGTTACACTGGTTTGCGTGGTTCTTAAAACAGTTCTCTTTTAATGTGATCTCGGTTGTACTTATGGTTATACTCTTCAAGGTATGTTAAGACTTCCTACGTAGGTAAGTCAAACGTCATTTTCGACAGGCATATTATCTGAAATTACCATGAATCATAATTAGAATCCCACTTATTACTATAACGCTACTCTTGACTCTTGACTAACCGATTCTGTAAATATATTTAACTTCGTTAAATAGATGGATTATCGATTTTATAACTACTGTAGTGAGCATCGACTGAAAGTTAAATTGAAGGATGTACAAATAGTGAAATAAAATAATAAAAACGGCTTGGACTAGATACCATCTTACGAATAACTGAATGCTAGTAAGTTAGGTATGTTTCGCGTGTGAGACAGCGTTAATGAAACATAATAAGGCTAAAGATATAAATTTGTTTCAGATCCCTTTCAAGAAGACAGAAGATGGATATGGAGTGTCCGTGTTAACGTTCACTCCATGGTCTGTTCTGATGTTTTTCATGCTGCTGTTCGTAATAGCGTCGATCGCTTTCTCCTTTATGGTCAGCGTGTTTTTTTCAAAAGGTAACGAATCGTTTATCTAGTAAGTATTCCAAAAATTGTTAAGGTGTTAAAAAATATTGATTAAATTCATTAGGTTACGAATGTATAATAACTACATTTATTAAAAATTGTAGCTGATTGTACAAAACAGCTTCAATATTTTGATGGTGTCCGAAACGTCAGTAAATAAATTGATTAAAATTAAAAGTGTCATTACGGAAAAAGTGTCCGAAATTATTGTGTCCGAAACATCAGCCAGCAGAGACGTTTGGTCTCGACAAATAGCATTTGCAGAATTGCAAGTGAAGATTTTGCCTAATTTTCCTTATTTGTGTACCTAAATATGTGTTGATGTGTTGCAAAACCTGTTTATCAGCAGGATCGGAAACGAGTAAATGAAATACTAGTAATAATAATAAAAAATATTTATTTTCAGAGATGGGTTTACAAAGTAGGAACTTATAACCTATTTCATCTTAAGTGTACCTATATACCTATATATAGTTAGGCTATTTTCGTATATAATTACCTACTTGTTATAAACCTTTCAGGGTCAAAGATTATGACTATGACCCGCTCTAACTAAGTTTGCAGTTAGACACGAGGGCTCAGTCCTCTGGCACAATATAGCGATTTAGTTACAGCAGTGAAACAGGAGAAAAAATATATATCCTTTACATATTGTTTATACTACTTCGAAATAAACCTTACTCCTAATTAATTACAAAGATATAAATACTAGAAAAATAAAAATCTATAGGTGTATAAATGAATATAGCCCAGAAAACTGTTATGCAACTTGTCGACTGACGAGTAATTACGTTGCCGACCTTGAATCAAAGACATCGTTGAATTCATACGGAACTCTACGCAAGTTTTTACTATACAATCTATTCTCGTCTTTATTTCACAGCGAACACCGCAGCTTCGTTCATGGGACTGGCATGGTTTTCCACATATTCGGTGTTTATGCTCACGCAAGTACTCTACGAAGATATTAGCCTGACCACGAAATTGGTGCTTAGTTTGATATCTAATACGGCAATGGGATATGCGTTTCAGATGATTATTATGTGCGAAGGAACGTCACGAGGTACCTAACCTACTAGTAACTCTTGAAAATTATTGATTGGAGTATGTTTCTAATAACAAATACTAACAAGGTATTAAGGTCGACATTATTCGTCTTTCATTCATCATTGTTTATCCTGTGGTTTCACTATGTTGTAGGTTTACAATGGAATGAGTTCTTTACTCCAATATCATACCACGATCAGTACCAACCAGGTCATGTGGCACTCATGCTGATACTTGATAGTATTCTATACATGTTGATCGCAATGTATGTCGAAAAGATACGGCCTGGATTGTATGGCGTGCCTTTACCTTGGTATTTTCCCTTCACAAAGAACTTTTGGCTACCACCGAACCGGAAAACGATTATGACAGGTAAATTATAATATAAGCTATAGGAAAGATATCATACAATAGCGTTGTAAGACGCCGCCTTAAATTTAAATTCGGCGACGTGATTTTTTTTATACGTATAAAAAATCGTACTCGTTTAAAAAATCACGTTTACAGAAGAATGAAATTTTGGTAAGATTAATCTTAGATTTTTTTTTCATGTTTAAATAATACGTATCTACCTGTCTACTTAGCTTCATGCATGTTTAAGGGTGGTGTTCTTCGAAGCATAATCGGACAATAAGCAGCTTCGCTGGTTAAATTTGACGCATGATGCGTGAAAACTACTGTCCGATTGTTATCCTTTCGAAAAGCATGTGTCCTTCGACATGTGCTTAGGCATGTGCATAAGAAAGACTTATTTCTTGCTTGATTAATGCAGATCTCTGTAAATCAGAATGAACAAGAGACAGTTTCGTTATCATTGAATGATTTACAGCTGCCTCCCAGAAAGACGCTGCAGACATAGAGTACAACGATGCATTGTTGAAGGTAGTGCATGACGAAGAACCGAAGAACGTGCCCATGGGTGTAAATATACAAGTGAGTCAATGTCCTGTTCGTCAAGGGTCATGGTTCAGAACGATAAATAGTTTGTGTTACCAACTACCATAAATTGAGTTGAATATAACTGTATCCTATAAATTAATTTCAATTTTGAATATTAATGTGTATAGTCTGTTAATAAATCCGGCACGAGCGTGTCGGACCACGCATAGATTTAACTGTTAGTCCATTTGTAAAATAAAATAAAAAAAATAAAAATTGTGAAGGGTTCCGTTGCATGACAAATAATAATTGCACAAATGCAATTTAATGAAATATTTTACCGAGAATTGACTAAGATTTTCATTTATTGTATTCATTGAAAGGCCCCTTTTTCATATTTTCGGAATTAAATTAATTGGGTTTCGTTATGCTATTTGGCGCCGGAACCCTAAAGAAATAAATATTACGCTTCAACTTAAGAATCTCCCTAATTTTTTCGTCAGTTACTTGTATATAAACTTGTTAGAAATGCTGACGTTTAAATTTTAGTAGATACCATCGTAAACTTTACGTAGAAGTAACCGAAACGGTCAAGGCCTCTTTGAATTATTGATCTACGTCTACTGAGTACTGGATACCTTTAAATTTGAACACCTTATTCATTAAATTTATAACTAATAAACTGCGTTTTTAGGGTTCCGTACCCGAAGGGTGAAAACGGAACCCTATTACTATGCCTCCGCTGTCCGTCCGTCCGTTCGTCCGTCTGTCACGTGGCTATATCTTATGAACCGTAAAAGTTGAAAAAAAAGAAAGAGTTGAAATTCAGATAATGTGTATTTCTCTTTCCGCTAGAGAGCAACAAATAATTAAAATAAAATAGATATCAAAATTAGAGGGGCTCCCATACAACAAACGTGATTTTTTTTTACTATTTTTGCTCTTAATTTGTCATGTTAGACATATAAAACTTTCTATAATTAAGTAACACTTCAACTGTAAATAATAACAAATATTAAAAATAAAATGAAATTGAAAATTTAAAGGGGTCTCCGAACAAGTGAAACCTTGATGTTCTTTGAAAAAATTGCCTTTGAGAAAATTGATTTTTACGGTACGGAACACGATACTGCTGCACATGCTCACCTTGACATTCAATATAATCATAATAAAATCGACGAAATTGACACTACAAAATTTTTAGGACTTTATATTGACAAACAAAAACTTAATTATTGGAAATCACACGTTGAACATTTATGTAAAAAAATTAATAGTCTCGTCTACATTTTATACAAATTATCCCATGTTGTTAACTTGGAAACGCTTCTCATAACGTATCACGGGTTGATTGCGTCAAATATTCGCTATGCCATAATGTTTTGGGGCAATTAGACGGACGTTGACAAAGTTTTCAAGTATCAGAAGCGCTGTGTACGAACTATGTTTTGTCTTAAGGTCTCTACCCATTACACCGTATCATACCATGACCGTGCTATGAACGTGTCAGGCAAAAAAGTATTTTTTGTATTGAAAAATATGGGACTATGCTCACTAGACCGTTCCGTCACCAACCAACAACGTCGCGTGTCATGCACGGAGCGGCAACTATTCTCGATGAGAATATTTTGCCGGTGCTGATACGCTCCGTGCATGACACGCGACGTTGCCAAACCGCTGTGCGCAGGCGGCGAGCCGGTGAGCAAACGGCTTCTCAAAATGTCATTGTGAATGTTTTTCAATATCATATAGAATTGGAATTGAGACATTCGGAAATACTGGAAAAACTGTTCTTCATCATCAAATTAATGCCTAAATAATGTCCAATATTCCCCTTTGGTTTTTTGTTTTTTTATAGAATCGTGAATCCATTAGCGTCGAGTTCTTGTTGTACGTTCTTCTTCATCCAATATTATGGCAATCATTGCCAACTGTCTAGCGGTTCTTCTAATAGCTATATAGACATAAAAGCACACGTGGACGTGTGCTTTTTTTTAGAGTTTTTACAGTCCTATATGCACATAAGAATGACGGATTCCGAATCAACTACGTTACACACGGACATCGTACGGGTTGTATGCTGTCATCATACGCTTTACAAACGGGTACAGAACGCCGTTGATCCGTACAGTGGGCAAGGTAGACCGTGTCGTATTATTTTCGTGTCTGACACGTTCATAGCACGGTCATGGTATGATACGGTGTAATGGGTAGAGACCTTTAAGGTAACAGACTCCTGTAAGCCTTACTTTGCTTTAAGTATATAATATTCTTACTCTACCTTCACTGTATATTTACGAAACGGCTATGTTTGTGAAAAATAACCCTGATATATATTATCAGCTTTCCGAAGCTGTTCCTCGAAATCGACGAGATCAGTACAAAGTCTGCATGCCAAACTCAAAGACTGCTTTGATGCGCAAGGGTATTTACTGCATGGCTCCTTCCATTTACAATAAACTGCCAAAATCACTTAGAGAACTATCAATACCACTGTTACAAAAAAAGTTAAAAATCACTTTAGAAGGTAAATGCTACTATACATTAAATGATTTCATGACGCACAGACATTTTTTAGATTTATGTAGATGACAAATTGTTAGTTTTTAATTTTTTGTAACCTCAATTTTAATTTAATATTCAGTTTTCTTATCAACCAAGTATTCGTTTTCAATTTGATTTATTAGCTATATATTTAATTAAGTGACATTGTACCCAGATTTTACACGCATTGTAGAAATACATTGTGCCTTATTTAAACATACTCCACCTATGTACCTTATTTACATGTATTTCATGAAATAAATTTTACATTACTTTACTTTAGCCCTAAGCTAAGCAAAACTTGTTATGGGTAGATACTCTAGATAACTGATATATGTACATAATACAACACATAGATAAAGCGAATAATTAAAAGCTGCTTACGCTATTTATAGGAGACTATAGCCCCTACCCGCGGCCTCGCTCACGTGGTACTTTGATAAAAGGCAACTATCTACTCAGGGATAGGTAGGTACTATTCGTAAAATATTTTTTAATCGGACCTGTAGTTCAGACATACAAACTATAACCTCTCTATAATACTAGTATAGATATTGCTTGGTCGTTGTTATTGATTTGACTCATGGAATGTTAGGTCAATCGGGCCTGAAAGCCATTAGACATGTGTTGAAATACCATGTCATCAAAAGTACCTTAACTGGTATTATCCAGTCATGTATTTCATTACGGTTTTAAAACTAGCATTATTTATTTCAGAATTTGACGAAAGTGTACAAAGGACGAAAGAAGGCCGTGGATGGATTAAACCTTAGAATGTATGAGAATGAGATTACAGTGTTATTAGGTCACAACGGGGCTGGGAAAACGACCACTATATCCATGCTCACAGGTAATTTTCCTTTCGCTACTAATTTGAATTGAGCAAAGTCAAAGTCAAAAACTTTTTTTCCATAAATACAATAAATGTACACATAGAAAAGTTCAAATTCTTAATAATTAAACACTGACACAGAAATAAAGTTATATTTTTGATTTCAGTCGCTTCGGTATGTAGACTAGCCTGTTAGTTAGTTGTTATTTTCCGAGCTTTTGCTTACGTCTTGCTGTCATCACAATATCACAAAAATATTATAAATGCGTAACTTTGGATGTATGGATGTTTGTTATTTCTTCACGCCAAAACTACTGAACGGATCGGACTGTTTATTATCAATTCCCATGGGAATTGATAATTGTTTACTTCGCACCCGTTGTTTCTAAGGAAACGTTCAAAGGCTCTATGCCTTTGAACGTTTCCTTAGAAACAACGGGTGCGAAGTAGCGGGCAGAAACTAGTTATGGTATAATCCTACCAAAGCCTCTGCTTACTGAGTGATATTTACTTCTTAGTCTTTTGCACTAGAGTAGAGGTTGCTGTTAGTTAGTGGAGCAAACCGTTTTACTAGTTAGCTCGAGCAGTCGGTCAAGGAAAACATCATAAAGGAATCTCACTTGTTTTATGAGGGCGCAGTGCGCGCCATTTTGTGAAAAGGATAGGCCTAGGATTTCGCGTTTGAAGAACCAGGACAGAGCATACTATTTTAGAACGGGCGTAAGCGAAAAATCAAGTGTTTACTTATTTACCAGAAAACTACACAATTTATGAAGAAACTGGTTCAAGGAACAAAACACCTACTAATCAAAACATAAGTAATTTCAATAGACCGCAGGCTTCCTGAGATCTCTACCGAATGATGTGAGAAACAGTGCACTTTCATGATTATTTTTTATCGTAAATTTATTTCTCAATCGCGTTTTCACATTCAAGGAACCAATGAAAGAATGTTATTTTTTGTCATTTCAGTTTTTTATAACGGGGATCTCGTGAGTACTGAGATCTAGGCCTAGTTTGACACCCAAACCCGTCAGGATCACCTCTTAAATCCAGCACGAAGTACTTGCACTTAATAATTGTAGGTTTACAAAACAAATTATAATGCCCAAAACAGAAGTTACCGAATCATAAATTTATATTTATGGTATCTTCTGCACGCGTTTTCCGCGTTGAAAAGTAGCGTGGGCTATTCCAGGTCTAGAACTACTTCTATGCAAAATTTTAGGTCTATCTTTTCTGTAGTTGTGACGACAAGAAGAAACAATCATCCATCCATCCAAACTTACTCATTTATAATACAATATTTATTGCCCGCGGCTTCGCACGCGTTGTTTTTATGGAAAAGTTTAAAGATCTATCCCATGGGAGCGCGTACATAATTTTCTGCCTTAATTTGTATGTAGATACTTCATTGAAATTGACCTCTTAGTAGAAATTACTTAAGTTGTAGTTCAGCGTCTCAGCCTGAGTTCTAGAGGTAGTAATGTGTGTAGAAACGTCACAGTTTCATGACATCTGTATTATTTGTATCTTGTATTTGTCAACCGTTGCCGTAGATTATGTTTCTTTAAGGTTATATTTTTGAATGTTTCGTGTCTTACGTATGTGTTATCTTTCGTGACGTCACCAAACGGCTCTGTTTCCGACAGAGCCGTGTGGTGACTAGCGTTAGTTGTAATGTCTTTACAACTAGCTCATGCTGAGACAGAGACCGCTGTATGACTCAATGCAAAACTAGTACCTAAGCTTTGTCTTTATTTTATTTTTTAATCATATTTGTTTTTGTTAATTGAGTTACAAATATAATATTCTCATTAATTCTCTTTCTCATTCTCGTTTTATGGGATAAAAAGTAACATGTTTGATTCCAGCTACATATATGCAATAAATTTCAGCCCTATCGGTTCAGTCGTTCTGGCGTGAAGATGTAATAAACATCCGTCCAAACCTTCGCTTTTGTAATATTAATGTGAAGTGATGTGATGTGATTCCAGGGATGGTACCACCATCTTCAGGAACCGCTACAATAAACGGCTACAATATAGTAACTGAAACGGAACTGGCTCGGAAATCGCTCGGCATATGTCCGCAACACAACGTACTGTTTCCGGATCTCACTGTGGCTGAACATATCATATTCTATTCGCGGCTAAAAGGAGTACCGAGGAAGAAAATTGCTGAGGAAGTGAACCATTTTGTAAAGCTATTGGAGTTAGAGGAAAAGGTAAGATGAATTATTCATAGGTAAAGTATTGATTGCAATCACCAACAAAAATCAATGAACAGATGTTTAAATTGATTTTGTATCATTAAAATTCGAGTCTAATGAGTTTGTTGCTGACGCGTGACGTACAATTATTTCAGGAAATTGCGACGGAACAAACTCTAAGTCAATAAAAACACAACCATACCTCACTATGTCTTTATGGAACGTTTTCACATTTTAGAATGGAACCCTAAAAATCTAATACTAAATTAAGTCATTGTGACAAGTTAAATATTAGCTGTTACATACCAGAGATGATTCATCATCGCATAAATAATTCCATGTTTTTACTAGATATCATTCTATATTTTGTCTGCGAGATTATTTCTTCGCTTCTACAACAAAACTCCTAGTGAGTTGCAAAAATTATCAGTAAATAAATTCAAACAAATTGTTAAAACCTTCTTGTGTAAAAAAGCCTAGTATAAAATATCACCCCTTACTATATAACATAATCCCGTCTCAAGATTTTTATCCTCTAGATTATCATCTAGAGCATAAAAAAGCTTGAGACGGGATTTCCAACTCGAAAAATAACAACTAAGTAACAGGCTAAAGGTTTCTTCGTCGCTTCTTTACTTTAGTCTACATACCGAAGCGACTGAAATAAAAAATATCACTTTATTTCCGTGTCAGTGTTTAATTATTAAGAATTAGACCTTTTCTAAGTGTACGTTTATTGTATTTATGGAAATAAAGAGTTTTTGACTTTGAATTTGATTTAGAAAATACCAATAATGTTTATTTGTCCTATTTGTGTGATAGGTACATGATTTGTAATTAATATTAGCAGTATTCTTTACTGAGAATAATCTAATCGTTGTCCGATTTTAACATTATCTTAGACTAGCTGCTGCCCGCGGCTTCGCACGCGCTTTTTAAGTAGCCTATGTCCGTCTCCGGGATACCATTGACCTCCCTGCCAAATTTTATTAAGATCCGATTAGCCGTTTAAACGTAAAAAGATAACGACAGACAGAGTTACTTTCAAATTTATATTAATATAAGTATGGATTGTGACAGCTATAGACAGTAGGATCGTTATGCCGACAATGAACTTTGCTGAGAGTTTACGTAGATCAAAGAGTGTTTGTAAGGTAAAATCAACAACAGAAGCTGGGCTGAGCATGCGATGCGCTCGTTGACCTTCTGTATTCTTTATTAGTTTCTGCCCGCGGCTTAGGACGTGTTGTTTCTATATTGTTGATTAAAGGTTATTTTCTGACCCATGAGAACTTAGAGGATTTAGGTGGGATAAAAAAGCTTTTCGTAACTCTCGATAATTTGTCAATACCATATGATTTTGTGAACCTAACTATAGGTCTTTAACTTCTTTGTTACAGAGGAACGTTCTATCAGCAAAACTGTCAGGCGGTCAGAAACGTCGGCTGTCGGTCGGCGCGGCGATGTGCGGCTCGTCGCGCGTGGTTCTACTAGACGAGCCCACGTCGGGACTCGACCCCGCGGCGAGGCGAGCGCTCTGGGACTTGCTGCAGAAGGAAAAGAAAGGTATAGTAACTAATACGAGTAAGTTTCTATCAGCAAAACTGTCTGGCGGTCAGAAACATTGCCTGTCGGTTGGCGCGGCGATGTATGGCTCCTCGTGCGTGTTTCCTGCAGAAGGACAAGGTACAATTACACCAAGGTGACAACCTGCATATTAAAGACCGTCACACAGTTTTAACATGCCAGCAATCAAGAGCAACTTAGATTTTTTCAGTCTTAAAATTGTAACATAGGGCTCTGGCGTAGTTACGAGAATCAGTAGCTCATTTATGTTCAATTTCTTCTGATTCCTTTGATGCAGAATGAAATGGAACCCCCGAACACCCCAATATATTTGATCCTCTTAGAATGTTACTCCCTGTGTAGCGTACGTACGTGTAGGTGGTACGGTATCATAAGTCTAGATATGTTTCCTAGATATGTTGTAGATATGTTGTTTAGTTGCCAACTAAGTTAGTTCCGAATAGAAAACTAAACGCAAATTGTTCTCACAGGTCGCACAATGATTCTAACAACCCATTTCATGGACGAGGCAGACATCCTGGGCGATAGAATAGCCATCATGTCAGGGGGTAAATTGCAGTGCGTCGGGACTCCATACTTCCTCAAGAAACATTACGGGATGGGATACAAACTCACTATTGTGAAGGAGGAAGAGTGCAATGTGGAAGCCGTTACTAACTTTTTCAAAACTTATGTGGCGGATCTGAAGGAAAACTCCAACATAGGTGAGAACAAATAATCCATAACTAAACTAATTAATATAAGGTAATCTAAGCCGTCACCAGAAGGCAGAGTGCCCAGAATGCTGGCAGCATTGCCACGTTGAATGGCAATGCTAATTCGTTGACCGAAATAGAAGCCAACATTCCGATCACCTGTCGACTCTACAAGAAGTTTGGTAATATCTCTGCCTTCTGGTGACGGCTTAGATTTTTAAGAAATAGATATTAAGTGTATATACTAGTTGTAATTGTTTTATTCTGTCTATATCTATGTGCTAAATAAAAATATAGGTAATCTTATATTGGTCGTATTTCCATGTTCATATTATAAATGTGTGAAATAACTGCCGCTCTGTCTGTTTGTGACCTTTTTACTTCTTAAAGGCTGAACGGATCTTAATGAACTGTGACAGAGAGTTTGATAGTGTCCCGATTTTTCCAGGGTAAAATAAGCGTAAAATATGTCCTTATTTTTATCCCAGAAAAATGTGTGTGATGCTGCGGGAGAAAGCTAGTTATATTATAAATGCGTGTGATGCTGCAGGAGATAAGCTAGTTATATTATAAATGCGTGTGATGCTGCGGGAGAAAACTAGTTATATTATAAATGCTAAAGCAAGTCTGTCTATCTGTTACTTTTTTACGCCTGAACGGCTGAACGGATCGAACGCGCTGAACTTTTATTGAGAGGAATCCCGGTGAAAGTCATAGGCTACTTTTAATCTTGAAAAACGAGTGCGAAACTGCTGACAGCAAGTCTTAATATATCGGTAGATTTTTTAAATACTAAATACTAAAACTACCAGGCGGATTGAAATAAAAGATCATGTCTGAAGTTACGAGCAGAAGCTAATTGTTTTATACCTCCTATGCTCATATTCGCGAGGAAAAACGAAGATGGCGAGGACATAAAGTCATGTGCGTCATCCAGCCAACAACAATTAATTAGCACTATTACCGACGTTATTACATAATTGCCACCGTTAATTAGTTAGGTCATTGACGCAACTAACCCATAATAATATTATAAATTCGAAAGTAACTCTGTCTGTCTGTTATCTTCTCACGCCTAAATGGCTGAACGGGTCTTAATTAAATTGGTATCCCGTACATAGGCTACTAAAAAAGCGCTTGCGAACCCGCGGGCAACAGCTAGTATTATAAATTCGAAAGTAACTCTGTATGTCTGTCTGTCTGTTACCTTTTCATGCCTAAATGGCTGAACGGAATCTAATGAAATTTGGCGGGGAAGTAAATTGTATCCCGGGGCCGTCCGTACATAGGCTACTTAAAAAGCGCTTGCGAAGCCCCTGCAGCAGCTAGTTACTTATACAATACATACTTATCAGCACACATACCACTGCTGAACATGCCTTCCCTAAACCAGGGGAATTTTCCCATAATTACCACGCTTGACAGCGGTATTGGTAATCGCAGTGAAGGTGTTAGAAATACAAGTAAAATTACCTTTCAGGTTCGGAACTAACGTACATTCTACCTAATGACCATGTTAGTAAATTTCCGGAAATGTTAAAGAAATTTGAAGAAAACAAGGAATGTTTACGTGTTTCCAGCTACGGACTTTCGATCACGAGCCTCGAAGAAGTATTTATGAAGTAAGTTGTACAAAACATCTGTAAGCTTAATCACATCACATCACACTATCACACTTAGATTTTATATGCGAAAGTTTGGATGTTTATACACTGGCCAAACTCGATGTAGAATGTTTGTTAACAAACCGCCCATACTTAACCTAACATTCACTCTGTTGCCGCGTCTTTTTATACGCAATTGATTTGAGATCCTTCCTTCAATAAATATTGCTTACAATTATATCTGAAGCTTGACGTCAAGCAAGTGAATTTTTAGTTATTTGTGTCGTGGTTTGTTTACTAACATTCTACATCGAGTTTGATTAGTATATAGATGTTTGACATGTATTCGATCCGTTAATTCATCGTAGTTTTGGCTTCAAGAGGTAACCACACATTGTTTGTTACCAAGCCAAAAGTACTGAATGGATCGGGCTAAAACTTTGCAGAGTTAAATCTAGACCTGGAATAACACATAGGCTCCCACGGGATAGAAGTAACCTTTCAACGTTTGTAAATGATTATGAAATGTCTGATGTGCTTGTTTATTGAAAATAATTTTTGATATTCAAACTGTATGTTATTTTATAGGGCCGGTGCAGAGGACAACACAGAAAGAGTAATGTCGGTAAAAGAGAACAACTATACTGTTGGACCTTACAAAGATTCGACAATCGTCCCCTTGGAAGGACATTCACAGTATTCTGGTACGTAACACTGCATATTCGATCATGTATTCCGCGCGGTCCCCCATAGATTCACAATGCGCACCCTGGAACCTGCTGAATCAAAAGATAGACCATTTGACATATTGGTCTACGATTTCAACTGGTGTCACTTCAAAAAGCAAGCCTAGCAAAATTGCAAAATCAAACTTCCAAGACACCAAAAGAACGGGATTTCAGTAGTCAAACAATTTCGTAGACAATTTCGGGTGTCATTTTTGTATGGTTCTAGTTATCTACGGGGGAGGCAGCGGATACTTGCTCGATGCACTGCATGCATGTTTTGTTAATTTTTAACCGACTTCAAAAAAGAGGAGGTTCTATGTTCGGCTGTATGTATGTTTTTTTAACCTTTTTGTGTGTATGTTCGTCGATTGCTCCTACAATTATTAACCGATTAAAACTTAAAAAACAGTAATTAAGTAATTTGCATACGGTTTTTAGTTATTTCAAAACAATTAAATTATTTTATCTCGTAACTATTACTATATTTCACCATTTGATTTCAGAAACAGAAAACGTAGAGAAAGTTCGAGGACTAAAACTGCTAAAAAACCACATAAAGGCAATGTTCCTAAAGCTAGTGTACAATACTATGAGAAATAAGTTCACTACAATTATACAATTCGTCACCCCGATAATCAACATTACCATATCTGTGATAATATCGAGATCTTGGAAATTCATATCGGAACTTCCCCCCCTAGACTTATCCTTAGAAAGTGGGTTTTCTAAGACTCAAACTATTTTATCTCAAAGTCCCAGTTCCACTGGTGACAGCTTAGAGGCCATGGTAGCTTATAAAAATTATTTCAAAACGTCGGATCGCCCTGGAATGACGCTAACTGATATTGGAACTATGGATGTAGGAAAATTCTATCTGAAACTGGTATGTCTCTGAAATCATAATCTCAGTTTTACTTTCCTCGGAATACGGTATCATTTTGAACGTTTTTCAGAGTAATGTTGAGCTACCTCGAATGCGATATGAAACATTAGTTGGAGCAACATTTGGCACAAAAAATGTAACAGCGTGGTTCAGTAACTATGGTTACCACGATTCTGCTATCTCGCTCGCACTCGCAAATGACGCTATACTACGCGCTCGTTCTCCTAATAGCACATTGACAATTGTAAACCATCCTCTACCCTACTCTATTGAGAACTTGGTAAGATATAAGTACGAAAGGTAAAAATAAATAATGCTGGACAATCCACACAACATCTAACCCCAAAGGGATAGTATTATATAATCAGTGCCCAAAGTAAGCAGAGATGGTGTTATGGGTACTAGATAGGTGCTCGACAAAGGTGTTAACACAATTTATTTTAATTTTAATCAATATGTATTTTGTATTTTTTTTTGTTCAAAGGTAAAAGTTATGGCATCCGGCAGCAGTATGGGTTTTCAGTTTGCGTTTAATATCGGATTTTGTATGGCATTTGTCACAGCGTTTCTGGTTCTATTCGTTATCAAGGTAAGAACTAAATAAAAGTACCGATATGGATGTGAGATATATTTTTTTAACTCATCTGATATGTGTAACTGATTGTTTTTTTGTCAATAATAAATATTTTTCTACCAGGAACGCATAAGCGGTGCGAAGCTTTTACAGCGAGTATCTGGCGTCCGTCCTGCCGTTATGTGGGTAACTGCATTCCTTTGGGACTGGATGTGGCTGTTCTTGATCTATCTGTGCATTATAATAACGCTGGCCTGCTACCAAGAGAGCTCTTTGTCTACACCGGAAGAATTAAGTATGATATTTGATAACTTCTACTTAAGTCTTCAGCTGAACATTAACTTATAACAAGGCCAACCGAGCCCAGTCTTCAGAACTTCATATCTCAAACAACAGCTACTGTACAAAGCAAACATCATCGTCATCTCTGCGAAAGACGAAATACGTGCGTCGACTGTTGGACATAGGCCTTCCCTAAAGGTCGCCATCATAACGCAGAACCGCTGCGATGGCCGATGACCTGGCAAACATACATCAAACATTTTAGTACCGCACAAAACTCACATGTTTCCCGGTAATTTGATCACAACCCCTAACAAATATCCTAATGGCTCTTCGTCCATTTTTTTTTCGTTTATATGATCGCTGGTGTCAAAGTTTATAATGTGTTTTTTTCTTTTGTAGGCAGAATACTTCTAGTTCTGGCGGTATTCTCACTAGCGATCATACCGATACATTACCTCGCGTCCTTCTGCTTTGAGGCATCGGCTACGGGGTTCTCAAAAATGTGCTTCATAAACATATTTACTGGTAAGGATAAGTATAGTTACCTAGAATTCTTTAACGAAATAATGTATGTTAGTTATAATTTTTCAAGATTTAACTATAAGACTGAATGTAATTCCACCACATTGAGTAATAGTTTATTGATCACAACTACAAGCACACACGCACAACAACCAAATTAAAAAAAAATTGTAAACATTTTTTAAATTTAATTATTGTTTACTAGTAAGACTAACCTAATTTTAGCCAATATACAGGGTGTTCGGCGGGAAGTATGCCATATGGTAACTGGCGGCGGTAGGTGGAACCAAGTTTAAATATACATATTATATGTAAATATAAGTGAATAGCCTTTCTTTAGTTTTTCTTAAGATTTTTAAATAGTGATGCAGTTGAGTGTTAGGCAGGCCACCATACTCTTGCACTTGGTTTTACCTACCTTAGTTTTATTTTTAATTTTTACTTTTCTGCACTTTGTATGCCCGTAGTGGCTTTATTTACCTAGATCTCACGTAAATATTGATTTTAATTGTATGTACTAACATCACAGATGTAATAAAAAATTGTAAGCTATGTTATTTCGTACAAAAAATTTTAAAAAACTTAAGAGTTCAAATTTCGGAAAAATCAAACAACCTTAAAAAAATCCTAAAAATAGTCGAGGGGCTTTTCAGGGCTAAAAAAGCCGCAACACTATTGCATTTACCTACGCCGAACACCCTGTACCTATACATCATTGATTTTAGCTAATCGTTTTTTTCTTTAGGCAGCAAAATGTTTTATAAATAAATAAATAAATAAATAAATAATGCTGGACAATCCACACAGCATCATCTAGCCCCAAAGTAAGCAGAGCTTGTGTTATGGGTACTAGATGACTGATAAACTTAATACAATACATAACATAGATAGATATTTTTTATTATATATAGAAAATACCCAGAACACCCGAAACAAATATTTGCAGATCGTACAAACATTTGTCCCAAGGCGGGAATCGAACCCGCAACCTTCTGCGTCGCAGGCGGACCTTCGTCCGCCGCGCCACATCGGTCGTCAAATCATCATTTATATATGTTTATCATTGAATAATGTCCAATCGACGGAGGTTTTTTCTTTTAATTTATTTAATTTTACGTTTAATTGATTTGGAGTACAATTCGCTAAAGTTCATACTATTGAAATTCGTTTGTTTCGCAGGTTGCATGCCGTTTCTTATAACCGAAGTGTTGCGTCTGCCAGAAGTAGGCAGCCCGTATCATGCGCACATATTCGATTGGATATTCTCATCGCTTCCTATCTACTGCATTAGCAGAAGTTTTAGGTGAATAATACCCGTACTATTGGCTTGACATGAATAGACTTGGCAAAATAAATATTTTCAAAATTCACATTCTAGATTATGCCTATGAAGTCGTTTACCCTTCCATTACAGACCGGGTACCCAATTTTGTGTTCGTAGATTTTATTCACATTGCACTGGTTAAGTTCCTGAAAGAAATAAATCCTTGCTATTCACGACGGTACATTTAATTATACTCCGTCCACGCATTTATTTTCAGTAACTGAATGATAGAATGCAATATTTCATAGACACGTAATCTGTCAGCTCGATAAATATAGAAGATCTCGTTAGTCCCCGATATTTTTGGATTCTACAGATTCGCATCACTGTTGTTAAAAAGAAACAGTCTATGATATATTGCAGTCTTTCATCCAGTCAAAGAAAATAAATGCGAGGACGGGGTATAATATCAATAAATTATGATAATCTCAACCCAAAAAGTACTATCCAAAACACAATTGGTCACAAAAAATGTGTTTTTTTTTTTCAGGGATATGAGCGTATCATCATTCTCCTTACTGGCATGCGACAGTTTATGTGATCAATTAAGTGTAAAGAACTGTACACGGCAAACTATCTGCGAGAACCTGAACATCACCGTGTGTTGTAGTAAGTGAGTCTTATCAGTGAGTGTTTTCTGTAATAGTCAAATGTAGAGTCGTTAATAATTTGATAGAATATGAAAATAGCCAGTAAACGAATAGTTGCGCTTTTATGCTAATGGAATTGGCTGGTTGATTGTTTCTATTTTATCGCACGTGCTAGCTATATTTACACATAAGTTACCATAAAATTATGTGACACATAGAATATCCTTTTTCATGTAATAGCTTTGTACAAAATTCCAAAGAAACTTTGATAATAGTAACCTGAGCTTAGTCAGGGAAAAAAAAATGAAGCGTATGTGAAGTTAGCTGAAAACTGCGGCAACATTATCTTTGTCCTCGTTTCGTCTTTTAGAAACACTCTATGTTTCTTTAGCTAAATAAATAATATCTACTTGACATTTTTACACAGCCTCGTCAGGCCTCAAAGTAAACAAAGCTTGTACATGGCTGATGGATCCATAAAGTAAAGTAAAATTTATTGCATCAAATACATGTAAATATAAGAAACATAGGTGGTGTACGAGCAGTTTAAATAAGACACAATGTATTTCTACCGTGTCGGCGTGCAAAATCTGGGTACAATGTCTTGACTTATGTATGACTTAATTAAATGTATAGCTAATAAATCAAATTGAAAACGAGATGGCTCTAATCACTCTCCTACAAATAGAGGATCTATTAACCACTTTAGGTAATTTAAATAAATCTTAATACACACACAAACAAAGTGGTAGCTCCTGTTGCCTGGAATCTTAAGAGACCAGTGTCCTTGGGAGCGCCAAGCTCACTAACACACACACGCGCGCATCCTGGTAGCTCCTGTTGCCTGGACTCGTGTCCTCAGGAGCACCTAGTGCACAGGCGCCACACACACTCACACCCCCAACACGCACGTACACACTTTATATAAAAATTTCACTTCATTAAAAAAGTTTCACTTATCATTAAAAAGCTTATTACTTGTATATTATATACTTATGTACCTTCACTCTGTTGGAACTCATGTAACTCTAATCCCGAAGGTGGGCGTTGCGATCTGCGACACAGTATTTTACTTTTGCAGGTAGCATCGCTGCCTGTTTTTTTTGTTTGCTCGTCAATATGTTCCTAAAAAGACTTTTTATCTCTTATCTAAAAACTGTTTGTCCGTCAAGAAATCATTTAATGCTACTATGCATTAAATGATTTCATGCAAGCGGTCTTTGAGTTTGGCATGCAAACTTTGTAATGATCTCGTCGATTTCTAGGAACAGCTTCGGATAGCTGACAATATAAATCAGGGTTGTTTTTCACAAACAACAGTTTCGTAAATATACAGCGCGGAACATAGCTGGTATACAGCGATTCTGATACTTGAAAATTTGTCAACGTCAGTTGAATTGCCCCAAAATATTATGGCATAGCGAATGTTTGACGCAATCAACCCATGGTACGAGAAGCTTTTTTAAGTTAACTTCATTGGATTAATTTGTATAAAATGTAAACGAGACTTTATTTTCTTACATAAATGTTTAATGTGTGGTTTCCAATATTTGTTTATTCCATAATAACAAAATAAATTGTGTTTGGAAACTTTAATTAAATTAAACTTACAAAATTATCATTTTAAGGATTATTTATGGGGTATTTATCGCGTACCATTTGTTTTATTTTCCCCTACGTTTCCACCGCGTTGCAGCGATCGTGGTTACGGGGTGACTGGATGTTCTCGGAGTTACAGCCAACAATTGACGGCAGTATCCACGACTACCCTCAATTCGTCTTCAGAATCAGGAATGTGTCGTAATGTGAACTCCACTCTGCACTGACTAAATACCTGATAAATAATCTTTAATATGTTAACAGATCGCAAAGGTTCATAAAGTTTTATCATTTTAAATTAACTTGTCATACAAACATTTGTCCCGCGGCTAACTTCATATCGGCCTTCATTCAGTAATCAAAGTTATACGTTAATCTGATCGACATAAGAAGCTAACTTCTCTAAATTTGTTTCAGTGGAAGGAGACCCGTTCTTACGATGGGATGAACCAGGCATAGGCAGATATTTGTTCACGATGACATTGGTTGGAGTCGTAACTTTCGCTTTTCTGCTCATCAAAGAGTACGAGCTGTTGAATAAGGTTTGTTGACATCGTCATCTACCCTCCTATTGCCATAGCTTGAAGTTTGTCGCTTTAAGGGTCTCCCAGACATACGCGGCCTAACCTCTATTATACAAGAAAGGTGGTCAGTAAGTGGCGGCTACTACAATTGGACAAATATTTCTACTAATCGCCACCTCAGGCTGCGTCTGTCTGACAAACCCCTAATTCGGTCGGTTATTTAACCATATGATATGTTGTACAATAGCTAGCTATGATGTGTTAGGATGGATTTTATCGTCATACACAAAACGTAGAGTGAGAGCGAAGATATTGTCCTTAGCAATCTATTTATATCAATGGCTGGTTGGTTATGTTATATAGCCGCAGTTGTTGAATTTCATTCCTTATTTTTCAAGTATTTTGTTCGTATACTTATTACAACTAGGCTCTACCCGCCACTTCGCACGCGTTGCTTCTATGTAAACTTTTATAGGCTATTTCTATACCATCAGAACTAGTGCAGAGACTTATTTCATGTTGTTAAAATTGGTACCCACTTATTTTTAGCTTAGTAAGATATGTATAATAACTCCTACTTTTTTGTTAAAAAACCAACTGAAATTAATAATGTTTTTATTTATTTATTTATTATTAATTTATGGGATAAAAAGTCTCGTTGTCTAGTTTATTCCGGGCCGTTCAATGGTTTTGGCGTGAAGAGGTAACGAACATTTATCCAAACTTTCGCAATAATAATATTAGTGTGACTTATTTTCAGGTGTTTTACAAATCTAGCTCGCGACCGATTCCCAAACCGCTTGAAAACGAAGACAGCGATGTTCAAGAAGAACGTAAACGACTTAAAGCAATGACAAGAACCGAGTTAAGGCAACGCAGTCTCGTCACCAGGGACTTGTCCAAATTCTATGGATCATTTCTCGCTGTGAATCGGCTTACGTTCGGTAATTGATTCTATACAAAACTTTACACCAAAGTCACCCACATAGCTTCAAGCAAGCTGAAGTGACAATGGACCGGCCATATCTCGCGAAGAACCGACAACCGTCGGTCGGGGTAAACGTGTTCTTGAGTCTCAACTCAAGAGCACGTTTACCCCAACGGTCCAACCGCGACTCGGGAAACGTATTTTAGGACGCCCTCCGGGCAGGTAGGATGACGATTTGTTAAAGGCTGCAGGCAGATGCTGGATGCGGCAAGCTGAAGACGGTGGCGGCGCTATGATGTTCATGTCAGAGTAGCATAGACTGATGGTGATACCTTTAAAGCTTAAGAGAGGGCAATCCGCGCCATTTTGTGAAAAGGATAGGCATAGGATTTCGCGTTCGTAGGAGCGGGGCAGAGCATAAGTTTTGGAGCGGCGAGGCGTAAGCGCAAATAATAAGTTTTTGCTTATTAACAAGAAACTGGTTCAAGGAACCAATTAATTGGTAATAACCTACTAATCATTCATTAGACCGCAGGGTTCCTGAGATCTCGACCAAATTATGTGCGAAACAGTGCACTTTCATAATTTTTTTTTATCGTAATCCTTTTTTGCAATCGTGTTTTCACATTCAAGGAACCAAATAGTTTTATTTGAATTTTATGTAATTTGAGTTTTTTACCACGAGGATCCCGTGAGGACTGAGATCTCGGCCAAGTTTGACGTCCATTAAAAAAATAATAATAATAATAATGCTCGACAATCCACACAGCATCATCTAGCCCCAAGCTAAGCAGAGCTTGTGTTATGGGTACTAGATGACTGATAAACTTAATACAATACATAACATAGATATATTTTTTTTATTATATATAGAAAATACCCAGAACACCCGAAACAAATATTTGCAGATCGTACAAACATTTGTCCCAAGGCGGGAATCGAACCCGCAACCTTCCGTCCATTGATACCATAACATAAAATTATAACTATGCTTAAGAAATGCGTGACAACGTGCAATTCGTTATATTCCCAAATAATTAGGCCACACAGATATTTATATTCGGTAATGTATATAATGTACCAAACTTTTTATTCGTGCTCCCAATTAATTAACTCCGCATACGCAAAAAGAGGGTATTCTGTGTGTACCATCGAAGCCTTTTGATTTAGGTATTTTTATTTTGTAAAACAGGTGGTTTTGGTAACGTGACACGTTTTCCAACGCTAGAAAATAACTTAATTACATATGAAATACTTTATTTTTTTACGTTTATTGCAGGCGTAGAACGAGGCGAATGTTTCGGCCTACTCGGCATCAATGGCGCGGGTAAAACGACCACGTTCAAAATGCTGACGGGCGATTCGCGCATCAGCGGGGGCGACGCATTTGTGCACGGTTTGTCGCTCAAGACTCAGATCCAAGACGTCTACCGACATATTGGTGAGTGCAAATCATCTGTAAGATTGAGGGTTCAGAATGGAACCAAAAAGAAAACTTTATTTTTAAATGACCTCGAAAAAAGGAGGAGGTTCTATGTTCGGCTGTATGTATGTTTTTTTTATGTATGTTCGTCGATTTCTCCGTTAATTATGAAAATTCTTTCGTTATTGTATAGAGAAATTTTATTCTCGAGGGATTAGTATTCATCCCGCAAAACTTAAAATCAGTGTAAAATAAGGGATTCGAAGTAGGTTTATATTCTTTTCAAAACCATTAAATTATTAGCCTCATAATTCAAGCGTAATCTAGGTATGTAAACTTTTCTCAAATGGTTACTAAATGTAGACACCGTTTTTTCGATGGCACCATTAATAAACCTGCCGAAACCAGTAACAGCCTAGAGAAGGCCTCTTAAGCTAGCTAGAATAGACAAAATGTCCTACAACGCGCAAACTATTAAAGTTGAAGGAATAGTTTAAAATATATTACGCATTCGATGACGTTTCGATTTAATTTTTGTTTATTCTACGCTAGACACAGATTTTATAATACTATCCCTAGGCAAATGGACCTCTAGGATCATCGTGCTAGGCACACAAATATACTGATTATGTGTAGCTAAGACTGCGCTGTAAAAAGTATGTGAAGTCTCGTCACTTGTAAAAGATTACAAAGATCCCTAGAGAGTAAAATTAACTTACACATCATAAATAAGTAATTAACATTAAAGAATTACAGAAACAACAACTGTAAGGTTTTTGTTATTATAGTAGGTAAGCCCTCGCGCTCGGGGTAATATTAATTTAAATAACATCCCAAAAAATGTCTACTTCCACGGGACTTGAACCCGCAACCTTCCCTCAGTACGGGGATGCGATAACCAATTGCGCCACGAGGTCAGGAGGGAATGGACGTTTGTTGGATGGATGTTTGTTGATTGATTATCAACAACTTTATTTACAACATTTGTTTTCTACAGGCTACTGCCCGCAGTTCGACGCTCTATTCGATAATCTAACAGCTCGTGAAACACTTCGGATATACTGCTTGTTGCGGGGCATTCCTAGCCGAATAGGCGCTGCCAGCTCAATGCAACTGGCTAACGAGCTAGGATTCACAAGACATTTCGATAAAAAGGTATAACTACTATTATCGTCTTAACCCACAACTTTAGAAACAGAATTAATTAATAATTAATCTGTCTATCGTATATGGTTTACTATGCCAGCGAAGACAAATCAGTTCAAAGTTAATATTAGGTCCTTACATATGAAATTGGCGTTTTGTATGGGAGGAACAAAAAGTCGAATATTTTTTAATATAATATATTTAATTAATCAAAGTATGAACCATTATTTTCTATGCCCTTTTGCCATCTTATAGGTAGTTCATTGATCCCTTTACTAAAAAAACCAGTCGGACGGGAATCAATAAAATCTTTGAAGGCGATTTGGACTGCCCCATCGGAGTTGAATTTTTTCCCTTGCAAGAAGTTATCCAAATTTCGAAAAAAATGGTAATCTGTTGGAGCAAGGTCCGGGGAGTACGGAGGATGTCTTAGACTTTCCAATTGAAGCTCTTCTAATTTAGTAGCCGTCTGTTGCGCAGTGTGTGGTCTAGCGTTGTCGTGAAGCAGCAGTGGCGTGGAGCGATTGACCAGCCTAGGTTGTTTAGCCGCTAGCTTTTCCATCATGGTTTGCAATTGCTGACAATAGACATCAGCCGTAATAGTCTGGCCAGATTTGAGAAAACTGTAATGAACAATACCGGCACTAGTCCACCAAACGCTTACAAGTAACTTTTTTGGGGTTAATTTTCGCTTGGGGCAGGATTTGGCTGGCTGGCCAGGATCCAACCATTGCGCTGAGCGCTTCCGATTATCGTAAAGAACCCATTTTTCATCACAGGTAATGATTCGGTTTAAAATACCTTCATTATTGTGCCGGTTTAGTAATGTAACGCAGCAGTCGACGCGCGTTTGCCGGTTTGCTTCAGTCAATTCGTGAGGTACCCACCTTTCAAGCTTTTTAATCTTCCCAATTTGCTTCAAGTGAATTAAAACAGTTTTATCACTAACATCGCAGCCTGCAGCTAACTCGGACGTGGTTTGCGATGGATCCGCTTCCACAATAGCCTTCAACTCTTCATTATCAACTTAAGTCTCAGGCAGTCCACGGGGCTTGTTCTGCAGGTCAAAATTTCCAGAACGAAAACGTTGGAACCAAAAACGAACTGTGTTTTCTTTTGCAACACGACCGCCATACACATCATTCACCCTTCGAGTTGTTTCCGCAGCACTAGTGCCACGGCGGAACTCGTACTCGTAAATAATGCGATATTTTAAGTTTTCCATTTTGTAAAATGAGTGACGCAAACAGAAAAAAACAGAAGAAAAAAAACAAATGAATGACGATCATCGAAGCACAAATACATGAGTCTATAGCTGTACAAATTTGAATTTGGAATTCCTTACCAAAGAGGAGAAATTTGTGATTAAAGTGGCCAGTACGAAAAACGCCAATTTCATATGTAAGGACCTAATATATCAAAGTTAAGTTCTAAATGAGTAATTCAAAGCACTCCTGGTAGAATACATCGACGTAATCTTTCCAGGTCCAAGAATGCAGCGGTGGAACAAAACGAAAAATCAGTACGGCGGTTGCGCTTCTCGGGGACTCTACCTTAGTGTTTCTTGACGAGCCTACAACGGGAATGGATCCAGCGTCGAAGCGATTAGTTTGGTCGTCGATAAGTGCGGCCGCGCGAGCGGGACGTAGCGTGGTGCTGACGTCACACAGCATGGAGGAATGCGAGGCGCTGTGCTCGCGGCTCACAGTCATGGTCAGCGGCACTCTGCACTGTCTCGGACCCTTGCAGCATCTCAAGAACAAGTTCTCGCAGGGTAACTAGACCATTCTCCTAACTATAATACAAGCGGGCGGGCGGGACGTAGCGTGGTGCTGACGTCACACAGCATGGAGGAATGCGAGGCGCTGTGCTCGCGGCTCACAGTCATGGTCAGCGGCACTCTGCACTGTCTCGGACCCTTGCAGCATCTCAAGAACAAGTTCTCGCAGGGTAACTAGACCATTCTCCTAACTATAATACAAGCGGGCGGGCGGGACGTAGCGTGGTGCTGACGTCACACAGCATGGAGGAATGCGAGGCGCTGTGCTCGCGGCTCACAGTCATGGTCAGCGGCACTCTGCACTGTCTCGGACCCTTGCAGCATCTCAAGAACAAGTTCTCGCAGGGTAACTAGACCATTCTCCTAACTATAATACAAGCGGGCGGGCGGGACGTAGCGTGGTGCTGACGTCACACAGCATTGAGGAATGCGAGGCGCTGTGCTCGCGGCTCACAGTCATGGTCAGCGGCACTCTGCACTGTCTCGGACCCTTGCAGCATCTCAAGAACAAGTTCTCGCAGGGTAACTAGACCATTCTCCTAACTATAATACAAGCGGGCGGGCGGGACGTAGCGTGGTGCTGACGTCACACAGCATGGAGGAATGCGAGGCGCTGTGCTCGCGACTCACAGTCATGGTCAGCGGCACTCTGCACTGTCTCGGACCCTTGCAGCATCTCAAGAACAAGTTCTCGCAGGGTAACTAGACCATTCTCCTAACTATAATACAAGCGGGCGGGCGGGACGTAGCGTGGTGCTGACGTCACACAGCATGGAGGAATGCGAGGCGCTGTGCTCGCGACTCACAGTCATGGTCAGCGGCACTCTGCACTGTCTCGGACCCTTGCAGCATCTCAAGAACAAGTTCTCGCAGGGTAACTAGACCATTCTCCTAACTATAATACAAGCGGGCGGGCGGGACGTAGCGTGGTGCTGACGTCACACAGCATGGAGGAATGCGAGGCCCTGTGCTCGCGACTCTACTAACTGTAATAGGTACATCATAGTTTAAGACCATCAATTAAATTAATCGGACAGCTAATCAATTATGTTTTGGAAGCTCTTAAATTTATTTAGTTAGGAAACAAAGTGGACTGAGCTGCTTCTAGTAGTCAACAAAGATAAAAGATACTTAAACCTATGCAGAAATATTAAATTTAATCGATTTAAAGGATTGCCACCTTTAAATCGAACCTAAAGAACCTACTGTCTAATATTAGCTTCTGTGTAGAGGTAGGCGCCCGCTTTGTGATCTTTGTTATGATTTGATTGATCTTACAAACCTACTGTAATTAATTAGCTTAGTCGAGGACGGCGGCTGCACCGAAGCTGTCAGATTTTTTCTAAATCAAACCTAACAAACCTAAGACTACGGGTACTTTTAAAAAGAACACAAATGCGAAATAAATTAATATGTTATCAAAACACAAGATCGCTTTCAGGGTCCAAAATCACGCCTTTTATAAAGGCTTATTTATTACGTGACACCATGAAGAGTACGTCTCTTTGAATGCGCTACAAAGCATAGTCATTGTTTAATATATATTTTCTTCTCTTCAACAGGCTACACCCTCATCATAAAGTGCAAAGGAATTCCTGACAGAGAAGAAAAATTAGCAAACATCGACCAATATATCGTGCAAAATCTTCATCAAGCTAAAATGATGTGAGTACCTACATTTAACTCTTACAATCAATCTTAATGCTTCATTGTTTTGAGCTGATAAACCTTATCTGAGTTCATCTTTTCAGTGAAAGCTACCTCGGCATTATAACGTACTATCTCAACGACGCCGGCCTACCGTGGTGGCAAGTATTCTCTGTGATGGAGGCAGCGCGTGAACAATTCCCGATAGAAGACTATTCCGTGTCCCAGACCACGCTCGAACAGGTGTTCCTCAGGTTCTCGAGAATACACGCAAAGCAGGATTGAGGTGCCACTTTGAGCTTATTTACCAGTACAATGTCAACAATATGTCAACCAGTAGATTGATGGAAGACAGAACAAGCTGCGCTCAGATAGAGTTAAGTTTAATGTTTTATAGGTTTGCCTACATTGCCATAGATTTACAATATTCTCCTCGCTATCAAGGGGACATTATAATAAAGTCACGTTTTATTACCTACCTCTAAGTCACGTTGTGGCGAACGTACAATCTCATCAAAGATTCTCATATTTTCTTATTGTTTATCGATGTTTATGCCAAACTTAATTTAGCGGCAGATTAAACTAAGTATACTACTCAAAACCTTCGTTGTTTATTAACAGCCATACGTACTTAATAACGTACCTAATTAAGTACACAATGAATTAGACGCAAGCTTATTTTTTTGTCATATAAGGTACTGGAATACACTAAAGATTTTTTTGTAAGATAGTTAATAAAAACTACAATTAGGTATTGATCGAGTGAGCGAAGAGACCGGATATAACAGTATCAAATTGACCAACTCTGCATTGTTTGAGCCGTATTTTTTATGGCAATCTTAGCATCTCTCACCTAACTCGAAAGCTTAGTTTAATTGAAGAAAACGAACTGCAATTTATAATACTTACAATTTTATAGTGATTCTACCCTACCTACTTGGTCTACATTTTTACCGTAACTTTACCATTTTATAACAGTTTATGATAAAGTTGTCATTACGTTACCTTGTTGAATGCCGTCGTTTTGCTACGCGTTAAGCGTGTTCTGTTCATCCTAAGACTGAAAATCAGTGAATCACTCTCAAAAATGTACTCATGTCCTCAAACTAGTGGCATTTTGGAAATCTTTTGAACGAAAGTTCACATTTCTGACAGGATGTTATAATTTCAGCAAAGTTGGTACATAGTCGTATTTTCCTTAAAACCACTTGAATGCCGTTATATTAGTTCAAACATACACGATCCGAAACTCTGTTGATAACATCAAAACTCAGTACCAGTTCAATGTCTGCCTGCAACAATTTTATCAACTCGTACTGACACTTACGTACCTCGTCAAATTGCTTTCCAAACGATTTCCGCGTGGGGAAAGTCAATAAATTAAATACTTCCTTCGATGTTAGGTTTAGACTACATCTAAACTCGACAGTTGACTTGACACCAAGTTCATAATTAAACGGGCAATGCACTGGCAGTGGTTATGCAAGTGTGTTAAAGGTAATTTATTATTTATACGCGAACGAGTTTACAAATATGAAACTTCCTCATCTTGTCACATAAAATAATATTTTTTTAATTATAAATTGTAGTTAGTCTTTAATGTTGCATGCCATCTCTCTACCGATTTTGCATACCCACATTGCATACATGCATCCTTGACCGGTAATCGGTCAAGCATGTTGTTTCACAAATATTATTCCTTGCACATGTTTTTGGAAATGTATCTTTATCAAATACCAATGGAATGTATAATACAAACCAATGTATGAAATCTTATCTAACCGTTCATGGAAAATGTTTCATGGACACTAGATTATTAAAATCTTTTCGATAGCTGTTACGGAAGCGTCATCAAAGCCTAAAACTGAGAATCTCTGAAAAAAGGACCTCAGAATCCTTGGTACCAAACAATAATAGTATTAATTAATATAAAATTATTTAATAGGTCTCCTATCTTATCTAGCTAAATAGAAGACCTGGATAAATATTATATGTATAATTAACATTTACACAGACAGCACTAGTTTCGATCTGACTAGTTATTTTTAATAGAATATTATTGTAATGGTGCTTTTTGTGCTGTATTTATGATTATGTAGTTATAATTTAATAAAATATAATGTATAACTGTATATAGTAAATTATTTATCTGTATACGTGAAACGTTAATGATAGTACAACATCGAAGTAACATTAATTCGCATCGCCGATTCCCGATTGTAACAAATTTATAATTTAAGTCGCCTATCGATTTTAACTATTAATTATCAATTCAAAGATGTACAGTACAAATATTGCTGTTTTAATACAAGTACAACAAAAGCTAAGTTTGCAAAGGTGATGTTATAATCGATTCTTAAAATAAATTTGTACAAATACGCATTTATCGTTTTACAGTATTTGAACAAAATAAGTAAATGTTTATTTTGTACCCACACTTTGTGGACACTTTTCTTGCCCTCTTGTACGTTTACGTTGTTGTTTGTTGGCGTGGGTTGTATTCGAGTGTTTCTATGTGGTTTTCAGACACTTATGGCTCTTGGCTACATGATGTGGGCCTTCGCCCTCTCATTTGACGAAAAAAAGTAAAAAAGCGAAGACCGAATCTTGTTTTTACAAGATTTTATTTTATTTGCCCTGTTAGTATGTATGGGACAAATCTTGTAACTGAATTTTAGACCAGCTTTCCTTCAACAATTGCGCAGAAATTTGGCATACTTATGTAAATTCGCTGACAATGCAATGTCATGGTATCATCGAGCTGGTCTGATGATGGGGACAGAAGGTGGCCATAGGAGTTCCTAAACGAAACGCCTTAACCCTGTCGAGTTAAGTTCGTTGGATTTGTTTTCCCAAGCACTTGGGTCCTGGATGATATAAAAATTTGTTTAAAAATAGTTTTTATAAGTATTAAAAAAATATATAGTTGCCAATTATTCACTTGCTTCCTTCTCCAGGAAGTTGTCTTATATCAATGAAACTAGCATCAACCCGCGCCTGCGATAATAATATATACTATAAGTTCAACATACACTCGGGGATAATCTATGATATTGTAGAAACTGAAAGAATTTACAACCCACCAACAATTTAGCTTCTAACACCAACTTACAACCTTTAGGTAGGTACCTATTTATAATACTAGTAAATATTTATTTATTTATGTTAATATTATATTTATACCAATTCTTTTCGTATTATAAGTACTCTAAAATTTGGAGGAGACATGGAGGTTTCCGTGTATCAACTGTACAAAATATAATTAAGGTAAATTCTATAATTTATTACAGATCTTACTAACATGTGATATGATTTGCAAAGTGTGATTTTAAATTGTTAAAAAATATTTAAATAGCCATTTATTCAATTGTGATATCCATATGATTTTTACCAAACCTATTATTGTATTATAGTTATTATTTAATGTAGTAGCTATATTAATATGCTCATGTACACCTATTAAATTTAAATAAATACATGTATTTTATAAAATAAATATGCATACTACGTAAACTAAACACCTGATAAACTTAATGGAGTAGCTACTTAATTTTTTGAATACGATTTGATGAACCTCAAGACTAATTTATGCTCTTTGGTTTAAGTACCTACCTACTTAGTGTCAAAAATACATAGAACATAGTATTTATCTGTTCTCGATGTACAAATATAATCTGAGTACTTACTTAAACTTTTTCACAGTATTCGTTTTAAATGAACATAGGTTTTAAACCAGTGCTCAGTGAATATTTTCGGTTTTGTATAGGCATTTTGTCATTTTTGTAAGTACAGTAAGTTATAATATAACCATTACGCTTTGATTGTTTCATAAACTGAGGGTATGCAATACAATTTTTTTTCTAATTATTTTATAAGAATGGTGTTTGTATTGTGACTATAAAATAAATTGAATTCAATACTTAATTCACGTAGTATATTATTTATCCTGAGTTAATGATGTAAAAAAATACAGGTGTTTTGAGCAGGGCAAAGCCCTTCTATGGGTGTGATAGAGGTGTTTTTACAATCTCCTCTAATATAATTCAATAATAATATTATGAGCAGAGAAATCCAACAACAATAATGAATTCCATATCGTCAAATAATGACAGGAAAATATTGTGTCAAGTGCGCATTGTTCTCCAGATTGGATGATATACCTAATCAGTTAGGTACTTGTTCGAATATGCAACAATAAGAATATCTCTACCATCACATAAATATCTTAGATTTCTGATGATTGGTGTCACCAAATAATATTATATTTGCTGATAATAAAACTTACGTACCTACGTATTTATACTTTACTGTTTACAGTACTAATAAGTACCTAACGTACGTACCTACTAGTACCTTCTGTAATCAGTAAAGTATAAATATAATTATCCCAATCCAATGACTTATAGTAGGTACATAAACAACAGTGTTGTTGTGAATGTCCGTAACAAATCAACCACCCACCTTTACATTTTTAAGATAAGATCAGTGCGCTGGATAAGATAGGCATGTTTGGGTATGTGAAGAGTCAGAAAAATGTGATCCTGGCTAAATGTTTCAGCAATGCATCGAGGCTTACCTCACCGACTTTGAAAAAATGAGGATGTTCTATGTTCGGCTGTATATATATATTATTTTGTATGTAGGTATGTTCGTCGACTTCAACGTCAAATGTCTTTTCGCTATTGTTTATAGAATAGCCGCGTACCCACCTAGCGCACAGGCTCGCGCGGCAGCCTCGCGAGCCAAATGCCTCGGCTGGTGTGGACGTGCCTCGGGCTGCCTCGGGCGCGCGTTTGCTCGGCTGAGCACGGCTCGGCCCCGAGCCATCTGTTGTCGGTAAACTTGACGCGCTCAAAGGTGCCTCAGTGAGCGCTGTGTGTTAGGTGGGAACGGTTATGTCTTGGCTCGCGCGCGAAGCTACTTCAAGTTTTGTCTATTACCGTGTTTGTCTCTATCTATAATATTGATATCATGGGCAGTCAGGAGGAGTCCAGAAGCGTCTAGGTGTTTTCTTGATACGTGACTGTTTTCGTTTCTTTAAACAATAAGCAGCTAGGAAAATAGCTGCAGCTGAATATACACGACTGTCCATTTCGAATACTCGCGGACTTATGATGGCTCAGCCTGCTTCGCGAGGCGGCCTCGTGTAAATTGAACAAAACTACTGAGGCTGCCTCGGGAGCCATCGCTCGCGATCTGGACACCGAGGCTGCCGCGCGAGCCTGTGCGCTAGGTGGGTACGCGGCTAATGATCTCGAGTTGGTCCCATAAAATGTTATTTCCGTGAAATTAGTATTTGTCCCGCATAACTTAAACCGTGTAAAATTAAAGGATTCGAAGTCGGTTTTTAGTTTACCAAAACAATCAAATTATTTACTTGCATGCTCAAGCCAATTAATTGACGATAATGAAGTACATATACCTACCTACCCATACTGCATTGTTTTAAATAATAAATTTGTTTATGTAGGTAAGGTACTTATTTTTTTTGCATACATTTATGTACCGCGGCGGGTTGCCAGTATGCCATTGACTCATCAAAAAGTAACTAGACCGAATTCAGTGTATTTACAATAGGTAGGCACATTGCATCGGTACAAGATACAACGGTACGCTTTACGGTATTTTTTGAGTCAAACGAAGCTGTAGATAATATATGATGGAGTTTTTAAGGGTTGCGTATTCCGTTGACATACAAATCGATATAAATCACAAAAATGTATTAAGATTCTGTGTTATCAATCGATAAGTCTGACGTATGTCGCGAACCGATTGAAATGAGGAAAGTAGAAACAGAAACACTAGCAGCGTTCATTTATTCCGAATCGGTGGCTCATTCACCATTCAGACTTAGCTCTAATCGGGGACGCACGTACGTCAAACAATAAAACTCGTAAAAGCAGATGTTCAAGGAATCTGTTAGTACAAGCGTAGGTACTTGAAACGTGAACAAGGATGTGTAAATGAGTGCGAGTGTACTAAGGTGTTCAGTAAAATAAAAATACACCGCGCTAGTATAATAACAGTTCAGTGGTGTGATGATTGTGTGTGTGTGGTTTATGTTATAAAATTAGTGAGCTGTGGTTATTGTTTTGTTATGAAATATACGTGAACGTACATATGTTTGAGCAAATGGTAAGCTAAACTGTTGTTTATTTTAACGAGGTTAATATTAGGTTATTGCCTCTAAGGGATCTTAGGGCCTCAGACGAAAACCACTGGTTACAAAGCGGTGTACCTAATCAATTTGTATAGATAAGAATTGTCCTGTAAGTAGGTAATACTTGAAATAAATCTGAATAGTTATGTATGCTACATTATGAATGACGAACAAACAATTCTATGACGATTAAATGTATCTTGTATACAATATTATCCAATAATCTGTCTGGTCAACACGAAAAATTGTACGGACATAATTGACTGAACTCTATTTCTGACATCGAAACTAACCCCTTTACGAGTGCACTACACATGAAAAAATATTGAATACATATTACAAGAAGTATGTAGGTACATACATTGGTTGGTATTAGTACTTACTAATAAATAAAAGTTTACCAGTCAAAGTCTAGAGGCCGATAAATGTTGGTCCAAGTTGTTTCTGCTAAGTTTAGAATAAGATGGTACCGAAATAACGTTACGAAGTAACATTAGCTAATCTGTGGTACAATACATGTGAAAGCTAACCCTCACATTGTCGGAATCTCTGAAATAAAACATAAGATCACTTATAAACAGGTTTATATTCATTTCTGAGGCTCTGTTTATTAATTATCATAAAAACACTACTGCCCTCAATAATTCGGTATGGTAACTATGACATAGTGAGTGGAGTTGCCCGCTCTAGCAACCTATTCTGCTAGTCCTATCACCAAATATTGCCAACTGTTTTAAATCAACTTTTCTGCAAGCATACACATGAATACACTTACTATTGCACTTACCTATATTATATTAGTGAATACCTGTATAATTATTTGTGTCACTTAATGCCATAGCAATTACAACAAGAATAAAATAGATAATTAGACAATTCAAAAAAAAACATGTTCCTAAAACGCTCTTGACTTGTACTTTATGTATCTCGAACAGAAAGCAAGTGCTAATATAAGTACTTACTGTTAGCTAAACTGTTAATGTAAGCTAAATAAATCGCCAAGTGCGAGTCGACTCGCACACGAAAGGCTCCGTACAGTAAATACAGGCAATTTAAAAAAAAAAACATAAAATTTTCACTTTTTTTGGAGACCCCTTTAAATTTTCAACTTTATTATAGTTTTAGTATTTGTTGATATTACTGTTAAAGTGTTACTTATTTAAAGAAAAATCTATGTGTCTACCTATTGTGGTTCAAGAGGCCACACCTTGTGGCCTTGACTAACGCAGAGCAAAACAAGTTAAAAAAAACACATTAATTAGGGTTTGAAGATCGGAGATCGGTTTCGAAACCCTTATGGTCTTGTTTTGTCTGTCCTTGTTTTGTTGTATATATCTCAGGAACTACAGCAGCAAATAACTTGAAATTTAAAATAATAATACGTTTCGTGAGCTTGATCAGACTAAAATATTTTTTTTTTATGATAAATGAAAATGAATTTTCAGTACAAGTTGTGATGTCGAAATTTTAATAGAGACCTACAAGGTTAAGTCGGCTATCAAATATGAAAGGTATCAGTTTGTACATACATCTCAATACAGCAACATGGCGCTATGTCCAGCAGTGGACTAATATAGGTTGACGATAAACCAAAATTGTATCACAAGTAATCATCAATCCTAATCAATCATGAACAGTCAGTACCTATTTACTTAATTAAGTAGGTTATCTCGGTAACATGGGTTAAAACTAATTGAGGTATAACAATCATCAACTATTAATACGAGTATAGCAACCCTTTTTACTTGGTTATTATTCAACGTGGGTTGTCAGTGTAATATAAGGCGACCTAGTTATTTTTAAAATCATAATAATTGAAAACACAGTAACTAACCAAAAGACATACAAACTTAATTATGTACCTAGATTATCTTTGGGACTAAGGTTAAGACTTACAAAAGTATAACAATCATAAAATTTGAACAAAGCTTTTTACATAATTATTATTCGAAAATCACAAACACAAATCACTAGGTAGTTTAATTACTTATGTAGGTATTTAAAATGGTTTTTCGCATGGTATTTATTTGAACTGAACCCTAATTTCGTTGATATGGCTGATAACAAAAGAAGAGCACATATGTAATGAAAAGTCGTTAAGAAATTGTATTCCGGTCGTGTCTAAAACTCTAAGTCGTTTATACGTCTTAGAACTTAAGATTTATCTTTATAGGTACCTACCTAACTGTTAACACGTTCGTCAAATTAGTGTAAAATTATTGCGCGTTCATTATGTAATGTATTGTATTAAGTTTATCAGTCATCTAGTACCCATAAAACAAGCTCTGTTTAGCTTGGGGCTAGATGATGCTGTGTGGATTGTCCAGCATTACTATTATTATTATTTATTATATTGAGGCTACTAGAGCACATAACCCGATAACATTCATTTCCCAATTGAATTATATATTTGAACATGAATTTCGATGATGTACGTAATATTAATATGTAATGATAAAATACAATGGACCTAAATATAAATATAATAAAATACAGAATTTTATAAAATAAAAAAATCTATCACAGTAAAAATAAATTGTCTGATTTAGGTGGTGATAGCAACCAAAGTATGGAACCAAAAGTTAGAATCGGCACGTTTTGTAGCGACTTATAAAATGATTGTTGGGCAAGCATTTACTGTTTACTTGCAGAAAGTGTGAAAAGTAAAGTATTCACCTCGTGCGCAAAGCTATATTCGTTTCATCATACGAAGTGTTGGGTCATCAATTCAACTTCTATAGCTGTCTAACTGCTATAGCGTCTTGGGCGTAATTAAATCCGCTTCAGGATTCTAGTAACTCCCTCGCTTCGCTCGTCACTTATTGTAGAATCCTGGGTTGCGCTCGGGATTCAACGACACCCGTGACGCAAGACACTGCTTTTTGCCCGTGCTCGGTGCATAATCTACTATTATAATTTTTAGATATAAATGATACCTAATCATTACCTACCATGTCTGCTTGGGGCAAGCTGAAACTGCTGATATGGAAGAATTTTGTATTACAAAGGAGGCACAAATGGCAGACCATATTCGAAATAGCATCGCCTGTATTGTTCTCGCTTCTTCTAATATTAATAAGATGTCTGGTGGTCCCGAAAACACATCCAGATATAACATATTCCAGTTTTGCACCAACATATTTCAACTTTTCTGCAATGAGCCTGTGAGTATAACGAATGTGTATGTCGCCGCCGGGTCTTAGAATCTGCCCATTTGTAGAATGGCTAGGCAGTTTAACAAACGGGCTGATTTTACGATCAGGGGCGGTGACATGTACCACACAAACACACACACTTTATTTCTTAGTTTTGCTTATGTAATTTGAATTTTGTGACGTGTCCAAGAGTCCTGTAAGGTCTAAAGGAAATAAAGCACTTTGAATTTGAATTGAATGGTTCCCACGTAGCGAGACGTTACGTAGTGAATTCCAATCTATTGTTATGCGATGCAAATTTTTATGCTAATTATTCCTGTTTCGTAGCGAACTGCTGAAGTACAGTCAACGTGAAATCGAAATCTTGCCTCAAAGCGCTTGTCAGGCCCACCAAAGCCACATGAACTGACTTTGAATTTAAAAACACCAAGATTGAATTTATTTTACGTATTCTCGGTGATTGATAAAGATAATATTATGGGTAATTAAAGTACATCTTTAGCTAACAACCAACAACGTTCGAGGAAATTAATTACCCACTTTACAGCCCAGACCTGGTACCCAGTGACTACTTTATATCCCCAAACTAAAAAAAGCACCTCCGGGGAAAGCGATTTGCTGACGATAATGAGCTCAAGTCCGCTGTAAATGAGCATTTTTCAGGCCAAGAAGAAAATTATTTTTTCAAAGGAATAGTAAAACTTATTTCAAGATCAAATATTTATTTGATCGTATTGATATAATGGGAGACTACATTGAACAATTATTTTTTCTGAAGGCCTTTCCTTTTTTCGAAACACATTACCTACCGAGAATACATCGAATGCCCTTCGTAGTTGTAATTAGGTACCTACTTGTATATGAATAACAAAGATATCTTACACTTTATAGCGATGAACGAACCTGGTTAACGAACCTGATAAAATGCTATCTATCTTCTGTTAATGTCCTATGCATAAGCTATTTATATAATGCGTAATTGACTGAGAGCCTGCGACCGCCTGACCTTCGTTATTTTATAAAAGCTGAGTTTGTCTGCGGATGCCCCCCAGGTAAGAACGATCACCTATTATGAAGTAAGGGTCATCGACATAGTGGCTTTGGCAGATATCGGCTAAGTCGCTGAACATTCACCAAAAAGTCATTATAAGTAGCTAAATTTTTTTGCCACTTTTTGCATAGTGTCTGCTTTGCAACGTGACACTTTCATAAAATGAAGGTGAACATTCGTCATAGCATAAAAGCTGAACTTTATACATCGTGTAACTGGAAGGGTGGATCATCGGTGGCAGGGCGATGGGTGACCTCAATGCCCATCGATTTAACCCCCTTGTATGTTCCGCGATTTTCACTCGTTCAAAAGTTTTTCAGATTTTTATGAAATTTTGGTCAAAATCCGATTTTAGGCTTCATGTACCAAGAGTAGCCAAAATATTGAGTCTACGACCGTAATTTTTGTTTTAGCTTGTAGCTCAATAGTAGTCCTTTCGCCCTACAATACCGGTTTGAGTCGTTGATCTAACCTTAACAAAAATTTATCTTTAATATTTACAAAAATAAACACAAAAATAAAAATAGCCTTCAAAGTTTGTAGAAAAATTATTTTTTCTACAAACTTTGAAGGCTCCCAGGGATTTTTTTTTTCTATAACCTATCTTAAAAACTACTACCATTCATGGAGAAGTAACCCTGAAACTTCATTTGGCTAGTATCATGGCATCATGTTAAAAAGAGGACTTGAAAATTGTACAAGCGCTAAAAACGATATTTTTTCCTGTGTACCTACCTATGTAATATGGACTTGTGTGAAATAAATGCGTTAATAATAATAAAATAATAAATCTCAAATTCGTTATGGCTCAGCTTTTTGCTTTTTATTCGAGATAGTACCTATCAGATTCAAAATCAAGTACTTCCATTGCCAGACACTTTGCATAGTAGCTATGGCCTGCCAGACGCCTTTGAACTCGATCCTCGTAACACGTTTCTACCTGTGGGGGGCTACGCAGACAAACTCTTATAAAAAACGAAGGTCTCGCGGTCTCAGGCTCTAGCTAGGCCTAGAAACAGAAACTGCTTATAATATTAGGTAGGTACCTATTTAGTGTTTATGTTCATACTTAATGTTTATATTTATAGAGGTGGTGATGCTAGTGATACAAAAGGAACATTGGCGTTTTCGCCTGAAAATGAACTTACAAGGAAAATTACTAAAAATGCAATGTCAACGATTGGGAATGATAATTTCGGGTTGTTTTTCTATTTGGGAACTGTGCCAGAACCAAGAGGCTATAAGAATGCTATTGACATGGAAAAGGCCTTGACCCGGCCGAATGCCATGGATGATGTTCTAGTTGGAATCCAGTTCGATGATAACATGTCTAGTAAGTAAATAAAAGCAAGTGTGTAAACTGTAAACCTTGTGTCATGGTCCCGTAGCTATCAATAGTCCGCTAAATTTAATGAAATAAATTACAAATTTTCTAATTTGGTAGCTGACGCGCCCTGGGCAGTAAAACCAAGTTAATGACAAACATATCGATTAAAATAACTTTACATTGGGGGTGGGCCCAGACCCATTAAAAGTGGACATTTTTCGTTTTAATTATCCAAATGCTGTTGGGCTCACTACTTTAAAAAATCTATATTCCTGTGTTAAGTAGGTACCTACTTGGCTTAGTGCTAGAAAACTACATATATAAACGAACTGAATTGACTACGGAACCCTAAAAATAACCTACACCACTACAGTCGAGTTCTTGGCATAAATTAATTGCTTGTTTACATAACAAGTTGTTTGTTTCCGTAATAAAAATCTATCTTATATTAACATTCATTCGTTTTACAGACGCAAGTGACTGGCCTGATAACATAACAGTAACGTTGAGATTCCCTGCGATAATGCGAACCGCCCTGACTGAACATCCCATGTTTGCTAACTGGAGAACAAACTTACTGTTCCCCCTTTTCCCACAGTCAGGGCCTAGAGAACCCGGCGACAAGTTTGGTGGGAAAACACCGGGTATGTATCCTATCTACATATTGGTGCCAATTCAAATTTGTTCGGAATTCAGATGTCCCAAACGCAAAACTAAACTAATTTGACAGGGCTAAAAATGTTGCCGACCCTTTCATAACGATCGAAATAAAAAGGATGGCATCCTTTTTATTGTCTTTAAATTATGTATTTTAGTTAAGTTCTGTCGACATCTGAATTTATTTACACCGATATACGTAACGAAAGCTTATGGCTCTCTGGACTTCATTTTAAATAGTAGAGTAAAGTAGGGATAGTCACCTCAGTAGTGATACGTGTCTCGCTATCAAAAACTTCTGATAATCACAAGCATATTACCTTACTTTATTTTCCGTACCAAATCTTGAATGCGTTATTCAGAGGTGGGTGTTTGGCAGGGGGCACTCATCTCTCCTCAGGCGTCAATCCACTTTACCCTATTCTTCCTCTTGCAGGTTACTCTTCAGAAATGTTTCTAGCAATTCAGCATGCAATATCTCAGGGTATAATAGAGCAGAAATCTGCGAAATCCAATCATACGAAAGTAATAATGCAGAGACTGCCACAGCCCACTACTATGGAAGACCCTTTGCTCATGGCCTTAGAGAGGTTTATCACTATGATTATCATGATTGGATTTGCCTACACGTTTGTGAATACAGTCAGAATGGTGACTGAAGAAAAGGAGCTGCAATTAAAGGTATCATAATTCTCAGTCTCTTTAGTTGTTAGTTTAACTTATATTTTAATTCGTCTCCGATGTGTATTTGTGAATAGCTGGATATTTACCCACGCAGCATCATGTAACTCTAAAGTAATTTGATCTTGTTTTGTAGGTGCTAGCTTATTACTTCGAAAATCAGTTTACTTTTTGCTAACATAAAGTTCCACAAACAGTGTCGAATCGAGGCCTTGCGTATGTTTATGCACATTTTGCTTTCAGGAAACTATGGCGATAATGGGCCTCCCATCCTGGCTGCATTGGGTAGCTTGGTACATAAAACAGTTATCATTCCTCCTTGTGTCCTCAGTACTCATGGTTATATTACTAAAGGTATGAATCTTCACACTATCACACTAATATTTTAATGTGAAAGTTTGGTTGTTTAGATTTTCAAATGTTTCTTACCTCTTCACGCGAAACCTACTGAACGAATCTAGCTAATATTTGACATACGGGTAGTTCTAGGAATCCGAAAGAACGCGTGCGAAGCCGCGGGCAGAAGCTTGTTTCTAATAATAATTTGATTTGGCTCCTAACGTAAAGAAATACTTTACGGAATTTTTCAGTGTCATGTTTGATTTGAATCTATGGTCGTTAGTTACTTTTTTAGTTGTTTAAATAAAATAATAACAGATATGATAACGATTTTAATGTTTCAGATACCCATTATAAAAACTGCAAGCGGAGATTGGTTTTCAGTGTTCACATTTACACCATGGAGCATTTTGCTCTTCTTTATGATACTTTTCGTGGTCACGTCGCTTGCATTTTCGTTCATGGTCAGCGTTTTCTTCTCAAGATGTGAGTAGGTATCGCTTTTGATACACTAGTGGAAATATTCTTTACACAAAGCAGATAAAACAAGTCCAACGATATTTGAATGACGCGTCTCTTATCGACAGTATTTTCCTGCTGCAAATTAAAACAAAGTTTGTTAGCTATTGTTCATATTATTCTTTGTTCACGGTAAAGTAAATGTAAATTAATTAGTTTACTGCCATTTCATATAAACCTTATACTTACCCAGTCTTATACCGGATCAGTGAATAAGGTACATAGGTAGGTACACTGACGTTCATCGTTAGGTAACCCCTCTGTTAAGTTTAAAGTTAATTTCAGTTGATACCTACATAATTATGTAAAAACTAGTATTTCTCTTACTTGATGATAGCAAGCTGTTCTACAAAAAACAGCAAATTTAATATCATAAAATAAAAAACAAATGTAATTAGGAGACTTGGAACCAGTCAGGAGGGTAACCTATCTATGAACGCCAATGTACGCCAATTATCTTGAAGTAATTGAACATAGTAACATTCCAGCTTAGGACCTTGACGCTTACGATACCAATTGAACATTGACTTGTTTTAGCGAATTCTGCAGCGTCATTCATGGGACTCATTTGGTTCGCGACATATGCCGCGTTCTGTTTCACGCAAATGCTGTACGGACAATTAAGTTTGGGAACAAAGTTGGCGCTCAGTCTTATCTCTAATACAGCAGTGGGGTTCGCGTTCCAAATGCTGGTTTGGTGTGAGGGAAATGGCAGAGGTAAATACAAATATTTTCCCCATTTCGTGACAAATATTTAAGACATGACGCTGTGTTAGAGCGAAGTTCCTTATAACAGATGGGTACTATTAATATTTAACCATGGATTTGTACTTTGACCGGATGACGCAGACAGAGATCCTTCGGAGCGTGACGGCGGTTGCTCAAATCGCTGCGTGGTTAGCGACCTAATAATGTCACACGCACTATTATAATTATAATATCATATTATAATTATATCATATAATAGTTCAAGCAAGACTTATATCACTTTATACTATTTGCATATAGAGCTTTTTCATGGCAACCGAAAAGGCCTGCTACATGACTGGTACGAAACTTAGGAATTTAGCTATGTATCTATCTCTCGATGACGATTCAATCAGACCTCCGGCACGTATGAAACCATGCACCCAATAAAATACTGGAAACTGGGCCAAATAAACAGTAATAGTACATTGTTCACCGAGGTGAAAAAGTGACTGATTCCTATCGAGTGTGTCATTTGCCTTAAAACACGCGAGGTAAGAATCGCACTTTCTCCTGAGCTTTACTACACCTACGAGGAAAATAAAATATTTTCCGAAAAAAAATCACTCTTATCGTTTTTCCAATACACGAAATCTTCATAAGATTGTAAGAACGGAAGAGACCGATATAAAAAAGTTTTTACTCCAAGGAGTCCGCCATATTATGGCTCCGCTATTATGGGACTCGGAGTAAAAAACTTTTTGTAGTTTAACCTTTAATGAAATTAACCATACCTTAGATTTCAGAAAATTAAAAAAAAATAGCACGTTAGTAATGGATTTCCATACATTAATCTCTCCCGGCAAACGCGTGAGTAATGAAATTCCATAAAGATTTTCGACCTTACGTACGCCTGCAATGACGTCCTTTCTAGCTCAAGTTTGGAAATGGAATAAGTCACTTTCCGAGCAGGTGTAGTATAAATAATATTCATATCCTTACATACGTGCGCTAACTTTATTATTAGCACTACCTTTCATACCATTTGATTAAATTAATATATCTGGCCGTCTCCCATTGCTACACCATAATTGGGTACATATTGTGGTTATTCCTTAATATAGTCAATAAGTCCTGACAAAAGTATGTACTTCTTCATCATATTCATCATATTATGTATGATGCAATAAATAAATTAATATAACGATTTTAACAGGTTTGCAATGGGACGAGTTTTTCTCTTCGATATCGTACCACGACCAGTTCCAACCGGGTCAAGTCGTGTTGATGCTAGTCCTTGACACTATACTGTACATGCTCATCGCGGTTTATGTGGAGAAGATACGGCCTGGCCTATATGGGGTGCCTTTACCCTGGTACTTCCCATTCACGAAGAGCTTTTGGACATCAGAGATAACTACTATTGAAGGTAAGGTTAAAATACTTTCATGAATTATGAATATACACTATTAGAGATTTACCAAATATATTTTATTCAAATTGTATAAATGAACAATAGGTCATGCATGACTCATGACGCCAAAAGGTTTGACTAAATATGTAATGTATATCAAATATAAAATAAAACGGAAGCAAAACACTGAACTGAGAAAACTTTATCTTCTGTTACCTATCTTTATGTATAAACACTTGTAATATTTAATTTTTATTTATTTATTTATATTATTATCTTTCAGCACAATATACATAATAGCGATAATAATTTACGTTTGTTTTAGACGAGACGGGTAAAGGAGGCTCTGGGAACTTGGAATACAACGACGCACTATTATCAGTCGTGCACGATGAGCAGCCTAAGGATGTGCCAGTTGGAGTCGATATCAAAGTAAGAACCTACTATTTCTAAATGTCTTTGTCTATATTTATTTCACTATCAAGGAAGCTTTGCTTCCATTTTATATAAGACCGCCAGTCGATGAGTAAAGAAACTTGTTAATTGGCTTGGTTTGTTCACTGAATATTAATCTGTGGTAGCAGGTGAATGACGTCCTTCAGTGTTGTGCACTAGTTTGAGTAACACCCTACAAAATTTTCTGGCGGTCTCGTGGGGCTGCACACCCAGTCCGGACCCGGCTGTCATATAACCCGACTATTTGTGCAATTAAATAGCGGTTTGAAGGTCGAGTAGGTCCTAAACTGATGCACCGATTTGGATTTCGTTATTGTTAGTGATTGATTTTGGCTATGTCTGGAGAAAATCGGTGTAACCGTTTTAATGTTTTGTACCTATGATTTTTCAAAGTCAAAGGTCGGAAGTTTTAGATTTTTTGAAATTAGTTATAACGTGTTTTTTCTTTTTCATTCAATAACCAATAATGAGTTTTACTGCTGCTCTAAATATGACGCGCTCAAAATTAGAGTAGTACTCTTCTTTATTTGCTAACGTTTTGTAATAAGGTCATTTGGTATGCCATCGGTATGGCTCAAGGTTAGACTTGTTTCAAACAACGCCATTACAAATACGTTTCACGTTCACGTGGCTTTTGTTATACTACGTTTCTGTCTATTTGTTCCTAAATTTACTTATTATTTACGATGCTCCCAACTCTGGAAATTTCCATTGCTTACACAGCAGTTGGACAGCATGATGCATGACACTTTAATCAAAATTTTTAATATACCTTTGGATGACAGAGCGTGGCACCAGGCCACTCTTCCTATTAGGATGGGAGGTCTAGGTGTCCGCAAAATTTCTAGTGTTTCACTCCCAGCTTTTTTATCTTCAGTGCATGGTACTAAAGATCTTGTTCATAGCATTTTGGCTAAATGTCAAAACTTTGAAATTTCAGGTATCAATGAAGCTTTATACTCAAGGAAAATAGCCTGTCCTGACCAGAATCTGCCCTATGTCCTTTCTTCTCAGAGACTGTGGGATGAGCCACTATGTGAGCTAGTACGGAAAGATATTATTAATACGTCAACCAGCTCATTAGAACGTGCTCGTCTACTCGCCGTTTCCGAGTGGGAATCAGGACTTTGGTCACATGTTCTGCCTTCCAAAAATCTAGGTACCCTTTTATATAATAACTCATTTCGGGTGGCCACCTCTTTGCGTTTAGGTTCTCCTTGCCTAGTTGCACACCGTTGTCAGTGTGGTGAAACCGTTGATAAGTTTGGTTACCATCCACTGGCATGTGTCTCTAGTGCAGGACGTGTGCCGCGTCATAGTTCTATTAATGACATCATCCGTCGGGCTTGTACCAGCGTCAGTGTGGCAGCTACCCTCGAACCACGTGACCTTATGCGAGATGATGGTAAAAGACCTGACAGTATGACTCTGATTCCCTGGAAGATGGGTCGGCCTTTACTTTGGGATGCCACGTGTGTAGATACCCTAGCGCCTTCACATCTTGCAGGGACATCGGTAAGGGCCGGCTCCGCAGCAACATCAGCGGAGTCCCTCAAACGGCGAAAATACGCTAATCTTGACCGAGGTTACCTTTGAGCCGTTTGGGGTTGAAACCCTTGGTCATTGGGGACCTGGAGCACACGCCATCTATAAAGATCTTACCAAACATCTTATAGAGTCGACAGGTGATCGGAATGCTGGCTTCTATTTCGGTCAACGAATTAGCATTGCTATTCAACGTGGCAATGCTGCCAGCATTCTGGGCACTCTGCCTTCTGGTGACGGCTTAGATTTTTAAGAAATAGATATTTACATAAAATTATATTTTTTGAAAAATTAAACAGGTGAGTACTGTTTATCTAATTATCTTACTTACATGTTTTCCTACCTATTCTTAGATTATAAAGATTTAAAAATTTATAGTTTAATTGTATGGGTTAAAAGATTTTGTCTTTGACATTGGCTACCATTACTGTATTTTTTTTTAATCACAGTGCACAATGATAATTTTACAGGGTGTTAGTGTAAACACCGCTGTTACTCAAACCACGAATGTTTAACCCTAAAATAAAATGATACACATTATTGTTTTTGATGATTATTAAAAACAATAATCAATTAGTTTCGGTGGATTTTCATAATTCATTTCTTCGCTATCGTAAGTAATTTCATGGACACCCTAGCACGCCCGCGCCGCCCGCCTGCCTGTCGCCGGCGCCGGCTGGCGGCGTAGGTACCGAAACCACTCTGAACTTGAAGTGACCGCCAACTGTTAGTTGCCACGACTTTGTGCATGACTGACTAATAGTCAGTCATGCTTAGAGAATACAATCCCGGGATCCCAAATCTCGGGATCCCGGGATCCCGACCGTTTTCTGGCCTCGAAAATCCCGGGACTGTACTTGGCTAATCTCGGGATTTTCGGGATTGCCACAAACAAGTCTAGTTTGTATTCCGTAGTCCGTTGCGTCTTGAAAATAACCTTGCCTAGATTATTTTAATACATTACGACAAAAAGCAACTCGTACAATACGTAGGTACCCACTATTTACTACACAGGTACAGTCCTAATAATATGTTTGTCGTAGAACTTAGAAGGGACTTCCCCACTCGGAATACTTTAATACAATACTCTTAAGGTAATTCCCCAACGGACCAACAGGGGAATCACCCGATCATCTCATATCATAATATTGTTGCGGGTATTTCCCGTCGGGGATTCCCTGTACGAAAGTATAAATATGCAAATCAGGTTTTATTTTTTTCATTTATTGTTCTGTCAGTGACGGGTTACGTAGGCTACGCCATTAAAATTTAAAAGTCAATTATCTGAAATTAAGTATTTCAAATGGCGGGAGACTTTGTTAAACATAAAAAAGACAGTGATACGACGTCAGTGTGGAGTTATTATTTAGTTGCGAAGGACGGGAATAGTGCTAAATGTAAGCGATGCCCAGCCATCCTCAAGACTTTGGGTGGATCAACTAAGGGATTACATACACATTTGTTATCAAAACATAATATCAAGGTTATATCAGCTTCAACAAGTCAAGATTCTGAAAATCTGAACACAGCACCGCCGCCAGCCAAGCGAAAGTTAGATGATTATTTTACTAAAAGTGCCGACGATAGCCTGGATGATATCTTGGCAAGAATGATTGCATTAGATGGATTTCCATTCAGTGTATTCATAACCTCAGATGATTTGAGAAAATTGCTCTTAGCAAAATACACGGATTTACCAAAGTCAGCCGTCACTGTTCGAAAACGTGTTATGAATTACAGTGAAAAAATCAGAAAGCAAGTAACTGCAGAATTACAACATTTGAAAAGTGCAGGTGAAAGATTTAGTCTTTCTTTCGACGAGTGGACTTCAACTTCCAATAAACGATACATGGCGGTCAACGTTCATTCATATAAAAAATTTTGGAACTTAGGACTTGTTCCTATTTACGGAAGTATGACAGCTGAAAATTGTCTTCGTATATTGCAAGAGCGTCTAAGTAAATTTGACATTTCCCTAGAAACTGACATCGTGGCTATTGTAACCGATGGACCGAATGTTATGATAAAGGTGGGGCGGCTTGTTTGCACTGAACAACAACTGTGTCTCGCACATGGTATCAATTTGGCGGTCTGTGATGTGCTTTATGAAAAACATAATAATTTGCAAGATAGCCCTACCTCAGATGATAGTATAAATGAACCAGCTGTGAATGTTGATTATATGGACGACAGCGATGATGAACACCATTTAGAAGACTTAGACTTAGACTTACTGTACAGAATCAGGTTTAATCGTAATGTCACAAAATGATCTTGCGCCAGAACACGTACCAGAGTTAACACAATATGAAAATATTAATGAGCTGATAAAGAAAATCCGCAAAGTTGTAGTGTATTTCAAAAGATCTCCGTTGAAAAATGAAACAGTACTTCAAAAATATGTGAAAATTGAACATGGAAAAGAGCTGTCACTTCTTTTGGACTGTAAAACCAGGTGGAATAGTCTTTTAACAATGCTGGAGCGATTTTATCTTTTAAAAGCATGCATTCAAAAAGCTCTTATAGATCTCAATCATCCAATTCGTTTAGAAGATGTTGATTTTGAATTGGTAAATAAAATTGTTGATGTGCTGACCCCAATTAAATTGACAGTAGAAGCAATCTGTCGGCGAGATGCTAATTTATGCACAGCTGATGCCGCTCTGAAATTTCTTATAAAACAACTGTCTAGCAAAAACTCAGCACTTGCCAAAAAAATTAAAACATCCTTAGTGGAACGTATAAAGCAACGACGAAGTGATGATTTAACTGGCGTGTTAAATTATTTACAAAATCCACGAATGGATGATGAAAATCAGTTATTATCGGATTTGGAATGGCACGACTTATTTCCAGTTCCGACACAGGCTTTAGTGAGGAAGCAAATAAAGAGTATTGTAAAAAGACTTAATAGTCGAGATAACACGGAAGAAGAAGCAAGGTCAGGATCACAAACAGATGATGAGCTAAGGTCAGAAACCTCCCAACCCCAATTGACATTAAAGGAAAAGTTACAGCTGGAAATTAACAAGAGTATGAAATCCCCAGATCCTGAAGTACAAGTACAAAATGAATTGGGGTTGGCAAATAGTATTAGACGTGAAATGAGCCTGTTCGAAAATGGAGGAGTTCGTGGATATCACTTAGAAACAGCATATAAGTATCTATTGTCTATTCCTCCAACCAGCGTAGAACCTGAACGAGCGTTTTCAGCTGCTGCTTATGTTGGCAATAAACTACGAAGCAGGCTCGGAAGTCAAACATTGGATGCTTTGATATTTCTGCGACTATATTTTCGAAATTCTAAATAGTTATTTTGTGCTGTTTTTTAATTTCTTGCAAAAGTATTGTATTTTTTGGTTTGTGTTTTTTCTTTTCTTATTATTGTTCTGATTTGTGTTGTGCAAAGACATTAAAGACATTTTTTTTTATTACTCGTTTTTTTAAATTTTAGCTCAATTAGAAACCACATAGTCTAATCCCGGGATAGGCCCGGGATCCCGGGAAAAGGCTTCAAAAATCCCGTAAGCCCGGGATTGAAAAACATGCTCGGGATTGTATTCTCTAGTCATGCTACGGTGATCTGGCCATAGGTCCACTGGCGGCGCGCGGCACCTTTGTTTGATACCGTCAGAGCTTTGATTGAGGGTAACGCCGCGCGCCCGCTGGTACACGCGTGTGTATGATGAAATGCGTTTTCAAAAAAAAAAAAAAGTAAAACAATCCTTATTCTTTTTCATCATTTTTGGACTCTACTTATTATACTAAACCTCTGGTTTTAAGAACATCGGTGTTTACACTAACACCCTGTAGATTTGGACACATAAACGAATAAAAAATGTCCTACAAAATAATATCCTAATGCAACAAGTTTGTGAGAAACTTAACAAAAAAGAAATCATTAGAGCAGTGGTTATTTTCATCTGTCAGTTATTTTTTATGATAACTCTAATAAACTAAAATCAGCAGCATGTTTTTTTAGAGCAATCTATCACGTGACTTAGTGTAATGGAGACTAAATAACATAGCATAGTTTTGGCTTCATGCTCAGCACCCATTAAATTATATACACGCGCCACCTCGCCTTACATTCCTTATAATAATAAACTGCCAAGTGCGAGTCGCCTCGCACACGATACCGTACCGTAAAAATCAGGCAACTTTTTGAAAGAACATCAAATTTTTACTTGTTCATGTTGTTTACTTGTTCCCTTTAAATTTTTGACTTTATTATTTTTTTTAGTATTTGTTGTTACTACAGTTGAAGTGTTATTAATTTATTGAAAGTTTCTTGTGTCTACATATTGTGGTTTAACAGATACAGCCTTGACAAACGAAGATTAATAATAGCCCCCTTATAAGTGGTTATTTATTTTATTTTTTGCTGTTATAGCGGTAAGAGAAATAAACATTCTCTGAAAATTTTAACTGTCTACCTCTTACGGTTTATGAGATAGAGCTCTGTGACAGACGGACGGACGGACAGCGGAGGCTTAGAAATAAGATTCCGCTTTCACCTTTCGGGTACGGAACCCTAAAAACTCTAAACTTATTTTAGGTGACTACAAAACACTGTTATAACACATTATCTTCATCACCCACACCTTTATTCACCAACAGATAGGTAAAAAGTCCTCCCTTAGTTGTATTATAAAGTTCTATTGATTGATCAATATTGATCGCCTAGTCGTTAGACTGATATTGATTTTCATTAGAAAATCAATATCAGTCTAACGACTAGGCGTATTTATAATTAAGTTTCAGAATTCGTTTTATTTCTAAAACTGTCTAAAAAACCTATATATTAATGATGTCTTTAATAATAAAGAAAATTACAATCAAATAATAGAATGCAATGCAATGCAGCCAGCGTCTAGGGGACGCTTCCGGGTGGTATTGATGTGGATCAGATAGATAGATAGATAATACTTTATTGTACCACACAAAGGCAGAAAACTATACAGAAATAGATGCTAAGATTAGATGAACTACAAAGGCGGCCTTATCGCTATGAGCGATCTCTTCCATCATCGGATCAGTTTAGCTACCTGTAGATTATTTGCAACAGTCTGCAGTTACACAAAATACAAAATGTTTATTAATCAATCTCTTATGTAACATTGTACATTGTTCAGTGTTCGAGACCTCCTTTTAAGTATATAAATACCTATATTAGGAGGTAACGCTCTTCCTTATCATACATTATGATTATGAGTTAAAATAATAGGTTTATATTAGGTCCTTACATATGAAATTGGCGTTTTTCGTACTGGCCACTTTAATCACAAATTTCTCCTCTTTGGTAAGGAATTCCAAATTCAAATTTGTACAGCTATAGACTCATGTATTTGTGCTTCGATGATCGTCATTCATTTGTTTTTTTTTTCTTCTGTTTTTTTCTGTTTGCGTCACTCATTTTACAAAATGGAAAACTTAAAATATCGCATTATTTACGAGTACGAGTTCCGCCGTGGCACTAGTGCTGCGGAAACAACTCGAAGGGTGAATGATGTGTATGGCGGTCGTGTTGCAAAAGAAAACACAGTTCGTTTTTGGTTCCAACGTTTTCGTTCTGGAAATTTTGACCTGCAGAACAAGCCCCGTGGACGGCCTGAGACTCAAGTTGATAATGAAGAGTTGAAGGCTATTGTGGAAGCGGATCCATCGCAAACCACGTCCGAGTTAGCTGCAGGCTGCGATGTTAGTGATAAAACTGTTTTAATTCACTTGAAGCAAATTGGGAAGATTAAAAAGCTTGAAAGGTGGGTACCTCACGAATTGACTGAAGCAAACCGGCAAACGCGCGTCGACTGCTGCGTTACATTACTAAACCGGCACAATAATGAAGGTATTTTAAACCGAATCATTACCTGTGATGAAAAATGGGTTCTTTACGATAATCGGAAGCGCTCAGCGCAATGGTTGGATCCTGGCCAGCCAGCCAAATCCTGCCCCAAGCGAAAATTAACCCTAAAAAAGTTACTTGTAAGCGTTTGGTGGACTGGTGCCGGTATTGTTCATTACAGTTTTCTCAAATCTGGCCAGACTATTACGGCTGATGTCTATTGTCAGCAATTGCAAACCATGATGGAAAAGCTAGCGGCTAAACAACCTAGGCTGGTCAATCGCTCCACGCCACTGCTGCTTCACGACAACGCTAGACCACACACTGCGCAACAGACGGCTACTAAATTAGAAGAGCTTCAATTGGAAAGTCTAAGACATCCTCCGTACACCCCGGACCTTGCTCCAACAGATTACCATTTTTTTCGAAATTTGGATAACTTCTTGCAAGGGAAAAAATTCAACTCCGATGGGGCAGTCCAAATCGCCTTCAAAGATTTTATTGATTCCCGTCCGACTGGTTTTTTTAGTAAAGGGATCAATGAACTACCTATAAGATGGCAAAAGTGCATAGAAAATAATGGTTCATACTTTGATTAATTAAATATATTATATTAAAAAATATTCGACTTTTTGTTCCTCCCATACAAAACGCCAATTTCATATGTAAGGACCTAATATTTTTATATTACAAAACATGAACAACAATTTTTACATAATTGTTGAGGGTAGGTTTCTGTAAACTTTATTCTATTGTAAGTTAGCTCAATTCTTTCTATTGTAATTACTATTTCTTCTTTGTTTCTATTATTTTAATACTAGATCGATTTAAGAGGAAAGATTAAGTAAATCTAAAAATATTATTGTTTCAGAATCTTTCAAAAATATACACAGGACGAAAGCGAGTCGTGGACCATTTGAACTTGAGAATGTACGAAGACGAAATAACTGTGTTATTAGGACATAACGGCGCCGGAAAGACAACCACGATATCTATGCTAACAGGTAAATCCGGTTTTATGGGGTTTTTGACTTATGCCATCATAATATAATTCGTCGTAAGTTATTAAGTAATCTTATCGAATCTGATCGAATATTTATTGTAATTATAATTTTAGATTTTTCTTCTAAACGCTTTTGAGTTTGAATATTTTTCTTTCACGCAAATATTTGTCAAAGTATTTTACACAAATTAAACATTTCACGAATAAAACAAATTATTTAAACAGCTACAGATATTTTTTTTGCGTTCTCAAGGCCGTTGAGTCATAGACCAGCCTTAATACAAAGTAGGGCATATGAGCTTGTCACGTTATCTTATCAGAATGTAACAGTGACCTTTGAGACTTATCACGGGACATGCCATTTATTCGTAGATGTAATATAGTGGTAAAAATCCATTAAAACTACTGAAATTAGAAAATCCCGTCCTTTTTAGGGTTCCGTACCCGAAGGGTCAAAACGGAACCCTATTGCTAAGCATCCGCTGTCCGTCCGTCCGTCCGTCTGTCACAGGGCTCTATCTCTTAAACCGTTAGAGGTAGACAGTTGAAATTTTCATAGAATGTGTATTTCTCTTGCCGCTAAACAACAAATAATAAACACAAAATAAATATCAAAATTAAAGGGGCTCCCATACAACAAACGTGATTTTTTGGCTATTTTTGCTCTTAATTTGTCAAGGCTGTATCTCTTGAACTACAATAAGTAGGACACATGAAAGTTTCTCTAGTTACGTAACACTTCAATTGTAATAATAACAAATACTAAAAAGTAAAATAAAATTGCAAATTTAAAGGGGTCTCCGAACAAGTGAAAATTTTATGTTCTTTGAAAAAGTTGCCTGATTTTTACGGTACGGAACCCTTCGTGTGCGAGTCGACTCGCACTTGGCGGTTTATTTGTGTCTTGCAAGTGTGATTTATGGAATTTTGCTTAGCATGTTTCCTGTCCGAGCCCTAAAATGACACTAGTTGAAATGGTAGCCTCACATGTCAAATGGTTTCTCTTTGGATAAAGACGGTTTCAAGGTGCGTATTGTGACCCTATGGGGGTCGGCCGATACCTTGATTGATGATTTCACCCAAAAAAACAAATTGATTGAAAGCAATACTTTTGCAGGTATGGTGCCGCCATCATCCGGGTCGGCAACAATAAATGGATATAACATAGTGACTGAAACAGAACAGGCGCGGAAATCCCTGGGTATCTGTCCACAACACAATGTCCTGTTCCCGGACTTAACGGTCGCTGAGCATATCGTCTTCTACTCAAGACTGAAAGGACTGTCCAAAGACAAGATAGAACAGGAAGTCAACCATTTTGTGAAATTGCTGGAATTGGAGGAAAAGGTGAGATGTGCAAGCGGTGAATACACTAGAAATAACATATGAAACTTCGATTCCGCGCCGCTTAGCGCCTCCCGATATCTTGATCGATGATATGAAAACAAAAATGTTACTCAACGCAGCAATGAGTATTGAGTGGTATTTATTTGTTTATATTATAAGGCAATGCCAACATTACACATCATAAAACGTTAACAATGAAAGAAAGAAAGAAAGAAAGAAATTATTTATTAAACACTACACACACAAAAAAAACTTTAATACAATAAAAATAAAAAGAGACTACTTAGTACTAGCATAAACTAACAAACAGCACAGACAAACACATGTGAACTAGGTAAGTAGTAAACTAACACAAACATTGGGTTAATTAATAGGTACTAAGTAGTCCACTCAGCAAGCAGACTAGCGCGTGTGTGTAGGTCTAACAGCTTGTTGCTCTAACACAGAAACCTGGGGTAATTTGTGAAAGAGCGCTGGTTTTCAGTCAGAACCGTAGAGCAAGTGACAAACACACGGAGCAGATACAGAGTATCTGTATCTGCTCCGTGGACAGACACGATCTCAGATGCAGCGCACACAAGACACAAAGTAGGAAAATAAAAACGAAACAAGGTGGCAACACTGGATATTATTTGAAAACGGGGTGAGTAAATGATGCAGCAATTATTAAGGGTAATATAATGTAGTAAGAATAGTATAAAATACAAATATGAATAATAATGTAACGCCTTGTATTTTATAAACCATTATTCGACACATAGACGTAGGCAAAACTCCGAATCTAGATCTGTAAAACTACCCATTCCTATAGACACCTAAAGGTTGATTTTGTGCGTCCATGGTTAAAAATCACAAGTGTCATGCCATTATACCGTCAACGAGAAAATAGAAGAAAAAATAACGCAAAGATTTTTCAACTCAAGTTTCATAGTTCGTTGGAAAAACTCGATCGACGAGGTTCTACGTTCTTCAAATTTTTGAGATTTACTGTTTGCAATTCGCATTTTTTGGTTTGTTCGAGTAAGGTACGCGCGTAATACCGTTGAGTCACGTAAGCCCGGATCCGCCCTCCTTGCGTCCTTCAAATGCCGTGTGTTGTGTTGTGCAGCGCTTCGAACCACAATGAGTTGTTGAGAGGAACACCTGCCTTCTCGAAAGGAGACCTGCAGTTGTGTCAAGCGTGCATTAAATTATCGGTAAGTTCAAGTTTTTGCAATTATGAGTTGAGTTGAGTCGCAAGTAAGTGTCTCCGCAGGTTGATTCTGAAGGTGTATACTGTTTTACATCCCCGAATCGGCGGTAACAGAACATTCCAGCCGCTAGAGGCCGCGAAACTAAAGCTACCACGAAAAGCCATCGTTTTGTGCCTAGGCGTAACAAATACTTTAGTACACTCTCTTCTGGCGTACCTGGAACCTTCCTTCGCCCACTCTAGTTTTTTATAAAGGTACATGGGAGTTTTGCTAGCAATCACACCAAAAAGTAGAGCTCCTAAATGGAGATTCCGACGCGCACTCATTTTTAACATGTTGGATGAATTTAGAAAAGGAGTAACATGAGTGCGCGGTGGTATGTGAAAACAAAAACGTGCACAAGCATTTTGTACACGCTGCAATAGTGTTTGGGTCCGCTTTAGCAAGCATGGACGATAGACTATGTCACAGTAATTTAACCTAGAGAGGATGAGGGATTCACAGAGACTGATTCGTATGTCCTCGCACAAATATTTCCGGATCTTATACAATATCCTTAAACGATAGAAACTGTTACGAACACATTCAGATACATGCTTCTCAAACCGAAGGTTGGAATCCATAATAAGCCCAAGGTTTCTAGCTTCAGTAACCTGAGTAACACTTTCTCCATTGACCTCAATATTAATTGTTTTATCTGCCAGTTTAGCAACATTTACTCTGGTACCTATGAGCATAAATTGGGATTTCCTTGGGTTAAGAACCAATGAATTTGATTTAGACCATTTGTAAACCTGTTCTAAGTCATGGTTTATCTTGCTTATAGCACTGGAGCAGTCAGAAGGCAGGAAGGAAAAATACATCTGTAGATCATCAGCATAAATATGATGTTGACAAAAGGAGATACCCTTTACGAGGTTGGCACTGTATAATATGAAAAGTATTGGACCGAGAATGGAACCTTGAGGTACTCCTCTGGAGACTGGGTGGAAGGATGATCGAACAAGAAGGCCACTAGGCAATTTCAACTCAACACATTGAAGTCTCCGATCGAGGTAACTAGAAAACCATTTAATTGCATTCGAGTCAAAACCATAAAAAGCAAGCTTAGAAATCAGTAATGGTATATTTATTGAGTCAAATGCACGTGTAAAATCTAGCAGGACTAACAAGGTGCACATTCCACCGTCCTGCGCAGCCAAGAAGTTATCCACAACATCCAGCAGCGCAGTCGATGTACTGTGCCCTTTACGGAAACCAGACTGAAACAGAGGGAGGATTTGGCTTTCTTCAATGTATTTTATAAGTTGAATACACACAACCTTCTCCAGTACTTTAGAGAGGCAAGAAAGTAAACTGATTGGCCTAAGATCGGTTACAGAAGAGGGCTGGCTGTTTTTGGGTATAGGCTTCACAACTGATACCTTCCATGATTCAGGGAAAACCCCAGTGGACATTGACTTATTTATGATAGAGGTGATAATAGGCAAAGATTGAGGCAAAGTCATAAGCAGCATATCCAAAGAGATATCATCAATACCACGAGTATTGGATTTAAAACTCACTATGATTTTCATGATCATGAGCTCATTCACTGGATCAAGAGAAAAGGTATCCGAGCTGTACCTGTGGTGTTCAAAATAAGTTAGATCTGAAATAGTTACATGCTGGTCACCTGGGACATTAAGGAAATGAGAGTTAAGGAGCTCCGGAACATTAAATTGTGGTGGGAGTTGAGCCGCTTGCTTAGTATTAGTCAGTAAATTACTTTTTAGGTTTTTCCACAGTTCCTTAGAATTCCCAGCATTATTATTAATTTTCTGAGTAAAGAAAGCTGTTTTTTCACTTTCAATGGCAGCTGTTACCACATTCTTCATATCTTTATACGACTGTTTGTGTGTCTCAGTCTTACTCAGCTTATACTTCTTATGGTAGTTGTCCCTAATTCTAATCATATCCTTAACTGTGTCTGTGATCCACGGATGGGGAGCGGCTTTCAATAATGTGGTTTTAACAGGGGCATGTAAATCAAAAAGAGTAACAATTGTTTTAGTAAACTGTGTAACCATTTCATTCACATCACATATATCCATAAACCAGTCCCAGTCAATGGAGTCTAAATCTGCGGCAAAAAGATCTATTAAGATATCATTCATAGGCCTGTAAATAATAGAATAAGGGTGAAATTTATCCTTCTTTATGTTAAATTCCACCACGAGCATAGCATGATGTCCGAGTTCAGGTGTGTGCTTCATGGAAGAATTACGCACCTGAGTATCCGAACAAACCAAATCAATCAAACTTTGACTATGCTCAGTGCAATGCGTGGGCTCACTTATTACCTGAACAAGATTAAGGCTATCCAAGAACTGTTGAAGTAATTGAACTTTATTATTTAGTGGGCCAAGCATATCCACATTAAAATCTCCGACAAGGACAATATTGACACATTTGGAGAAAGAAGAAATAGAGTCAGTTAGCGCATCCAGGAATGTGACAACATCCTGCCAGGGTGCTCGATAAGCTGTACCGATAATGATAGTTTTACCCAGCACACTTAGCTGTAGCCACATCTGCTCCACCGAGGACACAACTGGGTATGTGCATTTACGCGCATTTACACCCCTGCGCCCATAAAAACCAACCCCCCCACCCCGTCCTTTCTTAATACTACTGTGCCTAGGGGTATGCACAAAACTGTACCCAGAGATTTGTGGAGCCTTATCATCCTCCCCATTTCTAATCCAAGTCTCATAAATGGCCAGGATATCTGGACACAACTCCTCCATGGCCACCAAAAACTCCTCCTGACCTGTACTAAGTGAGCCCGCGTTAAAAAGACCAACTCTAAGATGGCGTAGGTTAATCATAATAAACTAGAAATATTAGGCTTTTGTCTGGCAATAATGCATAAGAGTCCACAACAAACAAGATTAGTAAACCTATCATTAAAGAGACAGTAGGTATCAGACAATTAACAATAAGATAAAGTGTAGAAAAATAATAAAATAATATGAAAAAAATATTATCATAAGGCTGTAAAATAATAATTATTATATAAATATATAACTGGTCTGGACTAATTAATTCCAAAGCTTGACTGAAATAATGTATTTTACATAAATAAATGGAGATGTTATAGTAACTAATTTTAATTATGCATCTCAACGCAACGCAGTAACTATTGCAGACAGAACTACTTAGTACCCACAAGAAGAGAGTTAAAATACAATAAATAACTATAAAGTGAAAAGGCAAAATTAACACAAGAAAGTGGCCACACAATTTAAAAGAACACAAAATAGAAAATGAAAATGTGTTAACATCAATATAATTTTCAGGGTAATAAATCAAACCGAGGGGGGACTAAAAACCCGCACCAAGTCTGCCTCCGTCTGGACAGCAAAGGCTTGCTTGCCTTCACCCTGCCTGGCAAAAATGCGGCCTCGCTTGGTCCAGGAGAACCGCCATTGAAGCCTGCGGCACTCTTCACGGACGCAGTAAAACAGTCTTCGGTTGACAGGCGTCAGCCTCTCGTTCAGGAAGATACGTGGACCAGGCGTAGCAGCAGACTGGCCAGCGTCGGCGGCTGTCAGCGAGCGGCGCACGCGCGCAGCGGCCAGCAACTCGTCGCGACAGCCTCGCCGCGCCAGCCGCACCACGATGCGACGTACGCGTGGCGCCTCACCGCCGGCGCCCGCGACCTGCGCAACACCCACCCGCTCCGCGAAGACGACGTCCCTCTCCTCCAGCGCGACACCCAGCTTGGCCGCCAGCACGGTGACGGTGTGCACCACGTTCTCTCCCTTCTCCTCGGGCAGGCGCCCTATCTCCAAGTCCGTGAGGAGGAACTCCTGCTCCCGATCGCGTATCTCCTGCTCCAGCCACGCGACCTTGCTAAGATGACCAGCGATCTCAGGAGGCGCCTCGCGCTGTTGCTCAACTGTCTCAATCCGCCGCTCCAGTCCGTCGAGACGGGAGTTGACTCCCGCCAGTGAAACCCGAAAATCCGCTACCTCAAGCCGGAAGTCCCTCATCTCGGCGGAGAAAGATCTCATCTCTTCCTTAAAAGACCGCAGTTCTGCGAAGAAGTCCTCCCTGATCGAACGCAAGCCCATTTGAAGCTCCATTTGGCTGTTGAACTCTGCAGTGATGTTAAGTGCCGTGTCCTCAAGAGCCAAAGGGGAGGTCGCATGAACCGTATAATCATCCTGAGCGGCACGTACAGGCGTAGCGGTGTCCCTACCCTTCGGTGCCCGAGCCTGGCATTCTCCGCATCTCCATGTCTCTGCGACCCTCGCCCCGACCGGAATAGATGCGCATTCAAAATGGCTAAGGCTTTTGCATTGTGGGCATGCAACGCCATCTTTCGGCATAAACTTGCCGCACGCAACACATTTAACCATTGCTTAGGGTCGTAAAACGAAGAAGAAATTATTGAGAGCAGAAAGTATTTGAAAAATTCGAAGTTTGGCTACTCTTCAATAGATGGCGTTGGCGTCGATTAAATTATCGATCTTATCAATGGGCTGAACTATAAAAATGAGCAACGTAGACAATTTCCACGTACGCGCCGCGGGTGACGTGCTCACACAGACAACAGCAAGGAGCGAAGAATTAGGTGACTTGTATATTTTTTTTACTGTCTTTGGGTAAATGAAGGTAGATATTTACTCACTTTGTCCACGAATAAATGTTTTATCAAATAAAACCAATTGCACAGTGATTATCGTCTTAAAAACAGCACCAGTGAAACACCACACAGTGAACTATCTATGATCACACAGCTTGAGACTAAGGAGACTAATTAAGTATTTTTAAATGGATAAAATCGTACGGTCAGTTACGCTTTCTCTGACAGTCGTGACGTCACTCCAATTATTATGTAGTAAGTAATTATTTTCATTCACAAAATGTAAAATATTTTTTTATTTTTCACTCCTATTATTCCATGTACCTAGCAGTGCCTACCTATTTATACCAAGGTTCATTAAGTACCTATATATCTTATGTTATTATAATAAATAGTATGCTGGACAATCCACACAGCATCATCTAGCTTAAAGCTAAGCAGAGCTTGTGTTATGTGTACTAGATAACTGATATACTTAATACAATACATTACATAGATAGATATTTTTTATTATACATAGAAAATACCAAGAACACCCGGAACAAATTGTTGCAGACCGTACAAACATTTGTCCCAAGGCGGAAATCTAACCCGTAACCTCCTGCGTCGCTGGCGGACCTTCGCCTGCCCCCACATTAGTCCTTACGTGTGATACTTGTGTTCGTTCGTGGATGTATCTACACTACCTACCTACACTACCTACCTATCTACACTACCTACCTACCTTGTAGGTACTGAAATCGTTTCTTTAGAAAGGAGCTAGAAAGTGATACACAATGAACACTATACAGATTCATAGTATAGAATGTGTGCTTCTAACAGGCATGTAGACATGTATAAGTAATGAGAGTGATATCACAAAAGTATGCGACGACGCGACGTACTGTAACACCACATCACATCACGCATCACTCGAGACGCCGGAGCATTACCTACGTTAGGCACACACCGCTCCGTGGTGGGCACACATCACGCAAAGTTCGGTTGGTGATTGGTGCAATGCGATGCGAGCAGAGCAAGTAATGCACGTTCGTCCATCTCTTTATCATATACGCGCGGGTCCGGCTTTGTTCGCTTCGTTTTTGTTTTGGCTTTGTTTTGCTTCGTAGTTTTTATGGCACTGTGTTGCGTCCGAATAAGACAAGTCAAGGAAATGAATCTATTATGTAGTAAGTAATTATTTTCATTCACAAAATGTAAAATATTTTTTTATTTTTCACTCCTATTATTCCATGTACCTAGCAGTGCCTACCTATTTATACCAAGGTTCATTAGGTACCTATATATCTTATGTTATTATAATAAATAGTATGCTGGACAATCCACACAGCATCATCTAGCTTAAAGCTAAGCAGAGCTTATGTTATGTGTACTAGATAACTGATATACTTAATACAATACATTACATAGATAGATATTTTTTATTATACATAGAAAATACCAAGAACACCCGGAACAAATTGTTGCAGACCGTACAAACATTTGTCCCAAGGCGGAAATCGAACCCGTAACCTCCTGCGTCGCTGGCGGACCTTCGCCTGCCCCACATTAGTCCTTACGTGTGATACTTGTGTTCGTTCGTGGATGTATCTACACTACCTACCTACACTACCTACCTATCTACACTACCTACCTACCTTGTAGGTACTGAAATCGTTTCTTTAGAAAGGAGCTAGAAAGTGATAATTAAAGGAAGCATTACGTTCGTAATATTACATTGCGTTCATTTAATTTCATAGGTAGGTAATATATGTACAAGCATTCATAGCTGTGTCCGACATCACCGAGAACGAGTAATGTTTCAAGTAATGGTAATATCATCAAGTGATATCACCCTTTTAGTAATGCCATGTAATATGACATTACGTTCTACTGTATTGTTTTGCGCATATCTAAGGCATGCACAACTGCATGCACAACATTGGTATGAATTTGACCCCATGCCCATCCGTAGCCAAAACATCGAGAGATTAGAAAGCTGGTTCAACAGTGGGTACGATGGGTGTTTGATATTTAAATTTTTCATAAAATTTATTTGTGAATGAATTATTCGCGTTTCCTTAACATAACTCGTCTTTTTGATGAGCTTGGTTTTTTCAAGGCCTGGTATTAAAAGGTCAAACGTTTATTCGAAATACCCAGAAGTACCTTTTATATTTAATACCTTCCTATTCTCGCAATCGTTTCATACATGGTGACTGGCAAATCCTATCCTACGTGGGTACGTGGCCTACGCATTCTACATAATATGAAAATTTAAGTACATACATACCTACATTTTGTTTCTAGAGAGATGTGGTTTCGGCAAATCTATCAGGAGGTCAGAAGCGAAGACTATCGGTAGCTGCAGCGATGTGTGGTGACTCCAGAGTGGTTCTACTGGATGAACCAACTTCGGGACTCGACCCCTCGGCGAGACGAGCGTTATGGGATCTACTACAGAAAGAAAAGAAAGGTACGACTTTAGAGACGCTTGTAAACAGCGTTGTCTATTTCAGATGGGACAAACAAAGAGAAAAGAATATCTTAGTCATAGCTTCAATATTTAGTCAATTATTTGTTGCATGCTATAATTGTTACAAAGTTAGCTGATCACTATAAACCCGAAACTCAACGTCAAGCCGAAAACAGAGAATAAGTGGGTTAATGACAACCCAGAAAAATCTCAAAATCACGGGTCTAGGTCCACTTTATAGAAATAATACTTTATAGTTTCAGAGTTATAGGCATTTTACTGTAAATCATAAATTCTCTTCCTGGCGGCAACGCCAAACTATTCTATGGCTTCTTATAATACAAGGTGCCATGTTATTGGTGTCCGAAAGGGGGTTGTTGTGAACCCTATACGCAACTGATCCGCAAGGTTGATTTTCAGAAATACGTTTTTTTTTAGTTTTTAGAGTAAAAAATAACATAACTCAAACGCTAAGCAAAACGACAACCCTATCACTCACGGCAGTAGGGTTTTCACTAACATAAAAAGTGCTAGAACAAAAAATGTTCGTGGGGTGTTGGTGGACCACCCCCTTTTCGCTTAGTACACCAATAACGTGGCACCTTTTATACATAACATATTCTGTCAATATTTTATGATTTTTATTTTAGTATCACAAACTCAAATAATTCATTCATTCATTAAAGTACGAATGAAAACATAATATCCATAATTTTCAAAAAAAATATTAGTTTAATTCTGTTTTTGTATCAATAATTTTACTATAAATATTGGCGTTTGTTTTTCGGGGTCGTCATGAAACCACATGGCCTCCGCTTTCGACTTGACGTTGAGTTTCGGAACACGTTGTATATTTAAAAAGATCCGACTTCGTTTCTTGAGAATCACTAGACACGATTCCCATGTATTGAATGGCATATTCCATTCAATACAATTTAAATAGAGGACAGTTATATTCCACAACGCATGAAAACGGCCCTTATGATGGTAGAGTTATTCGACCATGATAAACCTTGTGTTAATTCATTATTTAGATCGTTTGTACACCACCTTGATTCTCTCACTATCGCGTTTCCATATCTTATCAAAAATATTCACTAATCCGATTTGCTAGAGATTTTGTTAGCGTAAGAATCACTAAATGCGTGTTACTAATAGGTAATTACTTTAAGAAACGGTTTTAGTAACCTTATTAGGTAGATCTATCAGTTAATAAAGGGGTCACGACATGCTTATGAATGTTAATCGACTAAACTAAACTCACGCTGATTATAATAATAATAATAAACTTGGCTTGAGAGGGTTGTATAAAGTAGATACTACTCTAAGATCATTCTTGGGATCATGTATGAGGCAGTGGACCACTGTTCTTCGTCATCCAGGGAGCCGATTGGATCCAACAACCACCAATGATCTGATAAGAATAAAGAGGGGTATATTCCAGGGCGACAGTCTGAGTCCCTTGTGGTTTTGCCTAGCTCTGAATCCACTCAGTACTCTACTGAAAGATTCAGGAATATGCTATCACCTTCGGAGAGATGGTGAGGTCATTTCTCACTTGTTGTATATGGATGACCTCAAACTATTTGCGTCGAATAAAACACAGTTAATGGCGCTTCTGAATATCACACAGATATTCAGTAGTGCTATTAACATGGAGTTCGGCGTTGATAAATGTGCGGTCATACAAATACAGCGAGGGAAAGTTGTGAATTCTAATAATTTACAACTTTCAGAGAGAATGTTCCTCAAATATCTCTCAGAGGGTGAAACCTACAAATATCTTGGTATGCCAGAAGCGTTGGGTATAGTAGACGGGGACATAAAGCAGTCGGTGAAGGAGCGCTTCTTTTGTCGCCTCACAAAAGTGCTAAATAGCCTTTTGTCAGGTGGCAACAAGGTGCGTGCCTTCAACGGCTGGGTAATGCCATTACTCATTTTTACCTTTGGCATACTAAGATGGACTCAGACTGAACTAGACGCCTTGGACTGTAAGGTTCGTCATTTTTAACCACTCATCGCATACACCCCCGAGCTTCGGTAATGAGATTGTATATCCCGCGGAAATGTGGTGGTCGAGGCTTTTTAAACGCCAAAACCCTACACAACCGTGAGGTATGTAATCTCAGAAATCATTTTCATCAAGCCGAATACCAGATACATCGTGATGTGGTTGCAGTTGATAAGAACCTTACTCCTCTCTCCTTAGCTAACGAGAACTGGCGCAAACTTAAGGTGATGAGCATTCAGGACAGGAAGGCTATATGGGAGAGCAAAGAGCTGCATGGGAGATTCTACAAGGTCCTCACAGGACCTGATGTAGATCTCCTAAGCTCCGTAAACTGGCTACGCTTCGGTGACCTCTTTGGGGAAACCGAAGGTTTTGTCTGTGCAATTATGGATGAGGTGGTAAAGACGAACAATTACCGAAAGTATATAATGAAAGATGGCACGATCGATATTTGTCGAGCGTGTCATCTTCCTGGGGAGACCCTTCGTCATATACTTTCGGGTTGTTCGCACCTTGCTAACTCTCAGTACTTGCACAGACACAACCATGTAGCCAAAATTATACACCAGCAACTTGCTCTCCGATATGGCCTTACTGGCCCTGAAGTTCCGTACTATAAGTACACACCGTTCTCGAAAATGGCCGTGCCACGCTATCTATCATTACAGACAGGACTATTCTTGCGAATAAGCCTGATATTGTACTGATAGATCGGTTAGAACGGAGGGCGGTGCTCGCTGATGTCACCATACCACATGATGTTAACCTCGTTAAAGCTGAGAAAGATAAACTTAGCAAATATCTTGACTTGGCCAACGAGGTTGTCAGCATGTGGGATGTTGATTCAGCGACCGTCGTCCCGATAGTCGTTTCAGTTAACGGCGTAATAGCGAAGAGCCTCGATCAACATCTCAAGAGACTCTCGCTAGGAAGTTGGATCAAGGGTCAGATTAAAAAGGTGGTACTCCTGGACTCGGCGCGCATCGTCAGGAAGTTCCTCTCTCTGCAGCCCTAGTCACCGGGCGCTTAAGGCTAGCTTCGCGGCCGGTGATTCACCGTTTTGATATATTTTTTACTGTAGAATAGTTTTATAATATTTTATTTTCTATAGTAAAAAATGTATTTTATAACGAGATTTAAAATAAATGAAGTGAATAATAATAATAACGTTTATTGAAAAATATTTGAGACTTAAAATTTTTACATCGTTGATCCCCAAACTAGGATAAACCTGTATCTTGGGGAAACGTTATTAATACGTTATTATTATTATTATTATGGCAAAACCACCCATGTTTTTGTTATACCTATTCCATGAAAGTATTTTCTATTTGGTAGTTGGACTGACAATCAAAATTAAATAGTCATGTCCTATAATGCTTTACCGATTTATTTTTTAGGGTTCCGTACCCGAAGGGTGAAAACGGAACCCTATTACTAAGCCTCCGCTGTCCGTCCGTCTGTCACGTGGCTATATCTCATGAACCGTAAGAGAAAATTTTTTTGATAATGTGTATTTTTCTTGTTGCTATACCAACCAATAAAAATAAAATAAATATAAAAATAAAAGGGGGCTCCAATACAACAAACGTATTTTTTTTGGCTATTTATGCTCTTAATTTTTCAAGGCTGTATCTCTTGAACTACAATGAGTAGACACATGAAACTTTCTATAACTTCAACTGTAATAATAACAAATAAGTACTAAAATAAAATAAACTTGAAAATTTAAAGGGGTCTCCGAACAATAAGTGAATATTTGATGTTCTTTGAAAAAGTTGATTGATTTTTACGGTACAACAAACAATGACAATCAGTTTTGTGACAATCGGTTTTGTGTATGAAAAAGTTGTAATTGATTTTGTTATTGTTGCGCAACATTTTGTATTATTTTACAGACTTTACTCAGGCGTCTTAAAGACTTTATTTTTGGAATCAGAATATTCAATAGAAGAAAAATAAAATAGTATTATTTTTTGTTGTTTTATTTGCTAGATACTTGCTTCTGCTCGCGGTGTTACCTACACGCGTTTTTCCGTAATAAAAAGTAAAACATATGAGTAACTGTGGTAAATAATAATTTGTATACTATTTTCAATACTTTTTCATATAAGAATCACCTAGAATAATCTTCGTTACATACTATGTCGGCTCTATAAAAATCAAACTTTCGCAAGTCCCTATATTTTCGAGTCGTCAGATTCGCATCTGTATCTGTCAAAAGTGACTGTCTATGAAATACCTCATTCTGTCATTCAGTCTTTATTCACTCACATGTCAACAATTAGGAAACTTCATAGTCGTGCATATACCAAACAGAAAATAAATTCGTGGACATCCCGTCCACGAATTTATTTTCTGTTTACCGACTATGTTCATTATCATTATATGAATCCTGGCATGCTCACCTTGAACTGCTAATGAACAGGACAAGAAAACTAATCTGGATTTTTAAAACACTACGCCATGTAGCTAACAAAGATTTACTATATCAAGTATACAATAGTCTGACACAATCCATTTTAAATTATTGCATACCAGTATGGGGCGGAGCAGCAAAAACTAAATTCCTGCAATTAGAAAGAGCTCAAAGGTCCCTCTTAAAGGTAATGTTCTTTAGGCCTTATCGATATCCGACAGAAAATTTATATATAAATTCTAATATTTTGACGGTGAGGAAGCTCTACATTTTACATGCTGTACTAAAACTTCTAAAACACTAACATATGACCCAACAAAACTAACTAAAAGAAGAAAGGATGAGATAATGCCTAAAGAAGTGGTTCGTTCAAAATTTGCAATGCGTCAATACGTCAAACAATCGAATCATTTGTATAATAAAATTAATAAGATTATAAATATTTATCCACTAACAACACATTCTTCTAAAAAACTACTAACAGACTGGCTACTGACCCTTACATACCAGGACACGGAAAACCTACTGGAGATAGTTTTGTGATAGTGCACACAAATTAACCCACCTCCACACACTACACCCACGTACATAAGACAATGAAATAAACGGCAACATTAGGTAATTGGATTTTAGTTTTAGTTTTTATAGAGCATACATAACTATGTATAATACCTACATTAAATTAACTTAATCTGTTGGAGTGATTTTCCATAAGGCAGGAGCGAAACCTCCTAACACAGGTATCTCTATACTTAAAAGGAGGTTTCCAAAGTAATTAAAGATGTATATAGATTAAGTTAAAGAAATAAAATATTTTGATTTTTTTTTTTTTGATTTGATGAATATCAGATTATAAAATAATGTCATACAGATTTACATTTTGATCCTTACCTACGCTTCGTGTTCGCAGGTCGAACGATAATCCTGACCACTCATTTCATGGACGAGGCGGACGTTTTAGGCGACCGTATCGCTATCATGTCATCCGGCCGTCTCCAATGCTACGGGACACCATATTTCCTTAAGAAACATTACGGTATAGGATACAAACTCACTATACTGAAGGAGGATCACTGCGAAGTAACGGAGGTTACCAATTTCTTCAAGAAATATGCGCCGGGTTTGAAGGAAAACACTAATATTGGTGAGTTGAGGACATCTGAAGCGCAGTGGGCGAAGGTGCGCCTGATACGCGGAAGGTTGGAGTTTTGAATCCTGTCGTGGGACGTTATTTTTTTAATTTTCTTTTTCGTGTTCACGTCGCGGGATGTCAACAGATGCGGCTAGCGCAGGACCGTTGTTGATGGTCATGCTGCAGTCTGCTGAGTACCCAGCAGTGGTTAAAATCAGTGTACTTTTTATTGAGTGTAGTATTTCAGTCGGATACCTAAATAGTTTAAAAAACATAACTTGCAGTAGATCTACCGTAACTTTACCTAAGTAATATTTATTTTTAGATACCAATGTATATAAGTGGACTTGTTTGTTCTTTTTGAGTATAAATAAAAATCTTTAAACCTAAATTTTTACTTGGCCTTCTTGGTCCCACTGGGCAAAGGTTGCTCCAACTTCCAATAATCTAGACGTATTACATACTTGCTAAAATGTACATGAATATTTTAGGATCTGAACTAACCTACATCCTGCCGAGCGAGTATGTCAGCCAGTTCCCGGAAATGCTGCGAACGTTCGAGGAATCCAGAAAATTATTGCACGTGGCCAGCTACGGACTTTCTATCACTAGTTTAGAAGAAGTATTTATGAAGTGAGTACAGTTTAGTATATTTTTAAAACGAAGCAGAGTGGTGTTGTAGGTAAGACCAATGAGAAAAGAAAACCTTATGTTATGGTATCTAGTTGTATAAGCGAGTTCACACACATGACAGTAATTGTGTGAACTCGTTCATACAACTACATCCGTCATCGCCGAAAAAAAACGTATACGATAAAACGGACTGCTGTGTGATCGTACACTAACCTCCAAATACTCAAACACAGCTAACATTTAAAAGGGCTTCTAATAGCCCTTATAAAACAAATAAAATAAAAAAAACGAGAAATTGCACGGTTTCATCGTCAAATTGTATGATTTTCGTTTGTGGCTTGAAATAATAATCACTTGTTAATAATAGTTCGTTTCCTCTACTACCATAATCATAAAACAAATTATAGAAAACTTATTGTTTTATGTGGGTACCTAGAATCATTCTCCCGATGCATGTTTAGGCAAATCTCTAGAAGACCTGTATTGAATTCATTAAAAAAAATAAAGCAGTGATTTAAAAAATAGACTTTATATTGTAGATCAAGCAAATGTTGGTAATTATTTTGGTATAAATATTATGTCAAAATGATGTAGAACTTCGGAGATAATGGGGTTTGTTTCAAAGCCTTTTCGATCGATGAGAGTTCTGTTCAGTTTTTTCTTTCTTTACATAAAGGCATGTAACGAAAATGTATTCTGTTATTATTCAAGTATAGGATAACGAAACAAGAAAAAAAAATGTTTGATGGTCTTTAATCAATACCTACGAATTCGATTGCGTACACCGTGAAACATAAATCAGGAAACTACATCCGTGATGGATGTAGTTTCCTGATTTATGTTGGAATATATGGATAAAGTAAATATATGGAATAAGAGACACCTCGTTGGATCTTCTTTAATCTTACTTGAGTGATAGGAGACAAAGAGTTGACATTAATGGGAAACGGTCTTCAGGGTCTGTAGTTAAAATGGGTGTACCACAGGGTTATATCCTCGGTCCTTTCCTATTTTTAGTTTATATTAACGACCTGCCTCGTCTTGTAAAGGATAATCACGAGATCGTATTGTTTGCTGATTACTTCATTAATTTTTGTTGTTGTTTGTTTAAATGAAACGACAAAACACAAATTTCGACGATGAGAATAATTTAATCTTATAAGTAGTCCATTGGTTTAGTGTCAATGACCTTTTGCTTATTTTATTATTATTTATATATTTCTTATTTACCAATACGAAATGTATAAGATTTATTCTACCTAATGTAAAACAAGTTAAGGCTGATGTAAACGTCAAAGGAGAAACGTTAGAAATTGTTAAAAGTACCGTATTCTTAGGAATAACCTTTGATTGTAAACTACAATGAGGCCCACACATAGACAAGCTATCGAAGAGACTTAGTTCTGCAGCGTATGCAGTTAAAAAAATCCGTCATCTTACAGACGTTGATACTTCTAGACTAGTCTATTTAAGCTATTTCCATAGTGTTATGTCTTATGGCATACTGCTGTGGGGGAACGCTGCAGATATTAACACCGTATTTGTGCCTCAGAAGAGGGCTGTTCGTGCAATCTATAAAATGGGTCACAGAGAAACCCTAAAAATTGCGACATACATAATTCAAATACTAGAAATAAGAATAAACTCGCTGTGCCCACAACTAGGCTAAACAAGATTAATGTATCTTTTAAAGGGCAATGTATACGCTTCTACAACAGAATACCAAATGATTTGAAAAAGTTATCAGTAAATAAATTAAAACAAATCAAACATATCCTTTGTAAAAAGGCTTACAACAATATATCAGAGTATCTAGAAGATAAAAAAGCTTGGGACAAGTTTTGGTCCAACTCGAAACTAACAACCTAACAAGGCAAGGTTTCTTGTCCGCTTCTTTACTTTACCTTAAAAAGATTGAAGTGAACAAAAATCAAAGTGATCACTTTATTTCCTAGTTTTACTTATGTAATTTAGATTTTGTGACGTGTCCAAGGGTCCTGTAAGGTCTAAAGGAAATAAAGCACTTTGAATAATAATATGAATTTGAATAGAATCTACAAATTACAGCGTCCAAAACAGGTCTCCGAGAGTTTTTGCCTAAACATGCATCGGGAGAATGAAAAAAAAAGAAGTTTTTAAAATAAGTATTATCATTATTGTATTAGAGAAAACGATCTATTATTAACAAGTGATTATTATTTCAAGAAACAAACGAAAATCCTACAATTTTACTATGAAAACGTGCAATTTCTCGTTTTTTTTTGTAGTATCCCTCTTAAGCACTTCTAAAGTGACGAATTATTGGCAGATTTCCATTGTAAACTAAAAAAATCGCGATATGAATCTAAGTGTTCGACTGATAGTCTGTGTACCAGAGTTTCAAGGTTACATCAAGTTTTCGAAGAAGTTTTCGAACTTATGTATGTAAAATTCACATTAATGTAGGTAAAGCACGTTTTAAGTATTTTAAGAATTAAACAAGTATATTTTTATAGGGCAGGTACAGATAACTCGGAAATAATAAACAGCGCAAAGGTAAACAAATGCAACAGCAATTACATCAACGGTGACATGGAGCTCACGGTGCAAGGCAATCACTACAATCCAAGTGAGTACCTATAGTAATGGTATTCATATCTTATCTTTTAAATTGACTGTTAGCCTTCGATATGATCTCATTCCCGTTAATTTAAAGCCATATATTATAGCCGGTTGCGCCGTCAGAATAGAATCCAACCAAACCCGTGGATGTCGTAAGAGTCGCCTAAGCGAACCAACTAGACTAGAGGAAAGGCAGCAGTTTCCACATTTGTACTTTAACACCTCTACTGCCAAGTGTGGTGATTATGGCAATATTTCCCTTGTTTGGGGAGGCACGTTCAGCAGCGGACGTGATGCCATGCATATGTAATGATTTAGGTAAACATTTACGCAGATTTAATTCAATATCACAGAGAAAGTAAAAATTATAAGAGTATTGATTATTATACACTTCATTTGATTATTATTATTGTTTTTAAAATACATCATTTAGAAGTTCGTCAATGGTAATAACATTTTTCACACAAAAGTTTTTCAAATTATACCTAAATAAGTTTATATATAATTCTTTGTAGCTCTTTGGCATTTTATTATAAATTATGGGTGCCATGCACACTACTCTTTCTTAACATAGTGGTTTTTAAGGCGTGTCTGCATAATCTATCATTATCTCGTCTATTACGGATTACAATGTCACACACACGTGGAAATAGATTGACATTGCTCCTTACAAATAGTGCAATTTTCAAAATATACAAGCTTGTAAGTGTAAGTATATCATGTTTTTAAATAGAGGCTAACAGAGTCTGTCAGTTTGGTTTTAAACATCTAGGTAAAGTTGTTGGTTAAAATGAAACCAATTAATTAGTGTCAAACTAATCCCTAATTTCAGTGGAACACGAGCCGTCAAAAAAAGTCCAAGGACCGAAACTTTTCCTAAACCATCTAAAAGCCATGTTCATGAAGCAAGCTTTCAACACGTGGCGCAGTAAAATGCCCTCTTCCATACAATTGACCTGGCCAATCATCAACATCATCATATCCGTCGTGCTATCGAGGTCCTGGGACTTTTTATCAGAGCTTCCTCCGATGACGTTGAACTTTGAGAATGGGTTTAAAAGAACGCAGACCATTCTAGCCCAAAGCACTGATCTGTCTGACGGCAGCTTAGAAGCGGCAACAATGAATGCATATAAAGACTACTTCAAGACTTCTGAGTATCCGGGTATGACGCTCACGGATATCGGCACTATGGATATAGGGAAATTTTATATGAAACTGGTAAGATTTGTTACGTTTGAAGTGGAATATGATTCAGCTATGGAGCTCGAGGTAGATAAGTTAAAATATACCTCTAAGTGTTAGACACGTGTCAATTACAAAGTAGACGGCGGCGCTAAATAATTTCACACTGGATTGAGTAATAAATATGCTTTAATTCTCTTATCGATCCGTGAAGTCGTATACCTACATATGGGTACCAGTTATTATAATAATCTAATCAAAAACATAAAAACGAACGAACTAGGCTAGTTTTTACATTTAATGTCAAAACTAGCCTAGTTCATTCAGATAGTGGCTTCATTGATAAAAGAATTGAGATCATATAGATAGGTGCCACGTTTCATAGCAGGGAAGTTTTGTAAAAATAAAAAACACGTGTACCGATAATTTATTTATAATTAGTTTTGAGTGAACCAAGTAATTATAATTTTCGGATTTTTGCTCCGATAAAGTTTGATCTTCATACCAAATTTCAACTTCATTTGTGGTTTAGGTTTTTGATGAGTCAGTTGTTATAAATGGCACTTTTCGGACCTCAATAGCCTTATAATATTTACTAGCTGCGCCCCACGGCTTCGCCCGCATGGAAATTGATTGCACACGACTGGTTAAGTAATAAATTACAAAAAAACTTCAATAACTCAACCATAATTTTACACATTTTAAAGGGTTTTTTAGATAAATCCTGAAAAACGTGTTTGAATTTATTATTATTTTGATATATACAGAAAATTTCAGGTCAATAGTATGCATTAAATTTAGAATCATAAACTTTAATAACCCGACTAACCCCATTTTTAGGAAATTTAGAAAAATCCTGTAACACAACACGTGTTCAATAGTTTTGTATTCTTAATATTCTCTGTAAGTTTCTAGCTAATTGGGCCACTAAAAGAGTTAAAGAGTTACAAAAAACTTCATGTGGTTCATGGGGTGGAATTTCCAAAAATCCCTTAGCGGGAGGTTGTGTAGTAACAGGTACGATAAAGGTGGGACAAAAAGCGTGCCCAATGGTTCGTGTAAAGATACTCACTGCTATTTTGTCGCCCGTTTCTATCCGAACTTGGCTGGCTGGACGCTCTAGCGCGCGCCTCAATTTATGAATACACAATTTATGTCCACAATGAGTAGGTAACTATATGAGGGTTACGGACAAACCGAGATACGGTTTAAGTTACCTGTAGTTTAAATAAATACTTTCAAACAAAAATTAATGAAAAATAAAAAAAAAATACTTCATTGTCCGACCACATAAGTCGAAAGTTCGAAACCAGTCAGTAATTAGATTTAATAACTAATTAGTAGGGCGGTGTTGAATCATAAATTATTACGTAAAAATTATATTTCAGAGTACAACAGATATTCCAAGAATAAGATTCGAAACATTGGCCGGGGCGACATTCACGAAGCACAACATAACAGCGTGGTTCAGCAACTATGGTTACCACGACTCTGCCATCTCGCTCTCACTCGTCAATAACGCGATATTGCGCGCTCTCTCTCCCGGCAGCTCGCTTAAGTTTGTCAATCATCCTCTGCCTTATTCGCTTGAGAACTGGGTAAGTTTCCTCGTCACCACACAAACGTCCACAACTAAACACGCCTCTACCACAAGCGGGTTTTTGCCATAATGACCACGCTTGGCAAGCGGGTCTAAAATTGCAATAAAGGTGTTTAAATAAAAAATGTAGAAGCTATTGCCCTTCCTCTGGGTTATAGTCCCCTTAGTCGACTCTTACGACATCCACGGGCTGAGTTGGAGGGATAGATTCTAAGGCCCGTATTATGAAACTACTCTCAGTCATCAAGCTATGCTTGAGTAACGGTTTTTCCATAGAAAATCGTTACTCAAGCATCGATCGATGACTGAGCAAGCTTTTATAATACGGCCCTAAGCCACAACCGCCAGGGCCGTGGTGGTAGGTAAGTTGACTAAACAATTTCAACGATTAGTACATTAGTGACGAGGTCAGTAAAGCTGTGCTTTCGGCCATCATCATCGCAGCCAGCAACCCACCCAGGTTGCTGGCTGCGATCATGATGGCACAGCGTAGCGCAGATCTAGGCCATTACAGCGCGGTCAGCATTCCAGCTCTTGATGAACAAGCTGAAATGAAGGCCGATACCGAAGCTCGAGGCCTTTATAGCGCGAACAGCAAGAGCTGCAATGAGGACCAAGCTTGAAGATAAAGACCGTTGTAAGCATAGCTTGAGGCCATCATATCGTTGCCAGCATTACTGTCATGTATTACATAAAAATAAATAAAACCAGCTTAGTTCATAAACTATGGTAAGAATTTGCAGCTGAAACCAAACGCGACTATAATGGGAATTGCCGGCCGCAAAACTCGACAGTAATGAACTTTACTCAAACATAGCATGTAATGATTATTTCGACAACCTTCTTTGAGCAAAGTCCACCTTTCGGGCCTACCCGAACAGGCGGACAGTAATAATATTACTGTCCGCTCTATGCAGTCCGTAATGTATTTCGAATTTTATTTTGTTTTGATAATAGTTAGGTGCATAAAGGTTTTATGCATACTGAGCAGTACAAGCTTCGCTGGCTGGTTAGAATAAAAAAAGAACACGCGGGAAACTGACAAAAGAGCATCGCGTTGAAAATTTTTGCATGATACGTTCTAATCAATTTTCGTGAATAATTTGTGAAAATGAACTCTTCAAGCTACGAATCCTCCAATTCAATGACCTTTAAATTACTCGCATTGTTTGAGTAAAGCACTATACAAGCCTCGGTCCGCATGACTGCCCTGCTGGCCACGATAAGCTGGCCTCAAGCTAAGCTTGCTATGGTCTCGGCCTTCAAGCTTGGTCATAATTGCTGCCCTTGCTGTCTGCGCTATAAAGGCCTCGACCTTCGGTCTCGGCCTTCATTTCAGCTTGGCCATCAAGGGCTGCAATGCTGATCGCGCTGTGATGGTTTGGACCTGCGATACGCTTCGCTTTCAGCCATCTTCAGCCGCGGCCAGCAACCCGTTTACAGACCTTGGACGCTATGTACTATTACTGTCGCCTTTTTCAGTAAGCCGGCAAGGCCGACTTTGCTCAAAGAAGGTTATCAAAGTAATGACAAGATTACGTAGCATCTTTGAGTAAAATTAAAAAAGGAAACTAAAATCATTCTCACGATACCATTCTTTTAAGTACCTACCTACCTGTATTTATGTTTTTGTATGAGTTGCAAATAAAAAATATTCAGCAATGGAATGTTTTCTTGCAGATCAGCGTTGTGGCAATGGGCAGCAGTATGGCATTCCAATTTTCATTCAACTTCGGATTCTGTTTGGGCTTTGTCAGCTCATTCTTGGTGCTTTTTGTTATAAAGGTGAGCTACTTACCATAATTTCTTTTTTAGCTAGTACCTACTTATGTATTCTATTTGTATATTGGTAGCGTTATTGGCAGATTATTCCTTTACAGAGTAGAAGGTTGCAGGTTCAAGTCCCGCTTGACTGGTTGGTTTTTGGGATGTAATAATTATTTGTTTAGAATAGAGTTATACAATCAAAGTATGACGCACATTCAAGTAAATAATAAAGTTTTATACCCAAAAAATAAATATACTATAAAAAGATGTTAAAGGAAACAGGCAGGATTGATTCAGTCATTATTATTTTAAAAAGTAGTTTTTTTATAATTTTTTAGTTTGAAAGTCAAGGCTTGAATATTTTTTCCTTATACCAGTGTCATTTTTTCCTTGTATGCATTACTGCATATATTTACATTACTGCATGTATGAATCAGCTTTAGGGCTTGAGGGCCAGACTCCACCAAAGCGGAGAAGAGATGTGTTTTAAACAACCAATAGAACGGCGCTATTCACACATCTCGTCTTCGCTCAGCTTCAGTGGAGACCACCGAGCGGAGATCATATTTGAATGCGAAGAAACAAAGAAAGATCGAAGCAGAGAAGTGAGCTGTGCCTGGCAAGCTGGCAAAGTCACGCAGCGGAGACGAGAAAAGATGTGAGCGGCGACGCTAGTGCATTCTAAACAAACAACCGACGCTCGCCGCACGCAGCTCAAAAAAAAATGTGTACACAGCCTGTTTACAAAATTGGTTCTGAATCAGCATGAGTTGGATGACTAGCAGGCTAGCATCCAAAGCTGGTCTTCCGCCAGAGCCACTTGTTCTCTTCTCGTCTCTGCTTCGGGCATTTCCGCACATCTCCGCTTTAGTGGAGCCTGGGCCTATAAAGCGAAAATGCGTGACGTGACGATTTATTTATTAATTTCAAGTCTTGTGCTGTAATGTGAAAATATAAGAATAAAAAAAGAATTAGTTAATAGTTGTTTTCATGTTCATTTTTATTTACGTTTTAATTCCAAATTGATTAAAAGTTTTTTTTTAATTATACAAGACTGAGACTGTACTTGTCGTATTAGACATACAGACTATTTTCATTTCAAGACGTTTTGCTACAAGGTAATTTTCGCATATAAGTCAATTCAACTAAATAGTCTTTTTCATAGTTGTTCTGATAGGTCCCTATGCGATCATCCCTTAGTTACGTACTTGTGAACTAATTAATTATTGTTAATATTGTACGTCCATACTCAATTCGTCCATAATCAATGGACAAACTTTTCTTTCAAGCTAGTTTAGTAAAATCTTTGTACACAGTTTCAACAGTAAACACGTTTCATTTGATATAACTATAAACAAGCAATAACAAATACTAGAACCTAAATTTATAAATAACGCAACCGACAACCTGCTTTATGTTACTAGGAGCGCACGAGCGGTGCAAAGCTTCTGCAGAAGATATCAGGGCTCCGTCCGTCAGTGTTATGGATCACCGCTTGGATGTGGGACTGGCTGTGGATGATGCTCATCAATCTGCTGATCATCGTCACCCTGGCCTGCTTCCAGGAGACAACGCTGTCCACTCCTCAGGAGTTAGGTAAGGACTGCAGATGCGTAAGGACTGACGACAGTGGCATTTCAATTATTTCCTGTGAAAGGGACTTTTGTCAATAACTCTTCTGCCAGCGCTCAAATACACCCTTTGCTTCCCAAAGGGTATTGTGGACAAAAGTTCTAGAAGTAACGGTGCTTTTCCATTTGAGATATATTCTGTCTACGATGTACGTACTAAGCTGGGAAATTTGTGATACCCAGGCTAGCTGACCGCTTATTCAGTAACGATTGCTTTTCGTAATTATTACGTAATACAATTATTGTAATTTCCCTCAAATTACCCCACCTCGACGATTAATTTTAATACTTAAAAACAATAATTCGAATACCTTCATATACCTGCTGCTACATTTGAGCACAGCCGATGTCCCTAACTAGACCATCAACGCTTGGTTACACTTTCAATTGAATGTTGAGACATTGCGTGAGCGCAATTCATTGTTTTTGGGGTCATACAATAATTTAAGAACGGCCGACCACTTAAAATACATAAGGACAAATTGCTTTTCAATTAGTTGGTTGTTGTGATAGTTCTAATCATAGGAAAGGAATCTAGTTTTAGCACTGTAGCTAGGTGGTGCTAAATAACATAATGTAATATTAAATTGTATGTGTACCTCAGAGCACAACTAGGTACATACGCCATTTGCCCGTTATGTGATTCATACCATAATAAAGAGACAAAAAGAAAACAACTTACTTCATACAACTATAAACAAGATTTTTCGCTAAATGACAGTGAGAATGCAATCCAATAAATATTTATTTTAATTCTATTCCAGGTAGAGCGTTTTTAGTTCTCATGGCGTTTTCAGTGGCAATTGTACCACTACACTATCTCGCGTCATTTTTCTTCAACGAAGCCGCCACAGGGTTTACGAAAATGTGCTTTGTCAATGTTTTTTCGGGTATGTTACATAACAACACGTTAAGTTACCTATTGTTTTCGGACTAATTGATTGAATTTTTATTTTCTTTAATTTTTTACAGGATGTATGCCGTTTCTAATAAGCGAGCTGCTCCAAATCCCACAAATTGGCAATCCGTATTATGCTGAATTTTTCGACAAAATATTTTCTTTCATGCCCATTTACAACGTTTGTCGAAGTTTGAGGTAAATATTTAATTTTATGCAATTTTTTATCGGTGTTTTCGACTGCGAACGTCCTTCTTGGGGTTAGAACCAGTCACCTGATTATTTATTTGGTTGTTTGAATATAATGCAGTAATAAAGTTACTAATTTGAAAATGCAAATAAGATGAATTAGCCGGCGATTCCGAAAAACTAAATTTTATTTATTTTGAGCTTACATAACGTTCTACTCTGTAGTCAGTTATATTTTCACTACCAAACGTAAGTAACTCTAAAAATATTGTTGGGCCTTCTTAAATTAAAACAACTATGTAAATACGAGTTGATATGGAGCAGTTGAGCTACCACTAGATTGTGTGTAACGGTCTGCAGTTAACTCTATTGTTTCAATTATAAATACTTGTTTCTATTCTTTTATTTTAATTTTCATTGTTATTAATAACGCTATATGTATATATATGTTTTTTACCTTCCAGAGATATGAGTGTAACGACGTACGCTATTATGGCTTGCGACGGACTCTGCCATCAGTTAAGCCTAGACAACTGCACCCGACACACCGTGTGTACAGATCTCAATATATCATTGTGTTGTAGTAAGTGAGTCTGACTGAACTTATTGCTATTAGTAGACAACTAAAATCATAGAAAATTAGAGAGCAAAAGGATGTCTTTGTGATATTCTACTGCCCTGTATTTGCACTCTGAAAACTAACATAATGGATGGATGTGATATTCTGTGCCCTGCATTAGGACTCTCCCGACTAATTATTATAAATGCATTCGAAAAGACCGGGTCATGACGTTATGACCCGAGATCACGGTAGTGAGAAACATAAAATTACGAGTAAATTAGAATTAACATACATTTTACGATATCCCATTCATTACCTCTATACATCGCACATAAAATCGATGTAGTGTATTTTATTTATTTGTTCTAATCTAATCTTAATTTTTGAGTCAAAATCCGTTGTAGGTTGACTTATGTACTTATGATTGACCCCGTTGACTAAGTAGGTAGTTATTAATATTATATTTTTTTATTAAATTTTCAGTCGGCGATGATCCGTTTTTGCAGTGGAATAGTCCGGGCATCGGAAAACGTCTATTTTATATGATCTTAGTTGGAGCGGCTGCCTTCATCGTTATCCTGATCAAGGAATATGAGCTCACGAATAAGGTAAACAAGAACCGTCAAGTGCGAGTGTGACTCGCACCAAGGGTTTCCAACTTTTGTCAATTATAGAATTACTATAGTACCAGTTAAGAGTTACATTTCAGATGCATTATTTTTAGTGCGGTCAAATTAGTTTAGATTTTGTACCAACCAAAATAAACACACACTATATAATAGTAATATATAATAGGTATTAAATGCAAAAGTTTAGATAGATCCTATTTGATATCTTGACTATTTTTTTTTTAATTGGCTTGTTTTCTTCCTCTATTTTCTTGTAAATGCACATAAGGTATGACAATTTCAACGTGCCTTTCCAGATATTCTACAGATCCACTCTCCGCACCATCCCGCCATTGACAGCAGACGAAGACAGCGACGTTGCGGCGGAACGTGCCCGAGTGGGCGGCATGTCGCGAATAGAGCTCGCGCAGAGCAGCCTCGTGTGCAAAGACTTGTCCAAGTTCTACGGCAGCTTGTTAGCCGTCAATCAACTGTCTTTTGGTAAACATCTCATATGTCTTATAATAACAGTTCAACGACCAAAGGTCCGCCTGCGACGCAGAAGGTTGCGGGTTCGATTCCCGCCTTGTGGCAAATGTTTGTACGATCTGCAAATATTTATTCCGGGTTTTCTGGGTATTTTCTATATGTAATAAAAAATATCTATCTATGTTATGTATTGTAATAAGTTTATCAGTCATCTATTACCCATAACACAAGTTCTGCTTACTTTGGGGCTAGATGATGCTGTGTGGATTGTCCAGCATTATTTATTTATTTACTTACGACAGTGGCATGAGTGGTCCATACTATGACGAACATGCTGCGACAGGCAGGAATATAGGTAGTAATGTTCAAAAAAATCTACCTTGTCCCCTCTTTGCCTGAGTCGGATGCGATTTGCTATACCGTCTTCCGTCATTAGCCCATAGGGATGTTATTTTGGCCCGGAGATCACCGTCTTGCGACACAAGGGGCCCGTCAGTTCCATTTTAATTTTAATAGGGAAAGATCACCATTTTCATGTCCTTCTCAGGGTCGGCACAGCATGTTTGTATCTTTCTTTTGTAAACTTCTTTTAGCCATCATCTCCTCACTCCTTTCTTACTCATGTCACCTTTCACACAGTCTATCTATCTACTCAGCCCGTGACCACACACTGCTGGGTATAGATGAAGGTATTGTTGGAGCTTCAAACAATACCTCCATCGACATCCTAACCATTTTAATTTCTTTCATCATAACTGTCTAGTTTCAGTTCTTAAAATAGATTAATTGCCACTCGTTTATTTTAAAACCACGAACAATGTATCCCGCAAAGGGGAAAACAAAGCATGCATTAAAACAGTGTTACAGAAGTAACATAGTTTCATTTAACAAAAACATAAGGCAGAGCTGCCTAGATCAATGTCCTTTATTTGTGGTTCAAAAATAAACATTTTACGTTTATTGCAGGCGTAGAACGAGGCGAATGTTTCGGCCTACTCGGCATCAATGGCGCGGGTAAAACGACCACGTTCAAAATGCTGACGGGCGATTCGCGCATCAGCGGGGGCGACGCTTTTGTGCACGGACTAAGTCTGAAGACGCAAGTTCAAGAGGTCCACACGCATATTGGTAAGTTTGGTATCTTTACATAAATTTGCCGTACCTAATTCCATAGCTTATGAAAGCATGCGGCAGTTGTGATTTTTTTTTTCGTTTTTCTGTTTCACTCTAAATGTTTTCATGCATTGGACTCTGTGATATCTGTTCTGATTTGGATTCTAATATAATACTAAAAAAGAGTTAAAAAGAAGGTTTTTGATCCACCATTCAAAAGAGAAGAGGGATAATGATTGTACATATTATACGTCACGACAGCTTTAAAAGTAACATCATAGAAGGAAGACGAGGAAGAGGAGGACCAAACATTAACTATATGAGTCAAATCAAGAAGAGAGCCGCTGTCATCTCGTATAAAGAAGTAAAAGAGACCGCATTGTAAAGACAAGTGGCGAAAATTGCATTTTTCCAGTGACAAGACTAGGCTCTTTAATCACACTAATATTATAAATGCGAAAGTTTGGGTGTATGGATGAATGTTTGTTACCTCTTCACGCCAAAACTACTGAACGGATCGGGCTGAAATTTTGCATTCACCTGAATGCAAAATTTTAGCCCGATCCGTTCAGTAGTTTTCCGTTTAGTAGTTTTAGGTCAGGAATATACCATAGGCTACTTAATATCTCTAATAATACTTACTATCTTAATATCTCTACTCAATAGTCAGTTCCCATGGGATAGAAATAACCATAAAACGTTTCCATAGAAACAACGCGTGTGAAGCCGCGGGCAGAAACTAGTTTATAGTAATAATAGAATATCAACCTAGAAAGTCACATCACAATTTATTAGGTTACTTTAAGCCGTTGGTTTTCCAATAAAGTAAATAAATAAATAAACAAGTTTTAAAACTCACAGATGATGCTGATTTTAGTAAGCATGTCTACTTAGAAAGAACGCCTTGATATCATGGCTTACTGCGTCTCAATCATAATACACTTGTAAATATATCTTTATAAAAAATGTACCTGCAAAGCATTGCTTAAACTGTATACAAGATCATAATAAATAGGTACGAACCATTCGCTTTTTAAAAAGGCACGGCACAAGCCCTATTGGAAACCGAATATATGAAAACACTTACTTTTTAGGTGACGCTTTTCTTTTTAAGGTGCAAAGGTAATTTTGAATCGTAATTCCACAGGATACTGTCCACAATTCGACGCTCTCTTCGAAAATCTAACGGCGCGGGAGACCCTACACATATTCTGTCTGTTGCGGGGAATCCCCGCGCATATTGGCGCCTCTAGCGCCCTCTATCTAGCAAACTCACTAGGATTCGCACAACATTTCGATAAAAAGGTAATTAAATTCAAATTAACTCAGGTATGAAAATAGTTTAATCATAATGTCATAATTGGTACCTACAGTTTAGGCGCTACCCCGACCTAGAACAGCGCCGCCACCTAGTTTATCTTATTATTACGTTAAACAAAGGAATTTTCTAATATCCATTGGGCAGTTTGTGATATCTATTATAAGCTTTTTTTAATGCCTCTGTAATAGTTTTATTTTGTATAGTTTATGCAAAGATGCGAAGGTGCTCTTGGTGGCCACCAAACTCTGTTTTCGCATCTCTGTCTAAACTATACAAAATAAAACTATTACAGAGGCATTAAAAAAAGCTTATGATAGGTATCACAAACTGCCCAATGGATTTTAAGAATTTCTTTTGTTTAACGTAATATTAACATAAAATAGGTGGCAGCGCTATTGTGGGTCGGGGTAGCGCCTTAATGTCTGTGGTAACGGTTCGATTTTTGAAACAGTCCATTGTAAATTCGCTATGTTGTTATAGGTTTATGAATGCAGCGGTGGAACAAAAAGGAAGATAAGCGCGGCCGTGGCGCTGCTCGGTGATTCAACTCTAGTTTATCTTGATGAACCCACAACAGGTTGGCACAATCAATGTCAAGCGAGACCTTGCTTCATTAGAGTATTGACACCATTTGCTTTATCGCAAACGTGTTTTAAGTGGCTTGTTTTGCTCAAAATACGAATGTCACGAGGTCAAAAGCCTACATTAATAGTAGTGTTTGCATAGATTAAGTAGATGTGATTTTGTTTGTTTTCCTAGGAATGGATCCGGCGTCGAAGCGATTAGTTTGGTCGTCGATAAGTGCGGCCGCGCGGGCGGGACGCAGCGTGGTGCTGACGTCACACAGCATGGAGGAATGCGAGGCGCTGTGCTCGCGGCTCACAGTCATGGTCAGCGGCACTCTGCACTGTCTCGGACCCTTGCAGCATCTCAAGAACAAGTTCTCGCAGGGTAACTAGACCATTCTCCTAACTATAATACAAGCGGGCGGGCGGATTAAAACTAGATTTTTGTTTGTTGCAGGATTTACCCTTATTATAAAATGTCATCTTGACGCAGACAGAGATACTGCATTAGCTCAAATCGACCAGTATATCAAAGACAACATTATAGAAGCTAAACTCATGTGAGTATTCTTCATCAGCATACATACACTGATGAACAGAACTGGGGGTTTTGCCATAATCACCACGCTTCGCAGGCGGATTGGTGATCGAAGTTCTTTAATTCATAACAACAAGTAGTTCTTGTTATATGTCTAATATTTGAATAATATTAATATATAAAATTTAGTTAAACAATATTTAGATAAGATAATATTTAGTTATAATTTATTATAGGTTTCAGAGGTTAGTTAAACCTACATTAATTTGTTAATGTATCTCATTTTAAGTAAACCCTGTGTTTTTATGAGAATAAATTTCTATATACTTAAGTGGACCTGTTGAATAACACATAGAAGGAAGCGGTTGCACTTCCTCTAATAGGTTCCCTAAGTCGCAGTCTCTTAGGGCATCCACAGGCTGAATGGTGGGGTCAATTCTCACGCCGCGAACACCACGGCAAGGTGTATGTTGCTCAGAATTGGACTCCCTTGAGTATTAGTTTCAAAGAGCGCGTATACTTACTATTTTATTCTAATTGGTATTTTTTTCTTACCCATATTTTTCCTTACAGCGAAAGTCATCTAGGCATAATAACGTATTACCTAAGCGACGCCGGCCTACCGTGGTGGCAAGTATTCTCTGTGATGGAGGCAGCGCGTGAACAATTCCCAATAGAAGACTACTCCGTATCCCAGACCACGCTCGAACAAGTGTTCCTCAGGTTCTCGAGAATACACGCCAAGGAAGACTAAACTTAGTTCTTTTTATAACAAGACATAATATTTATAAGAAAATGCTACTGAGCTCTGCCTTCGAGTCCGTCACTGTATGTATGTATAGCTAATATAGCACGCCTTTTGAGTGGTGGTTTGTGATGCTTGAAAGCAAATTAATCATCAGCTTCTACCACAAAAACTTAGAAAATACAGCCCCTTGGCTAGAACAACCTATTACTTTAATAAAGGTAAGGATGATCAAATGTTGGTTTGGTGCCGAACACACCTTGGCTAGCCAAGGGGGTGTATTTTTCTAAGTTTTGTAACAGTAGCTGATGATTCATTTGCTCTCAAGAATCGCAAACCACCACACAAACATGGGTGCAACTGTGAAGTTGGTGCAAGTATACAATTCTAGAATACATAATTTTAGATTAACGGTTTATTTAGGATATCTTTTTTTATATTTTACGTAATAGGTTATGTTAAAATGTATTGTACCAAAAATACATCGTGATGTTTGCAGAAATAGTAATGTTACCAAAAATATGTAAAAGTCAATACTTTGAGATTTAATTTTGCTTTTGATCTCAATTTCAATTAGGTACCCAACAACAATTTATTAGCAATTAAAGGCTTATTTGGTAATTGTTGTAGGGTACAACCATTACCAAATAATATTTTATATAATAATTACCAAGCATTCTGATTGCGTTTTGGTACTCGTTTATTTTTTTCAGTGAGAAGTTTGTACTTACTATAATTTGCTATTCAATACAGAAGGCCTATTTTAATTCTCCAAAATACGCAATCGATTGTTTCGTTGTCTTTTTTTGTGCTAATTTGTTAGGTACTCTAATTCGGTGTATTAAGTAAACACCGAATTAGTTGACACGACACTAGAACACTACTTAATTGGCCAAAACGTAAAAATCAATCAAATGCAAAGATCAACTAAAATCGACCAACCAAAATTACATTATATAAATTTTTTTCTATTGCACCTTACATTTTGTTTGAAAATCATACATTTTAAAAGTGAACTGTACAGATGGAACCGCAAGCATGTAGGTACTTGTTGTATATAATACCAATTTATTTTAATTTCAGTCATCTAGTACCCATAACACAAGCTCTGCTTAGCTAGATGATGTTGTGTGGATTGTCCAGTATTATTTACTTATTTACTATTCTATTTTACCATTTTTCACTAATAATACGTTTTGAAATAGTAATACCTATGCATAGGTACTTCATTAAAAAATAAAATGTAGTTTTGTATGTACAAAAACTGTGTGAAGTGTCTCTTCTGCGGTGTAAAATCTTCAAGTCAGTCCACGGCACGCTTGCCCCGAGCAGCCCCCCCCCCTCTCGTTTTTAGTTTGATATAGCTTCTCTATACGTAGTATTTGTAACTCAATGGTTGGAGAATTAAAAATATGCCCCAGGAACTAAAGTGGCCTTTAACTTAAACTGTACCTACTTATTGCCCATTGTACTTGTCTTATCTTATGTCTTTTGTATTGTTTTTTTGTTGGTGTACAATAAAGTACTTTTATATTGTATTTGAAAGGATTTTGTCGTAATTATGAAAATATAGGCTTAAAAAGTCAACGAAATATTTAATAACTTATTGAACAATGCCAAATTGTTAAATACTTAATTATTTATTACACTTTGTAAATATTTTTAGTACAAGGTATATAACCTAAGCGTTGATACGTAAACGCTACGTGAAATTACACAATAAACAATTTTACAAAAAGCCAACATTTTCATTCACATCACAACCTGATAAGAAAGTTAAATTCATTTAATTCTAGCATGACTAAATATAAAACTTTAACTTAGTTAGAATGAATCCAATAAGTAATTAGCTAATGACTTAAAACAATGTCAGAATACCACCAGCGCCACCAACCCGTGGTAACGAAAACTTTGAACACGTTGTGACCTGCATCTCTATTTCCTATGGAACCATCAAGGGGTTTGTTGAATACTGCGGTTGTAGGAATAACCGTGTTGGTACCATTTTGTTTTTAAAGATTTTACGCATTAATTAACTTGCTTTAACTTATTATAAGTAATAGACAGCTAAATTTCACATTTGTCTATCAACATTTATGCCATATGCGCGTAAACCTTGCAAAATCAAGATGGCCGCGGTGGTTACAACTTTTGAGCTACCGCCGTAAAACGGGGTGGATAGACATGATTTTGAAGTTTGTTTTAATTTCTCCATTCATTTTTGTATGATTGGCTAACTAAATAGTATTTTTTATTATGTCTTGGTGTGTAATTAATACTATCCTATCACGAAATATATAGATATTGCTTTGATTTCATCGTAAAATGCAAAAAATATGTTAGATTTCTATTTACCCGCAATTGGGGTCAATAGAAACGACATATGGGGCGAATAGAAAAAATCGCTAGGGCTGTCACTTTCCAAAAATAATTTGTACAAGAATTATGGATAAAGATAGAGGGTAGGTAGTGTAAAAAGAACAACTTTAAAAAATCAAAGTTAGGTACTTTTTATTAATAAAAAATCAGTCTCATCATTAGAACCATTAATTGTTTACCTAGATACGAACATAGTTCTAATTGTAATCTACTTATTATTATATACAAACACACAGATGAATTCTATGAAAAATGATGTAATAATATTTTGGTGGCAGCCCTAGCACATAATTTTCTATACACCCCCTTCTCATTTCTATCGAAACCTTTCCCGTTTCTATTAGCCCCGTACTTCATATCTATTGACCCCATACTACGTATCTATTCGCCTCTTTGGCATTTCTATTAACCCCAAAGTTTGAATAAAATTGACTTGGTTTACAATTTTAGCCATAAATTTAATTATACAACATAATTTTACTTACCTTTACATTAAAATGAACCGCGAAGAACTGCCGAATACACAATAAACTTTGAATTTTACAAGAACTTGCTTTTGTTAAAGATATTGATAAAGTTTTGAGGACCACAAATTAACGTCTCACGACGACTCACTTTCAAAGTGTTTTTTTTTAAACTTCTAACCTGACAGCAAATCAGTCTTGCCATTTTAAGAAAAAAAATACTGCAGTTTCCAAATATGTAGAATTTTGGCGTTTTTCTTTGAAAATGTTTGTTAATAATTGCCAGAATAAAACTTTTTTGGTTTCATTTCCATTCACCCCTTGAATTCTATACACCCCGTTTTACCCGGTACCTTTGACACAGCGAGTCGTCGGCAAGTGAGTTAGCGGCCTACAATGTAGAATTAATAGTTTGGATACGTTGCCAGCGACGTCTTCGTGGCTTCCTTGTCAGGTAAGGCTCTAAAGATATCCCTGTATCTATTCCACAGTATTTCACCTATGGCTACGTTGTGGTATCTCTTTGGTATTTCGTGAATTGCAAGAATATTTGCTCTAAAGTAGTCTGCGATATGCTGTAATACTCGACGGAGAGGTCTCGCTTGGCTCGCTCCATAGTCCCAAACAGTTTGGACCACGGCATGCTTGGGTCCGACAGGTAGTATGTTAGCACTCCTTGATACTCTTCCCTGATAACAAAAAAATTCCAATTGGAAATCTATGCAAACAACATAATCGCAACACGAATCACACTATCACAGTTCACACGGATGTTTGTAAGGTACCTTTTCACGTCAAAACTACTGAACGGATCGGGCTGAAATTTCGCATACAGGTAATCAAACATAGGCTTGTAGGTATAATTTTTATCTCGTAAATCAGTTCCCATAGAAACGCCCCTAGTAGTATAGTCTACTTAACTAGTCTTCCATAATTTATGTTCAAGCCGGGATAAGAATTTTCTTTGCATCGAAAAATACTTAGATTCAAAAAAATACCGCGAAAACACTTAAAAAATATTAACATAACTTGATAATTACTAAAATTTTACTAAATTTATTTTTCTACTCATTTTTGATAACTTGTAACCTACAAGCGCGTGTCAAGTCTATTTCTATAGTTCCTCAGTAGTTAATTTATTTCTATACTTAGGTAGATAAGTAACTGCCTACGTTAAAGCCTGTTCAAACTGTTCAAATAAGTCGGTCTGTTCGCTACCCACAGCAGTAGTGATATCAATACAATACAATACAAAAAAAAAGATACTGCGTAGGCAGCAGGTACCTGCATATACCTACGCAGTATCTTTTTATGTGCATATGACATGTGTATCAGATACAAATGAAATAAATGTTTAAAAATCTATCCAAATGCACCTACTCTAATAAAAAGCATGCAAAGAAAATACATATTTTTCCTTTTATTATAATACCTACCTACACAGTTTATCTACAGGCTGGCTTTTTGATATGGCCAAATAATTCCATGTTGATAGAATTATTATGATGATATAATAAACAAAAAAATAATTGAATTAATCTTCAATCGAATCATTGTTATATTAAACTGAACATTTTGTTGCCGCAACACGCTTTACTGCAGCGCTTTACGAACTTTTTTGCTTAATAAACGATTTTCAAAATCGTCAATAATATTTCAAGGAAATCGAATAATTCAAGGATCAAGTCCCTTGATCCTTGAATTATTCAATTCATAATAAAAAAAAAGCAGCGTATAGATGGTAATAAAAAAACCTGTCGTATCTAAGAAAAAGTAATATACTGAGTATACTCACATTATTTTAGAACTGCTAAAACTGCGACTGACGAACTCTTTCACGTAATCGGTGACGGAGGTCTTGTTCGAATTCCGCGCGTTGTCATCCAACTTTAGTTTGATAGTGAGGGTGTAACCTGCGGGGGAAAAAATACATCAAAATACATTACTTTATCTAAAGCTAGAACCACACTATTGCTTTTTGACGACGGGCTGCGGGGACAGAACTCTAATCAAAAACTGAAGAGCCTTACCTTGCGAGAACTTGTTCTTGAGATGCTGCGGCGTGCCGAAACATTTGAACCGTCCGTTAACCATGATAGTGAGCCGCGAGCACAGCGCCTCGCATTCCTCCATGCTGTGTGACGTCAGCACCACACCTCGGCCCGCCTTTTGAACGCTGCGGACTGCTCTCCAAACCTAGGATAAAGTTTATTGACATATAATAACATTAGGCGATGCTTTCAATTCAAATGGCACAATAGTACATTGTTCACCATGGTAATTAAGTGACTGATTCCTATCGAGTGTCTCATTTAAGACCTGAGGCGCAGTCGAGGGCCTTAAAACACACGTGGTAGGAGTGGGACTTTCTCCTGAGTGATACATAGTGCTTTTATCCTACACCTACGAGGAAAATAAAACATTTTCCGAAAAAGAAGAACTCTTCTCGTTTTTCCAATACACGAAATCTATATAAGTGTTATTGTATATATTTCTGGATTTCTCGGGCATTAGGTTCTCAATCACTTCTTGCTTCTGAAGATGGCTGAAAGCGAAGCGTAGCGCAGGTCCAGCGCGGTCAGCGTTGCAGCCCTTGATGGCCAAGCTGAAATGAAGGCCGAGACCGTAGGTCGAGGCCTTTATAGCGCGGACAGCAAGGGCTGCAATGATGACCAAGCTTGAAGGCCGAAACCATAGCAAGCTTAGCTTGAGGCCAGCTTATCGTGGCCAGCAGGGCAGTCATTGCTGTCCGAGGCTTGTATAGTGCTTTACTCAATCAATGCGAGTAATTTAAAAGTCATTGAATTGGAGGATTCATCGCTTGAAAAGTTCATTTCCACAATTTATTCACGAAAATTGATTAGAACTTATCATGCAAAAATGTTCACGGTCCTCTTTTGTCAGTTTTCAGCGTTTTCTTTTTTTATTCTAACCAGCCAGTGAAGCTTGTACTGCTCAGTATGCATTTTATTTATTTTATTTATTTATTGCATCATATTATTGTACATACATTTGTCAGGACTTATTGACTATATTAAGAAACACACACAATATGTACCTACTCAGGGTGTTGCAATGGGAGACTGCCAGATACGTTATACACACATCAACATCGTCTAGGGATATTTCATATTTTCTCAATTTACTCAAAATTTGTTATAAAAAACATGCAACATGTATATATTTTTGAAAAGCCCGTTTAGTAGACTAGACCTTCGAATACAATAAAAATATTTTTATTGTGTAAATAAAATTTTATTCAACAAAAACTAATTATGAAAAAATTTTACATTTAGGATGTTGTGTTTTTAAAAAAAAATAAAGTAAAATTATGCGAAATTTCCTGTTTTTTGCAATTATACGGAAAATCAGTAGTCAGTAAAACCACCCATGACGTTACAAACGGTCCTGGCAAAGGGTTTTCATGCTTTGAATCAAGTTATCAAAGTCTTGCTGCGGGATATTGTCCCAGGTCCTGCTAAGATGCAAAAAAAGTTGCTCTTCAGTCGCGATGTTTGCAGGAAAATGGTTCATAGCCCTTCTTTGGAGCATGTCCCATGCATGCTCTATGGGGTTTAGGTCTGGCGATTGCGCAGGCCAGTTTAAGACCGACACGTCGTGCTCCTGCAGCCAGCTGGTCACCACTCGCGCTGTGTGCGGACGGGCATTGTCGTGCATGAGCGTGAATTCTTGGCCCATTTGTAGTCGATGGGGGTAGACTATTGGTACTAGCACCTGGTCACGGTATTTTTCAGCGGTCATGGTGTTTCTGATCCAAACGAGATCTGTTCTTCCACCAATACGTATTCCCGCCCAAACCATAACTGTCCCACCGCGGTATGGATGGACTTCCTGAGGGTGTTGCAGACGGCTCTCACGACCAGGAACTCGCCATACACGTACTCTTCTTGAATCGGGATGGAAACCGAATCGGGACTCATCGGTAAACAGCACCGCAGACCACTGGTTCTCTTCCCAGAGCAAATGTTCACGAGCCCACTCTAATCTTCGTCCACGATTTCCTACGAAGCGGTCTGCGAGCATGAAGGTTGGCTTCATGCAGTCTTCTCCTCACAGTTTGGTCACTCACCAGCAACTGTTGCTCTGACTGGAGCCTTTGAACCAACTGCATTGCCGTAACATTTGGTTGTCTTCTAGCGGAAACTTGCAAAAATCGGTCTTGTCGCTGGGTGGTTATGCGCTTCCCGCCTGGGTGTCTTTCAGCCACTTCACCGGTAACACGATAACGTGACCATAACCCGTCACGACGATCACGTTTTGTTTTGTTCCAATCTCCTCAGCAACACTCAGCTGAGTAGCCCCAGCTTGGAGCATACCTACTGCCCTTAACATTTTATCTCTAGTTAAATGGCGCCGCCGCATGATGCATTTATTGTGTGCGTTACCCCAGCGGCAAGTAGACTCGGATCAAGATGAAAGTTATAGAAAAAATAGAGCACCACGTCCTGTAAATGTGCCCCAAAAATAAAATTAGTGCCTATCAAGGTTTCGGAGTAATTCGCGAAACTAAGATGCCGCTGCAGTAACGTCTGAAAACGTTACTGCAGCGGCATGATTTTTACCTATTAGTCTCAGCCAAATTTAAAATAGCTTAAAAGGTAGCTTATATTTGTGCACTTCCAAGGCCGAGCAGCGGCATTTGTGCCCCCTGTGGTTTTTGAGTAATTGCAATTGCCGCGTGTGCGTCACCCCAACAGCATTTTCGACTCGGATCAAGATGAAAATTATAGAAAAATTAGAGCCCTACGTCCTGTACATGTGCACCAAAAATAAAATTAGTGCCTATCAAGGTTTTGGAGTAATTCGCGAAACTAAGATGCCGCTGCAGTAACGTCTATTACGACTTAGCCAAATTTAAACTAGCTTAAAAGGTAGCTTATTGTTGTGCATTTCCAAGGTCGAGTAGCGGCATTTGTGCCCCCTGTGGTTTTTGAGTAATTGCATTTGCCGCTGCAGTAACGTTTGGCAGGTTTCCATATCTTCGGAACGGCTGGACGAACAAGTATGATTGATTTGTGAGCAGGTGCGGTGTGATCAAAGAAAATTTGTGCCATAGTCGTTTTTTCAAAAAAAATCATGGTGAATGAATTAGACGAGTTTTTTCTGAAAATCAAAAATAGCCTCTAGCTCTTGAACTACATAAGGGCTCTGTGATTGCATTGGCTGATGCCTATTAGGAATATGTATCTTCTGACAAAATTATGGAACCCTACAACTAATTTTCGACGAAATAAATCAATTTTAGAACTGAAAGTTGTGTACTTATTTCGAGCCTCAAATAAGGGAGTTCTAACAAGATGTCAACTTTACATGATTTTCCAATAATTAGAACACACACAAATAAACCCACACTGAATTTCAGCTTTCTACGCCTTATAATTGACCGTCAATCATAAAAACATCGAAACGAGATATTTTCGATACATAACCGACCAAATACGAAAGATCATTAAAAAGCGGCCGTTCAGTACTTCAAGCCAACACCTTTAAATCGGTAGCTTTGTCATGTTTATCTTTAGGTACACTTACGTAGAAAGGTATAGTGTGGGATAGAGGCACCTTTAACATTAGTGCTGGACAACATTTAAGTATTTCAGCCTTTAACATGTTACAAGTAGCCTAACTAACAGATCTGCCTCAATCACGTAATCGATTGACAAGTAAATTCAGACCGTATCTCTGTGCCATACGGATTAGTTTCTTTACCTATCTCTCAAGCGATACATACTAGGTACCTACTAGTTAGGTTGTAGGAAATCAGTCTTCGATCGGAAATGTTTCTTGTTCACGAACCACACAAGGCTAGACCCTGGGCGCTTCTTTTTAGGGTCCCGTACCCGAAGGATTTAAACGGAACCCTATTACTAAGCCTCCGCTGTCCGTCCGTCTGTCTGTCACAGGGCTCTATCTCATAAAACGTAAGAGGTAGACAGTTGAAATTTTCCAGAGAATGCTATTTCTCTGGCCGCTATAACAGAAAATAATAAAAATAATGTAATATCCAAATTAAAAGGATTTTCATACAAAAAAACGGGATTTCTTACATCGACATTACTAATATGAATGAGAGAAGACAATACATATCATACATTGTGGACATTGTAATCAATGACAGAGATAGGGAAACGTACTGAAACTGTAGCGTGAAAGAGACAGCACCGGTTATCACAGCTCCGCATCCACACTTAACAGCCTCAAACAAAATACAAATAATGGGGAATTCCCGTCTGCAGAATATTTATTGTAAGGTACTGTCGCACAGTGGGTCGAAACTGCTTAAACCGGGCCACAGGATTTTTTCAATAATTGGAAGATTTTTTTTAGCTAATCGGTGAAACTCAATAACCCTAATCAGAAACTATTCTATGACATTTTGCCATAAAACTAATGCTTACCGAGAAAAAAAATTAAGTACACTAAAGTTGTACGGAATGACCTATCAAGGTCGATTTCTACGAAATGCCTGCATATAAACAGCTCAGAAAACACCTAGGTGTTATGGAATAGGTTATTATTACCTATCGTGGGTCATACCGCGTACTATTGTTCGTGTCACACACGCGTGTTTTTGTATATTCTATCCTTTTTCACAAAATTATGTTATGATATCAATCAAATTGATTTTAAAAATACGGTTTTTTTTTTTACGAGTACTTAAGCATGAAAGGTAATTCTAGACGCCTTATTTTGTTTCCCTGAATGATTCAGGCACTTGTCAAATGAACAAGAAGGCATTCATAATGGCAATGAGACAACGTGACAGCACGTGCTCACTAGAAAGAGTTCCGCTAGCCACTGACGTCACGTCAGGGCGTCAGATAGACGTAGTTTTATCGTCTCATGCGCGGTGACCTTGTCTTCTCTCTTTAGTAATGTCATTGGAGTTCTTTGGCTATTTTTGCTCTTCGTTTGTCATGTATGTCTCTTGAATTGACCCACAATAGGTAGACACATGTAAGTTTTAATAAATAAGTTACACTTCAATTGTAATAAAATAACAACAAATACTAAAAATGTAATAAAGTTGACAATATACCTAAAGGGATCTCCGAACAAGTGAAAATTTGATGTTTATTGAAAAAATTGCCTGATTTTTACGGTACGGAACTCTTCGTGTAAGAGTGACTCACATTTGGCAATTTTGTTTTTGTAGGTCTGGTGTTCGGGTCATTCGATCATGAAACCTAAAACAGAAATAATTTGATAAGCATCTACCTGTAAGTTACCTAATTAATTTTCACACTAAACACGTGGTCTAGACCCTGTTTTAAATAATAAGCTGTGCTGCACTGAGCAGCAAGCATGAATTCATACAGGTACCTACTACCTACATAATATTTACTTTCAGGCATGACGATAATCATCCTTACTAAATACAGCCTAATTGAATTGAAATGATCGAAATGATAACACCTAAGTAATAAATTAACTGAAATAACTTTTCTGCACCACTGTACAAAAATAAGAAAGTCTGGTAGACAAATTAAGAAGGCAAGGTAAATTCCTAACGTCCGCTTTTTAATGATCTTTCGTATTTGGTCGATGGTCGTGGAAAAGGTCTCGTTTCGATGTTTTTCTGATTGACGGTCAATTATAAGGTGTAGAAAGCTGAAATTCAGTGTGCGTTTATTTGTATATGCGCTCTAACTATTGGCAAACCATTAAAGTTGACATCTTGTTAGAACTCCCTTATTGAGGTTCGAAATAAGTACACAACTTTCAGTTCTAAAATTGATTTATTTCGTCGAAAATGAGTTGTAGGTTTCCACAATTTTGTCAGAAGATACATATTCCTAATAGGCATCAGCCAATGCTATCACAAAGCGCCTTCCTTATGTAGTTCAAGAGCTAGAGGCTATTTTTCATTTTCTGAAAAACTCGTCTAATTCACTACACCATGCATTTTTGTGAAAAAAACGACTATGGCACAAATTTTCTTTGATCACACCGCACCTGCTCACAAAAAAATCATACTTGTTCGTCCAGCCGTTCCGAAGATATGGAAACCTGCCAAACGTTACTGCAGCGGCAAATGCAATTACTCAAAAACCACAGGGGGCACAAATGCCGCTACTCGACCTTGGAAATGCACTACAATAAGCTACCTTTTAAGCTACTTTAAATTTGGCTAAGACGTAATAGACGTTACTGCAGTGGCATCTTAGTTTCGTGAATGACTCCGAAACCTTGATAGCCACTAATTTTATTTTTGGGGCACATTTACAGGACGTAGTGCTCTATTATTTCTATAACTTTCATCTAGATCCAAGTCGACATGCCGCTGGGGTAACGCTTACGGCAAATGCAATTACTCAAAAACCACAGGGGGCACAAATGCCGCTGCTCGGCCTTGGAAGTGCACAAATATAAGCTACCTTTTAAGCTATTTTAAATTTGGCTGAGACTAATAGGTAAAAATCATGCCGCTGCAGTAACGTTTTCAGACGTTACTGCAGCGGCATCTTAGTTTTGCGAATTACTCCGAAGCCTTGATAGGCACTAATTTTATTTTTGGGGCACATTTACAGGATGTAGTGCTCTATTTTTTCTATAACTTTCATCTTGATCCGAGTCTACTTGCCGCTGGGGTAACGCACACCATTTAGTAGTATAAAATCGAAATTAAAATTAATTGATAACGTGTTTTAAAACTTCAATTTGACACAAAAAATTACCATAAACTATGGAAGATAAATTGTAACTTTCGACCTTCGCTATAGCAATGCCGCACAAAGCTTTTGTTTTTTATTCATTTGTTCAAATTCAAAAAGGCCTAAAAAATAAGGTTTCTTCAAAAGATTTTAAAACCGGCCAGTATTTTTAGAGTTCAAGAACTTTATACAAAATATCCCTAGACGATGTTGATGTGTGTATAATACTAAATTAATAAAATGGTATGAAAGGTAAGCATGTCAAATTAAATTTAATTTAAAGCAAGATTTCAATTACAAGTCACCAAAAGTATCACTTAAAAAATCACTTAGTAGCATTTTTCCAAGAGCATCTCTTTTAAACTACTTTGAAAAATATTATTATTTCCTTGGCTTTTAATCTTGTCTGGTATTTTATTATATATGTTTACAGCCATTAAGTGTGGACTAGATGTATTTTTAATTTTGATTCAGGTATTACTAGATTATGTTTATACCTACTTTGACAACGACGCGGTTGCACATTAATTTTTTGAAAGAAATGTTTGTAACTTTCTTAGAAATGGAAGTTTGGTTTACAAGAATCTGGTATTCTTACATTTACTAGGATACGAATGCACTTTTTCGGGCTGATGAACAGGTCTTGTGCGTCTACGCTGGCCCCCAAAGTATAATCCCGTACCGGAGCCATGCAAAGGCATATGCGTAATAGGTAGATATACTTGTTTTGAGGTCAGTGGCCTTACCTAATTCCGTCATACGAAAAAAGTCTTGATTTATCTTTTTTTTTATGGCTTTTCCAATTAATATTTATGTCAATATCTAAACCCAACAATGTAAATGTGTCAACACATTCTAATTTTATTTTATTGTATGTCATGTGTACATATATCAAAGGGTGACTTTTGTCTGAATTGCTTTATTTTTATTTTTGCGTAATTAATTTCAAGGTTATCCAATTAGTTATTATATTAAAAAATGTCAAGAAGATTATTATTTAAATAATGTAATTTTTACTAGATGTCAACAGGGATATATCGTCAGCAAATAAAATACATGATTGATTAATACATTTAGGCAAGTCATTAATACATATATATTAAAAAAAGGTGCATAAAACCTTCATGCACCTAACTATTATCAAAACAAAATAGAATTCAAAATAGAAATACATTACGGACTGCATAGAGCGGACAGTAATAATATAACTGTCCGCCTGTTCGGGTAGGCCCGAAAGATAATCAGCAGATTACATGCTATGAAGTAAAAGTAATTTATAAACACAAAAAAATATTATTAATATTATTGAACGCTTATTTATAGCGTTTAATAACTATTTTTCCAGACGTTTCAACAGGTTTAGGTATAGGTAAATAAACGCGATAATTACCCGTTAAATAATACTAATAATAATGTGTTCAGATCGCGTAAGTTTAAAAGCACTAAAAATTATGGCATCCTTTTTATTTCGGTCGATTAGAAAGGGACGGCATTATTTTTAGTTATACTTATGTATTACTTTTAGTAGATTATGTCCCTTCGTGGGATACTGTTTACCTCCCTGCCAATTTCCTTAAGATCCGTTCAGCCGTTCAGGCGTAAAAAGGTAATAAACAGGTAGAATTACTTTCGATTTTATAATATTAGCATAGAATATCAGCCAAGAGTGTCCCACTGCAGTGCAAAGGTCTCCCTCTTTTCCTTTCTTGCTGCCAAATAAGTTTTGTTTAATTTTTGTGCCATCTTAATTGACACCAATGCTAGAAACAGTTTCTATGAACCTTTGCATGAAGTGAGCTGGCGACCCTTCCAAAACTAAACTGGAAGGATAGAGATATTTTAGCGTTGTCTTCGGCCATCTACAGTAGATAAATTATTCAAAGTATAGGTACCCACATGTCGTTTCGCGGCCGGATCGACGCCCGTCGTAGGTTCATCCACAAACACCAGCCGTGTTTTGCCGAGGAATGCAATTGCCGTATTCAGTTTACGTTTCGTTCCACCGGAGTATTGGCCAACCTGTAATCGGAAAATAATAATTTATACTTCATTTTACAAAATTTTACTTCTTACTTTACGTGGTTCTCATTTAAACATTTTTATACAACTACAGAGTATTTACATGCTTATTTCTAGGAAATTTTATGGAGAATATCAATATTACTAGGTATTCCTACAAAAAGATCAAGAAATCGGCGAAAAACGCTGTATGCGCGTATGCTGCGCAGCATGCGCAAACAGTATGTGCCAGGACCTAACTTACAGCGCGCGCAGGTTCTGCCAGGTGAGAAGTTATTCACCCTGGATTTAAGGACTTCAAGATTGTACTGTAACGGGGAAACAGACGCTGGCAGCTCATTCCACTCTTTGGCCGTGCTTATTCTAATAGTAGAGCAGCTTTTTTGATTTGACACTGTGTTATGACGACCAGATACGGTTGGTAGTTTTCTGTGCGTCTGCTGGTCCTATCGAGGAAGAGAGAAGATGGAATAAGGGCGTGCAACGCCTGCGCACCATCACCAAACTGGTTCTTGTAGAACACTGACACTCTGGCAACGCGCCGCCGATCAAAGCTTTGTAGGTTGGCCTCTGCAAGCGACTGATATACCTACTTATAACAATTTATATTACATAGTTACATATTTTTTGTTTCAACATAGAAAAACCATAATACTCCAACTCACGCGTTTATCAAGATGCTTGAGGAAACCGAGGGAAGTAGCGAGGGTCGTGGCGTGTAGAGTGCTGCTCCCGGGGGGCATTCCTCGAAGCAACGCGAACAGATGGATCGTCTCGCGTCCCGTCAGCTCGTTGAATAGTGAGTCGAACTGTGGGCAGTAACCTAAAACAAAATATTGGTTGAAGTTAGCATGTATCTCACATGCTCACTTCAGCCCGAGGCTTTGCTCACTTGGTACCTTTCAAAACCAGGCCAAACAAAACAAAAATTGTAAATCTGGTTCGGTTCTTTGTATGTAAGGAATCATGAATTTCCATTCCATACGAAAAATACATAGGGCGACCTACGACTTAACTCCGACGTACGTCAGAGTAACATCTCAGGGCAAACCTGGATGAGCGCAGGACCGTAAGGGTCAAGGCACACTGAAAGGGAATCGAGAGGAATTTTTGAAGATTTTGATAACACATTGAACCCTATCACAACTACGTAAAGCACACATTTATATTAAGATGAATAATGTCGCGCGCATTCGACCGCATCTCATTGTAGGTGCATAATCGCTATGGACACCCTAAAGCCCTACACGCCAAAGCCCGGGGGCGTTACCCGGCGGGTTAGTGTCGGCAGGTTAGCCCCGAAGAATTTATAGCAAAACAAGCCCGGCGGCGGCCTGTCCCGGGTAAAGCCGCCGAACCATCAGCTTTTGTGCGTAGATGGCTGAAGGACTGACAAAAGAAGAGGCCTATACCTAACAGTGGGTAAAGTCGATTTGCAGACCATACTGCAAACTTAATAATGATCTTACCAATATTCTCATGGACAGCAGTCAGTTGTTTCTCTACCGAGTATCCGCTGACGAAAGCTGCCCCACTGGATATTGTCTCGTCGCCCATTAGCATCTTGAAGGTGGTTGTTTTACCCGCGCCGTTCACACCGAGTAGGCCGAAGCATTCCGAGTCGTTTACACCTGAAGAGAGATACTCGTAACTGTGAGGTAGGCACGTAACTACTTAAAGCATTCACTGCGACACCGCAGCAAGAACCTGCAGATGAACATGTGCGTGGGCCATGGAAGTGTTAGTTAGTTAACTTACGGAGTGTATTCCCACTGAGATTTAGATTCAACTAGCTGCAGCCCGCGGCTTCGCACGCTTTTTTCCGGAATAAAAGGTAGCCAATGTCCGGCCCCGAGATACCATCTACCTCGCTGCCAAATTTCACCAAATTTCAGCCGTTCTTGAGTTATAAATAGTGTAACTAACACGACTTTCTTTTATATATATAGATAATGTTTTTTTACATCAGCTAACAAAAAAGTACTCAAAATAAGTAATTTTTATTAAAATTAATGAATCCTACACACCAAAGTAGGCGGGCCGGCGACTAGTTAACAAAACACTGATGTGGGCTGCGTTGCCGACTTTGGTGTTTTGACTCTATAATAAAACTAAACAAATTTCTTCACTTCAAATCTCTTAAATCTAATAAAGAAGTGAAAATAATCAGTAACCAGAGGGATCACTAAATGTTTATTTGAATGTGATTGGTCGGTTCCGCTCTAGGTACTCCGAACGTCGACGAACCAGCGCAAATAGATTCCGATCTATTTGTTAATCTCCGGTAAACTGGTCTGATTTTAAAAATGCTTTCACTTATAAATAGAAAATATACTTCAAATATTTTTATTTTTGTCATAGAAAACACCCAAACACAAAAAACAAATATCTGCAGATCGTACAAATACTTGTCCCGAGGCGGGAATCGAATCCGCAATGAGTTCGATTCCCGCCTCGGGACAAGTATAAGTCTCCTGCGTCGCAGGCGGTCCTTCACCCGCTGCAGCGCTGTGCCACGGAGGTCGTCACAAAGGACACAAAAACAAAGATGCTTGAGCAAAAAGTCGTGAAAGGATTCACGTCTTTTCTCTAACTCTCATGGTTTCGGATCTAGCCATCAACTCTTTTCTCAAAAAGCCATCCTGTACATCAGTAATCTAGACTAGAATACACTAAGCAGAGCTTACTACTACTAGATTATCTAGTACACATAACCAGCTCTGCTTAGTTTGGGACTATGTGAACTTTCCAGCATTATTAATTATTAATATATTTGTGTATATTGATTATTATTATTATATTTGTCTAAGAATTTTACTTACTGAAGCTAACTTGATCCACAGCCAGATGTTTCCCGTAGTACTTGGTTAGCCCCTTGGCGACGAGCCCGTGTTGGTTCAGACAATGTTTGTCGATGCGATTCACGTGGTATTGCTCATCCGCAACGTCGTTGTCCAGGCTCGCAGGGTCTATGGGCGCAGGGACCTTTTTCCAAGTGAATAACTGGTGGATAAAAGTAGAATAATATTATAAGGCCCCATTTAGTGCTCGACTGACGGTCAGCGCGTACCGTGCGCGTGAAATAGACATGTTTTTAACGTACTTGACCACTGGTGTTTAAATTATTTTTTAAACAGGTGATGCTCAGAAAAAATAAACTTCAACTTTGAAGATATCTAGAAAATTACTGGGCATAGTTGTAAGCGATCTTTATGAAATTTGGCATGGAGATAGATAATATCTCTGGGACGGACATAGGCTTGCGTACGAAGCCGCGGGCGGATGCTAGTAGTTCATAAAAAACGGAAGTTATTGCCTGCAAAAAAAACTGCATAACTCCCAAACGCTATAACTTTTTAGGGTTTTCGTGTTTGTGTCTGATTGCATGTTTATCTAATCAATGTTTACCCTGTATAATAGCAGAAACGTTGGGAGTAAACCCAACTGCACTGGATAAAACCAAGGATCATGATCGTAATAAAGGGAAAGACGGACATTTATTTGGCTTGAACCCTTCTCACAGATTAGGTAAACCCTTATCACAGACACAGACATTACGTAATACTTTACCCTGTGCAAAAGCCTGTATTCGATGACCATCAGGAGAACCCAGAAGATGGCGCAGCTCACAAGCATCATGACCATGTAGCGGAGGATGCCTTCATCCCACGTGAAGTGGGCATTCTCATTTACTAAAATAAATACTTTTATTTAGTTATTTAACACGTATTTTATTTATGTTTATTTTATGATTTTGCCCTGGATGTAATCATTCTCTCCGCTATGTTGGCAGTGTCGCCATATTGGATTTATGACGTCACTTATTTTATTGTTTTCTAGTCGTCAAAACATACACAGTGGGGCCATCAGCTTGTTCCGTAAATTAGTACACTGACCATCAAAGAAAATGAGCCACACTTTATTGAAGTACCATTTGAAATGGTAGTTTCGTTTGTTTTTTGACCAGTATAGTATAAAAAGCAAGAAAATGTAATAATAAAACTTACGACAACAGTTATCGTATACATTGCACATTGTTTGTAAGTTGCACTCCTCGTTGGGCCGCATCGCTGTTATGTATTCGCACGCTTGTAGGCACGACTGTACCATCATCTCGTTGGTATTCATTATTCTGAAATAAAATATAAAGTTTGTTTTTTACTCGAGATCAAAGTTCCAATAAGTTTTCGAGATCAAAGTTCAAGTGGTTTTCAAGCGTAGATCCGTGGAAATCGAATTTAACAAACTAAAAAATTGTTTAACACTAAATAATGTTAACCCTCGCTTCTGTTTATTTATCAAAATCGTAATCAAATTTAGTTTGATCAGAAAAAACAGTGTTAGGTAGCCACCATCAAATAATTCGCATATCTGTCTAAAGGGAACATAACAAAACCACTATAGTAAAACCTTGTATTTAGTTATCACTTTTTGCCCTATTTTCTTTAATAATAATTGTATATAAAAGTTCAAAGTGCAAGTTTCCTTTAGTTTAGACCTTACTCTTGCACATATCAGACATTTCAAATTACATGAGGGAGTAAAACTAGAAAATAAAGTGGTAATTTTGTTTTTTTTTGTTCACTTTATAACGTCCGCAATTATAATAACTACCTCTTCCCCCTCACCTCAACAGCCTATATTGGTCCACTGCTGGACGCAGGCCTCCCCCTGATAAGCGCCTTATTTGCTTTTATCTCACGGGGGTAATGCCCATAATCCCCACGCTGGGCATGCGGTTTGGGGATCGCAGTTCGGTGGTAGAATTGTTTTGCAGGGGCGCAGCTGCCCGGCCCCGGTGATATCCCTTAGTCGCCTCTTACAACACCCACGGGAAGAGTTGGGGAGTTGCAAATTCTAAGCCAGCACCTAATAGTTACCTATAAGGCGGTAATTTTGGTCAGTCCAAGCCTTTTAAATAGTTCCTTACCTAATGGAAGTGACGAAGCTGTAAATAGGGAAGAATTGCAGAACCGCATCTATGCCATCAGATATCGCCTTGGTGTCCAGAGCTGGGTTAGCTAACGCTTCTACTATTTGGCCTCCCATTTGACCTAGAAAAATAGTAACTTCTATTAATATCATATATACTAGATGACCCCGTGAACTTCGTATCACCTAATAAAACTTCCCATTATACCACCAAAGCATTAGGGCCAACAGACCAAAGAAAAACTGTCAAACCGTTTTTAAAAATTAGCGAGATTAACGAACAATAATTGCTTTTTACATAAACAAGATTCATTACGTATGTAAGCGGGTTACCTAGGAACCTTATTTGTGTTGGAAGAACGCACGGAAGAGGTACACGCGCGTCGCGAACCGCACTCACCCTGAGGAAGTCCCTCGTTAAAGGATGAAACGTTAGACCCCTTGTACTATCCAACGATCCTACCCATCCAATGTTGTCTTGGTAGAGATCGCATGAGCGATAAGACCGCCATTGTCAGTTAGTTGTTTTGTTGCAATTGTTTCTATTTGATTTAATTGTGGAATAAATAAGTTTCTATCTATCTATAAATTTTCTCCCCCTGATTGCCTGCCTTATTGGCTTTCATCATAATGATAGTAATGCCCACGCTGGCACGCGGGTTGGGGATCGTAGTTCGGTGGTAGAATTGTTCTGTAGGAGGCGCTGCTGCCCGCCCCACGTAGATATCCCTTAGTCGCCACTTACGCGGGAAGAGTTGGAGTAATGCAAATTCTAACCCGGCGTCACACGGCCAGTAGGCTCTAGGTAGGTACATAACTCACCGAAGATAACATTGACGAATAAAACCACGACGAATCCTACCGCCGGTCCTTTGAAGAGATGCGAGAACAAATAGTTCATGGGAAGCATCGCCGCCCCGTACAAAATGATGCACAGGTACAGCCGACCTGAAAGACAAATGATTAATGATTAATAATAGATTTCGAAGACAGAAGACAGGAAAGACTGAATTTCTGAAGACAGGGCGCTAAGGCACTCATTGGGGGAGGCCTATGTCCAGCAGTGGACTAAGATAGGTTGATGATGATGATGATGATGAATACATTTCAATTAATCAACATCATACATAAACGCATTCACGCAGGAGGGTTGACTATCCAGCGTTTGAAAGCAGGTTTTGAGTAGGGCTTTAAGTAAAGAAGAAGTAAAAATAACGCTTTTTAAAGCGTACGACCGCTGGAGGCCCTGTGTGTACAATATAATAACATCTTTAGGATGATGTTGGGACTGCCTCGTTTCTGCAGTGCATCAGGGATGTTTTCTGAGTATGAGATGGATGACTTTGCTGCCATTCTCCGGAAATAGACAGCATCCCTGATGCGCAGAGTGCGGGATAGCCCCAACAGCGTCCTACAAACTGTAGCTGGCAGAATAACTTCGCCGATATTGCAGAAATTTGTGCGAAAAGTAATTTAATTTATTTTTCATCCCCTCTATTCGAAAAGGACGACTTGATTCGCCTTTAAGTGCACCCAAAGGTGGTGTTTTCTTTAAGAAACTTTTAGCGGGCAGTAATGAGTTTTTAATCCTCTTTATAAGTGCGCCGCAATTATATTTGCCGCGCCCTTTTAGAATTTGGAACATCTTAGTGTTCAGCGCCAAAAAAATCGAACGCAAATATTGTTTGAATAAGGTAGGTACTACATCCAGTGACGGATAGCGCGAGACACGTGGGACGCAACCCGCGGTACTCGTGCACAGGTGTGGGACACGTGGGGTAGGGTTGCGCGCGCTTGCTTTAGCTGAGTGTGCGCGGCATGTACCTGCGTGATTAGAATAAATGAGAACTGAATGTTAGACAAGTTTGAGTGAGAGTGGGAGTATTTGTGCGTGTGTATGCGAGACCCATACCTGGTAGTATGGGGCAGAAATGCCCCTCTGGGCACAGAGCTCGACATTCGCGGCTTCAACTGTGCATGTCCTGTCTGTGCCCGAATCGGGGGGAGGAAACGTGACGGATGAATGGGGTCGGCGAGTGTGTGGAATGGTGGGCTCGCCGGCTATGTATGGGAGGAAGAGGGGACGCCAGTCGGGCCGCGGTAGGTTTATATGTTCCCGTGGTTCGGCGAAAATGGCGAGAGAAGGGTCACCGGCGAGGTTTTAGTGTTACGTCCTTATCGTCGAGTCCCACATAATTCTGGTCCCCCCCCAGACCAGTCTATTCGTAAACGAATTTCCTCGGCCGAGAAAAAAAAAAAAAAAAAAAAAAAGGTACTATATCCAAACAATGAGATTCACCGTCACATTTTCCTCAAAATGAGCCAGATTCGGACATTATTTCAAACACGCAGTATATAAAATCTACAACAATCTCTATTCCTAATAAAACTGTAACAATATATTTTCATAATTGCGAAAATGTCTCAAATGTAAATATAAGTTTTAGTTGTTTTATTATTAGATACTATTTAGTTTCAATTTAGTTGTTACTCTGTTTTATTAAATAATAATATTACAATAAAATATGAGGCGCCTTTTATTTTCTCATAGAGGGTGATGAAAACTAGAGTGTATCACTCGGGCGCAAAATATATTTTTGGCTCGGGCGACGTACATCAATCCCTCACTTCGCTCTGGATTCAAAAAAGCGCTCTCGCAAAAAATATTATTTTACTCCCTTATGTAGAGGTATGATACAATTTACTATTAGCTTAATTTAATTTATTTTATTTTATTTTAGTAACTTATGAACAGTAACATTTATTATAAGAGATAAGAAAATTACAAACAAACTATGGATCATTGTATTCCGAAATAAGATTTTTATTTATTTATTTAACCAAATAGATTTATAGGGGCACAGACAAAGTGTTAGCTGATCATCGGCTAGATGGGCCGATGACATGACGAAGATTGTCAACAAGACTAGGACGAGGTCAGCCCGAGACCGAAATGAGTGCCACAAATTGGGGAAGGCCAAAGCCCAGCAGTAGTTAGATAAAGGCTGATGTTGGTGATGAAGTGGTCACTTTGAGTTTTAATAAATAAAACGGCAAATGCGAGTCGGAGTCGCGCACCGAGGGTTCCGTATATAAAACCTTTTTCTTGCCAAATATTATGATTCTTGGTCAACGGGAACTATAGGTTTTTGTTCCTTGCATGATTGTTCCAAGATGTTACGAACTTGAGTATTTTATGTTAATTTCAGATCGATACCTTCACACGTTCCTGAGAAAAGGGGGTTGACAGACGGACAACAAAGTGATCCTATATGGGTTTCCTTTTGAGGTACGGAACCCTAAAAATCAAAGTGACCACTTTATTTCCTTGTTTACTCATGTAATTTAAAATTACTGACATGCCCAAGAATCGTGTAAAGTCTAATCTAAAAGAAATAAAGCATTTTCAATTTTGATTTTTTGATAAATAGCTCACCCAGCTCCGTAGCCGTAGACAGTCCCATGACGTTGAAGGCCGCGCAGGAGGCGAGGATTGAGAGAGCAGAGATGATGAACCAGACCCAGTCGAAGAGAGCCGCGCTCAGCCACATCACAGCTGACTGCAGGCCGGCCGCTTTTTGGAGGAGCTTCGCGCCGCACGCTTTCTCCTAAGAAGGTACTAAATAGTTTTACTGAAATTCGAATGTCCGAAGATTTTACTCCATCAAAACATTAGAAAGGGCAGCATCGATTTTCATATTAGATATCCCTGATTCTAGAATTCTAGATATGAACAAAAGTGTTACAAAACCAAAGAAATATTGGTAAATAATATTTTACGGTACTGGTATCATCGGAGTAAATCGCTGAAGTTCGACACAACGTTTGTTTTTGAAAGTTTTCATTCATCTTTCTATTCATCTCTCGTCCGTTTTCAAAGTAGAATCTAAACTTTTTTCACAGCGCGTGTGCAATTATTATTCCCAACTGATTGTGGGGTCTAATAATCTCGCCTTTTTATTCCACTTTGCTCTATTCATACGCAAGGAAACATTGCAGTCTCTAAAACCGTATTTGTAAATACACTAGCTCAATTGAGATTTGGTCGTTTTGTGACTTTAGATTTGTTTCTTCTCAATTGTTTTTTTTTTTCTAAATGTACATTTTATTGTTCTCTATGCTTTGAGTGCAAAATACTTTACACTTAAATTTAAAAACACTCGCAATAATGTAGAGGACTTAGCCGAACATCCAGAACCGCTACCGCACGGCACTAAACTCGTCATCTTTAGATTTTACAGTGTCATATTTGCTTACCGCGAGCTTCACGCGAGTGACCCACGCGCTGCCTGCTATTTAACGCTGTCATTGTAAAATGTATCCAAATGTTACGAATTTAAGCCCATATTTATTATGCCCATATTCATTATATCTAGATATGCGACATCCTTCGTAACCAACCCTGATATAGAACATGACGAATACAGCGCTAATGATTCCCACACTGCTGCCGATTCCATTGGCTAGCTGCATTGACATTAGTTGCACCATCACTTGCATGTTGTTCTGGAACAAATGTATTGGCTGAGTACTTTTAAATTTTTTTTTTTTTTTTTTTAATTTAATTAACACGGTATACACAACCAATTACATTAATTAAATATGATTACAGAAATTAACACATAATATACAACAAGAAACAATAAAATTAAAGAATGTCAGAGAATTAATATTTACGTTCACAAAAATTAAGACACTGTCTCATTAAATTGGTCCAGCTGTCGGCAAACAAATCAACTTTACAGATAATGCTGGACAATCCACACAGTATCACCTAGCCTTGGGGCTAAGCTAAGCAGAGCTTGTGTTATGGGTAGGTACCAGATAACTGATATACTTTATACATTACATGCATGCATAGATTTTTAGGGTTTCGAAGATCGGAGATCGGTTTCGAAACCCTTATGGTCTCGCTTTTGCTGTCCTTTTTCCGTCTTTAATATCTCAGTAGCTACAGCAGCAAATAACTTGAAATTTAAAATAATAATACATTTCGTGCGCCTGAACAGAGTAAAAGAAAAAAAAAAAAAATTAAAAATTTAAGTACATATTGTGATGACGACATTTTAAGAGACCTACAAAGTCAAATGGGGTATCAAATGAAAGATATCAGTTATGTAAGGTATATGTTTGTACATTTAAAAACAGTCGCTGAAATTTCTGTAGGGTTCATACTTTTTGAAATATTTTAAAAAGTCGAGAAATTACCGGATCTTGTTTTTATTACGCTTAATAAACACCCAAAACACACTTTCAATAAAGGGACAACACACACACTAGTTTGGATGAACGGATGGTTTGTTACTTCTTCATACTACTGGTACTGAACAGATTGGGCTGTCATTTTGAATATATGTACGTTAAAATATACCTCGACAATATGCCTACAATGGCCGTCGAAACCACCGAAAGCCAATAATAATAACTCTAAACCTGAATTATCACATATACAGGGTATTACTTGAATAAGTGCATAATATCGCTGGAGGTTGATCACCTGCTGCTAGAGATTAATATTCATTAAACAAAGCAAGACGCAAACAAATTCTTTTTTTGCAGAATTTTTAATTATCCTCTAAATAATGTATTTTTATTGTACTAAGCCATCCCAGGTCTAGACTTATTATTATTGGCTTTAGGTGGTTATGACGGCCATTGTAGGTCTATTGTTGAGGTCTAGATAGGTACATCTATTCAAAATTTCATCCCGATTCATTCAGTAGTTTTTGCGTTAAGAACTTACAAACATCCATCATAACTTTCGCATTTATGATATTTGTGAGTTTTTTTATTTACTGTTAGCTTCCAGCGGATGGTTGAACACATTCAACTGTGTTGTGATATCCCGTGCGCATAGTATCGCGGAGTGCACCGCCGCCAGTGACGTCGCCACGTCGTGGTAGCCAAATTTTTATGTTACCTGGTCAGCATAAGTAGCTTCCAGCGGATGGTTGAACACATTCAACTGTGCTGTGATGTCCCGCGCGCGTAGTATCGCGGAGTGCACCGCCGCCAGCGACGTCGCCACGTCGTGATAGCCAAAGTTGCTGAACCACGCGGTAGCAGAGTTCTCTTCAAAAGTAGCACCGATTAGCATGCTGTGGCGGAGGGCACCCATTGCTTGCGGCCCATCCGTAGCCTAGATACAAAAATAATAGCAATCAGAGCTACAGTCCAGAAAATGGAGGGAGACCTTTTCCAAAGCATACACATAGTTATAATACGCGCCATGGTGGCAACATTCAGCGTCCGGCCCAGCAGATTATTCAAAGTCTTCTAAAGTTATTTAGTTTGTTAACATAAAAATGTTTAACAAACTTAGTGACGACTGTAAAGAGCTAAACCTTGTTTTATTTAGAAAAAAATTAAAGATATATTCATAAAAAAGTGCTTCTACAGTCTTTCTGAGGCTTTGGAGGAAAAACAGCTGATGTAATTACATACCGGTATGTTGTTTGTTTACATCTTTAGACAACAATTTTGTTTTATAGGTGCAATCTAAATTTACATGCATTTTACACCTATTGACATTATTTGTTTTATTCGACAATGCCCCTTTAGCAGCAAATATTAATTTTATTACTACTTAGACATTGTTTTACAATGATTCTGTAATTATTGCTTATTGTTATTTTTGTTTTGGTTTATTTGACAATGCCCTTAGACAGCAACTTTACTTACACTATGTATTTAAATAATTACCTTAACCAAAAGCCAAAAGTTACGTTACCAAAAGTTCATCACAAAATTAATGTATCTTTTAAAGGGCAATGTATACGCTTCTACAACAAAACTCCTAGTGAGTTGCAAAAATTATCAGTAAATAAATTCAAACAAATTGTCAAAACCTTCCTGTGTAAAAAGGCCTACTATAAAATATCAGATTATCTAGAGGATAAAAAAGCGTGGGACGGAATTTGCTCCAACTCGAAAAATAACAACTAACAGGCTAAAGGTTTCTTCGTCGCTTCTTTACTTTAGTCTACGTACCGAAGCGACTGAAATCAAAAATATCACTTTATTTCCGTGTCAGTGTTTAATTATTAAGAATTTGACCTTTTCTAAGTATACATTTATTGTATTTATGGAAATAAAGAGTTTTTTTACTTTTTGACTCATAATTTCATTATTTTTTTTGTCTATTATGTAATTTTGTACATTATTCTTGGTATAGTTTGACAATGCCCTTGTACAGCAGCAGACTTTGACATACCTTTTAATTTATTTATTAATCATTTGTAGAATAGTCATGCATGTCTGTCTGTTTTTATTTTTTATTTTCTTTGAACAACCCTTATGGTGTTTCCTAGGTCAAAAATGTGTGTTTGATTGTTAGGTATAATATAAATTAACGATTGAAATGAAGAAGGAAGGATCGAATTGAGTGTAACGACATCAAGTGTAACATGTGTACACATATAATAATAAATTGGAATAAATAAATACAAATACATAGCAACGTAGTACGTAGTCCATATCCAAACTAATTAAATAAGCTGCCAAGTGCGAGTCAGCTCGCACACATAGGGTTCCGTACCGTAAAAAGTTTTTCAAAGAACATCAAATTTTCACTTGGTTGGAGACCCCTTTAAATTTTCAACTTTATTATATTTTTAGTATTTGCTATTATTACAGTTAAAGTGTTACTTATTTGTAGAAAGTTTCATGTGGTTCAAGAGATACAGCCTTGACAAACGAAGATTAAAAATACCAACACGATTTTTGTACGAAAGGCCCCTATGTGGATATTTATTTTATTTTTATTATTTGCTGATATAGCGGCAAGAAAAATACATATTCACTGAAAATTTCAACTGTCTACCTCTTACTGTTCATGAGATAGAGCCCTGTGACAGACGGACGGACACGGTCGCACAGCGGAGGCAGGTAAAAGGGTTCCGTTTTCTCCCGTCGGGTACGGAACCGTAAAAATATCTAAAGCCCCGACAATTTTAGTTCATACCATCATAATATTAGATAGTACTGCTGCACCGGTACGAACAGCTGCAGGGATTGCATAAAATATATGGACTATCGCGATAAAAAATTGGTTCATTCGTTTGGGAGTTACGATGCCACAAACACACAGATACTTACATAAAACTTATAACACCTGACTTTAAAATTAAAAACGGATACAATAAATAAATAATAAACAAATAATGCTGGACAATCCACAGCATCATCTAGCCCCAAGCTAAGCAGAACTTGTGTTATGGGTACTAGATGACTGATATACTTAATATATTATATAAATTACTCGTAGGTATATCATTTTTTATTATACATAGAAAATACCCAGAACACCCGGAACAAATATTTGTAGATCGTACAAACATTTGTCCCAAGGCGGGAATCGAACCTCCTGCGTCGCAGGCGGACCTTCGCCCGCCGCGCCACCTCGGTCGTCAAATGAATGAAAAACAATATAAAACAATGAAAGAGTTTTAACAATTTTATGTAATAAAACAGCACTGACCCGTTCCAAATAGTAGTCAGGCACGCTGGTTCCATTAAGTCTCGTGAGCCACATGGAATCCACGCCAGAAGTGGCGAACACATCTTCATAGGCAACACTGGCGTGGTAACCGAGCGACCCTAGGTCCGACCCGTTGAAACTCAGCAGAGACTCCGTTTGGGCAAAACTGCGAAGTTGTAAAACTATTTCAATTCGATTCAAATATTTATTTGCTTCAAACATGGTATACAGGTGGTATATTTACAAATATTGTGCTCATGTCTCGCTATGGTTTTAGCATGCAATAATACAATGAAATTATGAACTAAAATTTTAAAATTCAATTATAATTAGAGATTTAAAAATTCATTTATGTCATAAAAATTTCTATCATTCAGCCATTTTATATACTCATCATTATAATTTTAGCGTATTGACAGTTACGAAAGATTTATTATTTACTAGCTGCTGCCCGCGTCTTCGCACACTCTTTTGAAGTAGCCTATGTCCGTCCCCGGGTTACCATTTACCTCCCTGCAAATTTCATTGAGATCCGTTTAGCCGTTTAGGCGTAAAAAGGTAACTGACAGACAGTTACTTTCGAATTTATAATATTAGTATGGATTTAATCTTATGTGTTCTGCCGCGGAGGTAGCGGTGGCGTAAGAATCGACCCCTATAACTCAGCCCGTGGATGAGCATGAGCCGTCTAAGGAAACGTACCAGAGGAAGGGCAGCAGCTACCTTCTGTGCATTAACACCTCCACTGCGATCACCAATCCTCCAAGCGTGGTGGTTAATTATTATTTAAGTACATAGCTACAGTAGCTACATTAACCATCATAAGTGCATTTATTATTTTTATTTTTTAAATCGTTATTTACTATAATGGCGTTTTATCACACAGTAACTATACCACTCCCGTTAGAAATCAATTCTTTATAATACAAACATGGAAAAACACACTAAATTAACAAAAAAAATAACGTTTGTCACATGAAAATGTATGGCATGTAAGCCACACAGGAACTTTGCAACATTCCAGACGTAGATAAGTAAATGCATAGAAAATAGTTACCAATGTGTGTGTTTATTATGACTTACCTTGGTTGTTTTGTTTAAGATTTAGGATTATTTATATAACTAAGCGACGCGTTAAACCACAGTAGGTAATAATAAATTCGTAAAATAAAGAGAACCCAATGCTTAGACAAACCTAACATAGGCTTTAAGGCATTGCTAACCAATTTATGTAACGAATTTTTATTGAATAAATGAATTATCTATCTATCAGTGTTATCCACATTCCTTGTGGAGGTCACTGTGCGGCTAACAAAACCCTACTTCTAAACCTACCTTGGTCCTTCGTAGCTACATCTTGAGTGTGCATTGTAAGGTAGGCAATTCCATGATCCTATCGAATTAAGATAATTTACTAGGTAGGTAAAGCCTATGAGTCTATTAAGTGATATGCTAACGGCAGAAGTAAGAAGCCCTAATTAGTCCACTGCAGGCATCGAGCACGTACCCATGGGTAAGTGCATGATGACTGCAGGACATGAGTCTCCCCAGAGAGGGGCAATGGGGGGAGGGGGTTGCCAGAACATAATAAATACCAGAAATAAAACTACTATCAAACCTTACCCTACAGTCAGCGTCAAATTCCTCCGCACAATACTGTTGTTAAAGGACATCAGATATCTCGTGACCAGAAGCGTCATATTGATCAGTAGGACCGGTACAGTCAGCTGCAGAAGCACGGTGCCCCAGGATCGAGTCCAGTACAGCCATAGCTTGAGCCAAATCGCAAGGCAGTGCTGGAAGAGGAGACGGCAACCCGTCACATCTTTCTTTATGTCGCCGATGGTGTCCACTGAAATATATCAGTATACCAGTAGTAGAAGTATAGTCCAGTAGTAGTATAGTAGTAATAGCGTTAGTAGTATATCAGTGTATTAGTAGTAGTTATGGTCAGTAGGATAAAATCCACTAAATATTATCCCGAACTGCAGATAAGCCGACGATTTAGGTGTCGCCAAAACTGAAATAACTAATTTGACAGGACTAAAAATGTTTCCGTCTCTTTCACAACGATCGAAATACATAATAAGAATGGCAACTTCGATTCTATTGTGTTTTGGGAGTATTTGGGAAAATGTTGATTTTTAGCGCAAAATCTCCTATTTTCCCAAATGCTCTAAAAATACCAGTGAACCGAAGTTAGTTTTTTCATAGGTTAATAAGAAATGGTTTACGATTTGCGGCAAATTACTTTTCCGTTAGTTTTATTCCATAAATGGAAACTTTTATGGAATGGTTCCATAAATCGGGATCATTCTCTATCTACAAAAAATAGTAAAATAATCATTATAATGGGTGATCGTCATGGGTTGGCGCCAGATTTAACTTTTTTTGTGTATTTTTAGAGCTTTCTATAGAAAGCAGAAAAAAATACACTATAAAAGTTAAATCTCGCGCCAACCCATGACGATCACCCATTATAATGATTATTTTACTATTTTTTGTAGATAGAGAATGATCCCGATTTATGGAACCATTCCATAAAAGTTTTATTCCCGAGGGATTAGTATTTGACCCGAAAATCTAAATAAATATAATATACATATTTATTTAAATAACAGTGTAAATATTAAGGAATTTGAAGTCAGTTTTTTATTATCAGACAATCAAATTATTTATTATCAGATTGGGCGCTACATCAACACATCACGCTACATCTAGACAATACAAAGGTAAGCACATAAAACTAAATACTGATTGCTAAATATAATCCAGCTACATAGTATATGGCTTTGCTGTAGTTGGATATTAAATAACTTGTTGATTCGATCGTATCTTATCTTCTTGATTGTACTGTTTACTTACGTTGTTGTTCCGAAAAGTCAACTTCTGATGCGATAGTGGTAGTTCCGTCATCGGAGTCCGAATTGACAGGCGCCAAGTCCGCTCCGAGACTGAAAATATTATAATGCTTCATCATCAACCTATATTAGTCCACTGCTGGACATACATACACATACATAGGCTTGCCGCATCCAGCATCTGCAGTCTGCCGAGTCTGCCGAGCTTAGTAGAGCCTATTTCACAATCCGAGTAGAAATACTTAGAACTTAGACTTAAAAACGAATGCTTAGTAGAGCCTATTTCTCAATCCGTGTAGAAATACTTCGAACTTAGAATTAAATACTGCTGTATTCGACTAATTTAATGTTAAGTTTTTACCCCCCCATACAAAAAGAGGTAACTTTTAAGTTTATCGTGACCACGTATGACGACCGATGTGGCGCGCGCGCGAATGTCCACCTACGACGCAGGTTGCAGGTTTGATTCCCGCCTTGGGACAAATGTTTGTACGACAGCATATAATGTGTTCCGGGTGTTCTGTGTATAATTCTATGTATAATAATAAATACAAATTTATGTAATGTATTGTATTAAGTATATAAGACATCCAGTACAAGTTCTGCTAAGATTTGGGCTAGATGATGCGGTGTGGATTTTGCTGCATTATTTATTTTATTTATTCATAAATATGTACATCTGTCGGTGACATTGTATCTTCTAAACGACTGAACGAATTCGTTTTTTATGATTAGCATGTTTTAAGCTGTTTTATGAAAATCGATGCAGGCAACCGTCCCAATGTACATATACAAATACAAAATACAAAATATTTCTTTCTTTGACTTAATGTACTGTGTTTGAGATTCTCTTTGTTGTTATAATAGGATTAAACTCTGTACAAGAGTGTCAAAGTAAAATTTCGGGGGATCCTTCTATTAATATAATAAGCGATTTATTTTTCGTTGCTAGATCAGATGCTATGATTTGATTTAAAACAGGACCAGAAAATACTGTTGTCTACACAAAATAGTCCACAACAGACAAAAGAGAGCAATGGACGGAGGAGAGGCATGCCTTTGCTCTACAGTGCAACTACTATGCTATTATAATTATTTCTATTATATAAAAAAATCCATTGGGCAGTTTGTCGTACCTATCATAAGCTTTTTTTTAATCTAATCTCTTCTAATAGTTTAGACTGAGATGCGAAAACAGAGTTTGGTGGCCACCAAGAGCAACTTTCGCATCTCTACCTAAACTATACAAAATAAAACTATTACAGAGGCATAAAAAAAAAGCTTATGATAGGTACGACTGTAACTACTTAAAGGATTTTTGAACATTCCTTTGTTTAACGTAATTATAAGATAAAAAAGAGGTGGCGGCGGCGCTACTGTGGGTCGGAGTAGAGCCTTAAGGGAAGGTTGTGGATTTAAGTCCCGTCGAAGTTGTAACATTTTAGGGATATTATTTAATTTCTTAGAAATTAACCCTGAGGGCTTAGACACTATAATAACAAAAACCCTTATAAAATACTGATTGCTACTTACGACATAAACACATCCTCCAGTGTTGTCGCGATGAGGCCGTAATTCTTGAACCTGATGATGTTGATGTTCTTCTCCAGATCTTCTAGCATGCTTTCGAACAAGTACGCATGTTCGTTTAGCAAACTGAATGTTACTTCTGTGCCTGTAATGTTTTATTATAGGTAGTTAGCTAATGTAAGCAGGATTTTGACTTCTAACTAGCTAGGTATGTACACGCTTCTTTCGCAAAAATTCAAAATATTAAAAGGTCGAATTAAGTTATTATCATGCATTGAAAACATAGAATATAAAACAATGGAGAAAAAAACATAAGATAATTAATTTATTCCAGCATTCAGAAAATGCGTAATGAATCGCTTTATTGGATTTATTATTTAGCATTTTCTGCACTAATCAAAACAAAATCCGCCATCTTGGCCCGACATTTCTTAATAGGGTATATGCATACATTATTTAATAGATTATTTAGGTTAATACAATAACCCTTAGCTTGTGGCGGCCATTTTGCGGAGTTCGCGATTCTGGGCCCACCCACGATGACCTTCGTGGGTGGTCCCGCGCGGGTGTGATTAATTTAATATATCTCTTAAGTTATGTAGTTTAAATTATTAAGGTAAAAAACAATAAGTAAAACTGCACTCGGTTTCGGGGGATAAATACGCTGCCATATTGGCCCTTTTTCTGTGACGTCACCATTCAGATTGTCAACTCGTAGTGCTTGTGTTTCTTTGTCGATTTTTCAATCAAAATAAAAAAAAAACATTTTTTTTTCCGTTCTGAAAGACTGTTGGATTGTAAACTTATGTAAGGGCTAACTAAGGGCGGCAAAATTATTGCAGCCTACACTTAGGAAATGTGGCATTTGGGCTCCGTCAAATATTTATATTTCAAAAAGGGCTTCGTTAATATTAGGTCCTTACATATGAAATTGGCGTTTTGTTTGGGAGGAACAAAAAGTCGAATATTTTTTAATATAATATATTTAATTAATCAAAGTATGAACCATTATTTTCTATGCACTTTTGCCATCTTATAGGTAGTTCATTGATCCCTTTACTAAAAAAACCAGTCGGACGGGAATCAATAAAATCTTTGAAGGCGATTTGGACTGCCCCATCGGAGTTGAATTTTTTCCCTTGCAAGAAGTTATCCAAATTTCGAAAAAAATGGTAATCTGTTGGAGCAAGGTCCGGGGAGTACGGAGGATGTCTTAGACTTTCCAATTGAAGCTCTTCTAATTTAGTAGCCGTCTGTTGCGCAGTGTGTGGTCTAGCGTTGTCGTGAAGCAGCAGTGGCGTGGAGCGATTGACCAGCCTAGGTTGTTTAGCCGCTAGCTTTTCCATCATGGTTTGCAATTGCTGACAATAGACATCAGCCGTAATAGTCTGGCCAGATTTGAGAAAACTGTAATTCATTTTTCATCACAGGTAATGATTCGGTTTAAAATACCTTCATTATTGTGCCGGTTTAGTAATGTAACGCAGCAGTCGACGCGCGTTTGCCGGTTTGCTTCAGTCAATTCGTGAGGTACCCACCTTTCAAGCTTTTTAATCTTCCCAATTTGCTTCAAGTGAATTAAAACAGTTTTATCACTAACATCGCAGCCTGCAGCTAACTCGGACGTGGTTTGCGATGGATCCGCTTCCACAATAGCCTTCAACTCTTCATTATCAACTTGAGTCTCAGGCCGTCCAATTTCAATTTCATCCAATTTCATATGTAAGGACCAATTTCATATGTAAGGACCTAATATATAATACAATGCACAATACAATGACCGTAATAACGGCGAGCAAAGTAACTAAACGTGATAAATACCCGTGAATATTTATTATAATAAATACACCAATCAGTTCACCAATCAGTTGGCATAAGATAGTTAGCTAAATCAACTAGTCACCAAAAAATCGATCAACTCGTTAATAGAACTCAATGTAGAGTGGTCGATTTCTTTGATAGACAGTTTAGTTGTACTTCTTAGAGTTCCAACTAACCTCTGTCATCCTTGATGGTGATCCCAGGAATATACTTATTGATCAGATTCAAGCATTGTTCGTAATCAAAGTTGTCATCTTTCACCACCACCAGTTGGTAACCAACGCCGTGGTTGCGCTTGAGGAACTGTGGTGAGCCGACGCATTGCAGACGGCCGTGCGCCATTATAGCGATACGATCACCGAGGTAGTCCGCTTCGTCCATGAAGTGTGTTGTTAGGATCATTGAGCGGCCTGAGGGAAAAGTTTAAAGCTAGAAACCGGCCGAGCCCACGCCGCGCAACGTACGCGACGCAATGTTGAAACACGAAACAGGCTGCGCAACGTAGGTTAGGTACGCGACGTAGTCTAGGAAACGTCGGATGGCGTTACGTATGTATGTTAAGTGAACCTATCTGTCTTCATAAAAATTCATGGGTCCAGATGTATTATTGCGTCGTATACGTTGTATACGTGGGAGCAGTCTTTTTCTCGCTTAATTTTATATATAAAAATCATTGCAAAAAGAAAAAATATTGGAGTTGAATAGAACGTTCTTTTGGGGCAGAACGCCGTTATTATTAACATTATGATGATTATGTCAAACCCTTTCATTTGATACTTAAAGGGACTGTAATGTGAGGAAAAACTAACACTCTTTGACCGCAGCAATTTGAGCTAATACGCAATCAAAGAATTAGAACCTGATTTACTAAAAAAACCAAATGGAATCGAACTCAAGGCTAAACGCAAACCAAAAGATACTGCAATTTTCTTCTACAAAGGAGACAACAATATGCGAGTTTAGCTTAGGTTGAGCTCTACCCCATAACAGAAAAATGTTCCCAAACCTTTCTTGACTTTCTGCAGTAAGTCCCAAAGCGCCCGTCGCGATGCAGGGTCCATGCCTGAAGTGGGTTCGTCCAAGAGCACCACTTTGGCCGCCCCGCTTAGAGCGATGCCGACGCACAGTCGCCGCTTCTGACCGCCTGATAGACCGCCGGCTTGGTAGCAAGTCTACAATAAGCATTAGTTTAATTAAATAGAGTTAAATCATAAGGAAGTTGCACAAGAATGACAGCAACTAATATGCTAGAATTTCTTTTTTGAACTTTACGATAAAAAGGTTGAAGTGAACAACTCAAAAGAGCACTTTAGTATTATTGTGTTTCTTATTTCCATGGTCTCGGGCCATATAGTGACTCAGTCCTTGGGGAGACATGCGTGGGGCCCAAGCCAACAGCATAGAGGCCCTTCAAGAGAGTTAATCTAAAGGCGAGGACTATTTTTATTATTAATGCTTCATTAATTTAAATCTCGTTATAAAATAAATGTTTTAATATATAAAATAAAATATTATAAAATTATTCTATAGTAAAAAAAATATCAAAACGGTGTATCACCTGCGAAGCTATCCTCAAGCGGCCAGTGATTAACCGTTTTAATTTATTATTATTATACCTAGTATTCATTACTGCTGAAATATTTGAGTGTATCTCTTATAAGAGGCGTGTGAACATTGACTTGACCCAGCATGATGAGACAGAACCAGTGAATACAGTAAAACCATTAATAAATCTTTTCATTTCATCATGGTTATTAACACTAACGTCATTTACAACGGGATATTTACCATGATTTGAGTTTTGAGCTTTCCAATATTTAATACAAATTATGTAATTATTATTATTAATATTAATTAATAATATTATGAATAATATTACACGAACTCAGTGGCAAAACAGGCGAAGTTTCGCCTGCGACACAGGAGTATGTAGAATAGAATACAAAATCTGTATTTGTGAAACATAATTTAACACATGACATACATTACTTATATATAACCATCGAGATAGAATCCTTAGAGACCCAAACACAGAAATAAAATGTCAGCGCCTGCAACTGTGAACACGCTACGCGCTACGCTCTGTTCAGAGTTTTTGTTTAGTTCTATGGCGACCGCAGTCCTCATACAACGTCCGCGATGACAGCAGATACTTGGGAAAAAAGGATGGTGTTTCGTATTTTAGGTAAGTATCATAACAAATTTATGAATTTATTTATCCACAGTGCGTATTTCCATTTTAATTTCAATAATTTTTAATTTTCTTAGCAAAATATACGCTTGACCTTGGCGCCTCGTAGGCGTATCTCATTCACACGTTAAACAAATACGTAAGAGCAAAAGAGACACAAAGCCTCGCGTGACCTTGTGATGCGCACATTGTGCTCGAACGACAAAACTATGGAGTCGATTGATACTAAATATTTTTACATATTTTAAATTAATTATACATAATAATATTACCATGTCGTTAAATGCTTTATTTTTTAGTTGTTCCGAACAAAAAGTAGAAGAGTCGATAGCGTTTTATTATTTTAAAGAGTAAATTACAATATTTTATATGCTTTGTTTTTAGTTTTCCTCGAAACCCCGGTAAGGTGTTCTGAATGGACACTCATAATAGCAAAAGCCCGAAAAGATTTACACTACAAGCCATTTGAATGGTCGGTGGTTTGCTCCAATCACTTTCCCACTACACATACACCACTACACTTTAAGACATTGTAAACGTTGTGAACTTAAGTTGAATCCACAAAAAATATTTCTGCAGTTCTGAAGTCATTCATAGGTAAAAAAGTTATGGAAGATCTAATTGAACATGCATTTGAATTTTCAAACCATAGAACCATTTTAAAGACAGCTGTCATTGAACGGTAAATGAACATTAGATTTTATTACATTGCAAAGAAATGAACAGAACAAACAAAAATAAAAGTAAAAGGCAACATTACAATAAATTAACATTGTTTCAAGGTAATTAAGTTATTAGTCAAAATCAAAGAATCAAAAACTCTTTATTTCCATAAATATTTACAATAAATGTACACTTAGAAAATTCATACATTACTATACACTGACACGGAAATAAAGTGATATTTTTGATTTCTGTCTCTTCGGTTTGTAGACTAAAGTAAAGAAGCGACGAAGAAACCCTTAGCCTGTTAGTTATTTTTTCGAGTCGGAGCAAAACCCGTCAATAGGTTAAAAATAGTACCTAATAAAACTCTCGTAATACATATTAATTTTGTTTTATTTTAAATTATTTGCGCCCCGCGGGATCACCCATGTGTGATCCGGGATAAAAAGTAGGTAGCATAAGTGTTAATCCAGGGTATAAGCTATCTGCATATATAATTGTCACTAGAAGCCCTCGCTATGCTCGGGATTCTAGTGACAATTATATGGTTCTGATTCTATTGGTTCTGAAGTCATTCATAGGTAAAGTAGAATCCTGAACGTAGCGAGGGGTTCAAAGTACGTCGCCCGAGCCAAAATATATTATGCGCCAGAGTGATACTCTACTTTTCATCACCCTCTATGTGAAAATAAAATGCGCCTGATATTTTATTGTAATATTATTATTTAATAGAACATAGAGTAACAATTAAATTGAAATTAAATAGTATCTAATAATAAAACAACTAAAAACTTTTGAGACATTTTCGCAATTATGAAAATTTATTGTTACAGTTTTATTAAGAATAGAGATTGTTATAGACTTAATATTCTGCGTGTTTGAAATAATTCTGCGTGAATCTAGCTCATTTTGAGGAAAATGTGACGGTGAATCTCGTTGTTTGGTTGTAGTACCAGCCAGTCTTTATTCAAACAATATTTGCGTTCGATTTCTTTGGTGCTGAACACTAAGATGTTCCAAATTCAAAAAGTGCGCGGCCAAAATAATTGTGCACTTATAAAGAGGATTAAAAACTCATTACTGCTTGCTAAAAGTTTCTTATAGAAAACACCACCTTTAGGTGCACTTAAAGGCGAACCAAGTCGTCCTTTTCGAATAGATGGGATGAAAACTTTTTTCGCAATACTTTCCGAGTGGCGTGGTTATGTTATTCTCTTTGAGGTGCACTGTTTATTCATTTTCATAATTATAATCTAATCGGTTTTTTATAATCTTTCGAATTGTCCTCGTTAGATAAGTGAAGTGGGCTCTGCAGCGCAGCGCAGAATGCAGTTATTATACCTATTCATTCTGCCATTTAGTCTATGCAATGAATAGTAGTTAGGCCTATTTTTAACCGACTTCGAAAAAAGGAGGAGGTTCTATGTTCGGATGTATGTATGTTTTTTTTATGTATATTCTTCGATTTCTCCGTCCATTTCCGTCAATAAAATTATGGACCGATTTTGATAATCAATGATCCCCCCGACGTGGTTCTATAAAAATTTTGTTCCCGAGGGATCAGTATTTGTTCCACAAAACTTAAAAACAGTGTAAACTTAAGGGATTCGTAGTCGGTTTTTGTTTTATCAAAACAATCACATTATCTTATAAACGAATTATTACAAATTTCACAGGAACACTTTCTTGAAATAACTGTAGGTACTGGTCTCAATTCAGATAGCACCAAACAAAAACAAACTAAACTCATTTGACAGCACTTAAAATTATGCCATCCTTTTTATTTCGATCGATAAATAAGGAACGCGATTATTTTTAGCGCTGACAAATTTATTTAATTTAGATTTGTGTCATTTGAATTGACACCAATTAGGTACCTACCTATTAATATATTAAAAACCACCGACTTAGTGTATTATATGTAATATGAACCTACTCTTATTCTTTTTGGTATGTACATAAGTACATACATATGTCTAAGCTGTCTGTGACATAAATAAGTGAATCTATTTATTATTCATCATCATCATCATCAACCTATATTAGTCCACTGCTGGACATAGGCCTCCCTTATTGAGCGCCATAGCTCTCTAACTCTCGTCTTTAGCTTGCCGCATCCAGCCTGCGGTCTTTCGAAGGTCGTCGTCCCACCTGGCTGGAGGGCGTCCTACACCACGTTTGCCGAGTCGCAGTCTCCACTTGAGAACACGTTTACCCCAGCGGTTTTCGGTTCATCGCGATAAATGGCCGGCCCACTGCCACTTCAGTGTGCTAATTCTTTGAGCTATGTCGATAACTTTGGTTCTCTGTCGGATATATTGCTTACGAATCCTATCCTTCAGAGAAACTCCGAGCATAGCTCTTTCCATAGCTCGCTGAGCGATCTTGAGCTGGTGGACCAACCCTACCGTGAGTGTCCACGTCTCAGCTGCGTAGGTCATGACGGGTAGGACGCACTGATTGAAAACTTTCGTTTTCAAGTATTGCGGTATGGATGACGAGAAGACTCTACGTAGTTTTCCAAACGCTGCCCAGCCTAGCTGGATCCTTCTCTTGACTTCCTTCTCGAAGTTGTTTTTACCTAACTGTAGAATCTGCCTAGGTAAGTATACTCGGAAATAGTTTCGAGAAGGTGGCCATGTATGACCACCGGTCTTGGATCAATGTGGCCATTGATGATGACTTTGGCTTTATCCAAATTCATGCCAAGACCACATCGGGAGGCTGAAGCTAGGCCGTCCAGCATCTGGTTCGGCTCCTCTAGCGACTCCGCCATTAAGATTATGTCATCAGCGAATCGTAGGTATGAGATGTAATGGCCGTTTATGTTAATGCCCATACCTTTCCAGTCCAGCATCTTAAACATACCTTCCAATGCGCTTGTGAACAGATTCGGGATCTGACATCACCCTGCCTCACTCCTATTATTATTATTATTATTATTATTTATTTATTACCTCGAGCAAATCATACCAACCTTTTCTTGCAGTTCAAGCTTCTCAATAAGCGAATCAATGTCATCTTCCAGCGCTTGCCCCTTGAATCCCTTCAGTCTGGCAAAGAACTCCAAATGCTCCCTGACAGTGAGTTCGTTGAACAAAACATTGTGTTGTGGGCAAAAGCCGAGGTGCGAGCGAGCGGCGCGCGATTGCTGCTTTACATCATACCCTGATACTGCCACTGAGCCAGCCGTGGCTTCTACGTTACCTGCAAATACACATCATACTTAATATTATAATGCGAAACTATCATACTACTTATAATGTCGTTAAGACAAATTCTAACAAATTATGCAGTGCAAAAGTGTAGAAATCCTAGATCGCGCTAACGCATTTTTCAGTTACAACTGACCCTGACAACTGACGAGTACCCGACATCAACTGTTGGTCGAAAGACCCCGGGTAAGTGGACCAGTTGGGTCGGCCCGGTAATGAGGAGATCTCCCTCTGTCCCTATTTGGGGGAAGTACCACCTTCACCCCCAAAATTGTAGAGGAATTTGTTTGAGTGTTTGTTTGTAGGGGAAATATACGGAACCACAGGACCGATTTCGAGTTTTTTTCACTTTTAGATACCTAGTTAAATTATCCTTGAGTGACATTGACAACGTTTTATACGGGTAGTGACCAAACGTGAACACAGCCGTGGGCAGAGACGAGTCACAAAATTTGTTAATCTAACATTTAATGTTTCTCTTGTTTAATCTTCTAGATAAGTAAATGAGATTAAATTATCAAACGCAGGTGTTCGAATGAATCGCAATTTAATAATAAAACGCAATCTTAACGAATAAATTTAGTGCAAAAGCACTGGATCTACCACACACCATAGGTACATAACATAACAATCTCAAGTTTTAAATCAAACGCAGGATTCGCAGTTTTACGATAGAACGCGCACTTAACAAATCGATTTAGTGCAAATTGCACTAAACCTACCACAAAACACTCTCAACCTCAAGTACCTATTGATGGCAACTTTAGTAACAACCTTCTGTAAATAATCAAAGTGTGAATATGTAGCCGCAGGATCGTAAAATCAGCCCATTTGTAGAACGGCTAGGATTATTACCAAACAAGCGCTGGTTTGTTGGGTAATTAAATAATTTCATGCGACGAGAAAGCTAAATGACGTTTAGCCATATTATCAAACGTTGATCGTTCAACAATCGACATAGGCAATAAATTGAATTGCGCCGTTTTTCTATCGGCCTAGCTATTCTACAAATGGGCTGATTCTGCGATCCGGCGGCAATAGATACATACCAGTCAACATAGATATCGTGGTAGACTTCCCCGCGCCGTTGTGGCCGAGAAACACTGTTATTTGATCGTCGTATATGTTTATAGATAGGTTGTTCACAGCTATGTTTGGTCCGTACACTTTAGTCAAATTCTGAAAAATATAGAAAATTAATAAATTTATATTTGCACTGAGAAGAATAAAGGACCTCTCTAATATTGAAACGGCATTGACAGTTTACCATAGTCATGTCTGCTCTATTTTGAGATATGGCGTCATAATAATTATGGGGCAACTCAACGAGCTTTCGTTGCGCAGAAAAAGTGTATTCGGGCCTTAATTGGCATTAAACGGAGAGATTCTTGTAGACCTTTATTTACGAAGCATAAACTGTTAACTTTTCCTTCACTCTATATTTTCGAGATGCTAAAATTTGACAGAAATAACACAACATTGTTTGAGAGGGATGAAAAGTCTGTATACAGAAGAAAAATAGTACAAAAACCCTCAATTTAGACTAGAAATGTATAAAAAGAACTGTTACGCAATGGCCATACAGTTATATAACAAAGTACCACATGACATGAGAGAACTGACAGATAATGAATTTAATCATAAATTATATAACTGGCTTTGTGATAACTGTTTTTATAGTATAAGAGATTATTTGGAATTTAAATGCACATAATTTTAATTTTGACATGTAGTACTTACTGTTATCTGTGATGGAATATTTTATTAATGAGAAAAAATGCAAAACAATTCACACAGCATCATCTAGCCCCAGGCTAAGCAGAGCTTGCGTTATCTGTTATAATGTTATTTAATTTAATATTCTTAAATTAAAGTTGTTTATAAGTTTAAATATTTGCACGCCTCAAAGGTCAAATATAGTGAAACTCTATTGTAAAACCACCATTGCAAACCTATATTTAAGCAAATAAATGCTATTTCATTTTATATTACTTTTAGCATAACCTCCCCGTTAGAGTACAATCCTAAAGTCTTCAAATTCAAATCAAGTTTCTTCTGGGAAAGGGCGCTCCATTTTAGGCCACATCTTCACTTATTTAAGTGAGATGGTGGCCAAACGCTTGACTATTATCAATAAAAAAAACATAAATAGCTGTAGCACAGACCAGTATACCCAAGAAGACTGGCAATCCCTGACAAAAAATCGTGACTCAGAAAAAGCTCAAATTCCGAGCTATTCCCAGATCGCGCTGCCGCATTTCTCGAGTCACGGTTTTTGGTAAGGGATTCTCAGTCTTCTTGGGTATACTGGTCTGTGGCTGTAGTAACTAAAGCCCAAGCTCTAACGTCTAATCTCATGGTTATGTGGTGTTACGAAGGTACCTACGATACATGTACTGACGTATCGTATAATAAATAAATAATGCTGGACAATCCACACAACCTCATCTAGCCCCAAGCTAAGCAGAGCTTGTGTTATTGGTACTAGATGACTGATAAACTTAATACAATACATTACATAGATAGATATTTTTATTATACATAGAAAATTATACAATAGATCTATTCTAATTTAATTTCTAAAATTTTAAACCCAGCCACATTTAAAGCTTAATGTTTTGCGATTTTAAACAGTTTGCAAATAAACAGCTTTCAAATTACACTTACATTTATATTGACTCCAACTGTGTGGCCTTTCGGATCCTCTTCTTTCAATATATGTTCATCATCGTTTTGGTTTTCAAACATGTCTGAAAGGAGAATGCAAAACCTTCAGTACCTAATAATTATAAAAACCAAGTAGATTAATAGGATATAATAATATATATAATATTATATATATTATTATACATATATAATATTAAATATATATATATAATATTCGGACCTAGAGACCTGTGGTCTCGACTCCGTGAGGAGCAAATTAAGATTAATTAAATTATTAATTAATTTTGTAGAGTAATTTATAATGTGAAATCGATATTGACCTCCGATTCTGTCCGACACAGTATATTTTTATTAGTGATACATGTCTATTCAGATGTCGCCAAAACTAAACTAAAAAACTTGAGACCACTAAAACAAAAATAAATAAAATTTTATTCTCAAAAACTCGTAAGTAGACAGTACATAGGTGCACTAAACAATTAAATTTAGTTGTAGCCGTCCCTTTCATGAAGGTCGTAATACAAACAGCCAAGTGCGAGTCGACTCGCACACGAAGTGTTCCGTACCGTAAAAATCAGGCAAGTTTTTCAAAGAACATCAAATTTACACTTGTTTGGAGACCCCTTTAAATTTTCAACTTTATTTAATTTTAGTTTTTGTTATTATTACAATAGAAGTGTTACTTAATTATAGAAAATTTTATGTGTCTACCTATTGTACTTCAAGAGATACAGCCTTGCAAAAAGAATCACGTTTGTTGTATGGGAGCCCCCTTTAGCTTTCATATTTATTTATTTTTTATTATTTGTTGTTATAGCGGCAAGAGAAATACACATTATCTGAAAATTTCAACAGTCTACCTCTTACGGTTCATGAGAAACGGTACACCAACCGAATCCTAGCGCTAAGCAGAAGCAACCTTCACATTATGACAAGAGCCCAAACTGGACACTGTAGCCTTAACAAGCACATGTTCAAACTGGGTCTTAGCGACACACAATCCTACAGATTCTGTGAAGAGGCGGTGGAAACGCCTCTTCATCTGCTAGGAGAGTGCGGAGCACTGATGCAAAAACGAAGCATCCATCTGGGCAAGCACCTGCACGAGCTACGAGCCATCACCCCGAAGAAAATCCTACAGTTCCTAGCAGCTGCAAGGTTTAGTGGCGAACTATGAACGTCGCAGCTTCAGGGCTGAACACTCGAGTGGCTATCACAATAATATCATGGCACACGTAGTGACACGAAAGCCACCTAATGCAAATAAAAAATACGGTTCATGAGATATAGCCACGTGACAGACGGACGACGGGCGGACGACGGGCGGACGGACAGCGGAGGCTTAGTAATAGGGTTCCGTTTTCACCCTTCAGGTAGGGAACCCTAAAAAGGATGGATCGGTTTTAATGCTGTCAAATTAGTTTAGTATTGACGACATCTGAATTATCAAGATGTAGACAATTAAAAAATTAAACGCAACTTCCATCTCATTTCAACTGCAATAAAGTGCAAGATTTTATCAAGAAGATGAAATAAATAACGACTATCACAAACAAATGGAGTAAAATGTAAAGATTCTGGTTAACTCACCTCCATATTTATTCTTACTAGACACCCAAAAGTCTTTAGTAAACAAGAAGTTCCAGGGTTTAGGTGTCCCGTACGGCCCAGGCAGTACTTGTTCTAAGTACAAAGCTACTAGCATGTATAACACTGAGTCCAGCAATAACATTAGTATCACGTGGCCGAATGCGAAACGAGACGATTCTGTCGACGGCGATGAAAAAAATTCGCCCCATTGTAAACCTGAAAATGAGGACTTTATTTATTATACATACTTATGTAGGAAACGAACCCCTCATCCCCATCCCTTCCGCAGCCTGGCAGACATTTTGGGAGAATCGATAAGATAAGAAAAAAATTGAATAAGCTACGTTGATGTTCAAGTTATGAAATAAACTCAAGGATTTGGACAGTCAACTAAAAGTCAGCTGTGGTTATATTATTTATTACCTATGTGTGGTTTTGGTTCAATCTAAAAAAGGTGATAAAATGTGGTTGAGGAAGCCCACCCACACCGATAAACAACGGACTATGACTTAGACGGAGTGCTGCAAACTTAGGTTAGTAAGCCATCATCCTGTAGGCTGATGTGGCAAGCTGAAGACGGAGTGCTGTAAACTTAGGTTAGTAAGCCATCATCCTGTAGGCTGATGTGGCAAGCTGAAGACGGAGTGCTGCAAACTTAGGTTAGTAAGCCATCATCCTGTAGGCTGATGTGGCAAGCTGAAGACGGAGTGCTGCAAACTTAGGTTAGCAAGCCATCATCCTGTAGGCAGATATGGCAAGCTGAAGACGACGCTATGGCACTTATAATAATATATAACCTAATGCTGGACAATCCACACAGCATCATCTAGCCCCAAACCAAGCAGAGCTTGTGTTATGGGTACTAGATGACTGATACACTTATTACAGTACATTACTTACATACTACATTACTATATTTTTTACTATATATAGAGGTAGAATATATACCCAGAACAAATATTTGCAGATCGTACAAATATTACTCAAAGACGGAAATCGAACCCGCAACCCCCTGCGTCGCAGGCGGACCTTCGCCCACCGCGCCACATCGGTCGTTGAAGACTCATGAATACAGAGTGCACCTGTGTTTGCGCTTGTTCACTGTAATATGTCCTTTCCTGTGCACATGGCTAGTCTCCGTTGAGACTGGCCGCCATGGCCGAAATTCGGCTAGGAGGAAATCAATGGCACTCATTAAGGGAGGCCTATGTCCAGTACTGTCCTCCGGCCACCTGGCCGGCAGCTGCTGGATGCGGCAAGCTGAAGACAGGGCCCTATGGCGCTCATTAGGGGAGGCCTATGTCCAGTTGTGGACTAATATAGGATGATGATGATGATGATGATGATGATGTCCAGCACAGGACTATCATAGGCTGATAATGACATTTACTTACCACCAGATGCTTCCTGAGCCAATATAAGCTGGAAGCCGTAGGTCATCGCAGAGTTGATACTCAGACAAGTGAGCGCTTGCATCCCTGCACTCACTTCGCTGTCCATCGATATCAACGCTGCAGGGATCCCGGCCATGAACCAAAGGACTCCGGTGAACACGGCCGCTGTACTAGCTGCAACACAAACAGGTATCCTATTATCATCAAATCATCACACTAATATAATAGGTAAATGCGAATGTTTGGATGGATGTATGTTGTTGTGTTGATGTAGGTATGTATGTTGTGTGATTTAGGTTACTTCACGTGTGTGTGAACCACAACAACGGAACGGATCGGTCTAAAAGGGGTTTGAAAATTATTGTATGAGGGCGGCTCTAATATTATGTACCTACCTACATATTTTTTTTAACAAAATCGGCGCGCTCAATATGAGTTATATATTTGGATAGAGGGCACTAAAACAAATAAAAAAAATCTTATAAAATAATTTCCTAACGCGTCAGGTTTCTAAGATATTCACAGATGAAAATAACTATATTTTTTCTTTATATGTGAATATCTCAGAAACCGGACGCTTTAGGACACTGTGTTAGAGAACATGTTTTATCTATTGAAGTTTCCTCTATCCATATATATATATATATATGGATAGGGATAATATGTATATTGTATATATATATATATATATATACAATATACATATTATGGTGAGCGGCGATTTTGAAAAAAAAGATATTACCGTTTTTCACAAAACAAAACGGATATTATGTGTGTGGAGAAACAGACAGCATTGTTGAAGGACGCGTCCAAAATGTATCCGTTAAAGCATGCATTTAGGGTTTATATTTAGTGCAGCAAGCAACTTGCCTAAACTGTCTGATTCTCCACACACATAATATCCGTTTTGTTTTTGTGCAAAACGGTGATATTGTGTTTCTAAACAGACAGCATTGTTGAAGGTTATCTGCTGGTGAAAGACGGACAAACGCTATGTGAAAATAAAATATATTACATGTAATTTAATTAGGTAGGTACTTTATGGAATAAAAAACTAATGCCGCGAAACACTTAACCAAACTTTTTATTTACTCGCAGAAAGTGTGAAAAGTAGAGTACTTATTCTCCTCGTGTATAAAGCTATCTTCGTCCTGGGCGTGATAAAATCCCTCTTGCACCTAGGATTCTAGTTATCCCTCGCTTCGCTCGTGAGTAATTCTATACACGTGCGCTCGGGATTCCACGACACCCGTGACGTGCACTGCTTTTCACACTCGGTGCATAATCTACTATTAAACATAGACACAACGCGTGCGAAGCCGCGGGCAGAAACTCGTAAATAAATAAAACAGCACTAGTCTTTTCACAGATAACAAACAGGCCATAGTTCGTTAAGTTCTATAGTAAAATTGTGGTAGAAGCAAATAATTTCCCTTAATTCTTCGAAAGAGATAAGCCCTTTAATTCAATACTTACTACTTACGAGTACACTGGAATCTAAGAAAGTGTGGTATAGAAGCTGCTCTTGTGCCGTCGCTGGCCATAACATAATTATCTATTCTATTATATAATTATGATTATATAGAGCTATAGAGAGAAAAAGTATCTCCCGCTTCTATACAGGGTGGCTTTTTCAGATGGGAGTGGATGGAAAACTAAGAAACTATGAGTTGTATTCCTAATGAATTTTGTGAACCATAATGATAAATTCGTAAACTATTTTTTAAACTAAAAGTGTGCTGTTTTTATTCTCTCATAAATTGAGCCCATGACTCCTTTCACGACTTTTCTCTAACTCTCATGGTTTTGGATTCGGCCATCCACTCCCATCTCAAAAAAACACTCTGTAGTTACCTACAGTTGCGAACGATCAGCATAAATAAGTACCTAAAGAGAATTCAAAGCAAAATTGCAACATGTGCCAAATTTGCTTGTAAGCTTTTAAAGCAGTGTTAAGGCACATACCTGAAGAAAATAATCCACTGACCATAAAGCAGAAACAAATGGTACAGATCATGTAAACATTGAGGTAGAATAGAAGTACAGTCCAAGGCGTACTCGTAAACACGGCGTATTCGGAAAATCCGTTTGAATTCGTGAACCAATTCACCTAAAACAAAAGGTTCATCATCTTAGAAGAACAAGAATGGTATAGCAGCGACTAATTTCTCAATATTCATCATATTATTGCGTAGGTAATAAAGGAACAAAGAGCGTCATTATGAGGTCGTCTGTACCCAGCAGTAGGTAAATTAAAACTGAATAGATAGAACAAGATACCAGCTTATAGCTAATGGTGGGTAACATGGAAGATGCCGGTAATAAATAATACATTAAAATGAAAATTATTCGACATTATGCTGAGAATGTGGGACGTGACGTCAGGAGTAGACGCCATGACACTGACCAGCGTTTTAGGGGCGGCCATTTTGTAAATTTAAACCAATGATCTTAAAGATACATAGTTTTAAACTTACCTTTAACAGTATTACTATGAGTATGGAATTTATGAAAAGATAAATGAACTGTTTGCAGAACCACGCAGTCCAGTGCAGCCACGTTGGTAAACCCATGATTTTCATTGTTTCCTATGGAATATAATAAATAAATCATTATGTGATCCCATTACAATACATAAAAAAATAATGCGTTTCAACTCTTTTGGCCCTTCTCCATTCTCAAATCAGTCTCTCAACTGCCACAATTGGAGACAGCTTTAGAAATCTCAACGAAAACAAACTCAAATTTTAACAAAACTAAGTAAAACCCTTACTTTTAACTGTAGTTCTTTCTCCAGAGTGATAGCCCTCACGGCATTTACAGCAAAATAGCTGTAAGACAATGTAAGGAACATCGGAAACATGAACTGCAAGAACTCTACAGCTAAATCGTGGACATACGGCGGGTGTGGGTATCTCTGTATGTTTATATCGAAATCAGTGAGGTTCACATTCGTCAGCCTGGATATTATTTCTAGAGACACAGCGTTCTGTAATATGATGAACATTTCGTTGACGTATCCTGAAAGGAAAAGCTGTCATAAGTGAAATGGTTTCATAGGTGTTATCCGAAAGTAGATTGTTAGATCCTTGAGATCCAGAGTCTAAGGCCCGTATTATAAAACTATGCAGTCATCGATCTATGCTTGAGTAACTCTTTTGCCATAGAAAATCGTTACTCAAGCATAGAGCGATGATTATGTAACCTTGTATAAAACGGACCTAAGTTTCTGTTTCCAATACTTGAGTATATTGTATCAACTTTCTACTAAGTCCCCTTTTACAAAAGAGTTGGCTGTGATTTAGGTGAGGTACATAGGTATCAGTTAAAATTATCTTGCCTGGATCGTTGCCGCCTTCCCAAGAATACGGTGCCCTAGGTCCATTCATCTCAAAAGCTGGAAACACTAGATCAGATCGCCAAGTACTTCCCCCAGTCCCGTAAAATGAATATTGCCTAGGTCTTTCAGGAAATCGCAATGCGTAGGACATTGCTTGTGGTAGTTCTGTCGCTCCTGCAAATAAATAATCAATTATACAAAAATCTAGAACCTCAATACTGTACCTTTTTGTACATGTTATTAAAATATTACAAACCAAGAAGAGCATCATCGAATTGTACGGCAGCTATAACTTGCTGAATGGTTTCTTCTTGCACATAAAGCCTTCTCAAATCATCGCTGCTCTGGTAAGGGTAGACTCTCACCAACTGCTTTAATCTTTCATAGATTAACGTTTTATTTATATTCAGATCTAAATCTTCTAAATCTGGAAAATCTATATCTGGTAAATCTAGGTCAGGAAAGGGAAATGTTTCATTTATCATGTCTAAAATGTCTCTGTTCTTGGCGTTCTTCATTATAATACCAGCCATGGCACTACGGAGCACATCGTCTAGCATTTCGCTCTCTGGGGCATAAGCTAATCCGAACTTGGTTCCATTGAGATTTTCTGTGTCTATCATTGATAACCTGCAAAATGGTCAAATCTTATTATGCAGTCGAGTACCGAGTAGATGTTAGATGTGTAGTATGCACATCTAACATCTATAACTTTAATCATTGTGCTGAGAAATAATATGTCAATACAATATATAAAAGTAAGCAGGGCCACGATAGTCCGAACTCCGAACCCCAGCTAATCCGAACGCCCCTGCAGTACCGCTGTTTCTCAGACTCGCAGTACCGTGTATAGATTTTACGTTGCTACCACTGAATTATTATTATTACTAGCGTAGGGAACCGACATCCCGAACCAAACGTTTGTGCCATGAGTTGTTGCCGATCGGCAACAACTCATTTAGTCACTCGCATACGCCCATCGCGACCGCATGCGACTAAACTAAAAATAAAATATGCCGTCTTGCGTGTTAAAATCGTGTAAAAATCAATCAACTGCAAAGAAAATAGATAGTGGGGTGACTTATCATCGGTAAGTAAACAAAACATCAACTAAAACCAATGAAAATTACTTTTTATACATTTGCATCTGACATTTTGTTTGAAAATCATAGATTTTACAAAGTGAACCGTACAGATGGAACCGCAAGCATGTACCTCTAGGTACCTACAAGTACTTGTTGTATACAAAACCAATTTATTTTAAAACCAATTAATTTAAACGCATAACAGTTCATTTTAATTTACTATTCTATTTTACCATTTTTCACTAATTCGTTTTGAAATAGTAATAACTACCTATGCAAAGGCACTTCATCAAAAATTAAAATGTAGTTTGTATGTACAAAAACTGTGTGAAGTGTCTCTTCTGCGATGTAAAATCTTCTAGTCAGTCCACGGCACGCTTGCCCCGCGCAGTCCCCCCGCTGTCGTCAAGTTGCGACCCGTTTTTAGTTTGGTATAGCTTCTCTTTATGTAGTATTTGTAACTCAATTATTGCTACACGTAATTGTTCTGCCATCCGCCGCCGTGCCCCGCATGGGCAGATTAAGTCGATAATTCAATTCCAGAAAAAATGCTTTTGCGAAAATTGAGGGATAAAAAAATAAAAAAAAAAAATTGAGCGTTTTTACGTGGCTAAATTAAATACTACTCGTCAAAGCACTATATTGGAATTCTATAAAAAGTGTGATTTGAAGAATTATACTTTAATTTTATAAGAATTTTGCATACTAAAAACATATTCTCAATCCCAAAAAAACTTGTTATATCCAGAAAATACCTTTAAAAATATATTTACTTACACACTATAATCCTAACGCTCCGTACATCCGAACAGGGTATAAATTTTGGGCGTTCGGAATTTCGAGGCCATGCTGTACTTAGATAACAAAACTCACTTACAAAACGTTAGTAGAATAAGTAAGCGTATTTGCTGGTATAGCCGGGTACGTCAATGTGTCATGGTTGGTTGGTTCAATCTGCCACCTCAGAAGCAGCACCAAGGACATGGTCAAGATGGGCAGAAAAAGTTCGCAGGTGGTTTGGATGCGATGCCGCCATTGCTGCAGGAAGTTCTTCCACATCAATAGCCTAAACTTGGTGAAAGCGTTCGCTTCCATTGGATCTGTGATGACCGTAATTTTCTGTTAAACCAGATTTGTAAGAAACATTAAAAAAAACTGACATCAGCAGTACTATAATCATTAACTACATTAATTACTTCGAGTTCTGTACTCAAGTATCTACAAGTATAGAACCAAATTTAGTGTACGGGCGTGTTAAACTGATTGATTCTGTTCCTACTAATGACTCACTTTGTTTGCTTGATAACATCGTGTAATTATTGCTTAGAATAATCGAACTCAGAAGCTCAGACACAGGGCATGTCAAGGGCATAGGTATATTTCTTAAATTTACTGTAGAACAGACCATCTTCACCACCAGATGAATAGATCAGATGGATGCAAAAATAGTATTCTAATAAAAGTATTTAGCATTACACACTACTATTAAAAAAGTACCTACGGGTTTTTTTATTTCGGTAGTTTTATAACACAAGGCCGTGTGGTGTACATATCCAAAGCCCTACACAACACCACTAAGGCTCACTTCAACGTTGTTATGGGGGACTTTAACGGCAAGGAAGGAATCCAGACGGGCAACGAATCCCGAATATGCCCGCATGGTTATGGAGGTAGGAATCAGAGGGGGCAAATGCTGGTCAAGTTCCTTGAGAAAGAAGGGCTGTCCTTAATGAATTCCTTCTTCAAGAAACGGCCCCAAAGGAAATGGACATGGCAAAGCCCCGACCACTGTGACAAAAAATGAGATCGACTTCATCATGACGGATAGCAAGCACATATTCAGAGATGTCTCAGTGATCAACAGGTTCAATACCGGATCACCGATCACCGACTACTCCAAGGCTTTCTGAATATCAACTTGAAGCTTGAAAGAAACCGTCTGATGAAGTCCACGCTCCGACCTAACCCAATCCAAATCATGGCGGGCACCGAGAAGTTTCAGCAGCTTCTCGGGGATAGATTTGTTACCTTAGAACCCATTGATGACGCTGACGAGACCCTACACAATCTGGTAGAAACGTTGAGGGACGAGGGCATTAAGTTTTGCAAAAAGCAGCGTACTCGAAAAGAAGTCCAAACTCTCGGATGAGACTCTTGGGCTGATGACAAAAAGACGGGAAACCGCTCAAGCGACTTCGTCAGAGAGGTCAGACCTGAACAAGCGAATTGCGATGATGGTACGGCGCGACCTTAGGAGCTCCAATACAAGCCTCACTGAAGAGGCGATAGAGCGAAACCGAGGGTCCAAAGTATTTCCTCAGCAGCTTGGCAGGAGCCACCTGACCAAGCTTAAAACGCACGACGCGGGGACCGTTTTGTCGAAGCCGGAGATATCCGCCGAGATAGAGGATTTCTATGGCCGTTTGTACGCTGCACATGCCCCCCGTTCCCGACGAGACGACCACGATTCCAGAGCCACCCTGACATGCCACTATACCGACGAACTGCCAGATATCAGCCAAGACGAGATCGTGTTAACTCTGAGGCAGCTTAAGAATGGAAAAGCCCCCGATGAGGACGGAATTACTTCAGAGCTTTTGAAAGCTGGAGGAGCCCCTATTATACAGGAGCTGCAGAACCTCTTCAACATCGTCCTTCACAGTGGGAGAACTCCAAAGGCGTGGAGCGGGAGTTTGGTGGTGCTCTTTCTTAAAAAGGGAGATAAAACCCTCCTTTAAAACTATAGACCCATCACACTCCAGAGCCACGTCTATAAGCTGTTCTCACGAGTCACGAATCGTCTCGCCAGGAGACTCGACGAGTTTAAACCACCGGAACAGGCCGGGTTCCGAGAAGGATATGGTACCATAGACCACATTCACACAGTACCTAAGGCAGATTATCCAAAAGTCCGAAGAGTATAAACAGTTACTGTGTCTCGCTTTTGTGGACTATGAGAAGGCCTTTGACTCCGTTGAAACCTGGGCTGTTCAGGAATCCTTACAGCGTCGTCAAGTAGACTATCGTTATGTCCAGGTGCTGAGATGTCCCTACGAGGCCGCCACCATGAGTGTCCAGGTACAGGGCCAGCAGTCTAAACCCATCCAATTGCGCAGAGGAGTGAGACAGGGGGACGTCATATCACCGAAACTGTTCACGAGCGCGTTGGAAGATATTTTACGACGCTGGACTGGAAGCATTAACATAAACGGCAATTACATCTCGCACCTGCGATTAGCTGATGACATAGTCTTAATGGCGGAGTCGCTAGAGGAGCTAAACCGGATGCTGGATGGCCTAGCCATAGCCTCGCGATGCATCGGTCTTGGTATGAATTTGGATAAAACCAAAGTCATGATCAATGCCCACATTGATCCAGGACCGGTCGTCGTACATGGCCACCTTCTCGAAATTGTTTCCGAGTACACTTCCTCGGGCAGATTCTGCAGTTAGGTAAAAACAATTTCGAGAAGGAGGCCAAGAGGAGGGTTCAGCTAGACTGGGCCGCATTTGGTAAACTTCGTCGAGTCTTCTCGTCATCCATACCGCAATGCTTGAAAACTAAAGTTTTTAACCAGTGCGTCCTACCCGTTATGACCCATGGAGCTGAGACGTGGACACTCACGGTAGGGCTGGTCGGAGTTTCTCTGAAGGATAAGATTCGTAACGAATACATCCGACAGCGAACCAAAGTTATCAACATAGCTCAAAGAATTAGCAAGCTGAAGTGGCAGTGGGCCGGCCATATCTCGCGAAGAACCGACTACCGCTGGGGTAAACGTGTTCTCGAGTGGAGACCGCGACTCGGCAAACGTAGTGTAGGACGCCCTTCGGCCAGGTGGGATGACGATCTGCGAAAGACTGCAGGCAGATGCAGGATTCGGCAAGCCGAAGACAGGGCGCTATGGCGCTCATTAATAACTTAGCTCGATCAATATTGCAGTGCTTTAATAATGAATTACCTAATTGACCCTAAAGGTGATGTTCTTCGAAAGATAATTAGAGAATTAGCATTTTCTTCGGTTAACTTTGAGATTGATATGATAATCTTTTCGAAAAACATGTGGCGTAAAAAAAGTTCTAAGTGAAACGCGTGTTTCTGTTTGCATTTACCTATGGCCCGTATTATGAAAGCTTGCTCAGTCATAGATCTATGCTTGAGTGACGTTTATGCCATAGAAAAGCGTGACTCAAGCTCAAGCTGAGGGGAGTACATAAAGTAATTCTGTAGCTGTGGTAACCTAGCTCCGAAACTGATGATTAGGGCAGGCATATGTCCAGCAGTGGACTAAGATAGGTTTATGATGATTATGATGATAACACAATGAGTAGTACCAACCTCAATATATTATCTGTAGTGAATCTGTTGTATGCGATAAATACCCGATATATGAACTCTTATGTAGGTTCCTACTATATTTACCTAAGTACTATAGGGTGGCCTAGAACATAACAATAATTTAAGAAACCATCTATTCCTTACGTAATTTAGGGTACATATATTATTTATTTATTTATTTCTACAATGTACAACTATATATATATATGTATGTAAGTATTAGAAAAATCTATAAAATTACAAATTGTGTTGCAAGATTTATAACTAAACTGAACATCCCCAAATTGGTAAACTTAATATAAATTGACGAAAATATTACATTTATGAAATCAGCTTACCTCTTTTTTACATTCCTTGGTGAAATCAACACGCACTGCACCTCATAGGCTATGCGTCAAATACCCGACAAGAACCCAATCAAATTCAGCACCTCTTAAAACAAGGACCAGGAAATGGCCAATTAAAGCGTGATTTAATACGGAAATAATTCAATTCACGTAAATATACTGCACGACCACGAGCTAAAATTGTACTGAAACAGGCCTCTGCAATTCCTAATTCATATCTACGGTCGATACCTAGATAAGAGAGGATCGTACATAACATATCTATGATAACTCGATACTTACGCATTTGCAGGAAATACCCTACAACATTATTGAAAAATTACAAGATTAAATTAAATTAATTAAATTTATAAAGTGATAGAATACATTTTTGAATCATCATAACCAAATAAACCCTCGCATTGATTCCCCATTCGAAAAGGTAGCCCCCCTTTTAGAAAATTATTCGAAAAGGGTTTCATCTGAAATGAATGTAGCGTTTGTATATATTCATCTATATTTTACAGGAAATATATAGAGAAGTCTGAAATGAAAGTCTGGAAGAATGGGGACCAAAGGGAACAAAGGGGGGAATAATTATCAAAAGGGGCTACCTCTTCAAGTAGGGTATTAAGTGAAAGGTGGCTTGTACATCTCAAAACAATTTTTGGAATTTCTGTAGTTTTATACTTTCTGAAATATTTAGAATAAGTAAAAACAATACTATTCTTCCCCCCCATCTCCGAAGTTTGCAAAGCGATCCATCTTAAATGTATGTAGCGTTTGTAGATATGGATCTATATTTTATGAAATAAGTCTGTAAGTAGAACACGTTATGAAAAATTTACAAAAAAGGGGGCGGGATAAATATCAAAAACGGGGGCTGCCTGTTCAAGTTTTGTTCATGTCAAAACAGTTTTTGAAAAAACTGTTTTGACAAGAACAAACCGTAATTATTACTGTAAGTTAAATTACTTTTCAAATATTTTGAAAAATGTCGAAAAATTTACAATTACGTACCGAAGTTTGCAAAGCGATCCATCTGAAATGTAGGTAGGTACCTACCTACTATTTTTATAGCGGTACCTACAGTATGTACATATTTGTAAAATAGACAAACGTTCGAAACCCTCGGCGCGTGAGTTCCACTCGTACTTGACGGATCTTGTTTTATTTATTTTCACTGTGCAGGCACACGAAATCTATTATTATTTCATATTTCAAGTAGTAGCTGCGGTAGTTGTTGAGATATTATACAGGGGAAAATGGACAGACAGAGAATATTATAAGGGTTTCGAAACCGATCCCGACCCGAAACCCGAGGGGCGAAACCCTAAGAACAGCAATATCATCTTGAGAGATAGTTTTTCAAAAATGCTTAATTACAAGATTAACAATTAACACCAAAAATTTCTTGAGTTAATTTTCATATAAACTTCGCACTCTTCTTTAACTTTTTATTTTCTGATCTTACACGTATGAGGTAAATTATGAAACTAAAGTATTTAGATCACTAGGTAGTGGAAAGGAAATGTGCCTTTATACTTATTATGAACGGAGCATAGACTAGCCTTGTCTAGTTGTCTCATCTGTATATTCTGCCCACTTCATTCATTATTAGTATGTCCTCCATCCAGGGTTCACGCCGATTTCAATTACAATGTTTCTACTTCCATGTAGACCTAAAGTTGTCTAGGTCACTATCTAGCCTGGCCCTAAGCATTTTAATTTATTAAACATTATAATTATTATTAGTATGATTAAAGGTGTTTTTGGAATAATCTTCATAAGGATCTATGGGCGCGTTCCCACTATGTCGTAACCGTATATTTAACGTTGGACGACTATCGTATCTAGCTGTGGAGGGCGCGAGGGGGAGAGGAAAATACGTGTGAAACTAAATTTTTATGCTGGCTTTGATAGAATGTCGTAACAACGAAACAATATTTCGCTTGCCCCGGGGAATAAAGTCGTAATAGCAAAATCTACATATATCTGTCAGGAAAAATAAAAGAAGGTAATTCTATTATTTCTAGGCATTATAGGTACACTACATGCACAAATTATATATCAATTGAAAGAAATTTTTATTTCCTATAAAAAAAAAATCCGTCAAGTGCTAGTGTGACTCGCGCGCCGAGGGTTTCGAACGGTTGTCAAGTATACCAATATGTACTAGGTACTGGTTAGAGACTTTGCTATTTGATGAATACCAAAAAATTAAAGGTACTACCTACATTTCAGATGTATCGGTTTGCAAACTTCGGAGATAGGGGGAGGTAATGGGTAATTTTTCGATTTTTTTCAACATATTTCAAAAAGTATGAAACCTACAGAAATTTCAAAAACTGATTTGATATGCACAAACCGATACCTTTCATTTGATACCCCACTCGGTGAGGTAGCCCCCCCTTTTTGACAATTTTTCGAAAAGTGGTCTACTTACAGACTTCTCTATATTTTTCCTGTAAAATATAGATCCATATTTACAAACGCTACATGCATTTCAGATGGATCGCTCTGCAAACTTCGGAGATAGGGGGGGAATGGGTTTTTTTTTTTGACCTTTTTCAAAATAATTAAAAAAGTATGAAACCTACAGAATTAATGAAATTTCTGTAGGTTTCATACTGTTTTGAAATGTACAAACTGATACCTTTCATTTGATACCCCACTTGACATTGTAGGTCTCTTAAAATTTCAACATCACAATTTGTAGGTACTGAAAATTTACATTTTCATTTTACATTTATTTTTCTTTTAATCTGTACAGGTGCACGAAATGTATTATTATTTAAAATTTCACATTAATTGCTGCTGTAGTTGCTGAGATATTAAAGACGGAAAGGACAGAAAAACCGAGACCGAGGGTTTCGAAACCGATATCCGATCTTCGAAACCCTAAAAAAATAATCTATGTGACGATATAAACATTCTTGTTATACATTTAGTGTTAATAGGCAAAAATTACCAAAATGTACTTTACAGTAATTTATCTAATTATACTGAAGAGCAATAGCATTTTGTTTCACTGTTTGAACATAATTACGAACGACACAGTAACCGCACATCGCGACGGTAATATTGATGAATGTCTAGAACGTAATAAGCTTTTACAACTCTTTTCGCGGAAATATTATGAGAACCTTATACGGAAATATAAGGTAATAGCAAATTAGGTTTTACCGCGTCCTGCAGCTTTGGTCTCAAAACTGTCGTATTAACTTTTATGATTATTTTGTAGAATTACAATCTAAACTTAAACCTCTTATCTTATGATTATTGCGTTTTATTTCCGGAAAGTAAAATCATGTAAACGAGTAGTACAGAGATTGTGTACAAAATAATTTCCGTGGAATACAGACATTTTTCGTAATAAAATATTTTGCAAAAAATCAGAAAAAAATTACAGTTTTGGTACCTACATCACCTACGGATGTCAAAAATGATCACAATAAAACCGTCGTAATAGTGCTTTACGACTTTGTTCTCCGAGGCAAGCGATTTGCCGTGGCGATTAGTCGTGACGTTTTTTTATCGTATTACGACTGTCGTGCTAGCTGGTCCCATTATATCGACAATCTATAAGTCACAACGAAAAGAAGTTGTAGACGACAGTAAATCGTGCCGTCCTATACCTCTATATGAAAATCTCCATTTAAATATACAAGCCACGATGCTTTAAACTGCACGCCTATCGATGAGCATCGACTATCAGACGTCACGACATAGTGGGAACGCGTCCTGAGTCTCTGGTTATCAGGAAGATAAGTAATTTTTTTTTTATGTAGATATGGTCTGTGAAAATGACTCACAGTTGGACATGGTTTGATGACTCATCTCAACACTCACTTATGAGAATAAGATTGTTCACTTACATAATGTTCTGAAAAGATAACTTATAAGAGTTATAAGTTGATCTGTCTAATTGTGAGGTTTTATAGATATTTTTATGTCTCTGTACTGACATGTGTATAACTTAAATATATAAGAAAATAAATACATGGATATAAATTAATAATCACTATATTCATATAAACACTAAATAGAAATAAAATTAATTCTGCCACCTGTAGTGAGCATAAGCTCTGTTGGCTTCACACTGCCTGTGCAGATCCTGTTTCCTCTTCACAACCTTGCCGCTGTTGTTGGCAGCATCAAGGATCTCCCAGGCAAACTGTTGGGGGAAGTGCACTGTCCTCTCTTTATCATTTGTCGCTTCTAGTAGCCACTTTATTGCTAGGAATAAAGATCTCCTTTCAGTTATTGGCCCAGGTACCTGTAAAATAGTGAAGAATTACATAAAAGACAGTGCAAAAAGGGGCGCTAATAGGTAAACTGTCAGGTGTACGTCAGGGTTCCAACACATCAAAATACATTTGGAAAAATTTGTTAAATAAATAATAATGCTGGACCAATCACACAGAATCATCTAGCCCCAATCTAAGCAGAGCTTGTGTTATGGGTACTAGATAACTACATTATGTACATTACATAGATATATAAAAATTTTTGTTTTTGAATAACAGATCTTAATGACAAAAAATTATTAAACAGTATAGAGATCAGAGAATTATAGCTCATCACACAATTAGTTAGTGCTATAAAATCATTTAGTTGGTGTTAAGCTGACAAATATTTCAGTAAGAAAAATATTTATTTTATCAATCTCTCAATAGTGCTACTAACCTGATATGTGATACCTCCACGTTTGATTGGAGTCAGCTGCAGCAGAGGCTTTGAGTTTTCCACCGCTTTGTAAAGAATTGCCCTCGGGTTAAGTTCAATTTTGGCCTTACTTTCAGGTGTTGTTGCAAGGTGGTATCTCTCAATTTGTATTCTTTTTATATTCTCAAATGCTTTTTCAACAAGATTTCTGGCTAATGCCTTCTTGCCATCCTCCATTACATGGTTTATAACTTTACTGAAAAGGAAATTGACATAAAGAAATTAAAATTATTTTGACTTCTCTACTTTCAAAATTGGTAGACTCATAGGTAAGATTAAATCTTAGATTTAGAATGTGATTCAATACATTCTAAATCTATGATTTATTTATTTACTAGCTAGAAGGTTGATAAAACTTTGTGAATAATATTACTAAGGTGACTCATTTAACTACCTACCACAAACACTTTCTCAGAACCCTTGTCAATGAAATGCTTTCATTTTAGTTTTTCAAGTGGTGATCATTTTCTGTTATTTATAATTGTGTGCTGACTCATCTTCAAGATAGTATATTTTTTATAAATATACCAATAGCTAAGTATTTCTTAATTTCATGGACCAGTTAATAGAAGTTAGGAATGTGTAATTCAACTTTCATAGGCAGGGCATCAAAGTAAACAAAGAAACCATACAATTATGCAGCTTATTTTCACCCAAGCACAATCAATGCCACCATATTACAGAACACAATAATACTATGAACCAACTAATAAAATCTAAACCAACCAACCTGTATGCAAATAAATGATTTGTAATTGTCACTTGACTTTTTATTTCATTCCAAAAGTCATCTTATTTTAATATGAGCTTGGCAATGAAAGTAAATAGATAACTACACTACAAACCTATTTAGTCACAAACAATGTAGAAAGACTTACTTGACCAAAGGATCGAAGTATTCAGATGATGTCTGTGAAACTGTAGGGGGTTTCACAGGGAAGGCAGATATCTTCGAAAGTTCTGAGTTTTCAATTAGTTTAGCTTGATCTTCTTTTCGAAACACTGGATTTTGAAAGTAGTCTGGAAAACTTGTACCGCGTGCATAGGTCCTTACTTGTATTGCAGCCCTTCCTCTGCAACATTATGGATACAGAAATTATATTTTTTTTTAGTTTGTGTATGCAGAAAACCAGCCATTGGAGCAGCTTCACACAAACAACGAAATTTCGAAGTAGGGTCACAAAACTTAAGGTTACCTACAGTTATGTATTTAATAAACACACTCTTTCCTTCATAAATATCAAGGATAATTCCAGAAAATTTATTAATTTAATGAGTAGCAAGTTTTATACTATTATTACGTAGTATTTGTAACTCAATGACTATATATGATAATTTGCATTCATTCTTACCTGGTCAATAAGAGAAAAGAGGGCTGTGTTAAACATTTAGTCAAATTTCTCATATTGTTTGCTGTTGAAATGATTGATTTTTCTCAAAATACTTAATTTCTTTTATCAGTAAAGCTTTTAGATTAATAACCTAACTTTTTTGTTTTGATTTCATCGGGAATTGACTTAAAAAACAGTTTGACAGTCTGCTGGTGTGACAGTGATATCTCGATTTCCTAGGACGTCCAGAGCCAACAGTTCCACACGATACCCAATGTCCACCCTTCGAAACTTTCCGTGGTCTACCTACAGGCAGTGTAGCCCTAAACTTTAGAATCAGTTTTGAGTATGAGATCATCGCAAGTGAGCAAGTGTTGATTTTGCTCTGCGCACTGGTTTTGAGCAACAAAGTCCCCATTTTCGAATGAGAGTGGTGATGTAGGTAATGTTACAATGCATAATACGCCAAGCCAATAAACCCGAGCGGCCAAAAACTCATCGCATTCCCATTTATTGTCAGTGACACTGAAATCTGACATCCTGTTTTAATCAATTAAGGGTGATTTTGTTCGTCCATGTCTGACATGCAAATGCATGAATTATTTGTAGGGGGCGGTCAAGGGGGCGAATGCGCGAGGCACATTTTCCTATGCAGTGTGACCATTCGTGACAGATTTCTGCCATTTTGGCAGAAATGTAGAAAGAATTTGGAAAATAAAAATTTTAGATTAAGGTAACGATTTACAACAGAGGCAGATTTGAAAATTTAGTCAGACATTCGTACGAGTTTGAATTCTCAACGAAATCATATTTAATATTAAATAAATAAATAAAATAAATAAATAATGCTGGACAATCCACACAGCATCATCTAGCCCCAAAGTAAGCAGAGCTTGTGTTATGGGTACTAGATGACTGATAAACTTAATACAATACATAACATAGATAGATATTTTTTATATTAAACTTATCTATAAATTTCAAGTGTAGCCCAGCCCTTCCAGTGTTCCTGTCTTCTGTCTACAGCACTAGTTCATTAGTAAAAATTTAAAAATGTATTTATTATTTAAACATTTTAAAGTCATCTTGTTTGGTCCCACCTGGAATTTCATTCAAAATTTAATTTTTAGACGAAGCTCTAATGGCTTGGCATTATGCTTGCCCCAATGCTGCCCCCCAATATCTCTTTTGTCCCAACGGCAATGGGACGGGCCTCTGTGTGAGTTAACACGGAATTGTTTGTTCGTGCCCGTTTCTGGATCCCGTAACTTTCCGTATCGCGACATGTCTTCGGTTGGGTGCAATGTGTTGTGCACCTCATCAATGCCAGTGCGGTCCTGCTGTCGAACAGTTCCTATACAAAAGAACATGACTGTATGTACATACCTATCAGCTAGATAAACAGAAAACAATATGAAAATTTCAACGCCAATGTTGAGTACAATACCTAGTAGTTATATGCATAGTGTAGAAGATAAGGAAAATAAAAAATAGGAAGGTACCTACATATATATGCACAATATTTACAAGAATAACTAAACTATGTGCTATGTAGGTACCTGTCTACGGACCGTTAAAAACGATCTAAAGATCTAAAAAGGCATTTTTAATGTCAAGTGAGGCAGATATATAAATAAACTGTGTGAGTGTGATAGAAACGCCACTTTTGGGATGGTCACCCTGTTCCTATGACGTGCGTGCGACCGTCTCGGTGGTATGCCCAGCCCACAGATTATATAAGTACTGTTTGATTCAAACAGTAAATGGTTTTTGAAATCTGTGTGTGGGCTGGGCACACCTTAATATCTCTACCTAGTCTGTGGGACACACCATACCACACCACCGACGCGTATACGTCAAGTAAATTCTTTCTTTGAAGATATTTTGGATTTCATTCATACAAATAAAATTCCTATTTTAGATGCATTTGTATAATTATGTCAACTATCATAAGGTTTGAACTAAAAGAGCTCCGCAATCTAAGTAATGACCCTAATTCTTGTGTTGCGGAGAAGAAAGTGACCCAAAATTTGGCTCTGCAACCATGGAGTCTCGGTAATCTCAAGGAAGCTATTAAAAGTCTACTAGACTACAGAATTGGAAAGTTTGACAAAGAGTAAGTTTAAGGCCTCTTTAGATGTTTATGAAAAGGTACAAGGGATTACTTTTACATATTTATGATAATTTGTTGGGACATAACATAACACAATTAATAAAAGATATTCTGTGGTATCATCTATCATTACTATTATTTTTAATAACTCATTTTATTTTTAGGTTCAATGGGATTCTCCTGAGCTATAAAAATCTACGGATTCTTCAAAATATTGGTGCTATCAGAAATGATAGTTCTGATATAAACTTCCAAGTACAAGCGGACTATTTTATATTTCAGCCTGTTGTGGGTGCTAGAATGGCTGGAATAGTCAATAAAAAAAGTACCACCCATTTAGGCATTCTCGTTCACAGGTATGATGCTAGAAGTCGTTTTTTGAAACCACATAGATCCCCTCATTTTTCCCATCAAAACAAACTGTTAACAAAATAATACATTATTGCAATGTTATTTCAGCATAAATTGTAAACTATGTCAATATTCCTAATGTGCTTGCAGAGTATTCAATGTTGTTATACCTAGGCCAACCGAAGAGCCTGGGCATAAATGGCTGGGTGAAAGCTTACAGGAAGGACAAGAAGTATTATTTAGGATAGTGGTACTGGATCTCTATGGAGCACTACCATATATTAGAGGTGAACTTGATGACAGGTAAATTTTTATTGTTATAGTAAAGTTTTTGTTCAGGCTTTTGCCTTCTAATGGAATAGAGAAACAAAGAGTGAACCACAGGTAGGGTAACTATTTGGAAGGTCTAAAATGAGATGGTGGGGCCAGCTGGATTCTCAACTGAGGAAGTGGCCTGTTACATCATTTAATGAAAAAGGCAAGATGTTCTTTGTCTTGCAGTGGGATGGTGGTTTGTGGTGGCTAAATTGATACAGATGATGCCTTGCAGTAGAATAACCAGACCAAATCATTATGTTTAAATTACATAAAAAAATATTATTTGCCTGTTTGCTTGGAACTAGTTTTATCAATGCATTTCTTACAGGTCAATAACACTAGGACCTGAAGGTGATGAGGCTGAAGCCAAAACATTGAATGTCTCATATGTGAACTTTGATAAAACAAAACGGCAATATCTAACACAGACAGAAGAAAGACTCCCTCAAAACTCGCTAAAGAAAACACAGTGCCTCTCAAAGGACCTGCAGAAAAAAAATAGCTCAATGCAAGATCAGTCACTACCTTATGGAAAATCCAAATCAACTCCTAAACAAGATTATAGTAACAGTAGTATTACAAAAAAAAAGCAGACTAGGAATCTGGATATTGACTTTATGAAATCTGACATAACACCTAAATCATCTAAAAAAAACAAAAAAGATTCAATTGACTCCTAGTTTTAAATGTTCAGAGAAATATTATTATTATGAAATTTTTAAGTTATGTATTATATACTGCATTTTATTGCAAAAGCTAAATTAATAATGTAAGTTTATGTGACCCTGCTTATTTCATTTTCTGGATGGACCTTATTACATTTTTGATACTCTCGAATTTAGATAATTGAGCCAGCACACAAACCATGGTCCAGGGAAGGTTCGGCACTCCGAGAGTGACACATGCTATGTTACTGTCCAGTTGCCACTTATTTCATCAAAACATGGAAGTTGAGAAATTATTAGTCAATTATAAAAAATTACAATAATCAATTTTGTTTGTTACATCTGTTATAAAACTTATAAATAAAAGTTTTAGATAAAAACAAGTAATTGTGATAAACAATTGGTTAGTACAAACCGCATAGTTTTATCAGATTTAAACAGGTTAAAGGTATTAAGGAGCTCGGGGAGTTACGATTTACGCTACTGGTAGCACCATAAAACAGATTTGTCTTCTTAGATTATGAAGTGTACCTAGGTATATTCCTCCATCCACGGTCTTCTCATTCGGCAATGGCGTCGATGACGTAGACGTAGGGCTTGTGAATAATGCGAAGCTGGCTAACAATGGCTTCACCTGGGTTTTATAATGCTGTTTAAAAATTTCGACAGCGCAATTTGTACTGGTAATTTGAATTTGGCAATTTTTTTTTCTTTTAATCTGTACCTACAGACGCACGAAATGTATAATTATTTTAAATTTGAAGAATTTGATGCGATACCTAGTTGCTGAGATACACAACGAGGGAAAAAACGACTGACAAACCGGGTTTCGTAACTGTTAGCGACGACGACTTTATGCCTCAGAGCTTTATGCGGAATATACAGGGTGTCCCGAAACTCAACGTCAAGCCGAAAACGCAGGACAGGTGGGTTCATGGCGACTCAGAAAAACCATAAAATTATGGGTCTATCTCCAATGGTTTTTGAGTTATAGACTTTTTCCTGAAAATCTTAAATTTTTTGCCCGGCGTCAAACTTTTCTATGCTGTGACTACAGATGTCAATATTTTGTGATTTTTATTTTTGTATTTCAAACTCAAATAACATATTTATTTATTGAAGTGTAAAATTAAAACATGATGACCCCATCACGGCGAGCCAGCCATGTTCACATACATACAGTAGGAAGCAGTCTTCCTACTGTATGTATGTGAACATGCAAAGGCGTTAAACCTAGTATTATGTCCAGTGCTGCTGATGGGGTTGATTTCCCGCATCCGCATATAAGTGTGCAAGCCAGTCGTTGAACTTGCTGTAATTTATTTATGGTGGTGACTAAGTTTGTTCTAGGCCACCATACTATAGCACCGTAGGTTAGAACTGGGCAGACCATGACTGTATACAGCCATAGGCACAGCTTAGGCCTGAGGCCCCAGTCCTTGCGCGCCGCCGCCGCGCCGCCCGCGTGCTTTGCCACGTTTGTGGCTTTTGATATAACATGATCTAGTTGTTTGCCCCACAGTAGTTTACTGTCTAGCCATATGCCATTACGCCCTCTTAACACAATCTCATTTACGTGAGCGACAGAGACAGATCTAGACAAAAGAGTCTCTTCAAATACCTACGAGCTTGTTGGCCGTTCAGTTAAGTTCAGTTCTAAGCGATAAAACAGTGAACCAGTTTAAAGGAAAATTACGAAAGTGAATTGTAAAGTGCAGTGCAGTGACTTTGTACTTATTAGGTATATAGTACGTAGTTGAGTGTATACAGTTGAATAAACCGATTTATGTGTTCTGAAGTGTTTCTACTGACATTCTTCCCGACCAGCCCTAGTTGAAGTCTTACACCTTCGACATGACCCTACAGTTTTTTGATCCTACGAGCGCAGGATTGGGAAGTGATTTCGCATCATGCCTATTGTACGCTCCAGTTCACCTACGATTTACGAAGATGTACGAACACGGTTCAACTACGTCATTGCGTGCCGACTGAATCCAGCGCTGCCGCTCCGTCGTCCATTGGAACTCTTAGCACAGTTAGGAGTAGTAGTACGGTCAAGGACAACGGAAGCTTCAGAACGCCCTGTGCTGCCGCAAGGATAATCAAGGTGGTCAACGCGTATGAAAACGAAGAACATTGGAAGAAACAGAGTTCCACCGTTTGCTGCTTCGGAAAATTTCCACGCGGGCGAAGCTGCGGGGCGCAGCTAGTAGTAAATAATTTTGAACCACCCAATGATAAAACAAAAAAAATATGATATAGGTAGGTACTGATATTATGTATGTAGATCTTCGATCAAAGATTTATCTTCATAACAATAGAATACTTAAACAGAATTAAAAAACAGCAGTGTAAAAATATATTTTTGAAATCTTGCAGTTTTTATTTGTTGGACTAACCAGAAAGGAGCCGAAGGAGAGGTTAATTATCCGCTAGCGGCAACACTTTAAATTCCCATTGAATCGTATTTTGTAGTGCAACCCTTTATTTTTGATACTTTACTTAGGTTTGGTTGCAGGAAAATCTGAAAGCACTGTTAGGAGTATTGTTGATAAAGACACACAAAATTGCGGAAAATTTGAATTTTACCTGAATTGAACCTTTTCTGAAGCACAGAAAAGGTTGAACTAAGAGAAGAAAGTAGGTACTGGATGATTTTGCTATCAGACAAAAAAAAAACCTATTTTTTTTAATTAGGAAGGAATTGTCGAAATTGCTAGCGGTTTTAAAAGAAGCTATTATCTATGACAAAGGTCAGGCGGCTCTCCTAGCACTGGACTCGAAGGTCATTACATCTAGGTTAGTCGAGGACTGTATGTCACGCCTAAACGCGCTCGGCTTGAATAACAGAGTCGTTCTAAGATGGGTACCGGGACACGCAGGAATCAACGGCAATGAGTGTGCCGACGAACTTGCTCGTTCCGGGGCCAAGGGGACTCAGCTGGGCCCCGAGCCGTTCTGTGGCATACCTAAAAGCCTGGCTAACACAACCCTCTTGGATTCCTGCTTCGAGGAAGCTTCCAAGCTTTGGAAGAATTCCTTGGGCATGAGTCACTTAAGTCATTAATAAAAGCCTTCGATAAACGGTACACCAACCGAATCCTAGCGCTAAGCAGAAGCAACCTTCGCATTATGACAAGAGCCCTAACTGGACACTGTCGCCTTAACAAGCACATGTTCAAACTGGGTCTAAGCGACACACAATCCTGCAGATTCTGCGAAGAGGCGGAGGAAACGCCTCTTCATCTGCTAGGAGAGTGCGGAGCACTGATGCAAAAACGTAGCATCCATCTGGGCAAGCACCTGCACAGCCCAGATGAGCTACGAGCCATCACCCCGAAGAAAATCCTGCAGTTCCTAGCAGCTGCAAGGGTTAGTGGCGAACTATAACGTCGCAGCTTCAGGGCTGAACACTCGAGTGGAGATCACAATAGGCCTATCATGGCCGTAGTGACACGAAAGCCATCTAAAGCAAATAAAAAAAAATGACAGAGGCAAAGAACATGACAATTGTTAAAAATATATAAAAAAAAATTCAAGTATCACAACGTTCTGCCGTAGTATATGGTGATACCATGTAAACAATAATGGCCCTCATATATTTTCTACTCTTTCAGGTCGGACTGTACAAAAAGTACAAGCAATGGAAAAATAGCCGTACATTCGTAGTTTATTAAAAAAATGAACACTGCCGTGGACTCAGATTATACAGGCTGTGTAGTCGGCTTGAATGACCGGCCACACGCTCAAGTAAACACGTGGAAACTAAATTTGCGCAGTCCAATCTTCAGCATGTCAACGATTGCGCAGGACTCGCGCGAGATAACGTCTGTCTTGCATAAAGACGCGAAGCTGGTTATGAATGGTTTCCAGCTATTGGTATCCACCTGCTGTTAACGGTGGACACATAAAGATACCAGGTAGATACTGCTGTTTATAATGCTGTTTAAAAATTCGACATCACAATTTGTACTGAAAATTTTAATTTGAATTTTTCAATTCTTTTCTTATATTTTTTTAATCTGTTCAGGTTCAGATATAAGTAGACTGTTGCAAACAATCTAGAAGAAGCTGGTTTCAATAATTTATTCTCAGATACCAGCTGACTGGTGCAAGCAATCTAGAGGTAGCTGGTTTCAATAATTGATTCTCAGATATAAGCAGGCTGTTGCAAACAATCTAGAGGTAGCTGGTTTCAATAATTGATTCTCAGATATCAGCAGACTGTTGCATACTATCTAGAGGTAGCTGGTTTCAATAATTGATTCTCAGATATAAGCAGACTGTTGCAAACAATCTACAGGTAGCCTCTGTCGTAAAAACCCATACCAGAACGATTGTCATAAATCATACTTAAACCACCTTCCCTCGTTCCACAGTCGAACTACTACCGCTTTTTATTGGTAGCTAAATGGTGGATACCGCTGGATATTGCTTGAAACTGGTATCTACCTGCTACTTTACATCTATAGTCATGCCGTCCACATGCTCCATACTTACCTGCGCAAACTGGTTTGTGCAGGCATGCTTGAAGTAAGACGGTGCGTATGGCCGGGCTATTAGAGCTACATTAATGATGGGTAAATGGAGATCAATAAAAACGCTAACGCAAATTGTAGAACTCAATTTTTAAAAAGTACAATTTTTCAGTTTTTTTTTGTTTATCACATCTCTTTGATTGATATCTATAATTCGTGTTTGTCTTTGGATAGTCTTTGGTAGTCTGTGGGAATGCGTGTGTGTGTGTGTTTATCGATAAAATGCACTTTTGTTCTTCGCTTTCCTTGTGTAAAATAGAAATAATCTTGTGGAGCATTCTTTTGCGGTTTACAATAGGTACCAAAGAATAGTGCGAGCTACAATATATAATCTCAATAATCGTTCATGTAAAATGTCGAAGAATGGCGAAGTGTCAGCAAACCAAGGTACATTCGATTGTGATTTTATTAGTTTCATTGAATAAAATATAAATAATCACTCAAATTAATCCATTCATTCCCAAACAGGCCCGAGTAGACCGACCATGCCGAAGCCAGAATTGAGTTTATCGGCAGACAAACGAAAAGTGTTGGATTTGCAAATAGGTGGTGGCCCATCCGGTGATGGGGTTGCTTTTGTGCCATTTACTAGCAGCGTCCCTGTTGCTAGACCTCGACCTCCTACGCGCACTATCAGGGATGTTCTTCCCGAAAATGCCAGGTAAAACTATCACTAGACCTGCTAGCCCAGTCACTATTAGGCCTAGGACCAGTGCCTAATAATATTAGTAGTGTATGAGTAATAAAAACAAAATTCCCATAGGTATAGGATAGGTACGTCTTCTCGACCGCCGCGCGTCGTCCAACTTTAAATACATATAAAAATGAATCCCTATTTCCCTTGGTCACGGCAACACGCGTGAACAGCTGGACCAATTTCGCTAATTCTTTTTTGTTGTGTTTATTATTGTCAGTAATGAAAAAATAACGAAAGTATCGCGGATAATTACTATATTTATAGTTTGACCGGACAATGGCTGTCGGATCAGCTAGTTCTCTATAATAAATCTTATTACAAAGAAGGCTACTGATATCCAAAGAGTAACATCGAACAATTTTTATAGATTATATCAAAATACATTATGTTCAATTTCTATTTTGAAAAACCTGTAAACATTTTCAGAGACAGGTGTAAGATTTATCCATCCATGCAATCATCTGGTAAATTACAACTGTCTGCCACTGAGGTGTACGATTTCACAGCAGATGATTTGCAAGATCTAGGTGAAATTGGAAGAGGTGCATTTGGAGCTGTCAATAAAATGGTTCACAGAAAGTAAGTGACTCATAGATTTATAATATTATCATTGTGCAAGCAACCTGAAATAATCAATACTAATATTATACATTCGAAAGTAACTGTCTGTCTGTCTGTTATCTTTTCTCATCGAAACACCTGAACGGATCTCAATGAAATTTGGCAGGGAGGTAAATAGTATCTCAGGGACGGACATAAAGTCCCGCGGCTTCGCACGCGCTTTTTCGGTACCTAAAAAGCGCGTGCGAAGCCGCAAGCAGCAGCTAGTCCATACTAATATTATGAATTTGAAAGTAAGTCTTTCTGTCTGTTACCTTTTCACATCTAAACGGCTGAAGGGATCTAAATGAAATATGACAGGGAGATAAATGGTACGGTCATAGGCTACTTAAAAAGCGCGTGCAGCAGCTAGTGTCATATAAAGAGAAAGTTTCTTGATATACCTGTGCGCTGAGGTAGTTTAGTGTAAAACATAACATATTATTTGATTTGATGTGTTTGCAGGTCAAATCGTGTTATGGCTGTCAAACGTATAAGATCAACAGTTGATGAAAAGGAACAAAAACAATTATTGATGGACCTTGAAGTTGTTATGAGAAGCAATGAATGTCCATATATAGTTCAGTTTTATGGAGCTTTATTCAAAGAAGTAAGTTTAATGCATTGTCTGTCTAAAATGTAAGAGTTTTTTATCAGGATGATGTAGATAGATCCTGATTTATGCCCTGCCAGCCAATTTTGTCTTACCAAAGGCCCTAAATCTTTCCACGCAGTATCATCGCTGCATAGGCCAATATTTAAATAATAAAATTTTATCTACATTTTGGCTTTATATTATGGTCAAGTAAGCCATCAATCACTTCTCTGTCTTATTTGAATAAGAGGTTTTATATTTCTTTGTGATGTTATTTTAACAAAAATATTTTTTCAGGGTGATTGTTGGATATGTATGGAGTTGATGGACACATCTTTAGACAAATATTATAAATTCATATGTGAAAGAATGCAGACACGAATACCTGAGAATATTCTAGCTAAAATTACTCTAGCTACTGTTAAAGCATTAAGCTATTTAAAAGAAAAACTAAAAATAATTCACAGGTTTGTACCAATTTAATATTTTACATATAAATTTGTATATATATTTATATAAACTATGTAAAATAATGTAAATAAATAATGCTCGAAAAGTCACACATATAGCTTCTATCCCCAAGCTAGGTGGAGCTTGTACCATAAAAAAAACACTGAGCGTTAAGAATTTACATGGCCATTTTGCACAACAGGCAATGGTAGAATTAAACACTTAATAAATTTGACGATCCTTGATATTAGGTCTTTACCTATGAAGTTGCCGTTTTGTATGGAATAAGTGAAAGTACTTATTTTTTCATTTTTTTTATTTCTATTATTCAAAGTAATCACCCATGCAATCGACGCGTCTTTGCCAACGCATTGGCAGTTTATTGATGCCCTTCTTGTAAAAATCTGCTGGACGGGTGGCAACAAACTCTTCAAAGGCATTTTGTACTGCCTCTCGGGAATTGAATTTTTTACCCACTAAAAAGTTGTCTAAATTTTGGAAAAAGTAATAGTCGGTAGGTACAAGGTCTGGTGAGTATGGCGGATGAGGGAGAGCTTCCAACCCCAGCTCTTGCAGCTTGGAGCCTGTCTGTTGTGCAGTATGGGGTCGCGCGTTGTCGTGAAGGAGCAGTGGGGACGACCGATTGACCAAAGCTGGTTGCCGATGTGCAAGCTTCTCCATCATTTTCTCCAGTTCTTCACAGTACACATCTGCAGTAATGCTCATGCCGTTTTGTAAAAAGCTGTGGTGAATCACACCCGCACTAGACCACCAAACAGTGACCATCACCTTTTTTGGGGTCATTTTTGGTTTAGGGCATTGCTTTGGTGCTAAACCAGGATCTAACCAACTTGTTGAGCGCTTTCGATTGTCGAACAGAATCCATTTTTCATTGCACGTAACAATTCGGTTCAAAATTCCTTCATTTTTTGCCTATTTAGCAGCGCGAGGCAGGTCTCGTTACGCTGGCGATCGTTAAGTTCGTGGGGCACCCATCTATCAAGTTTTTTTACCTTGCCTATTTGTCGCAAATGGATCAAAATTGTTTTGATGCTAACATCAAAAGCTGCTGCTAGCTCAGCTGTAGATTGAGTTTCGTCAGCTTCCACAATCGCCTTTAATTCATCATTGTTGACCAAAGTCTCCGGAGGACCACGAGCTTCATTTTTCAAGTCAAAATTTCCAGAACGGAACCGGGAAAACCAATAACGGGTTGTGCGTTCGTTTGTACAGTTCTCTTCGTAAACGTTTTTGATGTTACGTGCCGTTTGAGTTGCGTTGGTGCCATGACGAAACTCATATTCCATAATTACACGAATTTTTAAAGTATCCATTATGACGAAAAATGTTCAAGTGTAATGAAAATACAACGCTAATCAATAAAAAAAAGACTTAGTTTGTAAAAAGAATGTCATGTTTTTGAAATAAAAGTAATTTGAATTTAGAATACAAAGCCATTCCAAACTTTTTTTCTATTTGAAATGACCAGTACTGAAGAACGGCAATTTCATAGGTAAAGACCTATTATTTAATTATTATAAAACACTTTTTTTGCACAGGGATGTGAAACCATCAAATATTTTACTGGATAGGAGAGGCAACATCAAGCTATGTGACTTTGGGATATCAGGAAAACTAGTGGACTCCATTGCTCGCACTCGCGATGCTGGATGTAGGCCCTATATGGCTGTAAGTGTTTAATAGTATTTTGTAATTGTTTTCCAAAAAAAGAGACTGCAACTACATACTATCAGAAACATCACAAATGTACTGATGGAAGTCAAGTATAACACAACAGTGTGTCCAATAGACAGAAGAAACAGGCTGCTTATCTCATGGTCTTATCATCATTACAGCCCTTACGTCACCTACTCCTGTGTCTAGGACTTCTTCAATTATTGCCAGCCTGTGCCTTGGCTGTTCATCTATTTTAAGATTTTTAAGAGTGCCCAGCCCAAGACGCAACTGTGGTTCTAGCAGTCCTAGTAGCTGCGACGCGCCCTTTCGGGTCGCAGGGCAGAGGCTGGGCAGCGAACACCTCATCAAATAATAATAGTGACTTCTCTATTTGAACATTGTAGCCGGAGCGTATAGACCCGGGGCGTGCGCGCGGCTACGACGTCCGTTCCGACGTGTGGTCTCTGGGCATAACGCTCATGGAGGTGGCGACCGGAGCCTTCCCCTACCCCAGATGGGGCTCCGTGTTCGAACAACTGCAGCAAGTCGTGCAGGGCGACCCGCCGCGACTGACAAATAACAACAACGCTTTCTCAAATAACTTTGTCAACTTTGTTAACACTTGGTAAGTGAAAAAACCTACATGCTTTTGTTCGCTTCACATGTGGTTTTTTTTAATGAAAGTACCTTCAGGTGAGTTTTTTTTTAGGTGTAGTGGCAAACTAAGCAGTTTCAGCTCCATCCATTCTTTAGTTTTCACTGATTCACTGGGGATTTTCTTTAATAATTTTCTGGTTTTTTTTTCTTTCTTAGTTATAAGTGTGCAATAAAGTATTTTCTATCTATCTTCTATCTATCTATCTATCTGGTTACTACTGGGCTTTGAGAACTACTGCAGACAACAGACCAATCAACTATTGATGGAGATGTGCAAATCTTCACTTACCCTAATGGTGTCAGACTCAAAGCTTTAAATAATGAGCCCTATTTGCTTTTTCTCTACATTATTAAATCATAAAAAAAAATTTCAGCCTCATAAAAGAAGAAACACAGCGCCCAAAATACAACAAGTTATTAGAACATCCATTCATCAAGGGCATTGACACAAGTCGGGCTGAAGTTGCAGCCCACGTCTGTGAGATATTGGAAGCCATGGAGCGGAACGGAGTCAGTCCCTTTACCACGGACCAGCCTGCACAGGCCTGGATTGATTAGTCATTAAGGTTTTGTGTGATGAATTATTACTTCACTATACACTCTTGCAATATTTTATCATAGAAGTGATCTATCCTCTATTGGAATCACAAAGATATGCCATGCTGCAGGTATAAGACTCACACATTTCCAGTGATTATAGAAGCTTGTTGGGTTTATCTATGGGCCAGCTTAGTACCATGGATAGTGATTCCAGATTTGGCACAGAAATTTATAGCATTTATATTTTTGCACCTTTAGACTCGAGACTTTAAGGTTGATGGCAGGTAGTTTGTGTTTTGTCTCATCAAACCTGCTAGAGTCGTGTAGGACACATCCGCTTATACTATGCATAGACGCTTGTAGCGATAAACGGCGCATATGTTTGCCTAAAAGTTGGGACATTCGTTTTTAGAATAAAAGAATGATACCTAAGCCCTCAACTTCCACTTTCACCTTCAAGTTGTATGCTTGTGAAATAAGACTAGTCAGGTAGAGGTTGGCGCGCGACAGTGCTAATTTACAGGGTGGCATGAAATTTTATATGCAACATGAACATGGTCCCTCCAAATTGCAAATGGGTTAGGTTTAAATAGTGAAGGTAGTGCAGTTTAAGGCCCTTGAATGCTATTGTTACTATTAGTGTGGTGGCCCAAAATAGGCGGGACCATGATAACTCGCCCCCTACCGCCCGCCGCGCCGCCCCGTCGGCGTCGTGCTTGTTTTGTCCATCAGATTTTCGAAATTAATTTCCATTGGATTATTTCATGGATAGATCGTGCGAATAGACAATGGACCTTACCTACTGTTTATATGAATTGTTTTAGCTAATTGTTCTTGTCTGGTAGGATAAAACAATAAAGTATTTAGGAAATTTTATAAATTTGTATATATACCAATAGATGGTTGTATTATTTTAAAATTGTATCTGAATATATTGTTTTATGGTGATTTAATTTTAATTGGCCCAAAGACATTCAATAGTGGTTCAATCTAGCTAGACATTTAGGATAATATTTTATCACTGTTATAATGTGCATAGTACACATTGAAATACAAGATATTTTAATGTTTTTTTTTTTATATTTACATACTGTAATTTTACTGTTTCATTGTAGGTAGTTATTTATTCTTATTACTAATGTGCTTGCTTTATTAACCCCTGTTTACTAAATACTACTTTATTTTACCAACTCATGTTAAGTTTTTTGTGTGCATGATTTAGTACAGCAAAAAGTTGTGTTTGTATAGAGAGGTTTATAAATTTATTTTACAGATATTATAAAAGTACTAAAATTATGATGAAATAAATAAAATTAATTGTTTTAAAATCTAATCAATCACTTACAAGCATGGCATATATATATATATAATTTTTGGTATACATTTTATTTTTTATGAACTTGAATTAATTTTGGTATATGTTTGCAGCCTATAGTTATATTTATATGTAATGTATTTATATTACATTTAAACCCTTGCCAGTGTTTCTTGGACTATTTAGTATTATGCAGAATTATATTATGATATGAATTAAATTAAAATAAGGTTTTTATGTCATTCAAGGTGTAATGTGACATAATACCCAAGTAAGACATGTGAAGATGTTTTAAATTAATTAATAAGGTTGCATGCATGCAACCCTAATTAAATGATGAATATTTTGTAAAATCACTGACCATAATCTAAATTTCACCTATTTATAAGATTTGGTTCTCATTAATTGTAAACATATTTAAGGAGTAGATTGAGTATGAAAATAGAACATTGTTTTATTACCACAAATAAACTACACCTGCAAACCTTACATTAGGCACATTCAGGCATGAAAAATATAAGGTAGGTCAATTAAACAACTAGGAATTGAAGGAAATAATTACAATTATTTACACATTTGATGATGATTAAATGTAATTTTTGTCTAATATAGGTACCTACCAATAATTTACCCGAAACAACAATCACTGTGCTTGGCCTACTTGTTATACATCTTCTAGTTAGCTAATTAATTTCTTATTCTAAAACTTCACCCATTTTCTTTGAATTGAGAACTTTTCCAAATTTAACAAATAGCTTGTAATGGGTTTTATCAGAAATATGTGGTGAGAGATATAAGACATCAGTAATCTTCTGTCCCATATCAAGCATAGGCACCCAATTTTCTGCTGGAATTATTTTGTCTTCTCTCTTCCCCCAAAAGTCAATGGATGATATTTTTATGTGCTGATTATCTTCACTTATGTACAGAATTCCTATAATATTCTTAAATGGTAAGCTGGCCAGAGAGAGTACAGCTGTTCCTGTTACACCTGTAATTGCATAGAATATAATTTAATTAGTATGTATGGTAAAAGTATAGATATGTTTAGGATAAACACACAATGCTACTGAAGTAGATACCTACCCTACCCAAGTACCCACCTATAGTTGCAGCCGTTGTAAAGCTCTGCTCGGCTAACACGTTAAACATTTCTAATATGCCACAGCTAGGTACTGCTACACCAGATCCATACAAATGATAAACTTTGAGTCTGTTGAATAATGCGAAATATTTGATGTATGGAAATGTAAAAACAGTTTCAAACTTGGGTTTTTCTGTTAGGTTGGATGAACACATTCTGGTGCATGGTCTGCCTAGCTTTCTTGCTGCCCCGTGGAATAAAATCATTTTGTGTAAATTATTTTTGCGCTGTTCTAAATTAAAAACTACGCTAAATTTGCAACAAAACAACGTACAAACCGTGTACAATAACACCAACCAGCTTGCAAACAGCTGATTTCCGTCATTTTGATGATGACAGAAGTGACATTACATCAACGATGTTTCTCTGTTGTCAAGTTACCATCAACTTCGCCACCTCCTGCCAGCCTTAGGGTACTGTCAGCTGTCAGAAATGTCACAGGGATGTAATGTCATACAAAAAAAAAATCTAAAACTCATATGACATATCATAACCTTATATTGTTTTCTCCTTTTGTATCTAAACTTTGTAGATTTATTTCTGTTAATAACCGCTTGCTTTACCAGGCCCCGCGCGCCCGCGCCGCTAAGGCACCACGTGCCGACCGTTTTTTTTTGCGTGCGTCGGCGCGGTTGACATTCGACACAAACAGGTTATTTATGACTAAACTTCTTGGAATTGGACCCTACTTGTTTGTATATTTTTTGTCGGGGCTGAGTTGGCGCTCTAGATGAGACATAGTATGTATGCGTGTGAAGCCACATTACGAAATAAAATAGTTCAGTACTTACAACTTACAAAAAAAACACAAAATTTGGTCTAACATGATTTTTAATTTAAAAATGACGGGATAAACTGTGTTTTAGATGTTCTAAATAGGTAAATAGGTTCAATCTACAGCAGAAAAAAACAAAATAAAACATTCCATTGTACAAAAATATTTATTTACAACATTTTAAAAGAAACTCCAAAATTTGTTTGCATCGCGGTTTTGTACACGCTGAAACATAATTATTATTTGTATACAAAACCAACATGAATAGTTGAAATATTAGTATTTTCTGAAAGCTTATTTCAGTCTTGAAGCTTAGATTTATCTGTGAGTATCCTAAAACAAAGGAATACATCAAAATATGGAAAAGTAAACACCAACGTACTATATGCTTAGCAGTTTACTTTACGGTTCCGGATATATTTTGTTCAGCAAAATCAGACTGACTAAATTTATATTTGGTATCAATTAATCTACACAAACACAGCTTTCCAATGATACCAAACAAAGTAAAATTAGCTGGAATTTAAAAAAGTTCTAACCATTTCAAGTAGACCACTTAGAAACATGACGCTATTCAGAGCGCATTTACACCAAACTTTATCCGGACCAAATGGTGACTGCCCGAAAAACCGGAATAGAAGTATTTACCAACTATAATATAATAAATAGAATTATAATAAACTATTATTCAATGTATTTTTTTATTAAAATATAATTATTATAAACAACAGTTTATAAAAATAAATAACTTTAAAACAATAGTTTACAACAACATTGAAATTACTATACCAGAATTAACAATTTTAAACTAATTTATTAATTAAATAAATTAACAAAAAACAACTCACACTTAAGATATAAAAAATGTTAAAACAAAAACAAAAATGTTATTACAATTCGTGTTTTATGATCGCAGATTAGGTCGCATGGACTTCAAGATCTTCGAGATTTGGGCGTAGAGTAGACTTTATCAGACAAGACCGTTCTAGGTTAACGTTACGACGAAACGAACGAACTCAACTCAACTCGACTCAACAGGGGCAGGTTTTAGGCATAGAGTAGACTTTGTCAGACAAGACCGGTCTAGGTTAACGTTATGAACAAACTCATATACACAGACAGGATTAAGGCGTAGAGTAGACTTTATCAGACAAGACCGTTCTACATTCATGCACATAAAGTTACCATTTAATCTTCATCATCAGGCTATATAGTAGTCCACTGCTAGACAAAGCCCTCCCCTAATAAGCATCACACCGCCCTCTCTTCAGCTTGACGCATACATTTAATAGAGTGAATCACTCCATTAAATGGTAATCTTTAAAGCATTCAAAAATGCATAAAGATACATTGCATGTGTCGCACTTATAGGCAGTGCGCGTCTGCTTTTTTTTAATAGAGCACATTTTGCACCGGGACCGATTTGTTTCAGCTTTTGTTGGGAAGTGGCTCGTCCGTTTAACTAAATCTTTGCGAGGTTTAGGTAACTGTACCTTCGCCAAGATTTCCTTCACCAAATCCACCCTGAACTGCCTCTGGCTGCCGTTCTTGTCATTGTTATATATAACGAAAGCGTTATAAATCGACACGTTCAGTAGCCGGCGGAAAAGTTTCTTGTACCAGACCAGGTTGCGCACTCTCTCCACGGGGAACGCCTGCAGCATCTGGTCCTTTTTATCGACGCCCCCCATGCTCATATTATAATCGAGGACAACCTGGGGCTTGTACCTGAATGTTCCATACTTTTCCTTTCCGCCGACTGCTGCGTTATGATAAGTAGAAATCATCGCAACTATGTTTGCGTCATGCCAAACTGAGACAGTTAAGTCCTCAGTTTGGCTATATACGACCTCACCCTGCCGCGTGTTAAATTTCGTTATATTCTTGAGCGTATCTGGAACGAATTCCCTTTTTAAACGGAGGGTCCCCATTGTGTCCGTTTTCTTTAGTTTCAGCGTACGCGAAAGTAGTGGTGAATTGTAAAAATTGTCCATAACCAAAGTATGGCCTTTGTTGAGCAAAGGCCGTACCAGGTTATGGACAATTTTCGACGTAGCCCCCTCAGGTTCATCCTGATTCACCGGTGATTCGAAATTTGATTTATCGCCTTTGCCTGTGTAAATAAGCATTTTCCACAAGTAACCTGTCCGCGATTCGCATAGTTCGTAGCTTTTTATGCCTACCCGAGCAGCTTTTGTGGCGATGAGTTGAACGAATGATAGTCGTCCCTTCCATAGCAGAAGGGACTCGTCGATTGCGATGTACTGCTCGGGTAGGTATAAAGAGCTGAATTTTTGGTTTAGATGCTCGATTATGGGCCATACCTTTTGAAGTTTTTTGGTTTCGTTCGTTGTCGTCCCCAGGTTGTTATTATTTACGAAGTGCATGCTTTTTTTTATTCTCAGAAATTTTTTATAAGGCATGATATCGTGGAAATTCCCGACTTTGAGATTTTCCATGCAAGGATACCAATACTCCCGCTCAACCGGGAGTAATAATATACTTTGCATCATGATCAAGGCCAGGAAGTTCCAGATATCATTTGGTAGTATATCTACCCAAACTTTATTTAAAGAGGCGTAAAGATGGCGCCCATACCTGTTCGTTTCACGAACTATATCTTCGATGATCTCGGCATCCCAGATCTTCTGAAACACATCGAGCGGAGTCAACCCGTCCACGCTGAACGTTGGTCCACTGTCCCCAGAGAAAACCTCCTGCTGACCAACAAATTTCCCTGGGTCATTGGACCAATCAAAATGCAGCATGTCCGGGTTGGATGACGCTGCCTCCCTTAATGCTAGGTCATCTATAACAGCGTTCTCATCGAGGAGACGGGCCAGGCTTGCTGGAATTTCTTCTGGTCTTCTCGTGAAGTCGCGCTGCCTCGCAGTCCCTGCATCGCAAACTTGATCGGGCTCCTCGAGGTCGCTGCCAGGATTTGTTTCGGTCGGCAGCCCGAGGATAACATCATCTATAATAAAATAACAAACATGTTGGATGCTGATTACAATCACCGGCACGATGGAACTACTTGCACAGGGTAACTGGCAGCAAATAGATAGGGAGAGCTGAAGATTTACAATTGGAGGGACACCTGTTTCCAGCAGTGGACTGCATTAGGTTTAAGATGATGATTACAAACAAACTTTCAAACGAAAAAAAGTAACGACTGCTGGTTCGGCTTACCTTCGAGAATGGAAGGGTCCAACCACTCGGCTGTTGGTGATGGCGTAGAGCGTTCGACGCGACGTAGGCTACTACCGGATGCTGAAAATAATTTCGTGGTTTAAAAGTTATCCAAACATTAAAAATTATTAATGAAAACAATGGAAGTGGCTCAGGATCACTATTCGTGGCATCAGGTGGGGGATATCGGTGTCCAGCAGTGGACTGCATTAGGTTTAAGATGATGATTACAAACAAACTTTCAAACGAAAAAAAGTAACGACTGCTGGTTCGGCTTACCTTCGAGAATGGAAGGGTCCAACCACTCGGCTGTTGGTGATGGAGTAGAGCGTTCGACGACGCGACGTAGGCTACCACCGGATGCTGAAAATAATTTCGTGGTTTAAAAGTTATCCAAACATTAAAAATGATCAATGAAAACAATGGAAGTGGCTCAGGATAGATTCGTGGCATCAGGTGGGGGGAGATCCGTGTCCAGCAGTGGGTAAATACAGGCTGATATGATTCCATTATTTTGTTCTTACCATCATTATTTTACAATACTTACTGGGTGAAAAACCAACCAACTCGATCGTACCCTCAACAATCTGTTGCTCGGGTTCTAAGTTTTCTCGGCGCAATATCCCAGTTGAAGGGGAGAATTGCGGAACTGTAATATTAAAAGGTCCTTATTGTAATAACAAAGTGAGATGTAAGCAAATGAAAATAAAACTGCATTTAAACGTACCATTGACAACCTCCATGGAAGGAGGTGGTTCATGATTTGGTTCTGAAAAAAGAGAAGATTTATAAACATGTTACTTATCCGCTTGCCCCAAGACTCAATCCAAAGACAGAACCAGTTCTAAGCATGAGAAAACAGATCGTTAAGCAAGTAATTTAATTAAAAAAAAATACAAAATTAATCAATTGTTTCATACCAGGTAGGCGTTGCCTTTCCCAGGCCTGTATTTTCCGGGGGGGTGGATCAACAGGCACCCCAGGAAGCAGAGGACAGGGTACCCGGATCGGTGATGCTTTCCTAAAAGAATTGAACCGTGTCAAATAATAATAGGTAAAACAGATTTAAGATTTAATGAGACTACAAAATATAATAATGAGAAGAAGACTAAAGAAAAACATTCGAACCTTTTTTGCTTTTTCGGCAGAGGCGCATCAGGGAGTAAGAAGCGGGTCAGCTGCTTTTTCTCTCGCAAAGCCGCGAGGGTTAATTTTTGCTCCGCCGAGAGCGAATTAGAATTTTTTTTGTCCGCCGCCTTCGCCATCCGCACTTTTTTCATCTGCTCTAGCAAAGATTCTCTGAAATATGTCAATTATTTATTTAATTTATTCCAAGAAAAAAAAAAAAACATAGTATAGTATACTTACGTGGGCTTAGGCAGAGATGAACTTGATGGCGAAGGCGACGGGGTCTCTGAAGTGGAAGGACCCGCCTGCCTAAAACACGATAAACCAATAAGTTTCTTAAGATATTTCAAGAAATCCTTGAAATATCTTAAGATAAATATAAGATAAGGAAACTTGATGCAGGTTTTGTATCAAATTCAATTTACTAAATGAATTGTCTTTCACTTAAATCAGAACCATGCCAAACGTAAATGATAGTAATAATAATGCTGGAAAATCCACACAGCATTATCTAGCCCCAAGCTAAGCAGAGCTTGAGTTGCTTGAGGGTACTAGTACTAGATATCTAATATACAATATATTAAATAGACAGTTTTTTGTATTATACATACAACGACTAGAACACCTTGAACAAATGTTTGCAGATCGTACAAATATTTGTCCCGAGACGGGAATCGAACCAGCAACCTCTTAAAATAAAATTATACAAAGAACACCCACGTGAAATCAAGCGAGCGTGCACTTCGGCCACGACCTCTACTTCGAGGGCGCCCACCTGCACTCGCTCCGCGTGCGCCGCGTTTGCGACCACGTCCACCACCACGTTCACCACCATTCGAATCCATCATGCTAAATATATAAACCATTAAGCAAGCAAAGCGCACCAGTTACGTAGTATTTATAAAATATTTATTTATTTATTTAAAAACATGCACTCTATCTTTACGGGCACACCCAATGCAATATGTAGGTAATTCGTTATATTTTCAATTTAACCTACTTTGAATGTATCTTTATATCTTAATACGCAATGAACCAAAAATTGTATAAATAGAAATAAATATTTCGGTGAATACCGGAACAATCGGATTAGCCGGACAAATTGCTATCGGTGTGACTGGGGTCACTCAACAGCGAGCGTCCACGGCGCCATCATGGCCACCGACTCAAATGAATGTTTGTAAACAATAGCACAATCTTAGTTAATATTACGATGCAAGGGCAAGTTAACGGCACACACTTGTTCTAAAATGAATGTAGATCAATATATAATTGTCTGATTTTAGCATTTAATATACTAATTACGAAAAAAGTTGAGATGCAAATACAGACTTGCGAAAACGTAACAGAGACTGCTGGTACATTTATCCAATTTGACGAAATAAATCACTGTCAACACGAATCTATACAGTAAACAGGCACTTACTGAGTTTATCTTGTTACAAAAACACTCAAACAAACACAAAACCGCATATAAATTGGTTTACTTACCGAAATTCGTGACCACTACTGAGGTTCGAACAGGCAAAACAATCGACTGATTTCTTGATTTTTTTCCACAGACTTCCAAGAATTGTTTGATGATTGGCATAGACTAAAACGTAGGGTAGGTCAGTACCAATTGAATGGCTCTGAGTCCTTTTTGCCTATTCAAATAATTATGGCAGAATTACACTTTTTGTGCCAAAGGACCGGGAAATTCAAACTTGGGTAATATATGACCCAAGGTGCTTTTAGCTTTTTTTATACTGGGTAATATATGACCCACGGTGCTTTTACCGGTTAATATAAAATTGTAACTTTACACATCATTGAAAAGTAGGTACCTATTTAGTTTCTTCATGTTATGAATGTTAGTTTATTTTAGTAAGTACCTACATTTTTATATAGCCTTATTTTTTTTTTATTTGGTTGTAAACAAACAAAAAAGTTTTCCTTTGTAATTGAACTTGATTGAGATTTTAGTAACCTCTTTATTTTGTATAATTTAAACTCAACCTCCATTACCTATTCCTTCACAAATGCGCAATTGGAAACAGACTGGCAGAATTGTGTGAAACCATGATGCAGAGCCAAAGATAAAAGAAGAAGAAAAAACAAAATGAAAACAATAAAAAATTGGCCGCAGCATGGTTTTGTTTAGTTGAGTTTTTGTTGAATGTTTGGTTATTAATTCGAAACGGAAACTTTAGTCTTCTTGATACTACAAAGTGATGTATGTGCTGCTTGTACTTAACAATCTGTGCAACTAAAATAGGATGGCGACTCTAAAAGAAATGTAAGTAATGCACAGATTCCTGTATGTCCTGTGTTCCCACTAAACGTGAATGTCTTAGAAGTAAAGTGCTTGATTTAACGTAAAGTCCTTTAAATCCCTTACAGTTACGAAAAAACCGAGGAATACACAGCATTTTACACGGGTGGAGAAATCCAGTGGACTTCGGATGGTGTCCACCTACTATGCCTCTGCAACGATGTTATCAAGATAGTAGATGTAAGCACACTTTCTATTGTTTGTACTATTGGAGAATCTGACGAAGATGCTGAAACAGACCAGATTTACACTTTCCAAATGGCGCACAATAATGAAACTGTAGTGACTGCTCACAAGAGCGGCCTCATGAAAATTTGGGACAGACAAACTGGAATGCAGCTGAAAATGTGGCGATCTAGCCACAAAGGTCCAGTAGCAAGGTTAGCTTTTGATTCTATTGATGAAAATATAGCTTCTGGTGGTTCCGATGGTAACATCCGCCTGTGGGACTTGACTCACAATACTTGCACTAGCAGCCTCAGAGGGGCCATGGGAGTTTTTTCTGTTTTGAAGTATCATCCAGATTCAAACAAGCAACTTATATTTGGGGCTGCTGATGATACAAAAATTAGGTCTTGGAATTCCAAAACTGGAAAAGAAGATTCTGTTTATTCTGGACACTTTAGCAAGATAACCTCTCTACAGTTTACATCTGATGGAGAACACATGGTAAGCTCTGGCAGGGACAGAGTCCTTATATTGTGGAAATTAAATGAGACCAAAGCTCTAAAAGTGATTCCTGTGTATGAAAGTATTGAAGGACTGGTATTGATGCCTCCAGCTTTCAAAATACCTAAGTTTGAAAAGAAGTTGGAAACTGCGGGAATTTATGTAGCTTGTGCAGGTGAAAAAGGTGTTATCAAAGTATGGAATATGCTCATGAGTAAACTAATGTTTGAGCAAAACAACAGCCTTGTAACTGCAGCGGCAGAGGAAGGTGGACTTGCGGTAACACATCTAATGGTAAATGAAACATCTAACAAGTTTTCTGTGGTGTCGGCAGACCACAACATAATCATCCATGATGTTGAAACATTTGATTGTGTCAAACAAATGGTTGGTTTCACTGATGAAGTACTAGACATTATTTTCCTTGGATCAGAAGAGAAACATATTGTTGTTGCTACTAACAGTAGTGATCTAAAGTACTATGAGTTTGATACTATGAATTGTCAAATAGTGAAAGGGCACACTGATATAGTCCTGTCCTTGGCTGCTTTCCCTACAAAGCCCGATATGTTTGTATCTGCTGGCAAGGACAACTCTGTCAGGATCTGGCTGCAAACTCCCGAGAATGGCATCACATGCTTTGGAGTAGGATCCAGACACACAGCCTCTGTTGGATCTGTTTTCACTGCTCAAACATCAAATGACTTTTTCACTTCAGTTGGTCAAGATAACTGCTTAAAAGTATGGACAGTGGCCAAGGAATTCACCACTTGTGACCAAAAGATTAAATCATCTCACACAGAACTAGCACATCAAATGGATATTAACTGTGTAACTGTTTCACCAAATGATAAAATGATAGCTACAGGATCCCAGGATAAAACATGTAAAATTTGGACAGAGGATTTAGCACTTCTAGGTGTGCTCAAAGGCCATAGAAGAGGGGTTTGGTGTGTTCGTTTTTCACCTGTTGATCAAGTGGTTCTCACTTCCTCTGCTGACTCTACACTGAAGTTATGGTCCATAGCTGACTTAAGCTGCTTAAAAACGTTCGAAGGCCACGAGAGTTCAGTAGTAAAGATAGATTTTTTAAGTAGGGGACAACAAATAATTTCGTCTGGAGCAGATGGCCTATTAAAACTCTGGAATATAAAGACATCAGAATGCAAAATGTCATTAGACAATCATGATGGAAAAGTGTGGTCTTTAGCACTAAGTAAAAACGAGTCAATAGCTATCACTGGAGGATCCGATTCTAAGTTAGTGAAACTAACAGATGTTACGGCAGAAAAGCGGGAAAAGATGGCAAAGGAACGAGAAGAAATGATTTTACAAGAGCAAGAGTTGATGAACTTGTTGCACGACAAAAAAATGGTCAAAGCTCTAAAACTAGCAATACGAATGGAAAGGCCATATCATGTGTTGAAAATCGTAAATGAAGTTCTGAAAGGTGGAAACGAAAAACTCACAGAAACATTAAAAGAAATAAATCACACACAAAAAGAGGCTTTACTTAAATTCGCCGCGGAATGGAACACTAACAACAAAAACTGCCATGCTGCCCAACTTGTTTTCAATATACTAGCACCTGAAATTATTTCCGGCAGCCTAAAAGTACCTGCATTGGCTAGTTTTATCGAAGGCGCCTTGCCATACACTGAACGGCATTTTGAAAGATTGACGAACTTGATGCAAGACCTCCACTTTATCACGTACACTGTCAATTGTATGACTCCGCATGCTATGGAAAGTTAGAACAAAATGTAAGTTGGAATAAATAAAATACCTAAAATCAAATCATTATGGTGGTTTTCCTTGTGTTTTCGCGAGATGGTTTCCTGTGAGAGTCATAGACTAAGCGCGGCGTGACTTTATCGAGCAGGTAGGCTTCTCTGCGGCGTTTGCACAGTCGGCCACGCTGCTGGTAGCTTGCGCTCCGCAGGCTGCGTGCGCGCAGTACTGGTGAATCTATCCCGCGAGGCGGACCGACCACCTTCCGCAATATTCTTACTAACCATCTAGTTCTCGATGTATTAGTTACAATGGACTTAAGAATTGCACTGTTTAGTGCATTGGCGAGCATTATCTGCAGCTGCATAAATGGACAAAAATCTCCTGGGTAAGTTCTTGTAATATTTTATTTATTTATTTCCGTTTCTTAAGAAAGAGATGTCTGTTTAATCCAATATCAATCACCACTTTCAATCAAAGCTTGTGTTTGGAACTCTAAATTATAAAAAAAACATGTTTTAAGAGAACTTAATTAAGATGATACTGTATATTGATGATCCCAGGATGCTCATGAATAGGTTTTAGGGCTTAACAATGCTTCAAATCGGACCTACTAGAAATAAGTAGGTAAATCGTAACTATGCTCTTACTACCTAAGTTTATTTACTTAACTTAAAATCGTGCTTAAGCTTTTCAGTAGTTATCAGTATTTGTAGTTTTACCTTACGTTCCACTGTCGTAAGTTTTGAAGTTCGTTAGTAACCACAATGCACTGTTCGAGGTTCGAGTAATAATGGAATTGTCAAAGCACGAGCACAGCGCAGCACGAGACTATTTCTCCCAAAATGTTGACTACATTTTAATTTCGATCTGCAGATAATGTAATCAATCGCATTTCCTGTTTTAAAGTAGCAAACACATGGTCATGCAATTCGGTAGGAGACATCGAAAGATAGATCGCAAATCTAATTTGAAACAAACAATAGGCTGTAAGACGTGTGGCACGAACCAATGCGCGTTAATATCTCTATAGATAGAAGTTGGGCACCATCATTTTGATGTTGCTGTTAAGACTTGGTTTATTGTCAATTTTAGAGAACTAATAGTCCTTTTTTTGACATGTTCTGGGATTTTTTTTATTATTAGTCTTAATTTCTACATGATACAAATTTAATTTTTTTTTTCAAAATGTGTCTTATATAATATGAAACTTCATGTTCTTTCAGATTTTTAATAAAAATTATAGCAGACCCTCGAAAAACTTTTGCATTGATCAAATCATAAAAAAATGGCTAGAAACTCATTGAAAAAGCCAAACTGTCCTAAAAGTGCAAAGAAAAAAGTTAGAGTACCGAACTAATTGTTTTTTTTTGTCGGATAGGATAACTACCTACCTATGTAAAAGTACGTTAATTTTGTCAGAGGTAACCAAGTAATTAGTTTGAATTGAAACAAAGCAAACGAACTTTTTAATTTAATTTCTGTTGTCTGGCCTTGATACTTTTTCCTACCTAACAGGCACAGGAAAAGAGCTGAGTAGAGCAGATCATTGATTGAGTACCTACTGACATACTTGTTTGTGCATTGTCCTTCACGATTATCATGAGTGTGTGTGACAAAGGCGAGGCAAAAAAATTACGCGTTGACCGCCGCTGCTTTAATATGCATAATTGCACGTGGATGATACGAGTTAGGTAGTCGCAAAATTATCTCTCACTTTACGTGTCAACCAATAATTGAACACAATCATACTTCTCAATTTAGACGATACCTATATAAGAACTTTTAATTTTTTCCTCGTGAATAAAGGCGAAAATATAAAATTCGCTCTACCTCATAAAATTAAAGCAATTTGTAGAAATGGCACACTGTTTGGGTATCCCGTTGATAAGTCTTGCCCTATCACAAAAATTCATCTTGAATTGAAATGCGGTTGATGAAATGCTTTCCATATGACTGCTGATGCTGAAAAACTCGTGTAAGCGCCACTTTTAGAGCTAAAAGAGCTCAGGTCGCAGTGTGCAGATGGAGTCTTGCAGAAAATGTTATCCCCTAATGAAATAAGTCAGGATCTAGAGTCACTTAAAATAATATGCCACAAGCTGAATAAAATAAAAAACTGTAAAACTACCTTCACTACTGAACACAATTTCAAGGTTTTAAATATCAGAAGCATTGGCAAAAATATTTGTGCTTTTCTTGTAACATTTTCCCGCCTCCGGTTGTCGATCGATGTAGATGTAGAACCTACCTACTGTCACAATGCTGGTTGCGTGATGGTGTAGCTATCTATACCATAAACATGTCTACGTGATGTCTACGAATACTGTTGAAAGATCATCAAACGAGGATTAATGCCATAATCAGTTATCAGATAATGTGACGGTCATGGGTGATCTAAGCTCATAATTGGGTAGGTTTCCGACGCCTTTTCTTCTGTGGTATTCCTAACATTAACCTTACCAAACTCTGCACTGATTCCTAATTTCTTATAGGTATTATAATTAAAATGAAAAGACATGAGAAAGACGTTTTTATGTTCCACAAAAACATACCTAATACTTAACTTTGATTCAACGTCGAACTTTAGTATAAATAAAATCAACAAAAACATTGACCGACATGGTCTGTTAGCTAATGGATACCTAGTTATTCGAAGCCCCTATGTTGTCAGGAATGTTTGAATACCTTCAAGATCTAACCAGCCCGCGGCGGCGGCGGCTTCGCGATCTCTTTAGAAATATCAAGAAGAGAGAAATATTAAGTAGCTTGTGCCCGCGGCTTAACTCGCGTTTTTTTTTAAATAAAAAGTAGCCGCTATGTGTTAATCCAGTTCCAGATATTTATGTGTGCAAAATTTCTACGTGATATGTTATTTTGTTTTGGCGTTGTCTTCCGCCAAAAATCTTCACAACAACGGCACAAACTTTCGCCTTTATAATATTACTGAGTAAGATTGTAAAAACCTCAGTTTTTTTACATTTACCTCAGTTTCATTGACGCGACAGAGCGAGGAAGCGGCTAATTGACCTTTTATGAAGTTTTTACAGCTCAAGGTGCTGATGGATTGTTCTGAATACTGTCGTTTCTATCACTATCATCCATCAACTGACGCTGTTCTTGAGATTGGTGTCCTCGGACGCCTTTGTTATAACAGAAGATTACCTATTTAACTATTCTATGTTATAGTTTTATAATACTATCCTAATAAGGGAGCGTATCCATACAACGTGACCCGTTCAGGGGGGAAGGGAGGTCTTCAAAATACCACGCTTGGCCACAGGGTGAGGGAGTGTTAGGCTTAGGTTAGGTTCCGTAATATTATAAAACGGAATTTTGTAAAGATGGTGTGGCTGAAGACAACGCCAAATCTACTGATTGGGCCTGATTAAAATTTTGCATTAGATTTAGACCTAGAATAACATACTGTGGGCTACTGTTTATCCCGAAAAAGGCTTAAGCTAATATCCAGTTTATACATATATTTAAACCGCTAAATTATATTTTAAATATCAGTTTGAGTTATACCTTAACTAGTCTCTGGTTATCCCTACCATATTTTTTAATCGTGGAAAATCAACGTGGAATTTTTAATAGACGCCATAGACAAGTAATTAAAATTTCTCTACCTATCTTCAGAGGTTGTATATGTAATAGAGTTGATTTGTATAAGAACCTAGGTTTCTTTTTATGCAAACAACTTTTAAGCAGTACGTGAACATATTACAGATAACCTATACCACAGATTTTATAATACCCAATAACTAAGAAAGTACCTTGAAACTAACCGAGGAAAATTAAATGGGCTATAACTTGCTTATGGGTAGATAATAGATAGGTACAGATAAAGTCATATGGAGTGCAGACCCATAACGAATTAATTATGTATTATGTAAATCACGCATGTTCATATTGACGGTGATTACACGCTATTTCAAAGCCCTAGCCTTAGCCTATCTGAGTTAAAGGACTCTTGGGTCCATTATTGATTGACCTTAGATGTATGTAAGTAGGTTGTAAGAAGTATAAGTCATAACGTTATTGCATTTTACCGATATGTGTGATAATGGAACATAAGTCGTAAAAAGTAAATGCGTTGCGTTACAGCTTACAAGTAGGTAGCTACTTATGTGCATGCAGCGTCAATCGATAAAAGCACATCGTTTTACATGTAACTACCTAAGTACCTAAATTATAATATAATATTTATTGGTGACTGCCCTTTTCAAACAAAATTTGGAATAAAAGCGACAGGCCGTATCTGACGCTCCACACAGACCGCATCAAACGGATTTTAGTATCTTTGTATGGTTTGCCATATAAGAAAAATTCTAAGAAGAATTCGAAATTTTTAAGAACTTGTGTACGCTTTGTATAGTTACTTACAAAAATACATTGACATAGATAGATAGATAGATAAGGTTTTTATTTAAGACTTCAGACACACACATACATATCAGACAATAACAATTAAACAGGATAGTAGTAAAAAAGAAACAATAATAAAAATACAGTTGACTAAATAATAAAAACAAATAATAACATAATAACAGAATAAAACAATTACAACTAGTATATACACTTAATATCTATTTCTTAAAAATCTAAGCCGTCACCAGAAGGCAGAGTGCCCAGAATGCTGGCAGCATTACCACGTTGAATGGCAATGCTAATTCGTTGACCGAAATAGAAGCCAGCATTCCGATCACCTGTCGACTCTACAAGAAGTTTGGTAATATCTTTATAAATGGCGTGTGCTCCAGGTCCCCAAGGACCAAGGGTTTCAACCCCAAACGGCTCAAATAGGTAACCTCGGTCAAGATTAGCGTATTTTCGCCGTTTGAGGGACTCCGCTGATGTTGCTGCGGAGCCGGCCCTTACCGATGTCCCTGCAAGATGTGAAGGCGCTAGGGTATCTACACACGTGGCATCCCAAACTAAAGGCCGACCCATCTTCCAGGGAATCAGAGTCATACCGTCAGGTCTTTTACCATCATCTCGCATAAGGCCACGTGGTTCGAGGGTAGCTGCCACACTGACACTGGTAAAAGCCCGACGGATGATGTCATTAATAGAACTATGACGGGGCACACGTCCTGCACTAGAGACACATGCCAGTGGATGGTGACCAAACTTATCAACGGTTTCACCACACTGACAACGGTGTGCAACTAGGCAAGGAGAACTTAAACGCAAAGAGGTGGCCACCCGAAATGAGTTATTATCTAAAAGGGTACCTAGATTTTTGGAAGGCAGAACCTGTAACCAAAGTCCTGATTCCCACTCGGAAACGGCGAGTAGACGAGCACGTTCTGATGAGCTAGTTGACGTATTAATAATATCTTTCCGTACTAGCTCACATAGTGGCTCATCCCACAGTCTCTGAGAAGAAAGGACTTTGGGCAGATTCTGGTCAGGACAGGCTATTTTCCATGAGTCTAAAGCTTCATTGATACCTGTGATTTCATAATTTTGACATTTAGCCAAAATGCTATGAACAAGATCTTTAGTACCATGTACTGAAGATAAAAATGCAGGGAGTGAAACACTAGAAATTTTGCGGACACCTAGACCTCCCATCCTAATAGGAAGAGTGGCCTGGTGCCACGTTCTGTCATCCAAAGGTATATTAAAAATTTTGATTAAAGTGTCATGCATCATGCTGTCCAACTGCTGTGTAAGCAATGGGAATTTCCAGAGTTGGGAGCATCGTAAATAATAAGTAAATTTAGGAACAAATAGACAGAAACGTAGTATAACAAAAGCCACGTGAACATTGATGTTTTGCAATTTATCTGAAAACGAAACAAAATTTTGAATTTTGTTTCGTTTTAATAATAACATAATAACAATCTAAGTGAAATGTCAGTGTGTGCTGCAGTACATCAAAAAGGCAATGGCTCAGCGGAATATTTTGCTCAAGAAGCAAAAACACTGATTTTCAGCCATAACCCATAGAGAGCAAGCAGAACGAGTTTCAAGTGTAATGTGTACTTAAATGTTTGTGTTTGTGTAGTAATAATGTAGTCCAATAGGGTGTAGCAATATCGGCGTTTCTTTGTAATGTACCAACATGGCAACAGGGCGAAGCGATAACAGAAAGTGGTGTTATTTTTGGCAAACGAAGCGCTTAGGAATACCCTCAACTTGTTTCTGTAACAAAAACTTTTTAAAATGTAATTTAAATGTAAATTTAGTTTTAACATTACGAATTGGGGGAGGAATATTATTCCAGCACTTCGTTGCCGAGTATCTAAAACTTCCTCTGAAGGCTGCAGTTTTGTGATCGTGATAGAACAATGCAGATCTAACTGAGCGTAACGACCTTTTATCAGAATGGAAATTAAGTTTTGAGTGCAGATATTCAGGCTTTCCAAACTTTATTTATATTATAATATAACTATATTATAATATAACTATATTATAACATCAAAGACAAGTCCTCCCAGGTGCAAAAGGCGACGTGACTCCATGTTTAACAGAGACATGTTGTTCAAGAACGGTGTTATGTGGCTACGAGGCGAAATATTGAAGCAAAAACGACAACAAGCATTCTGCACTCTTTGTACAGTTCGCCGCGTTCTTTCAAGTAACCGAGGATCAAAAACTATGTCCCCATAATTTAATTTTGAGATAATCAGCGACTCACAAAGGACGACACGAGATGCCTCGGACAATTGACTTCTTATTTTGTACAGTACCTTTAGACGATAGAAACAAGTTTTTACTAAATTAAGAACATGATTCTCAAATCTGAGATGGCTGTCGATGATCATTCCAAGATTCCTTGCTTCTTCCACCCTAATCACTTTAGAATTTTGGATCGTTACAACAGGGTCACCATTAAGCTTGTCAATTTGGGATTTGGTACCCAAGACCATATACTGTGACTTTGTTGGGTTTAACATGAGAGCATTGCGTGACGACCAGTCTGCAATGGCGTTCAGATCTGTGTTTAGCCGTTGGACTGCATGTGCTAATTGATCAGGTGTCTCTGATATACATATCTGTACATCATCTGCATAGCAGTGATGATTACAATGAGTGTTTTTAAATTATGAAAAGCAGAGGTCCGAGTATAGAGCCTTGCGGGACACCACGAACAATAGGCATCGGTTTCGACAGTAAAGTTGATCCATTGCCCTTTACCAATTTCACGGCTTGTGATCGATTATTCAGATAACTATCGAACCACGTAATAGACAAAGTACTTAAACCATAATAAGAAAGCTTGGCAAGAAGAAGTGGTATGTTGAGGCAGTCAATTGCACGCGAGTAATCAAGCAGAGTCAGCAATGTACAACGTCCTCTATCCTGCTCTGCTAGCACATTATCTGTGACATCCAGAAGGGCAGTCACAGTTCCGCGACCCTTACGGAATCCAGACTGAAGCGAAGGCAAAATGTTATTGGCTTCCACATACCTAGTAAGTTGGTCACTGATAAGATAACTCTCTCAAGGAGCTTCGACAGAAAAGGCAAAATACTTATTGGTCGAAGATCCTTAAGCTCAACTGGAGTATTAATTTTAGGTTAGGTGTTACAATCGAGGTCTTCCATTGACTTGGAACCGTACCCGTTGTGATAGATTTATTTACGATTGCTGTAATTGCGTCCAAGGTACAAGGAAGCGAGAACATGATAACTTCCCTACTGATGCCATCGTTGTCTAGGGCGTTGGACTTTATTGACATTATAATTTTAGATAGTTCAGTAGACGTGATGTTGCAATGTCTCGGCTGTAAACTTATTATTTCTAAAGAAATTAAGATCTGAAGGTAATATAGTGTTATCTCCAGGTATATTTAAAAAATGTGCATTAATTTTATTAGGGTCATCAAAACAGGCGGGTAACGATTTTTCTTCAGTAGAATCAATCAAAATTTTATTCTTAATGTTTTTCCAAAAAGTTTTACTATTTTTTATTTGCGAATTTACTAAATCATTGTAGTATGCACGTTTTTCAGCAGCTATACTGGATACAACAAATTTCTTTAATTCCCTATAATAAGTTCCGTCTTGGTCTGTTCCTGACTTACGGTACGCCTCGTGAGCTTTGTTGCGTTCATCAATCATAATCTTACAAACATCAGTCACCCAGGGTAGTGAATGATTATTTCTGATAGTTATAATTTTAACAGGAACGTGTTTATCAAAAAGGGACATAATCAAGGAATTAAATTTATCAACCATCATATCTACAGTAGGCAACAAAGAGATCGAATCCCAGTCAATAGCGTATAACTCTTCATTAAACGCGTCAAGATCAATATTATTAAAAGGACGAAAAGATATTGATCTGGGTACAGGTTTAGGCTTACTTATGGATAACGTAACATTTACCATCGCATGTCCATATTCACCAGTTATATTGTCAATTGAAAGGTCATAGACAGGTGCATTTGTACAAAAAACATCTATAAGTTTTTCACTATGCGAGGTCAAATGTGTGGGCTGATTAACATGTTGAGACAAGTTCATATAAGTGAGAAACTGATTAAATTTAATAGTGCTGCTGTCCGTTTTAACGAGCATATTTATATTGATATCTCCCAAGAATGCAACATAATCAAAATTAGAAAAATAATTTAAGGAATCAGTAAGCGCATCAATAAATGTATCAACATTGACCCAAACGGGTCTATAAGCGGTTCCTATAACAATTCGGAAACCACCTATTCGCGTAGATAACCAAAACTGTTCGATCAGGTCATTAGGTCTCGTCAAATATCGTACACTTATTCCACATTTAATATAAAAACCTAAACCACCCCCCGCCCCCCCTCGCATATGCAGCAGACGGGGCGCAAGACGCAGTCTGTACCCCGGCACGGCCGGCGCGCGCGCCTCCTGGCCCTTCCGTATCCAGGTTTCATTTATCGCTACAATGTCCGCACAGTAACGCAGCATAGCAATTATAAAACTATCATGTCCTGTGTTTAACGATCCTGCATTGTAAAGCGCCAAACTTAGTAACTTTTTCTTAGGACCCATAATGATTGACATAGGTATAGTCAATGTATTTTTGTAAGTAATCGGCTTTATAAATAAATTGTATTTCTGTATTTCTTTATGTGCGTCCATTGATGCGTTCCGCTCGGAGCGGACGCGTCGGACTGTCTGCAATGCCGAAAATGCCGGCGATCCTTTAGAAGCGGATGACGTCATTCGGATTGCCAATCAGTGGACGCACCGCCTGCATCCGCCCTGCGTCCACCGGGTCGCCATTCTCATTCGTACAAAATTCGTCCGCTGCTACCACACATAATTTGGCCGAGATCTCAGGAACCCTGGCCCTGCAGTCTATTTAAATGACTTATGTTTTGATGCGTAAGTTTTTACTAATTATTTGGTTCCTCTAAGCCAGTTTCGTAATTAGTTGCGTAGTTTTTTTGTAAACATTAACTAGATTTTTGCGCTAACACCTTTACGAAAACGTATGCTTTGTCCCGCTCCTATGAATGCGAAATCATATGTCTATCCTATTCACAAAATGGCGCCCAATGTGTCCTCTTAAGTGTCCATTAGTTTGTTTATGTTAACGAATGATAAATTTTTAAAAAATTAATCTTTATGAAAAAGACAAGGTTTTATGTGTGAGTAGGCAATTGCCTAGGTAGATACTCACATTCGGAATAAATAAAAAAAATTATTAAATCGGATAATAGATAGTGATTTCTCAATCAAATCATAGACGACTAGCCTAATTAGATACCTACTCATTGAAAATTTATTGACATCGTAACGCTTGAGGCGTTTACTCAGTCACATGATCGAGGGAATGTGTCCTCGTTGCTTGAGATGCCTAGTTCAAGGCAGGCCGACGCAGCTGATTTCAAAAGCGATACTAATAGCCACTCTTTATAAATGCAATGAGTGTCATAATCGTCTGGTGCTTACCAGTCCACTGATAGGTAAGGTAAATTACGAGGGTAAGTAAATCTATAGGCGTCAGTTAGAGTCTAGGCTCGAAGTCCAGGGCCTAGATACATACCTACAGCCGCTTATGCTCCTATATTTTGACACTTGCAAGGGAATCTTATGCTCATAAAACCTATATGGTATACTTGGCAAGAAGCAAGGTCTTATAGCACAAGGCAAAATCCGAAAACAGTAAATTTGGAATTACTTAACATTTTTATTATTGATGTATTTATACTAATTGAATTGTATCTAAATCAGGGAATTTGTGGGTCTGAGTCGCTTTTTTTGCTCACGAGTACAAGTTTGTACGGGACCCTTGTTGCGCGAGTCGGACTCTCGCTTGAACCGAGTCCGACTCGCGCGCGTTATTTGACTGATTAGGAAATATAGAAAACTTGTCGCTGCCCGCGGCTTCGCACGCGCTTTTCAGGTAGCCTATGTCCATTCCCGGGATACCATTTACCTCCGTGCGAAATTTTATTAAGATCCGTATAGGCGTGAAAAGCTCACAGACAGATAGACAGACAGAGTTACTTTTGAATTTATAATATTAGTAGGTATGGATTATTCAATAAACAGCCGCTTGGTCGCCACTAAAGCGCTTGTAATAACATAGCAAACGTCTAAAATTACGCGCCCACTATTAATTTACCTTGTTTTGTTCAGCGATAAGTAACTTTAGCTGCAGAAAAATACCTCACAGAAAAAAAGACTCAATGAATCAACTGATTGTTACATAAACTAAGATCAGCCTGACGCGCGTGGGTATCTTTGAAGGGTAGACTTCTAGCCAGCAGAAATAAAAGTGGCTGTAGAACACCTTGATTAGAATAATAATAACTTATAGGTAGATATTATTATTCTGATGTAGATGAGCTGCGCGTGTTCTGGCATCGGACTTAGAAACGGCCTTTGCAAACTAAGTATTAACACCCGTTTACATGAATCGCTAACAAATGAGTCTAGCCATACTCTGATTAAGAATCAAGATATTATTTGTACACAGCTGAACAATAACAGACAACAGCAAGGAAACAGTTAAAACTAAGATTAAGAACTAAACTTCAAACGGCATAATTGCATAGGTACACGCAGAGAAAACGATGTACCTACCTACATTTTAAATTCAAAATCAAAGTGCTTTATTTCCTTTAGACCAGGACCCTTGCACACGTCAAAAAATGCAAATTACATAGGTACGTAAAACTAGGAAATAAAGTGATCATTTTGGTTTTTGTTCACTTCAATCTTTTTAAGGTAAAGTAAAGAAGCGAACAAGAAACCTTTACCTTGTTAGGTTGTTAGTTTTTGAGTTTGAGCAAAACTTGTCACAGGGTTTTTTATCCTCTAGATAATCTGATATTTTTTAAAACAAAGGATATGTTTGACAATTTGAATTTATTTATTAATATTTTTTTCAACTCATTTGGTATTTTGTTGTAGAAGCGTATACATTTCCCTTTAAAAGATACATTAATCTTGTTTAGCCTAGTTATGGGCACAGCGAGTTTATTCTTATTTCTAGTACCTATTCAAATTATGTATGTCGCTATTTTTAGGGAACCGATTAATATTCCTATGAATTGACATGCTACTGTCATTATGTTTATATTTGTTTTCTTAGAATGTTTCACGTAGGGTTTCTCTGGGACCCATATTATAGATTGCACGAACAGCCCTCTTCTGCAGCACAAATACGGTGTTAATATCTGCAGCGTTCCCCCACAGTAGTATGCCAAAGGACATAACACTATGGAAGTAGCTGAAATAGAGTAGTCTAGAAGTATCAACGTCTGTAAGATGACGGATTTTTTTGACTGCATACGCTGCTGAACTAAGTCTCCTCGATAGCTTGTCTATGTGTGGGCCCCATTGAAGTTTACTATCTAAGGTTATTCCTAAGAGTACGGTACTTTTAACAATTTCTAACGTTTCTCCTTTGACGTTTACATAAGCCTTAACTTGTTTTACATTAGATAGAATAAACCTTATACATTTCGTTTTGGTTTCATTAGGCAAAAGGTTATTGACACTAAACCAATGAACTACTTTTGAGATTGCATTATTCACATCGTCGAAATTTGTGTTTTGTCATTTCATTTTAAAAATTAATGAAGTATCATCAGCAAACAATACGATCTAGTGATTATTCTTTAAAATATGAGACAGGTCGTTAATATACCTAAACTAAAAATAGGAAAGGACCGAGGATAGAACCCTGTGGTACACCCCTTGTAACTGCAGACTCTAAAGACCGTTCGAATTAGTGAACGTACGTGATGAATGAAAACTGTCAAAACTAAAAAAAAAATCGAATAGCAGCGATTTAACTTCGATGGTCAGTGTCTTAAAATATTTTCTACTCATATTTCTTTGGTTTTGTAACCCCTACGTTTACAAAAAAATACCTTGGATCCAAGAGCCGAGTACCTGCCTTTCTCCGAGCACCTTTCTTTGAATTTTCGTAACCTGACTTTTGGGGAGGTCCAAACTTACCTACCTACCTAAATTTCTCAACACGCAAGAAAATTTTCATGGTGACCTTGTTTGTTGGTGACCTTTGTTAATCTAGTTAATCCAGTATGACGAACGATGTGGCGCGGCGGGCAAAGGTCCGCCTGCGACGTAGGCGATTGCGGGTTCGATTTCCTTCTTGGGATAAATGTTTGTACGATTTGCAAGTAGCTAGTATTATTATATATTTTCTGCCTACACTCTCGATCACCACTAATGTTAGGTACTTTGTATTGATCCTCTGCTTTGCCTGCACCATCACTGAACGAAAATAAGTACCTCCGAAATTACTATTAACCATGGTCCAAGAAAACAAGGTCTGGCACTCCGAGAGTGACACAATGTACGTCACTATCTAGTTGCCACTTATTTCAACAAAACACGGTAGTTGGGAAACAAATAGTCTATAAAAAAAATACATAAAAATCTCAATCGTCAATTTTGTTTGTTAAATCAGTCAGAACAATTTTAGTTAAACACGAGTAATTGTGATAAATAATTAGTTAGTACAAAACCACATAGTTTTGTCAGATCCGTACAGATAACATAAGGAGTTCGGGGAGTTACGCTACTGGTAACACCAGAAAACAGACTCGTCTTCTCATTCGCCGTTGGTGTCGATGACGTAGGGCTTGAGTCACCCACGTGACCGTGATGTCTCGGAAAGTTTTATAGTACATAATAATAAACTTGTAATATTATACAATGTATAAAACTACGAGTATGTTCTACAAACATCCATACTTCCATACTAATATTACAAAAGCGTAAGTAATTCTGTCTATCTGTTACCTACCTTCTCACGCCCAAACGGCTGAACGAATCGTTATGAAATTTGGCAGGGAGATAGACAGTATACCGGGACAGATATAGTCTACTTTTTACCGAGGAAATGAGCGAGCAAATCTGCGGGCAGGAGCTAGTAACCCTTAAATTTATTGTAAAACTTATGAATTTTCTGGCTCCATTCCACTCTGATCCACTTTGCAGAGATAATAGCCAGGATAGATCAGTTTCCACTGCTTGAATCTATACCACTCAGATCCATAGGTCGAGTGGATGAGTTTACACTGCTTCTGTGACTCTTCCTAGTCTTCCTAGACGTCCTTTGATATCGCATTGACTACCCAGCTGCAGGTAAAGCTAGTTGAAGACGTCCATGCGCGCATAGGCTTGTCTTGTTCATAGGCAATGAAAGTGTTAAAATAATAAACTTGCCTAATTGTTTTCTGTTAAAGGCTAACTATCGACGAGGCTTCGAATCGGTCTACATTGGCACTTATAACCTCTACATAAGCAGGCGAGGCTGGGCTGTGAACGTGTTAAAAATTAGCAACTAATAAACTTCTCTTGTTTGACTGCCTAGAAATTACAACTTATGCTAATTAATTTACAAATATAACTAGCGCTTTTTCGTGACTTAGTAGGTAGATGATCGTGACAAAAAGCAATCACAGAGTCATTTTATTGTCTACTCAACGTATTATCGTTAAGTAATTATCGCAGAATATTACGATGTTTTGTTAAACTATGATACCTACTTTCTCCCCTGCCCGGCGGCGCCCCGCCGCCGGCCGTCGCCGCGCGAGGCATCACAATTACCCTTGCTCTCGTATGATTTTTAAGTTTTTCTCTTGCTGTTATTTGTTAATATTGGATTTTAGTTAAGTTATTGTTCGAAATAGGTGCCATGTTAATTCGCCCGGGTAATACCTATTATTGCGGTACAGATACACTAAAGTAAAACAGTTGTAAAATATTCACATAGGCACTTAATATTTCTATACCTAAGTCCATAACTTTCGTAAATAGAGTTTATCCCTTCTATTAATTTGTGTGAATACCTAATTTAGCACTACAAACTTCGTGCGCTGTAAAAGCTAAAAATGTTACTACACTAGTACTATGTACGCTTCGTAGCGCAAACGTAGAGGGTTATTCCACCCAGGCGTGGTCTACGCAATGCTACGCGAATTAGGAATGTCAAATAGACGAAAGATATTCTATGTTTCATAAAGTAGACTGGCAGGTTTAAAATTAGGATGACAGATCTAAAACAAATTATAAAAACACTGTATCATTATAAATACCTAACACCAACGCAAGAATTATATGTATAATAAAACTGAACTATTAAACATTGGATAAATGTATACATAGTCAACTTGCATACGAAACATTAATTCTAACTCAATAAAATCAAACATACAACTACGTAAAAATAATAATCCCTACACATTTAGAAACAAATATAAACGAGAATTAGCTAAAGCACGTACTGATTACGGCAAGAAAACAATTGTTTACGAGGGGGTGTAATTATTTAATAGCTTGCCTACCGAGATCAAGGAATGTGCTAGCTTAAGCATGTTCAAAACAAAATTAAAAAATACCTTCATAGCCTAACATAAGCATCTATATAAACCTAAGGGTTATCTTTTTGTATCAAACTCACCATTCCTGTCAAATATTTAACTTCTGTTTATATGTAATAAGTAAACACGCTTTTGTCTGTGTTCCGAGTTTTAAAAATTGCATACAAACTATGTTAGAAGGAGTGGCGGATTGGCTAACGCTTATTTTATTTTATTTTGTTTATTGGTAAATAAACAGCGTAGCTTATCAATATATGGTAATACATATTAATCTTAAAATGAGGCCAAAAGAGATTTACACCTATTAGGTATCGTTGTAATGTAATTTTACTATAGCAGGTAGGTTATACCTACAAAGTTAAACTACCGCCTACCGGCCCCGGAGGTATAGCGTACTTAGCTTATACATTATTTTTAAGAACTTTTTGAATCTCATTATAAGTGAACATTTTGTTGTTTTATGAGAATAATCTTTAAACCGAAAACAACTCGACTTCGTTAAAATAGCTATAACCCTATTCTTTGGATTATATTTTAGCTATGATTAGAAACGTCTACATAATTTTAGGAGGCATCTATTTTGGTCATGATTAAAATTTATAAGGCTGGATAAAAACATTAAGGTACATAAAAGTTGTACACACCTGTTTCATACTAGGACTGACTGACTGACTGATTGTCTGTCTGTCTGTGAGTGTGTCTGTCTGTTTGACAGTTTGCAATTTTCAAACACGTTCTAATTATAAATTTTTTAAACTATCTTAAAAAAATTAGAAATCGTAAAATTTAAGTTAGGAATCCTAAAACAATAGATAGATAGATAGATAGATAGATAGATAGATAGATAGATAGATAACTAGATAGATAACTCTTTATTGTACCACACAAACACAAAATATAATACAGAAGAAAATGCTGAGAAACAAGGAAGTACAAAGGGCGGCCTTATCGCTTTGAGCGATCTCTTCCAGGCAACCTTAGGATGGACTGGACTTAAGAGAACAATATAGACGGTGGTGTTTGAAAAACTTAAGGAAATTAAAACAATTACATATACCTACACTACGTACTATAATACCTATCATGTCTTTAACAGAATCGACAACAAACGTGAAGTTGAGCATAAAGTGGGTGTCAGCTTACTGGGCTGAAATGGTCCTCTGCACTGTTAACGGATATTTTACAAAAGTCCTAAATGGGCCTCTGCACTGTTGAGAGAATAAAGAATCTGTAGAGGGTCTACGCTCCTGCTACGTTGCGTAGCACACTCTACGCTAGGGTAGATATAGGGTTATCCCAGACGTGGTTTACACAATAGCTACAGCATGCGTAGAGGGTCTACGCTTCTGGGGAGTTAGTTCTCCAACACGAAATTGCGTGTTTCGTTTTGGCCAATTGGTGTACTCTAGTACACCGAATTAGAGTACCAAATTGGTACAATAAAATGAAACGAAACAAACAATTGCGTATTTTGGAGAACTAAATGAGGCCTACTACGCGACGCGATGTAGCGTAATCGTAGTGAACCGTTCTACGCGGGATCTACGCGTACACAAAGTTTTTGGATTACAATTATTTTGTAGGCTGTTTGCAAGTATGTTATTGTTGTGAAATGACATCGTATACAAACTAAAATAAATATTTTCTTAAACCTGAGCTTTAGGTGTAAGTACAAACAATTGCTGTACTTACATAATTGCTTAAACTGCAAAGTATATTTAATGATTACCCACGTAGGAAGCGGCTTAGCTTTAATCTGAGAGCAAATCTTGTTGATATCTCAAAGAATTGGTTCATAATGTTATCAGTGAGCACAAATATTAGCTATGTTGTCGTTTGCTGCTACCACGACCTTGCCGCACAATCCATATTTAAGTTGATACCTTCTTTAGATTAAACGTAGGTACGGAGAGCAGCATCATTTGGTAACTCCTTTAACGTTTGCACTTCTACCGCTAGAGGGCAGTTGATGATGCTGTCTGTACATAGGTACGTCCACAGCTGAACATGCCTCCCTCGAGGGAGGCTTTGCCATAATCTTGGCAGGCGGATTGGTGATCGCAGTAGAGGTGTTAAAATAAACAGAAGAAAGCTGCTGCCCTTACACTGGCAGGTTCTCTTAGTCGACTCTTACGACATCCACGGGCCGAGTTGGAGGAGTCGATTCTCAGAACTCATAACATTAGGCTATGAATTAATGCAATTGTAGCTTTTTACGTGTTTCGGATAAATCATTCACTCGGTGACACGGCGTTATTTCAGATGTTAAAAATAAACGATGTTTATATGTATTTCATTAATTGAATATCTGAGCTACAAGACAACGAAATCTCAACTTAAGTACATATATATATATTATATATATATATAGCTAGGCGCCATTTTGTGACAAGGATAGGCATAGTATTTGGCGTTCATAGGAGCGGGACAGAGCATGCGTTTTTGGAACGGCGGCGTAAGAGCAAAATAAAAATGTATGCCTATTTACAAGAAAGTACACACCTTATACTCAAATAATTAGTAATAATAATAACCTACGAATCAGAACATAAGTAATTTCAATAGATCGCAGGGTTCTTGAGATCTCGACGAAATTATGTGGTAAACAGTGCACTTTCATGTATTTTATTTTGTCGTAGGTATTTTTTTCCTCAATCATATTTTCGAATTCACATTGAATTTGTAACTACTAATTAAAGATTTCTTTTTTGAATTATGTAATTCGAGTTATTTACCACGGGGAGCACTGAGATCTAAGCCTAGTTTAACAACCAAACCCGTTAGGTTCGCCTCTTAACTCAACAATCGAAATACGAAGAAGATGGTTTTCCTATAATATGCTATAATGTAGTATGCATAGGCACAAGTATGGCGCCGCATTAGTTGTACATGACAATGCACACTCTTGAACAGTCACAGATGTTTAGCGATTGCATTCAAAAGATAATAGGGACCATAAAAGTCTTATTTGAAGTTCAGGCAGAACAATGCTTGTTGGTTTTCATCTGCGTATAATCAGGTACTTCGGCGAGATATAAATAAATAAATAATGTGCTTTCTGTGTATTATTTTCGATTTTGCTAAAGTAGCTACCTTTATGCACGGTATCCATCTAATAGTGTTCACAGCTCAGACAGAACAGGGAAGTGTAGGTACCTACTAAGAATATGTAGGTTGCCAGTATCAATGTAGGTAGGGGTGTATGTAAGTAAGTAGATAGATACTAAGAAGGTAGATACTGGGTTGGTTGGGTTGGTCTCTCGTCTTGGTAAGGATTTTGTCGAAGGCAGCCACATAAAAGGCAAAAATGTATGGCAAGGTTTTTTGTGTTTTTTAGCTTGCAACTTTCGTTTACGTGGTCGGACATCGCACGTAGGTACATCCCTACCTATAAAATTGTTGACACATTGTCTTTTATTGCTATGCAGTCGGTACTTACCTACGAAATTTGCGTAAAATGAGTTACTTTATGTATATAATAATTTACAACGTCAGTGACATACTCACTGGAAGTCAACTGTGGCTTCCTTACAAACAAAATAATCTAAATAATTACATGCTATGCTACCGAATGAACCTACCACTTAAGATGCTTATGTTGGACGTCAGTATTGTAATATAAAGATTGTATCATTCAAATCATCATCATTCATCATCTATGTTGTGTATTGTATTAAGTTTATCAGTTATTTAGTAGGTAACCATAACACAAGCTTACGGCAGCAATAGAGTTACAGGTCTAGAGGTACAAGTCAGAGCTCTGAGTCTGATATACTCATCGTACTTGTAATGTTGAAGCCATCGATCAAGGTATGCGACGCCATGGCGTCGCACCCGGTCATAGCAGACTAGCTTTTGCCCACGGTTTTGCACGCGTTAAGAAGTAACTTAAATATGAATCAAGGTCTAGAACTACATGCCCACAAAATTTCAGCCTGATCCGTGTTTTGCCGTGAAGAGGTAACAAACATCTAAACATCCCAACAATCTAATTATACTTATCACAGAAATCTAAATAAGCAAGTATTATTCAAATTTCTGAGAATTACCTATATCATAGTGTGACTATTAATTTTTAGCTTATATTTTCTAACCTCGTCCACAGAGCAAGCGTCGGCCTAGACTGTCCGAGCCTAGACAAAGGGGACTCGTTCACGCAGTCGGAGTTCCTGTCCCGCCTCGCCAACGAATGCCGGTACGACCGCCTCCTGCTGCCCACCTACCAGACTGGAGATACGGTGTACGTCCACGCCAGTGCTTATATCTACTTTATACAGCCGGCTGAGGCGCATGACTTGGTAAGTTAATTTTACTAAATTTATGTAACTGAAGGACTGACTAGACAAGTCAGTTCAGTAGGCACCTACTCATTATTGTACCACACTTAAAATAGAAATACTCACTACCTACATAAACCTTAAAATTTTGGAAAGAAAGATATTGGGAGAATCGCGGGCGTACAGAGTCGCTTATAAAACAATGTCTTCCTGGCAACAAACGGCCAACCTTGAGGGTAACAACTTCGTTGCTTCGTTTATTATCTACTCTAGATTTATATCATCTTCTGGACACTTTACCTTATTTTATAGCTTTGTAGATTACAGACATTAGGTATATTACAGATTTTAATGCCTTTTTCAGAATTTCAAGCTCCATTTCCTACTCCAGCTGCGGTGGACAGACCCTCGTCTCGCCTACGCCCTATACTCCCCCGAACGGTCCAAGATCATCGGCGAGAGCGACCTCCGCACCCGCATCTGGGTGCCGCATCTCTATATGTCCAACGAACAGTCTTCCAGTCTCATGGGCACTGATAGCAAGGATGTGCTGATATCCATAGCACCAGATGGTGAAGTGTTGTTTAGTCGACGAATGCAAGCGGTTTTGTATTGCTGGATGAACCTCCAGAAGTTTCCATTTGACGAACAAACCTGCTCTATGAATTTGGAAAGCTGTAAGTTTTGGAAGCCGGGTATTTTGATGCTTATTTATTTTTTTGTGTGTTATTTAATTTAAATTAAATAAATAAATAATGCTGGACAATTCACACAACATTATCTTGCTAATATATACATAATACACTACATAGATAGATATGTTTTATTACACATAACAAACATCCAAAACACCCGGAACATATATCTGCAGATTGCACAAACATTTGTCCCGAGGCGGGAATCGAACCCGTAACCTCGCGTCGCATGCGGACCTTCGCCCGCCGCACCACAGAGGTCGTCCTTATTTATTGAAAATTACTGATCAGTCCTTTAATAGTGACGATGGGACGGTTTTCAAATATAAATCATAATAAACAAGAATGAGTAGAGTAAGGCCGCGCTCAATTTGGAGACGTTTTCGTTCGAATTTGATTCGTGCGGAAACTTACGAATACGCACGATTGATCCCGCCCTTCCAAGTACTATGGGAGCGCGCAGACTGCGTGCAATTAGTCGTACGTATAGGTGCGTTTAATTACGACGTCCGGAAACAATCCGAACTTGTTGGGATTTTACCACGCATTCGTACGTTAAACATAAACAATGGATGTAGAAAAGTTAATAAACCTTGTTTACAAACATAAAATTTTGTGAGATCATAAAATTTTCAGTGATTTTAAAAATGAGATCTGATCTACCATAATTATGAAGAAATTCACCGAATTCATCTCTTTTTAAAAAAATATAGCGTACCCATTCGGTTCTGCGATAACGATGACGCCATCGTATTCTCCGGTGTAGAAGATTATTATCTTGAAGATACAGAATATTCATCGCAACAAACATGACTTCACGAACGCGATATCACCGGGACACTGCCTATTTGACGGAGAAAAACGTATTGAATGTACGCACTCAATTCGTACGAACAGTATTCATACGTTTACGTGCGAACAAATTCTGATCCAAAGTGAGCGCGGCCTTAGGAGTAATCGAGCGTGACGACCAAAGAAAAGATGCAAAAAGGTAAAACCACGCTTAACGGTATTCCCTTCAATTCCTCTTAGTGAAAAAATGTGAATCAGAAAATAATGACTGCTTATTTAGGTACAGCTCGTTATTTGTCATTAATTACCCACTGAAAACATTATTTTGTTATAAACGTGATACATAACAAAAGTATATATAACTGTTACGTTTATGAATCATTTTACTAGACTTACCTACATGCAAATAAGGTTATTATAATTTTCCTAAACAAAAATTACAGGGAAATACAACGCTTCTATATTGCGACTGATGTGGGAGAAGGACAACCCGGTGAGATTATCAACAGAGCTGCATCTGACCGAGTACTCCCTCATAGATTACTGGACCAACGAGTCTGTGGTCAGAGGAGACATTATGAACATGCGCCTAGGAGGAGGTAGATGTAATGTCTATTTCTTCGTATGTGTCGTATAACTTGATTTTTGTGGAGATATTCTTTGTGATGTCGCTGATACTCTCTTTTATAAAAGGCCGGTCTGTAGAAATCAATACTAATATTATGAATTTGAAAGTTACTCTGTCTGTTACGCTTTCACGCCTAAACGGCTAACCGGATCTTATTGGTCTCTTATTACTTTTTATCCCGGAAAAGCACGAGCGAAGCCGCGGGCAGTAGCTACTAATTCATAACATACCAAAAGTTCAAGACGTTGTACGAAATGAGCCTAATTTTCATTTTCACACATGGTAAATCGACCGACTGTCAGAGCTTCAACTTTGAAGCAGCCGAATTTAAAAGAGAGGGCTATGTACAAATAATATCTCTACATAGAGCACCTAAAACTAAACTCAAATAAACTTTCAGCTGGCAACTACAGCGCTCTGAAGTTCACGTTTAAACTGGGGCGAGAAGTGGGTTACTATCTTATGGATTACTTCATTCCATCTATGATGATAGTGGCTATGTCGTGGGTTACGTTCTGGCTGCAAGCGGACGCATCGGCGCCTAGAATAACCCTGGGTAAGTAACAATTAGTACGTAGAAAAACCAAAGTAACCGACATAGCTCTCAGAGTTAGTATGCTAAAGTGGTGATGGGCAGACCAAATAGCTCGCAGAACCGATAACCGTTGTGGAGTAAAGGTTCTCGAATGGCGACCGCGATGCAATGCGAAACGGAGTGTGGGAAGACCTCCCATTCGATGGACCGACGATAACGTAGCGGTCGCAGGGAGTAGTAGTAGTAGCGGGTCAGGACAGCCATTTGTGGCGTCGTTTGGGGGAGGTCTGTGTTCAGCAGTGGTCGTTACGGGCTGAAGATGAAGTAACAAATGTAACTATTAGTGTGTAAACGAAACCACAAGTTGAACTTTCTAGGTATTGGTGAGTAGCTAAAACAAAAATTTAACTTTCTGGTCATCCAATAGTTAGGCATCGCAAAGAAGTGGTTATTATATCCACACTGTAAATTGAACTAAACCAAACCCTTTTCAACTTACGACCGCAAAAAGAAAGGTGTTAAAAGTTAAGTTATACGTTTCTGTTTGTCTGTGGCATCGTAGTTGTTAGTGCTAGGCTCATTACGCCCTACGAATTGGTACAGCTCTGATACGGCATTACCAGTCGATTTTCCTCTCCGGTGTTAATATAGACTTTATTTTCTTTTATGATACGGGGTGGAATTTCTTTTATGCTTTCAAAGAATCTATAAGTTGGATAATTCCCTTTTCGTCGGTATAAAACAACACAAAATAATTACTTTGAGCACTAGTGCTACAGAGTGGTAGGGATTGGTTTGGAACAGGGCGACTCACGTCAGCGGTAGAGATTCTTTCAGCTAACGTTTTCCCGACATTGACAAAATATTCATAAAGATCTAGACTTGGAATAACGGCAAACTTACGAATCTGCTGTTTTTGTGATTTTGACATAGTACTACAACAAAAACAGATTCGTAATTTTGCCGTGGAGGTGACGATATACCTACGCTACTACAAAACACGCGTGCGTCGCCGCGGGCAGAAGCTAGTTAGTTATAAATAAATAAATAATGCTGGTCAATTCACACAGCATCATCTCATTCATTATGATTCATGGTATGATTGTTCAAAGTACCTACTCATAAAGTCGTCTAAAAACTTGTCGTAAATAAAAAAAGGTTATGTATTAATTTGTTGTTATTAGTTATAGGTACCTAACCTATGACTAATAACAACAAATTAAAACTAGTATTTACAATTTTATTGTAACAATAAAGCTAACTGCATACTGTTGCAAACAAACAAGTGTGACTTATTGTAAGCTTAGCTGAGCAGAGAGCTTACGAGTATTTAAAATTTAGTTTAAGTTCCACTTCTAGCTTTTGGTCCATCTCCATTTAATAATAATAATACATCATTTATTTCAGGCAACATTAGTCTAGTATAGGATGTAAAGTAGGTACTTAAAAACTACGGCCCATATAAAATATATACTTTAGTCTAACATACATATGATAAACCTATTTACTACCACGTAGTGTCGGTGACGTGTGGCACGCAATATGTGCCATTTGCCTGCATTTCACCTTCATAACGTCAGTGAACATTAATTGTCTATTTTCTAGTTTAATAGCAGATTATGTTAATCTCCTAGGTCGCTAATCATCTTATCTTGCAGGCACGAGCACGATGCTATCGTTCATAACTCTGGCGTCATCTCAGGCCAAGACGCTGCCTAAGGTGTCCTATATCAAGGCAAGCGAGATTTGGTTCCTCGCGTGCACTGGGTTTATCTTCTCCGCGCTCGTCGAGTTCGCATTCGTGAATACCATTTGGAGAAGGAAGTAAGTATAGGATTTTCAGTTACCAAACATGGAATTTAATGGAAAATATTGCTGAAGGTGTTCTGGCAATAAACAAACTAGCTATGCTCGGTTCTAGAATGCAAGATTTTTTTGAAAACGAAGTCTTTTATGTTTGAATACTTAACAAAGAAAACAACACGGTAACAGCAATGTTATCACTGAAAACAACTTACACAAGCGCAGCGAAAGGGATGCAAATTCGAGTTCAAAAACGGATATATGACATGATGACTGAAAGCAGTCAAAAATAAAAAAAATGCGATAATGCCAGTTTCGTAGCATATTTCCCACAATTTTTTCATTGGTTTTGTAGACCATTTGTTTACAAAAAAAACTGTGATTCTAGATTCGAGTATAGGCATGGTACATATTGTCAAGTTGGAAGTTTGTTTTAACAAGATAAGGAAGATAGATGATTTGTAAACGTTTGTGCGTACGATGACTGTATTAATAATAAATTAATGGCTGATAACCTGATAAATATACTTTATGATCTCTAAGATTTTATGAAATACAAGTACATACCTTCCTAATATTTCAAGACCCTTGGCATATTGTAGTTTGTTTGATGAATATAAGCTTCTTTACTCCGTTAGATTTAAGATATGTAGCGAAATTAAGTAGATATTTTATTATACAGGTACCTAATATTTCAATGCCCTTATTGTAGTTGTTTCATGAAGATAAGCTTTTTTAACTCCGTTAGATTGAAGATATGTAGCGAAATTAAGTAGATATTTTAAAATACAGGTACCTAATATTTCAAGGCCCTTATTGTAGTTTGTTTGATGAAGATAAGATTCTTTTACTCCGTTAGATTGCTATCCGTTAGATTTAATATTATGTAGCGAAATAAAGTACATATTTAAAAATACAGGTACGTAATATTTCAAGGCCCTTATTGTAGTTTGTTTGATGAAGATAAGATTCTTTTACTCCGTTAGATTGCTATCCGTTAGATTTAATATTATGTAGCGAAATAAAGTACATATTTAAAAATACAGGTACGTAATATTTCAAGGCCCTTATTGTAGTTTGTTTGATGAAGATAAGATTCTTTTACTCCGTTAGATTGCTATCCGTTAGATTTAATATTATGTAGCGAAATAAAGTACATATTTAAAAATACAGGTACCTAATATTTCAAGGCTCTTGGCATATTGTAGTTTGTTTGATGAAGATAAGCTTTTTTACTCCGTTAGATTGCTATCCGTTAGATTTAAGGTATGTAGCGAAATAAAGTAGATATTTAAACGCGCTGGTACAACCGTATTATACTTAGCAGGACCTCTCAATCTTTTCAGAAAAGCAGTAAGCCTCAAAAAGGTCAACAGCAAATACATCCTGAAGAGTACATTGACCCCGCGACTGGCTCGCAAGGAGTTTCAGAAGGAACTGCAGGAGACCTCTCCCCAACTCACCAAGTCTCGATCCTGCTCATCTCTGCAGCAAGAGACCAGCTCGGATCCAGCTGGACCTGGCTACAACAACTATCTTACTGTACATGTGAGTGTTTTATTACTAAGTAGGTACATTTTTACAAGCTGGCGCGATATTCTTTTGTTTTTTCATACAAATACGCACGCTGACGCGACGTCACGAATCCAGGCCTTCGGTTACAAAAACAAAAGGGGATCGCGCCAGCTATTATTATAAAATTATCTATGTCTTCCATTCCAATCCAGCCACTTGATTTTCTCTTTAAATCTTTGGTTATCTGGAAGAAATCGCTTTAAGCGATACCGCCAATTCCATTACTTTCTATAGGGTTTAGCTTTGTTAAGAACATATTTTTTTATAAGGTTTTGTAATAAATAATGATATATCAATCTATCAAACTCTAGACCGCGACTCGGCAAACGTTGTGTAGGATGTGGGGTGCAGATCTGTGAAAGGATGCAATCAGATGCTGTAGGCGGCAAGCTAAAGACCTTTTGGGATATTCATTAAAAGGATTGGCTGATGATGATGATGACGATGACGTATTTAAGTTGTGGTGTACTTTACGTAGAGATATCGGGTTTTTCTAAATTACAGATTTTACAAATTCTGAATTGGGTATACGGATATAGAGTGTACAACTGAGGCATCGCTAAATCGTACAAATTAATGGCAAAATTTACAGGTAAATAGGTTCTAGATAAGATATAGGTACCTACCTACTTCAGGTTTAGTTTTTTTACCATGTTGCAAGATAAAGCTAACATTGTTCCTCGCCCAATATTGTCCGATCACATGACTGAGTAATAATTTACTTGGTAAACTGAAAGCGATGTGGGTCAAAGATAAATTAGGTACCGAGATATCCTTAAGCCAAACCAAATAAAATTAATCTCCAACGGTGTAATATTAATTCAGTTATAAGCACCGACGTATGTAAAATGTTTCCTACCTATATTCTACATATTTTTAGCATAAAGAACTTCAGACAAATCTCCGTAGGTAGCTCTTAGAAAAATGATTTTAAGACATTAAATAATTTTATAATCAATAAATTACCTAGTTATTTAAGTTAAAAATATAATACGTCCATAATTAATGGATAAACTGTTGTTGCATCTAGCTTTTAAGATCTTTTTTGTACACAGTTTCTACAATAAAATATCATTTAATTTCATTTAGGACTTAGATGTGTAACAAAAGTAAGTTTTTTAATCACCCATAATGCTTCAACTGAAGTTCCAATCTAATCGAGAATGAATCAACTGTAATTCCAATCTAACCGCTCAAGATATTTTAAAAACCGTGTTTTAAAATAAAGTTATCTACACATAACGCACAATTCTACATTGATAATAATTACACTGGTTTTATTAATACATAAATTCATAACCTAGGTATTATCATATAATGTACATACGTGTAGTTTATTCTATATTAATGATCACGTGTGCATGCATCATTCTTGACTGTCTGTCAATGTTTTATTACTCAGTCTGCTAGAATGTTATCAAAATCCTTTTATAATATTATGTTACATTGTTTTCTCACTACTGAGGATTTGCTTGTTTGATTATGAATGTCATACAAACATAAATAATAAATTAAGTATATACGAATGCGACAGGGATTTGTATCTTACGCAGTGTTATTAAGTTGAGTCATTTTGTTACGTATTTAATTTGTTTTGAAGTTTATTTTGAAAGATTATGCAGTACCATCTATCTAGTTTCTTTTTAAAATCTTTAGGCAAAGTGAGCCGAAGGCCGTAGGTAGGCGCCGAACTGCGATCCTCAACCCGCACGCCCAGCGTGGGGATTACGGCTTTACACCCTAATGATGAGAGCCAAAAAGACGCTTTTCAGAGGAGTCATATGTCCGCTGTGGACTGGTAAAGGCTATTGTTGTGTGTGCGTGACCTGTAGGCAAATCAATGTCTAAATCGCCGGACGGAAATCTCTCAAAAGCATGTTTAACTATATACGAGAAAATTAAGAGTTCAATATTTGACGCTGACGAACTCCATACAAGCCAACGACGGAGTCTAGTCCGCGCTAATCCTTAACAATTACTGATGTAAGAAATCAAATAAAATCCCAAAAAAAATTCGACTTCGACGGGACTTGAACCCGCGTGTTTCCCTCAGTACGGGAACGTGCTAACCAACTACACAACGAGGGTGATTAGATTACTGATGTAATTCACCCAAACTATATTCTTCATGTCCTTCCGCTTTAGTAGGTGTAGGTCGCTACAACACGTCTTTTGCTTCCACACTCCACTACTATCAGTCGTCATCTCTAAAGCATAATCCTAAGTAGAAAATAGGGCACATCACAGTACGTTACAATAAAGATATGCCTCAAATCTGTCAAATCAGATGCGAGCAATTCCATTGTAAATCTATTGATAATTGAATAGCTTACTAATTTGTAATCAATAGGTACCCTATTGGATAAGTTAGATACGTCCTGTAAAGATAGAGTTCCATGTTCGCTAAAAAAATTGGTACAAATACAAACGAAGTCTTTTCGTGTGAGACGCAAGTCTGTCGCCGAGGACGTAATCGTTCGGGGCCAAATTCTGATAACCAATCGCTTTACTATAACAAAGGTATCGTCGAAGAATCGTCTTTAGATGAAATTAACTCTAGATAGTGCGTGCTTGATTCATAGAATGGTTTCAACCTTGATACTTTGACACGTGTCCCATCTGCAGTTTCTTTCATCTAAGGTAATGTGTCATTTTGATATGACGCCATTGTCATAGTGAAGCGATTTAGTGGAATAAGGGCCCAGGAAGAAAACAACAATAAGCATAATAATTTGTAATTCCAGAGTTTCCCATCTGCAATGAACCTGCCAACAATAACAACCCAGAGCTACGACGACCTCTCGAAGAACCACGGCAGAGACAGCGCCGATTCGGACGAGCCTCCGAAACACCACAATTGGACCACCATGACGCCGCAGGAGATAGCCACGTGGATAGACAAGCGCTCCCGGCTTCTGTTCCCGCTTATGTTTGTGTTTTTCAATATTATTTACTGGACTTTCGTTTATTGCTTGTAAGTGCCTAATTACCTAATTTCGGTCTTCGTCTTACGACTTCTTTCTTTGGAGCCAGATGTTTTGTGAAATGTCCAGATTAAGTAGAAAAAGAAACATCGACAGGCAACTAAATAAAATTAAACATACAAGATTGGTTGCAATCACAATGTTACACACCATCGTAAAATCTCTAAAGTGCTGCTTGAATTTGGACTTAGTCCTACATGTGAATTTGTGCTGCGTTTCTTTTCTATAGCACTGTTATGTTTAGAGAAAAATGCTTTTATCTTTTCCTATCATTCTGTTTGGTTTTTCCATAAAAAACTGTACTTATGTATTTCTTAACCACAGTCGTAAATGTACTTAAAAACTACTTAAATAGTCTAGTCTGCTTAGATAAAAATAATTCAGGGGCTCTATTAGCAAGCTATTTCGCTAAGAACTTGTTTTTCCACTTTTTATAGAGTTCATAGTTTGGGTCCAGCATGTTTAGGTTAGGTAGGTACTTTTACGAATACAGTTTAAGTTTTACGCTTATGAGTTATAATAAATTTATGTACACAACAAGATCTTGTCGAAAATCCTAAGCATTCCTAATGAGATTATTTTATTAAATTAAATTATTTATTTAAATTTCGTGAATACGTATTATTCAAATTGAGTCTTAACATTTCGGATATTTGTTTGAAGCGCTAATAAAGGGTAAATAAAAAGGAGAGTACAATTAAGCTAGCCTAACATGGAAAAGACAACCCTATTATTTGCTAGGGAGGTTGTACTTATATTGGAAAATAGGTTTTAAATGGAAAATTAAGAATTTTGTAATATAATCGAAAGTCATAAGAGCTCCAGATAGTCATAATTTTAACCGACCAGCAGCCTACCGAACGATCAGTTACAAGTTTGGTCGGGAAACATAACTTTTATTCATAACTGTTACTTTAAAGGTAGGTACATAACCATTATTGTGATTGTCTTGTGATCTTCATTAAGTGCCTTTGTATCTTAGTCTAGTTAGGTTTAACTATTTCGTACGAGATTATATTTTAAGCAAATTATTAGGATTATTTTCGCCGTTACCTAAGCGATAGGAATTTAAAGTTAAACCCTTTTTAGACATATATATTTTTTTCTGTTTTATTACGTTTTTATTATAAGGTTTTATTATGATTTAACTATGCCTGTTTGAATGATAATCGCTTTTAGTTATAGGAGCTGTTTGTAATCTCAATAATATAAAACCTTAATATAAGATTATTATTTTATTTATAACACTGAAAGGCAATACAATGGAATAAAGCATCAAAACTGACTAGAAGAAAACTTTATATGGAGAAATCCAAGTTTCTATGCAAACAGGACATTCACAACAAACTATGAATCGAAGAAGGCCCCGACTTTGAGACATTCTCCCGCGAGACTAGAGTTAATTATCTCGAATCTATACTTAAATTATAGTTCAGATTTGAAACATTTTTTTCACGATCTTTTATCGCCTGCGAAAATAGAAACATTTTAACGTCTCCAAAGTCAGGGTTTAATTTCGTACTTTAGTTGCATTGTCACACAATACTATACTAACTTATTTCAATCGCAAACGGGCTGGAGACTTTTATATTATAGGTAAGGAAGGGTTTTACATTAAAATGTGAAACCTCGCCGACAATATGCCCCATACAAACACGATCAACGCGTTATCTTGAAGTAAATCCTGTGTACCTACATAACATACTAGTTCAAGCGGCCGGCTCGTCCCGATTCCTCAGCGGAGCCATCACGAGACTGTCGTCGCTTGAATACCGCTTCAAGGTCGCTGAGCTGGCTTGACTGAAACAAATATAATATCTTTGCTACGGAATACAGGAAAAATGACCAAAATGAAAAATGATATAGTAAAGTAAAGTAAAGTAAAGTAAAAATGTGTTTATTTTGTTGCACAATTCAGACAGTAAAAAAGGAAACAATCAATTACGATAACAACAAAAATGGCCAACACTCAGCGAATGCTATGGAAGGGAGAACCTGCCGTAGCGCTGGTCTTCCGTGCAAGCCAGAACGAAGCGCGTGTGTCGCCGCGCGATGTTTAACATATTGTACAAAAATCAGAAAAACATAATAATAGTAACAGTAGTTAAATGACATAATAATAAAAATATAATAAAAATAAACCTGCTTTCCGCTGGAATAAAATAAAGTCTAAAACATGATGTCTTACGAGACTATAGTTCACTTTTTGAGTTTTAGAAATTATTTATTGTACTGAGGCCCAGAATATAAGTCAATGTCATAAATAAATAGGACTAGGGCATGCAGAACCGTACCCGGTTTCAGATTTCTGATACCCGGTTCCGGGAGGCTGTCAGACAGAACCGGGGGAACCGGTTCCCCCGGTTCCGGGTAATACGATTAAACGATTTTTTTACGATAGAATAAATCATAGATCATTTGAAAGAATAAGTAATTTTTTGAGAGCAGGTGGATCACCGGGGCTTAAAGTTTTTCAGAGGCGGTTCAACTCCATTATTCTCGAGGGGCAAAAGCCAGAGGCGAGCCGCACGCAGTGAATGAGTTTACTCGTGCACCCATAGGACACATTAACGCATATACTGCCCAACATCTGAAGATTCGCTTTATTGCCCAGAATAGGCCCATATGTATCTACACAGGTTTTCCCCAGTCCGACATTTTCCAACGCCCAACTCAGAAACCTACACGGGAAAGGTACCTGCAAATCTTTCTCTACTTTAGAAATGAGCATATAACAGACTGCAGCGAGTGTAGAACGCCCTCCAGCCAAGATGGATGATGACCTGCGAGTGACTGAAAGCAGATACTAGATGCGACCAGCCGCAGTGGATAACGATTTAATGTCATTTTAGTATATTCTACACCAGCAACAATCGCTGTTTGGCCAACAGCTGAAGACTGGGCGCTATGGTATTCATTAAGGGAGGCCTATTGTATTTATTTCAGATAATAAAATCCATAGCTTAACATTCGAATGAAAATAAACAATAAATTTAATTAAAATCAAAATTAAAATAAAAATGCGATTAAAATTAAAATTAAACCTAAATTACACTAGCTAAAATTAAAATTTTACAATAGAAGATTTTTTAGATTTAAAACTTTACTATGACTAGCAGTGGACTAGTATAGGCTAATGAGGATGTGCCTCGAGTGACTCGAAGACCAGAGTGAATATGAATCTTCTAGCTATACCTTCGCAATACAACGTCTCGTCACTTTCCATCAGGTCGATTGCGGTCAAACAAAGGTCTATTGACAATAAAAAAAGCCTGCCTGTATGTAGCACGGACTGGGCCTGTTGGGGTTCTAAAATTCAAAATAGCAATAATAGCAGTAAGTAAGTACCTATATCTTGTCCTGGGGCGCGGCGTGGGCGCGAGGCGGGGCAAGCGCGTGTCGAGCCCGAGCGTGCCGCCCGAGCCGGAACTAGACCCTCGTCCAGAGCCACTCGATCCACTCTCTGACCACGTCAGCTCGGAGAAACTGCAATACAAATAAGTCTTGAAAAAAAAAACTTTAAGAACCACTATTCGAAATCGTTAAAATTGTAGTAAAACATTTCAGTAGCAATACCTGATCAATCTGTGAGCAATACAAACGGTAGTGTGGACATGATTGGTCTATGTCTTTACCTAACTCGAGGAGGAGTTAGGTAAAGACATAGGCCTGTATTACGAAAGCCAAAGAATGGCCGAGCTAGTCATCGATCTATGCCTTAGTAACGCTTTTCTAAGGCATAAACGTCACACAAGCATAGATCGATGACTGAGCAAGCTTTCATAATACGGGCCATAGACCTCAGACGACGATCAGCAGTCATACGTACGTCAAATGCTGAACATACCTCCTCCAAATAAGCGGATTTTGCTATAATCGCAACGCTTGGCGAACGGATTCCTTTTGTGTATTTTAACGCCTGCGATCACCCATCGCAGTGGGGGTGTTAAGATACACAGAAGAAAGCTGCTAGCCTTACCCTGGTAGGCTCTTTTTGTTGACTCTTAAGACATCCACAGGCTGAGTTGGAGGCGTCGATTCTCACGCCGCGACCGCCACTTCCACGGTCTACTAGATACAGGGAGATCGGTGAAAAAAATTGTGCAAAAGTTTTGTTTTTTTTATAATTTTTTGTCGTTGTTCGGATGAGCTGGAGAAATATATTGTTTAACGCGTAAGAGTGCAGATTTTACCAGCCCTACCAATTTATTTTTAAATTTAAAATTTCCTTAGAACATCAGCACAGCGTTTTTTACAAGGTATAAGCTAGTGTATATACATATATATATATTTTAATTCTAGCTCTACAAACTAAGTTAATTACGTCATTTAGCAAGCATTTTACTTGAACAAAAAAACTTATAGCAATAATATTATTATGAATAAAAAAGGCGAATTCTTAACAACCGACCACCTCCAAGCCAAAACTGCCAATCGTGGTGATTGTGGCAAAACTGCCCTTATTTAGGGGACATGTTTAGCAATGGACGTATGTGTTTTGATGAGGGCACCTGGTAGAGATAGGCGGCAGGCGGTAAGGCGGCGTGTAGACATCGTTGCTCTCTGTGTAAGTAGACGCGTGGATCTCCTGCTGGTACAGCTCGTACAGCTGCGCCAACTCCGGCGCAACACCTATGCCCATCTCTGTGAATTACAATTGACTGTTTTTAGATCTCGATCAAAAAGCTTATACGTGGCATCGTAGCCGCCATAGGAGTAATTCGATTATGATTTTGTAATATTTAGGGTTCCGTACCTCAAAAGGAAAAAAGGAACCCATGTATGATCACTTAGTTGTCCGTCTGTCCGTCTGTCAACCCCCTTCCTCAGGAACGCGTGGAGGGTATCGAGTTGAAATTAACATCAAATACTCAAATCTGTAACATCTTGGTGCCGTGATATAAATTAAACTTCTAAGTCATTGCAATCAAAAGTTACAGCCGTTTGTCAGAAAATTTGTTGTAAAATTTTGAAATTTCCAAGGGAATCAAATGCACACAAAATCTATAAGGTACTTCCCGTAGACCTAGAATCATGAAATTAGGCAAGAAGCAAGGTCTTATGGCACAAGTAAAAGAAAAAATCTGAAAACCATAAATTTGTAGTTTATTCACTAAAAAAATTACTTTCGATTCTTGCCATGGACCAAAACCTTCCCGTTACTTCCCGTTTTCCTTTACTGGTCAAGCACAAGTAAAATATAAAATCCGATAACAGTATATATGTAGTTACTTCACAAAAGAAAAATACTTTTGATTCTCGCCATGGACCAAAACCTATATCAGCTCATGGGCTCTCGCGGCCCTTTCTCCATGCAGCGCTAATTTTACTTACATAAATAAATATTTAAAAAAAAATACCTTCAAGTGACCTCCGCTGCCTAGTAATAATCTCATCAGAGAGCCGTCTCTGCGCGTCCCTCCGTTGTAACGCTAGCTCTCTCCGCCTCAGCTCATGGGCTCTCGCCGCCCTTTCTCCTTGCAGCGCTAACTTATCGGCTTCTAACTCGTGGACGCGGCAGACCAAGGCTAGGACTTCGCGTTCCGGACCGCTGCTGATTCGGGCTGGCAGCTCCTGCATAAACATACAATAGGTTATTTGACATGTAATTTAAAAAATTATACAATCCCGTTTTTGCGATAAATGCGATTTGAAAAATATAGCCATAAACGTTTTAGAAATATTAAAGATATAGCCGGCTCAGCTCACTCACATTCAAACCTTACCCGCAAAATGCCCTAGGTTCCTCTGCGACGGGTCAGTCGAGTGGCCCCGCCGCCGCCTGCCTGCTGGCCTGCGTTCGTAGAGGATAGGGAGGAGAGCAGCCCTCCCAATGTTATTTTATTTTGTTTTTATTCGGAGAACAAGCAGTTTTACACACTTTATAAATAAACTTACATAATAACCCATAACCATTTGTGTCCTCGCATGTAGAAATTAAATACTGCTTGCTTGCGGAGGAGATATGGAAAAACAGTTCTGTCTTGTTAACAACTAGGTACAATGAGAACTAACAAATAAACAAAACTTTTAAAATTTCTATCAATAATAAACAATAAATTATACAAGACAGGAACTGATAGATAAGGAAAAAAAACTTAATATACAAAAAGAGATACAAATAAATATTCACTGGTAACAAAATTATTGTGTTAAGATGCTAACGCATCAAACCAGAGCGCTTTGTCAGGAGCTTGTTAACACTTTGTGATTTTCAGTCAAGTCGTCATACCAACACTCCTCTGCGACCCCACCACGATTGCCATCAAACAGTGATATATTCCAACCTGCTCCAACTGCGCGCCGCGAAGTCTGACTTGCTCGAGTTGTCTCTCGACGGCGTCTCTCTCTATCCGCGCGGTCTCCTGCTCTCTCTCGACCGCTGCAAGCTCCGCCCACGCTTGTTCTACTGCTACTTCCGCTTCCGCTCTTTCTACGCTTCCGCTCGACATGCCCGTACCACCTCTGTAAAAAAATTACATTGTAAGGTTTTTGTTATTATTATAGGTCCCACACTCGAGGTAATTTCTAGGAAACCAAATAATATCCCTAAAATATTTGAATACGACGGGACTTGAACCCGCAACCTTCCTTTAGTACGGGAATGCGCTAACCAATTGCGCCACGAGGTCAAGTGACGTAGGCGTCGAAAAACTTTGGCACTTTCTTCGGACTCTAGCGCCGTTAGCTCCACAAGGAAACATTGAAGTGTATCCAATCCTGTTCAAAGACTAAAGTTACATTAAGTTCATTTGTCGAGAGAAACTACTAAAATTTGTAATAGCTGTACCCATAGCAAAAAGTATAAATGATTGTATCAGTAGGGGTAATTTTACAGATTTGCTGAAGATAGCCAAATTATTCCACTATATAAAAATGGCACGCGTTTAGATACACTAATAATTATAGGCCTATATCACTGCTCCCAACATTTATAAGGTATTTTAAATTTCTTTACCAAATGACCTTTACTCTTATATCGAATTAAATAAAATTATCAACACAAGGCAGTTTGGATTCCAAAGACGCAAAAGCACTAGCGATGCAATAACGTCACTATTGAATAAGGTCATGTGTGGGACTTGGATGGACCAAAAACACGTAGGGTCTGTTTTGTGACCTTACCAAAACCTTTGATTGCGTCAGTCACAACATTCTGCTCGCAAAACTTAAGCACTATGTCATTATGTGACAATGTGCTTTGCATTATGACATCTTATCTACAGAACATAAAACAAATGACAGAGTGCAATGGTCATAATGCAGAATCCTGTGATATTACAATGAGAGTACCCCAGGCAATCAATTCTAGCCATTTACTGTTTATTTTATATGTTAATGATATTGTGACAAGTGTAGAAAATGAATCAGACATAGTTATTTTTGCAGACGACACTACGATAATAGTAAGCGATAAAAATAAATTAAATATTTGTATGACATTAGACAAGTTAATAAATAATATAAATGAATGGTTTAAAGTAAACAACCTACTTATGAACTTAGAAAAAACTAATATAGTAAGATTTTTTCTAGATAATGGCCAAAGTACCCCGCACAGGAGTCGATTGTTAAAAACTCAATGAATGTACTGAATGATGTTGAATTTTTAGGTATTAAGATAGATAGTAAGTTGATATGGGTTAGTCATATTGACTCCCTTGTATGAAAACTTAAGTCAGCCGCTTATGCAATCAAAACTATACGACAGATAAGTGGAGTACAGGCTGTGAAGGCTGTTTATCACGCATACTTCCACTCTGTCAGGAAATATGGCATACTGGCCTGGGGAAATGCGTCCCAGTCCAACAGAGTTTTCGTTTTGCAGAAGCGAGCGATAAGGTTAATTCTGCAACTACACAAACTAGAGTCTTGTAGGGACAAATTTAGACAATTAAATATCATACATTCACCGGAGAATATGTATTTACAAAACTGTATTTATGCTAAAATGCATGTAGAAGAGTTAGACCTAAAAAGTGATATACATAATTATAATAACACGCAAAAAAGAAAATGTTGTCATTCCAACATAGACTAGCAAAGTTAAACAAGAGCTTTCTTTACCTTTGCATAAAGTTTTTTAATAAATTACCTTTACATGTAAGAAAACTTAATTTTAAGATATTTTGCGAAACAATTAGAAGCTTTTTAATAAGTAAATCTTTCTATAATATTGACGAAGCTATTGCTAATGAACTTTGTATGTAATCATACCAATGTTTGTGACTTTTCAGAGTGTACGTGATTGTATCAAAAAGGAATAAATATTTGAACTAACTGAACTGATTTTGAAATGTAATTAATCTAAGTATTTGACTTGACTAGGTGCTCCTTGTGAGCCCATGGTATTATTAAATAAATTGAAATTGAAATTGATAGGTGTCGCGTTGCTGTTCTAAGGTAAGCCTTCACACTAGGGGTAATTTAAATGAGAAAAACTTAAAACGATATTAAGAGAAGGAAAAGAATCAAAATTATGTTGATTTTATTAATAAATCTCTTATGACTCCGAAACGACAATAGATTAAGTAGGCTAACAATGGTCGTCACTTGTAAAACACAGAAAATAAAAAAATAAAAAGTTTTATAGCGCTGCAGGGTTTAACGTCACGAAACGCCTTAACTTCATAACAACTTTATGACCGTTTTTATACGACGATATCTCTGCGGCGATAACTTCTATTAACTGACGAGATCCGACCGTGAAGGGAGTCCCATAACACTAGTTTGACCACCAGTCTTACAAATCGTTAAATTTTGGCCCATTTTCTTGCAGGATAGATACGTACAGACAACTCACCTATAACTCTGTTGCGTGCTCAATCTCGCCCCAGGCACATTGATCGGCTTATAAAGCCTGTTGAATCTCGCTTCCCAGTGTGAAATCGCCGCATGCTGCCTTTCCGCGTCCAAAGCTAGCCCCAACAAATGGCTGTCGAGTTCCATCAACCGTCGGCGTAGTCTCATTTGTTGCTTGAAGGTAGATACGATGGATTCTCGAAGTGATTTCAAATGGGCTTCGCTTTCTGCTTTCTCTTCTTTTGTTTTTTCCTCTTCTAGTTGGTGGATGTCCTCTCTGGATCTGCAAAGTATATAGATAGATAGATAGAATATACTTTATTGCACACTTAAATCTAAAAAGAACTATTTACAACAAGACAAATTAAAAACTAAGCGACAATTGGCGGTCTTATCGCTCAAAGCGATCTCTACCCATGGATGGATAGAATCATTGGACAGTACAAGGGGATCTGTGTGCTTTATGTACGTTTAATAATATTAAAAATAAAATATTGATAATACATAGACATACTACATACATAATCATTATATTTATATACATTACACATTTACATATACAACTTATATACATAGGGACTCAGGTATGCGTTCAGTGCCAACAGGACAAATAGTGCTCTTTTACCAAGGTTTTAAAGATAGGTAGGTAGGGCGACTTTGTACGCCTTACCGAAACTGGTAATCCGTTCCATAGTTGAACAGCCCGGGCAGTAAAATAATGGGATAGTTTATTGGAATTGTTTGTTTGATAAATACATTAAACATCGCAAAAAAACACCTGACACCGTTATGCGTGTTTGATCACGAAAAGTACGAGTTTGTATAGGAGAATTCGAAGTATATTTGTGTGTTAACAAATTATTTATATTAGACAAACCTTGAAGCGTCTTTCATTTTGACTTTGAGCCGTGCTATTTCTTCTCTCAAATCGTTGATGACACTTCGATATTGATGTAGATGTTTCGGTGTTTGCACTATCTCTCGTTCAACCTGAAACATTTATAAATAACTGTATTTAAGATGGATGATCAGACAGAAAACTGCCTTTTCTACGAGCATGACGCCTGCAATCAGTCCTGCGACCCAGATTTAGGTGGAAGGATAGAAGTTGGAGGTCCCTTCGCCCACTTCAAGTGTTCGCACCGGACTGCATAGAGGCGGCGCAGGATAGAAGCCAGTGGCGATCATTTGTGTAGGAGGCCCCATTTTAAGGATCTCACTTCAAGCAGCGTGGAGCTAGTGGTCTCCCTAGCACCTCGCTAATCGAGTCAACTAACAAACATACCCTGTTGGTGATAGAGGATGCTTTCTGCGCGTAATGCAACGTGGAGCGCGTGGTCTCCCGCTGCGCGCCGCCCGGGGCCACGTGCGCCACCATCGCCGCACGACATCGCCCGCCCAAGACTTCGCGAAGGAGGCGTGTCAGCTTGGAGTCGCGGTAGTTCACGTATCTGATATAAATAACAGCGGGTTTGGTACAAAATGTCTTTTTTACTTTATTTGGGTTAACCATTTTGCTTTGTGCTTATGATTTGATAGGGCCTCAAAATGATACCGATGGAGAACCGGACCACCACGTTGTACCATGTTGACAGATAGTGTCATAATGCCATTTTGCTAGAGGAGGAAGCAGTAAACAATTCATGCGATGTTTTTTAATCTTTTTGTCCGCTACTTTGTTCGCTTCAATGTACCACATTGTATTGTACCACGTTGGGCGCCAACTTATTATAGAATCTCACCTAGCTCCACCAGAGACGGTCATAATGCCGTCCTGGCGAAGGCAGCGAGCGATTGATATGAGCCCCTTCTAATCTTCTTGCCCTTAACCGAGCACTGCTGCACTGTTCGATCCACTACTTTGTACCACGTTGGGCGCCAACAAATCAGAGAATCTCACCTAGTTCCAGAGCTTGCAGAGAGCGCCATAATGCATAGTTTTTTTTTTCCTTCCTAAAATAAGCTCCTACTAACGTTTTCGCCTAGAACCCAGCATGCTCCAATCTGCTGTGTAAAGCTTCGTTGTACTACGTTGGGCACCAATTTATTAAAGAATCTCACCTAGCTCCACCAGAGAGTGCCATAATGCAGTTTCCTAGAGCCAGCAGCGAGCGATTGATGTGAGCTCCCTCCAATCTTCTGGCCCGTAAGCCCGCACGCTCGGATCCTGCCAGGTCGATGAGAAACAGACGGCCTCTTTGTGTGCCACCTTCTACTTGCCGGTTTACTGTCACACTGGAAAGTACGAAAAAAAGGTTAAAACCAACAGACATGACAATAATTCGTTGTGGATGAAGGTGATTTTTCGCAGAGTTAACAAAGAAATGTTGTACTGCATCCTACTAACATTATAAAGGCGTAAGTTTGTGCCTTTGTGAAGATGTTTGTGCGAACACAACGCCATAACTACATTATGGATCGAGCTGAAATTTTGCACACAAAGTAGTTCAAGTATTTATTTTGCAATCCTAATACAATGTGAGAGGTTTTAAAGTCTCACTTAAGGGCCATTAAATGCTATTAGGAGCCCTGTCAGGACGCCATGCATCGTGTAGCTATGATAATATATCATAAATAAGTAGGTATCACAAGTACTGACCTGGAATAACTTATAGACTACTTTTTATTCCGGAAAAATGTGCGCAAAACTGCGGGCAGAAGCAAGTAAGGTCATTAATTATGGCAAGTGTGTAAATGTAGAGCTTGGATGCAAATAAGCTACAATAACACTCAAGGGGTTCACTGAACTTTTAACTAAAGTTCAATGTTGTTTAACAATGTCCACAAAGTTCAGCTATTTACTGCCATGACGTGGAAGTTTGCTTCACTTCAAACACGCATTTAGTATTCATACCCGTATTGGCCCGATTAAGTTATCTGTGAGTGTCGGTTAAGATTTATGAGGTTTCTGAGATTTAAACCTAGTTTTAACGGATTTGTTTGGATTTGGGGGGAAGATCATTTTCATTATCACACACAGATCGGCTGAAAAGCAGATGTTTGTGCATTTTAATATCAGACCTTTTTAAACATTTTTGGTTACTGTGACGTCACAACGTACATATTTCTATCGCAAATCAAATCGTTCCCATACAAGCCATACCTTGCAGCTCAGCGGAAAAAAAATACTACGCGCAAGTTGCAGGGTTTTTTTTACCTGAGCAAAGCATGCCCCCTCGAAGAGTGCTGGTTAGCGTGAGTCGGCTCAGCCGTCCTAGCCCGATCTCCCCTAGTTAACAGCTCCGATACGTGTGCTGCACTAGTCGCCTTCACTTCGCTGAGGCCTGCGACGGTAGGCGCCCCGCTGCCGCCTTCATCTCGGAGTTCCAGGAAACCCGCTGCGGGGTTGAGAAGATCCCGAATATTCTCGTTGTAGATTTCTATGTAGGACATTTTCACCTGTAAGGATATTCATTAGAGGTTTTGAGCACAGAAATGTTAATTACTATGGTTTTGAGACAAATAAATAGTGATGGATCATCGCTGGATGGACATTTCACAAGCTTACTTTCTGTTTACCAGATGACTGGTAAACTACTCAAGTGAGTAGGTTAGGTGCAAGTTCCTATACTTTTTGTAGATACTTTGAAAATATTGGTTGAATACCTACTCAAGACTTACGAGCAAAATAAACAAGTTTTCTTGCTTCCTGATTCAATTAATCAATCACCCTTTGTTCTGTAATGCGAATTTCAAGGTGAGAAAAGGCTTCTTTATGTGAAAACATCGTGTCAAAAGCACAAATTAATGATCCCCGTTTGCGAACACCACACAGTGAGTGAGGCGTCATTACCGCAGTAAACAAACAAGCCTGTGTACCTAACCTATTGATTCTGACATTGAGCGTTTTTCCACTAGCCGGCACGGCAGCCGGGCAATTAGAAATGTATGAAGTCGCGCCGTTACCGGCGCCGGTCAAGGCACATTGAAAGAGAATCGCAGGGATTTTATAAAGATTTTGATAGCATATTGAACCGACCACCAAGCTCACATATCTTTAGAGCTAAAAAAAGTCGCGCTCATTAGTGAGCATTCCGGCGAATGCGCGAGTTTTTATCTAGTATGAAATGTGTGTCTTACGTTATGATAGGGTTTAATATGCTCTCAAAATTTTTAGTCTCTTTCATGCGCTTGCAATGCGGCTAAGTAGCATATATAGTTAGTAATATATTTCATACATTTTGGCGTCCCTGGCTACCGGGGGCGCCGCGCCGCCGAGCCGGTGCCGTGCCGACTAGTGGAAAAAGCGCCCATTGTAGAGCAAACATCAGCTAGTTCTTTTCTGTCAAAGAGCAAATATCAATATAGGTTAAGCTAACTGTACTTAAACAGTGGGCATTCTAACGACGCGACTAGAGGATTGACAAATAGAATATTTTATTTAATAAGACGTCAGACACGTCTTGTTCTTTTCATTTGAAATAATATTTTTATACTACATTCGGTGTAGGTTAAGATTAGGACTTATACCGAATGAAACAATAGATACTACTTCAGCAAAAGCAAAAATCGAACCAGCCAGTACGATTTATAATCGGTTTGTCTAAGGAACCCTCAATCAGTCTGAATCTTAAAGCTCTGTGATCATTTTGCTTTTTATTTATTTGCATTTTGCATAAGAAAGTTATCTACTTATTGTTATTTTTAGGAGTATGATAGCTATTTCAAATACATCTTCACCGTTCAACCAACAACTGGTCCGTGGTTCTTTAATATTATAAGTAGGCACGTTAATTACAAATGCATCTATTTTCTCCTAACCCAATTTCTTACGCCCGCAGCGACAATAAACGAAAAATTTCTTAATTGCTTTCTAACCTAAGTCAAACGGCCTAAAAACGACTGCAGTGGTTTATTATTCCTATGTTCAGTGCAGTATTTTTATCTGATGGCAATAACCACCGACCAAACTATCAGTAAGGTGAAAAGACTTTTGTTAATTCTCTGTGGGGTGGTTCAATTTACTTGTTCAATCAATTACGATTTCAATACTTTTACGATCTTATCACGACATTTGATGTCGTTACTATTAATATTAGATTAGATACCTACATAAATATACATAAATCTGTAACGTAGACTTGACAAAAAAAAATATCGCGACGTTAGCGTGTGTGAGTGTGTATATAATATGCCTTGCGCAGGAGGATGCAGATTTGATTCCGATACGAAGCAATAAGACACAATTAATAATAATGCTGGACAATCCACATAATACTATCTAGCCCCAAGCTATTCAATGAAAATTCCCTCATTTTGTACAGAAAAGCTGGAGAAATAAATAGTATTATGTGTTAATTCGACGACCGATGTGGCGCGGCGGGCGAAGATCCGCCTGCGACGCAGGAGGTTGCGGGTTCGATTCCCGCCTTGGGACAAATGTTTGTACGATCTGCAGATATTTGTTCCGGGTGTTCTTGGTACTTTCTATGTATAATAAAAAATATCTATGTATGTAGTGTATTGTATTAAGTATTTCAGTCATCTGATACACTTAATATACTTAATATGATATACTTAATACATTACACTACATAGATAGATATTTTTTATTATACATAGAAAATACCAATAAATTGTTCCAGAACACCCAGAACAAATCTCCTGCATCGCAGGCGGACCTTCACCCGCCGCGCCACATCGGTCGTCGAATTAACTCATAATACTATTTGTTTCTCCAGCTCTTCTGTACAAAATGAGGGAATTTTCATTGAATATTTCTAGTGTCTAACCAAAAGGCTGGGTAAGGTCGTGTTGTGACGTCATGAAGCTACCTTTAATCAGTAGGTAATCTACGCCAATAAAGCACTCGCACTCCAGCTTATCTACAAACAAAGCACTTCGAGCAGAAACATGCAGGAGTGAAACTTATCAAAAAGATGGTTTAGTATCGCTTTAGAACGTGTTCTGTTCTAATGAAATTATAGTAATTTAAGATTAGTTGTATTTGTTTTATTCAATTAGTTTAAACCAGAACTGTACTTTGTGAACAATTGATTCGGGGTTTTTCCTAACCGAGTTTGTGTACGTAGGAACAGGTACCACCGTTTATAAAAAGGTTAAATGACTATTAGTTGCACTCATGACCTGTGCGTGATAATCTTTTTCTTGCAAGGGCGAAGTAGCTACTTAACCTTTAGGCAGACTCTAGATTAAAATTCAGGTGCCTTAGCCTAGAAAGCCGTGGGGTCGCGGCGTAATAATCGACCTCTCCAACTCAGCCATTGAATGTCGTAAGAGCCAAGGGAAACTGCCACATGGCAGCATCTTCCGTGTATTTTAAACACCTCTACTGCGAGCACCAATCTGCCCGCCAAGCGTGGTTATTATGGCAAAACCACCTAGTTTGGAGGAGGCATGTCCAGCAGTAGACGTGGACCTTGGTTTGTATAAAACTTTCATTATAATTGTTTTCATTCTGCATGCTATTGTCTTCTAATTGAATTTAAAAACTAAAGACTATTATGATTATAGTTAATTTAAATGCTGTACTAATCAATTTTTATTTTTCTTAATAAAGACGTAAATTTAGGTCTTGTACAATAACCAGCCGTAACCATTGTATGGGGAAGCACTCACTACCGAACCACAAGCTAATTTCAGAATAGGCTATTTATTATTGAAAGAAAGAAAGAAAAATATTTATTAGACACTACACACATAAATATGATAAATGATAAATGCATTCTTTGCTGTGTAACTAGTTGGTAATGTGTACTTTGGCCTTACGTCAATCTTTAATTGGTCTTATGTCAATCTTTATTAGGTATCTCTAGTCTATCATGGTCAGGCTTACATGCAAAAATAAAAATATGCTAACGTTTACAAATCTAAATAAATGACGTATTCAATGTAGGTAGAGTCAATCAATAGCACAATTAAAATATGAATTAGAATGTCATTAATGTATTGTAATGAGTGACAACGATAATATAACAATAATAATAAGTTGATGTCAAAAGTAAATACAATTACAATTTATCATATAGAAATTTATCAACCGTATTATATACTTTTCCTCCAATAATTTATTTAATTTATTTTTAAATGCAATTAAATTACCTTCGGAGCGTATTGACAAAGGGTTTTTGTTGTAGAGAACAACACAAACTTAGGTACAGAAATATAATACTAAGTACTTAGCACTAGGTTATTATGGTACAAAATTTATTGTATATTGTTATTGTTTTTGTAATGAATAAATAAAAAAATAAATAAAAAAAAAAAACAAGTAGTCAGACAAAACTACAGGTGAAAGTATGGAACTAAAAAGCAGCACAAAAAAGAGTCCAATGGCGGATCGCTACTAACCCAACATTAGTTAAGTAGTATACTAACACAAGCATTGGGTTGGTACTAATATTGGTAATGAAAGCCCTAAATAAGGCTCGTGTACTTTTTATGCAATAAACAATGTTTAATTTGAGTGTGTGCTCTGGTGAGATAACCCTATTAAACCTTACCGATAACAGATATCTATCAGCGAGTTTAAGAACAGTGTAAAAGTTCAAGTTAGCGTGCATAGGCTTAAAAGGTTAATAGTGTGTCACGTCTCACAACAGCCCTGAATATTTTAAACAAACTTCAATTGACTCGTGACGTCAGCAGCTTGTTCGAATCTAAAATCGTTCCCTTTGAAAAATGTAAAGCGTAAAATGTCAATAGGTATATGAGTACAAGCCTTTGTTTTCAAGGCGTGCTTTTTCCACTAAAAGAAATACCTACTTTGGACTTACATAGGCATAAAGATCATTTACGAGTAAGTACATACCTAACTTCTATCATCGGGATATTTAACATGATCTGCTGAATCAAAGTTCAAAATTTGACACCATTTATAACAGTTTTAGTTAACGTTAAAGAGAGTTAAAATAAGAGTTCGATCGATGAAATGCACGACAATTCCCATTTTATGTTCATTTAATCGTGTCGTTTATATCGTGAAACCCGACCCCAGACTTCACTACCCGAACTCTTCATAAACAAAGCCCTTTTATATTTCTATACAAAATCCATCGTTCTAGAGGCTTCCACAATGAACTGGGAAGCACACAGCAGTGCTAATGACGGGTGGATAGAGTGATAGGTTAATGATTGTCCCGTGTCCATCACGCGAGGTTGGTAGTGACCTTGCACGGTGGGTGGTACCACCTCTACCGAAACCACGAACGTTGTTGAAACTCGTGTAATTTTACTAGAGCTCGATAGCTTTTCATGTAGACAGTCCGGAAGGGATTACAGTGGCATTGTTAATTTTTATTTAGTGGTTAGATGACCTTCTTCTTTCTTACTTTCGAGCTTATTAAGCATAGTTACTTTTAAGGGGCGAACCTAACGGGTTTGGTTTCAAACTAGGCCTAGATGAGTCAGTAGGTACTCACGGGATCCCCGTGGTAAAAAACTCGAAGTACATAAAATTTAACATTTTTTCTTTGGTTCCTTGAATGTGAAAAGACGATAGAGAAATAAAATACAATTAAGAAAACAATTAAAGTGTACACAATTTGGTGGAGATCTCGAGAACCCAGCGGTCTATTGAAATGACTTATGTTTTGATTCGTAGGTTATTTGTGCTTTGTGTACTAATTATTTGGTTCCTAAACCAGTCTCTTCATATGTTGTGTAGTTTTCCTGTAAATAAGCAAAAACTTGATTTTTGCGCTTACGCCGTTCCAAAAACGTACACTCTGTCCCGCTCCTTTGAACGCGAAATCCTATGCCTATCCTGTTCACAAAATGGCGCGCATGGCGCCCTCTTAAAGAGATACTTATATGATGGATGATGAATTAATGATGTCCTCCTAGCCGTTTTCGGTCACGGTGGCCAGTCTCATCGAACACTAGCCAGATTCGCAGGACATATTAAAGTGCAAAAGTGCACAAACACAGGTGCACTCTCTAATCCCTCACTCTCAAAATGCGATGGGACGGCAGACCGACGCGACCAGGGAGAGGTCAGGCGCAGGACTAACGGCTTAATGTGCTTTAGAGAGACTAATAATTATGCGACAGGACCAACTAGTAGTAGGTATTTTAATGGGAAAGTAACTCTGTAATGATCTGTTACCTTTTTAAGCTTTAACGGCAGCAGAATGAAAGGCAAGTTAGACTCGACGTTAGATTCTCAGGTAATGATGACAAAACAAACTTACTTGCAGCTGAATTGAGAAGTTCCACCGTTTTTGAATTTGGCTAAAAGCCTATGTTTCGTGTGGTGTGCAAGTGTAAATGGATATGCATAAGAAAACAGTAAAAACGTTTCCGGACGGTCAAGGTCTTTATTCGCCGGCACGCTCCATTTACATTTTATTATGTAAGGTCAGCAGCATAATTCTTAATAGCTTTGCAACGGTTTTTATTGATAACTGTTTAAAATAAAACGTCAAGTGCGACCCCTCGCGCACCGAGGGTTCCGTATATAAGAGCTTGGTGTTGCCAAAATCATGATTGTAGGTCAACGGGAAGTAGGTACCTTATAGGTTTTGCTCCCTTGCGAGAAAGAAAAAATTTTTTTATAGTGAGTGAACTACAAATTTACGGTCCGAGTTTTTCCTTTATTTGTACTTGACCTTGCTTCTTGCCAAATATTATGAATTATTCTAAGTCAACGGGAAGTACCCTATAGGTTTTGATCGACGACGCGACGGCGAGAAACGGTGGGATAAGAGAGACTAGTGATTCGCAGACAGTGACACGCGATGCCTCCGAGAGTATGGTCTCTATATGGTATATCACCTTGAGCCAGATGAAACAAGCTTTGACCATACTATGCACATGAAAAAAATTAGAGAAATAGTTATTTTTATTTGTATCTCAGAAACGGACGCTTTAGCGCAATATGTTTAAAAGACTTTCTTTATTTGTATAAGTGTCCACTATCACTAACTTTCGCAGCTTACCAAAGTATTTTAAGAAAAATTTAGTGTTAAAGCTATAAATTATGTTACCTTTACGAATGGACCTAACCGCCCTTATTTATAAACGTGCAATGCTCATAGTATTATCGATTGACCTTAGTGTAAAAGTCAAGTAGGTTCTGTAACATAACTACACATACATTATGGTACCGACTACACTTACTACAATACCTTACACGAGTTATATGTTGACTATCAGATAAAACAAGTTCGATATATCTAAGGTCACTGTCCCTACCTTTACACACAAATGGTAAATATTTTTCATCCCATCGAAAATAATAAAAGAGGCAAAGGGTTCCTAGATAAGTGCAAACAAAGTGGGGCATTCCAGCGCACTTAGTAACAGTGACGAAATGACTTTTGAATTTGGTACACTAATAGTTTGAACGCAAGTCCTGGCCGGTAATAAAAAAGACGACCGCTGTGGCGCGGCGGGCGAAGGTCCGCCTGCGACGCAGGAGGTTTTGTTTTCGGTTCCCGCCTCGGGACAAATGTTTGTACGATCTGAAGATATTTGTTCCGAGTGTTCTGGATGTTTCTATGAATAATAAAAAATATCTATTTATGTAGTGTATTTGTATTAAGTATATATGTACATATCTAGTACCCATAAACACAAGCTCTGCTTAGCTTGGGGTTAGATGATGCTGTGTGGATTGTCCAGCATTATTAATTAGTAACTTGGTTATGTACCTAAATATTAGGTCCTTACATATGAAATTGGCGTTTTTCGTACTGGCCACTTTAATCACAAATTTCTCCTCTTTGGTAAGGAATTCCAAATTCAAATTTGTACAGCTATAGACTCATGTATTTGTGCTTCGATGATCGTCATTCATTTGTTTTTTTTCTTCTGTTTTTTTCTGTTTGCGTCACTCATTTTACAAAATGGAAAACTTAAAATATCGCATTATTTACGAGTACGAGTTCCGCCGTGGCACTAGTGCTGCGGAAACAACTCGAAGGGTGAATGATGTGTATGGCGGTCGTGTTGCAAAAGAAAACACAGTTCGTTTTTGGTTCCAACGTTTTCGTTCTGGAAATTTTGACCTGCAGAACAAGCCCCGTGGACGGCCTGAGACTCAAGTTGATAATGAAGAGTTGAAGGCTATTGTGGAAGCGGATCCATCGCAAACCACGTCCGAGTTAGCTGCAGGCTGCGATGTTAGTGATAAAACTGTTTTAATTCACTTGAAGCAAATTGGGAAGATTAAAAAGCTTGAAAGGTGGGTACCTCACGAATTGACTGAAGCAAACCGGCAAACGCGCGTCGACTGCTGCGTTACATTACTAAACCGGCACAATAATGAAGGTATTTTAAACCGAATCATTACCTGTGATGAAAAATGGGTTCTTTACGATAATCGGAAGCGCTCAGCGCAATGGTTGGATCCTGGCCAGCCAGCCAAATCCTGCCCCAAGCGAAAATTAACCCCAAAAAAGTTACTTGTAAGCGTTTGGTGGACTAGTGCCGGTATTGTTCATTACAGTTTTCTCAAATCTGGCCAGACTATTACGGCTGATGTCTATTGTCAGCAATTGCAAACCATGATGGAAAAGCTAGCGGCTAAACAACCTAGGCTGGTCAATCGCTCCACGCCACTGCTGCTTCACGACAACGCTAGACCACACACTGCGCAACAGACGGCTACTAAATTAGAAGAGCTTCAATTGGAAAGTCTAAGACATCCTCCGTACTCCCCGGACCTTGCTCCAACAGATTACCATTTTTTTCGAAATTTGGATAACTTCTTGCAAGGGAAAAAAATCAACTCCGATGGGGCAGTCCAAATCGCCTTCAAAGATTTTATTGATTCCCGTCCGACTGGTTTTTTTAGTAAAGGGATCAATGAACTACCTATAAGATGGCAAAAGTGCATAGAAAATAATGGTTCATACTTTGATTAATTAAATATATTATATTAAAAAATATTCGACTTTTTGTTCCTCCCATACAAAACGCCAATTTCATATGTAAGGACCTAATATAAATATTCGTCACTACTAAAAGCATCTCTTATTTATTTTTCTGGTATGATAAATTTTTCTCATAGTTTAGGGTGAAAAGAAGAGTGTGCCACACGGGACCAAAATTATTTAACCTCGAACGACGTACTTTGAATCCCTCGCTACGCTTAGGATTCTACTCTAGAATCCTTCGCTTCGCTCTGGATTCATAAAATCGCTCTCGCCTTAAATACATTATTTTGTTCCCTTTTGACACAATCTACTATAGTGTGGTAGGTAATATTGCAGTCGTTCAACTCATCACACTACACACTAATCATACTAATCACATCACACTTAAATTTTTTTATGTTTGGATGTTTCTTACCTCTTCAAGCCAAACTACAACGGATCAGGCTGAAACTTTTCATAGTTGTATTTAGTTATATACTAATAGCTGCTGCCCGCGACTTCGCACGCTCTTTTCCGAGATAGAAAGTAGCCTTGATCTGTCCCCAGGATACCATCTATCTCCATGCCAAATTTAATTAAGATCCGTTCAGCCGTTTATGCGTGCGAAAAGGTGACAGACAGAAAGACTTACTTTCGAATTTATAATATTACATAGTATGGATTTTTTATTTATCCCGGTAAAACGTGAGCGAAGCCTCGCGCAGAAACCAGTACCCAATAATGTAGCTGAGCCTTGGATTAAGGTTAATACTTGAATTGCAAAGCTTGATTATGGACTACCTACTTTAATTTAAGTTTCTTTCAAATTGTTTAGTTCAGTAGGTACGTAAAGCAAATTTGCAAAATACTTATTTGTTCCACATTCAGGTTAGAATGGCCTGTCTATATTGATTTTTCGTGATTGCTAAAACCTTGCAACTATCATGCGAATATAGTACGTTAAGAAGTATATAATGGGTAATATAGTAGTATTATTTACTTAACCTGTTTTTATTCATATAGTGGCCTTAGGTAATGCTACAAATACAAATCGTTTATTGGTGCCATGTATTTAAAACTAAAACAATGCAACGATACTGACGCTAAAAGTATAAAACTGTGTCGCGTTCAGTATCGCCCTCCTCTGGATGACCGGGAGGACCGGATGAAAATAATTTACAAAAAGTATTTAGCCTACGTTATCCTTAATTAATATTATAATTAGGTAGTTAATATACAAAATTGAAAACATAAGATTAATAAATAATATTCAACTTTGCTATGACAGTACCTAGTGGTGAAAATAAATATAAAAGTGAGTAGTTAAGTAGGTACTTTCGAGGACACCTGTCTCAAGAGAGCCAGGGCAACGATTGTGTTCTAGTCGGTGAGGGGCACAGACTTGGGAGAGTGGACAATATTCTTAAATTTAATATGATAAAATAACAGAAGAAAAGTGTGTGCACTTAAATGATAATTTAATTTATTTTCGCTTTATGTAGTCCTGCATCATCATAGGAAAGTGTTAAAAGCCAGGCAGATAATTTAAATTTACAATTTCGCAGAGATAATGGATATATAATTAAGTTTTTTTTAATATTTTTTTTAATAATTTTTTAATAAAGCATCGAGCTGATGTGGGGATACTGTCGACTGGCTGTAGCAGTCCTGTGTGAAACTATTTCACAGACTCTGTGGAAACGTCGCGTCGTTTAGCCCTGCTTGGTATAGGGTCGTACGGCACTTGGTCATGTTTACGTAAGAGTGTTTTGAGAACGAACAGTTGTCGGACAGTGTGGACTTGACAGAGTGAGTATAGGTCAATAGTAGGAAACTGTCTAGGTTTGCAGCTTAGAGCCTTTAGAACTGCTCTTTGAGCCCTTCCCAATAGTAGAAGGCGCGTCTAGGCAGTTCCACCCCAAGATGTTATGCAATACGATATTATTGACTGGCCAAGGGCGACATAAATCCTTATTAAAACATTGAAAGCCAGCTGAGTGTCGGAGGTTTTTAAAGACATATATTAATTTCCTCACCCTTTTTACTGTTTGTGTTATGTGATTGTCCCATGCATGATGAATAACCGTCAATCGTAATCCCTAAGTATTTAATTGAAGATACTTTGGTGACCAATTGACAGTCACATGAATCTGCAGTTTTTTTTTTATATTTATTTATATTAAACATTGTTAACCTACATATTCTACAGCTAACATAAACCATTAATCGGTTTGTCCGTAAGCCTCAGTCTCTATGGTAAATATAGTAATGAATACAACAACACGTACCTACACTTATCTTAAGCTAATAAATACGATATTCACACACCGCAGGTCAGAAACTGAATGTACCTAGATAAATAGTTGTGGATGGCATCTGGAAGCCAAGCAAGACGGTACAAAGATCGGTGGTCCGGTGTACGAGCGAAATTACATTATGCGAGTTGCGCATGTATGGGCGGGTAACCTAGTAATGGAGAACGGTTGGCCCGATGAATTAAGCGAAAAAGTTACAAATTTAGTTTTGTTCACATTTAAAGTAAGCAGGTTAGCGGACATCCAGATCATCACTATGCACGCAGGGTTGTTGCTGATGCGGTTTTTTGACACATCAGCGGAAGCTGATGCTGATGCTGATTTTTGATCTTGACATCAGCGGATGCTGATTTTGGCCAAGTGCGTGTCGGGCTCGCAAACTTAATGTTCCACACTTACTTAATGTAGGTTCTTCAAATAGAAACCGAGTCTCGAAAAATCTTGCATTTTTTGAGGGTTTAGTACATAAAGGATCGCACAGGGAACACCCTTTGTGTACTGAATAAAAAAAACGTAGTTTTTCAGGATCCTATTACTAAGCCTCCTCTCTCTGTCTGTCTCTCCGTCTATCTGAGGATCTCATGATTCATAAATAATACTGGCCGGGTGATAGTTGTTCATTTTAGGAATTTAGAAATGATTCGAATTCAGTAGGGTATACGCTCTTCAGGTGATTTATTAATGATGTATTGGTGCGCCCTTTACGGGAATAGTCTTTTTTACAAACATTGCACTTCGCTGTTTCTGCATTTATTCATTTAAAATATGTCCATATCTCACTTTTTAGAGGGGGTGCCATTTTTATCACTTTGCATTCGCACCATAACAATATACTACTAACAAAAGACACGCTATCTGCTTAAAATACGAACGAGCACTAAACCTGTTTTCACCCCCACGCAAAGTGCGAGTGCAACTAATAAACAGGTTTGTACTTGTTTACCTAGTTTGTACAAAAATGCGCTTTAAGCCCCGCCTCTTCGGGTCATGTCGCGAACATCAGCATTGAATATCAGCATCGATCAATGCGGATGCTGTTGCTGATGTTTAAATCAATGCTGATCATCAGCGGATGCTGATCATCAGCGGATGCGGATGCTGATATTCGCAACAACCCTGATGCGTAGCGAAGAAACTGCAGTCTGATAACTCTCTTCCCAAGTTTGTCCTCGGATCATTAAATGTAAGCTGTGTCATCAGCATAGGATAATATTGTGCAGTCGGTCCCAATACACTTCCTTGAGGGACACCACAACAGACCGCTTTATTGCCGCCAACATGTCCATCAATAATAAAACATTATGAGCGAAGGGTCAGGTAGTTAGTAAAAAGCTCTAGAACCGTTCCACTAATGCCTATGGCCTCCAGTTTCGACAGCGTTGCCACACGCGTGTCTGTGAAGCGGTTATACATAATATTTGAGCCTGATCAATGTCTCATTCGTCTGGTTCTTAGGGCTTGTGTTTTTAGTCATCGGTCAGAGCGAGGGATATGTCATAGTTAAGTTAGATTAGTTAAAAGATAAAAAATCTTCTAAAACTATGATACTTATTGACATTAAAGTCCAGTTATTTAAACAAAAAAATAGGGTCAACCTCGGAATTCCGAGATAACCAGCTGCAAACTAGTATACGTCTTAATTTTGGCGTTATAAAAGTTGTCTCAACGTCAAATAAAATATCGTATTTGATTCGTAAGTTATTAAAGGACCAAAATCAGATTTTCTAAATTATCTAGGTTTCTATAGCTCCAATAATGCTGACATCTATTAGAAAATTGTAAACCAAAAAACCTAGGTAATTACGCCTCTATCTTCCAAGCAGAAGTATTCGCAATTTTAGAATGTGCCGATATAAATCTGGAAAAGCGTTACTCCAACCAAACGATCTTTATCAACTCTGACAGCCAGGCGGCTCTCCTAGCACTGGACTCGAAGGTCATTACATCTAGGTTAGTCGAGGACTGTATGTCACGCCTAAACGCGCTCGGCTTGAATAACAGACTTGTCCTAAGATGGGTACCGGGACACGCAGTAATCAACGGCAATGAGTGTGCCGACGAACTTGCTCGTTCCGGGGCCAAGGGGACTCAGCTGGGCCCCGAGCCGTTCTGTGGCATACCTAAAAGCCTGGCTAACAGAACCCTCTTGGATTTCTGCTTCGAGGAAGCTTCCAAGCTTTGGAAGAATTCCTTGGGCATGAGTCACTCTAAGCCTTCGATAAACGGTACACCAACCGAATCCTAGCGCTAAGCAGAAGCAACCTTCGCATCATGACAAGAGCCCTAACTGGACACTGTCGCCTTAACAAGCACATGTTCAAACTGGGTCTAAGCGACACACAATCCTGCAGATTCTGCGAAGAGGCGGAGGAAACGCCTCTTCATCTGCTAGGAGAGTGCGGAGCACTGATGCAAAAACGTAGCATCCATCTGGGCAAGCACCTGCACAGCCCAGACGAGCTACGTGCCATCACTCCGAAGAAAATCCTGCAGTTCCTAGCAGCTGCAAGGGTTAGTGGCGAACTATGAACGTCGCAGCTTCAGGGCTGAACACTCGAGTGGCGATCACAATAGGCCTATCATGGCCGCAATGACACGAAAGCCACCTAAAGCAAATAAAAAAATATAAAAAAAAAACCTTAAAATTTGTGAATAATTTTGTTGCTAACATTTTTTCATACGCTCAAGCGTTTTGAGATACAGGGCGCTGCGCTATCGACATTATGGGCATGGAGTAAAAACATGTTTTGAAAACATCTACGTATACCTCGGAATCATTATAGAGCGTAAGTACCTATAGTATCTGTGCCCTGTGTTTTGAGAAGGTAACTTGGAAAGTTGCTTCAAACTTTCCAAGAAGTTTACCTTCTCAAAACCGATTTATCAAAAATAATTCGCTTTCGCTTCTATTCGCTAAGCTCGTGACTCAAACTGCACAAGTTTTCTAATTCATGTGAAAACAACATTTTGCGTTGCTCTCCTAGTTGTAAGTAAAATTATAAAGGACCTCGACCGCATTTCGTAGACTGAAAGAGCTCTACGGAAACAAAACTAGCACAATGCAAATACGACCTCCAAGAAAGTACCTACGGCTATACCTGAGCTGTTATGGATATTACTTAAGAGGGTGCAATGCAAATCCTATGATTTTGCGTTCATAGGAGCGGGATACGTTACATTTTTGGAACGCACAGAGCCTAAGCGAAAGCATAAAAATCAAGTTTTTTGGTTATTTACATGAAAACTACACAACTTATGAAGGAACTGGTTCAAGGCCACCAAATAATTAGTAATAAAATAACCTACGAATGAAAACATAAGTAATTTCAATAGACCGCAGGGTTTCTGAGATCTCAAGCTAATTATGTGCGAAACAATTTGCAATTCATGACTTTTCATATCGTATTTTTTTTAATTATTTATTTATATTAGGGGATCTTTCAGCACAATATACCTACATAATAGCGATGTGTGAAGAGACAGGTGGCTATTAACAAGTTCCCACTTATAGAAACAGAATACAAATTTACAAAAACCACAATTTAAAAAATTAATAATAACAGACTAATATTCGCGTTTACCATAATAAATATAATCTATATGTACATAGTAAGACCGCATTATGAAGCCAAGTGACTTTGAGTCTTTACTGACAATTGAAGAGATACGAGTATCAAATAGTAGCTTTGAGTCATGGATGACCCCAAGATCCCTTATTTTACTAACGACATAGAGAGAGTGGTCCTTTAGCTTATAACTGAACTTTACTAAATTCGATTTTCTTGTGGAAGTTGTAAACGTGACATTTATTAACATTTAGATCTAGGTTATTTTTCAGACAATATTCATCAAGACGATCGAGATCCTCCTGTAGAAGGATAGCGTCATATATCAAAAAATATAAAATATAATGTCAAATATCAAAAACAAAAGTGGTCCCAGTAATTAACCATGAGGAACACCACTTGACATATGTACATCCACTTCGATGATAAGTTACCCAGGACCACTAATTGATAGTCTCCGTTAAAACAAGCCGCCGCCGCCGCCGCAACCAAAATTCGATTAGGACGACATCAGTTATTTTACTATAAAAGCTATCATAGTCGTACGACATCAGTTGTCCAGGCCAATCACATGCCTCGTATTCCATACAATTCTTCGACCTCCGTTATAACTATCTACATCGTCGGCCACATCATCACCACATCGATCGTCACTGTTTTCATTCAAAGGTATATTCACGATAAAAAAACATACCTCGTATTCCTTAGGCTGCTCGCTCGCCGCGATGCTAGCGAAGAGATTGTTCAGCGCACGAGACATAAGGCCGGTCATGGTGTGCGTCTTGCCCGCTCCAGTCGCGCCGTACGCGAATATGGCGCCGGCGAAACCTTGCAGAGTGTCGGCGACTAGGGGCGCGCATATCGCTTCGTATACGTCTTCCTGTGCAGAAACACGTACCTGTCGTAAAATAAGGGAATCTACCAGAGGAAGGGCAGCAATTTTCTTCTGTGTGTAATTCAACACCTCTACTCGATTACCAATCCGCCTGCCAACCGTGGTGATTATGGCAAAATTCCTCTCATTTGGGGGAGGCATGTTCAGCAGTGGACTTTGTGTACTGTTGATGAAGAAGAAGAATCTATCGAATGCAGGAACTAACAACGACGTACCTACTCAAAGCAATTACAACTGACTTTTTACCTCAGTCTCTAACGCTATTTCTTATAGTGTTATTATCCAACTATTATAGTTTCAAAACAAATAGCTTCAACTCTAAAAATTTTTGAGAAGTGAGCATTTGTCTTTGAGACAATGCAACACCATAATTGTATAGCTAACTGCAATTTTGTAGGTAACCGTAAAAATATAATGTACCTCTATATAATAGAGCTACGTATATTGCAGCAAGCTATACAATTGTATTGCACTGTCTCAAAGACAAATGCTCACTTCTTTAAAGATTTTGTTGGACCTTGTTGTTTCGAAACTATAATAGTTGGTAAATAAATAACACTATAAAAATAGCATTAGAGACTGGTGATTTTTACCTCAGTCTCTAATGCAATTTTTTGTTAGGTTACCACTTTTGAGAAAAGAGCATTTGTCTTAAAGACAAGACAATGCAACACTAAAATTGTATAGCTAGCTAACTGCAATAGAGCTGACATGAATCATAGGTAGGTCCTATCGATGGAGGTAAAAAACATATACATCACGACGATGATGCTGAAAACCAACATGAGACTATGATGGTACCTACATAATAAATGTATGTATAATAAACGCGATTGTCCAAATAATAGTGAGTTTAGTCTACAATAGGTTCACCGAAGACCAAGGTCGTAGCTGGCACATTACTTCCAGGGAACGGATTCAAATAGATTGGTGTTGGAATAAATTCAATTTTTTTATAAGATTTCTGAGAAAATTACGTTACTTTAGTAACTATAATATATTGATTACAACTATGAACTAATAGATACAAGCATCGATTTAAGTTACTTATATCAAGTCTGTAAGTTTTTACAAACGTAACAGTTGGCCTATCAGCAGACTGTATTTAATTACTATCGCGGGGCGAACCTGAATGGGATTGGCGCAGGACGGTGTGGAGCGGCCAAAAAGTTTGGAGGCCTATACTATACCCAGCAGTGGGTGAAGTCGGGTTGCGGATGATGATGATAACTAGATTCTGCAGGTGGCTTCGCACGCGTTCTTTCGGGACAATAATTTGGCGTGTTAAAAAAAGCTATAAACCGACTTCAAATTCCGGTAAAAAATATTCATCTATGTCTCGGACGAACAAAATCACCCCTCCCTACATTCCCTGGTCGAAGATCTACGAGTATGTTTACGTGCAAAAAAATTAGTTTACACTTCGATAGCGCGATCTAATTTCCTTAGTAGCGACATCTTGTTATACTTCAAGTCTAATTTTGTTTGATGACACATGGATGAAACTGTTGACGCCCGTTGCCATAGAAACCATTAGGTGATAGTGAGATTATCATATTGTGATGATGTTTTACAAACCTACGAATTACAACGCACATAGCTGTCTCTCAAGAATTAAACTTATAGGGGAACACGGACCACCTTATAATCCACCTTATAATAATTAATCTTTATACAACAACGAAAGAATTATCAAAATCTATTAACAGTTGGCCAACATTGTTGCAGCTAGTAGTGATTCTCCAAAAATATTATGTTGTTTTTTAAGTTTTATGAGATAAATACGAATCCCTCGGGAATAAATTTTATGGCACCATCTCGGGATCATGTTCTATACAATAGTAAAGAATCAGCAAAATCGGTTAACCATTGGCGGAGATATCAAGTAACATACATACGACTACAACAGCGAGAACATCCTTTATTTTGAAGTCTGTTAAAAAGGCTGTTATGTTTACCCAGGCCTAGAACTATCTATATGCAAAATTTCAGCCCGATCCATATAATCGTTTCGGGGTGCCAAAACAAACATCTAAATATCCATGCATCCAAACATCCAAACTTTCGCATATATAATATTAGTGTGAGTATGTGCTATTGAAAGTGAAATAAATTATCAAATGCCATGTTCAAAAAAAACCTAAACGATGATTTTCACTTTCGATGGGTTTTCATGCATTGATGAATCACTTATTCATACTAGAATGATAACTCACGAACGGATAGAATATTAAATAACATAGAGTCGTGGCGTGAGGCATTGAGTACTATACCAATAGAAAGATTGAGTTGGCGTATCCTTTTCATAAAACTTTTTCGTGTTTTGCCCCGTTGACATTTTATATCGAACTTCAAGAACTACTATGTTATTTCAATAGGTGGTGTTTTATTCAATGGATGGCTTTAAGAGGCGAATAGTTTTTGAAATATTTTGAAAAAATCTCAAAAATTTTACTTTTTCTCTCTGTACTCCGAAGTTTGCAAACCGATACATCTGAAATGTATTGATTTTTTGGTATTCATCAAATAGCAAAATCTCTAACCAGTACCTATAGTACATACATATATACTTGACAACCGTTCGAACCGCTTTTTTCCGGTTATGTGCTGTAATTCTTTATACACTGTATAAACTGAAAGGTAAAACTTCTGCGCACTAAAAACAATCAAAAAAAACCTAAAAAGTCCTACAATTACAACTAGCCTATTCCCTCCCGCATCTCGGTCCTAGGGGCCTATTTTAATTCTCCAACCAGAAATTGCGTGATTCGTTTCGTCCAATTGGTGTATTCTAATCATATTCTAATACACAGAATTAGAGTAGGTACCAATTTGCAAAAAAAAAACAAGATCTGTCAAGTGCGAGTGTGACTCGCACGCCGAGGGTTTCGAACGGTTGTCAAGTATACCAATATGTATTTTAAGAACTGGTTAGAGACTTTGCTATTTGATGAATACCAAAAAATTAGAGGCTTCCGTCATTTGGGACCGCTAGGAAAAGGGACCGCGGTCCCAAACGCCGGATTGATTAAATTTATTATTTTTCTTCCGGCAAAAGGGACCACAACCCACGTGACGTAAATTGTACAGTCGTCGTCAGATACAGATCCGAAATAAATACGACAATATTTAACTACCTAAGTAGTACCTAGTTCATAATCATAATAATAAGTTCCTACAATTAGATAAAAATATTTTTTTGTGTGTTGTGTACCAAAAATTTGTATAAAAGTTATGATTATGAAATTAACTTAAAAATAAATCCTTCCTATAAATTTATTCGATATGCACCTACCTACCTATCCTAGACGAGGATTTACTCCATGCGCTTGTTGCGCAACTAAAATGTATTAGAAATAGGTATTTCTAATACTTTTTAGTTATCCTCATTATCCTCTTTTTAGTTATGCTCATCGTTAGGTAACTATGAGCATTTTAACTAATTGTGATTGTTGTATATAGTTTGTTGATTATTTTTATAGAGCCTAAGTGTGATTTATCATTTTATTTTTATTATATTTTAAATGTCAAAGACCATAATTAATATAAGTAAAACGTATTAACCCTGATTTTTTTAAATTGTTTACTTGTCTACTTCTTGTTGATTATTTGTAGTATGATTTATGTAGGTGTATATTTTTATTCCATTTAAAATAACAAACACTATTATGTTTCAACTAAGATGATAATAACAATTTGGTCGCACAGAATGTAAATGCTGATTGACGGTTAAAACATAATTTGAAAGCTACTATAACAGACTGATTGTTGTTATTTGTTTTTATTTCGTTGATCATTTATTTTATAAAAGAAATTTAGTACGTAAGTGAATATTTTTGTTAGGTACATTTTAAATAACAAGATTTTAATCTAAATTTTGATCTAAAGTGTTATAAAACATTTTTTTTTTTAAATAATTTGATTCTTTCAAATAAATAATGTCTTCAATCAAAGAGTTTTGTTCTATAATATTCTGCCGTGGTATATCTATAATGCCGTTATCTACCTAAACCCAATTTTTGGTTATGAGCAAAAAACGCGGGGAAAATTTAAACCTAACTTCTCGGTGACAACACCAATTTGAAACCTATGAGCACCAAAAAATTCATCAAGTAAAATACTTTTAAATTATTCTTTTGCCATATTGTACATATAATATAATTATATAAAAAAACACTTTTTTCGTTTTAGTTCATCATCGATCTTCTAATTTTTTACGAATAGATAGACTAAAATGCCGTTAACTATACCTTAACGGCATTTTAGTGTTTCTATTTAAAATTAAAATATAGTACACTAAAATAAATCTTTTAAATGTTAAGCTAAAACATCGTTAAAGTACATAACGCTGGTTTAGCTAATCATTAGGTTATACAGAACTGACTCATGTTAGACTTTAGTGCCGTTATTGAATTTTACCGCATTTAAGTCTAGTAAACTGCAATGTATAAGGAACAAGCTGATTGATTGTTACGCTAAAATGCTGTTAAACTAAAAACCTTTTACGTTAACGGCATTATAGCGAAACAATAACAAAAAATATTAGAATGTAATATACAAGTAACGGAAGTTAAACCACTAAATAAAGACATTTTTAATAAATAAAAACCAATGTTTTTTAAATCACAATATTTATTAAAAATTTTATAGGTATCTACTTAAGATCTATTAATTGTAAAATTATATTATCTACTTAATTGAGCATCTTATTAGCTTTGACATAACTTCACTTAAAACTAGATTTGTTAGGAAATCTAGTGAAGCAATCATAGGAAAAATTATAATAAAAATCTAAGTTATTGAACTTTAGCGGCTATATTGACTCGCAAAGTTACTTAACGGCATTTATGCATATTACAAACGAGAAAAAAAGACATATAACGGCATACTTGTTATAATTATTTTCAAACTATTGAAGATATCAAAAAACCACATATACAGGTCGATAGATTTTTTTTTTCTTATTAATGTACCATCAAAAGTTGAAAATCGACCAGATGTCAGTTAACGGCATTTTTGTTATACCACGGCAGTATTACTTTCTATACCTACTTTTTCCTTTGACTGTACTTTATTTGCCTTGAACAATAGATTTTTTCGATTCCCTTTCGCCGGAAGAAAAATAATAAATTTAATCAATCCGGCGTTTGGGACCGCGGTCCCTTTTTCCTAGCGGTCCCAAATGACGGAAGCCTCAAAATTAAAGGTACATTTCAGATGTATCGGTTTGCAAACTTCGAAGTACAGAGGTTAATAGTAAAATTTACAGGAATTCCAAAAATTGTTTTGAGATGTACAAGCCGATACCCTATATTTGATACACTACTCGGTGAGGTAGCCCCCCCTTTTGAAAATTATCCACCCCCCCCCCCCTTTTTGACCATTTTTCAAAAAGTGTTCTGCGTACAGACTTCTCTAATTTTTTTATAAAATATAGACTCATATCTGCAAACGCGACATACATACAATTTTCATTTATTTTAATTTATTTTTCTTTTATCTGTACAGGCGCTCGAAATGTATTATTATTTTTGATTTTACGTTATTTGCTGCTGTAGTTTCTGAGATATTAAAGACGGAAAAAAGGACAGAAAAAGCGATGCCATAAGGGTTTCGAAACCGATCTCCGATCTTCGAAAACCTAAGAACGAAACAAACGATTGCGAATTTTGGAGAATTAAAACAGGCCTCCTGAGCCAGCTGAACCCAAGTCATAAGTGTCCAGTGTCCAAATCTATGATATTGTTCAAAATAGCAAGTAAATCATTAACCTGCGTGCTGTCTTCGCCGAAAACACGGTCGTACGTGTAGTGCTTTTCGTTGAGTCTGCGCTGCCTTAAGACATCTTTGCGAAAGTCGCCCTCGTCTTCCAACACCAGCATCTAGATATGAAAAGTTTAATTACTAAAAACTAGCCTACGAGATATCAATATTATTTGCATAATTATTATAACCTATTCGCAGGTAAAACTATAATGAATTCCACACAGCGGTATCGTCTTTAGGGTTCCGTACCCGAAGGGTGAAAACGGAACCCTAAAAACTAAGACTCCGCTGTCCGTCCGTCCGTTCGTCTGTCAGAGGGATCTATCTCATGAACCGTAAGATGTTGAAATTTTATGAGAATGTATCAAATAATAAAAACAAAATAAATATCAAAATTAAACCTACCCTTTCAAAATTTCACCAGCCCAAAAAAACCACTAAAACGTGTTTTTTTTGGCTATTATATTCTTTTGCGAAAGTTTTGTTCGATGGTACGGAACCCTCCGTGTGCGAGACGACTCGCACTTGCCGGTTTTATTACATAACACGTAGCCAAATAGTCCACTAGGTACAGACCAAGGCTAAGGAGGAGCACCTACATAAAGATGAAGACTCCCGATGCGAGTCAAGAAGCTGGACTCTCGCCAGAATGTGAGCTTCAATTCATTTATAGTGAGGGTTCCAACTGAACATCTTCCGACCTACATGAGCGAAGACTTTTGGCCGAGAGGTGTCAAGTTCCGACGGTTCACCGGCCACCTGCAAGGGGACACCGCCGTGCGTCGTAGACAGCTGATACCGTGACAGCGTCATAAACTTCGCGGTAATTAAAAAGTTTACCTACCAAATTTGGTTTATGTTATTTATGTATGTTATGTCTTTAAGGTATTTATTTATATGGACCTTAGAATTAGTTTATACCACCTGCACTTTATTTGCGTAGCCTGATATAAATGATGCTTATTATTATTAATATTAATGGCGATCAAAACACCACCAAACACAAACAATTTTTTTTACTACCAAAAGAAATCGTAGACCCTCTACGTAGATACGTAGCGTAGAGCGTTAATCCGTTTTTGCTACGCTGCGTAGAGATGCAACGTAACAGAAACGGATTAACACTCGCAGTGCTACAAGCCAAAATGCACCGTACCAATGAGCTACGCTGTGTGGAATTTCAAACACCCTCTACGCCAAGACTTCGCAGAATACATAGATGCTACGCTGCGAAGAAATATTATTCCGTATCAGGGTCTGTACGTGACGGTCGTAGCCAATAAATTATGGTTATTGGTCATAGCGGTTGCATCAGAAACCAAAAAATCTAATTTCAGTTTAGTTGCAATAATTTACTTGTAACTATGTTTTTTTTTATTAGTTGCTAAGGTATGTAGGTATCTGCGAAGTTTCTGATTGGAGTGCTATTGGACTGTTGCGTTTATCTCGTTCTAGATAAAAGATTGTTTGACAAACTTTGTCATCACATCACTTACAAATTAATATAATAAATAAGAAAATTACGTAGCAAGCAAAAATAGCAGAGCGCGAACGAACTGTGCTGTTATAACCACGTAATATATTTCATACGATTACAATTCTACACTTATGTACACCGCCCTATCATTTATTTCACGACTAAATTAATACTTACTAATTTAGTCGTGTAATTAATGAATGGGTAGTGAAATCATAAATGGATCTCATAATCTTATAGCTGTTAATCTCTTGAACCGACTTTACGTAAGAACATACGATTAGTAATCTAAAACTACTTTAATGTGTATCCACGCTACATATAAAGTAGGTATAGGTGATTGGTGTAACCTTATCGCTGACCACGTGAACGATGCGAGGACCTTCATCTGATCTTAGCGGGCGCACTCGTACTGCGACCTGCGAACACGAAATGTAAGTTTATTCATTATTTATTTGACATGGAGAATGCAGTGCGAGTTGTTGGAATACAAAATGAGACTAAAAAATTCAAATGCTTTACTATATTTTTAATTGTGTGCAGTAAATAGAGAATTAACAGGTGAAGGGAACTGGGTAATAATAATAACATTAGTGAAAGTATAGTTTATTGCGTGCGTTATGCTGTTATTTCTAAGTACGGCCTTTGAAGTAGTCTCTTAGAAATTTAAGGAAAACGAAGTGAATAGGTAGTGAAATTTTCCAAATACTTAGTGCACAGATTTTTTTTGGATATCTACAGATAAAATAAAACAAAATAGTTATTTACCAATAGTTTTTCTTCGGTGACGGTGCTAGCACCACCATGGTGCTTTTCCGAGATCGTACTCTGAGTCATGGCATCTCCTACGAGATCACCCCATGAACTGCACAACACTTCTTCAAACTCACATAAACCTACAAAGGTAATCAGTCAAACCGTTTTAAAAATTCATAAAACGTACGTTTGTTTACTTAATTGATGGGAAATTCGTTAGTAAATTGACAAGTTAATGACAGCCGCGCAAGGAAAGTAGCGCCCTCGATGTAGTCCTCACGTGTACTGCGAGTGAATGATGGTCAAAAAATACAGCCTTCGGACGGTCGCTGGGCAACAGCTAATCACCACAAATGAAAATTTCATGCGACTTCACAACAGAACTATTAAATTGTCGAAAGCATTAGCTGTTGGTATGTTTTAAACATTCTGACTGATCCACCAATATTGACTGGGTACTGTAATGGTTATGATCGTTTCGTTTAGTAGGTAGGTCGTTGCCACATATACCTACGGTGTTGTGATACTTGATGCCTTTTCTATACTCTTGGAGAGTTCTTTTTACTCCGTAGACGAGTTCTACGGTCTACCTATTATTTAAATTGGATTATAAATTAATTTACTATATAATTAATTAATTGGTTTTATATTAAATACTATTATTATTATTTAAGTTCAATATTAAATTCTATATAGCTTACCTTAGTAATTTTGACTTGTAACTTGGCGTTATTATTAAAGAATGTATTGTATAGAATTTTTTCAGGCATTCAATAATTTATGACTTTCCGTCAATCACGGCAACAAATACGTACTAACCTTGTCTTATATTTGCCTGCATTTTGATATTTGTGTGCAGGATTCGAATAACCGCGTACGTAAGCTGTTTACGAAAGCAGGTTTTCCATTCCACTTGACTCGATCACTTGATCGTAAAATGAATTCATTTTATTATCGTTGTCAAAAAGAAAGGCTATAGTGATATTTTATAGCATAAGACCAGGTCCTAATAAAAAACGCCATACAAAATACAAAGTATATAACTGGTAAGTATATAACGAAGTATAAACAAATAAATAATACTGGACACAGTTCTGTATAATGTTCTGTATTACTAGTACAATACAACATCATAATAAATTAATGTAACATTATGGAACAAATTTTGTACATAAAACCATTTCTAAACTAAACAGTTCCTGGAGCAAGAAGTTTTACACCCCTATCAAACAATTTGAAAAGATACCTGATTGGTTTTTGATCCAAGTTGAACATGTGCTCATATTGAAACTTCTGTCCTAAATATTTCACCGTCAGAAGACCGGAGACGTCCGCACTCCATCCTGATTGAAGGTTCTCTACTTCCACCACTGTGTCAGCTTTGTGCATCAAGAGATTAGACATTGTACAAGTGACATCATCTTCACTCGCCTGATTGCAATGGATAAGCAGAAAAGAATTGTTGCTCTGTCTTATTAAACCATTTAACTGTTTACAGAAAATATTGACATCTCTCAATGTATAGCCTAAATCAAAAAAATGTGATAGACCATCAACAATAATATTCACAGGCTCCCTGCTCTGGCTTGGAATTTTCGCCTTAACTTTCAGATACAACTCTTGTATTGAGAAAGTTACATTTTGTAGTAAATTGAGAACTATCTCTTCTCCAAGGTTGTAGAATTGAATGAGCCCACTGTCAATGTGTTTTTGCAAGTTATAGTTCATTTTTAGCCCAACATTTAGGTGATGGTTCAGCGAGTTGTGCATCGATATAAAAACAATGGGAGTTTGGTTTTTTATGCAGTTACTTATCACACAACTGTCGATAAAAGCACTGTCACATCCATTTATTTCTTTGATTAGAATTATTCTCCCTGGTGCATTTTTGTCTATCTGCAAACAGGAAACAATATCTGATGCCATTCTGCAAATAAAAAATACATAATAAAAGTTATGTAAGATGGTAAAATCACAATCATTTTTAGTACTTATTGGATTTATAAACTACCTGCCACTCAGGCCATTCTAAAGAGATATTGTTTCACAACCTAACAATGAACAGTGTTGCCAACCTCGACTAAGCGTCCCCCCCTAGCGTCATCTCGATTTCCCCCTCTTTCCCCCCAACGCCAACTCATGATCACCCTAGACTATTTGAAAAAAAATCTTATTCCAAATAGGCATGTTTTTTTCAAGGATAAATTGGAAGGAAAAAAAAATACACACTTGATCAATGAAATGGAGGTTTATTTGGTGATTATATATATATATATATATATATATATATGATTATATCATATGATTATATTTTATGATTATATTTACTCTGATTATATATATATATATACATATATATTAATCTGAAAGATTAATAAATTTAAAAAATGCGTTTAGAGTTTACATCGCTTTTTCTTAAATTTTATTGACGTTAGGAAAGATATCGACGATTCCATCGAATGCATCAGCTTGGCTCTCATTTTGCGCTTGACTTTTGAAGTCGTACATATTCACGTTGAACATTTTGAGCATACGGGCGGAAGGAACGAAATTCACACATGAACCGTAGTTCTTCTGGAGAGTAAACCTCACCATCATGATACTCTGGAGTACTTCGAGGGACAGCTTATTTCGTAATTTATTTTTAATTACGCTGTATATCGGCAAAAAATTGTACCCCTAGTGTATGCCCCTAAAAAAATATGGCCCCTAAAAATACCCCTTTTCATCTAACTAATCCCCAAATTTAGGGGGAAAACCCCTAAGTTGGCGGCACTGACAATGATCAACACCAAAATCCAAAACACCGTTTTGGAGTGGAGTTTAAAATACATATAATTAATGTCAGCACTATAGAGCTAGATAATGAATCCCTAAATCTACTTTTTTAATTGATGGTCAGCACAGTGCTAAGTGCTTTTTAGGTTAAGTGTGGGGGCAATGTTTACAAATATTGTATCTTAAAATTTTTAGGCTCGAATGTTTTATGCGTATCTAGTTTGACCAGAGAATAAGTTCTATACATGAGCAATAATAGTGTCACAAAGTAATTGAGTAAATAGTGTCACCTTAAGAAAGCCAAAGGAAGGATGGCTATGTGGGGAATCGCTTCTGGCGGCGGCGATAACACAGCGGATATCGGTGCATAACCTCAATCTAAACCAGTCCTGTATTACATTCACTGGAAGAGCGAGACATTCTAAACTTGCCCAAAATAAAATTTGGTATGATGTACTGTACAATACTTACTTAATTTTACTTGTGAAGTCTTGAAGTGATTGTGGCTTGTGAAGTGATATGAGAATACAATGGCTCGTATCCAGACTGTAATATCGAACGTTGTTATTGGTTCTACGAAACGTTTGTTTTATTGCGTGCGGCAATCTACTTAATTTTTCAGTAAATTTAGTTTTCCTTTCGATTGAATCGAAGTGTTTGTTTTTCTCGGTTTTATTTTAGCCTTCAACTTCTTTTTTAATGGCGCTTCGCAGTCATTTGCATCTGTCACTGTCATGTCATTGATGTCAGTCAGTTTTCAAAGCATCGAGAAAAAAATCTAGATAAAAGAAGACGTACATACACACCTACAATGTACATGGATTTTACATATATGAATAACATGCGTGTTCAGCTATGACAAATAGATATGGATCATTAATTGTAGTTCTTGCCTGCGGCTTTGCTTGAGCAGGAAATTTTCTTATAGTAAGCCATAATACTTACTCTAGCTAGACAAATCATCTTAAAAGTCGCGGGGCCTCCCGCCGTAAAACGACGCCGAGCAACGCGCTACGTAGAGCTTATGTTAATGTGCGTATATTATGTTGCGTTTTATTAATCCTAGGCTCACGTGCCACCCTACACTATGCTTGTACCTATCAACAAGAGGACAGCATCATTTGGCTGTGCCCTCAGAGATTAAATAAAACAAACTAATAGGAGCCAAAAAAAAACAAACAATCTTCCTGTTGTTCTGTGTTCTTTTACGACAACTCTTAGGTATCTGTTCTGTGCGATATTTCCAAGAGCTCGGCTGTTTTATTTACACAGGCTACCTGTGACCAAGATTCACCTTTAGGCCAATTCTTGTCCGTTTGTTTGTATACATTCTTCACCATCAGTTTTTCTGTCAAACTCAGTGCTTTTATAGGCCGCTTTTTGGGTGGTGACAGAGTGTCGTTTGTTTCCACTGTCATGAACGACGGACCAGGCACCGACGGCCCTGGGGGCGCAGCCACCGGCTCAAGCTCCTTAACAAAACAACACAAACATAACCAGATAATAACATCAAAACAATCACAACAAGATAACAACGGGTTTACGGCGATTAACTTCAACAAATAAACAGAACAGCAAAAACAATAACGGTGACGCAGCGAGAGAAAGAACATTCGAATCCAGAACGGACGAAGGACGGAAAACGAATGACCTTCGACCTTCGACCCAATGTGCAGCACCAATGCACCTTGAGGTGCGAAGGCCAGTATTCCCCAGAATGTGACCAATGTCGCAAAAGAATTACCCATAAAACATGTTTATCATATAATATCTTGGTGAGAAATCAAAGTAATAAACCGAAAATATGCTAGAATTCTATTTTATTTACAGTTTGATAAGTGTTCGCTAAAATAAAAAATCCTAGATTTTTTTATGACGAAACTTAGTTACAACGTAGTTACATACCACAAAGGAGGTAAGTTTTTTAATGGTATCCCCTACAATAAAATGCAGGACAAAACAGAGTTGTACATGGTTTTGACAATATTTGACATTGACAGTCGTTCATCGACTGTCAATGTCCGTCGTTCGACGTGTGTCCATGTGACTTTTACCCTTATGGATTAGTATACATTTTGTTGTCCTATTAAAATTAGATAAATCAATTTAATGCAAAATTTAAATTTTTCTCTGCGTTCACTATACCGAATTTTTGAACCGATGATATTATTTTTGAAGTTTATGACACTCCTTACTGACATTGTCAGAGTCGTAGCGAAAAGCAAGCGGCGCAAAAAATGAAGAAGTTGAAGTTGAAGTTGAGAAGTTTTGGAAAATGAAAACTGTGGACATGATTCGAAAGTTGGATGTAAAACTGTGGACAAAATTTTGGGGAACGCATTTTAGTTTGCCAAAAGTTTGGAGAGAAATGAAATGTGTATACATTTCTAATTCAGTGACTAAACAAATTAAACAAACCTAAGATTTGTTTTCTGTGTCGTAATTGAAATCGCGCGCGTAAAACAATACAATGCTGCCATTATTATTCTTTCGATAACATGCACGTACAAGTATCTGAAATAGACTTGTCTAGAAGTACTATCAACGTCTGTAAAATGACGGATTTTTGACTGCATACAGACTGCATGCATGCAGAACTAAGTCTCTTCGATAGCTTGTCTTTGTGTGGGCCCCATTGAAGTTAACTATCTAAGGTTATTTATTAAATTTTTATTTTGTTTTAATTATTTTATCATACAAGTGCACATTTAAAACCAAAACGTGCAAGCGTCAGGTACTCACACAAAAATAACAAAAAAAAACATAGTAAGTCAAATCTTATACAATACATAGCAATGAATACAAAAAATTACCTACCAATCATAATGTCAATCTCGGGTCAATCAATTATTAATTCTTAAATGTAAACTAATAAATAATACTACATAAACGAAATACTAAATTAATAAATAGTTTAAGATGTTATCACATTTCATTTAAAAACATTATACCTAACACATTTATATTTTCAGCATTCCTAAGAATACGGTAGGTACAGTACAGTTTACAATTTCTAACGTTTCTCCTATTACGTTTACCAGCCTTAAATTGTTTTACATTAGGTAGAATAAATCCTATACATTTCGTTTTGATTTCGTTATGCATATATTAATATTGACACTAAATCAATGGACTATGTTTGAGATTGCATTATTCACATCATCAAAATTTGTGTTTTGTCGTTTCATTTTAAAAATGAATGTAGTATGTATCCTCCATCATTCATCAGCATACATTAAGATCTTGTGATTATTCTACAATAAAATTTTATATACCTAACGTAACAAGTTATGTAAATTTCAGCCTACAAAAAATATGTTGAAAAAAATCAGTCTGAAGAAGTATAGAAAGTCACGAATAATACGTAGGTAGTGTGAACAATGATGACGTCCAAGAATTATGAGAGGTATTAGGTAGGTAGATAATGTAGATGAATGTATGTAATTTTGAATAAACTAAATAGATGAAAACTGTGTTTTATTTTTAGTGAATGTCAAATTAGTAATAAAACAAATTAATTTTCACAATATATTTATATCCTATTATATACAAAATTATTTTGGGGAAAATTTTAGGAAAAGTATCGTTCCGGGGAAAACTTATATCTCATCTGGGGAAATTTCATATACATAACCTGGAGGTGGAGACACTGACTGACTATGAGTACTATGACGTCCAGTGTTGTCAACGTAGGCGATTTATCGCCATTTATGCTACTCAGGACTAGAATCGGCGATGAAAAAATCAGAAAGGCGACTGGTCGCCTCTTAGGCTACTTCAGGGACAAGCCATTTAAATTAGCCGAATCGCAAAGGAACTGCTTTTAATAAAAATCATAGTTACCCTACGGTCTGTATGTGATGAGTACGGTGAAGACAAAGTTAAGGAACAGAATGCAACTACCCATGCTGATCGCTATCCAAAGAATTAGAACGCATATGAATGTCAGAAGTTTCTGCCGTAACAGCTTCCAAACAAGTAATCACATGGTCAATTTACATGCTGGCAGAAAAATGTACGCAGCCTCCAACAACACCAACAGTGTCAGCGAACCTTGCGCCAGTACTAGCACATCAGCTTCCACAAATTTTAATGACGGTGTGGCTTTTTTGTTGCTGGAAGATGAAGCAATATCTTTATAAAGTAGATTTAAATATAGTTTAAATATATGTTTATAAGAGTTTAAATAAAGTTTAAATTAAATTTAAACTACAAATTCATTTTATTTTACATTACGGCTCCTTTTTAGGCTACAGAACCTAAAATTCGGCTACATTAGGCTACCTAAAATGTGAAAAATGGCGACATCAGTCCCGGCGTCGTTGGCAACACTGATGACGTCTATGACAGTCATATCACTCGCGCGCGCGAGGAGGGTTGAGTGAGGTTCACGCACGCATTCATTTGATTTGATTGAACTACTAGTAAGAGATTTGAAATAAAAATTACTATAGAATGAGCTAGCGCGTTCATATATAATTTAGGATACAAATTAACAATACTGCCATCTTCACAGAGTACTGAAAACCAGCTTCTGGGTCACAATGTTTTTGTGTAGGTACCTACTTTCAGCAATTTAGACGGATTGTTTCAGTTCCAAAATGAGTAAAGAGGGAGTGAACAATGAGTACCCTAAGCATAAGGTGTCGCGATGGTACTTCGGTGGGTTAGCATCAGCTGGTGCTGCGTGCTTCACTCATCCTCTTGATTTACTAAAAGTTCAAATGCAAACACATAAGGGGAAAAATATCTCTACGATGCAACTCACTGGAATCGTTGTTAAAAATCAAGGCAAGTATCTACACATTCGACACAAGTATCTAAATACATAAATCGATGGGTCCTTCGTAAAACAAACAATGTTTGATTTACATTCTAATCTAAAACTTATTGCAGGTGTTTTGGGTCTATACAATGGTATATCAGCGTCCCTTCTTCGCCAGCTTACTTATTCAACTTCAAGATTTGCAATTTATGAAAGTGCTAAACCGTTAATGACACCTAAAGATGTAAGTACTGAGTAGGTTTTAGGTCTAGCTGAGCTCCACAACGTTACTGTGGTGAATATGTTTGTATTTGAATTATTTGATCATCCCTCGAGAACACTGCTCAGGACATAAGCTATCCTGGTACCAAATTGTCTGTGGCATAGTAATCACTATTTTGTTACAGGGTTCTCCTTTACCATTTTACAAGTCTGTGTTCCTGGCTACCTTGGGTGGTATAGCAGGAGGCTTACTTGGAAACCCTGCTGATCTAGTCAATGTTAGAATGCAGAATGACATTAAGCTGCCACCTGAACAGAGAAGGAAGTAAGTATTATTTTTACACCTATTGTTTTCTACTAATACACCATGTATGAGACATAGATTGGGTAGACTTTGTCCAGACTACTTATTCCTTGTAGTTTGCTAGCCTAATACAAAGAAATTTTTAATGAATGAATGAATATATTTTTATTTCAGACAACAAAGTCCAAATTACAACAAAGACACATAAAAATAGGTAGGTACACAAACAAAGTTCAGAATACTAACAAACTTTTGCTAAATATTCTAAGAACAAACTTTAACATTACCATTAATGTCTCTCTTAGCTCACGTTAGGTAAGGACAGATGACAGATGTAGGCGCCTCATTTTAAAATCAATAGTTTTAAATTCAATAGTTTGGCCTCCAACATTACAACTGTAGATAAATGCTCAATTCGCCTACTTGGTTCACCAATTCTTGAGAGTCTTTTCAGTCCTTTGTAGATGAGAAAATTCTATTAATAGCCATATGGCTTTTAAAATTATTTGGTTTTGTCTTTTTGTACCAAAATTTACGTACTCTTTGAGATGTAGTTAACTGTGGAAACACAGCGAGCTCTTGGAAGGCTTAGATAGACAACATATTAAAGAATACTCTATCATCGGTTTTGAATGTCGATTTAGATGACAAGGCATGGTTGCAGGCCTCCCTGCCTGTCAAATTGGGAGGCTTAGGTATACGAAAACTCTCAAGTGTAGCCCTTCCAGCGTTCCTTTCTTCCATCAAAAAGATGGTAATTCTCCAGTTTATGCTGTGTATAATTTTTCAGTTACAAAAATGCAATCCATGGAATTTACAAAGTTGTATCAACGGAGGGAGTGATGCAACTGTGGGCTGGTGCCCTGATGTGTACCACCAGAGCTGTTCTTATGACCATTGGCCAGCTTTGTTTCTATGATGCAGTCAAGCAAAATCTTCTGAAAACATCCTTCTTCGATGACAATTTTGTCACTCATGTCACTTCCAGCTTTATCGCAGTAAGTTTTATGTAATCAAAAGGAACATAACAAATTAAGATTAATTCGTTAGGTACATTCTTTCATTATTTAATTTGTATCTTGGCAACTTTACAACCACCACTTTTTTTGTAATGTTGGACCAGCCAAAACACAAATTAAATAATTAAAGAATGTAACAATAAAGATTAGGTAGGAACTGCTATGAAACCTATCTACATGATCTCGGCTCTTTTTAACTGACTTGAAAAAAAGGAGGAGGTACTCGATAGTTCTGTATGTTTTATTTTTATGTATGTATGTTACTTGATATCTCCGCCAATGCTTTACCGATTTTGCTGAATCTTTCACTATTGTATAAAGAATGGTTTCAGAAATGTTATTCCCGAGTGATTACTATTTATTTCTTAATTAATAAACCGCCAAGTGCGAGTCGACTCGTACACGAAGGGTACGGTACACCGTAAAAAACAAGTAACTTTTTCAATGAACATCAAATTTTCACTTGTTTGGAGACCCCTTTAATTTTTAACTTTATTATATTTTAGTATAGTATTTGTTGTTATTACAATTGAAGTGTTACTAATTTAAAGAAAATTTTATGTGTCAACTATTGTGATTAAAAAAAAAGGATACAAGACCCATTATGGGTCTTGTACCGCCATCCTTCACCCTCATTACCCATACCGCGCCGCCGCCTTGCAGCTAAAGTCTGCCGTCGGAAAGAAACCCTATCTAGGCGGCTATTTCCGACCAATTCATCTAGCTAGGCTTTGGTTCGCGAGGCGAATGTGAGGCCGCAGTACATTCCCTTCGTATATTTTTAGACCAAAACTATGGGGAGGTAATTCTGAAGGTAGACGTCAAAAACACCTTCAATTCCGTAGACAGGGGGCCTTGCTAAAACAAATTAAAGACAAAATTCCAGAAATTTACCCTTTTCTCTGGCAATGTTACGGTTCACCGGCAAAATTAATTTACAGGAAACAGTCATTTTGTCTGTTAGATGTCAGCAGGGCGACCCTCATGGTCCGGCCATATTTAGCCTTGCCATCCAACCGATAATTCATCGTCTCCAATCCAAGCTCAATGTTTGGTATTTGGATGAGGGAACTTTAGGTGGAGAGTTACACACAGTTTTTGATGATCTAAAAATCATCACAGATGAATTTCGAAAAATAGGTTTGGAATAAATTTTTTCAAAGTGCGAGCTTTTTATTTCGGACTCTTGTGTAGACAAAAACAATATCATTGGAAAATTCAATAGTTTGGCCCCCAACATTACAATTGTAGATAAATGTTCAATTCATCTACTTGGTTCACCAATTCTTGAGGGTCTTTTGGGCGAATTTTAGTGGAGTCTAGCAGCGCCACTGCTGCGGTTAGTATATGTACTATATTTGTAACTCGATACCTAACCTTCGATCCTTTAAGGATGTATTTATTGTAATAAAGTTGCTGTGAACAGTTTCAATTACCTGCTTAAAAATAAAAAAGTAGGTAAGTAAATAATTAAAGAATGTAACAATAAAGATTAGGTAGGAACTGCTATGAAACCTATCTACATGATCTCGGCTCTTTTTAACTGACTTGAAAAAAAGGAGGAGGTACTCGATAGTTCTGTATGTTTTATTTTTATGTATGTATGTTACTTGATATCTCCGCCAATGGTTTACCGATTTTGCTGAATCTTTCACTATTGTATAAAGAATGGTTTAAGAAATGTTATTCCCGAGTGATTACTATTTATTTCTTAATTAATAAACCGCCAAGTGCGAGTCGACTCGTACACGAAGGGTACGGTACACCGTAAAAAACAAGTAACTTTTTTAATGAACATCAAATTTTCACTTGTTTGGAGACCCCTTTAATTTTTAACTTTATTATATTTTAGTATAGTATTTGTTGTTATTACAATTGAAGTGTTACTAATTTAAAGAAAATTTTATGTGTCAACTATTGTGATTAAAAAAGAAGGATACAAGACCCATTATGGGTCATGTACCGCCATCCTTCACCCTCATTACCCATACCGCGCCGCCGCCTTGCAGCTAAAGTCTGCCGTCGGAAAGAAACCCTATCTAGGCGGCTATTTCCGACCAATTCATCTAGCTAGGCTTTGGTTCGCGAGGCGAATGTGAGGCCGCAGTACATTCCCTTCGTATATTTTTAGACCAAAACTATGGGGAGGTAATTCTGAAGGTAGACGTCAAAAACACCTTCAATTCCGTAGACAGGGGGCCTTGCTAAAACAAATTAAAGACAAAATTCCAGAAATTTACCCTTTTCTCTGGCAATGTTACGGTTCACCGGCAAAATTAATTTACAGGAAACAGTCATTTTGTCTGTTGGATGTCAGCAGGGCGACCCTCATGGTCCGGCCATATTTAGCCTTGCCATCCAACCGATAATTCATCGTCTCCAATCCAAGCTCAATGTTTGGTATTTGGATGAGGGAACTTTAGGTGGAGAGTTACACACAGTTTTTGATGATCTAAAAATCATCACAGATGAATTTCGAAAAATAGGTTTGGAATAAATTTTTTCAAAGTGCGAGCTTTTTATTTCGGACTCTTGTGTAGACAAAAACAATATCATTGGAAAATTCAATAGTTTGGCCCCCAACATTACAATTGTAGATAAATGTTCAATTCATCTACTTGGTTCACCAATTCTTGAGGGTCTTTTGGGCGAATTTTAGTGGAGTCTAGCAGCGCCACTGCTGCGGTTAGTATATGTACTATATTTGTAACTCGATACCTAACCTTCGATCCTTTAAGGATGTATTTATTGTAATAAAGTTGCTGTGAACAGTTTCAATTACCTGCTTAAAAATAAAAAAGTAGGTAAGTAACTGATACATTTTACATATACTCCAAAGCCAAAAAACAATATAGTAAGAAATACTAAGAATCGCGGAAGTACAAAGGGCGGCCTTATCGCTATGATATTATAAGATATCTCTTCCAGATCACTTTGGTATAGACCAAAACATTAATCGCTATTTTGTAATTAAAACTTTTGATTATTTTTAACTTTTCATGGAAATTACTATGCATACCTACCTCCTTTTTTGATATATAGGTGTAAAACTTTTAATAAAATGTTTTTTTGTAACACAAAGTTATTTGTCGTCTTATTTCCTAGTTAACACATTCACATACGCCAGTTGATTTGATTGAAAGTCCCCAAAATAACGGCGGATAATACAAAGCGCCATGAATTTTGCAATGATGCTCCGAATTATAACGTCGTACCATTACATCCGTCACTTTAGTCTCCGCAGAACAATGAAGTATGTGACTTATTACGAAAACTAGGCATTATTTGGATTTTTTATGTAGGTCGTATCGTAAATCTATAGACAAATAGCATCCAGTGAAAATTTTACGTTGATCGGACTAGCCTTTTACAAAATATGACGAAATATCCAATTCCAAAACTTAAAAGTGCTCTCCTGTAAAGTAGCTATAATGCAGATCCGTTTCTATACGTCGATTGTGACGATTTTTTGTTTCCGCTCGCCTAGTGCGTGACAGCAGCTCGCACATCACTGGCATCGTTCGGATGCGTTCGGCAGTAGCTCGCCAGTGTCGACAGGCAGTTGCGACTTGCGAGCGGCTAAATCACGTTGACTCTACATCGTGACAACTCGCATTAGACTAGGCAGCTATTCGCATCATGTGGACAGCAAAGGCGAGTCCAGCTACAGTTCGTCCCATAAATGCTCAATGGGATTGAGATCTGGGCTTCGAGCAGGCCACGCCATAACGGGTACTTCGACCTCCTCCAAGTGTGAGGTCTGGCGTTATCCCGCAAAAAACTAAATTTTCGTCGATAAATCACGAAAAGGGCACAACATGTTCTTCCAGGATCTTCTTAACGTAACGTCGGGAAGTCAATCCACCCGATCGACGGTCGGTGTCGAGCCCTGTGATGAACACAAGTTCGGTTTTCGCTTCCAGTGACATGCCTCCCCAGAACATGCACGTACCACCGCCGTATGAGACCCGTTCGGTTATGCAGCATTGAGTAAAACGCTCACCGGATCTTCGGTAGACTCTACCTCGGATTCTACGTCCGTCGTTACCATGGAGACACATCTGCACTCGTCAGTGAACAGGCCTTCCATTGATCCGTATTCCCATTTACGTGGTCTAGAGTAAACTGCGAAGGCGCGCTTGTCTGTGCACTGGGTTAAATTTTGGGCCAGTTGCTGGTCTGTGCGCAGTCAGGCCTCCTTCGGCTAGTCTCGTTCTAACCTTCCACCGACTGACTTCCAAAAGTCGTAAGAAGTCTACAGAAATTGGCGGTAAATTGGTTCGAAAAGTCAATATTTTTAGTAACTTTTTTTAATAGATCAAAAAGTAGGTAACCTTCAGAAATTTTAAATGGATCGCTATGCAACCTTCGGATATGAGGGAGGGGGGACTACAGGCGCACGAAATGTAGTATCATTTTAAATTTCAAGTTAATAGCTGCGATGGTTGTGCTGAGATATTCAAGATGGCAAAAAGGACCGACAGAGCGAGATCAGGGTTTTGAAACCCTTATGGCTATACCAAAAAATAATCATTGAAATCAGATCTCTTCATGCGGAGAAATTCGATGGCCCCTCAGTTCAGTAGTTTTTTACCCCTATTTGGAGGAAGTACCTCAGAAGCCCTTACGAAAAAAAAATTATAAAGTCGTAAAACCTGTACCTATTCGTAATCTGTTTCGTTCAGATCGGTTGTAAAATACGACCTGTACTGTAGAACAAACTGATAGAAAGGCAAATTTTGCCGGACTTGAAGCTGATGTCTCACAATTACTGCCGGGTGTTATAATAAGGGACTGTTTAAATAGGTATAGGTACATATGAAATATTTGAAGAGCCTATTATGCCTACCTACATGTTAGCCTACACCTACCTACATGTCATAAGACATACATTTGCGAAAACGTTGACCGGGAAGTCATTTTTCAAAGTCTGCTTTCATTACACACAAGCTAAAACGCATTGATTCACGCACACGCGTTCATATTAATTAGTATTGCACTGCCATTTTGCTTGTGCATAATAAAATTTGAAATGGGTAGGTACCTAGGGCACCGCGACCTAGGCTAGGTCGCGGCGTGCAATCCGTCTGATTCGAATAAAAGTTAAATTCAATAAAACAGACACGACGATATTGTTAGAGGCTAACTAGTTTAGTTTAGATTTAATAAGCTTTGTAAAAAAGCTTCCCTTCTGTGAATAAACCACGTCCCAATATTGGATTTTTATTTCAGGGTGGTGTAGCTACACTATTGACACAGCCAGTTGATGTTCTCAAGACAAGAGCTATGAACGCTAAAAAAGGTGAAAGGATGAGTATAGTGACACTCATTACAAGTACAGCTAAAGAAGGCCCACAAGCTTTTTTCAAGGGCTTCGTTCCAGCATTTACAAGGCTTGCCCCTCACACGGTCCTTACATTTGTGTTCCTAGAACAACTCAGACATTACTTTGGTGAAGATAAAAAGTTGCCGAAGGCCGTACTGTAAAATACAATTTTTTTTGTAGCACCATTTGTGTAGAAAAATGTAGTATTCATTTCTGTGTTCTCTTCATGAATTGTTACGTAGCTTTTATTTTGTTAATTCTATTTGACACATCTGGTAGATATTGATTCAGGCTTTGTATAGATACTATTTTCTTGGCCTTCTACTAGTTCTACAGTCTTTCAGTGCAACCCAGAGGGATCGTGATAAATGAACTGTTGTCTTAGGTATTGGAATGAACATTTAAATTTGTGGTATTTTTAGATGCATTTAGAATGGTATATTATAAAACATACACTGATGTTGCTAATGTTGTAATGATAATGAATACCTATTGCATTTAGTATGGGTAGATATATCTTATATATAACTTGACAATGTTTCCAATTGGTCTGGTGCCCCAACAAGAAATGTATTATTTAAATTTCTCCTGATCATTTTGTTCAAATGGTTATATTATTATTCCACAAAAAGGAATTCCAAAAATAGCCGTTTTACTAAAAGTCGGAACGGAAGCTATTACATATTTTAATATTTTTTTACAAATCTACATATAGCAAATATTTTTCAATTAATTGTGAACATCTTTTGTCTGTTTTGTGAATGTTATTGAATGGTTGATAAGGGTTCCTTTTATTTGTTGGTTTTAGAAACTTTTACAATTGAAAAATGTAAGCCAGTTAACTATTTAAGTAGTATTAGCCCAACAGTCTTCCTAAATTATGTCTTTACAGCCAAAAACGCTCTAATCACTTCGTTTATAGTAGTTATCATTCGCTGTTTGTCATTCAATGCAAGCTGATGCCTGATGATAACGGAAAGCAGTGGTTAAATTATATACATAGTTATCAGCTTGGTAGGCCAAGCTAAGAGCACTCGCCGTTTGTCTATGAACCAAGTCGGCCGAGGACACTGTCTCGCCGCGGACGGAACTCGTTATAATCAATGCTATAATCATTAGCTTGGATTGGACGTACCTACTCCATCTAATAACTAGTAGTATTATATAAAAATATATATATTTAATTCTGCTAGCATAGTTATACTTACTTACCAGGTACACTTGCTAGATTGTACTGTTTGATACATAAATAGAGCGTAAACAGAAAGTGACCACCGGCCAAAAACATATTTTGAGATATCGCAGTTTTTAGGTAAATTTTTTACTGCTTCATATTAGTGGAATAACCTTTTAGCAATATTTTTTATACGAAAGTATATTTCAGTAGCTTCCGTTTTTATATTCAAAGTTACAAAAATACCCTTACAATTATATATAGGTAATTAAATTTATATTATTATTAGTAGAAAAACTTAATTAAACACGTAGTCAGTTTCTGCTGTTTGTGATAATTTAAATTCTGCAGAAAGTGACCAGCAAAATGGTCGTGTTCTGTTAAAATAATTTTTACAATAGCTGTCGTTTTTGACATCAGCTGTCAGTATCGGCATATTAATGTTTTTGATTTTTGTAGGGTAGCGTGCGCCGAGATGTCGTAGTTCGCCCGTTATCATTACATGAATCTTCTTGTTGATTAACAGTGCAGTGTTATCATATCACAGTCATCAATGTCTACACTCACAAATTTTTTCCTATAGCCATGTTGACTAACAGCCTCGCACGTCGATCCATTTTAAAAACTATCTACAAAAATCACTGAAGTCAATCACTTTTTACTTGCAACTGACAATTTTAAAGCAGCCTGCTTTAAAATATTGCTTTAAAACGGGTTCTTTCTAAAAAAATAAGTAGCGGAATAATTAGTTCATTTATGTATGGATAAAAGCGACCACATAAGGTGGTCTGGTTCTACAAAAATAATAAGCAACTCAAACCTATTTTGCAGAAAACGACCACAGGAGTGGTCGCATTCTGCAAATAAAAAAAAAAGTGTTGGTCCATATAAAAACATTACGCAGAAAATAGCCAATCTGATGGTCGCATTCTGCTATTTGCAACATTTAAGATTTTAAATATTTTCAGTGACCAAGGCGGTGGTCGTGTTTGGCCAAAAAAATGCGATTATATGTGAGGTGGTCGCATTGGACCTCTTAATATCTTGGCTTCTAAATGAGCTAATGGAAAACGTGTCTTCGGAGAAGGTAGAGGAAAGTGTATCTTACGCCTTGGCATATATAACTCATTTTTGTAAAAATCCAAGCTGGTCGCTTTCTGTTTACTATAATAATAGAAATAATTATGTATGAATTCTTTATTATTTATTTTTGTCGATGTCAGCCAGCTATAGTTTGTTATTGTATTTAAATGTATGCTTGCTTTAATTTGAGGGGTACCAAATGCAGCAACCAAATGGTTGCTGCGTTTTAATAGTGTTATCAAAGAAATGATGTTGATGACCTTGATTATGTTATCTTGTAACATCGAACATTCTAAAGATATGCTTTACTTATTATCTTAAAGAACATAATCAAGGTGTGTGCCAAATGCATATTTATTTATTCCACGAATCATGGTGATAATTTTATTTGTTGACAAATATTATAACTGTTGCAAGTAAAGCATTCCTTTCAAAGTTATGATTTACATTATTTTAGGAATTTAATTCATTTTGATAAAATCAAATTTAATTATTTTTTATTTGTTTACTGTTAATTTTATGCCACATTATATTCAAGGTTTTAGATGTTAATTCTGACTAGTCATCAGTTATGTTGATGACTTTAATTGTGATAGTTAAATGGGACATTCTCACTATGTATAATGTACTCGTAACAAATACTATACTCAAGTGAATTAAATGTAATATAATTACGGGAATATATTAGTAGATACCATATTTATTGATTGTTGTGTTCTGTGTTACACGGAACAAAAAAACCGGTTTATTGTGGTTGTTTAATAAATTTGTTATTTCATGATCTGATCTACTTTTAATAAAACCATTTGATGTGGGTTTAACGAATATATTTACGTATTCAGTTTTTACTTTACTATCTTCAACCTTTGGCAAATATCCTAGCTATTAGGTAATAGGTATAGTTAGAATATAATAACTTAAAAATAATTTTATTATCCGTGGAAAGGTTAAGATAATTTAACAAGTTTACCCATTTGACTTCCTCCACCTTAAAATTATAAAATAATGAGATCAGTACATAAAGTTATCTAATATTAAGTACAATTATTTTGTCATATTCACGTTCACATTAAGAACTTCAGAATGTATCATGGTAACACCGGAAAGTGTACTAAATTTACACTGCAAATTATCTTGACGAGTTGGCAGTGTATTTTTATATGTCCGGTAACACTAAACTATGCCCTTGGATTTTGAAACATTGACCGTGGACTTACATCATACAACATGCCATGGAATGCCATGCATGCTATGTGAATGGCGCAAATCGTTGACTTTTCAACACTCATGGACGTCGGGAGCCGTTAGGTAGGTATACAACGCGCTAAAAGTTTGGCACTTGTTTACGTTAGGTATACATACAAATGCCAAACTTTAGTGGACAAAACCTGCTCTCTTGCATTACAGTTCCATGAGGAACCAAATGCACGATATATTTAAAATCTTTCTGCGCGAAGAGTCACTGTAATCATTATTACCGTCCTTCCAGAAGTTGCATTTACTTGCGAATTTAAGTATTTTATTAATAAGTAAGTTACTTAAATCTGGCGAGCCATAATTAGGTGCATCAACATAGTATATATTATATATTCATACAATTAATATAAATTCGAAAGAAACTCTGTCTGTCTTTTACCTGTTCACGCCTAAATAGCTGAACGGATCTTAATGAAATTTGAAAGGTAGGTAAATGATATCCGGGGACGGACATATGCTTCTTGAAAAGCACTTGCGTAGCCACGGGCAGCAGCTATATAGCCTTTAAAGAATAAACATATACAATGAAGTCCCTACCTACCTAATCTACCTTATATAAGTTCCGAACACAGTTTTACATAGTACTTCATTTGCATTATTAATTTCGCGTAATGCCTTGCATGGATAGGTCTATTCAGTGATGTGGTTTGCGCGAAGCATGAGAGATTGCCCGGCGGGTTCCATCAACACGGTGGCGGGGCCTTGCATCCACGGCTCGCCGTCCACTTGCATCGCACATGTGCCTTCTAAGTCTATCTAAAAAGATACAAATATTATCTGTTAGTGTGTCATGCACAATCGCTATATGTGGCGTCGTCTGGGAATGCACATGTATAGCGGACGTCTTTGGGATAATGATGATTATTCCGTTGGCAAAATATGATTTGATCAAGTCACTAATCGACATTAACCTAGTTCTTCCTCAAAAACAGGTTTCACCTATTATTTATAGTAAATTATAGTAATATTTTTATAGTTCTGGCACTTTTTAGTTTAAAAAAAAGTATTTATTTAATTCTCGTATTTACTAATTCTTTAGACTTTGATCAGCGTAATGTCTGGTCATTCTAGAATTAGTTTCACACGAAAACGCGCCAAAGTTTCACTAAGTGCTTAATAGTAGATTGTAGGCGAGAGCGCTTTTTTGAATCCAGAGCGAAGTGAAGGATTCTAGAGTAGAATCATGAACGTAGCGAGGGATTCAAAGTACGTCGCCCGAGCCAAAAATATATTTTGCGCCCGAGTGATACACTCTACTTTTCATCACATGAGAAAATAAAAGGCGCCTCATATTTTATTGTAATAATAATATTTAATAAATCATAGAGTAACTGCAAAATTCAAATTAAATAGTATCTAATAATAAAACAACTAAAAACTTATATTTACATTTGAGACATTTTCGCAATTATGAAAATTTATTGTTACAGTTTTATTAGGAATAGAGATTGTTGTAGATTTTATATTCTGCGTGTTTGAAATAATGTCCGAATCTGGCTCATTTTGATGAAAATGTGACGGTGAATCTCGTTGTTTGGACGTAGTACCTACCAGCCAGTCTTTATTTAAACAATATTTGCATTCGATTTCTTTGACGCGGAAAACTAAGATGTTCCAAATTCAAAAACTGCGCGGCAAAGACAATTGCGGCGCACATATAAAAAGGATTAAAAAGTCATTACTGCCCGCTAAAAGTTTCTTATAGAAAACACCACCTTTGGGTGCACATAAAGGCGAACCAAGTCGTCCTTTTCGAATAGATGGAATGAAAATAAAATAGAAACTACCTAGTTTTATTATAGTTTCCAATTTCCACGAGCATGACCAATTAGTAATTACCTACCAGGCCAGTTAGTACCTAGCAAACTATTGTATACTACACCCGCTCGGAAAGCGACTTATTCCTTTTCCAAACTTGAGCTAGAAAGTATACGTCATTGCAGGCGTACTAGAATGCGGTCGAAAAAGTATGGAATTTCATTACTCACCCGTTTGCCGGGTGAGATTAATGTATGGAAATCCATTACTAACGTGTTATTATTTTTTTTCTGCAATCTCAGTCTTTAGCTATGGATAATTCAAGGTTAAACTACAAAAAGTTTTTATTCAGAGTCCCATAATAGCCGAGCTTACAAAGAAACACTGTAAATAAGAAACACTGTCTCTTAAAATTTGATGTTTTTGCCTTCCGGGTACACGATTGCACTGCACAATATACCACACTGCGGAGCTCTGCTTAGCGATACGAAGCGACGCGAACTGGCATGAGAGCCCGGGCGGTTGATAATATATACCGTGCCAAGCATAAATTCGAATGGTTTGTATGTTGTAGTTTTCGGAGGGGAAACGAGTTATTAAATCGTTTCCATTTGCTAAATATTCTAAGTAGCCGAGCCATAATATGGCGGAGTCGGTGTAAAAACTTTTTGTATATCGGCCTCTTCCGTTCTTACAAGCTTATGAAGATTTCGTGTATTGAAAAACAAGTAGAGTGCAACTTCTTTTCAGAAAATGTTTTATTTTCCTCGTAGGTGTATAAAGCATTATGTATATGTAAAGTGCAATTCCTACCTCGTGTGTTTTAAGCTTTCGGATGCGGCTCGGGCCCCAAACTCGATAGGAATCAGTCACTTTCTCACCTCGGTGAACATTGTACTATTATATTACCTTGAGGTGAGACGACTGCGTGAAACGATACGGCTCGGCAAGACCGCACTGCAGCCGCGCAATATGGATAGACGACGATATACCGACGACCTGGGAAATTCATTGGAAGGTAAATAATACAAACAGAAATGCTTAAAATAGAGGATGTATAAAGGGCGGCCTTATCGCTGTGAACGAAAAAATTATCAATAAATTAATTGAAACAAATTGTCAAACATATCATTTGTAAAAAGGTTTACTACAAAATATCAGATTATCTAGAGGATAAAAAAGCTTGGGACAAGTTTTGCTCCAACTCGAAAACTAACAACCTAACAAGGTAAAGGTTTCTTGTTCGCTTTGCTTTACCTTAAAAATATTAAAGTGAGCAAAAATCAAGGTGATCACTTTATTTTCTAGTTTTACTTATGTAATTTGAATTTTGTGCCGTGTCCAAGAGTCCTGTAAGGTCTAAAGGAAATAAAGAACTTTGAATTTTGAATTTTGATCCCCATCACTCACACTCACAGCGACTCATCTGGCGACCCCATTGTATTCCGACGCGCACTTGGTTATAATAAGGACAATTTTGTTGTAGCTTACAATAACAGAAATTCTATTTTATTCACAGACTTTAATAGTACTAATTACCTACCTCTAATTTTCCATCGTTTATGTTTTGTTCTTCCACTTCACCTTCATCGCCCATACCTAGAAGCAACAAAAATATCATGAACACAGCAGATTTTAGATACATTTATTTATTTAACACCAATAACACCGTTGGTTTCACATGAAATCACGAATTATACCGCCAGAGCCAGTCTAAGGGTTCGCAATAAATGACGAGGGCTGGGCTGACTTTCACGCTCGTTAGCTTTATTAGTTCCGGGTTTTTTCTATGATAGATAATGTAACTAGGTAATAATGTCTTTACAAAAAAAAAACTCATCTGGTGCCTTTAACACACAACACAAGCTCTGCTTACTTTTTTTAGGGCTAGAGCGGCTGTATAGGCGGAAGCGACGGCAGCCGAATGCCGTGCCGTTGCACCACACCGCAACCGCCGCTCGAGGTTGCCACAACTGCCATAGTCGATAAATTAATATAAGTACTTTAACTCACTGTAGAGGTCGACGCCGCCGCCGGCCCCCCAGGACGGTATATTCAAGGTCACAAGCGCCTATTCCGCGGCAGCGACGGTAGCTGGTTGCTGTTGCACCACACCCGCAACCGCCGCTCGAGGTTGCCACAACTGCCGTAGTCGATAAATTAATATAAGTACTTTAACTCACTGTAGAGGTCGACGCCGCCGCCGGCCCCCCAGGACGGTATATTCAAGGTCACAAGCGCCTGTTCCGCGGCAGCGACGGTAGCCGGTTGCTGTTGCACCACACCCGCAACCGCCGCTCGAGGTTGCCACAACCGTCGTCGTCGATAAATGAATATAAGCACTTTAACTCACTTTAGAGGTCGACGCCGCCGCCGGCCCCCCAGGACGGTATATTGAAGGCCACAAGCGCCTGGAAAGGCGGCAGCGACGGTAGCCGGTTGCTGTTGCACAACACCCGCAACCGTCGCTCGAGGTTGCCACAACCACCGTCGTCGATAAATGAATATAAGCACTTTAACTCACTTTAGAGGTCGACGCCGCCGCCGGCCCCCCAGGACGGTATATTGAAGGCCACAAGCGCCTGGAAAGGCGGCAGCGACGGTAGCCGGTTGCTGTTGCACAACACCCGCAACCGTCGCTCGAGGTTGCCACAACCACCGTCGTCGATAAATGAATATAAGCACTTTAACTCACTTTAGAGGTCGACGCCGCCGCCGGCCCCCCAGGACGGTATATTGAAGGCCACAAGCGCCTGGAAAGGCGGCAGCGACGGTAGCCGGTTGCTGTTGCACAACACCCGCAACCGTCGCTCGAGGTTGCCACAACCACCGTCGTCGATAAATGAATATAAGCACTTTAACTCACTTTAGAGGTCGACGCCGCCGCCGGCCCCCCAGGACGGTATATTGAAGGCCACAAGCGCCTGCAAAGGCGGCAGCGACGGTAGCCGGTTGCTGTTGCACAACACCCGCAACCGTCGCTCGAGGTTGCCACAACCACCGTCGTCGATAAATTAATATATATAGGTAGGTAAGTACTTCAACTCACTCCAGAGGTCGACGCCGGCCCCCCAGGACGGTATATTCAAGGCCACGAGCGCCTGTATCGGCGGCAGTGACGGTAGCCGGTTGCCGTTGCACCACACCCGCAACCGCCGCTCGAGGTTGCCGCAACCGCCGTCGTCAAGGGCTCTCCGACCACCGAGAAACGCGTAAGCTATCTGGGTGGAAAATTCTTTGATTACAAACACAATCCTGACAAAAACCTATTCAAGGCTGACGCAAAAACCATGGATAGAAATTAGCTCTAATTTTTCAACCGAAAAAAATACCAGACCTAACATGGGCATTACAAATTTGATGCAGATGGGAACACGCTGTAAAATCGTAAGTCGGAATTTGAGGCATTTTTGTAGATTCAAAGAAATGCGATTTTTCGCACGACAAAGATCATCAACCCATCATCATCATCAGCTGTTGATTTTGCTAACCTCCTAAGACCTCACGTGCAATTAAATGTAAAATAAAAAAAAAATACCCTTATTGCTCACTTTCTCAACTTGAACCCTATCTATACTAATATTATACATTCGAAAGTAACTCTGTCTGTCTGTCTGTTACCTTTTCACGCCTAAACGGCTGAACGGATCTCAATGAAATTTGGCAGGGAGGTAAACGGTATCCCAGGGACGGACATAGGCTGTTTTTTATCCAGGCAAAGTGCGTGCGAAGCCGCGGGCAAAAGCCAGTGGTTTAAAAAGATTAGGTAATGTTACTTCGTGTAGAGCCCCCCAGATTAAATTAGCTAACTGAGGACTCATTTGAAGATACAAAAAAGAAACATTTGAAAAAAGGATGCTTACATAATTGAGCGTACGACTGGCGTATCTATACAAGAACTGGGTTCGCGCTCGCTCGAAGTCAAGCGCCACTTGTGCGTCGACGCCTATGCTGGCGTAGTTGTAAGCAAACACCACCTTGTCATGCCGCAAACGACCCAGCCGTTTTGGCTTTACTGTGACTTTCCATCTGTTGACAATAAGAAGCTAATTTCATTTTTTTATTGTAATTGATGGTATTTTTTTTTAATTAATAATTTATGTCAATTTTATAAATTGTAATTTTATTATTGTTGTAATTGTTGAAGTGCAAACTTCTTTGGGTTCTTTAGGTCTTTTTTTCTGAGCAGTGAATGAAAGCGAACCGTCATGCTCTGGTCGGTTACGCTGAAACGTTCAAAGGTTCCACTTCTATCATGTAGTCATAAGCGTACACACAATCTTCTGGTAGATAATATTGATAAATAATAATAACGTTCATTAAAACAGCAAAATAAATGCTTACCCACTGATTCTGTTAACCGTGCCACATATAATGTTTCGGCCGAATTGCAATTAACGGCATCGTCCCTCTAATACCTATTATTCGGCCGGCCATCACTGTATTTTTGGCCTCGACAGAAAGATATGTATAGTATGTCATATAGGTCGTCACGTAAAAAGAACGCTGAGGGGGGTAGAGGGGAAGTGTCTGCGCACGGGTAAATCGCGATAAATCGCTCAGGGCGCAGTTGAAGGCCAGCGTTCTTTTTACGTGACGCGACCTGGTACCTGTCTAACGGCTGCTGTATGGCGTCTCTGACGGAATGAATCATAGTATGTGCGTCCAAGTGAGAGGTGCAACCGGGTCCCCAGCCCAGCACGCGCGAAAGGTCGTTGCCTGTTCCCATGGGAAGAATTGCCACAGCTGCCTGTGGAAATAAAAATTTTGTATAAAGCAAGTAAATTTTCCAAAAAATCTAATAGCCTACGGTTGCCTGGAAAAGAACGCGTGTAGCAATGAGGATGCCCTTTGTAACTCAGGCATTTAAGCATGACGGCAGTACTTCCTCTGACGAACCCTTAAACAAGAAGCCCTAATAATCTTATCTTATCTCTTATGTATCCCCCAAATAAAATTACTAACCTTAACACGAGGTACAGACGTCAGCGAGTTCAAGACCCAGGCGACAGTGCCGTCCCCACCAGCGACAAGCAACCGGCATCGGTCGGGCAGCCAGCGCACCACGCTCTCGGGTGAATGCACGCTTAGGTCTACCACCTGTTGATACACATTTCATTGAATGAATTTACACAATTTTCAACCTAATTCCAAACATGATAAAGATTGTTGTCGGTTTTTTTGTCTTAATACGCCATCCAGTTCTGAGATATGAACATGATGAGTTCTTAAACGTAAGGTTTGTCCAAAGTGAAAAGAGGTCATGAGTGAATGAATTAATACAGAATAAAAGCTTACCTGTATGGGATTTAATAGGCCCCTAAACAAGGATAGGACTTCATCACTTCTGTTACTCCCTGATTTTCGATTCGCTTCAAACAAAATATTAATAATTTATTGTTTAAAATATACACTCGCTTCGAATTAATTATTTAACCATGATAAAAAAAATTAAGGTTTAAATTTAATAAGTGAAATAAAATTATCCCATCTCAGTAAACATACAATAAATAATTAAAACAAATCACAGAACATACCTAGAACAATAAGAGGTTCCCAATCATCAATATCAATTGATTTGATATTCTTTACCGTCCCTTTTTCTAGTTGCACGCAGGCCGGTGGTATGATCATAGTCTTATACATTTGAAAGTCACATTCCTCCTAAAATCAGTAATTTTTAATTTATTGTGTGCAGTTTTTTAAAAGACTACTTAGTCTTTAAAAAATCTAACTTATCTTTAAATCATGAAGTGTAGATGGGGAATAGGGAGGCATTTGCCCTGCAGTGGGAAGAAAGAGGGTAAATTGTATAACAAAGAAACCTCCTGTATAATAGGTATAATAATAATAATGTATTCTTGCAAATAAATAATTGATTATGATTATATAGACACTTACTCACTGGCTGTACAAATTAACACTAAATTAACTTATATCCTATATGCCTATGCTTCTTATACCATGAATACCTACCTACCAAGGTACTAAGTTATTTTTATACCTACATCACTGTCTGATAGTCTCTCAATGGTCCTCTTAGTTCTCTGGCACCAGCAACAAAAATAACATTGAATTCCCTCATCAATATGTTCAGAGTTCTCATTTCTGATATGTCCCACTGTAATATCAAACCAAATTCAATTCACAGACACAACAATCAATCATTCACAAGTGCAGAAAACACATAAAAACAAGATCCGTCAGGTGCGAGTGTGACTCGCGCGCCGAGGGTTTCGAACGTTTGTCAATTATACCAATATGTACTAGGTATCGGCTTGAGACTTTGACTACCTATTTAATACGATATATACGATCATATTACTGAATACGTAAAAATTTAAGGTACTACATTTAAATGCTTCGGTTTGCAAACTTCGGAATATGGAGAGGGAAATGGCAAAATTTTAGACTTTTCAAAATATTTCAATATGTATGTAACCTACAGGAATTTCAAAACCTGTTTTAAGATGTAGAAACCGATACCTTTTAATAGATACCCCACTCCTTTTGAAAATGATTCCCTCCCTTTTTGACCATTTTTAGGGACTGTATCCGAAGGGTGAAAACGGAACCCTATTACTAAGCCTTTGCTATCCGTCCGTCTGTCTGTCACAGGGCTCTATCTCATGAACCGTAAGGGGTAGACAGTTGAACTTTTCAAAGAATGTGTATTTCTCTTGCCGCTAGAACAACAAATAATAAAAATAAAATAAATATCAAAATTAAAGGAAAAGCAAAAATGGCATAAAAATCACGTTTTTTGTATGGACAAAAACGTGTTTTTTTTGCTCTTAATTTGTGAAGGTATCTCTTGAACTACAATAGGTAGGCATATAAAACTTTCTTTAAATAAGTAGCACTTCAACTGTAATAACAACAAATACTAAAAATAAAACAAGGTTGAAAACTTAGAGTCTCCGAACAAGTGAAAATTTGATGTTCTTTGTAAAAATAGCCTGATTTTTATGGTACGGAATCCTTCATGTGGGAGTTGACTCGCACTTGGCGGTTTATTCACAAAGAGTTCTACGTACAGACATCTCTATATTTTTCCTGTAAAATATAGATCCATATCTACAATCGCTATATACATCTGTAAGCTTCGGAGATAGGGGAGGGGGGATTTCAAAATATTACGGATGTAAGCAGGTTAACTACGAACCTTGTTTGTGTTAGAAGAACACCAACGATTCAGCCCTTCAGACGACAGAGAAGACCTACAGACTTCTCTATATTTTTTCAGTAAAATATATCTACAAATGCTACATACATTTTAGTTGGATGGATTGCTCTGCATTGTTCGGAGATTTGGAGGGCAATGGGTAATTTCTCGATTTTTTTTTTAATATTTCAAAAAGTATGAAACCTACAGAAATTTCAAAACCTGTTTTGAAATGTACAAACTGACACCTTTTATTTTAAACCTCACTTGACCTTGTAGGGCAAGTTTTTTTTTTGATCTGTGCAAGTTCTTGAAACATATTATTATTTTAAATTTCAAGTTAATTGCAGGTCTCGACAGAGCCTACACATTTGAATTCAAGACCCTAGGTCCTTGGGGTACCGAGGCTCTCCTGTTTTTAAAAAGTTATCTGAGCATCTGGACAAAACAACGCATGACCCGAGAGCTAGTGGGTATCTGGCGCAGTGCATTAGCATTGCCATACAACGGGGCAATGCAGCCAGAGTTTTGGGCTGCGCTTCCGACTGGTATATTGATATTGATCACTTGAGCTACCTGTAGATTGTTTGCAACAGTCTGCAGTTAGCTTAATTGTAAATGTTTGTTCTAATTTGTTTTTATTATTTGATTGTAATTTTCTTTGTTAAAAAAGGACACTGCCGTTTTAAAAAAAAGTTAATTGCTACTGTAGTTGCCGAGATATTAAAGAAGGAAAAAACAACAAAAAGGCAAGACTGATTGTTTCGAATCCCTAAAAATTAAGTGATAAAAACGTATGGTAGCAATAACATACCATTGACCCAATGATGGCAAAATGGTTTTGTAGACTGCCAAGACACTAGTTTGCATTTAAACTTTTTGATGACTGCCCTTCTGCACTTCTTGCAGGCACTTATACCACAGCATTCGCAAAACACTCCCGCCACAGGCAGCATTAGCTCCCCACATATTGTGCACTGGAATACATAAGGATCGGTTGATGTTGATAAAGCAAACTGGTGTTTGTTTTGTGTACTTACAGGTCAAATTTCAAACACTTACATGTGTATTGTACGGAATAGATTTATTGCATTGAATGCTTCTCCATGCGTGCCCACGTATCCTTATTTTTGTCTGCATAAAATTATTTTCGCCTAAAATTATAACGAAAATTCGATACAGCAAATAACTCAGAAGCAATCCTCCTACTAAAAAATAATGGTTAAACACCACATCGTTGAAGTTAGATAAATTCTCCATAGCAAACATATTCTACTATTTTAAATCATTTTGTTGCAATCGATCGAAGTCAAAATATTTAGAATTTGCACAAAACGAAATGGTTTGTAGTTTGGTGTGGAAAGTTGAAAATAATGAAAATTTGAAAACACAGCATCAGCTGATCGAGAATAGGAAAGAAAATTGACATATGACAATGTCAACTTCAATGTGCCTTCGTATTCTTCTTCTTCTTCTTGTCGTATTCGAATCTAGAAAATTATAATTTGAGAAATTTGACAATGACAGAAAATAAAGTAAAATGCATCGAGAAAACCAACCTATTGTCATAAAGAATTAATATAATTTAAGGTTGAACGCACGGGTTAACGCGAGATTAAAATTTTTTCGTGGTTTTTAATTTATTTCGGCGTTGTACAAGGAATGCCACAAATTGTGTAAAAAAAATAATAATAATTAATTAATAAATAAATAATAATACAAAATGCACGGGTTGGCGCGAGATTAAATTTTTTTCGTGGTTTTTAATTTATTTCGGCGTTCTACAAAGAATGCCACAAATTGTGAAACATTTTCTATGAACCCATGATAAAGCCAACTTCGATAAAGTTGTATTTTGGGAGCATTTGGGAAAATGTTTATATTTAGCCTAAAATCTCCTATATTCCCTAATGCTCTAAAAATACCAGTGAACCAAAGTTAGTAAATAGAAAATGGTTTACGATTTGCGGTAAATTACTTGTCCGTTAGTTTTATTCCTTTAAAAAAGTAGAAAAAATTATAACCTACAGAAAAATGTAATCACGTGCTAACCCGTGACGATCACCCTTAAAATAATGTTACTTCTCCGGGTTTAATTCCTTGTGGAACGCAGAAATAAATTAAAAACCACGAAAAAATTTGTATCTCGCGCCAACCCGTGACGATCAACCCCTTCCTAAACTAGATAGTATACCTTAGAAAATAATATACATATAGAAATGTATGTAAGGTTTCTAAATGTAGGTACCTACCTATTGGATTGGACATTTCATATCAGTTCGTACAGCTTGAGTCAAATTTTGACGTAATAATCCAAGAGCATTTACTACCTAGTAACGGAATACGTAAATTAAAAAGAAGTTGAAGTTGAACGGAATACGTACGGACATTTTCAATTAATTGATAATTACTTAAATAATACAATAATTGATGCTATTTTCAGTTAAAATCATGTAGGGACAAAATGTCAAGGTGTTATTTAATACAGCGTGGGGCTACGAAAGACGATTAATAACACAGCCTCGCTCTATCCGTTAGTACCATCTTCTAAAATCTAGCTCATTCGTGTAAAACTACGCCTAATCATGGTGTTAGTTTGTAGGTACCTATTCATATTTTAGCAATGCATTAAGTGTGTATGTTTTTACTTCCATGAACCTTAATTTGTTGTGTTTTACATAAAAACTAAACATCTTTCAAAAATGCATTAAACAATATTATAGTGATGTATACACTGAGTTATATGTACTACGCACCTACTAGAGAAGCTATTCCATACAAAAAACGTATCGCAACTTGCTGGATGACCGATGACAGCGGGCGGAAGGCCTGCGCGCAGCGAGCGCTGCAGCGCTGCAGCGCACTAGCTAAGTCGTCTAACCAAACTATTATGACATCCAGCGCTAGATCGCTTAGATAGTATAGTTTTGACTCGACGCTTGACACGTTTTGTTAGATTTTACACAGCGCAGAGGTGACACAAGTTTTGTTCCTACAAAACTTCGTAAAAATTCAATCTCTATTTAAAAAAAATATTACCAAAAAGTAGATGAGTAAAAGAAAATGAGTTGTTATGCGTTTATTTATGAGTATTAAAGAAGTCTGTAAGGAGACAACTTTTTGAAAAATTGTCGAAAAAGGGGGGGTAATTTTTAAAAGGGGGCTACCTCACCAAGTGGGGCATCAAATGATAGGTATCGGTTTGTACATCTCAAAACAGTTTTAGAAATTTCTGTAGGTTTCATACTTTTTGAAAAAACTCGAAAATTTTACTATTACCCTCTGTACTCCGACGACGTTTGCAAACCGATACATCTGAAATAATACCTCTAATTTTTTGGTATTCATCAAATAGCAAAGTCGCTAACCAGTACTTGAAGTACATTTTGGCATACTTGACAACCGTTCGAAAACCTCGGCGCGCGAGTCACACTCGCACTTGACGGATCTTGTTTTTTAATTGAAAATAGAAATAAGCCAACATGACGCGGCGCGGTCATCTATCTTTGTACTGGATGCGCCTGACGTTGCATAACTTCGCTGATCGGTACTCAACTTGGTATTGAAGTTAGAGAGCTTATTATTAAAAATATTTTTTTATGTTGTCTTATAGCGGCAACAGTTTTACACACTTTGTTAAAATTTCAACAGTCTACTTTTTACGGTTCATAAGATACAGCCCGCGGACGGACGGACTGACAGGCACATGGTCAGACAGCAGCATTAGTAATATTATTCCACTGCCGACATCAGTGCGGAGGACAATAATAACTGGACGCTAAAAAACTTGTGGATAACTTTGCTGGAAAAGAAGACCGCTGGTGGCCAATATGTCTGCTGAGAGCTTGCCGAGTTTGCTCTATGCTCCTTGTCTCTACCAATTAGTAATGCCACAGTAGAGCGTGTATTCAGCATTATGAACATAATAAAATCAAAAATGCGGAACCGCATGCAGCTGCCGATGATGCAAGCGATAACTCGCATACGTTTGCATTTTAGTATGCGAAAAATATGCTGCAATACGTTTCGCCCTACGGACGAAATGGTTAAAATGCACAACTCAAAAGTATTGTATGAAAGAAGACCGATTGATGCAGCGGGATCGTCTACTTCCGCCACCACTTCTAGGAATGAAGATTCTCCCGCTGAAATTGATGGTGAACTTCTGCAGGAAGTTATTGTTTTGTTACAAGAGTAGTATTATATTTAAAAAAAAAATTACTTAGGTTGTCTTTTTTGACTTCTTTATTTGGGCGAACATAGGCTCCTTATCATAAAATGTACATGAAATGTGTATGTTAAAATGTACTTAAAATGTCGAAATTAATAAGTTCGAAAAAATATATTAGGCGATTTAGGCTACTCGGTAGGCAAAATTAGGCGAATTGTGTTAGCTTTTATCTGGCAACCCTGGGAATGGATCGTCGACTTTTCTACAGATAACGAAACGGACGATAAACGAACGAATACGAACGATAGGTGAAACATATTTCAATCTACGACGACCTTGCTCTGAGACGACGACGGCATGGCACCGCATGACAAGGAGAAACTTATAACCATAGACTAGATATTAGTATCTCTACCTAGTCTGTGATATTATCACAACATTTTGTTTGTTTGGTTAGTGCTAAAGGGAATATTCATCTGACAAGAATAAGAAAGGGAATACAATACGTAGCTACTTCGTAAGATTATATTCCTTTCCTTCATTTAGCATAAATTCCGAATTTGTAGTTAGCTGTTCGTTTACCTACGTTTACTGTCTCGAGCTGTGCCTGTCGTACACTTACATTACCTAGCCTTTAGCTTAGATTATGTAGGTAGTTCTTTTGTGCGGTTTTCCCTTCTTAAAGGAGTCAGGGTTTCCGACTTCGATCTCCGTCCCGACGACGACGACGGCGTAAACCTTGTAGTATAAATACCCAAAAACTAAGATTACAACAACTTGGCCGCAACCTGAAGTTGCGTCAGTGGTGCGCAGTACTCGTTTATAACGAGAAATTATTGGTAATGCGCATGTGAAAACTTTGCCTTCACTCCGGCCAAGTTGTTCCATAAAATCATATTATACCCCCAGAGATTAAAATACAAACATTGTACCTACCAGCACTTCACTATGTCTATTGGGTCCGTCTATGAAACTGCCTACAAAGGTGACTTTAACCAAGTCAAAGTAAGGACCGATCAAGATGCATCACTTGTAAACACACCTGATTCTGTAAGTATTGCTGAATACTCTACTCTCATTAGAATATTTAAAGAACAATGTTATTTTGTATAGTTTATTCTCAGATAGTTTATTTTTATTATGTAGATTCATTAAAAATAAAAATTCAGTTTATATAATTTTAAGTAGATTTGTGAAGGTCATTCTTACAAGTGTTGTGTTTACCTGTTAGTAACATGCTTATCAGAACAGAACCTAATTTTAAGTTTGTTTTAAATGATTGATATGTATGTGGTTGGTAAACCTTTATTAATACATAAATAAAAAAAAAGAACAAAGAATAAGGTCCGCTTGCATAAGGATATGAGTTAATTTATTTAATAACTAAGGCTAAAATATGTTACAGAACAGCCGTCTCCTAATTCACTGGGCAGCTCTAGGAGGTAATAAAAACCTTGTTGATTTCCTCATTGACTCTGGAAGTCCTGTGGATCCTGTTGATGATACCAACTGCACACCATTGATATTGGCTAGCTCTGCTGGAAGATATGATGTTGTGAAGCTTTTGGCTGGCAAAGGAGCAAATATTAATCACAAGACTAACGGTGGACAGTCTTGCCTGCACTATGTCTGTTCTAAAGGCCACTTACAGGTCTGTTTAGTTTAAATTATGTACTATGGGCCTACCTGAGTTATTGTAGTAAAATCAAAAAAAATAATATCTACTTTCAGGTAGCCAAATTATTGCTAGAACTGGATGCAAATGTGAATGAGACTGATGTTTTGGGTGCAACTCCTTTACATAGAGCAGCAGCTCAAGGGAGAAACAATGTAGTGGAACTGTTACTCTCAAACCCAAATATAAATGTGAATGCTGCAGATTCTACAGGCTCTACCCCATTGTAAGTATAAGGGTTGTTTTATTTTTCAGCATTTTTTTTTTAAATGTTGGACAATCTACACAGCATCATCTAGCCCCAAGCTAAGCAGAGCTTGTGGTACTAGATGACTGATAAACTTAGTACAATACATTACGTAGATAGTTATTTTTTATTATACATAGAAAATACCCAGAACACCTGGAATAAATATTTGCAGATCGTACAAACAACTGTCCCAAGGCGGGAATCGAACCAGCAACCTCCTGCGTCGCAGGCGGACCTTCGGCTCCGCGCCACAGTGGTCGGTTTTTTAATGTCTTACCCAGTTTTTCTGAGTCTCTATTTATAACAGAGGGATAATATTCCGTGGTGCACAATTGTTCTACAAATCTTGTTTTATTTCTTAGCTCATACTGCACATATTAAACAGATGTTTTTTTTTTCAGGCACCTTGCTTGTGATGAAGGCAGGGAAGCAGTGGCATGTATGTTGGTCAAAGCGGAGGCAGATCTGCATCTTATCAATAAGGATAAAAAAACTCCACTAGACTTGTGTTCTCCAAAACTTAAAAGAGAATTAAGTTCTCTTCTGGAATAAATTTTTATAAGAAACCCAGTGTTTTCATTGGAAATAGCCTGAACTATTGTGAAGATCTGCCAGATAAGCATATAAATTCAGCGCTTAGGGTCAGAGGTATCCACAGTCTGTGGTTGCAGCAGATAAAACCAGCTCACAAATTAATGTCTACAATCTTATGTATTGTACTTTTTAAAAGCACAAGGTAACGGCGGCATTCCAAGCCAAACCGTAGACGACAACTAGTGAAATGGCCTGGTTTTATACAGGATTATTGGAAATTAGACTGGATCCTTTTAGGGGGTGATGGAGGAGCCCATTTGCCACTATTTTGACCCCATATTGTGTTATGCAAAAGTGAACCATTTTTTGAGATATTCGCCTAATCGTATTGTTTTGGGGAAACGCCGTTTTACGTCTAAACTAACGATATAAAAAAAAGTGATCACCCAGTTCAAATTTTAGTGTTAGCCTAACGTCTATTTTCTTAATAGCCACTAACAAAATGTATGAATCAGTAGCGGAAACTAAAGGACATATTTATTTCTAATTAAAGAATATTTTTTTTGTAAATTCCCATTGTGTAATTAATATGTCCTTCAGTTTCCAATATGGATACTGATTCATACGATTTTGTTATTAGTTAGAAATAGACTTTAGGCTACATAACTAAACCTGAAACTAAAATTTTAATTGGGTGTTCACTTTTTTTTTATCGTTAGTGAAGACGTAAAAAACGGGTTTTGCCAAAAAATACGAATATGCGAATATCTCAAAAATGGTTCACTTTTGCATAATACATTAAACCTAGGGTCAAAATAGTTGCAAATGGCCTCCCCATCACCCTCTAAAAGGATCCGGTGTCTAATTTCCAATAACCCTAAAATAAATATTATATTAATATTTGGAGCCTGTATGTAGTGTAGGTATGTATCATGCACGTCATCGAGCACATACTATGGTACCTACCCAATGCGTATATGTGCTCGATGATGCACGTAGATAGAACTCCTATGGGGATTGACCCTTAGCGCTTGAATTAACTTATGGAACGGAACCTCCTTGAAGTTGATGTGCGGTCTTCGTAAATGTCAACGTCAATTGGTATAGTGAGGTATATTTCAAATAATTTTGCCAGTGCTGCCATTATAGCGCTTTGGGCGCTTGATCTAGCGTTTTTTCGGTGTGTTTAGTGCACATTTCAAAGTTTTAGCGCCTAGCGGAGAATCTGGCGCTGTTTTAATTTATGTCATGGCAACACTGTTAGTTTATATTTCTAATAGTTTATGGTCTGAGAGTCGGGGTTCCGTCGGTCGGGAGCAATAACATTGATCCAGACTTAACGCCGACAGGGCAGCAGAATAGCGCCTCTGGGGAATCCCCTCAATTAAATTATTTGTTTTAATCTTTCATTTGCGATAGTTTATATGGTCTATTGGAATTTTGGTTTTGTTTTCATTCATTCATTGAGCGAACAGTTTTCTCTGTCAGTTGTGTAGAGCACAAGCTAACTCACTTTTTGACATTTACAAAATTTTTCCGCGAATACGCAGTTTTGTATGTGTTTGTTGTAATTTACGTAGACTGTATACCTAGCAAGGTGGAAGCCCCATTACGAGAACAAGCAGTTTTTAAATTAAAGATACAAACCAGAGTGGGAAACGTTACCCGATTGTAAGCAATGGCTGAAACCAGTACCTGGCGACGACACAAGAGCCATGCGTTATTTTTTTTGTTTTATTTCAATTCAAGAAATCAGTTAGCGCGAAATCTAGCGCTTTTTGTTAACGTGTTAGCGCTCAATCGGATTTTTGATCTGGCAGCACTGCATTTGCCAAAATCAGTCTCATTTTTGTTTTGTGTGTGTAGTTGTGTTGTAATTGAAAATTGTGATTTATAAATTTTTACACAAAACATTGAATTGGATAGGTACCTAAAACGACAGCCGGTGTGTGTACTATTACAAGGCAAGTAAAAGTCCTAATAACTGAATTTATGCACGTCGTCGTCTCGCTCCGGAGACGATGTTTTATGTAGGTACACAATACAAATACCATGAATGAGACGTTCTCCGTGTACCAATGTTGTGATTACGAAGTAATACCTGCTCATGCAAAGCAAGTTTACAATTAATGTGTGTGGAACTGGGTTGGTTACGTCTTTGAACCTCTTCACTGTTTGTGTTTGTTTGGTCATAGAGATGTAAACAATCGGAGGATTAAACATCACATTCTATTACAGCTACAAAAATTAAACCGCCAGAATGTCTTCAGGATACAACGATTATTACGATGGCAGCAAAATGTTTCTTTTTGTATCAAACAAAACTGGACTTTCATTGGACTTGGTAAGTGATATATGCTAATGAATTACTAACAAACATATAAGATCTCTTTATAAACTTGTTAGATCTGTAATTGAATAGTCTGATTAGTAGGAAATAATTTTTAAGTCTAAAGTAGAAAGAATCAAGGTCTGCCTAAATAAGCAGCAGCAGCTAAATTTCACTGCAAAACATGATTCTCATTTTGTTTTGTTTTGATGAAGTAGTAGTATTATTTGTTTTTATGTTAGGTCATGTTAAAAAATACCATCTTGTTCATGCAATTTTATCATTGGGTGTTTTATGGCAAGGAATACACTTGTGTAAGTATGTAAATGGGGTTGCAGTGAACATGCTAATTTATATCCTTTTCATGATCAAGTACTGAAACAAACAAGGATCCTGATATAAGTAACTACCACTTTTAAATCTATCTTTCTTTTAAAGACTGGATAATATGGGTCAAAGTTTACTGAAAGCAAATGTTTTTTTTGAATACTTTAATAGCATATTGAACTCTACATTTGCAAATTTCTATGAAGCTATAAAATAGTTACATGCATTCTCGGGCATTCCGATGAATGTGCGTGACTTTTTTATTTACCTTCTGTGTGCCTTGACCTTAACACTTATTGCAATAAGCAAGTGTGTTTCAGCCAAACTATTCACTGATTCTTAGCACCATTAGTTACAATGTTTTCTTTTCTCATTAGGTTAATTTTTTTATTGCACAAATAGCTGCACTATGCCTGGCCAGACTGTTTCGGAAACCATTGAAATTCGCGTCGCCAGAGTTCCGCCATTCCGTATGCCTCGTTATAGGGTTGTGGATGGGATATTTCTGTTTCGGAAAGTAAGTTTTATTATACTATTTACTATTATTTTGCTGATTATGTTAATCCCAATCTACAATAATTTGTCTCCTATTGAAATAATAACCAAAATTTTAACTTCATCACACAAATAATAATTTAAAAAAAACTTCCAATTAGCATATTATTTGGAAGCCGTTGTGTGATTTAGGCAATTGATAACTACTGTGATTAACCCCTGATACATTTGCCACTTAGCGACATGTCAGCAGGCTTTGCAGCTGTTTAGTTAACCAATAGGCTGCCAACATTTGTGGCACAGGCATGGTCTAAGTGGCATGTGCATCCCAGGCCTAATTCTATTCTGCTTTTCCTCACGTTGCTTTAACTAAACAGACACCGTCACTAGCCAACCACCAACTAGACATCAGCTAATAGATAATAATATTACCAATTTACGCATGCTTTATTAATGCATAAAGTACCTAGTAGTTATTGCACTTCTTTCTTGGAACTCGGTCATTAGTGCCACTATACAGTGGCACGGTACTTGACCAATTTTTGCAACGCGACTCACCACCTAAAAGCGTCGTTACGTAAACTGTTTACCTATTTATAGCAGAATAGATTCACGCCCGAATACTGAAGCGAACATTATTATGCAACGAAACTGATGATGTTTTGACTGTGTCCATGATACATACATTACGTGAGGTTATTTTGGCGAATTTTCGAGCCCTTCTCTCCCCATGGTGAGATGGAGTGAGATTTTGTTAAACAATCTAATCTCAAGTGAGATTTCTGAAAACGTCTATTTTTTTAATAGACGTTTTCAGAAATCTCACTTGAGATTAGATTGTTAGTGTAATAATTTTTTTTTTAGTTTTTTATTTAGCCATTTACCCCCTTAATTTGTAGCACGTATCTATTGTAATAAATAACATAGTGAAATTTCAGAAGCCTAGCTTTAGCGCATCAGCATGCTCAATCGAGTGTTGTTTTTGAAATTTTCTGAAAAAGCCCTTATTTTTTTGAGTTGAGTTTTTGTGAGTAAGTGTGACACACTTACTCACTCACTAACATAAAACATAGCCTTCCACTGAAAAAAAATCAGCTTGAACTAATATTATCAGGGATTTGTAAACTTTTCTGCTCTTAACTTTTACTAATATAACTATGGATTCTACTGTCAAGCAAACCAAAAGGAAAGACCAAAATAACAGATACCAAAGAGATTAACCGTATTAGTGTATTACAACACATTTTGCATTGAAGTGCCTTTGACAGCAGCAGCGGCGGCGTGTTATTGCAACATCTATGGAAGAGTTTAAAATCATAAGATAGATCTGTAAAATAAGGCGGGCAGCAGTTTAAGAATGTTATTTGTGGTAGAATTTCCTCATCTTTGTAGCCGAGTTCAATGTTATACAAGATTCTTTATCAATTGAGGTAACCTTAAGAAACATTGCCAAGCGGAGGAAATTACGTAAATACTCTATTTTAGACATCAAGAACTGTTTTTGTAGCAGCTCCATAAGACTTTGGGAGAAAATGTTAAAGGGAATACAACCCTTTAACTACATAACTATGACTTACCTGTAATTAAGTATGTAGTTAATGGTGTCAGAAAAAGGGGTCAGTTCTTAAATTTTAGTTAGATACTTACAAGGATGAAGAATAAAAAAAATCTATTCTCAATATTCGTAAACGAAAGCAGAATATAAAAAAATAAAATAAAAAATATTCTCAACTTATTCAAATTAGGTAATAATAAGTTGAAAATAAAATTTGTTTTATATTATGAGTATTTTCAGAAAAATTCGATATTTCACAGTCGTTGAGCTAATCAATATAGGAAGCTGAATTTTTTACCACATGATCACAATAATGTGTTACAAAAAAACAAAGGGGTGGCCTGTGGAATATCTACGCGATATTTTATTTTTTGTAATGTACCTAGGTAAATAAGTTTTAAGTAATCTGTCTGTGTTGCATGTGAGACTACTGAGAACGTAGTCTAGAATCACTCATGTTCACTTCGTGTTGGTGCGAGATTAAAATTGGTTTGTGGGAGGAGGAAGGAATAAAACTTACAGAAAAGTAATTTGCCGCAAGTCGTAAACGATTTTCTATTATATCATTTATCTCGCGCCAACACAACACGAACAACCTTATACATATAGGATAGGAACTGCCAAAATTAGTCCAAAAAAACGAGATATTTGCTCTCGTCAAATATCTCCTCCCCCTCTCCCCCAAGGTGAGATTGGGTGCGATTTGACTCGACCCCCTCCCCCCTAAAAGCCTCGCTAAAAATGGTCGCCCCCTGTTCAATGAAAATATATAAGAAAAGCGTAGCCTAAAACCTCGGTTGCCGTTTTCCCACAGAATAGTATAAACATGAACAAAATATTATGTTTATGAATTATTATTAACAAATAACAACACAATGGTACCTATACCGATAACCGATATGTCGCAAAAACCACGGTAATGATAAAAACTTAATTAATGTAAACAGAAGTAGCGATAACACAATAGGTGACTAATTTTAAAGTTCTCGTAAAAGAGCTAGTCAGAGTAGGTACTAAGTACCTACTGTTCTTCTACTAGGCTTTTTAACGAGCCTTTGTTTATGAAGATAGGTAATGCAGGTACCTAACCTAAGTGTCCATCTATCAACCAGGCTCATGTAGTCCCCTTATCATTAGAAATTGGTGTTTGATTTACTAAGCCAGTCATACTTTATAGGTACACATTGGCAGAAATATGATGAATTAATTAATTACACTGATTTAAAACAAACTCCAGAACTGCATATCAGTGCCCTATAAGTAGCTCGGTGTCGTAAGGTGACACGTTTTTATTCTTAAAAAATCTGGATAACAGACCCAAAACATAATTTAATTAAACATTTATACCGTGGGCGCGGCCGGAATCGAATCCTAACCTGTACACCAAACTCCAAACTCAATTTGGAATGTTTGTAAACAAACCACGACACAAATAACTATACTCTCTTGCTAGTCGAGTTTCAGATATAATTGTAAGCAATATTTATTGAAGGGAGGATCTCAAATCGACAACTTCGATCAGTAATATAAATTGCGTGTAAGAAAACGCGGCAACAGATAGATAGATAACTCTTTATTGTACCACACAAACACAAAATATAATACAGAAGAAAATGCTGAGAAACAAGGAAGTACAAAGGGCGGCCTTATCGCTTTGAGCGATCTCTTCCAGGCAACCTTGGAATGGACTGGACTTAAGAGAACAATATAGACGGTGGTGTTTGAAAAACTTAAGGAAATTAAAACAATTACATATACTTACACTACGTACTATAATACCTATCATCTCTTAAACTACCTACTTTATAATAATAAACTTACATAGACATAAAAATAAAATTATTAAATTTTTACACTGATAAATAATACTGATGAAGCAGTATTAGAACAGAGTGAATTTTAGGTTAAGTATGGGCGGGTTTGTTTACAAACATTCTACATCGAGTTTGGGTAGTTTAGGTATAGTGGCGCGGCGGCATCTGCCCACGCTTCGAAGGTCACATGCTCAGAACATCCGAAATAGGACTCAAGTGATATGGAACCTCGCATTGTTGCTCAATAGACGCAGACTGGAATCAATCTAACGTATAATTGAACACAATGATCTCAGCGTTTGAGCGAATCATGATTTCATCATCATGATCAGCATCTTGTTTGTATCATGCTACATCAAGAGTCACTTTGTCACACATCGTCATCTAGCCCCAAAGTAAGAGCTTGCGTTATGGTGTTACCACATTACTGATGTACATAATATTATTATGATAGAAAATTGTATATAAATTACGCCATAATCGACCCTTAGCTTCTTTTTACCCGACTGCTTTAACTTATACATCCATAGACCAAAGAACACTATATATACCTATCTTGTCTATCAAAAAAATGTAAATGGTTGGAAAATGATTGGTGAAATTAGACCGCTAAGATCTAATTTCTCCGTTTGTTAAACTCTTTCTATCCGACATACGGCACACGTAATGAGTCGGACCCATTCTTAATTCAGTATAAATAATATGAAATTAAAGCTGAATTTGCTTCCAACTGTCTAATTCAATGGTACAGGTACTTATTGCAAAATGTTGCAAGGCGCGAGCGCGTGTCAGCGGGCCGCCCGCCGCTGCTGCAGCAGTGTGTTAATTACACAAAACCACTTCGAACAACTTTCCATCTACCTACCTGTTATAATGATAGGTTCTCGAAAGCATTTCACCATACCTTCCCGCAATTTTGTTTTGGTGATGCCGCTGCTCCGCCGCCATGTCCAGCTGACCTTGTCCCCCTTAGCACATAAATATTTACTACATACATATATTTTGTGTTATAATGTGACGTGTACAATGAAACTAAAAATAATAATAACAAAGGGCTTACGCATTGCATGTTGGTGCCCTTGTTGGTCACACTCAGACCAGTTATAGCACCGACCAAGTCATTAATTTAGGCCCTGTTATATATTATATATATTCTATACTTAAGTGATAACGCTTTTGCCATAAAAACTGTTTCTCAAGTGTAGATCGATGACTGAACAAGCTTTCATAATACGGGCCTTAGAGTCCTCAATGTAAGGTACATTTTATCTTATCAGTACAACATCATTATGAATGATGTTCGACCGTTCAACTCGTATTCATTGTTGTAATCTTCTGATCTATTGAAACCTTGGATTGAGTTCAAGTTTGTTTGCACGAACAGATAGGTAATGTGAAGAGTTTACTAAGTACATAGAAGGTGACATCGAATAAAGAGATAACAATATATTATAAGTTTTTTTTGTTTCCTTATGAAGTCATTGAACAAGTACCATTTTTGTTTGTATCAAGAAATAACGTAACCCAGTATGACTAGACTAGTCTAGACTATGAATGAATCAGCTTAGTTATTTTATCGATAACGTTTCTAAGTTGCAGACTCTTTCGATTAACAGTTTTCCTGCGTATATTCAGCCCTCTAAGTGCGTTGTTGATTTGGTCGAGTTTACTATAATGTTCTTGTTTTTTTTTTTCAGACAAGCCATACACTTATCAGTCGTGCCTATGCTATGTTATACTCTTCTCAAAACGATGCCACACCATTTGATGGGCAAGTGAGTATACCGAGTGACTACTTAACACTTTGATTTCCCACACGACAAGCCTCCTGGAGCTGCGGCCAGCACCGCGTGCTGTGCTCGGGTCTCAATCTCAACGCAGGGCCTGGGTAGTGAAAGCATTGTCATTATATTATTAGCCTGCTATTCTATTTACTTCGCCTTAGTCGTGTAAAACTGTACGAAGGATCATTGCTTTTCATTATCATGGTTTTAAATTGAAGTATTTATAATATTTTGCTTGATTTGCAGTGTCATATTATCGGCGTCGATGACGTATTTATCCTGCGTGCATTTACACCGGCAAATATACCACACGGCTGATTATTCATTGGATATAACAGGTGCTTATTATCTCTTAAAAACGCAACTCACTATTTTGCTATATCATCTATTTAATATATATATTTAATTATTTAATAGTTTTAAAGGTGAAAACTAGTTACATTAGGCACATTAAATAGGTACCTTCAAGTAACATAATCATGTATCTATCAGTGGATTCGGTTTAAAGATGTTTATTTCTCATAAAAACAAAAAAGTTCTTTTAAAATGAGATTTCTGAAAAACTTCAAGTGCGAGTTGGACTGGCGCACCAAGGGTTCCGTATAACATTAAGACCTAGTTTCTTGCCAAATATCATGGTTGACCTAAAAGGAGGACCTAACCTACTTCTACTGGAAGTAGGTATCCTTATAGGTTCTGGTCCATGGCGAGATCAAAAATATTTTTATATGTCAATTAACTACAAATTTACAGTCTTCGTATTTTTTCCTTTATTTGTACTATAAGACATTGGTTCTTGCCAAATTTTCTAGGTCAACGGGAAGTACCCTATAGGTTTTGGTCCATGGCGAGAATCAAAAGTATTTTTTTTAGTGACTAAACTGCCAATTATTTAGGTTTTTTCCTTTACTTGTGCTATAAGATATTGCTTCTTGCCAAATGATTCATTATTCTAGGTGTACGGGAAGTACCCTATAGGCTTTGAGTGCATGAGATTCCTTAAAAAAATTCAAAATTTTCATACTTTTTGAAATATTTTTTGATTGTATTACAAAAAAACGAGAAATTGCACGGATTCATCGTCCAAGTTGTATGATTTTCGTTTGTTGCTTAAAATAATAATCACTTGTTAATAATAGTTCGTTTTCTTACAATATTATTAAAACAAATTTTTTTTTTTTTTTTATGTAGTTATAATCATTCTCCCGATGCATGTTTAGGCAAAAACTCTCGGAGACCTGTTTTGGGTGCTATATTTTGTAGATTCTATTGAATAAAGTTTACCAAAATTTTTTTTTTGTTACGAATATCCTATACTTTAATAATAACAGAATACATTTTAAGGTTTTTATTAATATAGTGCGTAAGCCTCACACTGGGTTTTATTTGATTTCTTATAAATTAACCCAGTGTGAGGCTCACGCACTATAATAATAAAAACCTTAGAAATGAGCAACGCGACACCTCTCGTCAAACGAGCTAAACGTAACTTTAGTCATTAAACAGGATTGGATAACCCTTCAATGTGTCCCCGGTAGGTGGAGCTAACGGCGCTATAGTCCGATGGAAGTCCCAGTTTTTCACTTGACCTCGTTGTGTAGTTGGTTAGCACGTTCCCGAGGGAAAGACGCGGGTTCATGCCCCGTCGAAGTCGGATTTTTTTTTGGATATTATTTGATTTCTTAGAATACATTTTCAAATAGACACTTCAGTTTTAGTTATTTGTATGATTGTAAAATTACTTAACTCTGCACTCTTTCAGGACCTTTGATGGTGATAACTCAAAGGGTTACATCGTTAGCATACTCGCTTCAGGACAGTTTGACAGGAAAAGAAGTGAATTCAAACTCATCCAACAGTTCAATACCAGTGCCTATAGAAAAGATGCCATCGCCATTGGAGTTCTTCGCGTACACTCTAGCGTTTCAAACGCTGATGTGCGGTCCAGTCGTCTTTTACAAAGATTATATCAACTTTATTGAAGGAAAACGTTGGGACCAGGTGAGACATCTGCGTATTTGATTGAAACCTAGATTTTTCTAATTTATTTTGTCCGCCTAAACGATTAGATTTATATAAGTAAATACTTAGTTATAATTATCTCAGCCATATTTCATTATGCATTTGTGCATGTACATGTTATGCGATATTATAACTAATTGTGTTTGACTTTATAAAGAAAATACGCGTATTGTGGGTCACACAGTGAACGTTCACTGGGGTCACACACATCACAAATCAACTTGTTCGATAGTACAATTCGATGATCTTTGAGACCTGTAAAACAATTAACTGATTGCACCTTCGGATTAAATGAAATAAGTGACAATGTAATATACCTACTGTAAGGTTGTAATTATTGCTGATTATGTACCTACCATCTGTAAAGTAGCTAATAAGATATTCACCTTTGTAAATGAAGCGAGAACACGTGTAAACAATAAAACTTTGCAACAAACGAGCTCAAGGGGCAACAATTTAATTTTATTGACATCTATTTGAGGGCAGACCTTTCAATGATGTGTTTTTAATTCAAATTCAAAGTGCTTTATTTTCTTTAGACCTAACAGGACTCTTGGACACGTCACAAAATTCAAATTACATAAGTAAAACTAGAAAATAAAGTGATCACTTTGATTTTTTCGCACTTCAACATTTTTAAGGTAAAGCAAAGAAGCGAACAAGAAATGTTTACCTTGTTAATAAATAATGATACAGCATACGTATCATTATTTATTAAGTCCTAATTTGTATGTATGTAAAAGACATCGCTTCGTCAGACAGCGTCATTAATGTTTGAAACCAATAAATATTTATGCAGATCCATATAAAATTATTTAATTTTATCTGGATTTGAATAATAAACAAATTGTTTACTCAGGTAATTGCGTTGGGCATACCCACTTATTATTAAGTAGGTATGTATGTACCTATTTACATACCTAGTTATGGCCATTTCCGCAGGGTCATTCTGTAAAACGTAAACAAAACAAAAGAAAAATTTGCATTTTTGCACGGTGTCATTTCGAAAGTATGCATAGATAGGCACAGTTATTTTATTAGTTATGGACACAAAAATTGTGTAGTCGAATTGATTATCTTGTAAACTAGTACCAGTCTAGACGAACTTTTACAGTCTTTTTTTGTATTCCTAGCATAACCGAACAATCATTATATTAATGCAAAAATTATATTTATTTATTAGAAATGCGGTTTTTCTAAATTTGCGAAGATTGTATTGATTTGTAATATAATATCTAACACTACGCATGACAACCTGATTAGAATCCTGTAGATAGGGTGTTGCCCACTCCTGTAGGCCAAGCACAGCGATTTTTGTGTACGGTAAATAGACTAGGCAAAAATGACATCGAATGTGTACAAAATTTGGAATTCATTGAACTTTAATAATTTACGAACTGTGTGCAATTATCTCTATTCAAGTTAGACAAAACCTTGCCATGCTAAGGTGACAAACCTACAGGTTTACCTAAAAGACTCATCATTTTCAGAATGAGAAATCCCAAGATAGTTTAGAGCCATCACCGCGTCGCGCTGTGTTCATCAAAATCATGGGATCAGCCACAGCAGCACTGCTCTACTTGTCACTAGCTAAGAAGTATCCACTCGCTGTTTTGGGAGGTAACTATGTCTTTTTATCGTGTCTTGCAACTGAGAGATTTACTAAAAGTTATGTAACTTTTGTAGGTCAGACACTAAGGTATGTGTTCTTAAAAATGATAATCGGATAATTACATTTTAATTAACGTTTTTGACAGAAGTTTTCATGCAATGAACGACAAAGTTAACCGACTAAGTTGCTAATATGCTATACAGCCTTTTATTCAGATTTTAAAATAACACGTTTATGATGAAAACTAAGAGAACTAAATTAAAATTAAATATATGAAATAGGCAGGCATTATAAATCAGCTGTCCGTCCGTCCGTCCGTCTGTCACAGGGCTCTATCTCATGAAACGTAAGAGGTAGACAGTTAAAATTTTCAGAGAATGTGTATTTCTCTTGCCGCTAAAAACAAAATAAGTATCTAAATGAAAAATAAAATAAATATCTAATTTAAAAGGGGCTTCCATACAAAAACGTGATTTATTAGCTATTTTTGCTCTTCGTTTGCCAAGGCTCTATCTTTTGAACCACAATAGGTAGACACATGAAACTGTCTAAAAATAAGTAACACTTCAACTGTTACAACAACAAATACTAAAAATAAATATAAAGTTAAAACTGAAAAGGATCTCCGAACAAGTGAAAATTTGATGTTCTTTGAAAAAGTTGCCTGATTTTTACGGTACGGGGCCCTTCGGGTGCGAGTCGACTCGCACTTGGCGGTTTATTGTTTTGTTTCTGATGACTCGGTTTTTCAGTCTGTCCGATTTCTTCACATTCAGCATGCTCCTTTCCATAGCGTGTTGGCAAGTTGCGAGTTTGCTCGTCATTTCTTGAGTTAAAGCCCATGATTGCCAGCCATAAGTGAAGATAGGTAGTACGTAGGTGTTAAATAAATTTGCTAATTTTCCGATTATCCTTTGGTGGACACCAGCTAAAGTCCCGCCCGAGTAAGAATGAGGGTCAATAGCCTGAAATGTTATTAACATTGCGTTTGTGTGATTGATGTTTTTTTAATAGGCCCAATAATAACTCCTTTCAATTCTGCAAGACCGCAAACTTGTATGTGCATAAGTGGGAGTCAACCATGAGCCTGTAAATAAAAATCGTCCGTTTATTTCCGAATTCGGTTGACGCTCTATCACATCTAGAATACCTAGTGCATTTTAACAGGTCTTGTAAACTGCTGAGTGCTAAGCTACCCCCAACCAAGTTAATTTATCCGTCCCCAGAACTAACGGACCCAACTTCCGAAGTTTCCCGGTCTTGGTCGTGTGCCTACCTCCTTTGTTACGCATATCTGTCAACTCTGGTAATTCGCTGCAAGTACTACCACGTGTGGCTCTTCTCTGAGGCGATCTGTAACAACTCTGGAATGGGCTTCAATGGTTACGAAGATGATGGCACTCCGAAATGGGATAAGATGTCGAATATCGATGTTTTTGGATTTGAGGTGAGTTTTATTTTAACTGGCTTAGACTGGTGTTCACCAACAGATAATCCGACAATTAGGCAGCTTCGTCGTTTAACTTTGACGTTTAATGTATGAAAACTTGTGTTAAAAACGTTGAAACAACTGTTTAAAATTTAACAGTCTGTTGGTAAACTCGGGTCTAAGCAATAGTTCTGTGGGTCTAAGGCATGCTCTTTGATAAATTATGATATTCTTAAATTGTAATTTTAAAGGGGAATAAAGGCTATTTTTATTTTATGTATTTACAGATGCTCTTTGCAAGGTAACCGGACAATTGCATATCAATTGACGTTTTTGAAGAAGTTTTCATACATTACTATGTCAAAGCTGCTAGGTAATTGTCCAATTATCTTTCGAAGAACACCACCCTAAGTTACTTTCTTGGCGACTGACTTAGGTCCAGAGGGTGACCCAGAACAAGGTGGAAAGATGTAGTATTAAAAAATATGAGCGTGCCAAGCTTCCCATGACGATGTTTATGACAGAGCCTAGTGGGGGAGATTAAATAGGAAAGCCAAACCAGTAGGCCAAGGACGGGGATTGTTCTCTAGGGTAGAATAGACAATAATGACAAAGTGACGTAATTTTTCTCTATTCTACCCTAGACAACAGTCCCCGTGCTTGCCCTTCAGGTATTCACAGATAATTATTCCATAATGGTTAATGGGAACTATCTGCGAGGAGAGAGGTATCTACGTATAATTTTTTCCATCAACCCCGAAGAAGGTCTTGGCCTCCGATTTAATAAATCATTCCGGCTTCTATTTTGAACCGCCTACATTCAGGTGCGAATACTAGAAGGTGCTAACTTGGTTTGCAAACTTAGTAAGATGTATTGTATGATGTAATAACTAACGTTCCACATCGCAATACTTTAATGGTTAGGTAGGTGTTAACCACAGATTACAGTATATCAAAAACCTTGAAAGTTTGTAACCACCAAGGTCAGTAGGTCATTGATCTTTTATCGATGAATGTGGCAGGTTAACTACCTAGTGTTTTTGTTCTACTGGTTAACTACGCAGTAAAACCAGTTGTTTCAAACGACGGAAGAACAGTTATCATATCAAATTAAGTGCAGCGCTTCTTACGTAGTTATAGTGCCTACGAGATTTGAACTGACCTTATTTGCCTTTAAGAACAAGGCGTGGTTCTTTGCTTGCTCAACTACCGTAACAGCGCAGGTGCTTGCATTAAGGCCTGTGTACCGCTCTGGGTAGTCAATACCTAGGTTGTATTCCCTACCAGAGCGGCAGCGAAATCCGAATGGGGATGAATGGTGTCACTAAAATATTCGTCGAAATATCGCGGGCCGCGCGAATCTTGGGCGAAATGCATGCGGTAGGTAATCCTACTGTCACTAAAATATTCGTAGATATATCGCGGACCGCGCGAAACTTGAGCGAAATGCATGCGGTAGGTAATCCTACTGTCACTAAAATATTCGTAGATATATCGCGGACCGCGCGAAACTTGAGCGAAATGCATGCGGTAGGTAATCCTACTGTCACTAAAATATTCGTAGATATATCGCGGACCGCGCGAAACTTGAGCGAAATGCATGCGGTAGGTAATCCTACTGTCACTAAAATATTCGTAGATATATCGCGGACCGCGCGAAACTTGAGCGAAATGCATGCGGTAGGTAATCCTACTGTCACTAAAATATTCGTAGATATATCGCGGACCGCGCGAAACTTGAGCGAAATGCATGCGGTAGGTAATCCTACTGTCACTAAAATATTCGTAGATATATCGCGGACCGCGCGAAACTTGAGCGAAATGCATGCGGTAGGTAATCCTACTGTCACTAAAATATTCGTAGATATATCGCGGACCGCGCGAAACTTGAGCTAAATGCATGCGGTAGGTAATCCTACTGTCACTAAAATATTCGTAGATATATCGCGGACCGCGCGAAACTTGAGCGAAATGCATGCGGTAGGTAATCCTACTGTCACTAAAATATTCGTCGATATATCGCGGACCGCGCGAAATTTGAGCGAAATGCATGCGGTAGGTAATCCTACTGTCACTAAAATATTCGTAGATATATCGCGGACCGCGCGAAACTTGAGCGAAATGCATGCGGTAGGTAATCCTACTGTCACTAAAATATTCGTCGATATATCGCGGACCGCGCGAAATTTGAGTGAAATTTACCGCTACCGCTCTGGGCAGCGAATAACCTATAAAAAAGGTTTAAACAAACCTGTATTAGTTGGTTGGTTAATAAAACCGTAGAGACCCGGCTAAACCCAATATTTATTAACAAAGTAGAGTCGGCAAATCTAGCTTAAATGTGTGATGGCCATGGCTTTTTTATCACTAGAGACCGGATTATATGCAACATAAAAAGCTGGAAATAAGCATGTAAAATGCTTGAAATATGCATGAAAAGTGACAAAATATGCAACATTAAATGAAAAAAAAAATAGTTTTTTTTAGTATAAAATCACATACAATTAGTAAGATATCGCGATTTTCTTTTGGTTTTTCATATCATTAACCACGCTGACATAACAAATCTGTCGACACGGGAAGCTTAAGCTATTTTCATCCACAGTTGCGAATTCGGCCGCAAACTCTCGCTTAGGTACTTACGAAAGGGCCTTTTCGGATGAATTTTATAACTCTAAATTTTTCATACATTTTTAAATATAAACCATTCTAGTGACCAAAATTTGTGTCAATAATGCACAAAATACATAACAAAATAAAGTTTATCAAAAAACTAAGCCATTTTGAATACCCTGAAAATTACTAACTTTTATCTCCTAATCGTGTTGTAAGCATGTTTAGTTCGGTAGAACTTGTACATGTTTTATCTAACCTTTGTAAGTTAAAAGCAAGCGCAATAATATAACTTTAGCATCATTTTTTTATATTTTTTAGGGTTACGTACCCTAAGGGACCCTATTACTAAGCCTCCGCTGTCCGTCCGTCCGTCGCGTCGTCCGTCCGTCCGCCTGTCATAGGGCTCTCATGAACCGTCAACTGTCTACAGTTGAAATATTCAGAGAATGTGTATTTCTCTTCCCGTTATAACAACAAATAATAAAAATAAAATAAATATTAAAATTAAAATTAAATGCTATGAGCGTAGGGAACAAATCTCTTAATTACGTAATTAATTGGCTAGATGAAAATAACTTAAAAATTAACACAACAAAAACTAAATTCATGCTACCAACCACGTATAACAATAATATTAAAGATAAAATTTACATAAATTACAAAAACAGTGATATTGAGCAGGTATTTGACATAAAATTTTTAGGAATTATTATTGATAGACATTTAAATTGGAAGAAACAAATTGATAATGTGTGTAAGAAAATTAATAAATTTATATTTGCACTGAGAAGAATAAAGGACCTCTCTAATATTGAAACTGCATTGACAGTTTACCATAGTCATGTCTGCTCTATTTTGAGATATGGCGTCATAATATGGGGCAACTCAACGGATGCTCAGAGAGCTTTCGTTGCGCAGAAAAAGTGTATTCGGGCCATATTTGGCATTAAACGGAGAGATTCTTGTAGACCTTTATTTATGAAGCATAAACTGTTAACTTTTCCTTCACTCTATATTTTCGAGATGCTAAAATTTGTCAGAAATAACATAACATTGTTTGAGAGGGATGAAAAGTTTATATACAGAAGAAAAATAGTACAAAAACCACTAAAGGTGCCTCAATTTAGACTAGAAATGTGTAAAAAGAACTGTTACGCAATGGCCATACAGTTATATAACAAACTTCCACTTGACATGAGAGAACTGACAGATAATGAATTTAATCGTAAATTATATAACTGGCTTTGTGTTAACTGTTTTTATAATATAAGTGATTATTTGAAATTTAAATGCACATAATTTTTATTTTGACATTATAGTACTTACTTAATGTTATTTAATCTATTATTCTTTATTCATAGTTATTTTTAAGTTTAAACATTTTCACGACTCAAAGGTCAAATATAGTGAAACTTTATTGTAAAACCACCATTGCAAACCTATATTTATGCAAATAAATGCTATTTCATTTCAAAGGGTGCTTCCATATTAAAAAACATGTTTTTTTGGTTATTTTTATCATCATTTTTTTTGAGGCTGTATCTCTTGAATCACAATAGGCACCTACATTAAACTTTCTACAAATAATTAACACTTAAAATGTAATAACAACAAATTTAAAGGAGTCTCCGAACAAGTGAAAATTTCATATTCTTTGAAAAAGTTGCTGATTTTTACGGTACGGAACCCTTCGTGTGTGAGTCGACTAGCAGTTGGCAGTGTATTTGTATACATATTGTATGGTGGATTTTTTAACCCTCAGCTTCATAACATTTTCGATGTTTTTCCGATATTTTAATTATCCGGTGCTGTTATTTTATTTAGGCAAAGATACGTACCACAAAAACGTCAATGAAATAAATAAATGGAATTAAATTAATCGTGGGCGTGGGATTAAATTAATCGTAGGCGTGGGATTAAATTAATCGTGGGCGTGGGATTTACGTGGTTAGTGGATTAAGCTAAACGTGACAAACGAATCGTGGTCATCGCACTAATTATTAATCGTGGGCGTGGGATTCAATTAATAGTTGGCGTGATCATATTAATCATGGGATTAAATTAATCGTGGGCGTGGGATTTAATTGATCGTGGGCGTCGGATTAAATTAATCGTGGGCGTGGGATTTAATTGATCGTGGGCGTGGGATTAAATTAATCGTAGGCGTGGAATTTAATTGATCGTGGGCGTCGGATTGAATTAATCGTGGGCGTGGGATTTAATTTCTGATATTCGCAACAACCCTGGCCCGGGGCTAGGACAATAATTTGGAAAATGACTTTGAATTCGGCCCTTTTCGTTCATGAGCGAAGTTAGTGCTTCATTCAGTTCATTGCCAATGAATTGATTTATCATACATGGGGGCCTTGTTGAAAGCAGAATAAGAAAGTCAATTCAGAGCTCGCCAGAAGATACTTTTGGAATTTATAAAAATGTATAATGAAGAGTCCTCCAGAAGCAGTTCATGTTCATCACCGGTCAAAAAAAAAAACAGAAAATCACCGACCGTTCAGAGTCGGCTGAATCTCGCGAAGCTCATAACACGTTCTGGGATTGCTTTAATGAGATAGCAAGTGAAAACCTACTAGTTGACGTTAAGGTTTTTTTCTTGATTTTTATTTGCTGTCAGTGCGCATTGGTCGCGATCGTGATTCTTATACATAGTGGTCACGTAAAGCTGTACGATACCCAACCCTAGCAAAAAAGCTCTCTAGAATTTATCTTTCAGCTCCCTGCAGCAGCGTATACAGCGAGACTTTTTTCAGAAGCTGACCTTGTATACGAAGACAAGCGAAACAGTCTGTTGTTGTTATGCATTGAAATAGGTATTCATTTATCATAAATTTGCCATACCTATATTAATTTTGTTTGCTGTGTAATTAAAATAATGATTTCATTTGATAAGTGGATGAATAAAACTGTGCCTCTAAAGTTCAAATGTCGATTTGTTTTATCGGGTTTCCCGGATACCGGATAGTTACCGAATATCCGTTTTATCTCTAGTAATTTCGCGTATTCGTATAGCAATCGGCATTACATGCTTATCTTATCACCACACCATAAGGTACGCGTAAGGCGTATAGACAATCATAAGACTCATTGTAACCCATTGGTTCACAGTTCGCGCAAAACTTCCGCACTGCAGTGGCCAGTTGGAATAAGAACACAAACGCATGGCTTCGCAATGTGGCCTACAACCGCGGCAGTGCCAACTTCCGCACGATCCGAGTCTATGGGCTGTCGGCCGTGTGGCATGGCTTCTACCCTGGATACTACTTGACCTTCCTCGCTGGGGGCCTCTTCACTCTTGCAGCAAGAAAGGTAATCACATCGAAGAAAGTCAAACACCTGAAAACTAAACCCAACTCAGATTTAAACACGTCTCAAGTGACGAATTTTTGACAGAAATTCATTCAAATTATTTATTTACCATAAGTTTAGGAACCTTGGTCAAATCAAATGCTACATTGAAAACTGTCAAAATATCGCGACTTGAGACGTGCTTTGGGCGATAGGGACTAATTAATCATTACAACGGGTTCATAGTACTATGTATATAGTTTTTCTGAGCAACGCAACGGGTCAGATTCCGATTCAATGACGTTTATTTTCATGCTTACAAAAAATTAAATGATATTTTTATTGCATAAAACATGGTATACAAGTTGTTTACAATTAATTTAAAAAATGCTTAGATTGTAAATTTTTTATTAATTAAAATTCAAATTCAACAACCAAGCGGTTGTTGGACTGCTACCACATTATCGAAGTTCGGTGACTAGGTACCTTCAATACTTAATAGGAAGTGTGCGGTTGTAGTAGTCTTCGTGATTTTTAAAATTACTACCGATTCTCAGCATTCTGAAGATATTTTGGTTTCCGTATTCCACGATACATCTGCTTCCTAATTTAATAGCATCTATTCTAGGCTTGAAATTTAAAGTAGTATAAATGTTATTTCCGGTCCAAATCCCTATGGAAAATTGTAAGCCTAAACTCGGTAGGTGGTTTTATCCTGTTTAAGTTACAAACATCCAATCATCTATCCGTCCTTTTCGCATCCGAAGTTATAATATTAAGGTAGAACCACACTATGGTGGTGTGGTATGTTGTGGTGCGTCAAAAATCTGTTTCATTTTGTTTGGCTAGGCACATTATAATACAGTGTCCCACGGCCATGGGGCATAGAGGTCAAATACCAAAAATATTAAAGATGTTTTAAGAAGTTTTACGGAAAATATTTCCTTTCCGTAAAATTTATATTATTTGATTCCTAAGATTGACTACCGATCGGTGCCATAAAATACACAGGATGTAATTTTTTGTATTATAGTGGGTTCGATTACCGCAAGTAATAAGTATAAAGCAAGTAATTTTGCAAAATTCAGTGAACGCAGTTAACTTTAAAAATTAGGTTTATTTTTAAAAATAAATGAATGTTTTCTTTTAGTAAAACTTCCTATTATTCATGTTTCTGGTAAATGCTTGCCCTCCATGTCCTATGGCCGCGGCCCCGCGGGACGCCCTGTATACTGTTTGATGTGTCGCTGTAATAATGTGCCTCTAACCGTACATAATGTACAAAACCAATATGCATAGGAAGCGCCACAGGCAACAACACACCACAATAGTGTGATTCTAGCATAAGTGTGATTTGATTAGTTGATTTATCCATTGCATGCCCTAAAATAGATGTCCTATTTATGTTTTAGTTCCGAGCCGTGGCGCGCCCACTATTCCTAAACAGTCGTCCGAAGAAGCTATTCTATGACTTCCTTAGTTTCGTGACGACGCGCATTGCGATGACGTACGCAACCGTTCCATTTGTTCTGTTGCATCTGACACCGAGTATTGCGTTCTACGGGTTAGTTTTTTTTTATATACTACTTTAATTAGAAATTAGCTGTATTGTTGTAAGTGGGTATTTTAAATCATAACATCCAACCGAATGACATCTGCTGAACTTATGCCTCTCCCAAAGGTCAATGCTTGTGGGGGATTTAACATAATGGCCACGCCTGGCGGCGGGTGGGCGGTCACAGTTCATTTATGGGTCTGTTCTGCAGGCATAATAACCGTACTTTAAGTAACTACTTCTAATCTAAGACTTAAAAGAAATTTCACATAACTAGGTAAGTAAGTACCTAGTTAGCAGGTCCCAGTTCCCTTACTTAGAATTAGGCAGTGTTGGGTACTTACCCAACACTCTGTGTGGGATCTGCACTGATATCTCGCATGGAAGTGTATTGTGCATTGTCTCCCTGCCTAACCAGGCCAACTCCTTGAAATACCGGAGCAGGGGCCGAATTTCAATCGTACTATGACAATGGTATCGTCGACGCAGAATCGTCCATAGATGAAAGAAACTATAGATCGTTCGTGCGGTGCTACTTGCACGAAGAGATCGATGTTATGATTTCAACATGCCAAAATGTGTCATTCTGAGACGATACCAGAGAATGTATAAAATAACGTACCTAAATACATTATCGGGTATCGTCTCAGAATGACATGAACTAACGTATAGAATGGACGCACTTCACACCCCACCTGACGGAGATTCCTCACCCCGCCGCCGCCGCGCCGCGCCGGCCCCTAGGCAAATTTTATTGCAGTTCAAATTCAAATGCTATGGACGTACGGCAGCGCCCCACTGCAGATAGCATTTTGACAATCGACGCCGCGCCGCGCCAATGATGTTCGATGTTTTGTTTGTTTGATCATGGACATACGAAACTTATTTTGTTTTGAAGTTTGATTTTACCCTTAGTGAGAGGAAAATAAAATAATAAAATGTCTTGAGTTATTTCGCAGCTGTGTGCAACATACTGTGCACTTGCACAGTATGTTCATGAAGTGACACTGACCGCACACACACAGTTGCGCATGTATGGGCTGAGGCGCGACTTTTGTATGGAGAAATGGGCGAGAATCCGGGGGGGGGGGGGGTGACGATACCATTTCTATGGTGAAGCGATTCATTTTGTTATTGATAATGAATTAGGGCCCAGGACTTTTGGTGATCTCTCTTTCTAACACTGCCATAAACAAATATGTTACAATGGTAAAATAAATACGTTTGTGTTTTCAGAAAATTATTCTATTCCCTGCACCTCGTCGCCATCGGCGCACTCCTTCTACCCGAGTCGCGGTCCAAGGAGGCCCGCGACACTCGACACAAATTAAAATAACTTCATTACTCTGGAAGGACACCAAGATTTTCGAATGGTCCCGAGAGCTGGAAGATATCTATATTTTATTAGGGAGTTTTATATTTTGTTCAAATGTAGCAAATAGGTACTTTATTACGGCAACTCTAATAATGCAAGCATTTAATTTAACATTTGTGATAGGTACCTACATGAAATATTAGATTTTTAGTATATTATTTTAGAGCACAAATTATGTTTAGTGTATTAACTTTCTAGGTATTTGATTGCACAAGTTTTTACTGATGGACTGGTAAATACATATACTCGTATTCTAAAATAAGACTTTGTTTGCGTCGCGTCGCCGCGTCGTCCGCGTCGTCCGCGTCGTCGTCACTAGTGCTTATGTAAAATCAGTCTACTAATAAAAAATAATATGAATAACTTAGCTTATACCTACAATAATCCTTTGAACAAAGAAGATTACAACTAATATCTACAATTGTTACAATTTTTTTTTTTTATATAACGAAAGTGTTGTGAATAAATACATATAATTATGATTAAGTCATTTATTGTGTGAAAGTATTATGTTACTTATTATTTTTACAATAAATTAACAGGCAACAAGCATAACAGCTGACTGTTAAAGACATTTACCTGATGATGATTAAGTATTTAGACATGTGACGTGATAGCTGAGTTATTGGAAATTCAATTTTCTCTTAAATTTCCTAATGCTATTTAATTCTACTGTGATGTTTTGAGGTTTTCTACAGAGTTAGGTAGGTAAATACTTTGTTATCTACTTACTGGTAAGTCTTTAGAGAGATATCAGATTTTATTATGAAATACAATGTTAAAGTGGATAGTGAAGTAAGGTCAATGCATATTGAATTCATGAACTTTTGGCTAACAAGATGCTTGTGCACCAAATATACAGATGTTCATAGTAATTCCTATCAAATGCCACATTCATAAAAAGCAGGACAATCTGTGTTAAGTTAACCTCAATTATGGAATTGTATTTGTTAAAAAACCTATTTTAATAAAGAACTTTATTTATTTTGAATGGTTTACATTTTTGTCTTAACATGGTTATTTTATTACTGATGTTTCATGAAATTTTACTGTTACAAAAGTTAACATAGTGTATTCTATCTATTATAATAATATTTTATGTGGGTATTAAATAAGTGTACACTTATTTATAATGGTCCGGTAACTTAAAACAGTTCCTAAGCAGCGTTATTTCTCACTCTGACTTATGTCAATAGAAGAAGACAGAGATAGCAATGCTTTAAGTTAGCATACTATTATGAATAAAGAAATAGTGTATACACACATAAACTTACATAATTAGTTACATCTACTTATATTAGGAATAGAATAGTTCACCATGCATAACTCTCAATTAAACTACGTCCATGCATTTATTTTATTTTTAACAGCTCGAGTGACAATGAATTATTCATGTCATGTTCTAATGCTTTACCAAGTCAATTTTTTATGATAATCGAATTTGTATTGGAAGGAGTTGTAATCGATTTTGTTATTTTTTCTCAACATTTTGTATTACTTTACAGACAAACTTGGAGTCTAAATTTATTTATTTATAGTACACATACATACATCGTACATATTTAATCATAACTAACACAGCGTAACATGGTAATTTTTGTAATAAATACGACAAGATTTATGTACATAACATTTATTTTACCATTGACTGCGTGCACTTAAAGGATAAGAAGAAAAATAAAAAGAATACAAAAATGCTAATTAATCTAAAGAAAAAATACAAATTAACTTAATAGGTAATACAAAATTAAGTAAGTACTTACCTATTGTAAAACTTGAAAATTTATACTTAATTTATACTTGCTTCTGCATTACATGCGATTTTTCCGGGATAAAAAGTAAGACATCCTTAGATGGTGAACTATAATACTTTTACATGGAACAAATCTACTAGAATAATCATGATTACATAATTTATCGGCTTGATAAAAATTTAAACATTCGTATTCCCAATATTTTTAAGTCGACAAACTCAAATCTCTATTATTTTTTAAAAAGTAAATGTCTATGAAATGCATTCTTTCATTCAGTCTTCATTCAATCACCTATCAACAATTAGAGAACTTTATAGGCGTGTCAAAAAGAAAATAAATGCGTGGACGGAGTATAGTAATAAATTTCTACTGCTAACAATACTAAGGTAATATTTTAGGCAAAGTTCATAACTACTACAACTAGTTCTGTTATTTCTTGTTGGATTTCAACGACATAAAGGATTGTCGTATAGAACACAGGGCCCCAGGTACATCATTAGTTTCTTGCAATTTTCTTTTCAACTCCTTACTGTTGCCAAGCTTGGGTATGGTACATATTACTGAAAAAATTTAAAACAAAGTAATCAAAAAAATTCAAAACAAAGAACTTAAAAAAAATTAAAGAGTCCTGTAAAATATATACCTACCTATTTTATTTTCTTACAGAGATTGCATGTGTACAGAAAGGTTTGGCCAACAAAGCATCAATCACGGTTAGGATCATACAAAATTGTGTTAGGGACACTGCACGCGAAGGGCTGCCTATTTTATTTGTTGATCAGGAGACACAACAAAAATTCTAAATCTAATAAATCATTCGCTGAGTCTATTGTCTACGACTTGTAGAGAGTAAACTCGATGATGGTGACATCCAAGGTGCCTCTCGCATAATTTTCTCAAATGACACACGACGATGGTGGCGCCAAATGATGATGATCTCTTGAGAGTAAGCATCCACCCGCAGGCGCCAATATCCAACTCCCCGATCCACTGGCGGGTCTGGCCATGCAGGTGAGGCCCTTCTGGAGTACTTGACGGTTCTAATCAACCTGATGTTGTCAGGCCGAGTCAACTGCGAGATCACAGAACTCCTTTATGGTGCGAACCATTACGCACTAAAAAAGAAGGATGGCGGTATAAGACCCATAGCCGTGGACACCACCTACCGCCGCTCTGCGGCTAAAGTCTACTGTCGGAAAGATGCGTACTATCTAGGCGACTATTCCCGACCAATTCAGCTAGGCTTTGGTTCGCGAGGCGGATGTGAGGCCGCAGTACATTCCCTTTGTACATTTTTAGACCAAAATTATGAGGCATCTGTCGATTGGGACCGCGGTCCCAATCGACAGATGCCTCATAATTTTGGACGGATCGTTTTAATTTTATTATTTTTCCAAGAGGAGGATTCAGCTAGGCTGGGCAGCGATCGGAAAACTACGTCGAGTCTTCTCGTCAACCATACTGCAATGCTTGAAAACGAAAGTTTTCAACCAGTGCGTCCTACCCGTTATGACTTACGGAACTAAGACGTGGACGCTCACGGTAGGGCTGGTCCACCAGTTCAAAGTCGCTCAGCGAGCTATGGAAAGAGCTATGCTCGGATTTCTCTGAAGGATAGGATTCGTAACGAATACATCCGACAGAGAACCAAAGTTATCGGCATAGCTCAGATAATTAGCAAGCTGTAGTGGCAGTTGGCTGGCCATATCTCGCGAAGAACCGACAACCGCTGGGGTACACGTGTTCTCGAGTGGAGTCCGCGACTCTGCAAACGTAGTGTAGGACGCCCTCCGGCCAGGTGGGATGACGATCTGCGAAAGACTGCAGGCAGATGCAAGATGCGGCAAGCTGAAGACAGGGCGCTATGGCGCTCGTTGGGGGAGGCCTATGTCCAGCAGTGGACTAAGATATGTTGATAATGATGATGATGATGATGATGTTTTTTCTTCCGGCGACTGGGACTGCCCTCGAAATTAATAAAAAAATCTATTGTTCAAATCAAATATGGTACAGTCAAAGGAAAAAGTATTTCAAGTAATATTAAAGAACAAAACTCTTTCATTGAAAAATTCTTCATCCATTTTGATAGTTCTAAAATCGAAAAATGAATGTATCTTAACAACGAAAAATTATATCAACTAAACATGGTACATTGGAAAACACAATAGTTTTGTTTATTCCCTTAAGTTCGTAGTCTTCAAAATTAATGATTTTTCAACAAAACATATAACAATAAATAATCTATAGCTTAGTAGCTAAAAATATTTACATATTTTATAGAGATATTATAAATCCTAAAACAAGATAGACTGCAATCTAGTGTGCACACCATTTTTAAAGCTGTTTTATTGATTATAATTACTAAAAAATTATTACGAATTTTACTGGGGATGTCTCCGATCTAAGAAACTATCGACCTATTTCTTTGGCTACCATTGTTGCTAAAATGCTGGATGGTGTCCTAGATGCTTATCTAGATAAATATTTAAATCTTCATGATGCTCAGTTTGGGTTTCGGCCTGGACTGTCTACTGAAAGCGCAATCATAAGTCTCAAGAACACCATCCAGTATTATACAGACCACAGGACGCCGGTATACGCTGTTTCCTTGACCTCTCCAAAGCCTTCGACCTTGTGTCATATGATGTGCTGTGGAGAAAGTTGAGGGAAAGGGGTTTACCGGTTGAAGTCCTTAAGATATTTAAGCACTGGTATGACAACCAAACCAACGTCGTAAAGTGGGCTGGCTCTCTATCGGAAGCATATAGGTTGGAGTGCGGGGTGAGACAGGGGGTGGAGGACGTCTCCCAAGCTCTTCAATTTATATGTGGACGAGCTTATCGGCGAGCTCAGCAGTAAGCGTATCGCAGTCGCATGAACGGTGTTAGCATCAATAATATCAGTTATGCAGATGATATGGTGCTGCTGAGCCCGACGGTAGGTGGGACTAGAGAGCTTTTAAAAGTATGTGAAGCCTACGCTGTTAAGGATGGGCTCTCATATAATGTTAATAAAACCGAATACGTGGTATTTAAGGCCGCCGGTAAATGTCCCGATAATAAACTTAAGATTACCCTGAATGGCCTAAATATTAATCGCGTGTTTAGGTTTAAATATCTGGGACATATAGTTACCGACGACCTTAAAGATGATGAAGATATTGAAAAGGAACAGAGCCCTACGTTCCCTTAGTACATCAGTTCGAGGTAACATGCTGGCTCGCAGATTTTCCCGTTGTACTGAACAAGTTAAAGTCACACTCTTCAAAGCTTACTGTCAGAGTTTGTACACGGGAAGTCTGTGGGTCCGGCATACCTAAAGATCGATGGACGCCCTACGAGTCCAACATAATAATATATTTCGGATGATGCTGCGGCAGCCCCGATTCTGCAGTGCGTCGGGAACGTTTGCGCAGTATCACACTGATGGTTTTCATGCCATCGTGCGCAAGAGAACTGCGTCCCTAATGCGCAGAAAAAGGGACAGTCGCAACAGCATCCTGTGGACTGTGGCAGAGGGGCTAGGCTATCTTCTCCACTCTGGAGACTTTGTGGTGAGGGTGATCAATGAAGGAAGATATTTCCTTCATTGATTATCCTTACGTTATCTGACACAGTTGTTCTAAAATGTTACTTTGTTCTTTATTATTATTATTTTTGTTTTCTACTTCTATTTTCGTATGTGTTTTAATTTTTTTTCTTTTGGTTGTATTTTGATTTGTTCTTTTGTAGTAAAGTTATGGACTTTTGTTGTCTGAAATAAAATCTTTTATTTTTTTATTTATTTTTTACATTATTGAAAAATTTACATGTAATACTTTTAGAGAATTAATTAAACTATAAGAATAATGTATTATATCAAAAGAAACTAAAAACCGACTTCAACTCCCTAATATTTACCTACATTGTTTTTTCTCTCTCTATCTATCTATTAAGTTTTTCGGGACAAATACTAATCCCTCGGAATTTTTATTTTTTTATGGGTCCACTTAAGGATCTTTTTCCATACAATAGCGAAATCAGCTAATAATTGACGGAGAAATCAGGGAAGTACCGCGATGAAAGTGAAGCTAGTACAAGTACGCGCTCAATCGACGTGTTTTCTTTCCGGCCCTTGTGAAGGGGCACGGAGGGGGGCCTCGAGGCTAGGCCTCATTACCCCGGCTTCAACTCGAGGGGTGACGACCCCTCATTATTTTATATTTTTGGGCTGCATTGGATTTTTTTTTTGTTTATGGGTATCATCCCTAACCTGGCCCTCGCCCAGCTACCCAGACGTGGAGTCGTCGCACTTGCCCGGCTCTTCAACGGAATCCTCCGGACGGGACACTTCCCGGACCTCTGGACGACCGGGCGAGTCATTGTCTTGCCCAAGCCGGGTAAAGACCACCGTTACCCGGCCAACTACCGCCCCATCACCCTGCTATCAACGCGCTCAATCCATTGCTCTCGCGCTACACTACAATGTACGAAGTTCACTTCACTGCGATACGCGCAACGCGCGCGGTACTTCTCCGAGTTTAAATCAAACTAAACTTGTTAGCGAGTCGCTAACTTGCGTGATCTTGTTCGTACCTAGAACATACTAACATTAAGTACACACAATTGGGCTCCGCGCATCGCGGTACTTCTCCGAGTGATGACCAGTGCGAACATACCGAACTAGCACAAACAAATACAGACACACGAAGATAGAGCGAGATGCAAGATGACCTTATGTTGTGATTTTGTAATAAAAGCGAACTTTTTGTTAGCACATAGCCTACATCATAGTTAGTAATTTATGTTTCAAATTAAAGATATTGTGGTTATTGTGTTTAAGATATAGTGGATGAACAACCGTTTTCGAAAACTCACTTTTATTTACTTTATCTAAGTATAAAAATAGGTACATCCTACTTCCTTTTTCAGTCTACACATTAAGTTAAGCTATTTATTATATTAAGCTATTTTTGTGTAAGTAATAAAAGTAATAACTTATGTTAACACAATTATAACATCTGCCCTGTGATTGGGCATTTACTGGCATAAAAAGACATAAATCTCAATACACCCAGTAAATGCCCGCCATAAACCAATCACTAGGCGCAGCGCATCAGCATTGCCATACAGCGGGGCAATACATCCAGCGTCTTGGGGACGCTTCCGACTGGTACTGATATGGATTAGATGAGCTACCTGTAGATTGTTTGCAAAACTCTGCAGTTAGCTTTAATTGTTTCAATTGTAAATTCTAGTTCTAATTTGTTTTATTATTTCATTGTAATTTTGTTTATTAATAAAGCCGGAACACAAAACCTATTCTTATTGGTTTTGTATTCCGGATCTGAGAACTTACATTGATAACTCCTTGTCTTTGAATTCCTTGATAAACGAACAGAATAGAGTTCAGAGTCTCTCTTAGCCTCTGTGAAGAACTGCAGGAATATTGTTTGTGTTTCTTCATTGCTTGACTCAATAGTATGATACATCTTCAAATACTTTTTGTAATATTTCTTTGCCATCAAAAATGCTTCATGTGTTTGTTTGAGTTCTTGCGTTATAATTTTCTGATCTGTAAATGAACAACAATTATAGGTAAGCTAATAAAAGGATGCATAAAGCCAACTGAACTAAATCCTACTAATATTTTAAGCAAAAAAAGTTTATACAAAGAAACTTTGTGCCATTGTGAACATTTTTGGCCCATGACAATGTCAAAACTACTGAATGGATAGGGCTGATATTTTGCACACAAAGATCTGCTGTGCAATTATGCAAAAATTACCCATCCTATAATTGACATTTCAAAGCTATTTGAATGGTCTTGAAAGCCATTTTAATGGTTGTGTACAAGCTGGACCTGGAATAACATATACCTAGGTTACTTTTTATTCTAAAAAACACGTGCGAAGCCGCAGGCAGAAGCTAGTAGTATTATAAATGCAAATGATTGGATGCTTGTTACATCTTTACCCAAAAACTACTTGAGCAGATAGGGCTAAAACTTGCATAGTTTTAGACCTGAATGACATATTACTATTAAATCCCTAAAACCGCGTGGTGACTCACCCCTCTTGTAATTTTCGTACTGAAGTTGTTGTTGTGTAAGTTCTTCTATCTTTGTCTCAATTAGATTTGGTAAAAGCCTGTTCTTTTCAACGAGTTCTTTCAGTTTATCGTCATAATTTTGAGGTACATTAGCATTATAATAAGCGAACGTTTGTACTTTCAAACCGTCTTTTAGTTTCTGCAGAAGTAGTTCCTTGAAACTAAAGATCGTGGCCTCGAATTCACAACATTGTTTGTGTTCAATAATATTGAAATCCACATTGTAATCCCAATCATCATTATTTGCAATCATTTCAGTAAAAAAATTGTTTTTGTAGTGCAAATCAAAAACATCAAAACTTACAACTTATCAACAACAAAGATTTGAAAATTTAACCGAAAGTTATTTTTCTCCGTGTAATTTAGGCTATTTCACCTGAATTCGAGTAAACTACGATCATCGTGATTGGTCCTTGGACGAACAAAGTCACCCATGTTGGTCATATTACAAATCAAATCATTTGTTTCCAGACAACAAAGGTCCTTAAAAAAACATAAAATTACAGACAACGTGCAATTACAACAAAGAAAATAAAACAAAATTAACTAAATCTAGGGTTATTCATTCACCCAGGACAGTAATTTTTGTCAGTTAATGTGACTTTCAGGATGCTATTTTTATTACCTCTCACTCTGCTCATGAATGATGCCACTCGCTTGCGCATAATTGCCGCGAAGCTATCAGTTAAGGTTAAGGTATTCGTAAATATCTCTGACTCGTTGCAGTAACGAGGCAGAGGCCCAACAGCATCCTGAAAATGTTATTAAATTTAATACTCTGGCGCGGGGCGCCGCGGCGCCGCGGCGCCGGGCGGCGCGGCGCGGGGTGGCGGCGTGTTCAATTTTACAACATTTCAGAAAGTCTCACGGAAAAGTCTCATAACTCCCCGCGGCGCGCCACGTTATGAGACTTTTGCGTGTACTAATACTAACTACCCTACGGAACGTAGTCTAGATCTTTGCGTTAGCCCACAGATTTAACACCTCTATTTAGACCAATAAAAAACTGATCGATGACATTTTACCCGGCTGTGCACGGAGGGTTATTTCCAGTGAAATAGCTGTATCCATTCTATCATTTTGGTTTGATAAACGGTCATGCATGCATGAATCATGATTAATCATGATCATGACGGGTCATGTGTCAATACTGTCAATGTCAGTCAGACGGAAGAATCTGAGAATCACACACACAGATTTCGCTTTCATTTCAGTTCACAAAGGAATGATTTTGTAATTATATAGGTAAATTTAAGAAGTGTTGTGGATAAGCTCCTGAAATGCAAAACTCCAAGGCTTTCCCGCACTTATCAAGAGCTATCATCTGACAATCCTTACAGATGTGAGTGTGGGGTGTGAAGATACGTCAGTCATTATTTTTCTGCTAAGTGTTTATTTAATTGTGATATTAAATTGCAGGAATTCATCAAAAAGAGTAACAAAAAAAGTATTATCAAGGTGTTTTGTATCATTATGTGCATTACTGAAGAAAGAACATCAAAGCCTCTTGTACTGAAACTACATTTTATGTCTGAAGCCAACACTACTGGTAGAGGTTTTGTCAAATGGGCCATTGTATGAGTTGCTATAATCAATCCAACGGTGATGTTACAGCATCTCCTAACAGAGATAAAGATGGTAAGCTTGTTGAAAAATATGATTTTGAACTAATCCATACTAATAATAAAAACACGAAAGTAATTCTGTCTTTTCTGTTACATTTTCACTTTTTGGTGAACCATAGAATGTCACACACCTATAAAAACCCTGTAATTACACCCGTTTTGGGGTTGTGTAAAATTAGATCTAAATTTAAGTAAGTCATCTTGATGATCATGTACCTACAGTTAAGTTTGGTTGGTTTCAGAAGTCATCTTACAGCTAACCAATATAATTAAAGCAGTAACCAAGCTCTTGTATCCAAATTTATTTGTAGAGTACAATATTCATATTAAAATGTATATTGAATGAAATCCATTGTTTTCAGAGATGACTGTTATTGGTGCAGCTGTGTCAATGTATCCTCATGCAGTGCCTCTGCTTCACAATAATGAAAATAGTTTGAATACCTTCAAAAGTTCTCCTTCATTGCAAAATGCTAATACAATTAATGCATTTGGAGAACAATCAACTGGAGAAATTATTACACCTAAATCAATAATTGTACCTGAGAAGACACCGAAAACATTTTATCAGAAGCTACCATCTATTCCACGAACAATGTCTTCCATAGGATCAAGTGACTCACGGGTTTCAGAAACTAAAATTAACCAATTATTTGACCAGTACAAAGACTCACTTGAAGATACTATTTTAGCAGAAGGCATAGAAAACTTATGTAATGATTTACAATTGAATCCAGATGATTTTAAAGTTTTAGTTCTTGCATGGAAATTGAATGCTAGTCAAATGTGTCGATTTACTAAAACTGAGTTTGTACAAGGACTGATGGATATGAAAACGGATTCAATCAAGAGTGTGCAACTGAAGCTCAATGAAATAATCACTGATTTGAATGGAGAAAGTGAGCAGTTTAAAGATTTGTATAGATTTACTTTTAAATTTGGCTTAGATGTTAGTACTGGTCAAAGAATATTACCAACTGATATAGCTGTTGTGCTCTGGCGCCTGGTGTTCACAAGCAATGAGCCCCCAATACTCGACAGGTGGCTCACATATTTAGAAAATAATCCTCTCATCAGAGGCATTCCCAAAGACACTTGGTACATGTTTTTAAATTTTTGTGAATTTGTGGGAAATGATCTCAGTAGTTATGATGACACTGAAGCCTGGCCCAGTCTCTTTGATGATTTTGTTGAATATGAGAATGATCAAATGAATCAAAATATCACAAAGAATGACATAAAGCTCCAGGATTGATAATCTTCTATTGCCAAATTTTAGCTACTTTAGGTACTTAATAATAAGATATTGAGACTGATAAAACTGTTAATATGGATGTTCAATTAAGTAGCATGGGGTCACTGGAGTAGCATGTGTATTAGCTACAAAGAGCAGATGAGATTTTAATTATTTTCAAAGGTGTACATAATGTATGGTTATATTTTATTGACTGTAACAACTTATTCTTAGTTACTATAATAACTCACAAACTGAAATAACATTCCAGTAATGGAATTAGACAAACTGTAAATACTTTTGGAGCAGGCTAGTGTAATGTACCTATGTTCTATTCTGTTGCTTTAAATGGATTTTACTTTTTTCCTACTTTATTGCTATGTATTTGTGTAATTATGAGCTATACCTATTCTTGCACATACAATTTTGCCTGATAAACATTAGTTTAAACAACATGTAATTTTTTTATAAGTTTTCCTACTAGGTAAGTTTGGATAATGCTTTTATTAATGATGAGAGTGTCATGTATTCTAGACACGAGTTCAGTCTTGGTTCATACCTACCTTCTGTCTGAACTCCAGTACCAGAAGAACTTATGGAAATGATGTCCTTCTACGAGTTTCGGCCACGGCGGCGGCGGCGGACAGTCTCAACGAAGACTAGCCATGTGCAGGACATACACTCTCATACATAATCCAACGGGACGGCAGACCGACACGACCGGCGAGAACCGTTGGTCTGGCGCCTGACTTATTGAGATATAGTTTCTAAACGCAACGCAATAAAGTTGATTGCAGTTTGTACTTCTCTGACAGCACTAAATATGATATCAGCGGTCTTTCAGCGTTGAAATAGAGGGCTTCACTATGCAAACTGAGCGAGACTTCAGATCCAGATAAATAGCAGACGCACTTGTAGTGTACTTATGGAAATGTCCACTATAATAGCCCGGCCAAACACACCCACCTTCTTACTTGCAAGTATGCCTGCACAAACCAGTTTACGCAGGTAAGACGCCACGTGTGGATGGCACGATGACGGTAGCTCGCGCAAGCCAAAAAAGCGTACTATTCTCATCTCACCATCTGCAATTCGATATTTATCGAGGGCTTTTCCGCTATGTTGCTCGATACGCCAACGAGTGGTCGCGGGTACTCGTTCGCTTAATGAAGAACCTTAGAGCATTCAACCAGAACGGAGAAGACACGCGCAACAATACATACCCAAAAAATTCTGCCGCTTTCAGCGGGGGGTGAGGTAACACACAGACTTTTCAATCAAGTCGCTATAAACGCACACAACATTATTATCGCACACAATCTTAAACTACACGCACACAATCGCATACTCACACAGTCGCACACGTAATGATGTACACAATTGCAGCAATAATTAAATATGCTAGTGCTTGACATTATCGATATTCGACTATCGATGAATTCTAAAGTTTACCAGGAACACTTGATTATTTTTACCCAATTGCCGAAAGAGCGGAGGGTAATAATTTCTGAATGTGTTTATGTATCATTCATTGGTTTCACCTGTAGTCTTAACGGCTGGACAGACATTAAATATAAGGAATCATTGGATTTCTCTTTATCTGTAGAGTCTCGAAAGCCATAATATTAGGTCCTTACATATGAAATTGGCGTTTTGTATGGGAGGAACAAAAAGTCGAATATTTTTTAATATAATATATTTAATTAATCAAAGTATGAACCATTATTTTCTATGCACTTTTGCCATCTTATAGGTAGTTCATTGATCCCTTTACTAAAAAAACCAGTCGGACGGGAATCAATAAAATCTTTGAAGGCGATTTGGACTGCCCCATCGGAGTTGAATTTTTTCCCTTGCAAGAAGTTATCCAAATTTCGAAAAAAATGGTAATCTGTTGGAGCAAGGTCCGGGGAGTACGGAGGATGTCTTAGACTTTCCAATTGAAGCTCTTCTAATTTAGTAGCCGTCTGTTGCGCAGTGTGTGGTCTAGCGTTGTCGTGAAGCAGCAGTGGCGTGGAGCGATTGACCAGCCTAGGTTGTTTAGCCGCTAGCTTTTCCATCATGGTTTGCAATTGCTGACAATAGACATCAGCCGTAATAGTCTGGCCAGATTTGAGAAAACTGTAATGAACAATACCGGCACTAGTCCACCAAACGCTTACAAGTAACTTTTTTGGGGTTAATTTTCGCTTGGGGCAGGATTTGGCTGGCTGGCCAGGATCCAACCATTGCGCTGAGCGCTTCCGATTATCGTAAAGAACCCATTTTTCATCACAGGTAATGATTCGGTTTAAAATACCTTCATTATTGTGCCGGTTTAGTAATGTAACGCAGCAGTCGACGCGCGTTTGCCGGTTTGCTTCAGTCAATTCGTGAGGTACCCACCTTTCAAGCTTTTTAATCTTCCCAATTTGCTTCAAGTGAATTAAAACAGTTTTATCACTAACATCGCAGCCTGCAGCTAACTCGGACGTGGTTTGCGATGGATCCGCTTCCACAATAGCCTTCAACTCTTCATTATCAACTTGAGTCTCAGGCCGTCCACGGGGCTTGTTCTGCAGGTCAAAATTTCCAGAACGAAAACGTTGGAACCAAAAACTAACTGTGTTTTCTTTTGCAACACGACCGCCATACACATCATTCACCCTTCGAGTTGTTTCCGCAGCACTAGTGCCACGGCGGAACTCGTACTCGTAAATAATGCGATATTTTAAGTTTTCCATTTTGTAAAATGAGTGACGCAAACAGAAAAAAACAGAAGAAAAAAAACAAATGAATGACGATCATCGAAGCACAAATACATGAGTCTATAGCTGTACAAATTTGAATTTGGAATTCCTTACCAAAGAGGAGAAATTTGTGATTAAAGTGGCCAGTACGAAAAACGCCAATTTCATATGTAAGGACCTAATATTTTACTAATATATGTATAGTAGAATTTCATTTCGTCATAAACAACCCATCAAGTAGGGTGTCAAAATAAAGGGTTTTTATAACAAATACACTACATGTATGTTTAAACGTAATTTTAAAAAGACAAATTGCAAAGTGAAATTCTACAGTTAGGTTTTCGTTTTCCTAACGTACATTATTATTTGACAGGGGCTAATTAACTACGTATACTTGATGCCTATTTTAGAAAAAAACTTGAATATTGAGAAATCCTGTAAAAATACAGTGTCAGACAATCAGACACTACTGGATGCAGCAGCGTTATACAAATAAAGGACAACATGCTTTTATTTGGTATTTTGTGGTCGAATAAAGCTTACCTTAATAGCTATTTATTTGTTCTCGTTTTATAAAGCTTGCTAAGCTATTCTAAGATAACCTCTCATTAGCTATTAAAATTAATATTAAAAGTAATATATTAGCTATTAGAAGATTATTAGGAATGCAAAGCAAACATAGAAACAAGATATTTAACAATTTTATTTGTCACGAAGTACATAAAATGTAAGGACTGTAGGATTGAACAACCACCGTAAGAATAATACTTTATGTCTACTTTTTGGCCTAAGATACGTTTTTTTTTCCTTTTTGAACATAATTTACAACACATGTCAATGTCATAGACAAAAATTAAACTATCCTCATTTATATCACAATTTCTTGAGCCACAAGGAATGATTTAACATAAAAAAAAGCTTTAACCCACACAGATCGAATCCCAATATCCTTTGGAAATCTGTAAGAAAAAGAATAACGAAATTTTATAAGTGATTGATATTTTGTGGGATGATTGTACGAAACTGAACTACTTTGTCTAAAAGACATAGGTCATCATTTGATAATATATGTAGGTGATAGTGTTAAAATCTCTCCTACCCTTACAAAACTAATTTATCTATGGTATGTCCAAAAATATTTCTCATATTTCATAAAATATTTGTCTTATTTCAACCTAAATTTCTTGGGGGAAGTTTCAATTTCATGGATAGATTCATTTCTCAAATTATCATCCACTAATAAAAATTACCCTGTTTAAGAAAATGATATCGATATTCGTGATTGTGCTGTCCCGGCACTTATTTTCGGTTTAATACTTTTTTACATAAATAAAAATTATAAATTAAAACAAAAAGAATATCGATATTTCTGATTGTGCAGTCCCATCGCAAAATTTGTTGAGGTGCTGCCAGATTCTTTAAGTTGAAACTGATATTTTTTGGTAAAATGTCGACTGAAAATATAATTCAACTAGAAAGTGTAATAACAATCTAAAACATGCATAATAAATTAACTAATAAAAGTATTTTCTAAGAATCTTTGCTATTTTGAAATGTACCCATATAAATGCGGTGATATTGCAGTATTTCCCTAAAAATCACACGAATCTTTAATAATCATTATTGGTTCATTACAATAGGAAAATTGTAATGATTGTAAAATAAAATACTCAATTTTAGTGTTAACTCAACTACGAAACTTGCGCTAGAATATTACACTGTATAACTTACTGGCAACACCTTAGTACAGACGAATATTTTTCTATTTTTGTTAAATAAGTGCATTATTTAATAGTATTTGGACAAAATAATACTTACAGATGAAATGTAATATTATCCTTTTGAAGGTTTGAAGTTTCTGACCTATTTTTGCACCAAAAAACACTGCAACTCGGCATCTTCACCGGAGCTTATTCTGCGCGCATTGCAATCGGACAACTGGCGGCCGACGCGTGGCAACTAGTTTTATATAACGGGTATGACCGCCGCTCTTGTACCTTTGGCAGAGGGGGTACGCCTATGAGTGTCGCCTCCGTTCTGGTTTAATGCTCTAAGTGAAGAACATTACTCGTTGCTCACTCAGTGTGGCCAGATCTACTGATATAATAGATCTATCTGTTTTTTTAACAGTCTCTCAAATCTCCATACTTTTAAGGATGTTCTCATAGCAATAAAACACAATTATAATTCAACTTTAAATTAAATGATATTGTTCATTCATTATTTTTATCGGTTATTGTGATAATATCTTGATCACAATAAATACAATATTTTTAGGGTTCCGTAGTCAACAAGGATCCCTTATAGTTAAGACAATTACAGAAAAGGCCATTTTCATAATCTCAAAGTTGTAGATTACGAATAATAAGTCTAAAATGGCGGTTTTTTTTAAATTATTTTTTCATCATAATAATGATAGGTACAGTCCAACCAGAAAGAGTAGAAATTAAATAACAAGGAACAAAATTTAAAAACGTTATTAACAAAATTTTGTTTCGTTTTCGATAAATTGCAAAACATCAATGTTCACGTGGCTTTTGTTAAGCTACGTTTCTGTCAATTTGTCCCTAAATTTACTTATTATTTACGATGCTCCCAACTCTGGAAATTTCCATGCCTTACTCAGCAGTTGGACAGCATGATGCATGCCATTTTAATCAAAATTTTTAATATACCTTTGGATGACAGAGCGTGACACCAGGCCACTCGTCCTTTTGATGGATGAGAGGTCTAGGTGTCCGCAAAATTTCTAGTGTTTCACTCCCAGCTTTTTTATCTTCAGTACAAGGTACTAAAGATCATGTTCATAGCATTTTGGCTTAATGTTAAAATTTTTAAATTACAGGTATCGATGAAGCTTTAGACTTATGGAAATTAGCCTGTCCTGACCAGAATCTGCCCAAAGTCCTTTCTTCTCAGAGACTGTGGGATGAGCCACTATGTGAGCTAGTACGGAAAAATGTTATTAATACGTCAACCAGCTCATCAGAACGTGCTCGTTTACTCGCCGTTTCCGAGTGGGAATCAGGACTTTGGTTACATGTTCTGCCTTCCAAAAATCTAGGTACCCTTTTAGATAATAACTCATTTCGGGTGTAATAACCTCTTTGCGTTTAGGTTCTCCTTGCCTAGTTGCACACCGTTGCCAGTGTGGTGAAACCGTTGATAACTTAACATAGCAACGGTTTCACCACACTGGATGGTGACTGGTGGTCACTATCCACTGGCATGTGTCTCTAGTGCAGGACGTGTGCCCCGTCATAGTTCGATTAATGAAATCATCGGTCGGGCTTTTACCAGCGTCAGTGTGGCAGCTACCCTCAAACCACGTGGCCTTATGCGAGATGATGGTATAAGACCTGACGGTATGACTCTGATTCTGGAAGATGGGTCGGTCTTTAGTTTGGGATGCCAAGTGTGTTGTTACCCTAGCTAGCGCCTTCACATCTTGAAGGGACATCGGTAAGAGCCGGCTCCGCAGCAACGTCAGCAAAACGCTTTCCCCGGAGGTATTTTATTAAGTTTTTAAAAATAAAAAGTAGTCTCTGGGAGCCAGGCTGGGCTGTAGGGTGGGTGGTTAATTTCCTCGAACACGCACTCTCGTACCTTCAGCGTGCCTTGGAGAGGCACGCAGTGTGAACCGGTGCGTTGTATTGTCTTGAAGAAGCAGCATTTTCTTGGCCAGCTTACTTCTTTTTTTCTTTTATTGCTTCTCTCAAATAGCGTAAAGTGGTTGAGTATTATGAGTCTTTCATACAAGTTTTTCGATAATTACATTTTCTTCTATAGCCGCCGCGATTGGCCCACCTGGGCGAGGGTTGACCACTTTTGTACGGTCGTTAATAAAGGAGCAAACTCTTGATGAACGGCTATTATTCCTTCATGGAGGTATTGAGGAATTTAATCACAGCGCGGTGCTCGATTTTCTTCAACATGACGCGACACGTCAGTCATTTCCGTTGTCTATAACTGGAAGTTACGAACAAACACTATTACACAATAGGTACAATACTACAATATTTTATGATTTAGCTTTTTGCTCAACAGTTTTGATTGTAATATTATTATTCCAGTATGGTTGTGTTGCAATCAAGTTTTAGACCTACATTATTGAAACATTGTTATTTTTTGTGGTTGTAATATGTTTTGTGCGTCTTAATAATAATAAATAAATAAACTAATGAAGTCAATCAACATGAAACCCTCAGATAGTGTCTAGCTAATTATGTACTGTGATTACCCGCAACGTTATCAATCACCCCGATACCGAGAATACATTGAACACCCTTCGTACATAAAAAAATACAGTGGAATTGAGAATCACCTCCTTTTTTTAAACTCGGTTGAAAATACCTTCGGTTTTGAATTCACTCATGTATACCTATTTACAATCACAGCTTAATTACATCCATCAGCAATTCAGCATAAAAGTTATTTCTTACATAACTTTTATATCCTCGGTCATAGTTTTTCGTAATAGGTATTGTCTCTCAGATACACTGATTGCCGTTTGTAACTTGTGCTCGTGTAGTAACAACAATTCATTAGCTGTTTCAATCGAACTAACAAAATAAGAGCTCACGTCTACAGTGCGCTCTTATTTACTCAGACGTACTTTTTGTGCCGACCCGTTATAGAGTTGTATTGCTGATCAAAGCATCGGTAGACAGCACTTTTCACTAAACATTAATTTTTTTAACTTCTCGTTTTGATCTAGTCTCCTAAACGGCTGGACCGATTTTGACGGGACTTTCACAGGCAGCTGATGTTATATCGGAACTTTTATTTTAGAAAAAATACATAAATCAATGAAAAATATCATCATCAGCTTATATTGCCCACGGCTGAATATAGGCCTAATGAGCGCCATAGCGCCGTCTTTTGCTTGCCTTGTTCTGCAGTCTTTCGCAGATCGTCATCCCACATGGCCGGAAGGCGTCCTACACTACGTATGCCGAGTCGCGGTCTCCTCTCAAGAACACGTTTACTCTAGCGGTTGTCGGTTCTTCGCGAGATACGGCTGGCCCACTGCCACTTCAGCTTGCTAATTCTTTAATGAAAAATATACCAAAGCCAAACTATGTAAACTCGATTATATTTCAAAAAAGCTGAAAATTTATAAATTCATAATATACAATATACCAAAACTAAGCCGCTGTTTGAAATCAACATCCTTGTTGGGATCCACTTTTACATAACGTTCCATAAGTACTCTCATTACATCTAGGTATTAATGAATTGGTGTTTAGATTGCTGCTCGTCACAAAAGATACACTCTATATTGTACAAAATAACATTATATTGAAATGAACAAAAGTAGCTTAGATGTTCAATTACGATCCGGTATACAGGTCACAAGCTAATATTATCTATGCATACATAATTCGTTAAAATATAGCAGACTGTTTATGTAAACAATTAACATTAAAACATACATATTGTGACCAACTATATCAAAAGAAATTATAAATAAAATAATGTTGATCAAACAGAAACTCTGATGGTTAAACAATATATTAGTAATATTGTTTCTAATTTAACTAATTAGAATAAAAGAATCTGCTTTTAAAACAATACAATTACTAATACGTGAAAATATTATACATTCTAAAATAAATATCTGTTAACATGACCACCTTGTACCAACAGAGTAGGGTGGTATAGTAACCGGTTTTCAGTAATCGACACGACGCGACGCTTCTACTCTTTACTAGCACTAATGGATGACCACACTAACATTCATGAGAGACTCGTCCATCAAAACCTCTATTCAAACTTAAAATTTTAATGCAACTGAAATAATTATTAATCATGTGAAAAAATACATTTGGGCGTCTCTAATAGAACTCTACGCGATACTCTCGCTTGGCAGTTACATAAGGCATCTGTTGTTTAATAAAACGTATAACAATGACTCAACATGGATGGCAATTACTTCCATTCAATAAAAATATAGTCACTAGTCAACAAAATCAATCCTGAAATGAGTATCATGTAGATTTCTACATACATAACGCTTAAGCCAGTCGTATATTCAGTAGTTATTTAATATTTATTTATTATATGATTTATCGTGTAAGGATATGAGGGCCTAGCATTCTATTAGACAAAACGAAAACGAAAATAAAGTTTAAAGTGGAAATGACCTCACGATAAAGCATTACACCTGAGCTGTCACAGGGAACAGATCCCAAAACCAGGATTTCACGCGTTCTGTCGATATAATATGGAAAAGGCCTATCCTAGCTATTTTACAATCCTAGTGCCAATTTACTCAATCACTTTTAGGACTTTTCCAATTGCAATGGTTTTATCTGAAACAAAAGAAATAAATCATTTTAGCATACAATCCTTCCTGCTAAGATTAAGTGAGGTTTACATTAAGAGGGCGCATTGAGCGCCATTTTGAGAAAAATATAGGCATAGGATTTCGCGTTCATAGCAGCGGGGCAGAGCATACAGGGTGTTTGTGTGAACACCGTTGTCCTTGAAACCAGAGGTTTAGAGTAGAGAGTAGAGTCCAAAACCGACGAAAAAAAAATACGATATTTTATATTAATTTTTGAAAAAAAAACAAAAAATCCTTATACATCATAAACACATTTCATCCTACACACACAATTTTATTCACGCGGCGTTACATCAAAGCTCTGTAGGTATCAAACGAAGACGCCGCACCGCACCCGCGCCGCTCGCACGCCCGTCAGTCACAGCGCGGCTATTAAGTAGCGAGGAAGTCACGTCGCGTTCCATGCTAATTTGTGGCGATTAATGCGCGTAAATTGTGTTAAGTACCGTACTTAAAGAAGTGACGATGTCGTACACAAATGAACAGTGGACTGAAATGGTGCATCTTTATGCTATTGCTGGTGACAACCTGAACTTGGCTCGTACGATGTACGCAGAGCTGTTCCCAGGACAACGTGTGCCAAACCGGGAAACTATTATAGCGTCTACTCAAAGGCTATGGCCAGTTCACCGTGCCTAGTCATGCACAAGGTCGTGACAACCAAGGCGATGGATAGGTCGCGTGGCCAGCGCGTTCACCTGACCTCACGCCCTTGGAGTTTTATTTGTGGGGAGACATTAAACGCAGTCTACGCCATTCGATTTCACAACACCAGACAATTAAAACGTTGTATTCGTAAGGCGTTTAGGGAGGTGAGAAATTACCCATTATGTGCTTTCTCGATCGAGTGCGTAATAATCTGAGAAGACGTTTGACGCTTCAATAAAGTCCCGGCCGGTAATAAAAAAGACGACCGCTGTGGCGCGGCGGACGAAGGTCCGCCTGCGACGCAGGAGGTTGCGGGTTTGATTCCCGTCTCGGGACGATGTTTGTACGATCTGCAAATATTTGGTCCGAGTGTTCTGGATGTTTCTATGTTTAATAAAAGTAACTATCTATGTAGTGTATTTGTATTAAGTATATCAGTTATTTAGTACCCATAACACAATCTCTGCTTAGCTTGTGGTTAGATGACGCTGTGCAGATTGTCCAGCATTATTAATTAGTAGTAATTTGGTTATGTATAAATATAAATATTCGTCACTACTAAAAGCATCTTTTATTTATTTTTCTCGTATGATGAATTTTTCTCATAGTTTAGGATGAAAAGCAGAGTGTGCCACACGTAACCAAAATTATTTAACCCCGAGCGACGTACTTTGAATCCCTCGCTACGCTTAGGATTCAAAAAATCGCTCTCGCCTTAGAACATTATTTTGTTCCTTTCTACTACTATTGTAACTCAAACAACGTCATACTTTTAAAATTCTTACACTAGTTCTAGGTAACTAGTGTAAGAATTTTCAAAGTATGACGCGTGTATTGTACCATTCGTAAGAACGTTACATTACATTGTAATGCCCTAGCAAATGCTCTAGTCTATACTCACCTTAAGATGGTGCAGTAAGAACTTGCTACATAGTTTGAACCCCGCATTATGGCGAAAGTTTGTGAGGTAGGCGGAAAAAATCTCAATACACAAATAAGGTCTTCCTAGCAGATTTCCTGCCATGGCGGACAGTCTTAACCGAGACTATTCGCTACAGGAGCGCGGGACATATTATAGTGCACAAGTATGTGCGCAAACATAGGTGCACTCTCTATTCCCTCACTCTCAAAATCCATGAGACGGAAGGATGAACTGAAACGGCCAGGAGAGGTCAGGCGCAGGACCAACGGCTAATGCTTTCTTTCAGAGGAACGGATTATTATAAACAGGGTTCGAAATTATCAAGATAATAACGAGCCGTGATAATTATCGGATAATTATCTGATAATTATCACCATTATTAAAATATCAATTGTTAAATTGTTTCATAAGAAATATCGATGGTTTATTGTCTCAAAACAAACAAAAAATATATGTTTAATTTTATTTATATAACATAATACAATACAAACCAACGTGAAATCGGTGTTCGTCAGATTTGACAGATTTGCAACTAAACTACTTGACCAAAGAAGCCAAAGGAATATCTTCATCAGATGATGATTCTATTTCCATTGGCATTGTTGCTGCTATAGCTTCAGTAGAACTAGAACTTATTTGTTCTTCTAAAAGCCAACCTAGATCTTGCTTCTTGGTTTTGTCTTCTTGGTTGTAATACTTAAACTAGAATACCAGCTTTGCAGCCTTTTCGTTGCCCAGTCGGTTTCTTAGTTTTGACTGCACAAGCCCAAATGTTGAAAAACATCTCTGGGTAATGGTGCAGTTGAAGCTGTTGCGGTTAATAACTGTTCACAAAACTTTATGAACTTTTCTTTTTGTGGCCATCTCTCTTCATCTTCTAGAGTCACGGAAGTCCACCACAACATAGGGCAGGTGTTCTTGAACGATTCGCCAAACATGAATTTGGGAAAAGGGTGAGCTTTTGCTGTTAGTACCATTATGAAAGGAGCGAAGTTTTCATCAACTCCTCCAGCAGTTATTAAGTCATACGCTTGTTTTTTCTGTTCATTGTTTTTTGTGAATTGGGGGAATTCCCGTGTCGCGGCTAGACGTGCGTTCGGATACACGCAACAAGTGCGGAAATACACGTTTGGATACTTAGAATATAGTTCTATTTCACGGGCGCAATTTTTTGTTATTATCAATTGATAATTATCAACCTGTTATTATCATGATAATTATCGTGATAATTATCCTTTCGAACCCTGATTATAAATGCGAATGGAGTGGGTAGACAGTTGGATGTTTACGTCTTCACGCTAAAACTACACAACACATTGAGCAGAAATTTTGCAGCTATAGTTCTAATTCTAAACCTAGGAGCTTACTCCCATTTCTGATTCGTTTTCATGCAAAAATAACTCATAGTCACTTGCATTTGATAGCGTTTAGACGAAAACGAATCAGAAACTTCGATTTTAGTTTTTAAGAGTACAGATCCTGGAATAACATTTTAAGCTAGTTTTTATCCTGGTAAACGCATGCGGACCCACGTACAGAAGCTGATCCAATAATAAATACAGAATTCTTAGCTATACTCACTTTCATCTCTTAATGTGAATCTCCCCATCTGAGCGAAGCTTTTGAAAGGTGTTAAGCATATGATCCCCGCGCACTCTATCCTCATGATGGCAACTTGGTCTTGTTTCACAAAGCGTGGTCTAGTTTTCGATTTGTCTCCCGTTTTCTTGTCAACCAAACAGATAAGTGCCTGCAAAGAAGACAATAACTTTTATTAGAGAAATCCATCCATTTAAAATTATTTTGGTATCAGAAAATACTGGTGGGAATCTGTCGGACTGGGGGAACGCCATACAGCGGGGCAATGCAGCCAGCGTCTTGGGGACGCTTCCGATTGGTATTTATTGATTTGGATCACTTGCTCCCTCTAGAATGTTTCCAACAGTTAGCTCAACTGTTTTATTTGTAAATACTAGTTGTAATTAGGGGTAGAACCTGCATACTTAAAATAAACCGCCAAGTGCGAGTCACTCTTACACGAAGGACTCCGTACCGTAAAAATCAGCCAACTTTTTCACATGTTTGGAGACCCCATTAAATTTTCAACTTTTTATATTTTTAGTATTTGTGATTATTATCATTACAGTTGAAGTGTTTGTGGTTCAAGAAATACTACAGCTTTAACAAAAAGCAAAAATAGCTAAAAAGGTCACGTTTTTGTCCATCTTGTTGTATAAGTATAATTTATACGTAAGTTTGATATCCTAATAGGGCGATGTGGTCGCTTAGCGACAAAGTCCCTTAATATTTATTTAAAAAAAAAAGAAAAACTAGCCAAAATTTTAAAAGCTGGCGCGGTCCCCTTTCGTTTTTAGTATACTGGAGGCCTGATTCATTAGAGTGGATAATTGTATGAAAAACATAGAAAACCGCACCAGCTTTTAAAAATTTTACCGAATACGCAGGCATTTATAGATGCAAGCAAAAAAAACAGTAAGAAGATACTTTACCCGGACTGTGACTTCTTCGGCGGCGCAGTGTATGTGCATAACAGCCGAGTAACCAGCGCAAATGATGGATTTGTGTTCCAAAATCACCACTTGAGCATCAAATACCTGAAGTAACAAAACGAAAGGCTCATTAATTATTTTGATACAAACAACATGTCTTGGCTCAAACATTATGTACTCAAAGCACGGTATAGTTTATCTTGTTCGATTCATATTCATTGTTTTTGTACACTTCCTCTACCTGTTCCATCGCCTCTCCTATAACTCTAAGGTTTGCTGGAAGAAAACTCTTTTCAGGGTTAAGCTCGCCTATGTACATATCCTATTAAATTAAATCATGCTTATGTATTATTGTGTACAATAAAGAATTACAGAGTTATAATGACGCAAAACACCACAAATCAGAAAAGTAAGCAGAGCCTGTGATAAGGGGACTGAATTACATATACGAGTACACCCAGACCGGCTGTGCGATTACGCTATAATCTCCCATTCAATGGATCCCCACCCGGGGAGACTAAGTTGGACGATTTCGGTTTCTATCAAATGGTACAAAAACAATTTTTTCTGGCTGGATTTAGCCGATCGACCACGTAGCCGTCAACATCAAAATATCAAACTCAATTGTAATGTTTTATTTTTATTGCGAGATTTTAGCGTCCCACAGTGGGAACGAATGCCTGCAGAACATACAAGTGTCTGTTCCGTGCCGGGCTTCAAACTCGCAATCGCAACCTTCTGCATCGCAGGACCTTCACCCGCCGCACCACTGATGTCGTCGGGAAAATACCATTGTATTATTATAGGTGCTTTAGGTGTCAATCATATATAGTTTTAAAAGTTTTACATCTTTGTACTTATCTTTCCAGTCTATTATAGAGCGGCAATTTGAACTAATTAAACAATTTCGCGTATTATGCTCCGCCCACGCATTTGTTTTTTTGACTAATTAAAAATTGTATTATTCAAATTCAAAGTGCTTTATTTCCTTTAGACCTTACAGGACTCTTGGACACGTCACAAAATTCAAATTACATATAAACTAGGAAATAAAGTGATCACTTTGATTTTTGTTCACTTTAATCTTTTTAAGGTAAAGTAAAGAAGTGAACAAGAAACCTTTACCTTGTTAGGTTGTTAGTTTTCGAGTTATTTAAATATGTCAAAGAAAATAAATACGTGGTCGATTTAAAGTAGAATTGTACTTTACTTACTCTTCCAGTAGTAATGGGGTTGATACTATCGCATAAGACGAAACCGGGAGAAACGTCTTCCTCTTCAATTCCTTTCACTTTTACTTTCACGTTTTCACCTGGGCCGATGGAAGTGACTTCGATGTCGTCAGACCATAGCTGGTCTACAGTTACTGTTACCTATAATTACAATGTTTTAAGGATTATTCCGCAATGTTCATTGAATCAGTAGTAAGGTCAATCTGAGCATCATGATCACAGGATACGCAAAAATTATGATGAATGAAGTTAATCCCGACTTTGTTTTTTTTTAATTGACTTCGAAAAAAGGGCGGTCGTTCTATGTTCAGCTGCCTGTATGTAAATAATGTCTCTGTCAAATTTTGACCGATTTCGATGATCTTTTCTATTGTATAGAGAGGATGATCCCATATAAATAAATTTCATTTGCGAGGTACCAGTATTTGTCCTGATAAACTAAAAAAAAAACAGTGTAAAATGAATGAAACTGAAGTATTTTTTTCAAAACTATCATATTAGTCTTTGTTAAGGCTGGTCTTTGCCCACACAAAATAATTAGCCATATAAATAATTTATTTTATACATGAAATGTTCAATTTGTGTAAAATCCTTTTTGATTTAAGGAAAATACTCAAACTCAATAGAGTTTAGAAGAAATATCTAAATTTAGAACAAAAAATTAAAAACGATATTTTGATATTTCTTCTAAACGCTGTTGATTTTGAGTACCTATTTCTCTTTCACTCAAATATAGAGGTCAAAGTATTTTACACAAATTGAGCATTTCACGAATAAAACTAATTATTTATACGGCTACAGATAGTTATTTTGCATTATCATCAAGCCCGTTGGGGCATAGACTAGCCTTAAGGTTGATCGTCACGAGTCGCGCGAGATTCAAATTTTTTCGTGGTTTTTAATTTATTCCTGCGTTCTACAAGGAATAAAATCACGGAAAAGTAATATGCCGCGAATCATAAAACATTTTCTATGAACCCATGATAAAGCCAATTTCAATTCACTTGTATTTTGGGAGCATTTGGGAAAATTTTGATTTTTAGCCCAAATTCGCAGAAGCTCAACACAATTTTGAAAGCTTTCACTCATCATTTTATTCGTTTCACGTCCGTTTTCCAACTTGAATTTATTCTTTCTTTCTATTAATTTTTTATTTGCGTATGTTTCGCTGTGAGTATAAAATTAAGCGTTGTTGAACACAACATGTTACATTGTACTTTTCTGTTATTGTTATCAGTTTTTGCTAAGTTGTCATACATAAATGTCTTTGTTGACAAAAATATATCCAGAACCTCACTTCCACTCCACTCGCTTAGTCCGCCTAATCATCGATCTCGGCTCGGACTGTCGACGAACGGCCGACGCAACTTCAATTACAAAATACAAGCCACGGCCAAGGCCAATTTTCTGTACCGTTATTATTTATGGGCTGTACCGAAATGTGTTCCGGTACCGGTACCCGAAAACTTTCTGGCGCTGCAAACGGGAAGTTATCGTTATATAACTGTATGACGTCATACAGAATTTTCAAGATTCCCTTATTTAGCGGTAGCAAAGTCCCTGCCCCAGGGTCAAGCCTTTGACCCTGGGGCAAAGACTGGTTTTTGACTTTGTACAAAAATATTGTAGCACCTACAGAGAAAAGCTTTAAGTTCACTTTTGCACAGACAATCAAGAAACAAGCCAACATCACACAAGCCGCCGTGTTGCCACGCAACGCGCTACAAACACCAATGCGGGCACCACGTTGAATAAAGGTCACGTTAGCGCTATACAATTTTCTTACCCTATTAGGCATGAGTAGAAGAGTACTAGTTTTGCGGGTAGTGCCCGCCTCGACCTTGCCCATAACAACTGTTCCCATGTCCTTATATTTGTCAACCACCGGCATTATGAACGGACCGTCCATCTTTCTGTTGAGGGATGGTAAGTCGTCGATAAGCTGGATAAATGAAGGCCCTCTGTACCATGAGCATATATCTTCAGATACCTGTGGAAAATGAAAGTATAATTGTAAAGCTATTGACAAAACCATTTTATCTTGGGGCTAGATGATGCTGTGTGTATTGTTATTATTTTATATATTTAGTTTGAGTTTGTCATCAAATGCAAAAACGGTTTACGCCAAATTTTGCTAAAGCTAAAATAATGGAAAGGGTATTTTAAATATTTACTTAGAAACCGCGGGTTGTTTTACGACACAACATTGGTAATGTACATTAAGTTTTTTTAATAGGTATGCTCAATCAAATGTTAATTGGTATTGCAAGCATTAAAAACTCCTAAGGTTCAAAGGCGACATTTTCTTCATGAACAAAAATCTGTGAAAATGTAAAGAAACTATGCATGAACTTACTTTTTCCAATAGTCCCTGACCAGTTTGACCAGAAACAGGTAAGAAAGATAAGTCCTTAGCAGGATTGAAGCCCAGTTTCTTAAGATATGGAAGGATTTTATCGCGGCATTCATTATATCTGTAATTTGAAATAATACAATAATTAAGAGAGACCAAAAGGCTAGACTCAAATAAAGTATAATATCTAATCAACTTATTGCTCTTACGTTTTTTTTCTAAAAATCTACGGTTTATTCGCCGTGCGTAGTCACAGTCGACAGTGTTGTATGGATTACAACACTCACTGACTGTGGAAGCTTGTTGACGGCGCCGTGTCTACACACGGCGAAGAAACCGTAGAATTTACGTCGAAAGAAACGCACGTGGACAAGGGCCGTTGATGAAGAGCGAATATATGAAATGAAATGATATAATGATCGGTAAACAGTAAAGGGTCTATGCCACCATGACATTGAATTTTTTATTGATCATCTGTGTGATATGATGCCATTCCCTAAGTGATTTTTCCATGGTTTTTGTATCATTTTTGTTCAGTGACTAAAGTAATTTTAAAGTGGATACCTCTTCTCATCCCAGTTCACAGTAGGGTCGTCCATTTTATTTACTAATGCCACCAAATGCTTGACTCCGGCAGTTTTCGCCAACATAGCGTGCTCTCTTGTCTGTCCTCCTCTATCAAAACCGGTTTCGAATTCACCTTTACGCGCGGATATAACCTGTAAACATTTTTGGATGAGTGTTTCTTGCTTACAGTAAAACTACAGTGTAGAAACAACTGTTTTACTTAATGCCAATTCAAGTTTATTTTCGTCTTTCGTTTTTCGTATATTAGCACTTAAAATTGGGAGTTAGCTATACAAATCACATCAAGGAGAAAGTCACTGTCATATCGTATAAAGAAGTAAAAGATTGCATTGGAGAGAGAAAAGTGCAGGAAATTGCATCATTGCATCAACAAGGGGTAGGCTCTTTTTATATAATTTTTACATAAATTTACAATAATATTGGGTGCTTCCCAGTGCTGGTTCAAATTGCTTCTGCATGGTACTACATAGCTGTTTGAACGACGCGCGAAGTATGTAGCTTTCTCACGAAAACCTGGCGGACATCGTGTCAGCAACCCGACTGAAACGATGTCCGCCACAAGAATCAAATTATGTCTATACACTAGCTAAACTCAATGTAGAATGTCGAATGTACCATACCTTCTAGAAGGTAGGATCTCAAATCGACAAGTAATATAAAATGCGTGCGAAAAGTCGCGGGCAAGTGAATTTTAAGGTATGTATGGGCGGTTTGTTTACAAACATTCTACATCGAGTTTGGTTAGTGTATAGTTCGCGCCAAGCCAACAAATGGACTACATAATTTGATATTTGTGCCTAAGATACCTGGACACACGCAAAAATATAAGAGGTTTTCAGTAAGAGAGTCACTAGAGGAGACATTCTAATAACTCTACTGATAAGAATGGAATTGACTTACAAGAACAGCGAGATCGGCTTGCGCGGCACCACCGATCATGTTGGGGACAAAACTCTTGTGCCCTGGGGCATCGAGGATTGTGAAATGCTTCTTCTCAGTCTCAAAATATGCTCTCCCTACTTCTACGGTTTTGCCTTTGTCTCGTTCTGAAACGCAAAAAATTAGTTGGTAAAACAATTTCGACGTCTTTTATGCTGATTATAGATGTGTCGTTTGTTTAAAAGTGTTAGCTAACACACACTCAGGGAAAATGGTCGACTCCGTGGCGCAATTGGTAGCGCGTTCCTATACTTAGTTGAAGGTTGCGGGTTCAAGTCCTGCCTGAGTCGTTAATTTGGGAATACATAAATTATAAGGATTTTAGAAATAAATATCATGAAATTGTACCTTCTTGGTTGGTGTCAAGAGCCCATGACAGATACCAAGATTCTCTCGATTTTTCTCTCGCTTCTCTTTCGTATTTTTCCAGGGTTCTTTTGTCAACCATTCCAGTCAAGGACATAATTTGTCCACCAATGGTGGATTTGCCCGCATCTAAATCAGAATGTAAGGTTAATTTATTAGAAGCCTGTGCCCCAGTAGGGCAAAGGTTAAATTAAAATGGTTTTTGAACAATATCTTTATTCTGAATTTTTGATGAATAAGCTAATAATTTACATACCAACGTGTCCAATGAATACAACATTAACATGTTCTTTTTTGCTTCGCGTGTCCTCAACTCGTGGCGGTTTCTTTTTGGGGATTTTCTTAGTAATTTCACCGTCCTCCTGAAGCGAAAAAATCGTTAAAAACTACGCACGCTTCACAAAAAAAAACATACACTAAAATACAGTATATTTAGAAATCGGGAATTATTATACGCTTTATTTACGAATCCCAATTACTGTTATACTTTACAGTTCCCGGACTAACTTTTATTTTCATCACTAAGACTTTAAACAAGTCAAGCCAATCTATTGCCCAAGTCAATGAATTTTCGGCGGCGAAACGTGCTATTTTTAACTTACATCCAAACTAACTAATAAAATAATATAAATTCGAATGAAACTTTGTCTGTCTGCCACCTCACGCCCAACGGCTGAATGGATCTCAATAAAATATGATAGGGAGGTAAATGGGTAATAACCTGGTCACCAGGATAATATCCTGGGGTCAGACATAGCCTACTTAAAAAGCACGTGCGAAGCCGCGGGCAGTAGCTAGTGATAGATAATGATGATATCATATCTACCTGCCTACTAACAGACCACTGACGCACGCAATTTTGTTCATTCTATGTACGATGGTGATAAATGATAGTGTACAAGCCATAATTATAATGTCAAAGTCAAAGTCAAAAACTCTTTATTTCCATAAATACAATAAATGTACACTTAGAAAAGGTCAAATTCTTAATAATTAAACACTGACACGGAAATAAAGTGATATTTTTGATTTCAGTCGCTTCGGTATGTAGACAGTACAAGTAAAGACAAGTAAAGAAGCGACGAAGAAACCTTTAGCCTGTTAGTTGTTATTTTTCGAGTTGGAGCAAATCCCGTCCCAAGCTTTTTTATCCTCTAGATAATCTGATATTTTATAGTAGGCCTTTTTACACAAGAAGGTTTTGACAATTTGTTTGAATTTATTTACTGATAATTTTTGCAACTCATTAGGAGTTTTGTTGTAGAAGCGTATACATTGCCCTTTAAAAGATACATAAGCCAGCCAGATTATAAGGACTTGAGTAATATTGCTACAGATAGACAGATTTTGTTTATATTTTGTGTCAAACTAAGACTGTCTGCAGAAGGTTTTAAACAAAACATGACTACCACATTATCTGTTGGAGACAGTTCAACTTACCACAGTGTCTAAGCTTTCTTCATCTTCCAGTTCAGTATTGTCTTCCGGTGTGAGCAGTGCATCGTCAGCTTCGCCGTCCCAGCTGTCGGCAGTGGGCGAGGCATCGTTGGAGACTGGGAGGGAGGTCGGAGCGGAGCCTGCGGCCGGCGGGATGGGAGGCGGCTCCTCCACCCGGGGCGACGCCGACGCGGCCCTGCCATCGCTGCTTTCTCCGCCACCGTCTCCGCAGCCTGCAACGAAGTTATTTAAACCATTACTATCCTATTAACATAATGATAACAATAAAAACTATCAAAACCACAAACTACCTACCTCGCAGGTGACCAGGCAATCTAATTTATGAAAGAGGAGTAGGATATGAGTAAAGCATGAATGATTTGCTTTGGACATAGGATGGTAGTGAGGTTGCCAGTGAAGGAATGAAGGTTTTGGTTGGAGACAAATCTGTGTAAACCCCTCTCCCTGCATCAAGCATCTTGCCACTATGTGAAATTAAAGCATCAGTGTCAAGTCAAAGATATAGTTTTAACAATAAGAAAGTTTTTGCTATAGGGATTACTAGTGTGGGTCCATGTTAGCAACTCCTTTATGTTTCAGGCAATGGTAAAAGTCAACTCATGCATGGGTATTTCACAAAAATCTGTAAATGGAAGATCAAGGGTGTTACCAAGTAATATTTAAGAATAAAGAAGCTATGAATCAGCGGCCACGGTAGTGGCCTTGCCAAGTGGAGTTTTTACTTACATGAATATAATAAAAAGAATCATTACGTTGAAAAATTTGGTGAAATGTTAGAAAAAATGAATGCAGGCCATATGCCTGTCACTTATCTAGGATACTAATAATTTTACTGAATTTTCTAGACCAATACACAGTTGACTTATTAGTGAACCTAATTTAATAGTGGTCATGCAAGTCTAGTAGTGTTTGATTACATAGGTACCGGGAATCAGATGACATGCAAAACAATAAGTAATGATAATTGCACAAGACATTTTAATAATCACACTGAAAATCAAACATATCCATTTGTATTACTGATGCTCATGCTCTCAAAATTAGGACAAAATAATGACTCTTAAATTTTGGTAGACACATCTTGGCACCACTTCTTTGTTGTCTGGGACCATAGCAGGAAGAATATATTATGTTATTCACCTACCATATCGATTTAGCCCATACTTAGATTCATCATTCCTTTGTATTCAGGTGTATAAACTGAGTAGGTATTCCATACAAAGTCATGACTAATATCTAACAAAATTGTATGAGCTCATATTGCAATGTATATCCTTGGTTTGGTTTTAGTGTGAAAAGAAAGAGTATGAAAAGCGTTTTATCATTCTCGTTCTAGAAGACCTTTTATTTAATAGTTAATTTAGAAAGTGAGCTCAACTGCAACAATGCTAAGACTTGTGAGTGACCATTGGTGAAGAAGGCAATATTTACATGAAAATACACACCTTTTGCCATTTTAGTAGGTAAATAAACAGTTATTATGGATTTTGGCAAGAATTCACTGGAGAAAGTTAAGTTACACAGATAATCAAGTAGGCATAATCGCACGCCGCGTGTCGTGTCGAGACATAACCCGTTTGAACTGGATTTAGAAAAAAACCCAAAGCACTTTTATAAGTTGACGTGTGTATTGGTACTACTTTTTACTTATTGTAGATTATAATTTAGAAAATAATATGAATTTAGAGGCCTATCAGGTTAGATTGAGGCAAACTTTAGACTTGTTACCGATAAAATGACAGGCACTTGACTTACCATTCAAGACGGGGCTTTCAGCTGAATTTGTGGATCCACTTTCAGATTTTTGTGGTGTGGTTGTGGTAGGAGATTCCGAACTGTCATCAGTCGGAGAAGACTTAGAAAAAGAAGGCACAAACTCCATAGCATCTACATTCAACGTGGAAAATTTTGAAGACATATCATTGGAATCTTTTGCACCTTTGACCTCGGCTTGACTCTCCCAGGAGTCTGGAGCACCGTTATTGGACATTTTACAAACAGACAGTATAATTATAAATTAGTATCTTCCTCTTCTCAAAATAATTTGTAATATTCGCGTTCTTTTCTCAATAGCTCCGCGTGTGTCTGTTTCACACCGGAAGTTCATGGCAATTTGCCAAATATGTAGATGAACGTACTTTTATGACGTTTTTTTATTTAAAACCTCTGTAATTATTTATCACGAAGTAGTAAAAAAAGGTAAATATTAAACTTTAATATACTGCTAGACATCTTATTTTATTTATTTCGTTATTGTTACTTAAAATTTGAGTAACTAGTACATTGACTTGAAACATCCGGTTGAATTTAGGGTGGTATTCCACTCATCAAATATCTTTGTCCAATTTTTATGATCAATATTTGATCAAATTTATTTGACGGATGCCAATTCCACTCGCCAGTTTTTGTCCAAGATTCCTTTGAAAATTTGGCTAGTCGAGTTCAAATGAAAACACATCACAATATTATTATAAATGTGAAAGTTTGGATGAAAAGATGGATGTTTGTAACTTCTTCACGCACGCCAAAACTTCTCAACAGATCGGGCTGAAATTTTGCATAGAGGTGAAGACTCTTGACCTGGAATAAAGCCTAGGCAATTTTAGTTTCCATGCCCATAAAACTTCAGTTTCCATAGGAAAGAAATAACCATTATAGGTTTTCATAGAAAGAAAAAACGCGTGCGAAGCCACGGGCAGAATTTAGTGTCATAATCTATATTTATGTGTTGCTAGTAAATTGGATAAAGTCTTCCAATTTATTTGATCAAATGTACATTGTCATTGTACATTGGCCAAAGATATTTGACGTTTGGAATAGGTACCATAAAAACAGAGAGCATAGGGCACAGAATATACAAGATCTTCAAAGGCCAATTATTGACTGTCAATGTTACTTTCATAAATAAATTGACTTCAATAATAGCCACGGTCCGTCTTACGTTTGCACAGGTAAGACGGAGCGTATGGACGGCAAGACGGTAGCTCGCTCAAGCCAGGAAGCGGGGCTTGTGCTATCTCTATTAATTCAAGTATTTTGAAGTATCTAACGGACTATATTCGTCTCTATATGAAAGTCATCAGAAAAGCGAAAAGTATGGCTGTAGATCGACAAATTAAACATGTTAATAATTGTATCAAAGGAAATATGGAAGTTAGTTAACAACAGGCATACGAATAAAATAAAATAAAATTAATTTAAACCATTGACATTGAAACATGATAACAAAATAATTGATGACGATTTGACCATAGCTAACATATTTGCAGAACGCTTTGACTATAACGGTATTTCGGAGACAGGTCTTGTAGATGCTATGACTTTTAAGCGAGAACACACTCTCAGAATAACAAATTCAATAATTAGGTTTATCAAAAACAAATAAAAAGGAAAAAATTGTTAGAGGTATTGTTAGCAAAAAGTCATGCGGTTATGATGATGTACCTATAACTTTAATTAATCACGGTTGTCTAGTAGAGATCGCTCTTGAGCGATAAGACCGCCAATTGTCACATTTTTTGAAATTGTTGTATTATTTGTTCATTGTTTCGTAAAGTGTGCAATAAAGTATATTCTATTTATCTATCTAAAAGCCAAATCAAATTACTGAGCGGTCCACTCTCATATTTGTACTTGTGTTTTGACGAAGGTATTTTTCCTGATCAACTTAAACTTGCTAAAATAGTCCCCGTACATAAGAAAGGGTCAACTAGAGATCCGAATAATTACCGCCCGATATATCTTCTACCAACAATCTCTAAAATATTTAAAAATAGATTTAAAATTATTGCCTCATTTTTATTCAAATAAAATTCTAAACCAAAGACAAAATAAAAAAAAAACTAAAATTCAGAGTAGATACTTATGGTTTAAGTACTTACTATTAATAGATCTCACTAATAATAATAATAGTTATAGATTATAATATATAAACTAAACACTTGATTTAAGCTTTTATATTTTATCCCTAGAATATTTAGAATAAGCACCTATTAGCCACCTAGCATAATATTGACGTGCCCTAGCAGGGTGCATATTTGAAACTACCTTGTTATTTTTTATGATCCCTTTGTATTTGCTTGCAATAAAAAATTTACTATATTTTGCACTATCAGACATCTGTCGGGACTATAAATGTAAAGCAGCAGGTAGATACCAATATCCAGCGGTATCCACCATTTAGCTACCAATAAAAAGCGGTAGTAACCCGACTGCTAATTTTTGAAACCAGCTACCTCTACCTAGATTGTTTGCAACAGTCTGCTGATATCTGAGAATCAATTATTGAAACCAGCTACCTCTAGATTGTTTGCAACAGTCTGCTGATATCTGACAATCAATTATTAAAACCAGCTACTTCTAGATTGTTGGTACAGTCTGCTTATATCTCAGAATCATATGCACCTGAACAGATAAAAAGAAAAAAAATGAAAGTAATTGAAAAATTTAGATTAAAATTTTCAGTAGGTACAAATTGTGATGTCGAATTTTTAAACAGCATTTTAAACACCAGCATCTATCATGTATTTAAAGGTGTCCACTGTTAACAGCAGGTGGATACCAATTGGTGGAAACTATTGTTAGCCAGCTTCGCATCTATAGTCGGGACTGATGATGCTATAAATGCCCTGATAGATGAAGTGGTGAAAAGACTGAATAGAAAGAGAAAAGTTGCAGGAGTTTTGTTAGATTTAACATCTGCGTTTGACACGGTAGACCATGACATTTTAATTTATAAACTTGACCATTAAGGGGTGCGTGGTTCTGCTTGAACTAAAGTCGTATCTCAGAAACAGAAATATTATTAAGTTCGTTGACTCAAAAATAGGTCTGAGGTTGGCGAAGAACATTTTTATCGTTCCAATCTTAAAGATCAATACTAGGACCAATTTTATTTATAATTTTCACAAATGACTTGATTAATTTTATTTATAGGTAGTAACACTTTACCTGAAATTGAATTAGTTTTATACGCTGACGATACAAACGGTAAAGTAAGTTCTGAACACATGATGTCTCTAACATTTAACATTGACCATACTGTAAGGGCTTTTCCAAACTGGTTCAATGCAAATCAACTCAAAATAAATGTAAAAAGACTAACCTTATGCTGTTTCAGTCAACGGCCAGAAACAGGGATAAAATAGTGACTGTTTATAATAACGACAATGCAGAAAGCATACATTCAACTAAATTCCTAGGCGTACAAAAAGACTCGCTACTTAATTGAAAAAAATGAATTGGACAACATTGAAAGCTCAATGGCCTCGGCATGTTATGCGTTACGAACGCTAAGCGACGAGATCAATGTTGACAAATTGAAAATAGTTTATTACGCATTAGTAGAATCGAAAATAAGGTAGGTAGGTTCACAATTTTTGGGGAAAAGCTATAAATATAACATGGAAAAACCCTTCGTAATGCAGAAAAGGAGCATAAGAACAAAAATGTCAGAATTTCACAGGAAGAATCACGTAAAGAGTACTTCAAGTCTCTGGGTATAATGACAGTGCCTAGCATCTACGTTCACGTAGATCATGTTTCTTTCTAAATATTTGCACGAGTACGAAACTCCTGACGAAAATAGGAAGCGCGTCAATAGAAGAAACAAAAACATAAAAAATAAAATATATCTAATCAATAAAATGTATCCCTAATCCTAACACTAAATATTATGCGACACTCCACATGGTACCAAGCTACCAGAATTTTCAAGCCGCTCATTTCATTCAATTTCATTTATTTATTCAAGCTCGAAATTAAAGAAGTTTTACATGTTGTATAAATATTGTAAGAGAACACTTCTAAAAAATAAATTAAAATGTTATCTTCTGGAGAAGTGTATTTATTTATTTATTATTTATGAAATAGGACATCCAACATGAGATCACACAACGTAAGTTAACAAACAAGTAACAAGGTTCTTAAATCTATGTGTCTCTATAATTTAGGAAGTCTCAGCGCGCACAATAACAGAGTAACAAAACAACATATAACAAATTTACTCCATTGAGGAAATATAACTTACGTTCATAAAAATGAAAGATGTGAGAGGATATTCGATCGATTTTTTGACTGAATTTATAGAATTATATTATATTAATAAGATGTACAAATCGTCGAGCTCTAAAAAAACCTCTTCTGTAGGCGACATCGCCACGTGACGTGACGGATACCATAAAAACAGATTTTATCCTCACCGTAATGTACTGACGACGCCGACGGTGCAGTCCAGATGTATAAGAGGCCTGACTTGAGGTTAGCGCAGTCTAGTTTGCACGAGCTTACTTGCACGTGTGGCCACTGTACCAGTGTTCCGTCATTTTACACAATCATAACTGCACAAACTGGAATGCGCAAGCAAAACGGAGCGTGTAGTCGACACCTATTAGCTTCATCGAAGATGATCGTGGTATTGACTGACTGACAAGCCAACTTGTTTGTCGAATGGTCTCAAGAAAAAAAATGGCGGTCAACAAGCAAGCTTAAGTAGCTTATCGGCGAGTTCATGTATTTCATTTTATAAGTTTTCGTTTGTGTTTTTCTCAACACAATAACGTGTAAATTTGCTTAAAAATAATAGGGTGATCATACCTTAGACTGTAACTTAGATTAAGATAGAAACTGTCGAAAAACAAAGGAACGAAGCCTCTGTGAAGAGTGAAGAAAAGAAGACACAACTTGTTTGATATTGAGTTTTCTCGAAATTGGTGAATTGGATGTTGCACTGTCCTAAATGACATGTTAATGATTAAATGTGTACACGGAAATGTCTGTGCATTATAAATTCAAAAGTGCATTGGATTATGACACTGTAACTTTTGATGGTCTCCACATATCTGTAGGGGACTTGAAAGCTGCAATATCTCAACAGAAACGAATAGGAAAGACATCAGATTTTGATCTTGAGATAACAAATGCACAAACAAAAGAAGGTGAGCATTGTATACTAAGGGATAAAATTTTAAGGTTACCTGATAAAATCCATGTTACCAAGAAGCAGGAGAGTTTTCACATCATATTTTTTTGTTACAGTTTATGTTGATGACCTGACCTTGATTCCCAAGAACACTTCGCTACTGGTAGCCAGAGTTCCCCTATCACAACAACCTAAAAAACATTGGGACGGCTCTAATAATTCTTCATCTGCACCACACAAAGATGTTGCTCCAAATAAGGGGTTGGCTGATCTGTCTCGCATGGAAGGTAGCGAACAGGATAAAATAAATGCTATGATATCACAGTCCACCTTTGACTACGACCCTAGCAAGTAAGGCAGTTAATTTTAATAATCCTAAAAGAACAATGTTCCATGGTAAATGATTTAAATTGGCGTATCTACTTTAACAAAGCTGTCTTTCAAAAAAAATGCAACGAGGGTATAAACTTGTTATCCAATATTTTATTGAATGCATCTTAGTTGCAGATATGTTTTTAATACTGCTTTGGCATACCATATCATAGTTGATCTTGGTCTCCAACATTAGAAATACTCAAAACACTGTTTTATCTACTAAACTTCTTTCCGGCCCCTTGTGGAGGCACGGAGGGGGGCCTCTACTTCGGCTTCAACTCGAGGGGTGACAACTGTTTTATCAATTAGTACATGCTAAATGATGTGTTTTAATTTTTATTTTCTTGATAAACTGATTAAAGATCTGATTGATCTTTGATAGTGATACTACCATCATTGCATAACCAAATCATCAAAAGTATGACTAAATTCTATATTATTATAGGTGAATTTAATGACATATAAGAAACTTCATGCTCATTATTGTAATTTTTAGCTACCAAAAGATTAGAGGACAGAACCAAAGAGGAGTTGTACCTCCCAATTACACTTGCTACAAGTGCCAGAAACGTGGACATTGGATCAAAGATTGTCCACTTGCTAATTCAGTAAGTATAATCTGTACATATGTAGGTATTACCAACATAAAATGAAGAAGATAATCAGTTTTGTTTTAAAAGTCAAAAAATTACGAGAATTACTGTTCTATTATTTTTCTATCTTTAAAACTGACCGAGATATCTAAGTTCAAAGTTAATGTTTTCGGTCTAAGCAGAGGATTGCGCGCGATATCGTTGATGACGTCACGGCTCCCATCTCCGCGCGAGCGACTTGGGGGTTTGAAGCATATTCCCGAATGTGCCTGTCGCGCGCGGAACTAGGTACTTTGTTTATTTTAAATAACAAATAATAAAAACAACATGAGTTTTAATTATTACTATTAAATATTGTATTGTGCCACAGTGTAAAAATACGGTCACAAAAACAAAATTTGTTTTTTTTTAAATGCTCTTCGAGGATCCGAAAATCAGTAAAAATATTACAAATGCAATGATTTTATACTACGAGTAGTACAGGATTTCATTTATTTTAATAAAAGTAACAGGTAATTTAAAAAACCATAAAATACACAAAAGGTTGGGGTGCAGCACTTATGGGGCTAAGTAAGAAAACAAAACTGAAGAAATTAGATAGTAAGTATATGTATTTGATAAACGTATACTTACTAAATACTTAATTGAATCCCAGTCAATGTAATAATAAGTAGGTTATAGAAATTATATCTTATATCTACCTTTTCATTTTATAACTCAATTTCAGCTGCTACAAAATCTTTCATCATGATCATCATCAACCTATTCGGGTCCACTGCTGGACATAGGCCTCCCCTAATGAGCGCCATAGCGCCCATATGCATGCGCATAGTCTTCCGCAGTTCGTCATCCCACCTGACCGGAGGGCGTCCTAGACTACGTTTGCCGAGTCGCGGTCTTCGAGAACACGTTTTCCCAGCGGTTATCGGTTCTTCGCGAGATATGGCCTGTTCAATGCCACTTCAGCTTGCTTATTCGTTGAGCTATGTCAAGAACTTTCACTGTTTGTTGAATGTGTTCGTTACGAATCCTATCCTTCAGAGAAACTCCGAGCATAGCTCTTTCCATAGCTCCATGAGCGACTTTAAACTGGTAGACCAGCCCTACCGTGAGTGTCCACGTCTCAGCTCCGTAGGTCATACATAACCAAAATCTTTATTTTTTATAAAATATTCTGCCATCATCATATCGGAACTATGGGAAGGTTGTCGGATTGGTCTTTTTGAAATCCTTCTTTCTTTTTAGTTCTAAAACAATAATTTACACAATACACTTAATCAATCAGCATTATTTAAAATCAATAAAAAACACCAGAGTGCACGAGATCAAACAACTTGCCCGCGAAATGTAGTACGGATGTATGAGGCGGGCGTCCGCGCCGTGTGGTGGCGATGACTTCACGCGCTACTCGCGAACACATGTAAAATACTTACACGGTACGGTTGTACGGTTCTAGACTTTGATTCTACGTACTTAAAAGTGTAATATTGTAACCCTGTTATCTTCTTCATTCTACTAATACTCTGCGACGTAGGAGGTTTCGGGTTCGATTCCCGCCTTGAGACAAATGTTTGTACGGTCTGCAAATATTTGTTGTTCTGGGTATTTTCTAAGTATAATAAAAAATATCTATAGATAGATATTTTTTATTATATATAGAAAATACCTGTATTGTATTAAGTATATCAGTCATTTAGTACCTATGACACAAGCTCTGTGTGGATTGCCAGCATCGTTTATTTATTTAATATTATAAAGGCGAAAGTTTGTGCCGTGTTGTACCATTGTGAAGGTATTTGGCCAAGGCAAAGCTAAGACAAAGCTGCTGAATAGATCAGGCTACTTTTTATCCCAAAAAACGCGTGCGAAGCTGCGGGTAGAATCTAGTTAGTAATAAATCTTTGTGTGGCATAGTCACTGAAACAAAAATTAAAACAGGAACTGATATTGGGCGCTTTCCACTCACCGGCCAGGCATCGGCGCTTGCACCCGACCCAGCAGTCAGAGAAGTAAAAAATTATAAAACATGTGGCATGGTTTTCCACATACGGTTCCGGTAATGGCCTCTGGCCGCTGGCTTCATAGATTTTAGTTTCCACTGCTGCCAGGGCCGGTGCCGGCTACTGGAAAACGCACTTATGCATGGTGGTGACCTTATATACATAAAGCATTATCTTTCAGAGTGAGCCAGTAGAGATAAGAAGAAGCACTGGTATTCCGCAGAGTTTTATGGTGCCAGTTGAGGGACCAAAAGCACCTGGCGCCATGATGACCCCTACGGGTTCTTTTGCTGTTCCTGTTGTAGATCGGTGAGAGATTTGATGATAAATGATGGTGATTATGATGATTTCATGTAACTTTGTATTAAAGAGCAAACCTAACGGGTTTAGTTGTCAAAGTAGACTTAGATCTCAGTACTCACGGGATCCCAGTGGTAAAAAAAACTAATTCCATAAAATGAAACATTTTTTCTTTGGTTCCTCAAATGTGAAAAAAAAATGACGATAAAAAAAAAACATGAAAGCATTGTCACGCAAATAATTTGGTCGAGATCTCAGGAACCCTGCAGTCTATTGATATGACTTATGTTTTGATTCGTAGGTTATTACTACTTATTTGGTTCCTTGAACCAGTTTCTTCATAAGTATCAGTTGTGTAGTTTTCTTGTAAATAAGCAAAAACTTGATTTTTGCGCTTACGCCGTTCCAAAAACGAATGCTCTGTCCCGCTCCTATGAACGCGAAATCCTATGCCTATCCTTTTCACAAAATAGCGCGCATTGCGCCCTCTTATAGAATTTCCATGTTATATCTAGGTGAAAAATTACAGCTGTTAAGTTTTAAAACAGAGGTTATTGTTTTGTTGGCTTATCATATCACAACCCAACACAGATTTGAAATTAAATAATCAAATTCCAGTAACTACAGGCTGGTTTTGATGGTTTCTTTCTTTTATCAAGCTTGGCTTTAATAACATGATTGGATTAAAACCTTATTAGATTGCTAACTATTTTGCTACATTAGGTGCCATTACCCATTTGAAGTAATCATTTCTATTGATTGGAAGCGCATAGTATAACAACTAAGCAAAGTAATGCACAAACTTCGATATTCACATTTTTTTTATCAAAGAAAAGAAACAGAAATAACTCATGTTTTTATAGTCCCTTGACCCTTTTAAAACTATCTTAATGCTCCGTAGTGAGGCGTATTTAGCATCGGAGAATGCTGGCGGCGGGGACACGCCTACGAACGCCCCAGCGGCGCCGGACACTGCAGTGCCGGACGAACTAATCTGCAGCCTTTGCCGAGATCTGCTCACCGATGCTGTCATGATACCTTGCTGTGGGAACTCCTTCTGTGATGAATGTAAGATAGCTTTTAAACTTGGAGATTTAAAGCTTATGACGTGACGTTTTGTCAGGATAATTCTGATAGCCACAGAAAAATATCTAGATAGAAGCAAAAAGTTAATTTACTTCGCGTGCTAAAAAAATGGGCTGGTAGGCCTCTTTGCTCGCCGCGAAATTCAGTCCGCTCCCGACCGCATTTCACGTGAGACGTCAGCTTATTAAACTAAAATGCCTCGTTGTTCAAAAACTTTCTGTTTAAAACCAAAAGGTAAATTGTGTAATTTAATGGTCATTTACATCACTCAATTACACTCGTGACGTCAAAGTAACTAGGCAAAATGTTACACGCTCGGTTTCAATACAAATCGGCGAACTCTTTCTTTCTATCTATATATATTTCTGTGCTGACAGCTACTGCCCTTCCTAACATATATATTTAACCTATATTTTACATAACTCTACAACTGGTTACGAGACGACAATAAAAAACCAAAAAAAGTGACGCAATTACTGAATTCAACACTGTGATATAGACACAACAGCCACGGGCTGCCCGTCTATTACCAAATAAATAAATAAACATTATGTAGGTATGTAATGTTGGTTCCGGTGCATGATTGACTTGGATCCCGCAAAATGCGGTACCGAGCTTATAGATTTGGCGGATCCGCGTAATTTGCTGGACAAAAAAGCGTACATTTTATCCTATCCTATTACCGTGTTACTAGAGGCTAGATGATGCTGGCTGAAAAATATCTAGCAATATAACTTAACTATACTGTCGCTATGCAAATACTGGATAAAACATGCAAATAATTTGCTTACAGGTATCAGAGGAGCTTTGCTAGAGTCTGAGGACCACGAGTGTCCTGATTGCCGTGAGAAGGAGATTGCACCAACTACTTTGATTCCCAACAGGTAAATATTCCTGTTCACAATATACTTTGATGAGTGATGATGAGTCAGATCAAGAAGAAAGTCGCTGTCATGTCGTATACGGACATAAAAGACATTGCATTGGAGAGAGAATAGTGGAGGAAATTGCATGATTACACCAACAAGCTCTTTAATTTATAAAGCAACTAGATTCTGCCCGCGGCTTCGCACGCAGTTTACCGGGATAAAAAGTAGCCTATGTGCAACCCTGATACCGTCTACTTCCCTGCCAAATTTCTTTAAGATCCATTCAGCCGTTTAGGCGTGAAAAGGTAACACACAGACAGAGTTACTTTCAGATTTCAGATAATATTCGTATGGAATATGGATATACATCTGCCACATCGGCGCGCTTTCAGCGTTCTTGCGTGGATTGATAACTAGAGTGAGATGCGATGAGTCCGAGTTAAATCTACAACGAATCCGCGAAAGCACTTGTTTGTTTAGGGTTACAGCATGAGAGTGTGCTCTTATTGACGGAAACGCTATCGCGATAAGTATGTGTGTATCTCGAACCCATGTGATTGGTCAATTTTCCTTCGCTCCGCGTCGTTGGGAACGCAGCTGGAAGATAGTTGAATAGGCCCTACCTAAGTCTTATTAACTGTATTTCAGGTTTCTACGGAACTCTGTTCTGTCGTTTAAAAACCAGACCGGGTACAGCAGGCGGATGCCGCATCGCGCTCCTGCTATGCCCCTGATGCTGCCTCAGAGGATTGATGCTAGGCCAGGTGCGATAAACATATTATTATTAATATATATTTATAGTGAAGTAGAAAATCGACCCATGAGTTTGTCTGGGTGGACTTCAAGGTGACGTGATCAAGAGTCATTCTAGGGCCCATGGACATTATGTCGATTACATGTCACAATATACTCCAAAACGACAATTTATTTTAAGTTTGTTTTAGCATGCGTTCGTAGCAAAAGGCTCACAATGGTCGCAACTTATCTGCTAGCGAAATTTCTGGTAGGACCTAGAAATTAAAAAATCCGGATTTTTTTTAAAATCTCGTGCTGTAAAAATGCAGTCCATTTTACCACGAGGTTCAAAAATTTTCACCTTAAGCGAAAAACTTCCAAACCCAGCCTCTACATCTGGTCAATTACATACTTGAATTTACTAGTTATCATTATGTATATAATTATATTAAATCTATGTAGTTTGTCCTCAAACATGAATGATCAAAGTTAACTCAAGTAGTGTATTAGCAATTTACTGTAGGTAGAATGTAGCTAGAAGTATAGCGTATTTTTTGTCCCTAAGCTGCAAATCCGGTTGTAAGGACCAATGGGCCCACGGCGGCGGCAGCGTCTCAACCTAACTCTAACGGTAAGCATAGACCATGCACATAATACGCGTCTTGAAACTTTACACTAATTGGCTAACTGTGGAAGACTCCTTTTTATATTTTGGAACTCAATAAGCGAAATCGAGATTAATTTTGATCTGCCGGGGTTTGAATGGCGCGTCGCCGCGAAAAAATTTCGTGCATTTGTTTAATATTCGCACGAAAAAGAGCGAGACAAAATTGTCAAAAATTTTTGTCGCAGCGCGCATCCTGAGCCACCAAGTTTCCAAATAAACACACAATTGAAGACTCTATTACAGTTGGTTACAGGTTACACCTGGTACAACTTGGTTCTAGAATACCATATTGTTCATAGTGGAAAGTTTTATGACGCTTTTTGTGTTCATCTGGACTGTTTGTGTTCCACCAAAATAATAAATTATTTCTTCTAACTTGACTAATTTGGTGATCATGTTTTTTCTCTTTAACGAGCTGAACTAACTCGAGTGTGTTTGTATTTTGGTATTTCTAAATTTCAACTTGGCGCTTGCTTGAGTGAAGATTGTGAGTGTCGTATCTGTCGCGCTAACTTTCCTCGGAGAAGGGTATAACACTATCAAATTAGCATTTTTCACTTGGCGCTGTATTATGCTAGCTTTCTATTGTGAGCGGAGTTGGTTTCGTAATATCGTTGATAAGGCATTCTTTATTTCTTTGTGAATAACTCATACAGGGTTATTGGTAATTCACTGACCCTGCGTGAACTGCAGGTTCTGCATGAATGGATGAATGATGATGACATCATTCATCCATTACGAACACGTTTGTGAAGACGCTGGCGTCTTTAATTCTCGTATTAATCTTGGTATTGATAGTAGGTAACCCCTTCATTTAATAATCGTTCTTTAGAGAGACTTTATTTGAAACTAAAGTTAAAGACGGCTCTGCCCTGAATTGACAGTGGGAGATCGGTCTTCAGGAATTCATTGGCTTCCGGAAAATGTGTATTCTCATTTTCCAGCAGAGTTAATTTACAAAAATAAATAAAAAATAAAACCTAAGCACGTGTTCGTGATGCAGTTCACGTAGGGTCAGTGAATTACCGATAAGATAACCCTGAATAACGCATACATTATGGCTGTGGATCCATGCACGTTTCACAGTAGAAAGCTGCCATGGACAGAGTGTAAACACAGCAAGTCAGCCATAAAATTAAGTTTAAGGTGTTCTCAATTGATATGGCCGAACAAAACAGTGTACACTACACAGTCCCCTCACTCCTTTTTAAAAGCACACAATTGACTGCGATGTTGGGAGAGGTGTCGCTAGTGAAACACTAATTATTATTTTATACATATAAAGTTTATATTAAAAACTTATAAAAACTTAATATTTTTAGTACCTACATAGCTTCAGCCGTTCATGATTTTATTTCCGCCTTTTTCGTTGGCGATATTACTCCTGCCTGACAACGCCGTGTTGAACGCAGAAGCCCTAAAACTCCTCTGTCCACACCTGCGCCTACGGCGAAGTACCGTGTAAAACTAGGTGTGAATGGGTGCGCAAAATACTTGACTGACAGCAACTAGCCGGAGCCACTGACGTAGGCGAACAGCTGGTAGATGTCAGTATTTTGCTCACCTCTATTCACACTAATGGCAAGACTGTCTTCTTCACATGCACACGGTAACAGCACTTTCGCCGTGCGCCGTGCTGTACGGCCCTTATCACATGCACACGGTTGCCGTCTGAACCGCTTGATGTCACACATTACTTCTTAGCATGACACGACACATACACTGTACTGTGAGCATGTGCAAAGGGCCTAATTTTTACGTACAGCCTTCGTGCAAAACAAAAGAACTTCGCCGTAGGCCCCAAAATAACCTCAGTCAGAAGTAGCGTGCAATCGTGCATATTATGCCGCACAGAAGAGTCTGACGGGTCCGGCGACGACAACATCACGGTGAAGGTGCCGCCTGCGCATGCGCACGTGGCGCACGCCGCCCGCCCGCCGCCCGCGCGGCACCCCCGCCCACCGCACCCGCCGCGCCTCCACCCGCATCAACGACAGTCGCGATACGGTACTCGCATCACGACGGATTCCACCTATAGCGCGCATCACTGCTTTTATAGGCTTTTGTTAAGGAGTCTACACACCAAAGTCGGCGGGCCGCCTACTAGTTAACATAACACTCGGCTGCCTACAAAGAAGTATTATACGTTAATAAGATATTAATCTCGTTGATTCATACACTGAAATGTCGCACCAACCCGTCGGGCTGTGTTGGCGACTTTGGTTTTTTGACTCTACTAATAACACATTTGTAAAATATTTGTTAGTATAACGTTTTAAATGACAAGTATCATGGTTATTAACACTGATATCACTTATAACGGGAAGTTACTATAATTGATTGATGATCATGATATATCCAAATTAAAAAAAAAAGAAGAAGTGAAAAGTGGAAGTGACGAGAATAAAATATATTTTTTTGAGTCATAAGTATAAAAAATTAATATGACTACTTCTAAGTATTTATTATGAGGTTTACAGTCGTTATTGAAAATCAAAACAATAATTTGGTCAGTTGTAAGAGCTGCCACAAGTGATTTTTAATAACATTGTTTATTTAACACAAATTACCCAGATAAAGTTTCGATAGAAAGGGCGCACGTATTGTCTTCCTTCACAATGACATAAATGTAGAGATGAAGACTAGCGTGAAAGTCATGGCTTTAGAAAATAAATTATTGTGGGAAGCTGTTTTTCTTTTGTGTATTTTGTCCGATGGAAAGGAAGCCTAAAATGATTTCAAGTTATTTACGATATGTTGGGATATTTAAAGGGAAAGGTTCTAAAATAGTAACGAATTTGTCCGGCTTTATGCGCTTTATGGTACTTTTCTTCTGGAATGAAATCATTTGCATGATTTGTGTGTGTAAAAATGCTTGTGTGTAGAAAGCTTTATGTTGTAATTGTACGTAATATTAACTGTGACGGATGTAAAATGTAATATTTTATTGCGTTTTATGAGTACTCGTAGACCTATCTGTTTACAATGTTATTAACCTTTTAAATATATCAGTCTTGTCTCGATGTATAAATTCAAACGCAGTGCTAATAACTCATGTTATTATAGAAAACCACAAAATAGTTTGCTAAACGTTCGTAAATGCACAATTTATTGTATTAAGGCGCTACCCCGACCCACAGTAAAGCCGCCACCAATTTTATCTTATTATTAATTTAAACAATGGAATTTTCAAAAATTCCATTGGACAGTTTGTGATACTTAGCATAAGCTTTTAGTTAATGCCTCTGTCTATATACATATGTATATAAAAATGAATCGCTATTTCCCTTGGTCACGCCATCACGCGTGACCGGTTTCGCTAATTCTTTTTTTGTTTTGTTTGTTATGGTCAGGAGAAGATTCTTATGAAAGAAAAAACTAAGAAAGATGCGCGAAAAATTAGAGAATGTCTGAATACTTAACGACCATAATACCAATTTGAATTCAATATTCATAGTTAAGACAGGACAACGTCTGTCGGGTCAGTTAGTAATAATATAAAATAAATAGGAGGCGCGGTGTGGGTCGGGGTAACGCCTTAAGCTCACAATTATATTTATTTTCTTGCTAAGTTGTATATTATCCCCGTGTCTTTGCACACTATTATCTTTCGTATTTGTCTAAGCTTATGTTTCTTTCTACTATTTTATTAGCAAAAACTCTGTAAAATATCGCAATATAAAGCAGTAATATTTCATTTGCGTATTTGGTGGCGGCAAGACATTGCTTACCCAATCTTAATGCTCTCATTTTGATAATGAAATTATTTTCATTGTTTTAGGCCCGCCTGGCCTGAAGCCACCAGGTCACGACGGACCTGTGAACCCTTCTCAAAATGTAAGTTGTTTTTGTATAAATACTAGTACCTACTTAGCACCTCGTGAGGATACCGAGGTGATACCGTCGTGAGGTTCGTCTAGTTTATTCTAAATATCTAAGAAAATTAATTACTATGGTCATGGTAAGGTAAATTAAAGCACAACCTATTCGAAAAAGAATTTAAAATATAATAATTTCGTCAAAAAGTTAAGTTACAAATTAGCTAAAAACCATTTGGGTGCAAGGCCTATAGAATTTTGATAAACGTAATGACGCAAAAATATCAAAGTAAAATCAGTAGTTGTTTTAATCAAATGTCAAGTGCGAGTCGGACTCGCGCACCACGGGTTCCGTATAATAATTGTAGGACCTTGTTTCTTGCCAAATATAAAACCTTACTGTTGACCTATAATTGTTTTTGGCATGGTTTTGGACCACGGCGGGAATCAAAATTTATTTTTGTGATGAACTACAAATTTACGGTTTTCGGATTTTCCCCTTTATTTGTGCTATAAGACCTTGTTTGCCAAATTTTATGATTCTAGGTCAACGGGAAGTACCCTATAGATTTTGGTCCATAGCGAGAATGAAAAATTTTTTTTTGTGAATAGTCTAAATGTAATGTAATCTAAGTATTCTCTACAATCATTTTAATCTAATTTAATTTTTAATCAATTTGTAATTTTTTAATAATGTAACTAATGTAATTGTTTAACTATTTTAATCGTGTGAGTTACTCTATAAATAAATAAATAAATAATAAGACCTTGCTTCTTGCCAAATTTCATGATTCTAGGTCTACTTGAACGACCCTATAGGTTTTTTGTGCATCTGATTCCCTTGGAAATTTCAAAATATTCGGACATAAACGGCTGTAACTTTAGATAGCGTTGACTTAAAAGTTTTATTTATTTCATCGCGGCTCCAAGAGATTACGGATTTGAGTATTTGATGTTAATTTCAACTCGATACCTCGCGCATACGTGTTCCTGAGAAAATACGGTTGACAGACGGACAGACGGACAACAAAGTGATCCTATAAGGGTTCCTTTTTTCCTTTAGAGGTACGGAACCCTAAAAATGGAATTTATTAGGTATATGTAAACGATTTTATATATCAAATCAAAACAAATGAGAAGGTAGAAAGATAAAGATACTCAAACAAAAATAAAACAGAAGCTATTGAAAAATTAACTACAAAGTCATAGAATCTCTGCCAAATGAGAACTCTAGTGAGATGGTTCGTTATTATTTAAAAGACTATACAAACTAAAAAAAAAAACATTTTGTATGTACAAGTGTACCACGTTTCTTACGAGACCCCATTTGATTTAATTGATTATTTTTAATTAACACCCTTATCTGAAAACCCTTGGACGGATTTGGCCTCACTAAGTTGCCAGCACATTTCACAAGTCTTATCTGCGTGTACAGATCCGATTTGCGTGAAATTTAATGGGTGTCCATTAAATTTCACGCAAATCGGATCAACGTTTGCACAGTTATGCTCGAAGTGACTATTGCACCATACAGCCAAGTCACCCAAGCTGCCACTGAGATCTTCGTTCGCTTCGCTAACTCCGATCAAATATCATAATTACAAGTATTAATTTAAATGACTTGCCGTCATTTAACAATAACTTTTGTTAACAGATACCGCCGAGAGTGGACGAGCAAAGGGCTAGCACGCCCACTGTTGATGAAAGGCGAGACCCTATAGGGCAACAGGTAATAAAAAAAACAACGTGTAAAGTGCATCTGCGTAATTTTGTGTCTATATTATAGATGTGTTAATATAGAATATTATATCTTTTATTAGACTGTATATTAACACTAACATCGCGGCCGCACTGAGGATGCTATGCTAGGTAGGGGCTTTGGTGGCCGGGTAGCTTGGCGCGTAGCTTAACCGGTTGCTTCAAAGGTAGATGCGCGAGTACAAAAACCGATTTTAAACTATAAGCCACACTCCTAGCTACCATCTGATTAACCCTTCAACCAAGCCGCCTACCTTGGCGCTCGCAGTGCGGCCGAGGCATAAGCTACTCACCAACAAAATCATTCAAATCCTTTCGTTTAGTTAGTTGTACGTGAAATATACTGTTTTCTAATATTATTGTTGTTTCAGCCTCCATTTGGCCGCGGTCCGCCTCCGAATCAATTTGTTCCTGGAGGGCCGCGTCAACCAAGACCGTTTAATGCGTAAGATCTTAATTGATAGTAATAATAAATAATGCTGGACAATCCACACAGCATCATCTAGCCTCAAGCTAAGCAGAGCTTGTGTTATGGTTACTAGATGACTGATATACTTAATGCATTACATTACACAGATAGATATTTTTTGCAATACGTTACCCAGAACCAGAACACCCGGAACAATAAATACTTCAATTCAATTTATTATTCACTATCATTCACTTAAAATTTTAAATTTGACGTTGTTTTTACCTTCATTTGAGTGTCGTTTACGCGACCTACCGTTTCGGGATAAAATTAGGTGGTAATAATGGTGTAATTCTTATTTTAGTCCGTCATTTACAAGACCGGGCGGCCAGGGCCCCCGGCCCTTCGACGACAGATTTCCACGGGAGCCGTACCAGCCACCGCCGCCTGGCATCAAAGACTCGCCCAATGGGTAAATATCACATCTATTTTAACATGTAATATCTTACATATACATGTATATATTATGCTGCTGCCATTTTCAAGATACAATTTTTGTAAAAAGCATAACAATCTAAAATTATTTTTTTGGCATCAGTTTTGAGGAATGGTTGTGAACATATTGTATGTTATTGGAAAGGTCTCAAATCGACAAGTAGTGCAAATTCTGTTAAATAAATCAATAGGTAGTGATTTTTAGGTTCAATATGGGTGGTTTGCTTACAAACGTTGTATCTTAATTTGGCTGGAGTATAATTATAGATATCCATACAATATAGTCCATACAAAATAGATCTTACATCATACACAACTTGTCACAGAATTTTACATGTCTCTAATTTGTGTGAGGTTTTCTGTTTATTATTCTTTGGTAACATTGTTCTGATAGGGTTTCGAAAATATCATATTCAGCACTGGTCGTCCGTGTTTTAGATTAATGTTTTATGTTTTTACCCTATGTTTTTGGGTAATATTGTATTATGTAAATTACTAAATCTCAGTTCTAGTTCTTCCATTCCAATTCCAACATATTCAAAACTAGTTGTTCCAAAATATAGCAGCAAATTTCTTAGATCCCCTTAATGTCTTGTATGTCGTACCTACACGAATTAGGATCACCTGTCCATTGGTTTGACTAAAGCGCGGCGTGTATTGTCGTAGGCCCAGCGAGGATCCGCTCGAGGCGTTCAATCGGATGATACGAGAGAAGGAGATGCGAGCCAAGCGCAGGGAGGAGCGCCGCCGGGCCGCCTCGGGTTCGCGCAGCCGCTCCCGCTCGCCGAGGTCGCCGCGGTCCCCCAGACCAGCGCGGGCCTCCCGCTCCCCAAGACCGTTGCGGGCTTCACGCTCTCCGAGACCCGTGCGACCCTCGCGCTCGCCTAGAGCCGTGCGCACATCGCGGTCTCCCAGACCCGTGCGCTCGTCGCGGTCTCCTAGACCCGTGCGCCCGTCGCGGTCTCCTAGACCCGTACGCCCGTCGCGGTCTCCTAGACCCGTACGCCCGTCGCGGTCTCCAAGACCGGTGCGTGGGTCGCGGTCCCCCCGCGGCCCGCGCTCGCCCCGCCCCCCTCGCCTCCGCGGCCGTAGCTCCAGTCGACTCCGTTATTCTAGGTTCGTTCTATTTCTACTTCCCCTCTTACTTAAACTTGCTGCATATCTTACATTTGTTTTGTTGGTGTCTGACTATCCCCTTTAGTAATAATCTCAAGTTTAAGCAATGGCTAAGCAAGCAGTGTATTTTTCTCATTCTGACTTATGTCAATACAAACATACTTTTAGCTATTGTTTAAGTTTTGGTTTATAAGTGACATTAGTCTGCTAAAGACAACAATACTGCGCTATTTAAGTTATGCAGCGTTTTAAAGTTAGAGGGTTCATCTATTTTGCATGATTGCTTGTCTCTTCAGTTGCATGTTTCATGTCGTTGCTTGCATGTCTTTTGTCGTAGTTTCTATGTTTTGTGTCAACCGCTCATGTATCTAATGCTCTTCTCGTAACACCAAACATTTAATACGCTGGCAACACTGTAGTTAATTATGATAACTTGTATATTATACTATTAGATGTAGCTAATTATATAATGTTATAGTCCGGTGATGGCTTAAAGTTAATGTTCTTGTAAAAGATAATCGGTGGATTCATTTTAAAGTGACGTTTTTTAAGAAGTCTTCATCGACGATACTGTTTGTTGATTTTCAGAAAACACCACCAGGGACCTGTCCTTTGACGCGGAGCGAGGCAGCGGAGCGGAGATTAATGCAATATTGTCAAATGGAATTGCATAAAATCTTCGCTCTGTTTCAGTCATGTTTCAATAGACCAACCGAATTGCTTAAAATCTCTGCTCCGCTGCCTCGCTCCGCGTCAATGAACAGGCAGATTAAATCAATTTGAGCTGCAAGGCTATTTTAAAATCAGGGTTTCGAGTCGAAGACTAAAGAATACCATTTTCTATAAATATAAATACAACAAACTTTCTCAAGAGACGCAAATATGCAGGTCTCGACAGAGCCTACACATTTGCTTCCTTTGGGGTCGAGACCCTAGGCACGTGGGGTACCGAGGCTCTCCGGGTTTTCAAAAAGTTATCTGAGCGTCTGGTCGACGCAACGCGTGACCCGAGAGCTGGCGGGTATCTGGCGCAACGCATCAGCGTTGCCATACAGCGGGGTAATGCAGCCAGCGTCTTGGGGACGCTTCCGACTGGTTTTGATATGGATCAGTTGAGTTACCTGTAGATTGTTTGCAACAGTCTGCAGTTAGCTTAATTGTTTCAATTGTAAATACTAGTTAATTTATTTTTATTATTGAATTGTAATTTTCTTTGTCAATAAAGTTAATAAAATTCTAAAAAAAAATCTTTAGTTATAGCAGCATTTGGTAATGTAATATATGTTGATTTTTAGTAATAAATCTCTAATACATTAATATGAATTCATACTACTTATTCTTCTATCCACTTTTGAAAGCATGAAATCGAAGTGAAAAACATGGGTTCCTAGAAAATAGTTTACGATTTGCTGGCTTTTCTTTGTTTTTTCCTTGTAGAACGCAGAAAATATTAAAAACCTAAATAAAAAAGAAAAACGCGAGAATCCGTATCAGATTCAGTGTTCGACTCGTAAACCTGATTTCAGAATAGCCCTGCTGAATGCATGCAACTTTGTGCTTGGTAGTTTTCATTCTGCTTGTTAAGCCGGGTACGGACCGCTGTTACATAATGTACATAATGTACCATTCCCAGCGAGCATGATACGTTACGCCACCGTGTGCTAAAATCCGTCTCGATGTTCGTTGCGAGCACCTTTTTTCCCCGTACTGACTGCACGAACGCTCTCTGTGTAACTCGTTACATTACGCCCCGTAAAGCTCTGCGCTCATTAATCCATAACCGCTACCACACGCACAAAAACGTGCATACAAATATGGGCTTAAACTCGTTATCTTTAGATACATTTTACAGTGACAAAATGGCTTCCCACAAGCTTCAAACACGAGCTGTCTGTCATTTGATGCCGTCAATATAAAATTCATCTGAGTGTTACGAGTTAAAGCCCATATTTTAATGCACATTTTTCTGCTGTGCTGCAGCGGTGCTTTTCAGGTGTGCGACAAGCTTAACGCCGCGCCGGTTAAGCTTGTCGCACACCTGAAAACTTTAAGAGTTCTATATTTTGATGTAATGTTTGTTATTTTAGATCACGTTCTTTGTCGCGCGGCCGCATCCGACGCTCGCCGTGGTCGCCTAGACGCAGGCGAACCCGGGAAAGAACATTGTCTCTTACTCGGTAATTACATTATATCCCAGACTTTATTATAAATAATAACGTTTATTGAAAAAGATTTAGTACTCAAAATTATTACATCGTTGATCTCCAAACTAGGATACACCTGTATCTTGGGTAGATTCCATGCAGATAAGTAAATAGATATTTTGGCAGGGACAGATTGGGGTTTTTTTTAGTACTAACATCAGTAGATTTATTTTTTTGTTCAGTACAAGAAGCAGCATCTAAAAAGGTTTTGTGTAAATTGTCCATTGGAAAATTTGTGAATGGCGATACTAATTTCTCGAAGAATTATGAATAGGAGATTATCCATAATTCTTCGAGATTTTAGATCATTTTCCTGTAGCTTACACGGATAAAGTACCACCCCTTCCTGCCCCGTCCAAAAATCCACTCTGTATAATGTATGTGGTTCCATTTCATCACCGCGCATTCCATCCATTGCCGCACACCTGCGTAGTCTTAAGTTAACAGATCATCAGAAAAAGCACCAAGGCTGGCAAAGCAAATCTGATACGAGTATAAGCTATTTATAGCTTATTTATTGTTACTCTTATGTAAACTAATTAAATATTGACATTACATATAAATTCATCATTCATTTTGTCGTAAATAGCATCCGAAACCATACCATCTAAGAGCTAAACATGAAGCTTGACAAAACCCTGATGTTTATTTACAATCTTGCATTGTGTCCATTCTGGCAGTAGATATTATGTTTTTTTTCTGGAAAGTTAACTGGCTGTTGTTTAAAATACCTCTCATTAGCTTGACGAACAAGCCTTATTTGACAACATCAACAAACATGTCGGAGCAATAGTCACATTCTATACTCATAGAATAATCTATTTTGTGTAGTTCTCCATCACCCCGGCGCCGGCATCGCTCGCCGATGCGTTACCGCACTCCACTCCGCTCGCCGCCACGCTCGCCGCTCCGTTCGCCGCCTCGCTCGCCGGCGCCGCGGTCGCCGCATCGTGTTGGACGTTCGCCGCCGAAGCGTCCTATGTCACCGCATCGGTAAGTTAGTCTTAAACTAATAGAAGCAAACAATGATAGTCAAAAATGCATAGTATTCATTTATAAAAATGTATTCTTATTTTGATCGAGCTTTACTTATTTATGTGGTATTCTGATAAAATGTTGCAATTTCTTTGACAAGATCATTCGGCCATTTTGTAAAACGTAACGTTTTTATTTTGTGACAAAACGAAGAAACTGGAAAGGAGCCAAGAAATGAAGCCATCATTGGGGGTGTTCATAGCTAAAGTGTAAAATCTGTGAAAATGTTCTGTTATACTTATTATGGTTCAAGTTAAAACCGATAAGGTTTTAAAATTTTTGTAAATTTATCTTTTTAATGTTTCAAAAATTCCTTTTGATTTGTTAACATTGTGCCTTGGCCCTAAAAGTGTTATTTTCTTCTTTGCAGGTATCCAGGATTGTACGACGAGTTGTTATCGCCCCCGCGTCGTAACGTAGACCCGCCTTATGGAGCCAGGTACGAATGTAAAACTCTAAATAGCGTTCAAAAGCGCCACCCATTTGCGTATAAACGGAATCGCCTCTATGAAGTAACGAAATTGCTTTGCGGATTGAACCTGTGCATTATTTCAAAATATTAGACTCCGGACTCGTTTGACGGTTATCGCGTGCGTGTAGGATTATTATATCGGATCTATTGTAAGCTATTTGGAAAAGAGACCAGTTACGAGTGCGTATTATTTAACGTAAACAAACGGTAAGTACCGATTGAACGTCGATGCTGCAGCGGTGGTACAACAGATCCTGATTTTGGCGGCGGAGCGGCGTATTCGAGTAAAATAGTCGTTTAAGGAATTAGACAATAAGACTGGTACTACAATATTTGTACAAAAACTGTGATATATTACTGTGATATACAAGAAATGGGAACCTTTGTATTACTATAATAATTTATGAATTTTAATGTCGTCGCCGTAGTTGTAATGATAAATATTTTAGTAAATTATTTCCATGTTACATCTGCTTGAAGTATTAAATTTGAAAAATGTTTTAAAGAAATTATACCTACAACCAGGGTTGAGATGATTTAAATCAAAGTATTAAAAAAACATTTGATTGAAATCAATGTTTTTTCACTGCAATGATAACAGAAAGCTATCAAAAATTTATTGGGAGTGCCCAAATTAAGCTTTAGTGCACACGTGCAATACCTGCTCCCCTGGTTGATGATTCAAGGAATCCTCTGAAATTAATAATTTTCACGGATTATCGTAGTTTTCTTCTTACATTAATTCCCCAAATTTTAAATACTGCAAGATGTCGGAAAAAAAAATCTAAACCTATGTGTTTGGGGCAATTTATAGCTGTTTTATATTTTAAATAAAAAATCAATATATGTAGATAGTTATCGAAATTGAAAAAAAAAATAAACAGAACATCTAAGGCATACTTCGTGTGAACCTTTGAATCTATAGTCATTTACAACGGGATATTTACGGGCCGCGTTCTGATACCGTCAGTGTTGTGTGTCGTGATCGAGTTGCGTTCTATAATGAAACCGATGGTAGTGGTAATGGTAACGTTCGTAGCAAATGACAAAAAATTAAGGTATATCGGTATGTCTGCCAATAAAAACTCACCACTCGCAGAGTCTTCAGTTATTCCGTGATCATGGCGCGTGAAACTGTGCCGAAATATCAAAAGCTCAATACTCAAATCATGGTAAATATCCCGTTGTTAATGACTTTAGTGTCTGGATATACCAAAGCTATTATAATAGAAATAAAAAAATCAGATTTAAGTAAATCACATTTATCGGATTTTTTTGTTTTTATGTTATAAATCATAATGTTTATCAATCCTACAACGAATATACAAAATAAGAACATATCTGTACCTATCTACTAAGTGTATTACGTCATATTTCGACGCGGAATCTGCTTGGTCAAAAATATTCCGAAAAAGCGTTATGCCGGCCGTGTACACTCGCCGTCATGTCTCGGGCGCTTGTTCTCTCAACGAGGGGTACCATATTAGACATTCGTCGTCAGTTAAACTGCGGATGTCGACCGTGACGGCACGATTGTTATATCGTTCTTTTGTAGAGAGCTCTTTTTGCAAATCGAAGCGAACGAGTGTGTCACTCTCATTTGCCTTTGAGTCAGGCCAAAATTAAAAAGCGACCGAGACATGAAAGAGAGACTACGCGCGACCCCGAGGCGAGACGTGCGCACCATGTGCTCGGCCTGACCATATACTCGTGCTCGGCCTGACTCGGGGTGCCTCGGCGAGTTTATACCTAAGGTATACCTACTGCCGGCATTAGATAATCTACAATTGACGAGTTTGTATCCGACGGCTGACGCCCTATACGTAGCCGATTCTGCGTCGATAAATTTGGGGGAGACCCTCTGTTTTGATACGTTTTGGACTATGTCTATTGGTTTGATAGTATTGCTAGCTTAATAATTATTGTATTTTAATTTTTAATTCGCACCCAAAGTATACTGTTTTTTCATTTTATATTATGCTGTGAATGAATATAAATTAATACTAAAGTAAATTTGTAAAATAGTTGCCACTTACAAATTAAAATGGGTTTTAAATGTGTAAAGTATTGAAGTTGACTTTATTTTAATATCGCTGTTGTAAACAGACACGCTGTATAATGTAGGAATGTTGTATTCTATAGATATCAAATTATTATTTTTTATTATCTGCTGATAACGAAGGCAGTGTGTCGGATAAGTTTAGTGATTAAGTATTTAGTGATAAATTAACCCTATGTTGCTTAATTACGGACATTGTATTAAGATTAAATACCGATATGAATACCTTTCATATCTTTATAATCATATTTTAAAGATAACAATTGTGACGGCACGTGATAATAAAAAAATATTTATATGCAGGGCGGATATACTACTTTGTGACATTAAATGGTAATAAATACAAGGGATCTGAAAAACTGATGAAAATAACCTAAAAACATAAATAACCGTGATGAACCTATTTTCATCAAACAGCTAAGAAAACTCCCTGAATTATTAGCGTTCTTATTAAAAAACAAGATCAAAACCGTTTCATCCGTTTGGAAGATAAATGGGAACATAATACACAAACAAACAACCGAAAAACGTATGTTTTGGTTTACTGTCTCTGTTCCTTTGGGGATAAAAATGTGAAAAACTGTCTAAAGGTGTTGTAGAGGAGAATAATTATTTTCAAATAGTAAGTTGAATACAATATAATATTTTTTTTATATATAATAATACAATATACTTACAATATAATAATATTTTTTTTGAATAAAATTCGTAATATTGAAACGCGTAGCGAAGGATAGTAAATAGAAGCAATTCATTTATGCGAGAAGTTGAATATGCCTGAATTGTACAGGAAGGCGCCACTTTTTACCTCCTGCCGCTACCTTTTCTGTAATTAACAGTTTTGTTTTTGGGAAACCAGATTTTTCAAAGTAAATCGCGAAATTTGCTAAAACTATCCTTTCTGTAATAAAAGTTTTTGTGCTTGGGAAACTGTAGGTTTATAACAGTACCTAAATCGCGAGATTTACCGTCTTTTTAATGTCCCATAGTTGTAGTAAAATTTTACACATTGATTTGGTAAGTCACTTTGGATGGCTTCTTTACTTTAGTCAACATACCCGAAGCGACTGAAATCAAAAATATCACTTTATTTCCGTGTCAGTGTTTAATTATTAAGAATTTGACCTTTTCTAAGTGTACATTTATTGTATTTATGGAAATAAAGAGTTTTTGACTTTGACTTATGGGGAACGGGATTGAGTTGTATGTAAATGACCATGTTCGGCGATTGTCGTTGATTATACAAACAACTGTAAAAAAACACGACTTGAGACGTGCATAAGTTGCGTTTGCATATTCGGGGTAAATTCTATTTAATATTTGGGTCACGTTTGCCGAGCCCTGAGTTCGGTTTGACGGTAGTATCGAGACGTCGTCATCGTGACAGCATTTTTCTATGGGATTTGCGTAGTTCCATGTCCGCACAGAGTTGCTGCGATGTACCAAATCTCATAGAATAATGAGACGTCACGATGACGTCTAATTATATGTATCATAATTTAAAAATATTCGCATTTTTAAGTTATGTTATGTATGATACATAACTGTGGTGTTTGGTATTTACATGACAAGTTCAAAAACCGGTTATTACAGGAACATATACAACAAATTTTTTAAACTTCAAATGCTCGCATTTGAAGTTTAAAAAAGTTGTTACTAATAATATAATAAGTTACTAATAGACACAGTGTTTTTTTTATTGTAATGATATATTCAATATGCAAAAGTTTTTATTACTCAAGGAAAATATATAAAAAAATGTTTTAGATTATGAATTAAGGGTACTTATCAACTTTGTACTAAAAAGGACAACATTTTTTTTAATAGATGAACGCACTAACGTTTTGCCTAATAATTGCATTTCTGTATTTTGTTTTAGGCTTGTTAAAATGTTTCAGTAGGTACTTCTAATATTTATGAGTCACTATACCTAACCATAATTTAATATTACAAGGTTCCTTTTTCAACATTTTAGTTACCAACTTACCTACTGTCACAAAAAGAAACACTATTAACCTCTCAGTCTGCACGGCTTGTAAAGCCTGACTCCAGGGGTGTTTATTCCACATTTATAATAAAAAAAAAATTATTGCTATACTTATTTATTACTTACTAATCAACAAATATTTAGATTATAATCATACTTATTTACGGTTCCTCATAATTATCTTCACTGTCACTCATATGACTTTGGCGATTTGTTTCGGATTGTGTACGCGGTAACTTTTTGTAAAAATCATGGTGCATTGGATCAATAAACGGCAGCAGATGTTGGATGTCTTTGATTTTAATACATCAATAATGATAGGTTCATCGTACGCCAAAGGCAATTCTAGTCCGGCCAAGGATTTCCCTCTTCTCAGTATAGAGAAAAATCTGAACAATTCTTCTTGTTCCAGTGTGTATTTAAATCCCACATCGTTAGACTTTTCATAACTCAACCAAAAAAATACTGTTCCATGCAACCGAAGTCTTATCTTTTGCGATATTTCTTTTGATAAAGTGGGTAGTCAATAGTTTTGAAAACCCAAAGAAATCGGATTGTCTCATTAGCTGTACCTACATCGTAGCGATTGCTTGTCAGTTTTATCACAGAAACCCAATCTTGAGGAACTGAAATGGTGCAGTTCCTATTTTTAACGAATCTTTCGATAGCTGCATGGTCGCTATCGCATTCTAAGTGCGTGTGGCCCAAAACGAGAAATTTGTGATAGATTTTCTTGAGAGACGTTTTGCGTTCTAGTATCATCGAGAACATACAGGTAAAATGTTGTTTCGATTTTGACCAGGGCATGTGTCAGAATATAAAATAAGCTCTTCAACTTCTTCTGGCAAACTATTAATAAAATGCCACAAGCATGAGGCAATCTCATCCGCACCTCTTTGGGCTATTCCTTCATACCAAACATAACAAGATGTACGTTGAGTGGTTATATTACGATCTGTTAAATTGAATGTCCAGAGTTTTCTTATATAAAAGGACACCGAAGCAGTCAAATTTGGTGTTGCTAAGCATTTTTGAAGGTCAAACGCAGCTACAACAATTTTGCCTCCGCTATTGTTGCTTCTTTCTTTATCCAATTTTTTGGTATCATAATGAAACTTTGCTTTATTTTGATCCTCTGCTCTTTCTGATTCTAAACGCTGCCTCTCTTTGTCTAATCCGCAAGATTTTAAAAGGAAAAAAGAATCGCACGTTTTGCTAGTATCATTACTTGGCTTCTTGAACTTTAAATTTAAAGATTTAAAAACTATTCTAAATACACCTTGGCTTAGAGGTCTTGAGAACGGGTCACTTCTCGTATTCTCAAATTTTTCTTTATATACAAGGAGCATAGCAGTGGAAGATTCAGACTCTGTTCAAGATATCGTTTTGAAGTATGAATCCATGAATAATGGCTTTCGTAAGCTGGGAACCTACTTATAAAATCTTTGGCAAATGTTTTATCCGCAACGCGAACGTTCGTTTCCCGGGCGTCGACGAGTAGATCTTAAATCAGCGTTGATTATTATTGATGTCGAGGAAGTTTTTTTTTTTACAATTTCGTCGATAAAACCCCGCGATTCAGCAAACACTTATAAAACATTTTTTACAAATATCGCCTTCTGCTCCGCCTATAGTGTAACATACAGTTATTTCTCTTTTTTTTAATATTCGCGTTGCGTTAACTGCTTTCTTTTGGCTTGATATTCATGAGGCCCGCTAAAAAGCGGCCTACTTGTCAAATTTCTATAATCCTCAAACATTTTTATTAAATCAAGTTTTTCTGTTTTAATGTGGCATTGTGCCCGGCAACTATCAAATAAACGATAAGAGGATATTTTTGCTGGGATACGTTTTCCTTTAGCTGTTACATATTCCTTGCCTTTATTACGACTCTCAGTTCGGATCTTTCGCAATTTTCGTTGCATAGGTCCATGCCCTTTCTTCTTTTTGTTGCTTGTATTGAATTGCATTTGAGTTGATTGAACATGATCATCATTGGGCACATCAGCTGGATCTTGCGAAGCAACATCTTCTAAAGCAGATACGCTATCTGAGCTGGAATCCTCTTGAATGATCTCAATATGCGGTGGTTGCCAAATATCACTAGATCCAGAACTGAAATGTTCACCAGAGTTATGATTATTAGTAATATTTACAGTTTGTTCTGAAGGGCACTTCAGCTGGATCTTGCGAAGCAACATCTTCTAAAGCAGATTCGCTATGAGATGTGGCGCGAACTCGACTCGTTGCTTAAATATTTATTTATATATAAATATAAATAAATATTTAATAATATGTGGATAAATTCTGATAATACGTTCTGATAGTTGGTGGAAGCTTGTTTAATTCAAAATTATTTTGATACAAACATTATTCACACTTATCAGAACTTAAACGAAGATACGCAAAAAAGTGTTTGAATAATAACTGATACAAATAAGATAAGTCTGACTTATCACGTATGAAACAACTTTCGGTACAATATTTTTTTGATATACTTACTATAAGTACACTTATATCAAGTGGACCATGTTGCTGATTGATTACGTATTTGTGTTACAAATGCATGATAAGTTATTTTATCATAAATAGATCTTATTTTCTATGACATAACAGTTAGATCAAACGATTGCGTATACTTCTAGCTTTGGTAAACTTACCTAGTACAGATCAAACGAAAGAGAAAAAAATACTGATTTCGGGTGTTGAAAAATCAGAAAATGACTAATTTTGGACTTATCATGTAAATACCATTATCCACCAGTCATCCATCATATTATGATTGTTAATTATAGTCTAGCTGTGATGTAAAATATAATTTTCTGCCTTTAGGTAGATGCCTAAGAAAAATTTATGTAATTTTTAAATAATTTCCTATTGTTACTTTTTTTATTATTGCTGATTTGATGTGTATTTTGCCTGTGTAAAAATAGTGTACTGTACAATGTTAGTACTATGTACAAGCTTATTATATAACACAACCTCTGCTTAATTTGGGGCTAGATGCTGTGTGGATTGTCCAGCATTATTTATTTATAGTATAAAGGAGGATTGTTTGAAAGACCATAGTCTTCCAGCGTTGAGTAACAGTAAGCGAAAGAACTGTCTACTACGGACAGTTTTTTCTGTAGTTTTGTGTGATCGTTATTTTGTGAACTCGCTCATAAAACTACACATATACGCCGTCATTATAAATACATAATATCCAATAAAATGGATCAGTGTAATGGCCTGCTGTGGTGTATACCGGTTTTTAAATCGCTAAATAACTTTTAACTAAAAACAAATATAGCAGGTGTCATTCAGATGTCACCAAAACTAAACTATTTTGAGAGCTCTAAAGTTTTTTCATAAACATCGAAAAAAAAAGGATGGCATAATTTTTAGTGTCGAATTAGTTTTGTTTAGCTTTAGCTTTGGCGACATCTGAGTTGAAACCATTATTTGTTTCTATACTAAAATTTACCTCAGGCAAAAGTTATCTTGCGATTGAAAAAATTGTCTTTCAAAAAATAACACCAAGCGTTTTGCGCACTTCATACAATCTGTAACGATTGTATGAAGTGCGATTCCGTGAATTGGCATCCGATGTCGGTCGGATTCGGAACGGATACGAATTGGACGGAGTGCGCAAAGTTGTTTGAGCACTTGTCATACAAACGTAGTTCTCCATTGGTGATTGAGTGATTGCATCTAATTATTGTCATATTTTTGTTCAATTTGTGATGTAATGTAATGTTGTGATGTAATTTATGAGTTTAGTTATGTACTGCGGCTATATTATTTATTGAATGATGCTCGCTATTATTTCGTATGTGATTTAATAAAGCTGTTGATTTTTTTTCCATCTGTATGTTTAATGAAATAGGCCGACTTCAATACATTTGAGTTCTGTTACTTTTGAATTGATCTCTGGGGCAAGGTGGCCAATCCGGCGGCACTGTATAGCAATGTTAAAACGAGGATAACTCTCGAACGGATGATAAACCTTTTAGGAAATTTAAAATGGTAAAAGGTACATATAATAAAGGTATAATCATCAAAGGAAGATATAACTCTTCCTTTATAAGCAGACGGCTCTCGATTGCCCAGAAGTTAAATGTCCGTGTTTAGAAAAATTCAAGGTACCTGAATAATATTTTCTTCACCACTCTCGCTCGAAAACGGTGACTTTGCTGCTCTAAAACAGGGAGCATAATATTTTTTTGCCGTAATGTGTAATATAATAATAAAAGTTGTTTGTTGAACACTAGAGCCACACGGTTTTTGTTGGTCGTGTCTATATAAAATACCGAGCTTGCGAAGCAGTGTAGAATAAAGTCACGAGCGAAGCGAGTGCCTCTAAAGTAGTGCTGAGCTAGTGAGAGATTTAAAAGGCACTAAACAAAAAAATACATTCTCTCGAGTGAAACGAGAAAATATTTTATATTTCATAAAAGAGGTCGAAACTAAGAATCTAGAGGTAGGCCTTTTAGGCCAACAACCATGGAGGTTACGAATGCTATACACCTCTTTGTACCCATGGATGGATGAACTTATCAACAACAACTCCCCTATAACTTGCGAACCCGCTGTTTGGGGGGAGTTTATCGTAGATGGTGCCTAGAAGAATCACGTATTTGTTCTTCACAATCCAAGTTGTCAAAGACACAATAACATGGCGCTGCTTTCAGTGAACAAGTTTCCCTCGGTGCAGCTCGATTACCGACTTTTTTTCGGGCGTCCATAGATTTATTTAATCACATTATTCAACACGTTCTAACAATATCTTTTGTTCCACATGTGAGCAAATATACATTTTTCTCACTGTTGTTGAGCAGCAAAATTATCTTTTTCGAGTGAGAGAGGTGCAATAGTAGATTGTATCATAACTTCATAATGGAGCAAAATCATATTTTTACGGCGAGGGCGCTTTTTTGAATCCAGAGCGAAGTGATGGTTTCTAGAGTTCTGAACGTAGCGAGGGATTCAAAGTACGTCGCCCGAGCCAAAAATATATTTTGCGCCCGAGTGATACACACACACACACACACACAGAGTGGTGCACTAACTTTTCATCACCCTCTATAAGAAAATAAAAGCCGCCTCATGTTTTATTGTAATATTATTATTTAATAAAACAGAGTAATAACTAAATTGAAATTAAATAATATCTAATAATAAAACAACTAAAAACTTATTAACATTTGAGACATTTTCGCAATTATGAAAATGTATTGTTACAGTTTTATTAGGATTAGAGATTGTTGTAGATTTTATATTCTCCCTGTTTGAAATAATGTCCGAATCTGGCTCATTTTGAGGAAAATGTGACGGTGAATCTCGTTGTTTGGATGTAGATGGGTGCGGCGACAGTGGCATGGATGGATTCACTGAAGGTTGCAATTTAATGTTTTCCACGATGCGTTCACATGTTTTCGCCTGGTTCTCAATGGAATCTTCTATATACCCCTCTGCTGCAGCACTCGACTTCCATCCTCCTCCATGTCGCTTGAGAACAGTTAAGTCCGCTACAGAATCTGCCAAAGGGGTAGCAGAAGTACGACGAAAACAATGTCCTGTATACAGCTTGATATCTGGTAATTTCAAATAAGTAGCGATTTCTTGTGGCATGTTAGATTTTTTTTTTCGCGATAACGGATGAAAAACCGATTGGTGTTCATATCAGCAGGTCCAGGTATTTCAGTACAATAGTTTTGTATTCTCCTCGGTTTACAAAGGATCGGTACATTTTTGTTTTTGTGTCTTTCAGCTTTACTAACAGTAAATCAGCCGAGTGATTTTCGACATCATATTCAGTTATTTTTATAAGTTCATTACCACGACAAGCTCCATGTACTCCGAAAATTAAAGCCACCAGTAACAAAACCGAATGTGAATAAGACAAGTATCTATCGAAGTACAGGTTACAATAAAATGCGCATTTTAAAACACTATGGTTATACTTTACTTATCCACCATATACATAGTTACTTACTTTTACGGCAAGAAAGACTTTGTCGGGTGCCTCATTATGGAAAGTCTACACGTTTATGACTGAGAACACTGGATTTTTTAGGTTTAAATCCATCAGATATCCTCATTAGATACGCTATTCATTATGAATGTGTCCAGTTTTACGTCGTTATTAAAACTGACTGTTGATTTTTCATTGAGTAGGTACTCCAAAGAGTACCCAAAACTAAACAAAGTTTTGGCTAAGTACTGGAAGTTGGTCAAAAACACAGATTCTGAAAAATTCATGGCCCCTCTTGCATTTCTCCATTCAATAAAATTACCATAGGCTTTTATTTATTTATTAATAAAGGTTTACCAACCACATACATATCAATCATTTAAAACAAACTTATAATTAGGTTCTGTTCTGATAAGCATGTTATTAACAGGTAAACACAACATTTGTAAGAATGACCTTCACAAATCTACTTAAAATTATATAAACTGAATTTTTATTTTTAATGAATCTACATAATAAAAATAAACTATCTGAGAATAAACTATACAAAATAACATTGTTATTAACAATAAGACCAACTATATTATGTATGACTACTTAACTATATTTAATCAGGCGGGTCCTCTAGAGGATATCGGAAATGGTCCAGCAATTTACTTTTAAATTTTGTAGCACTATCATTGAAAATGTCTATGTCTATCTTTGTGTTCATGAAATTGTATTGGTTACACAATCTCACAGTCGAAGCCTGCAGGCCAGTATTGGTATGACAGAAAGGAGTGCTTAGAATTTTTGAAATAGGGCGTATAGGAATTCTAGTGGGAACGGCTAACCCGACGTTCATGGTTAATGAGGAACAGTCAATTGTACTGTTTATAACTTTATGGAGGAATGATAGTTCGAGTATCTTACGGCGACAGTAAAGGGAATCTTTTTCAAAGTGTTTCAGTCTATCGGGGCATGGAGATCTATGGGATATTCCAGGAGAGATAAATTCAAGATGTCTTGTGAAAGAGCGTTGTATACTTTCAATTCTTTGGGAGTGAACGCTGTATATTGGGTTCCAAATGGTGCAGGCGAATTCCAGAATGCTTCTAACAAGAGTATTGAAAAGGAGAACTTTGGTTTTAGGTTTTTTGAAATCTTTAGCGTTACGTTTTATAAATCCCATTGATTGTGCAGATTTTTTAATGATGTTGTTATAATGTGAAATATAATTGAGTTGGTAGTCAAGGGTGACGCCTAGGTCTTTAATTTCTTTTACTTTTGCAATTGTGTTATTATTGATGAAGTATGTAGATTCCAGCGGCAGTTTTTTCTTAGAAAACTTAATATGGTAACACTTTGAGGAGTTTAGTACCATACCGTTAATTTCGCACCAATTTACAACTGAATTTATGTCATCTTGCATTAATTTAACATCTAAGTTGGAACTAATCTCTCTATAAAATTTCAAGTCATCTGCATACATGGAAAATTTACAATGTTTTATGTGCTGTGATAAGTCATCGATGAATATGAGAAATAGTATAGGTCCCAGATGGGAGCCCTGCGGAACGCCGATATATTTCTCCCGGGATTTTGCAGATAATAGATTATTCATCACATTTCTTGCGTCAGTTCTAATACTTTCAGGTGTTAATTCTATACTTTCACTGTCACTTGAAGAACATTTTCATTCAATTTCATTTTTCAAAACCAAACCATGAATTTGTAACAATCCATGAAAATTGACGAAAACGCGGGCTGTAGTATTCGCGTTTTTAATTTGATTTTTTTTTATTCAGCCGGCGTCGGCGCGACTATGGGCCGTCATACCAGCCAGTCTTTATTCAAACAATATTTGCGTTCGATTTCTATGGCGCTGAACACTAAGATGTTCCAAATACAAAAAGTGCGCGGCAAAGGTAATTGCGGCGCTCATTACTGCCAGCTAAAAGTTTCTTGTAGAAAACACCACCTTTGGGTGCACTTAAAGGCGAACCAAGTCGTCCTTTTCGAATAGATGGAATGAAATAGGTATTTATTCAACAGAAATCCGAAAAAAGAAAAACAAAACACGCTAGCTGAACTATTTTAGCATAACGAAGGAGGTCGTCTTGACAGCGTTCCACCATTATAAAAAAGTATAATCTCATGTAAGAGGGCGCAATGTGCGCCATTTTGTAAAACGATAGGCATAGGATTTCGCGTTCATAAGAGCGAGGACAGAGCATACGTTTGGAAAAATCAAGTTTTTGCTTATATACAGAAAACTTATGAAGAAACTGGTTTAAGGAACCAAATTATTAGTAATAACCTACGAATCAAAACATAAGTCATTAATAGACCGCAGGGTTATTGAGATCTCGACCAAATTATGTGCGAAACAGTGCATTTTCATGTTTTTTTATCGTAATTTTTTTTCCCTACTACGGGGTACTACGGGGTCCCCGTGAGTACTGAGGTCTAGGCCTTGTTTGACAAACAAACCCGGTTAGGCCCCTTAATATAAAATATGTTCTCACTAGTCGAGTTGGAAAGTTGTATGCCTCATACAAGAGCAAGTGTTTTTTTTGTTTCGTGCCATTTAAAACTCTCTTTAGCTCAGCTCGTGACTAGGAAATAGGGTGGGCCAACATTTTTTTTTGTCGGCGGCATTATTTCGGTCTCACGCTTAATTTATAACATGTACCTATAGTAATAACATAGTGAAATTTCAGAAGCCTAGATTTAGCGTAACAGGGTGTTCAAACAAGTGTTGTTTTTGAAATTCTCGTAAATCCCTTTATTTTTACTCTAGCTCCTCCCAGCAGCTAGGCTCACGTGATACTTCTACCCACCAGTGAAGTAATTTTTGAATTGGACTATTATTTCCAGATATTGCCCTTATCAACCAAACATGCTTTAAACTGTATTGCTCCTCATTATTAGTGTAGATTGGCAAAAGTGAATTTGGTACTTTTATGTGATATTTGATGCTAGAAAACGTAATTTATTTAGCGTTTTATAGATAAACTAACTATACAGTTTATAACAAGACAGTGAATCTATTTAACAGTGCATTATAAGGGGTACTCCACACGTTTTCAGGATGGTAGTTGAAGTATAGAGTTTGATGTCAATGAAACCAAAAGAGCAGATGTCAAATAGATTTGCCATTTTGGTGTACTACAACAAATTTTGCATTGAAGCGCCTTTGATAGCAGCAGCGGCGGCTTATTCCAATAATCCCCTGACATAATCACCTGCGCAGGGGGTTTCTGGACTTTTTGTCCAATAATCCACTGCGTGCGCACTAAGGTGACGCATAGGGGATAATTGGTCAAGAGTTCCAGAAATCCCCTGATCCACTCATTTACACCATAAGTAAGTAAATCGTTTACTTTTTTTAAATTCAGAAGCAAACAACTAGTTATGTGGGTGCCTACCTAACCTTAAAAGCAGTACATAGAACATACTAAAGTGTTAATATTGCAACAAAACCTAAGAAAATTATTACAAATACAAAGGAAAAATTCTATTTATTTTAATATTATTTATTTATTATAATTAAAAAGTCCTCTAAAAGGTCCTCTAAAAGATTGATCCCTGTTTTAAAGCAGCAAAGTCACCCTTTTCGAGCGAGAGTGGCGAACTGCGAAGAAAATATTATTCAGTCTCATGATCTTTTCTAAACACTGACATACAACTACCTACTCTGGGCATTCTTGGGCCCTGTGCTTATAAAGGAAAAAGACTATATCTTCCGATGATGATTATACCTTTAGGTACATTTTAAATTTCCTAGAAGTCTGTCTCTTCGAGATTTATTGAATGAGAAATTAGCTACTATTAAAATTTAAATTATCAAGCTAATTCGCTTTAGTTTTTCATTAATCATCTGGAATTCAGGGTAATTTCATTAAATTGGTAAAAGATAATAATAATAATAAATACACACACGTAGGCTAATATTTGACCACCTCAGTGACGCAGCGAGCGAAGCTCCGCCTGCATTACAGGAGGTTGCGGGTTCGATTGCCACTTTGTTTTATTTAACGCCTTTGTTAAACAGGCCATGTTTTAACTTCTGTAGTTTAGTCTACTCTACTTTCTCCGAGAATTATTGTTATTCATTCTATTTTGTCTCACAAGATCAAGGGCAAGACCTCCTGTAGACTTGAAATTGTTATTAAAAAGGTAATATATGAATTAATATTTATTTTAAATATTCAGTCAGCAAGAAAACTCAGCTAAAGAGCTAGATGATCAGGAAAAATAATTATTTCGTCAGCGGGATTATACCAAGCATCCTGTATAGTCTTTAAGCATACAAATCAATCTTGTCACCCTCGTACACAAGTTAAGTGAACGAGGGTGACAAAAGTTTTATTCAGAAACAAAACCACCCAACGGCCGTTCTGTAGCCTTTCCCCTCTTAATTTAAAAACAACCCAACAGCCGCAAGGGGGGGGGGGGGGCGTCCCCTCTACGCAGAAGCTAATAAGTGACAGCAGGATTGATTCAGAAATAACCTACAGGGCCTATTCTGCTAAACTAATTGTTTCACTATGACAATGGTATCGTCGCAGAATCGTTACCATAGTTTTGGTACCATAAAAAAAAAACATACGAACTGAGAACATCCTCCTGTTTGAAGTCGGTTAATGACAGAAATTACAGATGCGGAGAAAGGACATCTTTAGGTTCTCTAAGACTACTTTCAAAATGTCAGCTTTTAATTTTATGTCAAATGCCAAAAGTATTCTATCAATCTTCATGCAAATAGCACCGCACGCACTATCTGAAGTTTCCCTGATCTAAGGACCACTTGGCGGACGACACTGCGACGATACCATTGTCACAGGGTAGCGATTGATTAGCAGAATTGGGTTCCAAAAACAAACCTGCGCCTTTATTTGAGCCTTTTTCTCTGAGCGCTGCGTTAAGGCTGATGTATGCCCCAAATGCCTTGAAAACAAAAAAATATTATCTGTAGCCGTATAAATAATTTGTTTTATTCGTGAAATGTTCAATTTGTGTAAAATACTTTGCCAATATTAGAGTGAAAGAAAAATACTTAAAATCAACAGCGTTTAGAAGAATTATCCGAATTTTGAATATTATTTTCAGCCTTAACGCGCGTTTACGCGCACGCATGTTAACGGTTGTAAGGTAAATGGACCAGCACGCCTAGACGCGCGATTTGAACGCGTCTAAACATCCTGGCGCCGCACGGTGGATCGAGTCCATACAACGGGTCGGACATAGCATGCCTAAATTTAGAAGTCGTAATTTCATAAATTTGAATACGCCATTCGATAGTTTTTTTAAATCTAAGCAATAAATATTCTCTTGCATTTTTGGCCTAGAGTTATAGAGTAAATGATTTAAAACTGTTTTCATTGAAAGCAACATACTAGAACAAGTTTTTTGAGTTAAGAAAACAAAAAAAAAATAGTGTTCTAATTTTATTTCGCGACTTGCTTAGTTTTGATAACGCTATCGATTTGTAAAATAAAATTAGGCCACAATCTTTTTTTTTCGATGTTCAAAAAACGAAGGAAAGTTGCGGCACAGTGTCAAGAACATGCTATAATAACCCCAGAACGAAACAGGAGGAAACACGCCCATTATTTATGTTGTATGTTGCTTCCCATGCAATGAAATTCGTTTTATGTTAGTTTTATGCCATTTACACCTTAACTATAAGCGTGATGCTAAATAGCAACGGAATAATAATTGCTTAGTTTTGATAACGCTATCGAATCGTGAAATAAAATTAAGTCAAAAATTTTTTTTCGATGTAGTTCAAAAAACGCAAGATAGTGCAAGATGTGCTTTGAATCCCTAGCTACGCTTGGGATTCAAAAAATCGCTCTCGCCCTAAATATATTATTTAGTTCCCTTGTGACACAATCTACTATTATGCCATTAACTCCTAAAAGTGCGATCTTAAATAGCAATGGAATAATATTTGCTTTGTTTTAATATCGCTATCGAATCGTAAAATAAAAATAAGGCTATTATATTTTTTGTTTTTTCGATGTAACTCAACAAAAACACACTACTACTTTATGAGAGCGCAATGCCCGCCATTTTATGAAAAGGATAGGCATAGGATTTCGCTTTCATAGGAGCGGGACAGAGCATACGTTTTTGAAACGTCGTAAGCGCAAAAATCATGTTTTTGCTTATTTACAAGAAAACTACACAACTTATGAAGAAACTGGTTTATGGAACCAAATAATTAGTAATAACCTACGACTCGAAACAAGTAATTTCAATAGAACGTAGGGATCCTGAGATCTCGACCAAATTATGTGCACAACAGTGCACTTCAACCAAAGAAAAAATTTGAATTTTGTGTTATTCTATTTTTTTACCACGGGGATCCCGTGAGTACTGAGATCTAGGCCTAGTTTGACAACCAAACCCGTTAGGTTCGCCCCTTATGAAAATTTTACCGATATTTGCTGACGAAACATTTACTTTTGGTCAGTATTGTCTGTTAATGGTCTTGAGTAAGTTTATCGATGTTATAGTAAAAAAGTATAGTGTTGTTATTATACCTCTAGTATGAAAACTTCTGTCTACTGCATCACGCATGGTATTCCCGGATAAATACTTTAAAGAATTTCTTCCGCTCTGTTCAACAGTTTTGCAGTGCCGTAACATGCTTGATATCATTTTACTTTAAGATCTATGTACAGAATGTCTCGCAATAAATAATATTGAATCTTGACATACAATAACATCCAAACTTTGCCTGATAATGTCTGAAAATGTATATATCTTATGTAAAGTGGTTATTTCTTATTCTCAGTATAATATCCTAACGTATGACTAATATTTTCTGTGCTATTGATGCTATTGTGAATGTATTGTACATACATGTTTAATAAATTGGATGAACAAAAACCATGCGATTTTTATTGATCGGCAGGAGTTATATGCAAAAAAAAAATTTTTCCTATCTTTAAATAGGTAGTTATATAAATTATATGGGTACCTCTAAAGTTCCAGTAATTATGGATGGAAAACTGACATCTTAGGATGGCCACAAGACAAAAACAGTTTTCCAATGCTATGGATTGTTTTGTTTGCCTATTAACAGTTTTGAGTTTGACATCAAGGAGCGACTATACACTTAAGAATGTAGACTTATGTGTTCTAGAACAAACCCAACTTTTATATTAGACCATGCCTAAAAGGTTAGGTTTAACAAGTTTATTGTAGATCCGTCGCGTATTTAATAGTTTTTGTTAATTTGACATTATTGCTTGTACTTGTGCGCAGTTCTTTTAGGTACAGTGCATCCCGCTTTTATGTGCAGGTGACTGGCAAATCAGGAATGAGACTATTTCATCTCAGGTCGTTGAAACGCGGAAGGCCTATATCTAACCCACCGGTGGTGGGTTGGGTAGGTTAGTTAGTTGTTCCGATTTTGTGCACCTGCACAGATAAGCTAGTTGTAAAAAGGTAAATAGGTACCTACTGTTAGTAAACTGTAAGGATAGATTTCTATGAGTATCGTCATCATCATCAGCCTAATACTAGTCCACTGCTGGATAGAGGCGGAGGCCTATACGCAAAGACAGGGCGCTCTGACGCTCATTAGGGGAGACTAATGAGCGTCATAGCGCCCTGTCTTCAGCTTGACGCATCAGGCATCTGCCTGCAGTCTTTCGCAAGTAGTAATTCTATCAGGCAGAGGTCGCCCTACACTACGTTTTCCGAGTTGCGGTCTCCACTCAGGTACGCGTTTACCCCAGCGAGTGTTGGTTCTTCACAATATATGGCCGGCTCACTGCCACTTCAGCTTGCGTATTCTTTGAGCTATGTCGATAACTTTGGTTCTCTGTCAGATATATTCGTTACGAATCCTCAGAGAAACTCCGAGCATAGCTCTTTCCACAGCTCGATACGCGAGCGACTTTGAACTGGTGGACTAACCTTACCGTGAGTGTCCAGTCCACGTTTCAGCTGCATTGATCAAGAAAACTTTCGTTTTCAAGTATTGCGGTATGGATGACGAGAAGACTTGACCTAGTTTCCCAAACGCTGCCGTGCCTAGCTAGATCCTCCTTTTCGCCTCCTCAAAATTTTTAAGTAAATCTCATAATTATTTCTTAATATTTGAGTTTCGATGTTTTTATTAGTGGTAATTTCGCCTATTGACAGTTTTGTTTTGATTTTAATATTTTAGAACCACGGTGTGGGATACATGGTCTTAAAAATCGTAAATGATTTTCGTCATTCGATACCTATATCACTCGCAAAGTTATTCAGAGTAGTGTCGGAGTCAAGTTTTGAATGTTATCTAATCAATTACTATTAAATACTTTATTAGGTAGGTACCTACCTAATGCTTTCCATAATGCCTTATACTTTTGTATCATTTGAATAATACAAAAGTATTACGATTATAATAATAAAGCCCTTTTATTTACATATTAAAATAAAATTTACAAAATTAATTATGTATAGGGTAGTATGACACTTAATTTATATAATAATTAGATATAAATTAAAATTAATAATGGTAATATAAATGACCTCTCATCCAGTGAAGGCCTCCTCTATTTTACGCTATGCTTTTCTGTCTTGAGCTTCGTTTAGCCAGTCTATGCCTGTATTTGTTTATTTTGTCTATCTACTTCTCTTTTGGTCTGCCTCTGGTTCTTTTCTTTTGTGGTCAATGTTGTTATTTTTTTGATCCATTTGTTTTTTGCAATACGGGCGATATGGCTAGCCCGTTTCCTTTTAAATTTTTTGTCAGAAATATTACGATACGGTTTTGAATAACCTCTGACACAGACTCGCTGTTGGGTTATTTACGATCGAAAATTTCTTGCATATCCTACTGAACTTAGCAGTAGTTTTAGCAACAACTATAAGTGCGCACTATTTAAGTCACAAGCAAATTGACACGTTGGTTTATATTTACCATCGAACATTTCTTGCAAACCCTACTGAACTTCTCATCAGTAGTGTGAGCAAAACATTTATTTATTTTACATCTGCTAAGTGCGCGTCCTAAGTGACAAGCGAAATCCATGGAGAATTAATCAAATACTCAAGAAGTCTGGTGCCCTATTCTGCTAAAACAATCGCTTTACTATGATGACAAAGGTATCGTCGCAGAAACGCCACGTAGAATACCAAAATGTGACGCTGGCGATTCTGCGATACCATTGTCATAGTGAACGATTGAAGAATATGAAGAATATGCACTAAAACAAACAGAATGCGAGCGACGGCCGCTTATTCGCCCACTTAGGACACGCACTGCAGGTAGCATGCATGGCGCTTAACACCGATATGAGCAAATATGAAACATTAATTCTGTGCTATGAAAGTAAGATCGTATGTCCATGGATTACATTTAGAGGTAGATGAGAAAAAATAAGTAAAAGGCAAATATTTGTTTTTTTAGCAATAAGCATATTGTCTCTAGTAACTTTTTACAATTGGGTCGATGATCATCATTCAATTAAATTAAGTTTTTTTATGTTGTGTAAAGTGTACCTAAGTATAGCATAAGAAATTATTTGTTAACACTGATATTTATGTAATTCAAACATTTTTGTGTTATTTCTGATATAATATGTATATTTTGTTAAATATTGTTTTGTTTTCAGCAGGAGATCTTTTTAAAGCTCTATGAGATGTAGTCAAGTCGGCTGTAAAACGGTAACATTGATATTGCTTAGAGGTTTGCCCTATTACAGGTATCAATTAGGCTAGGCTAACATCATAAGGACCAAATGCGCGCTTTTCCACTGACTCGACGGCGACTGGCAGCCGGGTAATCAAATATTATGTAGGTACGAAATTATACAGATTGTTCGTCACAACGTTTTTCATATGGAAACTGGGGGTAAGTGGTACTTACTCGTATTGCAAATAGATTGGCGGCTTTTTTAACCCTGAAAAGCCTCTCGGCTATATTTAAGGTTAAAAATGCCACCATACTTGGTTCTGCCTACCCCTACTAACCCTTTGGCACAAGTTCTACCGAGCTGAACATGCTTACATCACGATTAGGAGACAAAAAATCGTCATCTTCAGGGTATTCAAAATGACAAATTTTTGAATGCTTATTTTGGTATTGTATTTTATGTAGTTTTGACACACGTGGCATGCCGTTGGAATGACCATGAACTAGAAAAGTTTTCAGTGAATTGGAAAATCAGAGACACACTTAGTTTTTTTTATTCAATCCAAAGTTAAACTAGCAGTTTAAAATTTTTACTTTTCAACACTTTGCATGCCCATGGCTGCTTTATTAGTGTTCCGTACCCGAAGGGTCAAAACGGAACCCTATTACTAAGCCTCCGCTGTCCGTCCGTCCTTCTGTCACGTGGCTATATCTCATGAACCGTAAGAGGTAGACAGTTGAAATTTTCAGATAATGTGTATTTCTCTTGCCGCTATAACAACAAATAATAAAAATAAAATAAACAAAATAAATATTAAAATTAAAGGCAGCCCCCCTTTAATTTAAATATTAAAATTAAAGGTGGCTGCCATACAACAAACGTGATTTTTTTTGCTATTTTTGCCCTTAGTTTGTTAAGGCTGTATCTCTTGAACTACAATAGGTAGACACATGAAACTTTCTATAATTAAGTAACACTTAAACTGTAATAATAACAAATACTATATAATAAAATAAAGTTGAAAATTTAAAGGGGTCTCCGAACAAGTGAAAATTTGATGTTTTTTGAAAAAGTTTGTATTTTGTATTTGTGTTTGTGTAAGTTGCCTGATTTTTACGGTACGGGACCCTTCGTGTGCGAGTCGACTCGCACTTGGCGATTTATTTACCTACTAGATCTGACTACTTGTAACTATTGTAATTAATATATACGTCATTATTTTATTGGTAAGACTAACATGCCAGATGTTTAAAAATATTGTAAGCCATGTTATTTCATATATTGTAAAGTTACAGATAATGAATTTAATCGTAAATTATATAACTGGCTTTGTGATAACTGTTTTTATAATATAAGTGATTATTTGAAATTTAAATGCACATAATTTTTATTTTGACATTATAGTACTTACTTAATGTTATTTAATCTATTATTCTTTATTTATAGTTATTTTTAAGTTTAAACATTTGCACGACTCAGGTCAAATATAGTGAAACTCTATTGTAAAACCACCATTGCAAACCTATATTTATGCAAATAAACGCTATTTCATTTCATTTCATTACAGCACTTAATCGTTAAAATTTCTTAAAAAAATCTTTTTTCATTCCTTATAATAGCCGAGTGGCTTTTCTGGGTTAAAAAAGTCACCTAGCTGTTGCACTTGGTTCCACCTACCCCCAGTTACCGTATGACAAACGTTGTGCTGAACACTCTGTACAGTTTTTTTTCCACTTATCACCGCCGACAATGACTTCATAAATTTTTGACGATGCCGACGGGCCAGTGGGAAATGCTCATTTAAGTTCATACTTTTCATTTCATTTACATACTTTCGTCTGATCGGTCTAATGAACTGAGTTGGACATTGTTTAAAGAGTGGTAAATATCAAGCCTTACTGAGAACGGGTTTTGACTATACTTTCAAGTGCAAGTATTTATAACAGGGAAGTATTAAATGTAGAACAAGTAATTTGAATAAGAAGGACAGGTTCGATTCTCGAGGCAATTTCTGTTAACTTATTGGCTGATTGATAAGTAATGTTATATTGGGAAATAATCCTTATCAAATATTCAAGCCTCGCCAATGAAAGGAACGGCTATCAAGTTATAGAATACATTTTGCAATGATTTATTAGATCTTCAGTCGTTTTAGTAAATTCCGATTCTTGAGTAAAAGGTGTTTACTACCCAAACACGAGCCGAAAAGGGTCAACATAAAAATATGAGCATGTATCTCAGTTGAACAATTTACTGTTTCTTCACGCTAACAAGTTAATCTTTTTCTATTTGCAGATACGGACCAAGAAATGTGCCTCTACCTAATTATCCACCAATGGGTGTGAAACCTCTGCCTCAGTTGATGAACATGACTCTTCCGACGGAACAGCCGCCGCCGGGGTATCGAGGTCGCTACGAGGTGCCTCCGTTTGATGGCGGCCCTCCCGGAGTCGAACCGCCAGTCCCTGGATTTGAGCCTCCGCCTTTCGAAAAGCCACCTTTCGGTCCGCCAATGTCCATAGATCGAGATCGATTGCCGCCTGGTAATTTCCGTGATCCGTACGGCTCAAGGCCACCTTACGAAGGTCCCGGTGGATTGAGACAAATGCCTTTGCCGATACCGAACGAGATTCAAGTTCACGTTGGCGAGGCACGCTTTAGAGATAACTTTAGACAGGGACCACAACCTTTCCGCGACCAAGGTCCTATGCCGTTTAGAGATGGTCAACCGTTCCGAGAGGCCGTTCCACCGGGGCCTTTTCGTGATGGAAACTTCAGGGGTGGTGTGCCGCCGTTCCGCGATGGACCTTATAGAAACGTTCCGTTCAGGGATGGTAGTTTCCGAGAAAATCCGCCACATGTTCCTCCCTTTCGCGACGTACCGCCTGGATTCCGACCACCGAGTGCCGACATCAGGGAGCCTCGAGAAACGATTCCACCTAACTTCCACGATCCTAATTTCCGAGATAACTTTAGGGATGAAGCTGGTGTAACTCGCGATGCCCGCCCGGGCTACAGGCCGAGTGTTCGCAGCCGTGGCGTGCCGAGACGGCACCCGGCGGCCGAGCACGAACGACATCGGGATCGAGAAGGAAGGGATGACCGTGAAAGATATATTGAAAATCGTGAAGCCGTAGAAAGGGTAAGAGATCCAGAAAGAAGCCGAGATGTAGAACGAAAACAAGTTCGCGAAGGACGATCCAGGGATGAAAGAAACCGTGATTATGAAAAAGAAAGAGACGAGAGATTCACACCGGAAAAGAAATCTAGAAGCTCTCCTAAACGTAGCCGTGAGGTACGTGACAAAAGACGTAGTGAATCTCGAGGTCGGTCTCGGGATCGTGACCGTGAAGGTAAGCGGGATAAGAAAGACGAAAGGAGTCGCGATAAATCTTCGCCTGATAAAATCAAAGAACATAAGGACAAAGATAAGAAGATGAAAGATAGAAAGAAAAAGAAAAGAGAAAAAGAAAAGGATGATAAGAAAAAGAAACGAGAAAAGAAGGAGAAGAAAGACAAAGACCCAAAGAAAGACGACGAGCTAGATGACGGAGCAGAAGCTAAGATAAAAGAAGATGTTGTTAAAGACGAACCGGTTTTTAACGAGCCCGTTCCGAAACAAAAAGAAAAACTTGAAAATGATGAAAATGTGGCCCCGAATATGAAAACATCCCCAAAGCAAGAGCCCGAAGAAGCTTCGCAAAATGATTTATATGGCGACGAATCTGCTGAAGCGGTAGACCAAAATATAATGGAAACTTATGTTAAAACTGAAGAAAGTGCGTCATCTGAGATAAATACATCTCCAAAGAATCAGGACACTAGCAAAGAGGAACCTTTCGATGGTATTGAACTGCAGGCGAACGCAGATGAATTAGATCTTAAACTAGAACCGGAAGTCCCAAATAGTTCGAGCAAGGAAATGCTAGCACTACTACCCGAACTTTCTAAATGGGAGGTTGATGATGACCATCCAGAGAGGACGAAAGAACCTGGCGAAATAACATCACCCGAAACTGAAGAAGACGGGGGTAAGGTAACATCTGACGTCATTAAACGAGCTGAAAATGCAATTTTCGCTAAAGCTATAAATTCGCTGCGCCCTATTGAAATTAAAAAAATTAGCAGTGACAGGCTCAAATTATATGGAGATGAACCACCCAAATCACTAAATAACATTCAAATTACGGTTCCTATAACTGAAACAGATCGTTCTTTGGAAATATATGAAAAGAAACCCCGGTATTCCAAAACTCCTCCTCCTAAGTTATCAGTAAAAGATCGTCTCGGAGGCAAAGTCGACGATTCACGCAGAATAAGAGAACCAAGAGTCGTTCAAAGCACCGTGGAACTGGTAAAGTCCAGATCTAAAACGCCCAAAAAAGAGCAACCGTATCGTAGAGTAACGGTAGAAAAGGACAAAGTCCGGAAACTTGATGTTGGTAGTAGAGAGTCTTCTAAAAGCGAAAGAAGAATTATTTCGGAAGGTTTAAAATCCGAAAAGCGACGTGATCGTAGCCCCCACAAAAAAGAATTAGATAAAATCATCAAATTGGACAAAAAGAAACAAGATACAGAATCTCGGGACCGAAGTCATGACAAAAAACCATCAGGTATCGATAATCGAGCTCGCGAGAGAAAAAAATCTACTCTCGATGAAGCAAACTTTGAACCCGATTATGACGAGGTCCTTGAAACCGATATTGACAATAAAACTGAACCTGGCAAAAAACGCGAACGTTCCACCTCACCACCCTGTCATGAGCTAAAGAAGCCTAAAATGGAAGCTGAAACAATTAAGCTGGATCTGGCAAATGTCAAGAAAAAACCAGACACTGAATCGGAATCGACCAGCGGTTCTGGAGAATCGTCGTCCTCTTCTTCGTCTGATGGTCGTAAGAAAAAGAAGAAGAAGAAGCGTAACAAGAAGAAGAAGAAACGCGCTGCCAGCGACAGCGACAGTGAGTCGGACTCGAGCGCTGACGACCACAAGAAGAAGAAAAAGAAACGTAAGCATAAGAAAAAGTCTAGTAAGAAGAAGTCTAAAAAATCTAAGCATAAGTAACGAATTGTGCTGTATCCGATAGTCTTTCATAACATGATGGCATTCATGCATTTTTTTATAAAAGATAGTCATTTAGGTTTAGTTGGGTATCATTTGCATACCTAAATCAATTCTTTTGCCGGTAATACTGTTTTTTTCGTAGTTTGTGAAGAAAGATTCCAAATTATAGATTAGGTAGGTGGATATATTTTGAACAGACATGTAATTTAAACAACTTTGTAAAACAAGTTATTATGAATAAACTGCATTATATGAACATTGTGATTTTCATTTACATTTTTAAATTTTGTGTACCCCAGTAGTTTCTAAAGAAATTGTAGATAAGAAGTTGGTAATTATGAAATAAAATAACACTCGGAACCTAATAACTTTTATTGATGACAAAAAATGTCTGTATAAACCAGGCTTATCGATACCTTAAAATATTTTATTGGCAAAAATAAATACTTATTACTATAGATACTTTATCAACATAGGATTTTTAAACAGATAACAATCGGTTTATTTTAATGTGGCCGTCTGTATCCGCCGACGAGACTTAGAGCGATATGGTGGAACCAGTTTCTTCTTTGCAGGTCGCGATTGTACTTGGCATCTCTACGGAAGCGACGCCATTCTTCTCTCTTGGTGAGACTAGCAGGGCCATAGGTTTCCTTCTTACGGAAAGCGCGCTTCACTGTCTCAACAAAACCGCTAGATCTGTACTTAGACAATGCAATGATGATGAACAGAGGAACCATGGCGATACCAATGTATTGCATAGCGTTGCCGGCAACTGAAAAAAAATAAATCAAGAGTTGAAGCAAATCAATCAAAGTAGGTAGGTACCCAATTAGTTTATCAACTAATCGCACGAAAATCCGCTTTGGCTGTTCGATCCCAGATCAAAATTGAATATTCGATAAAATAAATTGTGCCCGATAAAGTTTTATCTATTGACCTACTAGTACCACGTACCTGCTAAGCTGTGTTCTGACATAGCTAGCAAAGCCTACATATCAAAGCAAAGAAAAACGTTACAAATCATTAAAATACAGTTCTCGAAGAACTGAGCCAAAATTCAGCTAGATAGACGCGACGGTTTTGTAAAAAGACCAACGTCGGTAACGTTGGCTTTTAACTTTAAAATTAGAATATCTAACTGATACATTAATCAACACGAATTATACGTACTGTAAGCTCCCTGCGGGTATCTATAATCATCTCCGAAGACTAGCGCCTGGGTGGTGATCATTGCGTACATAAAGACCACTATCATCAGCACTGGAGTCACGATGGCCCAGCAGATACGCCAGTAGAAGTTAGTCTTCAAACCCAGCATGAATTCGATATCGATACATAAGTTCTCCAGACCTGGAATACAGATGCTCGCATTACGTTATATAACAATCGTCAAACTTCTTGTCCTCTGGCGAACCACGTGGCAAAGTTAAAATGCGCGGAACGCAATTCTTAGGCCAAATTGGTGGGCGGTTACCTTCTGGACAATCGCGTCGATTATTCACTGGGAGATTTTGTTTCAAACAATGAATGAGCGAGACAGAGCTATGCGAAGCTGTACCTATTCTTTCGCCTGCTGAATTTTATGCGTGAGTTACCTGAGCAATATTCCCACTCTCGCTGCCCGTCACCGGACAAGTCGTTTTGTACTTTTTCTGCATCATGCAAATGCACTATCACCGTAAGTCCTCTTTACGTGGACCACAGAACAGCAATTATCGTTCAAGATGAAAATAATGAACAAAGAATAGCAATTTTGTAAATACAAACTTACCGTAGATCCAGAACACTCCAATAGTTTCGGCGATAGCAGCGAACAGTCTCATAAAAGTTCCGCCATAGAAGTCAACCAGCTCAAGAACGTATTGACCACCCTGCAATTAAATGTCGGTTAGCAAATTTGTGTTTATTAAAATAATATTATAATATTATATTAAAATAATATTAAATATTAGTAAAATAGGCAAACGTTTACAATAATCATAGTGTAGGTAATAATAATGTCTACAAATAATTAATTACATCTTTAAAATCGGATAAAATACTAAATAAATCATGTAGTATGTATTTTGGGCAACAAAATATTACGGAGGCTTTTCTTAAATTTAGGTAAAGGAGCAGAGATATCCAGGTCAACACATCACTCTTTGAAATCGCGTTATACGAGTGCCTCGTAGTGCCTAAATACGACAATGCTTACCAAAGTTAATTCTGCAATGATTAGTTGTGAACAAATTTTGAACAGTTTATATTCCCGCTAAAGAGTTTATGGAGAAACTAGGTCTAGATACGTTCTGGGGTTAGAGAACGTACATATGTCGTAGTTTTGGAGTCTAAATCTAGTAACTGGACACCTTTTTGACCATTTTGTCGCCATACGATACATGGTAGTGAAATCTTCTTTGCACGCTTTCTATCCTTTTTGAGTAGGTACACATCGTCATGGGGTTTCCAAATAAGGCTGCAATACTCTAGGATTGGTCGGACAAGTGTATTAAAAATACTAATTTTTGTGGTAGTGTTTAAATTCTTTACTGTTCCTTATGTATGAAAAACACTGGGTAGTGTTTTAAGCTTTTGGTAGTGAATATTTGTTAGTTTTCATTATTTTACTACGGCTAAAGCAGATATGATAACATTTTGAGACACTCAAAGAAATAGGTTCCGTTTATCTCAGAACAAGTGGTAAGTTTATCCAAGTCATTTTGTAACGCGACTGAGTCGGATTGTGATTGCGACCTAATTGGGTTAACTATTTTCATATCGTTCACATCACAAAAATATCTTGCTTTTTTGTATACACTGGGTTTTTTCGTTACATTACGACATTGAATAAAATAACCCAGGTGGGAGCCTTCGGGAATCCCGGACGAAGCTGCGAAGTATTGGGATTAATATCCACTCACCATTACCCTCGATATTCTTTTATAATGGTATGAAGAAATCCATGAAAGAAGACTACCTGATACTCCTAAAAGCTTATTTAAAAGTATGTTATGGCCTATTTTGTCAAAAGCTTTTCTGAAATCTAGGTAAATAGTTTCTACAGGGATATGATTGTCTATTGAGTTGGCAAGTCCAGAAGAAAGTAAGTTGGTAGCAGTAGAGTGAGATAAATACATGTTGAAAGTCTGTGGTCTGTGATTTCCTTGACCCTGTGGTTTGAGCAATAGGGCAAAACCACAGGAAAGTTTGGACTCGAATGTTGCCTTTCAAATCTGTTACCTTTTCACGGCTAAACACCTGAGCGGATAATGAAATTCGGCAGGGAGGTACCTAAATGGTATACCGGGGACTGACATAGGCTGCGTGAAAAGTGCGTGCGAAGCCGCGGGCAGCAGCTAGTAGCATATAAACAATAGAAAAACACAATTTTATTTTGTTTTGATAGACAACGGTAAGAGCGTTTTCTTTTGTTTTCATTCTTGTTAGTTACACATACTCGTACATACACATCAAAGCTCGCCGACACAACTTGACACGATTTTACCGATTCCGGGTTGGTGTCGGCGACAAAGATTATGTACGACTCCGTACGTGGCCGACATTGTTGTCCAACTTGTAACGAGATGTGAAGCAGCCGACAACAAAGGCTTTGATGTCGATCGGCGACTTTGTTGTGAAGACTCGTTATCGGTACTATCTATTGATTCGCATAATTAATTACACAAATGTTGAACTCACCGGTGTGACGTAAACGAGTCCAACGAGAAAGCCGGCGCTGCAAGTAAGAGCTGACATGTACGTGACTCGCACACGTGGGAAAGAGTCCATGAGGATCGTGTTAATGGTGGACAGCAAAGCCACGCCCGATCCAACGCCCAGAACTGCCATCATCAGGAAGAATAGAACGGCGAACAACTAAAATAAAGAAAAGACGCTTTAAACGGGAAATTAATTTTCTTAGACGCTTTTCAAAGGTCTTATCTTATGTGACATGGGCCCTCTATGTGTCTACATATATGCACTTTTATTTAATTTTCTGTTTGAAATTAATTTAAATTGTTGATACTAGGTAGGATGAACATAAGACAGCTACGAGAAGAACAAGGTAGGTATGTAGTCTGCGATATATGTACCGCAGACTAGCTACCATACCGTAGTACATCTGACGATTTTAATCTCGTAAAAAATTACTTACCTGAGGTACAAACGGCGATTGAGCAATAGCATCCGGATATGAGATGAAGGCCAGACTAGTACCGCCAGATCCAATAACTGTGCCGACGTCATCTACGCCGAGCTGGTATGCCAGATTGCCGAGGATACCGAAGATAGTAAATCCAGATATGAGACTGGTGAAAGTATCCAAAGTCGTTACGATCATAGAGTCCCTGTAAAAATATCACTCTTATATTTTTTACCATAAATAACGAAAATTTGACGAGTTACAGTTTAAGACAAACCTGTATACGTTGGCTGTGAAGTTGTTGTAAGAAGCAAACATGATGAGAGCGCCAGAGCATACGGACAGAGAGAAAAACACTTGGGTCACCGCGGCATACCATACCTGTGAAATAGACAACATGATTAATAAATAATTAACTTTTATTCTACGCATGTTCACTAAACGCAAATAGTGACAGACAAGTTATTGAACTTAATTACTTTGATTTCCAAAATCTTTCCCCAATCCGGTGTAATGAAGAACATGATTCCTTTACCAGCTCCAGGCAAGGTGACTGCTCTGAAAAAATACAATGGCAATGAATTTCTAGTTTTACAGTCAGTAGGCAATTTAAATTTGGAGTCCTGCTCGTGAAAATTAAAGACTCAAATCTGGTTTCAAAGTAGAAGTGAAGTGAATGTAGTACCTGATGAGCAAGATGATCAAGACTACATATGGGAACAAAGCGAGGAAGTATGCAGCCTTTCCAGAGCTCTTGACACCTCGGGCGACAATTACGAAGATGATGATCCATGAGGCCAGGAGACATAGAGTGAGATCCCAAATTGGCGATCCTGGAAAATACATTTCAATAAAAACCTCCATCAAAGAAAACTGTTATGCCGAATTGCCGACTCGTAGAATTAACTAAGATTTTTAATTATGTTCCTTGCAGTCTCTCAATGGTTTTTTGTGATTTGAGCCTATCGTATTCTTGTTAACCAGACGAATCCACGGACCGTTTGGGCAACAGCTACAGCTTTCGCCCGTGGAACTTCCATACCCATGTGGGTATGGTATAGAAGGCTTTGTATGCATAAGTAAATAAACTGCAAAATCATAAACTTACCGATTCCATCGTGAATACCATCTGATTGACGGAGAACAGTTTGCCTGAAAAGAGAAACATATTGAAAGAGCTACTTCAGACATCAGGACACAGTAGATCAGTAGGTACCTACTCAAGAAAAAATTACGTTAAATTACGTTAGATAACATAGATAAAATTAGTGTATCTAAACTACTTATTATTAGATAGTAGCTAAACAGTTGGGTTTCGTAAGGCAACCCATGCGCGAAATAGGCATATTAGGGTGGAGTGTTTTTTAGGGTTTCGAGATTGGTCTCGAAACCCTTACGGTCTCGCTTTTTCTGTCCTTTTTTCCGTCATTAATATCTCAGCAACTACAGCAGCTATTGACTTGAAATTTAAAATATTAATACATTTCGTGCGCCAGTACAGATTTAAAGAAAAAAAAAGTATGAAAAGTTTCAGTACAAATTGTGATGTCGTAATTATCAGAGACAAGGGGGTCAAGAGGGTTATCAAATGAAAGGTACCAGTTTGTACATTTCAAAACAGTTTTTGAATTTTCTTGAGGTTTCATACTTTATGAAAAAATTTTGAAAAAAGTCGAAATATTACTCATACTCCCCTATGGATGGATCGCTCTTCAAATTTCGGAGAAATTTGAAGAGCGATCCATCTGAAATATATGTAGCGTTTGTAGATATGGATGGATCTATATTTTACAGGAAAAATATAGAGAAGTCTAAGTAGAACACTTTTTGAAAAATGTTCAAAGAGGGGGGGAATCATTTTAAATTATCCTAATGTAAAGTTTGTAGCCTTAATTGTTAACTTACATATTATATAAGTACATACATATAAGTATTTAAATAGGTACCTAACTGAAATTAAATACTTCATAAACATACATCATCTACCAAATATAACATAAATTCATAATATACGCGAGAAAAGGCCAAGAACGAAAAAAAAGTCGTTTGTTTATGACAAAAAGTTGCAATATTAGTTACCTACTAAGTACTTAAAACTAGCGGGTAGAACTTAGATCCAAAAATTAAAGTTTGTTGTAAAATACCTTTACGGTGCACCACCTGAAAATAAAGTCGTAGATTTTTGTTTTTTTTGCACGAACTAGGTAAGCTTTCATATAGATTAACGATACAGGAGTTACAAAAAAACAAAAACTTTTTAGCTTTTTTCGTTCCATCCTAATGCATAGGTATGTAGATAGACTAGCTATAACTTATACACACTTGTTTTGTTTACATTATTATCTTTGATATAAAATATGTACCGTACTTATAAAATTGGGAAAGCAGATATGTGAAGGTCGTTGCACTTATAATCAATTGATAAGTTCGAATCGTTTTCGATCGAGGAACAGCGCTTGTTCCTAGGGTTTTGGCAAGCAGCGGGAGTTTATGGTCGAGTTCTGGGCAATTTTTAATGGAACGCTTAACATTATAAACTGTCAAAAGCGTGTTATTTAGACCACAGTAAAGAGGTCCTTTTTTTTCACTATTCGTATAAATGGTATAAATGTATGGGCTTCAGTAGGTAGGTATAAACTACTCACGTGAAGTAAAGCTCAGCGCTGCTCCGCCCTGGTCCTACAATGTCAGTATCGTTGGCGGATAATCCAGATGGCACACAGTTGGCCCAAGCCTCACCCTCTTGGCAGACAGCCCAGGGCAGCTCGGAGTTGAAGCTCATTGATAGGTAGTAAAGACATAGAGCGATTATAGACACGTAGTATGAGAGTACATAGCCGGCACCCAGAGCTTGCGCGTATCCGGTTCCTGAAAGAATTTGTGTTTTGTTGAAAACAAATTCATTGTATTCATTCATTCCATAAATACAGGGCAAAATTAGAAATCGTAAAGAATTATTACCCATTTTACAGATTTTAGACCCGAAACATAAAAAAGTGAATAACCTTTCATTGCCGGCGACAAGGCCCAAATTTTCACACAATTGCTGCTACTGAACTGTCCCAATACTGTTTCCAAGTAGTACATAGGTTTTCCTATAACCAAGAGCACAATGATGTACGGAATGAGGAAAGCGCCTCCTCCGTTCTGGTAGGCGATGAAGGGAAACCGCCACACGTTGCCGAGACCCACTGAAGTGGCGATGCAAGACATGAGGAACTCCGTTGGGTTATCCCATTTTGCTCTGTCATGACTGTCTTCGCCATTCTGAAATAAAAATAACATATTGAGATAAATTGATGAGATTGAAGTAAAACAAAAGTATCTTCTATGTATTTAAAAAAATATTAGTTAATGTGGAGTTTAGCTAATCAATACCGGTTTACTAAATATTTGTACAATACCTAATTAACGTACTGAAATAATATAATTGATTAATTAAATAACTAAATAATATACACATTTGTTCCATCTTCGTCCTTCCAAAATGAAGTACTTAAAAGAAAAATAGGTAATGAGTACTTAAGTAATAACGTACCTACAAGGCTTTTGTTTTTTCTAAGTACTGATAAAATGATTGGAAAACTAAAAACCCCAATCAAGTACAATAAAGATAACCCAAAATAAAAAATTACCATGTTTTTACAATGCCTGAAACAATCAGCTAGTAAATAGTTACAAAAAAAAATTGATTTAGACCGGTTAATCTTAAAACATATGAATATGCTTCGTTAAAATAAAATCAATCATTGCCGTTGCAAGGCGATGTAAAATACGAAAATACATAATCATTATGGGTCCTATTCCACTTTGATCCACTTTACAGATCTACTAATGGATCATTTTCCACTTTTTTGTCCACTGTGATCCACCGCTGGATTAGTTTCGACTTCAAGTTCCATGAAGGTACGCTTTACGATGGCGAGAAATTCAAATATTTTTGCGTAATATACGATTAGCGGCAAACTACTTTTCCACTCTTTTATTCCTGAACATATTTAAAACCGCAAAATATGGTGTTCTCAATTAATAAAAATAAAATTTAAAAACTTGTCATACTTTCTCCTTCTCCGAAACTTCCGTAGTTAGGTAAAGGTCTTTGGGTTGAGGAGTTTCTACAACGTTAACATTCTCCGGAGAATGATCGAATGCTACGTTTACACGATCTCCATTATCAACCACGTCCACCCCGTTGGTTTCCTGAAAATTACAATGAATAAGTACGTAGAAAAACACGTAAGTTTTAGTTCACATATTGTATGTAAACAGACTGTTAACATTTTATTATAGAAGTTAAAGTAATTAAGATTTTAATCAGAACAGGAATTTTAATATAATATTTGGTTAAACTAAATTAACATATTCAGCTTTACCAAGTTGGTTAGTTAAGGCAACAAATGTTTTTATTTATTAATTTATGGTATAATAGGAATTTAGTTTATTTTTATATAAGTTGTTTATATATAAATACCGTTGACATCTCGTGGGCTTCTTACAACCAACGTACGTGTTGAGATGCATGTGCCGATGGAGTGAGCTAGCCGATATTGTATTTTTCATTATCATAAATATCATATCAAAAGATAACCACTTGTTATAATGGAAAATCATCATAAAGATATCGAATTGGGCTGTCGAACAATCAGCGCTTTATATTAGCGTCTAAAGTACCTTTTATACTTTGTAATAGGTAGTTCGGTCGAAAGCCCTCCTCGTACAAACGAAGGCCTAGTAATAGTAAAAGAAATAATTATCATCTCAAACATCTTTGGCGTAGCTACAATACAACCGAGGGCCAGATAATATATAAGAAATAATTATAATAATTAAAATACAAGAAACGTCATCAGCTACAACAACATAACATTACTCACAAGAAGAATGGTTTTGCTATCGCATACATCGTATACGATAAAATAAGTCGTACCAACCCTTTACGCGTAGTTAACATCTTCGGCGTAGCAACCACCTACGGCGTAGCAAACGTCTATGGCATACGGCCCAGTAAACGTCTACGGCGTAGCAAACATCTACGGTGTAGCAAACAATCTTCGGCGTAGCAACTATCTACGGCGTATTAGCAACCTTCTACACTGTAGAATTGACAGGGTACCTATTTGTGGTTTGGAAGTTGGGACGGTTTGCTTTTGCTATGGCGTAGGTACTCGTAGGTTGTTGTATAAGTATGATACTGAAACCTGGTGTGTTCGTTTTGGTTTTTTATATACTGCGAGGCCTACTACATTACGATTTTTTTTGGTTTCGTTCTATCGGTACTCTGATCGAACACTAAAATTTCGTATGAAATTTAGCTGCCTTTTCATTTTGGATTGCTGAAAGTAGGTATATTTTTTATTCTATTTGACAATGAAATTTCGGTCCTTGGAATGGTTTATATGTAACAATGTATTAAAAAGTCAGCGATATAAAATTCGTCTAAAAACGGCCCTTTCATAAGTAAGCGCGAGTAGCTCAACAACTTCTGTGTCAACAAAGCTCAATTATGACAGCAAAACTCAACACGTTGAGTTCTTGAGTTGTGAGTTTGCATCCGTACCCGTACCTCGCAACTGCTAATGAAAAGAACTAGAATAGGCTTCCAGCATCGACGGATTTGTGACGTCAGCGTGGTTAATTGTATAAAAAGACAAAAGACGATCGCGTCAGCTTTAAATAACCGAGCTATAGGTAGGTAAATAATTGTATTCCATACAAGTAACTATAACACTTATTTGATTCCATAGGGATTTTTAAGAATCTGCAACCTTTTATAATTATGTTATATGTGAAAAGTTTTATTGCAAAAAACATTACATGATTGCGCTTCATAAAGCTTGTTGTATTACAAATGTTTCTTTAAAAACACAATTTTACGCAGTTGGAGCAGAGAATATTATAATAATGCTAACAACTTATAGAATGGACACTCTTCCCACATGACGGAACTTCCTCATCCCGCCGGCCCCTAATCGTGTTTTATTGCTGTCCAAATGCAAGGGACGTACGACGCAAGCACGGGACGCCGATGGCATGGGTAATGATTTTGACAGTCGACGCCGATGGTGTTCGATATTTTGTTTGTTTGACCATGGAAATACGAAATTTCTGATGTTTTGAAGTTTGAGTTTACCTTTTGTGAGAGGAAAATAAAAAATAAAATATCTTTGCGTTATTTAAACCATCTTACTCGCACAATATTTGTAGGAAGTGACCTTAGACGTCACACACACAGTTGCACGTGTACGTGCCGAGACGCGACTTTTGTATGAAGAAATGGTCGAGTGTAGTTAATTAGTTAAGGATTAAACCACCATCTTTTTCTCTATGAAAGTCATGCACACGTAGTTACCCACATAACCCACACCTTGTCTCTCTCTCCCTATAAGGTTTGCTGAAAGAGAACTCATTTTAGAGTTAAGCTCGCCTTTGCCATTCCTACTCTAGTTTCTGTTTTATTTACTGCAATAAAGAATTGAGTGTTCGGGTTGTGTTTGCCGTCATCTCGCATTGAAAATGATTAGTCATGATTCTAGATTCAAAACTTATCAAAGTAAATTAACAATTATCAGCACGAATTAGTAATTAGTTAATATAAATTCTCCTATTATTCTTCTGTCATGGTTATGATACAGCATAATTACATTGTTTCACGCGTACCTAATCTTAATCACAAGATCTTTAGACTTTAAATACCTACCTGAGTTTGGCATGTAATATAGAAAATTATCATATCGTAATGTTTCTCAAATCAAATACCTGTAATTACAAGCATTGCTAAAGTCTGTCTGTCTTTCGAGCGATGTTTTTTTTAACAAACAGTTTTACGCACTTTATAAATAAACTTAACATACTAACTGATAAGATAACCATTTATGTGTCCTAGCATGATGCTGTGTGAATTGTCCAACATTATAATATTTAGTTTTTAAGAGTTTAGTCAATTTATGTGATCAAAGTAAATAAAACAATGGAACAATACAAAACCTGATAGTAAATACAACGTCGAGTGCGAGTCCGACTCGCGCACCGAGGGTTCCGTATAATTAAAAGAAATTACTTCTTGCCAAATATCATGCATCGAGGTCAACAGGAATTGAGGTTTTTCCTTATTTTGAAGGTCTTTAATAATAAGAAAAAAAAATTACTACACACAAACAAACTTAGGTACACAAATAAAAGAAATAAAATACAACTTAGTACTAGACAACAAACAGACATAAAAAATCACAGGTGAACTAAGTAGTACCGTATACTAATAAAAACATTGGTTTGGTACTAAGTAGTCCTCAGCAAGCAGAGGAGCGCGTGTGTGTAGGTCTAACAGGTCCTGACTGAGCTTGTTGCTATAACACAAAAGCCTAGGGTAATTTGTGAAAGAGCGCTGGTTTTCAGTCAGAACCGTAGTTGCTAGCTAAGTGACAGACACGATATCAGATCCAGCGCACACAAGACACAATGTAGGTATGAAAATAAAAAGGAGACAAGATGGCAACACTCTATATCATTAATCATTCAAAGATCATTTAGAGATTTGTCCCTAAGCAACAAAGAAAAAATAATAATATGACTACGAATACAATACGACTTTCGCGGCACGCTAGTCTCGTTTAAATTGTAGCATACATTTAACTATATAAAAATAAAACTGGCCAAGTCGACTCGCACACGGAGGGCTCCGAACCATTGTACATAACTATTTTGCAACAAAAAAACTAAGAAAACTGTTTTTTAAAAAGCAAAAAGGCAACATGATGCGTTCTAACAAACCAACGTCGGGCCCGACGTTGCATAACTTCGGTGAACGGTAATCATATTGGTATGGACGTGTTGGACGAATGGACTTAATTATTCAATTCATTTAATTTGTATACCTATTTGTTGTTATAGCGGCAATAGATAAACATACCCTGGCAAAATTTCGACTGTCTACCTATGTATTACGGTTCAAGAGAATACAGCCTTGACAAAAGTAAAGGAAATTTTTGCTCTAATTTCGTTTCGTAATTTTTTTAATAATTTTTTTTGTGAAACATGGCTGTCCTATTGCGTAGACAAGTAAATAATTAACAAACTAATTACTAACTTATCAAATACCAAAGAACAAAAATAATACTAAATAGTTTACAATAACTAGCCATCACACATAATTTTTTTATTTTATTGTTTTAGTGAATGATTATTATTATTATTATTATTTCTTTCATGTAATTTTTTTTTAATGGTATTTTATTTTTGTTAGGAATGTTTAAATGTTAAAGAATAGTCTAGAGGTAATCTATTGCATTAGGTGCCTGCGCCTGTAAAGATAGAGTACATTTGATGAATAAATAAATAAATAAATCACTTGAAATGTTTAATTAGGAAAACGGGGACTTGATTAGGAAACTAAGCTTTGACCCTGTGCTGTGTGATGCTGGCTTAGAATTTTCACCACCCCAACTCTTCCCGCGCGGCTGTCGTAAGAGGCGTCTAAGGGATATGCACCGGGGGTGAGCAGCAGCGCGCCCTGCAGAACAATTCTACCACCGAACTGCGGTCTCTAACTTGCATGCCCAGTGTAGGGATTATAGGCATTACTCCCATGAGATAAAAGCCAATAAGGCGCTTATTGGCCTGCGTCCAACAATGGACCAGTATTAGCTGAGTTGAGGATGAGGATGAGGAAGCTCTGACGTAAAAGAACGAAGCAGATTTTATAACACGATATTGAATGTTTGGTTTGATTTAGCATGTCTAGTAAGATCCATAAATCTACATCTACATACTAGTACTACACTAGTACTAGTACTAGGAAGTTGAAATTTGGTATGAAAGTAGATGATCAAACTTTATCGGAGGCAAAACTCCGAAAACAAAAAACATATAAAATATTTTGAGGTATCAATATCGGTGGCGATATTGATTTTTGTGAGGTTATTTGTGAATATCTCATTGGATTATAGACATATTGTTTTACAATTTCACACAGACGCATAATAATGACCCAAAACTAGAAAATATTCTATAATAAATAGTTCATGAAAAATAAAATACCCTCTCATGCTACAAAAGATAGGGCGGAAAAAATAAAATCGTCCATCGTCACGTTTACTTTCAAATAAAAGAACACAACTTCGGCATCAAAACTGCCAAATCATCTCAATTAATAATGTTTAGTTACGAAATTATCGTTAAAAATGTGTAAACGATCGTGTAAACGAGCTCAGAGTTTCAATAAAAGAGACCAATCGTTGCGCATTACTTTCATAACTTTATAACTAGATATCGCTAGTAAAAGTGTACGAGCTCTAGATCGCGCTGACGAGAACGCACAGGTTTGAACGACCGCCATCGGTCGTTTTGGAAGGGTTGGGGAATGATAGTTGATAAATTACTGATGTTTTATATCTCGCGAAGAACCGACGCTGGGGTAAACGTGTTCTCGAGTGGAGACCGCGACTCGGCAAACGTATGGGACGCCCTCCGGCCAGGTGGGATGACGATCGGCGAAAGACTGCGGGCAGATGCTGGATGCGGCAAGCTGAAGACAGGGCGTTATGTCACTCATTAGGGGAGGCCTATGTCCAGCAGTGGACTAAGATACATAGGTTGATGTTAGCGATGTGTCGTTCGATCATTAACAAAGATCGATATCAATCACGACCCGTTATGAAAATGACCCGGATCATATGACCCGAACATTTGAATGATTGTTTTTGCCGGCGGCCTATCGTAGCCTCACTTAGATTTTTCGTTTGATTTCGATTATGCATTTTGTGATTGATTACCCGTACGAGATTGGTTCTTTGCGAAGCGTCGTCGTCGTTTAATTACTGACTGATTTGGTTCTCGCAAATCCTTTTCCTATTCTCGGTTTATATCATTCATTTCATGAATATTTAATTTATGGTAGATATTTGACCTGAATTGAGATAGTTACCTACCTACTTGTTACGTCTCAAGTTAGATATATAAGTACCTTACAGTAGATAGAAAGAGAAAGATGTGTAAGTACTTGACTTTTTTAAATCGATTTAATATGCTTGATATTATTATGAACCTGTGCGAAGCCGCCGCCGCCGCCGCGCCGGGGCGGTTTTCCTTGTTGGTAAATAATTTACATAATAGGTAGTACGTACAGTATGTACCTACATACTTAGATATAACCAAGTACTTACATATAGGTAGGTACCTACTCGAAAAACAATAGCCTCCTCTCTCTCGGGCAATCAGGTAAATCGATTATGATAATTATTCGTCAGTCAGTATAAAATCGATTCGGTTGCTACTAGTTTTAATATGGAATGTATATAAGGTTTGGTAAATAATGAAAAACATTTGTAAGAAATGTAAGTATTTATTATTATAGTTTCAAGTTAATTGGAACATAAGTCTTCAGAATGTGTACTACTCGCACGCACCACTCTCGGCCTCACGAGAGCAAGACGCAGCGTCAGCCAATCTTCGTGTCATGTCGCACGCGTCTCAGTCATTTCACCAATATGACCCGAACATTGAAATGATCGGGTGTTTTCGTCGAGACTGTATTGCAATCATATGAGCCGTACGTTCATGATCGACACATTCCTAGTTGATGATGATGACGATGATGTTTTATACTGAAAAAGCCTGAATAAAGAAAAGCACGTCTCTTACTAATTGTATGAATTTGTAAGTTACATTGGTAGGTAAATACAGAAAATTTTGTCATGGTCGTGGGTTGCAGATTAAAAATGAACTAAGTATATTTAAACTTATCAAAAGGTAATGAAATCTAATCATATGCTTAAAAGTTAAAACTACCCAAGTTCGTTCAGATAGTGGCTTCACCGATAAAAGAGCTGAGATCATATAGTTAGCAGATTAAGATTATGAACTGCTATGAAACTTGGCACCTATCTACAGCGTGATATTGAATTCGATGGCATCCTTCTAAACCAAGACACCACTAATGACACCTAACGCACAAAAAAAAAATATCATTTATGTAAGTACGGAAAACGCAAAAAATAGGAAGTCATATAATAGCTGAATGCTATTATTTCGAATAAACACAAAAAATCATACAAACTAAATAATAAAAAACACCGATATTTTTGAACTACATAAAGTATCTATCAAATTAATGCGTGCTGTGTGGCGGTCGCGCAACCTACGCAACACCTACGTGCTTCGGCTACATCAATAACTAATAATTTGTAGGTCGCCGACCGCATATGACATTTGCGGTGCGTAATTACAAACAAATGCACCACCTAGCCCGCCGCGGGGGTACCGCGGGCGGGGACCTTCTCCAGAGGCCACTCCCACGAAACTAATATATCTCGTTGACCTCGTCAGTGTCGTAACAATTGCGTGACAACACTTGCTAATTACTCCGTAATTCTCGCGGCGACCCCTTTCTCGCTATCCTTTGGATTTCAGTGCCTGTGGGAATTCCAGTGTGTGTGAAAACTTAGTGTCATAAAGCCTCGACCGCGTAGAGTGCAAGCTAGGTACACAAATGCCCAATACCTACAGATGGTTGTACTGTACGGTCGTACCACCAATTTAGTGCAAACTCGGGAATTGTTCCATCATCACTGCGCCGCTACCCAACAGACCCTATACCTTCGCGGGACCTCATAATACGAACCACGCAGTAAGTAGCGCAGTAGCACGGTAGGTGTCATCTAAACATTTCATTTTAAACTCGGACGGGTTCATGAAAGCCTCGCGCTCATACACGTGACTATCTACGGCGCGGCTGGCACGGGCTGAGTGTAGCACGATCATAACTACATAATACTTGCGTTTTCCATGCTTACATAAATTATATTTTTTATTTGCGTAATATTAGCTCTAATGCGTTGGTGTCATTAATGGTGTACTGGTTTAGAAGGTTGCAATTAAACAAAAATTCACCCTGTATATGTTCTCAGCTCTCTTATAGGTGAAACCACTATCTGAACGAACTTGACTGGTTTTTACATTTATGTTTTTGATTAGATTGTAATTAGTAGATAATAATATGTAATTGCTAAAGGTTACCTTGAGGCGTTTTAGATTGAAAAAATACACTTTCGACCAGACCGAAATGGGAGCGATTATTACGTATTGAGACTGTAAAACTAAAGTGCAATAGACCGCGCTTATTTTGACATGACATCTCATTCACACCCTCTCTTCTCCGCGAAAGAATTCAGACTTCTTTTGAGTTCTAAGAGTATACCAACTGTATGTGTGTGTTTTATGTGTGCAAATAAAGGATTTACTTACTTTTTACTTACTAAGGTTTTTACTTTTTTAGTAAACCCCTCATTGCCATACGGAGCGTGGAGAGGCGCGCGGGCGTGCTGCAGCTAGGTGCGAGAAGTTCTCTCACCTCGAAAACACGTCCATTAGCGTCATGGGCAATGAAAGTGTTAAAGAACCGAAAAACCAAAACTATTCTATATTTGAAGGATAACCACAACTCGATGGCAATACAGAGGAATTGACTGACGAAAGGAGGCACGCCTTGCTTTGGTACACAAAGGTTTTATTTTAGTTAAAAGAGTTAAATAATTTATAAATCTATTTATTATTGGCGAACAAAGTCGCGGGTACAGCTAGTTGATTAGTATAGTAAATCTTAATTTACATCACAAGCTTAAACAGCTTGTCGATAGATATATATAAACTAACTTACTTAACAGCTTTTGACTCTTGGGACCTTTTAAAATAAGATTTTCGTAAAATAATCATGTGACTATTAAAATAGACTTATTATTCTCTGTATATATAAATAATTATTTACTTAATTCTATCCGTGTCTCACCATTGTCTAAAACTTACAGAATACATATTTACATTACATAGGTACCTAGTATGACACAGCCATCTATTACGATACGAATAAACTATTTGTTAAAACTACTTATATTTTATTCACAACCTCTCAGTGTTTGTTTTTTATCAAAGTTTTCTAAGTGGCAGAGTTTAAGACATGATAAAAAAGTGCCATCAATTTCAGAATACATTTTTCATAAAGTTATAAGAAAATTTTAAGAATACTGCAAAGAAGGATAATAAGTAGGACTTTAGTTAGAATATTGAGCGCGTCATCATACAATTTCCGATATGAAAAATACTATTTAGGGAAATTCCAACTAGAAATATCAGTACTCTTTACTACATACCAGCTAGTAAATTACTTAAAAATTAATCTTATAAATGTTTTCTGTATCCACCAGATAGCGATAGACCTATATGTTTGAAGGTGGATGTCCTTAATAGCCGCTGCTCCGCTTTGGCATCCGCTTTGAATGCATGCCATTCTCGCTTTTCAATCGCACTACGCGGGCCCCACGTTTCTTTTGAGTTGAAGGATTTTTTCACCGTCTGCAGCAAAGGAAATAATTATAGTTCATATTTTATGTCTCAATCAACCAATTGCCGTCCTTATCATAACTGCAATAACTCGAGTTTTGGGCCAAACAGTGTTATACATATTCGTGATCAGCAAAATGAGATCTACGTTTTCTTCTTTGACAGTTTTTACGTAACTATTACCGATCCCGTTTTTTTTAAGCATAACCGCAATATATTAGGCTTTTGGTCTTGGTTTACTTATCAAGAGTGAAATAACTTGAGTCGTGGCAAGGTAAGCTAAAATAATTCATAATATTACTAATGATAACCGCAGTATGGTTAATTTATTTTTAGTAAGAACATTCAAAATTAATAGGCCTCATTTACTAGACATAAGTGAAATAGAATGAGAATGAGCGTTGAATGAGTTGTTGCAGTTTTATCTATATAGAGGTATATTTATAAAATAACCTTATAGTCATGATGTTTATGATTATGAAGACTTTTCAACTCAGCATAAAATCAGAAACATGGTACCAAGAGTTTATTTGAAAAACATCATGGCGGTCAGGCTCGAAAGGGGAACTTTCATGTTGAAGCACAAAGAGAAACATCAAGTAAAAATAAAAAAAAAAACAATCATTTCCAATTGTTGCAAATAAAAGTTCTGTAAGAGGGCCAAAGAGCGCGAAGAACAAATCATAACAGATATGGTACCTTTAATGCTTATAACCAGCGTTCTGGTTAAATTTACCTGATTCTTTCAGGGTGCCAAAATTTTTTTTTTTTTAATTTTAAACAAATATTAAGGGACTTTGTCGCTAAGCGACCAAAAAGTTTAATCTTAGTTTCTGTACTGAAAATTATAAAATTATTGAAACTGTATTTAGACTTTGATCTCGTTGTGCCATAAATAAGGTAAAATACCTAAGATAGTTTCGCTGATTGTTTTAAAAACAATCAGTAGTAGTAGTATTAGTAGTAATAATAGCGAGTTTTTTTTCTTTTTTTATTTAGATTCTTAGTTTTTATGTTGTATTATTAGCTAAATAAATATTACTTTTTAGACTTCTAGTAGAAAGAAGTTTTTTAGACTGATTATTATGCATGACATACAAAATTAAATAAACTTTTCATTACGTACCAAATCGTTTTATTTATACAGAATAAATGTAGGCACTGATTAGGTATATACGTAAGTACTTGTAAGAATTGAATTGGAGTTGGATATTTAATTTAATTGAAGTATGACAACTGACATCTTAGCTTGTTTTACTAATGAAAACCGAAATATGTCAGACGCTTATTGCACTAATCGGTTGAACATACTAGAAAATATAGGAATTATCTGCTACTCAAAAGTGAAATCTGTAAAATTGCTAATGATAAGGGAAATAACTAAACTTACTACTTATTTCGGTTATCTATTAAACATCCTGTCTTTTGTATTACAGTCCTAAATATAAGTACAATTCTGTGATTTTAAGTAACTTAGCTAACACTTTTACCAATTCAAGGTACTACATAATATTCTATACATTTTTATCCATAGCCTTGTGAAAGTTTCAAGTCGATAACTTGTATAAAAATTGAGATACATAAAACACAAAAAAAAACTTTGAGCGCGTTTTTCTCGAATATAGCTTTGACCTAGTTATTGCACTTGATAAGGATGGCACTGCTACGGTTTGATTTTCAAAAAGTACAAGCCCTATTGTTTTATATTTATTGATACCGTATTTTATAAAAGTCACTGCTCCTTGCTTTCATACAATACGGTACCTACCTATTTTATAATTAAGATGACTCGTTCAATGTCAACCCAACTTGCGTACAATAAAAATAATTGAGTAGGTAACAAATATTTTTTGCCTTTTCTATGAAAATGAAGGATTTACCTGGACGAAGTTTCCGGTTCTATTCTTGTAGAAAACGCCAAACATGAATAATGGCACCAGAGCGATTCCGATAAAAAGAATCATGTAGCCGCATACTGGAAAACAAATGGAAATTAGAAGGGGACTCTAAAAGAGACGAAGAAAATGTGAATGCTTTTCTCATAAATAGATTTTTTTAATTTTCTACCTACATCTTACTTGAAACAAGCCCTCTGTACCTCATGCTTTGACAAGATAATGGTCCCGTATTAAGAAAGTTTGCTCATTATTAGGTCTATGCTTGAGTACCTAACGCTTATGCCATAGAAAAGGGTTACTCAAGCAAAGATCGTTGACTGAGCAAGCTTCCATAATATGGGCCTAAGGCCACAAGTCTTCTTTTGGATCCGATAATTTTGGGAGTGAAAGAAGACACGTCAGATCTACTATTCCTGCTTTATAATAGGTTTGAATAGTCTTACCAATCGCAGCAGTCGGATAGACGTAGTCTTCACCGAACTGGAGGGCCTCAATGGACACCAGCGCATAGATGAAGACGATCAGCATCATGACTGGAGCTAGTAAGCCCCAGCACACGCGCCAGTAGATGGAGGTCTTCTTGCCAAGCATGTACTCGATGTCCAGGCAGAGATTCTCTAAACCTTTAACAACAAATAAATACCCAATAAATAATCGTTAATATATTAACAAATCGCGAAAACAATAATATTATAATTGCGATAGTTTGGATGTTTAGATGTTTGTTACCTCTTCACGCCAAAACTACTAAACGGGCTGAAATTTAGCATATTGGTAGTTAGCATAGTGGTATTTAGCATAGTGGTTGATAGCATAGTGAAAGGCCTAGAGGCCTGATTTAACCTTAGGCTACTTTTTACGTTTTTATCCCGAAAGACCGCGTGTGAACGCTGGCGGAAGCAACAGTCTCCAGATAGCTCAATTGTTAATACCTACTGGTTGTAATTTGTTTATATTCTTTAATTGTACCTACCTTATTTTCTTTGTTAATAAAGTCTAATAATCGAACACCCGCTCTGCTTAGCTTGGGGCTAGATGATGATCTGTGAATTTTGCAGCATTGTTCATTTATTAAGTACTAGCTGCTGCCCGTGGCTTCGCACGCGTTTTTAAGTAGCCTATGTCCGTCCCCGGATATAATTTACCTCCCTAACCAGTTTCATTGAGATCCGTTCAGTCGTTTAGGCGTGAAAAGGTAAGAGACAGAGTTACTTATAATATTGGTATGGATTAGTGTGGATTATGTGGTTAGGTAAGTAGTAGGTACCTATTACGATTCAGATTTTGAGAAAAGTCAGATGACTGTTCACTAACTACCTACTTAAATCAGTAAGGTCACCTTACAGATCCAATATTAGTGTTTTTTTTCTTGAATAAGGTTAGGTTAAGCGTTTGACCACAATCTTACTCAGGTACCTAAACAAAGATATGGCTTTCTCAGAAAAAACTTTAACACTCTGCATTCAAATCAAATCATAAACTCTTTTTTCCATAAATACGATATATTCCCAACCATCCCATTAACCTCCCCATCAGTGGGGTGGTTGGGAAAAAAATCTCATCCACCCCATTACTCAAGTAAATGGGGCAGATGGGAATTTTCACCCTATTGACTTGGGTAAACCACCCCACTGACACACTATTCATATTCATATATTCATTTCACTATTCACATAATTTAGTATTAGTAAGAACAGTCGGAATTAAAAAAGGCAACTTATTTGAGCAAATCAAGTTCTGGTTTATTGTCAATAACATTTTTCGTACATAATAACTACTAACGCAAATTTGTAAAATCAAAGAATAATCTTAGGAAAAACAGTGAGTAATCAAAGCATCATATATGCAATTAGTTTTCTAACAAATAATATCTTAAGTACAGTATTGTGCATATTCATATAGGTACTTTTTATCACAGGGTAATCATCACATTTTTATAATAATTTTATTCTCTTTATAAAAACTAAGGTCTCTAAGGTACAAAAGTCACATGAAAAAACTAAAAAATCCTCACTCTCTAAAATGTACACTTAAAAAAAGTCAAATTCTTAAAAATTCAACACTGTCACGGAAATAAAGTGATATTTTTATTTCTGCCGCTTCGGCATGTGAGTAAAGTAAAGAAGAGACGAAGAAACCTATAGCCTGTTAGTTGTTTTTTTTCGAGTTGGAGCAAATCCCGTCCCAAGCTTTTTTATCCTCTAGCTAGCTAGATAAACCAGTTGCGGCCCAGTTTCATTGAGATCCGTTAAGCCGCTTAGGCGTGAAACGGTAACAGACTGACAGACAGACAGAGTTAGGTACTTTCGAATTTATAATATTAGTAAGTATAAGTATGGATAATATTATCATACACATACCGTAAATGTAGAAGACTCCGAAGATTTCAGCAATAGCACAGAAAAGCACCAAGAAGGTGCCACCATAGTAGTCCACGAGCTCCAGAACGTATTGACCGCTCTGTAAAACGACAAAAATAACGTCATGATATCAACCGTAATCCATCGAACTTAGGGAATGAAAAAAACTCCCTGTTCCTTTACACTTTAGAGGACTCTTGGACACGCCAGAAATTTTAAATTGCATAAGTAATTAAAATAGGCATTAAAGTGGTCCCTTTGATTTTTGTTTACTTAATTTTTTTTAAGGTATGTGACAAGAAACAAATTGTTAGTTTTCGAGTTCCCGCAAAATCCGTCCCAACCCAAGCTTTGTTTTCCTCTAGTTTACACAATCTGATATTTTATAAGTAGGTAGGCACTTATTAGGGGGGCGCCTGCGTCCAGCAGTGGACCAATATAGGCTGTTGAGGTGAGATGATGTAGATAGATAGAAAATACTTTTATTGCACACTTAAAACTATGAATCAATTATAACATACTGGCTATTGGAGGTCTTATCGCTCAAGAGCGGTCTCTGCCAGACAACCAGGTAGGTAACTTTCCGCAGCTTAGTTATCAGTCACGGAGATGTGGTCATGACATAATCATTGGTGATCGATCGCTGTTTTCACCAGCCGCTGGAGTTCTGGAGTTCTGTTACTTGTACGAGTTGTACGCGCTACGGATATATAATTTATCGAAGACGCTCTTATCAACACACAAACGTCCGCTCTGAAAATGCTTCCCCAAAAAGGGGGGTTTTTGTCACAATCACCAAGGTTGGCAGGCAGATTGATCCCAAAAGGAAGCTACTGCCCTTCCTCTAAGGCGGTTCCTTTAAGGCGGTTGTACGCCTCAGCCTATTCTTTCTTATAATTACGTTAAGCAAAATATTTTTTAAAAGTCCATTGTACAGTTTATGATACCTATCTTATGCATTTTTTTAATGTCGATAAAATAGTTTTATTTAAAATTTTACTTTATTTATTTAATTTAATTTTACTTCTACTGTGGAGGAGGAGGTGATCAACCTGTATTGCCACCTTATTCGGCACTTAGTATAGAGGCTAGCTTCGCGGCCGGTGATTCACCGTTTTCATATATTTTTTCCGGAAGAATAGTTATTTAATATTTTATTTTCTATGGAAAAAAAAATATTTTTTATCGAGATTTTAAATAAATGATGTGAATAATATTAAAAAAAATCATTTAATTCAGACAACTTAGAACAGTGATAGTATGTTTTGTTGTGTATGTTTTTATGTTATTCTACGGTACATAGTAATATAACCTACCATAAGACTAACATTACATAAAATATAAAAACTCAATTTTTAACATTATTATCGAAAATTAATAACGCGGCGTCGCGTCGTGTAAATGACGCAATCAGGGTGTTAGCTGACGACGATGCACGGCAGTTTTAATTACCTAGCCTATGTGGCATTGGCCGTCCCCGGGATACCATTTACCTCCCTGCTAAATTTAATGTAGATCTGTTCAGCCATTTAGGTGTGAAAAGGTAACAAACAGACTGATAGACAGACAGAGTTACTTTCGAATCTATAATATTAGTGTGGATTTAGGAGGCACTTACAGGGGTGACGTAAATGAGTCCGATAGCAAACCCGGCAGTACAGCAGAACGCCGAGATGAAAATGGTGCGTACTTTAGGGAACGTGTCTAATAGTACAGTGTTGATGGTGGAGAGCAGAGCAACCGCTGAGCCCACTCCTAGGACGGTCATCATCAGAAAGAACAGCACCGAGAACAACTGAAATCATAAAAACTATTATATACGGCAATATTACATAATATACAGAAATATAATAAAATGTTCGTGAAGAAAACATGCATACTTGAGCTGAATATTGTATCTGCCAAGTTTTCTTTGATACCCTTTAAATTAGTTAATTTTCTGATTACCGTGCCTGCTGTACAATTACGCAAAAATTACCTATACTATAATTAACATTTGAAAGCTCTTTGAATGGCATTGAAAGCCATTTCGATGGTCATATACAATAGCAAATAACGAAGGCGATTCTAAGGGCTTTCAAATGTCAGTATGGGATGGGTGGATTTGCGTAATCGCACAGCTGGAACTCACAACACGGGCCATGCGCCTACTTTGATTATTTAGTAGGGTTATTAATGCAACGAAAGTTTGATTATCCTTGTATTTTTAGGTTCTTTTTAGTGCAATCATTGCATAGAGGTGGTATCAATATAGAACATTCTATAGAGTATTCGGTCCAGTCTAGGTTTCGTTCGTCCAAGGTGACTTGGAAGTTTGTTCTATATAGAACCTTTTTTATGGTTTGTTTACGTTATTTCTTTTGCTCGGGTGAATAGACTTTATGTACAAAAAATTAAGATTCTAAGGGCTATCTACATTATATTACTTAATAACATATGTATATATATAGGTATAATATATATTTATATATATATAATATTGAATTAATATAAATATGAAAAATATGAATATTTGATTATTATATTTATTACACACAAAACACCCGGAACAAATATCAAATCTGTTACAGAAGGGTAGATAGTTCACAGTAGTGATTTCAAAATTAGTTTGACCTGACTCAAGCGCGTTGATGTCTTTTGTATGGACTTAGTTGAGATGAAAATATAAGTCATAATCACAACTTGACTGCAACCTGAAGTTGTGTCAGTGGTTCGCAGTCCTTTGTTTATATGACAAAAAGGTGGTGAGCGTGTGAAAACTATGCTTATAGCTAACTTCACTCCGGCGAAGTTGTTTTAATCATATTGTAAATAATAGTTTATAGTATTTTATTACCTGTGGCATAAAAGTTTTAGCAATAGCATCAGGGTAGGAGACAAAAGCCAGACCGGTGCCGGCCGAGCCGACCACTTCGCCAACGTCTTTGTTCAGCTCGTACGCCAAGTTGCCGAGGATCCCGAATATCGTGAACCCTGACAGAAGGCTCGTAAACGTATCCAAAGTGGTCACTATCATAGCGTCTCTGGAATTTGATAGAATTACGTCGACAACAAAAAAAACCATCATCAAAGCTTTCTTTAATTAATGCATAATCATCATCATCAGTCCCTTTGCGTCCACTGCTGAACGACGGCACGAATAGCGGTCCTGAGCCGCCTCCATTCAACGAATCCCTGCGACCGCTACAATGACGTCGGTCCATCGAGTGGGAGGTCTTCCCACACTTCGTTTCGAATTGCATCGTGTCAAGAGAACATTTACTCCCCAATGGTCAATTAATTAGTTGTACCAACCTGTAAATATTATGCCTGAAGCCGTTGTAAGAAGAAAACATAATGATAGCTCCGGTGCACACGGACAGAGAGAAGAACACTTGCGTGAGAGCGGCGTACCACACCTGTAAGATTGGTCATCATTATTATTAGTTGAAGAGGAAAAGCCTCTTGGTAATAAATAGGTAAGTAAAGTATGGCAATATTTTCTTTACTATTTCCTTATATGTATAAGGTCACTTTTTAATACCTAACCAAATACATTATTAAATTAAGGAAAACATAAAGGAAAATGAACCTGAAGAAACTAGGTTAAAGGAAATCTCGATTGCGTGTAATGCAAAATTCTATTCAATTGAAACAGTACCCGCTTTAGCAGCTGAATTTTGAACCACGACACATGGCTTTTCTCCGTGGAGGCTGGGCCAGGGAGATAAGCCATGTGCGCTGAACATCAAGTGTGTGCGCCATAGAAATATATTTAGATAGAAGTAAGTATTCGCTGATTTGTATTGAAACCGAGCGTGTAACATTTTGCATAGGTGAAAGCGTGATCTTTGACGTCACGAGTGTAATTTAGTGATGTTTAACAACACTAAATTACACAATTTCCTTTGAACAGTTAATTATTGAACAACGGCATTTCGTTTTTGTTACGTCTCATGTGGACAGCGGTTGGGAGCGGACTGAATTTTGCAACGAGTAAAGAGGCTCTCCACCGCCTCTTTTCGGTACGATAGGTAAATAAACTTTTTGCTCCTATCTAGATAATAATAATATATTTCTGTGGTGAGCGCATACTCAGATGCACTCTATTCCCTCACTTTCGTAATCCGAAGAGCCGGACAAACCGACACGACCGGGGAGAGGTGTTTCCGTGTGTCTTTTCTAAAAGTATTGTTCTAGACATGAGCTACTTACGTCTAGTTCAATTAATTTTTCCCATTGCGGCGTTATGAAGAACAATATGCCAGTACCAGCGCCAGGTAATAATAGGGTGCTGTAATTAAATAACAAACACAATATTAGTTACTTACCAGACCAGTATGAAAGCAATGAAATGAAAACAATCAGACAAAGGTACACCTAGTCATGGATACTACTACGTAGGTCTTTTTAGGGTTTCGGTACAGAACGAAACCCATAAATGGTCTCGCTCTGTCTGCTCTTTTAACTACTTCAATAAATCTTATGAACTAAAATCACAGCTAGAAAATTAAATTCGCAAATACGAGGTGAATTATCTTTGCGGACAAATGAAAACTTTTGAAACTCAGGGTTGTTATATTCGCCATAAAAAATGCTACAGTTTAGTTTTCCTATATTTCCACAGCGTAAGGTAGGTTGGTACTGTGCGGAAATAAACTCTATACACTACATTCTTTGTCTATGACACTACAAAAAACATGCAACAGAAGTTTTCCTGTACTTCCTGCTACTGTGCGTATAAAAAAACTTGGTACTTACGTGATCAAAAGAATAATCATCACAATGTAGGGGAAGATCGCGAGGAAGTACGAAGCTTTGCCGGAGCTCTTCACACCCTGAGCCACGATCAGGAAGATGATCAGCCAAGACGCAAACAGGCACAGCACCAGGTACCAGATGGGCAGACCTGGAATAAGGAGGTTTATACAATTGGGAGTACAAGTCATTTACGTAAACGTGCTGAAAAATTAACACTATATAAATAATTAATTAATATTATTTATACACAGCATCAGGTACCAGATTGGCAGACCTTATTCCTTATTCCATAAGGAGGTTTTATACAATTTGGAGTACAAGTCATTTACGTAAACGTGCCTAAAACCGAACACTATTAACTAAATAAATACTTAATATTAGGTCCTTACATATGAAATTGGCGTTTTTCGTACTGGCCACTTTAATCACAAATTTCTCCTCTTTGGTAAGGAATTCCAAATTCAAATTTGTACAGCTATAGACTCATGTATTTGTGCTTCGATGATCGTCATTCATTTGTTTTGTTTTCTTCTGTTTTTTTCTGTTTGCGTCACTCATTTTACAAAATGGAAAACTTAAAATATCGCATTATTTACGTGTACGAGTTCCGCCGTGGCACTAGTGCTGCGGAAACAACTCGAAGGGTGAATGATGTGTATGGCGGTCGTGTTGCAAAAGAAAACACAGTTCGTTTTTGGTTCCAACGTTTTCGTTCTGGAAATTTTGACCTGCAGAACAAGCCCCGTGGACGGCCTGAGACTCAAGTTGATAATGAAGAGTTGAAGGCTATTGTGGAAGCGGATCCATCGCAAACCACGTCCGAGTTAGCTGCAGGCTGCGATGTTAGTGATAAAACTGTTTTAATTCACTTGAAGCAAATTGGGAAGATTAAAAAGCTTGAAAGGTGGGTACCTCACGAATTGACTGAAGCAAACCGGCAAACGCGCGTCGACTGCTGCGTTACATTACTAAACCGGCACAATAATGAAGGTATTTTAAACCGAATCATTACCTGTGATGAAAAATGGGTTCTTTACGATAATCGGAAGCGCTCAGCGCAATGGTTGGATCCTGCCCAGCCAGCCAAATCCTGCCCCAAGCGAAAATTAACCCCAAAAAAGTTACTTGTAAGCGTTTGGTGGACTAGTGCCGGTATTGTTCATTACAGTTTTCTCAAATCTGGCCAGACTATTACGGCTGATGTCTATTGTCAGCAATTGCAAACCATGATGGAAAAGCTAGCGGCTAAACAACCTAGGCTGGTCAATCGCTCCACGCCACTGCTGCTTCACGACAACGCTAGACCACACACTGCGCAACAGACGGCTACTAAATTAGAAGAGCTTCAATTGGAAAGTCTAAGACATCCTCCGTACTCCCCGGACCTTGCTCCAACAGATTACCATTTTTTTCGAAATTTGGATAACTTCTTGCAAGGGAAAAAATTCAACTCCGATGGGGCAGTCCAAATCGCCTTCAAAGATTTTATTGATTCCCGTCCGACTGGTTTTTTTAGTAAAGGGATCAATGAACTACCTATAAGATGGCAAAAGTGCATAGAAAATAATGGTTCATACTTTGATTAATTAAATATATTATATTAAAAAATATTCGACTTTTTGTTCCTCCCATACAAAACGCCAATTTCATATGTAAGGACCTAATATTATTTATTTAGCCCCAAGCTAAGCAAAGCTTGTGTTATGGGATAACTGATATACATAATAGTCAATACACTACATACACATATAATCTTTTATTATGTATAGAAAACATCGAGAACACCCACACAAATATCTGTAGATCGTACAAACATTTGTCCCGAGGCGGGAATCGAATCCGCAACTTCCTGCCTCGCAGAAAGTTGCGGATCCTCGGTTACCTCCTCCTACTCGCCCTCCATAAACCATCCTTCGTGGTCATTGATGATGATACATCATGAGTTGGGAGAAGCAGATAACAATCCTGGTTTGTGCTTAATTTCATAAAGTTGTGTTGAACTTAATAATTCGTTCAATTCAACACATGTAAAAAACACTATTACGAATGTGGACGGGCTACTCTTACTAGAAACCTTGTTTGTGTTTGAAGAACACCGACTTTTAATAGTGACGTAAGGTTCGTAGTAACTCGTTCACATTGATAATGTACCTATTCGTCAAATAACGATACGTCAAAGAACGAGATTATACAAGATCCGACAAGTGCGAGTGTGACTCGCGCGCTGAGGGTTTCGAACTTTTGTCACGTATATGTATAGGTACCGGTTAGAGACTTTGCTATTTAAGGAATACCTAAAATTTTTTTTTTAATTTTCCTTTTTTATATTTTTACTTTTAATCTGTACAAGCGCACGAAATGTATTAATATTTTAAATTTTAAATTGTTTGCTGTGTAGTTGCTGAGATATTAAAGACGGAAAACAGGACAGAAAAAGCGAGGCCATAACTCGTAACTGATCTCCGATCTTCGAAACCCTAAAAAGAGGGAGCATTAGATTTTAAATACTATTTCTATTATTTGTGTTACTCTAGCATAAAATCTATTTTTTAAAGTTGGGACATATACAAGCTGGCTCTTTACCTAATCCGCCTTCGAGTCCATCACTCTGTTGCAGCACTGTTTTTCTGAAATAAAATATAAAAAATTTAGCCTTGTTTTTTGGTAAAAATCCATCGCAAAAATTACAGCTTTTTACAATTTAGCTATTTGTGAATATAAATTAACTAAAGTTAACATGCGACTTTAGACTAATACGATTTCGACTATTTACGATAAACACTACGCATCACAAGGTTTCAACGTGCGTGTCCTACTAGGACTTTTTTTTGTATTGATAAAAAAAAATATTTCGCTTGTGACAGCTTTTACTCCATGGATTTCACTTTAACTTACATGAAGTAGAGCTCAGCACTGCTGCTCGCGTTCTCCACTACCGGCACATAGTTGTCAGTGATCTGCGAGGGAACGCAATTCAGCCACTCTGGATCGCACAATGCCCACGGGAGGGTGGACTGAAAGCTCATCGACAGGTAGTATATGCACAGGGCGACGATCACCACGTAGTATGAAAGAATGTAGCCACACACGAGAGCTTGGGCATAGCCCGTTCCTAAAAAAGATAAACGAAATTGTAAAACGACCTAATCATTATGAACAAGGAAAGTTACCGATTCGCTTGTTTTTTTTGCAAACGTTACAAATCAGAGCTAGCCACTATCTAAGTAACTACGACATCTATTCATTAAAAGTTATCTGAGCGTCTGGTCGACGCAACGCGTGACCCGAGAGCTGGTGGGTATCTGGCGCAGCGCATCAGCATTGCCATACAGCGGGGCAATGCAGCCAGCGTCTTGGGGACGCTTCCGACTGGTATTGGTATGGATCAGTTGAGCTGCCTGTAGATTGTTTGCAACAGTCTGCAGTTAGCTTAATTGTTTCAATTGTAAATACTAGTTCAAATTTGTTTTTATTATTGAATTGTAATTTTTTTTGTCAATAAAGTTTAAATTCATTAGATAACTTAAAGGAGTCCTCCATATCAATGATCCTCATATGGCTGGACCTCCACGCTGGAACACTCAATGTGGTGATGGAATGAAATAAGGTACTGCCGGGTAATAAAGCTAGGCAGTGCGCATGGCGTGCGTACATGCATAACTCAACTCTATGCATGTTTGTGCACTGGCTGTAGAATTTGTTGTGTTGTTCAAATTCAATTTTATCACAAGTTATCACAAACTAGATTTTTCTGTTTATTGTTTGTCCATTTAGTACGAATAATAATATTAACTATACATAGCTATACACATTTTCATTTTAGCTAGAATTGTGTATTGTGTGTTAATAAATAAAATAAAATATTAGTCATTATATAATTAGTATATGAATAGTCACTAAAAGGGGATTTACCTTTCATAGCAGGAGATAATGCCCAAACTTTAACAGAATTTCTAGAACTGAACTGTCCCAGTAAGCATTCCAGATAATACATAGGCTTTCCTACAAGGAACAAGACAATGATGTACGGAATGAGGAAAGCGCCTCCTCCGTTCTGGTAGGCGACGAAGGGGAACCGCCACACGTTGCCGAGGCCCACTGAAGTGGCGATGCAAGACATGAGGAACTCGATTTGGTTGCCCCATTGCGCACGCTCTGGCCCATCGGCCCCTGGGGGAGGTTTTTCCGGGTCACTCTGAAAAAATACAAGCTATGTAAGTCCCGAACCAAGCTTTAGTATCGAGGGAGGATTTTAATTCCTCAAATGCATTGCTTAAAAGGGCAATGAGTTACTTAATACTAACCTTTGTTAAGTAACTCAATATAAACCTATCGTTAACCTGAGACCTGAACTGCCTGCAAATTACAATTTAAGTATTTGATCTGTAGTGTGCTTAACAAGCGTAAAATGTATTTCAGGATCCAGGGTTTTTTACACTTTCCTATTAACTATAGTTTAACACAATGTACCTACCACAAAAACTAATAGTTAAAAATAAAAATTAGAAACACCTAATACAGATTGTTAGCAAAATTTACGAAATATGCATGCAATAATTAAGTAACTATAAGTTAAGAATTTGCGGTCAATCTTAGAAAAAAGCTATAGAAAAAATATGTTAAAAACGAAAACCCGACAACATAAAAGTCAACAAGTAAACAAGTGTTCACAAATTGTCCTTAATGTCCTATTGGCCTTTGTTCCTACTTGTACCCCAGGTACTATTGTAATAGGTAGGTACTATGATAATTTGAGAAGCCTCCGACTACATAAGTATCAAAAGAAAATGATAAGGACAATCGGTTTTACGTAGTCGGGTTTTAGTTAACTTATTTTTTTCCTTATTTTTGCTGATTGCTTGAAAATAGTAAACCTTATTAAACTTTAAGAATTCGTTTTAGAAAGTATAAAAAAGGACTTTGCAATTCTACCCCACACGGGCATATTTGCTTTCATTAGAATTTTCAACCCTTACTTAGACCCCGCTATCTCGTTAGACCCCCATTTTTGACTGACGTTGCCTATAACCTCTTAATATAACTATAACCATATATTAAGACGAATCAATCGATACACAATTTGTTAAAATCGGCTACAGACAAACATAGGGTGCCAACCTCACCAACCCTCGTCCTATGGTAGTCGGGTAAAAAATCGGACATGTACTTTCATCGGGAACATAAAAATCTGTTAAATACAATCATAACTCTCGTCCGTTGGTAGTCGGGTAAAGAAGACCAACAATTTTTTTTTAATTTTTTGATTCGGGCTATTCGTCCACAATGCTTTTTAGAAAAGGTACAACTCGTCCCCGGACTAGCAATTTGCGGATGAGATGTACTCTAACACAAAAATGAAAAGGAGTCATATGTTGGATACATATTTGGAGAAAAAATTAAGAACAATACACTTATTCCCGGAATGTTAACCTAATCACAGGAAGGTTAAAAACTCAGCGTTACCTATACCTACTCAGTACCTCTGGTATGTCTGGTCTGTAATAATCCTTACCTTATCTTTAACAAAGATACTGTCCTAAAGGTTATTGCTTCTTTATCACAATCAATCTGTATGATAGCTAATCTTGTTATAATAGGCAAACAAATTTTACAATTCTGTTAAAATGGAGTCATCCATCATTGCACTATTCCACCTTCTCAGATGGATAAGTAAAGTTGCCGTCAAACGTCTTGTCCGGTGTGCCCGTCACCGGAGGTTCGGAGAGTACCTAGGGTCGAGTAGGATCAAAGGTCTCCAACTACCTACGTCAAAAGAAAAATATAAGGACAGGACATAGGCTACTTGAAAAGAGCGTGCGAGGCCGCGGGCAGAAGCTAGTTAATAAATGACGACCGATGTGGCGCGGCGGGCGAAGGTCCGCCTGCGACGCAGGAGGTTGCGGGTTCGATTTCCACCTTGAGACAAATGTTTGTACGATCTGTAAATATTTGTTGCGGGTGTTCTGGGTATTTTCTATGTATATTAAAAAATATCTGTCTATGTTATGTATTGTATTAAGTTCATCAGTCATCTGGTATCCACAAGCTCTGCTTATCTTGGGGCTAGATGATTCTGTGTGGATTGTCTAGCATTATTTATTTATTCATATGCCACCGACAACGCTACAGGCGAAAGAGATAGCTACAGTTTCGTATAGCTCTGTCTCGCTTTGTCATTGTTTGAAACAAAAACACACAGTGAATAATCGACGCGACTGTCCAGAAGGTAACCGCCCATCAATATATCCTAAGAATTGGAAGGTATTGCGTTCTGTGCATCTTTGTTACGTGTTTCGCCAGAGGACAAGAAGTTTGGCGGCAACTATACCTACAGGCAGCTCGTAGACACTTATGCGTCAAAAAAGAGTTAACTCAAGGTTTGCTCATTGGTTTCATATTTTAAATTTAGAACGCCAACAACATTTTTCATTATATTCTAGAAAGTTTAGTCATAGCTAACCACAGAAATATATGTAGATAAAAGCAAAGAGTATGCCGATTTGTATTGAAGCCGAGCGTGTAATAGTTTGCATAGGTACTTTGACGTCACTAGTGTAATTTAGTATGTAAAACACCACTAAATTACACAATTGCCTTTTTTGGTGGTGTTTGAACAGTTAATTATTGAACAATAAGGCATTTTGTTTTTATAACCTGACGTCTCACGTGGAAAGCAGCCGGAAGCGGAACGAATTTCGCGGCAAACATAGAGGCTCTCCACAGTCCCCCCTCTTTATGGAACGCGAGGTAAATAAACTTATTGCTTCTAGGTATCTAGATATATTTCTGTGTAGCTAACCTATCCTATAATTTCAACATGAAAGGTGCACCCACTGGGCACAGCTTTTGCTATCTATCGATAAACGTTTTTAATGTACATATCTATAGTAGATATCTACTTGTAATGCGAAAAGAAGTAAACCGCCAGGTGCGAGTCGACTCGCAGACGAAGGATTTCGTACCGTAAAAATCAGGCAAATATTTCAAAGAAAATGAAATTTTCACTTATTCGGAGACCCCTTTTAATTTTCAACTTTATTATATCATTATTATTGTTATTACAGTAGAAGTGTTACTTATTTATACAAAGTTTCATGTGTCTACCTATTGTGGTTCAAGAGTAACAGCCTTACAAACAAAGAGCATAAACAGCCAAAAAATCACGTTTTTTGCATGGAAGCTCCCTTTAATTTAGATATTTATTTTATATTTATTATAGCAGCAAGAGAAATACACATTATCTAAAAATTTCAACTGTCCACCTCATGCGGTTCATGAGATAGAGCCCTCCGACAGACGGACGGAAAGACGGACAGCGAGGCTTAGTAATAGGGTTCCGTTTTCACTCTTCGGGTACCCTAAAAACGAACTTAGTTGATAGCAGGGATCTATCGCGGAAGAATAAAGGTTGTGGTAGCGTGTCATGTCAACCTGTGTAGGGTCTATGCCATAAAATTTCAAACTACGAGTAAAACCGCCGTTTTCTCAGTCTGGTCGAACTATTTTTAACATTTTTATTTAAATAGTTAATTCATAATTATCTGCCTTATTGATGCCGTGGTGGAAACTGGGCTAAAAATATGTACGTATGACCTTTGCCAAGATCTCTCCACTTATTTATCCCAATGATTCAAACAAAGCGACTCAAGCATCGCTCATATTTGTTTGAACTCTTCGTGGGCCTGAATTATGAATGAGTCACACCGTCACATCAGAAGAAGTTATACACATTCCAGAAACACGTGCTTTTTATATTATTACATTTTTAATTGGTTTTGCTTTAGTGTTAATAAAATGAAGGTTAGGTTAGTTTAACACGGCTTCGCACGCGTTTCAAGTAGGTAGCCTATGTCCACCCCCGGGATATTGTTCACCTCCCTACCAAATTTCATTAACATCCGTTCAGCTGTTTAGGCGTGAAAAGGTAACAAACAGACAATCTTCCGCTTTTATTATGCTAGCTACTGCCCGCGGCTTCGCACGCGCATTTTAAGTAGCCTACGTCCGTCCCGAAATATCTAAATCCGAAATATCTAGATATATGTCTGTGCCCGGGATACTATTTACCTCCCTGTCAAATTTCATTGAGAGCCTTTTAGTCGTGAATAGGTAACGACAGACAGACAGAGTTACTGTCTTATAATATTAGTGTGGATTATGTGGTTAGGTAGTACCTATTACGGTTCAGATTTTGGGAAATGTCAGATGACTGTTTAATAACTACCTACTTAAATCAGTAAGGTCACCTTACACATCCAATATTAATTTTTTTTCTTGAATATGGTTAGGTTAAGCGTTTGACCACCATCTTACTCAGGTACCTAAACAAAGACATGGCTTGATGGAGCAGGCTTTCTCAGAAAAAAACTTTTCTACTCTGCATTCAAATCAAATCAAAAACTCTTTATTTCCATAAATACAATAGATAATAGGTCATATTCTTAAAAATGAAATAAACACTGACGCGGAAATAAAGTGATATTTTTGATTTCTGTCGCTTCGGTATGTAGACTAAAGTAAAAAAGCGACGAAGAAACCCTTAGCCTGTTAATTGTTATTTTTCGAGTTGGAGCAAATCCCGTCCCAAACTTTTTTATCCTCTAGATAAAAATATATATATTAAAAATAGATAACTACATTTTATAGTAAGTCATTTTGCACAGGAAGGTTTTGCAAATACAACAAAAATACAAAAAATATTTATTTCTTTAATAGAGTGTTTGTTTCCTTTTAAGTAAAGAAAATAGAGGTACATGTGTTAGGGAATCTCGCTCTTCCAAAACAAATTATTTAAGTAGAGTAGATTAAGTTATTTTATAGTAAGTACCTATCTAGTATTGATACAGAAATTAAGCTAAGTTAGAATTATAATTTATAATTAAAGTTTATATGCACAAACTACTGCGCGCGCGTTTGTCTGAGTCTGATTGTGTGTTAGGGTGCGTGTGTGTGTATTTGAGTTGTGTATGTGTGCTAGTGTTGTGGTGTATTTGTCGGTCTTCTGAGGCACCAGTCTCACTAATGAGTCTGGGCAACTGGATACCCAAAGGTGCTATGTAAGTGCACCTTTTTTGTGTAGGTGTATCTGCCGTACAACTCCAGTCTCTTAAGAGTCTGGGTGATATAGGGGAAGCGTTGGGTATCAGTTAAGGAGGGAATGCTATTTATTTAAATCAAGGTTAAAATATTACTCATATAATAGGTTAGGTAGTAGAATTATGTTAAAGTAGAGTAGAATGTCGCCACATATAAAGTAATTAATGTAGTTTAGCTTAATTTACTGAACAGTGCTTCTATTTCATCATAGCTTAAGTTCAGTAACCATTTAATTAGAATTCTCTTGCATTCATAGTTACTTATGACAATATTATTTATTATACAATTACTTATTGTTTGCAACAGTCTACAGTTAGCTTAATTGTTTCAATTGTAAATACTAGTTCTAATTTGTTTTTATTATTGAATTGTAATTTTCTTTTTCAATAAAGTACTTATGACATACATATTCTGCGTCTTATTTATTATGTTATATAGGTCGGCCGATTGGTATGGAAATTGACGTGCAGCAAATTGACGTGCAGCAAATTGACGTGCAGCAAATTGACGTGCAGTAAATTGACGTGCAGCAAATTGACGTGCAGCAAATTTAGGTTTTACAGATTTTTTTGTGACTACTTTATCTTTCTTTCTTTGTGTTGTCTATAAATTTATGTACTTTTAAGACTGTTTGTAGAATATATAATTTTCTGACAGTTAGCAGACCTGAATCTGAATACAATATTTGAGTTGGGTATATGTACGGCCTAAAATACATTACTTTGATCAGATACCTTTGTACTCTTTCTCATCCATAAATTTAGTTTTTGTAGCTCCTCCCCCTTATACTGTTATACAGTAGGTTAAGACTGATTGTGCTAAGGCAACGTAAATTTGGTTTAAGAGAGGTTTTGGGGCTACATGTCTTAAGCCTTTAAATATCCAAATGAGTTTTCGCACTCTTCTCATCAGCAGTTCTATGTGTGCATATCACGACAGACGCTGGTCAGTATTATTAGTGGTAAGTATTTGATCGTTATCACTTTATTTATTAAGACAGAGACAAGAAGGATCAAGGATAAGGATCAAGGTTGGCGAAATCGGATAGGCTCACTCACGTGCGGGGACCTGCTGTCTACAATCGACTACCGGAGCATGTTATCACCGCACCCAGCTTCTATTCATTCAAACACAAACTAAAGGTATGGCTCATCGAGAGGGGGCGTACTATAAGGTCGAGGATTTTCTTGACCAAAAATTGTGATATGTGACATAAATTTGTTATTTAAATTATTAAGTTACTTATTGTATTAATTATTATTTTACTTTGGACTTAATTTTATTTTATTTTTATATTAGGTACATTAACAATTAATTATTATTTTAGTATTTAAAATTATTATTTAATTTGTTAAAGGTACCAATTTTAATTAGGTACATTTGATTTGTAAACATGATTTTACCAATAAAATGACTATCTGACTATCTGATAATTTGCAGACTTTATAGATTGAAACTTACCACAAACTTTCCAGGTTTGTCGAGAGATTGCGGTGGTGGTGGCGGCTTATCGTCTCTTCGTGATGGAGACCCGAATACTTCCTTCGAGTTATCATGACTCTCCTCCGGTGACATGTCGAAGCCGGGATTAGCTCCGGCCATTGTAGGTGTCTGGAAATTCATTAATCTGTATAAATAAAAATACTAGCTGCTGCCCGCGCTTTTTAAGTAGTCTATGTCCGTGATACCATTTAGCTCCCTGCCAGGTTTACAAGATAAGTAATAAAAGGTCACGTTTTATCCATGTAAGTACCTATGTATCTATATTTATGTAATTGTACCAACCTAGCAGGTTGGTGCCTAATTATGGTACCTATAGGTATGGAAATCCCGGAAAATATCACGTTCTTTATAAGAATAAATTATAACAAACTTGTTAATCGTCTTTAAGCAGATAACAAGGATAGAGATATATAGAGATATAGGTAAGTACATACATAAATGTACATTCAGGACATCAGTTTTTTCAACATAATTATCAATAATTAGGTAGGTAATTATGTAAATAAACTGTACATAGGTACACAAAACACCTATAGTAAGGTACCTGTTTATCTTATCATATTTCACGTTGACACATAAATCTACGTAAACACAAAATATTTCGGTAATCTGATCAGTAGTTCAATAAATATCTAATTATTATTCTTTCTAGCGATAATGTTACTGAATCATACTTAATTGAATCGAGAAAGATGATTCTCTTGTTTGTACAGGGTATCTCTACAAGTCTATACATGGTAGAGCTACCTCAACATAACTACACCTAAACTAGGTAAGTACGTATAGCAAGGAAAAACGGGTATCTCCCATCCAGCTGCTGGTCTATTCAGATGCATTCGTAGTTTTTTAACCGAATTCAATAAAGGAGGATTCAATTCAGCTGTATGTTTTTAGGGTTCCGTATCTCAAAAGGAAAATAGGAACCCTTATAGGATCACTTTGTTGTTGTCTGTCCGTCTGTCAACCCCCTTTTCTCAGGAACGCGTGGAGGTATCTACTTCAAATTAACGTTAAATACTCAAGTCCGTAACTTCTTGGAGCCGTGATTTAAATAAAACTTCTAAGTCGACGCAATCAAATGTTACAGCCGTTTATGCCCGAATATATTGAAATTTCTAATAAAATACTTCCTGTTGACTTAGGGCAAGAAGCAAGGTCTTATTATACAGAACCTTCGGTGCGTGAGCCCGACTCTCACTTGAATTTTTATTTTCATTAGTTTTTTATTCATCATGCCATCCAGCCTATGAGCGGCGAAAATAGAATGTAAAATAGACCAGCTGTGGTAAATTGCACACAGGTAAATAAATTTGATGTTGAAATTTTATGCTGGCTAGATATGTGGTAAGTAAAATCTACAGCAAGGCTATCACCAATCATTCATTAAATATTTTGCGAGTCCATGACCATTCGCCCAGTAAAGCTATTCACATATGTATTTGAGGTCATTTCGCAAACAAATTGCATAAACAATAATTATCTAGAATATGGTTGATCATAATGTCACTCAATCACTGCCCAGCCTCTGCGGTGCGACCCAAAGGACCGTAGCAATAACTAGCTCTGCTCGAACCACATGTGCGTCGTGGGCAGTGAAAGAGTTAACTAAGTTCCCAAACATAGGCAGAGAATCCTATCCTACTAATAATATAAAGGCGTAAGTTTGTGCAGTTGTTTGGGTTGTATGTTTGGCCGAAGATAACGACAAAGCTATTGAATGGATCGGGTAAAAAATTTGCACATCTGCTGTGCGATTATCAAAACCACCCATCCTATATTGATATTCGAAAGCCCTTCGAATGGCCTTCGTAATTTGCTATTGTTTGGATATGACTATTGAAATAGCTTTCAAGGCCATTCAAATGGCTTTCAAATGTCAATTATAAGATGGGTAATTTTTGCGTTATTGCACAACTGGACCTAAAGTAACTTATAATAGGCTTTATAATAGACTTTGTATTCCAAAAAACGCGTGTTAAGCCGCGGTCAAAAGCTAATAATAATATTTAAACATAGGACGCGATATTTTGCTCAGGCTTCAAAATTAGCTTGGCAATTTGATCAAGGTTATCCAGACCAATTAAGAGCTTCATGGTTACTTACTTCGCAGTTTTGGAATAGAATTAGTTATATGTAAAACTAGTTTCACTTTAAACTTAGTTTCTCCCGCGGCTTCGCACGCGTTGTTTCTATAGATAGATAGATATCGTTTATTGTCAAAGAGGTTAATATTTTTGGTTAATAAGATAAGTTGTAAATACGGCAGTTACGCACACAAACACAGCTATGGAATCGTTTATTGGTTATTTCTATCCAATGGGAAATTATTTAGTCTGTGTTATTTCAGGTCTAGACCTACTAAATTTCAGCTCGATTCGTTTAGTAATTTTGGTTCGAACAACAGCAGGGAACTGTCGCTTAAAAAACATAACCCTGTTTTTTGCGCAGTCGGGTAACAAGGCTACTTTTGAACGTGTTTGATGCACAGCTTATCCGATAACATGAGTCGCTATAGGTAAAAGACCTGTCTATAAATTTCCATGAAATGGTATGTAATGTAAATAGGTAGGTACAGTCAGCAGCTCAGATATGTATACACTCCCAAGTTTTCACTTTTATTTTACTCGAAACTTGTCAAATATAAGTCACGCAGACTTATATTTGATAAGTTTCTAGTTTTTCGTACGAAGTACCTAGTCATCGTCCTTGTCAGAATGGGGTATACAAATTATCACAAATACACACTTACTATTTTAGTCAAATTGAAAACTTGGCAGTGCATACATATTTTCGCAGCTTAGTCCAGTAAAATTACGGCTAAAAATGGGTTAAATAAACATGAACGAACACAGTTTGGGGATTTTAAGGATCGATAGGGGGGTGTATTCTGAGCATAAATTCCAATTTGAGGGGTTCTACTGAGATCAGCTCTAGGTCATTTCGATGGAAACGCGTTTAATTCGATATCTCGAGAACGATCATTGTTAGGCAAAAAATTGTAGAAACCTTTTCTCTTTCAAATTAAATTTACTAACTTTTTTATCTGAAACTTTGTTTTATAACATTAATATTTTTCAACTTATTACTCCCGCAAGGCAAAAACTTTACTTTTTTTTATATTTTTCGTCGTTTTCTCCCCAACCATTCAATTTTATTAAATTTTACCGATCATCAAAGTGTAGTTCTTTTATTTATGAACAATTTTTTGCTTAAACTTTTTTCTGTAATGCCAATACCTTCGGAGTTATTTATTACTTTACCGAGCGAAATCCGCGCCATTGTCGCAACGTGTATTCACAGACACACTGTTGCGTGTATTAGTGCGGGTAAGGAAGATCTGTCCTCGACTTTCGTACCTGGGGTAACCCTTATCCTATGGAATCTATTTTTAGCCTAAGAAGGGGTCGGGGTAAAGGGAAGTGAAAGTGAGCATAACTGTTCAGTCGTTCAGTGTATTCTTGGCTTCTACGCAGTGAGGATCAAAAATCGTATATTTTCTGTTTTAAAATGTTTTACTATTGCACGAAGTAAAAATGGAAGATTGTTTTATATGCAGCAAAACGTTAAGTGAAGGAGAAGTGATTACGGTGAAAAAAACGGATTCAAACACTTATAAAAGCCAGTGTAATAAGGGGAAATAAGGAACATGAGCACATGCTAATATCTCCGGATTTGGTTTCTTTAACTGAAGTTTTTCTACAAGACAAAGCAGATAGCGTGCGGATGCAGAAAGGCCGGCCTCTTTTGCTCAGTGATTTGCACTAATTGCCAAGATAACTATTGTTCTAATATCGCCAATGTTGTCGACGATGATATTTTTACGCAAAGGACGAGGACGACGTATGCGCCGATACCGTCAGGGCCTTTGATATTAACGAATCGCTTCCATCGACCTTGGGTGCTTAACTTTACGAATGTTATAACCTATTTTTTTATCAACAAATGTGTGAAACAGTTTTAATTATTCATTTACTTCTTTTTGTAATCCTCATTCATATTATTATCCCATTGAATAGAATAAAAAATACCGAAATTAAAGAAGTACAATATTGGAATGATTACAATATTTAATATTTGAATGAAGTACAATTTTAAAATAGTTTAATCGATTGACCTTTTTATATTGCGACAATGGCGCAGATTTCGCTCGGTAAAGTAATGTATAACTCCGAAGGTATTGGCATTACAGAAAAAAATTGTTCATAATTAAAAGATCTACACTTTGATGAACAAAATTGTGACATATACAATACCCTTTATTGCATACCAAGAAAATACAACACAGTCTACAGGAAAAGAGATATAACACAGTTGCACAATGGGCGGCCTTATCGCTTAAAGCGATCTCTTCCAGACAACCTTGACATACCAACTCATAAAAGAGGTATTTTATAAGGTTTGTAATTTTGGATGGAATTATCACCAGTAGGTAACTTACAGCTTCCCTATTATATTATGCTAGCTTCTTCCCGCGACTTTGCACGCACTTTTCCGGGATAAAAGTAGCCTATGTCCTTCCCCGGGATACCGTCTACCTTCCCGCGAAATTTCATTAAGATCCGTTACGCTGTTTAGGCGAGAAAAGGTAAAAATCTGACAGAATTACTTTCGATTTTATAACATCAAGTATGGAATAGAAGTACAGTCTTAGTGGAGTGATATCCAAATTGTTATCTGTATTATTTTTATTATTGCAGTTGATAATAAAATATCGTAATCGGGCATAAAACTTTAAAGTATAAGTATTTTGAGACTTATTCTAACATAGGTAGGTACTACTTCGCACGCGCATTTCCGGTATATAAATCAACATATGTCTTTCTCCGGGAAACCATCTACCTCCCTGCCAAATTTCATTGAGTTACGTTCAGCCGTTAAGGCGTGAAAAGGTAACAGACAGACCGACAAAGTTACTTTCGAATTTATAATATTACTAGCTGCTGCCCGTGGCTTTGCACGCGCTTTTTAAGTAGCATATGGCCGTCCCCGGCATACCATTAACCCCCCTGCCAAATTTCATTCGAATCCGTTCAGCCGTTTAGGCGTGAGAAGGTAACAGACGGATAGAGAGACAGAGTTACTTTCGAATTTATAATATTAGTATGGATCGTATGGAAGTCGGGATCACAAGTCTTCGACCAAAATATAGAGTTGTTTAAGGTTGTTTTTACTTGGCAATTTCTGAATCAGACTCAGATTCAGAAATTGCCAAGTAGGTTCTGTTTGCTATGTTATGATTACGGAGAATAAAATCCCAGAAAAATTTATGAAAATTGCTTAAATGTGCCAGTAAGTTACAATATACTCATACGATACTCACACTGAAAATTTAGATCTACCCGCATACGACGTGTTGTTATTTACAAACAATACAATCAAAACATGTAGGTAACCGAGCTCTGTTTGAGATCCTCTTTACATGTGAGTAAATACAAAGCAAGTGCATACAAAAGAACGTAAACGTTCTCATTGAAAATAAACAAAACTTCCACTGCACATGTCATGTCAATTTACATATTAAAAATTTACATATTAATTTGCACGAAAGATTTTAATCCTGTGAGAATATAAAACACAATAGCTAAGTAAAATTAACTAACCTTTTAAACCACGGTATCACTTGATTCCAATCAGCTTCATTTAGGTCTGATAACGTCGCTACAGTCGAATCAGACTGCTTACAAGGCCCAAATGAAACTCGGCTCAGCTGCTCCAACGGCTTTATACGTGCAGCTATCAATACTCGATCGTTTTAGCAGGATGGCCGGTAATCTACAAAATATCTTTATTAGGTAGGTAATATTGTATCATGGAACTCACTTATGGACACAACATTATTTTTTTTCTGTCGTTCAATAAAAACCTATGGTAATTTAGCCTGGGTAGGTACTCTACATTGTGTATACAAAGATAACCTGCTGTCTTTGTTGCGTTATGTTTAAGACTTTTGAAAATTGACTTCCGATTTATTTTTATGTTTATTTTAAAATGTAACTATTCGATCGACATTCGACAGGCAGAATTTGTTTAAATATAAAAGCTACTCATACAAATAAAAACAAAACAAACTACCTTTTCACGGCCAGATTTAATTAAGTAGGAAGTAGGGTTCCCCAAGGCAACTTGAAAAGTTGATTTAAAATGACGCGCGAAATTACTTTTAATGCAAAATAACCACGACCAACCGCGCGGGTCGCTTTCAATACACTAACTACCGAAGAAGTCTGAATTACTACTTACACGCAACAGCTCCTCAGCAAAACACTACAAATACATTTGAAACAACCTACTTTACCTTGAACTTATTGTACTTACTATCTGCAACGAATAGACAACGGCTAAATGAGTGCAATTTATAATTTGGAGATCTTTATGAATGATATGTCCGTAGGTATTTGATAATGAAAGGGGCGGAGCGTAGCTTTTCAGTTTGGGTTTCCCTGTTCTCAGATTTGTATTTTGTAGTATTTTGGAGACAGTCTTGTCCTACTACAGTTAAGTGTATGTCACGCACTGTGTAGCCCCAATTCGTATGTTCGGTAAATTAGGCGAAAGTACATTTAAAAAAATATTTAGTATGATATATTTAGTATGATCGGAAAATTACCTACTTTCAAAAGTGTTTTCACCGCTTAGGGCTAATGTTTCCTTACAATTTCCCTGGATCTTCGAATAGAGATTCAATTTCAGATTTACCCATACAGTCGCAGTTAAACTACGACTAAACGTTAACCTAACTTTTTTAAATAAAATAGAAAACTGTTACACAAATTACAGTACGGTAGTGTTGGAAGCGCGTAGAGGAAGGTATCTACGTGCTATATATATAACTCGTAAACTTAAACATGCGTTCGTTTGGCTGCGGCGGACGCGACGTAAGATTCGACCCCTCCACTCTAACTCGGCCGTGGATGTCGTGAGTCGTCCAAGGAAAGACCACACCAGAGGAATGGCAGCAGCTTTCTTCCGTATTTTAACACCTCCACTGCGATCACCAACCCGCCTGCCAAGCGTGGTGATGATGGCAACAACCTCTTGCTTGTTTGAGCATGTTCAGTAGTGGGTGTGTTGAACTGCTGTTGAAGTAGACATGCGTTTAATCCTCGTAATTTCAGCATAGTTTTAGCTAATAGGAGTACTATTTTGTGACGGTCCAAATTTCAAAGTGAATAAAGTGGGGTATCAAAAGAAAGGTACCTACTGGTTCTATATGTTCTTCCCTAACAAACGCCATAGTGCCATCATCCAGTATCTGTCAGCAGTCTTTCGCAGGATGTCATCGCACCTGCTGGATGGAAAGCGTCTTACAATAAATTTGCCGAGTCGTGGTCTCCACTAAAGAATACGTTTACCATACCTCGTTACATCTATGCAAAATTTCAGCCCCATCCTTTCAGTAGTTTTGGCGTGAAGAAATACCCAACATACATCCATCCACACAAACCCAAACTAAACTTTCGCATAGTATAGTTTAGCCAGATGTGAAGCTTTGCATACACGACATTTTTTATTATATTTTTGTGCCGTCACTCCGTAAGGGCCCTAACTGAAAACCAGCGCAGTATTGGGCTAATACTGCAAAATACTGAGTTAGGGACCCATTTTACCCTTCCTATTAAAGTACCTATACACTTTTTTTTTGTTATGTTCTTGTGTTTTTTTGGGTAAATAAATGTATTTTATCTTTATCTTTATTTGTTTTAGATTGAAGGTTGTGAATTTAAGACATCGAACCCAGTTTACAAACCAAGAGAGGAGGGTACCTACCACACAAATCCCTGGAATTAAAAAGCTCTTCCGGTGCCTATGACGCACACGCCAAGTTCCTCTTCCAGTAGGCAGCTGCGGCGCACGTCCCTTCGGGTCGCACCGCAAGGGCTGGGCAGTGAATGCCTTAACTGTGTAATACAGGGTCATCATGCCATCTAAATTAAGTATAACGTAGAACAGGGTCGTTCGTTGCATCTGCGTTGAACGGAAGGCCCTTCCGCTTGCATTTCCGTAAGAATCCGGTAAACTTGACCTTAACAGTGACATCATTTGCATTGTAATACATATGCGCATGGCTACTTACCTATCTACCTCTTTTTATGTTACGTTTCATAATTGTCTGTACCTTTAGATGATTTTTTTGCTGATTGATGATGACGTTAACAACCCAGAGTAAGGTATCATAAAACTTCCATGTTTGGACAAGGTAAAGTACCTAGCTTATGGTAAACACTGTAGAAGTTTAAAGCGTTTAAACCTAAAAATATGTGATGTTCTTCGATGCCTAAGAATTAAGTAAGTATAGTAGTTCTCACTACATACCTTTCCCGATAGTTATATTACTATTGCCACTGATTTTATACTAAATAAAATAAATTACATAAATTAAACCATAAGTACTAAACATTACATACAAAAAAATCAACGATAAAATAAAATAAAAATTACGTAGGTACATGTCACAGTTTAGTTCCGCAGCCATTCAACAGAATCCCAACCTCTAGGAGTTTAAACAGTTAGGACCCTGTTGAAAGACTGCATGATGGGCGAAGCAAACTTGCAGCCTGTACAACCTGTACGATGGTGTGGGACTGCCTCATGTTTTGCGCAGCAGCGAGGCTGTTTCCTTGCGAATGATGGCGTTAGAGCCAATAACCTGGGCGTCGGCAAACGTGAGGGATGCGCTGCAGAAGCGGGGCAGCCCCAACAACATCCTGATGGTGTTATTATACTGTACACGTAGAGCGCTGAGTGATCTTTTAGTAAAGCTAGCCCAATGGCTGCCCGTATAGAGCGATTAGCAGCAGATAATACCATACTTGCTATTACTAACAAAATAAAAATGAGCGAGATAAAACTTTGACTCTGAGTGGCAAGTAGATTGGTTTGCCTTTCCTTTGCACAAAGCTTTCGAGAATATGAGTTTATTACCACTTTCTTGTCAAAAAGTTTATAAAGAACTTCGATCAGTTTCGTTCGTACAAGATATGGAACTATTGGATCGCTGCCATACAACGAAAAGTAACTACTTGTGCAGCGCAAAATGTATCTTACAAAAATATTTTCCATTAGAAATATAAGAAAAATTAAACCTATGATTATCGCAGTAAATGTGAAAGTATATTCTCCTCATGATAAAGCGTTGTCTGGTCGTACCAAAATTCCTCTTTGCACTCAGGGTACTAGTAACTCGCTGCGCTCGTGGGTTATCTCTAACATCCTAAGCTACGCTCGGGCTTTAATACATCAACCGTGACGTAAGACATTGCTTTCAACATCATCATCAGCCCATAATAGTCCACAGCTGGATAAAGACCCCCTAAGGAGCGCCGTAGCACCCTGCCTTCAGCTTAGCGCATCTAGTATCTGCCAGCAGTCTTTCGCAGGTCTTCAACACTGGTTTATACCCTTGGTTAGTAAAATTGTTAATAATCAACACTTTCCTCATCTTTGTTTGTCATCTTTCTTTATTAGATAGATAGAAAGTACTATATTGCACACTTCAATCTCCACCTTCACAGCATATGTTGGTCCACTGCTGGACCCAGACCTCCCCCTGATAAACGCGTTATTGGTTTTTATCTCACGGGGGGTAATGCCCATAATTCCCACACTGGGCGTGCGGGTTGGGGATCGCAGTTCGGTGGTAGAATTGTTCTGAATGAGGCGCTGCTGCCCGCCCCCGGTGGATATCCCTTAGTCGCCTCTTACGGCACTAAGGGATATCAAACTATTTACAACAAGACAACTTAAACACTCGACAATTTGCGGTCTTATCGCTCAAGAGCGATCTCTACCAGACAACCATTAGCACCTAAGGGTAGCACTTATTTATTTATTATTATTTATTATAGGTGCCAGCACCGAACATTGTTAACCTTACAAAGAAGGTTTCAAGGAGATATTTCTCGTAAAACGCATTTCTTTTATGTAGATTGGATTATAGAATAAATATAACTTACCTACTTAATCATCATCATAGGAAAAATACATAGAAGTCTGTGAATAGAACACTTTTTGAAAAATTGTCAATAAGGGGGGAATCATTTTCAAAAGGGGGGCTATCTCACTGAGTGGGGTATCAAATAAAAGGTATCGGTTTGAACATCTAAAAACAGTTTTTGAAATTCCTGTAGTTTACATACTTTTCTAAATATTTTGAAAAAACTCGAAAATTTACTATTACCCTCTATACTCCGAAGTTTGCAAACCGATGCATCTGAAATCTAGGTACCTTTAATTTTTAGATATTCATTAAATAGCAAAGTCTCTAACGAGTAACTATTAGTACATATTGGTATACTTGACAAACGTTCAAAACCCTCGGCACGCGAGTCACACTCGCACTTGACGGATCTTGTTTTAATGGTCTTAATGAGGTTGGTTTAAATTCTGTAAAAAACACGTGAGTAGATTTGACAGTTGATAGTGCCATGTGTTTATCGATTCATTGTCTATTATCTGTGTTCTTTTATCTGAGTTTAAATAATTAAAAGATATGAATGACGCTACTGGTTTCTCGTAAATACAATTTTTGAAACACCTACCGACTATTGCTAGGTGCGTATCAGCCTACACAGTCCTGAATCCAACAATATTTTCCATGAAACATGTAACAGCCCTTTCCCAAGGCCGCCGCGCCGTCCTGTTCTGCGGGAACGTTTTTTTACAGGATCCTGCAAAATCACTGTTGTGTTCACACTCAGTAGTATGCATCCTGTTTTGTTAAGGTAGAGCAACGAGCGGTTATTAGATCTTCTAAGAATATTCCACCTCTCCCCGCTCCCCGCATATATCTTTCACCCCATCCTGCAAAAAACGGTATGCAGGAAGTGAGAATACTTCCATTAAACTATACGTGTAATTAAACTGGATCCTGTTTTTTCCTGGATGGATGGATCCAGTTTGTAGTCGAATGACGAATTCAAATGGATCGGTTTTTTGCAGGATACGGGATACTCGTGACTGCTAGTTTTGAAACACGTACACTAAACGCGATCCTGCAAAAAAACCGTACCTGCAAAAAACGGGTTGTTGCCGTGGGAAAGGGCTGTTAGAATGTGAGCCTACCTTTGTCTCGCAGTGACTGTGAAAAATAAAGTAGGTAGGTACCTAAGTAAAAATGCCTCGTGCGTGATAAAGCTGTCTTGGGCGTGCTTAAACCCATCTCTGCACTCAGGGTCTCTGCACTCAAGTCAATCCCTCGCTTAACTCGTGAGCTCAGGATTCACTTAATTCTTAAAATATGCAATCGATGTTTCGAGTTTTTTTTTTCAAAGTAGTACTCTAATTCGCTGTAATAGAGTACCTACACCAATTGGCCGAAACGCAACACGCAATTTCGTGTTGGAGAATTAAATTAATGAATGAATAAACATTATTGTACTATTAATTAACATAAATAATAACTTATATCTAAATAAGAAATAAACATAGTACAAAAGGCGGCCTGTCAAGGCCGCATTTTGTACTATGTACACTAAGAGCGATTCATCCCAGGCAAGCTTGAAATTAAAATAGGCCCCCAGGTACTAGATACGTTTAAAGCCTACCACGGAAGCTATAAATGCAAAGATATATGAAAAATTATATATTTGTGTTAATTAAATTACACTACTATAAACTATCTGTAAACACATGTTCAAAACTACATCAACATACCTCAACAGTGTTATAAATAAAATAACTGTAAACAAACATAAACCTGAGACAAAATTTTGTTAATGACGGGTTTATATGCATTCAAGAAAGCTTACATGATAAATGATCAAGTATCAAATATAAAAGGGTAAAATAAATGCTAATAAAGTGTAATTTTGTGGGTTTGCGTATTACGCCAGCCGATGGTGCGGATCTAAGCACTGCCACTTGCGGTTGGCGGGTGGCCTCGGTACCACTCTGAAGAACCAACGTGTCCATGGCGGCGTATGCTTCATGCACCACTCGCTGGAAAAAGCAACTTCTCAGTAAACCTAAAATAGATTTAGGCCCGTATTATATGAAAAATTGCTGAGTATTCTATATATGGTTGAGTAACGCTTTTCTATGGTATAAACGTCACTCAAGCATAGATCTATGACTGAGCAAGCTTTCATAATACGGGCCTTAGACGCCTGAGTAAAGTCTGTAATAATACAAAATATTGAGCAACTATAACAAAATCGAATTGGTAAAGCATTAGGACATGACCAGTGACATGACTAATCGGTTGTCAGTCGAACTATCAAAAAGAAAATAATTTCATGGAATAGGTACCTATATTACTACTTAACAGGTATTTATCGCGTTTACCTCTATGTACCTATTTTCCCCGACGTTTCAAAAGTTTACACAATACCCGTGGTCACGAGATGACATTAAGACTCATCCCGTAATTGGAAAGTTTATTTTGTTATCTAGACGCCCGGTAAGTCCAAACAATACCTACATATCTACCTAGTAAAAATTTTGGTGGGATAGAAAACTAGCCAAGATACAAATCACATATAAGAACATAATAAATTGTCTTTTATTTTCGGTGAACATCACCGGAAGTTTCCTGGAGACTTGCATTTACAGGTATTTCTAAAACCTATAGCAAGCTCCAGCCTACCACAATACTTGTATAACATAGACCTTAGCCCACAATAATTATAGACACCTCACAATATTTTAAGAAAAACCTATTGTGACGAGGAAAAAAATTAATTAATTAATTAATTAGGTCTACCTACTGGTCAGACTTTGAACATTACTTGACTGAAAGTAAGACTACATGCCTGAGTGATATGGCTAAGTCATAAAGAGGTGCCGATCAAAACAGATCGCCCTTTGGTAAGCAATGCCAAGGGCGATCGCTTTTGACCGTGAAACTTTGAGGTTCTGTGGTTCACAAAAAAAAAAGGACTGGACTTAAATAATGTTTTGAAGACAATCGCCGATCAAAAGGCGTCGCCATTTCATTCGAGCGATTCGATCTTCGTCAGCCTATTAGGTATTTGCTAAAGTCTAGAAAAGCGAACACACTACTAGATAGCAAGTTCGGTTTATCTTACCTCCGATAAAAGCTTGGAGTCGTAGGTGTCCGAGGGCCGAAACATTACAATTGTGTAGGTATTGTCAATACCCATGTGGCTGTCTACCCAATCTTCTATTCCACCCGCGTACAGGGCTGAAACAATTATTTTACGTTCAACGATTTCTGAAATAAATATTTATATAGGGGCCCTACCATGGTGTGCTCAGATGCTCAGATGGTATACGAATTTTTACAAATTTAGACGTCAGAGGGCGCTGAAATTTTCCACTGACATATGTATGTAAATTTACTACTTTTAGAAGCAGCTACCTTCTTTATACTATCTGATATTCAGGAATATTTGAATTTTATTCTTCTTACAAAAATCACTGATTATTTTTATACGATTTCAAATATATAAAAAAAGATTAGTAAAACAAAATATAAATTGTCGTTCGGCGTTCTAAAATCATGGCAGAATAATAAAACAAACAAGATGACTAATTAATATGCATAATTATAAAACACAAGATGTCTGATCCTGTCAGACCGTCCGTCACACACAGATTTTCTCAGCACATACCTTTTTAGGGTTCCGTCATTGAGTTCCGTACCTCAAAAGGAAAAAAGAAATCCTTTTAGGATTACTTTGTTGTCCGTCTGTCCGTCTGTCTGTCAACCCCCATTTCTCGGGAACGCGCGTTCGTATAGAGTTGAAATTAACATCAAATCAATCAAGTCCGTAACCTATTGGAGCCATGATATAAATAAAACTTCTAAGTCAACAATCAAAGGCGATCTAAAATAACAGCCGCTTACGTCCGCATATTTTGAAATTACCAAGAAAATCATATGCACGTAAAACCTATAGGGTACCAACCTAACCTAGATCCATGAAATTTGGCAAGAAGCAAAATCCTACTAATATGTAGTTAATTCACAGAAAAAAACATTTTTTATTCTCGCCTTCATGGCGAGAAAACCTTTCTGGTACTTTCAGTTGACCTAGAATAATGAAATTTGGCTCTTGCCTAAAAAAACCTTGATTCTTAGCAAGGTTTTTTTCAGACGTTTTTGACAAACAGAGTTACTTTTGAATGTATACTGCTAGTATGGTTAGTACACCGGTGGTCGTATATGGCCACCTCCTCGAAACTGTTTCCAAGTACACTAACCTTGGGCAGATTCTGCTGTTGGGTTGGGTCAATACAATCTAATCAAAAAACATAAATTGAAACATAAACGTTGTTGCTTAACTTCAATGGTTCGTACTCTCCTTAGTATGGCCGTCGGATTCTTTAATTATGAAATTTTATCTTTTTTATTATTTGTTAGCGGCAATACTGTCACAATTTCAACTGTCTCCCTATTACGGTTCAAGAGATACAGCCTTGACAAAAGTAGAGTAAAAATAGCCAAAAAAATCTATATAGGGAGCAATATAGGAAGTATGGGAGCTCCTTTTAATTATAATAATTATTTAATTTTTATTATTTGTTGTTGTAGCGGCAAGAGAAATACACATTCTGTGTAAATTTTAACTGTCTACCTTTTACGGTTCATGAGATACAGCCTGTTGACAGACGGACGGACAGCCAGCGGAGACTTAGTAATAGGGTCCCGTTTTTACCCTTCGGGTAAGGAACCATAGTAAGTTATATAGTAAATAATAAATGAAGATTTAGTGTAGGTAGCGTTGTTTGATTTTATAAAATGTGCGTAAGAGAAGGAAGTTATTTTTAGATTATTGGCAATAATATCACAACGTTATACAAGGTGCCACGTTATTGGAGTACTAAGCCGAAAGGAGGTTGTTGTGCACCCTATACCCAACTGATCCGCACGGTTGATTATCAGAAATACGTTGTTTTAAGTTTTCATAGTAAAAAAATAACTGTACTCATAGGCTTAGCAAAATCACAAACACCATATACATATATACAATTTTAGGGTTCCTTTAACTAGGCCGCCTTTTTACCTTAGTTTAAAAGATTTATTTATTATTTTTCATGTGTAAATAAAAATACATTCATTCATGCTAAAAATAAAACTAGGCATACACGTAGCACTTATTAAAATTTCGCAATTTTTAACAACCTACCTAATGAAATTTATCGGGTATTTATCGCGTAACTTTTATTCAAATATCGATAAATAATATTTATTAGGTACCTACGTAGACGTACCTACCACGAAACAAACATACCTACCTACAGATAATCATTAAACAACGTAAGTTAAAATATTAGCTTAGAAGAAAACTGTACAGAACCACCATAAAATTGTCGGCTTGGGCTAAAGAAAAGCGACAGCCAATGAGAATGGTCAAGAATCTTACGCCACCCGCCTGCTGTGGCGTGACGGCCAATGACGGCTAAGTATGGGCGGTGACAATTGAAAGGTCAAGAACCTTACTGATAATCAGCTGACTTAAGGTAGGTCACTAACATAAAAATGGGCTTGTTGGAATGAAAGTTACGAGGTCTTTTTTTCAGTAAAAAACCTTGAAAACCCGGAAAGTGCTAGAATAAATAATTTTCGTGGGAGGGGGTGGACCACCCCCTATCCGCTTAGTACACCAATACGTTATTGGCACCTTTTATAAATAAACAAAATATGAAAGTAGAAAATAGAGTAGACTTAACTGGAGAATAAGGGTTTATCCCATTAGTTTGTAAGTTTTTCAAGAACGATTTCACTATTGATACTCATTGGTATCAAACCATCTGACTCATGCAGAATTCGAAGCACGTGCTATGAAGGTCCTCGAAACAACATAATTATTATTTAGCGTGCAGCAAGAAAGTGCCTGCGCGTTGACGTCTTTTGTATGCTACAGCGGTCCTTCGTAGCATCGTAGCACGTGCTACGATGGGCTACGTTAAAGTATGTTTCTCTTTATGGGGAAGGAAGTGGGAAGGGTAGGGGAAAGTTAGTTATATCACAGAAAAACGAAGACGAAGATAACAAAATTCTCTACACTATGGTGAAATCCGCAACTTTCTGCGACGTCTATTTTGAGAAATATTAGGAGTTTTGTGATTTTTCGCTTAAGTGTCCATTCGCGCAAATGTCATTCGCACAAGTGTCTACTCGCGAAAATGTCCTTCGCGCAAGTGTCTTCTCGCGGAAATGTCCTTCGCGCAAGTGTCCTAATAACCGCGAAGCTTGGGGCTAGATGATGCGGTGTGAATAGTCCAGTATCAATAATATTATACATATACTAGCTGCGCCCCGCAGTGTTACCCGAGTTGTGGTTTTTACGTTTACCGTAGTAGAATTTGAGATCCTTTCTGCAATAAATATTGACAACTCGACACGTGATTTTTTGTTGCAGCTAACTCAAAGCTCGACTATAGGTAGGTAACTTCTGATCAATAAACTTTTCTGTTTAACTCTACGTTTAGAACTTTTGCAAAACAAATACAGTTTGGCGCTCGTGCATGTCAATAGTCCAATATAGTGTCTATTCTATTGATATAGAGACCACAGGAACTGGAAAACAAAAGTTGTCAAACATCGTAGTTCGTATGACGTCAACAGCTGCCAAAATGCAAAAAAGTGACATGACCTCACGTCCGTCTGAGAAGGCATCTAGCCTTCGGCCTTCGACTGAAGTTATTGGAAACGATTGTAATAATAAGGTTGAAATTCTTTTGGCAAAATATTATCGTTGTCGCAAAACGCCTTACAAAAATGTGTTTTTAGTTATTGTATTGAATCCTATAAAAAATACGATTGTCTAACGGGAAGATAAAATTTTTCAATTTTATCTTCCCGTTAGTTAGTTTTTTAGTTGTTTTAATATTTTTAATTCATTTGGTTTTTTTTTTTTTTTTTTTATTAATGCGGCAATGGCGGAGTTACATATTATATTTTCTGTGAGGGTTAAAATGCCGTGCTTTTTTCAAAGTGTTTTCTCCAGTGATTATACTACACCAAATATTTTAAAAGGAAGGATAAACTTGTATTTTTTTAAATAATGTGATATTTTTCATCACTTAAATTAGATGCGCTTTCGGCAATGTAGGCAATTCAATACGTTTATTTCAGACAACAAATTTTTTTTTAAAATATAAAATAAATTAAGAGTCCATATTTGGGATGAAACATAACATAAAATAAAATAAAATGTACCTTACTATGTATCTTAAAATTATTAGTAAATCGTGTAATACATACGTAAGAACTCTGAAGTTTGCCCTGCGACGTAAGACCGCCCACTAATACTGATGTAATACATACGTAAGAACTCTGAAGTTTGCCCTGCGACGTAAGACCGCCCACTAATACTGATGTAATACATACGTAAGAACTCTGAAGTTTGCCCTGCGACGTAAGACCGCCCACTAATACTGATGTAATACATACGTAAGAACTCTGAAGTTTGCCCTGCGACGTAAGACCGCCCACTAATACTGATGGCCGCCGCCGCTGCCCGTGATGCTCGTTGTCTCTACAAAACAACAGAAATCGACATTATCAAAACACAAATTTTCGTAGACGTTCGTAGAATTCCCTTTTTATTTAATCCAAAATGTCGGTTTTCTTTCTTTTAAGTTTTACCAATGTGTACCTACTTACATAAGAGTAATCCAACTTTCGCCGCTTTTTCGTGTGTGAGTATGGATACATGACACCCTGAAAATTAATCGTAATGATCAAGCAATTTTGTAAAACCAATACAGGCCAAATTTAAAATGGTAGTTCACTAACCAAAACATCGCCTTCTTTGAATGCAATGAAGGTGAACACTGGAGTATTTATCTCGTGCAGAAATCTAGTGAGAGCCTGAGTTTCGACCTCGCTGAGTTGTCTAGATCCAGGGTACAGTGATCCACAGGGGTACTCGGTGCGTAGTTCTTCGGCTGTAAATGACCTAAAATGTTCTCTTTCTTCCTTGTGCCAAAGATTAGGGCATAAATAGCTTTTTCCACCAAAACTACGCAGCTAAACGGCGGAAATTTTTAAACACAACTTCGTTTGATTTTCAAAGCATAGCCATCCTATTGGTTGACACATTCCGCTGCTGCCGTGATGGAAACCTACACAATGAAATACTACATACTTTAGTGCCTTCGGCTTGACCTTTCGGAGATTACCTATACCTACCTAGCTGCACACACTTACCTTACTACGTCTCTATGTGGGTTTCGCGTGCTGTCCGGGAGAACCCGCTTCTCCCGGACAGCACGCGGAACCCGCCCGGGGGGAGCGGCGTTGGCAGGCGTGGGAAAGGGTGACCGTGCTTCTTCAGTACGCTTGTATTTACCCATTCGTACACACGTGACGTCCTATAGAACGCTGTTGTAGCGTTTATTTCTTGAGTTTTTAATTGTTGTCGATTTCATCACTCGGCTTCTTCCGCTAGTCCAGATTTGTTCATTCTTTTCAGATCTTGAGCGGTTTGCGTCTCAAGAATCAAGCACTACGGCTCCAAATTTAAGAAGCCGCGTGCGTCTCATAAATCGAGCCGCGCGGCTCGGGATTTCAGCTGCAGATTTTAGCCGCGTGGATCAAAGTTTCGAGCGGCGCCGCTCGTTATTCAAGCGGACGTCTTAAAATTTGAGCATTGCATGCCTTATCATATTATAAAACAAGTTTACTTTACGCATCAGATCTCCATGAGCCTTAATGTCAAAGCTTTCTAGTAAACCTCACCCTTTCTTTATTGCTTTGCTAATAATGCCTGCGCATGTTGGATATGGTTTTTGTTAGATGGCTCGAGTTGGAGATTTTGTCACCCTTTGGTGAACTTTTGGAGGAGAAGGCTGAATTAGAACTAGAGGAGACAATTTTGGAACGTGTGGAACTACTGGCTCAAGAACATCTTCCAGAAGGATGGGGTCGGTGGGACTTCCCACAGGCAGTTATAGCTAAAAAAAGAGGTTGTTGGCCATGAAGTAGCCAGCAGCATTTTTAACAAGTTTTTCCATCCAACCGTGGGCTTGGCCCTATCGTTCAACCCAGAGGCGAACCGCAAATCAGAGATGGGCTACACAGATATTTGTCAAAAGTTATTAGACGGGGCGTCCTCTCGGACTGTCATATCGGGCACTCCTGCAGTGGCGGACCGGATCCGAGGCTGTGCAGCTCGCACTGAGTTATTCGAGCAATCAGTTGGAGTTTTACGGCCTCTGCTGTATGCATGTTCAAAAGCAGATAGAATTTTGGCTGTTGAACTATCAGAGTCTGAAGGGATCCACCGGAAACGGAGTACCACATCAGACAGTAGCGAGCATTAGTGTAATAAGAGGCCTCGCCCAGATTATTAATATGAGACTAAGATGGAAAACATGTTCTCCATAATTAAGAAAAAGATTGAGCGCCAATCTGCCCCTGAAACGGATTCAGAGGACAATGAATTGGATTTGGATACGTCTATCGATAGCTCTTCATGAAAAGTGCTAATGAGTCCGCTCGTGGATGACTTACCAAGCTCAAATGGGGATGTACTTGCGTCAGACTTTGATTTTTTACCCCAAGTAGGCGGATCCCCTAGTCTCGAAGCATACTATATCCGTATCCCCTACAAGGAGTTTGAAAAGTTGCTACAGGCATCTCCAGTATTCAGGACACTAAAATTTCATACTAAACTTAATTCAATTATGCAGTCATCAGAATGGCTTCCCAAGAAAGATGGGATACAGATACACACGGCCTCCTCATGCAATGCAAGGCTCTATTCGAAAATTTAAAAGCATTTGCATAATATTATTTAGAAACCGCTGATTATATTAAAAATATTTTAGGGGAAGAATCTCAATTAAGAAAACTCTGATACAACTTACTGCAAGTTGCTTGTGCTCATAGAGATGAGGTTTTTGATTGCTGGCGAAAGACATTCAAATCACGTAATGATGTACTGAACACAGCATTGTATCAGATCCCGCCATCAGAGTCGCACCTTTTAGATGAACGAAAATTCTTGACGTTTGTGAAGGAGAATGGCGGGATCGTCCGTATTTTCCACGGTGGAGATCGAAAAAGACGGATGCCGTGGAACACCTTTCGCAAGCCAGCAGTTCCGCCGAATGTGTAAATAAATTGGTGTGATTTTGGAATGCGGCCTCCACCACACTGTGGAGACTGTAAACTAAGCTAAATAGTAAAAAAAACCGCGTCAACTATGCGAGCTAAGATACCTAACTTAGCTTAGCTCGCATACCTAGTTGACACATTTTTTTTACCATATAGCTTAGTTTGTTTTTCGATCTGCAATAGGTGCGCATCGCATAATGACATATTATTATTGGCGCACTTACCCGGTATCCATTGATACTCAAAATTCCTGTCAAGATTTACACCATAACAAGGCTGCACCGTGCACCTCAGTCCAAAATTCGCACAGGAAGCGCAGGATTCTCGCGCTGTGCAAGTATCCCAGTTTTGACGCAGATTCTTGGTCCACTCTCGACGCTAATTATAAGTATTATGTTAGTCTTTGGTATTTTTTCCATTTAACATAAAAAGCTCCAACATAATAAGCAAAACATAAATCACATTAGAAAGCTTTAAATCCAAAAAACCGGACGGAACCTACTCAGATGAAAAAAGCAAAATAAAATTGAACATACGTGTGGAAAAGTCATAGAGTACTCATATCCATCGGGATTGAAGACAGGTATGACCCAAAAGCGATATTTGGTCAGCAAATCTCTGTGCGATTCACTCCTCTCAATCAACTGGTACAAAACATACATTGCCGATGACACTGCATGATGGTCTCTACCTTGTATTCCTACAAAAAATGCTTACAATTAGGATGAATCTAAGTATGTATATTTTCCGCCTGCCAGTGTTGGTGATTTATGGCAAAACCACCCTTGTTTGGGGGAGGCACGTTCAGCAGTGGACGGTACTCACTCACTTCCGCACTCTTTTTTTAGACGCTTGTACTGATAGTTTTCATAAAGCAACTTGCACGATCAATCGCCTCTGGGGGCCTATTTTAATTATCCAAATACGCAAGCAATTGCGTGTTTCTGTTTGTTTTTTATGCAAATTGATACTCTAATTCGGTGTGTTAAAGTACCAATTGGTCGAAACGAAACACGTAATTGCGTGTTGCAGAATTAATATAGGCCGATGTGTGCCGATTAAGTTTGCAGTAAAAAATCTTACCAGCAACAATCATGGTTGTTTGCTTAGCCGACACAATTTGCCCACTACTGGGATCATCCAATAACATCATGTAAATAGGGTTTTCCATAGCAGTAAGATTTCCTCCTGTTATGTCCACCCATTTTGCGATGGGACTAGATTCTGCCCATTGTTGCATTTGATGAACTATCTGAGAAAATACCACATTAATCTATCCATCTATGTATGTATATAGGCTGCCACGAGACATGTGTACTAAGCCGCATGGGAGTGATTCTGGATCCCACGAAAATTAGGAGACTATACCCATTTTTAGAGAAATTTACTTTAAGAATTTGGCCCGCATCGCATAGATACTTAAGGTGGGGTCATACGTGAAATAAACCGGCAATAGTTTTTTGCTATTTCTGACTTTTTAGTAGGTACTTCAACTTCAGATGGTCCGATAGAAATATTCATCGACGTTCTCAAATAAAATAAAAATACAGTTAGCAAAAAAGATTGGCATTTTATACGAATTATTTTTTGATGCCCATCGGTCCTGTTTTTTAAACTTATCCGTATATATCATATATTTGTATCGGACCAGCTGAGGTTAAAGTACTTAAAAATCAGAAATAGCAAATAAATATTACCGTTTTTTTTTACGTGTGACCTACCACTGCTTATGTAGTGCGGCCAAATTCTTAAGAACCTACGTTTTACTTAGGTTTAGTATAGTAGTATAGTAGTATTCATTTATTTCAGATAATTTAAATCCATATCACACACAAAATCAAATCACATTAAAAATTTACAAATTACAGTAAAAAAAAATAAAAATAAGTTTAGTTTAGTCTTTTGAAAATTACTTACTTCAGCTAGTGTCATGGGTGCATTAAAACTCAGCTGTCTTAACTTTAACATACTGCAAATGGTCTTGGGGCTTTTGCCCAACATTGAATCAATCTCAGGAACTGGATCATCAATTGCATATTTATTAATCTCGGAGTCATCAGTTTCATTACTTTCCGCTAAACTTTTTTTTGTACTAAGTCTTATCGCTCTTGTATTTTGATAAGAATTTTCATCTGTAGCCGCTTCTGATGTTATCTCTTCGTTAAGATCTATTTCCTTTGTATATTCATCACTCGAAACTTCATTATTTGTAACTTCATCATTTATAATTTCATCAGTCGTAACAGCGTTATCAAGATTATTTTTCTTTTTTTCGTTCTCATCATTGTAAAACATCATTTGGTAAATCGGGTCAGTTTCATCCATGCCCAATTTTTTGTCAGAGTTTAGTAGACTATCAATATCAACGTTCTTTTTATTATTATTATGTATATAATCTGATGGTGATATGGTTTCTTCCAAGGAAAATGTTTCTTGCGTTGCTGGAGAAGGTACCGTTCGAGTTGGAGAAATAAATAAGTCAAAGTTTCCTTGGTGGTATCTACGCAGCTCCTCGTCATCTGCATGCGTTCTGCTTGGAGGTTGTGTAGATAGCGTAGTATGAGTATGTGTTATTCGTATACCCTATAATTAAGAAAACTTTAAATCGATTGCTTGTAGAAGTGTAGGGTGTGTACGATTGAAGGTAGAACCAGACTGAGCCCACGACACGCAACGTACGCGGTGCATTATGAGATCTGGACGCATGACTTATGAAAACTGATGGCCTAGACTAGACTCTAGGCCCTAGAGACACACTTATCATACATACGCCACGCCATCCGACGTTTCCAACATTTCATCGCGTACGTTGCGTAGAGTAGAAACAGACTGAGCCCGTCTGTTTCGTCCTGGAGACTTACGTAGAGTTCTGAGGACGGTGAGATGGGTGCCATGGTGGTGCGGCGGGTGAACCCGACTGGTGTAATCGGCGCATACTGCCAGGTCACAGAGCTCTGCGTGCGCGGCAGGAACTGAGGGCCGGCTGGAGGGCTCTCGTCGCGTTGTGGATGTCTTCCTACACAATTATGTTCAATTACGGCTTCATTTAAACGCATGTGCAGACATGACAGGTTTATGTCTGCCTTAATTGCTACTTAACCTACTCGTTGACCACATAGAGAACAAGCCAATCGCTTTGATAGGTAATTCTGTACGTTAGCAAATTGCTATTCTGGGTCACCAAGTCAAGGGATCACCTTCGTGTGAACGAAGTTAGCTCGTAAATACCAATAAACTGAATACCTGAACATATTTTACTATAAAAACTATGGTAGTTTGACGAATTCATTACGGATGTAAGCGGGTTAACTACGAGCATTATTTGTTTTGAAAGAACACCAACGTTTCATCAGGGTGAGTGCGGTTCTAGACGCGCGCGTTCCGCATCTCTCCGAGCACTACGCACGAGCACTCGTTAAGCCCGCGCCGCGGGCGCGGGGTAGAACGTTGGTGTTCGTCCAACACAAATAAGGTTCGTAGTTAACCCGCTTATATTCGTAATGAACCTGAACATAATTTAAGTTTATTATATTCTACACCATGTATTTCATTAAGCGCTGTATTCTGTAGAGTATGATAAAAAAGACTCACCGCGTGGTTTTATAATTTTATCTGCTTCAGTAACTATTTTTAGAGTGCTATCCTTAGCTTTTGTATTTATTGGTGTAGTTGGAGGCATAAAACGTGTATAATCTTTCGTTGAATCTGTCGTTGTAGTCGTAGCAGGAGTTGGTTGTGGTACCATAACTCCACCAACGATTATGTTCTCCCCCCCTATGTTAGCAGGCTGCAAGTTGACAGCAACGACTTTTTTGCTTCTTGGTGTGCTGAGGTCATCGTCAAACACCTTTACTATAAATTCTGGAGTAGACTCTAAGTTAGCGCGCCAACGAGTGTATTCTGCTTCTCTTTTCCGTCGAAATACTAAAACAGTTCCCATGTTAATGTATATACTGTTTGTAGTTATTTGTTATAAAAAAAGACAGGCACTATAATTCCAGGGTGGGTTGCTAAATACCCTCAACATTCTGTGTATTTTTAACACCACTCCGATCACCAACAGATAGGCCTGCTAAGCGTGGTGATTATGATAGAACCACCCTTGCTTAGGGAAGGCATGTCCAGCAGTGAACGTAGTGAGGAGGAGGTAGGTAAATACTAATAGGTACCCATGGATGTCAGTCAAACCAAACTTACGTGTAAAAGGACAAGTGGGAAACGAATCATCACTGATGTTTTGATCACTACAATGTATGACATTTATGAAAAGTATGCATAAAAGGACACAATTTTCCATGGTAGCAAAAAATTCATTTTCGTATTTTGACTTCGCTATTTTGTTGTCATCCTGACAGCAGTAGAAAGATCAAAAGCATCTTGAAATGGCCAGAGGTAGAGAAGATGATTTAAGGAGGATTCACGTAGTTGATAGAGGATCGACTACTAACTTTTACCATGGTTGTACCTTACGTAACCACAACAACCGCAATACTCGGAGAAACAACCAGAATCGCTACTAGGCCGTGTGCCCTCAGCGTAGCGAAAAATTCTACGTCTATGGTACCCTCAGTAGCTCAGCTGCTGGTAAAAGCTTATAATGTTTGCTGTCGGGATTAAAGCCTTTAACCACAAACATTGAGCTGCATTTATACGTTTTCAACTCCCGATCGTACCGATCCCGAGGTATTCCGCCCCCGAAATACCTGATCGAAGGTTTTCAAGCCATTTTCAAGAGATCGAAACTTGACCCCACCCTCACATTAAAGGTGAACGCGCACCGGGACGCACCGCACTCATCTCATCGCACCTATTTCACTAAGGAAAATCGTTTAAAATTTATTTATTCATAATAAGCACACTACATTTACCTGGAGACCTACTGTATTATCCATAAAATAAATCAACAATTATGTTTTAATTTCCAAAACAGTGCAATAAACGCTAATTCTGTAATGGCGCTGGTCATATGATACGTGTCACGTTACACGCAAGTAAACAAGTCAAGTACCGTAATAAAACAGTGCAGCTGAAGTATTTAGATAAAATGGTGTGTAGTGCCACAATCTTCAAATACGACGATAAATAGTCTACAGAAACTATTTGTTTCTGAAACGAATATTTATGCCACTAGTTATACATAAGATTTATTAATAATTATCAGAATACTGTTTCAGAAATTGCTTAAACATCGAAAATAACACTCAAAAACATAAAACGTGAACTACAATCTGTCGAAGCAGCAATGTTTACTTGCGTGTGATATCACCAGAGTTGTAGCCAATGTCTGAGCGTTCCCGTCACAAATAAAATTAAAAAAAATATTGCATACTTTTTATTCTTGTAATTTGCAAATAAAGTGAAATATGTGTTTTTTACGCTATTATCTGATAGGATGACCACAATTTGTAGTAGTTAGGTATATTATCAAAATTTTGTTGACGGCCGCGCACGACTAAACATAAAACATGCAGCATCGGACCATCAACTAAAAACCACGTATTTTGCGCTTTGCCAGTCCCTAGTGTTGTATTGCATCAGGTCGTGGGGAGCCGCCGCGAAGACGCATCTCCTCCTAATAGAAAGAGCACAGAGGGCTATGTTGACAGTGGCGTTTTCCAAGCCATATTAGATACCCAACAACCCAAATATACAGTGAATTCAAATCCTCTCGGTTAGTAAAATGTTCATCCTCCAACTCATCCTACAACAACATAAAAAAACACCTCACTATGAAGTCACAAGCAAGAGACGAAAAAATAAAAATTCCTTACGTAATTTTTCAAAACATCATTCTCAGTTTTTGGGTCCATATCTCTATAACGAATAGAGTAAAGTAGTAACTCTACTACAGAAAACTCAACTAGAATGCAAATGCTCTATCACTCGCTATTTGCAAAGCATAGACTACTCTCAGGTCAGAGCACTTGTTGCATATTCAATCAATTCAATCTTAATTCTGGGCTATATTAATTTATATATTCTCTTTTAGTTCTCTAGTACGTATATCTTTGTTATTAATTAGGATTAAGGTTTATTTCGAAGTAATTTGTACAATATGTAATGGATATATCTTTTTTCTCATGTTTCACTGCTGTAACTAATTTAATTTCCTATTATACATACATACAAAGTATTTGTGAACCTTTAAGAAGCTAGAGGATAAAGCCCTAGTGTCTAAATACAAGTTAGCAAACTGAGTTAGAGCGAGGTGTCATATCTTTGACCCTGAAAGGTTTATTACAAGTAGCTATGTACGTAATGAAAGACGCAACTATCTACACATAATATGAAATAGATTGTAAGTTCCTACTTTGTAAACCCATCTCTGTGAATAAATATTTATTATTATTCACCTCATTTATTTTAAATCTCGTTATAAAATATATTTTTTACTATAGAAAATAAAATATTATAAAACTATTTTATAGTAAAAAATATATGAAAGCGGTCAATCACCGGCCGCGAAGCTAGCCTCAAGCGGCCGGTGACTAGGGCTGCAGAGAGAGGAACTTCCTGACGATGCGCGCCGAGTCCAGGAGTACAGCCTCTTGGATCTGACTCTTGATCCAACTTCCTAGCGAGAGTCTCTTGAGATGTTGGTCGCGGCTCTTCGCTATTACGCGATTATTAATTTTATTTTTAGCTTTGTCATCAGCATCGTACGTACCGATGGTGATGACGTCATTCATTTTTATAAAAATAAATTAAAATAAAAAATAAAAATAAAAAATTCGATCTCCATACACTCCACAGTCTACATCCGATCCCAATATGGAACCATTCGTGTACCAGTTTAGGCACCCGATCTTACAGAGTAGCTGTCTTAACCAGTCTTCTCTGGAAGAAGTCAGTTCCACGATGTAGCGTTTTACAAACATATGTCGTGGGAGCATGAACATACCGAAAGCTCACTGAACGGTTTGTTTTTATTATTATAGGGCGTAAGCCCTTACACTCGGGGTAATTTATATGACGGCGAAGTTACAAAGTTTTTCGACTCCTACGTCACATAGTTTGACCTCGTGGTGTAGTTGGTTAGCACATTCCTGTACTGAGGGAAGGATGCGGGTTCAAGTCCCGTCGAAGTAGAATTTTTTTTGGGATATAATTTGATTTCTTATAAATAACCCTTAGTGTGAGGGCTTACGCACTATAATAATAAAAACTTAGAATTTAGCAACGCGACACCTCTCGTCAAACGAACTAAATGTAACTTTAGTGAACAGGATTGGAAAAACTTCAATGTTTCCCCTGTAGGTAACGGCTAACGGGGCGCTAGAGTCCAAAGGAAGTCCCAAAGCTCTTCAAAAAAGTATGAACCCTATTTACCTCCAAAAAGAAATCAATAGATAGCGGTGATCTTTCGCGGAAGAGTACAGTTTGTCATTGGGATGACATGTCAAACTATGCACGGTCTATACCATTTAATTTGGCAGGCCAAAATTAAACGCGCTATGATTTCAGTCTTGTCGAACCACTTTTTCACAGAAAACGCTCCATTATTTTTTAAAGAAAACGCCTCATTACCCAAGGCGACGCATTAGCCTACTAGCTGACTAGAACGTCAGCTTCAAGTACATACTGCAGCGAATTGAGTAACTATAATACTTCATTGACTGCAGAGAATTCATCGGCATTCATACAAAGAATTCATTTGCGGCCAGCGCGGTGCGTACGGCGCGTCCGAATCAGCGTTAACCTTTACCTAGCAGGTATTGTATTCTGTTTGGTCAAGTCATTGTAATCAATAGGAATATTTTTCTATGGCCGCAGAGGAGATCAAGATTTTATTACGCTATTTTACGTTGATTTTGCGTGATTAGATGAGAATTATTAAACCTATAAATAAATAATTGGAATTCATATTTAATTTACTAACCGCATATTCGGTATCATTGCAGCAGAATGCTTTTCCAAATGAAGATGTATTTGGTATCGATTTTATATTTTATTGGAGCATTATTCATGATTTGCTTTCCTCCGCGGAACTACATTCAGTATGTATTTTTCTTAGCCTAATTCTACCTAGTAGTACCTACCCAGATCTTTTGTGCACCATGGTTTAGGTACAAAAAATACCTACTTTGAACTTGAACATAAAACAAGCTGTGTTTAGTCTGCGCACAGTTAAGGTGCCGACCTAATGTTACTTCGGTCTGGGGCTAGTTAATGCTGTGTGAATATTATGTCCAACATTATATATTTATTCTAATTACCGACTAGCTTATGCCCACGGCTTCGTACAATTTTTTTCAGGATAAAAACACCATACTATATTAAAATTCGATGGGATCGAATTTTCGCTGGAGTAGGTACAGATGTAAAAGTAGTGGTAGGTACACCTATGCAAAATTTCGATGTAGCTACTCCGTCCAGTAGTTTTGGTGTTGCTTGCACAATAACCTACATACATCTGTTCAGATCTCTATTAGAAGTATTAGGCAGATACCTACCTAGTATGATTCGAAATCTTCTGAACCTTCAACATTTTAAATAGGTACGTACTTATTTCGCGAATATTACACTAAATAAAATGATATTTTTCTAGAACTGGATCTAAAATTCGGACAATGAGGAGTATCAGCTCAAACCTAACATACACCAAGTATTTGAACTGGACGCGTACATTGAGTGAGATGAAACGTTACGCTAAAGATAATAAAGACGTGGCCAGCTTGGTCCTTCTCGAACCTAAGACTGCAGAGAATCGAACCATAGCGGCTTTAGAACTCCGTAGCGATAGAACGAGCAAGAAGCCTGGGATTCTGATAATTGGAGGTAACAAATGCGCACACACTGTAACACTGGATGCTCGTAAATAAACATTTAATTTAAATAAATTAAGTGCGCTTCGATTTCTTACAAATTTGCCAACTTAACTGCTGATCATAGGTTACATTTCTACTTAGCACGGTGACCGTGTTCTGCCGTGCCGTGTGCATGTGATAGGAATCATAGAGTTGATGCGATTTACGTTACATTCTTACGCTCAAAGTGACATGCGTGTTCACTGCCAAGAGTGCCAAGCCAAGCTTCAACGATGCGGCCCGGAGGTGCATGTGTCGAGGAGCGTGCCGGGAGCGAGCTGTCCTACATCACCGCATGCAATCACAGTGTGTCGATGGCAAAGTGTTAACAAATTTTCTGTTTAGCACTCAACGCAATGTCATGGGGTGCTCCAAACGCAATAATGGAGTTAGCAGAGATGTTGCTATACGAGTCAAGCTACCAAACTCCATTCTTCAATGATTACGACTGGTAAGTTAGGCGTCTAGCAAAGTAGTCTGAGTAAACGATATGAAAAATACAGCTCTACATTTTCTCTGAATTCTTTCGTCATGTTGAACAATACAAAGGCACCTCATAGTTACTGATCCGTCATTGCCTTGTGGTACCGGTCTAGAATTTGCTCCACCCCAATTCTTCCCGCGTGCCGTAAGAGGCGATGAAAGGATATCCACCAGGGGGCGGGCAGCGGTGCCTCCTAAAGAACAATTCTACCACCGAACTGCAATCCTCAACCTGCATGCACAACGTGGGGATTAGGTGAGGGCATTACACCCTCTGGGGGCTGGGAGGCCAACCTGCGTCCAGCAGTGACCAGTAGGTACATATATGTAGATGATGTATTAAAGGTACTGATGTTGAACTTATTTTGACCAGGTTTCTGATACCAATAGCAAACCCAGACGGGATGCATTTCGCAAAAAGCTTGCGTTTGAAAAAGCCGATAGATACCAAAATATGGTCGCAGAACGTCAGCTTAAGGGCGTCGACTAGGCCGAAAGAGTGGAACAAAAACGTAGAAAAAGATGGCCAACATGACGCGTGTTTTGGCACGCACATTAATCGGAACTTTGCATATCATTGGCAAGGTTAGATAATGATGTAATAAATAAATAAATAATAAATAAATAATGCTGGACAATCCACACAGCATCATCTAGCCCCAAAGTAAGCAGAGCTTGTGTTATGGGTACTAGATGACTGATAAACTTAATACAATACATATACAATGCCAAGTAATAGTTATTACTTGGCATTTTCCGTTAATAATTCTACAAAACTATCTTCCACATCTTTCCCACTCGATGGACCGACAATTTGTAGCGGTCGAAAGGAGTCGATGAGAGGAGGTGGCTCAGAGCGCTATTTGTGGCGTCGTTATGGTCTGATAATATGATTATGATGAACTCTAGAACAACTCTATAAGCGCGTCATCTCTATACCACTCGATGACATCTCTCGCCGCGAGACCCTCACCGCGGTCAATTATTCGTGTGTTCTCCCCTAGAGGGTACGTACCTAAAACGGTCCAGATTTCTAATAAAAGCCGTTCTTTCGTTTGTTGATGCTGTGATTCCAATTTTTATCGCACCAAGTGCTTAAAGCTGCTTTTTCAGAGTTTCAACGAAATTGATCAACAAATTTTGATTCAATTTTAATAAGTTATACATAACCAAAGAATCTTTGGTTGTAACGTTTTCGAATCAAAACTTGTTGATATGATATCAAAAATACAAAATTCGACAAATCGAGCTAAAAATAAAACTAATTGATTTAGGAACTGCTTTCAAATTAAGCTTATTGCAAGCTTTATTTATCGCAGATGACGTCCACAAGACTCCGGAACGCTGCTGCCAACAGTACCCCGGTTTAAAGCCTTTCTCCACCGCAGAAGCTCAGGCCATTCGCACGTACGTCGACAAACTCGGGGAAACTATACATTTGGTAATCCATTTGCATGCAAGCTTCGTGCCCAAAAAGGTAAATCTTTGGATCCTTAAATCCTTATCCATTGTGGTCAAGGCAAACTTGTAGTATTAGGTATGTGGGCAGTGTTTTTATGATTCTTACCAAAACTTTTGTTTATGTTGTCATAATATCACGTGAAACCAAGGATCCATTAGGTAGGTACTTGTTACGAGCACATGACGACGTACGTAACGTCTTTTGAGAATAAGTTCAATCTTTCTTTAGATTCCGATTTCTAAAAAAGTAAAAGTGTTAAGAAAGTCCTTCGTGATCACCAGCACTGGTCGACCGGTTGGTATCTCTAAATTATTCCAGCGACTTTGGTGTGTAGACACCAAAGTCGCTGGCTCTTCGACAAGTTGTCAAAACTCTCTCAGCTGCCTACAATACTTGTTCATCATAGAGGTAAGATTGGTTAAGATTGGTTTGGCTGATCTGTTACGGCGCGTTTGGTGTGCAGTCCATTAAGCTTTAGTCTACCCTGACAAAAAAGTTTTATCATGCTTAGCTTCTGAATTTTAAAGAATTGAGCAGATAGTTACACTACCTGTAAAAATCTGATGATGAAACTTCCAGGAGTTTATACTGTACCCTTGGAGATATTCTCTGCGCCAGCCTAGCAACTCGAAGAGGCTTCAAGAGATCGGAGAGTATGCGGCGAGACAGGCTCGGCTACCGGATGGACGGTTGTATGAGGTAAACGTCCTGACAGCAAATATTCTTCTATTGGAGTTGATACACCCAATTTGGCGGCCTACCGACTGATCGGCATAACACTGTCGCCTGCCTAAATATTCATACACTGAAATGTCGCACCAGCCCACCGGGCTGTGTCGCCAACTTTGTGTAGATTCCGCACATCGATAATGTTTCATTGTATTATATACTAACTGCGCCCCGCGGCTTCGTTCGCGTGGAAATTTACTAGGAGTAGTTATGTAAAAATAAAAAACACATGCATTATTTACTTTATAGTTTATTTATACCGAGTTTTGAGTGAAACGAACCAAGGAATAATAATTTTCTATAGAAACTTTACCACCCTTTATAAGCCCCTTAGAGGATAATTTTTGAAAATTAGATTAGCTTGTGTGTTATTCTAGAATTTAAACTATCTACATACCTAATTTCATCTAAATAGTTTAAGTAATTACAGAGAAACGTGGTAACAAATATTCACACTTTCGCACTTAGGTATATATTGTTTCTTTGGGTTGCACCGCAGGGCAACATTGAATCCCATATGCAAGTTTTGATGCCTTGCCGCTCAAAGGTCCATTCTGTTGCTTGATCTATCAAGCGGAAGTATCAGCAGCAGCATAAGTTTTGTAGCGCGGACTTTCCACGCTCAAGGCTCAAGACAATTTGCCTTAGGCTTTCTGTAGGTCCTCCAACGGCTTAGCGACCGAAAGTGAATCGTGGCAACACTTTGACTTGTATGATTTCTCCAGAGATCTGTTTATGATTTAGTCCGCGTGACAGTCAAAATGTTATGTGAAAAAAAGAATTAGACGGATCAAAAACAAAGATTTCTTTAAAAATGTGCGGGTTTTGGTTTTTTTTCCGTAGTTAGGTTTTCATTTCTTTCTAAGTTCTAATAGCTAGTTTAAAAACCCACAGGTGCATCAAAGCAGCAACGAAGAGCGAGTGGCAGGGTCTTTCAGTGACTACGCATCTGGTGTGGTCGGGATCGATCTCGTTTACATTATCAGGCCTTTCCACGACAAGTTTCCTAACTTGGCGGACCGTGCAGCTCTTGGTAAGTTTAGTTTTTAACCGACTTCGAAAAACGTCCGGCTATGTACCTATGTTTTTTTTAATGTATTTTCGTCGATTTCTCCGTCAATTATGGACCGATGGTGAAAATTATTTCGCTATTGTACCTCTATAGAGAATAATCCCGAGGTGGACCCACAAAAAATTGATACCCGAGGGATTAGTATTTATCCCTCAAAACTTAAAAAACAGTTTCTTTAAAAAAGTTAAAAAAAAAGTTAAACTTAAAAAAAGTTTTTTTTCTGTGTAGCGCGTTAATCATCACATCACACTGATATTATAAATACGAAAGTTTGGATGGATGTTTGTTATCTCTTCATGCCAAAACAACTGAACAGATCGGGCTGAAAATTTGCATAGATACCTATCCCACAACTATTAGTAAATAAATTCAAACAAATCGTCAAAACCTTCTTGTGTAGAAAGGCCTACTATAAAATATCAGATTACCTAGACTCTAGATAATCTGCTTTTTTATCCTCTAGATTCTAGAGGATAAAAAAACTCGGGACGGGATTTGCTCCAACTCGAAAAATAACAACTAACTAACAGGCTAAAGGTTTCTTCGTCGTCGCATCTTTACTTTAGTCTCATCGTGATAGAATCTTATCTCGATGAGACTAAAGTAAAGTCTACATACCGAAGCGACTGAAATCGAAAATATAACTTTATTTCTGTGTCAGTGTTTAATTATTTAGAATTTGACCTTTTATACATAAGTGGACATTTATTGTATTTATGGAAAAAAAGAGTTTTTTTCTTTGACTTTGACTTTAGGCCGGGAATAAAACATAGCTACTCTTTATCCCACAAATCAGTTTTCATGGGATAGAAATAACCTTTAATTAAACGTTTCCATAGAAACAACGCGTGCGAAGATACGCGTAGGAACTAGTAAAAGTTATAAATACTTCCATACTAACATTTATTATTATAAATGCAAAAGAAAGCGGCTGGTAATACATTTAAAAGAGAGGTCGATGATCTCCTGGTAAAGGAGATAGATTAGTTTTTTAACAGACAGGAAAAGCTAGAATTGTTGAAGCCGTTAATAATCACTACACATAATATAAAACAAAGTATTTCGCCGCGTTTGTCTGTCTGAACGCGATAAACTCAAATACTACCGAGCGGATTTTCCTACGGTTTTCACCGATGGACGAATTAAATAAGTAAATAAAATAAAATTCGTTTATTTCGTAGTATAAAGAGTACAAAAATAATATATAAAGAAAATAAATAAAGAAAATAAAAATAAAAAGTAGAATTAACCTAGTTGTTAGTATTAAGTATTAAAATATAATTAAATCCTCTCTAGATTGCATTCCGGATAAGACTTACCCAGAATGATGAGGAACATCTATCAGATAACGTCCTCAGGATGCCGTTGCGACTGTCCCGTATTCTCAGGATCAGGGAGGCAGTTTTTTTGCGGATAATTGCGTCAAAACCATCAGTTTGGTATTCCGCAAACATCCCTGATGCGCTACAGAAGCAAGGAAGCCGCAACATTATCCTGAAAACGTTATTGTATTGGATGCGTAGAGTTGCTAGCGACTTTTTTGTATGGTTGACCCACTGACTTCCCGTGTACATACTCTGACAGTAAGCTTTAAATAGCGTGAGTTCAACTTCTTCAGTACAACGGGAAAATCTGCGAGCCACCATATTACCTCTCACTACTAGAGCTCTACGCTCCCTCTCAATGTCCGCATCGTCTTTAAGGTCGTCGGTAAATGACCTAGGTATTTAAATTTCGATACTCGTTTAATGATCAAGCCATTTTGGGGAATTGATGTCTCTGTAACCCTAAATTTCACGCTCAGTCAGGCAGCAAGACGTCGTGACCTGCTCAACCCCATGCCTCACCCATGGCTAATCGCGGTCTTAGTTTCCAGAACGATGACCAACGCTGTAGGTTTGGCATAGGAGATTTAGATATGTGTACACGGTTTTATTGTGGTTTTGTGTGTGGATATGATTGAAATATGATGAAAACGTCGGAAAAAAAACATGCCGATTGGGAGCTTTGTTGGTGTGCGCCACGCAAAATCCAGTTATGGGCAAACAATGTATGAGTACCTATTACGGAATAATTTATTAAGATCAATTAACCTACTCTGCTACGCGTGCGAAGCCGGTGCGGGTTGGTAGTCTGAAATATTCTTTGAGGGTAAACGTTACGGTTAAGATCTAATCTAATAAACGGTTGAATTTTTATCGGGTCGCATTATTTTACCTCATTGTCTGATAGCTTTAGATAATTTGTACCTATATCAAATTCCATTCTTATTATCGCTAATCGATTAATTTTCGGTACAAAATGTAATCTTAACAATATATTACAATTTTTATTATCGGTTAAGTTAACGCGCATGTCTTTTGGAGACATTTATATCAAGTACATTTAGCAAATCTATATGTATAGCCTAGTATACCTACAGAATGTTCCATTCATAGTGAGCTGATTAAACTTTAGACGTTACCAATACAATACAATACAAAAGACATTACACAAGACACAAGTACAATGGGAGGCCTTATCGTTACCATTACCCACGAATACGAAGAAATAAAAGGCTTCAATATCTGTGTCCGGGGATTTAAATCACCGATCCAAATTAATTTTACCCATTCAGGTTTTTGTTTATTACTACTTATCTATTTGGTTTGATATCTGGGACTCTTTGTTAGGTACCTACTTCGAAAACTTTTTGTAACGTACACCCTCGATATGGTCGAAATCGATAGCCAGAAGCTAAAACTGCGATATCAAAATGCCAGCCATCTTTGATTTTGAAATAGACATCTTTTTCCTAATCTACACTGTCGTGTTCGAAAACGATACCCATATTAAATGAAATACCAAAAACTATTCTGAATGCTGGATGTATTCTATGATTAATTTTGAGGTCGTGCGCGTTATTTTGCGAACAAAATCCATACCGGGTTTTAAACTGTTAAATTACCTCCCTCCCTCCCTCCACAGCCTATATTGGTCCACTGCTGGACCTAGGCCTCCCCCTGTTAAGCGCCTTGTTGGCTTTTATCTCACGGGGGGTAATGCCCATAATCCCCACGCTGGGAAATTACTGGTTAAATTACCTACTTGCTTCTAAATAATTATTTTTGTTGGCAGAATCATACGTGAACAAAGCAACCAAGGTGGTATTGAGTGTGGTTCGAGGATGGAGGAGCAATACCAAACTCAACACACTTTCCTTTTTCGGTAGAGACGTTGAATTTTAAATATTTATTGTTTCCTTATTGTTTATTATTATCCGTTTTCTTGTAGTAAATAACTTGTAATTTTATATTGTTTTTAATAGTCACTTGTTAAATCAACGAATATATTATTTTACTTATTTGATGGGTTAGGTTTTAGGGTGCGTTTGAATTAAAAACAGTTTAGCTTTTGTAACTAATAGGTAATCAACATTTAATATTTTTTTGCATTTGATATCAATAATAAATAAATAGGTAAGTAACAAAACAGGTTATCATGTTACGCATAATATTTTAGGTCTATCACTATTATTAGGCGTTACTCGAATTTAGATTTCAATGAATGAAGAAGCTCTCAATAGGTAGTAGTTGGTATGAAAAACATGTTTTACCAATCTAACTTTGACTAAAAACATTATGCGCAAAAGTACACCCAAAAGTAACCTATAATACACATTACATAGATATCACTTTCGCCTGAGCAAATGTACACTATTTACAAAATAGAAAATACTTATCAACTCCTCTTCTGATTTCTTATAACCAACTCGTCGATATCCCAATTTTTAGACAGACTACTGAGTGAATTTACAAGTGCTGTAAGCTTTTTTTCCTCTTTGAGATCTGGTACTAAGATGAGACTTAGTTCTAACGACACTCGGTGTAAATGCTGCAGTCTTCGGAACAAGGCGTCTTTGAGTTCGCGAATTTCTGTACGCCTGTAGTACCGGAGATTCCTATCTATAACGGTTGTTATGTGCTCCTTTATGTCTTTAAGACACGTTTTCTTCTCCGTTGTTGACTGAAACAATAATAATAATATAAGGTTTAATTATTCTAAATGATTCTCGCAAAACTATATTTTATTTTATGTATTGTCATTGTTGTATTTATTTTTAGATTATTATGATTTCAACTGTGTAATTTATATTCCTATGGACCATTATTGTGGTCTGAAATAAAAATTTAATTTAATTTAATAATTATCCATATGAACTAATGTCTGGTCAATGTATATCATCCAATAAAAATAATAATATTGAAAGCATTTTCAAGATATCCACGTTATCGCCTTTTATTGCAGGTAGGGTAGAGATATCTCAGTGATTGGGATTACAGGGATTCAAAATGATTTATTGACTTGCTTAAGTACATGATTACGCTTATCCAGGGAAAACCAGTATTCATCAGTTACGATAACCACTTTATGTTCGACGAATGTATTACATTACACATAATTACGTATTACATTCTTACGGATGTAAGCGGGTTAACTATGAACCTCATTTGTGCTGGAAGAACACCAACGTTTCCAACGTATGCTCAGAGAGATGCGGGTCGCGCGTGTTTTTAAAAAGCATTCCCTCTTTAAGGGATGAAACGTTGGTGTTCTTCCAACATATGTAAATAAGGTTCGTAGTTAACCCGCTTATATCCGTAATGATAGGTAAGGGGATAGGTATTATATTATAGATAGGTACATAACCCCCGACCATAACCTACGACCATAACCTACGACCCTAACGAGTCGGAGGCCAAGATCTTCTTTGGATTACTGGCCCAACGTGGATATTGTAGCGTCGAGTTCGCGAAGATTCCTGATATTTCACTATGGTGGGATATTTGTTCTTCTTCACCAGGACACTGAACATGTCTCCCCTAAATAAGGGGGGTTATCAGGTGGATTGATGATCTCTGTGAAGGTGTTAAGTTATATTTACACAGAAGGAAGATGTTGCCCTTCATGTGGGAAGTTCCCTTAGTCGATTCTTACGGTACGACATTCACGGGCTGAGGTGGGGGGGGTTGATTTTAAGGCCACGACCGCCACGGCCCGTGGCCGGTAAATATCCCACATATTTACCTGTGATTTATTGCAGAGTGCGACGCGAACGCGCACGTGCTCAGGAGCGCCGAGTGCGCGCAGCGCGAGCGCGACGACGCCGCCCGACGTCACGCGGGACTTGTTCGGGAACGCGTGGCTGTCGGCTTCTCGGTTTCTGTAACCAAGTTTGTAAAGATCAACACTAAAAGAAATAAAAACACACGCACACAAAACACGCACACTACACGCGCAGCACGTCTACGAACGCAGCATGTCCACACGCATAGCACGTCTACGAAAGTGACCTGTCTGCACGCGTAGCACATCTACGAACGTAGCATGTCCACATGCGTAGCACGTCTACGAACGTAGCATGTCCACACGCATAGCACGTCTACGAACGTAGCATGTCCACATGCGTAGCACGTCTACGAACGTAGCATGTCCACACGCATAGCACGTCTACGAACGTAGCATGTCCACATGCGTAGCACGTCTACGAACGTAGCATGTCCACACGCATAGCACGTCTACGAAAGTGACCTGTCTGCACGCGTAGCACATCTACGAACGTAGCATGTCCACATGCGTAGCTCGTGTACGAACGTAGCATGTCCACAAGCGTAGCACGTCTACGAACGTAGCATGTCCACATGCGTAGCACGTTTACGAACGTAGCATGTCCACACGCATAGCACGTCTACGAACGTAGCACGTCCACATGCGTAGCACGTCTACGAACGTAGCATGTCCACACGCATAGCACGTCTACGAAAGTGACCTGTCTGCACGCGTAGTACGTCTACGAACGTCTACAAGTGTAGCACAACAAGCGTAGCATGTCTTTGCATGTTGCAAATTTGCTGATATTCTTCGATTTTACAATGTAATTCGTTGCAATAAAGTACACAATACCTGTTAGCCGGGAACACGAAGACCGTGGGGTAGGTATCCGCGGAGTAGTGCCACGGTAGGTCGTGTCTCAGCGCGTCTATCCTAGCAGCTTCGGCGCTGACGCCGCAGGTTTGGAGGAGGCGGGCAGCGGAGCTGACGGCGCGAGACGTCATCGCACTACAAGCGCCGCTGCATACTGATACTAATGTTAGCTGAGGGAGGAAAGAGATATTTATTACGGATGTAAGCGGGTTAACTACGGTTCGTAGTAATGAATTCGTCAAACTACGACAGTTTTTAAAGTGTAAAGAGATTTTCCTTCATCATCAGCCCGTATACGCCCACTGCTGAACATAGGCCTCCCTTAACGACGCCACAAATAGCGGTCCTGAGCCGCCTCCATCTATCGACTTCCTGCGACCGCTGTTTCCTTAGGTTTATTGGGAAAATTAAGTAATTTTGTCAAATTTTGGTATCTTTACCTTTACACCTTTAGTATCTTTATTTTTTTTTATTTAGGTATGTTTAGAGCTCTGCGAGTATGTCTAAATACTCGTAACTTGAATTAAAGAAACCAATGTTTAGATTCTCATACTCGTGAATCGTCTTTTACTTGTAGTGTCGTGGTATCACTACCCTGCCGGAACTTACCAAAGTCCAGCATAACAGATTATTGCAGAACACACGTTCCAGCACCGGGTAGCGAGCCTTAAGGTTGGTCGTTCGTGTTGGCGCGATATTAAAGGAATAAAAGTAGCGGAAAAGTCATCCGCCGCAAATCGTTAAATGAAAAAAATTACTTAACTGGGAAACTGTGAAATTGGGGGTCAACATTTTCCTAAATGCTCCCAATATAAAATTGAATAGAAGTTGGTTTAATCATGGGTTCAGAAAAAAGTTAGCGATTTTCAAATTACTTTTCCGTTAGTTTAAATCTTTGTAGAACACAGAAAAAATTAACAACCACAGAAGAAAAAAAATTCTCGCGCCAACACGAAACGATCAACCTTAATTGTTTACATTTACTTCGTGAACGAACATTTGCTCACTCCAATGTCTAAAAATATACTAGCCTCGCTCAGAACAGTTCAGAACACTAAGTAAAAACGCGGGTCTTTTAAAACAAAAGTGTTTCAGCAAGAAATCTTACCACTCCTGGAGTCTTCACCATCCGCCTAAAACTCTTCGTCGTAAGGTCCACAATATGTAACGTCTCATCACTGATGCCCATTTGTTCATTCTTCCCGTCGGACGCGAAGTAATGTGTATGCCACGTATCGTCGACGTGAGATCGCAGGGAACGCTTCAGATTTTTGCTTGTGAAGTTGTAGATGAAATCTCGTAGTGATTTGGCACTGTATTCTTCTGAGAGGATGTACTGGCTTTCGTTCTGTAATAGGCAAATTTCGTAAGAGTGAAGAAAATGATAACACGACAAATTTATATAACCTGTGTAAGTGTGTACAAATAGACTGGGATTGAGCGTGACGTCCTCTCTCATGCTGTCCTGCTCAGTTCGAATCCGATCGGCTGTGCGATTACGCAAAACCACCCATCCTATTTTGACATTTGAAAGCCCTTTAAATGGCCTTCGTAATTTGCTATTGTACGGATATGATATGACCATTGAAATGGCTTTCAAGGCCATTGAAAGGGTTTTCAAATGTCGAATAAAGGATGGGTAATTTTTGTGCTCGATGTTTTTGCGCAATTGCATAGCTGAACAGGACAGCATGAGGGATAGTCATCACTGTATTTCATGTTGTTTTAATTTAGTTGTTTTTATTTGTGTTTTTATTTGTGTATTTAGTTTTTTTTGTTCATTACATAGCGTAGGTCCGTTCGTGATGTCATTTATACGGGTTCTATCAATAGATTAGCCAGCATTATGCTGACTTTAGGGCCTTTTTATAACAACTTTATGTACGTACCTATCTTATAAGTGTTTTTGTTTTAGCTGTTTGTATTGTTGTTATAAATAAATGTCATTCTATTCTATTCATTCTCAATTCCATTCTTTAGGTACCTACCCAGATTAAAGACTTACTTTTACAAGCTTTTGCTCGCGACATCGGCTGTACAAAAATTAGATTTTAAGATAATCCAGGATATTTTGTAGCTACAGAGTTTCAGAACGTATCCTAATCAAGAAATATTTTTACCTTTGGTTATTATTTAGTTGGATGATTATGTTGCCATATCAGGTCAACCAAAATATTTAATACAGAGTTAAGGCAGGGTGGAACGTCACACTAGCGCCGCCACCTATTTTTTCTTTTTTTTACGTTTATATAGTTTAGGCAGAGATGCGAAAACGGAGTTTGGTGGCCACCAAGAGCAAGTGTTATCTCTGCCTAAACTATACAAAATAAAACCCGCTTTTGGCGCTGATCCAGCGCTTTTTAATGGAAGCTTACTGTCCATTTTCATCAAAACAAGAGGCTCTCCTCTTCTGTGGTAGAGTTGGTAAACCACCAACTAGTGGCTGTATTATGGTGGACGGCGCGTGCGGATCATGCTAACGACTCGCTTGGGATATCTGGGGCTTACGCTGGACAGAGCTTGGAAATTTACTGAGCACTTCCAGCCCCCATGATACATAGTACGGCGGGATCTCTCGCTCGCCTCTTACCCAATATAGGCGGACCTAGAGTATCCTGCTGCCGTCAATATGATGTGACGCTACTTTCGCTCAGGGTAGCCCCCTTAAGGGGCTAATCACTTAAGTGATTAGATTATTTTTTATCTACGCTCAAAAATGATATCACTTGAATCGACATTTGCAGAAATGTGTGGAACCAGACGCAGAGCCGTTCACCAAGAAGTTGAAGTGGCTAACTACTGTTTGATATTTTTTTTAATAAAAATATTAAATATTTAAAACTTACGCGATCTGAACACATTATTATTAGCATTATTTAACGGGTATTTATCGCGTTTATTTACCTATTTCTCCCGACGTTTCAACAGGTTTACACACAGTCGTGGTCACGGGATGACTGGAGCTACCGCCTCTGCGAAGCGGGTATATAAACGCGATAAATACCCGTTAAATAATACTAATAATAATATAAATATTCACCTCATTATCCAATATAACAACAGCGGTCATATCCTTCTTGCTTCTAACGTCCACTCCAAGGGCCTCAGCGAAATGATGGTTTTGTATACTGTCCATAGCAACGAAATTTAAACTAGCGTTTACAGAACAACCAAGCCCGTTTATCCTGGTCAAGTTACTAGTATGTTTCACTTCGTCTTGGCTCTTAGAAGGGAACATCGGAGGGCTGTATTCGTAGGCGAACTTTGACAGCTTGCATTTGTGTTGGATGTAGTATTGAATTAGATTTTCCGCTGTCAGTGGATCGTCTTCGAGTGGCAGCATTGTTGTTTCGATTCTGTAATGTTACAAGTTTTTAGCGAGTGTCTTAGCGACAATATTTAAGACTTGTTCAGACCTAAGCGGTATTCGATACTCAGAGCGGTACCGAAAGCCGAATGAGTATTCGGTACTCCTGCTGTTATGCGCCAGCTTTTAAAAAAATATTTATACAGCGCGAAATTTACCGCTACCGCGCTCTAGACAGTGAATACCGCGTAGGTCTGAACAGACTTTTAAACAAACTAGAGACTTTACGCATGAGGTTCCTTCTACAATCTATAGGTACTGCACTAGCTAAACTCGATGTGGAATGTTTGTACACAAACCGCCCATACTTAAACTAAAATTCACTGTGTTGCCGCGTCTTTTTATACGGAATTTACGTTACTTGTCGATTTTTAATACTTCCTTCAATAAATATTGCTTGTCTGAAACTCGAAGCCAAGCAAGTGAGTTTTACTTTTTGTGTCGTGATTTGTTTACAAACATACAACGTCGAGTTTGGCTCGGCTAGTGTATAGTTACTAGTTTAACGCCCGAATACTCAAACACAACTTAAATTTAAGCACGTCTCAAGTCGCGATTTTCAGACAGTTCTCAATGAAAATGGTCTTAGTATGTTCATAGTTTTTAATATTGTTGCTACTCTGTTTTTTAGCCGTGAGAACCTTAGTTTAAGCTTCCTAGTATATATTTATAATGTAAATGTTTAAATAAGCTTCTGGTTTTCCAATAAATAAATAAATAAATAAAATCTGTCCAAATTTGGTCACTTGAGACGTGCTTAAACTTAAATCTGAGTTGCGTTTGAGTATTCGGGGATAAACCTACCAACTAATTGAAACATAACAGAAACTCTGCTTAGCTTGGGACTATGTGGATGATGCTGTGTGAATTGTCCAGCATCATTTATATATTACTAGCTGCAGCCCGCGGCTTCGCACGCTTTTTTCCGGAATAAAAGGTAGCCTATGTCCGGCCCCGGGGTACCATCTACCTCGCTGTCAAATTTCACCGAGATCCGTTCAGCCGTTCTTGAGTTATAAATAGCCTAACACGACTTTATTTTATATATTATAGATTATCCACATTATTATCATCAATTCTAAAGTAACTCTGCCGGTCTGTCTGTTACCTTTTCACGCCTAAACGGTTGAACGATCTTAATGAAATTTAGCAGGGAGGTAGACGGTATCCCAGGGACGGACATAGGTTACTTTTTATGCCGGTAAAGTTCGCGCGAAGCCGCGTGCAAGAAGCCAGTTATTATTATTTATGAAATACAACATAAATGTGTGATAATTTAGCACTTTCATATCAGAAAACATAACTTACTCTCCACTCATATCCATTGCCGGCAAACTAAAGCCCTGTTCGAACATTCTACACTGCTCATAGTTTTCATAGAAACTCCTTTCTGCTGGGAAGGTCTTAGTATTGCATTCATGTAACCAATCTATAGAGAACATAGGCGAATCAACCAGATTCAAATCCTCCGCAAACCCTAGACCTCGCTTCGAAAAGAAGTTGAACGCAGTCTTAGGATGAGTTTCAGTTTTATTGTTCCACGGATATTTGTTATTTCTAGATACCACACCCTTTTTGTTAATACTTTGTCTTGATTTCTTGGACTGACTGTCTTTGCACATGGACGCGTAGTCTTTTAGGTGGTAGACGATTCTTTGGGCTTGTTGCAGTTTTACTAGCTCGGTTGTGTAGCGGTTTGTACGGTTGTTTTTACAGTTATGGTATTCCATGGATACTTCTCGCATCTAAAAGGAGAAATACATATGTAGTTATTATATTGTATGCCCATAACACAAGCTCTGCTTATTTGGGGCTAGATGATGCTGTGTGGATTGTCCAGCATTATTTATTTATTTTTTATTGTATACACGATAGACGACCGATGTGGCGCGGCGGGCGAAGGTCCGCCTGCGACGCAGGAGGTTGCGGGTTCGATTCCCGCCTTGGAACAAATGTTTGTACGATCTGCAAATATTTGTTCCGGGTGTTTTGGGTATTTTCTATGTATAATAAAAAATATATATCTATGTAATGTATTGTATTAAGTTTATCAGTCATCTAGTACCCATAACACAAGCTCTGCTTAGCTTGGGGCTAGATGATGCTGTGTGGATTGTCCAGTATTATTATTATTATTATTATTATTATTGTCACATAGGTATATTTGGCAACGGCGGAGCCGGCGTTCTAAGTATTAGAGTCAGGTATGAAGGTTGTCGATTTAAGGACATAGTACATACATTTACCGCACAGGACAAAAATAAGCATTTGATTATGGGTTTAAACTAGTAACCTTTAGATACAATTTACAGTGACAGAATGGCTTATCGCAAGCTTCGCGCGAGTGGCCCGCGAGCTGTCTGTTATCTGATGCCGTCAGTATAAAATGCACCTGAACATTACGAGTTAAAGCCTATATTAGAATGCACATTTTTGTGCTGTGCGGCAGTGGTGCGGTCCAGATCTGCGAGACAGATCTGCCACCTTTACTGTGGTGTGGTGTCTTAAAAGTCGGGGTTCACTTTTGTCATACGAAGTTAGGACCCAGTCGATCAACTACAAAGTAACCTAACCGCCTTATTCATAATAGTCTGCTAACATAGAGCATTGCTATCTCTCTCTCTGTCTTCTTCTGTAGACATTAGTCAGAGTGAGAGATAACGTTGATTTATCAACTGATTTAAGTTAGCGGACCATTATGAAGTTGGGTAAGAATATAGCTTATCGTCATATTGACCATAGGCAAGGCCTTAATATCATTTTTGCCATCCTCTTCTGCCCTGTGCTTTTCGCATACGTATGCCCAGCGACATACACAACATTAAAAACAATGGGAAAATAAATAAAATAATTATAAAATCAATACAAAATTCCTTTTTTTTTTTTAATCTGTAAACTTGCAAAATGTACACGTAAATAGTAATATTAGAAATATTCTTACCAAAGCATAATTAGGCAGCATCGTGTATAGTGGATTCATAGGCGTGAAAAGCATTATCATAGGGTTTCCGTCCACATATCTCTCGAACGTGAACGATTTCCTCCAGAGTGGTGTTATCCTAGCCACTGGCTGCGAGAAGTTATGAACTAACCACGTCACTAGGTCTGATTCCGTCCATGTGACATTAGCATTCTCTTCAGAGAAGAATTCCTGGAAATATAACGTTGAATTATGAGCCCAAGTGTCAAACTGGTGTCAAATAATTTTAAACTTTATCTTCATACTTATAAGACCAGTATCACTTAAAAAGCTCGGAAAGATCGCGCGCCCGAGCGATCAGCCCGCGACGCCGCGGCTGGCCGAAGCTATTCCGGTGTGAATTGAGCCTTACAGCTGACCGAGTTATTGAAAGTCCTGTTTATTGCTTTAATATACAGTGTGTTCAGCAGACTGTGTGACATATGTATCACATTTTTTGGAATTTTTATTTGTTTTGTTAAATGTTTCGTAAAGTTTGCAATAAAGATTTTTCTATCTATCTACCTAAGGTAACTCGGGGTAGGAGGTATTAAGTGCGTGATTTGTTTAACGTGCTGAAATGTCTAAAAAGTAATTTATTAAGTGTAAAAAAATTAAGCCATATTATTTCGTACAAAAAAAGTTATATCACTAAATAGTTCAAATTTCGGAAAAATACAGAAAGATCTTAAACACAACTCAAAAATTGCCAATTCAGGATTTAAAAAGCCGCGAAGCTATTGCACTTGGTTCCACCTACCCCCAGTTTCCTTATGGTCTGTCGAACACCCTGTAATATGAAACAGGTGCGCAAATATTATAAACATAACAATACGCGCTTTGAATCATTGTTAAATTAAACAAGAATGGTCGTCAAATTTAATAGAAAAGTCATCATTAGGCTACATTGAATGTTGACAACATTCAATGAAGCCTAATGAGGAATAATGCTTCATTCATGTATGTCGAGTTAATTCATTTCTAACGGGATTTACCGGGACGATACCGGGACTTTAATGTTAATAACCATTCAGTATTATTAATAAAAAATAATAATAAAGCTGGACAATCCAATTAGTTGTTTGTGGATTCAGCAATGGAATGTAACAGTCTTGCCTTATCACAATAATGTCGCATTCACAAATGATCTATTCGAAAAGCATATTTTAATGCTGTTTTGAGCATTAAAATTTACTTTGCGTATGTAATAACGACGTTCAAAGGTGATAAAGTCATAAACACTAACGAGCCTTCGCTTTTATAAAATCTACAATTTAAGTTTGTTCTATGTACTTATCCATCGATGTATGAACACGGCTCAGGATGCCGTCGCCTTTTATGGCGTGGACGGAAGCGGCCCTTGTCCAACAGTGGACATGTGTAAGCTGATGATGTACTTACTTTCCCGCCATCCCAAAGTATAAGCCTCGCGTTAGGTACAACATCCACATCAAACTCAGCAGCCAACGCCTCGGAGGTTACAGCAACGAAACATATCTCGCCCAGTATGTCATTCTCGCGAACCTTTACCGCCGTCTGGTACCATGTGTTATAGTGCTTAGAGGACACCGAGAGGGGAACAAACCCTATCGCTACAGCCTGTAATGTAAAGGGTTAAGATATTAATATGACAAGCGTAGGTTAAACCTCAAAAGTTAAAGATTTGAGGTGTTAAGGATGGGAAGTTTAAAGTTAGCAATAATGTGAATTAGGCTTACCTAAGGTAAACAGGGGCTGGTCCCCACAATAATAAGATTTTATTTAAAATATTTTAGGATTCAGTTAAATTCAACGAGTTCAACTTAAAATTAAGTCAAGTGCCTCTCACTTGACTTAATTTTAAGTTGAACCTGTTGAATCTCACTTATAATAATTTTGTCAAGCTATGTTTTATAAAACATATTTACCTACTTAAAAACAAAAAAAAATATCTAGCCCCAAGCTAAACAGAGCTTGTGTTATGGGTACTAGATAACTAATATACTTAATACAATACAATACACACAGTGCCTCTCACTTGACTTAATTTTAAGTTGAACTTGTTGAATCTCACTTATAATAATTTTGTCAAGCAATGTTTTATAAAACATATTTACCTACTTAAAAACAAAAAAAATATCTAGCCCCAAGCTAAACAGAGCTTGTGTTATGGGTACTAGATAACTAATATACTTAATACAATACAATACACACATAGATAGTTTTTTATTTTACATAGAAAACAACCAGAATGCATGGAACAAATATTTGCAGATTGTACAAACATTGGCCCATGGTGGGAATTGAATCCGCAACCTCTTGCGTCGCAGGCGGAACTTCGCCCGCTGCGCCACTGAGATGTCAGTCACTTTATACTCCATGAGTTGAATAGGTTTAAGAAAATAAACGCTTACATCACAGTATGGCAGTAGCGTTATCAGTTCTTCTGCTGTTGTTATCCTTTTCAGTGGCGACATTATTAATTCCAAGAAATTTATCATAGTGTGGGCGTCTCTTGGTCCTAAAAAAGAGCATTTATAAAATTATTTAGTACACACACAGATGACTCTTATGAATATTTTTAGCATGCAGTACTTTATAACAGATTGTTTTAGCTTGTAAAAAACTAGTTTCTGCCCGCGGGTTCACGCGCGTTGTTTCTATGGAAACGTTTATGGGTTATTTATATATCCTTAAGAAACTGATTTATGGGATAAAAAGAGATCTGGAATATGTTTATTCCAAATCTGGACCGAAAATCATTCAGCCTGATCGATAGTAGTTTTGGTATGATGAAGTAACAAACATACATATTATACAGGGTGCCACGTACCATGTGTACTAAGCTGTACTGTTCATCCATCCATCCAAACGTTTGCCTTTATAATATTAGTGTGATCTTACAGCTTACGAAGCAATTGGCAGCGATACTGATTTTCCTGTTTGTTTGAGTGACCTTTCTTTGGAGTGTTATTCTTATCATCAAATGATTGGTTTGAGAGCAACATTTGAGTAATAATTACCTTTATACTGAATTCCTTTGTAGTGTGAAGTGTATACCATCATGATCGGCCAAGATGGTAGCTTATGTGCAATTCTACATTCACTGCCAGGATACCAGCAGTTGATGGCAGCAAAATGAACCTGTAAAGGAAAACACAATCTTTCAGGTTGGGTTTACATTCCAAAGCAACTCAATTGTTTGAATTCCAAACAAATTGTTGAGAGCAGAAAACTAGAAAAAATAGGTGAATTGAAAATTATGTGCAGAGACAAAAACAGAATATTATTTATCTAATTAGAATATTATTTTAGTAGTCAACAAAAAGTAGTTTGTTGGACATGCAATGTTAAAATATTATTTATTAATATTTTAAAACAACTAACACGGTCACCAAGCACCATAGCAGCCTTTTCAAATTCCCCTTTAACATACTGTGACTCTGCATCCCAGGGAGCATAGTACATCATAAAGGAGACATCTTCTTTTTCCACTACAGCGAGGGCTTTACGGAGCTGTCCTCGGTGCCAATCTGTCACACCTGAGTCCAGACTGAAGAATCTTACTGCGTTAGGGTGGTTTGATACTTTTGTGGACCTGAAATCAATTATAATTTCCATGCTTAAGTTGGTGGACACTGATTGAGTTGACTATCTTAATCAAGTTACCCCTTAAGTTATGATGAACCTATTATGTAGTGCTCCAACTTAAGCCAAACTTAAGTTATGATGAACACTTACTTACCTATTATGTAGTGCTCCATAGGCTGTCAGTGCAAGAGCAACACAAAACACCATCTCTTTGAGCAACATGTTGAGGGTTAAGTCCCTACTGTTTGTTTGAGTGGAAACTTCTGTGGCCTCAGGCAAGGTCCGGGCATCGCTAGATAGATCGGACTTTACATGTGACGTGACCCGCGATATATCTCTATCGTCCTCCGTTGGAAACATTACACGTCATTCGAAAATAAAAGGGAAAACGAATATCTACGTATAGTGAAGTGAGGCATTGCCAAAGGGCGATTTAGTCACACAAAGCTTTTGCAAACTACTTGTCTGGGCAAACCAAATGCACTGAAAATTAAAATTCAATAAGTTCATAATTTCGTGATTTTCTTTCATTGAAGAAAAACAATGTTGTCCATTTTTCAAAGCAAAGCACTACAGTGCCAGCCAGCTGTTGGTGGCTGTCAGATTTGATGGCATCTGTCATTATTATTTTACTGTAAATGTCTTTCGACGGTGTCTGTGTGTACAAGATGTTTTTCGGGGTCAGACATTGAAGCCAGAAAAAAAAACTGTAGTTAATTTCTTGCTTGCATTTGACGACGTAGAGCAACGTAAAGTCGTATGTTGAAGTTGAAGACCACTGTTGCTACAAAGCATTCACTCGATATTTTGACAGTTCTTGCCATTTAAAACGAGTACTTATTTATTGAGAGTTTGCCTTTCCTTTGCCCTTCCTGCCTGCTTTCGTCTGGCAGGATTTACGCGCGGCGTTTAAGTTTGGCGCGGCGTTTAAGTCTGGCTGGCAGGACTGGCATCTGACAGGCGCGCGGTAACGCGCTGCTACCGCGCGCCTGGCAGATGCTGCATTTTTCGCCGATTTCTTGATCTTTTTGTAGGAATACCTAGTAATATATATATGTATCTAGATTTTCCATAAAATTTCCATTAAATTTTTAAATGAGAAGCACAAAAAGTAAGGAGATTGGTAAAATCGTGGTGGAAAGTTTGTAAAATGAGGTATAAATTTTAAAAAATCCAATTTAGATAATCAAAATGAGTTTTATTTGGAAGTTAGATAGTCTATTGTTACAATAGAAACAAAAAACAGCACGTTCCCAAACAATTTGATTACGTACTTACACAAGGCGCTCATAAAAAGTTATCGAGAATTCCGACGACGCTGCGTAAAAAACCATCCGTTGTCAAGGTAAAGACGAATGCCGAGCTCAACGGACTTGACTTTATGTTTACTTGCGGCTTGGGTGGTCAACTACCCGTAATAAAAACATCAACACTGTATCTTTGTTCATTTCGGAGTACGAAACAAAGAGACCGGGGGCAATAAACGAAATTTGAATCCAGCGCCTCGCTGCCGCGCCGCCGCCGCGCTGTTCAATAATTTGCTGCTACAACGAAAATCTTTTGTTTTTCGACTCGGAACTTTCCATTTTTACGTAGTACGTAACATTTACCACAGAATACATACATAAAACAATCTACTTGCCTTCCAAGATCAATTATAAAAAAGGTTTTTATCGATTTTTTCTTAGACTGGCAAGCGACCGAGTTTCGGTCGATCCTGTACCAAGTTTTGGTCCTGTGCCAGACAAACTTCGATCAAATAAATCTTGATCGAAGCAGTCAAAGGTTTTTCTGCTATTTTTTTTTTGTTTTTGGGTTGGTATGGCTATAAGGTGGTCTTTAATCTATGGTATCGTTTTCAAACCGATTGCATGTGAAGATGATTGGAGGATTGTTATGGATTGCACCGACCGTTTGGTTGGTGTTTTCGATACAAAACAGCATTCGACATTCGTCATTCGACTTATTCAGATTCAGCATTCGAATGAATCTCGGTCGCTTGCCAGCTGTTATTGAGAAGACTCGAAAATGTTATTCTTTGCGAGGTTGGTTGCACTGTGTAAATGCCATTTCAGCTCTTGTTTTGTCACTGTCAGCAATTATTACATTCAATCAATGTCAGTCGCCATTTTCTGTGCATTTTATTTTCTCTCAACACGAAGAAAAGCAAGAAACCAAACGGTGCAATTTGACGATTAATTAGCAATTTTTGCTGTTTCAGATGCTTCACTAGAATTAATATTTCTAAACTTTTAGTAGCAAATCAATTAGTGCCTTCTTTAATTACTGAAACTACATGTATAAAACGCAGTGATTTGTTTTGTTATGACTCGATAAATCCTTGAAATCTCATCAAACTCGTAACTTAGAATCATGGAATCTCAGAGGCAGTCAGAAAAAGACACAATGGATTACTGGAAACACCAGGCCAACTACTATGAGCAAAAGTAAGTTCATAATTCCTTCCATGGTACTCGCACACATTGCTATAAATAGTGTACCTTGTACATGGTGTTGTTTCGCAATTTACATATATATCAACAATGATTAATTACAGGGCTAACGATATCCAGCAAGAGCTGGATGAATATACAGAGAATTCAGCACAACTTGAGAAAGAACTTGAAGCTTCTTTGATGCAAACAGAGAAACAAAACAGAGACCTCGAACATCAAAACCAGAGATTAAAAAATGAAATTGATAGTCTCAGAGTATGCTTATTCAATATTATTTCTTTAACCATTATGGAGTTTAGTTATTCATTATTCTTATCATATATTATGGAATTACTAATACTAGCATAAAACACTAGTTTTCTAATTCGTTGATGTTTCAAGGACATTATAATTGCACAAATTTACAGAATAAGTTGGAGCGAAGTCAGCATGAGACTAATGCATTAGAAGATGAACTCCAGGCTTTGAAGAAAGACAAAGAAAAGCAAGCCATATACATCAGAGAGCTTGAACAGAAGAATGATGATCTTGAAAGAGGTCAAAGGTATGTGAAACTAATTTCGGTTACCTAAATTTCACCATACTTAGACAGAATGTTAAAGCCTCTCCAAGACAGATGTGGCCTGTGGTGGTGACCAGTATAATATATTTTTGTATGTTTCAGAGTAATATCAGAGTCTGTAGCATGTATAGAGTCATTGCTAAACCAGGCTTATGAAAGAAATGCAGTCTTAGAGAGTGAGGTGGATGAAATAGAGAATTTGAGGGTCAACTTGCAAAGAGCAAACGATGAAGCCAGAGGTTTGTCTATTATCATATACATGACTAAACCTGCAGAATCACCTTTTTAGCCTAGATGAGACAGCCCAGGGCTGTCCGACCGTAGAAATTAATGGTTGTGAAATGGTAACATAAACTAATCAAGATTTATAATAAAAAAAGAGGTAAATGTGAAAGTTTTTGTGAATGTTTGTTACTACGTATCTCTGTAACTACTTAACCTATTTAGATGAAATTTGGTATGTAGATAGTTTAAGTTCTAGAATAATGCATAGGCTAATCTAATTTTCAAACATTATCCTGTGTTATAAAATCCAAACTGTAAACGCGGTAAACTTTATGAAAAATTATTATTCCTTGGTTCAATTCACTCAAAACTATATAAAGAAAATAATGATACACATATTTTTACAATACTAGGCAAAAAATTTCCAAACGGGCAAGCCGCGGAGGACAGCTAGTATTATAAAAGATTGTTGATTTGCTATGAGTAGAGAGTGGATTGTATACAATTGCATATTTAGCTATTTTCATGGGTAGTTGCATAATTTACCTAAAATCTTTTGATGATGCATATTTTCACTAAACTTGGTCATTAAATGAACAACTGAAATCTTACTTTGTATAGCTCGGTTACTAAAAGTTGGCGTTATCGTCTTTTGTTTTTCGTATACTGGAGGCATTGAGCACATATACATAGGTATATGTGGTGTACTGGAGGCATACTTCATTACGAAATTTCGAATCAAATCAAATCAAATCAAAATCGTTTTGTTCGATCGTACTCTGAGTAAACAAAAAGTAAAATTTCGTACTAAGTTGAATTGCCTTTTAATTTTGGAGTGATGATAGTAGATATAATTTTCGTTTTATTAGACACTGAAAATTAGATCCTTGGTTTATCTGTAAAATGTATTAAAAAGTCAGAGTTATAAAATTCGTCCGAAAACGGGCTTTTCTTAATTAAGCGAGAGTAGATACACACTGAGTTTTGCGGCCGTACTTGGAATATTTGGAACAGTACCTGATAGTCAACATCTACAAGACTACTGCTAAATAATTGTTAATTTATTGTTGATATCTTACGAATTGTATAGGATTTGGAATTAAAGTCTAATATTTTTACTATTTATTGTTGCATATTTTGCACTTTTCATTCGTTTTCATGCATAATTGCATGCATACTTTGGGCTTTTTATGTTGCATATAGTCAAGTCTCTAGTTATGAGTAATCTCTGCACCTACTAATCTGATTTTGGAAACTGTTTAGAGAAAGCTACTTGAGAACTACATACTTTACTAAAAGAAAACTCCTAGTAGAGTGCTTTAGGCTAAGTTTTATTAAGGTATCATAAGATCAAGTGTAGATGCTTGTGTACAACAAACATGGAGAGATCTGGATGCTTTGTCACTGAGCTCCAAATAATCTTGGCTTACAGATCTCAAACATGAACTGAAAGTTATAGAACGACCACACAAGAAAGAAGAAGATAGTACAAATGAAGCCACAGCAGTCAATGGGCACATCTCAAATGCAACACGGACACTTGTTGAAATAGAAACACAGACCACATTAATTTCACCAGCAAAACGTAAGTCTATTGTTTATTAAACTCCAACAAATTTTGATTCCATACTTGGCAATTCATGGGTTACCAGTTTTTGGGGATTCTGATATTAGCCAAAGTCAAGTATGGAATGTAATGATTTGTAAGATTATAGCTGTTTTCAGTGAAGTCAGGCAACAGAACCACAACTCGTTCTCTTATTTATTTTTAGCCCTCGTCCCATGCAGGGCAAAGACATCAGCCTTCCTTCCAGTTTTCTCTGTCCCTTGATGTCAATAGGCTTACCTTAAATGTATAAACTCATTCTCATCTTAATGTTAAACAAGGATAATGAGGTTACACCGTTTTATTATTTTCTCTCAGTGACACACACAATGAAAATGTTTTTGTATGTAGATAATTCGTGACCTCTTCCTCTTAATATCTTAGTAGATAAGTGGACATAATTGTCTTTTAAATTGGCGACTGCTGTCCGTTATTTTAAATCTTGTTTGACTTACTGATATTAAAATGATACATTGACGTATTTTTGAATTCCTGTGTTAGCAGACAGCAGACTGGATTATTTATTTATTTTATTTATTTATTTATTAATAAAGGTTTACCAACCACATACATATCAATCATTTAAAACAAACTTATAATTAGGTTCTGTTCTGATAAGCATGTTATTAACAGGTAAACACGACATTTGTAAGAATGACCTTCACAAATCTACTTAAAATTATATAAACTGAATTAATTTATATCTGATAATAAATTAATAATCCAGTCCGCTGTCTGATTCTGCCTGTAACAAAGGTATTGTGAGTCATTTCTCGATCTTTGCCTTGAGATTCTAGATAATTTTATGAAATTATTATGACTAGGTAGTCACAATCAATGGCATCTAAAAGCCATGGAGGTATTCACTGACTACCGCAGTGGGCGAAGGTCCGCCTTCGACGCAGAAAGTTGCGGGTTCGATTCTCGCTACAGGACAAAATTAAATGTTTCGATCTGCAGGTATTTGTTACATAAGGAACTAGCCCCAGATGTCTGGTGCAGCTATCTGCCCCAGACATCTGGGGCCCCAAATTGAGCTGGTTTTATGGGTACTGTGTAGCTGTGAGAAAATGCCAGTACCTATTATTGATTTATTTAATTTACCAGGCGAAATCAACGGTAACGCGATGACGCCCTCGTCCCGCGTTTCAGCAATTAACATAGTCGGCGATCTACTGCGTAAAGTAGGGGTGAGTCAATTGATTGCTTTATTAGTCAAAGTTACGGTAGTAGTCACTGCTGTAGTTATCACTATGGAATTGATTGGTTTATGATGGATTATTATTTATAATTATTAGGAATTATTATATGTATTGCTTCAGTGTATTCTATGTATTTTGCTTTTTATTTGTATGTCTATTATTTATAACGTTACTAAAGTAGGGCGAAACTGAAAGATTAACATGCACTGTATTTATAAACGATCACAAAATCCATTTGATGCTGTCTGAAAGTTAACGATATAATATTATGTAAGTAATTTCTATGTAAATGTATCTATTTATCTTCAGAGCTTATTATTCATCAGGGTTAGTAGGTTATTTATTATTGTACCAAAGAGATTTAGTTTTTTTTTAATAGATTAATATACCTAAAGGCAAAGGTGTATGAATACTGCTAATTCCCAGTAGTTCTGTGCTCAAAGCTACTGGGGCAATAGTCATTGGCTGTTATTTTGACATTCCCTGAATTTCATTGGATGATATTTTTGCAATTAGGTACTAATATATTTTTTGTGCACGGAACTACTGGGACAACTTTTGCCTCTGTTTTTTTGTGCACATAACTACTGGGAATAAGAGATGAAAACTTATTGGTTAAACTCAATGATTTCTCTACTGTAACCTCAGCAATATTTATGTATGTCCCTGTACTTAATACCACTTACCTCCGATAGTTTGTAAGATAGCAATGTAGATCGTTAAAATATAGATCATTTCGTAGAATCTTGATTTATTTTATAGTAGCGTAGTTGCATGATTGAGTGTTGTGTAGTATGCATGTTGTTTATTGCTTCCAGCTTGAAAGGTTTCTTTGCCGTGATTGTGGTAAGGTTAAATGCGACTGCGATGAACCCGCGACCCTCGGCTCATCCACGGCGCACGCCCGCACGCCAGACGAACCTAACGATGAAAAACTCACCATAACTGAACCTCAATCAATCAATGATAAACACCATACAAGCGACTCTGTAGAATTAAGACACCCTAAAACGTTTACCCGACAACACTCTGGACCAGAAAACAGTAATGCTCCGAGAAAATCTCAAGTACCAAATAGAGCTTCAGAGTCACCATTTACTCGATCTACTCAGAGTCAAGGTGACAGCGGCAAACTGCGGCGATCGTTTGCCGTGAGATCCCGCGAAGGACTCGAAAATCTGTTCAGTTTTAGTAGAAAGGGAGGTGATGAAGGAAAAAGCAAACAATTAAATGTGTAAATTTAAATTATTTGTATAATATCTTAACATCACGAGTTCAAATGTGCATTTAGCTTTACCAATCTTATCATATTTAGCAAATGGAAACGATTTACTAACTCGTTTCCCCTCCGAAAACTACATACACACACATACAAACCATTCGAATATATGCTTGGCACGGTATGCATATATATTATCAATCGCCCGGGCTCTCATGCCAGTTCGCGTAGCTTCGTATAGCTAAGCAGAGCTCTAATCAATACAAGATGTCGTGGTACAGACGTAGTGATGTGACAAAATAATGGTTGGTGAGGCTCCGGGACCGCGTTCAAGAACGTGAAATTTTTCTTCAGGACATTGACCTCTAAGTTATAGGAGCGCGGTGCTACAAATCAAAATGTGAAATAGACTGAATTTTGAAAGGTTTGTAAATAAAAATATTAATTATTTTAAATAATTGATATTTTTATTTACTAACTGTCTTCATTGGTGATGATAATGATGATGATGATCGATCTTACTTCTTATTGAGTATCTGGGCCACTGGGTCTCCGAGACTCCCTCAGATGACCTAGATGTAGAAAAGGGAGCGCAGGGCATTATCAGTTAGAGCAAACATGTTGGCCCGCAGATTCGCGCGATGGAGTACAGCTGTTAAGATAAGTTTGTTTAGAGCTTACTGTCAATCTTTTTATACGTGCAGTCTGTGGGGTAACTACACGCAGAAATGCTGGAATGCCCTGCGCGTCCAGTATAATAATGGATTCAGAGTGCTACTGGGACTGCCCCGCTTCTGTAGCGCGTCCGGGATGTTTGCAGAGTCCCGCGTTGATGACTTTTACGCAATCATCCGCAACAGAACAGCATCCTTGATGCGCCGCGTCAGGGGCGGTACCAGTAGCTATCTGCAACTAATAGCTGGAAGGCTGGACACGGACTGCGCTTTCATGAAGCACTGGACGCGCACGCATAGAGCCATGCGCTCATAAAGATTGTTTGTCCCAGATTGTGCGTTTCATTAATTTAAGATGTTTTTGTTTTACTTTTCTTTTTATTACCTATTATATGGCTGAAATATGTATCGTGTTTCTAAGCTGAAATAAACTTATTGAATTGAATTAGGAATACTTTCCCAGCACTAGTTTTTGTCTGTTGACGTCTTGCAAATTGCGTATGTACGATGAAATCATTGTTCGTGTGCGTGTTTTTTGTTTGTGTTACTACATACATTGGTTTAGGGTAGGTTCGTAGGTACACAAGTTTTTTTTGCGAATGTGAGCGTAATACCGCCTCTGTGAGCTTTACGTGTTTGCCTCCCCTCCCGCTACAAAATCGGAGAGGGGTGTTTGGTGCAAAATTTGTAAATCCGTTCCATTTGCTAAATTTCTAAGTTACTAGTAGATAGAGATGTTTAAGTTATTTTGAATTTGATTTACTTAGTTGTTGTGTGATGTTTTATGTTTTACCCTAACCAACTTAAGCTCGACATAATCGTTTAGGCGTTCTGTGAACACTTCGTAAAATGCCTTCTAGATGTGACCAGTTCTGGATTTACCCAGTTCTAAACAAGTCCAATTCTGGATTTTCCCACTTCTTTTTATACCCGCCCTCTGTACGGTACGTAAAATGTACCGAATAAAATATTTTTAGTTTGACATAAAATGTATGCATTTCAGTTGCAGTACACATACACATAATAATAAAAAAGTGGGCTATCACAGAACGCCTAAAAGGACAAAATTATCTGTATGACACAAAAATAGGCCCTTTTGTCTATTTGTCTTGAGAGTTGGTTTTGTCTACCTAGGTTGTGTTTAATCTTAACCATCTGGTAGATTACGATTATGATAGTTAAATTATACAAAGCAATGCTTTTTTGTAAATGTGTAGAATCTGTACTTATAGTGATCTGGCAATTCTCGCCAATTTATCACTCGATAATTATCAACAGAACTTTCAAATTTCTTTTGATATTTATCAATTGGTGAGAATTGCCTTCCAGTTCTTTTTACTCTTGAAAGTAGTAGGTATATTTCTACTGACATGGTCATTAAATTATGGTTTTTATTATTTTAAAGATGTGTATAGGTACCTACAGTTTAATCGTGTATATAATTATGTAGGTTCGATTATTGTATGTAAATAGCCAAACCACATTGTAATTATTCATATACAAGTTCACGCTTCAACTCATTTCGTCCTGTAAATATATATTGACCATTGTAGTCGGTGGCGGCCTTAACTGCACATTTCGTCGCTGCTAATATATTAACATTCATTTATTGTGTTTATTTCTTTATTGTAGGCTTTGGAAACGAAATTAGCTTCGTGTCGTGGTTCCGTTAGACCTAAAGAACACTCACCAAATTCGACCTCCGATGTCACTAAGGACTACAGGTGTGTACTTAAGAACTAACTGCCTCGATACCCAATGCCGATGACTGCAACCGGCTTAGCAGTCTTAGATTGTATTAAAATATAGTGTGATACTATATCGAAAGAATCTATAATTAAACCATAGCTTCGGATAATTTATGCTGATTTTAAAACTTGTACTGTGGTCAATATGGTGTGTAATCAAGAACTAACTGCCTCGATATCCAATGCCGATAACTGCAACCAGCTCAGCAGTTTTTGATTGTATTATAAAATAGTGTAATACTATATTAAAAGAATCTATAATTAAACCACAGCTTCGGATAATTCTTGCTTTTTGTAAAACTTGTACTGTGATCAATATGGTGTGTACTATAGATCTAAGTAAAATTTGTAGATATGGTACATTCTCCCAGCGCTTACTCAACAACTGGCCGGAGTTACAACTACACGTAAACACTAGCTCACAGTTAAATTTCTAATTTGTGCAATAATTATAATGAACACGAGGGCATCGCTGTAGTCCTTTATTCAATAAATCACACTAAAGTACGTCGTAGCAAGCACGCGTAACACGAACGCCGGTCCGACTATGACTGAGGTAGATGAACCTAATATATGCCTTCCACGTTCGAGAAGCTAGTACCTCACATCTGCCCTTTTTTACTTAGATCGATGGTGTGTACTCAAGAACTAACTGTCTCGATACCCAATGCCGACAACTGCAACCGGCTCAGCAGTTTTAGATTGTATTATAATATAGTGTGATACTATATCGAAAGAATCAATAATTAACCCATAGCTTCGGAGAATTCTTGCTGATTTTAAAACTGTGATCAATATCACATTTCCTAATTTACTTAAATCTGTGATGGTATGAAATAGTGTAGGTTGTATGGTTGTTTGTTATTTGTAGCCTACCTACCAGTGATTAGGCGCTCTACACGAAGAAGAATTGCTTCTCCATTCTATGTTCGTATTGTAACATACATTTCCAACTCTACCTATCGTTTTAAATATGAACTTTCCCAAATTAGAAACCACCTTTTCATAATGTAATGATGTAGCTTTATAAACACTTATAATGGTGTCGATTCTGTTGTTTTAGAATTAGCTAAAATTAGGATTTAGGAATGTCAAATAGACGACAGCTATTCTATGTTTCAAAAATTAGACTGGCAGGTTTAAGATTAGGATGACAGATCTAAAACAATTAAACTTACTTATAAATAGCTATTCTTAACCTACTTATAAATAGCTATTCTTAACCCTATTCTTTGCATTACATTTCAGCTACGATTAGAATCGTCTACCTAATTTTAGGAGGATCTAATTTGGTCATGATTAAAATTTATAGGCAAAATGCTGGATGGATAAAAACATTAGGGTACATACAAGTTGTACGCACCTGTTTGACTGACTGACAGACAGACAGACAGTCAGTTTGGAATTTTCAAACACGTTTTAATTTAGCTATTTTTAGGATCTGTTTATAGAATAACATAATTTTTAGGTCAACCTATCTTAGAAAATTTAGAAATCGTAAAATGTTAGTTAGGAATCCTAAAACAACAGAATCGACACCAATATCACTTATTTAAATATGTAGTTATAAATGGTGGAAATAAATATTTTGGAATAATATTTATGTAAATATTGAGGTGGAGATATTGTATGAACTTGTTAACTTTAATAGATTTTATCAAAATTATTTGCAATAAGTATGTGAATTTATTTGCAAACAGTTTTTTTCTAATATCTACAAAAATGGCTCAAGCAATGTTGTGTACTAAACTGCATTTAGCAGAATTATTTACCAATAAATTTACCATCAGTGATTTACTTATAAAATCTAATAATTTATAAACTGAAATAAGCTAATAGCACCATAATAAAAAATCCCTGACGAACCATGTAAGTTGTTATTTATAAATTATCACGTATAAATGTGACTAACAGTCTTCGAAAGTATACTTACCTATTCATAGCATGAAGACCAGTAACATCTTATGTATCATTAGCATGCATCAACTAATATTTCATACATAATTAAATATACCTATTTATTTCTTTAGTTCGTACCTACTTTTAATTTTGTTGATAAAAAAATCCTATTTTATCAAAACATAGGTACAGTTAGGGTACGTACGTACGTGTGTTGTAAAATAAGAACCTATCAAGCAAAATACTTCTATATCTACGAGAGTTGCTAATTTACGTTTGATATACTTACCTTTTTATTTTGATTAACCATGCATACAAAATGTGGAATAAAGAGCAAACACAGACTCTTAAAACAATAGCTTTCAGAAAATTGTGCTCAATATGGTCACAAATACCGTTATGCCTTTTTGCACATTACTAAGTGTTGATGTGTATTCCCTTCAAATAACACCCATAATCTGTAATGGAAGATTTTAAATAAAATTTAAGATTTCTTGCCCTAGTAGATCAGATTTTTTATAGAAATGCATTAATAATATGTAGTAGGAAGAACAGAGGGGTGAGTCTATTTGACGTTAGTAACGAAACGTGATCGTGACGTCTCCTTTTAGTATGGGATTTGCGTAATTCCCTGTTCGCACGATAGAGGCGCTGTATCAAATTGTATCGAAAAAGGTGACGTCACGATCACGCCTCGGTACTTACGGCTAATACTCACCACTCAGATACCTAGAACATAAGTTTTGTACTCAGAAAAATGAATTAAGTATTTAATGTTTTTAAATATATCTTAGGCGCTATACAGACAAAGCAACTTCAGTTGGAGAAACTCAACTTTTTAATATTTTTCGTATAAACTTCGAAAAGTAAAGTAAATAAAGAAGTTTTTATGTAAACAGCTAGTTGCGAGTTGCCTGTGCCGCAATAGTTGCGCTGTCTGACTGTCTGCATAGCGCCTTACTGTTTGAACCAACTTTCCAATATTGTGTGGATTGTTTTTATGTATAAAAATATTGTTTCTAAATTGTTGAAATGTAAGTATTTGCCTAGTTTGCAATATTAATAGCATGTGTTGACCAAATTACTTTTGCGCAATATAAAATATAGAACGAAATTAAAATAAGTCCAGATATTTACTCGTTTTATTTAGTTAGTTACTAACTTTAATAATATTGTCTCCAAAACCAATCTAATTTGCCAGCACTAAATATGTTGCCGTCTCTGTCATGATGATCGAAATAAAAATTATGGCATCATTTTTAGTGCTGTCAAATTAGTAAAATTTAGTTTTAGGGATATCTGAGTGGACCCTAGTTGGTGTTTATAAAACATACCCAGTAGGGTTTTGCCACTTACCTACTATAGAGATAGATTTCTTCCGATTTTAACTTTTGATTTAAGACTTTTTGTTATATAGTTATTTTCGGCATTGGCATTGTTGATGATAATAATAATAATACTTCGCGCCAGGAAAAGCCCATTGAAGTATTTTTTCGATTAAAAAAAATGCCAATAGATGGCGCTAGGTGTATCGTTTAGTTATTGCGGTTTGTGTAAACTAACAAAACAATATAGAATTTCATTATAAAAATGTCTGCACTCTTTTAGGAAAACCCCATAAGTACAATATAATTAAATTGTATACTTTTAAATCAAAACATTCATCACGACAAGTCTTGCGCCATCTAGTGAACTTGAACGATAACTGGTTGGCCCGAAAAATATCGCCCGAAGCGTGTCACAATTTTTAGTTTACTAGGAAATCAGGCTTTTGTACTAGTATTATAAAATCTGTGCTATTGTTAAACAATTTGCTTTCCAACTAGAACATTCGATATTAGGTTAGTCCATTCCACATGCTGTGGCACTTCCACTGGGGGTTTGAATTGGCTGATTAGATCAACTATAGATTTACTGAGGAATTCCACTCTGACGACCAAAGAGGCTGTTTCTTCAGTATCTTCCACTTCGAGGAGAATATTTCCTGCAAAAATACGTCACAAGATTAACAAGGGCATCAAAGGGTAAGCTTCATGCTAAAAAAAATAATTATTTATTTACTACCGACCGATGTGGCGCGGCGCGGGTGAATGTCCGCTTGCGACGCAGGAAATAGTGGGTTCGATTCCCGCCTTGGGTAAAATGTATGTACGATCAGCAAATATTTGTTCCATGTGTTTTCTATGTATAATAAAAATATCTACATAAGTATTGTTTTAAGTAGATACCTACCTCTAACAGTCAAACACAAACTCTGCTTAACTTTGGGCTAGATAATAATATGCTGTGTAAATTATTCAGCTTTATTTCTTTTTACTTTTAGTTTTTACCCCACGGCTGAGCAAAGGCCTCTATTATAATTTCATTATGTTATATAAATAATCCAATGTTTTATTATGATGGCTTGGAAGCTTTTTATTATTAAATTACTTAATCCTTTTTAATTTAAATAAATTATACAGACCTGCTACTTTGTGGGACTTGGTAAGCCACAATGCTGCTACATAGAGAGGCAAAGTCTGTACAATAAAGATGAGTTTTGCCAAGATGTACTGGATTGCTAGTGATAATATTCTGAACTGCAAAAAAAAACTTTGTATAAGCAGTGGCTGGAACGTCACTCGTCTTTTATAGCCCGGCCACAAGCTCCGTCTTGCCTGCGCAGTCATACTGTACAATAACTTACTTTTAGGTTGTTTCTTTTTTTTTACGGTTAAAAATAAAATACATTATATGATTATATTTATTATATTATGTTTATACATTTCTTTTAATCGTGTCACTTACTAAATAAATAAATAACTGCCATTTTGCATAACTGTCTAGAAGAATCGATTTGTTCCTAGTTTTTTTCTAAGATATAATGTATATGTATGATATAATGTACCCTGCAATAGAGAAGACGCTGCCTTCTGTAACACAGTTTTTATAACTAAAACAGAAAGAGCTGCAGAACGATGTTTTTTCGTTTTCAAGATAGAACACCTTACTTTTTCTGTGAGATTTTTTACTTCTAGCTTCGAGTTCCATACAAATATCTATTTAATATAGTAAATATCTAAATAACGCAAAATCAATAGTAATCAATTAAGTAACTTAAATAGAAACCTGTGATCAAAACTATTTGTATGAAACTGATCCAGTTTAAGGTGGTGGCGCTAGTGGTCTCACGATTGTATGTAAAACTAAGTAGTTCCTATTTTGCACACAAGAAGATCTAATTTTTCCGGGCCCAGAAAGACACGTGTTTTGGCTATAACGTGAACTCTTCAATTTACGTACAAAGCTCATGTACCCATGAAAAAACTAAACTTACCACAGTAAATACAATGTAGTACATAGCCGTTGTCGGCAGGAGTAGCAAGAGAATGGTAAATGCCACAGTGCCAACAAACAATTCTTGGTTGGTATATTCACAGGAATCAATGCCTCCTCTCAAGGGATTGTACTTTCGTCCCACAAAAAGTCGTAGTAATGCTATCAAGCCCGATATTTGGATGTTGAAGAGTCTAAAACATGAAGAACAAATAAATAATATAAAAAAAACGTATACCTAAGTAAAATCTTTAAGCAGCTCTTCAGGCTAGCATGGTGTTGCAGCGCTTCCGGTATGTTTTTGAGGCAAGAGTAAGCTCCTTTGAAGCCATCCAAAGAACTCTCATCACTAAATTCTTGTCCAGTGTTGGCAGGTGTAAAAATTGTATAATCTCTAGTATGTCTGACCGTCTGATTCAAACAGACCTTTAGACGCTAGATGCAAATAGCATCCTGAGCATTTTGTATTTTTTTTTAAATGGTATGTTTATGGTACCTGACTTATTTTAAGTTTAATTTAAGTTTTAACAATTTCGTAACAAAGTAACAAAGTAACTCTGTCTATCAATCTGTTACTTTTTCACGCCTAAGCAGCTGAACAGATCTCAATGAAATTTGGCAGGGAGGTAAATAATATTCCGGGGCGGACATAGGCTACTTGAAAAGCGCGTACGAATCCGCGGGCAGAAGCTAGTTAATATATAAAAATAGTTAAAATATCTTTGTAACTAACCTTGCAGCATACACATAAATGCAATAAGAATGGAATGTGGCGACACAAATTGTGTCTGATATCACAGCTATTTGAAATGTTAGTCCCAAATAGCCTATGTAGTGGTACACATTTAATAATGCATCTAGTTTTGTACTGCACGTATCTGAAATATCGAAAATTATGTATAAATTAAAATAAATGTATATTTATGGAGGATTTAAAATGCCTATTAGATACATTTTTAAAAGCTGGCGCGATTGTTTTTTATCATACATTTATCCACTTTGACGACGCGATGACGACGACGACACGACACAAATCCTGGCCTCCAGTATACGAAAAACAAAAGGGGAACGCGCCAGCTTTATAAAATTTACCTATAGTATTAGTCCAATTTTATCTTTAAAAAAATCATACTTAGGTGTCAAGGCTCATTGGAAAAGAATCAAACGGATTTTTTAAATGATTTTGATAGGATATTAAACCTTAATCTCAACATTTTTTCAAGAAGTCGCGCGCAATCGCGAGCATTCTAAAGAAATAAGACCTATAGAAAAATAATAATTCAAGTTTTACCTAAAAACAGCCACCACAGCTGCACATGATAAGAAAAGTATTTTCCCAGCATTTTATTGAAGGCATTATTGAGTTTTAGACCAACTGGTGCACCCATCAGCCAAGTCAGTAAGGAATAAAGCATGTTTATTAATCTCTGAAAAAAAAAATACCATAGATTTATCAGATTTATGAAGGTGAAAGTGAAAAGTATTTGTTAGCCGGCTTTGTAAGTATTTATGAATCCTAACTTATGATTCATCATCATTCTCATAAATAAGGAATCAAAGCATCTAGAATTGAGGCTAATCAAACCCGAGTTTTGATTCAGTTTTCTTAGCAAAGATTCTAAGTAAATGGCTTACAAAGTGTGCAAAACTTAAGTTATTTTATTATATGCTAGTAATAATATTTCAGTGTAAAAACCAGATTTTTTTTCGAGTGACACTAATAACCTTAATTATTGTGTCATTGTCATGTTGTGTGGTTTCTCCAGCAATATGATTATTAATATTTATTTTCATGAAAGTACTTCTGGCAATGTGATTTGTGGATAAAGGGCAGCTTTTTTAATTTGCAGGAATTTGTATTTACATTGATCAACATAACATAAAGTTTTGCAAATACAATGCAACATAAACATTGACTTTGACTTTGAATGGAGTTTTGTCACACAGTGACTATGCCACTCCCATTATAGATCAATTCTTTATAATACATGCCAAAACACACAAACTCAACAAAATATAAACAACAATAACATTTGCCACATGACAATGCATGGCCACCTCCCTAGGGAATGTGGATAACACTGTGCGGCTTACAAACCTACCTTACTCTCCATCATCACAATCGATGAGGATTGTAAATACTTACCTACATAACTCGCAAATAAAGCTTGACTAGCATTTTGGCTTCCTTGGAGAAAAAAAATCCTAGTCATTACATCTTCATCTAACCACTGGCAGATGCTAAATGATAGACCTTTGTCTATCATTTACACTTACCTCAAGTACATCCATTAGATAGCCTCTGATATCCCTCGTGCTTTCAGGCAACATTTGCAGTAAGACATATCCCAGCAGCACATCAGTCAGCACAGCCAGGATGAGGTTTCCTTGTTTTATTGATATCTGAAGTGAAATAATTAGTCAACTTTGCGAAAATGGGTTAGACATTGGAGCAGCTAAAATATTTAAAACATTAGCTACAAGTACAGCTTACTTTGTTATCCCTCTTTATTGTTCCTGTGAGCCATTTTATCAGGTTCAAATAATTACAAATGTGTTGCAGAAACATTGATGCTGTTAACCAGTAGGGAAGTGTTATAATAGGAGCATATGACATATTTTCATTCTGTGAAACACCATTTTGGGCATGTATCAACTTCTGTAACTTTGAAATGTCTGCACTTTCTGTAATGGTTTGGGAATCCCGAACTTTGTTATAGTCGTAGTACATGATTATGGTATTTTCCGTGGGTTTTACTTGACCATTCATAAGTAACCGATTTAGCTGTGTCCTTTCTTTGTTTAATATTAAGTTATTACTAAATCTACTGAAAGCCTTAGTAGGAAGGCTGTCGCCGCTATACCCAAAAACAATATTACTATTCTCAGGTATTTTTTCTGTTAGAATTTCAGCTTCAGGGCTGAAACGAGTTAGGTAAATTGTTGTGGAGCTGTCCATAGAACTACAAGTACAACCTTTGTAGTATAGTTCTTTGTAAATTTGTCCGGAAACGGGGATATAAATTCTCACTAGAGCCATTTGCTTTACTGGCTAGCTATGTTAAGCGTATTGCAGTCAAAAATAATCGTTGACGAAAACCACCACCATCAACAAACAACAAAACAAAACTAACAAACAGCAAGCAGTCCACTGTTGCCACCTTAGTTTTAGTGATATGGCAGCTGTAGGTAGAAACTAGATCGGGCTAGATTTAGCACAAATTACCAAGAAAAGACTTACTGTAAAATAGGCGAAAAAACACCTTTAATAATGATTTCAATTATTTATTTTTTAGTTAAATCACATTATCATTTTTTAAAACAAACTAAATTTGAAGAAAAATTTAACCAAATTAATAAAATTATTTAGTTAATTAACTAACTGAAATTAAACAAATTTAATCGGTTAAAATTAAAAAAAAAATCATTTAGCTGTTAACCAAAAGAAATCTAAATTAAACAGTTTTAAAATTTAAAACATAATTATTTACCTTCTTATCACCAAAAATATTAATAAAATTTAACAGAAACTACCAAAAAAATATCAAAAATCAACGTCTTCATCGGAATCCTCCATGATTTTAAATTTAAACACAGTAAATTATCTTGTTATCAACAAAAAAAATCATTAACAAAATGTATCGACTACTACAAAAATATAAATAAATAAATCAATATCTATGACACAAATCGCGAAAGTTGGATGTTACCGCGATGTTAGCATGGCGCAAATTTTAGAGTTTGGTGCAATATTTTAAAGAAAATGAAAATGGGCTATATCAATAAACAACGAGTTCACCTATAGCAAAAAGTGCTAGATCTAGTCCCAATAGGGCTAAGGTGGCAACTCTGAAGCAGGCCTAGCTAGCAGCCTGTCAATCAATGTGTGTGACATGCATGACAAAGACTTTGACGCTAGTTATTTAGGTACTTGTACATTCGCTCGCCTTGCTATGTGACGAGTGTCGAATTGCGGTTCGCTTCGCTCACCGCAATGCGACTCCGCTCGTGCTCCCACACAGCAAGGCTCGCTTCGCTCGCCTTGCTGTGTGACGTATGTCGTATTGCGGTTCGCTTCGCTCACCGCAGTCCGTCCCACAGGACACGAAGCGCGGTCCTCAAGCCATTGTCACTAGTGTTGTCACGACACGACTCCACGATACGGAGCAATTTTGTCTCGGACGAAGGAAATCAGCCACGAATTTGGTACAGTACCTAAATCTTTATTGACAAAGAAAATTACAATTTAATAATAAAAACAAATTAGAACTAGTATTTACAATTGAAACAATTAAGCTAACTGCAGACTGTTGCAAACAATCTACAGGTAGCTCAACTGATCCATATCAATACCAGTCGGAAGCGTCCCCAAGACGCTGGCAGCATTGCCCCGCTGTATGGCAATGCTGATGCGCTGCGCCTGATATCCGCCAGCTCTCGGGTCACGCGTCGCGTCGACCAGACGCTCAGATAACTTTTTAAAAACCCGGAGAGCCTCGGTACCCCACGGACCTAGGGTCTCGACCCCAAAGGGAGCAAATATGTAGGCTCTGTCGAGACCTGCATATTTGCGTCTCTTGAGATCCTCGGCCAAATCTGCCGCCGCACCAGCCCTTACGGATGTCCTCGGAAGATGGGAAGGCGCAAGTGTGTCGACGCATGTAGCGTCTCACACAATGGGCCTCCCCAACTCCCATGGGACTAGTGTCATGCCGTCAGGCCTCTTACCATCGTCACGCAACAGACCATTCGGTTCGAGAATGTACTTAAATTAATATAATATCGTAGGCAATTTGTAAACTTCTCACCAGATACATGTTGCCATCAACAAAGAAGTCAAGTTAAGACACTTCTCCGAATTTAGAATAATACGTCCCCAGTCATGCAACCTTTCTGGTTTTTTTATTTTCTGCGTTCTATTCTACAAGTCATTGAACTGGTTCTATGTAGAGAGATTAAACTACAATTTTATAAGTTGTAGATCCCCGCCCTGGGACAAATGTTTGTACGATTTGCAAATATTTTTTCCGGGTATTCTAGGTATTTTCTAAATATAAAAAAATCTATCAATGTTAATATAATGTATTATGTAGGTACTATACTAATATACTATATCAGTCATCTAGTACCACAGAGGCTTAGTTTCTGATATCTGTGTCTAGTACACATAACAAAAGCTCTGCTTAGCTTGGGGCTTGATGATACTGTGTGGATTGTTCAGCATTATTTATTTATACTTATTTATTTATTTATTTATTTGCGCGACATTTGATAAGTAAGACATGTGGAAGAGATAGGTACCTAAGCCAGAAAATAAACACGCAATCTCCGAATCCAAGAGCTGTACATCTTGGCTCTAAGGGAATTTCTACGATTCCGTCAGTCATCATAACTCCGGGGCTTGGACAAAAAAGTCTAATTATCCCCTTAGCATCTCATTTAAGTGGTGTAAGGGGATAATTAGACAAAAAAAGTCTAAAAATCCCCTTAACCATGTAATAAAATTTAACTTAGCCATAACTAGCCTATAATTTAACATGTCATCCGACCCACACGGTAGGTGTTTCTGAGCGATCAGCAATGTTAAGCAAAGTTCGGCCCGGCCAGGCCTTGGATGTGTGACTGTGAATAAGCATTTCACAAGTGAGCGCTACCGTGTGGGTCGGATGACATGTTAAATTATAGGCTAGTTATTGCTAAGTTAAATTTTATTACATGGTTAAGGGGATTTTTAGACTTTTTTTGTCTAATTATCCCCTTACACCACTGAAATGAGATGCTAAGGGGATAATTAGACTTTTTGTCTAATTATCCCCTTAAGGGGAACTTCATTAAGGGGATTATTAGACCAAGCCAACTCCGGAATCACTCCAGACGGATCCTTATTGTTTGTTGGGGTCTTATGACAGTAATTCAGTAATTCATTTTTTGTTTGTGAATCAGGTAATTACAGTCATAAGACTAACTTTAGATCACTGGTTTCTGCCACTTGGGCGTACAAACATTTTAATATACGTAGGTACCTATTTAAAAACATTGGAATTAACAATCTAAATTATTTAACTAATTTTATTTAGAAGCGTGCGTGCGAATAATATTATATTATAATTTGAAACAACACTTACCACTTACATAATTTTATCAAACTTAAATATTGTTGATCTATTATTATGGTTAGTATTTTAAATTGATGATATGAAATTTAATTAAGAAAAATGTAATATTAATAATGTCTGTAGGTGATGAATATGTAAAAATAAATAAGTTGTATAGTACAAATCACGACATTAGGAGACCATAAGCTCTATCACAGGGAACAATAAACCTTCCGCTCCCCTCACCCAAGTGAAAAACTTCTTACACCCTATCTACGTATCCAGGGGGATTCCATTTGAGGTGTACATGGTGTGTCTTTCCCCCTGGATACGGAGGGGGGAAAGACATCATGTGGGGTGTCATCTGCGTGATCATTTCGTTGAATTCAAGAATGAAGTTTTCACTTTACAATATCCACATAACAGTCTAAAGCGACATAAGGGGCAATACACTACACGAATTAGAATCTGAATATATTTTATTGTGTATTTGAAACTTACTGTTTGTACAATATGGTGTTCATACAGTAGGCACAGTACAAGTTTAAATAGTTCTGTCTAGCTGGAAGTATAACAGACCAAATAAAAGTAAAAGAATCTAAGATTATTTCGATAAAGTGAGTGTTAATAAAGTGCTTGGTCGCAATGAATATCATACCTTAATGACGAGTGACATATATGCACAGTAAAGGCAAATTTTAACATAACTAAAAAGTTGAAGAGTGGAATTGATCTCACGACCAGCACGTGAGATTATTGCTCATCCAATGTGCTACGGACGTACTGAACAAAACTACCAAATATGATAATGAATCATATTTGGTAGTTTATCCTAGCTTAGGCCTATCAAGAACGCTTGGCGCAAGTGTTGAAAGTCTTGTTATCCATATCATTCTTTAAAGTATTTCCTGTTCACCATAAGGAAATCACCCCGATTTCCTTCGTCCGAGATTCAACCGATGTGCGACGTTGAATGAATGAAACATCTGTCAAAATATGGAGATGGCGTAAAAAAACCGCCGCCATTTTAGAATAGATTTGCTGGCGTTGGGACATTCAGAAAATTGTCACAGAATTTTTTGAATTTTACCTAATTGAATAAGGTGTCGGATTTGCGGCGTTTATTTTGTTCTGTGTGGTTTAATACAATAAAATAAGAAAGGTGTGAACACCAATTTTTAATCATGTCTGCTCACGAGCAAATGAGGGCAATGTTGGATCAATTGATGGGCACGACGAGAAATGGTAAATACACGTTTCCTTTACAATCAGTATAACAAAATTAATTAAACAAAAATAATAAAATTATGATGATTTCAGGTGAAACCGACAGACATGCTGTAAAATTTAATGACGATACAGTGTGCAAATCATTTCTATTGGAATGTTGTCCCCATGAAATTCTATCGTCCACGGTAAGCATTCTGTTTCTGTTAATTTTTTGCTATTTTGTTATCTCTGAGACTTTGTTTGAAAAATCGTTCAGTTTCTGAAAAAATAGTCCTACAAATAGTCACACACAAAGAATGTTGAACCAGACTATTCACAAGGTATACATTTTTCTAGCTAATTTGGTCCCGTTGTTCATGTTATTACTGCATGCATCAAAGAGAAATAAACTTGGTTCCAGTATAAAATCTTTCTGCTCTTTCATATCATTATACAAAATGAAATCTCAGATATATGCGGGATTTTCTGTTTTTATATTTTCACAAACACTGGGATGGTAATCTACTGTATTCTTATGTGGTTTCTTTATACTTTTACTGCCATAATTATTGTGTTACTGTAGCAACTATTCTGCTGTTTCAATATTACATCGGAGTGGCATTAACTGTGGTGAAATATGCTTTTCAGAAATGCCCCACAATAGTCTTTATTGCTCATCACAATACTTAACAGATGAGGGATATAGATTGTATGAGTTAGGCTGTTCTGTAAGTACCAAGATGTACGTATGAAAACATTTATAGTTAGCTGATTGTATTCTTACTGTTATGCAGTAATTAATTTAATATGGCTCTAATAAATTAAAATCAACGGTTGCTAATGCTGCTTTGGTGAGTACGAAATAAAATTTTAGGAACATGAAAAAACTAAAGTCTGGTGAGAGGTAATCGTGATATACAATCAAACTACATTGGGTACGTACTGAGCTGTCTACATGGCTAGTCAAAAATGTTGCATGTCTTTTCAATGTAATCTTCAGCTTAAATATCTGAGAAAATTACCTTTTGTTAAAACTGTTCCTGCATTTGCAAGAGATTTCATGATTCATAAATTCTATTTCAAAGGTTCTGTAAAATATTCTTACAGCTTCAGATCTGATTTATCAGCTACCCTTTTTGATTATATCCCAACAAGATTAAAATATACATAAAAACTGCAGTCTTTTAGATACAGTAGGGTGCTTTAGATCTGTTCTATTTACTTGTAAAAATATAACAGGTCCAAAGTGAAAACACTACATTAATTACTTTCACTATATAGGGGTTAGATAGGCAGGTTTATTTGAAAAGGTGTGTCCTCTGATTTTTGTAAGTACTTTTAACAAATTCACATTTACTGGCGAAACTGGGACATGTGAGCTGTTGGTGTTATTGTATGTATTATTTTTAATACTATTCAAATAAAATATCGCTCTATTTTTGTTGTACCATATTCTATTTATGATGTGACTAGTATGGCGTTAACTGGGATATTTTTTATTGGTCTATAAAATATCGAAGAATGAAACAATGTTATTAGTTTCTTGTGGTTAAAAAAACTGTTTAATAATGTTTATGGTTCAACTTTGCTTGCAGCGAATGGACTTAGGTGAGTGCCCCAAAATACATGATCTGGCACTCAGAGCGGACTTTGAGTTAGCATCCAAAACCAAAGACTATTTTTACGATATTGATGTGAGTATATTTTATCTGCAATCATATTTATATTTTTACCAATAATACTAAATTTGAAGCACCTGCAGCTAAAATCTGGCTTCATCAGTGTCTCCATTTGATGTAAGTGTAATAAACAACGTGAATTACGATAACGACACTGAAAACGCTGCTTCTAGATCCATCTTTGACCTACTACTTTCCTAAACAGATAACACTACAGCAATTTGTGTTGGTACTTAATTTTAGCGCAACAAAACAAAAGAACCTTACTATGCTGACCTGCTTGATTCTCAAACATTCTAAAACTCTAGTTCTCATATGAAATCGTCCTCACAGGCAACAGATCATCTAGAAGCATTCATCGCTGACTGCGACCGCCGCACAACTGCCGCGAAGCAGCGCTTAGCAGAGACTCAGGAAGAGTTATCACAGGAAGTGAATGAAAAAGCCAATGCAGTGCATGAGCTGGCCGAGGCCATTGGGCAGAAGCTGGCGCGCGCTGAGGCTCTCGGCGAAGAAGGCATGGTTGAGGAGAGTGTGCAGCTTATGGGGGAGGTAAGATAATTATACACTAGTTTCTGCCCGCGGCTTCACACGGGTTTCTATGGAAACGTTCAAACGTAATTTGTATCTCATGGGAACTGATTTATGTCAGTATTACATTGCTGTGTGGATTGTCCAGCATTATTTATTTATTTATAGAATAGAAGTAGCCTATGTGTTATTCCAGGTCTAGACCAACATCTATGCAAAATTTGAGCCCAATTCGTTTAGTAGTTTTGGTGTGAAGAAGTAACACATTCATCCATTCATCTAAACTTTTGCATTATGTGATATTGCCAACCATTAATAATTCTGTTGGTGTGCCAATTCTATGACTATGATATATGATCTATGACTGGGGAATCGTGTCTACCTACTCATTTATTACATGAATATAAATGAATTTGTTCTGAAATATCTTCATTACCTCAGCTGAATGTAGTCCACAGCTGGACATAGGCCTTTCCCAAGGATCACCACAATTACCGATCTGTGCTGCCCGCATCTAGTGGTTTATTGCTACCTTATCCAACTGTGAAACATGGATTCATGAAATTAATTCACTTACTAAATTTTAATTAAGTAGATGCTGTTTCAATTCACCATGGTACTTGGAGGCCATACATGCCTAATGTCGAGTTATCGTGTTATCAAAACTTAGGTACTTGACGAACTCAGTGGCACAGCGGACGGAGGTCCGTCTCCTACGACGCACTAGGTTGCAGGTTTGATTCCCATCTCCAGAGAAATGTTTGTACAACCTGCAGCTATCTGTTTGGGGAGTTTTCAATGTAAAAGCAAAATTATCTAACTATGTATGCAATGTATTAAGTATATCAGTTGTCTATTATCCATCACACAAACTTTGCTTTCTTTGGAGCTAATTGATGCTCTGTAGATTGTCCAGCATTATTTCTTTACTTGTTTTACGTGTAAAAAGTGCTCAGTTGACTCCTAGCCAGACTGATGCCACTTAAATAATCTTTCGTAGATGTAAAATAGGCCAATGATGATGATGATGCAAATAAATGTTTACATCTGTGCTTAGTTTGCAAATTGTATTCCAGATTGACGAGCTCCGCAAGAAGAAAGCAGTCGCCGAACAGGAATACCGCAACTCTATGCCAGCTTCATCCTACCAGCAGCAAAAACTGCGAGTTTGCGAGGTTTGCTCCGCTTACCTCGGTATCCATGACAACGACCGGCGGCTGGCCGACCACTTTGGCGGGAAGCTGCATCTCGGATTTATTACCATTCGTGATAAATTATCTGACTTGAAGGTAAACTTTCAATATACCAAAAAAATATCTATGTAATGTATTGTATTAGGTTAGTCAGTCAGCTAGTACCCATAACACAAGTTCTGCTTAGCTTGGGGCTAGATGATGCTGTGTGGATTGTCCAGCATTATTTATATTTATTTTCCTTTCCTTGTTGTTATCAACAAATATTAGTGATTAGCTTCTACTCGCGGCTTCGCTTACGCGGTACTCTGATAAAACATAGCCTAGATCAGGTTCTCAAACTTTCGGCTCCACGTACCCCTGTTAAAGTTTCCAGGTGATAGCGAACCCCTTAACTAACTAATTAAATCCTACCCCTCCCTCCTAACCCCCCAAAGAAAACAATAAAATTGACTGTTAACTGACTGTTAAGGTTTTTATTTAAAAGGTACCAAATAAAGTGTCAAAAGAAATGTATTTTTATTAATATAAATGTGATGGGTGTGCTTGTTTCTTGTCACAAATGGAGTAAATTTTAGGAGTAATTTTGGTAAATTTTTACCTTTATTCAAGTCGATTTCTGTATTTAGCTTTTATAAGTTTTTATTTTAAAATAAATTATCATGACCAAGTGTGAAAACCCACTCTCACATAATTATGTTGTAGCAAAGGGTAAAAGGAAATTCACCGCTTTGCGTGATAGTTCGGGATACTCTTCCTGTCTAGCTGCCCAAAAATCTATCAGACATCCTTTTTAAATCAGCTTGAAGAGTTTCGTCTGCGGACATTTCTAATAATGACTCCTGTTGCTTAATACTCTAACTAGAATTTATGCTCTCGGTTGTGCCGCAAATGGGTTACGAATCCATCTTTAGCATTATGAATATCCGGAAAATACCTTTTCAGTTCGTCAGAGAGCCGAGAAATATGAGAATATGAAGAACAATTTCAGCCTTTATTTCGGAATAAGTCGTTCGTCGTGATAAATTCATACAAAAGAGGAAAACATTCAAAGATATTTGATTTCGAGCAAGTTTTCCAAAATTTTTTTTTATAAGTGCGTTTATTTTGTCCTGCACAGTGAATACACTGCACGTGGAACCTTGCATCGAAGCATTCGTTCATTGAGATACGAAAAAATGACAGCTAAATAGGTTACTCTTTTAAGCCAGGTTTCATCTTCAAATCGTATTTAAGGTTGAAGTCACTGTCTTTCAAAAATATATAGATTTCGTGACGAAGTTCAACAAACCGAGCTAATATCCTGCCTTTTGAAAACCAGCGTACTTTACAGTGTAGCAGTAATCAAACATGTTCACTACCCATGTCTCGGCATAATGATGCGAAAAATCTTGAATTTAGCGGACGCGCTTTTGTGTAATTTATTATTTTTACGACCTCTGAAAGGGCTGTTTTTAAATCTTCAGGTATTTTCTTGCTCGCCAATGCTTCTCTGTGCAATGCACAATGCATACTTTTGACCTCAGGAGCGAGATTTTTAATCCTGGATATTAGTCCAGATATCCTTCCTGTCATGGCCTTTGCACCGTCAGTGGATATACCAACGCATTTTGTCCAATCTGTGCCATGTTTTTCAATAAAATCATTAATTGTGTTAAAAATATCTTCTCCTTCGTCGTAGACTCCAAGGTCTTACAAAATAAAAAATCTTCTTCACATATATTTTTATACACATATCGAACAAACCCAAGTAAATTCCGTAATCCACTAATATCTGTTGATTCATCAACTTGAATAATTATCTTGTAATCGTTGTACGAGTTGATTTTCAACATCGTGTGCCATGTCGTGAATGCGACGTGCAATTGTATCATTTGAAAGTGGTACTTTATCCAGCAATTTCGAAGATGCGTCTCCCAATACACAACTGACCATATCTTTAGCAGCTGGTAAAATCAATTCTTCAGCAATATTGTATGACTTGCCGGTCTTCGCGATTTTATATGCCACAAGGAAAGACGCACGTTAATATTCAGAGTTAGTAGCTAAGACGGTTTTCATAGTCTTTTTCGAAGAACTTTTTCTTTTTTCGAACAAAAAAATCTATAGGTTGCCGCGCGCCACCATGTGTGCCGCACGTGCCTGCCAGTCATCACGCCACCATTACGTAAACCTTGTCGCGAACCCCCTGCCGGCGAATGGCGAACCCCTAGGGGTTCGCGTATCCCACTTTGCGAAACGCTGGCCTAGATCAATCATTAATGTATAATGTAGCTTTCTAATAGTAATATAATTTTCATCTTCGGGTCATTAGTTGAGATTACCACCCCACTCATAAACAAACAAGTTTAACCCCTTTACTATGAAAGTGAAGATGAAGATAAATTCCTTGGAGGTACATAATCGTTATTATTTAATTGCGTCATTTTTGTTTACGATTTCGATAATAGGTTCTGCATGCATAGTACATGCGTCGTAAAAATAAAACCACAACCGTATTTATAAGATTTTGTTCATCTATCAAGCTTAAACGCTTGATGAGTTTAAGTATTTAATGTAACTTAGTTTAAACCAAATGCGCCGTCGTTCTACTACTTTTGACTGTTTTAATAGTAATTCATTGATTTTTTTTGTGGAAACTTTATTATAAATAACATTTACTCTGTTTTCTCCAGAAAAACGTAGATAAACGTCGTGAAGAGCGCGGCGCGATAGAACGCGAGAGAACAGGCGGGCGAAGACACTACGTGGGAGGCCGCGAGCTGGACAGACGTGCGCGCAGACACCGCGAGACCGCGCGCGAGCGAGACCGCAACAAGGATAATAAGGACAAGGACGACAAGAATGAACGTGGTGACCGCGACCGTGCTAAAGAGCGCGAGAGAAGGTAGGTTCTACGATCAGCTGCGCTTTGAACTCCTCTTCTAAAAAGTAGCGTCGTTCACTGGACCAAGAGTCGAGGCGCTAACGACAAGGCGCGCGCGTAAAAGCGACGCGTTTTCTGTAGAAATAAATGGCAGTGTGCTCATTCATATATACAAGTCGCGTCACAGGCGAAGTGAAGGCGAGTCAAGACGAAGGCGCGGAAGGGGCGTTTTACTAGCCCGCGCACAGTTATAACAAATTTTATCTCGGAAGACAAGTACTAGATCTGAAATGAACTTTGAAAATGTTTTTATGCTAATTCAGGCAGTACAGATTAGCACTGGTTTTGCTACCAAGTCGGAGATGCCACAACTTATACCACAAATCAAGAATGACTCACAGTTTGAGCTCTCTTTGGATAATTATCTAAGATTATCTATTTTTGTCTCGGCAGACGCAGTCGATCACGCAGCCGCAGCCGACGGGAGGAAACCCGTGAAGTGTCGCGTGAAAAGTCGCGTGGCCGCGACCGCGATCGTGAATCCGAGCGCGACCGCAATCGCGACGCCCGACGCAGTCGCTCGCACCGCTCGTCCTCCCGCGAGCGCCGCCGCAATAACGAATAACATCAGTGGGACCATCTCGCGACTTTCATCACGCGACCTAAGCACTGGAAGTAAAGATCTAGTTACACAAGGCTAGTGACACTTCAGCTAAGAACTTTATGTTGACCATTCCACATCGTATCAAACAAAAGAAAACTTATTATAGCATAATATTAATAGACCTCCAACTACTAGTCCAGTCAATGAATGCATCGTTTACGAGATGAAAGCAAAGTACTAAAAAACGGGACCTTTTTCCCTAGGGCTCACCGCAGAGGGGTGGGACTTTTAGTATGTTTGTCTCGTAACTAGTCTTAACAAAGTTCCGAAGTCAAACTTTCTGCTTTCGATTTTTCCATCCACCCCTCCCTTGTGAGCACTCATTGACAGAACTATACAGGCTTGTTTTGTTTGTACTTTCTTCTTAGAATTTGGCTGTTGTGGTATTATGTAGTATATTTAACTAATATAAAATAATGTTAAACAAGCTCTACAAGCTACTAACGCTTTGTTTACGACCCTTGTGTAAACCTGATTTATTCTAGGTCGTTGTCTGCGAGTATGACAAAGCGGCATCAACCGCTCTACTGAGAAAGTGATTAAAAGCAATCTGGTTAGCCAATTGCATGATAATTGTGCAGTGCTTTTTTAAGAGTTCAAAAAAGTGATTTTGGAAGTTAAGTACTTTCATATATTGGACAAAGTGTACTCTTCAGATATCTTTCTATATTGCCACTAAAACCGTAAGGTTTATTTTACTGTATGTAATTTTAAATAGGTAAATATTTCTGTATTTATTAGGATTTAGGATATTTAGTTTGTTTTTGTTTGGTTTGCAAGTTTTTTGACTCATAAATAAGTTAAATGTTTTCTGAATTAGAATAGTGACAGGTGGAACTGTACAATAAATAAAATAGGATACCAAACATCACTGACGCATAAATAACATCTTTCCCGGTCTGGGTTTTTAACTGTATATTTTGTTGGTGCATCTTGAAATAATTGAATGTTTTTAATAAATCTTAGTGACAATTTTTTGGTTTGCCTATGTAATGTATGTATCTAGCGTAAGATTTTTAAAATTAGTCCTTAAAATGCTAGGAGGCATACTAAGTTTTTTTTCCTAGTGAGTGAAATATCTCATGATTGTATCGTTGTAGAATCGACTAGATAAGGGATAATTTACGACTGTAGATAATCAGATGGCACAATGTAATCGCCTTACTAAAACGATTTTATTTGAAGATGTTGAAATGAATTTTGTTTACTTTGTATTTCGTTATTTGTATAATAAATTAGATTTAACGAAATGATATTTCCCTTGTATTTTACGTGCCCCTACAACTATGTGTACTACCTGTGACTACACGGCTGTAGATAGAGAAGTCAAAAAGAAACTACGTAAATGACTTATTTTCAATGTATTTCATAATCATCAGCCTATTGCTTACAAATGTTTCATACAACACCTACAGATAATAAATTGGAAATTTGTTGTGAAAATCATCACTAAAAAGATGTACAAGGTACAGATTTCACGAAACAAAAGTAATTTGACCAACGCATCTGTCGTCGGTTTACCACTATCTTGATAGTGTGGACCTAAATTTTCCTTTCACGTGTTGTGCCCATGCAAGGAAAATTTACCGAACTAAACCGAATATCACTATGGCACAATGAGTAAACTTAAAAAGCTACATGGAATTCAATAAAAATATTTAAAAAATCAATTTCCATCAGTCTTAGTAGACTTACTTCGATGGACTAATGACCATTATTAATTAGCTAATGCCTACTGCTGTTTTATTCGTACAGTATTGCACATTGCGATAAGTAGGTAGGCATGATGGTATCCAAACATAATAAATAGCTACCAAAGCGCCGACATCACATTATTAAAGACTTCATAAAATGATCTACATTTCCTATCATATCACATGGTTTCCTAACCCTTTCAGGGTAGGTACATTTTATTTTATTTTGATTTTGTGGAGCTTCAGCTTGAATCCCAGCATATCTGATAGCACCCCTGACAAGGCCGACAGGATCACCACTTTGGTGATTGTGTACACGTAGTGATTGGCCCATATTCCGGTTATTTTAAAGGGAGCGTCCAATTCCTGTGAAAAAGAACTATATTTAATACCAGTTAGGTTACATGCTTTCTCATTGACGCGGAGCGGGCCAGAACCAACCAATCACACAGAGACTAGTGGGATGACGAGATGTTTGTTTCAACCCAAATAATGGTGGTCGATTCTCTCTGCTCTGGCAGTAGGTAGTTACGGGCGCCAAGCTGTGTCCTGAAGGTAGAACCACACTATTCTGCTCAGGCGCGTCAGAAGCATATCAGTTTCATACGCACATTATTACTGTGGTGTGTTGTGTTTAAAGATGTAAAGTAGCACGTGACACCGGTGTCCACCAATAACCACCGGTATCCACCATTTGGCTACCAATAAAAAGCGGTAGTAACCCGACTAGACTGTGGAACGGGGAAAGGTGGGTTAAGATTATGACAATCGTTCTGGAATGGGTTCTTGCGCATATTGGGTGATTATTTGTATTTAATTTTATGTTTAATTTTGTGTATTTTAATGTAATTTAACAATGTCTTTAAAATATAATTCAATAAATGCCGTGGCGATATATTAAAAATTAAAACAAAATTCCTCATAATATTTTCGCCGCTTTTTTTACTTTTTTAGGGATTCGTGATCGGTTACGAAACCCGGTTTGTCTGTCGTTTTTTCCCTCTTGAATATCTCAGCAACTACATCAGCTAATACATTTCGTGCGGCCTGTAGAGATAAAAATAAAAAAATAATGAAAAGAATTTAAAATTTTTCACTACAAATTGTGATGTCAAAATTTTAAAAGAGACCTTTATGGTCAAGTGGAATCAAATGAAAGATATAAGTTTGTACATTCTCAAAACTGTTTAAAAGTCAAAAAGTAAAAGTCATTTATTTGCAAAAACACGTGTAAAAAAAATATGACAATTAATAGTTTTTTTGAGTCAACATGTTTGAAAATATAATTAGAAAAGTCGAAAATTTTATCCTTCCCCCCATCTCCGAAGTTTGTCAATCGATGCAACCGATATATGCAGGTAAAATCAAAAGGGTACCGATGAAGCTATTTATGTTCCGAAATCTACCAATAATAATATCCTTCAACACAGATCGAAGTATTAGGTCCTTACATATGAAATTGGCGTTTTTCGTACTGGCCACTTTAATCACAAATTTCTCCTCTTTGGTAAGGAATTCCAAATTCAAATTTGTACAGCTATAGACTCATGTATTTGTGCTTCGATGATCGTCATTCATTTGTTTTTTTTCTTCTGTTTTTTTCTGTTTGCGTCACTCATTTTACAAAATGGAAAACTTAAAATATCGCATTATTTACGAGTACGAGTTCCGCCGTGGCACTAGTGCTGCGGAAACAACTCGAAGGGTGAATGATGTGTATGGCGGTCGTGTTGCAAAAGAAAACACAGTTCGTTTTTGGTTCCAACGTTTTCGTTCTGGAAATTTTGACCTGCAGAACAAGCCCCGTGGACGGCCTGAGACTCAAGTTGATAATGAAGAGTTGAAGGCTATTGTGGAAGCGGATCCATCGCAAACCACGTCCGAGTTAGCTGCAGGCTGCGATGTTAGTGATAAAACTGTTTTAATTCACTTGAAGCAAATTGGGAAGATTAAAAAGCTTGAAAGGTGGGTACCTCACGAATTGACTGAAGCAAACCGGCAAACGCGCGTCGACTGCTGCGTTACATTACTAAACCGGCACAATAATGAAGGTATTTTAAACCGAATCATTACCTGTGATGAAAAATGGGTTCTTTACGATAATCGGAAGCGCTCAGCGCAATGGTTGGATCCTGGCCAGCCAGCCAAATCCTGCCCCAAGCGAAAATTAACCCCAAAAAAGTTACTTGTAAGCGTTTGGTGGACTAGTGCCGGTATTGTTCATTACAGTTTTCTCAAATCTGGCCAGACTATTACGGCTGATGTCTATTGTCAGCAATTGCAAACCATGATGGAAAAGCTAGCGGCTAAACAACCTAGGCTGGTCAATCGCTCCACGCCACTGCTGCTTCACGACAACGCTAGACCACACACTGCGCAACAGACGGCTACTAAATTAGAAGAGCTTCAATTGGAAAGTCTAAGACATCCTCCGTACTCCCCGGACCTTGCTCCAACTGATTACCATGTTTTTCGAAATTTGGATAACTTCTTGCAAGGGAAAAAATTCAACTCCGATGGGGCAGTCCAAATCGCCTTCAAAGATTTTATTGATTCCCGTCCGACTGGTTTTTTTAGTAAAGGGATCAATGAACTACCTATAAGATGGCAAAAGTGCATAGAAAATAATGGTTCATACTTTGATTAATTAAATATATTATTTTAAAAAATATTCGACTTTTTGTTCCTCCCATACAAAACGCCAATTTCATATGTAAGGACCTAATAAAATCTCCCTTTTTTACTTAGATCGATGCTTTCACAATACATTATTATCCAAGATTAAATTATAATGATGCTAACCAAAGCAGCATTCTATACCCTTGTATTTACCGGGGTTTTATAGGAGTCCATCGTTAACAGCAGGCGAACACCAATTGGTGGAAATCATTGTAAGCCAGCTTCGCATCTATATCTGTGTCGCTTAATACTAAATGTAAGAAACTGATATGCTTCTGACGTGCCACAATACACCCCACCACAATAGTGTGGTGCTAGCTAAAGGGTGACTAGGTCTTGCGATCATCTGGGGTCTTCCAAGCCTTCCTCCAAACTATCTGATAACATACCTTCAATAAATCAGCGGCGAGTTTCAACACATTATTGGCAACAGTCAGTTGCTCCTTACACTCCGGTCTCTGCTCGATAGCCAGATGAAGATTGATCTGTTCCGTGATGATAGCAGACAAACACCCGCGGTACTTGCGGTTCACGTCAGAACCAAGGGTTAGCAGACGTAGCAGGTATATCCCGAGACAAACGCACCACACCATCGCTTCTAGCAGCCACATGCTTTCGAGGGTCAGGGAGTCCTGGTGAGAAACAGAGGTGACAATGTTGAACATGGTTGATGTAAAGCTAAGCGCACATTAATCCAACGCCGCCGCTACGGCGCGCAGCACAAACATGTGCATTTAAATATAGGCATAAACTCGTTATCTATAGACACATTTTACAGTGGCAAAATAGCTACCCACAAGCTTCAAACGAGTGGCGAGCTGTCTGTCATTTGATCCTGTCAGTATCATATGCATCTAAATGTTCGAGCTAAAGCCCATATTTGAATGCACATTTTCGTGCTGTGCGGTAGCGGTGCGCTTCTGATCTGCGACAACCTTTAGTCTCATAAATGAATTTGGTGCTAGCAGTCAATTCATTAGAATCGTCTATAGTATAATAAAATCTGTAGAATCGTTTAGTAAATTTAGATGGAGATAAATTACATTTTCTTTACCTAACGTAAAGATCGGTGCTCTATTCTACGTAAGAAAATCACCTACGTATTTTCTATCAATAAATCAAAATATGTGTGAACTACAAACAGAGTGAATTGAGCTGGTCATTAATTGTAGAAATGCTTATGATTATGATTCTGGTTTTTGTATTGCCCTCAATGAAAAGTCTCGTGCGACAAAGCCCTTAATAAAGAATAAAAAAAAAAACATAAATTCACATGGGGTGCGTTCGGAAGAGGCAATTAATTTATTTTCAACCCATCTATTCGAAAAGAGGCAAAGTGTTCCTCGATAAGTGCGAACAAAGTGGGTCATTACAGCGCAAATAATAACAGTGACGAAATGACTTTTAAATTTGGAACACTATTTAATTAAAAAGTTTGTACGCATCGCATCGCAAAAAAGTCCTGCCCGGTAATACGGAGTGAAAACATGAAAGCCGATGCCAGTGCGGTAGGCCTAAATTAGCTATTTAATATTTACAAAGGAAAGACAAAGCATGCTGACTATCAAATTTAAAAAAAGAATACGCGGGGACGTTTTATTCGTTTTGTTATTACTTGTTAATAACAAAACGAATAAAACGAGTAAAAGAATGCTCTCGCTCGAAAACGGTGACTTTGCTGCTCAAAAACAGTAAGCAAAATCGGGTTTTACTCTCATGTGGAATAAAGGATATTATTTAACTTGTTGAAAAAAGTAATTTCAATTCAGAATGGTGTACTAAATTTCGATGGTGTAATATGTTATTGATACTCTATGGTCGGCGCGGAAAAAAAGAATAATCTACGCGATCTGCACCAGAGGAGGTAAACGTTCTTACTGAGGCATCGCCATTTTTATGTGTAAGGTACACTTGCTTGCTTGTGAAGACCATTCTTCTAGGCGGATAGCGCCATCTTTAAACAATCTACCAAACAACAGGTTCGGAATTTATATGGGAATTGCACCTCTGTGAGCTGCACTCATTTTAGCTTATTTATATTGTTGAACAAATAACAATTTTTTAGGGTCCGTACCCGAAGGATGAAGCCGGATCCTATTACTAAGCCTCCGCTGATTGTCTGTCAGGACTCAGTACGTCCTTTCGTCTGTCAGGTTGCATCTCATGAAACGTAAAAGGTAGACAGTTAGAATGTGTGTCTCTTGCCGATATAACAACAAATAATAAAAACTAAATAAAAATAAAAATGAAGGGAGCCAAGTTGAACACCGATCTCCGAAGTTAAGCAACGTTGGGCCCGGTCAGGACTTACATATATGGGTGACCACGTCATATTGGCGTTTTGCTTTTTTATCTCTATCAAAAAGTTCAGGTTTTTAGAGTTCATCTTGTTCCTTCTTTTAAGTTTTGTACTATGTCACGGAACACTTCGTGTGCGAGTCAACACGCACTCGCCCGGTTTTTATTTATTTTTAGCTCTACGGCCTTAGGTAAGTGCATAATTAATGAATAACTATCGCAAATTTAGCAGTGAGTTACTTAAAATGCTCGCTAGGTTAAGCGTTCTAGCATGAATAATAAAATCCAGCAGGAACTAGCAACGACTGTTCAAATATCTGGCTTTCACATTATAATAATAAAGATAATAACAATAGATTAATATACAATTACTAATTTCAAATTTAATATAATATAATTAAGCACAACCAAATTAGTTAAATAAAGCCTTTACCTAGCGATGTGGCCGGCCTGGATCATTGAGGCACCAGCGTTGATACCGGTTATTATATAATTGTCTTTAATTTGACAAGTGTTTGACGTTCACAGGATAAGTCTTGTTAAAAGGGTGAACACGTGCTCTATGGCTTGCTATCTTACCTCTTTGATAGCAAGCTTACCTACAACAATATAATGTGGCCGTTACTTCGATCCAGGAAAGTAATAAAATATGTAAGTAAAGTAAGTAGTCTAGAACTCCTTCGTCCGAGGGCTGTTATAATGAAAATCTCTGATACTGCATGCCAAACATGACAAAAGAAAGGAGACTTCAAAGACAAACTGCTAAATTTGATAGTTATTCTGTGGTTTGTTCACATTTGTACGTCAATATTTTCATGTTTGATAGCAAGCTTACCTACAACAATATAATGTGGCCGTTACTTCGATCCGGGAAATTAATAAAATATGTAAGTAAAGTAAGTAATCTAGAACTCCTTCGTCCGAGAGCTGTTATAATGAAAATCTCATGCCAAACATGACAAAAGAAAGGAGACTTCAAAGACATCCTGCTAAATTTGATAGTTATTCTGTGGTTTGTTCACATTTGTACGTCAATGTTTTCATGTGTCCTTGTCTTATCATAATTTTCTCTCATTTTCTTGGACGTAGGAAACCTACATTGGACTGGACATAAAAAGAAACAGCTACAATTAGCTGTTTCTGACATATGTCAGACGTTTTTCTCGCTCTAGGACATGTAAAGTAGGCGTCTGGGTTCGGTAAACTTATTGCGCTGCCAACTAGCCGCAAGCGACCTGCAATCAATTATGAATAATGGTTTTTGGTAACAATGCACTAGTGAGCCTCTAGTGGTTTGCGAACTCATTATGAAAATCCAGATCTACCAACAAGCTCCAATCAATGACCTCATGTTAGCCATAACGTCGATAAATGATGACCTCTCACGCATTCTTGCGTGGAGCAAAGCGCACGGTCTTTTGGTGAATCCTTAGAAGAGTCAAGTCATAGTTGTGGGTAGTTCAAGGATGACATGGCGACCTTGTCTCCTATCTCCTTCGATGGTGTCACAATTCCTATAAGCAAAACCGTCAAAAACCTGGGACTAATTATAGACAATGAGTTGTCGTGGGGTCCGCAATTGGCTGAACTCAGCCGAAAAATGTTCGCATCGGCCGGCTCACTGGCGGCGACTGCGCAATTTCCTTCTAACTTCCACTAAGGTAACACTCGCCCAGTCCCTTTTGCTCCCCATCCTTGACTACGCCGACGCATGCTATCCGGACCTCACTGAAGACCAGCTAAATAAGCTTGAGCGCCTCCAGAATTTCAGCATCAGGTTCATATTTGGTCTTCGCAAATATTACCACGTATCCGAGTATCGCGCTAGACTCAAGTGGCTGCCCATCCGACTTCGCAGGAATACTCATATACTATCTCTCTTGTACAGTATCTTGTTCTATCCTCCCAGCCCATCTTATCTCAAGGAGCGCTTTGAATTCCTGTCCAACTCTCACTCTCTCTCTTTGCGTTCCTCTGAAACCCTCGTCTTAAAAGTTCCTGCTCACTCTACTACTTTTTATGAAAAATCCTTCACTGTACAAGCTATCCGTCTATGGAATGCTCTTCCCCTGGACATCAGACGTGCGAAATCACTCCCAATCTTCAGAAAACTGCTTCATCAGTATTATTTATCAGTGTAAAGATTTAATAATTTTGTTTTTATGTCTATGTAAGTTTATTATATAAAGTAGGTAGTTTAAGACATGATAGGTATTGTACGTAGTGTAGGTATATGTAATTGTTTTAATTTCTTTCAGTTTTTCAAACACCACCGTCTATATTGTTCTCATAAGTCCAGTCCATCCCAAGGTTGCCTGGAAAAGATCGCTCAAAGCGATAAGGCCGCCCTTTGTACTTCCTTGTTTATCAGCATTTTCTTCTGTTTTATATTTTGTGTTTGTGTGGTACAATAAAGAGTTATCTAAGTATCTATGAATGAAGCCGTTGAAATAAGAAAGTTAGCAATCGTTGGATTATCTATTTAAGTAAATCAATGCTAAACCTGCGATAACGATTATATTAGGCCGCAAGGCTTTACCGTGAGCACGACGACGATGTCCCGTGTGACGTCATCTATGACATTTTGCGATATCACCGACCATAGCACAAACTGAAATCACTGTGAGCGCCTTCGATCAGGGAAAGGGAGTGTGATTTCCTTCGTCCGAGGTAAGCGCACATATCAAATGTCATTATCGTGAATTCTAATTCGGAATGTTTGAACTAAAATATTTTGTAATCACTATCAGCGCTGTAATCGTATATCTGAACGCACACATAGTAAAAGCGGAAATGGTGCAATGGAATGGTGGCTGGGTGGTCGCCTAAAGACCGTGATTAAAAGTCCATGGAGACACCCTTTCGGCCCAGCGCCGGTAGGACGAGATAATATAAAAAATGTAAGGGTAGGGTAGCTATATATAAGTACATGTAACATAAAGAGAAATGAATGAAATACGATACAAACATCACAAACCCGTAATAGCTGTGCGCTGACGCAAGCCAGGAGGGTTATAGTCAGCATAAACACCGCGGATACAATCACGTCCACGGATCGTTGCGGGCCGCGTCTCTGGAACCAAATAGTTAAAATTATAAAGTACAGCAGTGCTGACCCCAAATAAAGGTTAATGGAGGTAATTGGCCTATACAAAATGACACATTTCCCTTTATGTAACATGTAGAATTCACGATTTTGTTGAAAGAAATGTGTGCCTTCCTTTTTCGTTGTGGACCCTTATGAAGCGTTCCCACATGGAATCGACCAATCAGGAAGAAGCGGAATGACGTGATGTTTATCAGGTGCCACGGTAGTGGTCTTGGCCAAGTCAAGTAGACGGCCGCCAGCGGGAACCCTCTTGAAACGAACAATCTCGAGTTCTCGAGGCACTTTTCAGCTATATAAATTAACCAATGTAATTGGTCGATTTTGCCTCCGTAAGCAATTAAACTTAAGGGTAAAGTTACCCCTTCTTCAGGGTAACCGCTATAGTCGTTTTCACTTATAAGGCTTTCGGTGACATTTCGGTATGACAATTATAGAAATGACCTAAGTTGAATCGAAAATATTTTATTCGTGTCGATTCGGATAAAATTCGTACAGGACCAAATTTGTATTGACCTCAACTAACAGTTCAAACAATTCCTTGATTAATAATAATACAAGCAGGTGGGTAGGTAATAGAAAATAAAGTTTAAAACGCACGCCTCTTGTAAGATGATGAATGATGATGATGTAGTAAGTTACGGTTTTAATTTGCAATGATCGATTATTCGATTTTCCTGATTTATTTTTATTTTGGCCGGCTCCATTACATTCCGTTCTACGCAAACTAATATCGTTGATTAGATAAAAAAACTGTTATAAAGTTTTTATTACGTGTTTGGGCTAATTATAAACTAGTTTTCGAAAATTTGAGTAGCATACTCTGACTCTGCTACACAGTTTTTAACTTTTGCGGTAGTCAGCCCACAGTTGTACCCTAAACATTAAGTTCGTTCTTAATAAAGATTTTTTGTATTTGTATTTTTGTATACTGAAATTCTATGGCATAATTAATACGTTGAAATGGCAATAATAAATACTTGAATTTTCGAATTATTTAAATGACAAAATCTTAGTCAATTGAAATGAAACGCAGTACATCTATCAGGGAACGCTTCCTAGGTGAAAACGACTAAGGTGTATTGCTTGGACGGAGATAGATGCAAGCAAGCAACTAAATGTGGAGCAGCGCCAGATAAGAATCAATTTCTGGGTAAAATGGAATTAGTTGCAGATTTGATACCCGTGCCACTATAATATACAAGCCCGTGCTAAAATAATAACGACTATGCTTACCCTTAAATAGGACCTTGTAGAAAGCCAAGTCTTGATATTCCTCACAGTGTTAAGCCTAAAGTGCGGCAGCTCCGATTTCCTCGCGCGCCTTGCCGATGTTAAGTGAGAAAACAGCTTGGCGTATAGGAACCTCTGCTTGTAAGCACGCTCTGCTACCGATAGCAGGAAGAATACTAGCAGGCTTAGCCCGAAGCAGAGTATGCAGGATACGATGTTTGCTGATATTTCCCTGAAAGAAGAGAAAACAGTCTTAAGTTTACTGAATTGATTTTAAGATCATTCTGTCAAGATTTACCCCTAACATTTTACATTTGACGATTTAACCTCTTTAGTTTTGACGGGAGGTTGACGACTCTCAATTGCCCATCAAAACTGCGTGAATGCAATTCAGTTTAAACAAAATTATCGACACGACCGAATTCGAGTTATATTCAAGGCATGCTCAGCCAAGTTTGTGGAGTATAAGTCGAGGTTATGACTAGAGATATGGGTGTTAGTCGCCAATAATAACTAAGGTTTATAACGCCTTTACTGGAAAATTATTCAGAATTAAATAACACATCCGACTGGTTCCAATCACTAAAGTTTGTTAGAAGAGAAATAATAACTGTTTCTCGAGACTTACCAACCATTGTCACCCAGCGCACCAGTCACGAAATACACGATAGATTCGCGACAATAATTAGCGACAGCTGTTACAACGTAAGATATCGTGGAAAACGTCTGGATCTCTTCCTCTGTACGTGAGTCATGCTCAATTGATATCTGTAATAATTAATACATTCAGATTTTCATTTTATCATATTAAAGCTGCATTAAAGTAGCATTATATTGAAGCAGCCCATCGGCGACACATAATTAAATTCGATGGAATTTTATTAGGTATGAGTACAAATTAAAACCTTCACTGCGATGACTATTTCGCCTAGCAACGTGATGTTGGCACAACTTTTTAGTTTGAATGTTTCAGTTCAGTATTCAAGTGTAGTGGTGCGTTTCCATTGACGCATATCTACCGGAGCGGAATCGATATAATCATATTGGACGAAATAAACATCACGTTATCTCGCTGGTTCTTGATTGGTGGATTCCGCTACGCGTCAGTGAAAACGCAACAGAACGGGTCTGTTATAGCGACTAAGGTTGCCTAAATTTGTTTACAGATTCTGAACCTTATTCTCACCTGCACAAGCCTGATGAAAGGAGCGAAGAGCGCCACCGCTGCGCTCATAAACAGCGGCGCCCACAAACAACCGTCCCCCGCCATAGCTCGCTCCGCTCGCGCGACCACGTACCAGCTGATGTCTACGGCCGATAGTTCAGTTCGCAGTGTGGATCCGCGTTCCCACATCGTGCATTTCACTGTTGGAATACACCTTTGGAGATGGAATTATTAATATCTTGCTGCAACTACTGGTCCAGGGGTGGATTCAGAGATTGGTGGCGGATGTGTCAAAATGTCCACCAAAAAGTGGATAATTGAACCAAGAATTATGTAAATATGCAATTATTTTCGCCTAGTACTGTTTTGTCTTAACGTTGAAGGACAGTTCAGGCGTAATAAATCAATTAGATAACTATGCCATAAAAACGCAACACAATGGTGTCAATTCAGACGTCGCCAAAACTAAACTAATTAGACAGTACTAAATTAAGTTATTAACTTAGCTACCTCTTAAGATGCTTGGCGCCCTAACAGGGCTCCTAATACCTAGCCTTTAAGTGAAATATTTAACACCTCTCACATTGTATTAGGATTGCAAAATAAATACTTGAAAAATAAAAAGGATGGCATTATTTTGAGTGTTGTCAAATTAGTTTAGTTTTGGTTGGTGGTGGTTATAATATATATATATATTGGCTATATATATATATATATATATTGGCTATATTTTTCGGGCCAACCAGTTATCGTTCAAGTTCACTAGATGGCGCGACTTGTTTGAATGTTTTGATTTAAAAGCATAGTATAATTATATTGTACTCGATGGTTTTTCCTCAAAAAGTGCAGATATTTTATAATAAAATTCTATGTTGTTTTGTTAGTTTACAAAAACCTCAATAACTAAACGATACACCTTACGCCATTATATTGTAATTTTTTTAACCGAAAAGCTTTTCTATGTAATGAGACCCCATGTTTCTGGCGACATCTAGAGTGATGCCATTATTGAAAACTGCACTACTAAGACAAACAAAAATTATTCATAAAACCCTAGCTGCAAGACAAAAAAATATACAAAAAATAGATATTTTTTGTGACATTTACCTGTATCATTAGTAGGATCGAGTATGGCGAAGGGGTCCCAGGAGCTATCCCCCGCGTAGTGGAAGCCATCGTCCGAGTTTGCGCCTTCCGATTGAGAGCAGTAACTGCTTTCTTCACCTGTTACAGAGATAACATTTCTTTCATCTGTTTCAAAGATAACATATGACAAATATCTGCTGAGCAGTAAGAAGTAATAAATGTTTCTCGATCGATGTAGGATAAATTAACTTAATTACTAATTATGGTTAAAACTGGTTATGAAATATGGCTTTAGTATATCGCATTCAATGCCATTCAATGGAGCTGATGAACCACGTTCGTGTGCGTCGGTGGCAATGAAAGTGTTAACATGGGCATGTCTGTCATGTAAGCACTGAAAGTGTTATGTAGTGTCAGCTGGGCTGCGAATTCGTTAATAATTAAGATTAAGCTTGGTTGAAGACTAGATGGGCCTAAGGTTTTTTATTATTACAGTGCGTAAGCCCTCACAAAGTCGGGGTAATTTTATTTTTCTGCTTGGTTCTGTGTACTTACCTATTTATTTATTTAGTGTTCAAAACCATTATAACATGTAGTTTAATTAATTAAAAACGTGTGGTTATTTAAAATTTACTACACAGGCGGGTCTTGAACCCGCAAGCTTTGACTCTGTACGGGAATGTGTGAATCAACCTGACCTATAGAAAATGTTTGATTCTACGTTCTATGCGTTTCCCATGTAGGTGGAGCTAACGGCTTATGAGGCGTAGAGCGATTGATATATTTTGACAGGTCAGGTTTTTGACTTACTTAGTAAGGAGGTTGCAGGATTAAGTCCCATCTGAGTCGTTAACTAACAAAGAGCTTTATTTCCTTCAGACACTACAGGTCTCTTAGACACGTCGGAAAATTCTAATTACTCAAGTAAACAAGATCCGTCAAGTGCGAGTGTGACTCGCGCGCTGAGGGTTTCGAACGGTTGTCAAGTACCAATATTTACTAAAGGTACCGGTTAGAGACTTTGCTATTCAATGAATACCTGCATCGGTTTGCAAACTTCGGGAGTTTGATAGTAAAATTTTCGAATTTCAAAAAGTATGTAACCTACAGGAATTTATTATAATATTAATAATATTAATTTTTTGACTAATTTGAAACAGTATTAAATACAAATACAAAATTAATTTATTTTCACAAATAAATGTACAAACCGATACCTTTAATTTGATACCACCCACACTTGACCTAGTAGGTCTCTTAAAATTTCGACTTCACAATTTGTACTGAAATTTAAATAATAATACATTTCGTGCGCCTGTGCACGAAATATATTATTATTTAATTGTAATGTATTATTATTTTAAATTTCAAGTTATTTGCTGCTGTAGTTGCTATAGACGGAAAAAAAGACAGAAAAGCGCGATTGAGTCCCACCTGAGTCGTAATTTTTTTTCGTTCTTATATTTGTAATAGTATGTATTGTAATGCTTACTGTTCGTAGAATGGCCCACCCAGTCAGACATGGTATGATGCGACGGCAGAGCGATGGAGGGCGCGGACGCTGAACATTCCCCGTCCGATGACGATGATTGGTAGTTCTCTAGTTTCTATAACGAGCAATGTTTGGATTAGATTCGTGGAAGTCGACACGGTTTTAGTACAGAGGGGTGAGTCTATTTGACGTTAGTAACGAGACACGATCGTGACGTTTTTGTATGGGGATTTGCATAGTTCCCTGTCCGCACGATAGAGGCGCTGTACCTATTTTTATGGAAAAAGGAGGCGTCACGATCACGTCTCAATACTAAGTTCAAATAGAATCACCCCTCAGAATAGCAATCGATCTACCTAATTATTTGTGAATTAGCTCGGGGCTAGATGATGCTATGTGAATGGTCCAGCATTATAAGGGTTTTAATAGTATTGTAATTTAATAACTTATCGACTCTTAAACTTGTTAGTAGAACAAAACATTAATGGATCGTGCATATACTAACTACCTTCATTGCTCTGCTGACAGTTTCTCCCTTCAATCACCTAAGTTATGGAAATAACTATTATTAGGTGTATTAGAGTGCATAACAACAAGTTATCATTAAAACCACTTAGAAATATTTATAAACAAAGAAAATTTCAATCAAATAATAGAAACAACTTAGAACTAGTATTTACTGTTGAAACAATTGAGCTAACTGCAGACTGTTGCAAATAATCTACAGATAGTTCAACTGATCCATATCAATACCAGTCAGCAGCGTCCCCAAGACGGTGGCTGCATTGCCCCGCTGTATGGCAATGCTGATGCTCTGCGCCAGATACCAGCTCTCGGGTCACGCGGCATGCGTCGCTTCGACCAGACGCACAAACAATTTTTTAATTTTCTATAGTCGTTTCATTAACACTGAATTTTCAATTTCTCATTCTTTAATGATCTGAACTACAAATTAAATAAATTGGGTGGGACGAACATAGGTAAAAAAGCTGGGATAAATTATTGTTTTCGCTACTTATTAAAACTGTTACTATGAAATAGTGTTTATTACCTAATAAAACTGTTATTATTGATTTCTGATAACGTGCGAGTGCAAAACTGCGAGGAGGATAATCTAAAACGATTTACCTTAGTCTTCTTTTTAATATTCCCAAAGATTTCATCGCTCGAATCCTGCCTTACATCATGTTTCCATTTTCGATTCAAGAATCTTACGCCAGCCCTTTTGCCTGAACTAGGGCTGCTCATCGGCGCAGCGCCCTCTGAATCTACAGACTTATCATCATCATCCCTCGGACTGTCATTATCTTTAATCTTATCAGTAACCTTGTTCCTAGCTTTAATTCTCTCAGTCTTCTTCTCATTGTCACTAGCGTTTGAATTATTACCATTAAGGCTTTCAAAGCCGTCGTCACCTTCTGCGAATATAGCTCTTGCTATATGAATCTGTTGGTTTAATCTTATATTAAATGATTCTAGGTGCTTCTTAGTTAGTATGTTAGGTTTGTACTTCGATGAGCTAGGCGTGGCGTCATCTGGCGGTGGAGTGAATGTAACTATCGGTGCGTCGGGTTTCTTCCAAGACAGAAAGTCTTCTTCGTCAGAATCTTTAGCTTTCAGCTTAACTTTAATCAATGGTTTGTTTTTAGGAGCCTCTTTGTTTATCACTTTATCTTTTATCAGCTCTTTCTTTCTTTTCCTGGAAAGGTAATCAATCAGACATTGTATAAACCGGGCAAAATAACAGGCACCTGGTTCGAACAAAAACTTATCAAAAGTCCGATGATAATAACAATAACAAATAACAGCAAGAGAATGTCTCAAAAATTGCACGTTACATGTGCATGGGTAATTGTGAGGATATCGCTACAGCTCTCGCACGGCGACGGCGGGGCGCCGCGCTGGGCAGCGGGGGAAACATCGAGCTCCGGGCCAGGTTAATTCTCCCGGAATATAAGTTGTGCGCTTATAATACTGCGATCTCACCTGTCATGAATGTACCTACTGTGAAAACTGGGCAAGATTTCCAAGATCTTGTGGTTATTTATCATGTGAGTAGGAGCGACTGAGCATTTTAAAAGGAGATACCTAACAATTGACGACTGAGTTGCGACTTGGGGTCGTCTGAATTCTAGTGAAATTCACGTTTCACTGTCTAACACAGTCATTATAACTATAATAGTCATCAACACTAAACGCACTAAAAACGCCAAAAATCATGATTTATGGTGTTTAAGAAGAACCAAGAACACATGCATTAGCAAGAGAAACTAGTTCCAAGTAGCTCGATAGATGGCAGGGGCGTCAACTTGGCAGCCATTATGTCAGATTGACGCATTGAAAAAGACATAATTGTCTTGTTAAAAGTTGCCATGTCTTAGTTGCCATGTCTTACCTTATTCCACTATCAATGAGATCAGAGCGCGACTGCCTTCGTCTAAACTTAGTGGGCTTGGCCGAAGGTTTGCTGTGCGTTGAGGTGGCGCCACTGTCGCCCGAGCCGGCGCCACTTCCATCCTCGCATTCCGAACGGGGACGTCTGAGTAACGTGACAATTTCAACCTTAAGATATGCTAAGCCTTTTTTCTTTAGCTAATTAAAGTACGACATTTTTAGGGAAAAGCCGATTAGTAGCAGTAGCTAAGTAAAGTAGAATTTTACGGAAATTTAATATCTTAGACTTCGATGCTAATACATGGGTGTTGTAAGCTTAACGCCGATATTGCTACATTTGCCTTTTGGACTACATTATTACTACACAAACAATTTAGTACACATTACACTTGAAACTCGTTCTGCTTGCTCTCAATGGGTTATGGCTGAAAATCAGTGTTTTTGCTTCTTGAGCAAAATATTCCGCTGAGCCATTGCCTTTTTGACGTACTGCAGCACACACAGACATTTTACTTAGATTTTAATTATGTTATTATTTGTTTTTATTACTTAATCAACTGTATTTTTATTTTGTTTTTTACTACCATCCCGTTTAATTGCTATTGTCTGATATGTATGTGTGTGTCTGAAGTCGTAAATAAAAACCTTTATCTATCTATCTATCTTAAGGGTACACGACTCGCTCATCTTTCCATAGAAACATGAAAGGGTAACTTCTACACTGTTTTGATGTTGACCATCCAAAACTACGGATAATATCAATTTATATCGTCATTATCTAATACACTCAAAACCGTACAAAAGTATACATTTGAAAATTACAAGCTTCTAAATTTTCGTATTTCAACACTAATTGTAGCACAACTTTGGGCGAAAATAAATAATGTACGACATACATACGACGACGAAATAAATAATATACGAAAACTCTAAAATAAAGCCCGTTCCGACATAGTTTAGCTATTCAAAAGTTTAAGTAAATTTATATTGAAAAGATACACTCAATAGTTTTTCTATAACAACCCTTGTGCTAAAAGTCCGTTCACATTTTTTTTGCGCGGTGTTTTAGGAATAAATCATTATGCATCTCATCCTAGAGCGCGGGTAGCGTAACCTGTTTCAGGTGAGATTATCATTTAGGCCTCGCCTACCGACGAGTTCGCGCCATCTACTAGTGTAACCTTAATGTGTCTGTCTACGACCTGCGTACGTATATGTCTGTACCTTCAGCTTCTGTCTGTGCCGTCATGGTTCCCAAAAGGATGTATCAATTTTGATTAACTTTTCTCATGTCTCAAAGGTAACGAGAGTGATCGTAGCAAAGTTTAACGGTTGAAAGTAAAATTATCGGAAATTTTCGAGTTCTTGTAAAATTTCCTGCATCTACAGTCTATAATGGTCCACTGCTGGACGCTGGCCTGCCCCTGATAAGTGCCTTATTGGCTTTTATCGTAAAGGGGCAATGCCCATAATTCCCACGCTGGGCATTCTATTTGGGGACCACTGGTCGGTGGTTAAATTGTTCTGCAGGAAGCGCTGCCGCCCGCTCCCTGTTAGATACCTCTTAGTCGCCTCTTACGACACCCGCGGGAAGAGTTGGGGTTGTGCAAATTCTGAGCCGGCACCACACAGCGAAGTATAATGTTTGATACCTATCACTATTCTTACCTAAAGTATCTAGGCAGTTTCCTACGGAACGTGGTCCTGGGGCGCACCCTGGCGAGCTCCATCTCAGTGGTGCTCACGATCTGCGAGTGGACGCCGCTCAGCACCAGCATCAGACCCAAAGGTATTAGCCAGGTATTTGGCTAAAACAATACACTCAATATTAGTGTCGATCTTAGTTTCTGTTTGGTATATGCACTATTATGAAGTTCCCTAATTGTTGACAGGTAGAGAATACAATCCCGGGATCCCAAATCTCGGGATCCCGGGATCCCGACCGTTTTCTGGCCTCGAAAATCCCGGGACTGTACTTGGCTAATCTCGGGATTTTCGGGATTGCCACAAACAAGTCTAGTTTGTATTCCGTAGTCCGTTGCGTCTTGAAAATAACCTTGCCTAGATTATTTTAATACATTACGACAAAAAGCAACTCGTACAATACGTAGGTACCCACTATTTACTACACAGGTACAGTCCTAATAATATGTTTGTCGTAGAACTTAGAAGGGACTTCCCCACTCGGAATACTTTAATACAATACTCTTAAGGTAATTCCCCAACGGACCAACAGGGGAATCACCCGATCATCTCATATCATAATATTGTTGCGGGTATTTCCCGTCGGGGATTCCCTGTACGAAAGTATAAATATGCAAATCAGGTTTTATTTTTTTCATTTATTGTTCTGTCAGTGACGGGTTACGTAGGCTACGCCATTAAAATTTAAAAGTCAATTATCTGAAATTAAGTATTTCAAATGGCGGGAGACTTTGTTAAACATAAAAAAGACAGTGATACGACGTCAGTGTGGAGTTATTATTTAGTTGCGAAGGACGGGAATAGTGCTAAATGTAAGCGATGCCCAGCCATCCTCAAGACTTTGGGTGGATCAACTAAGGGATTACATACACATTTGTTATCAAAACATAATATCAAGGTTATATCAGCTTCAACAAGTCAAGATTCTGAAAATCTGAACACAGCACCGCCGCCAGCCAAGCGAAAGTTAGATGATTATTTTACTAAAAGTGCCGACGATAGCCTGGATGATATCTTGGCAAGAATGATTGCATTAGATGGATTTCCATTCAGTGTATTCATAACCTCAGATGATTTGAGAAAATTGCTCTTAGCAAAATACACGGATTTACCAAAGTCAGCCGTCACTGTTCGAAAACGTGTTATGAATTACAGTGAAAAAATCAGAAAGCAAGTAACTGCAGAATTACAACATTTGAAAAGTGCAGGTGAAAGATTTAGTCTTTCTTTCGACGAGTGGACTTCAACTTCCAATAAACGATACATGGCGGTCAACGTTCATTCATATAAAAAATTTTGGAACTTAGGATTTGTTCCTATTTACGGAAGTATGACAGCTGAAAATTGTCTTCGTATATTGCAAGAGCGTCTAAGTAAATTTGACATTTCCCTAGAAACTGACATCGTGGCTATTGTAACCGATGGACCGAATGTTATGATAAAGGTGGGGCGGCTTGTTTGCACTGAACAACAACTGTGTCTCGCACATGGTATCAATTTGGCGGTCTGTGATGTGCTTTATGAAAAACATAATAATTTGCAAGATAGCCCTACCTCAGATGATAGTATAAATGAACCAGCTGTGAATGTTGATTATATGGACGACAGCGATGATGAACACCATTTAGAAGACTTAGACTGTACAGAATCAGGTTTAATCGTAATGTCACAAAATGATCTTGCGCCAGAACACGTACCAGAGTTAACACAATATGAAAATATTAATGAGCTGATAAAGAAAATCCGCAAAGTTGTAGTGTATTTCAAAAGATCTCCGTTGAAAAATGAAACAGTACTTCAAAAATATGTGAAAATTGAACATGGAAAAGAGCTGTCACTTCTTTTGGACTGTAAAACCAGGTGGAATAGTCTTTTAACAATGCTGGAGCGATTTTATCTTTTAAAAGCATGCATTCAAAAAGCTCTTATAGATCTCAATCATCCAATTCGTTTAGAAGATGTTGATTTTGAATTGGTAAATAAAATTGTTGATGTGCTGACCCCAATTAAATTGACAGTAGAAGCAATCTGTCGGCGAGATGCTAATTTATGCACAGCTGATGCCGCTCTGAAATTTCTTATAAAACAACTGTCTAGCAAAAACTCAGAACTTGCCAAAAAAATTAAAACATCCTTAGTGGAACGTATAAAGCAACGACGAAGTGATGATTTAACTGGCGTGTTAAATTATTTACAAAATCCACGAATGGATGATGAAAATCAGTTATTATCGGATTTGGAATGGCACGACTTATTTCCAGTTCCGACACAGGCTTTAGTGAGGAAGCAAATAAAGAGTATTGTAAAAAGACTTAATAGTCGAGATAACACGGAAGAAGAAGCAAGGTCAGGATCACAAACAGATGATGAGCTAAGGTCAGAAACCTCCCAACCCCAATTGACATTAAAGGAAAAGTTACAGCTGGAAATTAACAAGAGTATGAAATCCCCAGATCCTGAAGTACAAGTACAAAATGAATTGGGGTTGGCAAATAGTATTAGACGTGAAATGAGCCTGTTCGAAAATGGAGGAGTTCGTGGATATCACTTAGAAACAGCATATAAGTATCTATTGTCTATTCCTCCAACCAGCGTAGAACCTGAACGAGCGTTTTCAGCTGCTGCTTATGTTGGCAATAAACTACGAAGCAGGCTCGGAAGTCAAACATTGGATGCTTTGATATTTCTGCGACTATATTTTCGAAATTCTAAATAGTTATTTTGTGCTGTTTTTTAATTTCTTGCAAAAGTATTGTATTTTTTGGTTTGTGTTTTTTCTTTTCTTATTATTGTTCTGATTTGTGTTGTGCAAAGACATTAAAGACATTTTTTTTTATTACTCGTTTTTTTAAATTTTAGCTCAATTAGAAACCACATAGTCTAATCCCGGGATAGGCCCGGGATCCCGGGAAAAGGCTTCAAAAATCCCGTAAGCCCGGGATTGAAAAACATGCTCGGGATTGTATTCTCTATTGACAGGTGAGTGAATAATGACTGAATGACAGAATGCAATATTTCATAGACACAGTTAATTTTAACAAATAGAGATGCGAATCTATCGATTCGAAAAATATCGGGACTTAGTTTCGGAAAGTTTGGATTTTTATCGAGCCGATAAAATTTGCAACGAAGATTATTCTAGATAATTTTCCATGAAAACTATTGGATATGGTATAAAAATTATAGTTTACTACAGTAAACTCACAGTACACAGACCGACAGTATCTGTCTTACGCGTGTAGCAATAAAAACCACAACCAAAATAAAACTACAATTTTAGTGTGTTGAATATTCGGTTTCTAAAAATAACGTTATTTGGACGCCTGAGTATGTCTGTAAAGTAATACAAAATGTTGAGCAAAAATACCAATATCGATTACATCTTCTTCATGAACAAATAGATTGTCATAAAAAATAGAATCGGTCAAGCATAAGGACCACAAACTAAACCTAAAATAAGAGAATGATTATAGTGGAGTTTATACGTTGAGTTGATGAATAAGTTGATGGTTATGGCGTGTAAGATCGTCCACGGCAAAATGGACGCCCCGAGCTGAGTGATGCGTTGTGTCGTGTAGCGGCCTCTAGTAGAAGACACCTGAACTATAAAGCTAACGTCAATAGAGTCGCTCAAGAAAAAATAGCACTGGAAAAACTGAAGCTAGCTACCTACCTAAGCGCTTCAATGAATCTCCGCTAGATGTCGTTAAGACAAGTGCAAAAAACTGTGACATATTCCTACATCGCGTTTCAGTTACAACAGACCAACCCAACCGAGTACCCAACATCAACTGTTGGTCGAAAGACCCCGGCCAAGTGGACTAGCTGGGTCGGCCCGGTACAGAAATCTCCCTCTGTCCCTATTTGGGGAAATACCACCTTTACCCCCAAACGCCAAACGCAAACGTTGTCGCTTCAACATCCCTGAAAACTAGTGTCGGGGCCGGAAGCACAGGTTCTCAGCCGTGCTGCCGTCCTCCATGTTGGCGCTCCGCGTCAACCATCCCGCGCATCCTCACCGCACTCAACTCTCTCCTGAACATCAGGCAACACTGCGACCTATTCGCGGATAGTTTCCAGGAAATTATGACAGATTGTTAGCGGTTTTGCGAGAGCGATGTATTATTTTTTTTTGGTTTCGACATAATAAATCATGCTGGCCAATCCACACAACATCAGCTAGCCCCAAAAGCTAAGCAGAGCTTGTGTTATGGGTACTAGATATTTGATATACTTAATACAATAACTAGATAGATATATTTTATTATACATAGAAAATACTCAGAACGCCCGGAACAAATATTAATTTGCAGGTCGTACAAAAATTTATCCCGAGGCGGGATCGAACCCGCTACCTCCTCTTATGTGTGTCTGTATAAAATCTATTTAATTATTTTTTTGTGCATTGTTTGCAACAGTCTGCAGTTAGCTTAATTGTTTCAATTGTAAATACTAGTTCTAATTTGTTTTTATTATTGAATTGTAATTTTGTCAATAAAGACTATTAAAAATAATTAGAAAAAAATATTTTTTTAATAATTTAATTTTATGTTGTATAGTACTATTCATTAATTAATCATAATAATTGTGTATACCCATGTCCTTTAATTAATGTAAGTGGTGTATGTTACGGTATTAATTAAAGTACAATAAATAAATGTAATTTAAATATTTCGTATTTTGAACTGACACAGAATGCCCAAGCTCATGACGCACTGCTGCGAATGGGCAGTAATTACAGTAAACGCGTTAAAAAGAAGAAATGATGTAGGTGTACCTGCTAAAGATGATCGGACTAATCCACTTACATCTATATCCACTCCATCAGGCGCCACGAAGTACAGTCCAATGTTAACAAACTGCAGCACCCACAAGGATAGAAGCAGCTTGGCACAAGCCGCCGAGGTTTGCTGAGCCCACCATTGGAATAGCGCGGGTAGGAACACAAGCCGTACTAGCGCGAACCACACTACCCGGCGCATGCCAAGCGTGGGCTTCGTTTTTGGGAATGATGACCCTGGAAAAACAAATGAAAAATATTTTAGGTGCACTCTCGATGGAACTCCACCTAGTGAAGCGAGAGAGAGTGCTCTTAAATTCAGCCTGGCATTAAATGGGACCTGTTAAAACTCGAACAACACAACACAGAGTGCCCATGTCGAATATGAAGTGAGTTAAAGAGAATTTAGTTGTGCACGGCACGATGTTGCAGGTTGTAGGTACTAGAGATAGTTATCTGGCTAAATAAATAAAACACAACTTATGCAATTAAGGCCTTACCAAAAAACTATTAGACATAAAATATACACACCAAACCACCCTTATATAAATTGTTGAATCATATTCTCTTTTAGGCATGCATATTAGATTCACATCTAAACTGGAAAAAGCACATAAATCAAATATCAATTAAATTATCTGGTTTCACCTATGCACAATACGTACTAAAAAAATCTACCGACGTAAAACTGCTACCACCGCATACTATGCTTATGCACATGCCTGGTTGCAATATGGTGTGATCTTCTGGGGAAATATGTAGTACAGATGCTGATAAAATATTCATTTACAAAAAAGAAGCATACAATCATACGCATTATACAGAATCTTGATATATTGACAAGCTAGTATCCGAATTTAATAAAAAAAAATAACAGATTCTTATTGTTATATAGTATATTGGTAATTAGTGTCTTTGTGAAAAAGAATTTACATACTTTTAAGCAATACTTCCGACCCCAAAATCTTAGACCCCGAAATAAACTAGATGTTGCCATTTCAAAGCTCCAAATCTTCCATTCAAGTCCGCATGCTATGGCTATAAGAATATTATAATAAATCCCCCAAGACTTACAATACGAAACAAAATAAATAAACATAAATATTTGTTAAAAAAATATCTGAAAAAACATAGTTTTCATTCTTTGCATCTTTCTAGAGCATTAACTTAATACTAGTACTAAGCAGATAAGATGTATGCCCATTTATTTATTTTATATCATATAAAAATGTTTATTTTTTGCTGTGTAACTGTGTTTATTTACTGAAGATTTTGTAGTAAGCTTACAAAGCTAAATTTAAAACTTTTTTAGATAACTAGCGCTTTTCAAGTAGCCTATGTCCGTCCCCGGGATACCGTTTACCTCCCTGCCTAATTTCATCTGTTCAGCCGTTTAGGCGTGAAAAAGTAACAGACAGACAGACACACATACAGAGTTACTTTCGAATTTATAATATTAGTATGGATATGGTCGCAATAAAGAACTTGAACATGAGGCTGGGCAGTAGGCGCATGGGTTAAAAATTCATCATCATCATCATCAGCCTATGTTAGTCCACAGCTGGACAAAGGTCTCCCCTAATGAGCGCCATAGCGCCCTGTCTTTAGCTAGCCGCATCCAGCACCTGCCTGCAGTCTTTCGCAGGTCGTCATCCCACGAGGACGGGTTAAAAATTAATGTATTGACAAGATTAACAAATCTATGATCATTTAAAACTACACATTTTATGAGTAACGGGCTTTCATTAGCCAATCAAATTGAGAGTGAAGCCTTACCTCTAACCAAATCCACATCAATGAGGTAGGAGCGTCCGTGCGAGGAGAAGTCAACGATGCGCCTGCGATACGTGCCGCGCATCAGCAGCTGTTCCACCATGGTCTCCCATTTCTCTTTGTCGTATGAACTGATTTTCTTCTGATACCTACAATCATTAGAGAGTTAAATATCTATTATGATAAAATATATATCTGAGATCCTTCTTGTGGCGCGACAGGGACGGAGGCTTTTGTTCGCGTCTGTGACAGATATAGGATACCCCATGGAGTGGAGAACGACCGCGATGTGAGGCAGAAGACAGCGAATTTCGCCAGAAACGGAGACTATGTATGTATTTCGTTTGCGGCACAAACAAAATGATGTCCATTAAACATGGATTAACTAGTTAGACCCTCTTTCTTATGAAAATCTGTCAACTTATAGCAACATCTAAGACTTATTTTTAGGGCTCCGTACCCGAAGGGTGAAAACGGAACCCTATTACTAAGCCTCCGCTGTCCGTCCGTCCGTCTGTCACAGGGCTCTATCTCATGAACCGTAAGAGGTAGACAGTTGAAATTTTTAGAGAATGTGTATTTCTCTTGCCGCTATAACAACAAATAATAAACACAAAATAAATATTCAAATAAAAAAAAAATCTGTTTGATCTTTGTCGGTTTCCGAACTAGAATTTACATCTTTTTCGCTGCGCGTATGCAATTGCGTTGTTGACGTTTTTAGTGACCAGCTTACATGACTAGTAGCTACCTTGTGGTTTTCTGTTATTCTCATCAGTTTTTTTTTTGTTTTTATAATAACATAAATATTGTTTTCAGAACTGAGAATATTTCTTGCATTTAGTGGATGTAAGTTCACAGATTCTGTAATGCAGCATCTTCAGTATACAAGGTGAAATGTCAGTGCAGGTTGCAGTTACTTAACTTTAATTAAATACTTACTTTAATAACTTAGAATAAAATTTATTGTTTGCTTACCATGCCGCAAGCTGCTTCATGATGCTTAGAATATGGTATGCCAGTTCTTGACAATATAACTGCTAAGGAACTTGGGAGCTAGAATAAAACAAAAAAATACTATATATTTCTATCTGAGGAATACTATAAACAGAATAACATAAATAATGTCTGTCCAAATGAATAGAATATATATATAATAGAATGTATTTTTATATTCACAAAGGTAAATATTTACATTTAAATGGATTATTTCTTTTTAAAAACAGTTATTGCTAGCTTAACTATGGATATTATAACTACCGTATACCGTTGCGGTTAATTACCTATTGCAATAGAATTGTTAAATAAGTACCTAGATTTGTTTTATCGAAGTGGATTCCAATAAGAATGTTGATTTCACAAATACGGTAAAATTATGTAATTTATTTAATATTTAAATTTTGAGAATAGGTACATTATTTTACAACTAAAGAAGATATTGCAGCATCCAGTTTTCTGAGGAGTAAACAAGTTGCAATGCTATCAAAAAGAGCTAAAAAAAAGCTTAGTTAGTCTTACCATTTGGCTTGTTATAAAAAGCACTAACGCAAGAGAAGTTTTTCCAAAACAGTCACATTATGGTCATCTGAAAGAAAATTGTTTCCAAAACTTACAATACTCAACAAAGAATGTTTTTAGAAGTTTAGGCTAACAAGTCATTTGTAACAGAGATCTTGATTTCAAAACATATGAACACATCCTAGTACCTAGTTGCCTATGAGTTGAGTTGTAAAGAATGCGATGGAATAGGACCACCGGATAGCATTATCTCCTGCTGTCATCATAAATCCCATTCTTTATCTACACAACTCACATACTACGTCTGGGCCCTTACAGAAAAACATTACCTATTACCTATGTACGATAGGAATTATAATAAATAGGTATGTATGATAAAAATAAGTTATTTTTGCTGCTGCAGACCACAAACCGATAAGAAAATAATAGGCCTAAGAGGAGAGAAGCATCAGATTGGATAGCTCTAGGTCCTATGAAAATCACGAAAGTTTTGGTACCCAATCTAACGGTAGATTGGGTGAGTTTAGTTCAGAGTTCAGACAAAACACAGAAACCGTAAATACACAAATAATGTACCTACATGTTTACATGCAGTAAGTTTACTGTCACAAAATTGAACATTACAAAACTAAGTTTCTCTATTTACAAAATATAAATTTATTTCGTGGTTTACGAAAAATTTACCTTTCTTTCACGAATTTTGTTTGCCTTTAAATTTTTTATCGATTTCGGAATTCGACTTAACGACTTGACAACTGAACTGACTGATGATAATGACAATCACATTGACAATCTTCTATTTCAGCTTCTTGACATTTGAGCAAGTAACTTTTTGACCGTGAAATGAAGAAGATAACTATGTTTTGTTTTATAGTTCAAAAAAGTCTACAAAAAATTACGAGAATAACTGTATTTTTATTATTTTCTATATTTAAAACTGACCGAGATATTTATGTGCAAAGTTAACATTTTCGGTCTAAGCCGAGGACCGAGCGCGATACGTTGATGACGTCACGGCTACCATCTCCGCGCGAGTGACTTGGGGATTCGAAACACTACCCGGATGTGCCCGTCGCGCGTGGAACTACTTTATTTATTTTAATTAAGAAACACTAAAAACAACATGCATGAGTGCATCTATTAAATATTGCATTGTGCCTCAGTGTAAAAATACAGCTACAAAAACACCCAAAAAGTTGTGTTTTTACGTTCCTAAAAATCAGAAAAAAATTATACAAATTATCATAATCCCCACCAGTGGGGATTATGACAATTTTCAAAAACGATGGCGTTGTCATTTGCGACACAGTTTTTTAAACTTCTGAAGATGGCATCTTTTTCATACTTTTTAACCATGTAATCATTGTTTTTGTTCCTAAAACGATTTATTTTATTTAACCCACAGCGCGCCTTACAAATGGTGAACCTCTTAGGTATAAATTACTATTAAAACTTTACCAAAGATATGGTAGTATTACTGCCATTACTGCGGTAGTTAGGTAGGTAGGTAGGTACCGCTTTTGAACAGGTAGGTAGGTAGTAAAACAATAAGACGATTACTGCGTTTTATTTTGTTAAAATTTGCGATATTTTACTTATTCAATGCTAGGTACCTGCCTAATTTTTAAAGACTTAGGTACTTATATACTACCTACTTGTAAAACTCGCATCTTAATAAACTTTTTATAAATAACAATCATCCAAACTATGTAAATAAATACACTTTTTTATTATTTTAAACATCTTATCTTTACACTTTATCTTTATGCAGATCTCGATAGAGCCTACACATTTGGGGTACCGAGGCTCTCCGGGTTTTTAAAAAGTTATCTGAGCGTCTGGTCGACGCAACACATGACCCGAGAGCTGGCGGGTATCTGGCGCAGCGCATCAGCATTGCCATACAGCGGGGCAATGCAGCCAGCGTCTTGGCGACGCTTCCGACTGGTATTAATATGGATCAGTTGAGCTACCTGTAGATTGTTTGCAACAGTCTGCAGTTAGCTTAAGTGTTTCCATTGTACATACTAGTTCTAATTTGTTTTTATTATAGAATTGTTATTTTCTTTGTCAACAAAGTCGTACTTGTTTCTTTACACTAAGATATTACATAAACACACCTACTTCTTAGCGCATATTAATATAATGTACTGTGGTTTAACTTTGGGGCTTGATTAATCCATGTGAAATAATTATCTAGTTTATTCGCACTTTGGCAGCCCAAAGTACAAAACTTGCTGAGGTTAAATTATTGATGTAGAAACATAATCTAAGTAAAACTTAGCTCAATGTGTAGAAAAAATAAATTGATACTGACGATACCTACCTAAGGTACAAGCCATCTAATAAGGTTAGTTGCTAGGTATCAGTTTCTAAATTTAAACTTTGTGCCATGAAAATGATGAGTACGGTGGAAATATAGGACTAGAAACTAATTTATATCCTGCCTAAGTATTTGTACCTAGGTAGATTACATAGGTACGTACCTACCTGGCTTACATAATAAGTTTACGTTATTTCTAATATAACTACTTTGGTATAACAGACGCCTAGTATTCTATAACCCGGGTAGTTTTACTCACCTACTGAGTCACAAACAGTTTGCCCCCTTTGCCTTCATTATCTAGGTTTTGTACTGCACTTAATTATTAAATTACCTAAGTATTAACTAAGACAAGAATTACTATTAATTTCGTTGCTTATTAACATTTCTTCCTAACTCTACGATTCTACAAGGTACCGCACGGTACGGGAAAGACACCTGAGAGAATACAAAGAATGCTTCACAATTCAGTTGTAAGCTCATCTTGAGGTCTCCTTGTCATCTCAAACATTTCGTCCTCTAACCAGACACTCTCTCTCCTCACTATCGGTCTCCTCTCCCAGTTATCGGACAGGTCGATAGTTTCTCTCTCGATCTGAGAGTAGCTGGGAGGTCTGACGTCACTCCACTCGCTGTCCTTGTCTATGATAGTGCTGTCGTAAGACGTGGGGGAGTATGAAGGAGGTTTGAATGTTGAGAAGGATTGGTGGGATCCGGTGCTTCCCGTACCGCTTGGCGGTACAGGCAGGAAGTTGACGAGTTGGTTTTCTTGGGGTTGGTTCGTGTTCATGCGGTTGTATCGTTTGAGGATTCTGGAAGAGAGAGTAAAATGTTAGGAAGATGTTTAGTGAATGGTTATACTCGTCATCACCATTCAGCCAGTGATCACCTGACACTATTCCGCAAACAGATACGACGCGTAGCATGTACTACATGCGTAGCATGTCTACACACGCGTAGCATGTGCTATACGCGCAGCATGTACTACACGCGTAGCACACATGCTACATGCGTAGGCATGCTACGCGTTGCCCTATCAATTAAGAATTAACTTTTGTAGTTATAATTTTTTTTTATGAATTGCGTGTAGGTGTTTATATACCTCGTTTTCAGATTTAAGATTATTTGAATGTAAGTAGGTAATTAGTCATTTAAGTAATTAATTATTAATGCTATGTCCATGTGTAAATAAATTATTCCAAAATGAATTGAATTAAATAGACTTCCTTTCCAGCCTTCTCCCAGCCTGTCCTATTATTTTCTCATCCTAGTATCTACGCCCTGTGACTTAGACGGTATCGTCAACCAATGCAAGTGGACAACTATGATTTGAAGAAGTTTCTGCCATCCAAAGCTATTGTTTCAGTATCTCACCTCTCAGCCCAGCTGGCAAGCCGTGGCCACTCATCAGGAACCACCGGCACCTGTTGTTTGTTCAACAGGATCAGTAACTTCGCTAAGTCGCTCAGGATGCAACTGTAATAGTACATAGTAAAATGAATTAGTAGGTATTATACTTTGTGATTCATTTAATTAGGTAAGCAATAGATCGTGAGCGAAGCAAACGAAGATCTCAATGGCAGCTTAGGTGATTTGGCTGTATGGTGCAATAGTTACTTCGAGCTGTTGATCCGATTTGCGTGAAATTTGATAGGTGTACCTACTTAAAATATTTGTAACATGTGCTGTGCTAGTAACTTAAAGAGGCCAAACACGTCGAGGGGATTTTGAGATAAGGTGAAGGAGTGAAAAATCAATGAATTAAATCAAATGTGGTCTCATAAGAAAGGTCTTGTACATTTTAAAATGGTCAAAATCGTATACTAACTTCCAAACCAAATAATAAATTCTATTTTTAAGATAACTACTGAATTTTCTTTGATTGATACGCAAAAATATCAGAATAGTAGAAAGGTACTTATGCAACTAACTAATGTTTTTTACCACCTAACTTATGTTGCCAACTCAATAATATTCTCAACTACCTACCATCTGATACTTACCTAGTGTCATGAACACAGGTTCATGATATGTACCTACTATGGACCTACCTACCTTATAACTGCGTATGAAATTGTGTTTATTACGTGGTGGCTTTACTATAAATAAATACAAATAAATCACCAAACCTCGGACAAAATGGGGATAATTTTTTGTTCAGCGACAAAAACTATTCTCATGACATGTGTAGAGTGAAATCCCCTATTTCACTCTACACATGTCATGAACCTACTATGGACCTACCTACCTATCAGAATACCTATGTAGCAAAACGACGATATTAACAAAACGCCAAGATCTTAAAATTACCTAGTATTCTAGTCGTCCATAAAGTAAAATTCCCTGCTAGCAAAACGTCGGGATTGCTTTTAGTCAGTACAGTACCTACAGTTGAAGTGAATAACCACCGGAATAACCTCTGTACATTACCTTCCGATTGGAAACTGCAACTCTTGATATATTTTAGTAGGTACTCTTTTGTTTACTAGCCACTTGAATTATGTTATCGGGTGTAAAATGTGCGGCAAAAATGCCAACGTGTTAAAGAGTTCGACAAAAGTTCGAGGGTTATCGGTTATTGATTAGGAAATTATCACCTAAATGACCGCTTTTAACGGATTGAAACTACCAACAAGCCTCAGCATCGAAAACATGGAAGCTTTTTGACTTTTTCCACTAGTGGTTAAAACATTGAAGTGACTAGAATCAATTAACACTTTATTTCTTATTTGATAATAATAAATAATAATTTTGTTTACATTTGAGTATTTTGTTTGATAGTTATTAATTTAGTTTAAAATTTGACCTGTCTCTGAAATTACTTATATTGTAAGCTTAAAGAAATAAAACTTTTTGTTTTTGAAGTACCTCCAACACGGATAATGCGACTACGTTCCTCCTTCATTTAATTAAACTTAATTTCTTACTTTTATAAGGATTAGTAGGTAGTTACCTATATTTAAATAGTAGAAAAAAACATAAATACCTGTAGGCTAAAGCTGCATCATTATTCCCAAGTTGGTAGAGATCTCGCACTTGATGTCTCGTGTGGTTCAGGATCGCTAACAGCGTGTATGCGTGAGGCTAGAACAAAAATATTCAAATTCAAGTTTAGAATTAGGAACACAATTTTCTAGAAAGAGGCGATGATGAAAGTTTGCCAAAGAGGTTTAATGAGTAGGTAATGAGGTAATGAGTAGGAATGAGGTAGGTAAACAGCTACCTACGTACTCATACACCTACTTATTTTTAGGGTTCCGTACCTGAAGGGTCAAAACGGAACTCTCTTACTAAGCCTCCGCTGTCCAACCTTCCGTCGGTCACAGGGCTCTATCTCATGAACCGTAAGAGGGAGTCAGTTGAAATTTTCAAAGAATGTTTATTTCTCTTGCCGCTAGAACCACAAATAACAAACACAAAATAAATATCAAAATTAAAGGGGCTCCCATACAACAAACGTGATTTTTTTGTTGGACAAGGCTGTATCTCTTGAACCACAATAGGTAGATACATGAAACTTTCTATGTATACTAAAAATATAATAAAGTTGAAAATTTAAAGGGGTCTCCGAACAAGTGAAAATATGATGTTCTTTGAAAAAGTTGCCTGATTTTTACTGTATGGAACCCTTCGTGTGCGAATCGACTCGCACTTGGTGGTTTATTGATTTTTGACGACGAACTTAGCGGTCCGCCTGGGACGCAAGCGGTCGCGGGTTCGATTCTCGCCGCGGGACAAGTGTTTTTACGATCTGCAGATATTTTTTCCGGGTCTGTGTGTTTTTAGGGTTTCGAAGATCGGAGATCGGTTTCGAAACCCTTATGGCATCGCTTTTTCTGTCCTTTTTTCCGTGTTTAATATCTCAGCAACTACAGCAGCAAATAACGTGAAATTTGAAATAATAATACAATTCGTGCGCTTGTACAGATAAAACAAAAAAGAAATAAAAAATGAAAATGTAAATTTTCAGTACAAATTGTGATGTCGAAATTTTAAAAGACACTTACAATGTCAAGTGGGGTATCAAATGAAGGATATCAAATATTTTGAAAGAGGTAAAAAAAATACCCGTTCCAGTAGGTTTCATACTTTTTGAAATATTTTGAAAAAAGTCAAAAAATTACCTATTACCCCCCCCCCCTATCTCCAAAGTTTGCAGAGCGATCCATCTAAAATGTATGTAGCGTTTGTAGATATGGAACTATATTTTACAGGAAAAATATAGAGAAGTCTGTAAGTAGAACACTTTTTGAAAAATGGTCAAAAAGGGGGGGGGATAATTTTCAAAAGGGGGGGCTACCTCACCGAGTGGGGTATCAAATGAAAGGTATCGGTTTGTACATCTCAAAACGGAAATTTCTGTAAGTTTCATACTTTTTGAAATATTTTGAAAAAAGACGAAAATTTTACTGTTACCCTATATTACCTACTCCGAAGTTTGCAAACCGATACATCTGAAATGTAGGTACCTTTCATTTTTTGGTATTCATCAAATAGCAAAGTCTCTAACCAGGACCTAGTACAAATTGGTATACTTGACAATCGTTCGAAACCCTCGGCGCGCGAATCACACTCGCACTTGACGGATCTTGTTTCTATACATATATGTGTAATAAACAAGATCCGTCAATTGCGTGTGTGGCTTGCGCGCCGAAGTTTTTGAACGTTTGTCAATTATACAAATATGATATTATAGAGACTTCGTTATTTAATAAATAGGTACCTAAAAACAGTAGGTAAGACAAGCTGTGCTTACTTTGGGGCTAGCTAGATGATGCTGCGTGGATTGTCCAGCATTATTAATATCATTTTCAGCTAACGAGGTACCTTCACACCTTACCAAATTAAAATAATTCCGTAACCCAGATAGGAAACATGTTGCGTCACTGAGCCGTTAGCAGCATTGCTTCACGTAACACCTACTCAAGGCCCAAAAACAGTTTTCATTACACAAGGCATCTCTAAATACTTAGTATGCACCACTTACCTACCTAAAAATATTTAGTAGGTTAGTTACATATATTAAATTCGGCTACGAAGGCTTATTGATGAGTCAGCTACTAGTATGGTTTTGCTTTGAGACATGTCTGAGACGAGACATGTATGTATTTAGAATGATGAGTACCTATCAAAACAAAACGGGTAGGTAATTTAGTTTCTCGGTCGTATTTCGGATAAAAAGCTCTCCTTATTTTTGCAAAAAGTGATTCCAAAACTAATTAAACCATACAAAACGACCTTCATTATGCAAGGAGGGCAAATATCCTGTTGAGACACCTGAGGTCATGGGGTCTATACCTGGATCGGGTTTGAGGCTGCCAATACAAATTGCTGTCTGGTTCCTTGCCTTGCTAATATTTTAAGGAAACTGCCGAAGAACCCTTGGAATCTTTATACAAATTAGGCCTATCTGTAAGAACTCAAAGTTTTTTTGGAATGTTCCTTAACCTCGATAATCATTCCTTCAAAAATGCGTATGGGTGTGTAAGGGCATCTAATCAATTTCCATAGCACTCTGATGATCCTGGTTAGAAACGAAACGATTTGTGGCGTTCTGCAAGGAACTCTTTTAGCCCTAATCTATTCCTGTTACATAAAAGTTTATAAGATCCAAAAAGACAGAGGTTTCGCACAATCATTTTAAAAACTACATTGCTGTCCCCTCTAATATAAACCTTAAGCCTATAAGTAAAAAGTGCTTACTCGTAAACAGTCCAGCTGCTTATGAAACTCCCTCAGCTTTGTATCATCATCGGTTCGCTGCGGCAGTGGCTGCGCGTGCGCTCGTGATGTGTTCCTGCATCGCACATACGCCGCACCGATCGTTACCAATGCTATGCAGAAGACGGCGCCGCATGCTCCTCCGATTATAAGCTGTGGGTGGAAAAAAAATAGAGATTATTATTGCTTGAACCTTTTTTGTTAAGTTGGTGCCTATTACGTCTTCAATAATTCTCTAAGGCATGTGTTTTTCTATAAGATAATCGGACAATTCTATTTTAAATGACGTTTTTTTCCAGAAGTTTTCATACATTTTACGTCAAGGTTAACCGACCAAGCTGCTATTTCGAATAGGAGTATGTCGTTAACAGAATTTCCATTCACTTTACGAAACTATCTAATGGGCAACAATAACCTATTTATCGTTAAAAATCGTTGACAAATATGACCTTAAGAATTTCACGACAGATAGAATAGAATAATAAATTATTTAGGACACACACACAAAAAAAACTGAGGTAAAATAAAAACAAAAAAGTTACACAAAAACATAACATGCATAAAACAAACAGACATATTAACAAATGATTTAAAACTAAGTACATTAAGAAACTCTACGAGATCAGATTCAGATGTAGCTAAACAAGAGCTAAACGCGTGAAAATTGACGTTAAGCCACTGAATTGTTAAGCTTAACAGCTTACGTTAAAAATCGCTAAAAACTATTTTATTTCGAGCATGGCGTTGTGAAACTTCCCTTAAGGACACCATAGCATGAAAAAATTTATATGATAAGCAAGAAAATAAAAACCTCACGCCATGTCTCCCTATCCAGGGGAGATAGGCCCATCGTGTGGGGTGTCTACGTAATCAGCAGAAGGAGCTCTACAACTTGGCTCTAAGGGAATTTCAAACCGTCATAACTCCGGAACCACGTTGTTGGGTCTCTAAGACGTCAGTAGAATGAGCTCTACCTTGTTGATCGAAGGCTCTACCACATAGAGCAATAAACTAGACTAATAGATAGTTATTGACTTCGTTGCGTCGTTGCCATCGATAAGAAAATTGATAGTTATTGAATCTCGGCTAAACGTTATTTCAACGAAATTCCATAAACCGTTTATCAAACTATCTAGTGAAATAACGCCACACTCCTAATTTCGAAGAACTTTCTAGGAACACAGCCCTAACATAGCTAGTTTGTTATGTCCACTTTTTACCAAGTAAAAAATCTCTTTGATGTTATAAGAAATCAAATAATATCCCAATTTTTTTTTTGATTTCGTCTGGATTGTATTTTGATTTCTTATAAATTAACCCAGTATGAGGCTTACGCACTATAATAATAAAAACTCTTTGATATTTGTCATAATTATTGAGTTCGTCTTTTATGACCTTGTTTGTTTTTGAAACATACACTAGCAAAAATGTGGCAAACCCATGGAGGTTCTCCATGGGTTTTCCACGGTAGCTAGAATTACTCAAGCAAGAGCTTGAACTAGGAAATTACTTACATTCCGTAAGGTGTAACTAAATTGAAATGTGCTCTATTTTGTTCAGGAAGTCATCATCAGATATAACCTCAATCAAGACGTAGGCAACCAAGCAGTCCCCCTCATCCAACTGCCGGAAGTAACCGAGAAACTTGCAAATACTCGTATTTTACTTGAATCACACGTAAAAGTGTTATGAAAACCGCAATTTTCTCAGAGAAGAGAAAGCGCGGGAAACTTAATAAACAGAAGTCTGAATACTTTCAATATTGATCAAGAATTACACTGCCAAGAAAATATCGAAGAATTTATGCAGAAAGTTAAGAAAATTTAATCTCACGAACTAATTAGTCAGTCATATTGTTAAAACTTAAAGTAGAACCAAATAGCAACATCAGTTACTTATTCAGGTTCATGTAATTTCCTTATACAATTTACTAAACTTACAAAGATAATGGAAATACCTTGTATTCTAAATTTAGCTTGGCTGCTATCAAATTCGTTTTCAAACACGCAAGATCCCAAGTAAGGAATCCAATCCCGCATCAAAATCTCTATCTCGCCAGCCTGCGGGGTTGAGATCATCAATTGCGGGATAGCAAAATAAAATATTACTTTTGTTTTTTTTTTTTACTTCTTACGCTCCAATGCGTGTAGGTACTGGTGGAAGATGCTGTAGCCGACTGTAGCGTAACTCGACATTGATTGTTCACATTCGGCTAAACGCCCATAGAAACTCAAGATAAATCGAATAATAATTTGATTAAACTAAAATTTGGATCTGTATTTCCCGTTTAGTCCGGGTTTATTCGTTTTAAAGAATTTATTCATATTAAAAACTGTACAGTTTACTTACAATGCGACTACTTATTGTAACCTTTTTCTAGTTTCTTTATATCTAGCGCCCAAGCTTTATTATTACATTAATAACATTTAATAACGCTAAAATTATTCTAACATACGACTCAACAAGTGATAGCAATATTTTTCTAAGATTTTAATTTTGAATCCCGCAAATCCCGCCGATCCAGCATGTGTAATTCCGCATTACTGATCCCGCAAAAATGGAGCGGGATCCCGCGTTCGCGGGATTTGATTCCCTAATCACAACCTTTGAGATTTAATGACTTACAGCGTTAGTTGGTTGCTTCACCTACACAGATATCTAAATAGTTATACATACATCGGAGCATCAAAAGTTGCGCCATACATCAATCGCGCAGGCGAGCGCAGAGCTTCATAAAGAGGGGGCCGACCCTAGTTCTAAAAGAAGATTTCAACGCGCACCTATTTCCTTGACACAAACTTTTATGCACCTTGTCTAGTTCATATTTGGTGTGGTGACTGATCGGAATGGAAGAGGAATGCACATTCCTTTTGTAATAGGTAGAGTTGAATATATTTGGGCTTTACTTATTTATTTATGTTATGACTTTGCATTACTTAACAAGTGAATGGTTACCGTTTTAACCGACCTCGAAAAAAGGAGGAGGTTCGATGTTCGGCTGTATGTACCTATGTTTTTTTTATAATGTATGTTTGTCGATTTCTCCGTTAATAATGGACCGAGTTGGAAAATTATTTCACTATTGTACCTATAGAGAATAATCCCGATGGTCCCATAAATTATTCCCGAGGGACCTATTTGTCCCGCAAACCTTCAAAACAGTGTAGAATTAAGAGATTCGAAGGCGGTTTTAGTTTTTTCAAAACAATCAAATTATAATTATAATTTTTCTTTACAAAACCTTCAAGCTGAGTAGGTATTAAAATCATCGTAATAAGCTTACCTCGTTGTAAGAATGAGATGGGTAGCACACCCTTCCCATAAGATGGTCATCATGAGCCCAAGACTCTCTCGTGCCGGTCGGACATTCGTGTGCACAAGTGCCTTCAGGTAAGACCAGGAGGCGCGAGCACTTGACACAACCATCCGCTGCGCACCGCACGCATTCCGTGCCACATCCTGGAACAAATGTGTTACACTTTTTAACTCGACTGTACTAGATATGCCCTGTAACTATGTGGGTTACCGAGGTGGGTTACCATGAAAGTCTGCGGATAAAATTTTTGCTAGGTTTTCTATTGCTTGAAGCTCCGCATACTGATAGATAAGGTATAGCGCTTGCCCGGAGATGTATGGCGCTTACAATTGAATAAAATAACGGTAGATTAGGAATTTTGCCTTTCGTAAGCAGGTATGAATGTGACACGTTTAGGTTTTCTTCACACAGATAACTTTATCTAAACCACAGAGAGAACTTTGCTCTATTATAGTGAGGTATGCAACATTAACAATCGACAACCGCTGGGGTAAACGTGTTAGTGGAGACCCCGACTCGGCCAACGTAGTGTAGGCAGTCCTCCGGCTAGGTCCGGATGACGACCTGCTAAAGACTGCAGGCAGATGCCGGATGCGGCAAGCTGAAGACAGGGCGCTATGGCGCTCATTGGGGAGGCCTATGTCCAGCTGTGGACTAATACAGGTTGATGATGATGATACAATTTTAATAAGTTATATTACATATCGTACAACGAACAAAGTCATTACCGCACATCATTAATATACGAATTACCATAATAATATGCTACGAAAATCATTAAAATTCACGCTGCTGGCCCATTAACGTTGCAGCATCGACTATTTGATTTGCAATTATGCTACGAGTACGTAAAGCAAAGAGTTACGGTGTAATTTTCACTGGGAAAACATTTCCTATTGTGAAATATTGAAAACAATCTTTGTTGGTTGGTACCTACCTCCTACCTATCCTACCTATCTAGGTAATAACTATTGCACATGCTGTTGTAAGTGGGTTAGGAAAGGTTGTAGATCAATTAGTAGCCAGGGAGCTGGGTATGTACTTTCGTACGTTGATTGCTAACATGCATTACGATATGTAGATAAGTAAAAAAAATTAAGTACTTACTTACTACAAGGCATATCAAGGGCTAGCCCATTACTATGACGATTATTATAATGACAAAAATCAAAAACATCTGACCTTGACAGTGAAAGTTTTGATTTTAATTTAAAAGATAAAGGTTAGGTTTTAAGTATGTTCACATTAATTTATTTCTTATTTATTTTAATTTATTTCTGTGTGTTAGGTAATAATCTATTTTATTAATTCATATGGTGTGACATTTGATTAATTTTTACTACTCTTATGATTTGATTACTTATGATTTTTCTGATTTTGAATTAATTTATTGTTTGTAAATATTCCGACACAAGTTTACCTGTTTGTGAATAAATAAATTGAACTGACACTAACTAGGCAAGCCCAGTGGAATAGTAGATATTATTTTACTTTTGATAACTTACGAGTATATACAAATCCGTGTACAAATCGATCGAATATTATACCTAAATGGGCTAATATGGTTTCTGATTCACGGACATAGCAAATGCCATATAGAGCAGATATATCAAAATACCTATGTAAATAAATAAAAACATATACTTTATAAAACAACTTTTTATATATTTCGTAACCTTACATAACATTGACCAATCGTGCTTAAAACATAATTGCTTAGCACGGACAAAACCTACCTACTAATTCAAGCCTAACATAATTATAAGCCTGGCTGTTATAGGATCATGCCTACCTATAACAGCCAGTCACGTTATGGAGATCACCCCATCATGCAAATATTAAAGCCAACAAAACCAGGTAAACTCAAGGGCTACATACAATATACAATCAACCCAACCTGTCACAAAATGCGCACAAAAGAAAGCAACAAAAGAGCCGACATTTGGCGCCACATTGACGAGAATTAATTTAAGCTTGGACTTGGAACAGATTCCCAGCTTTCCATCAGGTTCGAATACAGGTGGAGTTGGCACATATAGATTTGCTATGACTATACCGAGATCGATAGTCGTCCTAGCAATGCCTAGTGATGTGGGTAACATCAATGTTAGCTTCTCGATACGATCGCTACTGTTGTAGGTAGGTACAATCCACCCGGCTTTGTTCTTTGGTATTCCATGGTTCTTACAAAGTGGCATTGTTACGATACATTGCAGAGTAACTTAAGCGGAACCCATAGTACCTATTATATTTGCGATCCAGATACAGAAATAATGACCTAATGCAGAGAATCACATTAGGTCAGAGAATAGTGCTCTGTGTTCTCTTTGGATCTTTTTCGGTGGGGTAGTGGAAGCGAGGCCAAAATTTTGATGTTTTAATTTCAATGGAGATATTGCCCACCGCGTATGAGGCTAGGTATGTAAAGTATGTATTTAACTTTTAGGTACGATGTTTCCTTTAAACTGACATAACTTCGCTCTTCAGGAGCGAAGTTGTAGTCCAGCAAAAAACAGCTTTTATAAAAAAATACTTTAAGCTGGCTTAAGAAGCCAAGGAACTTAGAAAATTTATGATACAGTGATCTCCTAAAATAAATAGTAGGTAGGTATACCTACTACCTAGCTAAAACACAAGTCAAGTTAAAAACTAACTATGATCACAAAATCGCCTAAGAAACAACTAATTGAATTATCGTAGGCATCCCAAAATGGTAAATTCACATCTTCATTCCAAACACCAGAAGCCATTTTGTAAACAAAGCACGGGGCCCGTCCGGTCCCGTTAATTGAATACTGAACGCTAATCGCATATTGCGCTTTCCCTTTGGAAAGTAACGAATCACTGCCAAATGAACGGTGAAGTGGCTTTTAGATTGATTTAAATAGTCATTCGGAGTGGCCTCCGTGAATGGAATGTTGGCGAATGCAGTTATAACCAATGGTAGTTTGTTTTCGAAGGGCATTACCTTTGGGAGCGAAGTTAGAAAGTAATTGGTTGACTATCGAGCTAAGAAACCATCATAGAAACTGATAAAATGAAGGTGAAGGTTAGAACTCCGAGCCAACATTTCGGAAGAAATTCGTGTGTCGCAATTTACGATAATAGTATTTTGAGCATGGTCATTTTCGTAAACAAACCGCGTGAGGTGACCAACTGGTAATGGAAGTCATCAGAAATTCTTAGGCATAAGAGTCAACCTGTTTCATACGTGCTTGAAAATAACGACTGAGATAGAATAAAAACTAGGAGAGTTAGATTAGAACGCTAAAGAACTTTCCGTGGCGTGCGAGTAATAAATAATTTAAAGAAATAGTAAACATGTTTGTTAGCATTAGCCTGTAGTTAAAATATGGAATCAACAAATGTGAAAAAAATTGAACAAAACAAGGCAATACTAATAAACAAAAAGGCAATGATGAAGATTTAAAATAAGAAGAGGCCGATAAGAAAATAAAACAAAAGAAAACAATGATGACGCACAAGCAGATAATCAAGATGTGAATCGTAAGAAAAGAAAACTCACGTGTATCGTTGATAGTCGGCGGTGCGTCGGCGGGCCGCAGCTGGGCGGTCGCCGCGCCCGCCGCCGCCATCACTGCCAACACCGCCAGAACCGCCCGACTCATCGCACGCTGCCCATCCTCCAGCTACTGGAAAATAAATATTAATATGTTAAACCGATAAACGCTGGGGTCAAGGTTCTTGGGTGGTGACTGATTTTATGCAAAACGGTCTGTTGAAAGACCAGCCACTAGTAGACGAATCGAGGACGTTATAGTACTCGCAAGGAGACGATGAATGAATATGTTAGTAGGACTTCTAGTTGTGTCGTCGTTTGGGGAAGGCCTATTTTCAGCAGTAGGTAGACGTTTGTGGGATGATTATGATTTGATATGACCATGATGAAAAGCTAGCCTTTACTGACATACCTAACCTAACCTAATACATAGATTGTCGTCTTGAACAATGTAAGTTTCGCACATAGTGTCAGCCCTAAACAAGGAGCGAAGTCCATTCACCTACATCTACAATACAACTACTTGTCCAGCACTATTTATTTATTTAAAATGGTATTGATTATATGGATGCGAATGCTTCCAACAAGACTTTGGCAACATACAACTCAGACCTAAAGCGAAGTTGGGCCAGACATTTTGTTTATTAAGCTTCAAGAGAAAGCAGTTCGACATGACATTCCATTAGCGAGTAACTTGAAAGACAGACTTCCTGCTACAAAATTCCTGGAAAATTCTTGAGAGTAGAGGTATGTTCAGCTAACTAGTCTGTGCCAGCAGAAATTTAAAAAAATTGCCGCAGCCTAGCCTGACTAGCCGACTCAGGTTTCGTAATTAGGTCAGCTGGCCCTTAGCACGAAATCCGTTGAAATAAGTTTCAGGTAAACTTTGTAACCTAAGGTACCTACTATGTTCAGAAGATATTTTGTATCGCAAAAGTAAAGTATTTTGTTATTCCAAAGCAAAGTCTTGTAAATGTGAGCAGCTTTATCGCATTCTAGCTAGATTAACCCACACTCTTACACGTTTAATGCATTAAACACTTTCACCATTATGTATGTACCACGTCCATTATGTTATGTCTGATGATGCTTTGTTTTGAATTATGATGTAATTGTATGAGTTTTGTGAGTAATATATTACATTGTACATTTTACATTCCAACTTGTAATAAAAATAAGTGAGGTACAAGTTTAGATGAAATATGATTAGTTGATATTATCTGATAGGTTATGTTTCATCAATAGATTTATTGTATTGTATCACGACATAATCAGAACTAAAGTTTCGGAAGAGATTTGGGTTCCAAAAACCCAGGATCCAATTTAGGACAGTTCTTTTCGGATGACTGTTGGCCTTCCATCAGAAGTCAATGACCACGCAAAAAACTAGCCAAAAAACACGATTCCTTTAGCGGTATCTTATAGTTTCTGATGATTTCAACCTTTTATTTATTCGGCCTGATGTGGGTCACTCAGTCTCACTGGTACCAAGTATTGTTTTATTCTGTAGTCTCTGTAACCGTACAGCTTGCAAATTTGGTCACAGCCCTGCGGCTTTAATATGCATGTCTTTTGTTTGTTCATACCTGAATCCGAATAAGAAATATATTTATGTTATATTATTTATGTTGACGACCGATGTGGCGCGGCGGGCGAAGGTCCGCCTGCGACGCAGAAGGTTGCGGGTTCGATTCCCGCCTTGGGACAAATGTTTGTACGATCTGCAAATATTTTTTCCGGGTGTTCTGGGTATTTTGTATATATAATAAAAAATATCTATCTATGTTATATATGGTATTAAGTTTATCAGTCATCTAGTACCCATAACACAAGCTCTGCTACTTTGGGGCTAGATGATGCTGTGTGGATTTTCCAGCATTATTTATTTTATTTATTTTTATAGTATTATAAACAGTGAATAGCGCTGTTGTGTACAAGAGATCTGAAAATTCTTTCATGTGTATTATTGAAACAATGATTTACGATCCTACATGCTAAAAGAAGTGATTTTTTTTATTTCCTAGGTTTAAAAGTAAATTTGCTCCTAGGTTGTACCTAGGTTCTAAGATCTGTATATGTGGTTGTGTGGAAAAGTCGAAAGCAGAAAGTTTGTCTTCGGAACTTTGTTTGGACTAGTTAGGAGACAAACATACCAAAAGTCCCGTTTTTTACATCTCGTTAACGATGCGTCGTAGGAAGTTTTGACATACTACATAATGAAAGCTTATAAAACTTATTTACAACTTTGATTCTATAAATTTTTAACCTATTCCCAATCGTTGTCTAGATAATGAGTCCCTCGTCTGTCAAATCGTGATCAGATGAAGGTACGAAAGCAGAAAGTTTGACGATGGAACTTATCGTTACCGTCGTCGTAGTCGTAGTGAGGATGCCATATAAGCAACTTCCGTGGCAATTGTGGCAAATGGTAGAGCACAGCGTGGGGGCCTTCCTACACCCACATCCAGCACTACTGCAGTCAGTAGTGCACCGGCAAAATATTTAGCCTCAATATTTCTCCCGGTGCAGCTGGATCTTAGCAGGAACTAAGAGGTTGCTTTTATTCCGTGCCCACCGTGTCCATCCCCATACTCCAGGCGAAAGATCATGTCCCAAGCCAAGCCTGCCTGTTTCCTGGTGGTAAGTACGGAAATAGTGCTCCATCGCTGCTAGGGAGTAGCAACTGAGGGCAGTTGGTGGAAGGAAGGAAATGTCTGGTTTGACTCAAATCTAGACTACGATTGAGAATAGGTAAAATAAGTATAGAACTAAAGCTGCAGAGAAATGCATCTCTCATCATGTAGTCTAACAAATGTTCCTATGACGCACCGCTTACAAGAGCAAGTAGGTAAGCAAAAAACAAAAACAAAGTTCCTAAGTCAAACTTTCTGCTTTCGACCTTTCCATCCACAATCCTTCGTTGACTGGACTAATAAAAATAATTATGAAGAATGTTGCATTCGCAACTACTTTGCAATGCTTAGCTTTATCTAGGTTAATGTCTACAACTCTAGGTTTTAAATTTATGTTAGCTCTAGATGCTTAGACATTTATGGCCGGTTATACTGTAGTAGGTATAATACGAGCTTGTAAACTTTAGCATGAACTGGCTTTAGGGATATATTATGTACCTTACATAAATTAATTAATAAAATAAATAAATTAACTAATAGTTCCATTTTAACTACAAAGAAATGGTTTTGCGTCTTAATTATACTGAATGTGCACTTAAATTGATTGACCTATAAGTATCGATTTAATTAGAGGTGCCCCTACATGCCCGAAATCTTCTTTACTATTAGTTTGCAACAAACATAATTTACTTTTCATTGTAGGTAATAATGACTATTCAATGACCTCTGACGACCTGTTGCGCGGTGGGCCAAGTTCCGCCTGCGACGTAGGAGGTTGCGGTTTCGATTCCCGCCTCGGGACAAATGTTTGTACGATCTACAGATATTTGTTCCGGGTGTTCTAGATGTGCATAGAAATATGCACCTACATATAATAAAAAAAATATCTATCTATGTAGTGTATATTGTATTATGTATATCAGATATCTAGTACCCATAACACAAGCTCTGCTTAGCTTGGGGCTAGATGATGCAGTGTGAATTGTCCAGTGTTATTTATTATAAAAGGTTTTAACTATTTCTATCTGCAAATAATCTTCATAAAAATTACAATGCGTCCGCTTTCTCTCTAGGTAGGTTAGGTAAAGTATTTTACGCATGTTAGAGAAATGCTTGGACCATGAGGATTCGCTCAATGAACAGGCTCATTATGGAATTAACATAGCTTTCCGAGTTGAGGCCTAACTAGACTTCTAGGCCAGTGGCTTGACGACACTTACTGACCAGACTACACAAAGGAAACTTGACCGATAATTATACCTACTTATACCTATTCATTTCTAAAATATTGTAAATGGAAAAGAAAACAATCATAACTTTGTAAACGTTAAAATATTTTTAACATATTATTTCTACAAATTATAAGTGACAATAATCACCATCCTATTAAAATAATCACAGAAAATTATGCTAATCGTAAAGGGCATTGCCGTGTGCGTGGTTGCCTCTGACGTCGTAGTCGGAGGTAGTTACCTCGGACTAAGTAGTTACTTCCGAGGTGAAAGTTGCCGTGACGCACTTTTGTGTTCACACTTACGGTCGCAGTAATTTACGCTACCACTCAAACCGGCCCACTCCAAGCCTTCCCATCTCTCAGATACTCCACAAAATGGGATCGAAATTGGATTCTGGCAGCTCATGTTAAAGTTGTCGTTTTGTGTGATAAATCGCCGGTCACGGGCTCGCAATGAGGAGACATGCGGGCTTCTCGGAGCACAACATCCGGGATGCCTTTTGTAGCTTATATACCTACAGTTTATAAAATCAATACAATGCACTTTATTGGACGAGTGATATTTTATTCTCTTTCAAGACTTACTTTGAAGGAAATATTTATCCGCACTATGGACGGAGGAAGCGATTCCAGAGTTATTAATGGAGAGAAGCGTTTGATGTTGTGTTTTCCATATTACGTAACTCTTCATTAACTATACGAAAGTATTCTGCCTCCGCAGCTACTTCTGGTTCTTCCTCTTCTTGAATTTCTTCTGAAATTTTTTCAGCTGCAGCTTTCTCGACTTCTTCATTTTTTAATTTTAGACGAATTTCTTTCAAGCGTGTATCCAGAATGTGTTCCCGATGAGTCTGACGCTCATATATTTGGGATACAAGCAGTTTGTCTCGATTCCCAGGTTCCGTCATATTCTCCGACAGCTGCACGAGATGTAGAACTCCTTTATTATCCCCGATGGCAACGGAATGGCCTTCTGAGTGTGGACATAGACGAGTTAATTCATTTTTTGAAATCTGCAGCGTGGCAATAGGCTCTTTGCTCTTCCGTAAAATATCCCAGTAGTAAAAATTCCCTCCAGCGCAAATAGACATGTAGCAAGAATAGCGTAAAGGTGCCCAAATTGCATCAGTTACCTCATAGCGATAAGGATTAGTCACTATAATAGGAGCAGATCGAACTTCCTCGCTCCAAATCCGTACAGTGTTGTCGCCGCAGGTCAAAAACATGCGGAAAGTACATGGGCTTCTTTTGACAGCTCGTACGGGTCCGATGTGAGCATCCCAGTACATGTATAGCTTTTCAAAGTGAGTTTTACCCATTTTGTTGATATTTATGACCAACCCTGATTCGGTTCCACATAAGAATTTAGTGGGCATGCCGTTATCATACTCTAAACGGCTAACACCTTCAGCATTACCAAGGTAAGGTGTTTCTTTAGGAGATATTTTAATAGACATTGGAAGACTTTCTGAAGGTTCACTAAGATCTCGACAGTCCCACCAAAGGCAATTGCCATCCGTAGAACCAGTGAAGAACTCTGTATTAGTTCGAGAGTGAGTGTAAAGCAATGAAGTTACGGGGCCTCTATGAGAATTGTAAATAGAGCTGTTTGCGACGCTTCGTGTACCTGCTCTTAGATCGTGTACGCTCACCGTACCATTCTCGAGTCCCGTGACGAGGACGTCGGGCTCCACAGGCGAGCACGCCATCTGCCAGCACGAACTCTCTGGTTGCAGCTTCACCAAGGGCTGCGTTTGATTATTTATATCCCATAAATAACATTCGTTAAAAGTCAAGACACCAGTCTCTGCTACAAATGTTTTGAAGCTATAAGCGACAGCTAACTTGGAGTTTGTTTCCTTTGTCCAAACAATGCAAGAAACAGGCCTTTGGGCTTTATCCCGGTAGTCATTTGCAATACGGATGCTGTAATTCTCTACGGACTCTTGTTTTTTCATGCCATGGAAGTAAGTTTGATACAATTCGATTGCGTTGTTTTGATCAATGCAGTGTTTCAACGTAGGGTAGGAACTCATGACGGAATTGGTGTAACTTTCTTCGTGCATAATTCGTCGGCAATAGCGGGTAACGTGGTCTTCGCTGTCTGCGTGCACTTCCTTGGGCCAGCCGCCCTCGGTGTGGTTCAGTGATACCTCATGTTTTTCCACGATCTTTGTGTTTGAATCGTGCTGTGATTGCGGCAGGGTTGCCTGCACAGCTCGATGGATGGGATTTCGCAGTACGTATAGTCTCTGATGCGCCTTGTTTGGGTGTATAGAATCTAACATTTCAGCCGGGGCATCCTGAAACAAGCATTCTCTGCCGAATGTTTTTCGGGACTTCGTGTATTCGTACGTCGATTTTATAAACGGCATGTTTGTTGAAATATACTTTAGTAAGTAAATTAAATATTATTTATTTTATCGGCTGCAAATTGTAACACACAATGTCAAAGGTAAACATTAAATCCACAAGGCCGCGACAGAATAAATGAATTATAAAATACTGTGACTAAGTCATTATGACCGCCTGTAAACATCTGTGTCCTTGTTAGGCATTATGTTAGTGCTTACATATACCTATCACCTGGGTAAGATTTGTGGTTGATCCGTAATAAGATATACTTTACTAGCTGCTACCCGCGGCTTCGCACGCGCTTTTTAAGTAGCCTATGTCCGTCCCCGGGATACCGTTTACATACCTGCCAAATTTAATTGAGATCCGTTCAGCCGTTTAGGCGTGAAAAGGTAACAGACAGATAGACAGAGTTTCTTTCGAATTTATAATATGAGTACCTGTGGATATAAATATTTTCCCAAGAAGATTCTAGTTTCCTGCCTTTAAAGTCTCCCCTCAAGCACAACTAGTCTCGAACGCATTTTCAACAACGCAGATGATTACACAGACCTATAATCACCAACATTTGTTTCGCTACAACACGTTTTCCATGTTTTCTTACAGTTCGTTATAAAACTGTACCAGGAAGTGTCTTAACCGCATTGTGGAATGCAACGAGTAGTTATGCGGTTTGCATTTAATATATATCGAGAACATGAATAGGTAGATACTTAGTAAGCAGGTAGGTTAATGCTGTGGCCACACTATCGCGAAGATTTGCGCTGTCGCGACAAGCCTGGCCAAGCAATTCGTCCTATCGCGAAACATCATCGTAGACCCTTGAAGATGCCCTTCGCCCCCCTGTCGGTAAACTGCCGTAATCAAAGGGTTTTAACGCGACAAAGTTCATGCTTTGCGCTCGGCACTTCGGCTCTTCGCGCGCTTTAATGACAGGTAGACGTGCTGGGAATTCAATAATGTAGCCCAGTATTATTAATATATCTCCTGATAGTAATTATAATAGTATTCGTTATTGTTATAACTGAATATTTTTATTCTATCTTAGCTGATTTTTATTTACCTACATATGTTATTAATTTTTTGATGGTTTGTCTCTGCCCACTTTGATTTTGTTTTATATTGTATTTTGGTAAGTGTATGACGTAGCCATCTTAGGCACCACGGTCACCGCGGAAGAGCGCTAGCTACGGACGGCATGATTCGCTCTGTCATACCATTTTGTCACTTCTTCTAGTCTTCTTGTTTCTGGACTGGTATCCGCATCTAGCCCAAAGGTGTGGTGTCGGCTGCTAATCTAACCACCCGATGTCCTCCAGGAAAACCAGCAGCTCGCTGACGCCGGTGCATGTCTCCCTAGGTGTCCTCGGTGTCCCGAGGTAGTGTAGTCCTTGAGAAGCTACGCTATCTCACTCTACAAACACATGCGCGGCCGTCTCCTCTGCGTTCATGCACAGGGGGCTGTCCGTTATACCCAGATTAAATAGATGTTTGTTAAGCATGCAATGTCCTGTGACAATACCGACGATTAGCCGGAGTTTGCTACGTTTCAGATTGAGGAGTTTTCGGGAGAATCTCGGGTTTAAAGCCTCCTTCGAATCCCTACAATCCGAAATACTTGCCCAGTAGTCTTGGTGTTGTTTAACCATACGTTGACGGATCCATGAGCGGATTTGACTGAATGGTAGGGGAATTATTGGTTCGGGCCCTGCCGTTTGTCACTCTGAACCTCTCCTAGTCAGTGCATCAGCTTCGTCATTTCCTCTGGATCCGCTGTGTCCTTTTATCCATTGTAGAGTGACTCTATTGGACTTACTTGTTCTGGCAGATGGTATGGTAAGACCTGAGTTGTGCTCTCTCTTGTTTAGAGCCTGTAGTACTGCCGCACTGTCTGAGAGGATCCTGATGTTTTGGTCAGTTACCTTTCATCGTAGCACTGCTGTTGCAGCCTGGATTATACCCACACATTCCGCCTGTAAGATGGAGTTGTGGGTGCTCAGTGCTGTTATTTTGTGCATATTGAGATTTTCCGAGAACGTTCCCGCCCCGGTACCTGTTTTAATTTTAGAGCCATCTGTGTATATTCTTACTTAGTGTGTTTTTGAGCTGTCACTTGGCTCTTCGTGCATTTGTATTGCGAAGCTTCTTGAGTGTAGGTTTTTTTTGGACACTCTCCATTTTTGTCACGTCTCTATATGTTATTTTAAAATTTTGTACCTACTGTGTATTTTGTGACAAAATAAAAAAAAAGTATTTTTTTTTTACTTTTACTGAGCGGCTTGCACGTGTTTTCTGATGTGAAATTATTTGCCGACATGTAAGTAATAGAGAGTAACCGTCTATTAATTTTATTCATAAAAAATAATTATTGCGACGACGCGCGTTGCCAAGTTTTTTTCCAATGTGGCCAAACACTTCGTCGTACCTAGATCGAATACGAAGTTTTATTGCGGTAACGCGAACGCGAATCTTCGCCTCGTAGTGTGGCCGTAGCAAAAGACTAACCTACACAGCTGGAGTCTCACTAAAATTACAAGGTAGTTATACCTACCTATATAGTAGGTACGCCTACTATATAGGTAGGTAGTAGGACTATGAAGGTGCTGTTTATGCAAAACCTACCCTTGTATGCATAGCATTGCTAATGCTGTACACACACACACACCTTTTTTTTTGCAATCATTTAAAATGCGCGAATTTTTTACCTTGTGTAACTTAATCATACTACGGTCTACTTAAGCTAATTTCAACATGAGCAGAACAAGAGAATGCCTTAACAATTACAAATTCCTACCTATCTGTACTTATGAATATGCAATCGACTTGGGTAAATAGGTAGGTAGGTACATGAATAATATTGAAATAACAGTAAACTTCAAATTCTAAGCACGAGGTTGTGTTTGTGTTGAGTTGCGCATCTGCATTCGGCATTGTTGTTGTAAACATTTAGATCCTAGATTAGATTACACACTAAGCTGAACATAATTTACAACATGCAGACTATTGTGAGCCTACGGCATAGGTACAATACTTATATTACATCAATTACACAATGCTATTGTTTGGTAAAGCAATTCAACAAGTTACTGCAACATTTCCTTACCGTAAAAATGTGAACTCCGTGACCATACCAGTATCGCACAATCAATCAATTCACATTATTTCACATCACTTCACAGACACAAATCGATACAGTTATGTACCTATCTATAGATCCAATCCAACATAAACGGGCACAACACTAGCTTTTGAGTCACGTTTATTCAAATTTCGAGATTGACACGTGCTGTGCGCTTGCGCAGCGTTCGTGCGCGTGGACGTTTCATCGGTGACTGGCGCGCGGCGAGCGACGACAGACGCGACGCGATGTGGACGGACGGGACGGCTACGCGGAAAGAGCTGGCTTAGGTTGTCGACAAGTACCTACCTACATACAACATACAACTGGTTTGTTCCTTGATGTGCTGAATGTTGATTAAGACAGCTGGTTTAGACGTCTCCATAAGGCACCGTAAGCCCTGCATGTTCTACATGTGAGTCTTTACAATTTATCGGAATATTAATGTCAGTAGGTAGCCTAGGTAGGTACCTCTTCGATTCCGAGAGGTTCTTTCCAGTTTTACAACAATAAACTTACCACGAAAATCTCTATATTATTTCTGTGTTTGATTAGGATTTGGCTTTGCTTTCTCTTAGTTTAGGAAATTTAAAATCCCGGTTCCTTTGTTTTTGTTATATAGTAAACACAAAGGAACCAGTGAGGACAGGATACGGACGCAAAGCTCGGCTACTAAACGTAAAGTACCTTGCGATGTGGGCCAACCGGGCCAGCGGTAATGAGCGAGTCACGACAGCGCAAACCACTCAACGAAAGCGAGCAACAACTACCTAAGTTAAGCCTTTTTGGCACGTGGGGACAGTTTTGCTTAAAATATTTTACGAAGTTTAAGTTGTTGAAGCTTTTTCAAACTTATGTGGCTTCGACTAAACCCTTTCCTATCCTACCAAATAAACCCTTTAGGGATTTATCCGTGAAGACCATTTAGGTATTAGGTTTTTGGTTGCTAGGTTCTTGTAACTTTCTTGTATTTATGTAGATAAAAAAGATGTAGGCCTTCCTTAAAACTAAATAAATTAATATATAGGACTGATATGAGATTCTCAGAGATTTAAATAATACAATTGTATCTCCGGTTGCGCTTTTGTTATGTGAAGTTTGAGCTAAGATAAATTTTAATATTGAATAGGTTTCTTCGTAATCTAGGGGATAATAAACGTTTATCAAGGTTTCCAAGTAAAATTGATAGTGTGAGTCAGCTTGTCTGTCTGCATCTGATGTAATCTTTACCAATTAATTTAATACCACGAATTCAAAGTACGTCGACCCTTTTGGTTATATTCGGACAACTTTCGTGTGGGTCCACTGTTTATTTTTTGCTTGTTGGTAATTACTTTATTGAGGATTTGTGACCCATTTCTTTCGTGTCTCTTTTTGCTTACTGTCCGGCGACTTAAAAATAAAACGTTATATTTTATGTTTGGTTTCAAAGTTCATAATACCTATTCATAATATTCATAACACATCATTACCTACAGATTAAAATCTTAATAAAATTATTAAAGTTTAAAATTTGAGACGGCACGATATTAGAAGTATTAAAATATATCTTGATTTTATTATTAAAAAATATCAAAAACAATTATGTATAGAAATTTATTTTATGAAAAACAGATATGAGGGTGCATTGCGCGTCATTTTGTGAAAAGGATAGGCATAGAATTACGCGGTTATAGGAGCGGGACAAAGCATACGTCTTTGAGACAGTGCGTAAGCGTAAAAATCATGCTATTGTTTATTTACAAGAAAACTACGCAACTTATGAAGGAACCAAATAATTAATAATAACCTACGAATCAAAACATAAGTCATTTTTGGACCGCAGGGTTCCCGAGATCTCGACCAAATTATGTGCGAAACAGTGCACTTTCATGATTTATTTTTATTGTAAAATTTTTTCTCAATCGTTTTTTCACGTTCAAGGAACGAAAGAAAAATGTTGAATTTTGTGTAATTCGAGTTCTTGGATCTTAATGAGATTTGTACTGCTGATCGTGGTCCTTCAAGACGGATTTCAATAACCTAGTTGTCGCGGCCGCCATTTCGTCATGCGATTTGTTAATTGCACAGAAGGGTTCAAGAGAATTATAATGGTCAAGTGGAATTGGCGTAATTATTCATTAGATGGCAGGCGCTTCTTGAGCTGATTAGTAATTGACCCTTGCTGGCCTTGTGGCTGCCTGATCTATTTAGATTTAGATACACTACTGACTGATGTCATTAAGGTCAATCTTGTTATATAAGTATCTAGAACTAGTATCAACTTTCGGTTATGTTCGTATTTTTCCTGGTTAAAAAGTGGTCGATTTCCTTTCCTAACACATCTTATGTCCTTGTCACAGTTTATATTTACGGGCAATATTTAGCATTTTAATATAGGTTTGTCATTTGTCTCGACAGAGCCTACACATTTGCTCCCCTTGGATTCGAGACCCTAGGTCCGTCGGGTACCGAGGCTCAACGGGTTTTGAAAAAAATATCTGAGTCTGGTCGACGTGACGCGCGACTCGAGAGCTGATGAGTATCTGGCGCAGCGCATCAGCATTGCCATACAGCGTGGCAAAGGATGCAGCGTATTATGAACGCTTCCGACTGGTAAGTTAGATCAGTTAAACTACCTGTGGATTGTTTGCAACAGTCTGCAATTAGCTCAATTGTTTCAATTGTAAATTCTAGTTCTTATTTGTTTCTATTTTTTGATTCTTTGTTACCTAATAAAGATTATGTTTGGCCATTATGTTGGTTCCATTGTCAGGTATATTAACAATAATAACAACTTTAAGTTCCTAGTGTCGAACGGTAAAATGTTGCGCAAATTTATAACTAGATGTCGCTAGTAAAATATGTCTAGCTCTAGATCGCGCTGATGATAGATTGATGATTGACCTTAATGATTCCTGGGTGGGTAGGGAGTCCAACGGGACGACTAGTAAGCAGGCACCGAACAAGCAGTGTGGTGGAGGTAGTTAGGTATAATTGTCTACTTCATTTTATTATTCAGACGTTTACTGCAGTTTCCACACCTTGAAGCACCGAATAAGGTATTATCTGATTCGATGAATTAAAAACGAGATCTTTAGTTCATCGACTCACGTTTGTTAATACTTGGTAGGTACCCAGGTAGGATACCTAACTACTACTAATGGTGTACATAAAGCACAGTTAATTAAATATTAACAAATTACAAATATCAATATGTATTTATAAATTTTACTACAAATACTTGACTGTGGCCTGATTGTCTACAAATTGCTGCCGGGAGTACAATGATTGCTTACTGATTGATTACCGATCAACCCTCATTGGACGTATGCTGCTGAACGTGGATATTCCAAACAAGGATGTTTTCCCATAATCAGCACGCTTGGAAAGCGGATTAGTGATCGGAGTAGAAGTGTAAAAATACACAGAAGGAAGCTACTGATCTTCCTCTGGTAGGTCCCTACTATTATGACATGCTGCGTTTGAGCGTTCGATTCTTACGCCGCGGCGTAAATTTGATTGCTGTCACTTTATTACGTCTTCTAAAACGTTTCTTGTCAAAATTAATGAATGGCAGCCATTGATGGCAGCTATCGCGATTCGCGACTAGTAAACGAGTTTATTCTTGCAATCGCTATACAAGAATAGACTCGTTGGCACTTTTGCTGCTCACCGCAGCCCCTTGGTCCGTTTCCTCAAGTATTGTTTGTTACAAAGACAAAGGAGTATGATAAATCGACGTAATATCAGTCTTCATTTCGCACAAGTGAATGAATTCCTCACGAACAATAAACAATGGGCTCCATGCTTGTAGAGAGATTAATCTCTATGTTGTGTGTATAGCTTGTCTATACCATATATAAAGCATTAGTTATTAAATTTTTAAGCATTGAGATCAGTTTATTGTTCAATACAAGGTTTTATTGAGCACAGATCCCAGGTTTAAATTCAACGGTGACATCGCTTGTTGATCAAATTTCTCTTCAGCTATGTAATAAATAACTAATCATAAATTGTGTGGAGGACTTTTTTATCTTAGTACCTAGAGAGAGAGACTATTTCAGTGATTTCATTTAATCAGCCGATTTGTTACATTCGTTATTATAACTCTTTGAACAGGGCTTCTCAAACTTTTTGGGACCAACATGACCCAAGACCCAATCAAAAAAAAATGTGGGAATCCAATCGTGTGAGCATCCACCACGCATGCCGATTCGAGACTCATATATTGAGAAACTCTTTTTAACAGACCATTGTATCTCGGTTGTGTTCGTAACCGTCGTTATTAGTGATTGACCTTGTAGTCCGTGCCATCCCGACGTAATTGTACCTTTGTAGTCGGATCAATCCAATAACACGACCGCCCTGCTCCTGTGTCCCATTTATCACGTTGGTAACAACGCAGTACGCTGCGTACTGCCCCTTACCGCTGACGCAGACTTCTACGGAACATAGGTAAGACCACTCTGGACGTTTTTCATACGGTTATGTGCCCGGCACCGCATAGCGCAACGCAGCGTACTGCGTAGTGATCAAGAGACCAAAGCTTCACGGGAGTGAATTGAAAATGATAGTAGAAAACCCTACATCGAAGTTATAGCCTGTTAAAGGATGTTATCTTTAAAAACTCGTACGAACCGATAAAACTACTCTTTAAGACCTTTATACCTCTATAACAAAAATTAAAAACTGAAAAAAATGCATAATACTTAGCGCCAAAAAAATCCTGTTACTGCTGTTTTGTACCTTCATATATCATTGAAATACATTTATATCTTCAGATTTGATACCACAACATCCTTATGATTTATGCGAAGTTTCTGAAAGCATTAATCATACGTTGTCAATTGGAAAGCGACCCATTTTCACGAAGGTTATTTGTGCAGTTTTCTTACCACAATTTACTGGCGGTGACAATAAACTTTTCTGTTTTGTTTATTTGCGGTTTTCCGATAATGTATTTTGGGTGGCGATGTAATTGAAAATGTTATTTGATGAACCACGAAATATGATTGCTCCCTTTTGTTATTCTACAGTTACCCACAAGCTTAATTCTTCCTGATGGTACCTACTGCAACCTTACCTGTGAACAAATAGGACACCTCCATGAGACAATTCAGTTTAGGATCAATTCTAAAAAGGCCAATTTTCTCGACACTAATATTGTGAGTCATTAAAACTTCCTACAAATGGTTAGACATTAAAACGAAGCGCTCCGTCTCTAATAAATTGTAAACTGTACAATTAAGTCGAAAAGAAAATGTTGCATTGGTTAATGGGAATTCGGTATCCGGGAATAGACGGGGAATTGAAATACATTACCGCTGGGACCCGGCTTCCCGCAGTCTGCCAGGCTCGCTTACAATACGTGATGTTTATAATGAACCCGACTGTACTCCTGTAATTTAATCTTCTGGAATTTTAATAATGGGTTATGTTTCTAATTTACGAAATCATTCCTTTTTGTCTGAACCAGTCTGAACTGTGGATAGTTACAGACTGTTGATGACAAACATGGTCTGTAACCGATGCATGGTTATTATGCCTACAGACAATGGTCCTTATCCATCGGTATCCAATAGCAACGACAATTGTTAGGTTTAGTTAGTACCTCTAACTAAGCTATGCAAGTATTCATAAATTCTTGTCGTGGTCGTGTTTAGAAATATGTTCTTCAACAAGATAAACAGATATCGATGTTTCTTCACTTAGACGTAATCGACGTGTTTGATTAAAAAAACATACGAGACTCAATTTCTAAGCGGGCCTTTTTCGATTACAATTTCATGTTTTACAGTTAAATCAAAGGCGAGCGCAACTAGGAAAATGCATATATTGTTACATGACGCACAGCAAGCAATGTTTCCAGGCGTGCGTCCTGCAACCATTAATTTGCTCATTGTTTTAGTCGTGACTAGTTCGGATACCCCCCGGGGCATACAGAGTCAGGGCCGCATTTGTAGACTCAGCATATTGGCCAGGCAATGCTGAATTTTAATAGAGCTTGCGATTGAAAGGCTTGGACCACTGCAGCTCTCTCCTTTATTCTGGTACTTCCTTTCATTCTTTATTGAATTTATAAAGTTTGGGAAATCGGCATAATCATATGATTATGACGAACTTTTCATAGAGTCCACAGGTGATCGGAATACTGGCTTCTATTTCGGTGGCAATGCTGCCAGCATTCTGGGCACTTTGCCTTCTGGAGACGGCTTAGATCTTAGGGAAATTGATATGCCTAAGTGTTAATGTAAAAACTATTTGTCAATTAGTTGCAATTTTATTCAAATAAATCTTCGTATTATGGATTGTTATGCAACTTGGTGAGATGCTTATAAAATGGAACTCAGAATATAGAACAGGTACCTCAGTAAGTGCAAGTAGTAAATGAATGTTTGCTTTATAAAATATGTTTCTTGCCAAAAAACAGCAAATCAAACATCAGTAAAGTTATCTATCATTAATCCTAGGTGGTGTATGTGCCTTGCTATCAGAAAATACCTCATAATAAAATTGTCGCAGCCATAGCTCAAGTGTCACAAAAGTGCACATCCGAAGATCGTACCCTGATTCACTAAGAATCGCTGTCGTGATTGTCAATAAGTAACCAGAACTTACAACCATATAATTTGTTTTTTTTTTGACGCCCTATGATAGCGTTTCCCGTATTTCCTCTTATTAATGTAACGTATTTTTTTAATTATAAGATATGGGAAACATTTGCAACTTAAATATATATAAACCTACTACGAGCGATATAGGATAAGGATCAGTGAACTATGCAATTGATCAATCTAAGCAACGGCGATAAGCAATGCGACTTAAATTATACAGGGTGGACTATGAGATTTTATTTAATTCATACTATAGATTCACAGGGAACACTTAGTCAAGTCAAACAGATTCAATACATTTCAAAAAACAAAATAAAATTCATAACACAAGCTGCAATAGCATTGTCACAGAGATGGGAGTGGATGGCCAAATCTGAAACCGTGAAAGGAGTCATGACCTCGAATTATAAGAAAATCAAAACTTTATTTATCAGTTATCTAGTACATACCACTAACACAAGCTCTGCTTAGCTTGGGGCTAGATGATGTTGTGTGGATCGTCCAGCATTATTTATTTATTTATTTATCGCGGCACTCATGTAGGTACAAACAATAAAACTCGCGCGCTGATTTTCTAAGGGTAAACGCTTGATGGTCAATCCTGATCTTTGATGGCGCAATGCGAAAAGGATAGGCATAGGATTTCGCGTTCACAGGAGGTGGACAGAGTAAGTATACGTTTTTGGAACGGGGCGTAAGAGCAAAAATCAAGTTTTTGCTTATTTACAAGAAAACTACACAACTTATAAAGAAACTGGTTCAAGGAACCAAATAATTAGTTATAATATAACCTACGAATCAAAACATAAGTCATTTCAATAGACCGCAGGGTTCCTAACATGGACAATAACATGGACACGACACGATATAAATATGGCATCGGCACCTTACCAGATTTTAGTGAATTAGACTGCGGAAGTAACTACGATCGGTCGGCTTAGCGCCAAATTTATCACTGCTATCGAAGACCGCCCCGTATACGACTGTGGTCGCCATCCGTGAATTTTATTGGTTCCCCCTGCGAAGTTCCATTTCACGATTTTCACGGTAAAGTTCTGTGTTCGCGCATTTTATGTTACCTTCATGTATAAACTTTGTAGCTCGGCTCGGCGTTAATCTTGAGCTAAAACTTTGTCTTTGGTAATTCGTATGCTTATTCGTAAGTATGACTTTGAGATGTTTCCGATATGTATTGATATGGATCAGTTGAGCTACCCCTGGATTTATTTATTTATTTAATAATAAAAGGTTTACTTACCACATACATATCAAGCACTTATATATCAATTTTATCTTTTTATTGTTTGCAACAGTCTGGAGATACATATGTATATCAATTTTATCTTTTTATTGTTTGCAACAGTCTGGAGATATGTAGCTCAACGATTTCAATTGTAAATACTAGTTCTAATTTGTTTCTATTATTTGCAATTTTCTTCGGATATGAAGATTTCTAGCATGACTTTTATTAAGGAATCATTGTTGCTCTGGTTTATGAAGATGAAAGTTCTAGACCTGTGTTCAAGAAGCTTCTCGATAGTTAGGTACTTTTTAAAATAGAACACCCGTTTAAATGTTAGCCAATAACCCACATATTTATTGGTTAAATTAACATATGAATGGAATCGCTGTTGTTGAGCATACCTAATACATTTGGAAAACGTGTTTTATTTAGTTCAGCCATAACTTAAGTGGGAGAATGCCTCACTCACTTCGGTCTAGGTACGTCTTTCCATCTTTGTTGTTCATTATAATTATAGCACAAAGTTGGAAATTAAACTGTAAGCGTGTGTTTAGATGTAGTTGTAACACAGGCTAGATGTTGAGTAAGCGCTGAGAACGTACCATATCTACAGATTTTACTTATATCTATGGTTTCAAGGGGTTAATTTATGTTGTCTGGTACTGGTGCATCTTTGTTTTCTTTACAAAAGTTTTCGCTTTGAAGCAAGCTACATTCTGTTATTTTTATAATATAACGTTACTTTACCGCAGTATTTTGCCAGCAACCCACAATTTGAATGAGCCCTCGAAACACAAGCTCCGTTGAAAAGCCTCATTGTTCGTGAAATAAATAGAACTATCGTTTGAAATAAATTTAAACTGCACTATTCGTTCTTATCGTGCTTGACTTGAACTTTTTCTACCTACTACTTATCTATTTAGATACGTCGTGGGTAGGTACGCCATATTTTATAGGTTTTATCTGCCGCTTTATCACCGACAGACAGACAGACAAACAGACAGACAGAGTTACTTACGGATTTATAATATTAGTATGGATATATAGTATAAGTATGGATGACAAGGTTCCATCCCATCCCATCCCCATTGCGCGCGGATTACATGACTGACTTGTGAGCCCGTAAGATCATTATGATAATCGCATTTATATGTCAAAAGTTCGCACCTTCGCTTCTTATACATTCTGATACGGATCTTGTATAATGGACTCGGATTTGGAAAAGGGAATCATCGCATGCCAGGTTTAGGTACCTAAAGGTGAGTATAGACTAAAGCGTTTAGGTACTTGTAACAGAACATCGAGCATTACTTAGCTGTTTTTAAATTTACTCGAACCACACTTCGAACATTACGCACGATAAAAACTTTCGTAGTTTTACGAATTCATTATGAATGTAAGTCTTTGATGAAGTCCTTCGTTATGGGATGAAACTTTGGTGTTCTTCTAACACAAACTAGGCTCGTAGTTAACCCGCTTACATTCATAATGAACGACGCACGATGTTTTGTTACAACCTGATTTTATAAACCAACGAGCGTTTTAGTGTAACATTTTATCGAGCAAAGGCCCGAGGCCGAGTGACGGAGGACGGCAGGGAGATAGGTGCGCGGGATGAGGGAAAATTTACGCGGTAGAAAGAAATGTTACTGGTGAATGCTCATTCGCCGTGAGCGTCGAACATTCTCGAGTAGGTTACATTGTAATTGTTTCCATGTATGTAAATGCCCTAAGAAACTGAACATTTGTCGGTATAGTACCATTCGTAAGAACGTTACATTTCATTGTAATGCTCTAGCAAATGCTCTAGTCTATACTCACCTTAATGTGATTTATTACGCTCTTGAATAATACATCACATGTGGGATGGATGTATCCATCATAACTCATCTACGTTGTTTGTTGGGCTAGATCTCTGTGGAACGTATTAGACGTATTGACAAATCATAGGAAATAAATGATAAACTTTCTGTATTCTCTGGAAATGTCGGTTGGTATAAATATTGTTCAGTTGCTATATATATTATATGTATATATAACAACGGAACATATATATTACATATATATTATATACTCATGCTACATTGCTTAGTTATATACAAAACTAGCGACTCCACACTTCGTCGGTTCATTTTATAAAGTGACTTACTTCACGTGACGTAGACACTTCAATTAAAGTGACCACGTTAACGTGACGCTGACTCCAAAATCAATAAACGGTTCTGTGCTATGGTTACCTATACTCCGTCCACGCACTTATTTTCTTTTTGGTAGTTCGACTGACAATCAAATGGCCATGTTTACATGAAACATGCTTTACCGATTCGATTTTTTATGACAATCGTTTTTGTTTATGAAGAAGTTGTAATCGATTTTGGTATTTTTGATCAAAATTTTATATTTCTTTACAGACATAAGTACTCAAATTACTCAACGTGTATATGACTTTATTTAAGAATCCAATTATTTAATGAACTTGATTAATCTTCGTTACATGATTTGTCGGTTCGATAAAATCGAAACTCTGTTATGTCTCGATGTTTTTCGAGTCCGACAGATTCACATCTCTTTTGATGAAAAATAACTGTGTATAAGAATATATTTAATTCTGTCATTCAGTCTTCATTCACTCTCTGTGACGGACAGAGCCGCGACCGAAGATCAACCTCAAGCAGTCCTCTTGTAGCCCCTTCGAGAGGGAATGTTTTGTATCCCCGTCGCTTTCTTACATTCGATAGTAAAATTGCTAAATGTATAAAAAACTTCGCTCGCCCGACCCCCTACGGTGGCGGGAATAGATTTGCTAATATAAATAGCGCATTTTTGTACGAAAAATGAGTTGGTAATCACGTAATCAGTCGTCATAGTAATATCACTAGTAATAGAAGTTTGAATAAACCCAGTTATACAGTCCATTAGTTTTTATATTGAAGAGTGAAGACAGGAACCACACACTCTCCTATCAACAATTGGGGAACTTCATAGGCGCGCATATGTCAAGACGAAAATAAGTGCGTGGACGGAGTTTATGTAGAAAAGTAGAGCTCTGCGCTCATTAATTCAATACCGCTACAACATAGCACAAAAACGTGCATTCAAATATGGGCTTTAACTCGTTATCTTTAGATAAATGTATCTAAAGATAACGAGTTAAAGCCCATATTTGAATGCACGTTTTTTAGCTGTGCTAATGCTTGTACAATTTAGCAGCATTTTCTAGAGGTTGCGGTGAGGCTAATTACGGGTTCCCGGCTTAGATTTACAATGCGGTTGCTGCATAGGTTTCAGCGAGCGATAGTGAACAAAGCCAGCTCGCATTTGTGATCGTTTGTTTTCTACACATGATAGGAGGCTTTTATAGTTTTATGAAAACGGTGGTTTGTTTTTATCACTCATTTAAATAAGTAATTTAAACACCACTAAGCTTGTACACCTGGATAACTGTACATTTACAGTGACAAAATAGCTTCCCACAAGCTTCAAACGAGTAGCCCGTGAGCTGTCCATCATCTGATGCCGCTAATGTAAAATCCATCTAAATATTACGAGTTAAAGCCCATATTTGAATGCACATTGTTATGCTGAGCTGCAGCGGTGCTTTCCAGGTGTACAAGCTTAGTGGTGTTTAAATTACTTATTTAAATGAGTGATAAAAACAAACCACCGTTTTCATAAAACTATAAAAGCCTCCTATCATGTGTAGAAAACAAACGATCACAAATGCGAGCTGGCTTTGTTCACTATCGCTCGCTGAAACCTATGCAGCAACCGCATTGTAAATCTAAGCCGGGAACCCGTAATTAGCCTCACCGCAACCTCTAGAAAATGCTGCTAAATTGTACAAGCATTAGCACAGCTATTCTATGATTTATTTAGAAGGGTTTAGGGATTGAACCTTACCTATTAGAGGTACCTATCTAATAATCTTTCAACATGGCTGAGCAGTGCTTTTTTAGGGTTTCGTACCCGAAGGGTTAAAATGGAACCCTATTACTAAGCGTCCGCTGTCCGTCTGTCACAGGGCTCTAGGTATCTCATGTTCAGGTAGACAGTTGAAATTTTCAGAGTATGTGTTCTCTTGGCGCTATAACAGAAAATAATAGAAATAAAATAAATATCCAAATTAAAGCGGGCTTCCATACAAAAAACGAGATTTTTTTGCCCATTTTTGCTCTTTGTTTGTCAAGGCTGTATCTCTTGAACCTATTGTGGTTTATAGAAAGTTTAATGTGCGGGTAGACATATGAAACTTTCTATAAATAAGTAACACTTCAACTGTAACGACAAAAATTCGTAAAAATATAAGCAAGTAGAAAATTTAAAGGGGTCACAAAACAAGTAAAAATTTATGTTCTTTGAAATGTTGCCTGATTGTTACGGTGACAGTCAACATGAGGGAATAAACGACTCTTAGCTATTGCTTAGTGTTGAGAGAGGTTTATAAGTGGAACGGTTTATTTTTTATTTTGTTTTATTGTTTTTATAGGTACTTGTATTTAGTCATTTAGATAAGACAATTTTATATAACTATCTACTCTTAAGTTTGCAAGAAATATTTACTTAGTTCTCTTCATTTGAATAACTCCTTGAATCTCCTTGAGTCGCTGAAGACATGGCGCTATGGCGCTCATTAGGGGAGGCCTATGTCCAGCAGGGGACTAAGATAGGTTGATGAAGATGACTTGAATCTCCCCAAGCTAATTTTGGACGATTGTTTAACTTAACTTTTTCTTTTCTAAACTGTATAATTGCATAGTGTATTTGTTATTAATTCAGCCGTTTATTAGCTTTTTTGTTGCTAGGTTCTTGTAACTCATTTTGTATTTATTTAAGCTGTAGGCCTTCCTTAATATTAAGTAAATAAATAACGTAAAAAATATCTTTTTTTTTTTACAAATAATAAGGGACTTTGTCGCTAAGCGACCACATCGCCCTATTAGGATATCAAACTTACTTATAAATTATACCTACTTATACAACAATTTACTTAATAACAAGATGGACAAAAACTTGGTAAATAACTGATAAAGTAACAAAAAAAAAATTTACTTCTTAATTTAAAACAACATTCTGCCAGGTCATACAGCTGTGCTGCTTTGTCCGACAGAGGTGACGCCAATATAGCGTTGCAATGTCCGACATTGAGCACCTTGGAGGAACCAAACAATTTAATTCTTTCACTTGCGTTCCGGCAACATTCCATCAACACGTGCTGTACATCTATTAGCAATAATAAATTATTAAGGCACGGTTCAATGGGTTATTATTTAATTAAGTAATAATTTTCCAAACGAACTGTATTAGAAATTGGCTTGCAATATTATCTACATTCGGAAAAACTATCTAAGTATCATCAGTTATTGAGTCCACTGTTGAACGAGCCTCCCTCCAAAGAGGGTTTTCCCATAACCACTACACTTGGCAGGTGGATTGGGGATCCCAGTGGAGGTGTTAATAAAAGAAGAAACCTACTGCCCTCCCTTAGTCGGCTCTCACGACATCCACGTGTTGAGTTGGCGGTGGGATGGAGCAGAGGGATCTTACGCCGCGATCGCCACGGCTAATAAACTTCATAGGAGACTGTTGCAAACACAGTTGCAAACAATCAAGAGGTAGCTCAACTGATCCATAACAATAGCAATTGGAAACGTCCCCAAGACGCTGGCTGTATTGGATTGAGCTACCTCTAGATTGTTTGCCTGTTGCAAACACTCTAGAGGTAGCTCAACAGAGTTGGCTCAACTGTATACTAGTTCTATCTAAATACTAACTAATACTAGTTCTAATTTAATAGTAATTTTCTTTGTTAAAAAAACACAGTAAAAAAACAGTACAACTACAACGGCAAAATAAAATTTATGCCTTCTCTAGGTAAGTACCTATACATTTTATTTCTTAGCTGAAGTTTTTCATTGGGAATAATTAATTATCGTTTTAAATAATGCTGAAACGTGCTTGAAATCCTACTCGATAAAGTGTCGTTCATTACATTAACTAAGCAACCCTGCCACTCATGATATTATGTACTATTTGTTATGTTGCTTTGGAGAAACCACTGGTTCCTGAAACACAGTTTTTAAATTAGTTCAGGAACTAATATTATAAATTCGAAAGTAACTCTTGTCTGTCTGTCTGTTACCTTTTCACGCCTAAACGACTGAACGGATCTTAATGAAATTTAGCAGGGAGGTAAATGGTATCCCGGGGGCGGACATACTACTTTTTATCGTGGAAAAGAGCGTTCGAAGCCGCAGGCAGCAGCTAGTATGGAATAAATAACGTATTAAATCGGCTAAAAATAGTTAAATAAACCCAATAAATACCCGTTAAATAATACTAATAATAAATAACATATTGTCATAATGTCAATAAATAGCATTTTTACTTTTCTTTATCTTTTTGTGATAACCATGCTTTCATGCTTGGTGCTCTGTGTTCTTCCGCTTTTCTATTCCCGGCTAGACAGTCACAGTTTATATTCTCTTTGCTCCTAGATTTATGATATTTAGTGGAACGTGGAATACAGTGAAGTTTATCACAGTGTATTGAAGCGTGTTATTGTTTTCGGACGTGGCTTCCTGCAATGCAAAGGAACCTTTCTCGGTCAATTTTCCGAGAGTGAGCTTGTAAAAGCTTCAGAATATTCAAAAGCTGCTGACGTGAGTTTTCCGTTACCCGTAGCTAGTATGACATGAATGACTAACTTCCTTTATAGATAGGTAAGGTAAGTAGTAATTATTAATGGAAGGTGAAAGTTTAAAATATAATACTAGCAGCTGCCCGCGGCTTCGCATGCTCTTTTCCAGGATAAAAAGTACCTACTTTATGTTCGTCCCCGGGATATCATCTACCTCCTTGCTGAATTTCACTGAGATCCGTTAAGCCGTTCATGCGTGAAATGGTAACAAACAGACAGACAGAGTTACTTTTGGGTGACTAATTGGGTGACAAAATTTCATAGATGTAGTCTTGACCTGGAATAATATTCAAGTCACAAAATATCATTCTGGAAAAATGCGTTGATATAAATAATGCTGGACAATCCACACACCATCATCTAGCCTCAAGCTAAGCAGAGCTTGTGTTATGGTTACTAGATGACTGGTATACTAAATACAATATATACATAACATAGATAGAAATTTTTAAGGTTTCGACGATCGGTTTCGAAACCGGGTCTCGCTTTTTCTGTCCTTTTTTCCATCTCTAATATCTCAGCAACTACAGCAGCAAATAACTTGAAATATAAAATAATAATAAATTTCGTGAGTCTGTAGAGATTTAATGAATTAAAAAATGATAATGAAAATTTTCAGTACAAATTGTCATGTCGAAATTTTAAAAGCCTACACATCACCGAGTGGGATATCAAATGAAAGGTATCGGTTTGTACATCCCAAAACAGTTTTAGAAATTACTGTAGGTTCCATACTTTTTGAAATATTTAGAAAAAAGTCGAAAAAAATACTTATTCTCCGTCCCCTATCTCCGAAGTTTGCAGCACGATCCATCTGAAATGTATGTAGCGTTTGTAGATATGGATCTATATTTTACAGGAAAAATAATTCTGAATTCTGTAAGTAAAACACTTCTTGAAAAATGGTCAAAAAGGGGGGGAGTATTCTTAAAAAGGGGGCCTACCTCACCGAGTGGTATATCAAATGAAAGGTATCGGTTTGTACATTTTAAAATTGTTTTTGAAATTCCTGTAGGTTTTATACTTTTTTAAAATATTTTGATAAAACTCAAAAATTTTAATATTACCCTATATACTCCGAAGTTTGCAAACCGATACATCTGAAATGTAGGTACCTCCAATTTTTTTTAATAAATATCAAAGGCTCTAACCGGTACCTGAACCTACATATTGGTATACTTGACAAACATTCGAAACCCTCGCCGCGCGAGTCACACTCGCACTTGACGGAACTTTTTTATTATACACAGAAAATATCCAGAATTTGGATATTTTCTATGTATTGGGACAAATGTTTGTACGATCTGCAAATATTTTTTCACCCGCAACAAATATTCGCAGATTTTACAAGGCGGGAATCGAACCCGCAACCTCCTGCGTCGCAGGCGGACCTTCGCCCGCCGGGCTACATCGGTCATCATATTATGCGAAGCTAGTTGATGAATAAAAACTGCGCAAAAAGAAGTGGGCGATAGATATTGCCCATTACTTTTTGCGTAGTTTTAGAACTAACGCCCAAATGCCTACGAAGCATAGTTCTACAACTATGCTTCGTAGGCATTACGTAGCTACGTGAAAACCCAAATGCCTACTCGCATAGTTTTGCTGATTCAACCTGACGCTATCGGTAAGGTCGCAAAGATCCTTGGCTATTTCTCGCTTAATGGCTCCCACCACACCTTCTCTACACCTTCTAAGTACAGGGACGAACTAAGATTAGAAGCAGAGCTGAAATACGTAATGATCTGTCTACATGTTAGCGGAGTTGTGACGTGACAAGCCTAAGAGTCTGTCAAATTTGTCATCACGAGAAGGACGTTAGCGTTGAATCGCCCTTCATGTGGACAGACTATAACATTTGAAGACTTTACCTAGTTACGGTATCTTTTTGCGGTATCATTGAGAAAAACTCATTTTGATATTGAAAAGCATCCTGTGTAAAAGCATTTTGCGAATGTGTAGCGTAAATTTCAATAAAAACGTTGGCAGTGCGTTTTCATTAGGTTTTTTTCGATTTCTGTTTGCAGTTACGGGTAGTTCAATATGCACACCCATTCACCATCCATGTTTATTTTATAGTATTTGCCTTTAACGCTCAGTTAGTTGAGTCCAGTGCGGAAACAAAAGTATGCAGAATTGTTGACTTTAGGAGTGGTCACTTGGACGCCACGGACGACGTCGTCGTCGCTACGAAAGACGCGCAACGCAACACACGTTACCTAGAAAATTCGAAGCTATCCTAAGCTATATCCGCCTTACTTATAATTTTTTTACTACTTATTTAAACCAAAGAAATATGTAACTAGCAATTAGGTACCTATTTAATTGTATTGTATTTATTTATTCCATAAAGATACATTGGTACACTTGGAAAAGTCAATTTTGATACATTTATGTTACAAAGTAAAAACGAGTTAATAATAAATAATATTGGTACAAGCAGAGTACATATACATACATATATATGTATAGCAGTAAGATCAACAGCAATAGCTTCGTCTAACTATATACCTAAACTTTATAAGAGTTTTAAAAGTATGAGGATATATCAGTAGTTTCTTACGGTCACTAAATCCTTACGGTAATCGTTATTAGAACGCAATACCTCAGTATTACGGGAAAACTGCTCAAGATTTCCTGTAGTTTTATAAATACCTAGATGGGTCTAGCTGCCCTCTGTGTATCTATTAATTATAAATGTAATGTTTCTGTGCAGTTTTTTAAGAATGTTTTTTGAACTGCGTTCTTTGATATACTTCATCAAGACTTTAATCAAAACGACGACGACCAGTCCAAGTCATTTTCTTGTCGTCCGTAGTGCCTCACTGCAAGCGCACCTTTGTGGTCATAAATATTCGAAAGCGACAGCGGGGTCCGCCATTTTCGTGTTGACAAAATCGTACCCACAATACATTCAAACTTGTCTAAAGTTTCCATTATTTATGACTGTCGGCAAATTGTTATAAATTTTGGCACCTTTTAATTTCGTAGGTCCTACAGTCATAATGACTGTAGGACCTACGAAATCCAACTAAGTCAAGTCTTCAGGCTGGTTTTTGTTCCTATCATCCTATATGTATGAGTGAGTAAGTACATTTAGGTATTTTCTATGAGTGGGTGTTTTGCAAGTCGCTCGCTGCGAATTAAGAACCTGCTCGATATAGGTACTAAACTTACGAAAGTCTACCATTGAGCATAATCATACAAAAAAATACAATCACTGTTAAAGGTTACAACAAAAGCCTCTGCTTGTATATTAAAGATTATTTATCGGGTATTTATCGCGTACCTTTTGTTGTATTTCGCCCTACGTTTCCATCGCGTTGCAGCGATCGTGGTCACGGGGCGACTGGATGTTCTCGGAGTTGCAGCCTCTGCAGGTACCTACTTTGTTGTCTAGCCGACAGATATCTATTCCAGGAAGTACGAGTACAGTAAAGATTTCAAAACTACACCCATACTAAGTTTAATTAAACCTAATCCGCAAGATTATTATACCAAATGTGCAAAACTTTGAGAGCAAGGTTAAAGCAACTCATAGTAGATAAACTTATTCAATCTGTGGTAGAGATTCTGATATTAACATCCGCCGAAGCCAAGATCCATTGAGAGTGTCTTCAAAGAAAATAATCTTGATGAAACGTCGCGCTATAAAAGAAAACGTCTCCGTTGTCGCTTCAAATAAAACCGGGGCATTGCGGTAAACCCTAAAACTAGAAGGATTTTTACTGGACCAATTAACGTTTCATGTAACTGCTCAAACGAAACTGACATGACTTTATTAAATCAAATAAAATTAAAAAAAAAAAACATTTTAACGAGATTGAGCCCATTGAACCCATTGACGGGATTGACGGGTTCAAATCCCGTAGAAGTCGAATTCTTTTTGGGATATTATTTGATTTCTTAGAAATCACCCTGAGTGTGAGGGCTTACGCACTATAAGAACAAAAATCTTATCATTTAATGATTTTCTATATGTTTAGTTTCATCGTGTTGTTTGAGTAGCATTCGGGGGTTAAACCCCGAATACTACTCAAACGCAACCCAGGTTTAAGCATGTCCTAAACGCGGTTTTTTGACTGTGTTCAACGAAAATCAGTAAAAATGTATAATTTGAGTTGTGTTTGAGTATTCGGGCGAGAAACACAACACACTTCGTAAAACTCGGTTTTAAAAGTAGTATTTTTTTATGAATTTGTCTAATCCACTAGCAATCTCAAATTTCGGTCGTTTTATTTCGTCCGAGCAATCAACCCCGAGTTGACGAACTCCAAACTTTCGTCTGTTATAATACTCCCGTTGGATACTCTCCTTATTTTTATCACGAGTACCGACGTTATTGTCTTTGTTATTAACCTCACTCAAGCACCCCTTTTCGTCTACATAATTACTTTTTATACTACCAAATTGGATTTTCTCTTTTATGAAGTTGGACGAACGCGCTTTGCATATTTTAAGTTTATAAGTGCATTTCTACTAAATTAGAAAATATTATTTAAATACTATTCTGACTCAAGAAATCGGATGTGACAAATTATTACAACTAACCGCAATCAGGTCAATCTGCACACATAGTCACTGCTGATCATGCCCCCCCCCCCCCAAGTGAGGGGGTTTTGCCGTTCATCGCAGTGGATGTGTTTAGTAAGACATGAAAGGAAGCTGCTACCCTTCCTCTGGTAGATTCCCGGCTCTTACGACATCCGTAGGCTGAGGCTGAAGGGGTCGATTCTTACACCGCTACCACCATGGCCGCTCATAATAGGTACCTGCAGTTAGTAAATACATGCGTGGGTTGCTACATCGACACATGCGACTAAGGATCTACTTAGTGGACTTCAGATGACTACCTTAGGACATCATAAAATTGTCTGTAAACTGCACTAAAACTGCAACTATACCTAAACAGGAAGTTTCGAACTCAGCTCGTTAACGGTATTAGGTAACATCTGTTTAAGTCTAGAACACGGTTTTTAATCACAACACAGTAGAGCAGGTAGGGAGAACTCTTCTTCCATCATCATCAAGAAATGAAATAGAGACTGAGAGAGAATATATGTAGAAGGCAATATAGATTACATTAGATTCATCTACGCTAATCTCACTTTAATCGACATCTCTATGATTTTTCATAAAAATTGGCTTGTATAAGTGGAGTTTGATCAAAACCACAATCTGCACTTATAAATCAGAAAGAGAAACAATCAGATTTTCAAAAAAAACCGTTCAAAATGTATCCTGATCAGCACGTCGACTGGTGAACGTGCTTCCAAACACGAGGGTTTTGCCATAATAAGATAATCTCCTCTTACAATCGTTGCTGACGACTCGGACATAAAAAAATCAGAGACAGTGTCCGAATAGACACATATTAATTTCAATCTTTTTATACTGATTATTCGGGCACTCTTAACTCTCTTTAATACCTCTCTCAACTTTAAGCTATGGCTAAAAATAAGTTTAATTAAGTAACCTTACTTAATGAATTGCTACATAAGAAGAGTTTTGTCCCATAAAAAAAATACAACAGAATATATCAACAGAAAAAAGCAAACGAATATACTTTACTTAAAATTAATAAAGGTGTTTAAGTACTACATAAGAGGAATAATCCGTGCCGTTTGGCTTAGAATTTGCACCACCACAACTCTTCCCGTGGGTGTTAAGAGGTGAATAAGAAATATCCACCGGGGGACGAGCAGCAGCGCCGCCTACAGAACAATTGCAAACTGCGATCCCCAACCATCATGCCCAGCGGTGGGATTATGGTCGTCCCCCAATGAGATAAAAGCCAATTAGGCGCTTGTCAGGGGGAGGCCTGCGTCCAGCAGTGGACCAATAAAGGCTGTTGAGGTGAGCTGAGGAACAGGAATAATTGGGTTGCCATTAAAAACCTTTATTATTACCTTCTGTACCGTTTCATCACCTCCTTGGCACATTGCAAGCTGCGATAAAGAGGTTTAAAGATTTTTGTATGGAGGGTAGCCCTAAATTTGTTGTTTTTTTTTCATAATTGTCGTGCTGGCATACCTGACGCTTTAGGACATTATGTTATAGATTTTTTTTTATTTGTTTTAGTGTCTTCTAAATATGTAACTTCAATTGTGCGCTGCGATGTTGAAAGAAAAAACAAAATTGTGACCGATGTTAGGGCCACCCTCCATGCAAAAATCACAACAAAAGTTTTATGATAAGAGAAAACTAAAACAAATAAAAACAATTCTATAACATAGAGGTAATATATTAAAGCGTCAGGTTTCTCAGATATTCACATATGAAGAAAAAATTTAGTTATTTTCCTCTGTGAAAATCTCAAAAATCTGAGGCTTTAGAACATTATTTTCTAATACACTATTTATTTGTTCTAGTGTCCTGTATCTAAATATTTATATAACTTTTATTGTGAGCGGGGAAAAAATAAAATAAAATGGTGGCTCTGTTAGGGCCATAATCTTCAAACCCCTTACGAAAACTTTCACGATATTCATCTTGAAAGCCGTGGATAAGTTCATGTGCCCGTAGTTCTTCACACATAGGGAGGGATCCACTTTAAAGTTTTACTAGTTGAACGTTAGCGTTTAACATTTTAAGTGTATAAGAACTAGACATTTTTAGTACAGTTTGTTGCATCATAATTCATAAGTATTCATAAGGTAAGTGTAATTTGTTATGTATGTATGTAAGTAACTACATATACGGAGATGGAGATTCGATAATAAGGAATCTCATTCGTCAAGAATACAGATTTTTTGCCTTGGCACGGTAGGCAAAAGGTTGGTTAGCAATCGCTAACCAACCTTTTGCCTACCGTGCCGCGAAGAATATTTTGGTAATAATAAGGTTTGCCACGAACTGTTGATAAATTGAATTATTGAAACAACGTTAGCAGAAATGTTCTTTATAACAAAAAAATTACAATTCAATAATAAAAACAAATTAGAACTAGTATTTACAATTGAAACAATTAAGCTAACTGCAGACTGTTACGATCTGCACATATTTGTTCCGGGTGTTCTAGATATATTATAAAAAATATCTATCTATGTAATCATCATCATAATCAACCTATGTTAGTTCACTGCTGGACATAGGCCTCCCCTAATGAGCGCCATAGTACCCTGTCTTCAGCTTGCCGCATCCAGCATCTGCCTGCAGTCTTTCGGAGATAATCATCCCACCTGGCCGGAGGGCGTCTTAAGCGTAGTCGCTTGCCGAGTCGCGGTCTCCACTCGAGAACACGTTTACCCCAGCGGTAGTCGGTCCTTCGCGAGATATGGCCGGCCCACTGCCACTTCAGCTTGCTAATTATTTGAGCTATGTCGATTACTTTAGTTCTATAACGGATGTATTTGCTACGAATCCTATCCTTCCACTCTCATCTATGTATTGTATTACCTAAGTATATCAGTCATCTAGTACCCATAACACAAACTCTGCCTTGGGGCTAGATGACGCTGTGTGGATTGTTCAGCATCATTTTTTTATTCATTATTTTGTAGAGTTCTGGAACCGATAAGGTTTTTTGGAACAATCTAGGTCCAGCAATTATTTGATAACATTAGAGTTACATTGCGGAGAGGTGCTTGCGACCTATTCGGCAACGGGCCAGGCACGTACACAATTTACTTAGCCACGGCGCCGACCGTGATTTGAATATGCTTTTATCTTTAAAACATGTTTACGTGAGTGTAGCAGTTAGTTTAGGTGATAAAAGGTTTCATATTTTCAATTTATGGCGTTAGTTTTGGGACTGGAATTGTAAAATAGTAACTAAGCACAAGAAATTGCGTTTCCAGTAGAGTCCTAAAAACTGCTACGGTAGTAGAAAATTTAAATCAATTTGGACAGTCGATTCCATCTTAGTTTGGTCGTAAACACTTAGAGGTGTTTGACTTAATAAGGTCCCTTGGTGTTTGGATCGGATCACAATATGATAAACCCTCATTGAAAGACATTTTTTTAATCATGTGGCACAGAAATAAGCAACATAACAATTTTTTAGCGAGCGTAAAGAAACAAAGGTCTCATCACCAGTAATCCATTCACCCCAAAACAATACTGATACAGCAAACTGAAAAGGTTGCGGAATCATTTAATAACGCAAATATTATACTTAGGCCAGGAAAATTGCTAACGGCGGGAATTTATGCTAACGAACTGCTATTATGTTCACCGTTCACATTCACCCCCGTGTCACTGTGCGAAGGTTTTGCACTCTCGACCGAGTTCCGGGGTTGTTTTCATGTGTTGCTTTCGGAAAAGCTGGCAGGCTGGCAGTATTGAAACGGTCGCTGGCGGGGGTGGACGCGCTTTCCCCAGTTTTCCGAGCTCGCGGACAATCGAACTCCCGTCAACCCCGCTTATCTAGTTCGATGAGCATAACGCGGGTGATAAATGGGTAAAGTAAATAAAACGTGACGTTAACGCGAGACAAGATACGGGTTTTGTGGAAGTTTATTAACGTTCCCAATGTATGGATTGTTCTATAAAGTTTGGAATGACTGAACTAAGTAAGTTTAGAGTAGTTTAATTTGTGTGCAATGTTTTATAGCTCACTTTGCAATCTGAAGAGGATACCAGACCGGTAGCACACCTCACAAAATACAAGTTTTGTTGGCAAACAAATATGAATGTATAAAGTGATTTGGTTAACTTATGTCCACATCATTTGATTGATATGGCTCAACGAAGTACAATAGTTCTGTAAATTCTTATAAAAAATAGATATGGGTCATTTTGTGTCTGCATTAACTCATTTTATTTAATGTTTTTAATAATAATAATAAATGCTGGACAATTTACACAAAGTAGAGAAAGAATCCATTTTTAAAGCAGATATTGAAATAACTTCGTACCAACAATTTAAACTATTGTCATTCAATCTTTTTCATTCATTACCATGTATTTCATACCACTTTTTTGTATTTTGTTCTTTAATTGAATCATTATTTTAAGCGATTAAATCTCTCTGTTTCTGTCAGGTCCACAAAAAATATTTAAAATCCCGTGCCTATAGGTTCTCTGTTAAATAGACAGGGTTGTTGGCAATTAAGCTGATTTTCTGCTCGGGTTCCTCGCCGGAGTCGACGGTGAATCTCAACTCGCAACTAAACTGTATCTGATACTGCAGCTTGTCAAGCTGCCAAAGCTGGGGTGACGAGGAGCTTGTTCATTACCTATATGGAATCTTACAAAAAATATGTCTAGTGAAAAGAAAACTTTATTTGAAAACGACTCGTAAATAGAAAATATTAATTTTAAAGGTTTTTAGATAATTCACGCCGCGGCGTGGCAGGCCTTGGAGACGCTGCGCTGCAGCTGGCGAGACGATTTCGACGCATTCCGGGTAGATTGGTTCGGCCTGGACCTGGAGAATACTGCCAGGACTGCGATTCTTGGAAGAATTTGGGGCTTAACTTTTCCCAGCGTGATAGTAGAGACTTCTTCATAGATTTTGAAAAGTTCCAACCTCAAATTAAAGATTTCATCGATTTTCATTAACTAGCATATAGTTTCCAAATGATGAATAGGGAAATTTTTCAAGTATTCAAGAATTTATTTTGCAATCCTGGTATAGTTTAACGGAACCCTGTGAAGGTTTTAATAACCTAAACATAATAATATGTTTTGTAGTTATGAAACATCTCTGTTCTACGGATTAAACTGAACTAGCTCTTTTTCAGCTGAAGCTGCTAGAGTAGAGCTCTTAATTAGCGAACTTGTAAATGCATTTCTCTCTGCTAGTTTTAAAGTGTAATAAAAACTTATATAATCCTGTAAAATTATGTTGTTTGTCTAATGAAATGGCGATGAAGATCACGAAGTGTTGTCATCAACCATATACCTCAAAAAAAATTATAAGACGTAGTATTTCAGAGATTGGGATCTCAAAATAAAAGGTCCTACTTTTAATAAAAGCAGCGACGTCCAATTTAGGATTTCATTTGATTTTAAAATTAGTTTTAAAATCAACAACGCGGGCAAAAACATTTCGAAACATTTTCAGATTTATGAGAGCTAATAAGCACGTTCAGCATTTTAACAGCTGTTCCAAAGTTGACACGTAATTTTCTCATAAAACCGAGAACAACCATTAAAACATTTATTCACAAATCCAGTGAATGAACCTTATGAAAATAAGGTTTAAGCTGAAGGTCCTTGGAACCATAATGCTGTGTCAACACCCCGAAATAGGATCAGATTAGTGAATGTCAAACGAAGGCCTATGTGTTGGTCCGTGATCACGTAAAACTAAATCATATGAATGCATAGGTTACGGGCAGACCAGTGTATGCTATTCGTCTGTTATTTTTAGGGCATTCCTTTGTTCACTTTTCCTATTGGTGCAGATGTGAGTCTTTTCGTGCCAAATCCGGTCTCCATATCTATCAAAATTTTGCTCACAGTAACTTTTTGCTGAAAATTTACAATAGTCTGGGTTTAAGAGTGCCTTGTCTCTCCTTCTCAAAGCTATCTAATCTTAATAAGTTACGTCAAGTTGGTAAATATTACTCATGCTTCACAACATTGCCGCTAATCCCGGGAATTCGCACCACACTGGCTAAACTTAAAACTAAATCGCATGAATAAATCTCATTCGATGTGCGATCCTGCATAAACCACAAATAGGACAATTATGACAACGGCCGGACGCAGGTCGCAATTAGAGAGGGCACCCTACAACATTTACATTTTAATTTAAATTTCCCCGATCCTGACGAGATTCAAGATAAATTGAGCTGCGTATTTAGCGCAATAATTTGAGACTGCCGCCGCGTGGTCTCCAAATTAAGGGGAAGGATAATTGTTTGCATTTTAATTAATAATTGACATTAATATTGTGAGCCGGGCTCGTGTGGCACTGGAAGATTACTGGAACTGCGGGAGTCGTAATGATCTTCATTTGGTTTAGCGAAATGAGCATTAACATTTTAATTTCAAATTGTGTTTGGCGTTTTGGGATTAGTGTTGTGATGTCTGTTATATCAAATATATTGAACAAAAATAGGCATTTTTTTTACATTTCAGCCAATAAGGATAAAGGCCCAAGACCTTTGTCCAGAAGTGGACACCTAAAGGCTGTTGATGTTCATGTGGTGTAGGTACCTGTGATTATTATTTTTAAACGAAATTTAGTGTAAATTCATTTCAGTTCACCCGCCGAAATAGAATTCCACCTCCTCCTTTTGATAAAAGTAATTGCATCATACATCAGGTTCGTAGCCGTCCAGTCGTAATTTACGGCAAAAATCGAAATAGACATTGAAATATCGCTGAAACATTCGATTCGTTAGTCGAAAAGAGAAATGCAAAAAGAGAATGGTTCTCATAGGCGGATAACAAAAGGAGCGCAATGGAAATATCGTTTGATGGCCGCGGCCGTAGAGACTCTACGCCGTAGCCAGCGTAGCTGTAGGCCTGCTCTTGTGTTTTGATTGCTTGCCAGAGGCCTGTTATTGATTATCACTGGCCTCTGGGAAGCAATGCGTAACTTGATTCGTTTAGATACAATGTGATAGGTGAGGGAAATACCTACCTATGGTTAGATAAAAACGATTCTAAGTGATAACTTTAATAACAAAGAAAATTACAATCAAATAAGAAAAAAAAATCCTTTGCAACATGCGTCGACACACTTGCGCCATCCCACCTTTCGAGGACGTATGTGAGGGCTGATGCGGCGGCAGATTTGGCTGAGGATCTCAAGAGGCGCAAATATGCAGGTCTCGTCAGAGCCTACACATTTTCTCCCTTTGGGGTCGAGACCCTAGGTCCGTGGGGTATCGAGGCTCTCCGGGTTTTTAAAAAGTCATCTGTGCGTCTGGTCGAAGTGACGCGTGACCCGAGAGCTGGTGAGTATCTGGCGCAGCGCATCAGCCATTCAGCGAGGCAATGCGGCCAGGGTCTTGGGGACGCTTACGACTAGTATTGAAAAGCATCAGTTGAGCTACATGTCGATTGTTTGTAACAGTCTGCAGTTAGCTTAATTGTTTCATTTGTAAATACTAATTCTAATTTGTTTTTATTATTTGATTGTAATTTTCTTTGTTAATAAAGGCCATTCCCGTTTTGCAAATTACAACAAGCATTTACAATTTAAACAATTGAGCTAACTGCAGACAATTGCAAACAATCTACAGGTAGCTCAACTGATCCATATCAATATTAGTCGGAATCGTCCCCAAGACTAAGTGTTGTTTTGAAAAAACAAAGAACCGACTTCGAATTACTTCATATTCACACTGTTTTTAAGTTTTACAGGAAAAATGGTAAGGAATAATCCGTCGGGAATATTTTTTTATGACCACCTTAGGATTATTTTCGATACAAAACCAATAAATCACTAAAATCGGTGCACAATTGACGGAGAATTCGATGAACATACATAAACAAAACAATTTCTAAGTCTGTTAACAGCAAACTAAGTTTCGTAGAGTAAAAAAAAAACTAAAACTAAACTAAGTTCGAAGTTTCTACTTCTGTGTTGAACTAACCACCTATACCCTGTTCTTGTTCAGTCCATCTATCCAATTTTCTTGCTAAAAAGCTTTGGTCTACTAAGTTTATGAGTATAAAGGTGCTTTCAAGAGTGAATTTGCTGCTAAGCTTAAATTTGCGAATTCCATTTCAATTAGCTTACGTTCTCGAGAAAATTGCGGTGGTCCTTCATCTCATTTATATAAAACTTTGTTCAGGATTTGTTTACAATCTCCGTAATGATGCTCCGGCGCTGAGTTAACAGCTTTCTCGCCACGTGATTACCAATTTGCATGAACTTAGCAGTTTCTGTAATGACTGTTTGTTTTATGTTAAACTTTGTTTAAACTGCTTATCAAAATGTTTATGCTGAAATTTGGATCCATGACTGAAGACGGTTTATCGACATACTCGCAAACTGCAATTTATTACGTGTTCTACTAGGAGCGATTGTATTTGATTTTTTTTCTCTCACTGAAGTAGAATAAAACAGAACTGGCTCCTATCTAGAGTTGATTATTTAATAATTACACAAAATTAGACCACGCAAGCCACAAACGACTTCCAGGAAAATTTCAATGTCTTAGGCCCGTATAATGAAAGTTTGCTCAGTCATAGATCTATGCTTGAGTGACGTTTATGCCATAGAAAAGCGTTACTCAAGCATAGACGTTACTGAGCAAGCTTTCATAATACGGGCCTTAATGTAACACAGAGCGAGAGTCATACCTACTAAGTTTGAGCACGCATATCTCGCAAAGGTTCGAGTCTTTCCCCGGAAAATTGCCGAAAGTGACATCTAACAAGCGCACTTAATGATCAAGGGATCCCTTCTCGGTACGAGAACTCAAAAGGCGAATGAGGGTTCCAAATAATTCGTTTTATTAGTTTCCTTCACGTTTGTATGCCGAACCTTTCGTTTTGGACACTTAAGTACTCCCTCATTCTTAGTTGTTTTTCAAAGCTTTTTTGTTCTCGACTTACTTCAGAATAGGTAGGTAAGAAAAATCTGATTATTGTATTGATCATCAGCCGCCTATGTTTGTCCATTGCCGGACGCAGGCTTTTCCTAATGAGCGCCATAGAGCAGCTTGCCGATTATTCAAAAACCTTACCTTAATTTTTTTCTTAAATTAACTCTTACCGTTCTGTTCACTGGACATTTGGTTTTCATTCCCTAACCGGGCAACTGACTACTTTAGTCCTGAAATGCAATTGGACTTCAGAGAAAACTCCCTCTTGTCCACTAACAAACATGAAAAACCGAAATTCGTGAGCCAGATCTTATTTAAAGTAGAAAACTGGCAGAGTAGGTATCTTGTTTCCATTGTTACGAATTCGGAAGTTCAAGCAGGATGTCTTTGAAATGTTTGTTCGTAGGCTGCAGCGCGACACAAACTTTTACAATAAAATATTTTGGTGATGTCAAAGTTTTCCACTTCGCAGTATAATCTCATTCCTCTTTGGCATTTGAAGAAATTACCTCATACGTTCTTGAGTTTAGCATTTATGGCAAAGTTAGGCTTATGTTGATGGATTATGGGCTATTTGCGGTAGCGATCACTTTTTTCTTTGTCAAAAAATAATGATTAGGTATGCGTGGCGACCAGTCAATTTAATCTTTGGTCTGTTTACACGGGGTGCCATACCAGCAAAAAATATCTATAATTGAAAATTTTATTGATTGGAGGTCCATTAATGTAGGTAGAGAACTACGAATAACAATAGAAAGCACAAATTACTTTAAGCCAGTTACGCCGCCGCAGCCGCCACGGTCGCCAGTACGGATGATGCCTTGAAAGCAGTTATTTTGTATAAGAAGTAGCCTAGTTTTCCCAAGCGACTTGAGAAGCAATCAAGGATATCGTTAATCTATGGTTTAGTGTTGGATTACGAACGCCGCCATTGGGATTAACACAAATAAATTAAACTGGAATCAGATTTAATTGCAATCATGCCCAGTGACCGTGATGCCAAAATATCTGATAAACCCACGGCGCCAGTAACTTTAATAAATTGCGGGTTGAAGTTTGAAGTTGTTTTTGAATGGGGGTTGTGGTCAGTCAAGTAAGAGATGCTTTTGGTTTTTGTAATCTGACGAAGGGATTTCTCAATTGGAATGTATAGTTTATAGTATGTGTAAATATAAAAACAGGGGTTTACAAAACGTTTTCGAAACAACTAAAAGTTAAGTGCCAGTGTAGAGCTCAACAAAAATCATAGTTTTCCTATCATTCGTATTTTCATGACTTCCTATCAAGCTATTGGTAAACATCATGTTAGAAAACAATATCTTCGTATCAAAGTGAAACTACCAAAAACTGTAAGCGGTGACACTTTGCTCTTTATGCAAGTACAAACGCACGAGATTCATTTAGGCCCGTATTATGAAAGCTTGCTCAGCCACAGATCTATGCTTGAGTTACGTTAGTGCCATAGAAAAACGTTACTCAGGTAACGGTCAATGACTGAGCAAGCTTTCATAATATGGGCCTTAGTCAGCTAAATCTGCCAGTCCGGTCCAGGTACTAGATATAGATTATCCCCCCCTCCCCCATCTATGTTAAGAACTTTTTACGCCCTCGAGGGGAGAAAGATACATCATGGGGTGTCTACGTGATCATTTCGTTGTTCACTCTAAAATACGCATAACAGTGTAAATATCTCAACGAATCAACAATGAATGAAATGTGATATAACGCAACTCGCGTATTCACTATTCTCAAACAGCTAAACTAATTTAAAGCATTCACGATTCACTCACTTCCGCGATCGTTAAGACAAATAGATAGATATTGAATTTGTTGCTTGTCGTTGCAATCATTAAAAAAAATGGATATTTATTGAATCACGGCTAAACGATAATACAAGGGACTTCCAATAACCGTTTATTTAATCTATTGAAATGACGCCACACTCATAGACGACAGAAAGCTCGCGGACCACTCGTTTGCAGCTTGTGGGAAGCCATTTTGGCACTGTAAAATGTATCTAAAGATACACTTTAGTTATTTTGAATTTAAGACCGTTGAATGCACATTTTTGTGATGTGCGGTATGCAGCGTCGGATTACTGTGCGCAGAGCTTTACTCGCCCGTCGAAGGTCTACGCGATATTTTTTTTTAAAGCTGTCGAAAATCCACAACGGCTACCGAAAATGATTTTCGATAGAGAGCCTTGTAATAACGACTTTTTTCGGTAATGCCTACACGTTCTGCTTACTAATATAATTTGTGTAGGTATAAAGTAAACAAAAGCATTATGAATATTAAATATAAAGCAACAGTACCTTCGCTAATTAAATTCTGAAACAAACTTATTAAAAGCAATTACTCGCAAGTATAAATTCGAAACAAGTTGTAATTACATTAATATTAGACAGTTGTTAGAGAAGTTATTGGGAAAGAACCTATCGAAATTAAATTTCACCAAAATATATATAGGTATATATTTTTTTTTATTGGCAACCTTACTTTCGTTCGATCAAGGTTTGTCCTATTGAGCTAATTCTCCAGCCAAAGAAAATCTGAGATGAAGGTTATTGATTTTCAAAACTGTGTTAAAACTTTATAGTAATTAGGTAATTACCCTATAAAGTTGTTTAACAGTTTTGAAAATCACTTTATAGGCACCTGTCCTGATTTGAGGAGTTTCATATCTGTTTCTATATGTTTTCCCTCAACAACACGATGATGCTGAACGCGTGTAGAAGCGTGTTTAATTAAATTTGCCTACGTCACACGTCTGAAAGGCGGTGATTAACAGTGAAAGCCGTGTGGTTAGAGTAGACAACATCGATGTAATCTCGCCTGTAAGGGTTTCATCTACGTTATAGTATAGACTAACTAGTTTCGCCCGCGGTTTCGCACGCGTTGTTTCAATGGTAACGTTTAAAGGTCATTTATATCCGATGGGAACTGATTTATGGGATAAAAAGTAGCCTTTATTCCAGGTCTAGAGCTACACCTATGCAGTAGTTATGGCGTGAAGAAGTAACAAACTTTCGCATTTATAATATTTATTAGTTATTTATTAGGGAAGTGGCGTGCGTGAACATGGTACTGTTTGTTGTGATGTTGGTGAGATGCTCGGTCGATTGAATCAAACATTGATATACCTACCCATCAGAAAAAAAGAAAAACAGTAAATTGTATGTTATAAAATTTTGCAATTGCATGTATTTTATTAAGTATATCAGTCATCTAGTACCCATAACACAGGCTCTGCTTAGTTTAGGCCAGATGATGCTGTGTGGATTGACCAGCATTATTTATTTATTTGTTTAATTGTGTCTTGAAGTTTGCTTTGATGTACTTTTCTTTACCTACGTTATTGATTTTAAATTGGTGACATTTCATAACCCGCGTTTGTAACAATTTGACACAGATATCATCGCAGCAAATCGCAGAAGTTCAAATAAATTTTTGGTTTTCAAACTTTAATTCGTCATTTTATTCGTCTCTCGTATTCAAACGCGCATTTGAACCTTTTTAGATGAGCGTGTGCGTTTTGAAGTATGTGTTTTTTTATTTTCTGTTAATGTTATCTGTTTTTGTTAGGTCATAAATATTGACATAAGATAGATAGATAGATAGATAATACTTTATTGCACACTTAACTTCGAAATAATTTACAAAATAATAATTAAGAATAAGCGACAATTGGCGGTCTTATCGCTCAAGAGCGATCTCTCCCAGACAACCTTGAATGGATAGGATCGTTGGATTGTACATGGGGTAATATCTGTGTGCATAATAATAATATAAGTATTTAAGTACTACTTAGAATATTAACAAATATATACTATACATATCAAACTACATATTATAAATCTTACATACTATATTATTATATAAATACATACATAACTATTATTTATCTTTTATAGAGGGAAACAAGGCAATTCAATGACAACAGGACAAATAGTGTTCCTTTACCATTTTTTTGAATATTGTCAGGGACTTAGCACGCCTTACTGAGACCGGCAATGCGTTCCATAGCTGGACAGCCCGGGTGGTAAACGAGTTGTAAGTATATATATATAAAGAGTATTATAGAATAACATTTTACATGCACCCTTATTTGCTTAGACAAAGTATCAGATGCCTTCCTCAATCCATCACGCCTGTGACGACAGTTTCACACATCGCGGCGATTTGTCTACGACGCAAGCTTCTCGAACCTTCTTAGCAGGATGGAGGGTGATGAGGCCCGGATAAATGTTCACATTAAACACTGAAACACATCCTGCAGAATTACAGCGATATAGTTGTTTGAGCGTATGACAAAGTGTTAAGGGAGACTGAAGGGGGTCGAATACTTTTCTTACAGATAGGGTCGAGAAGTTGACTCACTAAGGTTGTATGTAAAACAAATGTTTTGTCGGTTTACTAAAATGCGGTAAATAGTAATGTAAAGTAAAGTAAAGTAAAATATATTTATTTTGCCAGAACATACAGAGAAAAATATACATATAAAAATAAACCATACATTAATTATAATTAGTAATCTGACAAAATCGGACTCCACTCAGCATGTGCAAATAGGTACCTATAGTCGCATATTAATGTCCTTCTTAGGACTGGTACGGTACAAGTTTCTCGAGCGGCTAGAATATTCCTAGGGAACTTGTAAAACGAAACTGTGACTATTATATTTGGAGAAAGAACCTTAAGGGTTTTCCTAATTTATTTTTATTTTTGCAAAAACAACCGATTTCGACCAGCATAGAAAAACCCGACGAAGATAAACACGCCGCCCGGAAGACAATAAGTAGTACAAAGTAGGGACCTAACAAAGAGTCATTAAAAGCTACACTAAAAATCGTCTAGTTGTGTTGCTAGGCGTTTTAGAAAGGTGTTCGTGTTGTTTTTTTCCGCTCACAAACAAACACCACAAACTTTTTGACCAAAGGTGGGTTAATCAATGACAATAATAACCTTCATTCCGTTCATATTTAGTCCGCAATTGTTAGCAGCATTACCGTCGTTGTTTATTTAAACCCTCAGAAAGGCTTTTAGGGGAAAAAGAGCAACGTAATGCTAAGGGTGAGATCGGAAACGTAAAAATAATGTTAAATCCAAAGTACTGTCAGGGCGGCCACTGATTTCAAAAACGGGAATAAAGGAATAACCTTTTGATGAGCCTTGGTTATTATTAATAAAGCTTCGATGAAAAATCAAGCGAACCAATCAATCAAACGCTCGAAGTATGTAGAATGTAGGTACTTATTATTCCTTGGAATCACTGAATTTAAAACTGTCGAATATTCCTCGCCTACTATCAATAATGGAGACCCCTTTTTGTTGTGCCAATGATAGTTCAAAATCAAAAAGTGCATGTTTTGTGCCGAGTTGCCTGATGGTAACATAGAGATGTTTGCACTATAATGAATCCTGCGCACATGGCTGGCTAATCTCCGTTGAGAACAGCCGTTCCTCACTTTTATAATCTAATGGGACGGCGGCAGACATCAAGCCGTTTGCCTACCCAATTACGAAGTAACATTACCTAATCTGCGACTAACTAACCTACATACTCGAAGAACAATGGGTTTGGATGTAGTGGGAATAAGCTCTCGAATCGTAAGTAGTTTAATGTCAGGATAGAACACGTAATATTTATTTCCACTCCTACTGATATTGTATGCATATTATTCAAATATGTCCCAAATAAGAAAATAAGCTGGATTGCAAAATTAGTAGGCACCTTCAGGGAAAATTATATTCGGTTGGAAAACTATGCTGTTGTTTGGCAAAGAGAGCAAACAACATGTTATTTTCTATGTTATTCCAAGATACGCTTTTGCTATGCACACAATTTCTGGTACTTACATTGGTTCATGATTCGAGTAAGTAGATACATAAAAGTGAGGCTATAATTTTTATATTTGTTTCTTATTTGCTCGATCGTTTTTGTGAATAGGCCAAACAGACCGGACAAAACAAGAGGTAGCTACCTACCAAAGTATACATATGCAGCCAAATGTTGCATTGTATGGATGTTTGTTAATTTTTACTTCTTCACATTAAAAAACTGAATGGAATCGGGCTGAAATGTTGCGTAGATGTACGTCTAGACCTGGAAAAACCATTGTTTTTTATCCCATAAATCAGTTACAATAGAATAGAAAAAACTGTAAACGCTTCCATAGAACAGTAATAAGATCTTTGTTTGCTTGAAATTATGTATCTAAAGCCGGGTACCTACTGACCAATGTTACAGGGCGTAATGTTACACAGCGAGCCTGCAGTGCAGTCAGTACGGGGACTGTATGTACCATAATTAGACCTGTAACTATGTTGCCATTAAAGAATCTTAATCTGAATCTGGGGAAAGAAGGGGCCGCAACGAGCAACAAGACGGATTCTAGAACACGGAGTTACGTATCATACTCGTTGCTTCACAGCACGTACCATTCACATGGTACGTACATTACGCCCCTTATCACTGGTCAGTACTCGGTTTAAGGGTACTTTTTATCTCAGAAACAACGCGTGCAAAGCCGCGGGCAGAACTAGTTCACCATAAACGACTGGCAGGTACTTAATTTACAAAAGCGTGACCGTTTGAAAAGTAGACTACGAGACAATAGGGAAACTTAAGACGATTATAATCACATCTCTGTAATCAAACAATCCATGCAAAGTGAGCCTCGTGCGATGTTGGTTTCCTCAGACCTAATAAAAACACCTTTATAGAAACAATGTTTTATATATTCGAAATACATTTTTAGCATCGAGTTATGGCTACTAAGCCCCATTTGCACAAGGATTTCTTAATGCATATTCAAACACACAAACACAGGCTACTATTTAATTTGACGTGGGTATTTGTATGGTTTGACTAATCAGTAATCACTAACAAATTTTTTTCCAGGAAATCCTTATCCTAGCGGAACTCTACATAGAGTCTACTATTAATAGCCATAGGTACAGTATTATTGCTTCTCGGTTTTATCTAACACCCTTGATATTCAGTCTCGATTCTTAGTAGTTACTCAAAATTAGACATACCTAAGCGTTACTCAAGCATAGATCGATGACAGAGCAAGCTTTTATTAAACAAGCCTTAACAACTAAATAATTTATTAAAAATCAAAGGAAAAAGACGGTTCTTAATCCGCAGACGGTTGTTCCGATAACCAAGTTTTGTTCTTTTTTTGTTGATCCCCTTATTGGTCCACATTGGTTGTATGTGCACTTTTCTATTTGGTTTCACATGTATTTGAAGTTGAAGGATAGGTCGTTAGGAAACTCGGACGTGACCATAACTACTCAAACGTAAAAACTGCTCGGGATTTTGAACCATAAACTGAAGATTTTTTGTATTATTTACTGCCACCACATTTGCATGGGAAGTATTTAAATATATATAAGTAGGCTATGTTTAGGTACAGGGAAGAAGTATTTTGTAAAAGCAAAGATCAGGAAGTTAGTCGTTTCCTGTCAGGAGCGCAATTACAGTTTTTGATAAGGATCGTTAAGCACCGTTTTTGTGTTGGTGTCGATAAGATCATCGATATGAACGAACGTCGGTTTTTACCGAATTTCATCGACAACAGAGTCAAAACCGATCATTATCGAGAACCATTAACGCACTCCAGTCAATCGTTTGAGGTTTTTTTTGACAGTGCTCGGAACCAGACTGATGCCACACAAATCATCTTATATATCTTTAATTCCAATGAATAATGACGAGATTGTACTAGACTTCTAAAGATTAATATTCATTTACAAACAAACAACATACTATTCATCATCATCACATTTACAGCCTTTACTAGTCCACGCTGGTCATAGACCTCTCCTGATAGGCTGCTTATTGGCTCGTATCATTATGGTGTAAGGCCATAATCCCCATAATCTCCCCATCATCATCATATCAGCCCACAAAAATCCACTCGTGGACACAGGGCTCCTCCTTGAATGATACAACGCCACAAATGGCTGTCCTGAGCAGCCTCCATCCATCGACGCCCTTAGGCCGATAACTATGTCTATACAAATACGTATGTTATTGTGTCATTCATCAGCACATATGTACATACTTCCATTGCTGAACATCCCTCAAAGAGATTACTTACTAATAATATCAGTCAAAATCATCAAAACATTTTTATCTGCTTTTTGTTCTCTTAACCTACTTAAACAACTGCTTCCTGCAACATTTGTCATCTATCTACCTAAGTACCTACTTCTCAATTGTAAATCTACCTACCACCTATTTAAATAAGCTTGTATATTATTTAATTGTCTACATCTGTATATAAATGTCTGTGCTGTTTTTGAAAAGCCAAATAAATATATCATTAGCTTAAAGATTATTTTAATTTCAAGCTTCAAGATTTCTTAGCTCCTAACATTCATTACTGAAACCCAATCCTTAGTAATCTCTAGGTTCATTACATAACATCAAAATAATGGGCCTATTCAAATTGTTATTAGTCCCTTGGTCGGAGAATTTGAATTAATCTTCTGCAGGCGAGAACACAAGAACAAGAAGTGTAATCTAGAGGTATTGTCGGGAACTTGTAGTATTTGTGACCATCGTTATTTACAGTGGCTGTCGGGTTGCTATGCTGGAGGAAAGTTCAAAGTGAAGACGAGTTCGAAAGACTCGAAAGACATGTATAAAAGACCTATTTGAAATGTTTTAAATCATGCACCTGCTCTAATTATAGAAAATTAGATGAGTCGTGTATCTGTAGGTAGGGTGATTTTCATAAATAATTGTCGACAATCTGATTAATGATTACATTCATATTCTTCGCTTCAGTTCTCGCTTTCATCACTGATTGGTATTGTCAAGAAAACCTAAAGAATCCTTAGGAAGGCTCCCCTTAACAATGAAGCTAGACGCTTTTTGCTTTTTGACAGCTTTTAGTCAATTCCGACACTATGTAAATTATTGTTTGAAAATAAATGAAATAAAAGGAAAATAAACCTGGAGAAAAATAATATGTATAACGTTTTTAATTTCATATTACGTGTAGGGCGTTTTCCAAAGACGATTTAAAAAAATCGCTTTTATCGTATCGTCAATTTCTGTAGTAGCTTCAGTCTCAGTTCATCCCCAGTTAATATAATACTAGGTACAGCTGAACGTTCGATCTAAGGCAGTTACTTCATTGCCTAGCTAATGGCTGGTAAGTGCTTCCAACCTGCTCAGTAACTTCGTTTCCGTCTCCTGTAACAATGTAGCCTGTTTATTCTTCAGGTTACGAGTTGCCAGGTGGGTTTGTAAGTTTTGCTGCTATAAAATGAGTTCGTAGTTTGACGTGATTATACGTCAAACTACGAACTCATTTTATATCTATCTATCTATCGTGGTCTAGTAGTACAACTCTAAACCCAAACAAAAACTACAACAACGCATAAAAACTTTGAATAGCGCAGCGAAAAAGGAGCATATACGAATTCGAAGAAGGATGTACGACAAGAAGTGACAAAAGCTGACAAAGCAAGAAAAAAGAAATCGAACTTTTTCTTTGCGTTGATAATGCCTACCAGTTAAATATTAAATATATTGTTAAATATTGTCCACAAATATTTATTTGGTTTAATAACCCATTTGTTTACAAATGGATCCTAGATAATTTAATTATAGATAGTAAGTACGTTTAGTGGTGCAATTTCTAAGCAAGAAATACTCATGAATCCCGGTTTCATGAGTTTTTCTTGCTTATGTCGGTAACAGAAAAAGGATAATTGAAATTAAAATATGTCGATAAAGAAAACAGAACTTCTATAGCAAGTAATATAGTTGATTGAACACTTAAAACACATAATCGTCCCCAGTAAGGTTTATTACAAATATTCTTTTATTAAAACAGATATATTTTCAACAATATTTTTATGAAACCTACATTGTTACTGGCAAAATAACGGCAAATAAATTTTTTACCGTTTTGCTCGGAAGTAAAAACATTGTTTCGGACTAGAGAAGCGCTATTTCAGTATCAGAATTTCTGATTTTGCTTTTTCTTCGTATTTTTATTTGTCTGTTTACAAGACTAAAATGGTTAATTGGTATACTGAACGAACAAAAATAAAATAAAATCTTCCCTGGTATACATATACATAATTATAAAAAAAAAACCATAAAGTCAGTAATGACGGGATATTAACCTGATTTGGATCAATTTGAGTTTTCCAAATCATGGTTTTATAAAGATATAAAAATGTCCGCTTGTATGTCTTATTATGTAAGAACTCCTGTTGGTGTACTTCCTGTCGCGACGCTGCTAGTAGGTACACCAATTATTGTCAAAAGGTAGTCTAGTAGATGCATACAAAGTGACAGCAATCACAGATACAATCACGACAAGCCTTCCTGTGAATAAAGGGACGTTGCTACGTGTCTCCATTAGGCTGGTTTTGTCGGTTGATTAGTGCTGAGTTCTCTATTCAGATTAATCAGAACAGCCTTGGCGTGACTTTCAAATCAGTCCTATTTAAGAGTCATGTAGTACTACAAAACGCTACTACGTACTACAGTATGCTACGACGATGCTACGACACTGCTATGATCGAAAGATGGAATTGCTACATCACTTATACAGAGCTGCGAAGATGCTGCGACCTTGCTACAGAATCGCTACGTTACTGCTATGATCAAGCTACATAATTGCTACGTCACTGCTACAACGTAGCTACGGAATAGCTATAACCAAGCTACGAAGATGCTACAATGTAGCATCTTCGTAGCTTGATTGCATATAGCAGCTACATCACTGCCACGGAATGGCTATAACCAAGCTACGAAGATGCTACAATGAAGCATCTTCGTAGCTTGGTTGCATATAGCAGCTACATCACTGCTACGTCACCGTCACTGCTACGATGTAACTACGGAATAGCTATAACTAAGCTACGGAAATGCTACAATGTAGCTTGGTTGAATATAGCAGATACTACAACACTACCATGGTCAAGCAATGGAATTGTTACATCACTGATATAGAGCTACGAATTTGCTACGATTAAGCTCTGTAATTGCTACGAGTGCCGTAGCAATTCCGCTGCGTTCAGGCTAAGGAATTTCTACGATCAAGCTATATAGATGCTACGCCACCGCTATGATGTAGCTACCGCAAAGCTACGACACCGCCATTGCAAGGGAAAAAAAGGCACGAATGATATTAAAATACCTAAATACCTTTACCTATTATTAATAAAAACCTATGCTTATAACGTAATTGTTATTACAAAAACACCCCACAAGCCAGTAAAACATGATATATTTATTGAAACATTTCGCTAGGTAGGACAATAAAATCTCACCGCATTGAACAATTGTCACTCGGGACTGAGATGGTTCGAAGACGATAGCAAGTGATACTATTCGTGGTATTTATTTCTCGACACTGAGCTTTTAGATAGATTGTGATCGATGGCTTGGGGATTCAGAGAAAGGCAAGATAAAATATATCGACAATTGTCAAATTCGGCTGCAGGATTTTTTCGTATACACCTACACCAATTCCTAATCTCACTTTCTAGTACTTGTATGTCACTGTTTGAACAATTTTGTAAAGTAAATTATGATAAATGATAAGAATATCTACATACAAGAATTTCTACACCAGTCCAGATTCCGTGGGTATGAATGTCTATAGAAATCGTTGTTGGAAGTCGAATCCCTGTAAAACACAAATAAAACGACAGAGGATTTCCGATCGGATGCAATGAGTTGCCGACCAGCCCAGGCCTTCGTTTTGCATGTTATTAAACTAAGAAAAATAAAAAAGTTGATAAAAGGAAAACTTGGAGAGGCATTATCATGAAAAACGGGAGGTGAGGTACCTAGACAACTTTTGGTTTGTTTTTATTAGTTTCTTTGGGTAATGCTGTTGGAGACCTTTGTTATTGCAAAGATGATTTCGGGCAAGGAGCTTTGAGGTTATTATTTGGGTAGAAGTTTTTTTTTATAACCATCCAATCCGAAGGTAAGAAATCCCTTTACGGGAATTTGCGGACTTAACTAAGCCTATCGGCAATATTTACGATACCTGCTACGTAATGGCAACATGCTAGGCAATTTTATTATTACCACCTCATTTACAGGTGAAAGGGAATGTCAAGGTACAGTTATAACTTTTTCAGTACCTATCAAATAATTGACTAAGTACTTACTTACACGTTATATTATTTTACTGCAACCATAATATCGCATAAGATATTCAAGAGGAGATTTATTCATCACATGCTGCATTTTTGTGGATAACATCGGGAACAGCGTCCACATGAAATAGGATAAACGGATGATATAATTTATCATTCGGGCGAATTTTAGCCTCGAGTCAATCAGCCTATTTTACTGAAATATTGGCACCCTGGTAATATTATAAAAGGAACCCAGAGCTCGGTGGACGATATCATCGAGACGTGATCGTGACGTCTTATCTTTGTTTGGGATTTGCGTAGTTCCCTGTTCGTACGATAGAGGCACTGTAACCAATCCTATAGAAAAAGGAGACGTCATGTCACGATGACGGCTCGATACTATTGTCAACTGAAATCGGGGCTCTGTAATCCTAAAATAAACATTTCTCACAGCATCATCTAGCCTCAGAGTTTGTGAGTACCTGATGACTATTGACCATCGATCGAGTTGATTGTTAAATTTCAATTTTTTTTTGTCTGTGAGTGTCGTTCGTATTCTAAAATGATCGCAAACAGTTTCAATAGAGCAACTCCCTCCTTTCAGTAAAACGGTCGAAGGAGAGCAATGAAAGGCGTCCGGTCGTGTCACAGAATTAATCAATCGACTCAGCGTCTGCTATCTCCAATGGACGTGACACACTTTATGGGCGAGCACCATTAGTCTTGTGTTCTTGGAATTGGAAAGAGGAAGCACGCTCTTTAGTTAGAGATTTCAGTTATTTTATCGGGACACTAGAAACCTAATTGAAAATTAACTACGAAATATTTGACCATCTTTTTTACGGAACTACTGACAAATATATGTACATAGACATAGACATTCAAGCGCTCAGGGGCCGTATTCTGCTAACCAATCACTTTACTATGACAGTGGTATCGCCGCAGAATCTTCCATAGAGGAAATAAACTCTTAGATAGTGCGTGCGGTGCTATTTGCACGGAGAGATTGATAAAATGGTTTCAACCATGACACTTTTGATACTCGTCCCTCCATCTGTAGCTCCTATTAGCAAGGTCAAATGCCAAAATGTGTAATTTTGATGATGAATTTAGTGGAATGAGGACCCAGTCCACTTACCAGAGGCGGATTAAGTGTCGAAAGCGCCCTACAAACACCTCATCGGCACCCCTCTGCCAACGAACCGCGGCAAAGCTCAAGATTGGTGGGTTATAGTTACAAGGCAAAGAGGATGTTTCCCAGCGGTAACCAAATAAGTAAGGTATGTAAGGCAGGCAAAACAATGTAAGTAACGGCGAGCGGAGCGAGCCGCGAAATTTTTGTTAATTTTTCCAGCGGTTTGTTAAAACAATAATTATGAAGTCGTGACAAAATAAATAATTACAGATAATTTTCGAGATGGGTGAAGTGATTATAAAAACAAAGACAAGGAAGCTCGGACAACGGTGACAAAGTGGAGGCCATAGGCAACCGCCTAAAGCCACCACTTTGTTATTTGCAAAATTATAAATTTTATTCTGCCTTAGACAAGACAACCACCTTGTCTAAGACAGAATAAAATTAATAATTTTCGCCACTCACCGTTGTCCTAGCTTCCTTGTCTTTGTTTGTATACTTACAAACTAAAATTCAAGATAGTAATTACTTTTGTGACTTTTACCTGTGGCGGTTAAAAAGTTAAGACAAAATAAATATCAACGAGTCGAGCGAGCCCTGATAATTTAAGAAAGTTAAGAATGCTTATTAAAAATAACAACTAGCGTAGCGAGCCGCCGTTGTTATCGAAATAGGTAGGGTAGTCATTGCAAAGCCAAATAAGCTAGCGTTGCGTAGTTAACCTCGTTGAAAAGGCGCCATCAAACTTTGTTATGACACCCCTTGCCACCTGACACCTAGAGCGAATAATTCTGAGAGTTTCCAGTGGTGTGCAAAAATCGCCTCGCGTTGGACAAGGGCGCATTGTCTTCGGAGCGCCGCGCCGCGGTAGATGCATACTCTTAGGAGGCGTGCGGCCGCCGCTGGGGTGCTCGCCCCTATGCTCCACACACCCTGAACACCCGCTAAAGCCGCCCCTACCGCTCATAAACGAATAGCATCATGATATCTGATTTTTACTGACAGCACCTTGTTTATGTAATTGAAAAACCCTCAAAAACAAAGGCGGCCTTTTTTACCTTAGGGATAATCCGTCACTGTCTAGCGGCTAGACAGTGGCAGATATTTTATATATTTATGTAGGCGGCCATAATTAATTATTTCCTAGTGAAAAATTTTCCGCGCGCGCGCCCCTCGTAACCTCGCGCCCCTAGGTAGTTGCCTAGTTTGCCTTAGGGATGATCCGCCACTACCACTTGCTAAAAGTTAAAGGTGTTAAGATTCGCATAAGCTTCTGAGTTACAAAGTATACAACCAAGATGTGATTCTATTCCTTACTTCAGTAAATGTACACTTTGAATGCGGAGCACCGAACAGGTAGGTACACAATAGAAGCTCGTAGGTACGTGAAAATTCAATGCCCTACAAAGTTTTTCAAAGAATTCCAAAGCTTCGTACAAACGGAAATCACAAGGTTCTTCACAAGCACGTTTAATAGCTCAACTATCAAAAGCTTGTACAGGTCAGTAACTCCAAGTTGGAATCGAAGACGTTTCTAATCGGGGGTAAACCGTCGAAGTCAGTGGATGAACATTTGGAGTGGAATGTGGAACGCCGAGATGTAGGGCTACCGCAAATAATGGAACTTTGAACGTTTGAGCAGGCGCTATTGGCATATTGAAATACCTTGCAATTGCAAACATGCTAGTAATAATTTGGATGCTAAGTTATTTATCGCCGCTCTAAGTTGCATACAAGAGCCACATGATTAGCCTTACTATCTTATTTTTCCAAATAACAAGGTGCCTAATTTCAGTCGTTACCAAAATAGTTATCGTATCTCGGTAGTTCATTATCATCAGCTTTAACATCAAGTTATAAAAAATAGATTAATATTAAATATCTTCATCTATGTATATAGATATGTTTATGGACAAAGAAAATTACAATTCGATAATAAAAACAAATTAGAACTAGTATTTACAATTGAAACAATTAAGCTAACTGCAGACTGTTGCAAACAATCTACAGGTAGCTATACCCTAGTCAAAAAATGCTGCTTCCATAGTTAAAGTATAGAGGCACCCTTCTGCTACAGATTAGGCACCCGTACCTACACCCATAAAAATACAGAAATTTTAATATAGCGTTTTTTATAGTACAACATCCAGCGTAACGTATTTTATGTTTATGTAAAGCTAGGTAGAAACCCTAGCGGATCTAGCACAGCAATGAAGGCAGGATCGGATCGAAAGGGCCACTTGACCGAAGTCACTGGTTCACGCTGAAGATCTTCCGATATTAAATTCATAGAGCAACCATGAGTAGATTTCATAGAGATCGATTATGGAAGGATTCATTAAACATTAATATTTCTTAAATATCAATAAGTAATGAAGGAAGAATGCCTGAATGCTCCAGCAGAACACGCGGTATGTAAATTATTAAATTTAAATCTACCTACCTTCCATAGGTATCTATGTTTTTATAGCACATCCACTGTGATGATCACTAATCCGCGTGTCTGCCAAGAGTTGTGGTTATGGTAAAACTCCGCGTGTTTGGGAAAGGCATATTCAGCAGTGATATGTGTGCTGATCAGAGAAATAATAATGTTTTCTGTATGCTACCGCATGGATAAACGACGGGTTCACTACAAGCATGGATTCCTACCGTTATAACTTTTGTCTTCTGTTAAAATATACACTCTCAAGTTTTCCTCCGTAACTTTTTAAATTATCACATAATAAGCACACACTAGGCCAAATGAAACTTACATATACTATCCCCAAGATACAGGTTTATACTAGTTTGGGGATCAACGATGTAATAATTTTAAGTCTCAAATATTTTTCAATAAACGTTATTATTATTACTATATTTTCAACAGCTGACTGAACCTACAGAAAAATAATTTCGTCTTCTTTTCATTATAAAATTTACTCAGTAGATGTTCGTGTGACCACACCTACCCACTTTTCGGCTTCTACAACCTTGTTGAGTGTCTAATATGATCACTTCAAAGTAGCTATTACAACATCTAGACTACAAATATTTCCTACTCAAACTGCTCGTAGACTTGGAGCCCGACAAATATTTGCCGCTGCATTCGGATCCAGCAAGCTTCATAAAATTCCAAGTAAATTCTGCTCAAATTAATTTTTTGAATGCTTTAGTGCTTTATTTACATAGAAGATGTGCTACGTCATTTAAATTTGAATTAACTGCAATGCGTCTCTAAGAGAAACTGATTGTTAAATTGAATCCTGGAACATTATGTTGTTCTATAGCTAAAATTGTGGTACCTAAGGGGCAATTGACGCGAACTGGTTCGAGTAAGTACTCAAACAAAGGTAGTGCACACAACAATTATAAAATCAATAAACCCTTTACAAATATTCAGACAGAACGCTTTACCGAGAAACCGTGACTACACGTAAAATGTTTGTGATATACTTAAAATGAAAATTGTATATTTTAAATTTTTATCCCAACACCCGTGACACGGTATCTGTAGGCACAAAAAGCTCCCTCTACGTGAGCATAATTATTTATTCAAGTCTGTACCAGGTCGACTTCGGCTCGGAGGAAGCTTGCCAATGCAATTTGTAAGTCATGTCAGGTGCTAAAAACTCCACCGGAGCGAAACAGAACTAGACAGTAAATCTGGATAAATTGAATTTGGAAAACTTCGGGCTTCGCTGGTGACCAACTTTTATGGAACAGACCTGGATTTGTGCCTATTTTTAATTATAATTCTAGGTTTTATAAATAGTATGTTAATCTGGGTAGAAAAAAACACACTATTTTGTTGAGGAAATAATGGTAGGTACGCAATTAATGCTCATACTGAAAATAAAGTTTTCGATTTTTGTTAACAATATGAACATTGTTTACTTTTATTCAACAGTCATTATTAATTCACAAAAAGGTTAAACTGTCGTTAATTAATATCAAAGAACGTTATTATGCAAGGCACATATTAACGTAGAGCAAAACAATGCGCCTATTCTTTATGCAAAAGCAAAGCCTACCTTTTGCCGTCTTTGATACCAAGGCTCTAATAAGAAAGCTCGTAATTCAGCGAACTAGGCACCAAAGGAATGAATTAGATACCGATAAAAATTATTTCGTCTTATGTAAACACATCAAAATTTCTAAATATAATGAATATGTACATATTCCCTGATGGATGTGTGAAAAAACCCATTTTACGGCCTCGCTAACGAGTTCCTCGCTCTTACTAAGTTGAAACTTGTATTATGAAGCGAGGGCTTCTGCTCTGGCTAATTTAGGTTTTTTTTTTACTAACATGGTGTACAACCAAAATGGTAACAAAATGTACTAAGTTCTCTAAATAACATACAAAATATATCAAATTTAATTTATACAAAAATAAAACAACTGATTATTCTAAAATGGAAGAAAGGTAAGGTTAAGTGTCACATAAAAAAAGGCATATTAAAAAAATAGGGTATTAGGGTATATTAAAAAGGCCACATCACATCACGCTTTCAAAAGGAAAGTCTATAATTACTTTTTAAATGTCACGTCACACAAGAATATTTAGCATGTCCCTTAGAGTTACTAAGTATTATAATTTTGATATATGTATTAGTGTATTTATTTATTTGGTACACAAAACACATAACAAGCAATAACAATAATAGAACATAAAAATCTGAGAAAATATGAACTGGCTTGACACGTAACACTATGTGCACTCAACACATAATTAGGTATACAGGGTTACAGGTTAAGTCGACCTAGATCCTGGAGGGGGTTGTAGTTTCCACCATTTCTGACTGATTTCACTATGAAACACCCTACCCCAAACTTAACCGTTTTTAAGTTATTGGACTTTGAAGTTTTTTTTAAAAATTACCGACTTTTAGCCTATTGACCAATTTTTTTTTGGGTCTTTGTCTCTAATTTATTTGTGTTTACGATTTTTGTGTAGTAGATGAGTTGCTTTATTATTCTTAATACTAAAATTGCAGTTAACTAAACCAACTGGGTCGCAGCAGACGATTGATAGTAATAAATTGAAATGAACTCATAAAAATATTTTTTAATTTCAGAAATATTTTAATAAATATCTATGACAGCCATGCTGCAGATGTGCCTAAAAATATCTACGTTTCATCAGCTATTCAACAAGATAAAACAAGCTAGGGTGTTATCAGAATTCTTAGAAAAAACTTCGATGAAAGGATCCCAGGTAGTAGTAAAAATAACAGTACATACCTATTTCGTTGAGTTACTTGCTGCGCCTATCGTCCTTCATGGAATTGCGGTGCGTGCAAGTGGGATACCATACGATGTAAGCAGGAGTGAGCGAGAAAAAAAACCCCGGCCAATTAGTTGTTTGGTTAGTCTGCTTACGCGATTCGTCCGTGATAGATGCGATACTTGTGCTCTTCATTTCTCACTCGACTTGGCTTGATTTCTGAACTGTTTCTTTCATTTCGTGACCGTGCTTGCAAACTGGACTCTGATTGTACTTCTGATTTGGAACTGTTGAATATGACGACCTTCACGAACGATGAATATGCGGATATTTTGATTTGTTACGGGTACTGCAATTGTGTATCTAGCCGAGCTCGTGATGAATACATATCACGTTATCCAGGCCGCCGAATACCGGATGTTAGTGTCTTTGACGGAGTTTACCGACGACTTAGAGAGACTGGCTCTGTTTCGAGGAGACGAACAGACCTGGGTAGACCACGTGTTAATGATGATGAAGAGTAAGACAATGAAATAGTTCAACGGTTTAGATTAGATCCAACTACTTCGACTAATATTGTTGCCCGAGAACTTGGACTATCGCAGTGGAAAGTGTGGTTTACGGTGAATACTGCCGGCCTCTACCCCTATCATTACACGCCGGTACAAGTTACTGAAGAAGGAGATCCTGTGAGGAGATTGGATTTCTGCAGATTCATGCTCAATGCAGATTTAGAGGACCCATCATTTCTGAGAAATATCTTGTGGACTGATGAGTCGAAATTTGATAAAGACGGCATAACGAATTACCACAACGCTCATTATTGGGCCCCGAAAGTACAAAGAAATCCCAATAAGAAGCGGACTAAGGGATCACAAAGACGATTCAGTTTGAATGTTTGGATGGGAATCATATCGAACCATTTGATTGGGCCTTACTTTCTTCCTGACAATTTAAATGGAGAACGTTATGAAAACTTTTTAATAGAAGATTTACCCGAGCTACTAGAAGATTTACCACTTAATCTCATACGCGACATGAGGTTTCAGCATGACGGTTGCCCTACACACTACAGGAGAAGCGTCAGAGAATGGCTAGACACTAATTATCCTAATAAGTGGATCGGGAGAGGTGGACCCATACCGTGGCCAGCTAGAAGTCCAGACCTGACCCCGATGGATTTTTATGTGTGGGGACACATGAAGAGTTTAGTTTACAATGAACCGAATCCAATCACATCTGTTGATGTTTTGAGACAAAGAATAATCGATGCGGCGATTGAAATAAGAAGGGGATTAACAACTGGTGTAGTAAAAAGTGGATTAAGACACAGAATGAGAGTTTGTGTACGAAACAGAGGCGGACACGTGGAACATGAATTGTAATTGTAGACTTTTATGTAAAAATTGCAATAAAAGTCATTTTGTACCTATTTGGATTTTTTTATTTTGTTTTCTGAAGTGGGTACCATTATTTTTTACTACTACCTGAGACCCTTTCATCAAAGTTTTTTCTAAGAATTCTGATAACACCCAAGCTTGTTTTATCTTGTTAGATAGCTGATGAAACGTAGATATTTTTAGGCACATCTGCAGCATGGCTGTCGTAGATATTTATTAAAATATTTCTGAAATTAAAAAATATTTTTATGAGTTCATTTCAATTTATTACTATCAATCGTCTGCTGCGACCCAGTTGGTTTAGTTAACTGCAATTTTAGTATTAAGAATAATAAAGCAACTCATCTACTACACAAAAATCGTAAACACAAATAAATTAGAGACAAAGACCCAAAAAAAAATTGGTCAATAGGCTAAAAGTCGGTAATTTTTAAAAAAAACTTCAAAGTCCAATAACTTAAAAACGGTTAAGTTTGGGGTAGGGTGTTTCATAGTGAAATCAGTCAGAAATGGTGGAAACTACAACCCCCTCCAGGATCTAGGTCGACTTAACCTGTAACCCTGTATTTAGTAGAAATGTAAACAAAAGCTTAGATTGGTTTGAAAACGGTGATACAAAAAAAAACAAACAATAAAAATAAGACCAGATATATAAAATAACACAAAACAGCAATACCTATGTATTTAATGGTGACTTCAGGATACAGTGGCTATGTTGCTCTCACAACATATACATATGTATTATTTTAGTAAGTAGGTATTATGTGTATTAGTTTGTAAAAATAGTTTGAATTATTGTTTTAAGCACCGCCATCCCCTATTTTTCTCACCATCGTTTTGGTTGCCTGGAAGAATTCGCTTTAAGCGATAAGGCCGCCAGTTCCATTGCTGTTCCCTACATTATGTTTAATGAGTACTATCTGTTTTATAAGGTGATGAACTGATGAATAAAGCATTATCTATCTATCTATCTATAACATTGCATTAACGTGTTTAAGAATTGTGTGGTATTTCAAGATATTCTGCGAAATAAGTCTTAGTCCAGGTTAGAGAAACACAAAATAATTATCTGTAGCCGTAATTATAATTTGTTTTATTTATGAAATATTCAGTTTGTGTATAATATTTTGACAAATATTTAAGTGATAGAAAAATACTCGAAATCAACAGCACAGCGTTCAGGAGAAATATCCAAAATTGGATTTATCTTTATATTTGTCAAATTATTTCACACAAATTGAACATTTCACGAGTAAACCAAATTATTTATACGGCTACAGATAATTATTTTTTGTGTTCTCAAGGCCGTTGGGCCATACACCAGCCTTAAGGTAATCGCTAAGCTTTGATTTATAATCATTTTACGAAAGGTATTTTACAGAGACTATTTCTTTTGTTGTAGATTCAACAAAGGAAAAGAGATGTAATAGTAGTAGAACAGTATAGAGAGTATACATATGTATATGTAACAGTATAGAGTATATGGGGCTAGAAAAGAGCTATGTTTTTGTGCAAAAGTTGTTCTAGAGCTAAGAGTTTGAAAAGCTTTATTACTCTCATTTTTAATCTTTGGTTAAAGATAAATATTTTTAAACTTACACGATCTGAACACATTATTATTAGTATTATTTAACGCGTAGTTATCCAATAAATACACGTAAGTATATATAATACTAAAAAGATGTTGTTTTAAAATTATTAAGGTCCCAAGTACGACCTCGAGTCGGAACAAAAGAGAGGTATCGTCCGCAAAAGCTACTAGTTTGCCGTTTGTTAGCTTACTTATAAGCTTACAGCTTAGAATTATTTTATTATGTTTCATTAAACGTATAGTAAAATTCGTTATAGGTCTATCAATAAACCATTTGAAAAGATATAAGAACTTTAGAAATTTAAAGTAGCGCTTTTTTATTATAGTTTTTATACTTACACTTTTGATATACGCAGGTACATAGATTGAAAATAGGTAGGTAGGTAATTATCCTTATCATAATAATAATAATAATTTGTTTATTTCCTCTTTACACAATAGGTTTACCTAAAATTAGTTATTATAAGCACAGAAATCTATATTTAAACCTGTATTGTGAGAGGCTGGAGCTTGCTATAGGTTTAAGAAAAACCTGTAACTGCAAGTCTCCAGGGCCCCCACTCCACGGATCAGAATAAATGAGATAAGTATAAGTTGCGATTAATAATTAACGAAATAAATAGATAACGTATTAAGGTAGGTTTCCTAAGTCCATAGAGCTGTAGGTACATGCCCCGAAACCAAATAACAAAAACACACAGGTTTACTTACAGACGGGGTTTTGTTGAGAAGGGTTGTGTAAACAACTTTATTTTTCCGGGTGAGCAAACAAGAAATACGTTACTGAAAAAGACAAAATAGTACGCAGTTTTGCAATTTTTATTTAAAACTTAGGTTACGTACTTCATAAGACCGTGCTAACATATTTTAACAAAGAACTTCTATTGCCTTGTTATTGTTTAGGGCGTCGTCGTCGTCGTCATTGCTCACTCATAACTCTCTCGTGTAAATGCGATCCATTTATTAAGTTCCATAAGCTTCACTTTATTTGATAATCAGATTAAAATGTTATTACTTATCGAGTTTGAAGATTGCAAAGCATATTTCACAAACCCTGATTTAAAATTTCGGCAAGTTTCAATGTGGCTCACGATAACGAGATCAGAACTCAGCAAACCATGTGTTTCTTTGAAGTTCCTGTCACAAAAGGGCGAATCAGCTATTACTGAAACAGGCTGAGGGTAGACTGAGCCGTCACTGATCGACCATGATTTTAACTAGGTGTATATTATTAAAATACTGGAAATATAAATATAAAATAAATTTCTTTCGATTTTGGACTTCTTTTATTACACGTAACGTTAATACATAAATGGCCTGCTTCCACTAAATCATTAAATATCAAATGAACTGAAGTAGGTAAGCACCTACCTAATGATTTGGAAAGGAAGTAAATTTTTGAGAGACGACATTATCTGTAAGACATAATTTGCAATACGATCCGATCGAGATATAACGAGCAATGAGTTGCCGGCGATAACAAATCAACTGCATCAAAACTAGCAAAATGATAATCCTAAAAATTATGCTTAATGTAAATTTTTCATATCTTAGCTGTAATTTCAGCTTTACAAAAACGAAGGCCAGTTTTATTTATGCAGTGCTTTTGGTAAGCCGGGCCGGACCACACAAACTGTCCTGCCTCGGAGCCATCACCCGCAGCATCGGGGTGCATAAATAATTTTACCGGCTATCCACTGGTGTTTGCATCCGGATTATCATATTAAACGGATATCCGACGGGTCGATAAAAATGCTAACAATCATCCGACGTTTATAGAATGAAACAACCAAGATTTTCATTTATTTATCCTGTGTTGCTCTTTGTTTCGTAGTCTTGCTGCGTTCCTTGTTTTAATTTGCGATGGTGATGAACTAGTTATTTTAGTTTCGGGTGTCTGTCCTATTTGAAATAGCTCTGAAAAGTGATAGGTTAGTAATGTAATATGTTCAGAGAAAATCAAATAAATTTGGTTTTCACCTAACTCACTTTTAATTTTCAGCACGATGAATGAAGTTTGATCAAGTTTTAATTAGAGATTAGCTGTACAAATTAATTCAGTTGAATAAAATATAAATATTACCTTATCAAAATAAAAGCCGTTTGTTTAATCCTAAATAGCTTTTTGTACGAGACAACAATACGCCTCGGTAATTAAGTTCACAAATAATTTCAGCCGCCGCGCCGCCGCCGCCAGGGAATAGAACAAAGCTAGGTACCAAAGAAATAACATTGATATTTCGACTGTCGCGCACATTTTGCATAATTTCACGTACAGATTAAAATTATTTTGTAAGACTGATTTCAAAATAATATGTACTATAATGGTGTTGATAATTATTATGAATTAACTCATGATTTGGAATTAATGTATCATTCATGCCAGGAAAGCCGGAAACGGGCAACGTAAAGTGTTCTGATTGTTAGGAGGTATTAAATCAGAATTTTTCTAGCGAGCTCTAGAGTGTGTTTGCACCATCACAAAAGTGAAGTTTTCTTTTGAACTTAATTTGATGTTCTTTCATTATTTACACTATTTTTAAGTTTATCGGGACAAATACTGATCCCGCGGGAATAAATTACGGGACGACCATTCCAATTAAATTATGGGACCAAACTCCAAACATCAGCGCAATATTTTCCAAATCGGTCTATAATTGACGGAGAAATCGACGAATAACAGTTGTTGAACATACATACAGCCGAACATAGAACCTCTCCCTTTTTTTTAAGTCTGTTAAACTAGGGTTTGATTTGAAACATATTACTTATTATATGTAGGTATTCATCATAGCTGTATAAAAACGTACTTAGTCGCGAAGGATTCCTTATGAGAAAGTGCCGTATGCGACCATGGGACCGGTATTTTAATTTAATTATTCAACTTTCGATGTTTTAAATTCTGGCGATATTAGACGAAATTAAAAGCTTCATCTCATTTGCATTTATATATTTTTAGTTCCGTCGTTTGCCTCGTTGCATTTTGGGTGTACCTACTTAGGTCAAAGTTTAATTTTGGGAGTTTTTAGTCGTTTATCTTTCTTATATTTTTTTTAGGGAATTATAAGGGAAGGGCCATTTGACCACAATCTCACATGTTGGTAAGTGACGAGGTGGATGACGATGCATCGCGAAGGTCTAGGAGAAACTTGTTCGCTCTTGTCTTGAAGAGAAAAGAAGAATGTGGCTTCACCAAAATCATCCATTCAAGAGTTATTATGTCGCGTGATAAAAGTTTGGAAGAACTTTTATCTGTCTCTCTAGTCATACGAAGTTACATGTGGTTTGACAAAAACATTTTTCATTACAATAATGCAAAAATTCGTATATTGACGAGTTGTAGGAAAAAAATCATTCAAATGTAGAGGACAGAAGACTAATTGACAACTAGGATAGTAATGTGCTGTCGATTATAATAACAATGCTGGAAAATCTGCACAGCATCATCTAGCCCTAAGCTGACCAGAGCTTGTGTTAAAGGTACTATCTAGATGACCGATATGCATAATGATAAATTTATTTTTTATAAGGTAAACAACATAGAAAATACCCGGAACACCCAGAACAAATATTTGCAGATCATACAAACATTTGTCCGAAGGCGGGAATCGAACTCGCAACCTCGTGCGTCGCAGGCGGACCTTCGCCCGCCGCGCCTCATCGTTCGATTATGACGAGTATGTAGGTAGCTAAATCTAGGTATCATGATTTAGGCATGCATGATCCCACATAGCCTTGAATCTCATAATGCTAAATGATTGCCCAGATTCAATTACTACAAACTGATTAGATTCCTAAGCCGAGGCTTCAATCAAATACTGGCTCCATTCGTAGCTCTATAGTTGAGCCCTATACCATATACAGTCGGCATCACAGAGATGAATCACTATAGTGTTCTATTGGCTACCTTGTCATTTCATACCCTATACGCCGTTAGTCCACCGCCGCTATCAACGAAACGTCACCGATAACGAGATGACGGCGACGAAGTTACGCAAACGTACATTTACGCACGATACCTACATTAAAACAAGGTTCTTATGACATTCCGAGACATCACGATTACGTGAGTGACACAAGCCCTACGACACTTTTTTTGTTTTTACTCTGTTTCTACCTATGTATAACATTTTTTTAAATATTGTAACTGTACTTTCTCTGTTTTGTATTATCTGTGTACCTATCGATGTGTAACTTCCGACACAATGTAAATTGTTTGAGAATAAATCAAATGAAATGACATCTACGCCATCGGCGAATGAGAAGACGAATCCTAACTATCCAAACTGAAGAGAATCCTAGTGGATAGGGCATAGGTAGGTACTACAGTTTAGAAGAGTTCTTCGTTGACAAATTTGTTGACGCTGATAGATATCGTAGATCCACACTTATGATAGGTAGGTAAAATATTTAAATACGCTTGGTAAGATTACCAACGAAAACTATAACGTACTTAGTTGTTACATTATTTTGTACCTAGCTAAGTTATTTCGTTGTATGTGTTTGACATGTGTGAAAATTTTCTTATTATTAAATAACTGAACTGAACAGAATCTGTTTTCTGGCGTTACCAGTAGCGTAAGATCGTAACTCCTGTTCCATAAATTACCTTTACGAATCTGATAAAACTATGTGTTTTTGTACTATACTCGGTGGCAAATAACGCGGCAATTGAGGATATTCACCTATCTCCTTCACGAAGTCATAAAAAGGGCACAACTTAAAATATTGAATTTTTTAAGGTTATTCAAGTCTTTGAATTATTATTCAAGTTTTGCCACAAACTTATTATTAATACGCATAAAACTATAGACCTATGTTATTTTGAGTTTATAATCGTTTTCGATACTTAAATTCATATTTGAACCACAATTCATAAATTTTTTTAGTCATGTTAATGTAATTTGGTACTCTTAACTTAACCATAATATTATTCATTAATTTATTAAAATATTACCAGTTTAAATATACTTTGGTATTTTAGAACATTCAAATACAAATTAATTGAAAATGTAAAAAGTCAGTATTCCCGATTTCGAACTTTTTAGAGTTGTGTTATTTGTTATTTGCTTCCTAGTAAGCTTGTACTACGATACTCTAGCGACACCGGTATCGCTATAGGTTTGTATGGAAAGCGACAGAATAGCAATAATATTTTACTTCTACTGTGGAGGAGGAGGTGAACGACCTGTATTGCCACTTTATTTGGCACTTAGTATTTCCAATTATTTATTTCAATTACTCATGTTTAACTGAAACGGATCACGTCATCTTGAACTCGACCTGAAATAATATGGTTATCGGTGACGTCTCGGTGACGGCGGCGGCGGCGGTGAACAATCGGCGATAGAGTCTACACAACACATCAAAGTCGGCGACACAGCCCCACGGGTTGGTGCGACATTTCTGTGAATGAATATTGTAGGTAGGCGACAGGGTTTTGACAACTTGTCGTGGTGACATTGAGCGCTTTATATTGTCGACGAAATTTTTCAGTCTTCGAATGAATTTAGGTAGGTTACTTACCAATCTCTTTATTAACAAAGAAAATAACCTTTCAATAATAAAAACAAATTAGAACTAGTATTTACAATTGAAACAATTAAGCTAACTGCAGACTATTGCAAACAATCTACAGGTAGCTCAACTGATCCATATCAACCAGTCGGAGCGTCCCCAAGGCGCTGGCTGCATTGCCCCGCTGTATGGCAATGCTGATGCGCTGCGCCAGATTCCAGCCAGCTCTCGGGTCACGCGTCGCGTCGACCAGACGCTCAGATAACTTTTAAAAAACCCGGGGAGCCTCGGTACCCCATGGACCTAGGTTACTTACCTAAATCAAAAACTTAAGCACCCTCTACTAACGATAATGATGGTTCCAACATAACATTTGACTATACGAGCCTTTATACTAAATTACCCAAACTGCAGCGGCAGGAATAAACAAACGATGGCTTCCAGCTTCCATGATTGATTCAACAAAACAAAACCAATCAAATTATTTCTGTTTTGTTTGTGCCAATTAATCAAAATCAATGTCAGGGTGGAATCTACAGCACACGGTGCTTTGAATTGACCGTGTGTGTCCAATCAAAAGGGAATGTGTAGTTGAACATTGATAACTTTTCGAGTTTTGTCTATTGGCTAGCACTTTCATCACAGCCATAAAAATTTTCAATAATCTTCCCATAGAACTTAAAACATTAGATATTAATATATTTAGAAATAAATTAAAAAGATGGTTAGAATCAAATGCTTACTGTTCGATCAGAGAATTCTTTGATAAATGATGGATAAATGTATACCTACCTTGATATCTATAAATAGCTGTTACAACTGTTACTGTTATCTATAGATACCTACCTGTATAAAACTGTTATAGTATGTCTTTATAGATAAGCTGTTGAAACTGTACATTATTTTATACTTAAGATCTTTTTTGTACAACAGTTAACAATAAACGTATTTCTGATTCTGATTCTCACTTGTGAGTTTTATAAGTGCCCAATTTCTTGATTGAACTTGTTGATACTGATTATGTAGAGGTATGTAGTTGCGCTAATATGATAGAGACCTTGATGTCATCTTTAAAACAACATACCTAGTAGGTAAGTGGTACATCCTACTGGCTATTGTTTTCATAGCTATTATGTAGGTAGTATCTTTTTTTAGTTAGAACGAACGTACACTACGTTCGTTGATCGGCGGCGGCAGATATAGGTACCTTAAGCAAGCTACGAACACATTAACGGAAACTAAACTTAATTTTCTGTCAAGTACAAAAATTTTTCTCTCAAGTACAGCTTACAACTGTTACTGTTGTTAGTTTTTTATTATTTAGTGTGCACAAGCCTGTTTCCCCGCGTTCTTGACTAAATCCCTGAAATAGTCAAGAACGAGAACCAGTTTTCCTCCTAATGTGATGTCAGTTGCCAAAACTTACACAGCAGAACTGGCGTACCGCAACCCACTTTATCAAACTTGTTTGATATTCAAATATTGGATGAAACTTAGGAAATTAATCCTACGGATAAAAGGAAAGCGGAATATTGCTTGTTTATAGGCAAAGTTAAGAAGAAAGCAGAAAATAAAATCAATCGCATCGATGAAACATTTGGTTAGCGCAAAAGGCGTGAGGGCATACCTTCTAGATAAAAAGTTAGTCTATGTACCTACAAACACGTGCCTATGTGCTTTATGAAATAAACATTACAATTATATAATAGAAACAAATTAAAACTTGTATTTACAATTTAAATATGTAGTTGAGCTAACTGCAGACAGTTGCAAATAATTTAGAGGTAACTCAACTCATCCATACTCGTATGATTACCAGTTGGAAGCGTCCCCAAGACGCGCTGGCTGGATTGCCCCACTGCGGCAATGCTGGTTTGCTGCGTTAGATATTCACCAGCTCTCGTGTGTTACGTCGGTACAGTACCTATTAAGTCTGTGTGTGTGGACCCTAGAATATGGACAGATTTAAGATTTAATTAAGTTGGTAAGTACATAGAATAATATTTTATGGTAACATTGTCCACAATCCAAACCGACAGACTTTCTCTTTTATAAATTTTAATTATTCGAATTGACACAGATTAAACATTACTGCATTGATATTGTTATAAAAGAATATATAATGGCTGTTTTACGATATAAATTAAATAAAAGATCCAGTGTTTTCATGTAACAACAGTTGTAGTGGAATTGAAAATCAAAATACATATTCTTTTCACATGAATTTTAATAATGTTTTGATTCCGTTTTGATAGTTCGCATTTCCTAGCAACCTTAACTACTTGCCAGGGTACCTTCCTATCACATCTTCGACTATTTTCAAACCAACTTGATAGAGGATTAAAATTCAACACACATCAGCATAATTATGCACATCTTGGCAAATGTAGACGCAGTTGCCTCGTTTTGCTAATAGCTTTGGGCTACAGTTAGTAGGCATTTTTATGCTAATAAAAAAGCAACTCAACTACTGCCACTTACAGGAAAAAGTCCAGTACTCTCACAGTTGCAAATGTAGAGCCAATTTTATTATGAAACACCTAAACAAAGTCGGATTTGGTGTCAACTCACGTTTACATAATGCTTTCTCCAAAACACAGTTCACAGAGAAATAAAGACTGCATTCCCTTTGTGCTGGCACCAACAATAGTGGCACCGGAACTTTGAGCAAAAATGAAAGTGGATTTGCCTGTTATTTAAATAATATAAAAATTACTGGTGTTGTCTGACTGACTGACAGTGATAACGAACATGAGTCAAAGAGATTAAAACATTGGCTCATGATCGTGACATACGCGTTGGGCATTTCTTCTGACAAAAATATTAATACAATTTTATTTGCAACAATATTTACAATTTTATTTATGTTCTCTGAAATGGAAAAAAATATATAATTTAAGCCAGTTTTTTTTTGTAAAATGGAGGAGGTAGTAGAATTCCACTAGTTATATAAAACCGGTAATCTTGATTGGTATCGTTGTTACGCCCTCGTAAGCATTATGATACTACGGTGTATACGGCACCTAACAAACGATATTAATTTGTCAAATATGTAAAACTAGATAGATTTTTAGACAATTTATATTCTTTTGTCCTGAAAATTAGGTGTACCTATTCTTTGAGTAAAACGTGTAGGTAAGTATCTTTAGCTGTACGATACGGTATGCTAACGTATCAAAGCAAAGTTTGATTCAATTTAAAATTGAAATTGGATATGTGCTGTTATTTCAAAGTTGCTCTGTTGGGAAAAATCCAGGCTGAAAGTAGGTAGGTAGGTATTTAAGATCCAGGCCGTGGTTAGATTTAGTAAGCATTTTTTGGTATGGTAGCCCCAGCGCGAACTCTAAGCTGCACTGTTTAGGTACTACATATGTTGTTTTCAGAATTAACAGCCTACATAGATACAGAAAAAATGTTGAACACTGCTATTACTAGTGTATTATGTGAAAACTATTAAGTTTACTACTGTAATTAAGTACACGATTCTACCCAATTTTTTATTCTTAGATTTGATGGCAGCTGATTTTTTATTAATTCATAATAATAATATCCAGCCCTGTCCTTTCCAACCAGATTCCAGAAACTAGCTTTGATCATATCGCATATTAGAATGGATGGCTTTCAGAGACGGTTCCATGTTCACTGTGATAAATTACATTTTAATGCTTTAACTTCTCTCGCGAAAATATTCGTTTGGCACAGGCGATGTGAGTTCGACGTATTTTTCATTTCATTCACGTTTCTATCATGTCCACACGTCACAACACAACTTTAAAAAAATAACCATCCGCACCTCGTCAAACCACGGGCCTGTTTTTGCTCCAAAAAAATCATATAAAATATGAAAAACGTATTTTAAGCTATCAAAACAGAGGATGGTTATTCAATGGCCTATTGATACTTCTATTAATTGAATCGCAGATAAAAACTATGGTAGTTTGACTAATTCATCACGGAGGAAGAATTCCCCCATAAAGGGTGAAACGTTGGTGTTCTTCCAACACAAATAAAGTTCGTAGTTAACCCACTTACATCCGTAATGAATCACAGATAACTATATTTACCTATCGTCACCCGGGGTGAAAGTAACTACGAGGCAAAAGTGACTAATTGTTTTTTTTTTCATATTCTAATGATTTTTTAAAAATTGTTTTTTTAAGAAGATTGTATGAGTAGAGCAATTATATGGCGCTTCTAGGTCGCTGATTGTTTAAACGACAGAGCATTTTTTGACAAGACAGTCGCATTCGCCCTATATAACAAATATTAAATTTTCTGGAAACTGCACCCTATTCCTAGTGACTAGATACCATTTTCGGATAGCTATCGTGTGAAACTTCATACACAATTATTCCTAACATCTAGTTATACATTACAAAGTTAATTTATCTGATAGTTGCGTTAGCCCCAATGTGTGATGAATGTAATTTGTAGTGCTCTTATTCAACAAGAATGTAAATTACTAAAAAAACCTAAGCCTATTTGTATCGTACTTTATGTCGAAACTGTTCAATGAAAGATGTGGAATTCAGTAAGTTTATTTAAATAACCCTCCTAATTAAGTATAGGTTATCGTGGAAGGAGGCAAAGTCACAATTGAATTGTTTTTAGCTGCCTTCGCCTCGGGTGACCTTACTCGTTACTTAAGGTCGTTATCTGAAGAGAACATAGAAAATGAAACCTGAGCAAAAGTTTTTAAGCTAATTATGATGAGATGCCAACGATCGAGGGAAACTGCGTAAACACTGTAGCAATGACAACTTTCTATCTTGCTTGTCGTAATAAATAATACGTTTTGAATGAAAATTATGCAAATTATCTTAGTTCTTACATATACTATGTTTTGCATATGTAGACAAAGACGCAATGTTTGGAGACTTCATATAACTCACTCTAACAATAGCGGGCGGAAAATTATTTGAAATGAGCTAAATTTATTTAAAGGACATTATAAAATTTAATAGGCTCAGATAAGAATTTGAGGAAAAGAAAAGGTCACATGTTTATTTAAGCCACAGGATGTAGGAAAGCTGCATTCGGATTGCTGGTTTCGGTTTCAAATGATCAAATGAACAAAGAACAATTGTAGCCTAAAGTGTTCTTACAGGTCTAGACCTACATCTAGCCAATATTCCATGTTGATCCCTTCAGTAGTTTTGACGTTTTTTTTTATTTATAACAAATATTATGGGACTTTGTCGCTAAGCGACCACATCGCCCTATTAAGATAACAAACTTACGTATAAATTATACTTCATATACAACAGTTTACTTAACAACAAGATGGAGAAAAATTTGGTGAATATGAGAAAAATTACAAAAAAAGAAAATAACTTCTTAATTTAAAACAACATTCTGCCAAGTCATACAGCTGTGCTGCTTTGTCCGACAGAGGTGACGCCAATGTAGCGTTGCAATGTCCGACATTGAGCATCTTGGAGGAACCAAACAATTTAATTCTTTCACTCGTCGGAACGCATCCGACAACATTCCATCAACACGTGCTGTACATCTTCTATAGAACCACATACATCACAATTGGGCGAATCAACTTTTTTCATAAGAAATGCAAACTTATTGGTTGGAATGTGAAGTTTTGACGTTATTAAGTAACATTATCCAACCATCTTTAAAAACTAATCCAATATGAGCTTTTTTATTACATTATAATATATTGTGTGATGTGATGTGATTACCGCAATTTTTCTGTACGATAGATTCTCTTATCGACTATTAAACGAAAGCTTGTATTATAGCGTATGATATAACAGTATCCGTGTTTGTTTGTACCTATTTATGATTATAGTTGGCGCCGGCCCGGCCTTGGAGAAAGTGTTCTGCGAGGTGAAACCGCTGATCTTGCCCGATCTCCCGTGGCAAAGCCGCGATAGGCCTGATGTAACGGAAATATCTCCTTTTATGACATGACAACCAATCTTGTGAATGCCGAAACGTAGTTCCTAGCACGACACAGTCGTGACATTTAACAAGTTTTATTTTGAGCATTAGGTATTTGTAAGTAGACTCCGCTCAGGCATAAATTATGACATGTCCGTCCAGGCTAAAATTGCACCGAAGCGAAGTGGCAAACAACGCTAGTGTTTGCCACTTCGCTGTGATAATCTATCTATCTATCTATCTAGTGGTCTTCAATACGAATGTCAAAAACTTACCTACGCTGCAATGCTAAAACATGGTTTCACCTGTGGTTTCACTCAAACTTTAACTTTGTGCACATCTAGAAGATACGAGAAAATGTATCACTTAAAAAACCGTAAGGTCATCACATCACATCAGTAATGTGAGGGATTGAGACTAAACAAAAATCAGGGTCACGTCATTTTCAATAGCTGACACACAACCACGCCTCATATCCGCTTTAAAATCTAGACTTTACTAGAAAAGATATTAAAGTTTCATAAAGTTTCAGAGCTGTCTAGGGCTTTCTCTTGTATAAGAGCCTGCCGCATAATATTAAGCTTCAACGTGGTAAATCTCCATTCTTTGGAGCGTGGAAGGATTAATAAAACTAGGTTGGCTATATTGTTTGTTAAAGTGAATTTTAAATCGGAAACTCCGGTGACATGGTAGTCGGTATTAAATTTTATTTCGAACGCAAAAGAACTGACTGAATAAAATACCTGATTGAATTTGTCTCATTAAAACTGATCTAGGTATCTATCTACATTGATGTGTGACATGTTGTTTTGAGTGACCTATATGGTAAATACCTACTCATTTAATGCAGAATGCTTGGGTATTTCAGATAAAGCATTTTTTGTTTGTTACAGGCGACAGCGATGTGTGGTGGGTGAGGGCGCCGGCGGCGGCGCTGGTGCTGCAGCGTGGTGGAGGCGCGCCATGAGCGCGCTGCAGGCATCGCCGCAGCCGCCGCCGCCGCCGCCGCCGCTGTCCGCCGCCGAGGCACTCTCCTCGCTGCTCTGGCAGCCGTACGAGTGCCGCTCGCCGCCCCTCGCGCGCTCCCGCACCGATGGCTGCCTCCGCGGGGGGGAGGCGGAGGCGCGCGCGCCCCAGTCGCCAAACGGCGGTCGTCATGCGCGCGCGTCGTATCGCGCCCTTACTCCCCGCCACGAGATGCGGCTGCCCGTGCCGGCGCCGGCCCCGCTGCGCAAGTCGGACTCGGTCTCGGTGCGCGTGCCGGGCGAGCCGAGCCGACCGAATGTATCGAGTGTGAACGTGAACATAGTGCAGGTGCAGGATGCACCGCCGACGACGCAAAGTCGCATTGTGAACAGTGGAGTGCAGACGGAGCGCGAGCGCAGCGTCGCCAGCGCCGAGTGTCAGACGGAGGAGCCCGCGCGGCGGCGGCGCGCGCGGCGGGTGCGGGCGCCGCGAGCGCCGGAAGTCGAGCCCCCGTGCCCGCCGCCGCCGTACAGCACGCTGCCTCCGCCGGCGCTGCACGTGCACCCGGCGTTGCCGCTGCCTGTACCCGTGCCGCTCCCGGTGCCCGTGCGGCCCCCGCTGCCGGTGCACCACACGCAACCGGCTCCGATCATCGCGCAGCATCCGCCTTCACACCGCTTCCCCTTCCAGCCGATCCCACTCAGGTATTATGATCTACCTAGGTAGTTATATGACACAAAACATTCCTACCAGAAAACTTGTTCATCACCTCTCCATAGGCCTTTCAAAGACAACTCGATTACTTAGTTAGGTACTTACTGAATGTAAGCTAAGTCAATGATTCTAGACAACAGTAAAATGATAGCCGTCTATCCCGAGAACGAAGCCCTAGACAGCCTAGAAACTTGTGAAACGTATGGGTTCACTTTGTAGCACGCACTAGAAATAGCTGGTTTTGTTCACATGCAGTTTCGTAGACATTTTGCGTTGATGTCTTTTGTATGCGAGATACACGAACTTTACGAGGTACGATTTCCAAAATATTCGAGAGAAGTTCAAACAAAAATCTTAAACAAAAGTTTATATTTCGACACAAACTTCAGAATTATAATAACCTGTGACTTTCCTATATCTATGTTCTGACAGAAAAAGGAAATATTGAACAAGAAAGTTAGGCAGACGGAACACAGTATTGTGAAAAGTGGAGCGAATCCGTGGCTATGACGACAACGATCGTTTTGGGAAGGAAAGCTGCAGCATTCCACCTACTTTTACATCATTTATATGTTTAGTTCGTAACTAATTTTACGCTTACTGATAGCCATAAAATATTTTTCAAAGCAAATGCAAATAAAATATTTATACTTAGCTTATCTATAGCGATTGGCGGCACTAGACAATTTAAATAATTGGTTACATTCGTTACGATAAATATAATAAAACCTACGCTTACATCAAAAACTCGTAAAGCTTTAGACATTTTACCAAACCTTAACAGATTTCAAAACAAACTGCTTAACTTTGTTTGCGCCATATGCAAGCTTACGATTACTTTTTATTGCTGCTTGAAATGGCTGTTTCTCGTATTTGTTTTTTACCTTTTTCGTGAACGATTTTAGTCTTTAGGAGTGACATACAATAGCTACGACCTATCAATTTAGTTCTATATAGGTAACCTGTCCTTAAAGTAAAAAATTCCACTTCCCACATCACACGATCTTGGTTGGCCAAGGATATCTTGTGTGTTTCATTGACTGTCAACGCACCAATTACTATATTTTACGTATGTAACAGACAAACCAATGTTTGTATTGATAGCATGAAATCTAACTATATTTTTTATATAAGTATTGAAATACTTCTCTTGATTCTGATTTTGGGGTAGGTAGGTAACTTCTAATTAGTACTTAAGCGGTTTTAGATAGGATAAGTAATTTGATGCCGTTTTTGATATGACAAAAATGGCCAGCTCTACAGTCTGAGGACAAGCACCTCAGCAATCCACAGATATAAAAAAAAATTAACACGTCAATAGCACGCAATGGTTTTTATTTCAAATTATAATTGTTTTGGTCATGCTACGTTTAGTAATGGACGTTAACTAAGGCGGCCTTGTTATGTAAGTCGATTGTTTACACATATTGAGTATGCAAGGTCGAAGGCAATAAGTCGATGCCTCTGCAAAAATGTATGACAAAATTGGACTCATTAAGTTTCCTCAGAACTTGTGAAAGTGTGTCAGAGCTCAAACCGTAAACAAACAAAAGTCATTAGTTAGTTTTATAACTATTTGCTTGTTTAGTTAGGGTAATTCATACCGGAATAGTTTCCTTTGTTTTTTCATCTATTTGAGTCTAGTTCATTACCATTGCTAATGTAAAGAAATAATGTTATAGGTTTGTGGGAGTTCTCCAAAATGCATTATAGGTACGGAGAGCAGCATTATTTCATTCGGTAACCCCTTTACACTTCTACCCCTAGCTAGAGGGTTACCAGTTGATGATGGTGGTTGATGAGCTATCGAAGAGACTTAGTTCTGCAGCATATGCTGTCCAGAAATCCGTCATCTTACAGACGTTGATACTTCTAGACTAGTTTATTTCAGCTACTTCCATAGTGTTATGTCTTATGGCATACTGCTGTGGGGGAACGCTCTGCAGATATTAACACCATATTTTGTGCTGCAGAAGAGGGCTGTATGTGTGATTTAAATACTAAATAAGATTATACTCGCTGTGCCCACAACTAGGCTATACAAGATTAATGTATCTTTTAAAGGTCAATGTATACCTACGTTTCTACAACAAAATACCAAATGAGGTGGAAAAATTATCAATAAATAAATTCAAACAAATTGTCAAACATATCTTTTGTAAAAAGGCTTACTACAAAATATCAGATTATCTAGAGAGGATAAAAAACTCGACCAACCTAACAAGGTAAAGGTTTCTTGTTCGCTTCTTTGCTTTACCTTAAACATATTGAAGTAAGCAAAAATCAAAGTGAGCACTTTATTTTCTAGTTTTACTTATGTAATTTGAATTTTGTGACGTGTCCAAGAGTCCTGTAAGGTCTAACTAAAGGAAATAAAGCACTTTGAATTTTGAATTTTGAATTTTGGTTACAGATATCAAAATTCAACATTCCCACATTGTCCCCACTTACTCAAGCTAACAAAGTGAGTTTATCTTAACTTCTCAGTTTTTAGGTGTCCTAAAACTTTTTATTTATATATAAAAAATTTCAATCGCCAAATTTAAAGTTTTAGTCTGCCCCAAATGTTATCTGCCCAAACTAAGTCTGTAGTTCTAGATTGAATTCATATTTTGATGAGACGTAAAACAAAATAAACACGAAAATCTCCGTCTGCCAGCACTATGCCGATATTTAATACAGCTCTGCACTGCACAGCAATACTACGATTCTTCCAAAGCTTAAATGTACGAGTACCTATTCCATTGTAAACACCGCAGTGAGTTAGATTCAAAACTGGTTTGGCCAGCCACATGGTGAAAAGTGACTGCGCTGCATCGACCTCGTACGCGTGGGCTTGAACCACGTGGTAATTTTTGTACTGTAAAATAAAGTTTCCAGGACTATTTCTAAAACCGAAAAGCATTGCTGGCGACTTTTTGCACCTTATACTCTCTGATAGGTTTTATTGGTCACAAAAATCTATCTAATATACTTAGAAATAAATGTTGAAGAAAAGGCAAAATAGAAGACGACGGAAACAATTCGTATCATCAATCTTAAATGCCGTTAAAAATGGTTCCAAAGAGTTAATTGGATAAAAGCAATGTGTGTTCTTATAAATGTTCAGCTTAATTAAAGTGTCAGTGTGTCTGTCCTACATAGAAAACAAGGCAAGTCCGTGTTGTGCACGCTTCGCTTTGATGTATGTGGGACGCAGACTGAGCTCATTGGAACATTTACTGAGACTACAGAGTACCGTCCACCTACTGAGAGTAGGTGGACTGTACTAATATTAACACAATCGATTATCTGTAGGCCAAGAACAGTAATTGTTTTTTGGGGTAGAATAGACAAAAATGATATCGTATAGTCATTAAGTAAATTATTAAAGTTGAAGGAATTTATTTCAATTATTTTACGATGTGTGCAATGTAATTTTTCTCTATTCTACCCTAGACAACATCAATGTGCTTGGCTGCTGTAGAAATTTCTCAGTATTCAAAATCATAGCTGCAGTAAATATCTAATCTTTTTATACTCATATTTTCTTTCTTTTTTTTTTTCTGCCCTCTGTCTAAAGTACTTCTATTATGTTTGATTCTCATCAATTACGCCACCGTCAGATTCAATACGTACTGATCCTATCCATCCAAAGGTTGCCTGGAAGAGATCGCTGTTAGCGATAAGGCCGCCGATTGTGCCACATTGCATATAATTAGTATTAAGTTCTTGTTTTATAAGTGTATTGATGGTGCAATAAAGTGATAATCTATCTATCTAATTTATCTATTTTCTCTAACTAATCTAGCCAAGTATTGCGTTTGTAAATTACTTCACTAACTATAATTATGAACATCGTTTATTTTACAAACTACAATAAATGTTTTGGTTTATTTTTAGCTGATTCGATAAACTAGTTATTTATTGTGTCTAACTGTTCTTGTTAATGGTTGATCAATTTAGTTATTTGATAGTCGTTTGCATATCGATAAATAAAGAGGTACTATACTATAAAAATATTTTAAAGTTTGTAAGTATGTTTGTTTGTAATAAGTTTACCATCCAGCTCTGAAACCAGTTCAGTTTTTTCACTAATCGATATAGAGCAAGCAGCATTATTCTTAAGGCATACATTGCATAGATGCACGTCACCGAAATCGATGTCAGAAGCTATCTAAAATATAAGTTTTTAAAGATTCATTGACCTTTTTTATATAGGTTTTAAGATTTTTCAATGGAGGACCTAACATTAAATGTTGCCGTGCACTATTAGTTTGTATTTGGATAAAGGACAATAAAAAAAAATCAAAGTGTTCTATAAAATAATGTCCTTAATCGTCAGTTTTCTGAGATATTCTTAACATATACATAGATTTTCATCTGTGAATATCTGGGAAACCTGACGCTTAAGAACAATATTTTGCGACGTATTTTGTTCGTTTTAGTGTCTTCTATCCAAATATATACAAGGCGTCCCACGGCTATGCCACATGGAAGGAAAGTACCTTGAATATTGTAGATAGAACACTATACTGAAAGAAGACATTATTTTAATTTAAATTACAATTTAAACTGCATTCATAGATTTTTAAATAATTACATGGTTGAACCAAGAATCGAACCCGCTACACGAGAAAAAACATTACCCTGTAATCTATTGTGAATTTGATCTATTGTGAATTTGATACAGAACCTTGGCGTATCAAAATAATTAAATTAGGTAATAATAATTATTAATATAAAAATATTAAAATTCATGGTCTTCCTTTTATTTCTGACACTATGTTACTGATCAAAAAATTATCCTTATGATAAAGCCTTTCGTTCGGTGTGATAAAGCTACAGGGTAATTTTATTTCTCGTGTAGCGGGTTCGATTCCCGGTTCAACCATGTAATTATTTAAAAATCTATGAATGTGGTTTAAATTGTTTTTTTAAATAAAATAATGTCTTCTTTCAGTATAGTGTTCTATCTGAGGTACAATATTCAAGGTTCTTTCCTTCCATGTGGCATAGCCGTGGGACGCCCTTTATAACAAAAGTTATATAAAATATATACAACTATTATAGTGCGCGGCGATTTTAAAAGAAAAAAACAGAATGGTAACCGATGTTAGGTCCCAAAATCTTCACCTTTACTTACATGGTTATTATACATATATAAAGAGCTTCGTATTTGCATGTATTTTGTGGCCAACAGTACAGATCTAACCGACGACAGCGAGCTGACATACTATACATTATCCACGTTTCCCTTGCACTGAATCTTACTTTTACCACAACTTGACAAGACTTTCTACTTCAATACATGTACCAGTGCATTGCTATTTCTATAAGTTTTCATTTGTTATGTCTCGAATGTAGGGTTTGTTTTGTAGCATGTTCATTATGATGCAACCTTTAAACTGAATGTGGGCGAATAGATTGCTTTGGAAAGTGGAAGACAGCATAAATGGGAACGTAAACTGTATTTTTGTTCTATTTGGTATTATGGAACTGTTAGATATGCACTGATACTGCTGTTAGCTTAATTGTTTTAATTGTAAATAGCTCCTTCTAATTTATTTTTATTTTTCATTTTAATTTTCTTTTTTAAATAGATAATCCTTTACTACATAGTCTTATACATAAAACATTCAGTACTTAATAGAGATTATCCTATGGAATTGACGGACTAATCGCTTAAAGCGATTTCTTTCAGGTAACTAAGGTGTACGGAGAATACTAAACTAATACAAATGCTAAACTAATACAAAATAATTAAACTAATACCTACACAAATAGATTAATATAATAAATAATGCAACATAATTAAATTAATACAACATTTAGAGACATGCTAATAACCAAATAATATGACGTGACACGTACTACGTACTACAGATAATGATTGGGTATAGACTTTCCTTTTGAAAGTTCTGCTAAGGGTAATGGTTGAATTGATTGTAATCGTTATAACTTTTGTTAGTTTAATAAGTGGAGTAGGCAGATTTCCTTTTGACAATGAAATCAAAAGCTAGGTTGTGTGACTTTTCCCACTTATAATTTCATACTTAGATAAATTAATAATCCATTTATGCTTATGTGTAAATTTATCAGTGAACAAATTATGATTCATTATTACAATATTTAGATCTCTTCAAGCTAAGTACAGTAACAATATTATTTTATTTATTTTAACCTTTGTGTAGGTAGATGATTCAAATCTAGGTGTTGCAATCAATAATTGCTGACGACCGCCCTTCGAACTCCAAACATATTGTCGGTCAATATCACATTGCGAAATCAATGTTTTAGCAAGGAGAATTGTTGCCTGTAGCCAATTTGCCGAAGCGCATCCGTCAAGATGTTCTTCAATGGATCGCCTTTGTATACAATACTGACCATTTCAATGGCTATCAAAAGAATCTACCTGCGCTTTTTATGTAAGAGGACAGAAAGGATCAGTTGGATAACAAAATACGACTCTAGAATAAATATAAAAACCCTATGTAACCTTATGCACCATCTTTTATTTCACTTTACAGAAAAATAACAACGGCCCTGAAAAATGTTGATAAAATTTCAGATGCAAGATTAAAATTTCAACCTTCCTGCACTTACACGATGGTACTTCAACCACCTTGGCCTCATTCCGCCCTAACCTAGGTATTTCAGAGGTGACCTACTTATTAAGCTGCATCATAATTTGTAGCTTCATTATAGCTTAGGGAATTTCAACGGATTAATTGTATACAGATGCCTAAACTAATGAATTGCCTAGGCTTTCCTTGATTGGATCAATCTAGGAAACACCTAATACTTAAGACATTACTAAGTGTTCCATTATATAATTTGATAGTTTTGAGAAAAACCAAAAATCAACTTCGAATCCTTTAGTTTCAAACTGTTTTTTAAGTTGTGCGAAATAAATACTATTCTCTAGAGAATAACATTTTAATGGGACCACCTCTGGATCATCAACAATAGCAAAAGAATCATACAAATCAGTTTATATATGACGGAGAAATTGACGGACATACATAAATAATATACCGCCAAGTGCGAGTCGACTCGCACACGAAGGGCTCCGTACCGTAAAAATCGGGCACCTTTTCCAAATAAAATCAAATTTTCACCTGTTCGGAGACCCCTTTAAACTTTCAACTTTTTTTTTTAGTATTTGTTGTTATTACAGTTGAGTTGTTACTTATTTATAGAAAGTTTCATGTGCCTACCTATTGTAGTTCAAGAGATAAAGCCTTGGCAAATTAGGAGCAAAAATAACCAAAAACATGTTTGTTGTATGGGAGCCCTCTTTAATTGTGATATTTTTTATTTTTATTATTTGTTGTTATAGCGGCAAGAGAAATACACATTCTCTGCAAATTTCAACTGTCTAACTCTTACGGTTCATGAGATAGAGCCCTGTGACAGACGGATGGACGGACGGACGGACGGACAGCGGAGGCGTAGTAACAGGGTTTCGTTTTCACCCTTCGTGTACGGAACCCTAAAAAAACATGCAACCGAACATAGAACGTCTTTTTTCGAAGTCGGTTAAAAACTTCTCAAACATGTTTATTTACACTAAAGACATTAACAACAAAATATGTCCCACTCACTTACTCGCAGTGATTTTAGTTAATTCATGATCATGGTGCATGCAACTGTGCCGAAATATTGGAAACTCACAAAAACACAAATAATTATAAATATCCCGTTATCAATGACTTCAGTGTTCCATTTATCTTTGCCATCCATGGTAGCAAATTAATGTACCTAAATCTCATGGGTAAACTATTTTTTTGGCTAATAATTCAGTAAAGTTGCAACCATGGCAAGGAACAAAGTTGGTCCTACAGTCCGACTCTTCAAGACACTCTGACACAAAGGCATTCTAATTAAATACGAAGGGTCTGCCCACAGATATGGCGAATGCTTCAATAAATAAGCCAGCATTTTGCTATTCCACGTGGCATCTATTCCGATTCCTCACTTCCTTGAATGTTGGGCTTACAAATAAATACTTGCACCTCGAGCATTGTTGGCTCTCTGCCAACATCCTAATGGCTCGAACTAGCGCCAAAGCCGCCAGAAAATCTTCTAATATCGGAAACTTGTAACTGAAATTGGATTGACTTGATGTTTTATGTCTTGAAAAACATTGATAACGAGGACTTGAAAAACATTGATAGTGACACCACATTATTTTCCACATTATTTTCTTTCTAGTCTGAGCTTTTGTACAATTTAGTTAATTTTGTTCTTTGTTTATCGCAATAAAATCTGATATTCATCGACACGCTCTACCGCTGAAATAAACAAAGCAACAGCAATTGAAGATGCTAATACCGTCCTTGTGAGTAATTTTTAAGGTCATGCTTACAGAATGGGGGCTGTAGCAGTAATACGATTTCTTTATTGTGTAAAACAGTTCGTGGTTCGAATGTCGGCTGAGAAGTGGAGATTGCGGCAGGACTCGTGACTCGGGCACGCCGACTGGCCAATTACGAGCCTTCACTGTGCCTAGTGTAATCTGTAGACGGTATATCATCTGTGAGGTAGATCCTGGTACACACGCGAACATTGTAACTGTAATTTATAAAGCTTATTTACGAAGAAACATTGTTGTACATTGTTTGGTACAGTGTTTTTATAGTCACAAGAGCCGTAGAACGTCCTAAAGATTTTTGATTAGTCAGGACTTGGAGGCGTAATTGGCAAAGCATTCCCGTACAGAGTGGAAGGTTGCAGGTTCACGTCCCGCAAAGTCGTTAATTTTTGGAAGTTATAAATTTTTAGTGTACGAAGTTGTTTATTTATTTATTTTTAGTGAGTTTAGTGAGATTGTTTCAAGGCTTAGCACGAACTCTGCTTATTGTGTCCAATATAATCCAATACCTTCATGTATTTCCAGCACGCATTAAATAATACTTTACTTTTATAAGAAAATAGATAAAATAATTGTTTGCTTGTACAACATTCAGGCATGCAACTTGTAATGAGTAGAACATTTTATATAGTACTAATGTTTTTTACACTCTTCAAAGTGTCGTTTAGTATTGCCAAATGGAGTCAAACTTTTGTAACAATCTGTGCATATCGCTTACCTTCTTAGCTTTTTAATAATTTCCTAGTTTTGAATCTACCTTATTTTTAGTTACTATGCCTTCGTCAGTCCTCAGCTTACCAGCAATCCAATTTGTGTCAGCATTGTCCTGCTGTTCAAACCTTGAGTTGAGTTTCTGTAATAAGACAAGATTTCTGGCAATTCTAGACTTTTCGAGGGCTGTTTGTTTGTGAACAAATAAAAACACCGTATCTCGCGTATTTTTGTGATGAATAAAGAGGGCGCAAACTTGCGCACTATAATAATATCCTGCACACATGGCTAGTCTCTGTTTAAACTGGCCGCTGTTGCCGAAATTCGGCCAGCAGGACATTATCATCATCAATGTAATATTAATATCTGGCGCAGCGCATCAGCATTGCCTTACAGCGGGGCAAGGCAGCCAGCGTCTTGGGGACGCTTCCGACTGGTATTGATATGGGTCAGTTGAGCTACCTGTAGATTGTTTGCAACAGTCTGCAGTTAGCTTAATTGTTTCAATTGTAAATACTACTTCTAATTTGTTGTTGTTTATAAATTGTAATTTTCATTGTCAATAAACACTATAAAAAAAATGTATTGTAAGTATTAAGTTTATCAGTCATCTAGTACCTATAACACAAGCTCTGCTTAGCTTGGGGCTAGATGAGGATTGTCCAGCATTATTAATGTATTTATTGAGCTTTTGATCAAAATATAAAATGATACGCCCACTTCCCCGCTACGGGTGCAACATCCGTGCCGGATTTAAATCTGTATGAGTAGGTTACGAGTATGTCCACTAAAGGTAAATGTAGCCTTGAGCAAAATCGTGCTTGTGTGAGTAAATAATCATCAAGTATGCTTTTATGCAGGCACCTTATTCGAGACTAGTTTCTACCCTCGGCGTCGCACGCGTTATTTCTATGGAAACGTTTAAAGGCTATTTATATCCCATGCAAACTGATTTATGAGATAAAAACTCCATATGTTATTCCAGTTCTGAATCCTACATATAAGCAAAATTTCAGCCCGATACGATCAGTAGTTTTGACATGAAGAAGCAACAAGCATGCATCCATCCAGCCATCCGAATGTTTGCATTTATAATGTTATTCGTGATAAGGCTAGAAGTCAGCGTTGCACAATGTTGAATGCAACACACTTACACGTCTCTGATAGTGATAAAGAGTATTGTAAATAGTCGTACCTATCAATGTAGTACCTAGACGTACTATCGTAATTTTAGAACAGCTGTGAGATGCTTTTGTCCTTGTTTTGTGATACAAAGTTCAGCGTCACCTACCTATCAGTCGAATGTATAAACTTATAATAAATTTTAATTATTACAACATTGTTTGTCATCTGGCCGTTTTTCCCTTTACAGTGTCAAAATGTTTAGAAAATCGAATCTAGTCGTCAAGAGTCAAAGCAATTTGTGGCTTGATAAAAATAAACGTTAACACTTAGCTAGTGGGTACCTACCGACGATTTGTCTAACAAAGAGAAAGTGTCAGGTGTCGAAACTTCGTTGAAATGTTAAGGCAAAGCAAGTGATACAGGTGAGCGCTTTGTAATGTTGCTGGATTTTTCTGTTGAGTTCGACTGAACATGCGTTAACGGCAAAATGAAGAGTCCTTTTAAAACCTAGAATTTACTATTAAATCACCCATCAAAGTAAACTTCCGCGCCATCAGAATGGGGTCTCTAAGGTTTTTATCATATGGGCCCTAGTTAAGTTACTTTGTTTGTACTTGTCTTGTGATGCCTGAAATAAATAAATATTATTATTATTTATGAGTGAGTTCACAGTTTAATCTCTACAAACAAGAAAATGCAACAAAATAGGTATTTACTCAATTCACTCAGCGTCTCCATTTCAATTTGACTTATTCTTCAAAACTCGTCGCAAATAGCACTTTATATTTATGAAGTCTGTGAGTAAATCTCACTGACACATCAGATAATCAAAGAGAATGCGGGTTTTGAGTTTTAATACAAGAGGAGCCGCAAAACACACACATTACACGGGTTCTGGGTATTTTCTATGTATAATAAAAAATATCTATTTAATGTATTGTATTAAGTACCTACATTATATCAGTCATCTAGTACCCATAACACAAGCGCTGCATAGCTTGGGGGCTAGATGATGCTGTGTGGATTGTCCAGCATTATGTATTTATATACAAACACATCCAACATAGTACATTCAAATAATGTATCAGTGCAGTCTCTTAGAGGAAAAGTTTATTAAGAATTATTTTTTGTATTTGCATTTAAATAATTATTAATAATAATAACTTTAATGACAAAGAAAATTACAATCAAAGAATAGAAACAAATTGGAACGAGTAGATACCAAGCTTCGAGGGGTGCCATCTTGGCAGCCCCTAGGCTACCAAGAAGGGGTGACAACGACTATTCACACGCACAGCCAGATCATAAAAAATTTGCGCAACTCTTGCGTCGATTCTATAGCTTGTTGTCGTCCTATTTTGTTGTTAACCGACAAAAAAGGGCTGTTTTAAAAATTCCTGAAGTACATGTGTTAATTTATTTTTATTTTGATATATAAACAGAAAAATTCAGATCAATAGCATAATGCATTAAAAAGTTACAGACATTTCAGTACGGAGCCAAATTACGAATAACAAACTTTATAAACCCGATTTACCAAAATTTCAAGAACAGCGAAAAAGTGACAAAGAACCGTGCAAGTTTATTTTACATGTTCAAATTCTATGTATCCTATATATGTATCGGCAAAGTATTCTGCCTTCAATAGGAGACGTGAAGGCGCCGTTTTAAGTATAATTAGAAAAATGTATATATCCATAAATTTGCGAATTAGGCTGGACTTGAAACAGCAACCTTCTACTCTGTACGGGAATGCGTTGCCAATTACGTTACCAAGTCTTACCTGAGCTGGACATCATAAATGTTTGGGCTGTTCTACGGCTCTACTCAAGTTTCCATTTGGTTTCGCGTGCAAGTTTAGATTGGAATAAAGCCGCTACCCCACCGCAGCGCACGCTGTGCACGGCCACGCAGCGCATTTTAGCTGCATGGGTTCGTCTCTTTGACAACGTGGGTCTACGTTTCCATTGTAGCACACACTATACATGAAAATTAACCCACGACCATGTCCAACTGTAGCGAAGCTACGCACGCGTTGACAGCGTTGAGCTGCGTGGGTGACATTTTCAAGCAAGCTACGCGTGTAGCAATTTCGTCATTAATTTATCTCGTATTCGTGTGTAGCGTGTTCGTGGGTTGCATTGCAGTGGACGTTATCACATACATTTGCTTGCAAAGCGGAGACACACGTGCCTCTCCGTGCGCAGCGGTGGGACAGCGGCTTAACTCTACCTACTTACCTCGAGTATCAAGTTAATTGCCCGTGGGATGTTTACTCTCCTACGTACTTACAGCTAAAATTAGGTTCTTCGCTTGAGTGAGTGTATGTACACTTCTATCGTCGATAACACGTTAAGGTATGCGTGCGCTGAGCTTCAACGGCTTGATGCACGGTACAGCATTCGATTTCTGAGGCTCTAGTATGAGTTTGAAAAATACTGAACGGAAAAAGTTTTCTAAAACTTGACGGTTTACTACTGCTAACTTGTCAAAGAACGACTATTGATAAACAAATGGATCGCCTTCATACTACGAAAAGAAGTTACTCTCAGTATCCAGTAAGGCCACTGTAAGGCACAAAATCTATGGAAGCAAACGAATACCTACTTTTATAGTTTTCGTGCACTGTGCAAAACTCTTCTTCCGGGCTTGCGCTAGCTACCGTCTTGCCGTCCACACACTCCGTCTTACCTGCGCAAACTGGTTTGTGAAGGCATGCTTGCAAGCCCCACGACGACCACGACGTCTTACTTTCATAACCCAACTGCACAGTCCATCTTCAGCATGTCAATGATTGCACAAGCCGCGCTACTATTATTCTTACCTGCGCAAACTGGTTTGCACTGGCATGCTCGCAGGGAAGACGGAGCATGTGGCCGGACTATTAGGCCTCTGGTGGTTTAGATTGAAGGCGTAAAGCGTCTTGTTCCTCAGCTTTACTCATCAGCGCTGATAGGTACGTGCACTGCTGGACTCCCCCATACAAAAGGGGTTTTGCCATAATCAACACGCTTGGCAGGCGAATTGGTTATTGCAGTAAATATAGGTACTAGCAGGTAAATTTGGAGAAAATTTATGGAGAAATTTAGTAGTTAAATTTAGAGAATAATTGAATAGTCTGAATCTAATAGAGGAATGTTTTTTTTTGATGTACTTTATTAACAAAAAAAATTACAGTCAAATAATAGAAACACATTAGAACTAGTATTTACAATTCAAACCATTGAGCGAACTGCAGACTGTTGTAAACAATCTACAGGTAACTCAACTGATCCATATCAATGCCAGTCGGAAGCGTCTCCAAGACGCTGGCTGTATTGCCCCCCTGTATGGCAAAGCTGATGCGCTGCGCCAGATGCTCACCAGCTCTCGGGGCACGCGTCACTTCGACCAGACGCTCAGATAATTTTTATAAAGTTTTGTGAAATCTAAGGTAAGAAGTAAAAGAACTGGTATGGAAATGAAAACAGTCCAAGATCAGTAAGGTCCTAAGATCCACCTTTTCTTTTTAGTTTTTCTTCAGCAGCATTATTTAAAATCGCATCATTCTAACATTATGCTAATTTCATTGCCCTTTCTGCCCCCAAGGCAAGATACCAATATTATGTATCTAGATCACATCGAGTCATAGATTATTGATAGAAGTGCACGATATTTCAACACACTTTGTAAGAACAAATGTTAAATAAAACAAAATGCAAAAGCAACTGAAATTATATTTGTAGCGAACTCACTTTATGGTGTCTGTGGTGCTGGGACTTGAAATAGGAAAAACTAGGAAATTTGCAGGTACCATTCTCGCCTTAGGACAAATGTTTCCCTAATCTGCTTAAATGTTTTTTATTCTATGGTGTTTTCTATGTATGTGTGCAGGTACCTATAAAATAAAACAATGATCCGCCTTGAGTAGTCTAGGACACGCAATGTGGTCGTTATGGTTTTTTTGAACCTCACGTTGCTTATAGATAGATAGATAATACTTTATTCAGAGAACTTATATGGAAAGCACTATGGTAAAAAGTAACAGAATTGGCGGCCTTATCGCTTAAAGCGATTTCTTCCAGGCAACCAAAGCTTATATAAACATTGTATTGAGCTTGTATTGTTATTTTCTTGGTTTTCTATGTCTCCTTGATGGTAGAAAAGACGAAGGCGAAGGATACAGATTATCCTATTAAAAAATAGCTTTTAGACGAAGAACGAATCAATTTGGGTGAAATCAATGACAATTTACTTTAAAAGATTAACCGCCACGTCGACACGCACACGAAGGGTTCCGTAGCCTAAAAATCAGGCAACATTTACCAGATGACTGATATACATAATACAATATATAATGATGACGTCTCACTGACTGAATTTCGGCCACGGCATGTGTGCAGGACATTATTATCGTGCGCAAGTGTGTGTCTCTATTCCTTCATTCTCATAATCCGGTGGGACGGCAGACCGGGACGACCAGGGAGAGGTCAGGCGCAGGGTTGTCAAGGCATAGAGGCAAATTCCTGACTCCGAGCTGCTTCTGTGAATTTTCTGAATATTAAAGACAGGACAACAACAATCGAACAACAGACTGGATCGCGTTAGATGAAAAATTAAAGTTTCTAAGAAAAAAACATGAATTCCATGGTCACCTTAGCTTTTTAATCGTTTAATTTTTAGCCTTTTATTCAGATAAAATATTTACATTTCTTTTTATATACTATTGCTATTGTTACGACGTCGATATTTCGTATGTTTGCCTTCTTCTGGCAAACTTCCTCTAACCCCTACCACTTTTCTGTATCTGTCGCCAACTTTACCCATGTCTTTTAGCTCGTCCTCCCACCTTTTAGCGCATTCACTGCCCAGCCTCTGCGATGCGACCCGCATGGGCGCGCCGCTCCGCCCCGCCTTCGGAGAAGGCGTCTTAAGCCATGAAAGTGTTACCTATCTCCCTCTGTTTCGTTTATTAAGCTTTTTAATACTGTAGGATAATTTCATAAATTTAACAATAATTTTATAACTGTAAATCATCCTTGCGCCATCGGCTAGCCGTTCATTAAATTGATAATTCAGATAGGAATTAAAATTAGCATGCTAACATCTGTTTCATAAAATAAATTATCTGCTATTAAAACAATATCGCGGAAATCCAGAATTTATATTTGAAACAACTTGAATCTTTTAGTTTGTGATTGCATAATACTTAATATTATAATAGTGTAGGTACGCATTAAATTTATTTTGAGACAAACTTATTAGAGGGTTATGTTAAGAGGGCGCAATGCGCGCCATTTTGTGAAAAGAATAGGCATAGTATTTCGCGCACATAGGAGCGGGACAGAGCATACGTTTTTGGACCGGGGCGCGCGGCGGTGGCGGCAGCGTAAGCGCTAAAACCAAGTGTATTACGCTTATTTAAAAGAAAACTTACTTACTTTTGTATTACTTACTTTTGTATTACGCTTATTTAAAAGAAAACTACACAACTTATGAAGAAACTGGTTCAAGGAACCAAATAATTAGTAATAGCCTACGAATCAAAACAATCCATTAGTATGTGCAAAACAGTGCTCTTTCATGTTTTTTTTATATCGTATTTTTTTTAAATATGTTTTCACATTAAAGGAACTAAAGTTTTTTTTTTTTTATTTTTTAAATTCGAGTTTTTTACCGCGAGGATCCCGTTTACAACCAATCCTTTTAGTTTCGCCCATTATGATACTGGGTCTTAACTCTTCCTTTTGCCGTTACAACGTTGTTAGTTAAGAAGGACTTTGCTTAGCTTAAATCATTTGCATACAATCATTTCAGTTAAACGTGAACTAAACGTGTCTCTTGTTGTTATACTGGAATCCCACCCGTCTTTGCACGGGTAGCAGATTAGTTTAATAAATATTTGCAATCCTGCGCCTGACCTCTCCTCATTATGAGAGTGAGGGAATAGTGAGTGCACCTGTGTTTGCGCACACGCTTGTGCACTAAAATAAGGTCCTGTTCACATGGATAGTCCGTTGAGACTGGCCGCCTTAGCTGAAATTCAATATCATCATCAGAGGACATCATCAGCATCTTCCATATATATATTATAAATTCGAAACCTACTCTGTCTGTCTGTTACATTTTCACGCTTTAACGGCTGAACGGATCTTAATGAAATTTGACATGGAGATAGGTAGTATCCCGGGCAGCAGCAAGTTTGCAATAATTTTGTAATATGTACATTGTTTTCATATACATTTATGCCAATTTATAGAAAACCTTAAAGTTTCACTTATACCTTCCTCATTATTCCGTCCATTGGTAAAAAACGTAAGAAAATCCGTTTGGTTGTTTTTGAGTTGATCGCTTTAGCTTGTTCCAGTTTTCCCCCTTCAAATTGGAATTTAATTCAGACTGAACCGGCGGGGGACATTGTTTAGTGATGATGATGATTTCCTCGTAGCCGAAATTCGGCCCTGGTGGCCAGTCTCAACGAAGACTAGCCAGATGCACAGGACATTATTATAGTGCACAAGTGGCGCGCAAACACAGGTGCACTCTCTAATAATAATGTAGTGATGAAATCTTAGAATGGTGATCTACTTTTGTATCAGTCCCATTAAGTCGAACAAAGCGATGGTGTCGGAGCATCCATCGATTACGTAATCTTAGGCGTAGTCAGAATAGAGATAGGTAAAGTACTGTCGCATTCAAAATACTTAGTTTTGTTTGTACTATTACAGATATTTTTAGGTTCCTTGGTTTTCTTTAGGGTTTAGACAAATTCACATGATGTCTTTAGTAAAATTCGTTAGATTAGGACTAATCGTTTTACGTAGGAATCATTCGAATCGGCCGTTTCGTCTCTAGAGCGCGACCAAAGAACAATCATACATAAATATAAACACATCACCCTCCTTGCTTCGCGCAGTTGGGTTAAAAATACAGTGACGATAATAAAACTATCAGATTAGATGAGTGCTCAATGCGATAAAAACTAAAATGACTCTACACAATTGTGTAGAGTCATTGTAAGAAGCACTTCTAATTGGAAGTGCTTCTTCAACTTTGATTTAATATAGATTTCTATATATTTTAATAACAGGTAAAGCACACGGTTGTATATGAGAGGAAGCAAAGCACCCTAGCCAAGCTATCTTGGTTTGTCGCCAAAACCTCGCAGATTTATAGAGTGCAATTTGCGCAGGTGAGTTTAAATTTAGGGCCGCCAGACAAAATACGGTTTTGGATAAGAATGGCATTTTTCTAGACTTTTGTCTTCGACTGTACATCTAACAATTTTAGGTTAAATTCATTGATGGGCGAAAAGCCGCAGTTGTGTAACACTAAAACACTTTCATGTGGGTTATCTAAGTGTTTATTACTAAAAGGAACGTGTGTGTCTCGCTGACACCGCACTGATAGTGTTTAGATTACAACATGAACAATATACCTGCATCTAAGTTCAAGTGATCATTAACTAACATACTATGCATGTTAAAGTACATAGGTTAGTTAATAATCACTTTACAATTATCAAATGGCACCGCGCTAATATACATAAATCATAAAATAAAGAATAGCCATCAATCGATTTTCAGGGTTCCGTACCCGAAGGGTGAAAACGGAACCCTATTATTAAGCCTCCGCTGTCCGTTTGTCCGTCCGCCTGTCACATGTGACAGACCTGTGTCTTACGGTTCATGAGATAGATCCCTGGCTCTATCTCATGAACCGTAAGAGTTGTAATTTTCAAAGAATATGTATTGCTCTGGACGCCATGACAAAAATACATAATTAAATAAAATAAATATTCAAATTAAAGAGGCTTCCATACAAACTAAGTGATTTTTTTGCCTATTTTTGCTCTTCGTTGGTCAGGCCTGTATCTCTTGAACCACAATAAGTAGACACATGAAACTTTCTATAAATAAGTAACACTTCAACTGTAATTACAAAAAATACTAACAATATAATATAATTGTAAATTTAAAAGGGTCTCCAAAGAAGTGAAAATTTGATGTTTCTTTCAAAAAGTTGCATGATTTTTACGGTATGGAACCCTTCGTTTGCGTGTCGACTCGTACTTGGTGTATTATTTTTGTATCTGCTCTGCTGAGTGACTCAATTCAATTCAAAGTGCTTTATTTCCTTCAGACCTTACAGGACTCTTGGGACACGTCATAAAATTCAAATTACATAAGTAAGACTAGGAAATAAAGTCATCATCGTCACTTTGGTTTTTTGTTCACTTCAATCTTTTTAAGTTAAAGTAACGAAGCGAACAAGAAACCCTTACCTTGTTAGTTTTCAAGTTGGAGCAAAACTTAACCCAAGCTTTTTTATCCTCTAGCTAATCTGATATTTTGTAGTAAACCTTTTTACAAAGGATATGTTTGACAATTTGTTTGAATTTATTTATTGATAATTTTTTCATTGGGTATTTTGTTGCAGAAGCGTATGATACATTAATATTGTGTAGCCTAGTTGTGGACACAGCGAGTTTATTCTTATTTCTAGTATTTAAAATATGTATGTCGCTATGTTTTGGGAACCTATTGTTGTACTCACATAGGAATATTCCTATGTGAGTACAACAAGTTTTCATAAATATATTGACAAGGTACTGTCATTACGTTTATTTCCCCCATATTATAGATTGCACGAACAGCCCTATTTTGCAGCACAAATACGGTGTTAATATCTGCGGCGTTCCCCCACAGCAGTATGCCATAAGACATAACACTATGGAAGTAACTGAAATAGACTAGTCTAGAAGTATCAACGTCTGTAAGATGACTGAAGATGACGGATTTTTTTGACTGTATACGCTGCAAAACTAAGTCTCTTCGATAGCTTTTCTTTGTGTGGGTTATTGACACTAAACCAATGGATTACTTTTGAGATTGCATTATTCACGTGGTTAGGCTATTAAGTTCAGTCTTAGTAAATGTGTGTGTGCCTTTTATAGGTACAAAAAACAGCTAATGCACATAGAAAAAAGTGAATGCATCAACATCCAAAAGTCGCTGATGTTCCTGTGTTTTACAGATATTAATGTAAAAGCGGCGATCTTTCACCGCCATTCGCTAAGGTCATTATGCAAACGAGCGAGACTCATGCCTTCCCCTAATGGTGGGTCAGTTCCATCACGCGTCCTCAAATTGTCAGCTTACGAACTTCGAACTTGGTGTCATTATCTACTTGCGAAAATGTTTTAAGGGTTGCTCTACGTTTAATTGTGTGAATTGCAGGCACTGTCGTGATTTGCTTGTATAGTCTCTTTAATATAATAATAAATCATTTATTTCAGACAACTAAGAACAGTTATAGATCTTAATTAACTTATTCTACAAAATTTTTATCACGAAAATTATTATTGCGGCGACGCAACTGTAAATGACGCTATCAGGGTGTCAGCTGACGACGATGCACGGCGCTGCGTGCAACTCTATGCATGTGTTGTCCTGCACACGGCACATATCTTAAGATTGATCCTCTTTCCATATTGCACACCGTGTGTATTCCCTTACCTTCATAATCTGATAGGACGGCAGACCGACACGACCGGTGAGAGTTCAGGCTCAGGAACAATGACTTAGAGAGTGCACCTGTGTTTGCGCACACACTTCGGCAAGAAGGACATCAGTGGTAGAGGCCCCTAAAGTTTCCGTAAATTTCAGAAAGCAAAACCTTTATCTAGTTTATCCGGTAGGTACTAATACGGTCACAGATAGTAAAATGCCACGAATTAAAGCCACGAATACTTATTCGCGTTCACGGCTAGAAGAGTTTTCGCGTCTCTAACAGTCTTTACAACTACTAGAAGATGGTAGGAAAAGCTACGCTGTCAGATTGTTTTGTCTAAGAAACAATTTGTGCGGGGTTTACGGAAAATCTGAAACTTATGTAGGAAACTCAAAATGTATTTGTTGACAATAGAACAAGAGCCTACGGTAAAGCTAAAGCGGTTAGCTGCAAATTATGTCATCAAATTCGGAAAAAAAATTAAAGACATGCTTGGAGTCGAGATAAAGATAATAGGTAACTGTTAACAATATTTATGGCGAGAAAAGGATTTCAAATCGACAAGTAGGTACTTTTTAATTCAATTTAATACTAATTGTGTTTAAAAACAAACAACAAACATCTGCATGATAGTTTTTTTTTTATACGGCAATGGCCTTTATTAACAAAGAAAATTACAATCAAATTATAACTAGTATTTACAATTGAAACAATTAAGCTTAACTGCAGACTGTTGCAAACAATCTACAGGTAGCTCAACTGATCATGATAGTTAATATTTTTTGTAGATAATTAAAAAATCGAGTAAACCTACCGGACGGACCATGGTTGCTAGAAAATTATCTTCGCTCGTCATAGCCAGAGAATATTAAATAATACCAACATGTATAAAAGACACTCCTCGCCCTCAACCTGACCGAACTACAAAAATGCACAAATGCACGGGATGTACCTACGGCGCACTCACGGACGCTGATGGCATGTAATGATTTTGACAGACGACGCCGATGGTGGCTGATGTTTTTGTTTGTTTGATCGTGGACATACAAAATTTATTTTGCTTTGAAGTTTGGTTTCACATTTTGTGAGAGGAAAATAAAAAATAAAATGTCTGAGTTATTTTGCAACTATCTCACTCGCACGACTGAATTGTCTGTCCAAGAAGTGATGAGAAGGTCCCTCCTGTGGATCCTACGGACCCACCAGAAGAGGCGGTCAAAAAGTCTAATAGAAGCAAGGCTTGGCCTACCGCTTTATGGCATAAGGTACTTTTGCGATAAACAAAGATTCTGAAGCTACCGATCGTGATTTATGTTGGCTGTGTATGATATTTTGAAAACTGGAATTGACAAAAAAAAAATATTTCAGTTTTCCCTTTGAATTAATAATGCACCTTTTAGAACTTTGACTCTGATAAATCCCTTCTCCTCAGCATATACATCCACTATTGAACATGCCTCCCCAAAACACGAGGGGTTTTGCCTTAATCACCACGCTTGGCAGATGTAATACACAGGAGGAAACTGCTGCCCTTCCTCTGGAGCAGTTCTATCAGTCGGATCTTACGACGTCCACAGAGTTGCAGAGTTGGAGGTCGATTCTTACACCGCAACCGCCACGCACACTAAAATTGTGTTTCCCTTAAGCACACGCTTGAGAAAATCATAAAGATTTTCTACTGGACTGGTACCGGTTGCGCAATCGGTTAGCGTATTCCCATAAGTACGGCAAGATCGCATGCGATTTAATGTGGCGCTATACATTAATGTCTGTGCCATATGTCGTCGCTGGATACTAGAATCGGCCCATTCAGATTGGCTAAGCCGAGTACAAAACGGCACATTTCAGATAAATGCCTATGCTGATTGTTGAACGATCAACGTTCAACACTACGGCTAAAGTCACCTAAATTAGCTATCTCGTCGAATTCAATGAAAAGGTTTTCCCAACAAATCAGCGTTCATTTTTTAATCCGCCTAGCCATTCTAAAAACAGGCTGATTCTACGATCCGGCGGCGGCGACATATAAATATTATGTAGAGATAAATGTAGTGCCGGTTCTAGAGTCAGAGTTAAATGAGGAATCTATTCAGAATCCAGACTATAGACCACAAGATTACGATTAAGACCCTACCTACATTACGTTATGAAGAGAAAAACCAATTTAAACTAACAAAGAAGTGAGTGCTATTAGTGCAGCAAAATAAGTGGTGGAAAAAAAGATAGAAAATAGTGAAATAGCACACTATTTGACTATTTTCAATCTTTTTAAGCTAAAGTAAAAAACGCTTTTTAAGCAAAAGTAAAAGAAGGAAACCTCTAGCTAGTTAATGCAAACATAATCAGGTAGGTACTCTAAGTCACAGCACAGCACTATTGCAACAGAAAACATTATAATGTAGTAAAAAACGTTACGTTTATTAAAGTAGAGTTTAGAGATATAGAGGTATAATAGAGATATTATAATAGTGCGTTTATAGAGATATATAATCAGATTTTGTGGAGTATGTAATTTCGAACTCACTCTACATTTAGATATTTCGTAACGTTCAAACCACAATTCACACTATTCGATTACAAACTCTCGTGTATTATACAAATTGCATAGTGGAGAGAGCTGAGTACGATTGTACAATACATTACGGTTTAATAATGGCCTGATAATGATGTGTATGATATAATAGTTATATCTTGGACCTTTCATTTCGTCCCAGGTAAAATTGTATCTTGAATGCCATTTTTAAGCCAAGTGCAGGTCTGTCTATGTAATAAATTTGTTTTTATTCACGCACACTTAGCCGGGTCGTAAATTTTCCATTTACGACCTAGACGGGACTAAGGCCCGCATTTTGAAAGCTTGCTCAACTTCACCTTCTTGCCTGATGGCTCTGCGTCTGGTTTGTCGCAATTCTGCCTATATCCGTCTCATGAAGAGTGCCCATTAGTAAACTTATATGTATATCAGTATGTACAAAAAAGAAAAACACTCATTCCGAACAAAAAAACTCCACAAAACGACAAAACAGAACAAAAGAGGAGAGGCAACTCAAAACTGCAGAATAATTAAATTTGCAATAAATAAACACAAAGGCAAAGGGCCTACTACTTCTACTACTTATGACAACTTTATATCATTAATATATACAAAACATAAGGCATAGTCATAGATCTATGCTTGAGTGACGATTTTCTATGGTATTAACGTCACATAAGAATAGATCTGTGACTGAGCAAGCTTACAGGCCATTCTCAGAATCAAGCCGTGTTTCCATTCTGCTTGTGCATTGTTTACGAAGCAACCTATGGTTACTATTGTCAAGACGTGGGAATTATAATCTGTTTTACCCTCGCTACGCTACACTTCGGGTATAGGTTCAATATTTCAACAACTGACTATAGATATATTTTCTTTTGTTTACGTATTTGTTCTGTGTATTCCAAATAGGTAGGTATATTAGTAAATTGTGTGTAGGTAGGTACAAGAGGGTGACGTGATGATTGAATAGGGAAAAATATTTTCCTAACCAAATGAGGATTGTTATATGTAATATTATTCAGCATTTGTTCAATAAACAGGAAAAAGAAAATCCTGGAATTAATGAATGCCAAACCACAAGTTAAATGGAATAATTCAATAATTACCCTATTTGTGTAACTCACACACACTACCTACAACCGTAACGTACACGCAGTTTTGATAAAATTAAACGTTTAAAAGATGATTATTGTTTTGTTTTTAGTCAGGAAAATCAGACGGGATTTTTATCACCAACAATTTTTTTGGTGGACAGCTAGAGCGAATTCTTGACAGCTTTGAGGGGAAATATCGGGCATCTTCGATTAAAAACACAGTTTTTAATCGAAAATCACTCCCGCTGCCCCAAATGTGCATGCACCCTATAAGGTCCATGTGGCCCAAAACAGAAATAGCTCCCATAGGTAGAATACCCTACAGTAAATATAAACTTGCCCTTTAATGGATTTATGCCCGTATATTAATTGTAGGGCCCGAAGATTTATCGTTTTAGTTATCGAATTGTTTCTATTGTATCGTAAAAGTTATTGTTTAAATTAAACAATGAGTGCGAGTGCTCACTGAGTTTCTCATAGATATTATACGAATGTTTTTCTTCTAATAATAACTTTCATGTACCTAATTTATATGATCCGGTAGGTACTGTATATCAGTTATCTGGCACCGATAATACAAGCTCTGCTAAGCCACGGTAATGTTAATATCATTACCGTGGCTTAACTTGGGGCCAGATAATATTGTGCGTATTGCGTAGCTATATTTATTTATTATTTAGAATGTAAAAAATATTATATTGATAAAATAATGAAACAGATTGGACGACTTCAAATTTCAAAATAACTGACACAGCACAACCTACCTACACGGTCCAAGGAAATATACAAAAGTTATATAAATAAATTATCAGAATCCATTAGTTTTTATTATCATTGTTTCTGTCAGGCAGGATAATTGGTATTATTCAGTATTGAAAAATGTATTTTAATACAATACAATCCGTACCTTTAATATTCCTTTATGGATAAAATACCATAAAAACAACAACGTTGAAATGAAACATCAATACAAATTAATAAATATAATGCTGGACAATTCACACAACATCATATAGCCCCAAGCTAAGCAGAGCTTGTGTTTTAATGGGTAATACATAGATATGATTATACAAGATAGATATATTTGACCATACATACATGAAAAACTCCCAGAACAAAATCTGCAGATCGTATAAACATGTGTGCCGAGGCGGGAAACGAACCTGCAACCTCCTGCGTCGCAGGCGGGCCTTCGCCTGCTACGCCAAGAGGTCGTCAGAGTATAATTATCCTAATCGTGTTTTTTATTGTCACGAAACCAAATCCAAACGAGGCTTCCACTCGGTTACAACAAAACCCTGCAGTATGTCAACCAGCAGGGGCACAGATTATGAGGGGTGTCCAAATCTCACATAAACGTGTCTATAGACAAAGGAGCACGCGCTATGAACCGACGCGCGCGGTCCAGGGGTTAAAAAATCGAACCGTGTGGTATGCGTGTGGTTGGCACCATTGTTTACTGAAAAAGTATTCGGGCCTAGTAAATAAAACAAATGCAAGTTAATATTCCTAGTTAGGAGACCTAAAAAAACACCCAAAGTGTGTGAAATACGTATATCCATTCGCTTGATAATATAATAATGTAGATGGATACACAAGATTAATTGTTCCATGTTATGAAGGGATTGATAGCTCACAAAACTGCAAGAACTGCACGTAATATACAAACGCCTACACCAACCAACACATTCGAATGTAGTTAAAATGAAGAAGAAATATGTCCATATCGCTTTAAAAATCCCCCGTTCTTGCAAGCCTTTTGCTGCTGCTCGAAGCTGATCAAAACGAATCCGCGGTTAGTGTGCTATTTCCGAAACACCCCACACATCTCATCTCGCGGGGCATCGTATCAATGGGCCCTAATGGCGCAGACAGGGTCTTTTGTGCCATCCCCTACGCCAACCAATTTCAGTCAATGTCCGAATTAAGCCCGCATTCACTTCACACCTTCGCATTTCTCCTTTTCCCATGGGATGTTATTTACTGATGGTTGCGATTGCCAATTAGATTTAAATTTGTTTTAGCGAAGGTTTTTCAATTTTATACATTTTAATGGGAAACGCATAGAGCTGTGGAAAAGAAGATTTTGTTATTGAAAATTAGGAAAAAATTTGCATAAAAACATTGTTCTAAGCCTCGCATACACAAAAATGTTTAAATAACTAATATTATATAAATTTTACGTTATTGTGTTGTTTTCCAACTCAATCTCAAAATAATCATCTTTAGCCAGTTAAATATCCTCTGTGCAACTGGACCTGAGGTGTTATAAAAGTCAAGATCTATCTCAAGATTATTGCATCGCTTCAATGATTTGGCACAAAGAGAGAGCCTCCAAAATACGGTTCTATTGCTCACCAGGGGCCATTGAATCTGTGAAGAATCAACAAATCATTCCTCTTGGCACTGCTTTGTTTGCTGAACCTACCTTACTATTCAACACTATCTTATTGCATAAATCTCCTCTCCCAAAGTTCACCACTAAATACCAAGGTCACATTTTAAAAGTGACTAATACAGAGCTGAGCTTCTCAAAAAGAACGAATAAATCACAATTTAATAAGCCAATTTTGAACGATAAACCTTATTTTGTTGACACCTATTGATCTCCTACGAGATTCATATAAATCTATGGAATATTCATCAAAATTGCAAACGATATTTTATGATGCAGCTTTCCAACGTCGTAAAATTAAACGACTTTACACAACTGGAAATAAAGCAGTAAACCTTTATTTTGTGATTGTGACTCTATTAACCTATTTGCAGGTTTTTAAGGATCAAGTTCGAACTTAACAAAGTAGGTACGAGTTCATTGAATTTTGATAGTAAATAGAAATAATGACGTATACAACTAACTGCAACAGTTAGGTTGCAGTTAGTGAGGATGCCAATAAACGAGCTACTTTGGTATAAGAAGACTATAGAGTAGACTTATCGCACAATTCGGTAAACAGAATGATCGCATGGCCCGCTTGCAGAGCGACCGGTAGAAAGTAGCTTGCCTCCTGAGCCACTCTTCATTCAACCACGTTGAACAGGTTACAACTCGTTGCACTCACACAGACGTGAGCCTCTATCAGACGTTAGCTCAAAAGCCTACGAGAAGGCTGCCAACGAAGAACGCACACATTTGAACGCCACCAACACAAAGAAAAGAAGTGACGTCGATGTGGTGAACTTGCGGGAGCGCAGGTCAGCGCGTAGAATCTTTTTTTTAGGAGAACTGGTTGTGAACCGATAAAAGTGTATGAGTCAGAGTGCGGCGTATCTTCAGACTTTTGTTTGTATACAAAGTTATGTAATGAAAACTGAGACTTAATTAGGCTGTTGACCGATAACACATTTCCATCGCTCGTGGATGCTAAAGATATACCAAGAAAAAACAAATTCAAGCTAAAACTTCAAGCAATTTTGTGTTTCTAGTTCAGGTAGATTTGGCTTTCAAATGTGTGGCTCTACATTACGCTTATTTACTTGGCATGAATAGCAAACTTGTGATTTATTGGGTGAAGAAACACGTGTGGTTTTCGTTCGTCATTTGACAAGGGATTCTACCTGCTTTAGAAAGCCCCTTTCAATTTAAGATGTATCTAACCTTTATTCAACAGGATTCTATGGATGGTAGACCTTCGTAAGTTTGATTGGCTTGTGCGGGATACATTTTGATAATTGATGATACTTAGGACTAAAGTGTTCTCTTGATGGAATGGTTTAGTTTTGTTCTCGGAATTCTTGGTTAGTTATTCACGACGACAGTTACTGAGTCGTAAATTATTGCAATCATTATCGTCATATCGCTTTGTTTGTATGATTTGATGTTCCTATTGTTTCTTAGAAATCCAATATTTCCGATACACCAATGTTATTGTTTCGCTTGACCGTAGATTCTCTGGACGAACAAATAGAGGTAATATTTCGTAAAATGTGTGCAAACATGTTACTATTTCTTTTAAAGATTTCAGCAATTTTGTTTCTCAACATAAAGTGCCAATATCTGTTAGTCCCCCAGACCCCTCAGGAGATTTGTATCAGTTCTGCCGATTTGAGTTATATTATAACAATAAACAGCATCCCTGACCCTAAGGGACAGTTATCATTACAATGGCGTCTACCTGCTTCGAAGACGCACGTTTCTGCAATGATAAATAGAGTTAGCGTTTACAATGTTTTCTGTAAAGGACCATTTGAGAATGAGATCTGTTTTATTGTCAACAAGCATTCTAGGTTGTAATCTTTTGAAATGCAATATCGAGAGCGCACTTAAATATCATATTGCGTTGTCTACCTTTAGTTTGAAATTGAGGTTTATTTTTAATTGTAATTGTTGCATGAGTCGACGCCTTGACCTTATTTCTTGCTTTGTACTAAAACCTGCTCCAGCAGGACACGCTTTTATTTCTTGTAGCCATGTGGAGGTGTCTGTTGACTTCCATCCTTATTTCTCATATGAATAACCCTGCGTTGGAAAGAGAGGACGTATCGTGGGAAACCGAAGGAAACAAGGTTTCTGTCCTTTCGCTTACAGTTAAACGATTGGGTTTTGTTTCAAATTTTGACTGCGTGAGGTGCCACTCCTTTTATTTATCAAATTACCCATGAGACTAGGGCTGCCTCACTACAAGGAAAACAATCGGAAATACATTCATGACTGACAATGATTTAAATTCTCATTGGCTTTGAAATTCGCGTTACAAGATGTACACATTTTTGCACAATATAGATGTTCGTGTTATTATGTAAATGGTTTTCTTTGGCGATGTTGTAACAGCTAGTCGGAATAACTGTGGGCAGCCCTGTGGAACGACCACGCGTCGGTAACCATGGCGACCATTCAGTGCCAAAACTGGCAGGCTGCGGATCCGGTCATTATTTTTCTTGTTTTTTTTTATGAATCGGTTTCGTGGTGCTTGGTTCTTTTATTGTTTTAAACTGCTTATTGATCCGTTTTGGAATCGAGACTAGTTATGGTAACCTGAGTTGAGTTGCCATGAACGTTGTAAAATTAAGTAAATGGTACGATGAAACGCTATTGATTAAGTTTCAAGTTGAAATTTGAGAATAGGTACCTATCTAAAAACTGACAGATTTTTTAAGTATTTTGAAAAAAGATCTTGTATCGCAAAATAGCCATATATCTTCAAAACAAAACATGACTAGAACCGTTCTCTACATACAAGCTGAGCGCTAGCATTATGAACATAATAGAAATGATGCGACGAGATAACTCTCTAGCCAACTGACGATAAAGCTTCCGCAAACATGAACACAACCTAACCAGAGCGTGGAACTACATCAAAACCAAAGTACATATCTTGTAAGTACTTATATAGGCCTATAGAGTAAAAACACGTTGCTGTCACTGCAGAGGGATAGTGTCATTTCAACAATATTCTTGATTTTGTAGCCAAAAACGAATCTATGTGTGAATTGATAAGCATAATATAACATCAGTGCTTTCACGCACACAAGCGCACGTATAAGAATAGGAAATAGAGACTTATTTGTCGCAATTTTTTTGCTACACCTCGTGTGTACCTAATATAATTCTAAACCTCTATTATAATTCTAAACCTTCTTCTGAGTATAGGCCACTTTATAGGCACTACATTTTGTATTCCTTTACCACGTTCAAATGTTTAAAACCAACCAATGATTTAATTCGATACATTGATTTTGAGTTTATAGTGCTATATGTGCTCTGTCAAAAATGGACAAAATTTTGATCGTGATATCAAAGAGATTGATAGATTGGTTAGTTTTTGGAAGACAAAAATAACAATTTATTAACTATATGCCTGCGCAGACGGGGTACTTTAGTCCGCGAACATTTTGTCTGTCAAAACAGTGTTTTAATATTAATTTAATAAAATTTTACAGAAGGAAAGTACTTCTTAAGGAACCTAATCAATCTATAGCAACTTTAAACTTTAAAGCCATATCTCGAAAGGCTTGTTCGTGGTGCAGAGAGATAAGAAAACGAATACCTACGTTTTTATGGAAACGCAAGTTAGACATTTGAAAAAGATACCAAAACTTTGAAACTAGCTTTCGTTGGAATTGGAACATCAACATTGCTTTCAGGACCAACCATATTTTTCCTGACTTCTGTAGGATTGTGAGAGACAATATTTAGTAGTATCACTTTTTTACTTAGATCGTTGGGTATCACATCTGTATTTTAATCTGAGCTTACTATGAGATTGTGAATGCGCGCTCGCAGCCTAGTCTTAACTAAACCGGTACTGCGAGGTCGACGTTCGTTCACCAGATGTAGGCTCAGACCACCGGTACAGGAACATTTTGTTTAGAAACATACAAAAGTATGGTCAAATATTATGTCGCGTCGCGTCCTTGACATACTCGTGCCTTTCACCTTCCGTACATACTAATGAGGTTTTACAGCGTTGATACTTCTTTGGAGTTTCCGGTTTTGTTTTGCATTTTTAAAATTCGTACATAAAGCTGGCAGCTTTACAGAGAAGAAGAAACAACAGAAAGTTCATTTATTATTTGAATAAAAACAATGGAATGTTCTACGAGTAATAAATTATCGTCATTCAATCCAGAGAGTTAAACCGTGCAGAATTATATGACAAGAACTTATTCAGCCATGCATTTTGTATTTCGATTCGACATAGGTAATATCGCACCATCTGTCTTTTTGTATGTCACTCTGAAAAATATTTGCTAGGTGTAACGTGAAATAGCTTGAAATAGTAAATCTCCTGCTTTTGCGCTTATGCAAAACCTTGATGAACAACCAGAATAATCTGGCCACAAAATTATCCGATATTATCTTTAATTTTTGAGCTCATAAATAAAGTGATGTTGAATAACCAATATGTACGGTAACAGAATAAAACAGTTACAACTAGTATAAACACTTAATATCTATTTCTTAAAAATCTAAGCCGTCACCAGAAGGCAGAGTGCCCAGAATGCTGGCAGCATTGCCACGTTGAATGGCAATGCTAAATCGTTGACCGAAATAGAAGCCAGCATTCCGATCACCTGTCGACTCTACAAGAAGTTTGGTAATATCTTTATAAATGGCGTGTGCTCCAGGTCCCCAAGGACCAAAGGTTTCAACCCCAAACAGCTCAAATAGATAACCTCGGTCAAGATTAGCGTATTTTCGCCGTTTGAGGGTCTCCGCTGATGTTGCTGCGGAGCCGGCCCTTACCGATGTCCCTGCAAGATGTGAAGGCGCTGGGGTATCTACACACGTGGCATCCCAAACTAAAGGCTAATCCATCTTCCAGGGAATCAGAGTCATATCGTCAGGCCTTTTACCATCATCTCGCATAAGGCCACGTGGTTTGAGGGTAGCTGTCACACTGACGCTGGTAAAAGCCCCACGGATGATGTCATTAATAGAACTATGACGCGGCACACGTCCTGCACTAGAGACACATGCCAGTGAATGGTGACCAAACTTATCAACGGTTTCACCACACTGACAACGGTGTGCAACTAGGCAAGGAGAACCTAAACGCAAAGAGGTGGCCACCCAAAATGAGTTATTATCTAAAAGGGTACCTAGATTTTTGGAAGGCAGAACATGTAACCAAAGTCCTGATTCCCACTCGGAAACGGCGAGTAGACGAGCACGTTCTGATGAGCTAGTTGACGTATTAATAATATCTTTCCGTACCAGCTCACATAGTGGCTCATCCCACAGTCTCTGAGAAGAAAGTAATATGTACGTAAATAAATAATTCTTATTCATAAGTAGGTGATGTCTTAAGGCGCTACCCCGACCCAGAATAGCGCCGCCACCTTATCTTATTATTACGTTAAACAAAGGAATTTTCTAATATTCATTGGGCAGTTTGTGATCCATCATAAGTTTTTTTTTAATGCCTCTGTAATAGTTTTATTTTGTATAGTTTATGCAAAGATGCGAAGTTGCTCTTTTTGGCCACCAAACTCTGTTTTCGCATCTCTATCTAAAGAAAATAAAGAAGAAGACCATAAAAATAAGGTATATTTATTTATCTAGAAAACTATCAAAAATTGCATCGTTATCCTTCGTTATTTACAGAAAATATTTTATCATCGTATAAATATTTTGTAGGTAAAGGTCGGAATTTGTATCACGAATCGAGATATTCGCCGGAGAAACCGCGAAGAGCTTCCATAAAAAATGTCTTTGTCATGTTGAGAATACGAAATACGTGGCCAAAGCGAGTCGATTCAGTAGGTAGGTACTCTGATAAATAAAAATCAATGACTCTTTGAAGGTGTACATTCTCGCAAATTTTGGAGCATTTGGTTTCGAAGTTTGAACCCAAATCAATCTTGAATTCTGAACAAGAACTGAACGTATTGAATAACAGAATAAGCGTTGTTGAAAATCAATTAGTCGATTGAGATCGGTTTAAAGGCAAAACGATTACCTATAAAATGTTTACTGAGTGGCTCATTTAAAAAGGTAGGTACATATAGGTAGTAAATTATTTTTTTATGGATTACTAGCTTTTCCGCCCGCGGCTTTGCGCGCGTTTTTGCGGGATAAAAAGTAGCCTATGTTTTATTCTAGAACTAGGCACATCTATGAAAAATTCAGCCCGATCCGTTCAGCAGTTTCGGCGCGAAGAGGTAACAAACATCCAAGCATTTAAAACTCCAAACAAATGCATTTTTTGAAATATAAGTGTTATTAATAATAATAATAATGCTAGACAATTCACAAAGCGTCTTTTAACCCCAAGTTAACCAGAGCTTGTGTTAAGAGTACTAGATAACTGATATACTTAATACAATACACTACATAGATAGCTATTTTTTATTATACATAGAAAATATCTAGAACACCCGGAACAAATATCTGCATACCTTACAAACATTTGTCCCGATTATTAAATTAATGTTTCCCTCTCTGTGTCAAACATTATGTTAATGATGTCCTCCTAGTCGAATTGCAACGGAGACAAGTCACAAGGTTCACAGTAGCAGCTATCAGATGATGCAGATGTCCAGCGCAGATGTGGCAGCGCAATCCAGTCCACAGGTGCTCTCTCTATTCCCTAACTCTCATAATCCGATGGGACGGCAGACCGACACGACCGGGAAGAGGTCAAGCGCAGGACCAACGGCTATACGAGCTTTCCGAGGCAGGGAGATGTAACACCGCTAACTTCCTGGCTCCGGGTTGCTACAGTGAAATTCTTCTTGCAATAAACAAATCCCTTTAACAATTTTCGACCCGGGATTTTAATGCTACCGCTAGACCAAGGCAGTTGTCAAACATATAACTAAATTACAACAGCTACACTTACAGAGTGCAAATGTTTACAAGTCCCTACCTCACCATAATTGCAAAGAAACTCCGCACTAATTTGAAATAGCAGCTCCGTCGCTACTGCCAAGTTTACTCAGCTCGATGCAAAAGGAAAAATAAACAAGAAAGGTATATTTAACCCAGAAAGAACAGACCAGCTGCAGTCTTGGCTCCAGAAGTTTCCAAAATCAACGTCAGCTTTATTAACGAGCCGTATTGCCTCTTTATTTGCTTCATTACACAAGTTGAAAAATGCAGCAATTTTTTACATTCTGAATGTTTAATAAACACAAGTTTTGTACATTTGTAATGTTGAAAATTGGCAAGAGCTCTTAAGTAGTGTGCTTTTGAACTGATATATTTTTAAAGAGATGATAAATACGTTAGGAGATTGGAAAATGGAACTCAATCCAATAATTTAAGAAGATATATACTACAAAAAGGAAACCAACGCGGTATGCCGGTCTATACCAACCAATGACATTACGCGGAGAAACTTTAGTATCACGTCTTACGCTGAATTCAAGGTTAGATACGTGTTGTAGAATTTGAACATTCATCTCACGTTTCAGTTGAAAACTGAATTCTGAAAGACGATATTGAACGCTTAACACGACTTTCAAAACTTTCATGACACGGAGTTTTCAGTTATTAGCACACAAAATGTGACTTGGACGTAGAAGCGACTTCTGCGTACGATATGGTTACTATGTGCTTCAGTTCTACATTTAACTTACTACTTACTTGATACTTTTTTTGATACCTATCTATTTGATGTATTGTATTAAATATATCAGTCTTCTAGTACCAATAACACAAGCTACTTAGCTTGGGGCTAGATGATGCTGTGTGGATTGTCCAGCATTATTTATTTATTTATACATTCAGCTGTATTTACTCAGGTCAGGCATTTTAAAATAACAAAAACATTTATTTTTCAGGTAAAACTAAAGCTGCTAAGCAAATATGAGAAAAAGCAGACGACGAGAAGAGGTGTAAGTAAAAATATTAAATCCACAACAAAACGAAATGAGCAGGCACCCAATAAAATGTAGGATTTGCCGAACGACGCAATACTTCACATATATTTACACTCATGTTCTAGCGAAAGCTCGTCAAAGAGCAATGACGTTTTCATCAAAGCTTTCGCACAGCTTCGATAAAATTCAATGAGAAAATTCAATAGAACTCTGCATTTCCCTACAAAGCTTTTTACGGGATATCGATGAATGACTTTTGATGAAAAAATCTACTCTATATACTGTTTTTACATAAAATATTCAAGAATAGGTGAAACATACATAGTCGAATCTTTACATAATATCTACATATTTAACAGAAACCCACGGAGCTGTATTCCGGAACCTATAGTTTTGCACTCTGAACCTCTCCTCACCTGTGCATCAGCTTCGTCATTTTTTCTGGATCCGCTCAGTCCTTTTATCCAATGTAGAGTGACTCTATTGGACTTACTTACTTGTTCTAGCAGGTGGTGGCACTGTATGGTAAGACCCGAGTTGTGCTCTCTCTTGTTCAGAGCCTGTAGTACTGCCGCACTGTCTGAGAGGATCCTGATGTTTTGGTCAGTTACCTTTCATCGTAGCACTGCGGTCGCAGCCTGGGTTATACCCACACATTCCGCCTGGAAAATGGAGTTGTGGGCGCCCAATGCTGTTGTGGATGTTGAGATTTTCCGAGAACGTTCCCGCCCGGTTCCTGTTTTCATTTTAAAGCCATCTGTGTATATTCTTACTTCGTGTATGTTTGAGATGTCACTTGGCTCTTCGTGCATTTGTATAGTGAAGCTTCTTGAGTGTTGGTGTTTTTTGGGTTCTCTATCATAAATCGAGAGTAGCATGGGATTGCTCCTTGCATACGATATGGATCAGTTGAGCTACCTCTAGATTATTTGCAACAATCTGCAGTTAACTCAACTGTTTCAATTGTAAATACTTGTTCTTATTTTGTTTGTATTCTGTATTCTGTGTATGTGTGTTCTGTGTGTGTGTGTGTAATTAAATTGGTTTCCTACTTCTTTATTCGACAATCAATGTAATTGTAACGTTAGACGGGTGTTAGAAAAGGTTAACAGATAAAGTACTCTAGCGCAATGATTTTTTACAATGCACACATCGCCATTGTATCCTTTGTTCTGTAAACAACAGATTTCTGCAACGGTAAACAAAACCCGCAAACCCGTGCACTTATTAACCGTAACTATTTTCTGAAGCTGCATAACGTTAAGCTTGTTATAAGGTATAATTATAATATAATAAGCAACATAAGCAACGCAAGAGCGTATTATCTTCATATTTACGCTGTAGAACTAATTGTTTGCTTTAGCAGGTAAACAGGAAGGAAGCGAAATATTGTATCTTGCCATCTTACTTTTTTTTTTTTAATATCTTTATTGACAAAGAAAATTACAATTCAATAAAAAAAACAAATTAGAACTAGTATTTACAATTGAAACAATTAAGCTAACTGCAGGCTGTTGCAAACAATCTACAGGTAGCTCAACTGATCCATATCAATACCAGTCGGAAGCGTCTCCAAGACGCTGGCTGCATTGCCCCGCTGTATGGCAATGCTGATGCGCTGCGCCAGATATCCGCCAGCTCTCGGGTCACGCGTCGCGTCGACCAGCGCTCAGATAACTTGTAAAAACCCGGAGAGCCTCGGTACCCCACGGACCTAGGGTCTCGACCCCAAAGGGAGCAAATATGTAGGCTCTGTCGAGACCTGCATATTTGCGTCTCTTGAGATCCTCGGCCAAATCTGCCGCCGCACCAGCCCTTACGGGTGTCCTCGGAAGATGGGAAGGCGCAAGTGTGTCGACGCATGTAGCGTCCCACACAATGGGCCTCCCCAACTCCTATGGGACTAGTGTCATGCCGTCAGGCCTCTTACCATCGTCACGCAACAGACCATTCGGTTCGAGAATAGCTGGTACGTTAGCGGTGACAAAGGCCCGCCGGATGACGTCGTTAAGGCTGGCATGACGAAATATCCGACCGGCACACGAGGCGGACACGATAATCCGTGATGACCAAGCTGTTCGACAGCAGTACCGCACTGGCATTGATGAGGCGCGCAACACATTGCACCCAACCGAAGACATGTTGCGGTACGGAAAGTTACGGGATCCAATAATATATCCAATATTATAAAAAATAAATCCATCTTACTTATAAAAATCTCTCTCTCTGCAATAGCTAGGAGTTTTTGTTTTCTTCTGTTGACATAAGTCAGAGCTAAGCAACTGTCAGATTTTGAAAGTTAACCCATTAGCTGCCCAGCCTTTTAGGTGCGACCCGAATGGACGCGACGTGCCGCCGCCGCAGCTGGTCTACCCGGACTTGTGCTTCATGGGCAAAAAAGTGTTAGTTAGTATATTAGTAAAGGATTCCAGATACAATAATATGACTTTAAATTATGTAGGGAGGGATGAGAAAGTATATTATTTACAGAAAGTATTGTTATCTCCCCCCGATTCAAATCTAGAAACCATCATACAAATAAGGCAAATAAATTGCATTACATAACGTAGAAAACGCGGTGTAGCGATCACAATAAGAGAAAACCATAAAAGCGGTTTCCATGAGATGGTACAGGCAAGCGCAGTCACGTATGATTTGACGGTATATTCCACTTTCCAGTCTTCAGCAGTTGAATAATAAAAGACAAATACATTTTTGCTGGAGCTTGAAACGTAGATGGTTTCGGGATCAGTTGGTTTACTGACTTTGAGAACTCACAGAGCTTTGTTGAAAGTCTTCGCCGAAAATTATTTGCTTTCTACATTCTTATCTTATCAAAAGCGATCAGGACTGAGATGATTTAAATCACTTGATTTTATAAAATAAATCATGTGATTAAATTCAATTGTTTTTTCACAGCAATGACAATAGAAAGCAGACTAAAATGCATAGGGAGGGAGCCCAAATTAAGCTTCTTGATTTTCACGGATTTTCGTAGTTTCCTTTATACATTAATTCCATAAAGTTTAAATAACTTTTTATAATTTAAATAGAGAATAAATGATCAAAAAGTTATCGAGAATGAAAAATAAATTTTTCAGAGCTACAAAAATTCAAATTACAAAAATTAGGAATCTAGACGGTACTTACTTATCTACCGCCGCCGCAGCTTAGTGACGCAGCCATCCAGAGCGATCTGTGTTTGCAACCAGCTTTGTGCAGTCAGCAAATGTGACGTTCCATTTGCTGACGATCCACTTACTGTCAGCGCGTTCGAGAATGCACTAGAACAAAGACAATTTTCAGAATCGGGTCAGGATGGGTATGGATGCCATATTTTCCTCGATAGTTTGTATGATGCTGGGGTCATGTACTTAATAGAAAGATACGGTTTACCTCGGATCTACGGTGAGGTGCAAAAATTATTAGTAAATAAATTCAAACAAATTGTCAAAACCTTTCTGTGCAATAAAGATTATTATATAATATCAGGTTATCTAGAGGATAAAAAAGCTTGGGACGGGTTTTGCTCCACCTCGAAAAATAATAACTAACAGGGTAAAAGTTTCTATACCGAAGCGACAGAAATCAAAAATACTACTTTATTTCCGTGTCAGTGTTTAATTTTATAATTTGACCTTTTTTAAGTGTATATTTATTGTATTTATGAAAATAAAGAGTTTTTGATTTGATTTGGTGGCTTATTTGGATAGAATAAATAACCAAAAGTGATGATCAATCACAGGATTCTGAGGATTCTCTAGGATTCTGCATAGAATGATGTGACGCAATCAGGGTATTACCAATTAGGGCTTGGAATTCCACATGTTTTGACGTATCAGTTATCCACACCCACAATCTAGTTGCTTGCTAACAGACGAAGGTCATAAATTAATAATCTCTTAGAAAAAACTCTAACAGCTCTCAACTTTTTACCATTACAACCTCATGGGCACGAAAGAATAGCATAAAAACATCCTGACATGTGCGTCATTAAACCAATCCCGGTTCACGTAAGGGATTTGGGTTCCCTGCGGGGGCCGGGCCCAATTACTAGCCCTGTTCGTCCAATCCTCGAGGACACTCGCCCAATTTTCGAAATTAGATGTCATTTACCCAAAATAAAAGATTTCACAATCTTGAAAATTAAACGCATAAACAGATTCAAAGTCTATTTGTTTCCAATTATTCCGGTACTAATTTACCCGTATTAACTGAGGGGTGTATTCTGATTATACCCATTTGTATGCTATGGAAGTACCTAATGATAACGACCTCATTCCTTATGGGGAGGGAAATGGAAGCGGTATTCTAAATCATGAGTTTGCAAGGGGATATTATTTGCATTCTGCGCTGTGTAAGACATAAAGTGGGTTCGACAGTCAGGGACTGAATATTCTACGACGAGGTGAACTATAGAGAGGTTTACTACTCTATATCGACCTGCAACATTAATTGTACATGAAGCTCTACAAGGCTGGCCTCAGAAGCCAAGATTTTAGATTATGCGTTGTTTGTCTTCTACGAGGGATAATTTGATACGTATTATTGAAATAAATTCACGTTGCAAATCTCAAGTAATATAAACCGCCAAGTGCGAGACGACTCGCACGCGAAAAGGTTCCGTACCGTATAAATCAGACAACTTTTTGAAAAACATCAAATTTTCACTTGTTTGGAGACTCCTTCAAATTTTCAACTTTATTATATATTTTAGTATTTTTTGTCATTACAGTTGAAGTGTTACTTATTTATAGAAAGTCTCATGTGGTCCTTTTGTGGTTGAGAGACACACAGCCTTGACAAAAGCAGAACAAAAATACCCAAAAAAATTACGTTTTTTGTATGGCTTTAAAGGGGGCTTCCCTTTAATTTGGATATTTATTTTTACTATTTGTTGTTATAGCGGCCAGAGAAATACACAATCTCTGTCACATTCCCAACCGTCTTACATGCTACTGTTATTTCTTCTGTGTTGAAGTAGGGCTGTCTAAAGGCGTTAGTAAATCCCGAGGGATCCAATTTATCCCACCGAATTGTAAACGCTACGCGTACCAAGCTAAGCTTGCACTACACGGTTTATGTCTCAAAAATTTATCTCCCAAGTTTCTTCGGGATAAGAAAAGGGCGGAAAATCCTTTTCCGAGACGCCGCGAGCAATAATTTCGTCAGCCAATTATGGAGATTTATAGAAAGATTTGATAAAGTGTTTGGTCGTAAGATGATCACGATGAAATGGTTTCAACTTTTACTTGGATATTGTAACAAATAACATTGAGACGAAAACTTATTGTAGGTTTACGTTTCAGATTTTCCCACAGTCTGGAAACAAAGCTCATGAAATTTGAATATATTCAGGGTGGTTTTTTGAGAAGGGCGGTGATGGCCAACTCTGAAACCACGAGAGTTAGGGAAAAGTCGTGAAAGGAGTCATGCCCTCGATTTATAAGAAAACAATAACTGCATCTTTATTTTTTTCAAAAATCTTTTACTTTTGACGGAAATGGACCCGAGTGATTTAAAAAAAAAAATTAGACCCTGTATTATTAAACTAATCAATTCTGTTGCTGATAAGGATCAATCTTTGCAAATAAATGTTGTACTAAAAATGAATGGAAATAGCAAATTTTCACCTTTTTATTTTTACACGGAAGAAAACTCACCTCCTATTTAAACTTTTTGGTCGTTATGTGTGAAGATTTGATGGAGGCCTATTTTTTAAAATTTGATCTGTATTTCCAGCAAGACGGGGCCCCAGCGCACAACAGCCGTGTGGTTAGAGATATGCTGAATGAACATTTTGGGGATAGATGGATTGGCACTCATGGTCCGGTGAGATGGCCGGCAAGATCACCCGATCTCACACCGCTTGATTATTTCCTATGGGGTTACGTCAAGAACGAACTTTACAAAGCTCGTTACGATATAGTTGAGAGCTTACAAAGCTCATTGCTTGATATTTTATCGAGGATAAATCCTGTCATGATATTAAATGCAGTTAAGTCTCTAGAGAGACGTATAAACTTATGCATTGGAGTCAATGGAAACCATTTTGAGCAACATAATTAGTTAGGTAAAATTGAGATACTAAAAGTAAAATGTAAAAATTTGCTATTTCCTTTCATTTTTAGTAAAACATTTATTTGCAAAGATTAATCCTTATCAGCAACAGAATCGATTAGTTTAAAAATACAGGGTGTATTTTTTTTTCAAAAATCACTCGGGTCCATTTCCGTCATAAGTAAAAGATTTTTGAATAAAATAAATATGCAGTTATTGTTTTCTTATAAATCGAGGGCATGACTCCTTTCACGACTTTTCCCTAACTCTCGTGGTTTCAGAGTTGGCCATCACCGCCCTTCTCAAAAAACCACCCTGTATAGTTATCTACCGGAGTTGTGTAATCTAAATGGTAATGGCCATAGAGCTCAAAAGCGAAAGAATATACCTTATCACCCTAATCATTGGAACATGAACGTTAATTTTAGTCTAAGAGCCAACTATGTACATATAATTCGAATCGAATCAGAAAGGGATGAAAAACAAAACCAAGTTAAGGGGCGAACCTGACGGGTTTTGTTGTCAAACTAGGCCTAGATCTTAGTACTCAAAAGACACCCGTGGTAAAAAAAAAACAAATCTAATTTTTTTCTTTGGTTCCTTGAATGTGAAAACACGAATGCGAATAAAACTACGATTTAAAAAAAACATTGAGATCTCCGGAACCCTGCTGTCTATTGAAATGATTTATGATTTGGTTCGTAGATTATTACTAATTATTTGGTTCCTTGAACCAGTTTCTTCTTGTGTTGTGTAGTTTTCTTGTAAATAAGAAAAAACGTGATTTTTGCGCTTACGTCGTTCCAAAAACATGTGCTCTATCCCGCTCCTATGAACGCGAAATGTATGCCTATCCTTTTCACAAAATGGCGTGCAATGCGCCCTCTTAAGTAAAGCTTTTATTTCATTGAAATAAATATATCACCTACTTTGAACAACATTAAATGCCTATTGTAGTGATCGTTGTATTTTCTACGTTCTATCTATATTGGAATAGTTGAAATCCATAAATCGTTGTTGTGAGTATCAAATGCAGCAGCTGTATATATAACACCAGACGGATGCGACCTTCATTGTTGTTTCAAATTACCTACCGTGTTGCGATATGAATCTAAACCACGGAAAAAATAATAGAGCGGCAAAGTAAAGCACGATAGTCTATTACGTTATGCAACGAATTTTTTTGCTAGATTGTTGCTTAGATGTAAATAATGTGGAGTGTTGTTTTCGGCCAAATAACAGGTTACCCGGTCTCGCACCTTTTAAAACTGCTGATTCGTTGGACTTGATATTTTTTAGGATTGCTGGTTGAGCTATTTTAAAGGCTGTTGATTTTATTTAGAATTAGCTCATCTTGTAACCTTAGAAAAATTAAAAAAAAGGTCATCTACGTCTTATTTCCATAACCTTAAAGTAGTTGGTAGACGTACGAACTTGAAGTACGCGGTTTTTAAGATCGCGAACTTACTACGCTCGACGCCGGTGACACACGTGAAGCTTACTCTCTCTGTATTGCGATCGTCGACAGAAGAACCTTCGTGTTTTATATGTTGAGGTGGTTTACGAGCTAAATTTCAAACTTGTCGGATCGCCAACGAACTTACTCGGCGGCTTTAAAGTACGCGTACTTAGGGTGACACGCCAGCGAAAAAGGTCGTCGAGCCACAAGTTCGCGAATTTACTCGCACGTCTATCACCCACTATAGGTTAAGTAAAGAATTATCAGAACATTTATTGAATGCGCAACAGAATCCTGTAGTAAAAGGCGTGGTTATAAAAGCATTTCCCTGATTCGAGAGTCCCTAGATTTTGAGAGTGAGTGTAATAGAGAGTGTACCTGTGTTTGTGGACGTACTTTTGCACCATGGTAATTATTTCCAGCGCACATGGCCTGTCTACATTGAGACTGGCCGCCCGTTATCCACTAGGAGGAAACATCATCTTAGAAAAATGGAAATGAAGATCACAAGATGTGTCCTATTTCCAGAATAATATCCATATCCCCTACTGACCAGCTAGAGTAACAGAATCCTATAGTCAAAGGTGTGTGTACTTATACAGGCAATTCCCAATAACCCAAGTTCATTGAACCATTAATAACCCATCAAATTGCCCTGTGCTTGTCCACTAAATATTTGACAACCCCGTAATTACATTGACTATTTCTATTCGATCAGCTGCCGTGTTTCCGTTCTGCTACCGACTCCATTATATTCGGCAAACAGCGCCGGGTAGGATACCTATTATGATTATTAAAGGATCTATCAGATTTACTGAATGTTATTCAGAGAATTAGTTGGTAAGTTAGAAAGTACCTACGCGATATTAGTGCTTGTATTGATTTTTTTTGTTTTTGGTCAGTCATTTCGTTTATATTCTCCCGCATTATTTATGCGAAAAATGCAGCGAAAAGTCGTTATAAAAACTGAAAATGGAATCGCAGAAAAGTGATTCGATTCAATTGATAAAAACGCGTAAAAAATGCAATTATTGTGTGTAATTAATAAAAATACACATATTTTACAGCAGAAGATGCTGCACTAAAATATCTAAAATAAGTTAAAAAATATGATAACATTTTGTTTCTATCATCGCGCACCCCTAGAACAAGATTATAGCACTTTTTACGGTATCGACGAAAAAGTGCTATTTTGACTAAGTGCTGTGATCTACTCGTAAGTGTGCGGAATGATGTCAATATCCTGGTGCTTGAAAAAGGCTTTTTTCTGGCTTATTTTGGTGGACCATCTGGTTTGAGCTATAGGACAAACTATAATAATGTACAATGTTGATGGAAGGTTTGACAAATAACATGTAGTAAACAACGCGACACGTCTTTATGGAGGTAATGGGTGTAAATAAAAACCTTTTTGACGGCCCCGGGGGTCGTCGCCAGGAAGCCATGAAAAATACAGTGGAAATTGTGACAACTGGAAGTGTGCACATACAACGTTCTCAGTCGTAAACTACACTATACTACGCTGTATATAACTATACTATACTGTCTGACTACATAGTGTATTATGTGTTAGATTTACCTAAAGTTTTTTTCTTATGTGTCACTTCGAATGAGCCACTGTTAAAGGTGTTTATGCAGCAACCGAAATATACCTTTCGTGTTACGTAACCAAGTTTTGTAGCAGGCTACGTAGAAATACTGTTTTTTACAACCGGTTTATAAAAAAAAATTGTTTCATTAAATAACGGCATACATTTTTATTCTTCTAAGTCGGTTAAACGGATTGTAGAGAGCTTAAGAAAATGAAATAAACACCCATAAAAACAACGAATTCGAAGGGACTTGAACCCGCAACTGAGGAAAAATTGCGAGTTCAACTCCTCGTCGAAAAAAAATTGTTGAAATAAAAAAAATAAAAAATTCATACTCAATCGAAAAAATTAAAGGTCGAAGAAATTTCAATAATTTCTAAAAAAATAAAAAGAACCCCGAATTTTTTTCAAATTCGACGGAGTGTAGTATAGGTACTTGTGATATTATTTAAATTCTTATACATTTTCCTAAGTAGTGCGTTTAAGGAAACTTTTGTTATTATTTTTTCGTGTGTTAAAAACTAACACACGAAAAAATAATAACAAAAAGCATGTAGAGAGAGCTTGTAAGTAGAAACCTAGCTATCATAACCTAACCACATGTTACTCAGACCTCTGCCTGCCAATCTGTCTGAGTTCAAAGGTTATCCGGGATCCTCCCATGTTAGGTCGGAATAACAGGATGCTTTCGATTAGCAGTATTTTGACAGGTTATTTTGAGCGGAAGCTCTATAAGATCATCATTCTTGCTCATCAATATCATCTTAGCAGCGCTCCCTGCTAAAAATAGGGCTCCACAATTGATGCAATCCTTTTCTGCTTGGGTTAAATCACAGTTATTCCTATAAATAAAGGTTAAAAATTGATTAGCACTTTGATTAAAAAAATACGTTCGTAGTCGTCCTTTATTCAAGTGAGGCTCAGGGGTTTGGGGGGAAGGGCGTCGGAAAAGATCACGAAATATCACAAGGGGAGGGGAGTGTAGCTAGATATCATGTGTATTTATTTTTTAAGTCGAACGCGCGATTGAAACCGGCCGGACTGACATTTATATCACAGTGCATAATTATCTTAAATTAGAATACAGCTGTATTTATAGACAATATTCTGAAATGTTTTTTTTTATTAATCTTTATTGACGAAGAAAATTACATTTCGATAATAAAAACAAATTAGAACTAGAATTTACAATTGAAACAATTAAGCTAACTGCAGACTGATGCAAACAATCTACAGGTAGCTCAACTGATCCACATCAATACCAGTCGGAAGCGTCCCCAAGACGCTGGCTGCATTGCCCCGCTGTATGGCAATGCTGATGCGCTGCGCCAGATATCCGCCAGCTCTCGGGTCACGCGTCGCGTCCACCAGACGTTCAGATAACTTTTTAAAAACCGAAATGTTTGATATTTTGTATGCATCTTCAAAAAAATACACGTGATTTTTGGGTAGTCTAAAACCTCACCACGTATCACCAGGAGAGAGAGGGTTAATATAAGTTGCTAAAAAACATGACTTGATTAATGGACGACCCCTTTCAGTCTGTATCGAAATAGACTTACGACTTACAAATTACTTGATATTGATTTTAAAACACTAATTAAATGAAAGAAATGAAAGTAATAGCCTTTCCTATAAAAATGTATAAATCAGCCAGTGCTATAATTTATGCAAAGCTTAAAACTTACTTATAAATTTAATTAGGTAAATAAGTTCGGTAAATCGTAATTTAACATCATGATTTTCATTCACCAATTAAAAACTACTTCATCATAGAACTTTAACCGAAGACCAGCATAAAACTCTACGGTAGGTCAGTTCCTGTAACTGCTCAAGAAGTTTTCTGAAAAACTCTTAAATGAACTCGCAGTTGCGAGAAAAAGAAACTACTAACTTACTAGTAACCTTGAAATATTTCAGACTTTACAATAATTAAAATAATTAAAAAATTTTGTTAACAAAGAAAATTACAATCAAATAATACAAACAAGTTAGAACTAGTATTAACAATTGAAAAAATTAAACTAACTGCAGACTGTTGCAAACAATCTACAGGTAGCTCAACTGATCCATATCAATACCAGTCGGAAGCGTTCTCAAGACGCTGGCTGCATTGCCCCGCTGTATGGCAATGCTGATGCGCTGATACCCACCAGCTCTCGGGTCACGCGTCTTTATTATTAAATTATGTACATATGTAAGTGTGTGTGTGTTATAATTTGTCTCACATTACATCATCCCACTAATATTATAAGTAGGTACGAAACTTTGAATGGATGTTGAGATGCATGAATCTATGTAAGGTATTTCTCCACGCTTATGCTACTTAACGGATCGGGCTGAAATTTTGCATAGATGTAGTTTCAGGCTTAGAATAACAAATATGCCTCTTTTTGATCTCGAAAATAAGCTACGTTTGAATAAAAAATTAAAATAAAGTTAGGTTTCTTTAATAAATTAAAAGGTTTCTTTAATAAATTAAATTAAATAAAACCTAAACCACTAACAACAAAGAACACAGCAACAATAATACTTAATGCCTTAATGCCAAGTGAAAGGCAAATCACTACCCACGAACTTTACTTAGTCTTTTAATTTAGCAATGACGACCTTATTCTCTTACGCACAGAGTTGAAAAAAGGTATTATCAGACCAGCTGTATTGTTTCAATGGATTGGATACAATAATCAAACTATATATATTTTTTTTAATCGTTATTGACAAAGAAAATTACAACTCAATAATAAAAACAAATTAGAACTAGTATTTACAATTGAAACAATTAAGCTAACTGCAGACTGTTGTAAACAATCTACAGGTAGCTCAACTGATCCATATCAATACCAGTTGGAAGCGTCCCCAAGGCGCTGGCTGCATTGCCCCGCTGTATGGCAATGCTGATGCGCTGCGCCAGATACCCACCAGCTCTTGGGTCACGGTCTCGGTCTCTTTCAAACTATATTGAATTATATTGTATTCAGCTCATATTATTTGCTATGGATTTTCGATGTATCTACTCAAAGACGTACTTCCCTCTTCTAATTTGTAATAGCCACGACATTCCATAACAAAATGAGTGAAAAATAAATGACAATTAAAAACGCTTCCTGAATTCGACAACATTTTCCAATGGGTACATTACTCCAACATTTTCTAAATTCCTTTCCTATTTTGTAAGAATTCCATTTAACTCGGCAAAAATGCCAGATTTTAAATAACTCGAGCACAATGTCTTGGACGTGACTGGCACAGTTTAAAATAAAACGTGAATGTAGTTATTTTTAAGTTGCGAACGAAATACCCTTTAGAAGGTTTGAGACAGAAACTATTTGCTAAGCCAGCATTTTTTACCTCACATAAAAAAGGCTTTTTTAACTTGTCGGCTAGGCTAGTGGATTGCTCTGGGGCAGAGTTTAACAAAAAAACAAAAGTGGTTTTTGTCAATTACCCTTAGTTTTTGACCTTTGTTCATTAAAAGCTTTAAAAGCGTTCTACGGTACCGCCAGACCATGAAATGTTTCTGAAACTGGCGCTCACGCCCCCACACGTTAACGCGCTAAAACCACAATGCGCTGACTGTATACCTACCTACTTTAATGTGCCTTACAATGATTTGTTGGTCTTACGAAACGCTATTCTTTTATAACTTGCTCCGTAAGTCACAGAGTATGTCTCGCGGAACATTGTAGGGTAACTTTTATCTGAAAATTCAAGCCAAGTTTTCTGTTTTACCTTTGAATGGTAAAAAATCGGCTCGGTCCCAGGAGGCGCTGCGCCCAGACACGATAAAATTTACATGTTTCGCTTTCAGCCTGGATTTTATTTTAAAGGGTAGAATAAGACGGCATTACGCAAAGAGAATATTCAATTAGGGGCCGTTCCAAGATTTCTGCTCGGGTTCGATGCATTAATAGTTTCTTATGCGGTCTCAAACGATTAAGACATAAAGCTTAAAACCTTTTTGATATAATTAGGTCGATTTATAAAATCAGTAAATCTCTAGGTAGGTACCAGGTGCCAGTATAAATACGCCTTTATTATGTACCGATATAAACACGAAGAAAATTGCTTTTAAAAGACATCAAAGGATCTCAATAAAACTCACTTATTTGAGCGCAGGGCAGCCGCGCGACACATCTGCTCCTAATAAAAGCTACTGAAATAAACATAATAGATGTTTGGTACCATCCATCAATAAATAACGTATTTATAGAGCTTTCTTCTTATAATAACTTTCAGAGAAGTTTTGGGAAAAGTTTGAATAAGTTATTGTGGGTATTTCAAAACATGCCGCGATTTTATTAGGGCGTAGGTAGGTACATATTGTTATGATGTCTCTCTATTTTATCAAAGAAATCGTAAATTCAGTGCAGTGTAACGTAAATGTGTGAAAAAAGTACCTACTTACATAAGTTGTACTTTATCTTAATCAAAATCGGTTCATTCGTTTGCGAACCTTCGATATCAAAGTACAGACATACCATACCTAGATACAGTTTTTAACACCCCTCCTTTTCCCATTCCTCTTTAAGTCGGTGGCTAAAAAAAACATAAACATGGATAATTAACATAATTAAACATTATAAATGTAATCGGTTTAACTACGAACTTAATAACTACTATCATTACAGGAACATCCTAATTTAATAGCTAAGTTCAACTTTACTATTATTTATAATTTATAAGTAGGTAAACATCACAATTGATTGCTAAGTTCACTGTACATAATACCTACAAACTAAAGACACACATTACAAAAAACACAACACATTTTGCCTTACGGAGTTCGTTCGGAGGATTCTATCTCGATGGTTCAAAAAGAAAAAAAATCACTAACATGAGAAACTATTTAAAAAAATTAACAAAATTATTTGAAAAAGTAAATTTTGGTCATGCTATAGGTAAATTACGTAACATACGCAAATTACATTTCCAACAGTACCATTATCAAAACACATTACAAAAAAAAAAAACAAGTATTATCAAAATTATCCCCGAAATCAAATCATCAAAGCAGAAGTTCTTCAATCTCACCAACAGACAAGTTTTCAGCATGAAATAACATTTAGGTTTCGTACAACCATATTAAATTCGCTCACATATAATTCATCAAAACATTTCAGTTTGAGAAGCAGCTGGGAAAATTGTATTCGTAATCCCTTAGAATAAATATTATGGATCTCTACACAAACAAGAACGCTGGGGGGCACACAAATTACTAAAACCAGAGCATCTCAAAGTTTACCGGTAGATAACTTTTAACAGACCAATTAGATCATGCGCTGCGCCAGATACTCACCAGCTCTCGGGTCAAGCATCGCTTCGACCAGATACTCAGATAATTCAAAAAAAATCGCATCATCATTAATTAAATTACCATACAGAGCGGGGCAATGCAGCCGGCCTCTTCCGACTGGTATTGATATGAATCAGTGGAGCTACATGTGGATTGTCTGCAGCAGTATGCAGTTAGCTCAATTGTAAATACTAGTTCTAATTTGTTTCTATAAATTGATTGTAATTTACTTTGTTAATAAAAAAAAAATAGACCAGAAATAGTTAGATTTTTATCACCCGCGAGTGTAGGTATTGGTACCTTTGTTTTCCGCGCGTTTCTACATACGTTATGAAGTTATCTGGGACTCTTTATTACCCCGAAGCAGCAAATCAGCTTGCGATTTTGATGAATGAGTTATCAAAGCACTCGCCTGAATTCCGGGAATAATTTTTTTGACCTAGCTTCCTTATTTTACGTAAAAATAATAATAAACTGTAGCACAAATTAAAAATAAAAATCCGCGTTTTAATTTTTTTGTGCTACAGTCTATCTCGATGGCTACAGATTTTTTTTTTCGTCCGGTTTTTATGGTTTTTAAATAGTTAGGTACTTGTTTTTAGTACATATACCAGAAAATATAGAGGACTATTAGAAGTTACCTTGCATTTTTCAATATTTGCACAACATAAAGAAAAAAACACAATTAAAAGTCCGATTTCTCGGGTGGTTGATAATACATTTGAGAACCGCGGAGTGTAAAGACTTTAGGTGACGACTCGCACATGTGTTTTTAATGGATGCACTCCACTGCAATGCTCCATTTCTTCTGAGAGTAGGTGCCTTGAGACGTGGCTCTTGTGTGAAGCTTTTTATTATTGGAAAAGGATTATACGGTTTGCGGAAGGATTTTCCTGAAAGGGTTGAATAAATTGAGTTAAACGAAAAGCTATTACCTCCTAAAGAAAATAGAGGCAAACTTTACCATTTTGCGTTAACGTACTAATCGTATCAAACCATTACAAACATAAGGCCCTGTCCTCGATCAGAATTTTTTTGTTTGTCTATAAAATTTAAAAGCATTCTGCTGTGTAATTTTTATTGTGAATGTATTGTTCCAATGTAGAAAGTTCTAGAGTGTAACGGTTTGGGCTAAGTGGTTCTGTCAAACAAATAAGTTGTAAATTTGTAATTTGTAATAATTATGGTAACGATGGTAAAAGCGTTTTTTGGTATTTTTCAGAGGATGTACAATTGTGTGAAATGAAAACTGCCTAAAATCGCAACCACTAAAACACCTTGAATTTCTTTTAAAATAAATTTTTCAGATAAGTACCTAATAAAACTTTTCTATGCCCCACGAATACTTTTCGGTTTTCATAACTTCTGAAAGCAATTCCACACACGATTATTTTAGAACCATAAACAATATCCCGGAAGATTTATACAGCAGAGTAAATATGTGTTGCTCAAGAATTTGACGTGACACACGAAAAGCTGGGATTACATCGATTCACCTGACGGCAATTTGAAATGCGGAACGCACTGCCCACGAACTCGAAACCGGAAAAAATACAAAATGCCCGAATCTAATCTCGCGCCACGACCAAAGGTCGCTTTAATGGTCGGAAATTTCTTGGACGTGGAATTGGTCTATGAACGTAACTCTATTAGTTACTGTGTTTGATGTTAATACTTTTCATTAGTTTTGACACTTTTTTTGCCGCTTGATTACGTTTGGTTTGGTGGTGTTTTCTATGTACTCGTAAGTACCTTTAGTAAAATATCTATCTATTATAGTAATAAGGATAGGCATTAGTTATCTTGTACCCGTACACAAACTCTGCTTACTTTGGGCTACGATGACGTTGTGTGGATTGCCCACCATTTTTTTTTTTTTAATTAATTTAAATAGTATCTACATAGTCCTACCAATATTGTACAGGTTAAAAATACGAACGTTAGGGACAGAAAATGGCACGTAATAATACGAGGAAAAAACTCTGTGGTCCTAATTCCGAGCAAATTTACGGCCAAATACTTACCAAATGCACAGACTTCAACGTGTAGGTGGGTAAAGTCACAATTTTTGAATTTGCAAGTGGGTGGGTCGACTGATTTCACCGTGTATTCAACTGAAACGTTACTGGAATGACTTTGTATTTTAATCAGGAATTCTAAAGTGGTTTTTTTTTCTCACAGATTCTTCATTTTCATTCGAGTTCCATCGAAACAACTGTAGTGCATTGGCATGCGGAAAATCTGATTAGCGACGTACTTGCACGTGTTATAAAGGCATTGTTCACATGCCAATTAAGATTTTTTATTAACAACAGTTGAATGGGTTGCGACTTGAGAAGCCTTTGTATGTGAGTTTAGCCTTTATTCTTAAGTACAAAAGCATCATATGCACCTTACATAGTTTAGACAGAGTTCAAAGTCAGTGAACGCAAAGTGGGTTACAGGTAACCTACATAAATGCACATAAGCACTGGCCGGTGCGTAGAATGTTAACCCTTGTTCATCGATTAAGAAATATCAACGTCTTATGTAAGGTTACGCTTCATCGACATATGACGTTGTTCTTTATTTTGTTGTTCAGGTGACAGGTAAAGTTTTCACAAGCGTTGAGAGCTGTGCATAAAGAAAATATATGGTTTTCCAGCCATACGAAGTCTTCCAGACGAAGACTGGTAGAGTTGGCAGGTTTTTCTCTAAACAATACAAGAGATGTTACCAAGGTAGGGTTTTGGTGGCATGTGCCATTCAGATTCATTTATTAATTGCAAATATGTACCTACACAGATAGGTAGCTATGTTGTATTATCGCTAAAGTTAGTACTACATACACCCTGTTGGGTATGGTAATTTATTATATTGCCACAGATTACGATTATTAGTATTTTTTCCTTTTATCATTCACTTTTTGTTATAATAATTTAATTAGTTTCAATTATAAAAACAAGTTCTAATTTCCATTTTCATTGCATTATATGTCGTTATGGCAAATCCCGTCATAGATAATCGAATGGAGTCTAAACACCATTACCTTCGGCATGCCGGCGACCGGCTGCCTTCAATATTCATACACTAAGACATATCACCATCTCTCATCTCATCTCATTACTAACGTCAAGACGTGATCGTGACGTCTGTCCCTGTCCGCACGATAGAGGCGCTGTACCAAATTGTATAGAAAAATGAGACGTAACGATCACGTCTCGTTACTGACGTCAAATAGACTCACCTCTCAGGGTCTCAGGGTACGTTGTTGATTTTTGACATTTTCATGCTATATAACTTCAGCTGTCGTTGAGTTCCTCCCAACGGTTCATCGCTTTCATCCAGCATTGTACCTTTCATCGCACAGCGGTTGACGGCTGTAATAGCAGATAATGATAGCTTGCTCATTCAAATACCAATTGTCTACAGTTACGATAAATTCGATAATTTGAAGCTATAGCAGGAAATTGTGTGTAATAGAGTGTAGAAATTATCATCTACCACTTCAAACTTTGGTTAGTGAAAAATAAGATTTAGGGATGTTTAAGGGCTCTATTGAAAACGTTAGTATATTGATATGAAAAATAAATGAATCCTGGGGCGGTTTTATTAAAAACACAACCTTAGGGGCTACCCCTAAGGTTGGATAAATCTGGGATTTGTTGGATAAATCATTTTGTAGAAATAGAAAAGACGCGCCTATTTCAAGTTTTAAAGTTTGTAAATAACGTCTAAATAGCTTAGTTTGTTTTAAATGAAGTCAGTAAAAATTTGGCTGATCCTGTTTGTTATGCTGTGATTTGATTTGGTTTCTATGCAGTTTGTCTGATTATGCTCGACTTTGCATTCAATTTCTGATTGCTCTAGCGGGATTGTGATTTACCATCATTATTTTAATAGAAATTGTTCTCTGGAACAGTATTTTTCTTTGATCTTAGCAGCTACTTCAAAAACCGGGCGGGTACTCTTACTAGTCAGTAACTTAAATATATTAAAGACGGGTTCGCACAGGAAGCTGAGCTGTTTAATAGATCTTTTAAGATTCCGTTATATTTACTAACGTTGTTTTCATATAACACTATTGGTTAACACAGTGACCACCAGCAAAGCTCCCAGTCAGCATGATTATTTCCGACATTTTCAACAATCATTGTCAGATTTCAGACGATTTAAACGAAATCTCAATTATTCATACACCAAAACCTTCCTCATGAATCACTCCATCTATTGGTGAACTGTGTGAAAATCCACTTGGTTTTGGTGTTTTTTGAGACTCGGCGAGGGACTTTATTTTTTGTTTCTATCTGTAGTGATTCGCAGATACACTTAACAGCAAAGAAATACAAAATAATACAATGTCTGTAGATAAGATAAGATAAGATAAAAAATCATTTATTACAGCAAAACTAATAAGTAAAAATACACTTAACTTATAATTAGCACTTACATGGTGATGAGGTATTTCTAAGTACTTGTATTTGAAATTTAGTGTAATACATTGTGTTATTGCCGAGACGTACATATCTACAATGTTATGTAATTTCTGATGGCACCCTCACTAGGCTAGGCCTGTATCGAGGGAGCCTATACATGTACGACAATTCAAAGTTTAGTATTGTTCAGGTTACGGATATAACTGAATATAAAATACCTAAGGATGAATTATGTGATGTAAGTTTAGAGGTAGAGGTAAATACCCACACAAACTAATTTTATTTATAAAACAAACATAAACGTGAATAAATTTACAGTGCAAACATTAAATATAAAGTAAAGAATTTACGTAAAAAAGAGATGAAAGAAATAAAATAAAATAAAACCATTGAGTACCTACATCTAGGATAAAGCTTTAAGGAGTTCCTCTGTCTTGTCATATGACAAGGCAGCAAGCCACTTTTGTATGATATACTTTGCTTTAGCAATACTTTTATCCTTGATGTTACAGTTTTTAGCTACATTATTATATACTCGAACCTTCATAAAACTGCCTGTGCGTTGTGCAAAATTTGTTTTAGTAGAGGGGGTAATCAATCTATAAACTCTACGATTGGACACGAACTCAGTATCAGGGGAGGAACTATGGGATTTATGTACTGAAAGAGCAGTTTTTAGTACATAGAGTTGGCGAACAGTAAGTACACCAGCTTCTTTATAGAGAGCCGAGGTAGGATATCTGAATGGTTTACGGAGCATCACTTTTAAAACAGAGCGCTGCGCTCTCTCTGCTTGGATGATGAATGATTTAGCTGCACTACCCCAGCAGGAAATACAATATGTTATAAGCGATTGACAAAGAGCGAAATATACCAACTTAAGGGTGTCGAAGCATGCTACATATCGAAGGTTTTTCATGATACCTATAACCTTTCTAATACGGGTTGTCAGGAAACTAATGTGAGATTTGAATGTGAGTTTTTGGTCGATATGAACTCCCAAATATTTTAGGTCTTGTGTACGGGTAAGAGTTTCACAGGTGCAGGGGTTCAAGCGTAAGCATTTATTTTCATGTACTTGAATTATTGCGCTTGGATCTGGAGCTGACACCGCACTTTTGTGGAAGCTCAGGAACGAGGTTTTTTTAGTATTTAGGGTAAGGAGGTTTTCCTGAAGCCATTGACCTATGAGTTCCACACCACGCTCCACACGTGAATAAACAACGGGCCACGAAGGACCATCAAAGATTATTGCAGTGTCATCAGCGTAACACAAGATATCTGCATTTGGGATGGGAACGTCGTGGATGTCGTTTATATAAAGGAGAAATAGAGTAGGTCCAAGGATACTACCCTGCGGTACACCAAAGCGAATTGAATGAGGAACACTTGTGACCTGTCCAACCCTCAGACACTGTCTCCGATTCGTTAGATAGCTTTTGAACCAATCAAATGCGATGCCTCGAATTCCAAGGAGGTCCAGTTTACGAAGAAGTATCGGAACTGACACCGTGTCAAAGGCCTTGGCCAGGTCAAGAAAAACTCCAACACAGCAACTTCCGTTATCCAAGTGAGATGAAACCGCTGAAATTTGGTAAGAAACTGCATCATCTGTGCTTTTGCCTCTTCGAAACCCATATTGTTTTGGGGAAAGGATGTTATTGGCTTCTAGGAAGTTGACAAGGCGTCTGTTCACCAGCTTTTCAAGAAGTTTCGAAAAGGTACCCAAGAGCGATATCGGTCTATAATTATCTACTGAGCTCTTTGTTCCACTCTTATGGATTGGAGTGATTAATGCCGTTTTCCAGTCGTCTGGGAATACACCAGTAGATATGCTAAGGTTTAGAATGTGCGATATAGAAAATAGAAAATAGTGTAGATATAGAAAAGCTTTCAGCTCATACAGGAAGTTACAAATTGCCATTATAAAATACAAACACGGAAATTATACAAAGGAAGCGTCTATTCCGCTGTTGACACCACTAACTCTGAACTAATTTAATCAAGGGACGTTAGAAGACACGGATAAAACACTTCACTGTGATTTATTTTAATTGTTTTAAAGGGATATGCGGTTTTTTTTCTTCTAACAAGAGTTAAAATAGCCCTTACTTTAAAAATAGTTGTACGTTTAGTTGAAATAGAATATCGGTTGAAATAATAGTAGATATTCGTGGCATGGCCTACTAAGGCTTACTCGTGCTTCGATCTCCATGATTGTAGCGAAGATAAACTGAATATTGTACATGTTGGTGAAAATTTTACGGAGAGTTACCAATAAGTACCTATTACCCGCGTTTTTCAAAACATTTACGTATATCCTTTTACGACTCAGATAATGTGAAGAGGGTCGACGAACGACCGGGTTATTATTAGATGACGCCATTTCGGTGCTTAGGAAATAAAACTAGCACGTCGTCGTCGGTAGCCCCTCGTAATTTAATGGACTTCCCAATTTATAAATAAGTACTGAACTGTTATAAACTTGATGCTGGATCTGGATATTTCACAATGTACTATTTAGCGGCAAACTAACTACCTTATAACTCGTTTAATAAGGTTACGTTACTGAATAGTTACTAGTAACGGTTTAAGATTATTGATTAAAATCTTGGTATAGTAGATCTCTGGTTCATACCCAATATCCTCTGCTCACGTCTATGCTCTCGTGGTACCCGTATAAAACGCCTATGTCACACAGGGATAGTGTAGCTATCTACACAGATGACAGAAGTATCTATGTCATCTGTGGCTATCTATTAGTGAAAAAAAATTCAAAATTGGTCCCGTAGTTCTTTATACTTCCCTCTATCAAAAACAAATAACTCGTTACCAAAATATGATCATCTTCAAGTTAATCATACAAACGAATATGGAAATCCTAAAATAAAATACCTTCTCCATAATGTGGTTCAAAATTAATCCTTATTTTCTTATCCACCTGGGATCAGGGATAATTTATTCGTTACCTCTATAAGTAGCTGAATTCCTGGAAGTATTTTCTCAATTTTTCATAACGGAATTAAGCTTCTTTTACTTTGTTATTTAATAAAAGCCTACAGGGATTTTCTTTGGAGGCTTACTTTGTTTGAAAGTAATCAAATATAAGGTAATCTATTTGTAAGTTATTTGTTATGGTCAGTTAGGCGTAGGTGGGTTATAACGTTTAGTGGGCTATCAACAAATACGTAAAACATAAAATAAAATATATATTGGCTATTTTTTTGGGCACACCGCATCATAATGCCTCAAAGAAAGCAGTTTGTTTTGTATATCTGATAACTGACCTGAAACAGATATCTACAGAGCGTATAACCACTTGTCTCGTGAGAGATTCGAACACGCAATGTCCTGCGTCGCAGACGAACTTTCGCCTGCTATACTACTGAGGTCGTCAAAAATACCACTAATCTAGGCTCGAGTTTAACTGAAAAACTAACTTGAGCTGCATTGCGTACAATACAATCTAGTTAGCATTTCGTTAGGAATACAAAGTAGTTAACGCTAAAGTCCAAACTCCTGAGTTGATACCTCTGGTAAGTGAACAAACAGCTGGTCACTGGTATTATTATCAAACATATTTATAATAATAATAAATATACTGGACAATTGACTACTGAAAATTCACCGTGAAAATTAATTTACAGGAACAAAGTCTTTTTGTCCGCTGTTGGATGTCAGCAGGGCGACCCTCTTGGTCCGGCCATATTTAGCCTTGCCATCCAACCGATAATTCAACGTCTCCAATCCAAGCTCAATGTTTGGTATTTGGATGACGGAACATTAGGTGGAGCGATAAACATAGTTTTTGATGATCTAAAAATCATCACAGATGAATTTTGAAAATAGGTTTTGAATAAAATTTTTCTTTCGGAGTTAGGATTAGAAAATTCAATAGTTTGGCCCCCGACATTACAGTTGTAGACAAATATTTATTTCGCCTTCTTGGTTCACCAATTCTTGATGAGTCTTTCATTATATTATATATCTTTCATTATATTATATATTATCTATCTATCTTAAGTCCTTTGGAGAAAATTCTAAATTTCAACAAAACTTCTTTGCGTAGAATTTAACTTAGTATAATAAAATTGCTCATTGCACACCTTACCCTAACCTAGTCACCCTAAAAACACACACGCAGCAGGGCAAAGAAAACACACACGCAGCAGGGCAAAGAAAACACACACGCAGCAGGGCAAAGAAAACACACACGCAGCAGGGCAAAGAAAACACACACGCAGCAGGGCAAAGAAAACACACACGCAGCAGGGCAAAGAAAAACTTAGAGGTACCTTAGAGGTAGGTGAAGCACTGCACCAGCCAATTATTTGTAGACTGTTTCAAGAAGCTGCGACTGAAACTTGTAATTTATCGCTCTTATTCTTTCACAGAAGAAAAACTATTTAATTGGGTCGAGAGGGCTTAAGCGGATTTAATGTTCCGAAAGATTTGTTCCGGGTTTGGGTTCTTATGTAAGTTAAGGTTGGAGTAGGTACGTTATGTACCAAAAGCTGACTGAAAGCGCCTAAGTAGGTACGTACTAACCACTACGAAGTTTTGGAAATAAAATTACGTATGATTAATTTTTAAATATATTGTAAATTTGTAAGTTATTGAGAAGATTATTGATTTATTGCAGCTAGCTCAACTTTTTAATTTTATATACCTACTCACTTTCATTTTATTTTATTTTCAAACAAGTAAATTTTTAATAATCACTCTCAAATCAAATCACAAGTACTATAGTAAAAATAAATGAGATGTCACACCAAAAAAATTTTGAAAAATAATAATAATTCATTAGAGGTATTTCCTAACACACAGGGCTTATTCCCAGAGGTCCACGACTCTATTGTTTTCAAAAAAAACTTGGTTCATAGAAATAAATTAAAACAAAAATAAGTACTATACAGACTTAGGTAAAAGTAATATGAAAATACCTAAAATAAATTACCTAACATTGGTTCTACATATTTAGATCGAGTAAAATCGAGCTACTTGTTCTAATTTGTTTCTATCCTTTAATTTATTATTTTCTTTGTATTTTTTTATTACTTTTGTATATTTTTTGTATTTGTTGTTATAACAGTTGAAGTGTTTCTTATTTATAGAAAGTTGCATGTGTCTACCTATAGTGGTTCAAGAGATTACAGCCTTAACAAACAAGGAGCAAAAATAGCCAAAAAATTTACGTTTTTTTGTATAGGGATTCCCTTTAATTTTGATATTTACTTTATTTTTTTTATTTTTTGTTATAACGGCAAGAGAAATACACATTCTCTGGGTGCACATTATGATACCTACACCCAAAGATGATATCCACCATAACCTGGTTTTCATTCCTCTCATTTTAAAATATACTAACACTTTCATGGCCCCACAGGCATCATGCACAGGCACATGTCCATGAGTAATGTGAGGCGGTGGCGTGCCCCTGCGGGTCGCACAGCCCAGGCTGGTCAGTGAATGCGTTAAACAAAGCACAATGAGAGTGTATTATCAAAGCAAAATGAGAGTTATTATTATTTGTACTACAATACAATACAATACAAATATTCTTTATTGCACACCAAATAATAACAAAAAAACACAGAACACAAAAACAAAAAAGATAATGTACAATGGGCGGCCTTATCGCTAAGAGCGATCTCTTCCAGGCAACCTTAGGATGGACAAGAAGTGACTGAAAAAGTATAGACGGTGGCGTGTAAACAGAAATAATGTTTAGGTAGTAGGAAGCAATATTATACTTACACATAATTATATAACTACTTATATACACTTAATTACCATATACTATATACTTAAACATAGATATACTATTACATAACATAAAATAAATATAGTAAACATACAAAATTACTTAGCAATTAGATGTTGAGGTGAGGAAATGTTCGTAGACCATACTTTTGAATATAGGGAGAGACTTAGCATGTCTAATAGAGGTGGGTAGGGCATTCCACAGCTCTATGGCATGTACGGTAAAGGATGAGCTATATGAATGGAAGGGGCGGAGAGTATTCAGTTGAAGAGTGTGTGTTGAGCGGAGGCAGCGGCTATGGGTTTGATGGAGGTATTCCAATCGTTCCTTGAGGTAACGCGGTGTATTTGGGACGAAAAGGATATAATATAGGAGTGAAAGGAAGTGTGCGTCCTGGCGAAGACGGATGGGCAACCATTTAAGCTTTTTGCGGTACTCTGTAATGTGGTCATACTTTCGCAGACCGAAGATGAAGCGTATGCAAAAGTTTTGAAGCCGCTCAAGCTTGTCAAGCTGTGCTTGGGTTAGATCTGGATAGCTGGCGTCGGCGTAGTCGAGGATAGGAAGCAAAAGTGACTGAGCAAGTGCAATTTTGGTGGATGTTGGTAAAAAGTTTCGCAAGCGTCTGAGCGAAGCCGCCGATGCGAAGGTCTTTCGGCTAACTTCTGCTAACTGAGGTCCCCAGGACAGGTTATCTATGAGAATCCCTAAGTTTTTAACAGTTTTACTGATTCCGATTTGTACATTGTCAAAAAAAACTTGGGGAAGGTGAACCCAATCAATCCTAGACACCATTCGCGAGCTACCGATTACGATTACCTGGGTTTTAGAGGGGTTCACTTTCAACCCATGCTTATTGCTCCAATCAAGAATAATATTTAAATCGTCATTGATCCTACAGATGGCTTCCCCTAGTCGATCTACTGTACTACAATTCTATAAAAAGCTCCTCCTCTAATAATTGTGACCATTTATTGCTTATTTACTTTACATCAGTTATTGTGTACTTATTTTAATTTTATAAGATGCCTGGAAACAACCACAAGCTGCTTCGTGAATGGCAGCCTTTAGGTATGGTCTGCAATCAGCTATCCGTACTGGGTAAATGTGTCATGGCAACACCGAGGCTGTGCATTAAATAAAATAAGTTATATGCCAGGTGTACTGATAATCTTTATTTATTATATTGTAAGCCTAGATTCTTGGTCTAGGATAGTAATAAAACATAGAATGAGGGGTTATCGATTTGTCAAAAAAGTATCAAATAATCTATGACTATTAGTTTCTCGACAGATGGCATAGAATGACCACTGGCAGTAAGAAGGTTCGAGGTTGTATTACTTATTGAGAGTGTGATGATCAACTCTTTGAATTGACAATCGCATCTACTAAGCTATTTGGGACTAATCGTCTTAGGAAAATCAAAAACCCCTCATTGAGAAAATTGGGTGTTAGTTCATTCAATAATATCGCAGACCAGTAGCACAGACCAGTAGACTTCTGACTTGACATTGCGCTACCAACATAGTGGATAGTTCTGTTGTCAAGTACGTACGAGTACTTCTACTTGCAGTTTGTAAGTTGGTCGATAAGTTGGTAGTAGAAACGTGAATTTCACACACCGGTGAGTGAAATTCCGTTTAAGACCATGATCAGTCTTTAGGTTAATTGCGCTAAAATTATGTTTTCAGAATATGTAGGCCTACAAAACGCTCAACACCATGATAGTAATTACAGAAACTAAATGGAAAACTTCGTCGAGTCAATCAAGTTTCAATCTCCACCACAAAATAGACCCGGAAAATTATGTATTATTTTCTTACAAATTTTACAAAAGTACTTACCAAGATAATCATTTTGCTAAGGTACCTACCATGCCCGTTGCTTTAAACCCTTACACATTACTATTTATTTATTTTACACAACATTTACAATTTTATTTAAAAAGCAATTTTTTTTTTGGTTTACATAGGGCATTACCGGAAGCCTATGTCCAGCTGTGGACAGGCTGATTATGTTTTTTTTCGACAATCGGTACAATTTTATAATGCTTTTCTAGGACTCAGCTATGTTTGTATTCTCAAATAAAGAATATTAAGACGACCGATGTGGCGCGGCGGGCGAAGGTCCGCCTGCGACGCAGAAGGTTGCAGGTTCGATCCCTGCCTCGGGACAAATGTTAGAACGATCTGCAAACATTTGTTCCGGGTAATCTGGGTATTTTCTATGTATGATAAAAAATATCTATCTATGTAATAAGTACCTATATAGCCTGCTTAGCTTGGGGCTAGGTGATGCAGTGTGGATTATCGAGCATTATTTATTTTATTATTTAAACCTGATTTGGCTATCGCAACAATGATAAATTAATCCAATTAAGTATTGAACTCTCTCTCAAAACTCCGCATGTGGGTTGAACCATTGTTCCTAAACGTTTACTCTCACATTAACGTGAATACTTTCTGTACATCTATAATTACCTGTACATAAACATACGTAGACGAGATTACCGTTACGAAACATTCGAATCAAATTATTTTATGAAGCTAACCACAATAGTCTTTGTCTGAAATTGAAAACATTTCCACTTGCAACGAAGAGTTATCATTACGAAATACAATAGCTTCGCAGTATAATATTTATTTGAGTTCTAAAATTAAATTATTTCTGACAAAGCTCTGCTAGACGACAAAGTCGTTAGCAAACGTCAAAGTCGGAACGCCAAATTTTCTGCTGAAATCTAAGACCAATATAATGGAGTACACACACTAAAGTCCGCGGGCGCCGCCTACAAGTTGGAAAAACACAGTCGCCTGCTTACAATATTCATACACTGAACTGTCGCACCAAACTATCGGTGTCGCCGACTTCAGATTTCAGATTTATTTACTACATATTATACATATAACACATAGTTTTAGTTTACACACACACACACACCCTCTCACACACATACATACACACATACACGTACTTAGGTTTATTTTTAGTTGTTTTTTGCGGTAAACTGAAGACAGGGCGCTATGGCGCTCATTGGGGGAGGCCTATGTCCAGCAGTGGCCTAAGATAGGTTGTTGATGATGATGACATAGTTTTAGCTTTGAGGTAAGTACATGTACCCTGTAAGGGCGCAGAAATGTATTTAAAGATAATATAATAGGTAGGTACATAATCTATTTATAGCTAGAAACATAGTAGTCGGAAAATATAGGCAATGTCAGCTGCGACTTTGGTGTGTAGACTTTTACTTTTTTTGGTATTAGACGTAGAACAGTCTCGAGAAACCAAGAATAACCTAATAAATGATGTACCTATGAATTTATTAAATAGGTAACATGCTAAAAGGAAAAGAGGACACCCATGTCCCATCTAATTAGGCGTTTTCTTTTAACAATATAATTAAAAAAAAATAGTTCGAAAGAGGGCCATTTTTACTTGAGGCTGTCAAATTAAAGAATTTACTGCCAAGTTTCAAGTGGCGGGACATGTCCATGTTCGTCATGAGCAATGGAAGTGTTAAAGAAATATAGACCCTGTATAGATAAATTAAATATTATGATTATGTTATTATTAATATTATTATTATTTAATTATGTATGTTAGTCTCTAAGGTATTTATCATAATGGGTCCTAGTTAAGTTCTTTTGTACTTCTCTTATGCTACTTGAAATAAATGTATTATTATTATTATTATAGACCGTGCTTATTTTGACATGATATCCTCTCCTCCCCGCGAAAGATCTCTCGTCATCTATTGAGTTCCTAGTTGTACTTAAAGGGGTATTTTATTTTCGAAAAATGACTCATTACTTAAAGTAAAATACAGATATATATAGGTATAAATTACACGTGTGATGATGCTGATTATGTTGTAGACTGTGCAAGCAAAGAATATTTAGCAGTACATATGAACGATTACAAGTTGTTTTCTTTCCCGTGAGTTAACGTTGTTTCTGGAACTTTCTACGCCCTCTTAGTAAGAAACTTTGACTATTTATAGAGAAACAAATACGTATAACAAAGTTCTTAATTTCTTACCGAATAATTTCAGTGCCAGAATGAGTAAGTTTGCGAAATTTTTACGAGTAGATATGTTGACTTTCGTACTTTACCAAGATCATTTATAAAAGGTCAATAATAGGTAGAAACAATAGATTTATTTTAATGGTTAGGCTTTTGGATATGGTAGGTCATTATATTTATAAGAAAATACAATTTCTCCAAGTAAAAAAGTCTACATTAACCTAAAATTGTTCGACAATGGCTTATTCCTTTTCATTCATAGGATGAGAATGAATGGATGGAATCTGAATCTGGATGTAGAGACCACATGCATTTGATCACATTGTTGAACATGTGCTAACATTGCATTACGTAGCGAGTTATATCCACACTAGCATTATCAAGCCTTTGTTTCCGAGTGTAGCAGGATGAACACACAAATCTGGCCAAGATTTGTGTTCCTGTGTAAATCAAACCTGAAATGGTACAGAACCGTAATAGGTATAATGGAACTAGGTCGGGTTTCGCATTCGGCAAATGCATTTTGCAGTGGGTAGTGATTTTGTGAAAAAGATACTCCTAGCGAATTTTACTTTATTATCCTTTTCGAGTTGTTTGGGCCACAGTCTGCTGCTACTACTCCTATTGTTCCATCCAATGCAGCGTGACGACAAGCCCATCCGCTCACTCATTACACAAACTAACTATTATTGTTTTTAAAAATATAAAAGCCTAGCTCTTGTCAGTATAATGATGCAATTTCCTCCAGTTTTCTCTTTCTAATGCGGTCTCTTTTACTTCTATATACATCATGACAGCGGATTTCTCCTTAATCTGACTCATAATAGTTAATTCTTGGTGTTCACCTTCCTCGTCTTCCTTCTACCTTTCCTTCTATGATGTTTTTTATGAAGCTGTCATGTCGTATAATATGTCCAATCATTCTCCCTCTTCAGTTTTGATTGGTGTTTATTAAAAAAAATATCTCCTCAACTCTTTTCCGCACCTCCTCATTAGTAATCTTCTCCGTCCAGCTAATCCTTTCCATCCGAATGATACTAACTACTAATTTATAAACAGTCCAATCCATATTAATATTATAAATGTCCAAATAATTATATCGGCCCGTCTATTACCTTTTTAAATAAACGGCTGAAAGGAACAAATCTTACAAAGGGATAGATCCCTGGAGAAGGATATATAATAAATAAAATGCTGGACAATCCACACAGCATCATCTAGCCCCAAGCTAAGCAGAGCTTGTGTTGTGTGTATAATACTATTTAAAATTCCCGAAAAATGCGTGTGAAGACGCCGGGGCGGCAGAAGCTGCAGAACCCTTTCAGGCATTTTAAAGTTAGACCAGTGTCTGAATTTCTTTTATTATTTCTCAGACGCGACCTAAAACCCGGAACACTACCATTCTCTGCCTTCTCAGCCTAGATTTTACCATATCGTTGCAACATCCATCCATAGTAACAAACGTATCCATCTCCACACACTTTCACCTATAGGCTATTAGTGTTACGAATAAAAATGTATATCCTCGCTTTGTACCAGAAAGTACTTGTAGCTAAAAGCTGCGTTGCTCGTTAGAAAACAGTTTCGGTGTAAGTTCGTTATTACCCGGTACCGTTTATCTAAAGGCAGTGCACTACGGTCTACGTGTGACCTGGTTGTGGCAACCCAGATTATAAGTATTCTCTGTGATCTCACGTTTGTGTGACGAATATAAAAATAAAGCATTTGTAGAAACTATTTATTCGTTTTGGAATGACTGTCGCGTATGGGATTACATTACGAGCTCTCAACTGTGAGCTATGAGAGTTGTAAATGTTCTTATTCGGGATTACGATAGAAATAAAATAAAAATGCTTTACTGAATGAAAGCAAGAAAAGAAATAGAATGTATTAATTGGTTCACTATGAAATACAGCTTGCAACTATTACAATATAAATGAGAACATTACAAATAAAAATGAACTATTTCTAATTAAAATAGCAACAAGTGTCTCTACGCAGCGAACCCAAGAAATCCCGTATCAGCATTATGTTGCTCCACAAAAAGTGGATTGCTGTAGGTGAGGACCGATGGTATAGAATTTATAAATAAAATAAATATGAACTATCTCCATGCACGAATTTAAACCACTAGGAACAAACCTTACTAGCCATTTGTACCTAGATTGAAAAACTTTCCCAAGAAATGAACGAGTACGTAACTTTTTATCAATTTTGTTTTATCTTCCTGCCTGTGGGTACCTAGATTTTATACCCGGTCTGTTTGAATAATACTAAAACAAATAATTCATTATTTCATCAAGTTTATCTGTTTATGACCAGGTAAATAGAAACCTAGCAATCTAGCCATAAACTTCATTGCTAGTTTCCCTAGTCTCCACAAGAAGTCCGTACCATTTACCTATATTGCCAACTATATCGCCTTAAAAGTACTATTTACGTACGATTTACGTGCTATATACCAATTGCCTATAAGGTAAATAGTACGCAATAGAGCTTATTAGGTGCTAATGAGGTGTATGCGCAGAGAATACCAATGATGGCTGCTCAGCACAGGTGTTGTACCTTGCGTCTATAATAAAATATTCACATAGCGATCCTGATTTGGTCTCTGACACAGAACCTGCTGCATTTCTGATTAATTGGTTTTATGTCAGCATTAAAAGTAGGTGGCACAAATTAAAAAGTTAATTATATTCCCCTTTAACTTGAGACACCCATCGGTGAGTGACAGTGTTGTGTCTAAGTTGTGATACCGCTAATCTTGCTCTTAAGCCGTGTGCTGATCGGCGTTACGGGGCGTAATGTTATGTGTAACACAACGAGCGTCCGTGCAGTCAGTACGAGGAGAGAAGGCGTAACGTATCATGCTCGCTGCGAATGGTAGGTTACCACGCCTTGTAACACCGGTCAGCACCGGCTTTAGAAATTGTGATTTCAGACCACGAAAGTTTCGGAGTTTAATACTAAACTGTGTCTTAACATTATTTCTGTTCTTTTTCAGGTAAATACAATAATACAAAATAATGTATGGGTTGGACACGCAGCGTACAAGGAGCAGCCTCATTACCTCATGCGAGATACTAAGGATAGATGGCGATCAGAAGAAAATATTAGGTACTTGTACTTGGAATAAATATAATGGTGTATGGCGCTCATTAAGGGAGGCCTATATCCAGCAGTATTCTAACTTAGGCTGATGATGATGGATGACTAATAAATAACATTACCGAAAACGTACGTAGGTGATGATCAGTCTATGAGTTTTTGGGAAAATTCCACTTTCTTCCCCCAAACGCAAACATTGCAAAAAATTAGCTCGGGCTGAAATTTTGTGTATTATTAAAAACATTACAGGCAAGTTTAATCTGTTTTTCTTGAAAAGTATGCATGTGAAGCCGCGGACAAAAGCTACTAAACATATCTGAGCCTCAATTAAAATGTGTTACATATGTATTTTCACTCATTAAATCACTGATAACGGGTAAATAAAGGTAGACCCAAAATCAAATTTATGCCCAACATATCCAATAAACAACGTAACTTATTACAAAGTACCTTCGCACGCACACGCACTGCGTAATAGAATCAAGTGGATTACCTACGTGCTGGAGGTGCCTTCTAATCATAGGTACTAATATAAAAGCGAACGTGTGGATGTATGCTGCTGTATAAGAAAGAATCAATGTTGTTTGCAAGATGAATACCAATCCTGTGTCTGTTTACAGAAATACGTTGAAGTAACTCAGAACATATCAAACATTTTCAACAACCGCCGATACACGATTTATTTATGATCGAGATTTTAAAATTTCATTTCGATAGTATGTTTAGGTACCTAATTACTTAAGAGATGGAAGTTTACGCGAGGGCTTTTACAAAAGACGTCCTCTCGATGTTCGAGGTATTGTAGATCTTCGATTCTCAAAGTATTAAAGTATTATAATAACTGTACCCCGCGGATTTTCCCGCGAGGAAATTGAATGCACACAGCCTAAGGGTAGTTTTGTAAAAAAAAACGTGTATCATTAATTACTTTATAGTTTATTTATACCGAGTTTTGAGTGAATCGAACCAAGGAATAGAAATAATAATTTTCATAGAAACTATATCACTCTTTTTAACCCCCTCAAAGATTGATTTTTGAAAATTAGATTAGCTTATGTGTTATTTATTATAGAACTTAAACTATTTACATACCAAATTTCATCTAAATAGGTAAAGTAGTTACGGAGATACGTTGTAACATTCACACGAACTTTCGCATTTACATATAATATTATGGTATAGTAAGATAATGTAGCAGTGTATTGCCGTGATAAAAATAATGAATTTCTACGAATCTGAGCCCTGTGATCCCCAACCCGCATGGCTAGCGTGGGGATTATGGCATTACCCCCTAAAAGGAGCATATATAAAGCGCTTATTGGAGGAGGCCTTAGTCCAGCAGAGGATTGGTAGGCCGGTAGGCCGTTTTTGTTGCTGTACAGTAGAAAGCCTCTACTTATACAAAGACCAGCATATAAATTGTACTCAGTTCCTAACCTTGCCCTGCATTGATGGTAAATCTCATTAGAATTCCGTATACACCTCATCCTATTAAGGAGGTCTTAGGACTCAGGCTAAGGTCGATTGATGTTTTTGTAATATGACACCGATTAGACAATCGCGCCATTGTCGTTTTACCTTCGAAGGTACCTTAGGGCCATCACGGCAGGTCAGAGATCAGAAGGTATATAATCGATTGTACTGAGAACTTCCTGTTTATAATGTACCTTTATAATAGTTATCCTTGTAGCGTCGTAGACTGGCATTGTTCTATTTTACTTAGTTTTCCTTTCATTTATCAAGCTTATTCTACAAAACAATTAAAAGCCTCTGCAGACTTTGATGTTACTAACGATCTGCAAAAAATTGTTTAGGGAGTTCTGGGTGTTTCCTATGTAGGTATAATCTGCTTACTTTGGGGCTAGATGATGTTGTGTGGATTGTCCAGCATTATTTATTTATTAATTTATTTAATAAAAAACATATATCTATGTAATGTGTTGTACAAAGCTTACCATGACACAAGCTCTGCTTAGCTTGGGGCTATATGATCCTGTGCGTGAATTGTCCAGTATTATTTATTTATTTTACTTTACTTAGAAATCTGCTTACAGAGCTGATGAAAATCCACCAATTTGAATCAAACATGGCTAAGGACACATGGTCTTTTATTTTTGCTATAGGTACACAATTGTATTTCTAAAACTTTATATATAAAATTTAACTTCATTAAAAAACTTATTACTTGTTTAATATATAGGTACTTAAGTACCTACACTCTGTTGGAACTCATCTAACTCTAATCCCAGAGGTAGCCGTTGCGATCTGCGACACAGTATTTTACTTCTGCAGGTCGCATCGCTGCGTGTTTTTGTTATTTGCTCCTCAATATGTTCCTAAAGAACGAGTTTGTATCTTTATCTTTTTTATCTTAAGGAAAGGACACTTCGTGATTGGTATGTTAAATCTATTAATTTAACTTTCACACTTTAAGTAAAATATACTAGTTTCCAAAGACCTCGTTTGAAAAGCGAAGACGAGAAAAGCAGAATCTACCATTCCATCAGAAGAAAAAAAAATGAGTGTTATAGAATACCTTTGTTTTTAAGGCACAGATAAACTATATTAGTACGAAAGTAAAAACCACAGAAATATATACAAATAGAAGCAAAAAGTTTATTTACCTCGCGTGCCGAAAAGAGGGGCTGGAAAGCCTCTTTGCTCGCTGCGAACTTCAGTCCGCTCCCGACGACGTCACGTTATAAAAACAAAATGTCTTGTTGTTCAAAATATAACTGTTCAAACAACACCAAAAAGGAATTTGTGTAATTTAGTGGTGTTTTACATTAAATTATCGTGACGTCAAAGTACCTATGCAAAATGTTATACGCTCGGTTTCAATACAAATCGGCGAACTCTTTGCTTCTATCTAGATTTATTTCTGTGTTAAAAACAAACTAAAGATAACCTACAAGGAAACACATGTAACAGAAAACTGATACTACGTCTAGGTACGGTTCCGTTCTTGCGCAAGCAACGTTCACTGCAAACAGATCTGTATCCGCCGACTTTCTAACTGTTATACTGGGTTATCTCGAAGAACTTATGTGAGCAAAAACGAACGACAGTTTGAGCCATGGTGAATTAACAGAATCGTATTAGATTGGTAAAAACATGCCATTATAATAATACCCCTCTATAACGTCTTTAAATAGGTGTATTCAGAAATTCCGTTTCCGAATCTTCGACACGGAATCTGACACAGATTATCTTCTATGTTATTTTTTCTATGGTCTTCTTTTCTATGTTATTTTCTTTTAAATTGAATGTGTCTAAGGTAATATATGTATATAAGAAACGTTTCTATTTCTCTTAATTTACTAAAATGCCACGTTACAATAAAGTATGATATAATGGAGCTTTGGATAATATGGTGATTTTTAGTAATAAATCTCTTATATTATTAATTGCCCAAAAGTAGTACTAAATCGAAACTTGTTAAAACACGAGTTCATAGAAAATGTTTTACTATTGGAAAACTACTGTTCCGATATTTATATTCCTTGCAGAACACAGAAAATGTTAAAAAACGCTAAAAATATTTATATTTCGCGCGGATCTGTGTCAGGTTGTCGATGACTCGGTAACGAAGAGTTTGAATAGCCCTGCAGGTGACCTGTGTAGGTACCACAGCTTTTTATAATTCCTTTCACAGGCACTAGTTTTCCACAAAACCGGTGATAGTCGATGGTACAATTATGACACAGGTAGACTTTGTTCTTCTACAAGACAAGAAGGTTACATTATATATATATCTAGGTTCCTTTAATAAAAAAAAAGGTTGTTTATTAGTAGCAAATACAAAGTTTAACTTAAACTATAATACTACTGCATCTAAAGTAACAAATGAATGAAAATTTATCTTAAGTACATTTTGTAGTTTGCTGAGTTAATTTTATGGGCGATTTTCGTAAGTTTCCTCGTATAGGTACTTATATCGTGGCTGTAGAAGCCAAATTAAATAACTTACATATTTTACGAAATCGATTTTATTGCATTTCCATAAAGTCTAATTCAAGCTGCATCTTTCTGTGTTACTAACGTTTCGCTATCATAATTAATCAAAAAGTTATCTGTAAATTATTGCAAGTCGGAACAGATGGAACAATAGACTTCTTAAAATAAACAAAAAAGTAGCGAAGGAAAATTAAATAATGCAGCCATAAATAGATAAATGAAATCATTGATCACTTTGCGACAGCGTAAAGGCCCTAAAATCACTTATTTAGTTTTCCCTCATAACCCAAAAATTATTATCAATAAAAAAATAGGTAGAGTAATAATCTACAAAATATCAAAAAGAAAAATATCAAAATCAGTAAAATAATTAGCCAAAAAATATTATCGCAAAAAAAGAGTCAATCGCGTTTTTCTCCCGATTTTAGTTTTGTTAGTTATTTAATTTGGCTTCTACAGCCACGATATTTTTCTTTTAGTTATATAAGTACCTATTGTGAGAGACGAATAAATGCTATATTATTTATTTAATTATTGCGTTTTATTATCACAGGAGGATATTTCGTAGCTAAGAGCACTAAGATCGTAATGTAATCTAGAGAGTACGTAATTCGGTCGTGTAGTTCCGGATTACCTGGGATTACCTACATATATGTATACGAGTAAAAAAATAATGTTCGATTTGACTACTTAGTTTATTATATTCATTGGTAATTTTATGTTAGGTAGTTAGATATAATATATGTAGATAGTATTACATCTACACTGCACTTGGGCTGATGGGCTATAAATGTTAGGTATAATGGTTCTAGCCGGATGGCTCTCTTAGCCTACCAGTCCTTAGTATGAGTTGTGCATTAGTTTACGATGGCGAAAAATGTTTTCGTCTCTTTCCATGCATTCCGGCGCCTTGCAGCGCCAGATCAACAACAATAACAATTTTTCGTACTTAGTTTGACAGCTGAATAGTTTCATGCGAACTCGATTATAGTTTTCGAATGGTGTACTAAATATTAGTTAATACTGGTTTTGTGAGACAGAGGCAATTTTTACGGAATATTATATTTGTCTCATTCTTTTTTGTACGTGTAAAGCCTTGGTCTCTTGAGTACGCTGCGTTATGCGCTCTGCGGTGCCGGACACATAATTGTATGAAAAACGTCTAGAGTGGTATTTTGTTCCGTCGAAGTCTGCGTCAGCGATATGGGGCAGTACGCAGTACTTAGTATCACGCAGCGTACTGCGTGGTTGATCAAAAGGGCAAGATAGAAGTTAATGTCCATCGAGTACTCGATAACTTTTTCGCAATCGTAATTTGCACACTCATACTAAGCATACATACCGAGCCCACATTCAGGCATTCGTGATGGTAGTACTTAACCTAGCCTCTATCTACAGGGTGTAGCCCGAAGGTTATTTAGGTGAGGCTATGACTAAGCTTTGCTGTTAATTGCGTTCTAGGTTCTCATAGTAATCATCATTATTTGTGTTTGGTACAAAGGAACAATCGAAAATTGACGTTTCATGGACAATAAGGGTGCTCTCCCACCAGAGTTAAATAACAGCGTAGACAACTGTCCGCGTGGTACCGGCTTAGATATCGCACCACCCCAACTCATCCCGCGGGCGTTGCAAGAGGCGATCAAAAGTTTAACTAGCCTTTCATAAATAAAGCGATCTTATCGACTGTTTGCCACATTCAAGACCTTTGTGATAGTTCGTCGGCCACATCATCACACCTGGTGAGGTGGTAGTCAAGCGAAGCTAAATCCATACTAAAGTAACTATATATGTCTGTCTATCTACGACGACCGATGTGGCGTGGCGGGCGAAGGTTGCGGGTTCGATTCCCGCCTTGGGACAAATGTTTGTACGATCTGCAAATATTTGTTCCGGGTGTTCTGGGTATTTTCTATATATAATAAAAAAATATCTATCTATGTTATGTATTGTATTAAGTTTATCAGTCATCTAGTACCCATAACACAAGCTCTGCTTACTTTGGGTCTAGATGATGCTGTGTGGATTGTCCAGCATTATTTATTTATTTATTATTTATTTATTTATTATCTACGAGTATCCGTCTGTCACTTACCTTTTCACGACTAAACGGCTCAATAGATCTTAATCAAATTTGGCATGGAGATGGTATCCCGGGGATGTACAAAGGCTACTTTGTATCTCTATAAAATCTTTAGCTCCAGTGTAAAAGCACCATAATAATGTCCTTGAAGTTGCGTAAGCTTACACACAGTTAAGTTCTTAAAATTGAAGTAATCGCCACTAACCATGGCACAATTTGAAAACGAGTCATTTGTCATGTGGTTTATGTTGTTCTAATCATGTCATGGCGTGTAATTAAGGGCACTTACGTCCGCCACCGATTACGAATTTGTTAACGCGGTACAGTGCGCGTCTACCAAACAAGCACAAATAGAAACTCACATTAGATCCGATGTTGTATGACTTTGCTATGGCCGAAATCTTATAGACGTAAGAAAAATATTATGCCAATACTAGCTGCGCCCCGCTATCTTATCCGCGGTGATCCCTTGGATCTCTGCATTTTTCCGGGATGAAATCCTTTCAGCCACATGAACGCGAAGGAGACATACATACAGACGCAAAAATACATATAAACTTTCGCCTTTATAATATTTATTAGCTAGTGGTGAATTTTTTTGGCTAGCTACAATTACAACTGAATAATATTTTGAGCCGACAACTCACGAAACCTTGTTTAACTTGATTTAAACACGGTTAGAGGGGTTATTCTAAGTTATCCAAAACTGTAATTTATAAAATATCTCGTGTAGATTACGTAAAGTGGCAATAGGAAAAGCTATGCAATAGGAATCACGCTGAGCGACGTGATGTAATTGCGGCATGTCCGATGAAGTATGAAGTGACGCTTTTCATTTGTTTTCAAGTGTTTTTAACGTCAAAATCGGCGAAGTCATACATCATTTTGTACGAGCTATGTTATATGTCATTTAGGTACGTTAAAAAATGCACTTTCATATACAAGAATTATACAGGGTGGCTCTTTGAGTTGGAGTGGATGGACAAATCAGAAACCATGAGAGAAAAGTCATGAATGTCATGATCTCGATTTTATCGAAACAAAAACTGCATATTCAATTTTTTTCTCAATCTATTAAGTACTTTGCAGCGGATATCAGACTGATTGATATTAAAAAAATATGGCACTCCGTATTTTTGCACCTACGGATTCGGTTGCTGATAAAGAACAATGTTTGCAAAGATATGCATTATTGAAAATTGGAGGAAATGGTATTTTTTTACAATTTTAGTTTATAAACTCCCCATCAAGCATCAAGGTGAAAATTATTTTCCTCGATAAAACATCCGTTCGTGATAAATATTAATAGTAAACTTAGAAAAAATCCGCAAAAAAATATACGCAGTTTTTGTAGTCTCAAAAATTAAGCCCATCACTCCTTTTACGACTTTTCTCATACTCTCATAGTTTCGTATTTGGACATCCACTCCTATCTTAAAAAAAACATCCTGTATAGCTATTCTGTGCTACAAGTCGTATCAAATCATTTGCATCAATAACCACTTGACAATTCTAAATACGAATAGTTATATGGAAATCAAGAACTTCGACACGGGAGAACCTATCACCTTCATAATGCCATATGCATATGTATACCCATATTAATTAAAAAAAAAATTATAAGCCAGACACTGGCCCAGGATTGATTCCTGTGAAGATTAATAAACCGCCAAGTGCGAGACAACTCGCACACGAAGGGGTCCGTACCGTAAAAATACGGCAACTTTTTCAATGAACATTAATTTTTCACTTGTTTGGAGACCCCTTTAAATTTTCTGCTTTATTTTATTTTTATTATTTGTTATAAACACAGTTGAAGTGTTACTTAAATTTCAACTGTCTACCTCTTACGGTTCATGAGATATAGCCACGTGCGGACGGACGGACGGACAGTGGAGGCTTAGGGTTCCATTTTCACCCTTCGGGTACGGAACCCTAAAAAGGAACACGAGAGGCACGAGAGGATCCTGGGCATAAGAGTGCCCCAATACTCGTCACTTTTTTAGTTCGGTATTATTTTTACTTGCACCACCAAATCAATGCCCTTGCGACTATAAAGCGACCAACTAATCGCATAGTCTGTAAGCCCCAAAAGCCGAAGCCCCTGTCCCTACGTCATGCATAAAATATTCTGATTAGCCCCGACCGTATTCTATTCGCCAGTTAACTTAACCGATAAACAGTAAAATAGAATTTTTATTTTCACTACATAAAATCGGTCGCGAGGTGCCGAAGTCCATTAAACCGACCGAAATCTCGTAAATTTAACGTTCACGCATGATATCGTAAATGCAGCCTATAGGCAGGACAGAATTGATCTATAAAATTCTGGTGTAAAAGTTTGAAAGGGTTGGCAAGTCAGGAAACTTATCGAACTCGTAGGAAATGTGACTTGTTTTAAGAAACTTATATTTTAGTGGAGAATCAGACACATTTTCCGTGCGCACTTAGAAAGTTTTTGATCGATCTGTTTTTAACTTGTAAGCTTTTAAATCGGTCATACTTATACTCGTAGACGAAAATAGAACAGATTTGTTTTCTGTTCTGTGCTTCCACGAAAATCGCGTAGAGCTGCTACGCGGCGTAGCATTTATATTTACATAATATAAATACTACGCCGAAAGGCATTTAACTTTTCATAATTTCTGCTAATTTTTAGGAAGTAGTTTTATCTAGGCACTTGCTCGAATTAGCCCACTGAATTCGTCTGGAGAAAGCCTCTATCACCTGCTTCTTACATCCTAGTCTATAGATAGGAGATCCTTAGAACAGAGTATACTTACTCTGTTCTAGAATCCAGGATTGACGAAATTTGTATCGAACACTAGGACTATAGGACGTAAGTAAAATTTACTATCTTGAATATTTCGGGTACTAGCCGTCCAGGTGACGTTCTTTTGTACCACCCTGTATACTCCCAAAAAAGAGACCTTCATGAATAATCGCTGTGTGGTCTCCACGGCCACCGCACGGGGTATCCTCATAATTTCTCAACCTCATAATTAGAACAAAGGTTGGAACAAAGGCTGACCGAGCGTGGCCAGCCACACGATTGCAAGGAAACACCCATTGCGACACCAAAACTGTTTTAAACAGCTGGCTATCTGCTTTATTTATGTCAGTGTTGTAAGGTGATAGACTCAAGGCTGATAAATAATTAATAATGTGCACATGCTTTACGACGTTTTAGTAGTTTATTACATAGCCTGTACCTTTTCTAAGTAGAAATAAATGGGGTTTCTATTGTTTTTGTAATTATAGTACTCTCGGGGTAATTTCTAAGAAATCAAATAATATCTATTAAATAAATTGATTTCGACGGGACTTGTACCCGCAACCTTCCGTACGTACTGGAATGCGCTAACTAATTGCACCACGAGGTCAAGTGACGTACGAGTCGTAAAACTTTGGGACTTACCTAGTTCGGGCCGAAGTCGTTAGGTCCACCTACAGGGGAAACATTGAAGTTTCAGAACCAATCCAAGAATTAATCCTGCGTTCAAAGACTAAAGTTACATTTAGTCCGTTTGACGAGAGGTGTCGCGTTGCTCAATTCTAAGGTTTTTATTATTATAGTGCGTAAGTCCTCACACACGGGGTAGTTACTAAGCCAAATAATATCCCAAAAAGCGGGTTCAAGTCCCGTCGAAGTCAAAATTTTTGTGCGATATTATTTATTTATCTAGAGTGAAATAAATGCCACGAAAGATTAAATTACGATCAGAGTCCTCTTTGTATGGCTTCTGCATAGTTTACTAAAACTATGAACGTTTTCGGTCACTCATTTAGCACCTTTCAGCATAACTTTTTCAAAATTATGTTGTTTTAAAAAATCGTACCCAGACTTAGGTAATAACAATCAACTACAGCTGAGCTGTAGTTAGTTGTACTGACCTGGCTGCCCCAATCTAATCTTTGTCAGTGAGCGTGCTTTTAAGTTGCTACATCGATATTGATACTTCTATTTTGTATCATTAAACGTGCGGTTTACAAATTGAAACCAATTGTTAACGACTGCAATGATATTTGTGATTTCAGTCTATAAATAGTTTCGTCTGAGGTAAGAAAACGGTGCGATAATAACAAACCTTATAAATTAATCGACATCTTCCATAAAATTATGAAAAAGAATTAAAATACCGAATCGTGGCTAAAAATGCTAAGCTACACTGCCAATGGCTAACACCATTTTGATTGTTTAAATCATACTAGTGCTGAAGCGGGGAGCTAGCGAACTAATATTTAAATGACTCGGCAGCTTCAAGGTCAGCCGATTAAGTCGGGCTAGCTTTCGGTCAGCCAACTCGTTGAACGTTGATCTATCAACAATGGCATTTAACTGAATGGCGCCGTTTTGTAAACCGCCTAGCCGTTTTACAAAGAAGCCGCGGGCAGGAGCTAGCAGAAAATAAATCATGTATATATTTCACCAGTTCAAGGTTGTGTTTAGGATGCTCGCGTGAACCGAGTGCGTAGTTCTGTTCGTGAGTGGGGTCAATGCCGCTTGTAATTAGATGGCCAGTGCTATGTGCGCTTGCATGATATGATTTGTGTATGTTAACAATAACACTTTGGATTTGTTATAATGGTTTATGTATTTTGTTAATAATAATATTACTTCGATATGTACGAGTATATGTGTGGTAGACGAAAAGGATCAGAAGCACACTGCGCTAATGGCAGCAAGACCTACAATATACTTATTTATGCAATTGTGGACTGTCATGTAGTCATGTAGCTGCGTGGACAGCGCGCGGTACGCACGATTTGATGCGGAGGTGGAGCAGCGGTGGTGGGAGTAGTGCTTTTTAAATATGCGATGACCTTTATTCGATTGTTTTATGAATTTACGCTAGAAAAATGTAAGTATCCCTTTATATCCTTCAAGGCTCGGATGTACAAATTTAAACATTTTGTTTTTCTATAAGTAAGTTTTCCACAAATATGCTACAACATAATTGAAACAGCAAATATGACTTCCTACAGGATGTTTGGGTTTCAATAACTTTTAAAAGGGTACGGGCCCAAAATTAACAAGCAGGTACTTAGGCGCTTTTCTTTCAACGTCTTTGTACTCAAGGATTTGCATTTTACACAAGTGACAATGCCTTACCTACCTCAATTAAGCAATTATATAACAAGGGTACATATGAGGATACCTTATATAAAGTGACTATATGACAAAGCAAGGTCTGTAAATTCGCACGGTCTGTTATCTCAAGCAGGTACCTATTTACTTACACTGCGTAGCATTAGTAGCTTAATGGCTATTTTGTTCTGGTCTATACATATTTGGTAACTAGGTTGTATGTAAGCTTTTTTGTATAGAATTATAAATGGTTTCGTTTGCGTGGTAGCTGAGTTGTATTTTTATTTAATGTTGGCAGTTGTCACAACACAGGATCTTTGTGCCACCCCACCAGGACCTGTCTGAAAATCAGCGCCGCTACTAGCTTCGGCTTGGGCTTGTAGCTGCATAATGCTGAGACAGAGACCTTTTTGGACCCATATGTAACATGTATCGGGTAGTTCAACACATTGTTTAATTTTTATGCGTTTTTTATCTTCTTCTATCTTATGTGTTTCTTGTTCCTACCTTTTATTGTAATGTGTCGTGTTATGTATCATGGTTTCAAATATATATTTTTTTATTCTTTCTAGTTTAGCTATACCTAGAGTATTGCACGCGTAAACTTGTTCCGTCAGTGTAGAGAACTACACTGCTGCTATGCAACGTTACAGGTAATAATAATAATATTTATTTCTATAACAAGTTTACAATCAGTTATTTGATAGTTGAGACCCTCATTTAAGTATATAAAACTTGTGTTAGAGAATCTCGCTCTTCTGTAAAAAAAAAACAGTTCTGTATCAAACAGTTTACATCTGTATCAAAATTAATGTAACAAAGAAACATAACAAAAAGCTAATTTTTAATGTACATAGTTATATATAAAGTAGTAAAATCTAACATCATTCTAAGTTAGTCTAGTTTATTTAATAACAAAAAGGTAAAATGTGCGATTAGACCCAAGACATCACTCACATGAGTGTGAGTGATGTCTTGGGTGGACCTGAGGACACCAGTCTCATAAGAGTCTAGGCAACATGGGACCCAGACTTCTTACTCTGTAACATATTATATATAACTCTGACAATACCAGTTCCTTCTATGGTTATATCCCTCTGTTAGGCACCTATTTTTATAGGCCAACTTTGAATTTTCATAATAATAATCAGCGTATTTATGGAAAATGAAGTATGAGCTTCGAAGAATGTTATCATTTTCATAGAAACGTTCCAGCATTGAAGCTCTTTAATAAACAAACTACGGGTATTGTTCGCTCGGAAATTGTTTACTCTTGTATTTACAGCAATCTACTCAAAAGTAAAACGAAAATTTTGCCCCACAAATATTGATCAAACTCTGTTTCCATTACGCCCTAGCTTCATAAAAATAAGCTCTTGAAGCCTGTTTTTACCGAATGGCGTTCATAATAATTAATATTTTTTTGTTGGTGAATCATTACAGCGCAACACAATAATGCTACCTCGCTGGCTTTTTGTTGATAGGTATAGCTTAACAAAAACAATTTAACAAAGTTCTTTTGAAAAAATCAAGATCACTGTCAATGGCAGTCGTGGGGTTTGACCACGACGAAGGTCGCTTCTGATGAGACAATTTTGCTCGCTTCACTAGTTATATTTAATTTTTAGGATTCCGTAACCGAAGGGTGAAAACGGAACCCTATTACTAAGTCTCGGCTCTCCGTCCGTCCGTCCGTCCGTCCGTCTGTCACGTGGCTATATCTCATGAACCGTAAGAGGTAGACAGTTGAAATTTTCAGATAATGTGTATTTCTCTTGACGCTATATCAAAAAATAATAAATATAAAATAAATATCAAAATTAAGGTGGGCTCCTATACAACAAACGTGATTTTTTTTGGCTATTTTTGCTCTTATTTTGTCAGGGCTGTATCTCTTGAAATACAATAGATAGACACATGAAACTTTCTATAATTAAGTAACGCTTCAATTCTAATAATAACAAATACTAAAAATAAAATGAAATTGAAAATTTAAAGTGGTTCTTTGAAAAAGTTGCCGATTTTTACGGTACAGGGTACCGTAAAAATCAGGGGAGTCGACTCGCACTTGGCGGTTTATTATGATTTCGTGATGATAACTTGGAACCTGCTAGTATGTAATTTAAGTAGTAAAGTACCAATTTAGTTCCAAATTTCTTTTATTAGCCCAAAATACTCCAAATTCTTTCCCAAGAAATTTCCCAGCGTATAAACGATAAGCATTTTCCCCGCCGCGGGTCATTTCCCAAAAGACCGTAACAAATATCTCCCATCAATCAATATCAGGCGAATTTGAGCCCTCGCATTAAACCTCCGGCCATTATGAATTACATTGTAGTGGACATCGATTTAGTAGTGCACAATAGATCGGTGTCAAGATCGTAGCTTTTGTTTCCTTTTTGTTGCTTTTGAAGGCCAAGACATGTTTCAGGGCCGCAATGTCAAATAGCCACCTGCCCCGGAAATACACGAGGTCGTAAATTGGGATCAATTGATCGCGAAAATTATATTGCTGATCCAAATTGACGACGTTGACTTACGGGAAATCGAATTATCTCTGCTGTTGCTAGCTTGTTTTTTGATGAAGCCAATAAAATTATAGAGAATCTAGGTAAATTGAGTTCTAGGTACTATCAGGACCAGTTACCGGTAATTTAACCAGGAAAACCAACATATGTTTTCTTGGATAATCAGCTGAGATCATTAACGTTTCTTTTAAAGCTAAACTTTGGACCAACCAAACGTTAACATCGTTAAAATCCAGAACTGGTCACATCTAGAAGAAGGCATTTTACGAAGTGGTCACAGAACGCCTAAACGATTTAAAGGACCAGATAAGTCCAAAATTTCTCAATTTGAGAAAATTATTCGGCCTGAAAATTATTAACCATCATGAAAATGTTAGAGGTACTTATAATATACTCGATCGAAGCACTTATTTACTTTACAAAGACTAACCTACATCACGTAACCCTTTGCAATGCACCGCCATAAGCAATCTTCGACCGGACAGGCTCAGTAATGCTCACTACTCTGTAATATTAGCAGTTTGTATATCTGTGGGACATCCGTGGTCACTCCCAGGTGCCGGGAAGTGGCGTCCTCGTTGCACGGAGGTGCACTGATGCGCACCGGTGGGTCACATAAGTTGTTTAACTAATGTGGTGATACCATGTTCAATGGAAACCTATCAGATTCATCATCATCATCATCAACCTATATTAGTCCACTGCTGGACATAGGCTCTCCCTTAATGAGTGCCATAGCGCACTGTCTTCAGCTTAAATGATGCAAACCTCGGGACGGACTATGGTCTTGAAAAATAATGAACAAGCTACGGCGTAGTAGCTAGGTTTTTTTTAAAGGTACTTTACTCTAGCTAACAATATTTATGAATTTAATAAATTAAAACACATAATAATGTGTTTTCATTTATTAAATTCACTAATATTGTTAAGTTAGGTTAACCTAAACTTTTCTGTTGTAAGTAAAACGTTTGACCCAGTCCACGTGCCCGCAAGATAAAGCGCCAAGTGCGAGTGTACTCGCACACGAAGGGTTCCGTACCGTAAAAATCAGGCAACTTTTTCAAAGAACATCAAATTTTCACTTGTTCGGAGACCCCTATAAATTTTCAATTTTAATTTATTTTTTGTATTTGTTATTATTAAAATTTAAATGTTACTTATTTATAGAAAGTTTTTTGTGCCAACCTATTGTAGTTCAAGAGATACAGCCTTGACAAACAAGGAGCCAATAAGGCAAAAAAAAAACAATTATTTGTATGGGAGCCCCTTTTATTTTGATATTTATTTTATTGTTATTATTTGTTATTCTTGCGGCAAGAGAAGAACACATTCACTGAAAATTTCAACTGTTTACCTCTTACGGTTCATGAGATAGAACCCTCACAGGGTTCTATCTCATGACGGACGGACGGACGGACAGCGGAGGCTTAGTAATAGAGTTCCGTTTTCACCCTTCGGGTACGGAACCTTAAAACAAGATTTGTTTGATTTTTATTCAGCCCTAGACTTTGCCTTGAAGCGTAGTTAATTAATTATATCCACAAAGGGACCTCTGGAAAGAACAATTTGCTAAAATAGGAAGATTACACACAGATCACAAAAATACAATAGACGGAAACAGTTTTGAAATCACCAACTCTATCGATAAGATTTTCGTCAAAGATTAGCGCACCTAGCACCTATTGTCATTGATTTCAAAAGTGTGGTACAAAATAACGAGGCCACAAGACATTACCTTACTAATTATTCTGTGACATTGCACAGTTTTACTGATGTGGCGAAGTTGTATATTTAATTTATTTACAGAAGCCGATGAAAAGACAGCGTGTAATACGTACGAAACTTACACTTCTTTTTATTTAAGTTACAAATTATTACACGGAGTAACTCGATTTTTGAGGTTTTTTAATGAATTTGATAACGCTACGCCGAATCTAACGAATCCAATAACTCATTTTTGTGTTGTTGGCACCTAAACCCTTCTCATTCTAAACCTTAGGAACAATCCAATCCTTGGGAATCAACTATCAATCCACACGCAAGTACTTTGTACGTAATAAATTTATAGGTGTTATTAATATTCTCCTGATTAGACGGTTTGATTCGAGAATCCCCTAGGTCGACAATTATCAGCATTCACAGTCGACTGGAAGACATGAATCAGTCAATGAAAAGATAGAATCCGATGACTGGAACGTTCCAATCCTATCATAAAATCGCTGACGAAAGCCTGATTGATTTGACACAATTCAGAGTTCAATTTTCAGTATTCCGTAGGCGGATTCGGTCAATGAGATTTCAAAACTGGTCCGAAATTTGAAATGGTCCTTTCACTACTGGATACTTTTTTGAAAGCATCGTATAGATGTGCCTATAAAACAGTAAAAGTAGATAGATAGATAGATAATTCTTAATTGTACCACACAAAGAAAGAAAACAATACAGAAATAGATGCTAAGAGTAGCCGAAGTACAAAGGCGGCCTTATCGCTATGAGCGATCTCTTCCAGGCAACCTTGGGATGGACTGGACATGTAAGAACAAAATAGACGATGGCACTCAAAGTAATAACGTGAAAGTTTGAATGGATGGATACGGTGAACTATGTGTGTTTGTAAGTTCTTGCGCCAAAACTACTGAACGACTTGGGCTGCAATTTTGCACAAATGTGGGTCTAGGTCTGAAATATCAGAGCACACATTTTAGCCCATAAATTGCGTGCAAAGCCGCGGTGCGAAACTAGTCGGTGGTATTATGAAATGTGAAGAAAAGATGTCAGAAAGTCGATCGTTGTCTGTTATCAAATACACCATTATTTGAACGATCGACTTTCTGAACAGAACGTGCTGAAAATTTGCATGGATAAAATTCTTGACGTTTTTGGGCCAAGAATTTTACCCAAAAAAACCAACCTTTATGCTATTACAAGCATAAAGGGTTTTAGCCAAAAACGCATGCGAGTGAAGCAGAAGCTAACATCTTATAAATAAAGTTAGTTTTAGAAAATTCAGGTATTGTTTATGCAACGGAAGCACGAGTTCAAAGGTCGTATTTTAATTCAAAATAAAGTTTATATTCACATAGTATGAATAAATCAACATAGATATAGAATAGGATGAATGAGTTTATAAATACGATTTGCATCTCATTTGTATGTAAGTCTGAACAGAAGAAAGTGATTTTTATTAGGAATAAATAATAATACAAAGAACTCCCCTAAACGCTTTTTTATTGACTCTAGAAACTATAAGCAAGTTATCGATAGCTCGAAAGCCTTTGAACTTTTAATATACAGCTCTAAAGTTCAAAATAGAATGTAGCACAAAATCCGTAGAGGGTTCGATCACGAAAATAACTTTACTGTTGACCCATTTCGGACGATCCTCAGATCCATTATAAATTTAATAATATTTACTGCATTCTGGGTAGAATCTACTACCGGCAAAATAAAACTTAGTGAGGCGAAGAAGCTTTTACATCAGGTTCATTTACGAGGATAGGTTTCCTATCGAATCTTATTAAACTTATTAGACTGCCTTGAATAAGATACAGAAAACTATCAAATAAAAAGCAAATAGCAATATTGCTGGCCACGTGCAACGCAGTGTAATATGTTGCCAACAAAGTGACGCAATATTGAGATGGTGTTGGGGTAATTGCCGTTTGAGTGGGTGTTTGTCTGTTTGTCATTAGTTTTTAGGGGAGATTGTTGAGGATCTCGTGAGAGTTTTATGTGATGTTGATAATATAGATATTTCAGGGAATTTCACGATTTCAATTTGGAAATTAACGTGACATTACTGTGTGTGGTTGCATTATCGTTCGAAACCAGGTAACCAGTACGGACACTTCACACTTTGCGAAAGTAGATTAGTGGACTACGTTTGATATATTTAAAGCCATAGGTATTATATTATATTGGTCTTGAATGTTCCGCTGCAGTAATACGCCTCGCTAGCCTTTTTACTTGAATACTATTTTTATCAGCCTATCTCGTCCCACAGCTGGGCAAAGGCCATACATTTCCAATCATCTCCATATTTAGCGGTCTCTCACCACTCCCGCCTCCTTTTACGTGGGTGACCCAGTCGTCGCCACCCGTCTTTAAGCTGCCATGCAGTAATCAAGAGGGTTATTCTGGGTGCATACGACGGACCTGGCCGGCATAAATACAATACTGCCCTCCCACTAAAGAGGTTATTTGATAAAATTTTGAATGCGAAGTGAAAGGTAACGTGAAAAACTGTGTACCAAACGTCTTTACATAAATATTTTCTTCTAAATAAAATAGTTACAGTCAAAACATTTTTTTTGCCTCTATTACTACGAGTAATTTTTCTATGAAATCTGCTTAAAAACTCCTTAAAAGGCAGTAAATTCTGCTATTACTGCATCTTCGACCGTTTTCCTGTCATATTTACTAAGTAAAGTGCAGTAATAATGTGAAAATACTGCAATTTAATAGGCTTCTTTGTGATAAAATACTTAAAATTCCTCTTGTGTCCTAAAAGAAAACTACCTTTGATTAGAATAAAAGTGTGTATTTTCGAAAATTAAACTTAAATGCTACATAATTAAGAAACACACAACTATGCTATAAAATAGTAACACGTTTAAAATTAACAGTCTTTCCGGGAATCTTAACAGTAACTAGATACTCGTAAATGCAACTTAACAATCACCTTTTAATAATCAAAATCTCTCACAATCACATATAAGTATCATTTGTAAAAAAAACAATGTAATAAAATTAGAAGTTAACTCCTTCATTAAATTATTATTATATTTACTTTAATTTGTTTTATTTTTAATCCTCTTGATAAAACTACCATTCAAAGTGCCACAAAATAAGATGAAATACTGCACTTTAGCTAGGAAACCCAAGAAAATCTTGTGCAGTATGTATTTTACTGCGGTTTAGCTGGTAAACACTGTATATTTATAATAAATTGGTCATATTTTTGCAATTACCGTTTCCGAAAAATAATTAAATAAAATACTTCTATATTGAATGTCCAAAAAAGGATTTATTTGATTTATAGGTTTTAAAATGGGGTTTCATTCTGTGTATTTAGCTTAAAACCGGCCAAATGTCTATTACTGCACTTTAAGCTCGGGAGGGCAGAATACCTACCACAGAAAAATTCGATTTTGATTTTAGACCAAACCAAAATTCAGAGTCACAAATAATTCACAATGCAAGTAGGTTCACTACGCTAACAAAACGCAAACACTGACAAAAGCTAATGGGAGCATATACTTACCGATATAGTCCAATAACTCCCAAAATAACATACCAGTTTTAAGACCAAAAGCAGTTACTTGGTACGTGTAGATATAATCCAGGGATTATTGACTTGAAACCCGGCATCCTTCGATACCTGGATGATTAATAGCAGGATAATCCGAGTCTCTTGCTCCGTGGTCTAATCGGAGGGTGTCTGAATTACTATATCTAAATTACTGCTATTGGATTGGATGGGTATTTTCCATAATAATGTATCAGGAATATGAGCTTTATTGACAGTTGCTTCAGGTTAATTTTTAATGATTTTGTTTGCATAGCATATTTCTGTTTGAATAGAATACATAATTCCACTTCACCACATCATTTATACCAGTCCTGTGGCAAATGAGGCGTTTTACTATTTGATTAACTAAAATTACACTAATTTCCTACTTACTCCTTGGGTAAAATTCATATCAATCGTAAGTGTTTGCAAAGGTATTGGGGAAATTCTATAAAAACAGTGGCTCTAAAAAGGTTCCATAATAAAAAAGGCTTTATCCTATCTTCCTAATGAAGCTCGTTCAGAAGAGTCTCGTTAGGACCCCTAATGGGTAATTTAATATGCGTTGGTAACGCGGCACATTTCAACTCGTGTTATTGCTTTAAAGTTTTCATCTGAACAGTATTTATAGGTTATGCCTATGCCACCGAGGTCCGGGTTTTACGATGACTTGACTCTCACAAGAGAACTTAACAGTCGGAAATAACAAAACTCTATTTCACATTTAATGGATTGTTAGATCCCTACAGGGCGGTTAGTCTCAACCTCGTAATTTAGCTCATTCCAAAGGTTGTCCAAAACACTCATGATGTTTTCACTAAGTTTAAATTGATCGGATTATCCCTTTTGTCCCTGACTGTTTGTTGCCATATATTTTTAACCAAACTTTAGTACCAGTTCCGAACTGTAGCTTATCGTTGATTAATATGTAAATCCTGGATTTAAACCACCGCTGCGCTGGTAGGTATTGGTGGAATTGCGTTACTCTTTGAAGGGGGAAATTCTGGTTCGGTTTCATGGTAAAATGGAATGAGTTTATCGGACCAACGTTGAAAAAGAGTAATGTAATAAATAAGAAAACTATGTCTAGTTTATCTTTAAAAACTAACAAACAATATCTCGTAAATAATTTATTATTAAATAATTTAGGTAATTTAGTAGGGTACGTAAAGATTGCGTCCATACCCCAGGTACCAAAAGTATGCGTTTGTAACTTGCGTGCAAAGAAAAGAACCTCTGCCTACGATTTGTCAATTTTAACCCAAGGATTGCTTCAATAGGATTTCTTTAGGGTTGTCCGAAGTTGTGGGTGGTTTTGTGTGTAATCTCACAATGAGAGCACAGCTGCAAATAAACCATAGCAGATGTGACATATATTTTACATGAATTCGGTGGGCAAAATAAAAAGCTGAGTATGTGAATTAAAACTCACACGTTCTCCTTTTCAGTTTGTCCTCCAGCTATATACATACATCAAACCCAAAATGTTTTATTTTCAAAGTGCTTTAAGTTTACATATACGTAATCGAAATCGGACATGGCTTAAATACATGATTATGATGATGGCTGGCCTCTTAGCCAAATTTCGGCCACAGCGGCGAGACGGTTAGAAGACAGGCATAATGCGCAGGATATTATTATATCTAGTGCAAAAAACATACCATACCAATAGATAACTTCTGAAAGAACTTTGGGGTAACACGGCCTAAACAGATAAAGGAGCGAATAAAAGTTAAAGGATAAATGACGACTTTCTGATTGTATTTCAAACTAGAGATAAATAGAAAACACTTCAAAGCTGAAAGGTAAAGTTTTAGATAAATGACTCTTTTTTATATTATCCTGAGGGAAATGCGCTCGCATATCGTACTGCCACGGGGAGACATACAATTATGTGGGACTCCAACACCACTAAAACCCTCAGGGTGTTTCCGCCGCTGCCGCTTGTCTTGGGAACGTGGGGACGCTTTCGCTTTCTTCCACGCACCCACCGTGGCTGCCCTTCACTGAGGGATGGGAACACCCCCCTTCGCGACGCGCCAGAAACACATGACGCGCCTCGACCACCTTGCGTTACCCGCCAAATGGGCGCTGGACTACGCCATAGGTCCCTCTGCAACGGGTCAGTCGAGTGGCCCCGCCACCTGCTACACGGTCGCAAAGGATAAGGAGAGCGGCCCTCGCAATACCGATTCTCCACCTCCCCTGCGAGCTGCGACTCGACCACGTCCACCATCAAACGGTTGGCGGGGGCCAAGGCCGCGGAAGGCAGGGAGAGCGGCATACCTCAATACCGGCACTTCTCTCCAGCTGCGGCCTCCATCTCTCTGCGGCTATGCTGCCCTTACAGCATAGCCGCCCGCCTTAGTTGCGGTGCCTCCCATATACGACACCGCAACATACTACCGCTCCAACTGGGCTTAGGGAGCATAACCCAGAAGAGAGGTCCGTATCCCCGTCTGCGTAGGCACGGTCCCATGGGCTCTTCTAAGCTTCATCGCGGGTGACCAGGCTGCGATTACTAAGCCGTTCCGCCTCGACAAGGCGAGTACCCTGCGGGGGGTTTAGATAAATGACCCAATTAAAGCATCAGCTCTCATAAAAAAAAGCAAAAAAAAAAAGAAAAGAGCAAGCAAGTAAAGCAAGTTGGCTTAATCAAATAGAAGGTTGCTAGAGTTAGTTAAGTTAGCTTAGTCTTACTATCTAGTTGCCAAGGAGTGAACACTAAGGTATCCAAGTAAAGTGCAGGTAACCAGTTCTTGAAGAGTTTATCGCTGAGAAATATGAGAACTTCTTCGTTCAACAACTTCTCGAGCTACTCAGTCAACTTAATAACTTAAAAAGGTGTAAAATGATGCGACGTTTTAACTTAGAGGTAACTAGATTTTGCACTATTAATTATACGATACCAGAAAAAAACAGAGCATTTATTTTTTATTTTATAACGTTGGTGGTGCAACGGGCGCGGCGTATTCCCGTTTTCGCCTGCGATGGAGGTTGCGGGTTCGGTTCCTGTCGCGGGACAAATGTTTCTACGATCTGCAGGCATTTGTATTGGGAACTGATTCAGTATCTACCTAAAGCATAATTCAGATAAACTAAGTCCTACTTGGCAGTTCGCAGTTACGGTAACTAAAAACAAATATGAAAATACCTTCAAATAATAATTATAATCTCAGCGGGAGGTACTCTAGTACCTCAGATTGCAAAGATTACATATTTTATGTTGTCAATTACGTAGGATGTACTTCAGTTTGTAATAAAAATGGACCAAAAAATTACGAAATACGACACAAGGTTAAGCTCTTCAAAATGTCCCTCTTCGTCTCAGCTCCTAAAATTGCTGTGTTGAATTTGCAAGTAAACATCGTCACTTGTAATGATACTTCTATTTATTTAAACGACGCCGGTTGACGTCCATTTCCGGAGATAAGAGTCGCGGTCCGCAAGATCCGGCTGCGTCAACGGTTGGGGCGTTTAGTCCAATCACATTCACAAATCACAGGCTTTTATGATATTAATAAATACAAATACTTGAGTAAATAATGCTCGACCGATCACAGCATCGTATAGCCGAGCAAAGCAGAGCTTATTTTATGGGTACCAGATACCCAACACACACAAATAATAAATAAATAATTAAAATACATAAGTAATTTTGATATTATATATTGTATTACCTATACGTTGAAAACATGAAAAATTAATTAAAATTTTAATTAAAATTAAAATTTCCACCTCAAATATTAAAATTACAGATGACTTATTCTCGAAAATTAACAGGTGTTCAGTGCAATCAAAATCACGAAACGACACATGAAACTGACAAGGTTACTTCCGAGTACTCAGATATAAGCACGTCTAAAGTGACGAATTATTGACATTTTTTCATTGAAAATTGTCCTAAAACCGATATTTGCGAAGGCAGGCAGATGCTGGATGCGGCAAGCTGAAGACCGATTAGGAGAGGCCTATGTCCAGCTTTGGACTAACATGGGCTGACGATGATGATGATGATGATCCAGGGGTTAGTCTCATAAGTTCACGGAAGCAAGGCATATATATAGTATAACATGTTTCTAGCCTAAATAGCTAACGCTGCCAAACCCACGGATTCTCACGAATACCGAATAACCTTCCGAATAATCGTTGTGTTGTAATATCGATTCTTCGTAGGCAAGTAATTTATTTATATTCAGTATGCAAAGCCGCCCGATCACTTTTTTTAGCAAAGTAGAGCAAACCGTGTATCAAGCCTTTAAAATTGAATATGCCCGGCGCTTCAGGGCAATGAAAAATTTCCCTTTCAAATTATAAATTTGATACCGCCTTCACGAGCTTCATCAATTTCATTAAAGTGAATTGGTTGACTTTATTAATTTTTTTTAGCACTTAATATTACTAAGGATCAACATTTTCCATGATATTTTTGGTCTAAACAAACTCGTTCTGAATTGAAAAGGAAACAAATGAAACATATTGTAAAATCGTATTGTTATTTCTTGCAAAACAATGCGAGTTCTCGTATCAATAGAGAACATTCCGTAAGAAATTCAAATTCGCTGTTTCCTATGGAAATAACTTCGAATGAATAAGGAATCAGGTGTAAACTTTGTGCTTGCATCACGGAATATCATGTTTACAAGAAGATTATGTATCTAAAACTACTACTCTTGCACGTGCAATAGTAGTTTTAGAGATCTGAGTAGCATTACATTAGAGCAAATATAGGTACAGTAGGTACTTTATTTGACTTTCACGCGGATTTTTGTGAAAATTACGTAAAACAAACTAAGTTCCAATTTCACCGTTTGCTGCCAAAACTAAGATCAACAAAACTAAGTTTATCTTGATTGAGTTCAAATCTCTCGACAAAGACTTGGTTTAGCGCTTGAACTGGATCAACTTTATGTCGGTAAAATGTGCTGAACTCGTTTGAGCTTTATTGAACGCGTTCAATTGCAAAGGTGAAGTTGGACTTTAGTTTGAACTAAGGTCCAACTTCACCGTTGCAATTGCGGATTAAGGAGATATGAAGGCGTGGCACGCAATTTCATATCTCCTTTCTACAGATCTTGCTTACACCATTTAAAAAAATTTAATCCACTTCGTTTAGGCAAATAACGGCGGAGCCGCGTTTAAAATGTAAGTAGAACCGCTCTGCTTACCTATGGAACCACCAGATACTACACTTACATAAGTAGGTATTCCACACGATTAGTCCTACAAAGGTAACCGTTGTTACTTACAACGCTTACCTGCCTTACAAACCAATAACTAGCAAAACGAACCCAAAGTATTTTCGAACCAAGAAAAAAGCATTAAAATCGACTAAGCGCCGGAAGCAATACGTTTCATGAACGTAAGCCTACCGCCCGCAGTTGTTTACTGAAATTTCAATGTTCAATTTGCATAATTTGGTCCACGTGCGATGCTCAATCACTGTTGGAAACTTGGATAATTCTACAAACTTTTGTTAATGGCTCTTCTGTTGCCGGGGACAGAACCGTCCTATCACAATTTCATTCATTATCTTACTTAGGACGGCGAGCTAGTCCGTAGAGAACGGACACAGAAGGGGTGTGGAATTTTCTACCTATTCTGAAATATTCAGTAAGATATAACCCACGCTCGATCAGAATGGTATAGAACCATTTCGAACTCAAGCAAAGGGATATTTGCTTTGACAAGGTTCCGTCCCCCTTTGACAACCCGCGGATTGTATGGGATAAGTGACGTCAAAGTTTTTAGACGTCAAAAATATTTATATTATATTTAGAGGATACCTACCTACTACATCATCATTGGAATAGCAATCTTAGCTTAATTATCAGAGAAAAGCGGGAGCGTGAGCGGAAACGGATAGTTAACAGTTATCAATGGAACATTTTCTCGCCGCGCGCGAGATTTTCTTAGAAAATTCTAAAAATCCGTCCTCGTTCTACTTCCGCTGTTTACCATGAACTGACTGGTCAATTTAGGGATATTTATATGGTTTGGAACAGTTATACCTTATTCGATCGATACGATACAGGAAGGAGGAATGTATTTTTTTTTATTCTAATACCACTATCTCATTTAATGGAAAATGACGATGTATTACGAAGCTCTAGAAAACGCCTATTCACTCTTGTTTCAAAGAGACCCAGTTATCTGTTAGTTATCTGTTACCTTAGTGTACAAATAACTGGGTTGACATTATTGAGTTTGGTTACTACCAGCCCAAACTTGATAATGTCAATAAATTAAATCCTCTAACAATTTATGCACGACAGTAACCACAGATCTCAAACAAATAAACATCCTGCAAGTAATTGTAGCGAGTCTGTCACCGAGAGAAAACAGACATGTTAGATTTATACATTAGATGTGTTTACAAGATATTTTACTTAACCACTACGCACTCTGGGATTGAGATGGTAGCCCATCGCGGCACACGTAGATCACAGCTACGCGATCTTAACGTGAAGTGTTCTGTTGCGCCAGTTGAGAACGGGTTATTTACGAGTTTTTTTCTGGCGCCTTATTTCAAAACGCTTGTAGTGTGTCGTTGCGCTGCACGGCAAATCTCCTTTAGGTATATTTTTAACTGACTTCGAAAAAAGGAGGAGGTTCTATGTTCGGCTGTGTGTATGTTTTTTTACTTTTTTATGTATGTTCGTCAATTTCTTCGTCAATTAGGGACCGATTTTAAATATTATTTCGTTATTGTATAGTGAAAATAGTTATCTCGAGGTGGTTCCATAAAAGTTTTATTCCCGAGGGATAAGTATTTGTCCCGTGAAACCTAAAATTAGAGTAAAATTCAGGGATTCTAAGTAGGTTTTCACAACAATCAAATTATTACATTACAACTTAACAATTAAATTATTATATTGCAATGAAAACTTAAAAGCACGCCTATTTACCTAAGAACTTATTAAATGGTAAGCAGTTTATTTTCATAGTTTAAAACTTTGTAGCATGAAGCGCAGTTGGTTTGTGGCTTTATACGAATATAGTACGTAGAACGTGTTAAACCACGGTTTGAAATTTAATGACGTCACCAGCTGCTACGATATTGAAACGTTCTCAACATTGACTTTTATTTACGAGTACAACTCTCTAGTTTATACAAAGGGTTATAAAGTTATAACCAAGTTAATCAATAATATTTAACAATTCTTAGAAAGTTTTTAAATCCCAGATAGGCGCAGGATCGAGATGAATGGCATTGAGAGAGGCCTATGCCCAGCAGTGGGTAGGTAATAAACGGCTGCTGATGATGGTTTAGATTCGGAAAAAGGACGATATTTGCAATTTTTTGATATTAAAGTAGCTTCTCACGTGTTTTTTTTGGATAAAAAGTAGCCTAAAAGTAGTTTAATTAGTTGTGTGTGTGTGGGTGTGTGTGTGTTAGTGTTATTCCAGGTCTAGAACTACATCTGTGCAAAATTTCAGTCCAATCTTTTGTGTCCTATGTTTAGTAGATTTAGCGTTAGGTAACAAACATAAATATCTAAACACCCAAACTTTTGCATTGCATTGGTGTGTTTTTTGTTTCAATTCAGATTTTTATTTGTACAAAAAACGTTATTTCCGCGAAGGCTGAAAATTGGAAAGAAAGCATGAAAATGTCCCATGTCACCGAATGGCCAGCCCACTGGGTTCTGACAAAAACTGCCGCAGTTTAGCCTTTGTTTTTATTTACGCCTGACCCTGTGAAAAAAGTCATCTCTGTGTAAAAACGGTAAACCATGACTGAGCTGTAGATACAGCACGAATCAGCACATAACATTCCATAAGCTCTTACTAGTGCACTTTCCGTAGATGCTCTTGACAAATGAAGAGCAAAAAAAGTCAAAAAAATCACGTTTGTATGGGACCTCTTCCGCTTCTGTGGTCCAGCATATTGGCATGTCGACTTTCTAGTCCAACCCATCATAAAATGACAGGTTGGTCTAGATAGTCGCTTTCGCGCAGTATTTTATGACATAGTTGAAATTTTACGCCAGAGCGTAAACAAGAGCCCGTGGAGGCCGTAAATGGCAATCAATATATTGAAAAGTACTACGTACCACTTCAGAACAAAGAATATAAATGAACCATCAAATACATTTTATGATGGTAGAGCGGCTTTGTAGTCACTTCGAGGAATAGCAAATAGAGAGAATCAATAGTATAATTTATAGACCTCGTTGTTTTGAAAAATCTTACAGCTATATCATGGTTGTTAAATTTCGTGCATAATAACTTTAGGGGAATTATAAGTCAGGCCGCAGATTTTTTGTTGCTACGGAAACCAACCTCTGATTTTATATCTAAGTGATGGGAAAACAAGAAGCCTTCTAATAAACTAATTCGCCACCTGAATATTCTAAAGTAAGCGTCAATTATAGAACAACATTTATGAAGCATAAACTGTTAACTTTTCTTTCACTCTATATTTTCGAGATGCTAAAATTTGTCAGAAATAACATAACATTGTTTGAGAGGGATGAAAAGTTTATATACAGAAGAAAAATAGTACAAAAACCACTAAAGGTGCCTCAATTTAGACTAGAAATGTGTAAAAAGAACTGTTACGCAATGGCCATACAGTTATTTAACAAACTTCCACTTGACATGAGAGAACTGACAGATAATGAATTTAATCGTAAATTATATAACTGGCTTTGTGTTAACTGTTTTTATAATATAAGTGATTATTTGAAATTTAAATGCACATAATTTTTATTTTGACATTATAGTACTTACTTAATGTTATTTAGTCTATTATTCTTTATTCATAGTTATTTTTAAGTTTAAACATTTGCACGACTCAAAGGTCAAATATAGTGAAACTCTATTGTAAAACCACCATTGCAAACCTATATTTATGCAAATAAATGCTATTTAATTTCATTTAATTTCAACAATTATATAAACTTGTGTCACTGCTTTATACATCATCACCTAATTTACTCTCTGCCACGGTTTTTACAACTAACCAACATTTTACGTTTTACAGCTTCAACTTATTATAATCCTCAAAAAATATAAGTTCAAGCTTCAACACGAAAGCATCATATCTTATAATTTAGCTTGTATAATAATACAAATCGTATTCTTTTATCATGGAAATACTGTACGATCTGTTTGGCGCGAGTAAGACGGGCGCCACCGGCCTTCCACCAGTCTTTTATTTTGTTTCAATAAATAATAATAGGTAATGCTAGACAATCCACACATCATCATCTAGCCCCAAGCTAAACAGAGCTTGTGTTAAGGGTACTAGATGATATACTTAATAGAATACATTACATAGATACATATATTTTATTATGCCCAGAACACCCGGAATGAATATCTGCAGATCGTTCAAATATTTGTCCCAAGGCGGGAAACGAACCCGCAACCTCCAGCGTCGCAGGCAGACCTTCACCCGCTGCGCCACATCAGTCGTAATGGGCCCTAACATTCAGTTGCCATAATTTACTATTTGATGATAATTTTAGGTACATTTTGTTGTTCCAAGATAATAAATTATAAATGTTTCACAACACTCTAAACATACTGAGTTATAAAACTAGATTTCAATACAATTACTTTATTGGTATCATATATAAATATTGTAGAAGCTTACTGTTTGAATTTATCTATACATGTATGTTACAAAAATGTAGATGCTATAAAATAACTGCCAAGCTAAGTTGTATTTACAGTAGCATACATCAAAGATATAAAGTGGCTAAGATAGTAATTTTTAGACGCGCATTGATGGTGGCTGACAACTTTACTAAGTTCAATTACTATTCAGAGGACAATGTAGATTTATAGAGGAGAATAATGCTATTAAAAAGAAGTCAGTTTAATTAGCACCCATAACTTTACCTTGGCCTCTAGTATACATGAAGAAGAGTAGTAGTATAAGAACTAAAGTAATTCCGTCTCTCTGTTTGTCCTTTTCACACCTAAACAGCTGAGCAGTGAGTTAGACTGTATGCGATAGACATAGACTACTTTTTATCCCGGAAAAGTGAATGCGAAGTCGCGGGCAGAAGCTGGGTATTCGTATTTTATTGGATCATACGATGACCCAGCGTAAAAAGGCTAATATGTGAATATTTTTAGACGTCACATTGTGTCAAAATTCTTTTGACATGACACCAGACAGAATGTAGGTAAGCCTTCATTTTTCAGCACCTAATCCGAGGGTGGGCTCGTCAAAGGGAGCGCTATCGTATCCCCAATTTATTTCAGGAGGATTTTCACACGACACATTTTGATAGTCCCGATAACAACCCGCTTTAGAGCTTAAGAACGTTGCGTACTTTGAGAATTTGAGGGTTTTCTTAAGCCTTTTGGTTGGCTTGAAGGTAACCAATGAATCATGCTTAAATTAAATCCTAAAAATAGGTAGGTACAGTACGAAGAAAAGTTACAAGAATGTCGAGGAAGTATCAAATATACGACAATAATAACCAATCGGCACGTCCAGGCGAAAGTTAGGTTCAACAAGACACTATTGATAAACAAAAGCCTTGCTTATCATTTACGAGTTCCGTTATTATCCAACCGATCATAAAAGTTTGTTTGAATTTCATTTTATACCATAACGGTATTTAGTGACAACACAATACCTGCTAAAATCGCATGTCAACAGAACGATAAAATTTTTCTGCTAATACAGGGTGTTTGGAAGCTCGGTGCAAAGCCTTAAGGGGGTAGTAGTATAGACCATCTAGAACATTTTGAGCCACATTTGTCTTAACCAAAGTCTAATTGTTTTTTTTAGGGACCTTTTACGATTTTTAACCAAAATCCCAAAAAATTCTAATTAAGTGCTGATAATGCAAAGTTTAAGTGGAAATGTCTATTTATTTTGTATGTTTTTATTAGCCTAATGTGTGTTTAATGATATTAAATCATTATAAAGCACAGTTTATGCTAAAAAAATGACTTTCAGACTATTTAAACTTTAAAGAAAAAAAGAAACAGAAAAAAAAAAATGTTTTTTAATGACATTTAAAAAAATAAATAAAATAGCTGCAGATGTTCAGATTATTTTAAAAACACGCTGAGTTATTGCTCTTTCTTTCAAGGTATCATTTACTTAGATATCTATACAATTTTTGAAAATACGGTGCCTAAACCAGTTAAAATCCGTAAATACTGATTTAAAGGAGATAAGAAAAAAACGTTTTTGATGATTATTTTTTTAATTCTGATGCTCAAAATGGCTTCCACCATTGCGTATACATTTACGACAACGATTTCTAACTTCCGTCGTCGTGACTTTAAGCTGCATTTCCTGTTTCATAGTTGTGAAAGCTGTTTCAATCCTTTGAAGTAATTCTTCCCTCGTGGATATTTCGGAAGTGTATACGAGATCCTTTGCCCGTCCCCACACAAAAAAATCTACTGGGGTCAGGTCGGGCGATCGTGCGAGCCAAGGGATGGGCCCATCTCTGCCTATCCAGCTGTCTGGAAAACAGTTGTTAAGGTGTTCCCTGACACTTAACGTCCAATGTGCTGGGCATCCATCTTGTTGAAAGATGATTGGCCTGTCCGTATTTAGTATAGGTACTTCGGCTTCATACAGGAGTTCTGGTAAATCATTTTGCAGAAAATGCAGATAATTCTCACCGTTTAAATTATCTGGTAAAACGTGTGGCCCAATCAATGTTCGTCCGATTATTCCAGCCCATACATTTATTGAAAATTTGGCTTGGAAAGACTCCTAAAACAAGAATGCATTCTAATTAAAGTATTCTGTTAAAGATCTGTTGAACGACTGGAATTAATTTAATTTGTACACCGCCAGCCGGCACAGCGGCCTTTGTTTAGTTGTCTAAGGTCCCTCTCTACATTGTTGTTCAGGTAAGTTTATTACTAGGTACACAGTAATTTTCTTACCCTTAACTGGTTTAGGCACCGTATTTTCGAAAATTGTATAGATATCTAAGTAAATGATACCTTGAAAGAAAGAGCAATAACTCAGCGTGTTTTTAAAATAATCTGAACATCTGCAGCTATTTTATTTATTTTTTTAAATGTCATTAAAAAACATTTTTTTTTCATTTTCTTTTTTTCTGTAAAGTTTAAATAGTCTGAAAGTCATTTTTTTAGCATAAACTGTGCTTTATAATGATTTAATATCATTAAACACACATTAGGCTAATAAAAACATACAAAATAAATAGACATTTCCACTTAAACTTTGCATTATCAGCACTTAATTAGAATTTTTTGGGATTTTGGTTAAAAATCGTAAAAGGTCCCTAAAAAAAAACAATTAGACTTTGGTTAAGACAAATGTGGCTCAAAATGTTCTAGATGGTCTATACTACTACCCCCTTAAGGCTTGGCACCGAGCTTCCAAACACCCTGTATATTCTGCTAAACTAATTGCTTCACTATGACAATGACACAGAATGTTGCATTTTGGTATTCTACTTTAAATTAAAGAAACTAGAGATGGAGGGACGCCTGTCAAAAGTGTCAAGGTTGAAACCATTCTATCAATCTCTCCATGCAAATAGCACCGCTAGCACGATCTACATATATGTAGTTTCTTACATCTAAGGATTCTACGTGACGATTCTGCGACGATACCATTACCATAGTACAGCGATTGGTTAGCAGAATTGGGCCCCAGTTCAACGGCAGACAATGGATCGCTAATAGTGCGCGCACGCATGCATGAGAGCGTTCGTTGATCTTCAACTCGTGATCCGAGGTTCCTCTTCCTAGTCATTTCATTATCCGCTGTTGCAGAGACAAATAGAGCAAAAAGTGCCGTTTTTGGTACGCCTAACGTTACAGATACAGATACAGATAGACGTGGTTATTCAATGACATATTACAGCAATAATGAATAAAAGTAAATTATTTACAAAAGTCATAGCAAATTGTGCACGCCGCGCTGGTAGCCCCCGGAGGGGGGCGCCGCATGTCTACTAGCTCGACGATCGAGATGTGCGTCATAGGCAATGAAGATGTTATGTAAGGTATCAGTAAGAATAACAGTATAAGATTGAGGGAACAAAAAAAATATTTATAATCAAATAATATCTCAAAAATTTACGAAGGTTTTTGTACATTTTTGGAATATTATTTGACCCCATCATTTTCCATTGTAAGTACATTGTAAAGTTAAAAACCATCATAGTACCTACAATGGAAAATGATGGAACAGCTTTTATTGTTCCCTTATTCATATTTTATTTTTCCATACAACGAAACTTCCACTCGCGATATATTTCTTTACATACTAAATTTGATATAGAATAATTTCATCCAATAAGCAGATGGGTAAAGGTCATCCCCAATTCGAATACTCTGAGGCCAATTCATTTTATATAATTATATTTTCTGGTGATTCCTTGATTGCTTAGATAAATAAATAAACTTTTGATAATAAACGTCGAACTACACCAACCTAAAGAGTACCTACCCTTGCTACCTGAAAACCACCGAAATGTTTTCCTACCAATATTACCCGTCGATTTTTTTCCCGAAAACAACCAATACCCTTTGTTCAATGAACAGCGTTTCATATTCCAATTCAGTTGTAAAGCAGTATACCACCTACCCACTATGGAAATTGATACTTGCTTTGACATAAATTGTTTGAATTTTGAGAGGAGCTCTATTATTGTCCTTTAATAGTTTACGTTACGTTATTTATTTATTTATTTATTATTTAAAGGAAAACCAGCAGCACATACAAAAGCTTAGAATTAGGAAAATAAAAACAGAAGGCTATTAAAAGATTTTCACGAGTAAGAAGAATAGTAGATACATAAGAAAGTGTGAACAAGCAAAGTAAACAGATCACCTACAAAATTACAATGAACTTAGTACATACAAAGAAATAATATAATAAATGAGAGAACAACAAAAGAAAAACTAATTATAATAGCAACAAAAATGTTGATCGACAATTCGCACTACATTACTCGCATGCCAAGATCGAGTCATCCTCATCATCCTCGCCGGATTCTGAGAAAAAGTCAGAGCTTAACCGCCGTCTCACGTATATGTATAGATACATTATATAGTTAAAACTAGCTATGCCCGCGGCTTCGCCTACGATTCACAATATTACATCTGTTTATTTTTTTTTGACCCGAACCCAATAATTTTTCTAAAATAAAAGTAGTATAATAAGTATAACATCTGATGGGTGAGTCTATTTGACGTTAGTAACAACACGTGATCATGACGTCTCCATTTGGTGTGGGATTTGCGTAGTTCCATGTCCGCACGATAGAGGCGCTGTACCAAATTGTACGGTAAAAGGAGACGTCACGATCACGTCTCCGTTACCAACGTCAAATAGACTCACCCCTCAGATAAAATAAACGACAACGAAAGCTCCAGCAATTTTGGAGATTAGTCAAAACAGACCGACATTTTAAAATTTGGTGTTTTGTACCTACCGTGTACACTTTCTTAATTATAATTTATGCTTTTAGTAAAAAGCTGTTATTTTGATATTACAAGCAGACATGTCAATTTTATTTATTAGTGTATGTATTATATAAAAACCTATTAAACCTTTTGGAAACAATTATTTTGGTAGAATGAAGGTGCTTAGGTATTCTGGAAAAATCAAACAATCAAATCAATTTCGTGTCTCTAGCAAGGAAGTTTGTTATTTTGGAACCCTTAACTCCTAATCCGAGTAAAAGGCTTCTAAATTGGAACTAGATATTCGAATATAACTTTCCCGTTGCAGTCCTCATCTCAAAAGCACTACAACGATTATTAGTTTTCGTTCTAAGCTTGATAGAGTTTGCTTGCAGAGGGGGACACGCTTGTTTGCTCACAGAATTGCCATTTTTATGGCGCCGGCGACTGTCATATCCAGCCATTACTTGTGTCCCATCAATTTGCACTGGAATTATGTTATTACCCTCTGGCTATTTGTATGCAAAAATGGGACGAAGATGAGGGATTTGCTTACTGACTATATAGTGTATAAAGCACACTTACTGGTATATAAGTTTACTAGTACATATATATATAATTTCGAAGGTTTCACTTTCGAAATATTACTTCAAAAGTGGAACCGTCGTGTTTTTTTACACACACACACATAAAGATCACATATAAAGATAGTCTATCTTTATAGATCTTATCTTTATAGAATGAAAAAAAAATCACGCCAAATGCGAGTCGACTCATACACATAGGGTTCCGTTCCATACTTGATATACCTACTTTCGTATAAGAAACAAGAGAAACCCTAAAAACAGATTTTTTATGGGTCGCAAATAAAGCAAAAAGCCAACATGACGCGGTCAGCCATCCAAGTACTGACCGCGCCCAACTTTGTTTAACTTCGGTGATCGTTGTTTAACTTGGTATGGACGTTGTCCCTCTTAATAATTTTTTTTATTTGTTATTATAATAGTACACTCTGTTAAAATTCTACTGTCTATCTTTTATGGTTCAAGAGATGTTAAGAAACGTGGAGCAAATATAGCCAAAAATAAATAACGTTTTTGTCCCCTGTCATTTTATAATTTTCTATTATTTTTATTATTTGTTGTTGTCGCGGCAAGAGAAATACAAACACTGTGAACATTTCAACAGTCTACCTTTTACGGTTCATGAGATACACGCTAACAGGCTGACGGACAGACAGACGGACACACAGCAGAGGCTTAGCAATAGGATCCTGTTTTTACCCTTCGGGTACAGAACCCTAAAACCTAAATACCCGTTATAGATCTAACCATTGATGTCATTTCAGACGTCGCCAAAACTAAACCAATTTGACAGGACTAAAACTGGTGCCATCCTTTTTTATTGGATCGTTATGAAAGGGACATTACCATTTTTAGTGTTGTCAGATTAGTTAAGTTTTGGCGACCTCTATATTGACACCGTTAACAGGGTTTGACTTTAGTTCCCCTAAACTGAGTTACATCATGGTTGTTCTGTAATTTGAAGCTTCTGTATAGATACGTAGACATTCACCTTCAATTACCAATTGGCTGACAGTCGTAACTGTTACATAATTGCTTCAGCAATCTATCAATAAAACGATAGAAACCGGTAGATCTGTTCAAACACCGGACACGTTTCACAATCATCATCAACTCGTCATCGGAAATGTTTATAATGAAAACAGGCAGTCGGCGCTGGTTCTTCATCACTTTCGTTAAAATTTTTCATCTCCTGAATGCCTACCTACACCTTATTATAGGTCTTTTTATTGGCCGAATAGGTAACAGATACTTTTTTAGAACTTAGAATAAAAAAAACGAACCCGGGCCACTTTTCTTTCTGTCAGAGTTGCTGTTTACAAAATTTACAGCAGTCACAGTTGAGATTACTATAAGCATATTCACAATTTACTGAACTCACGAATAACACTATTGTATGGTCTAAATGACACATCAGCATATCAAGCACGACACTATACGTATTCATAATTTTATAGCTGATGCACAAGCAAGAAAGAATACCTAGTCCTTTGTAGCTGGCAGAAATGCTAGTAAGTTAAAGACCCTGTTAAAAATCACACTGAAATCAAAACTTTTCGTTTAACTTGCTTCCAGCTTCTTTAACCAGCTATTCATGCAAATGCAGCTAACGATTGGTCACACACCACCGCAGCATCTTCGCTTTCGACATAATCGCGAAAAGCAATCCGTGACGACCTATAGCGTAGGCCATTACACTGTCAATGACAGAGAGCCAGTCACAGGACACAGGAAACAGCTAGATTATGACCGGAGTGCCTAGTATGTTGTGAGTTTCTATAATACCAAAACAAAAAAGTTTTCGTTTACTACCGCTGACGTGTCAAAGTTGTACTGCTGAAATGTAACAAATCGAGCATAATTAATTAAAAACTATAATCGAGTTCGTATGAAACTATTAGATCCCTGTCATACTATGAAATCCTCGCAGTATCCGCTTGGGGCGCTGCAAGGTGCTAACTGTATGGAAGATGGAAGGATACGAAAACTTTTACATTTTTCGTAAACTATGTAAAACTAATCCTAACTAATCCAAAGACAAAATGTCTTTGGATTGGCTCACTGATTACCATCATTGAAGGCTTTGATGCAGCTGTAATCATTATAAATGTCAACAAATTACAGAGGTAGAAAACAACAGCGTTGTTTTTGAAAATAAACGCTTTTAATTAAAGTTTTACGGTGCTTTAGCGATGACGGATACAATTTTAACGTTGCGTGTGCAGGCTAACTGTCTTATAAAAGGAAAAGCTAACTGTCCTATAAAATATAAAATTAACAAATTAAACGAACAACTTGAAATTCCTTAAAGCTTCGGTTAAAGCACAGAATAGGCTGGAACGGAATTTCACCGTCTTTTGTTAATAGATCTCTTATAGGTTTTGAAGGTGAATATTTTGCATGGCAACTCGTTGTATGTATTCTGTCCCTCATCCTTGCCACTAAAGAATCCGCGATTAGATTAATTAGATACCTACCAACGAATTTTTGTAGTTTTTTTGTAGATTCACATTTCAAAATTTTTTTGGTAATAAGTTAAGTTCATAAAAGGGCACTCCATAAACTTAAAGCTAGCGATGCTATCATGAATCCGTCATTGGCAGAATTGCTACAACCAAACGCAGGGCTATCTTACAGAAGTTGAAGTTGATACGGTTTACCTAGACGGCGATTTGATTCATTAAAATGCGCCCTAAGTTTTGGTTGTTCAAGCTATAACTTCTAATAAGCTATAGCCCATACCACGTGCAACAGTATGGCCAACATAAATCAGCTAATTAAACTCCCTAGCCCTTATTAACGACATAAATTTTGCGCTCCGAAGCACACTCGAGAATGTGATGTGGGTTTAATATGCGCATAACACTCAACGCTTTGAGGGTACTCGCTGAATTGTCTTCTGTGTCTCTACCACGTGTTTTGATTTACATTTTAACAAGAACTGTCTTCCTCGAAATACAAGAGGCTTATTTCAGTTAATTATTTATCACATGTTTATTCTGGAGAATAAACATGTGGTAAGATAAGTAAATATTTATTTGTGCTTGCATACTCGTATGTGTTGATTTTTTTTATTGTTTTGTTTTGACAACAATATTCACAAACATAATTATAAGACCTTCCTAAAACCTTGGTTTGTAGTTAACCCGCTTACGTTCATAAAGATGGCTTTTGAAAATTGAAAATGTTGTTATAGTCTCCAAGACAGTCGTGAATATACCTTCATGGAAAAATTCCCATTTTGCAGACGGATAATTGTAAATGGTAAAGATCTAGTATCTTTCTTTTTGATAACAGCAAAGTCACAACACCCCTGTTACAAAACAATACATAATCGACCATGAGAGAAAAGACCTTCGAAATCACTTAGATACTAAACGACACAAAACCCGTGGTAGAGGCTGCGAAACTTAGCAAAGTGCCTAAACGTCTGTTAATCTGCGTACTCTTTACGACTTGCGTTACTTTGGCTCGTTACCATTAGAACGATGCTAAGTAAAAGCCCATGTTTGGAGCAAGAAGGGTATTTAAGACGGGCCCAAAAACAAAATGCTTTCTGCTCCTTACATCTGTTAATTATGGCACTTACAGTGCGGGGCGTTGTTATAACAAGGTTAGTAAACTTATCAACGTCGTCAAAAGTAATCATTGAGTCGCATGATATACGTCATAATACTTTGACTTTTTTTATGGTATAGGTAGGACTATTATCTTATCATATCATACATAATATAGACCTACTTCTTATACACAATGTGTTTTTTTATATGGATTTTCTGAAATAAACGATATTTTTTTATTTATTTATTTTATTGGTACCAACTTGTTCATTATTATTTGAATTTCTTAGGGAATTTTTGACAAATTTCTAAAGTATTTACCAACTACATGTAATAGCTATATATCTCAAGAAGGAATCATACTAAAACTGTAACTTAAAAAAATTGTAATAAAAGTTTCTAAGCATGTTAGTATCTAGTGGCAATTTCATTCAAATAAACTATTAGATAGTAGTTCAGCTCTGTCGGCAAACTAAAAAGAATCTAAATAACGTGAATACAGATATGTTTCGCAGCCCCTTACGGTCTGGGCCATAAAATTGTTACTCAACCTTTAGTGTGGCGCATCTGGCGTCAACTAATGCTTTTTATTGTAATGTCATTCGCCACTTTTGTTGGTCTGAGTTTGCCACCCTATATTTTACATCTAGCACGCGTGTTAAAGTCAGCGGATACACGCCATTGCCACCGACCAGTGCCATCAACTAATTTTGATAATTTTCAATCAACAAGTAACCCTATAAGTAGGTACTTATATTTTAGAGACGCGCGATATTATTTATTCCTGTTGCGACGACAACGCATTTCCAATCAAATTCCTTTTTAACCGATTTCAAAAAGGAAGAGGATCTCTGTTCGTCTGTATGTTTTTTATGTATGTATGTTACTTGATATCTCCGCCTATGGTTAACCGATTTAACTGATTCGTTCACTATTGTATAGAGAATTGATCCCGAGGTGGTCCCATAATTTTATTCCCGAGGGATTAGTATTTATCCCGATAAACTTAAAAGCAACATAATATTTCTGGAGAATCAAGACGAGCTACAACAGCTTTGGTGATCTGCGCCAATTGTTAATAGATTTTGATGATTATTAAGGTGGTCCCTTAAAAGTTTGATGCTCGAGGAATTGCTATTTGCGCTATAAAATGTAGGCTTGTAAAAATTCATCACAATATGATCATTTTACTATCACCGGTTCCCGTTTCGGTTTTCGTTTCATACATGAGTCATCAAACTAAATTAGACTCGAATTATAACTAGATGTCGCCAGTGTAAACTCAATTATTTGCACGTGAACCTTCGGTAAGGGAAGGTAATGGAGGGGTGAATTCGGTCGTCCGAGACATAGATGAGTTTTATCTACCGGAATTTGAAGTCAGTTTATCGTTTTTTAAAACACGCCAAACAATTGTAGCGAAAACTTTAAAATTATAGCAATGTAAAGTATGCGACGCGCGATAGTGTTTATTTCTGTGGCGGAGTTAATACGCAGGCTTCCTCTTTGAAATGAAGTTTCATTAGGAGATTTTTTTTTCCAAACGCTGCTGTCACGCTCAGGTTGGTTACGCTGAATCGGGTATACTCGGCTCAAGTCGACCACTTTAAAAGCTTTTTAATTTTTTTGTGTGATCATACGCACACCTCACACGCCCTCTTTTAAGGTTTTCAACAAGTAGGTATGTATGTACATTATTGATATGGTTGATATTTTGTGCCAGACCAAGTGGCCCGTTTTAAGACCATGCAAACTTTTTTCAAAGTTTAAGGCACGCGCTAAATAACAAACTTTTAAGTGTTGAGAGCTTGAGGGTTGAGGAATGAAGTAGAGTCGTGTTTCTCTCGTAAACGAGGTCAGCCATGACTGGCCAGATTAAAAACAGGAGAGCAGCAGAATAAATGTTATTGTGCCGATAGTAATTTATCAAAATGTCCGAAAGAAGGCGAGTAACTATCGCCCGTGCCAGCTTTACGTTTATCCGAATATAGTTACATAGAAAGCGAATACTTTCCGAGTCTTATAAGTTGCGTAAACGTGTATACTGAAAGCTCACGATGATCTGAAGCTTATGAATTGAAAACTAGATAAGTACTTATAAAATCATTCGTTAAGAATAAATTATGAAATATTTAGAAAATTCCAAGACAGTCACTTGCAAACACCAAATACGTACAACAAAAATATGGAACAGCAGGGTGTTACTTATTTTTAATAATGATTTTATTATTATTCATTGTCCTTCGCATCCAAAGATTAGATATATATGTATACCATATACCATTAATCCCATTAATCATTATCACGTCTGGAAATCTCCCGTTACGCAACGATAATTTGAACAGGGTATTAGGTAGTGTTAATTGTTTGTTTATTGACATGGGGCATCGTGAAAATGATCAAAAAGCGAAAGGCTCGGTTAAAAAAGCAGATAATCCGCTTTCTACAAAAATACAGCTATATCCAACGAAAGCCTCGGCCTTATTGCTTTTTTACGCTCAAGATACAATTCTAATGCGATCGGTACGTTGGAAAGATAAAATGCTGTGCCATTGACGGCACAGTTTTATTTCTAGAGCCCCGGAGGAATACTAATGGTAGCTTACTCACATTCTTTTCAACATCATTTCAATAGAACAGGGCCTTTTAAGTTCACTATCTATCTGTCTAAAGAATATTATTACAGTTCCCTGCATTGAAAAGATTCGATTCATAGCGCGTGATATAGATAATTATACCAAGTTTTATCTATGATACTTAAACTAAACTATTGAGGGCCCTCTGTTTAGAGGGTCATATGGCAGGGGGCAATACACTCGTGTGCATTCAATCGCCTCGATAATGCTCGTTAACTTACAGGCCGGCATACAAAAGAGGGATTTAAAATGCGTCGTAGAGTTAACTTTTGGTATTGAGTTGCAGAATCAAGCAAGATGATAAAAAACGAGCCAGCCAGGATAAGAAGGTAATTTCTCTTAAAAATGTTTGTTCATTAGTACCTACATTACAATCAAACATTCGAACCAAAGACACTCCTTTAACTTTCGCAGCTGTGGGTAGGACGGAAAATAAAATTGCGAGTTGGTTTAAAATCAGTCCATGCTACCGATACACAATTCACATCATTATGTTACAAAACACCTTCTACTTAATAAAGTCAACACTCTGTTACCTACCAATTGTGTGTTAATATCACATTCGTAGGCTGAAAACTACATAACCATTTCGCTAAAGCATAAAAACGCGTGGCACCGACTTTTAGTATGAATTTGGATGCAAATGTAGGGTAGTTGGAAAAAATGTTTTGTGAACATAACTGGCTTAACACAAAAAGGCCATTAGCGAGAGGATGGCTGGTTGTTTCACCTGGATGTAATTGCGAAGTGTGCTCTGAGTAAGTACCCCTGCATGGTTGGTGACGTAGAATGACAAAAATGGTTTGCACGGAATGTGTTCTACAGGCATTTTGTTTGATAAATTGTATTTTGACTGTTCATTTATGCAATAGAATTAAATATTTGTGTGTTTTAATAAAAACACTTTTGCTTACTCTAACACCGGTAAAAGAGGCAATTGATCGGTGACAATACGCAACTAGTAGGTAAGGTACGTAAACTTAGTATTTCGGTGCTATAAATTATAAGTAGGGATCAAATATCGACCTAACGGCTAACCACATTCCAAATGTAATTCACTGAAGTCGCATTATCCTTTAGACGGCTTAAGATTATCATGAATGTTAAGACTATTACCCTGAACTCATACGTAGGTAACATTAGGCTAAACGCACATCGAACAGAACCGTAAGCACCGAGGCGAGGTAGCCAAAAGAATCGAATAGAACAAAAGGCTATCTGAGAGGAATAAATAGAATAACAGCGCTGCTTGCATATAGCAAAATGCTGAATTTAGGTACTCCTTTTGCCCTATTTTATTTGTTTCATATAAATAGGTAATTTTATCGTGTGTATTTTTTTAAATTAAGGTAAGTAATTTTTTTCTATTCTATTCTAAAAGAATTCAGTCTAGTCGGTCGATTCGGCGCGTAGGCGGCCAGCGCGGCGGCGGCGCGGCGGAGGCGCGCGGCTTGGCGATTACCTATATATACCTCCTAGGTTTGGAACCATTCCATACAGCGAAACAAACAATCAAATAATATCCTAAAAAAATCTACTTCTACGGGACGCATTCCCGTACTGAGGGAAGAATGCGGGTTCAAGTCCCGTCGAAATAGATTTTTTTTTGGGATATTATTTGATTTCTTAGAAAAACCAAAATTCGATCGTTTTGGTTCTTTAGTCTCGGTAATGTGTGCGTTCAGCTTATGGTAAATGGAGTCGTTTGCCTTCGGCTGCTGTATTCATAGCTCCTGAATAATTTCTATAACTGCTCATCCACCGTTTGAGCCTGTATCTCCTCGTTAACGGGAAAAGTGCTATTCATGCTGCGTTGCTAGTGATGAGACTATTTAATTGGAATAAATAATAGTAGTAATAAGAACATTTTGCTGTCAATAGTGGCCAGGTCCCCGACTTGAGACGTGTTTAAATCTGTTTTGCGTTAAGAATTCAGACCGCTTCAACAACGACGTCTCAAGTCGCGATTTATCGATAAATTTTCATTGAAAGTTATATAATCGCGACTTGGTATCGCGTTTGAGTATTCGGGGTGTTCAGATATCATCTATGATGGGTATTTGAAATTTTGTTCGCAAGGTGTGTCATAGGTAAAAGTTAAGCGCACACTTTCCTGTTTTGAGGCGTTCGTTTCGTTCCGTTATATGCAAAACCTTAACCGTAAAACGAAATGAAAAACAATACTAGCTCGTTCCACCAATATACATAATAGTTAAACAAAAATATGCGGAGCAGACACAACAACACTAGCAACAGAAGTTTACCTCGGGGGCACAAATAGTGAGACTTAGGTATACTGGGGTTACGGAAAATGCGATAAACTGGATCACTTTTGCATATTGCAACTAACAGACTTTTGCATAATGCAACCAACAGAGAGAGAATGCATGCGAATAAAAATCCTAAGGATTTTTTTCGTGACCCGAGGCCAAACTTTAATATTGAAGGACAACTACTTCAATTTAACACAATAGAGGATGAAAGTAGTTGAGGAAGAACAAGGAGATAGTTTATTTTTAGAACAACATGCACGAAACCATATTAGTCGAAACCGCTTTCAGGCTAAAATAAAATTTACGCCATCACAATCAACCTTAGAAACGTTGAACCCATAAAAATATTTTGAGCAATATTTGCCAACCCATGTTTATTCAAACTCCTTTGTGGAAAAGTGAGCCAATGTACCGAAGCTGAAGAAAAGCTTTCATATTTACTGAGTAATATTTTTGTACATTATAAAAGCAATTGTATGATTCTCATATTTATGTGAAACATAAAATTCAAGCACATAATTTAGGATTCAGGCTAAAGTAACGGTCCCCGAAGAAGTTAATAAAAGAAGTCGGACTTGCAATTAAAGAAAACATTTTCAGGCCCCCAAATTGTGGCTCGGTAAAATTTTAGTTTTTTATGCCATTTACGCGGAATTTCATTTCGGTCGCAAATGTACAAGGGCTCCCATAAGACGCGAGTTTCTAGAATTGAATTATATCGGCGGTACAATTTGCAACGAAGCACGCTTACAATTGAGTTATCCATCTTCTAATCTACTTTAATGTGAAATAGTATTGTGGATTGATGCCAAGAAGCGAGCCTGTAGTTAATTGATACCATTACAGTAAGCAATCATGAGTTTGGCACTGACTCAGCAATGATGGGATAACAGATGCCATTATTATAAATGTTTCCATTTTAGAATGCACTAGCTTTACCAACGGCCCACACACGCTAGACTGCAAATTGTAGGCTACATATGCCCATATTACGATTGTACTATGTTTACTAGGTCTGATATAACACAACTTGATATTATGGCAATCGCTGTGATTGCCATAATATCAACCTGCGTATCAAATGATAGGAACGTCTTGGATTCTGAATGTAGTGTTCGTACACGCTTTCGCACATTATTTCCAATGCCTTTTATGTTATATCGATGCCAGTCTCTCAGGACTCTCAGCCTTAAGTTACTAGGTACCAACTCCTCCTGTGGCTCATGGACCCAGAGAACCCATGGATCTTTGCTCCGATCTTCTTTAAGAACCTCAGTTCTGAGTTATCTCTCACCAGCTAGCACCTCTCAGCTTCATCTAAAGTAAATTTTTAATTGCAGATCTGGCCGAGGGGCAGCGTACGCATGTTCAGAAGGTGATGGAGGCGCCCCCAAGTCGTGCTGCGGTCGACCTCCTTTAAGGCTGTGCGTCCTTTTCCTCGGTGTAGTGGGGGCTTGCCTGGTAGCGGCTGGCGCGGTGCTGGGTGCGTTGCGACCGCATCCCAGAGCACCGCTTACGTTGCTGCTGTTGATGATAGGTAAGGACAAGATTTGATAAACAAGGCAAATTTTAAATTATTGTCAAGGGTGATGGGTGTATTAATACAACTTATACTTGTTTGGATGCAGTCAAAGTAAAACAAAATTTAAGGCCTATAGGCTGCTCTGTGGCAAAACAAAGAGTAGAGCTATTGGCTAAGTCTGTTGTAGACAAGCAAACATTTCCACCTTCCTGAACACGAAACGTAAAAAAAGATATTTCAGAGGTATGCTACGAAAGCTGTGCATTAGCAAACGATAAAAAAGGCTTTGTCAAAGTCTTTGATCGCTAGTTCGGCCGTTCGCGACTAATTTCACGCTAAAGCAGTTTTTACTCGATAGCTGATTAAAGTTATCCGGTCCAGTGGACTGGGAGGAAAAATGAGAACATATTGCCGATTAACTAGGATTTTGATAACCGCTAACAGTTTAATAATCTGAAGGGAAACCAATGGGTAGGTACTTACATAAAGCAATTATAGATAATGTGCCCTTATAGGAAAGTTTTCATCAACTGTTTTATAAGAGCTTACGAATGGACTTGGGTACATATTGTTTAGTACCTAGCAAGCCACGAATTGATTTCAAAATATATAGGTACATATATGAATAACTAGTTTCTGCCCGCGGCATCACACGCGTTGTTTCTATGGAAACGTTTTAAGGTTATTTCTATCCAAGGGGAACTGATTTATGGATTAAAAAGTAACCTATGTTTTATTCTAGGCCTAGAACTATCTGTATGCAAAATTTCCGCTCGCCGTCCGATCAGTTCAGTAGTCTTGGCGTGAAAAAGTAACAAACATCCATCCAAACATACATACATCTATAACCATCCAAACTTTCGAATTTATAATATTATAGTGTGAATGTCAAGAATACCGAAATTCCACACAGCACGATTAAAGTATAATCAAGTAGGTACTACGTAACTATAATTATATCTTCAACTTTTGATAATCGGTAATCGACTAACTCAAAAACAGTTACTCATTTCATTTAATTATTTAAATGAAATGAGTAAAACTAACTCAAAAACGGTTGTATGTTTGTCAAAAACATTTGACAAACATTGTGTACTTCCCGACATCTTAACACATGTATGAAATGTACGTTCAATCTGTGGCATACGAACCGAAATTAACCGTGAAACAATCTACGCGGTCTCATCTGTTATTCCTCCTGCATACGACAATAGCGATCCTCCCGCAATCTCATTAGGTACATCATTCACAGCCCTTCATCGTCCAAGTTTTCAATTAAACTTCAAATGAGTTTGGGGCAGAATTAATTGGATTTTCATTAGCGTTCGGAACAGCTGATATTGTTGCAGGAAAGCGATCGTATAGGGGTAGGTGGAGTATCTACTGTAAGCGATGTCGATTGTGCGCCTCGTTAATCATCGTTTATCTTTTGAAATGTGGATTTATGAAATTATGAACAACGAATGAAGAGAAAATAGATAAGTAAAATCATAAATTATCGAATAGTTGCAATCAAACTTATTTCACTCTGGATAAAATAAAACAATATTGCCTTCAGCACGCTTTCTGATAATGTAAGAATTTGAAGGTGCTTATACGTACCTAGCATTACCTACCTACTGTAAAATGTGATGACTACGTTGATATACTTCGGTATGATTACTAACTTTTAGATTTACGGCTTTATTGTGCATATTTGAATTGAAACCCAGAAACACAATCAAAGCGCCCTATAATTAACGTGTAAGCAATCTCAATTTGTTCACGTCACTCACTTGTTACGCAATCAACACATCGTTTTACTACATGGTGGTGTTTGAAGAACTTGAAACACATTGATGGATTTAGTATATATTATAAAACCATGTTTGACGCGAAAAATAAGATGGATTAGATAGAATATATGTACTTCAAATATCATATCTAGCATAAACGAATATTAAGCTAGATATGAGTAGAATTTACCACCTGCTAACTTTTAGGAAGTGTGGAAATCAATCCAATTGATAGGTAGTGCCAAAAACACTTTAAAGTTACAGTTTTGCTATAGAAATATCAAATACGCTCATACAGTAGATAATAAATTACTAACCGTAACTTAATTAAGTTCGTTCACGAAAATCATAAACATTTTCTATGGACCGTCGCTACTCGTATTTCTGGCACATTTTAATTTGAAGCATCAGATGAAAAGTTGTCAGAAGCCATCGCGGCTATTCACGGCTCATTTCAGCGAGATTTTGGCTGAACAAAAAAGCTCATTTGAGATTAGGCCACTGTCTATCTAAAACTGGATTTCCATGGTAATAAAGTCTTTTAAATTTGATGAGTCTGTTATTTTTACGAAGTTCAAAATTACACTTCAATAGGATAGTAATACAAAAAGCTGTTTCCCGAGTCTTCGCTCGCTTGGGACTTGGTTAAAATTTATATAAAAGTATTATCTAACTATTCTCTAATTATAATTTTTTATCATTACTATGCAAAAAATGTAATTTATTATTACTTCTAGAATTTAATGTACCTACTAATTTTATATAGATACGAATATGCCGTGTTATTCTTGTAATGTACGAAATAAATGATTATTGATTATTATATTATTGATTATTTATGATTCACATATTTTGACTTATTCTAATGGTAACCCGTTACTCTCCTTAGAATGTTTATCTTACCTCCTTTTAAAAAATATTATCTTAGCGTGCTTTTATAGTATGTACACAAACCACATCTGACCAAACGTCTCGTGACTTAGTGAAGATTGTGGGTTACCGCTGGATGTCGGTAGCTCAGGACCGGTAATTGTGGCTATCTTTGGGGGAGGCCAATGTCCAGCAGTGGACGATTATGGTATGATTTTTTTTCTACAAATGCAACGTTCTTTTCCAGGCATAGGAGTGGTGCTAGTAACAGCAGCAGGGCTTGCCTGGCGGCTTGGTGCCCGGGACGCCCCTTGTGCATTGCTAGGGCTCCGGAGAGCATCGTGTCGACGACTGGTGCCGCGGTTGCCTCCGAGTTATGCAAGGCCTCATCACCCCTATGCAGCGATGCTTTATCCAGAGTTCCATTATAGGCCTCCGCCGCCCACCTACCAAGCTTCTATGCAAGAGTATAGGCTCAGGTAAAGAGATTCAATATATGCTCAAAATTATTTTAGAGTTTCTATAATCAATTGCAAGGCGTAAAAGCACAATAAAAAATTTAGAAGGGGCTAAAAAGCTTGCTTTTACAGTGAATAGCGAGAGATCTTAAAGTGAAAAAATAACCCACATGAAAACATAATTAGAAAATTATTTATTGTCTGTAATGTTGGCCAGAGAGAGTAGACAAACCCGCAATAATCGCTACATGTAGGTTAACAAACAAGAGCTTAACGCTTTAATTGTCAGGCTTCGGCGGTGCAATCTGCAATAGCACAAAAGGCTTAACATTCATGTTGTGATAGTAAAATTGTTTAACATGCGGTGATTATAAAACTTTTAGTTGTATACGTTAAACAAGTGATGTTTTCTTGTTCCAGGTTACTTCTCTTAGACAGAAGTGCGCCAGCGGTATCTCCGCCCCCCACATACAGATCAAACTCAGCCAGTCTAGTCAGGTACGGTATTGCAGGTGCAATTGCGTATCTCACTGAGATTGCACGACTTTATGCTTTCATTTAGCTAAGCGGATAAACTAGGATACAGCGGAAGAAATTGGATTTTGTTATCACATATGGTTCTGAAATCTTGTTTGTGTAGACAGAAGGAACCTACTGTGAAACTTTAGTAAATTATCGTTTATGTGATATTAAAAATGGTTATGTAAAAGTCATATTTGAACCAGCACATTCGACCATTTAGACCCCTGCGCCAAGGAGTCAAGAGGTTAAGGAGTTAAAAGCATATGAATGGGAAGGTTCAAACAGAATACAGTTAAAATATAAAACGAAATAATTTAAACAAAACGATTACGATTGAACGATTAACAATAATTGAGCTTCATAATAATATTCGTACGATTATTTGGACAGTAGAACTGATCTACTGTCCAAATAATCGTCAGTATAAATAACCATGACAGAGATTTTTAAACTGATGCTTTAGAAAGAACACATTAGGCAGGTACATTATTAGTTTCTGAGTCGTCAGAATCGGCAAACAAACGCGATAAATACCCATAAATAAATAGTTATTGTATGTACTAAAAGACATATATTTTTTATGAATTCCAGAGGATCAACTGGCGCAGGCTGGTGCGGTTCCGAGTACAGCGGTCCACCGTCCTACAGGGCACCTCGCCAGGACCCGCCGGTGACCGTCACAGAACTGCCCATCACCCACGACCTCAAATACACCGACATTGAACCAACAACCGAACAGGAGAAGGATCCAGACGAACATCTCGTAACTATAGTCCATACAGATTCACAGCCTGTAATAGTGACTGTTTCAGGAGCGCTCAATGATACGCACACACCACCGCCGTCGGAAATAGATATTTTAGCGCACTTATAACAGTTAGATGTTTTATGTATAGAGGTATATTACTAAGCAAATAGGTCATTTTATTTGGAAATAGCATGATAATAAAAACATATCTAACTGTCAAAACTAAAACATATGTAACTGTAAAGAAAACAATAATTGGTTAAGAGTTCTTACAAAGGTCATATACCAACTGAGTCTAACGACTGATAAAGACAGAGTATAAAACTATAACGCTGATTAATTTTAATGTGGCTTATTTGTGGGAATCCATAACACTCGACATAGGTCAAGTACAGCCATTGCTATGGAAATATAATGAGCTAACAATGTTTGATGTATGCCAAATTAAAGATTCAATTAAATTTTCGCGGCCAATTGATCCAAACGATAACTTCAAAGCTATTGATGTGTATTAATTCATTACCAACCTCAAATAATGGTATAATGAAATAAAGGCAAAAGTATATTTGATATACGATGATTTAAATATTGTGATTGCATGAGAACGCAGCATTGGATTTATTTTCACGTATTCAGTTTATTTGATTCAGAAAAGTGAAACTTAAAAAAACTTGGCTATATTGATTGGTTTGAAAGGTAATTTAGATATCTAGAGGTGCCTGTTAGTAAATAAAAATATGATATAAAATGGAACCATAAGAAAATATGGTAAATAGAAAAATATTGTAGTTATCGAAAAGTGATCATTGCTATGTTTAGGATCTCTCATAAATTGGTATTATCTACTATGAAAAGAACGTGGCAATTTTATTTTCACATAATTCAAGCTTTTTTCAAACAATGTTGACCGACATACATATTTGTCTTTCGAAACATTCGACATAGCAACCTTTATGTGGATTACTACTGCTACTTTTTATAGACTTATATATACTTCTATATAATATAAATATTTAATTCTTTTAACATCAAATCGTGAAATAATATTGCCAAGTTCTAATAAATTTGTAACAACGTAGCTAAGTACCTTGTATTTAGTTATTTAGGGTTTATATGTAAATATTTAAAGTGCACTGACATAATAACACTTTATTTTATTTTAGTGTTTTAATTTAACTAAATGTGCCGTGTATATAGGTGTTAATTGAATACAAATTATGTAAGTAGGTAGGTTAGTATATTATTTTTTAAAGAATAAAAGCGCAGACACTAACTGTTAAATGTTTTTTGGAGTAAGTAATCATTACGAAAAACTGAAAGCTGGAGAGTTCCAAACATTTGGCAGTCTATGTGTCTGACAAGCACGATATTAATCATAGTTATGATATTAAACCAAATCATTACCCTAATGTACAACAAAAATGTTAAACTTGTTATCATTTACGTTTAGTGCCAATGTTTATTAATGTAAATATTTTTTTCAGTTAAGCCGCTTGCTTTATCTTACTTTTATTTGTTGAAAACTACATTTTGTATTGTGATAAAATTTTCATGATTCTTAGGTACTGAATTGAAATGGTAGAAATGGACCTCGCATGCTTTTTTCAGAGCTTTATCATATTGGCGATTTGCGAGTGATTTCTAGACGAGTGCACAGCGTGCTCGCTGAAATTACTAATCGCTCGCTGCGTGCCCGCAGCGTCATCGGAGAGTGCTCGCTGCGCACTCGCCTCGCTTTTAAATCGCTCGCAAATCGCCAATGTGATGATAAGGTTCTAAAACATAAAATTGCAATCCAAAAGTAATCTGATTTTTTATTCTTCTTTTGTGCTGTAAAATAAGTACCACACCTGTACCTAATAACTAGTAAGATGCTATTAGTAATGTACCTTATAAACTGTGTTGTACATAATGTTACTTATTTGTATTTAAAAGAAATAAATAAAGATCTTTAGTGAAATCAGTTATTGTGCTTCTATTCATCAATTTATTTTTTTAGTCCCAAGACTTTTAAAGTCTGAATATAAAATACATGTTGTCTGGTGAAATGTTTTAGTTTTAGTTAGAAAAAAATTTGTAAGTAAGAGTTGCAATGGGGGATCGGTTGGTGGGGTGGTAATTAAACTTTTCATTACCAACCGATCCCCCATTGCCTGATTGTAGTTAAGCTGTGTGAATTTGTCCAGCATTATTTATTTATTCATTATTTATTTATACACTACTATACTCACAGTAGTTATTTAAAATTGATTTACTCGGTGATCCTGTTCTAACCATGACCACCACAATTAAGTCGCGTAAATTAATATGCACCGAATTCCGAAGTGCAATACCTACCGATAAATTCAGCATGAAGAAAACCACGCACAATTAGTCGCACTGCGCTTGCTACATTCCGAATGTAAATTTAAATCGAAGTTGCGCCACACACAGCCCTTGCTAAAATTGTATTGTAAAGCAATTCTGTCGTACGAGGAAATGAAAATTGGTAAAAGTAGTAATAAAAACCCAGTAATGGTTAGTGGCAATGAACGTCATGCATAAATTACACTGCATTTAAACTTATAATGGCTATCGGAACTTATAATGGAATGACATTTTAATTAAAAGTAGTTAACGTGCTGTGGTTACCATGACCATTTTCACCAGCATAATATAAGCAATACTCATTCCACTATAATTTTCTGCCTTTTTCTACTTATAGTCGGCACATGTTATAGTCTTCCATTTAGTTCTTTCAGCCGTCATCTAAACAATCCTTCCTTTTTTACTCATGTCATATTTCACACGGTCCCATCCATTTTTAACGTTTGTCAAGTATACCAATATGTACCTACTATAGGTACCGTACGGTTAGAGACTTTTTGATGTTTAATGAATACCTAAAAATTATAGGTACCTACATTTCAGATGTATCGGTTTGCAAACTTCCGAAGATAGAATATTAGTATAGAATAGTACAATTTTCGAGTTTTAAAAATATTTCGAAAAGTATGTAACTTACTGGAATTTAAAAAATGTTTTGATATGACAAACCGATACCTTTTATTTGATATGCCACATAGTGTGGTAGCCTTCTAAAATAATTCCCAATGTTTTCTCCATTTTTTAAAAACTTATCTAGATACAGACTTTTCTATATTTTTCCTGTTAAATGTAGATCCATATTTATCTACAATCGCTACATACATTTCAGATGGATCGCTCTGCAAACTTCGGAGATGGGGCGGGGAGGGGAGGGGGGAGGAGGGGGGAGATTGGTAATTTTTCAAAATATTTCAAAAACTTGGAAACCTACAGACATTTCAAAAACGATACCTTTTATACAAATCGATACCTTTTATTTGATACCCCACTCGGTGAGTTAGCTTATTCTGTTTTGAAGTGTACAAACTTATACCTTTCATTTGATACCCCACTTGACCTTGTTTTTTTTTTGTAATTCAAAAAGACTTACTTTCCTTGTATTTTCTTCGCAAAGAAGAAAGATATAGATAACCTCTACGAAACAATTTAATCTCTTTGAGAGAATCTGAAGGACTCACGTCTAGGTAAACTGAAAAGCTTCACCGATACGTACCGATATATATAATACCGGTACGCGACAAGATTACAAGCGATTTCATTTCCAAAGAGGACTTACCTAAGTTAGGTAGGTAAGTATTATAAGCAACGGAAGAGCTGGGCAAAATGTTTCCTTGGTAAGATAACTGCTAAATATTTTTTTCATAAGTCGTGATGCAACTGCAACCCGCCAGCCAAGCTTTGAGAGAGGCCCATGCGCGCTGCAGCCTATGTATTTTACATTGATAAAAAATTGATCTGGACGATTTCTTCGACTCAATTATAAGTCTTTTGTAAAGCCCAGCCAATTTAAAACCACTTTTGTCGCTTCTTGTACAATACCTACCTTGTACAATGTTCAAGTATTAGTCTGAAAGCCTCCTCGTGTTTGAAAAGCGGCGATTAAGTATCAGACGAATAAATCTCTATTGAATAGAATCGATAAGATGCCGATGCCAAGATGATTTATTGACTTGTCGGCTCGCAGCCTCAGACAGCGCTAATGGTGGCTGAATTTCATCAGATAGATGGTTTTTATGTTTTGCTTCTTCAACCAAAACCTTAAAAATGGTTTAAGGGGCGTACCTAACGACCTAACGGGTTCGGTTGTCAAACTAGGCCTAGACCCCAGTGCTCACGGGATCCCTGTGGTAAAATACTCGAATTATATAGAATTCAATATTTTTTCTTTGAATGTGAAAACACGATTGCGAAAAAAACTGCACTGTTTCGCACATAATTTGGTCGAGACCTCAGGAACCGTGCGGTCTATTAAAATGATTTATGTTTGATTCGTGGGTTAATTTATTACTAATTATTTGGTTCTTTGAACCAGTTTCTTCATAAATTGTGTAGTTTTCTTGTCAATAGCAAAACCTTGATTTTTGCCCTTACGCCGCCGCGCCCGTTTCAAAAACGTATGCTCTGTCCCGCTACTACGTACGCGAAATCCTATGCCTATTCTTTTCACAACTAGAAGGGACATAGTTCACTGAGGGGACTCTTGTTATAGTCTGGCTAGGCCGGAGATCATTAAAAGTCTTGTCCAGGCTAGCCTCCTGGAAAATTACATAAGACTGAATGAAATTTAAGGGATTTCTTGCATTTTAGCAGTACTACAAACAAGACAAGTCAGCAGCAGTAGTAAACAAAAACTATTTCCATTTTGGTATTGGCTAGTAAGTATAAGTTTACTTTACTTATACTTCTACTAGTCACCGATCTAAGCGCCCACGACACGTCGTCGGGCCTAAATATTTCTCTTCCCAAATAAAACCATTATGGAACCTAGCTTTTCTTCTGACAAGCTCCAGACTCGAGCCAAAATTGTATTCGAAGAAAAAACCAACGAGGCTGCACAAGCTCGCCATCGCTAAACGTTTTTTTTTTAATCTGCAGTCTTCGATAAATAAAAGAAAATTATGCAACCAGGAGAGCGGCAACTCGGGCGATGAATAAGCCAATGCTTATTGAATCTTTCGAAGGAATGTTTTGAAATGTAAAGGACTTTTTACGGAATATTTCTTTGAGTCTGAAAGCCTGTTTATATTTGTCTTGACAGGTTTGTTCTTAAGCCAGGATGTTTCTTCAAATTATTTTGTAGCTATTGCAACTTACGCGCTGAGTTGGTTGATGCTTCGTGCATGAATATTGTAGGTAAGTAATGTCCTAGCCGAATTTCGCAATGATCTGCGCAGGACATATTATAGTGCACAAGTGTGTGCGCAAACCACAGGTGCACTCTCTATTCCCTCACTCCCATAATCCGATTGGACGGCAGACCGACACGACCGGGGAGAGTTCATGCGAGTAGTGTAAGTAAGTACTACACTCCGATTTAAGTGCTGTTTATGACATTAAACAGCTTTGGAATTCTGATGGCCTTAATTTATTCTGACAGCGATTTATGATGGATGGTATACCGGTAGCGAAAACTTACATTTTAACCGATACCAATTAGTTCCACACCCTAGTTCAGGTTGTTCGCCAACCACCTCGGATAAGGGGGACCATATCCAAGGTATATTTACCTCTAGGGATAGAGGACTTGCCTTGGGATTCTCGCAGTGAATAATTCAGTCAAAGATGATTGCGGTATGTTGGCTCAAGTTGAGATGAGAAGCATTCCAAAGTTTTCATATTCGCTAGTCATTTAATTACTTATGGATGATACATTAGAAAAATATCAAGCAAGCGAAAACAATAGTCTGGCTAAGTATCAAAATTTAAATCCAGACGATAATAAAATATTGATAGGGTAGTCTTGAATGGTTTATAAATTTATGCCATTCAAATTAACAAGGTTAATAAAACATTCCTCGAAAACGAACATTCTCATGCTTATAGGTAAATGAAACTTCGTCCATGTTAGGCTGAAGAAACCGGGTTCCTATAAATAGGTACCTACTTTTTACTTGAATGAAAATTCGCCTTTGCTGAACGTAGATCAGCAATTGTATAGGTAGGTACCTCCCGTAATATTACTGAGTGGAGCAATGTGCAGGGTTTGAATATAAAATAAATGGAGGTTAAGTCACTTATGGAAATAGGAAAAGTTGGCAACTGTTACATACCCCTCTCGCAAATGCTTAGTTCGGGAGTTGAGATAGAAGTGGTTTTACAATCATCTTTGTATTAGATGGAAGGTTCTAGTTGAACGAAATTGTGGGACCCTAAATATTTTATCCGGGCTTTATATTTGTATGGAAAAGGTGAACCTTTTTCTGGTAGAGAAGGAAATATTTTTTGGTTATGGTACCGTTTGAATTCTATAAACTCTTCTGTATCCGGTACTGTGTCACAAACGACTTGTTCCCGCGTTTTAGCATAATAATATATATAATAATAATATATATATAATATATAATTTAGCGTATACTTGCCTAAACAGGCAAGTATACGTATTAGCTTAAACGTTCCGTTTTGATATAACAATTAGGTAATGCAAACAGACAAGCACAACTCAAACTCAAGTTCAATTTGTTAGTTCGCTTCGCATACACTTTGTGCGAAAACAAATAAAGTTCAACTGTGGCAGAGTATCGGGAAAACAAGTCTGCTTTCAAGTTTATGGCCTGAATTGAATAATGATTGATCCAGTTGTTTGCAATAATTTAAGTCAGGTACCACCTACCTACAATTATCCCGACACGTCGAACTGTTGATCTGTTAAACAGCACTAAGGCCCGTATTACGAAAGCTTGCTCAGTCAAAATCTATGCTTATGTGACGTTTATGACATAGACAATCGTTACTCAAGCATAGATCGATGACTGAGCAAGTTTTGATACCTTATATGTATATATGGGCCTTAGAGTCGTGACTTAGGATATAATATTTACCTAAATCGCTCTTTTGTACCTAAGGCTTTGACATAACTCGCCTATTATTATTTAGTTATTTAATTCAAAATTAAGACATAAGGCTAGTCGCAGGTGTGATGTGGAAAAAAGTGGCTCAAGAAAGATCTGAATAGAAAGGGTTGGAGGAGGCCTTTGCCAACTGGCAAACAGATCTACAGAAAATAAACAAACAACAAATACTAGGCTAAAATAAAATAAAATTTTAATTTAATTACATATACTTTTAGTTTTTATAAGTTTAAACATGTTATATAAATATCTTTATTGACAAAGAAAAACAAATTAGAACTAGTATTTACAATTGAAACAATTAAGCTAACTGCAGACTGTTGCAAACAATCTACAGGTAGCTCAACTGATCCATATCAATACCAGTCGGAAGCGTCATAAAATGTTATACAAACATGTTATTTTAATATCTGAATATAAGGTTATATTATTAATATTATATTATTAATTCAAAATTTACGGTAAATTTTTTAATTTCATAATCATTTAATGGTATGGCGGTTGGACCTTAAAATGATTCAACGTCTAACGTACTTACCTAATTAAACCTATCTATACTAGTTAGTATTAAGTTCTTGTTTTATAAACATAATGATGGTGCAATAAAGTTATAATCTATCTATTTATCCTACACTGGCTATTCATACCCATTTAAAAGTTGCGCTACTAATTTTAGTTTTACTCGGTGAGACTCAAACTGTCTGGCTGACTTGTTTGAGGCAGTTGAACACGCGCTAAATGATTAACTGAAACGATACGAAATTTAATTTTAGTTTTATCCTATCCATTAGGTACTCTGGCATTTATACTCGTACTCGTAGGTGTATCTAAATAGAGATGTTGAAATCGATAGGATTAAGTTTAAATTTTTTGTTATAGGATGGACCTGCGTCCCTCAAAAGAAGCATGATTTTTTTAAATCAATAAAATTCGCGAAAATATTTGAACAAAAGTAAAGCTTCGGCCAAACCTGCGCGTAAAACACGCGGGACGCGGGACGCGAAGCGGAACGTCAGCCGCTCGGCCGGCGGGCGCTGCAATGGCGGCGCCTCAATGTAGCCTGGCACACCTCGAGCTGACCGAACCGAGATGCGGAAATCGCTTCTAAGCAATAAGGTCGCCCATTGTACTTTTCTATTTTATGTTAATGTCTATGTTTTTTATTTATTTAAGGGAAATCTTTCGCGTTGTTGACGCTCCCGCTTCGCGTCCCACGTATTTGACGAGCTTTATGATTTTGATGAAGCATAAAATGTTATACAAACCAAGTAAGCTCTAATCTGTTTAAAAAAATTATGTGCAAACTTGTTTGAGTTAGCACATAAATTTTTTTATAATTGCTTTACCAAATTACTAAAACTGGACTTTACACTCGCAAATTAGGAAAGTTACGTCAGGGTAGGCATCCTAAGCTAATTGAATACCTAATAAACAAAGTGTCTAAGTTAGCCGGCGGCGCGCAATAAATAATAGATAAATTAAATGGTCGAGAGTAAAGCACAGTGATGGGAAACATACAGAAGAAACTGATTTTCAGCGAAACACAATTTACATGTTCAGGTGCATTGTCAGTATTCCTCGATTTTCCATGACACTCAAGCTGTGATGCACTAAAGAAAGCTTGTGTTGCATCTGACCAAGTAGTCTTAGTCAGATGCAACACAACGTCTACCTAGTCGTGGCTCTCTCCGATCGGCTGATCTACCTAGATCAGGCAGAATATCAGGCAGGATCTAGGCGATTGACATAGACAGGGAGAGGACATCATGCCATGCCCAGAAGTGTGTTGGTAGTTTACGTTTGATAGCACCACTATCTAGAATTGCTATTCTGAAAACAGACTGAGAAAATTGTTTGTATTTTAAATTTGGCACTTAAAAGAGAGAATAAGACCTAACTTTTTTAAAATTTTCAAAAATGCCCAATAACTCGAAAACCGTGAAACTTTTACTGAATACAAATTGTGATTTTCCGAACAGTCGTGATGACCGCCAGCCGTGGGTAAAGAATTATCCACTCATTACGCCGCACTGTAGGTACTTACCGAAAACTCTTATTTAAAGAGTTGTTTGTATGCATAAGTGTAATAAGTTAAGTTAAATACGTTAAGTTCAATAAGTTGCCTATAGAATTACGTAATATGGAAAATGCTTTTAGAGTACGAAAAATTGGAACAATCTTATTGTAATCTTGGCGATGCTCTTGCTGATGATTTTAATGCCTGTGTTGAAAATGTACCCAGTATTTAATTTAATTTTCAATTCTGTACCTACTGTGACTTTTCCGTGTACTTTATGTATCTTACTGGAATTAATGTATCTGAATCTGAATCTGAATCTTGAGAAAGGCAAAGAAAGAACTTTGAAAAATAGGCTAGGTATTATAATGTTGACGACCGATGTGGCGCGGCAAGCGAAGGTCCGCCTGCAACGCAGAAGGTTGCGGGTTCGATTCCCGCCTTGGGACAAATGTTTGTACGATCTGCAAATATTTGTTCCGGGTGTTCTGGGTATCTTCTATATATAATAAAAAATATCTATCTACGTTATGTATTGTATTAAGTTTATCAGTCATCTAGTACCCATAACACAAGCTCTGCTTACTTTGGGGCTAGATGATGCTGTGTGGATTGTCCAGCATTATTTATTTATTTTATTTTATTTATTTATTTATTTAATGTTTGTTTATTAGCAAGTAGCAGGTACCGGTAAACCAGTGGACTGACTACGATACCTATCCTTCTGCAATCCCTATCCTATGACCGGGCCAAAGAGAATTAAAACTTTCCAGGCGGCTTCACCTAAATCACTGGTAGGTGATTTATATTTCACGCACCTTCCGCCGAGCTTCCCAACCCGAGTTATGTATCGTTGAGTCCGACCTGACCTTACACGAGTTATGATACAAGTAATTCTATTTGTTTGTTTACTTGCTTCGGAAGTTATTTGGAAGGTGAGCTTACGTTCCTATACTATCAGTAATTCTGATATTGGTCAGATTTAATTTTTGACGACCTATCTGGCGCGGCGGAAGAAGGTCCGTCTGTGGCTTAGGAGGTTGCGGGTTCGATTCCCGCCTTGGGACAAATGTTTGTACGATCTGCAAATATTTGTTCCGTCTGTTCTGGGTATTTTCTATGTATAATCAAAAATATCTATATTAGGTATGTAATTTATTCATCGTAGTACCCATAAAACAAGCTCTGCTAAGCTTGGGGCTTGATGATGCTGTGTGAATTGTCCAGCATTAATTTTATTTATTACACAAATATTATAAATGCGAAAGTTTGGATGTATATAATATGTTTGTTACCTTTCCATGCCAAAACTGCTGAACGGATCGGACTGAAATGTTGTATAGACATAGTTTTGTGGAATCAAACATAGGCTACTTTTTATCCTATAAAACATTTCGCATGGGATAAAAATAACCTTTTCACCACACTCGCTCGAAACCGGTGACATTGCTGCTCAAAAACAGTGAGCACAATCGGGTTTTGCTCACACGTGGAAAAAAGGTAAAAAAGTATAATTTAAATTCAGAATGCTATAACTGCTTTTCGATGGTGTAATATGTTATTGATACTCTATGGTTGGCGCCGAAAAAAAGAATAAACTACGCGATCTGCACCAGATGAGATAAACTTTGAAGGCATCGCCATTTTTATGTGTACCTTGACAACTAGGCTTGTAAAGATTATTCTTCTAGGCGCCATCTGTAAATAATCTACCAAACAACAGGTTTAGAATATAAATGGGACTTGCAACTCTGTGAGCTGCACTCATTATAGCTTATAGGAGGAGGAAAGGAGGTTAGACAGCGTTCAACCTTCACAGAAACGGATAATTTCGTTCGTACATGGTTTGAAAGAGGTTTATAGCATTCGTACCCTCCATGGTTGTTGATCAAAATGAGTTCCTGACATTCGACCTCTTTTATAAATTGCCTAATATTTTCTCGATAGTCGAAGTAAAAATTTGTATGTTGCACACGAGAGCAAATGTTTTTTGTTTCGTGCCTTTTAAATCCCTCGCTAGCTCAGCAGTCTACTTTAGACCCACTACGCTAATCTCGTGACTCTACTCTAGACTGCTTCGCAAGCTCGGGTTTTAATATTGGCACGTGCTACAAAAATCGAATTGTTGAACAAATAACTATTAAACATTTCCATAGAAACAACGCGTGCAAAGCCGCGGGCAGAAACTAGTTTTTAATAAATTAAGCTCTACGTCGGAGTTCCAAAAATAAAACTCCATCTAGAGACAGGTGTCCGTCAATATTCAAGCGTGGTGTTATGGTTGAGAGAGGCATGTTCATCAGAATTTTGAAACGATTCAACTATATTGAAAGTTGCATTAAATACTTATTATTCAAGTCAAAGCTCTCAGTAGGCCTTTATTGACAAAGAAAATTACAATTCAATAAGAAAAACAAATCAGAACTAGTATTTACAATTGAAGCAAGCGCAATTGAAACAATTAAGCTAACTAACTAACTCAGTAGGTAATCGACTAATCTGATCACTAGAAGCAATAAATATCTAGGAACATACTCCCGTGCCTACCTACTAAATTGTTTTAAAGTTTCAAGAGTCACTTATATTGAGCAAAATTTAATTAGTTTTAGTTTACGCTTTGTAGAGAACCGCAAAACTCCAGGAACTTTGTTGCATGAAATATTCTCTTATTTCGAGCTGACCTCAATTTTGTTACCGTAGCTTTAGGCTTTCACCTCGTAATTTTATAGCACATATGAGGAAACTATTTTTGAATTTTATTTAGATTTCTGGCGTTGAAATTTTTTTTTCATTCTTACCTAGACTGGTGAGGGAGCATACTTGGTATGGGAATTATGAAACGTTTCCTAGTTCGAAATGTAATGATTAGGAATTTGGTTTTAGTTTGTTCTATAACTAAAATTATACATTTTTTGCTTCTATTCAATGCCTTGTTAGGTCTGTACCTACACATGTCACAAGTCGTATTAAATTACTAGGTACCTGCCTATGTTGGTTGGTATTATGTAAAGTTACAGTTTTCAGCGGATGTTGGGGAGTAAGTAATTATAATTACAATTAAAATAGCAAATAATACCTACAGTATTCTTAGACCGTATTCAAGGAGTGCTGTCTTACGCTTTGGTCTGGGGAGATGTATAATGTCAAATTAACATAGTTTGTTGGTCCTCGATCTACAAACTTCGATTTATGTAAATACCTAATAATGAATCAATAGCCTCTTACATATCTGATGAAGAATCATTAGTAATGATTCTTCATCAGGTATGTAAGAGGCTTGAAAATCTTAGCGAGACATTTTTTTAAGTAAACCGTGTTGGTCATAATAATACTTAAGGGTTTTGAGCTACCTAATTGCTTTTGAACTATGGCTTACATGATGTTTGACAATAGACATACAGTTTAAAGTCAAAGTCAAAAACTCTTTATTTCCATAAATACAATAAATGTACACTTAGAAAAGGTCAAATATTTAATAATTAAACACTGACACGGAAATAAAGTGATATTTTTGATTTCAGTCGCTTCGGTATGTAGAATAAAGTAAAGAAGCGACGAAGAAACCTTTAGCCTGATCGATCACACACAATAGCAGAACTACCTACTATTTTTAAGAATCAACACATGTGTAGGTACCTAATGTACCTAATACACAAATGTACCCAAGGGGCGGTGGGTGACAAAACCAGCTAAGTAATATGGGCAGTTTCATGTAAAAATATTTTAGAAAGTCGACCTAGCTGAGGTATTTTTAACGACGATTTCTGTGGCGCGGCGGGCGAAGGTCCGCTTGACGCAGGAGGTTGCAAGTTTATTCCCGCCTCAGGACAAATGTTTGTACGACTGTAGTTAAAAAAATTTATGAAAACTTGAATAGCGCCTCTAGCGGATAGTTGGGTCCTAAAATGCGCGGTACTAATATTTACGTAATACTGTAGTAACGTCAGGCGATCTAACTGTGACGACTCATGGTAGACACTGCAGATATTTGTTCCGGCTGTTCTGGATGTTTTCTATAAACAATATCTATCTATGTAGTGTATTGTATTAGGTATATCAGTCATCTAGTACCCATAACACAAGCTCTGCTTAGATTGGGGCTAGATAATGCTGTGTGGATTTTCCAGCATTATTTTTTTACCAGTGAGGCGTCGGGTATGATTTTCAAGAGTTTATATGGGGTTGGTGGATACTATTACCTAAGCATCAAAACGGCCGAAGCGATTTTGATAAATCAGGCAAGTATTGTGTTTTGAAATGTATTGAATCTGTTTGACTTGATTCGGGGAACCTATAGTAGAACCTGTGAATAAATAAATTGAATTGAGGCAGGTATCAAAATATTTAGCTATGCATTTTGTAGGCATTTGCCCTCTAATTGGGCTATACAAAGTGAAAAAGCGAGAAGCTAACCGGGTTTTTTTTATAGTTTTCTAATTGTTTGTAATCTGTTATCTAGAGGTACTAACATAATGCATTTCCTCTGTACTGTCTCTAGTTCTTCTGTAAACTTTGTTTATAAAATATCAATACCCTAGTAATAGGTATATCCGAGTATCCGGATGATCTTTGCCGGATAGGATATTTGTCCGTTTCAAGAGGCATCTTGAACCGTTGTTGGCAAACAACGGTCACCGATAGCATCTTGCATTAGGGTTTACATCTATCAGCCTTCGCCGATCCCTTATCGGGGTAAACCCTTGTGATGTGAAATCACGGGCGCTATGGGTGAGATAGCTTTTTGTGCGGCTTCTTAAACATTTTCAGAAAATACTTTGAAGGTTATTCAGCTTCTATGTATCTTTTCGCGAAGAAAGGGGATCTTTTCTCTATGCCGATAAGGTAGAGCAGTTGGTAGGATTCCGTTAAATTTGCTTTTTGCCTGCCAACTAAGTAATATAAGTAAGTAGGTACCGTACCTAATGTGAGTTTGCATTCTTTGAATTTTAACATCAAAAAGTTGATTTTTTTTTATATTTCGGCTTGTTTAATCAGTGTTGATGCCTATAATATAATATAATTAATAATATAATTGTGTTTGAATATCTAAATATCAATAAGCCAATTTATTAATACCAAGTTCATTGATGTTATGACATGTAAATATTAGTCAAATAGCTTATAAAGGGGAGTCCTCCCCTTAAGGGTTTGTAAGCCCATATCCTTGTGTTCCAAAATTGTGCGATGTTTCTCATATTTGTTATTTTCTATTTATAGGACTTTGAAATGAAATAAGGGTTGGTGTTGCAGGTAAGTAGGTGTACCTACGCCCGGGAAATTGGTATTCATTTTTATACAAAATAGAGCTTTTTATGGAACCAGTCCGACCCAAAATAATACATGCATGCAATGATTCACAGTACTTTACGTGATAAGTAGGTACTATAAATCAACTACCTACCCCTTTAAAAATAAGCATGCTGTGTGGCTAAGAATTTACATCAACCCAACTCTTCCCGCGGGTGTCGTAAGAGGCGGCTAAGGAATATCCACCGGGGACGGGCAGCAGCGCCTCCTGCAGAACAGTACCACCACAGAACTGCGATCCCCAACCCGCATGCCCACCGTGGGGATTATGGGCATTACCCCCCATGAGATGTGTCAGGCATGGATCTCATTATGCGTAACACGAAGCGCGACGATACTCTATGGTACAGAGGTCGCCGCCAAACCACGCACTTACGTTCAATCTAAAGTATGTTTTATTATAAAAATTTAATATTAAAGTATGATTCCATATTATGGAATCCCAAATAAATAGCATAGAGTTATAAGATGAAAAGCCAATAAGGCGCTTTTCAGTTGTTTAAAAGTATAACAACGAATTTCAAACCTATCTGTGGATAGCGACGAAAACCAAAATGTCAATAAAACCATACAGCCTTTTTCAATTAAAAACTAGAGCACAATGTATACTTATATTGCAACTCTGTAAGAAGGTAGAGCTCAACACAAGTTAAAGCTCTACATACAAGCGTAGATACATCAAGAACCTACAATGTTAAGGCCGAAAGTGGCTTCATAAGTGTTTCATGCATGCGCATCATAAATAAACGACGTCATATCCGGGTTAACCGGAAATCTGGGGTGCTAGGGACGTGAATTTATGTTGCTAATATGAAGGGAAGTTTCACTTTTTACAGGCGAAAGAGCTTAACCCACGTGTGTTACTCAGATAAGCACTTCAGAGTTTGTTTATGTAAAGCTTTTAATTAAATTTGAATTATTTTATCCAGGTGACGAAGTGAGCAATTGAAGCAATGATGAGCGAAATCCTGAAACAACCACAAGATGTAAACAAGCTCATAATGTGATGCACGTAAGGGACGCGCCTAGGTACGTTACCTACCAACCAGGCCTATGCGTTCAGTCTGTCAATCGAGGCATTTAAGAACAAAAGAATAAATTAAGTATTCTACCTAGTACCTATCTGTTTGACGGTAGGAATAATTCTGGTGTTGGTAGGTATTAGACTTTTAGTACTTTCACGGAAGCCTAGCTACTACCTACTGAATGAGGGAAGTAGGTAACTATGATGCAAAAGTCAGGAAACATAAGTAATCAATCATCCGCACGTAAGTATTTCAAAGCGCTCAAGCTAACAGTCTCTAATGAAACAGTCTAATCGCTTGCTCAGTCATTCTTGAGTAGGTAACGCTTTTCTATGGCTTATACGACACTGAAGGATAGATCTATGACTGAGCAAGCTTTTATAATACGGGCGTAAGTCAGAATAAGAACGGCAGATCCATGGATTAGATAGGTCGTCGGTACCTAATTAGGTAAGCAAAATTCAACCGTAGCTACATTTTTAAAGAAAGTAGGTACACAAACTCTCGTATCTCATCGGTAGAACGGGCCATTACCCCACCTTGAGATAATGATGCGTAAAGTATGAACCCTGCTCGGTAGGCAAATGTAACGATAATGTAGCTTCTCACTTTTCCAAATTGAGTCGGCGAAAATATGGAGAGTAGCTTTAGAAGCTAACCCGACCCTTGAGATTTAAACAAATGGTAGTGGATTCGATAGAGTTCGAACTACTGGGGAGTTTGGCATGCATAAAAATCATAAGTTGAAATTTCCTACGTACCAATCTGCTTTGCAGACTAATTAGCTATTTACGCCATCAGTAGGTATGTATTTTGGTATCTTGCACGAAATGTATTAGAGTACATCTACCTAGGTGTCAAATAAGTACCTACTTGAGGTGTAAACTAGATCAACTGGTTAATTTTGTTCCTATCGTCATTAATAATTGCCTTAGTTAGTAGGTAGGTATAACTCATATAGGTACGTCCAATGCTGAATTGTCCAAACAAGCGGGTTTTGCCATATTTACCACGCTTTGCAGGCGGATCGGTGATCGCAGTAAAGGTGTTGAGTAGGTAATACGCAGTAGCCTTCCCGTCGGCAGACATCCACGTGCTAAGTTGAAGGGGTCGATTCTTACGCCGCGACCGCCACGTCAGTCAGTAGGTAAGGTGTAATAAATTAATTTGAACCCTCCCTTGCTATGCTAGTCCTCTAAGATTCACTGAATAATTCTGTAGATCGACATGGATTCGTCGAAAATACTTGTAAATTACTCACAAAAACCTAAATTTAATTTAATTTCAGATGATCTTCGGTACACGCAATGATAACGCTTGAATATGAACATTTATAGCAAGGCGGTGCTAGGTGTTGCATTATTTCGATTTTAATTTTCTTTCTTGTTTAGAAAAGATAAGATTTATTCCATAAAATTAAATCACTTATCTAGTGTTTGTAAAAACGTAAAGTATTTACCTGGGTTACCAAATTTTGCTTTGGTAATTTTACTATCTAACCCTCAGTTCCTATTCACCTATTCTCACCTCAGTCACAATTTACAAAAATAATCATAAGTTACTCTTCATAATTTTTTAATAATATAATATTTTTGTATATTTTTATCAGAGTTGACATCTCATTGCTAAAATATGTAGAATAGGTATTATTCATCACAACAATATACACAATGAAAACTATTTCCAAATACATACACATACATTTTAATAAGACTTATATTGAGGTCATAAAAAATTTAACAACACAGACTAAATAAATTCAATGGCAGATAAGAAACGAAATTTTACTAAATACACAATCAACGTTGTGATTTTATTCCTAACCCGCATAGACATTTATTAAACAATACTCTAATATCCAAGCATATCATTCAGATATGCATAATAAACTGAGTAAAATGGATTCGTAATTAATAAATTTTAGCAGATATGCTTTACCACTCAATGTCCCAATATCAAATGAGTAAACCAAATGTGCAACCTTAAATCTCTAAGAACAACTGATTACGCAATTAATTAAATGTAAAAATAAAACTCTATATTTCAATTCTAGTAAGTAATCATATCAAGTCAATAGTGTTTGTCATTTACTATGTTTTAAAATCATAGTAAATAGGATTTTTGGCAACATTAAGTAAGTCAAGCAGATCTGGTGGCTCTATTGGTCCTGTCTCGGCTAGGAAGTAATTATGGGCATTTTCAGTATTCTTCCAACAATAACATGGTTTTTAATTTGTGCATAGTTCTTTAAGGTTTTACAATGATTTGAGTATGGGATAATAACCCTTGTCCGTTGGCAGTTGGGTAATTAAAGAACATTTGTTTGAATGAAGTGAAATTATCTGATAATATCTCTGCTGAAAGAATATGAAAACCACCTTTAAAATGTACAGTTATAGTATTACATTATGGTACCTATTATGAATTATAAATATAGACGACAATTCCACAGCATAAAATTGAAAGTAAGAAGATCACTTAGAAGTTAATTGAGATTTTGTAAGCCTTGGCCTGACATGGTGTACATGCAAACATCAAAAGTTTATTAAAATCCCGCGAGAGCCTATGGTTTTGTTGGTCATCTACCTGTAACAAGACAAAATTGATAATTAGGTAAATCACTTCAAAGAACTCTAGCAGTTATGAACCAGTCAGCCTATCTCTGGGTAGTGAGACGATTTGTTTATATGTATGCTACTTGCATGCTATAACATAACCCAATAGTTATTACTTGATCTATAATTTGGCGTTTTAAAAAACGATAAACCGACATCAAATTCCATTAATATTCATCTATGTCTCGCTCGGACGAACGAAATCACCTCTACCTTACTTTGCCTAACCGAAGGTATGTTCGCAAAAAAATGAGTTTACACTGGCGACATCTAGTTATAATTCAAGTCTAATTTAGTTTAATGACACATGGATGAAACTGTTGAAACCCGTTGCTATGGAAACCATTCGGTGATAGCAAACCATTAGGTGATAGTAAAATGATCATATTGTGAAGAAATTTTACCAACCTACTTTTATGGGACCACCTTAAAATCAATTTTGATACAACAACGAAATAATCATCAACTCTATTAAAATCAAATCAAATATTATTAGTTGTTATTCTGAAAAAATATTATGTTGCTTTTTAAGTTTAACGGGGTATATCCCTAGGGAATAAGTTTTTTATGCGACTACCTCAAGATCATTCTCTATAAAATAGTGAAAAAATCAGCAAAATCGTTTTTCGCCATAGGCGGAGATATCAACTAACATACATACATAAAAAAAACAAAGACGAACTAAGAACCTCCTACTTATTGAAGTTGGTTAAAAATTTGAAACTAAACACTGGGTCAGCACAGTACGTAATCACCACAGTCAAATTTATTATCATATGCTGTATATTTAAATAGTTTTTATATATTTTTCTAATATTTTATTTCAATGGCACGTCGCCGGGGCGCAACGCCGACGCCGACGCCATCTAGTAGCCGGGGAAGCACAATTGTTTGAAACTATATGGCATGTTTTTCCACTGGTTTAACACTATTTTCAATACATTTTTCATAAAAAAATGTGTAGGTACAACTAACGCCATCTAGAACACTCATTGTTAATGGCTTTACAATGATTTTTTCGGCAGCAGCGTTTGCTTAAGGAGTGTGTGAATTCAACACTGACCTCTTTTTAATAGCTTCCTCCTTGGTTTGCTTGTCAGCCTCCCTGCGTTTTGCAGCCTCCTCCCTCTGGTGTCCAGTCTAGCGAGGTCCGCGCGCGCCTGGTCAGTTTTACCTTTGGCGTGCGCCTTTTGGTAAGCTACATCATATCCTAGCGACATCGGCTGTTTTATCCAGTTACCGCATGAGTAAAGCCGCAGGCAGAGCAGCCTGTGGCTGAGACATCCCTATAACATGATTAGAATGTAGATCACTGACCTCTTTTTAGGAGCTTCCTCCTTGGTTTTCTTGTCAGCCTCCCTACGTTTGGCAGCTTCCTCTCTCTGCTGCCGGATGATGGCCAGTCTGGCGAGGTCAGCGCGCGCCTGGTCAGTTTTACCCTCGGCGTGCGCTTTTTGGTAAGCTGCCGCGGCACGCTGCTTTTCTATCTCCTCGCGTTCACGCCTGAAAAGAGAAGGTACTTACTCATAAAACCTTAGAACAGCATCTTTCACTAGTAACTCATGAGTGCCGAAGGCAGTGAAAACGTTAATTTGTTGTTGTATAAAAGTAGCCAATATCCTTCCCCAGGATACAATCTACCCCCTTGCCTTGCAAATGATAACAGAAAGACAGACAAGATACTTGGAATTTATAATTGAGATAATTCATAAATTAGTGACTTTTTCTTGGGTCCTTCTCCTAAGAAAAATGTCACTAATTTATTATGCAAGCATAAGCTTTCCCATTGGAGATGTGAATGAGAATCTCTAATATATTCCCTGTCAAATGTGTGGGGTTTGCTGGTAGAGAACTCTTTTTAGGGTTAAGCTCGCCTTTGCCATGCCTTCTCTAGTTTTATGTTTTTTAATGTATGTTCTATTTAGTGCAATAAAGAATTAAATCAAAAGGTTTAAAATTTACAATACCATACCGTGAAAGCTGTGGCTTTTCAGCATCACCTAAGGAGTCCAAGTTGGTTAATTTCTTGTTTTTCTTCACAACACGGTTGGGATTTTCTACCTCAATGAGGCCTGAAACCCCCTTCGCCTTGGTGGGGTGCTGAAGTTAAAGACAAGACAATTAATGAATGTAAATTCATTGATTTATTATTACATAAGTAGGTATTATGTGTCACAGTTACAGTAATATGTATTAGGTATCACTGGGCAGAGTCTAAGCGAAACATTTATGAAGAATCTTTATCTAGAGAGCAAATATATGCCTAACTTTTAATGTGGTAGGTATAGTATACATTGTTAATAATTATAATTTAAATTGATGAAAATTTTGACATTTTGTAATTGAAAATGTAACACTGTTTATATAACAAAAAGGTGACATACAGAGTGGGTAAAGTCACTAGGTAATTATCAATACTGGGTGAAGTGCCAAAATCAAGTACATTAAGCTGAGGTTGTAGATCTTATTTGGCAATTTTCCTAAATATCATGAAAAAACTTACATCTTCATCAGAGTCACTCTCATCGCTGCTCCCGGAGCCGGATTTGTTGTCATCTGATTCCTCTTCACTAGGGCTTTCACCACCATGCTCCTTTCTCCATCTGTAATTCAGTACAATAACATTTACTTACACTCAACAAATTAATGATGGAGTTTTAATTTGCAAGAGTTCCTAGGTAGTAAGGCCTACACAGTATTGGCTACCGATGAGATAATCCTACTGTCAATAATAACAAATCAAAATTAACCGTTACCACTCTGGGTAGCGAATACTGTGTGTAGGTCTGAACAAGCCTTCATAGTTTGAATGACTAAGTTATTCTGTCATGAACATAGTAAATGTATAGTGAGTGATGATAGCATACAAACCCAAAAAAAATTTACATAAAGCACATTACACTCACACTCCAATGCAAGGGAGTTTAATGGTAGGTATTATTGCATCAGCTTTGTTATTCTTACACTCATCACAATAATAATAATTATGCTTTACAAAGTAGGTATATAATCATAAATAGGTACTTTCCTTTGAAGTCACGTAGGTGACTTGACTTCAAAGGTCTGATTATAAATTATAGATAATTTGAACCTTCTCTGTAGATACTTATAGATAAGCTTAGTTCACTCTACCAATATGTGAAACCAATAGTTAAAGTTAGTTATTTTAGTTAGCATATCAACTCGTGTGGGCCCTTACTTTTGCTTTAGCTCCTCCTGTTTCCGCTGTTCTTCTAACTCTTCAGGACTAGTGAACTTGCGGTTACGTCCTTTGTGGTTCGTGTATTTACCTGAAATACAAGAGGTTATGATGAACATTAATGATTAAAGTATTCGGACTTTCGAAGAGGTAGGCGATTTTTTCACACATCTTCACACTTCTCAATCGTGAAAACACGTTCTAAATGAACTGTTGACTCAGAGAAAAAGCACATTCTATGACATTGAAAAAAGAAACACCTTTGATAAAATTTTACCTCGTGGCATTTTGATATCTAGTTTATTGTACGGTGCTTAGTTATAAAAAACGATGATAATTACGCTACGGGTAAATAATTTATGATATTATACACAGAGGTGAAAGAAAACGAAAAATTGATAAATTTAGCGTTGACGCGGTTGACTTGACTTGACGTTTTGTTTTATTTTTTCGTACTTCTTGTATTTGACATTGACATTTTAATTAGTTTTGACATTGGCGTAGTTTAATTTATTTAACGATCATCTTTTTACGTTTTCCTAAGGTCAAACGAAATCTAGTTGCCCTGTAGATGGATTAAACCCTTTATACTCTAGAGTTGATCACCACACCGCCACACGCTCCGTCTTACCTGCGAGCATGCCTGCACAACTCCGTTTGCGCACGTAAGAACGTGCGCGTAGCGTGCAGACGGCAGAAGCGCGGCTTGTGCACGTTGACTACGCGTTGGCTTGCGCAGTTGGATTGCACAGGCAAGACCGTGTGGCCATGTGGTCGGGCTGTTAGCTAGTTTGTATATGGTACTAGCTGCTGCCCGCGGCTTCGCACGCTCTTTTCCGGGATAAAAAGTAGCCTATATCCGTTGCCGGGATAGGTATCATTTACGTCCCTGCCATATTTCATTAAGATCCGTTAAGCCGTTCAGGCGTGAAAAGGACAGACTGACAGACAGAGTTACTTTCGAATTTATTATTTATTATGTAGCATAACCTTTACGTTATAGTATAGAGTAGCGGCTCGCGAAATATTTGGCGGAGCCCCCCGGTGTAATACCGGATTTACACATTTCCTAAGGCTGTAAAATTTTTGCCGTTACTCAGTCTCTTTGTTTTAAATTTTACTATCCAACAATAAAAAATGCACGCATGGTGACATTATGAACAATTTAACATGAGTTTGAGTGTATCAGAGGTTTTTAAACAAAAAGTTATTGCAGCAGCCAGAAACACTCAAAACAAGCAGTATTGTCGGCTAGCGGATCAAGTGTAAATTTTTGGAATGCAGCAAAATAAATATTATATGCATTTTCAGGGTTGAGATTATTTAACTACTGATTGAAGTGAAATCACTGATTTAAATCAAGTATTTTTGTTAATCATGAGATTTAAAATATTATATAATATTAAATAATGCAAGAGTGCGTGTAAAAAAACAAAAATTGTGAAAGAAAAATATTTGAATTCAATAATATATTGAATTATACATTAAAAAAATTAGTCATTAAATAACCTGCCCCTGACCATTCCCGGTGCAATGGTGCCCATAGTGATTGCAGCATTACCTCGCTGAATAGTGATGGCAATCCTTTGCACCAAGAACGACCCGGAGCGGTAGTCTCCTGTCACATCGTTGACCTTACGGACTAATTCTCCCACTAAACACTTCGCATCCACACTCCAACTGCCCAAGGTCTCCACTGCTACAGGTGCAAAATGGTAAAGCTGCCTACTTAAGAAAGCGTACCTATTTAAGCCTTTTTTTTGATCAGGCGTCTTCGGCAGCGGCAGATGCAGAGAGCATAGTGCGACTTAAGAGACTGGCGGCGACAATGCTTACGCAAGTTGCGTCCCAAATCAGGCACATCCCATTTTCATTTTTTTCATCCCATCATCCCAGTCCTGCTGAGACCTGGAGGCTCAAGTACGCAGGGGACATTCGCCGATATCAGGGCTCTACGAACTATGTCGTTCAGGGCATGGTGACGCGGAAACCTTCCAGTGCATCGCCGAGAACTCAATGCGTGATAGCCATCGGCCTCCACCGTGGAACCGCAGGTGCTTATGTGACGTTCACACACCTTACAGCCCAGGCGGAGAGCTACCGCCACACGCAGAGTCATCATCATCGAACAATATGATCATGCTCTATATAATAGTACCTGCTGCCCGCGGCTTCGCACGTAATTTTAAAGTAGTGGTTTAAATCAATTGTTTTTTCACTGCAATGAAAACAGAAAGCAGTAGAAACTGTATAGGGAGTGCCTAAATTAAGAGACGGTGCACACGCGCAACGTACTTACCTATACTGCTCCTCTGGTTGAGCATTCAGGGATTCCTCTGAAATTAATATTTTTCACTAATTTTCGTAGTTTCTTTCATACATTAATTCCATTAAGTTATAATACTTAAATACTGCAAGATGTCGGAAAAAAAGATGGTAAACCTATGCGAGATTTTATCTCAGGGACGGACATAGGCTACTTAAAAAGCACGTGCGAAGCCACGGGCTGCGGCTAGTATTATATAAAGCATGATTATATTGTTAAGGGGCCTCCGTGTAAAATTTCCCAATGCCTGATGTCCTCACCGTTTTAAAGATTTCTTTAGAACTGATCTAATTTAAGTAATGTAACTTTAGTAAGTCAAAAATGAGTTGAATAGTTAGTAATAAAATATAAAATTTGATCACCCTGTTGGTACACCTGACCACCATGGAACGTCCTGTTTAATAAACACAACTTTTTATTAAGAGACACTGGTATCGAACAAGTAGCTCCCAGCCTTCATTTACAGCGATAAATAACATGGGATGTGAAAAATTGAGCAATTAAGCACGCGGAAATATGTGATATTTAGGCTGTCCTTTTTAGCCACCAAAATAAGGGAATAACGGTTACGGTACAAACACGATTCTTGCTTTGCAATGCAAATGCCGGTATTTACAATACAATCGCTCCATCAAAGTAGCTTTAGGAAGTAATTATGCCATGAACATTTTTATTCATGGTTTTCGTCTTCAGTTTAATCTACAATTTTCTACCTGGACACTCAAACAATTTTAGTACGTCATATTCTAAAAGAGGTATGTAAGTTTGGATGTTAGTAGGAGGTAGGTGCTTAATCTAAAGAAATATGATCCGATTTTGATAATTATTTTCTTGAACTTATATATTCATTCATCGTCTATAGTTTCTATAAGCTATATTTATTTAGCTATATTCAAGCTCTGTTTGCTTGGAGCTAGATGAGGCTGTGTTAGCCTTTGGGTACGGAACCCTAAAAAGTAAGGCACTAATTGTATGTATTGGTTTGTATGTTTAGTTGATGCTTGATACGTCATTAAAGAAATACCTACCCATCTAAGTTAAATTCCAAAGAGCAACATTGAACTTGATACGCTGAACCTGACCATATTTTTATGTCTTATTTTACCCGCCTGCGAATAAGGAGGGTAACGTTTTTGATTGACATAACACCGTTGTGCTTATCATCAGTGTTCGAGTTGTTGGCGACTTGTATCTTAAACAGTGACAAGTCGTGCTTGTAAGTTGAGGCATACATATTGCATTCAATATGCCTTAACACCGTTGTGCTATATATGCCTTAAGTTACCACGAGTACATCAAACGATGTGGACCAGGCCAGGCGCTATCATTTTGGCTTTTTATTCTTGAAGGGTTCGATAAAGATTTGGGTCAGTTTTATTTTTAACGTCTTGAGGCGTTATAAATTCTGCTGCAAAAGTGTGGACGATAAAAAATAATTTTCCTACATAAGGTAGGTACACTATCACCGATTGTTGTCCGTTTAGATCCCGTATTATAGTCATCAGGGTACCCATAAAACGCAAGCTCTGCTTAGGTATTATTTATTTATGTATCTATCGGGGTTCCCAGCACAGAAATCTGAATAACCGGTTAGAAAATGCTACAAAAAGTTTTAGGTCGGTAAACACCTAGGCACTTCAAACAGTGTCAGCCAGTTATGTAACATTTATTATGCGTACATGCTATTTTTTCTTTGTAGAATTACCAAAAGGTATACAGAAGCACAGATTTTATAATATACCTACTTTAAGGTAGATAGTACACTCCACTCCATAAAAATAAAAGCCACTGCACGCATGCATTTAAAAATATCCACAAACTTAAAATTAATAAAACCCACAGAAATCTGAATTATTTAGATTTCTGTGGTTCCCAGCTTTCCAGTTTTTTGCAGGGCTACTGCTAGGGCACCTAATAAGCGATTGGCACCTCTTTTATAATTCAAGTAGAACGCAGACAATATTAAAAACCGCTAAAATATTTGAATTTCGCGCGAATCTGTGCCAGATTGTGTCGATTTCTCGGTAACGGAGTTTCTGAATAGCCCTGCAGCAGTGTCTGCCTAACTTTTTTATTAGTAGGTACCTATGTAGTCTTTTTTACTCGTGGCACCGATTTTATAATACTAACTAGCCCTCGGTAATTATTTTGTAAGAACTTAGCCTACCCATCCTTTATCCCAAAGAAATAATAGTTTCGCTTCGCTTGAACCTTTTATTTACAGATCCAGATAAACCAGAGGGCCGCGTAATTGTCTTGGACGATGGATTTATTTATAGCTGTTCAACGCTACGTTAACCTGTGTAAGGCTGTAAGGCTAAACGTTACCATGACTAGGTATAAAGGCGAATGAGCCGGCCCGCGCACAGCGATCTCCAAGACCTTGTCCGCGTCGCAAGGACGCATCATCCTACAGCCCCTACGAAAAACCGCCCGCCATTTTCGAACGAACGCGCCCGCGGGAATGTTCTCTTTTTGAAATTTGTTTTATTATTAAAAGATTGAATAGTTTTTATTCAGGATCAGTTTTTTTTTCGACCAGTAATTTTTGTATGAGGAAAAGTCTGTGATAAAGTGAAAGAGCTCCTGAAAATAATCAAATATACTGCTGCGCTTGAGAGGTAAGTGAATATTAATTTAAAAATAATAACTCGTAATTATACCTAATAACTCCTAAAACCGCTACGGGAAACACAACTTTTTAGAAGCCCTGCTTCATGAAAATTAGGAAACGAGCGCGTTGAAGTCTTTTGTATGGAAAACGTGCGTATGAACTATGAACCTATTTTGTATAGGTACATAAGTTATTATTTGTTTTCATATATGTATGCTAAGTATGTATTTTTCTGTGCATTATGTGTATGATTTTTATGAATGAACCTATGCATAAATTTAAAATGATATGATTTTACTGCACACCATTGTGTCTCGCAAAATAAAAGCACAAATGGTTTTCAATTTCTCTAAAAAGCCACACACGATACGCGTGTAGCTTAGTTCACCTACGCAGTTCGTGATGCAGGGCTTTGTCATGCGGTCTCTAAGTTCAGACATGTTAGTGGCATTTGCTCCTGTAAAAATAAACTCGTAAAACACAGGATTAGAACGGCTCTAAAGCTTTTATAATTCTGAAGACCCAACTACATACAGTCTGCTTTTATATGACTAACATTTTGTGTAAGTACCTACCTCTAGGTTTTGTAATACCTATCTGTAGCAAGATTACCTAAATTTTAGACAAAGTATTTTCCTACCAGATGCCAGTTAATAAATTTTGTAATTGCCTGCCCATAAACTGGCTCCAAACACATTGTTTGATTTTAAATTGTATTTTATATGTATATTTTTAATGTTTCTATTAGTGGCCTATAGGTTTTACTAAACTAGTTTTAGATGTAAATACATAGTGTGAAGACAACAATCAATAAATTTACGATGGTATCCCTATTTCGCCTCCGAGCTCAGAGTTTCCCATAAATTTCTTACTAACGAAATGTAATTGAGCAAGTGAAGAAAATAGCCACTAAAAACCTGACGTGTGCTTTATCTTATATTTACAAGTGAAATCGAACAAACCGATCGGGTCGTGTGCACTGAGATACAACGATACGTGCACGACTCCGCTCATGTTAATCCGATAATCTCGTAGCTAAATAAATACTTCAAGGATCCCTGGGAGCAAGCTCACTTGTTTCTTTTTCAGTGGCCAGTGACCATGTAGGGTATTTTTATAGAGCCGCTTTTGTGAGTAGATAGTGGGATGCCATCTTCCAGAAAAAGTGACAGCATATTAAGAGGTCTGTTAGCAATATTTTTTATTGAGATGAGCGTTATGTCACATAAATCCTTTTGAATTTAACTTAAATATATATATTTAAGTTATACATATATCCTAGGTCCGTGGGGTAACGAGGCTCTCCGGGTTTTTAAAAAGTTATCTGAGCGACTGGTCGAACTGACGCGTGACCCGAGAGCTGGTGGGTATCTGGCGCAGCGCATCAGCATTGCCACACAGCGGGGCAATGAGCCAGTGTCTTGGGGACGTTCCCGACTGGTATTGATATGGATCAGTTGAGCTACCTGTACCTAGATTGTTTGCAACAGTCTGCAGTTATCTTAATTGTTTCAATTGTAAGTACTAGTTCTAATTTGTATTTATTATTTGATTGTAATTTTCTTTGTTAAGAAAGGCCATTAACGTTGTAAAAAAAAACTTAAATATACACTTAGCATGAGTACGCATATTCAGAAGTGGACGTATGGATGCTGATGACGAAAAAGAAGATAACTTTTTAAAAGCTGGCACGACTCTCTGTTGTTTTTTCATACAATTATCCACGCTGACGTCACAAATCCAGGCCTCCAGTATACGAAAAACAAAAGTGCTTTTATTAACTGCTACATATTCTTTGCGGATTTTATTTCGCTCTTATCAAAATGGCCCAGGTTCTTCGTTGGTTTCGATGGAAACATAAGAAAGATGTACCTTCAGTAAAATGTACATAGCACATAGAATATTTGCTAAATATTCTTAGACATAGCATGACCACTGCCAATGCGTTGGTTGCCAATCTACTCCAACCATCCAGGATGGACGTGTGACATATTACATCTTATTGACACCCATGTCACTTTGCTATCGCTCTCAAATCAGCCTCCTAATGATTTGTGATTCAGATCTTAGTGTCTTTGCGTATCAACGAACAGAATTCCCGTTTTATGAAGTGGAATACTACTCCAGACACTAGATTTTAAAAGAAAATAAGTATTAACCTTCTAAAAGACCCCCGCAAAACAAATCCTTCGATACAATGCCGATTTTTTAGTTTTATCTGTCCCCCCCATTGTAAAAGAGTACGAAATGGGCTAGTAAACACATTTGTCCAGTTTGTCCTTTAACAGAGTTCCTTTTAAGAGAAAAATCTAGAATTCTGGGTATTGACATTCGTATGCCCGAAAAGCAGAATATGGTGACACATTGTATCAAACAACTCTTTATTTATTTCCTACCCATGTTCTTAGCCAATAAACGATTTGCGTTTGAACAGAACGGGAATAAGCTAGGAAACGGATAAGAGAAAATACGGGAATATATAGAGAACAGACGGGAATAACTTTACCTATCATATGTTTATTTTATGCAAAGTAAAGATACTGTAACAAAATGTTCATAACCGTAATGATCTCCGTAAAAAACCACAGAATCTTTGGTCCTGACATCATATAATCATTTTCTTTACATTAAACTCGAAATGACATCTTGTTTACTCATTATCTGGGCACCGACTTTTTTCCTATAATAATATTATTATTAGTCCAGGGGATATTTATAAAACATCTCCATTTATTCTAGGGACAGGTGTAATCTTTGAACACTAAGCTCTTTTTATCCTTTTTATTCTTGACTGGAACCTATTTGCAAATAAAGAACCATGGACGGACTAAGGGCTCTTGTATGTACACACGTTTTTTTCGCCGTGAAAATCTATGGTTAATTCGCTGCGTTTATGAAAAGCACCGTTAACAAGCTTCCATTAGTGATCCATACAACATTGACGACCGTGCCTTCACACGCCGAATTAATCGTAGAATTTCACGGCAAAAAAATGTGTTAACAAAGGCCCTGAGGCAACAAACTTTAATAACTATACTATACTCAGTTTAGTTTTTAATAAGTACTTAGTTCAGAGGCGTGAGTGTGGAGACGTCGACGTCTCGATCACGTCTCGACTGTTGAACATTGAATTAACATTACCAGCTACAAAGTAGGTATTATTATTATTTCAGGTCTACAGAACAATTTTATAGATTAGGCCCCTGTATTTACATAATATACGATAAAAAAGTTGATACAGTCTTAAATTTCATTAAATTTCTGCTGTTTGCGCATTTTGTTAACAAAAATAGGCGCAAACAATGCATTTTAGTTAACCAGAATTCATCAATCATCCATGATGGACGAACTTAATAGTTCGTCCATTACGATGTAGGTTAATACCTACAAGGAGTCCGACTCGCACTTGGCTGGTATTTTTCCTTCAGTATTATGACTCCTACTTACTCTCGGAGCCAGGCTTTAGCTACAAACCTTAATGTCAACGTTTCATTTTTGTTGCTTGTGTTAGAGAATCGCTCTAGAATCTAGATATAATCTATTCATATAGGTCGATTCTGGAGCAGATATCTATCCCCTGTTTTTGTCCTAGACTACATCCCCTATGAGAATAAGCTGCGTGTATCCCCCCACGCATAAAATACTAATATTATTGAACACGTCCAGATTAAAAACCAGTTTAATTTTGAATTACTATGGACCTTGAGATCCTGCAGCTTAAGATAAGAGCATTGCGCTTGTTAACTGTGATGAATCGCGGTGCTTGGGTGGGCAAAAGGGTCCGTTACTAGTGTAATTTATTTAAAACTAGTGACCCGACAGACATTGTTTTGTCTTAACTATTAATATTGAATTCAAATAGGTATTATGGACGTTAAGTTTTCTTATATTTTCTAGCTCTCTGCGCATTTTTCCTAATTTTTTATTTCATAAGAACCTTCTCCTGACAAAACAAAACAAAAAAAGAATTAGCAAAATCGATCCTGTTGTTCACCCGTAATGCCGTGAGCAAGGGAAATAGGGATTCATTTTTAGGGTTCCGTACCCGAAAGGTGAAATCGGAACCCTATTACTAAGCCTCCGCTGTCCGTCCGTCTGTCACAGGGCTCTATCTCATAAACCGTATGAGGTAGAAATTTTATTTTCATTGAAATTTTCAGAGAATATGTGTTTCTTTTGTTGCTACAAAAAAAAAATTAAAAATTTAATAAATATAAAAAAAGGGGCCTGCAATACAAGAAACGTGATTTTTTTGACCATTTTTGTTCTTCGTTTGTCAAGGCTGTATCTTTTGAACTGCAATAGGTAGACCATCGACCTGATACCCAATAGAAGCCTAATACCTACTTATTTGCTATGCAAACAAGTCTGTCACCCAACTGAGGTGTGCGGGCGCGGGGAATTGAGTGCTGATTGGTCCGTTCAAGGTTACGACCAATCATAAACATTTTTAGGGATGGGGTAGGTACTAAGTTTCTATGAAAACAATAATCGATACTTGTAACAAGGTATATTTACTAATAATTTTATAAATTTGAAAGTTTGCATGTTTAGATAGATGGATGGATGGATGGATACGATACCTATATGGATGTTTTTTTACCATTTTTCTTCAAAAAACAAACCATCTAGGAGAATAATTTTCTTATGTCAATCAGTGAGTCAGTGATAATCTAGCTTTATAATTATCGGGTGATAAATATTAGGGTTAAAATTTAGGTAGGTACTTTATATTTAGATATCATACCATGGTATCTACCATGGTAGCAATGTAACGTTAAATATAATTTTAATCGATTTAAGCAAAATTTATTATAATTAGTCAGGACTAATTATTTATTACAGGTAATTTAATAAATCCATATCGATATTCTGATCACGACCCGGCCCGGAACGGCGCATCACTACTTGCACGCGCCTTATCAGAGAAAAAAGGAAAGCAAGCATAAAATTGGTTATCAAACAAAGGGATGCACAGTTCGACAGGGTGCGTCGACCGGCCTACCAAATTAAGTTGAACTCCGTCAAAACTAAAACGAATTAGTTAATTTTATTATATTATGAAAGAAATCAGCTAACCTGCGAAATGTTATTCCATCTGTTTTAAAATTTAAGTCTTGCTCTTTTTTTCACACCATTTTATGCTACAAGGAGCTATTACAACAAGGATATGTATTATGTAGTAAGCGGGATATGTATTATGGATATTCACGGATCTGGTCATTACTGGCCGAACGTTAGAGGGCGTGGATTTATATAAGATCTATTTGCCTAATGTGTTACCTGAAAGCGTTCGCCCTATATTAGGCGTCTATTGGGTGTCAGGTCGATGAGGTAGGCACATGAAACTTTTTATAATTAAGTAACACTTCAACTGTTAAAAATAAAAAAAAAAAAAATACTAAAATTAAAATAAAGTTAAAAATTTTAAGGGGTCTCCGAACAAGTCAAAATTTAATGTTCTTTGAAAAAGTTGCCTGATTTTTACGGTGCGGAACCCTTCGTGCGGTTTATTTATGTATGTTCGTCTATTTATTTGTCAATTAAAGACCGATTTTGAAATTTTTTTCGCTATGTTTAAGAAAATAATCCCGAAATGATCCCTTAAAAAAATTATAGATGAGGGATTAAAAACTGTGTGAAATTAAGGGCGGAGTCGGGTTTTAGTTTTTAAAAACAATAAATTTATTTAAAGATCTGTTAGTCACATTTAGTAATCACTGTTATGGATTGCTCTATTTATGGTAAACTTTTGATAAAAATAACTAAATTCACATAGGTCTAAAGCCTTTTTACGTATTGTAACAGAACCAAACTCATCATAATTTAAAGCAGGAGTGGTCCAAAAACTTATTTGACGTCTTAAACCTAAAGAGTGTTTTGTTGAGAGCCAAAAAAGCACTTAAATTTATGCGCATTAAATCCTTCATTTTCAATTCTATCACTTTCACCTCAGGATTTAAGGAACCAAAACGTATCAGTGCAGAATCATAAGTAACCAAAACTAGAGTGGAACTCGACCTTAAACCACAAACAATAGAAAATTAAGATAATCTTACGAGTGCCAAACAGGTAACCTGAATCTACCCAAACGTACACATACGGAAAGTCTAAATATACGGACACATACGGAGTCTAAGTATGTGTCATTGAGGTGAATTCTTGGCATTGAACTTGATGGCTGGACCCACTTGGCAGTTTTGCCAAATGTAACTGATACAGACACAGGAATTCTGAAGTTTTAAGATAACCTTAACCTAGAACAAAAACAACAATACCCTAGATCCCTATAGCCCAGCCTCTCTCGCGTGGCGTGGCGACCCAAAGTGTCCCGTGTCTAGCCAGCACTGCGCTGATAAAACCCGCTCAAGATCAGCATGTGCATGATAGGCACTAAAAGTATTAAATCTACATAATTGTTCAGAAAATATTATATGATTGGATAAATGGAGGTTATTCCCAACGTCTCGCGTCAGACTTCCTATTTCCAACGTGAGAGACGTTAGACGTTGTCTATTCTCAGCGTCTCACGAAAAGTCATAAGCTTCTCATTACAATCTACAGGACAAAATATTCCGGCTTAGAAATATTTGTGGAAGGATATATATATTTATACGAAAAGTGACCTACTCGCTGCCTACTCTTCATACTCGTATGAATTGGATCATAATTTTAATTCATCACAATGATGATAATTTTATATGAAAAAATTTGAGTATTGTCTGTCAGTAGAAGTGAGACGTTACCGCCCATACAATATTAAAATACTTTTTGCTAACTCCATGACTCTACGTAGATTAATAACCTGATTATAACTGAATCTACTTAATTATATGAGAAAAATTGTGCCATCCTAAATGCACGTACAAAATTAATATTTGCATACCTAAAGATTCGTTTTTGCAAAAGTCATGTTTTACTTTATTCAGGAATTCGTAACAAGCTAATAACAATTTTGTGTTTTGGTTAAGTAAAAAATTGTGTCATCCAAAATGCACGTACAAAATTAATATTTGCATACCTAAAGATTCGTTTTTGCAAAAGTCATGTTTTACTTTATTCAGGAATTCGTGACATGCTAATAACAATTTTGTGTTTTGGTTAAGTAAAAAATTGTGTCATCCAAAATGCACGTACAAAATTAATATTTGCATACCTAAAGATTCGTTTTTGCAAAAGTCATGTTTTACTTTATTCAGGAATTCGTGACATGCTAATAACAATTTTGTGTTTTGGTTAAGTAAAAAATTGTGTCATCCAAAATGCACGTACAAAATTAATATTTGCATACCTAAAGATTCGTTTTTGCAAAAGTCATGTTTTACTTTATTCAGGAATTCGTGACATGCTAATAACAATTTTGTGTTTTGGTTAAGTAAAATGTTTTTGTTACAGAATACCGATTTCAGTTTTTGAGTGGAGACTCCAGATAGAATCTTTGACACTAGGCAATTTTTGGGATACACCTAGTTTTGTAGTTCTAATAGCCTTATTTGTGAACGTCTTATTTACCTAGTTAACAGATTAACACTGTAAATGTGTGGTCAGAAGGTTCCGAGATCGTAAGAAGTGTGTTTGATTTAAAGTTTTTAAACGGATAGCACTCATATTTATTGAAGTTAGGTAGGTACCTAATGTCAATAAAAGCTTTTATCAGATTTTCAGCTTGTTAAAATGTATCACCATAATGTAAACGTACAGTGGCTTCCATCGTTAGCTGACTCCCCGGCCGGTTTAGTCTCGTAATTATATCAGTTTTGGTTTTATATTATTAAATTTGTTGTTTTTTATATAAAACGGCTTGCTAAGAATTTGACAAAGAATTATCTTTGTCAATAATTTTATATCTACCCTACTAAGCGTAGTTCAAGATTAATGATCATCTAAAATACAATATTTATAATGTAACAGTGAGCCAACTAAGATCATATCTGAACCAGAGATAATGTCTAGGCGTGGTACTATTAGGACCCTGCTTACACCTACATATTACATGGTAGAGATATCATGGTAGAGATCACAGAGATCGTCACTCGACTTCTCTCGATACTATCTCGAAACAATGACATTCCACAGTGATTAGGGGGGCTCTAACTGTTGTGTGCGAGAAATGTCGAATAATAAGAACAAACTGACTTTAGTGAAGAGTTACTATTGAACTGTCACTATTGAAGTCGTGTGACAATATTTCGGATTCGATTTTCATAAATGCTTTGGTAAGGAGTAGGTATATCTAAGTTTACAGCGATTCAAAACTATTTGCCAAAATTCTAACAAAAGCAACGACTCTTCAGCGCTGTTAAACTCATGTCACGATAGGGTCCTTTCACTCAACCACTGCAATGAATACTTTGTCTCGGTGGGCAAAAATCTCGCTGACAAGATTTTAGACAACATGCAAGTTACGGAAGAATCTCTGCTGCAATCTTATCATCCTCGTAGATCTATACCACAGTCCATGTTTCTTTACCCCACTGACCACAACGAAATCTATAATATCATCTCTAAACTTAAAGTGGATAGCTCTCTCGGTTTTCTATTAAGGAAGTCTTTTTCTTCTATCGTTACTCCGCTCCTTTATTTGTTTAATCTTAGCCTCAGCTCTGGAATATTCCCTGATTATTGGAAAATAGCAACCATTTCACCAATTTTTAAAAGTGGTTCTAAAACTCTTCCAGACAACTACAGACCGATCTCCCTACTGAGCATCCTTTCCAAAATTTTGGAAAAGGACAACCTTTTCCAAAATTTTATTAATATAAGACGATTATTTACAAAAATAATCGTCTTGTTCCTTTCCTAGAAAAACACAACCTGATATCAGACAAACAATTCGGCTTCAGGAAGGGCAAATCGACTGAAGACGTAGTCACGCTGCTTGCCAATCTAGTGTCCTCCCATGTTGACAGTGGAAAGTGTTGCATTGGTGTGTTTCTGGATTTGGCGAAAGCATTTGACACTGTTTCGGTCGATTTGCTCCTCAAGAAACTTGAATCCGCTGGTATTCGTGGTATAACACACGATTGGTTCAGAAGTTACCTATCCAATCGGAAACAATGTGTGAAAATAAGTAGTGAACAAAGTGGACACCTTCCCATCAACTGTGGAGTACCTCAAGGTAGTGTATTGGGTCCAACCTTATTCTTGCTATATATAAATGACATCTTGCAACTAGAGTTGAACAATGCTGATGTAATAGCATACGCAGATGACACTGCAATCATATTTTATGGAAATAGCTGGGAAGAAACCTATGCATGCGCCGAAGAAAGTCTAGTAGTCATAAGGAAAGCTCTTGACAGAAATCTACTGACTTTGAACGTCACCAAAACTAAACATCTTGCTTTCTCAAAGACCTCAGTTGCTAGCCCCCCACTCACGTGTACCCTGCGGTTGCATTCTTGCTCTATGGATAGGCCCTGCTTTTGTAACTCCATCGAACGTACTCATACAATAAAATACCTCGGAATAACTCTTGACGAAAATCTATCGTACAAAAAACACCTCTCAAACATATCAGGGCGAGTAAAGAAGTTGATCTATGTTATGAAAAGGCTTCGAGATTGTAGTTCTCCAAAGGTACTGAAAACGGTGTATGTTTCCTTATGCCAATCGATAATTCAGTACTGCATCTCTGTATGGGGAAGCGCTGGAAAAAGCTCATTTATTCAGCTAGAAAGAGTACAACGCGCACTCATTAAAGTCTCCTTAAATAAACCTTTTCGGTTTCCCACTGACACCTTATATCAAGAATTTAAGATCCTTCGCGTCCGACAGCTCTTTATCTTAACCGCAGGTCTTAAGACCCATCGAAGCATTAGGTCCCGCTCGGATTATGACAAAATCAGGAACAGACGTGTTTATAGGATTCCCTTAGTTCCAACCAACTCTCTCATAGCAAGACGTAGCCCCGCCTTTTCACTACCTAACACCTATAACAAAATCTGTAACAAGATCAGTGACATAATTGAAAGCAACTTATATAAATGTAAAAAACTAATTCAGAAATGGCTACTCCATCTGTCGTACGAAGAAACTGAAGAACTTATTTAATTTAACCTAATTATTTGTAGAGTCCCTCTAATCCTGTCCTCAATCCATAACATACCTACTGTCTCACTAGTCACCACCTTCTATGCGTCCAAGTCAATTTTTATTTCACTTAATTTTATATTAACATTTAAACACAATAGTGTACCTACTTACGTCCTTAAAACTTGTTTATTCGCAACTAGTGCTCTCCTGACACCCAAGACACAAGCCTAGTGCTTAGTTTGGGTCTCACTAGAAATCCATATGTAAGTATATTTGGTTAATAAATGAATTATGAATTATGAATATGAATTATGATTACAATATTTTATTTTATTTTTAACAATATTCAGGAAATTAACAGATAACTTATAGACTAGGTAAACTAATAGGTACTTATGGCTAATTACAAATTTCCACAGAAAGTTACTGTATAATTATATAATAAACAGAGTTAGGACGACTATTATTAAGATCATACTGGGTATTTAAGAAAATATACTTATTAAATTACAGACAAAGATGACATAAATGGATTACTTCGGTAACTAAATTAAGACACAGAAGAGTTACCAAAAAAATCACCACTTATGTACAATCCTTTTTAATTTAGCGGGGGAGTCATAAAAAATATCTAAGTTTACCTCTCTGGAAAGATCATTAAAACATCTGCATGCCCTGATCAAGAATGTGTTCTGCCTATAGTTAGTATTAACCGTTGGTAGATAAAAGGTTTTCTGATTTCTATGTGTTCTAAAGTTAGTGTTCAGTCCGAGTTGTTGCAGCAGCTCCGAGCAGTCCACTGAGCTATTTACTATGCCGGACAGGTAACAAAGATCCGCTATGGTTCTTTGTTCCTGAAGAGGCAAAAAATGAAATTTTCTACATCTTGTGTAATAATCGGGTAAGTAGATTTTTGCGCGAAACTGAAGGTAACGTAGGAATCTTTTCTGAATACGTTCCAAGCGCGAAACGTAAATATCGTACTGTGGGTTCCACACCTGCGAACAATACTCCAGGTGACTGCGTACATATGAACAATATAGAATCTTATATATTTACGTGATTTGCTTATACATACTTATAAAACAGCGATTTTTGTAACCTACAACGCGTACCTATTTCTTTTGATTCGATAATTCAGACTGCATATGACATATCATATGCGTTCATCATTATCATCACTTAAGAAAAGCGTTTACCAGTCCACTGCTGGGCCTCTTCTGATGAGCGTCTTAGGGCTCTTGTCATTAGGGGGTGCCATAATCGCCACGCTGGGCCTGCGGGGATCGCAGTTTTGTGGTGAATCTGTGCTTCAGGGGGCTCTGCTGACTGCTCCTCAGTGTAGTCCCTTAGTACGACACCCGCGGGAACAGTTGGGTGGTCCAAATTAACGACGGCAACGACGGCATCAGACTACACGTACTACTTACAGGGTGGCTTTTTGAGATGGGAGCGGATGGCCAAATTTGAAACAATGAGTTAGAGAAAAGTTGTTAAAGAGTTTGGGGTGATATTATGAGAAAATAAAAATGCATCCTACTTATTTTTTTTAAGGAATTTCTTAATAATATTTAGAAAATTCATCACGAATAAACGTTTTCATCGAAGATAAACGCCATTATAATACATGTTAAGTATTCTGGTTAGCAGCAAGTACACCAGTTGTTCGAAAATATTAATTATAGTTTTCACATAAGGTTAGGGGGAGTTTTCAAACTAAAATTGTAAAATAAAAGGCATTTCCTTTAATTTTCAATTTGCAAAATCCATTATCAGGAACCGAATCTGTTGGTGCAAAAATAAAGTATGTCATATTTTTTTAAAATTAATATATACGATTTACGGTTTTTTTGGGCTTTTAAAGGGCTTTTTTAAAAGGCATTTTAAAAGCCTTCTTCAGTTATTCAGTGACTGCACTTACATTTACTATAATAAAAACTTTATTAAAGATTTATTATTTCTAATTTAATCGTAATGATTACTTTTATAAATGCTACATATTCACGTATGATCCAACAAACAAATGAAAAGCGGGCGATGAGACAAAAAACGGTCGTTGTTAGTCATAACATGCCTAAGTACCACAAAACAAAGCATCCTCATTAAAAACGTATGCTTGATACCGATCTCATTGTAATTATGTTTTTGGATTGCATGGCCTGAGTTGATCTTAAAATAAACGGGTGTTTAACAGCAGTTAGGTATTGGTTGACTTGACAGAAAATGAACTCATAAAATCCATCGGCTTCATAGGCGACTTAATTGTATTAGAATTGAGGTCATTGACTTAGTTTAAAATGCCTCATTAACGCTTACCTACAATACCCATACTCAGTTTAAGAATCCAAGAAATATTTTATTTTTCAAAGACATTTATGAGTTAGAACATAACGAAAACTAATAACAATAACAGAAAACAATAAGGCGACAGTAAGGTAACCAAAACACAGTCAAAAACACCAACAACGCATTATTGCACACGTGCAGCGAAAAACGTACGGATTAGAGTTTAAAAACTGAGAAGAGACGGATGAAATGATGTATGAAAATGGACAGAGCTAGAAATCGTTGTTGTTAACTTCTACGATTTCCTACGATGCATGTACCTATCGTATATAGTATCGTATCGTAAAATATTTACCACAAATATTTCTTTGTTATTGTAACTCATTTGTTTTGACGAAATTCAGTTAAAATGCTTAACCATTTTACAACTCAGTAACTATCACTATCAGAAAAAACTCTTAAGATAAAGTGAGTAGTTAGTAGTACCTACCTTTTTATGGTAGATAGCATTCATAACTTAAGTGCGATTAATAGATAGGGTTAATCCTACCTTTTTAAACAGCTAACTAAGTTTTGTGTGTTTCTCACTAAACAGACCTAACCCTAAAAAAAATATACTAATATATAAACATATTATATATAAACTTTTTATTAGTTACCAAAATGAGTTTTATGAAAGCAGATACCTAAGTCATTCAAAATAATGAAAAGTCAGGGTACTTGGATTAAGTACCTTTTGTTAAAAAATATTCTTTGTTATTTTGCCTCGAATCAATCATAAAGTGTTATTCAGTGAGGTCATAATTTACGGTAAAGTGCGCAAACCTAACGTTTTATGCAAATCTAAATTATCATACGAAATTACGCTAAAATTATGAATTTTATTGAAAATTTGAAGAGGCTGAGTTCCTTACCAATAATAACACCCTAAAAAGGTTCTCTAGCGTGACGGTACGATGCGATTTCGTCTTGCGATTAAAAATTAAACAATGATTCATCATCATCATCAGCCGCCCATGTTAGCCCCCACTGCTGAGCGACTCTTTGGTTTGCCATAAAATATCATCAACTAAATTGTTAAATTTTGTTTATTATAAAATTGTATTTCAGTTCGTCTTTTTATTTATTAGATTAGAACTTAGGAATCTAATATAACTACAAATATCAGAAACTAAAGAATAAAACTAATATGTATAGAAAATCCTACGAATGACTCAACTTGAAGCTTAAGTTTAGCAGGTTAGTACCTAACTAATTGTAAGTCAACAAATTGTTTAACCATCTTATAAATATGAACTTAATTTGTAGGAAAGCGATTCCGTTTCAATAATTTTTAACAATGATGCTAGTTGGATTTGAAAGTCAAACTGTGATTAAAATGTTTTGACCCGACAATTAAAACTGTTTTTGAAGGATTATAAAAAGCCGAAAATTAGTATCCAAAATGTAAATAAAAAAATTATAATGATAAACAATTATACCGTAATGATTGGCAGTAGTATTATTATCGAGGTAAGTTCCTTAGAATTTAGGACGTACATATTTTTCGGAGGAAACCTAAACCAAAACAATGCCTTCAAAATTTTCCCTGACAAATCAGCATTACGCATCAGTGTATTCGTATAAAAAATAGTATTTATTCGTATGGCAAGAAAGGCGCCTATAAAATAATCTTTGCCTGCATATTTTTTTTTAAACTAAAGAAATAAACTAAACAAGACAGTAGGCCAAGTATGGGGATTGTTCTCTGGGGTAGAATAGACAATAATGACATCGCATCGACATACATTGCGTACGTTATTGAAGTTGAAGGAATTAATTTCAAATAATTTACGCAGTCGATGACAAAGTGGCGTAATTTTTCTCTATTCTACACTAGACAACAATCCCCGTGCTTGTCCTACAGAACAAATAAAATAAAGGAACATTAAAGAAAATAAGAACTGATTAATATTGACTCAAAATATCATAACATAGATTTCGGAGCCAGGTTATTTACAGCTTTAGCGGGAGATTTTCTAGGTGAAGTACCCACATCACATTTTCCAAGTCTATTATATACGTAAATGCTCTAGATTTATATCAATTGCCCTTGAAAGCCACAGACACGCCATTGAACCACATTCGGGAGTCACATCCACATCCTTCGTAATTAAGTCGAAACAATAAGAAAGTTGCTACTAGATAAAGATATTTGTTGCACAACACGATGAATCGCCGGATGGTCAGACAACAATCTAAACTGGTCTAAACAAAAATTGCAGGGCATTGATTTATTGGGCATTACTGGGTGTGTTGAAGGTTACAGGTACTATTCTACTTTCCTACATTTTTAATAAAATAAGTAGGAACGATTTTATACTCAATCATTTATTGCATTCTATAGGTGTACAGAGGTGTTTATAATCTACATAATTAAGTATCACCATAGACCCCGCTGGGCACACTATATGTATAGAGAGAGGAAGACGTAATTTTTGACAGGTTAGGTATATTTTAATCGTTTCCATATTTCTTATTTTTCGTTTAAATATTCGTCAATCGTGTAATATGTTTTTGTGATTAATAAAAGCTTTTATTGTTTTATAAAAAAAAATTTTACTCATTTTTCATCGCGTCAGGTAGTTTATTTGTAATTTAATTGACATTACTTAGGGGATCGATAAGTGAAGTTTAAGTTTGTCTGCTTGGTCCTTTAAGTTTGTTTTTATATCGTAAGGAGCGAGAGGTGTAGGTTTCTTTCAGAGTTTTATAAAATTAGATAAATAAAAATTGTAGGTACAATCCACACAGCATCATGTAGCCCCAAGCTAAGCGGAGCTTGTGTTATGAATGAGTACTGGATGACTGATACACTACATATATAGAATACATATTTTTTTATATATAGAATACCCAGAACACCGGGGACAAATATTTGCAGATCGTACAAACATTTGTTCTAAGGCGGGAATCGAACCCGCAACCTCCTGCGTCGCAGGCTGACCTTTGCCCGCCGCGTCACATCATCTGTTGTCAGTTCAATTCTTTACGTTTTTAAGGAATTCACTTAATTCATATATATGCAGGGCAAGGTTCAACGGGCTCAGGCTCATGCATGATGCATGGAACCGCAGGGATATGGAACAGGGCAATAGGGAAGGCTTTTGCCATGCAATATCAGCACACATTATATCTCTGCTGAACGTGCGTCCCCCAAACTAGGTTTTGCCATAATCACCAGGCTTGGCGGGCGGAGAAGGTGTTTATAATACACAGAAGGCATTTGTTCTCTTCCCATCCTCTAGTAGCTTTCCTTAGTCGGCTCTTAAAACATCCACGGATCTCTATCCGTGAAAGAGCCGACTAAGGCCAACTCAACGAGAGAGTTGAGGTTCAACTCTTTGAAGGGGTCGATTCTTACACTTACAATTGTAAGAACCTACCTGTACGTAGATACAGATCTAAGTAATTAATTACCAACTAGGTTATCATTCAAATACTCAATAAAAGATTACTAACAATACAACTTTCCCAAATATAGTAGTTCGAAGACTTTATAGTACACGTGCGTGCGAATGAATGATGTTCATAATCATTTATTGATGAATCATGCAGACGTGACGTAAGGATATTTTTTACAGCAATAACTGTAGGATTCCTTACTGAGTGCTTGATATGTTATCAGATTATTAGTAAAGGCGTTGTCTTGATTGGCATAAAGCATTTGAAAAAAGGAAGTATCTCCTGATGGTAGCGGGAACGACCGATGCAATTTTTTCGCACCACTTGCACTTAACATTATACGACTAAACTTGACTAAACTTAACAAGTATTATTTAAACGAATATGTGGTTGTTTGCCAATGAAGTACCTATTATTGTTACAGTTGTTTGTCAAGGCGTTGTCTAGGATGTTAGTTCATAAGTGAGCTAAGCGAGAGCTAAAATAATACAAACCTGCAAAAAACATAAAAGAAACAAATGGACCTATCTTTATTATTTTCTTAATTTGCTTTTTGCTGGCAATTTTTCGGAGGCAGTTGGAATTTATTTTATTGAAGGCTGCGGTGGTGTGGTACAACTACTTAAGTTAGGTAGACTTGGATCTCAGGATAATTAGCAAGCTACGCATTTTAAATTATCCAATAGGTACCCAGTGAAGTCATCTGATCGCTCCGGCGTGCCTCGCAGTCGTGATAAGATTCGCATGGATCCTGCTGCTTGATGGGCAGCCAATTTGCCGGTCAAGGCGAAAATTAATAAAATGAAAATGCAGTAGTAAATCCTTTTAAATGTTGGGAAAATGCTTTGTTTTTCCAGGCTTGCTGTATCTGCCTGCAGTAGTTTTTGTAAACCATAACACATGCTGTTAGTTATTTATTTATTGCATCATATTATGGTACATACATTTGTCAGGACTTATTGACTATATTAAGGAATACACACAATATGTACCCATTTAGGGTGTTGCAATGGGAGACGGCCAGATACGATATATAATACTAATTTAATAAAATGTTATGAAAGATAAGTATATCAAATAAAATTAATGCATGATTTTAATTACATGTCACCAAAAGTATCACTTAAAAAATAATTTACTTCGTAGTAGCATTTTTCCAAGAGCAGCTTAGTTTGGGGATATAAAACTTGGACAAAATGCATAACTTGAGGAAAAATTAATATTTGCATGCCCATGTTAGGTAGAATATAACTGGACCTATATAGTTTTAAGACCTAAATTGTTACATACATATGTTCTGGCAAATAAACATCTTTAATCTTTTAATTTTTAACTATGCCGTTGCAATGTGGATGTAGGTACGACATAGTTATGATGTCGTTGCAAGGTAGATTGACGACCTGGTACGCATCGGTGGCGTCAATGGAGGCGGCTAGCTCAGGGCCGTGGTGGATGGCACAAACTTCGGGAGGCTTATACCCAGCAGTGGGAAAATCAGGCGGATGATGATGTTGTTTTGTTACTAGAGCCCTAGTACCAAAACTTAGTTCATAATTATGCTCAACTTGGATTTCGGAGTACAAGTATCTTCGTTATTACTATTATTATGAGTCATAAATACTTTTCGTCGAAGCTTCATGTGCACGAAGCCGCGGGCAATGGCTAGTTTATACCCTGATTCTGTTCAGGATTGGTCGAAAAACAATTGTTTAGCCATTATTGCACACGTCATAAAGTTCTAAATTCCGGAAAAGTTTTAAGATGCTATAAAAATCTGCTCTTCCTCTCTTATGCTATAAAATAGTTTTTATAGAAGTATTTTAATAGTGCTCTACAATCTAACTTCATACATGAACGGTATAAAGTAAGTATATGTATTATAATTGTTCTGTAAAGACTCTAAAGCTTGCATAAATTCTAAATAATAATTGCAATTATTTAGATGTTATAGAACGCAACATTTAATTATTGTGTAACAGAATGCAAAGGGGTGTAATTTATTTTGTTTATTTAATTTTAGCGTTGAATCGCAAGATAAGTATTAGGACCTTTGGAGGAGCCCAGTAATGGGACATGGAAATAAACGAACCTCACTCAATGTACTTTTAAGGTAGCGGTGAGCCCTAAGGAGCGGCCTACTCGAATGTGGTTCTACATTAAAAGTCAGACAGAAATACCTATCATGTAACTGCCACCACACACTCAATCAAAATGCGCCTTGATTGGCAAAGGCGCTTACTTAGGTAAGCACATTTAAAAGTGTAAGATGAGCAAAACAAAAGCAGGTAGGTACTGACCGGCGGCGTTACGGGGCATAACGTCGTGACACAGCGAGCGTTCGTGCTGTCAGTACGGGGAAAAAAGGCGCTCGCAACGAGCAATGAGGAACGGATTTTAGCACACGGCGCGTAACGTATCATGCTCGCTACGAATGATACGCACATTAGATAGTACCCGGCTTGAAAATTTTTATCTAATTAATATTCTTATGAATAGTGAAGTAATCCTTAGATATGTTAATAAATAGGTCACATCCGGCATAATTAGAACTGTTATTACATGCCATCCAATCCATCCATGTATCTTTAATTGTAGTAATTACACGAGTAGTTACGCACCTTACCTATGCCATGTGATTATCTGGTGCCGCAACGGAAAAAAAACACGATTTATCAAAATTATATCACTGCTCGCAATAATTTTGCTTGTTTGTTTGAATGTTTGTAAACCTATAATCTCAGAAAATACAAATGATTTATACATTAGTAGAATCATCAATTTGATGATTCAATTATGTTAGTACTAGCTGTTTCGCACGCGCTTTTTAAGTAGCCTATGTCCGTCCCAGGGATACTGTTTACTTCCCTGCCAAAGTTTAGGCGTGAAAAGGTAACAGCAGACAGACAGACAGAGTTGCTTTCGAATTTATAATTTTAGTATGGATAAAAAAAGCGTATCTTATTACTCTAAATTAACAAAATATTCATTGTTTGGCCTTAGAAAAAATACCCGGAGAAGATAAGGCCAAGCAAATTGTTTTATGAAGGTGAAAGATTTTAAGAAAATATCTCCTAGCTTTTGGTTAGCTATTGGTCTTAGGAAAGATAGATGGTAAACGTTGAACGCAGCCCACTCAGGTGGTTGGACCTGAACACTGGACCTTGTACCCTGGACATGAAATTTCACGACGATTCTTCACGCCACCAATATGATTAAATCGTAACTAAATCACGACCCTAACACGAGCTTTGGTAAAGATACAATAAGCAGGAGATATAGAGCTCAAAGATATTTAATACCTGGACAAATGAAACAGGTACTAAATTACTGAAAGCTGAAATCTATATGGAATATTAAATTGGTCTAATTATTTTGAAAAAACTAAAATTAACTTCGAATAATTTGAATCCCTTAACTTTAAACTGTTTTTAAGTTTTGCGGGACAAATACTAATTCCTCGAGAATATTTTTTATGGAACCACCTCGAAATAATTTTATCTATACAATATCGAAAGAAATTTCAAAATCGGTGAATAATTGACGAAGAAATCAACGAACGTACATAAAAAACACATACAGCCGAACATAGAACCTCCTCGTTTTTTCGAAGTCGATTAAAATCTGTAAAAATCAGCCAGTCCTTTAAAGATTTTGTGCGCGACGCGCCATAATCGCGGAAATAAAAGTTATATATTTGGACAGAGATCAATAAAAAAACTATAAAAAATTGATAACATCATTATCCTAAAGCCTCAGTAATTCACATATGAAGAAACAATATAGATATTTTCATCTGTGAATATCTCAGAAACCTCATACTTTAGGAAATTATTTTATATGATTTTTTTTTATTTGTTTTAATGTCCTTTATCCAAATACAAAGTATTTATGGTGTTTGTGTACGTATTATAAGTTAAGTTACGATTGAGGTTTAATTTTATTGCTACAAATAAAGACTTCGTATTCTTATTCAAATATATAACTTTCATTGTGCGCGGCGATTATGAAAATAAAACAAATTTTCGGGCTCTTTATCAAAAATCTTACAACACATTTGTAGCACCCAGGTCGCGCATTGTACCTACACGGTGGCGGCCGGCACAAGTACCTAACCTTGGCCTTGAACTAGAAGACTTGTTCAGGCCGTTAGGTCACTCACAGTCACAGTAAATAAATAAATAATAAATAAATAATGCTAAATAATGCTAATAAATTAAACAATAAACTGTTAAGTACCTATACGAATTTTGTAGTTATTATTGCCAAAGAAAATAACAATTCAATAATAAAAACAAATTATAACTAGTATTTACAACTGAAACAATTAAGGTAACTGCAGACTGTTGCAAACAATCCACAGGTAGCTCAACTGATCCATATCAATACCAGTCGGAAGCGTCCCCAAGATGCTGGCTGCATTGCCCCGCTGTATGGCAATGCTGATGCGCTGCGCCAGATACCCACCAGCTCTTGGGTCACGCTTAGCGTCGACCAGACGCTCAGATAACTTTTTAAAAACCCGGAGAGCCTCGGTACCCCCCGGACCTAGGGTCTCGACCCCAAAGGGTCTGTCGAGACTTTTATATTTGAGTCTCTTGAGATCCTTGGCCTAATCTGCCGCCGCGCCAGCCCTCACGGTTGTTATTATTGTTTGACATTCAGATTTTATTTGTAATGCCGCCATGGCTCATTTGCAGATGTGCTGTTTACTGAGGATACCTATAATACTGAATAATCCACACAGCATCATCTAGCCTAGATGCAAAATAAGCAAAGCATTATTAGATAACTGATATATACTTAATATTACATTTATGTGGATATTTTCAGTAGGTACGAGTATACACAGAAAACACTCAGACTAGGAACAAATATCTGCAGACCGTACAAACAATTTTCCCGCGGCGGTAATTGAACCCTTCTGCGTCCCGCAGGCGGGATGTTTGCCCACTGCGCCACTGATGTCGTAAACAATTACATAATTGGACATTATGACTATTTATAACAATGACAAAAAAAATCATAATAGCTTTCAAGCATCCATACCAACCCTCCAACCCCTCCATCTCCACAACCTATATTGGTTGACCCAGGCCTCCCCCTAATAAGCGCCTTGTTGGCTTTTATCTCAAGGAGGGTAATGCCCATAATCCCCACGCTGGGCATGCGGGTTGGGGATCGCAGTTCGGTGGTAGAATTGTTCTGCAGGGGGCGCTGCTGCCCACCCCAGTGGATATCCCTTAGTCGCCTCTTACGACACCCGCGGGATGAGTTGGGGTGATGAAAATTCTAAGCCAGCACCACACAGCAGCGGCTCCAACCCCTCCAACCCTCAAGCAAAACATTTACATCATAGGTATAACTTATTCCTGAAAATTAGGACGTCTTCACGTTTATGAATGTGATTTTATCAAAATGTTGACTCATGTAGTCAGAAATATAGCCCGTAACCGGAAGAAGTTATCATGTTTTTCTAAAAGCTTTAGATACGCCAATTTCACGCCTGTTACGCAATACAATTACAATAGGTACCACTACAATAACGTGGTGATGACTTCTGCCTGTCCGTCACAGGATGTTAAAGCGGAAATAATCAAGATTTGCGATGCGTTTTTTGCTAGGCCACCGCAGGCTGATGATTTGTCTGCGGATTGTGTTTGTTTGTGTGATAACTATTTGCACTTTGAAATTATATTGGCTACAAAATACGTAGGAATTCCAGCTTAGGTACTATCCATAATACAATCCGTAATACAAGACTACCCCTAGGGAGTGTGCAATCAATTTCCATGCAGGCGAAGCCGTGGGGCGCAGCTAGAAAATAAATAAATAAATAAGTAAGCGTTTGCTGTTTTTTTTTTTGATTCGGTAGTGTTAGCTTTTGCCATATTTTGTTTTATTTATATAACCAATTATTGTTTTTAAGTCAAAAGTTTGGGTACGTTTACAACTTATATAAAAACCAACTAGAGGTTAAAAGCTACACAGGATAAGGATCAGACGAGTTAGGATAGGAAAATTATAATAAGGGAATTATTAAACATACTATGATATACACTATGTATATTTATATTATTTGTACAAATAAAGGATACTATGCTGTTTTTTTTAAACGACTTCAAATAAAACTTCTAGTGCGAGTCGGACCCCCGGTGCGCGCGAGGGTTCCGTATAATTATGAGACCTTGCTTCGTGCTAAATTTTATGATTCTTAGGTCAACTGGAAGTAACCTATGGTTTTGGTCCATGGCGAGAATGAAACTTTTGTTTATGAATAAACTACAAATTCACGGTGTTCGGATTTTTTCCTTTACTTGTGCTATAAGACCTTGCTTCTTGCCAAATTTTATGATTCTACGTCAACGGGTAGTATCCTATAGGTTTTGTGTGCGAGTCATTCCCCACATAAACAGCTGCAACTTTTGATTACGTTGATTTAGAAGTTTGATTTATATCACGGCTCGAAGAGATTACGGACTTGAGTATTGGATGTTAATTTCTATTCGATACCTGCGCGTTCCTGAGAAAGACGGTTGACAGACGGACAGACGGACAACAAAGTGATCCTATAAGGGTTCCTCTTTTCCTCTTGAGGTACGAAACCCTAAAAAAGAAGTTTCACAATTCGGCTGAATGTTTTTTAAATGTATTAAACGCTATGGACGCAAAAAGACATTTAGTTACACCTGGCTATATCTAAGGTACGCTAAAGCTTATCTATCAGTCTTCGCGTTATTGGATAAAGTTGCGATAGAAATTGCCGCGTAAAACCCACGCTAACTGCTTTGTCAGATGTTTGCCAGAGACTTTTGCCCCAGTTATAAGCAGGATTTCTATGACAGTTTTATCTTACAGCTCCTTTTATTTAATTTACAATGAAAGGGCCTATGTTATTCGTGAAATGTCTGGCAGGGTGTTCTCGATAAAAAAATGGCAACTCTACAATAGTCCATTTTATACTCTGAGAGTATTGAATACAGCCAATTTATTCGTAGACAATAATAGGAGCCAATCGTCAACCGCAAGAATGTTGCCAGACCACATCTACTGGAAAGGGAATCTTCATGGGAAACCAGTTGTTATTGCTATTGCATTGCCATAAACAATTCACTGGTTCTTGTTATGCAAGGAGCAATGTGCTGGTAATAAGAGTAGCCTTCTATACAAACTGAAGATCAAGATCAGCGTAAAACTTTTCTAGAGAAGTAGATACATTAATTGTGTCATTTCAGATAATTAAACAATATAATTAATATAATTATACGCCATAATTAAACTCAACTAATTTGAAAGCACTACAACTGATGTCAAGGTACTTTTTATTTCGATCGTTATGAAAGGTATGATTGTATTTTTAGTCTTGTCAAATAAACTTTGTTTAGTTATGTGGACATCTGTACTGAAACCAGCTTATGAACGATTTTAGTGTACAATATAGCATTTTCTATCTATATACATATGTAGGTATCTATGATATTTACAAAGTTTTCTATCCGTATGTTTTTAATATCTCAGGACCGGGGTTAGTAGCAAGGATGGAGAGGCCGTTGCCCAGCGGTGGATACTTAACGGCAAAATCAGATGAGAAGGAGGATGTCCATGTCCCATAGGTTTAAAATACCAACTTAGTAATTTTAGACTAATCACTTAAATTAGTTAAGTAAGGACTTACAAAAAATACGGTCCGGTAGAATTAGTTACTTAGTTCCTCTATCATTCCTGTTTTCATTCACTTGATTCTTCAAAATTCAAAACAACAAAGAGTCATCATCATCATCAATAAAAGTATCGTAACAACTTGTATTTATCTATGTAATTTGTCATCAGCTAAGCAAGGCACTACACCCAACTCTCAGCGAAGACGAAAATTCATATATTCAAACCATCTGCGTTCACATAACACACACACTACGATCCGAGTTGTAATCTACAGGTACTCCTAGTAATAGCCGGCTACATTCCCGATAAAAAACGACAGTTCGTGTTTTATTTTACTTATTTGCAACATCTTCATGTAATTATCAGTGCCAATGAACCAGAGAAATAAAGTTGATCTGTGAGAAGGTTTTGTTCTGGGCGTAGTTAGGATTAGGTGAGGGGGGTATATAAATAGTAGATCAATAGGAAAGGATACCTACTTATTAAGGCTGGTGTATGCCCCAACGGCCTTGAGAACACAAAATAATTATCTGTAGCCGTATAAATAATTTGTTTAATTCGTGACATGTTCAATTTGTGTAAAATACTTTGACTAATCAACTTAGACCCTGTTTTGCGGTAGAAGACACTAACCCGTCGACGCCGGGCCGGCGCCGCCGGTGTGGTGGACGGTTGGTGTGTAGAGGCATAAGTATCGAAATGTAGGTATTATTTGAAAAGCAACATTCCGTATAAAATAAATTATGAGAAGATAAGTGACCATGTTTTTATGTAAATTATTCATAAAATTCATCATGGTGCCCCGGTGTGGACGCATCATTTATGTAGGCACGAAGCTTTCTTGACCCCATTGATCTAGACCATTTTACATAATTATAAAAGTCGTGAAAAGGGGCATAGATCCCCAAAGCTTACTACCCTGATGTCGTCTCTGGCATACGGCGGTTGTTCACACGTGACCTTTAGAAAATTACCCGTACCTATACCTACTCTGGAATTCTTAGGGAATGAGTGAGCGGGTGTCAGTAAGTTGCCCTCTTTTCCCTTTTTAAATGTTTTACTAAGTTGTGTACCTATGTATATGTAAGTAGAAGAGCTTTAGTCAAGTAATCTGTTTAAAAAAATTATGTAGATTGCATAGCTTGGTACCTATAGTAAATAGTTATGGAAAAATGACAAGGTAGGTACGTACTACGTAAACTTCTAGTGAGTTGCAAAAATTATCAGTAAATAAATTCAAACAAATTGTCAAAACCTTCTTGTGTAAAAAGGCCTACTATAAAATATCAGATTATCTAGAGGATAAAAAAGCTTGGGACGGGATTTGCTCCAACTCCAAAAATAACAACTAACAGGCTAAAGGTTTCTTCATCGCTTCTTTACTGTAGTCTACATACCGAAGCGACTGAAATCAAAAATTTCACTTTATTTCCGTGTCAGTGTTTAATTATTAAGAATTTGACCTTTTCTAAGTGTACATTTATTGTTTTTATGGAAATAAAGAGTTTTTGACTTTGACTTTGACTGCTTGTAATTTCATGATGTTATTACAATTTATGGTGAAATTAGATCGGTCTATTCCAAAACGTTATCCCATGCATAAATATTTAGTAAGTAGAGGTTTTGAATCCTGTGCGCTACATTTTTAAAAACAGAAGTAGATTAAAAATACGCAATTTCTTCCAGTTAAAATATTTAATAACAATTTATACACCTTTCACCAACAAAACTGATTTTTATGGCTGTACTACTACACATTCGCGACCCCACTGACAAATCATGATAATTTATACAAAAATATTCATATATAATTAAAAATCTGTGTGATTTCGAGTCCCGTTACATTTTAAATCAAAATAAAGTAGTTGATAAAGTGTTCCCAAAAAGTAAAGTAACGTGTACCCTACAAAAGAAAGAGTCTGCACGCGCGAACGTAAAAGCGCAAGTCTAAATTTTGAATTTTAAATCTCCACTTTGCATTTAGAAGCGACAAACAAGATGAAGTACTGAGACTGTAATTGAGGTCCGAGCCAATTAAATACGAAAATCATTTTTGCATTTTACGTCTTGACTGAAAAATGGCTTGGGTTTTATTCATTTTAACTTTGTAGCTATTTTTAAATGCATGCGTGCAGTGGCTTTAATTTTTATGGAGTGGAGTGTACCCTTTTATTGTTATAAAATTTGTGCTTCTGTCGCTTCTGTATACCTTTTGGTAAATCTAAAAAAGACAAAAATAGCATGTTTGCTTAATAATATGTTACATAACTGGCTGACACTGTTTAAAAAGGTTTAAAGTGCCTAGGTCTTTACCGACCTAAAAGTTTTTGTAGGGTAGGTAAGCATATTCTAACCGGTTTCCGATTTGAGATCTCTGATCTTTGATACCTCGTGAATCTTGATCTTGAGCTACAACTTCATTCACATTAAATGTGAATGTGTTATATTTCAGAAAAAACAAATTTGCTGATTCAAATCATCGGCACAGTAGTGGCACCTACCTAGTTGCGCGTCGTCATCAAACGTAAGATCATTGATTAGGTAGGTAGGTACCATAATACAAAATGATGATGGCATAGAGGGATTACATGACTCCAGGCTCCCAACGGTAGGGTACAGCATGAAAGTGGCTGTCATCTTCAGTACTAATCAATAACTACACTAATTAAACAAAAATTGTTCACCATTATATATATTAACACAGTGTTATTAACACTGATGCTCCTTTTTTGTCGATGGTTATCCATTTTTAAGGCCTATTCTGTTTGTTTTGTTTCAGGGGTCATAATGGTTCTGTAATCTTCAAGCCACCAACATGGACCAGTTTTCAGCATTCTGGGTACCGCTGCTTCTTCTATCGTCAGGTGCCTTAGCTGACGCAGACAACGGTGTGTATTCTGTTTACCTGTTTACAATGGATGGACTGCCGACTACTTTTTATTTGGGTCGGATCTAATTTCTCTACTTTTTATTTTTTGATCCCTAGTCCCATAAATATCCATCTAAATAAAATGATCAAAGCTGAATTTTGCAAATCATAATACTATTTCCTATAATAAGCGAGTCAGGAATCGAACCCGCACCCCTGCATCCTAGCCTTAGTGGTGCGACCTATAGGAACATTCGCTGTTACATGCATTAACGAAAATTCGCATGTGCCTCATGGGCACTGAAAATTTTATTTTAACTACTAAGACACAGTGTCATTAAAATATCATAAGAATGGTACTGGGAACTTAACTACATATATAAAATCATTTCCTTACAGATTCCGCAATAAAGGGACATAGAGTACCTCGAGTTAGCGGGAGAATTGTGAAAGTGTACTCTGGAAATCGTCCAGAACCATATTTATGCAACAGTGAAGGGTACAAAGCTGATCCCCATAGCTGTGCCTCCTTTTATCGCTGTGTGAAGGAAAGAAATGGAAAACTCAACGTATTTCGCGTAAGACTATAAATAAATAAATAATGCTGGACAATCCACACAGCATCATCTAGCCCCAAAGTAAGCAGAGCTTGTGTTATGGGTACTAGATGACTGATAAACTTAATACAAATATAACATAGATAGATATTTTTATTATATATAGAAAATACCCAGAACACCCGGAACAAATATTTGCAGATCGTACAAACATTTGTCCCAAGGCGGGAATCGAACCCTCAACCTTCTGCGTCGCAGGCGGACCTTCGCTCGCCGCGCCACATCGGTCGTCGACTATAGCTATGTATGAGTTTTAATTTTCGGGACTTCTTAATGTAGTAGTTAAGGTAAAGTGTTAAGGTAAAGATTTATTATCGAATATCTACTACGTTTCCATCGCATCACAGCGATCGTCAGCGAAAAATGAATCTTGGCAGGACTCAAGACTTGTGTCTTGCCTGCTACATAGTAGCGTCAAGTCTATTTAGATTCCATTTCACCAATTCCAATACAAAAAGATAAATAATAGATGATGTAAATCTCGATGCTTTGACTCTCGTGAGGCGTTGGTAATAGGTGCGTCTTACGTGAGACGTTGGGAATGATATGCTGTTTAACGTCCCGATAGTTTTACCCTTAAACGCCTGCTTGACAGCCTGATCTTCCTTCATTCATATTATATTAATAAAAAGTATTTTCCATTTCCAGTATCAATGTGCTCCAGGGACAGTTTATGATCCAGACTTGGAGACTTGCAACCACCCAAGAAGTACAAGGCGAACTGAATGTGGCGGAATGATGCTAGCTGTAACCACCGATTCTGCACTAGTCAATGACATAGAACTAAAGAAAGAACTGCATAGGCCCATCAATACTAACAAACAAGCTTACCAGCAATCCACCGTCAAAGAAGGGACAGTCACAAAAGCTGAAACAACTTGGCCTGCAAGTGCTACAACTAAGATGCCTTTAGAAACAACAATCTACCAATCTCCTTTTAAGTTAGCAGCTTACTTATCAGAAACAACTAAGAAAAACCAAGAGTACACAAGTAATAAACAAGAATTCAATTGGGACAAAACCACATCACAACCAAAAGTATCGAATTCGAAAAATGATGATATTTGTAGCGATGATGGCTTTACAGGAGACTTAGATAATTGCAGAAAGTTCTATAGGTGTGTTGGGAATCAGAGAGGTGGATTTTTAAGATATGAATTCTTCTGTAGTGAGTCAACTATATGGGATGAGCAAATTCAGAGCTGTAATCACCCATGGGCCGTTAAAAGAAGTAAATGTGGCAGAAGTTTGCCACTAGTTAGCAAGTTTATATCAACAGAACCATCCACAATTACCACAGCTTCCACTGCTCTAGAAACAACTCCAATTTCCACTTCTACCTCTTCTGGGTTTGGACAGAAAACAAAGACGATTCAACAGCAGTTGCAAATAAGTCATGGTTCTAAAGTAACGCAAACACAAACACAGATTAGCCACAGCGATCAAGTTATTCAGAATCAAACTCAAATCCATTACGGCGATCGCAAACCACAAGAAACAGTTTCTGAAACCAAACAAAATCAAACACAAATAACCCACGGCTCTGCTGTTAGTCAAACTCAGACACAGATCGACTATGGATCTAAGGGAGTGCAAACACAACTACAGATAGACCACTCAAAAGATTCGAGTCAATCGCAAACGCAAATCCAAGAGTCAAATACGCAAAGCTCATCATCTAACCAAAACAGTCAATGCTCTGAAAGTGGATTTATGGGTGATTTTAACGACTGCAAGAAGTTCTATAGATGTGTTGATAATGGTAGAGGTAGTTATACCAAGTATGAATACAAATGCGGCGAGGGAACAGTTTGGGACCAGAGTATAGATGCCTGCAACCATGCATGGGCTGTGAAAGAATGTGGAGGCCAAAGTCATTCTGATTCTCACTCTTCAAGCGCTGTGCAATCAACAACATACAGAGAAGAAACAACAACGCAAAGGGCTACTCAGAGTACGTCAGAAACTTTTGAAACAGACATTGATAATGTAGGGTATGGGAATCAAGACGAAGCCACCACTACTACTACAAAGAAACCTCAGTATCAGACTACTAAGAATCCTCAATATCAAACGACAGAAGAATCTCAAAATGAATCAAACAACAATAATGAGTGTAAATCTAGTGGATTTATGGGCGATGTAAATAATTGTAAAACGTTTTATAGATGCGTTGATAATGGGATAGGAGGATATACTAGGTATGACTTCACATGTGGCGAGGGTACAGTTTGGGACACAAGCATAGAAGCTTGCAATCATGCCTGGGCGGTAAAAAGTTGTGGTGGAAGCGGAGAATCAAATCATGGCAGTCCATCTTCTGAACCAACTACAACTGCTACATATGAAGAATCTACGACATCTACAGCAAGGCCTGTTGATAAAACTACTGAGAACTCTGACAAACCTATTCTTTCTACAACTACAGAAGGAACTACGGCTACAGCAACAAATACACCGCCAAATACAAATAACAAATGCAAACAAAGTGGCTTTATGGGTGACAATCAAAACTGTAAAAAGTTTTATAGATGTGTAGACAATGGCGATGGAACATACACTCGCTATGACTTTACCTGTGGAGAAGGAACTGTATGGGATTCTAAAATTGAAGCTTGCAATCATGAATGGGCAGTAGAAAAATGTGGTGGAAATAGTTATTCCACTACAACTTCTGACTCGACTACTTCAAAACTGCCTATTTTGCAAGACGAAGACAAAGATAATGAGCCCACAACTGAAAACAACGAAAGTAGCTCTACTACGCAACACACAACCTCAACAACAACAGTTAAAAATGAATTGATTGCATCAGATCAAGAATGTAGTAGTGTTGGTTTTATTGGTGACAAAAATGACTGTAAGAAATTTTATAGATGTGTTGAGAATAACAATGGAGGTTATGATCGTTATCAATTTAGTTGTGGTGAAGGAACCGTTTGGGATGATAGCATTTTAGCTTGCAATCATGCTTGGGCTGTCAAACATTGCGGCGCAACTGGAAGTGACAGTTCACAAAGTAACAGTGAAAGTACAGATGGCACCACAAGCGCAACAAATAATCAAACGCCAACTCAGCAAACTACTGAAAGAAGTACTTCGACAACCGGAAACCCTACTGAGAATGAATTTATTGAAGGAGATTGTGAAAGCGAAGGATTTTACGGTAGTTCGATTGATTGCAAGAAATTTATTCGATGCGTTGATGATGGTCAAGGTGGCTTTACAAAGTACGAATTTAAATGTGGTGAAGGAACAACATGGAATCAGAATATTGCTGCATGTGATTACCCATCACCAGATCGGGCCTGTGGTCAGAACCAACAATCTACGACTAAAGCCAGCCAAGTCAATGATGAAATGATCACGGAAACAACTACAAAACCGGATACATCAACATCATCGCCTGACAAAGAAATAACACAACAGTCATCTGGTAAATGTGAATCAGAAGGGTTCTACGGAGATCCTTCTACCTGTAAGAAGTTTTATAGATGCGTTGACGATGGCAAAGGTGGTTACACAAAATATGATTTCACTTGCGGCGATGGTACAGTTTGGAATCAAGAAATAGTAGCTTGCGACCACGAATCGGATGACAAATCTTGTTTGAGTAGCGCATCACCTACTGAAGAGAGCAGTTCACAGTCGCAAAGTACAACAAGTAAATCGCCATCAGATAGTACTACTTCATCTTCCACAAGTTCTAATATTCAAGGGACAGATAAAACAGAATCACCTTCATCTACAGATGAATGTACTTCCGAAGGCTTTTTTCCTCACTTACATGATTGTAAAAAGTTTGTTCGATGTGTTAACAATGGAGACGGAGGTTACACGAGGTTCGAGTTTTCCTGCGGACAAGGTACAGTATGGGTGCAAGAAATACAAACATGCGACCATAATAAAGGGAAATCTACCTGCGAGACGTCTACAAAACCACAACATAGTGGAACATCATCATCGTCAACCACAGAGAGTACGTCTACAAATTCTGAAAATCAGACACAAAATAAGGAAGACGACGAGTATGCTGATGAAACAACTAAACAGCCATCAAATGCTGAGTCTGATAAATGTACATCAGAAGGGTACTTTGGAAACAAAAACAATTGTAGAAAATTTTACCGCTGTGTTGATAACGGTGATGGTAGTTATTCTAAATATGACTTTGACTGTGGAGAAGGCACAGCATGGGATTCAAGCATTGAGACTTGTAATCATATCAACGAAGTAGAAAGTTGTTCAGAAAGCAATAAAGAAGAAAACCAAACGCAACAAACAATGAAAGATGAAGAAGTATCTCAGACAACAGAAGGCTCGTCAAGTACCACAAAAGGAACCACCTCATCATCAGAGTCAAGTGAAGAGCCAGGGTCAGGACCGAATACTGGGAGTGATGACAAATGCGAGTCTGAAGGCTATTATGGAGACAGCAAAGATTGCAAAAAGTTTTATAGGTGTGTTGACGACGGAAAAGGAGGATTGACAAAATACGACTTTGCATGTGGTGAAGGAACAATATGGGACCCAGATATAACTAACTGTAATCATCCTCGGGATGTTAACCACCCATCATGTGGATCCAGTGGAGGAGATGGAACAGACGGTCAATCTTCATCAACAGGTTCATCCACCAGTAGTACAACTAGTTCTCCAGAATCAACATCATCTTCCAGCACATCCGACAATAGTACACAATCATCTTCTAACTGTTCTGAAGAAGAATCATCTAAAAAGCCAGACAGCAGTAAAGGTATTAAATGTGATAAAGCTGGATATTATCCTAATCCGAATGACTGTAAGAAATTCTATAGATGTGTCGACTGGGATGGCGATGGTAAACGATTTTCAGTATACCACTTCGATTGTGGAGAAGGGACTATCTGGGATCCAGCTTTAGATACATGTAACCATGAAGAATCTGTGTACCCGCCACGCGATTGCAGCCAAACACAAGCTCAAAGTGAAACTTCTGAAGAGACCACACAAAAACAAGAAGAATCTACTACAGAAGTATCAACTACGACTCAAGAAAATACAACAAGCGAACCGACTACCACGGAGCAAGAAGAAACAACAACTCAACAATCGACAACTAGCGAAAAAACCACAACAGAACAATCAACAACAAGTGAAAAAACCACTACTCAAGAACCTATCACAAGTGAACAAACAACTACACAACAATCTACAATCGAGCAAACTACCACACAACAATCAACAACCAGTAAACAAACTACGGCTCAACAATCGACCAGTGAACAAACAACTCAAGAATCAACTACAAGTGAACCAACAACACAAGAATCTACAACAAGTGAACAAACGACTCAAGAACAAACCACGGAACAAACAAATACACAAGAGACGACGGAGCAAACCAATTCTTCGAACACTGACGGAACCACAGAGGGTTCTACAACAGAAGCAGACAATGTTTCAACTACAGAACAATCAAGTACAACAGAAGGTGAACAAGAATCTACAGAATCATCATCATCTGATAAAGAATGTCCAGAGACTGAAGATGATCAATATCTTTTAGTTTGTCCTACATCATTCAAAAGACATCCTAAATATTGTAACATGTTTTATCAATGTAAAGAAGATGAGGATACTCATGAAGTAAAAGTTGCTACTTTCAAATGTCCAAATGAAACAATTTATGATGAAAGTCAAACAAAATGCGTTGAGAAGAAGGAGGCTAATAAAAAGTGTGACGGCGAAATGGCGAGACGTCACCGATTCAAACGCCTACATAGGGACTCTAAAGAACCTGTAAGTACACGCAATAAATCAAAAATTTTACAAATATACTTAATAATGCATTTTATTTATTGTATTGGTTTTTTTTCAGATAACTGTTGACAAAGAAATAAAATCATGTCCAAAAGAAGGGTACTATGCTTTTGAGAAAAATGTAGAATGCTCAAATGGTTTCCTGAAATGCGAAAAAAGTAAATCTGGAAAAATTAGAGGCTACGTTTATCAGTGTCCTGAAGGATTCCTCTTCTGGGCTATCAGCAAGCGATGTGAACTCGGTAGAAATATAAGAGACTGTAAACGATCTAGTAACGATTGGACTGGAAGGTGGAATATACCCATCGATAGAAAAAATATTGGATTCTAAGTTTATGTTCAGATAGCAAAGTTTTGACGCGCATTTTCAAATCGCGCGTCTAGACATCCTGGTATTTACTTAACAACGGTTCACATGCGCGCGCGTTAACGCACGTCGGCGCTATTATATTATTGTAACGTCCGTTTGCCGTTCAGATGGGCGCGCGCTTGCATCGCGATTGCACGTACTTTTTTACCAGACTGACGACTAGTGAGTAGTTCGAGTACTCGAAACGCGCGTTACCGCCCGTCGTCGTCAGAACTCTCTTTAAATATGATCGTGCGTTGCCGCGTGTTACATATGAACATAGCATAATAAATAATAAGATAAGGTAGAGCTGAATTTGTGATAGTTGTGTGCGTGAATCGTGAAATAATGCGTGTATAACATTTTATTATTATGAAGAGTCATGTCATTATGTCAACACAGTACATTGATAAGCTAAGGTTTTAATGCGTCTTAAGTTATTTTAGTTTTATTTAACGGCATTGTTTCTATCCAAAAAACTTCTTATGTACAAATCAATTAGAAACCTAAGACTAAATTTGTAAACAAGTCAATAGAATCATCCGCAGAAAATTAAGAATCTAGTCGACTTGCATAGAGACAATTTGCTCGTTACCTATATAAAATATGCCATAATTTTATGTACCTACCTACTTTACTTGTGAACGAAATGGTATTGCTGTTAAATAGCATTTCGGACACGATTTTTAGTAATTACACAAACATAAAAAAATAAAAATTGTATTTGTCACTTCCTTACAAAAAGGTAACACAAAATGAGTTAGTAGCAATAATGTAACAACCTGCAAGAGTTCTGTGCAGTCAAAAGCAAGTACAAATTAATATTAGCAAGACTAAATATCCTGTCAAGAGATCCGAAATACATTCGTTTAGAAAACAATAATAATCATTAAACTAAAATAACATCGATTCCTAGGCAAGACGTGAAAAGTCCTTTACAAAAAATAGAAAGTTCCTTGATGATAAAATCAGTCAAAGTATCTTTTTCGCTGTGGTGAACGGCATCCATAAACACATTTCCAATGAACGCATGGCAAGGGGTTCCGGTGGCGATTAAATTTCCTTTCAAATCAACCGTCAGCTCAAATATCTGATCATCTTGATCAGTACTTTTTGTGCTAGGAGTTTTTGAAGAATTTTGTATTCCTTCAGCGCTAACGATCATAGGCTTGTAATCATCTGATAACTTGATGTCGCTCCAGAAATTTGTCCTGAATAGATCATCACTGTCTTCATTTTTAAGCGATTCAGTTTCGCTTGTTCTTGTTGTGCTACGTTTTTCAATTGACTGGGTAGCATTATTTAAATTACTTTTTTTATTGAGAAAGAGATATTCTAAAAGTAATGGTAAAAGCTTCGTGTGACTTTCATTGCTATCGTCGATACGATTTGAAGTCCTCGTCGATTTGTTGTAATTTTTTTTGGGACCTCCAATCTTTGTCAAAATGTGTTTTGGATTTAATTTCGTTAGTTTTTCTGTAGTTATGTTATATTGACTGAATGGTATTAGTTCCGTGTCAGCGGCTATATTCATTATAGATTCTTCTGCATGAAGGACTTCTTCGAAAGGACCATCGTCTGAATTATTGTGGTCCAAGTCATTAATAATATCACGAATGTTATTAACCCTTGAAGTTATTTTTGATTTTTTTGACGGTGTTGTTTTTTGTTCAGGAATTGTAACTTTTTTGGTTAATCTTAAATTCTTGATTATTTTAGACAATTTATCCATATAAGCAGAGTGTGGAGATTGTGGTGTTAGTATAATGGGATTAATAGCAATGCCACCTTTTTGCCATACTGATACAGCTCGCACTAGAAATGGTATTAAATCCTCTGACAACTCTTTCCAATTCTCCTTCAAAGGTGAATAATCTAAGTAAGTTGACAAAGACGCGTGCATAACGTTTATATTACCTTTTAGAGAAGCTATGTTGTCGTAATTGATATTAGAAGACCAGAGTGAATTTAGAGCATTATTGTTGTTAGTTTCATCGCGATAGTTATTCATACCTTCTTCGATCGTGTCGTTTGTTATTATGATGACATTAAACGTAAAATCTTTGTGTTTATTTGCCAATTTCTTTATGTACGGCAAATACATATTATAATCTTTGTCTCCATTGTGTACAAACACATGCATGTATATATCGGGTAATAATGGTTCACTTTTAGACATGACGGATTGGTGATTGACATATTTATTTGGCCTTGCTGAGTCTGCCATACCGATAGTGAACAGGGTATTGTAGATGACAAAAGTAGTTAAAGCAATCATACCAAAGCCGACCCACCAGTAGGTTATCACAGACGACCAATGTTCTGAAAAGAAAGATTAAATCAGACTTAATACACGACCAGGTACTGAATATTACGCACGAGGAAATTTTAATCATCTCTGCATAGATATAAAAATCGTTATTTTACACCCATTGTACCAAGAGCAAACTGCCGATAACGTTGCCGTTTAGAAAACAATAACTATGGTGGAAATACCTGCCTCTTTACAAGTGAAGATGTGTGCAACCACTCCCCTGAAACTTCGGAACGATTGTAATTGAACTTGGCAAGGTACCTATGTACTTACTTACTTCTGTTCGTTTAACTAGTTATACAACACATAGTAGAAAGGTACATTTACTACTGTTATCGGTTTGGCACGAGATGAGCGAAACCACATTTTTTTTTAAAGGTAATAGAGGAGATGGGTTGGGATACTCTGATACCGTCGCCTTAAAAGGAAACTCTACCCTCCACTTACTGGACATATAATCCAAATAGCAATAGAGGAAACCCACCTGGCCAGCGTCTCATGATGGCAGCAGCCCCTTTCACTTGTAACTTAGCTCGTCCTTTGAACCCGGAGAATTGCCGCCGCTGGAAACGAGGCACGAATTTGTCTTCATCGGATTCTTCCAACAACAACGGATATTGCTCAGTCATTACTTCCCATTGAATTTACTGAAATGATACAAACTAGTATGAAAAACTATTTTTTTTTCTCATATTTTTTATTCAGCAGTAAAGCCTTGAACATGAGGGTGATGGATAAGGGGTATGTGTGAACTAAACTAAAGCGTAGAAGAGCAGTATGTATGAACTAATCTAAAGGGCACAATCGCTGCGCCGTCGTTGCCGAAATGGGCTTGGAAGGGCTTACACCTCATAACTTCTTTTAACATGACAGACTGTGTATAGGCCGCCTCCTTGAGATTCTGGAGTCCTTTGTGCTTCTCCCTTCTAAGTATAACCACCTGATGTCAAAGAGGGCAGGATAGGCTTGTTTTATAAAATACCTAAGCTATCAGATACTACGGAACCAGTGAAATTGGTGCACCAGGAAGTCTATTTTGATCCCAAAAGGAGTTCTCCAACTCAGTTGTGTGTATTTTATCATCATCATCAGTTTAAGAATACTGCTGAACATAGGCCTTTCCTAAACGGTCCGCCTCCTTCCGCTAAAATAACGTCAGCCCATCGCATAGATCTGAGTAAAATCTGTAGATATACGAGTAGTACGTTCTCATGCAGCGCTTACTCAACAACTGGCCTGTGTTACAACTACACGCAAACACAGCGAGTGTTACATTTTCCAATCTTGTGCAATAATTATAATGAACAAACACGAAGGCATAGCTGTAGACTTTTAGTCAATAAATCACAATAACGTCGTTCGGCTATGACTGACGTGGGTGGACCTAATTGCACCTAATTTGTGCCTTCCAGCTAGTACCTCATCTCCCCTTTTTTACTTAGATCGATGGTCCATCGAGTGTCGCATTGAGTCGTGGTCGCCAATCGAAAACCTTTACATGCCTATAAATACGAGTATACAGAAATAACCGCATACAAAAGCCGCTACCCTCCACGTATGTTTTTAATTATGTATGATTACACAGTTACACTAGAATAACTTTGAGTCACCTACACCATAATATAAATAAATATTACCGTTGCAAATAATAAGTTAACAGGCCTGAACACCTGTAGTGTGCAAAAATGTTTTTTGATAAATACAAGATAAATAAAACAATAAAGGAACATGAACAATGCAGAGGGCAATGTCATTATGACAAATGATAGAGACAAATACGCAAAATAAATTATCATGGAGTTTGATTAAAGTAGTTTATTAAAAGAACCAACCAAAGTTTTCCATGCTCTAATATGGCACCTATACAGGGTGTCACGTAACACGTAACAAAACAAAGGGGTTCTGGAACCCGAGGGGATCAACATTGTTCTACGAAGTTTTTAAATTTAGTATTTTTTTTTAGATTATATTCTTTTTACGTTCATATTCGTGTTTTTTTACGCGTATCCTTATAAATAGTAATGTGAAACTATAAAATAAATGCACTTGTTATACTAAAAAAGCAAGCATTAAAGATTAGGGGCATATTTTATGATGTTAAATAATGCAAGAATGCGTAGCAAGAACACGAATAGGAAGAAAACAATTCATATGTTTTTTTCAAAAAACTATATTCGAAATTTATAAAATCGTATTTTAAAAGTTGATCCCCTCCGCCTCGGGGCCCAGAATCACCCCCTTTCGGCTTAGCACATGTTACGTGGCACTTCCTCCAAACCTCCCCTTTGCATGTTAACGTGATATTTAAATAAATAAATAATGCCGGACCATCGGTATATTAACATATTGATCATATTGATTTGATATTTTTACCCGCAACGCACGGACACGGTATATGCGTTTAACGTATGATGTTGTTTGTTTGTTCATATACCAACTTACATAGAAACCACCTAGACCCTTATCAAATATCTGCAGATCGCACATACTCGTACGTTTGGCCCGCGGCGGGAATCGCACCCGCGACCTTTTCCGCAGGCGGACCTTCGCCCGATGCCGCCACTGACGGTACGAGGGTATCTAGTATTATTCGAGATCTAAAGCATCAGGTCAGCATTACGTCCGTGCTTGTGCACGGACGGAAAAGGAAAAGTTTATGAAGATGGTGAGTGTTTGTACACTCACCATCTTCATAAACTTTTCCTTTTAATATTAGTTTACAGGATATAGTAGGTTCATAGTCTAGTCTGATTTAGAGCCTATATTCTAGGTACTTACGTTTAATATCGCTCGCCTTAAGTATTTCAGTCTCCTTACTTCGCTGATGCTCTTAAGTATCAAAGAAATTGCTGGGGTCTAAGACACGGCTTTAATACTGAAAATTACGAAAAATATATTAAATTTTCTAAAATTAAATACTAAGACACTGCTTTACTACTAAAAACCACAAAAAGAAATATTGAATTTTCAACACATTAGCTTCGAGTATACCTATCAATGATTGTGTTCGTTATGACTTTGTTAGTCACATTCACATAACATCACAAGTCGAACGCTTGTGACTTCAGTGTGTCAGGTTTTTTGCATTAGGTACCTACCTCGAAATGCGCAAAGTGACAATTATTTGAAACAAAACCTAAAATTTTGATTCAAAGACGTAAGAGAGTAAAATAATGCTGTATTTGCTTCGTAATGTAACGCTGCAGATTGGACTCAGAAGCAAGTCTTTCCGAGACCCTTAACTAAAACTTGAATGACTACCTAATAAGAGACTATATAAACTACCCCTATACAACTTTTAGCTACCTTTTTAGCTATATACAATAAATAAGACAGCGCAGTAGAAAAATCACATTTTCATTGTAGAGTTTCAGAAATACTTCTGATTCCTTCGATTTACCTGTACTGTAGTCTGTCTAAGTATGATGTCCACATCATAGACATTCACGCGGCTATTTAAAATATTATTCCCGGTCTACCCTATGAAATGTTTCAAAGTGCACAAGACTTTACTTACAATTGCATTGATTCGGTGTTTCGGTTAGGTTTCAGAGGACTGAAGTAACGGTGATACTGACGTTTTCGTAACTACCGTCACTTGGTCTTAACGATCGAATTCCTATTACAAGTGTTCTCAAATCACTTTCAAATATTGAGTAGATTAATAACCACAGTTGAAATATGAGCACCAAGCTAAGAATAATCAAATTATTTAGGTATCGACAAAGAGAATGATGGTAAAATTGTCACTAACTGTTACTGTGTGAGTAATTATTGTCAGTCCGTGAGTAACGCAGTAGTTTTATGTACCTAATTATGAGCACGTTTACCTTTTACGATGTAATTTTGTTGAATCAACATTAATTCGTCTCAGAGACTCACGTATCGACGCATTGCTTTTTGTTATTGTTACGATTCGATGAGTTAGCGTACGACCGTGTCAAGATGAGAAAGAAGTTATTTCACTTTGCTACTTGCGAAAAACTGAAGTGAATGAATAATGTTTAGGCACAGAATTAGCAGCACGTTTTTACTCTGGTGTTTAGGCTTTAACAGTGGCCCAAACCGTGGTTAGGTTGACTCCAGAGTCTGGAGTCCAATCCAGACATATTGAACAGTCAAAGGTTGGTATGTATCTTATCATTTATTAATATGAGTGCCTTGGTCTGCCTTGACTTAGGTACATCTTGAGCACCAAAATGTACCCCGTGAGGTACAGAAATGATGCAGAAATGTGTGGTGAGTGTGGACGGAGGAAATCACCTTCATATCTTTTCTCAACGAGGAGCGAACAGCAAAGTGGTAAAGGCTTCGATCAGGGATTCTAATGGATAAGCGATAAGGACTTATTTTGCGTATCTTTATAAACGATTTTAAGTAGTGTTTGATAAAAAATAACGAAGTCTATGTCATTTTGTAACCAAAAAAATATAATTTTGCTAAATCAATACACAAAATAGCTATAATAGAGAAGATGTCTCTTTACTATACTCATTATACTAGCTAAATGCGCAAGGCTTAGACTGCGTGGTCGATTTGAAAATAAATTCTTAAGAAGAAGCTTTAGCTTATAACTAAAATAGAATTAGATATATTGATGATTAAGTATCTGAAGTGTCAGGAGATAATTGAAGGTTGAGTTACTCAAAAAATTATTTTGGTATATTTTACCAACAATTAACTCATACTCCCTTTCTTTTTTTTCGGTGGGGTTGTTGTAAAAACACAAATGTAGTTAAATTTATTTTGAAATATATTTTAATATTTTCGATAAAATTCAAATACTTACATTGACTACATCACTAGCAAGTTTATGTCAAATATTGGTTACGCCTACGCGATGTCAATCTAGTTCATTTTGTCTGGCATCACGTCTCCATAATAAAGACTAGATTTTTCTCGATACATAAGTAAAAGCGTAGACTGAGAGAATAAAAGTAAACAGTTAGTCTTTCGAGATTTTGTCATTGTCATTACTTTCTCTGTCGTTTGCGCATCGAGAAAACAATTTAGACTTGGCGAAATTGCGACAACCCAGTCGCAGAAGCCATCTGACAAGAAGAAGAAGAAGAAGAATTTAGACTTCCTGATCACAGATTTATAAGTATAGTACTAAAGTACTGTCCCTGATCGAAGCATTTGCGAGTATTGTATTCTCTTTGGTCGTTTGAGTATTTGTTTTCGTATTTTTTTCGTAAAATGTTTTTCTTCCTCTTAGCAATATAGTCTGTTTTATAAAACAAACCATAATTTACTACTTCCATGTCATATTCGGAAGTTTGACCATGTTTATTTCTTGATGATGTACAGTTTTGCAGAAGGTTTACCACCAGCTGCTCCATTAATAACTAGTTCCTGAGAAACTGAACGTTTATCTTAAGATTGTGATCTTAGATCTTAGAAAAACTATCCTCGACATTGAGATGAAACTTCCCTTCAACAAGCTACTCAGCCCCGTGATAAAACCCTACTTCAAAGAGACTATAGTACTCTGCGAGAATCCAATGTTTACTTTTAGCTTATTCTACATTTACTTTTATGGGACAGCTGGATTTGTGAGTATTATCTAAATAATACTTTTCTACCACACATAATGATTTCGTGTACCTACCTGAATCATCATCTATATCATCAATGGCCTTTAAATCCAAGAGGATGGTTTATGTACCTACCTACCACTACCTGGATGCTTTAGCAATAATTTGTAAAAAAATACCTGAGCAAGTGCTTATAACCTAGTTTTCAGAATGTTGTTTACCTACATAGAGCAAAAACTAGAAATCTGCTCTACAAGATTATTATTCAGCTTACCGTCATTATTGAATTCCAAAACATAACTACACATCTTATTTTTTTCGTCAGCCAATTCTGTCCTACTGCTGGGCAAAGGCCTCTTCCAAATTCTTTAGGTACTTAGGTACTCAGTTACGACCACGCGCCATCTTACACATTTTACTAACATAAAAATTTATAATGATTGTTTCTAGTTTATAAACGTAAACCATTTACGGAAACACTTAGGAGAGGTGCCCAATGAGAAGCACCACGCGAGGTATGATGTGATGGTGTTACATGATCTGAATATTATTGCCACTTCTATGGGAGTGGTTCAATATGCTTGCCTGTTGGTAGGCTGTTCCACAGTAAGTAATTTTTTTTATAGTTTACAATTTCGGAATCCTCACCCCCATGTTAGTCGAAAACGATACCCATATCAGATTTTTTGATAGGGGAGGGGGTTAAGGGGGGCTGGGGGCGCGGGGGTGTGTTTCCCGTGTATATAATTCAGGATATTTTTGAACCAGAATAACTGGAATCGTGGAGATCTATCAATTTCCAGAGTTTTGCATTAACAAATGATGTAAAAAAATTTTAGGTGTAGGCGAAAATAATCTATTAATACCACAGAAATCTGAATAATAATGCACTATTATTCAGATTTCTGTGATTAATACTAATGTATAAAAGACACTACTCACCTTCCTCCACGTCACCGAGCTTCCTCACCTCGCCGCGTCCTAGCGAGTTCGGTTTGCGTTCCAAATGCAAAGGACGTACGGCGCACGCACGGCACTCCGCAGCATTTTGGCAGACAACCGTTCGATTGAAGTTTCTCTCGACGCTGACGTCAAAAATAAATACTTTTGCTTGATTCTTAACTGCATTTCACTTAAAGTCGAACTTTTGAAGACCTCGCGCAGACACAGGCGCGGGTTTTGTATGGAGAAATGGTCGAGTGTTCGGGGTGGGTGTACGACAAAGCCGTATAGGAGGTTTGTTTCATGAAAATGATCATCAAAAGTTTCGCTTTCGATGTGGTTTGAATACGCACCGCAGCCTCTAGGCGGCAACGCTCTAACTAACCGAATAAGATGTACGGGAGTACCTACTTATGTAATACCGGCTCAACAGACATCGTCCTTTTCATGCAAAAAGGATCTACCTAACAAAATCGCGAAAACTAACATACTATTACCTACTAGGTATGTTAATAACTAAGAACTATTTCATAAAATCTCTTCCGTTTCTTTAGGAGAACCCAGCATTGTTCCTGCCTCACCTGGCATGGCAACTCCTCGTTACTTTCGTGAAGATTCTCAACGTTTTCTTGCAACTCACACATGTCAACCTGAAGACTTTTGGGCAAAAGATATTGACAATTATTGTGATGGCATTCAACTGGTCCCAAGAGTTCTGTGTTTTTCAAAGATTTTTGTGTATTTGTGATTTATGAATTATACTTTTACGTTTAAACGATAAACTGTTTACATCTTTCACCATAAAAAAAAGTTCAGCGGTCATTCTCAACGGAGACAAGCACATGGCGGGAGATATTATAGTGCACAAGTGACACGACTGACAGACCGAGGACAGGTCAGGCTCAGGGCAATGTATACGCTTCTACAACAAAACTCCTAGTGAGTTGCAAAAATTATCAGTAAATAAATTCAAACAAATTGTCAAAACCTTCCTGTGTAAAAAGGCCTACTATAAAATATCAGATTATCTAGAGGATAAAAAAGCTTGGGACGGGATTTGCTCCAACACGAAAAATAACAACTAACAGACTAAAGGGTTCTTCGTCGCTTCTTTAAGTTAGTCTACATACCGAAGCGACTGAAATAAAAAATATCACTTTATTTCCGTGTCAGTGTTTAATTATTAAGAATTTGACCTTTTCTAAGTGAACATTTATTGTATTTATGGAAATAAAGAGTTTTTGACTTTGACTTTTGACTTTGAGGCAGGGGTCACAGGGACAACGCCAACTTCCTAGCTCCAGACAGAAAGAAAAGTTGTTATTATATTCTTATTGAGAATAACGCAAGCAAAAACATTCTCTATTTATATCTAAAGGAACGAAGTTATTAGCTCAGTGGATATATACAAGACTAGCTGCGCCCCGCGGATTCACCCGCGTGAAAATTGATTGCACACGCCCTAGGGGTAGTTATGAATAATAAAAAATACGTGTATCATTATTTACTTAGTTTATTTATACCGAGTTTTAAGTGAATCGAACCAAGGAATTATAATTTTTCATAGAAACTTTACCAGCCTTTTTAAACCCCTCAGAGGTTAATTTTTGAAAATCTCACCTGGCAGGCGAAAACAGACGTTTTTGCGCTCGTGGCACGTCGCGTACGCTCGGTTGCCGCGCGTTTGCCGCTTCCGCATTTTTCACCGATTTCAGGATCTTTTTGTAGGAATACCTAGTAATATCTATATACATCTAGATTCTCCTTGAAATTTCCTTAAAAACAAATAAATGAGAACCACGTAAAGTAAGAGGATTTGTAAAATCGCGGCGAAAGTTAGTAAAGTAGGTATAATTTTTATTTTTTCGAAGTTTGAAGTACTAAATGTTTTTAATCGCAAGTTAGGTAGTCTATTGTTACATTACAAGCAAAAACCAGCACGTGCCCATACAATTTGTTTATACAAAGAGCTCGTAAAACCACGCGTAAAATTTCGACGCGGCGGCGGGAAAAAAACCGCCCCGTGCCAAGTGGGATTTATGACGAATGCTTAGCATTAGAGTGGTGATGTTTGTGTTAGTAATTAGTTTGGGTGGTCGGCTACCTGTATTAAATCTTTCAACAGTGTATCTTTTTTTGTTTCCGAGTAAGAACCAAAGAGGCCGATAGCAAAAACGAAGTTTGAATTTGCCGCCCTCGCGGCACTTTTAATTAATTTGCTTTTTTAACGACTTTTCCGACGGTTTTCGACTTAAATCTAACTATTTTCACGTAGTACGTACATTTTACCATACATTACATATATAAAATAATCTACTTGTCATCCAAGATCAATTAGAAAAAAGGTTTATCCATAGACTGGCAGACATCGAAATTTGGTCGCCGATCGACCGACTTTGGGTCGCTTGCCAGTCAAAGGATTTTTTCTACACTTTTGTTGGTTTTAGGCTTGCTATGACCTCTATTTCATCTAGAATCGATGGTATCGGTTTCCAACCGATTGTGCCGACCGTTTAGACGCATTTTTCATTCAAAAAAAGAGCGAGCGAGTGACCCAATATGGGACGCTTGCCAGCACCGCCATTTTTTTATGTGACCCAAATTGAGTCACTTGCCTGGTGAGAAATTAGTCTATATGTTATTATAGAACTTAACCTATCTACATACCAAATTTCATCCAAATAGGTTAAGTAGTTACGGAGTTACGTGGTAACAAACATTCACACGAACTTTTGCATTAATAATATACATACAATATTATAATATATATATATAATATTTACGAATCACAAACTTTAATAAACCCGATTCACCCTAAATCAGAAAAAAAAATTAAAAATCCTGAAACAGGTGTTCAATAGTTTCGTATTCTTAGTATTCTATGTAAGTTTCAAGCCTATTGGGCTACTGGTTAAAGAGTTACAAAAAACACCAAAAAAAAACTTCAACCCCCCCTTTCCCCCCCCCTAGGGGTGGAATTTTCAAAATTCCCTTCTTAGAGGGAGGTTGTGTAGTAACAGGTACCTGCTTTTTAAATTTCAGCTTTCTAGCTTTAGCAGTTTGGGCTGCGCGTTATTACCAGAAAATCGCTTGTTCTTTTGATATTATAAGCGAACTAAATGACTTTTTGAGTGATGCTTTTGGTGACTAGTAATATATAGTTTATATTAATTTTATTTGACATACCATATTATTATATTAACTAGCTTCTGCCCGCGGCTTCGCACGTTTTTTTTTCGGGATAAAAAGTAGCCTATGTCCATCTACCTCCCTGCCAAATTTCACTGAGATCCGTTCAGCCGTTTAGGCGTGAAAAGGTAACAGACAGACAGACAGAGTTACTTTCGAATTTTTAATATTAGTATGGATTATGTACCTATTATATAAAGTATCTGTATTATGGAGTTTATTTGAAAGGTAAAGGACCGGGTGAAATGGCGTAATAGAAAGCAGGCCTATACCCAGCAGTGGGCACCCACTGCTGAGTATAGGCCTGCTCTACATCTATCTGCTCAGCCCATGAGTGCTCACGGGCTGAGCAGATAGATCAGGTCGTCTCCCAACAACAACGCAACACCCGTAATGGGTAGGTACATGATGTGTGTGTCTATAATAGTCAAATGTTCTGAAAAATCGTATGTGCTTACCATAATACGATGCAATAAATTAAACTGAATAAATTAAATTTTTTACTGGTATCTGAATAAATTAAATGAAATTTTAAAGGTGAGCCGCGCTGCTATTGCGGACATTTCAAATTATCATTCTTTTGGTAAAGAAATTGTTATAATGACCCATGCTTAGAGCATTCAACCAGAACGCAGAAGTCACGCGCAACAATACATACCCAAAAAATTCTGCCGCTTTCAGCGGGGGGTGAGGTAACACACATAGACTTTTCAATCACGTCGCTATAAACGCACACAACATTATTATCGCACACAATCTTAAACTACACGCACACAATCGCATACTCACACAGTCGGACACGTAATGATGTCTGTCAGTATACAACACAATTGCAGCAATAATGAAATGATGAATGTGTAATAATAATCTAAAACATGCATAATAAATTAACTAATAAAAGTATTTTCTAAAAATCTTTGCAATTTTGAAATGTACCCCTATAAATGCGGTGATATTGCAGTATTTCCCTAAAAATCACACGAATCTATAATAATCATTATTGGTTCATTACAATAGGAAAATTTTATTAATGATTGTAAAATAAAATATTCAGTTTTAGTGTTAACTTAACTACGAAACTTGCTCTAGAATATTACACTGTATAACTTACTGGCAACACCTTAGTACAGACGAATATTTTTCTATTTTTGCTAAATAAGTGCATTATTTAATAGTATTTGGACAAAATAATACTTACAGATGAAATGTAATATTATCCTTTTGTAGGTTTGAAGTTTCTGACCTATTTTTGCACCAAAAAACACTGCAACTCGGCATTTTTACCGGAGCTTCTTCTGCGCGCATTGCAATCCGGCAACTGGCGGCCGACGCGCGGCAACTAGTTTTATATAACGGGTATGACCGCCGCTCTCGTACCTTTGGCAGAGGGGGTACGCCTATGAGTGTCGCCTCCGTTCTGGTTTAATGCTCTAAGGACCCATGCGATAATACCTCCCACAACCACCGACCTCCATTACAAGTGCTCCAAACCTATAGTAACTCTTTAGTTAAGTTAAAATAATTAAACCTATTTGCATTTCACTTTTACCTTAAAAATCAACACAGACAAGCTATGTCAGCTATGACACTAAAACCAAACATTTTTCAGTTAGAAGTTGAAGTTGAACTTAGCATGCTGTGCAGTGCAATGCAATGTAAAACCAACTAACTTATAGGATGCTCGATGAGCATTAAATTATAGTTTAATAGTTCCAATACAATGTGTTTTGCCCTTCACTAAACTAAATTCGACATGGAAACCGATAGCCTTACTTTATTTAATATCCGGGAGAAACATGAAAACCCTACAGTAGTAAGTACCTAAACTACTCCTTTTTCTCATGTGCGTGAGCACTTATCATTTGGGTTAGGTATATTGTGAGGCACTACTTTAGAATAGGTTAAGAGACGACCTAGGCTGGGTCAGGCTTGTTCTATCAAATCATTATCTGAGGGCCCTTTGAACTGGTCTATCGTTCGGTACGGTCAAGACAAGATATCTAGTTTATTTTTATCAAATTTTCATGAAATATTTTGTTATTTATCTTCAACAAAAAGTGTCGTTAGAATGCATCCGTATTTTCTTTGGCCTATGTCTTAACAACAACAGTGCCAGGTATTCCCGGAATGGAAACAGGCGCTTTTGGGAAGGAGGCCACGAGGAGGATTCAGCTAGGCTGGGCAGCGTTCGGGAAACTACGTCGAGTCTTCTCGTCATCCATACCGCAATGCTTTAAAACGATAGTTTTCAACCAGTACGTCCTACCCGTTATGACCGACGGAGCTGAGACGTGGACACTCACGGTAGGGCTGGTCAAAGTCGCTCAGCGATCTATGGAAAGAGCTATGCTCGGAGTTTCTCTGAAGAATAGGATTCGTAACGAATACATCCGACGGAGAATCAAAGTTTTCGACATAGCTCAGAGAATTAGCAAGCTGAAGTGGCAGTGGGCTGGCCATATCTCGTGAAGAACCGACAACCGCTGGGGTAATCGTGTTCTCGAGTGGAGACCGTGACTCGGCAAACGTAGTGTAGGACTCCCTCCGGCCAGGTGGGATAACGATCTGTGGAAGACTGCAGGCAGATGCTGGATGCGGCAAGCTGAAGACAGGGTGCTATGGCGCTAATTGGGGGAGGCCTATGTCCAGCAGTGGACTAAGATAGGTTGATGATGATGATGAAGTATAATGTTATGCAACAGTGAATACTCACGTTTGAAACCTTGACGCGTTATCCTGCGTTCGCCGAGATTTTTGCACGCACAAGCGAAATACGTTTAATCTGCACAACCGCCCACGAAGGCTGAGGTCTTATTTAACCTATTAATTCTTTGTTGCGATTTCGGGAAGTTGTGTTTTTTGAAAACGATGCATCTATCCCACTGGGGCATGTATCCTGAGTTTTCCCTATAGGGCAGAATCTAGTCTAGAATAGGTGAACCTGGATGTAAAGACTAAAGTTTCTCAGTTCAGAGATGCGTTGGAGACATCGGAAGGCATTCGGATGAAGCTCCGCGCCCTTCTGGTGGCGTTGCTAGGGGTCTCCATGTCAGCTTGCGCCTTCGCCTCGCAGCCTGTGGAACTAGAGTTGGATGACGACCATGTGGCGCAGAAGCTCAATAATGTCAGCTTTGCAAGGCGGTTAGTATTCTATGTTTTCTCTGTTAAAAGCTCGGCGAGATATAGAATGCTCTTGGAAAGACAAAAGTCGAGTTTTCCTTACAACTTGCACACAAAGAGATACCTACTGTAAGGAAAGATAAGACTATTAGACGGTAATGTATGAGCGCATCAGCGGCATAATACACACCACGCTTTTACTTATCGTTTCATAGACGGACGATGCTTTACTTATAACACAGCTGTTGTGTAGAGAATTCCACTTATAAGAAATCAAATAATATCCCAATAATTTTTCCACTACTTTTCTTTGTCTTTCAATCATCACCGAAATAGGACGACTCCTTTAGCCTCTTTAATAATCCGGTAAACATCCACTTTTGAGACAGCCTCTTAGTAACTAAAGAGTAATTCTATAAGAATGCAAAGTTATTCTATACCAATGCATACAGCATGCACATTAATGATCTCAAAGAAGGTTTAAAAGTTTTGGATTCTGCTTCATATCCAAAACTTATAGTCTTAGGTCCATCCTTTTAGTTTTAATCCTTTTTTCCTTTAAGTCTGTTTATAAAATAAATATATTTTATTCTTATTCTTTTGTCGCCTTTTGATATTCTGCCTTAGCCCGTCCAAGATTCCTCTAGGAATCCTAGATGATATACCTTCATTCAATGTAAAATCGTTTCCAGAATAACAAAGCCAACGATTCGCATGGTAATGGGTTACGGAAAACTTAGTGCTTTCATTACCGCGGCTACGTCCTTGCTTCTTCTTGTAGCTGTCATGTCCAAGGTAATAACTGTTTGTTCTTATGACGCCCAGCCCTGCGACTCCTGTTACGCAGAAACTAGCAGCTGCTCAAGCTACAGCCAGAATTAGGCTGGTCACCTTTGTTTTATGCCAGGAGACCTGTGGGCAAATGTTGCCACCGAGCGGCGTTCTGACCCGGCTTGAGAGCGACTCGACAGACCAAGACGGAGATTGCGGAAGGAGCAAGATTGGAGAGATCAAACTCAGGATCGTGATGTCGAGAGGAAATAGGGAGAGGCCTTAGCTTAGGGCTAGTAATAAAATGATTGTTTTGAAAAACTAATAACATATTTACTTACGAAAATAATGTCGGACCATCTCTACGGGATCATTTTCTATATATGTACTTAAATATAATTTTTTTTTGTAGTAAAATCATTATCAAAGTCCGTCCACAATTGACGAAGAAATCAACAAACATAATACAAATTAAATAAACACATATGTACATACAGCCGAACATACAACCTCCTCCTTTTTTGAAGTCTGTTAAAAATAGTGCAATACCTGGTCCAGCAATCATGGTGGCGCGCGCTGCTCTGAAGGCCGCCACCGACCATATCCTGGCTACGGTGCTGCGCGGCAACAGCGATCCCATCAGGGTGGCTTTCGTTCGACACCGCTGCTGCCTCTCTGCTTATTAACTTACTTCTTGGCTGACCGCAGATTAGCTACTATTACTATAACATGAGCGTACTGTTATAAATCGCATTCACTGCTCAGTCTCTACTCACCGAGAGCTTGAATCCGTGTGCGTCATATAGGCACTCTTACGACGTGTTTTAAGCTACCGTTCTGTCTGTCGCTTTTAAAAATAATTTCAGTGACGCACATAGCGTGGTTCAAACGCTCGGTTCAGCGGCGGGCTGACCCTTCGGTTCGCACCGCAGATGTTGGGGAGTGAATGCCTTAGGTATCTACCTAGCGGTGACTTGCCGCTTAAGCCATCCTATTGCTTGAGCTGCCGAGCGGTAGCAAACCGACGTCCTGTTGCGCGGAAACTATCATTTCCTAAAGCGAGTCAGCCTAAGCGCCCTAGATTAGAAGTGTTAACAGTGATATATGTACCTGTTTTAGCAATCGTGGTGGCGGCGCGGCGCGCGCTGGCTGGCCGCGCCGGCGCTGCTCGTGGCGGCTTTGGAAGCCGCCTCCGACGCCGGTGATCACATCCTGGCTGCTGTGCTGCGCGGCAACAGCGATCCTATCAGGGTGGCTATCGACACCGCTGCTGCCTCTCTGCTTATTACCGTGGAGATACTCGTCTGGTGAGTTTGGTTCGAATAGAGTTTATATACATACTTAGTTATTATACTGCAGAAAGACTATTGGACACATTTCTTAAAGTAAACAATTTGGCCTTTTCCACCAGCCAGTCAAAAATAGTATGTAGGTATAGTGCATTCACAGTTATTTTACCTCTAGCTCTAGGTTGGCAATCTGAGCGTTATATTGCCATAAATGTAACTTCTATGGCTCCCTTAACCGAAATGTAAAAAACAGTATTGCTAATATTACCTAACTATGCCGATTTAGTATTACACTTTGTGTGATAATGGTACATATAATACGATATTTCTGAAATATTCAATCAGGTATTTTGGAAGTAATGTTTTTAATAAAATATTTATCTCCGTACAAAATCAGTACAGTTGTACCAATATTCGAGTAACATAATATGTAAGTACCAATAATATTATATCAATCAATAATAAACAACAGATCAACATTCTAGTTTCCAGTTTAATTGGGTAAAATGTTTATTATTATTATTCATTTATTTCAGATTAAATTTATCCATACAATATTATTAAAAACAAACTTAAAACTATACATAACATTATGAAAAGAATTAAATAAAATATCACACAAAAAACAAAAAAATTAAAATTAAAATAGAATTAGAATTAGAATTTGACAATTTACATAAGGATCAGATGGTGCCCATAAGTATCTGCATCCACCTGTTTTGAATGGGGCAGTCTGTCCGTGCTACAATCATCTTCAGGATGCCGTTGCTGCTGGCTCGCGCACGCTGGATAAGGGAGGCAACTTTCTTGCGAATAATCGCATGAAAGCCGTCCGTGTGCGCCTCCGCGAACATCCCTGATGCGCTGCAAAAGCGAGGCAGCCGCATCAGCATCCTGAAGACATTGTTGTACTGAACTCGCAGAGAGCTGGCAGCCCGCCGGGTGTGGTTTATCCAGAGGCTGCTCGAGTAGAAGGACTGGCAGTAAGCCTTAAACAGAGTGATTTTTACTTCTCTCGAGCAGCGAGCGAACCTCCGTGCTATCATGTTACCCCGGACTGCCAGCGCTCTGCGCTCCCTTTCAACATCCTCGTCATCTCTTAAATATTCCGTGACAATGTGCCCAAGATATTTAAAACTCCTAACTACTCGTAAAGCCGCACCATTGAGCATAATAGGCGGAACATGTACTGGTCGAACTCTACCACTCTTAAAGACGAGGACTTCGCTCTTTTTAGAGTTATACCTCAGTCCATGTTCAGCCGCATACGCCTCACAGATCTTCACCAGATGGCGAACAGATCCCACCGAAGGCCCCAGCAGCACCATGTCATCGGCGTAACTTACATTGTTTACCGCGACTCCGTCTACGAAACAACCTGTGTGGGTGCTGCTGAGCTCGCCAATGAGATCATCAACATACAGGTTAAACAGCAGAGGAGATGTTATCCCACCTTGCCGCACGCCGCACTCCAAGCCGTATGCATCAGACAACGCACCCGCCCGTCTCACCTGGTTTCGCTGGCCGTGATACCAGTTTTTCAGTACGGAGACGATATCAGCCGGGACATCCGTCGCCCCCAACCTGCACCAAAGCTTATCATACAGAACCGTATCAAAAGCCTTAGACAGGTCGAGGAAACAGGCGTACACCGGCGTCTTCCTCTCCGTGTAGTATCTGAGACATAAGATCGCGCTCTCCGTCGAGAGCCCAGCCCTAAAACCAAACTGGGCATCGTTTAGGTGGACGTGTCGCAGCATTACGTCATTAAGCAAGCTGTCAAGGATCTTAGCTGCTATGGTCGCTAGTGAGATGGGCCGATAATTGTTTTTGTCTGACGCATCTCCCGTTTTGCATTTTACAATCGGCACCACAATAGTTTTAGTCAGCTCTTCGGGTAAGTACCCATGACATAAACACAGATTATAAAACATGGAGAGCACGTGCGGCAGATGAACACCCGCATATCTCAGATGCTCAATGCTGAGACTGTCATGCCCAGGAGATTTGCCGCGTTGCATTGATATTATAGTTTTTTGCACTTCCTTGGCTTTAAAACTTGTAGTTCTTTCGTGCATGACAGTCCCACCATCGATCGACTCAGACACGGTAGAGTCCGACACAGGAATCACTCTAAAGTGATCTTTAAAGAGGTTAGCGATCATGTCATGATCGCTAACATCATTCACACTCACAGGGAGGCCAGACTTTACATTCATTTTGTTGGTTTGTTTCCAAAAATGCTTGAAGTCTTTGGCCGTATGATGAGAAGCAAGACTGTCCTTCTTAATCTGTTCTTGTCTGTCTTGACACCACTTAAGTTGTGACGGGTAACCCTTTTTTACATACCTGTAAGCTCTTCAAGACGACTCGACAGTTACACCAACACTCAGAAAACATCTGTCAGAGGTAAAATAACTGTGAATGCACTGTAAGCCTATAGGTACTTACTCCGTCAACGCGTTTATTTTCTTTTTAACACATGCACGCATAATATGTTCCCCAATTATTGACAGGTGAGTGTGAATGAAAGGGTGCAATATATTTATACATTATAATCTGTTTCTTTTTAAAAATAGTGATGCTAATCGGTACAAACGAAACCTTCGATATTTATTGAGCCGACAGATTACTAACGAAGATAATTCCAGTTGATTTTACAATGAAAATTTATTGAAAAGTAGGAGTACAATTTTAATTAATAAGGAGCCAAACGTATGTGGAATTTTAAGGCGAATAGAGAAACGAACTAGCGCTCATACTTATTTATTTTTATTGCGATAAACAAGATACCTATCACCAAAAATTCTCATCAGTTCCTCACACAGAAATAACGAGAAAAGATGGTGTAGGCACTAGTTTCGCTTTTCTATACGCCTTAATTAATTTAAACGAACAAAATACGGATGGTGCCAAAATTGCCTTCTTCCACCACAAATAACATTTATTAATAACCCGCTTATATCCTTAATGAACCAGGCTCCAATTTAAACAAAATAATCAATGCTAATTATAATTAAAATTCTGTCCGCGGCTATGGACGCGTTGTTTCTTTGTAAACGTTGGAACAGATTTTTTTTTTAAGATAGTTTTAAAAAAAATTATACCAGGCCTAGAACTAACTTTATGCAAAATTTCATCCCGATCCGTTCAGTAGTCAGTAGTTTATGCGTGAAGAGGTAACAAACATCCAACCATTTAAACATACTTTCGAATTTATAATAGTAGTGTATGTTTATTACATATTAGCTGCTGTCCGCGGCTTCGCTCGCGCTTTTTAAGTAGACTATGTCCGTCGCCGGGACACCATTTACCTCCCTGCCAACAGACAGACAGACAGACAAACAGTGTTACTTTCGAATGTATAATATTAGTATGGATAGATACTACTTTAGAATTAATATCGTAACTTCTTTAATCAATTATATTTTATCGTTCAGGTATTTCATCGCAAAATTCTTTGAGCACAACCCACCAGAAGAACAAGCGGAGAATGAAAAGAAAAACATTATGATAGAATTTGAACAATAGTTAATTCACACAGTTTCATATAAAATAAATACAGTTAACCAATCATTGGTGTTATTTATTATGTAAATAATTATTAAATATTAGGCAAAAACCAATCCAAAATACTACACATAAAATGTTATGTTCTACTTAAAATGTATATATGTATCTTATTGATTTTCTTGTGACTTAAAAATAAAATCATAAAAAGTGTAAAATACTTAACGATAAAGGTGATGATCGAAGAAAATAATATTTTAATCCACATAGGTACATTATGTACCTTCTTCATCGTGTTCTTCATTACTAAAGGTCGTGCCCGTTTTGGACCTTATGTACCTCTATAGCTTAGCTATCACTTAAAACTTGTACAACAAGCCTTTGCACGAATCACAGATTTTGTGTCTCCTAAGGCTTTGTTTTTGATAACGCATCCATTCAAGTAATTGCACTTGTAATAGAAGAGCAGTATCAGTTCTCACACCTAATTCCAAAAATTCTACAAGAAATACCGGAACATTGGCCGCCATGAACAGGTAATAAGCAACCCTCATTATCACATCTTCATCGGGATTTATCAAGTTCAAAGAATTAACATCTTCTGGCGTCAAAGTGAGGACCACTTTGAGTATGAATTCCAGGAGAAGGTCACTCTGTTCTTGAGTGTAGTCTACCAACCACTCTTCAAGCATTTCAACCGTAGACGCTTTCACTAAAATTTTGTGCGACCCAATACAAACCACTTCGCCAGCTCGCAATGTCATAAACTGCTTGTAACTTTTCCTAAACTCCTGAATGTAATCGTAATTATTCGGATCATTGTGAAAAGCTCCGATTTCTTCACGCTGAGAAAGGTTCTCCATGAATTTGTCATACAGCATCACAATCACTTCTTCTTCAACTATGCCGTTTTTTATCCACTTCTTGAGAATTATAAAGAATATATGATCATTTTCGTAGTCGCATTCTCCTACTTTCGACCTTATGTAGTCGTATAGAAAGTATACCACGCGAGCTGACATATGAGGATCCCCTGGTAGCAATTTAGCTGCAACTCGAACGCAGACTAATAGAAAAGCGTTATGGATTTCAGCGCTGATTTGTGATAGGATCTCAGCAACAAATTCTTTGTCGGCTTTAGACAGTTTGAAAAGATACTGCGTTATAGCGATCATTTCTTGAACGCCAACATCAATGGCTACGCTCTTTCTGATCAGAGTAGATGTAGACGCACTACAAGTAGACGCGTATATTCTAGTTGGAGCGTTTTTGGTGGACGTATCCGCTGGGCCGAGTTTAGAGAAATGTTCATTCCTACCTCCTTTGCCCATTTCGTAGAGTTGAGGGAGGCTTACTTCATGCTTGCTGTTGATCAGAGTGGTTCCTTCAGAAGTCAGTGATACTCGCACTTTATTCTTGTTCATGTCTTTGTTCATTCGGGCTAGTTTTGCGAAGAAATCGTTCTTGTCTGTGATGACTTTAAGCCCTCTTATTGTTTCGGCGTTTCCGTTGATTGTGCCGAGGGTCCTGCGATTCTCGGCAGTGACTTTATCGAAAGCTTTCCTGTAAATAAAAAGTTGAATATGACTTCTGGGGAAATGTCTATAACTTGCTGAGACTGAAGGGATCCCCTCCAACTATAGGGTCACATGGGCATCGCCTAATTATTAGACTATTTGGTTATTAGAGGACGTATGTAGAGGTAGATCTATGTACCTATCCTACCTACTTCCGAAGACTTATTATTAAATACAATGGCATGAACATGAACGTACTCGGGGTGTTTTATCGGAAGCGAATAAGAGCGATTTTGCCATATACGCAAACTCAAGAATTTGCGAGAAAGTTTGACAGTATTTTTAACTTTAGTAAGTAATAGCAGGGGAGCCCATGATGCTAAATGCGGATTAACTAGAGCGTCGTCGGGGCCTATTGTTTTTTGTAGATTAGATGGTAGAAATAAAATAATAATTACATGACACCCTTTCACAGGTGGGGGGCGCGTCTAGTTTTTTAAAAATGTTTAAAATAATAGTTCGATGAAAATACTCGAGCGCGTCAGATATTCAGATAGGATGTTAAGTGGACCCGAAAGAAGCTCCCATTCAAAAGACTGGCAATTTAGACGTGTCGCAGTCTCGCGACGGCTTTACTACAATGAAAAAAAATCGCATATTTGAAATACTCAAGCGCGTCAGATTTTCATACAGACGGTTCAGCTTGATGGCCCAGACCAGACGTTTAAACCCATAACCTGACGCTTATCTACAGGGATATTCAGAGTGTGATGTGATGATGATTTAAGATTTTTTTTTTAATGATAACACTATGAATTTAATTTACATACTGAATAAAAAGCGTGCAAAGAAAATACATATTTTTCCTTTTATTATGATACCTACCTACACAGTTTATCTACAGGCTGGCTTTTTGATATGGCCTAATAATTCCATGTTGATAGAATTATTACGATATAAATGCCCAAAAAATAATTGAATTAATCTTCAATCGAATCATTGTTTTATTATACTGAACATTTTGTTGCCGCAACACGCTTTACTGCAGCGTTTACGAACTTTTTAGCTTAATAAACGATTTTCAAAATCGTCAATAATATTTCAAGGAAATCGAATAATTCAAGGATCAAGTCCCGTGATCCTTGAATTATTCAATTCATAATAAAAAAAATTCAACCCCGCTCGAGAATGTGCAAGTGTCGTTTTTTTGTAAGTTCGTAACCCATCCACCCATAGGTTACGCTCAAAACGTCAGATTATTGAAATATGTCCAAAATCTAAACACTTCAGCACATAACTAACCCACCTTATCATAATACGACGCGCTCGAGTATAATAATAGTTTTTTTTACTATTTTGATCGGTCGCCTCAAACACATCCACCAACAAAAAAGGTTAATATATCGTGGAGTTACTCAACTGGGTGCAAGGGGGTATCCTCCTTGCACCCAGTTGAGTACCCTTTATGTTAATGCAAAATCCCCTACAGGGTTTCCATTCTATAACTATTATACCTACTTCATTGATAATTAACGTCAAAAAACTTATAGCCCAGCCAGAATTCTGGCAGGCGTTAGCCATATTTCAAGTGGAAACTTATAATATACTAGCTGCTGCCCGCGGGTTCGCACGCTTTTTTTCAGGATAAAATGTAGTCTATGTCCGTCCCCGGGCTACCATCAACCTCCCTGCCAAATTTTACTGAGATCCGTTCAGCCGTTTAGGCGTGAAAAAGTAACAGGCAGATAGACAGTGATTGGGATTTTTTTCCCATTGAGTAACACTAACACGTTGGGAACTCTTCTATAAAAAAAAGTTGCAACGAGTAACAGTGTGACTCAATGAGAGAAAAAAATCCCAACGAGGTAGACTGACAGATAGAGTTACATTCGAATTTATAATATTATTATGGATTATATGAAAACATAAATAACACATACCTTTTCGCGTTGCTAGTTAGTGTATCCCTAGCTTCATTGATAGTGTTGGCTTGCGCGTCCTGAACGATCTCTTGGGCTGTCGCATTGGACATCACTCCGATACCGAGGAACAAACAAGACGTAGTGAACTGGAATAATTCTAGACCACTTGGTGTCTCCTTGTATTTGTTGTACTGAAACGGAAAAGGTTAAATTTTAACGGAAGTTCAACTTGGTAAGTTAAATATTTGATACCTATCTTAAATCTTTTATGTCCCATCATGGTTATATTAACACTAAGGTCATTTACAACGGGATATGATCATGGCGCATGAAACTGTGCCGAAATATTGGAGAACTCAAAACTTAAATCATGGTAAATGTCCCGTTGTAAATTACCATCTTTTTATCTTTACAATTAGCTTTACTTAACGTGAATATATCTTCGTTTGACCACAACCGCGCCTGATGGTAAGTGTAAATGTGGGTGTAATTGACATTTTACCCATAAATACTCTCTCTTTCTTTCTCTCTCTTACACATACACATTCCCCGTTAGAAAATCGGAAAGGGGTGTTCGGGGTAATTTTTGTATACCGGTTCCTTCCCTTATGCTCGAAGCTATTTAGAGGGTGGGGGTAAATTTCACGATCTTCAGAGCAGCTAGGTGCTCTTTCTTTACCTTGTGAATCATGTCCACCAAATTGTTCGTAACGGCAACGAAACCAGTCGCCATGTTGCTATACCTCAAAAACTTGAGGGCGTTTATAAGAATCTGTAAAAAAAATCTATGCTTAGTAAAGGAGCCTTTAGTTATAAGTTTAGAATGACGTCATTTAGAGCTCAAAATCATCTGTGATATCGTGATTCAATTATAATTTTTTTTTGTGTTATATATTTTACTTTAAAGCAGATTTAGTTTTAAGTTATTTATTGGTAACAAAACCGTTTAATTTTGTATATCTGACTAAACATGTGACCACATGTTTAGTCAGATATACAAAATTAAATTTCAAGTAAAATACATTGTAAAATATTATTCGGAAAAATAATGACCGATTACGGTGAATTATGATGATGATAATCCATATATCCATGGTATATAATAATTTAAATTCGAAAGTACCTAACTCTGTTGATGTGTCTGTTTATCTATCTGTCTGTCTGTTACCTTTTCACGCCTAAACAGCTGAATGGATTTCAATGAAATTTGGCAGGGAGGTAAATGGTATCCCGGGGATGGACACAGGCTACTTACAAAGCGCGTGCGAAGCCGCGGGCATCAGCTAGTTATACATACATACTAAGGTAGGTACCTCAATATTGGTACCAGAAGCAGCAGCCCAGGCGACCAATTTTGCAGCGGCACTGAACGAAATGCCGATAGTTGAAATAATTATATTTATCCACATGCCTCGTGCCTCAGCGTTATTCAAGCCGATCTCCTTAAATTGAAATTAAATTAAAATACAAATTATGCCCAGGTATTAATTCAGAGATAGAAAGGGGTTTTTTATTCTCAGTCTAATGTAATAAACTAAAAGTTATTGTTTGCCACACACTACACGCTATTGTTCTGGACTAGGAACTAGGAGGCTTATCCAGGTAGCTAAGAAGTAAATAAGTACACGATATCTGCCTGAGTGACGACGCATCGCGGATGGGGAATGCGGACCGTAAGAAGTCAGGGATAACTTTCCTTTGCGCCCGCCTCAGAAAATATGTTGGCGAGAATCGTTTAGTGTGTCGCGGAATCAGCTTGCGCGATGCGGCGTCAAAGCACAAATCTCCTTCCTCATTATCATCTCTGGCTAAGAAGAGCTTGTTTTATTCTGTTAGCACAAGTCAGAATGAGAAAAAGTAATTGAAAAACGAGAAAAACTCTGCTAGGCCATTGCCTAAAGTTGGAAGGTTTTTAAGGAACCTACGTATCTTTGGATACGGGAGGCTGAAGACAGGGCCCTATGGCGATCATTAGGGGAGGTAAGTATATCCTGTAGTAGACGACTATAGGCTGATGATGTTGATGAGTTGTGAGTGATAATCACCTGTTCATGTTGACCCCTGTCAGCTAAATGGATAGACGAGCGCACGATGGCGTATATTCCGGTGGCGACGCCCGTGACGACCGCGCCGGCGATCAAAACAGGCGCGACCACGGGAGCAGCGAATGCGGCTCCGATTATTGCACCCAGTGCACCAATTTGTGCCGCTGGGTAGGAAAACTATATATGTATAATTTGTATACAAATCATCACACTTTCACAATAATAATATTAAAAATGCTAAAGTATGTTTGTTATCTCTTCACGCCAAAATTTCTGAACGGTTCGGGCTGAAATTTTAAATAGAGGTATTCCGAGACCTGTATTAAAATATAGGTTACTTTTTATCTCGAAAGAACTCGTGCGAACACGTGGGCAGAAACTAGTACATATTTTGATAATTTTAATGTTGGTAGATTAGTTGGCAGTGGGAAGGGGGAAGATTTTAGCAATTCGCCGCCCTTCTCTATTCACTTGATTACGAGTAGATATGCTATCGTCTCATGGCTTAGATAGAGTAGGTATGTTAGGAAACTCTTCAATTAATGCTGGAATATCTACACAGCATAACCTAATCTAATCCAAGCTAAGCAGATGTTATGGGTAACTTAAAAGATAATTTTATGCGCAATGGTCAATATGAAAATATGTATCAAGGTTTTTGTTAATATAGTACCTAAGCCCGCACTAGAGCCCGAAGGAAATCCCAAAGTTTTTTGACTCCTACGTCACTTGACCACATGGTGTATTTGGTAAGTGCATTCCCGTACTGAGGGAAGGATGCGGGTTCAAGTCCTGTCGAAGTCGAAAAGCTTTTGAGATATTATTTGATGATAAACTTAATACAATACTTCAATAATTTACCAGAAATATGTTTTTATTATACACAGATAACACCCAGAACAACCGGAACAGATATCCAGATCTAACAACATTTGTCCTGAGGTAGGAATCGAACCCGCAACCTTCTGCGACGCAAGCGGGCTTTCTTCCGCTGCGCTGCGCCACAGACCGGAAGGCTAATCTCACCAATATATCACTCGATAAATATGGCAAGAACTGTCAAATATATGTTATTATATAGAATAAAATTACTATATTACCTATATTGGAGTGCTATATTGGCGAGAATTGCCTTCCTGACGTGTCGTCTGAATGTAAGACTATAATATAAGTAGGTAGTATAATTTTAAGACCTGTAGAAGTAATGTCAACTGCATTTAGGATCTTAGCTCCAAGACCCAAGGCTGGCGATGTAAGCACAGTGAGTTTTACTTTAAGCTCTTGAAAGTTATCAATATCATCTTTGCTGGTGATCTCCTGGTAAAAGAGAAAATGCGTTTAATTGTATTCAATATATAATCTTTATTGACAAAGAAAATTACAATTCAATAATAAAAACAAATTAGAACTAGTATTTACAATTGAAACAATTAAGCTAACTGCAGACTGTTGCAAACAATCTACAGGTAACTCAACTGATCCATCAATACCAGTCGGAAGCGTCCCCATGACGCTGGCTGCATTGCCCCGCTGTATGGCAATGCTGATGCGCTGCGCCAGATACCCGCCAGCTCTCGGGTCACGCGTCGCGTCGACCAGACGCTCAGATAACTTTCAATAAATTAATTATTTAGATATTTCTAGAACATAATTATAATTAATATATTTTGTTTTAGTTCTGAATTGACCGACACGATGTATTTGGACGTATTCGTCCGAATACAAGCGGCGGTAAATCAGATCTTAAGAGACGAACCTAGCTGGTTTGGTGTCAAACTATGCCTATACTCTAGCCAAACTCGATGTAGAACGTTAGTATACAAACCGTCCATACCTAACCTAAAATTCACTCTGTTGCCGCATCTTTTTATACGCAATTTACATTACTTGTCGATTTGAGATCCATAAATATTGCTTACAATTATATCTGAAACTCGACGTCAAACAAGTGAGTTTTAGTTATTTGTGTCGTGGTTTGTTTACAAACATTCTACTTACATCGATTTTGGATGTGGCATAGATAGTACACACGGGATCCCCGTGGTAAAAAAATTGAATTACAAAAACTGCAACATTTTCCTGCGGTCCTTGGAACATTTTTCTTGCATGTGAAAAAATGATTGAGAAAAAAAAAACGGTAAAAAAACCATGAAAGTGCACATAATTTGCGCACATAATTTGGTCGAGATCTCAGGAACCCTACACGGTCTGTTGAAATGACTTATGTTTTGATTCGTAAGTTATTACTAATTATTTGGTTCCTTGGACCAGTTTCTTCATAAGGTGTGTAGTTTTCTTGTAATTAAGCAAAATATTGATTTTTGTCTTACACCGTTCTAAAAACGTATGCTCTGTCCCGCTCCTATGAAACGCGAAATCCTATGCCTATACAGGGTGGTTTTTTGAGAAGGGCGGATATTTCCATTCATTTTTAGTACAACATTTATTTGCAAAGATTGATCCTAATCAGCAAAAGAATCGATTAGTTTAATAATAATACAGGGTGTAATTTTTAAAATGTAAAAGATTTAAAAAAAAAAAAAAATATGCATTTATTGTTTTCTTATAAATCGAGGGCATGACTCCTTTCACGACTTTTCCCTAACTCGCGTGGTTTCAGAGTTGGCCATCACTGCCCTTCTAGCACTTACGTATGTAACTCCATCTAGTTTTGCAACACAAGTTGTTAACATAATCTCCAAAAAAGATCCTTACCCTGATAGATATAGAGCCTCTGTATTCGCCGTTTTCAGGGACAACCATAATGCCCTTCGGTAACAGGTTTTCTTCCAAGTAGCCTTGCCAGGTTTTGTAGACTCTACCATCGTGGTCTACGTAGATTCGACAGCTCTTGACTAAAACAATAGACACATAAATTTAACTTTGTATTTTCTATTTATTTAAGTAAAAGTATTAAAAATAGTAAAAATAGTCCCAAGCGAATAAGTTAATAAGAATTTAGTATTTTTCTTTGAAATTTAACTGGACCGAGAGGATCAAGTCTACCAATTTTTTTTTGTATCTATGTTTTAAGCAAATCAGTGTAGTGTAGTGCCATTCTTAACTCGCAGAATAGCACGGCAGATATTGGCGGTGCCTCGTCTATACACTAAGCAGAACAAGTTCATCTAGGCTAGACTAGGCTCTTCCAATTACCTATGTGATCATGATCACCCTGGCACCGCTGAAAACCACCGCTGCAATGGCATGGCATGCAAGTGCCATAACATTATTAAGCTGAGCCGGTAACCTTTGGTGTTACATTTAATTTAATATTAATTAAAATAAGCAATGTATGTCATGTTAAATTAAGATTTTATATTCTATATTCAATTAGAGTGTCTCTATATGTGTCTATATAGACAAAAAAAAAATGGCGGTTGTGCGGTTTAATGTTGTGTGATGGAAAGTCTAAGGCCCGTATTATGAAAGTTTGCTCAGTCATAGATCTATGCTTGAGTGACGTTTATACCATAGAAAAGCGTTACTCAAGCATAGATCGATGACTGAGCAAGCTTTCATAATACGGGCTTAATTTGTCGTTGCAGATGTCAAACTTTTACTAAAATTATCTTGTATGTGCAAATATATCTAACTTAAAAAAGGCTTTTTAATTTGGATACTTCATCGATTTTTGAGGCAAGACCAAAAACAGAAATATAATATTTAGGAGGTAGGGTCATTTTGTGTTTAAAAGTGTAAAAAAAGTATTGATACTAACTGTCAGAGCTCATGGAAACACATCTTCTCACACAAAACACGTGGAACACACAGATAGTAACATCCTCCCCTCTCTTCAAATGTAAATTGTCCCAGTGGCCTTTCGGAGTTTTTTTGAAGATTCCTATTTCTTTCGGCGTTACTAGAAGGATTCTCAATATTGATATCAACACGTTTTCACCATTGTGAGAGTAGCTCGCTGGAAAATACAAGAAAAACATTACTTACACAAGTATGTTATTATTTTTTCACACTTCATGCTCGTAGAACGCCATTAGAACGCACTCTGTACGTCATGTGCACAGAGTAACTTTTTTAGTCATGTTTCCCTAACCGAAAGCAAGTGATTATAGCTGAAAAAGGTTAGTTTTACCAGGTTTTACCAGATACAAACAAATCGAATGAGATCTCTTACAGCGAGTGTCCTTGGTCAACATTTCCATAAATATTTTGAGGTTCCAAATTCAAACCACATTACTTCCTTGGGAATAATGAACATTATGGATTCCGTACAAGAAGAGCTTCTTCGAAGTTCGTACATAATCGAAATATGCTCCATCCACGCATTAATTTTCTGTGAATGAATGAAATAGGTAATTAAATATTTCATAGACACGTACCTAATTTGTAAGCTCTTAATTCGAGTCGACAGATTCGAATAACTATTTTAAAAAGAAACAGTCTATGAAATATTGTATTCTTTAGTCAAAGAAAATAAATGCGTGGACGGAGTATAATAAAACAACATAAACGTTGGAGAAGTATTGTTTTTTATTTTTATAATTAATATACGGGGGCGGGCAGCGCCGCAGAACATACCTAGGTACCACCGAACTGCGGTCGTCAACCCACCGGCCAAGCGTGGCCATATTATGACAAACCGTCCGTCCCCAAACATTGACCTTTCGGGGAAAGCCAGCAGTGGACGTCTCATCTGAGGTGCCAGAAAATAACAAGAGGGACCAACCTTGTTCCCAAATCTTCTTATAAACTTTCAAGCACGTCTCTTCTTCCCTTGCACTATATCCCTGCAGTTTCAATTCATTTCTTATCAGTTCGTTTCCTTCCCGCATTGGTAACAAATTGCCTTCTTTAGATGGGGGGCCACATAGAGCTATGGCTATTTTCTGCAATAGATGTTTACGGTCTTTCTTCTCGTACCTGAAATACAAAAATGTTGTAGGTAAAGATATTTTATCTATCGAGCGACACATTATTGGTGCCTGGTATTGGCTTGCGAACAGGTACCTACTATTTGTTTTTATCGAGGCCTATATAACTATGCCGGATAGCAAGAGCTGCAATGATGACCAAGCTTGATGGCCGAGACCGCAGTAATAAAGCTTAGCTTGGCTGAGGCCATCATAGAGTAGCCAGCAGTAGGTACAGTCATTGCAGGCCAAGGCTTGTATACCTAGTGCTTTACGGAAACAATGCAATAATAAAAACAAATTATAACTAGTATTTACCATTGAAATAATTAGGCTAACTGCAGACTGTTGCAAACAATGTAGCTCACCTGATCCATATCAATACCAGTTAGAAGCGTCCCCAAGACGCTGGCTGCATTGCCCCGCTGTATGAAAACTTTATAAAAACCCAGAGAGCCTCGGTACCCCACGGTCTCGACCCTGAAGGGAGCAAATGTGTAGGATCTGTCAAGACCTGCATATTTGCGTCTCTTGAGATCCTCGGCCAAATCTGCCGCCGCACCAGCCCTCACGGATGTCCTCGGAAGATGGGAAGGCGCAAGTGAGTCGACGCATGTAGCGTCCCACACAATGGGCCTCCCCAACTCCCATGGGACTAGTGTCATGGCGCCGTCGGGCGTTTTACCATCGTCACGCAACAGACCATTCGGTTCTAGAATAGCTGATACGTTAGCGGTGACTTATTAAAAATTAAAATATAAATCGTTTATTTCAGACCCGTATTCCAATAAACAAGCACAAAAAATAAATAAAACCAGCTTAGTACCTACATCATTAAAAGTAAGAATTTGCAAAACTCGATAAGAATGGAAATTGCTAATGGCTAAAACTCACCAGCAATGATATATTGCTGGCGCATTTTCGAGTTGGTAACCCGGAAAGGCTGACTTTACTCAAAGAAAGTTGTCAAAGTAATGATCACATTACGAGCATTTTTGAGTAAAGTAGGTACAATACTTGACAAAATTGGCTTAAATTGGCCACCAGAAGTGATTTGGTAGAGCAGATTATGCCGTAGCGCTCGTCTGGTTTGGCTCTGTACTGCACTGTTGGTACCTACGGTTAGTGAAAGACTTTTGACCACAGCAGGTCTATAAAGTAGGCTGTAAGTAAATTTTGTGCCATATATCACATGCTGAGTGGTGGCCGATTTTGTCATAAGTAAACCAAAAGGGTAAGGGGTACCAAAAGGGTTATTAGGGCTAAAAGTAGCCGGAGGTTTGAGCCCTCGTGTCTAAATACAAGTTTAATGTAAACTTAGTTAGAGCGAGGTGTCACTATCTTTGACATGTAGGTTCACTACAAGTATGTGTGTACTAAGAATCTGTACCTAATCGTTAGGATTAATTAATTAAATAGTCTATAAGTACCGATAGTACTTTGTATATTCTACCTGTACCATTTGTGAATAAATATCTTTATTATTATTATTATTATTGGTAATACATTGATACTGCGTAAACTGCAGGTTCTGCCCATCACCACCAACACGTTCGTGAAGACGACTGAGAAATAGGTAGGTAGGTACTTACAATTCCCAGTCAAAATCACCGATGGTCTCATAAAACGCCTGTTGAATTTCTTCGGCAGACATTTTGGGATCTTCCCTACTATTAAGCGCCTCTGCCATTATCTGTAACTGATAAGCATATTTTAGGTCACTAGTAGGTAGTAATTAGGTACCTAGATACTTACCAAAGAAATCATTTAAGTGGGTAGGTACACTACCTACGAGTACATCAGTGAAATTTACTACCTACGAGTACATCAGTGAAATTTACTAGCAAAGCCTAGGTATTTAGTAATACCATACTTTTTACTCTCTGTTTAAAATGTATTTATTTATTTTATTTATTTATTTATCACACAAAACACATTAGGTACAATGCCAACTAAAAAATGAAAATACAACAAAAATTGTTTTAATCTACATTGTAGCGTAAACTTATATGTGTACAGCTAAGTATGTACTATGTATATTATATAAAGACACTGGTAATAAAATTAAGTTTGAGTTAAATAATATTATGCATTTCCAGCATGGAGGTCCAGCTATATGAGGATCATTGAAATGGAGGATACCTTTAAGTTCTCTAATAAAATCTAGGATTAAAAATGTCAAGTTCAATATGTTTTATAGATAGCTCATTGTACTGACGCGCCATTCTAGTGAGTGGATTGTATTATGAAATATTATTCTTATAAGTACGTAACGCAAAAAGATTGCTCCTATTTGACCTTCTTGCACTAAATTTTGTATTGATGCAAAATTGGGAAAGTAGTTCCGGGGAATCGATGATGGAATTAATAATTTTGTATAAGTATAAGATCAAAATATTCACGACGGGTTTCAAGTGAAGTTACATTAAACATTTTTAGCCTCTTTACGTATGTCAAATCATATTGACCTGGGCGATGACGATAACTCAACATTCTAAGGCATTTCTTCTGAATCCTTTCAACAACATAAATATGAACTTTGTAGTACGGTGACCATATAAGGCATACCATATTGAAAGTGTCCTAGAGGACACTTCTCACTAATGCGTAAAAAAAGTATGAATTTGTGGCTTTCTAAACCCCTTTGTAGATCTTAGAATGAATCCTAACAGTTGGTTGGCCTTAGAAGTTATGTGTTGAGTGAGCTCACGAAATGTTTCTCGTCAAACAATATCCCCAAGTCTCTAGACACTTTTGACCTACATTCAGTGTATCACCGTTGATGTAATAGTTGTTTGTTATTTTATTGACCATATTAGTGAATGTAATTATAAAACATTTATCAATAACCTATGATTTTCAGTACACCACTCAGCTAGGTAGGCCTACTGCATCTATATATTTTTGGAGAGTTTGACAGTCTTTTACGTTAGAAATGGCTTTTTAATTTTTGATGTCAATTGTCATCTGCGTATAAAAGACAGACGCTGAATCAGTGTGTCTACCATGAGTTTTATCAATCTATACTCGCTAGCGACTGTAGTTAAAAAAATGTATGAAAACTTGAGCATTTGTGTGATATATTGAAAAATGCTAACCTACCTACCATGAACAAACACTAGCGTGGGATAATGACGACCGATGTGGCGCGGCGGGCGAAGGTCCGCCTGCGACGCAGGAGGTTGCGGGTTCGATTCCCACCTTTGGTTCCGAGTGTTCTAGGTACCTACTTTCTATACGTACCTATATAATAAAAAATAACAATTTGTAATGTATTGTATTAAGTACCCATAACACAAGCTCTGCTTACTTTGGGGCTAGATAATGCTGCGTGAATTGTCCAGCATTATTAATTTTTTTTTATTTTAAGAAAAATACTAACACAACGGACCTAAATTTATTTAACCATTATTTCGAGACACTTGTTCACGGCATTTTAGTTTGTAAATACTTCGAGTTGAGTGAGTGCGAGCGAGTCGGAACCATTAGCAACACGAATAAATAGATTTTATTGGAATAAGTGAGTGAGACGACTTTTTATTTTTATTTGTCGAATAATAGTACCATATATTCTATCTTCTATCCCTATCATCGTCCATTATTTAAAAAGAGATGAAAATATTCAATGTGAAGTGAGCATCGTATCATAATGACGCCAACATAACAACTCAAAACTACACAAGGTGTAATTTTTAGAGTGCGTTTCATGAAATAGTTCCTATGCTGTCATGTTGGCAGTAGTGCAAATAAGTGTTGTCATTATTACCCTACCTGTGCTACCATAAAATCAGGGAGATGATGTATATGAATAGTACTTCGTACGCGTACGCGCTTAGATAATGCTAATTACTTTTTTGTTCACGATCTCCTCTTATTAAAACATTTAGCTAGAAATTATATTAATCTAAATTATTAACCTTTTAAAATTTCATCCACATTACAACAGTAACTTATACCTATAATAACCGTCGTAAAAGTCGACTATATGAAAGTCCTATTACAAGACTTGTGTGAAAACACGGGAACAGCTAGTTTATATCATTAATATATTAGAAAGATAGGAGGGAATTCAAAAATCAATCTGTAAAAAAATATAAATTTTATTTTTATTATTTTCGACAGTAGCTGTGTTCATCTAAAATGTCTACATCTGAAATTTCCTCATCTTCACTGTCATCAGAAGTATCACTATCGTCTCCTACTTCGATTATGAAGCTATCTATTTCACTATCCATAGATGGGACATTGGCAATGTATTTTTCTTCAATTTTTATTACGTGCTCACATTCTTTCCTCCATTCCTCTTCAGTGATTGTCGCAAATGCTTCTTCAGTAATTTGTACTATCTTACTGGCTTCCTGACCCACGTTTTTTTCTGCAATTCGTCTTTTTAGCACACTCCATATGAGCTCAATGGGATTTAAATCACAATGATAAGGTGGAAGCCTTAACACTTTATGGCCATTCTCTTCCAGCATCACATCTGCTTCATATACAGGTGGCTGTTTGTGTTCTTTAATAATTTCATACAGATGTGCTTTTATCATCGTAGGCAAATAAGAAAGTCCTTTATTTGTGACCCAAGATTGCATTTCTGACTTAGTACTGGACATTGTGGGTGCCTTATCGATCTGCACAATATGTTAGGAGGCATTATCCATGACAACAATTGACTGTGGAGGTAGATTTGGTATTAATTTTTCTTTAATCCACTTATTAAAATTAACTTTATTCATATCATCATGATAATCACCTGATTTTGATTGCGATCTAAAAATCAGCTGAGCATTGGGTATAAAGCCCATGGCGCCACCTGCGTGAACGATAATCCACCGTGGTCCTTTGGAATCTGAGGATAAAACGCCTTCTTCATTTTCACTTTGCCAACATTTTCCAGCACAATATGTAGCGTGTATATATGTCTCGTCTAAATACACTACTGGCCGCTGAGTTCCAAGACGATTTTTTCTCAATTCTTCCAATCGATGACGCCAAGCGACGATGTCATATCTCTCCATCAAAACCTTTCTTTTGGATTTACATTTTTTGAAATAAAATTCCATATTTTTTATAATTCTCCACAAAGTGGTGCGACTCCCTTTATAATCTATGTCATTTCGCATTTCATTCAATAATTTCGTCAGTGTAGGCAATTCCTTTCATACCGCATAAAATTCATGTATTTTATGTCTTATAGCACACCGTTCGAAGTCATCCAGTTCGTGAGTTTTTCGTCGAGGACCACTTTTGCGCGGTGTTGTAATTTTTTTCGATGTTGAAGCTGCCACCTCACCTTCTTTGGTGATTTTTGATACAGTTTTTTCAGATATTCCTGAAACAAAATTCGATATTTTTAATTACTTATTTTTTTCGTTGGTTTGACAGTCCAGTGCTTAAATTCGTTTCAGTAGTGTCGGACATTATAAGAAAACCCTTGATTTTTATATCATTAAAATTTTTAATGATATAAAATTATTAGGAAACTGCATCAGAAAACTACTATAAAAATATATTATCTAAATTTAAACTGAAGTGTTTCTATTTTATTTCTTTTTGGAGAGATAGCTCTAGAGAACGCTGTACATGTATAGTCTATATGGGTATTTCTGACTCTGACTATTGTCAGTATTATTACTTACCTTATTTAAAAGGTCAGGAGAACATAATATAACAGTAAATACAAAAAAATTATTTGAGTTTAGTCTATATGATATAAAGTAGGTACATGATTAAGGGCCTTATCAAACTGATGCTGGTAACCCTGTTTTACTAACCTGTAATCGCGGCGACCCGAGCTTGTACACATCTTATTGGAATAAGTGGGGCTTCGTTACGTTTTTCTCTTTCACAAAAGTCCTTCACCTTCAACACCATCATTCTTTCACCACTTTTTAATGTTTTTGGCATGATTTTCCCAAGAAATTACAATAAAACCTTGAAAACCTGGAGATACGTCTCAGCTTGTTGACACTGTTGCAAGACAGGGGTGCCAACAATACAGCATAGGAATTATTTGATGAAACGCACTATAGTTGTATTGTATGTAACTATAACGTAAGTAGTAAGCACCAACACAGCTCATGGTAATTAAAGAAGCTAACTATACTATCTGCGGTTTTACGTAACTACTAAAGTAACGTCAGCCGATCTAACTGTGACAACTCATGGTAGACACACAGGACGTTGATAAAGATTACAAAAAGCAGCGGGCCTAAATGGGAACCTTGTGGAATGCCACGCCCGCGCCGCGCCGCCACTGTACGTGCTACATGCACAAAGTGAGCAGTGTATTTCAATTCAAGGTCACGTACCTACTAAACGGTAAACCAAGATAACCAAGTCGCGTTCACCTTGAATGATCATCTCAATCGAAATGTCCGCTTGTGGTTGTTGGATGATTATTGCAGAAAATAATAAAAAAACACAAACGAAATTACATGCAACATTTTCTGTGACTTTAATTAACTATGAAAATAATTTAATTAATTAAGATTTTAGAAATTTGTTTAGCTGATTCATGACCCAAAATGATAAATTCTTAATAAATTTAGAAACACATTCATTGGTAATAGTAATCAGTTTCCGGGTCAAAATATTCCATAAGTTTCCAAATAGAAACACTTAGGTATTCAAGGGATAACTTACCTTTAAAGAAATTGCAATGACTGCAGACTGTTGCAAACAACTGGCTATTTTTAGTTTGTTGAACTTCACTTTAGTTTGTACACATCCTGCGCAAACGAACACCGATCATATATAAAATGAAGAATCCTTTATTTAGGTACGGTACCTATGTAACCGGTGAATACCAACCGTAGAGGGGATTTCCCCGACCGCAGACGATAAAGGCCCGTTGGCTACACACTGTGCAAGCAGTGCTGCCACCTTAGTGGATTTTCCCCTGAAACTGGTGGCTTACGGCCGCTTTAGTTGTGAATATTGCGTTTAGTAACTAGTGGATTTTTCTAGTGGTTTAGTAAAATTCACTTTCAATTACCTACTGAAAATATTATCACCCAACCACTAAGCTGCGTTTTTAATAATATTATTTCTGCTTAATAATTTTATTTTTGGAAGTTTTTACTGACTGAGTGAACTGTCTCGTGTCTCGTCTCGGACTGCTTAGTACGTCGTACAATATTTTCGCGGATTCATTCGATGCGCAATTATGCTGAAACCACAATAACTACTAAAAGCAAAAGTTTCGGGATTCTTGGCTTCAAGACCCACTTTTATAAGACTGGCTCTGGACTGGTGAAGTTGACGAAAGTACCACCTGGTGAAATAGCCAAATGTAAATTTTATGGAACATCTTTAAAAAATCACTACGTGTAGGTTTGAAATCTCATGAGATGATAAAGAATCAACAAAATAAAGGGGTAAACGACTGTTTTATATAGGTTTCTGTTTTTACAAGCTTTGCTTGCCCTGTTAGTTATTAGTAGATTGATAAGGCATACCTAATAACCAACCACTGACCTTTATTATTTCTTTAGTATTAATGAAGGTTATAAGGGGTAAGGTATTTATTTAGTATATGTACCTACTACAATGTATGTAAGTGTGGGACAACAAAACTTGCAACTGATTATTTTTTTGATTGATGTTCATGTTGATTTACTAATTGTTAATATTTTATTAAGCAATTATAAAGGTTATTTACTAAAATACGTACTGTTTTCGTTCGTAAAAACTACAATTTATTTAGTGGAAATTTTAGCGATTTATACAGTAGGACCGTTTTTTGTCAATGGTTTTCGAGGGGTTTTAGAGGTTGAATCTGGTGGGGAGCTAGTTTAACTGTTGGCAGCACTGTGTGCAAGTGGCGTTTCCACTGTTCCACAGCAGAACGAACGACTGAACGTTATAATTATGATCGGCAACGTCAAAAGCTTTTGACAAATCACACAGTATTGTCGTTCTTCTCGGCCTTCCACTGCATGCCTAACCAGTTGCCGAACCACATCCGTCGTCGACCTTCCTCTCCTATAGGCATATTGTCTATCGGACAGTGATTCAGTCGACGCTAGATATTCGCTTATTCTGGCACTCAAACCGTACTCGAAGATTTTGGCTATTCCCGGAATAATAGAAACTGGCCGGTAACTATTTAATTCTTCCCGCTTACCTTTACCCATGTAAAACGGCGGAAACTCTGACATATTTTAGTACTTGTGGATACCTTCCTTCTCTTATACAGGCGTTAAAGAGATCGGTAATAAATGATAGGGGTACTTTTATTTTTGTTTTATCACTGGGTGGTTCAAAATGATATATTATTATCTCAACAAAACCTTTTGAATGCTTTAATTTTGTAATAAGCATGATATTTAAACATACCTAAGTAAAAGTAGGTAAGTATCTAAGCTAAATACGTGAACAAAATTATACAAAAAACTGAATCTGGCGGCAAATTCACTGGCCTTTCATAAAGAGTTGCCAGTTAACAGTAAATTTTAGTTCCTCGATAATTAATTTCTACTATTTCTGGTCGGACAGGTGTAGGACGTATTTATATATTGTTAGTTAAAATAAGTGCCTATTAATCTTACTTCTTCATATTACTGTATGCACTTTTTTCTTGTTTATGTTCTTGTGGTTTTGGTAAACTAAATGTGTTTATCTTATCTTACCTACTTATGTATCTTAAAATTAAAGGATTTGTTGATTTAAGGTGGTTCCCTTTAAGTTGGCGCGAATTAAAATTACCTACCTAACTAGTGGTTTGATTTTTTTTTGATTTCTACAAGGAATCAAACTACAAATGTTAACTTGCCGTAATGCCTTATTTCTATGAACCCATGATAAAACTAACTTAAATTTAATGGTACTTAAGTACCTATACGCTTTTGGAGCATGATGATAATTAGCAGTAGAGAAAATAATAAAAGTAGTACGATGCCACATATTTTGTAATTGTTTATTTCGTTTGTAAATTTTTTCTAAGTTAAGTGTGACCGCAGGCGAATGCAATTACTCAAAAACCACAGGGGGCACAAATGCCGCTGCTCGGCCTTGGCTTTAAATTTTGCTAAGGCTAATAGGTAAAAATCATACCGCTGCAGTAACGTTTTCAGACGTTACTGTAGCGGCATCTTAGAATTACTCCGAAACCTTGATAGGCACTAATTTTATTTTGGTGCATATTAACAGGACGTAGGGCTCTATTTTTTTCTATAATTTTCAGCTAGATCCGAGTCGACATGCCGCTGGGGTAACGCACACAGATCAAACTATCTCATCAACTCAACACAATTCATAGATAAACCTACCTACTTATTTCGACGTTAATCTGTTGGGAATAAGCACTCCAGTAAATAAATATCTTTATAAAGATTACATAAAAATTTATTTAAAATATATATAACATAATATTGGTGTGTTTTATAACGAATCTGCAAGCAATACAATATACCTAAACATAACTAAATTATTTTCTTAAATTAATAGTCTGCAGTACTTATCTATAAGTAGGTACCTAGTATTATCCGAGATTATTATAAATATCAAATTTATATAAATTTGCTATAGCATGCTCAATTATTATTAGGTAGGTATGAGTAATTTGTACTTATACCAACTAAGGCACTATTTAGACCAAACAATTTTTTTTTTCGTATTTTGACGATAAAATAATTGATGATTTTATTGTAAGCAAGTTAAATACGAACCTACTCGTAGTTTGTGTTGGAGGAACACCAAGCGCACGCGTCTAGAACCATACTCATCCTAAATCCTGATGATGTCCCCATTAACTGATGAAACGCTGGTGTTCTTCCAACACTAGGTTCGTCATTCATAAATAATATTTTGGTTATTGATTTTATCTTTAATTCTTTCTTTAATTCTTTATTGCACACACAAGTTAAATCATACATAAAAGTTAACAAATAATGGACATGTACAAAGGCGAGCTTAACCCTAAAAGAGTTTTCTTACAGCAAACCAATTTATGAACTGAGTGTTTTATGTTGCTTATTATTAAATAAACATTAATAGTATTATGATTACTAGTACCCAGGAAAATTACATTGTGAGTTAGTTTTAAAAGTGTGTAGTGTACATCACAAAATCCAGATCAAATAGGTCTAATATTAATAATATATAATCTAATATAATCTAATATATAAGACCAGTGTTTCTTATCACAGTGCTTGCTTGTTATCAAAATAGGCGATGAGCGCATTTCTTAGAATAACAAACTTAAGTGTGCTACTTGGCCTTCTACGTATTAATAAAAATACGAAAGGAGTCTACAAACTCGATTCATATGAGCTCACACGCCGATTCAGTTCTCTAAGAATTGTTTCAAATAACGAAAACTGAGGCATACATACGAGGCATACGCTAACTGCTAAGTCAGATTTGCTAGGCCATGGACAAAAACTAGCACGAAAGCATTATTTCAATACAACAATTACAAATTACATCTAAAAAATTATCACCAGTCTACATTTTTGGTACATTTTCAATCACATTCTGGAATCATGACGCCATGCGTCTAAAGATCTCTCTTTGATATGTATTTAGATTTAGCGGGTACTTTTGTAAATTGTATAATTCCAAAGCGAGTTATATTTTTTGTTAATGTGCGTGTATAAAGAGCTTTATTCCTATAAATTGTTATTAATTTATTTGACATTTAACTCATCCGCTGCGGTATAACGTGTTTCTAGTATTATAGGGAGTAGCAGAATTTTATACTCTTGGCATATTCCCTTCATACTTTATACTAAGCATATCTGACTCCGCGACAGTCCTCACAAATAACAAATTTCCTATTTGGAAATTGTCCCCTCCTGCGATCCGCCTCCTCATTTATCCATGCAAGTAAACGTTCCTTCAAAATCAATATCGTATCCTGCCTTACCATGCCTTCTTGGAAAAACTCCTTTAACACCACGATTATACCATTGTCAGTGTCCCGGGACGGATCGCCCAATGGCCGCTTGTGCTTCATATAGTTAAACACGAATTTGACTATTTGAACGATAAGATCTTCATCAGGACTCAACAACCGAAGTCTAGCAATATCATCAGACACCAATTGAGACATGACATTGAACGATACCGTCATCAAGTTAGCGTAGATGTCCTGGCTCAGGTTCTCGAGCATAAGAGCTACATTTTCCGCGCCTGAAGAACTAACCCTTATTAGTAGTTGACCGATGCGTAAAATTTCGCCGGGATGGATGCTGACTAACATACCGCTGGCTTCATCTTCGTTGTCAACGTATCTACCAGCAACCGCTGTTGGTGCAACACGAGTGGACACGTTTTGAGCGTTCAAATCAGCTGGACCTAGCTGGTTGAACAGTTGTGAGCGCCCCTCTTTCCCTAGACTATACAACTCAGAAGGATTAAACTTATGCTGAGAGTTCAAGTTGACATTGCCGTCGGAAGTCATGGATATCCTCAATTTGTGCTGGTTTAAGTCTTTGTTGATTCTGAGCACGTCGGTGAAGTACTGATCTTTGTCGAGGATGTTCTTTATGCCTCTGATGACTTCGGTGTTGCCTTGGACGGTGCCTTGGACCCTTCTTGATTCGGCGCTGATTTTGTCGAACATTTTTCTGTAAAAGAAGATTATTGTCAAACTTGCGTTTTAAGTAAAATTACGATTGAGCTTTTATAGGTACGTACCTCTTAAAGCTATTTAATTTTATTAATTATAAATTGTAATCTCCTTAATTTGGCGTTTCGAACCACGACTTTACCCGCGTCCGTTCGTCTTGTCTTTTTATTTTGTACTAGATTCTGCTCGCAGCTTCGCACGCACTTAACCGGGACAAAAAGTAGCATATGTCCGTCCCTGGGATACCGTCTACCTCCCTGCCAAATTTTATGAAGATCCATTCAGCCGTTTAGGCGTGACAAGGTATCAGACAGATAGACAGACAGACAGAGTTACTTTCGAATTTATAATATTAATACGGATGTTGCTTTGTATGTTTGCCAGTTTGCATGCGAGACCTAGACAAAAGACTGCGTCGCGAAACAAAAGACAGAGACGGAGACATGTTTCTCGGTTTAGAAAGATCTTCAAGCAGCACCTTTTAAAACACTAGCACTTTATAAAACGGCGCATTGTGTCAATTTAGATGAAACTAAAACTAAACTGATTATACAGCACTAAAATAGATGCCATCCGCTTTATTTCGATCGAAAAGAAAGGGACTGCATCATCTAGTATAGTATTATAAAATCTGTGGCATTATGTTTAGTTTTTTGCCATCTAATTTGAGACTGATGACAATTCAGATGTCACCAAAACTAATTTGACAGCACTAATAATGGCGCCGTCCCTTTCAATGCGATCGAAATAAAAATAATGGCGTAATTTATCTTTCTGTCAAATTGGTTTAGTTTAGTTTTGGCGATATCTAAATTGACACCGCTATCTAACTAATCTATCGAAGAGAACAAAAATACACAAACCTATGTCGATTGCTCCTAAGCGTCGTGCGATACTCGTTAATGGCCTTAGCTTGGGCGTCTTCTATGATGTTCTGCGCAGTGCGGTTCGTCATTACAGCGTTACAGAAGAACAACGTCGCTGCTGTGAACTGGAAAAGCTCTAGGTTCGTTGGTTTCTCGCCGTGTTTTCGGTACTGGAAAGTAATTTTTAAGATATATTAGGTAAGATCTATACAAGAGGGTTACTTTCAAGCAATGTTTAGAAGAGACAAGATACAATTAGAGATGTTTTGTATCTACTGAACCAATAATCTAATTTTAGCAACCGTAATAGTAATTATTTTATACTTTTTTTTTTTACTTTATTGTTTCAATAACCATTATTACTATCTAGTAATAACTCAACCTACTCGATATATATTTATATTATAATAGCACGTACATATGTTTATGTTGCGATCAAGTTTTATTCTAGTTTTTTGTTACTTTATAATTCTATGTGATTGTGATGTGTTTTGTACGTTAAATCTATATATATAAAAGAAAGTCGTGTTAGTTACACTATTTATAACTCAAGAACGGCTGAACGGATCTCGGGGAAATTTGGCAGCGAGGTAGATGGTACCCGGGGCTGGAAATAGGCTACCTTTTATTCCGAAAAAAAGCGTGCGAAACCGCGAGCTGCAGCTAGTAAATAAATAAATAAAATAGACCAGATCAAAAGTTATGATGCCACATACAAGCACTGGATGTCGTGTGGCATGTTGGCACACGTAAACAGTACACACGTGTTGTGTGTTTTACTTTAACCTTTGACGTGATCACTGGCAGGCTTTGGCGTGGCGCTTTTCGCGTCGGGGATTATGAATAACAACGCGTGCGAAACCCGCAGCTCCGCACGCGTTGTTTCATTTAAAATTTATTTCTCTCCCATGGGAACTGATTTATGGGATAATAGCCTGTTTTATTACAGGCCTAGAACTACATGGGCCGGTAGGTTTAAGGTTCCCGTGGTTCGGCGAAAATGGCAAGAGAGGGTCACCGAAGAGGTTGTATTGAGTACTACGTCCTTCTCAGGACGTCGAGTCCCACATAATTCTGGTCCCCCCCATACCAGTTTATGCATAACGAATTACCTCGCATAAAAAAAGGACTTGAACTACATCTTTGCAAAACTTCAGCCCGATCCGTTTGGTAGTTTTGGCGTAAAGAAGTAACATACATCCATCCATATAAACATCCAAACTTTCGAATTTATAATATTATTAATGTGAAATAACACGAATATCTAAACACACATTATTATAGCAATGTTAAGATTACCTTCAAAATAATATGAACCAGACTGTTGACGACGCCAGCGCCACCTGTGACGATGTTGGCGTGCCGTAGTACTTCCACCGACACCGCTAGCGCTTGCCCAGTCTGTGGAGAATATTCTTGTTATAAACTTTTACTGAATGCAAAAACTATTCATCACATGTGTTCCTAGTTTCGATTCTGAGTAAACAGCTAAACTAGTCACAATGATTCGGGGTGCCTAAATAGCTTACGTACCAGATAGGAAGCTATTAAGTTTTTTCTAAAAATTCTAGTTATTTGTGAATGCAAAAAAAGTTTGACTCTGTATTTTGACTTTAAACACGCAATGAAAGCCGATTTGAAGTTACCCGAAAACAAAGCTAAAATATCTTTGAAATTCTCATTTTAGTTCACAGTTTTTCAGATTTCAACAACTTTATTTCTTTAGCTAACTTCACATAGTCATTCATAAAGTTTGCACTTAATAAAATGCGTGTACAATTTAAAAAAAAATAAGTTTTTATATTTCTATGTATGTTAGATTTAAGGTAGATATTGATATGGACCGTATAATAAATTAATAAGACCCATACTTGTTCTAATGTTGTCTGAAATAAACGTATTACTATTATTAATACCTTAGTTAAGTTAGTGCCCGCGGCTGCAGATCGAGAGAGTAAACTGCTGGCTGCCCCCGCAGCGAGGCCCACGCTCGATGCCGCTATGTTCAACCAACTGCCTCTGGCTTCTGCATCCGTTGGACTGATACTCTATGGACAAATATCATAGTTTGCAAAACAAAGTTCTTGAACTTCTTTAATTAATTTGTGTTTATTATAGAATATGCTCACAATGCGTACTACTTAACAACAAGATTAATTAAAAAATATACTGTAATACATGTGCAGACATGACCAATTTAGGGTAGGTAGGATCGTAATTAATCGGCTTAGATTTATTTTATCTCTGCCGCAGCGCATCAGCGTTGCCATACAGCGAGGCAATGCAGCCAGCGTCTTAGGGACGCTTCCGACTGGTATTGATATGGATCAGTTGAGCTACCTGTAGATTGTTTGCAACAGTCTGCAGTTAGCTTAATTGTTTCAATTGTAAATACTAGTTCTAATTTATTTTTATTATTGAACTGTAATTTTCTTTGTCAATAAAGATATTTAATCTCTTATAGTAAAACTCTTTAAGCAAGTATATTTTCAAGCACAAAACTAGTACTAAAAACGCACGCCTCCTTTGTTTAGGTAACATACTTCAAAATGTAGAAGCCATCATAGTAAATATCCCGTTATGAGTTCTTATAATGGTAACATACTTGTTCATGTGCACTCCGATCACGTAGATGAAGCGAGGAGCGCACAAGGCCATAGAGACCCGTTGTGACCGTCGCAACTGCGGCGCCCGCCAACACTATCGGTCCAACTGGGGTGAACGCCGCCACACCTTGAAATAAAGAATGAGATTGGTACAACTTCTTTTTGACTCGACACTCGGTGGTTTGCCAAGAAGGATTCGGAACTTACTATAGGTAGGTACCTACTATATATCTTACTGACAATCTATATAATGTCATACTAATAATTTGTACCTAATTTAGTTTTTTCCATAAATGTTTAGTAATTGTAATGTGTCGTGTCGTGTCAAATAAATCATTTTCATTTCATTTAACTCAACTGGATGGCGCTATGAGTAAACTAAAAGTATATATGGCTGAATTACATGACAAAATAGATGTTACAATAAAGTGTGTAGGTATTAATGTAATTTGCTTTTTATGAGCGAGCAATTAAAAGTAAAGTAAAGTAAAAACATATTTATTTTGTGACATAAAATACACAGTAGGTTTTTATAAAACTAGGTATGGTAAATAAGAAAACGTTTGTTGTACCTATTGTACTGCTTTATCTCAAATGCATAGGCTAGAGAAAGGTATGGGAGACAAACATTCACATGAACAAATACACTTTTATTATGATTTGCAGAAATTCAGTTTCGTCAGCCAGCGGCGTCGATTCATTGATATTGTTGGTACAAATAATAATAATTGACAGCACTAAATGTGTCAATGGTGTCAATTCAGATGTTGCCGAAACTGAACTAAACTAATTTGACAGGACTAAAATTGTTGCCATCCCTTTCATAACGATCGAAATAAAAAAGGATGGATTACACATGCTGGTCTGTACCGGTATGTATTATGTAAATTACTATTCTTAAGACCTACCTGTAAGATTTCCTAAAAATTCGTATTTAAATAACTAAATAAATATTTTTTTAGTCTTGTCAAATTAGCTTAGTTTAGTTGTGGCAACATCTCAGTTGACACCACTGTTCTTTTTATTTAAATCATCAAAAGAAAGGGACGGCAATATTTTTCGAACTGATTTCAGCACTCACAAGTTTCATCATCAGTCTGTAGGTATATGTTCACAGCTGGACATAGGCCTCCTCCAAACGTTGCCACTAATAGCGGTCTTGCGACGAATCCATCCATCGTCTCCCCACGACCGTAGATCTTCCCACATTCCGTTTGGCATCGCATCGCGGTCGCCGCTCGATAACCTTTACCTCCCCGGGGGTAAGGTTCTTTCAGTTCTGCGAGCTATCATTGCCTGCTTACCGCCACTTCAGCTTGCTAATTCTGAAAGCTTTGGTTCTTAACGGATTTCTATATTTCTGATTTTGTCACGTAGAGAAAGTCCAAGCATAGCTCCATCCCCCTCCATAGCTCGCTGAGCGACTCTGAGCTTATGTACGAGGTCAATAGTCAGCGACTACGTCTCTGAACTATGGTTCAGAGACGTAGTCGCTGACTATTACCACTACTATTATACTACTATTATTATTTATATATTATTTTGTATTACCAGTGACAGAACCTATGGGTTCTGTCACTGGTAATACACATTGATTGGACAATTTCGTCTTAGAAGCTCTGCGGTATTCGCATATATTAACACTTTCATTGCTTACGACGCACATGGACGTATGCAATTACCTCTACAAGCGGCGCGCCACTTCGTATCGCACCGCATGCGGATGTTTAATGGATGAATTCATACCTAAAACACCAATAGCTCCAATCGACGCGACGGTACTGGCTGTGTCGACTGTGCTGAGGACTCGTGCTTTTAAACCCAGAGATGGGGAAGGAACTACTGACAGTTTCACTGCGAACATTTCTTCGCCCTGAAAACATAAATCTGAATCAAACTTCTTGGAAATATTATTCAAAGTTTCCATTTCGTTCCGACGCCAATTAGCAACCATTGCGCCAAATTTTGCAATTGTGTATTGTTTTTGTTTTTAGCAATTATTGGAAATTTGAAATGTTTTGGGTTCCAGCTACATCTTTCTTAAATTTATATACAATATACAAAAATATTTATTTCTTGAAGAAAATAACTGGGTTAGGGTATTTCACTCTTCCAAAACTAATTATATTATTTAAGTAGAATTGATTAACTTATTTTATAGTATCTAGTATTGATTAAGGAACTATGCAAAGTTAGAATTTTAATTTATAATTAAAGTTTAAATGCACAAACTACTTTAATCGGGCGGGGACGCTCGTGCTCGCCTTTGTTTGAGTGCATATGTGTGTGTGTTAATAAGATCAACAGTTAAATAAAGAGATACGTACCTCAATAATGGTACCATTGTACTCGCCATACTGAGGCACAATAAGGACACATTTAGATTGTGTGTTGTTCTCCAAATACGAGTTCCAGTCTTGGTACACCCTTGCATTGTTGTCTATGTACACTTTGCAAGATTTTGCTGAAAAATATAAAATTTTATAAGAAATTATAATCTCTACAAGTTAAACTAGGCTAAAACCTACCAAGCGCAAAGCTTTATGTATTAACATAAATCTTTGCTGGCACCAAAAGAGCTGTTTAAACTTTAATCACCAAGATAAGATTTATGCTACTTCAGATATCAAAAGATCAATTATATTATGTTCTTGATTGGGTAGGTAGTATTTATGTAAACTGATAAGCTGACAGCTCGACACAGCATGAATAAATTCACAATACACGAGATTGGCGATATAATTGGATAGGGGATGATTGACCCCTTCACACTTACTATTTACTTAGTTAGTTTCTCTCAGCTCTTAAGGCGGTACGTTTCGTGTTAGGATAAAATAAAAAAATCTGATAGAAGTGAAAAATAATAATTTCTAGCCACGACCACGACGAAACGTACCATGTTAAACTGTGTTGTGCTGCGTTCCTAACGTAGAACCAACCGATTACACTCGTCTCCTACTAATTCCTGATTGGTTGATTCTTGGACGTTGCGTCAGAGGGAACACCCCTTCGACTGGTTTTGTTCAACTTAAGAAAATTCCGACACAATTTATCTATTGTTTGAAAAATATAAATAAATGTTCCAAAATTTTACTTCGGTAGGTATCTACAATATTTCTTTCAGCCTCAAAGAATGTCCAAATGCTTTTAACATACATACCTCCAACAGTAGTAGGTGTGCATCTTCTTATTCTAAACACAGCAGTACACCACGTATCTATATCACTTCGTTCATGTAAGTCCACCCAGTGGTCGGACGGCTGTATTTGGTAAAACTTTAGTGGTCTCGGTCGAGCACATACAATTAGTAATACTGACATTATAATGTCATCGTTGTTGTATGAATATTTACCTGAAAAATCAAGGCTGTTACAACAAAAAACAATGTCTTTATCAAGTTCTGTATAACTCCTAAATCCTTGGATTGGCCTGTGACTCTACGAAATCTCTTGCGCACCATTTTATAAACAACATATTTCCAGAAGACATTATATCAGCCACATCAATAAACACCTTCAAGAATGAACTCGAGAACTGGTTACTAGACAACAATAAAAACTAAAAAAAGTGATGCAATTACTAAATTCAACACTGTGTGATAAAGACACATCAGCCACAGGCTGCTTGTCCACTATCAAATGAATAAATAAAATTGAGAATAAGTAATTTAATTGAGGGAACTGAAATTTGCACTAACATTTGTATTTATACACAATTCTACTACATTTTAGGCCATGGCATTAGATAGTTCCTACTTACTTTGTTCACAAATTTTCTCATAAACCTTCATGACCTGTTCTTGTTGTCGTGACTTGTATCCTTGTAGGTGTGCATTCTGATCACCAATCACTTCTGTCAGATTACCCTCACAGCTCGGGCTTCCAAATAGTGCAAAGGCTATGTTTTGCAGCAAGTAGTTTCTATTGTTTTTCTCATATCTGAAATGTTAGATAGGTATTGATTTTGGAATATTTTTTTGCAGTGTGACTACATAGGTAGGTATGATACAATATATTAAGCTATTCATTCAAATATATTACTTGCCGCATGCGACAACACACAATGTTTTTTATCATTCATACACCTCCCCGCTTTAATACCTTTTGACAGGTAACTGTTTGTTATTTAATAAATATCTAGTTAGTAAAACTACAATATGCCATAACTATACCTATTTCATACTTATTTTTAGTTACAAATGAGTATTTACGTTTGTTCTTTTTGAGGTATAAAAATAAAGATCTTTATACTGATATAGACTCTTGTCTTGTCTATAATAGTTCTAAACAAATTAACACACAAAAAATTCTAGTACCTTTACTAGAATTTGTAGTGTTTCTTTGTTTAGTGCAGCTGACTGTTTTGCAAGTTAATTTGCATTGATTTAGTTATGTATGACTCATTCAATGTCCATAGTCCCATGATAAGATTAAACAGTGACTTCATAGGTTATTAGTGTTGATTATTATTATGGGTATTTTTCCATCAGAGTCTAACTGTGAGTCTCAATGGTGGAATGTGTCAAGCCAAACGAAATAGGCTTGCACAATCCTATCGGCTATGTTTCACACATTTTGCTGCTTAGCTTTGGCAACACTTCCTACCTACTGCTTGACACTGGCTTAGCTTAGCAAGTGGAAACGCATCATCAATCTCCTTATTCACATACTATCAAGTATAATTGTTCTCCATATATCTTATACATTTTGATCTGAAATAGGACTGGAGTGTGAGGCACGGATCTGAATAAGGATTGATAAGCACCAATTTTGTCTCTGGTGTTGATTAAATTTGGTACAACACCATAGTTCAAACTGAACTTCATCTACACCAGAGATAAAATCAGTTCTTATAGAACAAGATCTGTAACCAAGCGTAAAAAACGGCACACAGGGTTTGTAGTGCTGTTTTTTAAGCTTGGTTACAGATCTTGATGAGGTTCGATAAGAACTTATAATATCTCTGGTGTAGATGAAATTTGATATAGGAGCGCGGGGCCCCTTTTTCTAGTGGATTGTAGTGCTGTTTTTTAAGCTTGGTGTCATTGACCCATTTTTATTGGAGGTAAAAACTATTTGATTCCAGTACCTATGAATAATACTAACTTGACCCAATCTGTGTCTCCCAAGTTCTCAAAATATTCTTGTTGTATTTGCGCAGGTGACAAGCCGATTGGCATGCATTCATTGTTATTGCCAACTATATTCTCATTTTCTATTAGATTTTGGCTTTGATCTTGTGGAAGATTCAAGTCCAGATCCATTGGAGCTGGTTTCTCTGAAACAAAAGAGTTAGGTCCATTTTAGGTAAAGAAAGAAGTACAAACAATAAAGTATCTTTGTGAAAACTAATGAGTTTATTAGTAACTGTTTTCTTAGACCATGACAATAACTACGTAGGTACGAACTAAACCACTTTATACAGGGAACAGGTAACCATCAATAAGTAACTGCTCTCCACGTCAAAATCTGATTGATTGATCAATCACAACAAAATTCAACAAATCGCTATAGTAGTTATGTAAGGTAAACTAAAACAATTTTAGTAGGTACTAACCAGTTTTTAGCATTATTGCACGTTTTTTCTGGCACCGGTGCTGTGGTTTCGTAGCTAAACTACGTAATTTCAATCCTACCTTACGCAATGTTTACCAAAAACACCATCATACGCAATCGAGTTGGACACGGTTTTGCGTTTGTTTACTGATCTGAATGTGAAAAGGAACTAGAAAATTAGGAAAGTCCAGGTTTTCTATTCCTACCTACGCGATTACAAAACCGCAAGAATTAAGGATAAAAAGAATAATCCAAAAAATTAAAACTGCGAAAAACGAAGAAGGAAGCTGGCTGGCCTGCCGTACCTAGTCAGTGTAGCCACCTACATACTGAAAAATAATGTCAGATCAGCTAAATATATAATATTTTATCTAGTACCTACCTACTACTATGTACTAGGAACACATACTCGTGCATACGCACCTATCTATCCAAAAAGATTAAATCTACTATTTTCTGCCCGCGACATCGCACGCGTTTTTTCTATGAAAACGTTTATGGGTTATTATTATCCCATTGGTATCTATCTAGGTAGGTACTTATTGATTTGTGGGATAAAAGTAGTCATAGGTAGGTAAGTATTATTTCCTTCGAACTTAACGTTATTTCAGATATCTTTATACAACATTTCAGCCCGATCCATTTATAGATAGATAGATAGATAATACTTTATTGCACACTTAACTTAGAAATAATTTACAAAATAATAATTAAGAATAAGCGACAATTGGCGGTCTTATCGCTCAAGAGCGATCTCTCCCAGACAACCTTGAATGGATAGGATCGTTGGATTGTACATGGGGATTTATACCTCTCTCTTATTGTGAAAAAACTTAGGTACATGGCGTGTGCTGCTCAATTCCAGTAATAAACATAGGGGCATCGTCTAGGGAGCCAACTGTTATCAGGTGTTATCACCTTAGAGTAACGTCAGTAATATACCGGTATCCGCTCCAGGAAGCAAGTCGTCTATGGGGTGCCATCTTGGTACTAAAAAATAAATTATTTGAACAAAATTTTAATTAGGTATCTACTCCCTTCTGCCTAACATCTAACTAAGCAATATGGTTGGACAGATGTTACCCACTGCTGCAAAAAAAAATCGTGTCTCAGTCTGATTGCCGATATTACTAAAGTTTTGGGTATTAAGTTATGTTCAGTGCAAAAACAACGTTACTTTCATATTTTAAGTGGTCGGGTCAGGTTCCATAAATCCAACCAACAACGCATCAAACTCGGTTACTTATTCAAATTCACTAAAAATAACACAAAAATCTAACGAATACCAAGTATTATTACGGCTCGCTCTGCTTGCCGACAATAATTTTGCAGGAAGTTTGCCAATCACAGCCAAAAAAATTCGCGGCTTGCTCACATTTCGTTCTTTGGTCCAGAGCTCGACTCCACAGTAGGCACCTTTGCCAAATTAAAAAATTACCTACCAAAAACATGTTTTCATTCAAACAAAAAAAACTGCGGCTTTAGCGTGGTGTGCAGGGTGTGCGGTGAACAAGAACGTCTTACTAGGGTAAGGCGTTCTTGTTCACCGCACACCGGGGGCGTCGAGCGGCCAGTGACGACGATCCGCACTACGCGGCCCCTGTATGTATACGCCTTGTTATGCAAAAATATTTGTTCCGGGTGTTCTGAGTATTTTCTTTGTAATAAAAAATATCTATTTAAGTAATGTATTGTATTAAGTTAACTATATCAATCAGATGATTGATATAGTTAACTTAATACAATACCTACTAGCCTACTAGGTCCTCTAGACTAGATACCTAGGTACCTACTAGGTCATCTATACTAGATAGTCTAGATGACCTAGTAGGTACCCATAACATAACCTTTGCTTAGGTTGGGGCTACATGAAGATGTGTGGATTGTCCAGCATATAAAAAAAAACTAATCAAGAAATAGTTTTGAGACCTAGGTACCTAGGTAACTTATTTTGATAATCACCTGCTAATTCTTCAATGGAAAGTTAAATTCATTCAAGATTGTCACTCGAACTGTCAAAAGTTAAAATAATGGTAGGACGGTCTATAAAATAGTATTAAGTAGGTACCCTAATTTTTTCAGTATCCGACTGATGATGTGGTACCTAACGCACCTGAGCAGCTCACATAAAAGTCAATGAATTGTGTGAACTAAAAATAAATTGCGGTCGCAGGAAGTCGACGAATGGAGTGGCTTAAAATCACTATATTTTGTACTGTTGTCTGGTTCCTCAGCAATGGAAAAAAAGACAAAATGTATGAAATAAAAGCTAAATCGTTAAGTTCGTCAAGCTACAAAATCAATTCACCGAAGGTTGTGATAAAGTGCCGGATCTAGTAACACATTACTTTGCTGGCAGCGCTCAGATATTTATTGATTCAAATGCGACCTACCAGCTGATTATGGCAGTCAGTGTCACTGTCAGGTTTCATTGCTGTCAATGACAGCAAGTCCGGAAGTGGACGAACAAAATATGAAGCAGTTATGCCCCTCCCCCAAAAGCCTTTCCTTCACATCACGACAAAAAAAATCAGGATCAAGTCTGGAACGCAAGAACGCAAAAAATAATAACAGCCTGGATCAAGTCTGGAACACAAGAATCAAAAGATCAAAAAAAAAACCGCAACAAGCATTTTTATTAGATAAGTACAGTTATACGCTTCTTGGGTAAGTACTGGCTTTTGGTACTTCTAAACCAAAACCTACATAAAAGTGCTCACTTACCAAACCATAAACAAGGTAAAAAATAACCTTCCCTCCTTCAAGATTTATGTTCCTTGCCTTCAAGTGTATCTACGGCTTCAAGTGTATATAAGTACCTACTCTAGGCACAGATTTTATAATACTTGACTTTGGTAGGTTTTGTTTTAAAAGGAAGGTAAGACGGAAGGTATCTACATAATATTCGGTTTTATCGATTTACACACATTGCGCCAATCAATTTCGCGGCAAAAGGGCGTTAAACTGGTATTCATGAACTACCTTCCCAACTTAGCGCATTCGTTTGAGCGACTTTCGAAATTGCTCTTACCTTCCAGTTTCGAGTTTCTGAGGGATACCTGCCTTGGTATAGAAAATTTAAACACCTGGTTCACACAGTTTATAATATCCTTCGGAATCATAAGGATTGTGGCTCTTGCTTTTGGTGGAAGACCAACGTTATTTTCTTCTATGGCGTAGCGTCTATGAAATAGCTGCTACGCTGCAGAAGCCACGCTGTAGCAGCCATAACTGCTTCGCCGTAGCAGCTACGTCATAGAAGCTAAAGTTACGAATTGACGTTAGGTACCTTAATGTGTTATCACTTATCATATCAGTTATCTATCACTAATTTCAGTTCATGAAGCGAAGTAAAATAATCAAATCTACTTTAGGTATGCTTGAAAGGATTTAAGGAATAGATAGTAGGTAAGTAGAATCTTTAAATTAGACTGCATCATATAGTGGGTTAATATGAAAAAAGTCAGCATAAAACGAAAAAAATTACATAATGTTTATTCTGAACGAATGGACAAATTGCAAATTAATAAATAGGTAGTATGTAGTTTTCATCCCATCTACCTATTCGAAAAGGACGACTTGGTTCGCCTTTAAGTGCACCCAAAGGTGGTGTTTTCTATAAAAATACTATTAGCGGGCAGTAATGAGTTTTTAATCCTCTGTAAAAGTGCGTCGCAATTATCTTGACCGCGCACTTTTTGAATTTGGAACATTGGAACAACAGTGTTCAGCGCCAAAGAAATCGAACCCAAATTATTGTTTGAATAAAGACTGGTTGGTACTAGATGCAAACAACGAGATTCACCGTCACATTTTCCTCAAAATGAGACAGATTCGGACATTATTTCAAACACGCAGAATATAAAATGTACAACAATCTCTATTCTTATATGTATAACTGTAAGTAACAATAAATTTTCATAAATAAGTTTTTAGTTGTTTTATTATTAGATATTATTTAATTTCAATTTAGTTGTTACTCTGTTTTATTAAATAATAATATTACAATAAAATGAGAGGCGCCTTTTATTTTCTCATAGAGGGTGATGAAAAGTAGAGTGTATGACTGGGCGCAAAATATATTTTTGGCTCGGGCGACGTACTTTGAATCCCTCGCTAAGTTCAGGACTCTACTAAAGAATCCCTCGCTACGCTCGGGATTCTGAGTAGAATCCCTCACTTCGCTCTGGATTCAAAAAAGCGCCCTCACCGTAAAATATTATTTTGCTCCCTTATGAATTTATGATACAATTTAATATTAGTGTCTATTGTCAGATAGGTATAGGTACCTACCTAAATAATACCTACCTACTACACTAAATCGTGGTTGCGGAAAACTGTTTGTTATAGTATTTTGTGGGCCCCTAATCCGGGTTTAGTTTGAGTGAATCAGCTTCTGTCGTAATTATCAGCTACGCCCGTAGTTGTTATTCAAGAATAATGGTCGATATTGAGTTTTACGAGAACTTCATAGCTTGGCATAAGCACTGTTTTGCAGTTAAAGGGCAAATTGCTCGTTTTTGATTTTATTTAACTAGTTTTCTTTTGTTTGTCAAGTTAATTTACCTACTCTTGTTTGTTTTTCGTGAAAGAAAGTTATCCTTAAAATTAAAAACTTATTAATTTTAAGTTTTAATCTTATGAAAATTATCTTCATAATGATCAACATCATTCCGGCGTCACCCATTACAGGGTACATAAACCTACCTACCTTTATTGATCTTTTCGCTTCTGACAGTCAAGAGCCAGCCTCCTCTATCCAAAGCTTCTCTCTCGCAAGCAATAGGTAGGTACGTGTTATATTATACACTACCTACTTAAATATAGATGTAGAGCATAATGTAGGAAGGATGTTAGTAGGTAAGTACCTACTTTGTTACAAGGATTATTTTTTCTAATCAATCGAACCCAATAAAACCCAAACAATTCCACCCTGTACTTTTTATAGCGATCGGTAGAGTCAAAATCATAGGAATCAATCTGTTCCATAAACTGCATACCACAAAATCTGCCAAGAACTGGAGCGACAAAGCCCTGGCACCAGCTAGAGGTCAGGCGCTCGTTCTATGCCCAGCTGTAGTTCGGAACCTGTTCGCACCCCGGTCAAGTCGGTCTGCTATTCCATTGGATTATTAGAGTGAGTGAACAGATAATGCATCAGTGTTTGCTCGTACACTTGCGCACTACAATAATGTCCTGTAGGTACACATCAGTCTCAGTTGAAACTGGCCGCCGTAGTACGCTGTGTATACCTACCTACCTATAACCTGTTAGGGTTGTCTTAGGCTTTATACTGACCGTTTGCAATGCCTACGTATTGTAAACGGTCAGTTTATAGCCCAAGCTATGGGTATTGGGTTGTTACTTACGTACTACAGCATAAAGTAGTAAAACTTACAGCTGGCCCATAAATTATCTGCACAGGCGAAAAGCAATAAAATTGTGCGAGAAATGTTTTGGCATAACTTTAGCAACATGGATTTAATCCAATATTGCGTTCTTACCATCACAGGAAGCTAGGTAGCTAACCCAGAAGATGAACCAATGACTCTATGTCATTTTAAAATAGGGGTTATGCTGTAAGTCTCTAACTATAAAACCTTTGGTAACGGAACTTGCAAAATATACCTTGACATGGTAGATCCATCCGAACAAGCTTAAAATTTTCATTTGACAAAATATTTTCGGTTCTAAAACAAAAATTAGCTACCTACAAAATGCCTCTAAACAGTGATAAATAAACCTATAGCGAATACCATTCATAATCTATCTATATATATAACAGAAAGTCGTGTTAGTTACACTATTTATAACTCAAGAACGGCTGAACGGATCTCGGTGAAATTTGGCAGCGAGGTAGATGGTATCCCGGGGCCGGACATAGGCTACCTTTTATTCCGGAGAAAAGCGTGCGAAGCCGCGGGCAGCAGCTAGTAGTATTATAAATTCGAAAGTAACTCTGTCTGTCTGTTACGTTTTCACGCCTATACGGCCGAACGGATCTCAGTGAAGTTTGGCAGGGAGGTAGGTATCCCGGGGAAGAACATAGACTATTTATCCCGGAAAAAAGCGTGTGGAGCGGGCAGCAGCTAGCACATTATAATCACACATCTCCCAGACCTGAGAAAAGCATCTGCATCTTGCCTATTACGCCACATAGGCTCTACACTATTGCGTCTAGAACCTAACACAACTAGCTTGGTGTTGCCACTATGTTATCGGGTAGTGCTAAATCCTATCCGTCGTACACTAGATAGCATATCTGCAATGCAAATGGAGCGCATCAGAATTCTGCACGTACGTACGCCCCGCCCTTGTTACGGCTACGCTTCACAGTCACAACTGCATTTCAATTCGAAAAAGTGGCAAAAAACCTTCACCAGTGCTGTAACATCCCGTCAAACCAAAACCAACCACAATCTTAGTGTTTCTATTTCCATCAGGAAAACATTTTTCACTGTAAATCTATTTTTGCTAGGTATCTATCTACGTAATTGATTTTCAGCCCTTAACTATCCAAATGACTCTCTTTTCTCTTTCCAGTCGTGAATTTAATATAGTGGGTACTTTTCCTGACGTTTTACATTATAACAATTTATACTTAGTACCTACCTACCTACCTATTTAGTAGGTGTGTAAGTAGGTATAGAATTAGCACTGATAAAATTGGCAAATAATGAGAACTAATTTAATCTTATCATATAATATTACAAATTCTGTCACCTTTTCACGCCTACGGCTGAACGGATCTTAATGAAATTCGGCAGAGAGGTAAATGGTATCCCGGGGACGGACGTAGGCTACGTAAAAAGCCCATGCGATGCCCCTGGCAGCAGCAATATCTTCTTTTAAAAGTGTAACGAAATTCAGAGAGTACACTCCGATTGTACGGAGTGTAGTTTCTGAATTTGTTGCACTGTAGCCAGATAAAACAAACGTTGTTATTGTTACCTAGCAGTTGCGTTTTTTTGCCCCTGGCGTGCTAGCGTATGGCATTGTCTGAGCTCCCTTAAAACCTTGCGAGTGTCATCCTGCCGAGCAATAGGGAATATGGAACGACTAACTTTCTGAAGCAATTTCATAGTTTCTAGTTGGTACCTAGCTACTTCAAAGTTTCCACCTACTTACCTACTCAAATTCCAACTTATGCCGTGACATATGACGTGATATTAAATGAGACTAAATCACTTACACTAATGTTATAAATGCGAAAGTTTGTATGATACAAATTTAAATATATATATAAATAATATATATACATTTATATTTAATTTCATTTTACTAGCTGCTGCTCGCGGTTTCGCACACGATTTTCAAGTAGCCTATATCCGTCACCGGGAAACCATTTACCTACTTCCCTGCCAAATTTCATTCAGATCTTTTCAGCCGTTTAGGCGTGGAAAGGTAACAGACAGACACAGATAAACAGAGTTACTTTCGAATTTATAATATAAGTACCATATGTAGGTACTAATATTATAAATTCGAAAGTTGTTGTATTAGTAGGTATTTTGGATAGGTACATAATAATTCTAGCTGCTGCCCGCGGCTTTACATAAACACTCTTTTCCGAGATAGAAAGTAGTTTATGTCCGTCCCCGGGATACCATCTATCTCCATGCCAAATTTAATTAAGATTCGTTCAGGCGTTTAGGCGTGAAAAGGTAACATGCAGACAGACAAACAGATAGACAGACAGAGTTACTTTCAAATTTATAATATTAGTGAGTTAGGGAATATCTCGTCCGCGAAAAATCTCGTCCGCGGGCGTTCACTTTTGAGTAGGGGTAGTAACTCGCAGGAATCTAGTCTCTTGGTTTTTGATTCGAACGAGTTCTACCCCTCCTACTCCTCTCACTCGTATAGTTACTTTTGAAGGGTTCTGTATCGGAATGTTTTATATGTATAAACATTAAGTCACAAATGCTGCCAAATTTGTAAAGGTAAATTATAGTACCTTAGGTAGGTACTTACTACTCGTCGAGATCTACATCTATGGGCGTTGCTGATGTGGTATCTAGGGGCTCGTCGAAGGTATGTAGGTAACTGAACTGACTAGAAGGCCAACAAGCTCGGCTTTTATACCTCAGGACCTACCATGCTCAGGACCTAGGTACCTTGAGAACTTACTAGAAACTTCTCCTGATTCGTTCGAGAAATTAATCTATAGGTACATAAGTAGGTAGGTACATGCGGGGTTGTCGGCGGCAGTTCGAACATTCTTTTGTTATGGAGTCGGTCGCTAACAACTATTGCATAATCCATGGCGTAAAAACACTATTATCTATTCTGTAGTTATGTCCTACATAATTTAAGCCTTATCCAATCCGCATAAAGTCGTCGTCGCTAACATTCTCCCCCTCAGTGCGCGCTCCAACAAGCACTCAATCTTTGGAAGCGAATATTACAACACTTCCTCGTCGAAGAGCTTCATAGTATCTTCCTGTGGCTAAGTGCTCCGTTTCAATGCACATCCAGTTTTCTTTGTCAGATTCTGTATACTTCTGACTGCTATAGTTCAAAGCAGATAAATCCATCTTCTTCCTCTGCTTTCAGTTATGTTCGGAGTCTTTGCCATAATCATTTGCTTTCTCGTTTTTCTTATTTTCATGTTTCTTATTGCTCGTGCCATAAAGGTTTCTTCCTTAACTGGCGGTTCTTTATTTTCTGCCTTTGCTGGAGTCTGTGCCTTAACGTTTACTGGAGAAGTTTCCAAAGAGATTCCTCGACACTTGTTTCCGTGGGGTACTCCTGCCGGACTTTGGTTACCAGTAGTCTAGCTCCGGGTCTATATTCCTATTTCCTCTTATTTTCTAGCAGCTTAGCTTCGGCGTTGCTGATGTGGCATCGCTGTTGGATCTCAACTAAGTGCGAGTCTTTCGATGTTTCTTCTTAATTTTTGTTACGGCAGTATCTTACGAAATTTTCTGCTGCTGTTTGTCCTTTACGAATACCATGCAGCGTCCATACTAAGCTCGTGAGTGATGCAACTGATTCGTTGCGTTTTCCTTTCTGCACTTTCCTAGTCACGATGAGATTCCAGTTATCTTGTCCAATAAGCGGCATTGGCCTTTTCTTCTCGTATATCAGTTTATTCTTTAAATTATTTGGATGACTACCTACATACATTCATCGATAACTCTTTCCTCGATGCCTCGAGATGTCAGTCTCAGATATTCTATCGCGCCCACTCTTTTCAGCAAGCGCTTATCTTTTCTGAAAGCTCCTTTAATTTTCAGATCCATTTTCTTGGAGTCCTTAATTTCATAATTCTTGCCACCAACTGTTTAAAATTCAGCGGTTCTGCTGTTCCGGTGACTCCAATGCGATGGGCAATATCTTTATCAATCAATGGCACTGTATAACCTTCATCCAGCAGTGCTAAAACTCGAGTGGTCCCCTTAGGTCCATAGACATCTACAGGAATCATCTTCAGGTAGACCCTCTTTCTGCAGCTGTCGCGTAAAGGGAGGTCACTATTTCCTTTTTCTCTTTATCGGTGGTTTCTTCCTGCTGCGATGACGGTGCCGAACTATGAAGAGCTTGCTCTAAGTGCAGCAGAGTATGGTGAGATCTCTCACATTTCTTGCAGGGCGGTGCTCTGCAGTTCACCTTAAAATGTTTTCCTCGTAAGCACATGAAGCAGAGTCGATTCATATTAGTGACCTCCCATCTTTCATTTGCGGATGCTTTCTTGAACTCTTTGCATTCGGTAAGCCAGTGTTTTTCTTCACATAGAACGCAGAACTTTCTGGGTTTCTCTGACGCCATTTCTTCTTCGTCATCCGTCGCTGTATTCATCTGATGACGTGAGTCTCTATTTGATGATTACTGGTGGAGCTAATTCGGGAAGCCACGGGCAGCAGCTAATTTGTTATAATAATGTAAGTGTACTCTTTGGTTTCACTCTACATAGTTTTTTGTCATTGTGTAGTTTTCAACACAAAGACCAGGTAGTAGTTCTTTACACACAATAGTGTCGTGCGTATTATTAATATTATTATACAGGATGTAACAAAAAGTAAGGATCAAACTTTAATTTTAGGTTCGATCACAGAACAGGGGATAAATATTAAATAAAAATCCCAACTTTTAGTTTACGAAAAAATAAATAAATCGAAAATATTTTCTTCGGTTTTATGACCAAGTCTGAACCACCCACTGAAAGTTTGGTCCTTACTTTTTCTTCACCTTGAATATTCTCGAATAGATTGTAGTAATTACACTAAGGAAAAACGTTATGTTACCTAGTCCTTAGGTACTTTTTTCTTCACCTTGAATATTCTCGAATAGATTGTAGTAATTACACTAAGGAATAACGATATGTTACCCTAGTCCTTAGGTACTTTTTTTTTACCTTGAATATTCTCTAATAGATTGTAGTAATTACACTAAGGAAAAACGATATGTTACCTAGTCCTTAGGTACTTTTTTCTTCACCTTGAATATTCTCGAATAGATTGTAGTAATTACACTAAGGAAAAACGATATGTTACCTAGTCCTTAGGTACTTTTTTTTTACCTTGAATATTCTCTAATAGATTGTAGTAATTACACTAAGGAAAAACGTTATGTTACCTAGTCCTTAGGTACTTTTTTCTTCACCTTGAATATTCTCGAATAAATTGTAGTAATTACACTAAGGAAAAACGATATGTTACCTAGTCCTTAGGTACTTTTTTCTTCACCTTGAATATTCTCGAATAGATTGTAGTAATTACACAAAGGAAAAACGATATGTTACCTAGTCCTTAGGTACTTTTTTTTTACCTTGAATATTCTCGAATAGATTGTAATAATTACACTAAGGAAAAACGTTATGTTACCTACTTAATCTACACAATCACTCACTCGATATCTAGAAATGCAAAAGAAGAACCAGATTAATGCGCCAGAACGAGTTTTAATTTAGAGACAGGTAATAGAAAGAAGTAGGTACATGGGTTTAGTAATAAAATAAATAAAACATTATTCTAATTTTAGTTAATTAACTTGGAAAACTAGTTTTTAAAATGTATCGATAAGCTGTAACTAAATTCAGGTATGTAAAGATTTTCAACACTGTCATAAAATAAATGTTTATTAAAGTAGTACAGTATCTACCTACTTATATGCATAAACTAACCAATTACCCAAACACAAAATCGGTTCTAATCCAACTTTATAGAAGGTAAGTAATTAAAACGTCTAGATTTGCGAACTCGACTCGGTGCAAGCGAATTATTCATAAGAGGGTTAATTAAATTCGTTCTTCCACAGTACGATTAGGTCGGTTATGCAATAGTTTAAAAGTTTGAAAAGTTAGGTCCGCTTGCAGAGTGTTTGGTATTGGGACCTACATAATTTTCTGGGGAGTTGGGGGGTGTCATGAGCTACATTTCTCCGGTAGATTCAATGTCCTAACTATCACGGTTGCTGATATCGAGGGCATCATAACAAAGAGGCGTATTGAATTTCTTGCAACTGTTCAGGAGGAAGAAAAAACTGCATAACTTTAATAGTTGTTAACTAAATGTGATGTGTTTGTTTTCTTAAGTAGTATAATTAATATGTTCTTCATTGAAAAAGTTGCCTGATTTTTACGGTATGGAACCCTTCGTGTGCGAGTCGACTCGCACTTGGCGGTTTATTTACATACCTATCTGAAGTTGATTTACGATTGAAAAACTACATAGGGGCGTCGGAGGAGAATCTTCCACGCTCTCCTCCGGCCACCATAAATTATCCAACAGGTCGAGACGGCGGCCAGGGGGGTGGACGTCGTCAGTACTCAGGACCTAGAGGCGGCGCGCGCGGTGTTTTCCACGCGCCTCTCAACGAGGAACTCCATATTGAGTCGGGGCCTTTGCAGGCCAGCACTGTCGGGCCAGCGGAAGAATTCGCAAGTGTAGGTACCCGTAGGCCCGGCAAACAGGTGCAGAAAGAGAACACAGTGGTGGGTTTAGCCGGTAGGCGTCCGGCATAACCGTTCTTTCGCCCCTTAGGAAAAATGGTATCCCGAGGATTCCCCACTTAAAAAAAAAAATGGTAACTATGTAACTACGCAAAAAAACAATCTAGATTTTTCCGTTACTTAAACTCAAAGATTTTCAATAGCTAAGTACAAGATAAACCATTCTTGTAAATTACTTTATCAGGTTTACTAAACATGCCTGAGAATAATGTTGGTCCTAGATGCCTGAACACTGACCAGAGTAGTAAAGGAACGTCCCAACTATTAATTAAAACGACTACCAAAGAACTTCATTAAGAGAAGCGGCTAATTTGCCTTACTCGGACATCTTTAATCAGATAATTTGAACCTTCGCCTCCAAATAATTGTTTTTACCCCACTGCCTAAATATGAGTAACCTTTTCATAGTTCATGTACCTACCAGAAATTATTTTTTATATTCTGTGTAGTATTTGTTTAAAATAAAGGACAAAGGAATTTAACAAAGGACTGCCGTACTTAATAAAATATGGTGGATTATAGAAAACATTATAACAGTCATATTGAATTTAGTTTAGGTAGTATTTAGTACGACAGAGCCTACACATTTGCTCCCTTTGGGGTCGAGACTGCTCAGATAACTTTTAAAAACCTGGAGAGTTCGTTACCCCACGGACCTAGTCTCCAGGTTTTTAAAAAGTTATCTGAGCGTCGTCTGGTCGTAGCGACTCGTGACCCGAGAGCTGGTTGGTATCGGGCGGAGCGCATCAGCATTGCCATACAACGGGGCAATGCAGCCAGCGTCTTGGGGACGCTTCCGACTGGTATTGATATGGATCAGTTGAGCTACCTGTAGATTGTTTGCAACAGTCTGCAGTTAGCTTAATTGTTTGAATGAATTGTAAATACTAGTTTTAATTTGTTTTTATTATTTGATTGTAATTTTCTTTGTCAATAAGGTATGATATTTAGTTTAATTTTATGCAATATTTTTTGGGTTCCGTACCCGAAGGGTGAAAACGGAACCCTATTACTAAGCCGCCGCTGTCCGTCCGTCCGTCTGTCACGTGGCTATATCTCATGAACCGTAAGAGGTAGACAGTTGAAATTTTGAGATAATGTGTATTTCCCTTGCCGCTATAATAACAAATAATATAAATAAAATAAATATCAAAATTAAGGGGGCTCGGCTTATTTTGGCTATTTTTGCTCTTAATTTGTCAAGGCTGTATCTATTGAACTACATTAAATAGGCACATGAATTTTTTTTTATAATGATGTAACACTTCAAGTGTAATAAAAAAAATACTAAAAGTAAAAAAAAAAGGAAAATTTAAAGGGGTCTCCGAACAAGGGAAAATTTGATGTTCTTTGAAAAAGTTGCCTGATTTTTACGGTATGGAACCCTTCGTGTGCGAGTCGACTCGCACTTGGCGGTTTATTATTAAAGTACGGCAGTCCTTTCTTAAAATGTTTGAACCAAATGCGTAGTCCAATTCGAGTTACCTTCTTGTTATAGCAATACTTACATATTTTAAACTAGCTTTTACCCGCGGCTTCACACGTGTATTTTCGGTATAATAAGTAGCCTATTATCTAAGTATATGTCATGGCGATCATAAAGAAAAAAAAAGGGAACTTTGGGAATGTCTGAACACAGGATGAGAGTTACTCCTGGAATTTTTATGATTTTTCGTCGTATTTGTACTTTATCATAGTAGAAATGCATGGATGTAAAACAACCACGTTTCCCCCCTAGTAGTTAAAGGTGGAAAAAAAATCCGTTCTTCACTACCAGTAGGGATATGTGGAACAGGCGAATAAAACTCACGAACTTTCCGATTTATAATATTACTAGTAGGATATCGATCGACAGAAATAAATCGATATATGTGTCTGTGTTTATACTGTTATACAATAAAGTACCTATTCGTCTGTGTGTAATCTTCATCGTGTAAGTTTAAAAAACTTTATAACCAAATATATTTTATTGTAGCCTATGTTCCAAAATTATTCTATGTTTGTAACAATACTACCTACCTTTCGATAGAACCAGGCAAACACTTACCCATGTAAGTACTAAGGAGTGTAAGGAGTGTCCATACACTCCTTGATATAAAAATGTTTGGAAACGAAATTGAGTGCTTAGACAAAATCCGAGCCATTTTCATTGCTGCAATAAAATTTTATTCAGTAAAGAAGGTAAATCTCTCGATTCAATATCCAATAAATGATAGGCAATTTACTTGAGAGCTATATAAATCATTAATAACCACTTCGCGATTCAAAACAAAGGCTTCTGGCAAATATTATGTGCCATAAAATTCGCCAATTCATTCACGGCAATAATGTTCTACTCTCCTTACAACCGACTCAAGAATAAGAATAATTTTGAATTTTGAGCTTGCTCGAAGGAATCCGAAGACTAGAATTCTTGTTTATTATAGAAAGCGTCGATCCATCAGCCAAATATATAGATAGATTGTAATTATGCTCTAGCTAGTGTATTAACATTAATTTAAATGTGTATACTACACAATAAAAAAATAATCTAGTTACCGAACTCAGGGCTGTCTCACAGTTTCACAATTTTGACACAGCATCAGCAAGCCCCAAAGGTAGATTATGAAAGTTCCTCAAAGTAAGCATAACAAGAAAATAAATGAAATAGGTAAATACGTAGGTACTTAATAAACATTATTTTATTTAGTGGGTACTATTAGGTACCCACTAAGCAAAGTTAGGTAAGTATCTCAAAATATGCGTCACAACATAAATTCGCGATCATAGGACCCCAAAAAGGTGATATATCTATCCATTTGAAATTTTCTGGTTTCCGTATGAATTAATTATCCTAAATTGCGGGCTTTTGGATTGTGGTCGTTCCTTTAGTATTGGGAATTGGGATTAGAGCGTTACACCGCGGTCATCTATCACAGGCATTAAATGGACAATGGGCGATTTCCAGGACATTCGGTTTGAATAACATAAGCTACAAACATAATCATGTGTGGTTTAACGTAATAGCCACTTAGAGCTAAGAGACTTTTTAACACAAACAGCCTTACCACATGTTTAACTCTTAATGGATCGATTTAGACTCCCGTTTTATGTGAGCAATAAAAGGTTAGCGTAATAGTTTGGCTGTATGTTATATAGGAAGGTTTTTCTAGATTTGGTTTTAAAAGATTTATCAAAAAAAAAAACTATCTTAATTATTTCAATGCCCGATTGAAAATACGTCTCATTTCATTTGGGATTGTGAGTTAAAATATTATATCAGTCGAACACCGCATGATCAAAAATCAGCGAGCTTTCCAATAACTATTTTTAACAAGCAATATTAATAGCAACACATTGCATATAAATCACTCTTCCCATAGTAATTACTCTTCATTACTATAATGGCTACGCAGTATACGTAATCAGCAATTCCGGCGCTGTTGGCTCAGTGAAAATGTCAGTTTTACATTCTACATGATGAATAGTGTGCATGACAGATTATCACCCTCATTATGAAAAGGTACGGCCATACGGGCGACGCGACGACGGCTCCGCTAAGCCGTAGTAATATGACAATAATAAAGTTTGTTTGCATTTATACCTATTATACTTAGCATATCAATAGGTTAGGTATGCATACGATTACTAAATGTTTGTCTGTTATGAACACAGATATATACCGACCAACAATAAAGCAAAATAACTCGGACAAAAACTTTTCCAATCGATCTGGACCGCAAAACATCAGTCCGTCAAGCAAATTGGTCGTCGGTAATGCGTCGTGAATCGACGCATTACCGACCTCTAGGTACTGCTCGACCCAAATTGAAATGCCAATCAATGTCCAGGGTATAGTTTTGGGCACGAAATCGTGTGACCATTAATTTGTACCTTACCTACCTACTACCTAACGACGCCAGGTTGTTCATCATCATCGTCTTTCAACACGTCGACACGTGCTCGTGCTGGGATAAGACCTCCTCTTGTACATAACGGAAACACTTGGTCACACTTAAAAAAAAAGTAAATTAGCCGTCCTCGTCGCCAGATTCCATGTAAAGATTCATTTTGAATACCACAATTGTGCGGTCCACCTGATGGCAAGCGGTTACCGCAGCCTATGGACGCCTGCAACATCAGAGACGTTACACGCCCGCTGCCCACCCCGTAAATGCTCTAGAATGCCCCGTTTGAAAGATCTCATACAGTACATAGGAGAAAATCTTGGCAGGGAGATCATTCCACAAACTGGGTGTTCTTGGGAGGAAGTTCCTCTTGAACCTAACGGTCCGCGATCATAACGGCTCCAAGGTATGGGTGTGAAACTCTGCCGTTAACGATCTGTGCGATGGAAAAAGGGACCCCCGGGCACCAAGTCAAAAAGTTCGTCAGATCACCACCGTAGAGATAGACCACACACAAAGAAGAACTTGCCTTATAACATTTACTGTTTTAATCGCTTAACCAAACAAGTTCAAGTTCTTTATTTGGTAACAATTAGGTTGTCAATAAACAAATAACAATATTAAAATTTTAAAAGTAAAATAAAAAAACTATACAGATCAACATTACGTGAAATGTAAAGTTATCCGAAACCAGACAAGATGGGAATATCATAAACATTAATTTAATTTAAACTTAACTCGGAAATAATAAAACAGAATCACTAAACCTAACTCATTTACTAAACTAATAAAAGGACATTTTCCAAAATTGATAACATGCCGACCCAGCCCAGCAAACAAGGGCCCATCCACAAACTTATTAGGAACATTTGTTTCTACCAAAAACGAGGGGCAAGTAAATTACATTGGTACTTTGGTACCTATCTTTCGAAGCAAAAACATAATTAATGTTTCGTTGTTTGTAATCAGAGAGCTAAGTGGTAGACAACGGCGACCAGATGCTTGCTGTTTGTTACTACTTAGTGATGTGCCTTTCTCTGCCTTCTTTGTATTTTATATTGAAGAAAATTAACGAAATATCATCTCTACAGCTAGATCAATCTGCAAACGACAAATAAACGGACAAACGAAAATGTTAAAGATGAGAAAACTCTAGTCTAGACTCGAGTTGGAAGTTAAGTATAGGTAATCCTGAATTCTGTCGTCCGTTATCATAACCTAGAATTATTCAATTATTATTGTATATGTAAGATCTGCAAATATTTGTTCCGAGTGTTCTGAGTATTTTCTATGTATAATAAAAAATATCTATCTATGGAGGTATTGCATTAAGTACATATATCAGTCATCTAGTAACCATAACAAAAGCTTTGCTTATCTTGGCGCTAGATGATGCTGTGTGGATTGTCCAGCATTATTATTATTATTCACATCATTTATTTTAAAACTCGTTATAAAATACACTTTTTACTAAAGAAAATGAAATATTATAAAATTATTCTACAGTAAAAAAATATATCAAAACGGTGAATCACCGGCCGCGAAGCTAGCCTCAAGCGGCCGGTGACTAGGGCTGCAGAGAGAGGAACTATTATTATTCAGATCGTATCTATAATCTGAATAATAATCATCTATAATTTTCCAGATTTTTCATCAATATAATGCCTGAGTAATAAACTATTTTTGTGTGATAGTAAAATTACCTTGTGTAATTATTGTCTTCACGTTTCATCACTAGTTATTACACTCAGCTACGCCTTTTATCATTTTGTTCTAAATGAAACAGGCTTGCTTACGCTTACCGTTATCTCATTTTGGGGGAGAATGAAATACGTGTTCGTATGTTACACACACGACACAAATGGTCTTGTTTTCTCCTGTTTCCCATTAGAAATACCAAAACAACCCCGGCCAATCTCATAATTTCAGCTTGTATACCAAACTGTATTCTATATAGTATTATAAAATCTGTGGTATTCTGTAGCAACAAATGGCATCTTACTTGGCTACTAAAATTGGCTGCTGGATAAATTTAAGCGGAGGTCAAAACTTCTTGTCTCGCCTTTTCGCGTTTTCGGTCAAAAGAGATTATAAATGTCACCATTCATATTTTTTATATTGTTTATCTCTATTCAGGAAAAAATGCGATTCCCCGCTTCAGATCAAATTCAATCGAATATGCGGCTAATTCATCAAACGAACCCTTTCCCAAGACGTCAGGGGATGGCTATTAATCAACTTCAGGCTCTCGTTTAAAATTGATTTGTTTAGTGGTTGATAGCGGTTTTCTGTTACGAAAGCAAAAATCAAGCTGTTTCATAAAATGTAAATTGATGAAGACATGCTTCTTCTTTAGAATACAGCTGAGGCCAAACGAGTGAAAGTTTATTAAGTCACGTAAAATTAACCAGAAATGACAGGTTATCGTATGTTACAAAGAGGACTTTAAAAACACAACAAACAGCCCTAATTATTAACAAGCACGTATCTTACAACGTTAGCTGAGGCTGAAGCCAAAAACGTAATTTTTTTGGCGGTGTGAGTCCTGTAAAATGCGTGCCTCCTTTTATCAGAAGTGAAAACTCATGGGATTCAAACAGAACTTTTGGACTTATGAAGCGACTCAGAACTTAAACTACGCTTGTTTGGCCTTATGCAATTTACTTGGATTTCCACCAAAAGCACCATGATTATCCAAGTAATTTGATTTAACAAAATGTGAAATTGCGTTTTTCACATCTTTACTCCACCTCAGAATTAAACAAAACTTATATTCAGATACAAAAGCTTTTGTAATACATAAGTAAATTTTTCAAACAAGGAAAATAATGCTGAGCTACCTGAAAAAAATTGTTCTTTAAGTACATTGCATTCACACTAACACAATTCGTTTAGCAAATAAAAAAAGAAAAAAAAAGTGATTTGCCTACCTACCTAAAAATATTTTTAAATTATTCAATTACAAAATAAAAGAAGGTAAGAAAGAAAATGTCTACTACTTATCCATGATCTTGGGAGTATTTTATACTTAATAGGTATTTATCATAAATTTTTAGCCTATAACTATATAGTATATACAATGTTTATACCTATAGCCTACACAGATGTTTGTTATCCATATACTTTTCAAGATCATTTTCACTATATACAGACGTTCTTTTATCATTGTAATTCATGGCTTCACAGACTCGGCACAGATGGTACGACTTGGATCCAAAATACCCATGTTCATTGTGTATATCAAAATGATATCTCCATTGGTGGTAAAAGAGTATATTTTCCTTGCTCTTGCTAATGTTTACCATTATCTGAACTAAATGTTGTATTGTTGTGAAATTATCAAAGTGTAGATAAGAGTTTGGGGGCAGTAGTTCCTCGCAGTCTTGTATACTGGGGCCTTGAATGACAGGTATGGCTCCTCTAGCATAGGCATTATGGAACAGCTTCTCTGTCATATATTCCTTGCATTTTGTATTTTCTAAGACAATGTAAAAGAGGTATTTTGTCATTACTTCGCAATCAGCTCTATAGTGCCCAGGACAGCTGAAAAAACTTCATGTTGTAATAATAAACTATAGTAGGAATGAATTATGGAAACTAGTTTTTAGAATGTTTTAGTTTATTGTCCAGGAATAAACGAATAAACTCTCACACAGAACTCTGCACAGAAGATTCATAATCATTGGCAACCTGACTTCACCCATAGGAAGTACACTCATAGGAATATCAATCGGTTCCATAAAAATAGCGACATACATACGGTCATACGTTCGTATTTATCTAAGATCGTTTTGTGACGTCTGCAATAAGACTAATGATCATCATCCTTATCATTATCGTCAACCTACATATACTAGTCACTGCTGGACATAGGCCTTTCCCAATGAGCTCCATAACACCTTTAGGTTGCTGCATTCAACATCTGCCAGCAGTCTTGCAATTAGACTATGAGACTCTTTTTTAGACCCTATTTCAATTAGTAGTTATAGGTTAAACAGGGTCGAACCAAACAATAATCCTCGCAATTGATATTCAACGGATTCGAAACTATTACAAAAATAGACATTATACATTAATTATAAAAGGGAGTCCGTTTCAAGACATCTTTACCTTTTTTTGAACTCTTCTTTTTCAGCACAAGCTCCATGCACATGCATTCTATCTTTTAGGTATTTCTGCATGGTCTTTAGTGTTGCCTTCCTGTAAGACACATTACAGCTGGATATCAGTATGGCAGCCAATACGTCGTTTCTTTTCATAGCCCAGTTGGGAATAATAGTTGTTAGGTTTCCAACTTTTGACACTTTTAGAGGCACTGTTCGACCGTATGGAACAGGGACATCAGAAATAGTTCTGAAAGGATATTTAAATTAACTTTAAATTACAGTTATAGCCATGTAGTAAGCTAGTTTAGAAGCGTCATCCGCGTCCAATACAACAATGCGCTCAGAACGTTGTTGGGGCTGCCCTGATACGGCAGCGCCTTATGGATGTTTGCGGCGGTGCTGGTTTGACTGTTTCCATACCACCATGCGCAAGCGCACCACGTCTCTGATGCGCAGGTTGCGCGCGAACTAGCTCCAACATCGTCCTGGCAATGATAGCCGCTAGGTTGGATTGCCCATTCATAAGGCACTCCTGTGAGTGACACCTGCAGGGGGTTAGTTTTTAATTTCCTTGTATTTGTACCTGTCTATGCGTTGTGTGTGCTCGTAATAAATGCTTTTTTTTTATTTTTAAATTTTTCCCAGATAAATTTCTATCACCAATCTTGGTGATAGAAATTTATCTGGGAATCGAAAAATAAAAAGAGAGAGAGAGAGATAGATTTTATCCCTTTTGTCAATTATCTAATTGACAAAAGGGATAAAATCTATCTCTCTTCCAAATTTATTTGAGATTCGTTGAGCCGTATAGAGAGAACACAGAACGCACATACTTACCTAATACCGATGATAAATCCGCCCATTGTCTGTTCCAATATGTTATTTTTGATTGGTGGCATTAAATAACATTTATATGACATGTATTGTATTAAAACCTGTGTGTCATCGTAAACCTTTGCTACGTTCAACGGAGGCACTCTGAGGCTTGACCACCATCTAGCGCAGTTGGAAGTAGAGCTATGGAACATTAAATGGCATGTTCTGGGGTTATGAGAAGTCCGTAGAGAGGGGGAGGCCACCGTAACCCTAGACTCGGGCCATTTTCTGTACTTTCGCTTTGGTGTTAAAACATCCCAGGGTAGGGTAGGTTTCCTCGTCAATAATGCACTCTCTAACAACGTTGAAGAAATCTATAGTGTGTCGATCGGGGTAGCAACCCTGATCCATCGGCTGTCCAAGCCGATGCATGATGCATACAGCATGAAGGTCATTCAGGTTAACGCTCCGACCTCGGCACACTCGGATTATGAAGTGGAGGATATGTTTGAAGACATATCCAAAGCCACTAAGGCTCACTTAAACGTAGTTATGGGGGACTTCAACAGCAAGGTGGGAACCCAGAAAGGCTCGTTGCCTGCCATCCCAAATAGGTCCGCATGGCTATGGAGTGAGGAACCACATAGGGCAAATGCTTGTCAACTTTCTTGAGAAAGAGGTGCTGAACCCTTTCTTAAAAAAACAGCCTCAAAGGAAGTGGATATGGCAAAGCGCCGACACTAAAAATGAGATCGAGTTCATCATGACGGATAGCAAGCACATATTCGAGATGTCTCAGTGAACAGTAGGTTCAATAGCAGATCTGATCACCGACTGCTCCGACCCGACCCTCTGAATAACCGTCTGATGAAGTCCACACTCCGACTTCACCCAATCCTAATCATGGTAGGCTCCGAAAAATTCCAGTAGCTTCTCGGGAATAGATTTTTTGCCTTGGAATCCACTGATGACGCTGACGAGAGCCTACACGATCTGGTCGAAACGCTGTGGAGACAAGCGAATTGCGAAGATGTTATGGCGCGACCTTCAGAGCTCCAACACGCGCCTCATTGAAGAGGCGATAGAGCGAAACCGAGGGTCCAAAGTATTCACTCAGCAGCTTGGCAGATGCCACCTGACGAAGCTCAAAATGCACAATGGGAGGACAGTATTACGTTAGCCGTGTCTAAGGCAGTGTATAGTGGCAGAATGTAGTGGCAGCTGTTCTCACGAGTGGTCACAAACCGTCTTGCCATGACGACGAATTCCAGCCACCGGGCCGGGTTCCGCAGAGGATATAAAGAAAGAAAGAAAATTATTTATTACACACTACACACAAACAAACTTAGGTACAGAAATAAAAGAAATAAAATACTACTTAGTACTAGATTCACACAGTGAGGTAGATTATACAGAAGTCCGAAGAGTATAATCAGCCCCAACAAGCAGCAGGCTTTTGTGGACTATGAGAAGGCCTTTCACTCCGTCGAAACCTGGGCTGTTCTAGAATCCGCAGCTAGCTATTGCGCAGAGGAGTGAGTTAGGGGGTTGTCATATGCCGAAACTGTTCACGAGCGCATTGGAAGATATGTTTAAGATGCAGGATTGGAAAGGTAAAAACATAAACATAAACGGCGACTACATCTCACACCTGCGATTCGCTGACAAATTCATGATGACATGACGATGACAAAGTCTTAATGGCGCAGTCGCTAGAGGAGCTGCACCAGACCAATGCTTGAAAACGACAGATTTCAATCAGTACGTCCTGCCCGTCATGACCTACGGAGCTAAGACGTGGACACTAACGGTAGGGTTGATCCACTAATTCAAATTCACTCAGCGAGCCATGGAAAGAACTGTGCTCGGAGTTTCTTCGAAGGATAGGATTCGTAACAAATACATCCGGCAGAAAACCAAAGTTAACGACATAGCTCAAAGAAGTAGCAAGCTGAATTGGCAGTGGGCCCGCAATACCTCGCGAAGAACCGACAATCGCCAAAGTGTTCTTGAGTCGAGACCGCGACTCGGTAGGATGCCTTGCGGCCAGGTGGGATGACGACATGCGAAAGACAGCAGGCAGATGCTGGAGGCGGCAAGCCGAAGACAGGGCTCTATGGCGCTCATTAGGAGATGCCTATGTCCAGCAGTGGACTAATATAGGTTGATGATGTGTGTCATCGCCAAGTTAAAAAGGTTGTGCATCTCTGCAAGTTTCAAATTCCTCTTGCCTACATAAATTGGTGAGTCATAAAAAGTATTCATTTGTATTGAATGGATGAGTACCTGTACGTCATCGACCAGTTAAAAAGGTTGTGCATCTCTGAAAGTTTCACCTTTCTCTTGCCTACTGAAATTGTGTTCCTTGGTGCTTCATCGTCCAAGAATATCCACCTTTGATGTGGCTTCCGTCCATTTGTCTGAGGTATCATCCCATTTCTAAAAATGTGGACTATAACTGCATCAGCTGTGGTTAAATCAGTATCGTTTCCGGAAAATATGCAGTTTCTCACGCTGCATGATTCTAACGGGTCTTTCCTGAAAATTATAAGAGGAAATAGTAATAACTTGCAATCTTCAGGTACGTATACAATCACAAAAATCAGAATAATTGTTGATAATGTGAATATTTGATGGAAAGAAGAAGAGATGTAGGTATTTTTGTTTCCTCTTCGCGTCAAAACTACAGAGCGGATTGGGCTGAAATTTAGCGTACATAGTTCTGGAACTACGTATGCAAAATTTCAGCCCGAATTCGCGAAACTTGTTTCCAGGTCTGGACCTGGAACAACATACAGGTTTTATCCCGTATTGCATCTGAAACCGCGGGAAAAGCTAGTTAATAAAATGTTCCAAGAGTGACTAACAAACCAGCTGTTGTTGCTGAGCTGTAAAATAAAACAAATTCTTCTGATGGGCAACAGTGGGACCCAGACTTTGATATGATAAAGTTGAGATAAGATTTCCATCTTCAGATTTCAACTCTCTTAATGAGGACTGTGTGTGTAGTGTACCTTTTCTGTAGCATTCACAACAAAACATACAATAATTTTCTGAAAAAAAAAACTTAAAACCGACTTAAAATTCCTGAATTTTTTACTGTTTTGTTTTTAAGTTTTGCGAGACAAATTATAGTCCCTCGGGAATAAAATTTTGATGGGATCATCCATTAAACAATAGCGAAAGAACCATCAAAATCGATCCACAAGATATTGAGGGAGAAATCATCGAACTTAAAAGAAAACCTACATACAACCGAACATAGAACCTCCTTCTTTTTTAGAATTCGGTTAAATAAATATATATCTATGTGTACAATGTATGAGTACCTTGTTTTTCCAAAGTTATAAATGTGTCTGCTCCGAAGAAACTTCCATTCTTTGTAAATCAATATAACAAACGTTCTATTAGCTTGTATAATATCAAGAACTGGGTAAGGTTCATTTTTGAATAATATTCCTCCTAATTTCGACGTATTCCATGCCTAAAATAATAAAAATAACACATAAAAAAATAGCATTCTTGTTAATCTTATTATTAAAATGGGAGAGCATTTTTTTATTTATGAAGATTACAATAACAGAATAAAACAATTACAACTAGTATAATACACTTATATCTATTTCTTAAAAATCTAAGTCGTCACCAGAAGGCAGAGTGCCCAGAATGCTGGCAGCTTTATTAAAATTAACAATTACTTAACATGGAAAATTTTCATAAACAATCTTTTAGGTTTTTTTTAAATATATTTAACATTATTTACATACATATTCTACAGCTAACATTAACCGTTAATCGGTTTGTCCGTGAGCCTCAGTCTCTATGGTAAGTACAGTATCTAATGAATACAATAACTCGTACACTTATCTTATGCTATTAAATACAACCCCACCCACCGTGCAGGTACCTACGCTATGTAGTAGAATAATCTTACGCCCTAAACAAAAAAAACTCTAGGCTGCTTATCACATTCCATGACCATAAAAGTAAACATTGTGATTCAACAGGTAGGTACTTCTGATTGTTTATAAGCAAAATAAACCCGGCCAAGTGCGAATAGCATTTGTGCACCAAGGGTTTTGATTTTTTATAGCTCCAAGGGATTGCAGACCTGTGGATTTCATATTAATTTTAACTTCCTCCACGCGATTCTGAGAAATAGGGTCTTGACATATAGACAGACAGACATACATACAGGATGGACAACGAAGTGATCGAATGAGGGTTCCTTTTTCCTTTTCAGGTTCGGAACCCTAAATATTGGAGGTATTATTTGCATTGCAGCAACACAGCTGTTCACTGTGCGTAGTCCAACAAGCGATGTCAGAGGTTTATTTTCTTTATGACATTTGGATTTGATAATCACACATCTCTCTTCTATGCTCTTATATAAACCGATGATATTCGGAATTATCACAGAACTTACTTTACGATTGTCATAAAAAGTTTTCACCAAACTGTCATGCTCAGTGTTATTCAAATAATCACTTATCTTGAAACGTCTAAACATATCTAAAAAATTTCGCGGATTCACTCCTGTAAACTGAAAGGGTTCACCGTGTGATCCAACATCACTTGTTCTAAAAAAATCATGATTTCGATTTATATAAGCACTTCTAAAAACAATTACGTTTGTATAAATATAATGAATAAATACAACTGAAAACACAATTAATATGAAATATAAATTCCAGTAACAGTGAGGCAAAATGCGTGTGCTATAGGCCATTGCATGGAGCGCTGTGTTGGTTTTATATTAACGACACAACGGCGTTGGTATAGGTACACTACATATAATGGAAACTCTGAGGTAACATTATTTTATCAGTTCTATATGGAGATATGGTAAACATTGGAAACCGTGTAATATCTAAGTATTAGGTGCATGTACGCAGTCATTTCTTTGCCAGGCTAAATTGCCGACCATGAATAACTAAAATTATCATGGTCAGCAATTTACAAAGGGAGGATTGCTAATTGCTAAAGCGTATTCTATCTAATCGCTCTACTAATGAGTTTATAGAGGTCTTCATCATTTTCGCAAAATAAAATATGACACAAAAAGTCATTAGTCACATAAGGGATATCCAGCGGCACCTGTAAGTAAAACAAGTGTACTAACGAACTGCGATCCCCAACCCGCTTGCCCAACTTTAGAACTATGGGCATTACCCGCTATGTATTAAAAGCCAATAAGCCGTTTATCAACCAGGGAACGCCTGCGTCCAGTAGTCGGCCAGTATAGGATGCAGGTGTAGGATAAATGGAAATAGGGGTACCGCTAACACCTGTAGGCACACTAGGCACCTGGATATATGTAGGTAAAAGAAAATGTTTAGTAAAATCGATTCTTTGTTGGTCTTACAGGTTCATGTATCTTGTTACCACAAGATACATGAACCTGTAAGACACAACTTACATTATTTCAAGTAGGTATATTTTGTCATTGTCCAACAAGGAAAATATTTATGGAAAAGACGTAAGTTATACTTAAAAGCGATCATGAAAATAATATATCTATTATTTTCATGATCTCGAATAAGAAAAGAAAAAAATATATAAATATTAATAAATATTTTTATTTATATTAATATTTATAATATTTAAATATAAATAGATATAAGTGTATATACTAGTTGTAATTGTTTTATTCTGTTATTGTAATATTTATTATTTCCACACGGCACAAGTAGGGTTAGCTGTATAATATGTCATATAATATTTTATAGGGCTTTGATTGTATCTTTCCCGTATAATTATAAGATGATAGATACATAAAAGTATTATAAACAGTAAACAAACATACATAGATACACACTAAATAAACCAGCAATAAAAATCATTCAAAATTCTACTCAATTTGCAAGAAAAGATACGTAACTTTTCCACTTGATATCATTTCAATAAGAGTGTCATATTCAATATGGTGCCAACTGACATCCTGAATAAACGACATGGCGAAATTGGAAAGGAAAAATAGTACCTAGTTCGTTCATTCATAAATTGATCTTGTCCTTTCGATGTCTTCAGTTTTTAACAAGGTGTGCCTAGTTGTTATTTATTTATTGAGCACTAACCACAGAGGATACACTTAAAAACACAAAAAAAGAACACATGTTATGATTATAAACGCTTAGTGGCGGCGCATTATGTGAATACGAGCCTGAAACCTGAAATTATCTGATACGATAGTTCTTATTTGCGCTATAAACAAAATACTGCAATCTATGTTGTTCTTGTCATGCCCATAACTATTGTGACACAGTACTAAGTCCGCTTGCGTAAGGATATTTACAAAAGTAGCTAAAATTAATGTGATAAGCGAGTTGTCAAACCATACAAATACATCACACATATTTAATCTGTAGAACTGAGAAGGAGAGCAGAAGTTGATTGGCGATACAGTGAGTTGATTTGAGATTCACAGGTAAAATCTGCCTAGTTCCTGAATTTTTATTTAACTACCCTATAGTAGTTAGTAAATCTTGTGGTGGAAAATGATCCTAGGACAGCACTATTTTGGTGGTAGCGTTTCGTCTCGGCCTACCACCACGGGTAGGCTTGGTGGTTGGCCGGCTCGGTAGAGAAATTTATAAACTATTAACAATTGAAAAAGCCATGTGCAAGCAGGGCTTATACTTGTAGCGGTTAGTTAGTTATTACTATTTAATTTGTTTTAGTTTAATAAGTTTTTTAGTAAGTCTTCAGTCAGATCAGTCAGAGTCAGATCTTTGGATCAAAATAAACTTCCAACTATCCGCGAGACTGATCAAAAATAACTGTAACAACATAAAGAATACAAGTACTACAAGAGACGTCCGTTCCGTCTGAGTATCGCGTGAAAGAGAGCACGCCTTTTTATGTAGTGCGGGTAGGGTTGTCCGCTTGGATTCGAAATGTTTCTAACACTTATTTATATTTGTAGGTACCTTATATCCGAAAAACAAAACACTAGTGATTTTAATAAAGTTTTGCTTTGTTTAGTTTAGGCTATATTATTATAAAATCTGTGGTTTAGGGCTTGCCATCCTTTAGTACTCGTAACTTGAATACTCCCTTGTTGCCATCATTCTAAGCCTCCACCTCCTCCTCCACAGCCTATATTGGCCCAATGCTGGACCGAGACCTCCCCCTGATAAGTGCCTTATTGGCTTTTATCTCACGGGGGTAATGCCCATAATCCCCACGCTGGGCATGCGGGTTGGGGATCGCAGCTCGGTGGTAAATTAAAGCAGGTACCCCTAGAATAAGGAATCAGTGACTCGATTATGAGTTATTCGAACCGTCAGGGGCGTCTCAGTTTCAATCGTGGATTGGATCCAATATTGCAGCAGTTTCGAGGGATAAGCACTTCCATATGTCAAGGGGAGTACCAAGGGGGAAGTAAGGGAACTGAGGGAAATAAGAGAACTTACACATTGTTTAGAGGATTTCTGGTTGTGCGTTGGGTAATGTTATTGAGACTAACCGCCGGTTGTTGGTATGCTGATTTACTAATAAATGATCTAATCTCTTGCCAAATTGACCTTGCCTGAGAGTTAATAATTGATTCGTTAATTATAGAAAGGATCAGCGTACAAACAACCGGCGGTTAAAACTGTATTTTCACCACACGCAGGGAAAATGATTGCATAATGTATGATCTGCAAGATACGCTTAGGTACCACCTGTACATAAAATTCAATGCCAAAAATTAAGTAAATAAACTGAATAAATTTAGTTTTTCAGACTCTACTAAAAGTCTTGTACTGTATTGACCATACTCTACATTCTAACATCTAAACAAGAAAAGCTATGTACTAAGAAGTAAAGGTCTTCAAGGGTCTTTGCCACACGGTCGAAATGTCCCCCCTCCAGGTGGTATTCCTTTCCAACTTTACTAATTCATGAGGCACCAACCTTATAAATGGCCAATGCTTTGGCTTATTCTCACTCGATGGTTTAACCCAGCATACCTAATTCGGACGAAGCTCTTATTGCTACAATAAGCTGGGTACTGACCGACGTTAACGGCGTAATGTATCCTTCGCAGCGAGCATGATACGTTACACCGTGTGCTAAAATTAGTCTCGTTGCTCGTTGCGAGCGCCTTCTTTCCCCGTACTGCCTGCACGAACGCTCGCTGTGTAACACGTTACATTACGGCCTGTAGACCACCTGTACATTAACATTGTAAGTAGGAAGATACGCACTTACACTGCAAACGTATTGAAATAAAATAATATTTGCTCATTATCTCTATTAGGTAGATAAAAATGTAAGCGCTTCAGTTCAGAACAGCTAAACAGATACACGTATATTTTTAATTATTTTCGTAATATTCTGAGCAAGGCTCTTACGAATGAAAAATTGGAAAAGTTGCCTGGAGAACTGTAAAGTTTGAAAAAAACTGCATGTGCTTTTCTGAATGGGATCTTGGAAAGGACAATGTTTGTCGGGTCAGCTTGTTAGAAATAAAACTTTGGCATTTTTGTTGTCATATAAATAAATCTTAGAAAAATTTCGGGAATAAACAAATTCTGCCACTTGCAAGTAAGGTAGAAAAGGCTTCTTTCCACGATAGAATTTTACCTACACTTTATGCAATATTTAGGTTTTACAATTTATTTTAATAAAATTCAGCAAACGTTCGTATAACTTTTTCCCAGCGTGCAACAAATCACGACCAAAGAGAATTCCATTGCATTTAATCGTGTAAATCCTAACGTCACCGACAAAAAAATTGTAAAAACACATACGTTTAGTCGCGATTTCAATGGTCATATTTTTGCCGTGAGCACTTTTATGTGCCTATATTTTCATGCAACTGAAATGGCTCAAGCTGACGGATATTCACTAAAATCATAGGAAGTAGTATTTTTTATAAATGCAAGTAGGTACTGTCACTTTACACCTACTAATACATACATGGTTTGATTAAATATCTTCAAAATTGTTTCATTTCATTTCATTTATTCAGGAAAAGCTAACGGCTACAAAATATATAGTTACATAACTAGAGTATACATCAAAACATGATAATCTTAGATAATAATGCAGCCCACGACGCAATTCACAGATTGCTTTATTATGAGGTAGTTACTAAAAAAATCCGCTAAAATTGTTATTTGTATTTATTTGTTTGTATGCTTGTTTTATGAGCTTTGCTGTATTTGCGTTAGGCCTGGTAATGTATGCCCGTTAATGGACGAGTCATCCTGACCAACTTGAAGAATTACCAAAATATCTGTTCAGAAATTTTCAAACCCTAAAGAGAAAGAAACAGGGAGCAGGTGTTTAGTTAACTATAATAGGTAGGTAAGGTACGAATGTTATTTTAAAAGCACCAATCCATCTTGCAAACGAAGATAAAAGATCGCAGTTGTACGTGACCGAAACTCTACTTCAGACATGTTTCACAGGCTGAATTGGCACTTCCACTTTCTTGTAAATAAGGAAACAAATTTCTTCTGAAAAGGCAATGTAAGTAAGGTATCGGTTCTTGTTAAAAGTGGCAAAAAACGTGCAGCTAAGTTAGCATTCGATGCATGCTTGGAATTTTCATTTGGGATCTAAAAGCGTTGGGTGAGATTTGTAGAAAAAAAGGATTGTGGGTAAGAAAATAAAACGGCTTTATAGTTTGCTTTCTACAAACCATGTGAGGTGAGGCAACATTATTAAAAAATAGCTGAACGTAGATTCCGTCTTTTAGCTTCTTTTAGCGCTTCGCTAAGGTACAAACCATTTTGTAAATGCCATATAGCGAATCTTTAAAAAACCACTCACTACTTACTATACCTATAATTTACCATAATTGTTGTAATTGTCCACAAGTTTTTGACCAGTGCATCTCTTTACAGATCTATAAAAAGAAAATACCTACAAGATAAATTTATTCACAATTTCACTACAGAGCCCTAAAAGACCTTGTGCTCGACGTAATTTATATGTAGATACCTTCTTTATAATGTCGTAGTACCTACGTTCTCAAGAAAACAGGGATAATTCCCTAGATACCAACCTTATTTAGATGCTTTGCTTTAGTTATTATAACTCGGATACTTCTCGAAATTCTCGTAATAAATCGCTTTTCTGACGTCTGTGCAAAATGTGGACTTTCAATCATACCAACGAATCTTTTTTACGTGGTCATCTTAATGGTTGGTTTATTATGAAATTTTTGTATACCAATCAATAGGCAATAGGCCTTGCGATGCGGGTAACTTAACTTTATTATTAGGCTACATGATTTCATTATGTGTAAAAATCTTCTAATCTGTCGACTGTCATTGTAATATTTGTTACATAGCATATCTATGTAAAAAATATGACAATGACAATTACAGTAATATTTTTTCAAACAAACTATTACTTCTCATGGTGTTCAATCTGGTAGCCAATACTGTCGCAAAATTACCTCTTCGCTAACTATAATATTTTTTAAATGCAGCATATATAAAAAACACCTCTATTTATAAAACTTTACGCCTCTATTGAAAACGAACACCGCGAGCCGTTCGTGAGTTATGTTAGAATACCTTTACATAGTAGAACCTCTCTTTCGTTTGTAAGAATACATTCTTGTGCGTCGAATTTCTCATAAGTCTTCGTTTTGACGCTCTATGCTTCGGTTATTTATAGCACATTTCCAAGAAGCTTAGAAATGCATTATGAGATACCCAGCTGGAGGTAAAGGAAAATAGACTAAATGAACAAAGTTACTGAGTTCATTATAAAATGATTCCGCGTTTATGAATATTTTTCATTACGTCAGTTACGTATTTTCACCGTCTTTAATGTTTTAATGAAAACGGATGATAGAATAGAAGATAGCTTTAGGTTTATAGGGAAGAAAATTAATAGGGGTTTTATTAAAAATTGAAGAAAATATAAACGTTAAATAGAATTTCCGACTACCATACGTCATAAGTACTGTGATATTTTTTTCATAATGAGGGTATTTTATTTAACATAAATCTGTTAAAAATTGTATGCTTGTAATTAGTTCCAAGTAGCTCGATAGATGGCATAGGCAGAGAGAAGGTCCGAAGTAGATTTTTTTTTGAGTGAATCTATAATGAACCCCTTGCATCGACCTTCTTTGATTTAAAGAGAAGTAATTTTGCTCGTTCATGCGAACTTCAGAAACTTGAAGTCTTTAAGGTTTGTTTTTCTTTAACTTATTATAAATATACCTATCGAGCTATTTGGAACTAATCGGAACTAATATTTTTGTAGGCAAATACACCTCATTAGACAAGACACACGTACCTACTCTGTGCCTTAGGGTTCAGTCCTTATTCTCTTTTGATCCACTAGCTGTACAATAAAATACAAAAAATAAACAACATCGACAGAGCCTACGCATTTGATCCCCTATGAGTCGAGACTCTAGGTCCGCGAGGTAACGAGGTTCTCCGGGTTTTTAAAAAACTAAGCATCTCTGGTCGCACCTGATGGTAGTATCTGGCGCAGCCAGCGCGCTTTTGTATGGCCCTACAGCTGGGCAATATTGATATGGATCAGCTGAGTTACCTCTAGATTGTTTGCAACAGTCAGTGCAGTTAGCTCAATTGTTTTAATTGTAAATAAGTACTAGTTCCAATCAGTTTCTATTCTTTGATTGTATTTTCCTACATCTTTGTGGTACTTTGTATGTTTGTTCATGTCCGTTTACGGCTACCACTAAAACAATGTCGCTTGTTTCTTACGACAAAATAAAGAGAAGACATAACGTGGCGAATATAAAAACTACTTTATTCCAACTAGATGTCGCATGAACTTGGATCGTTTACAAAGTCACGGGTGACAGATGGCGGCCGAATAGTTTCTACAAAGTGACGCTAAAGTCAACTTATCACAGTTGGTGACATCTGCTGATTATTTGAGACGTAGACAAAGAATAGGTCGGTGTAGTAATATAGTACCTATTATATTCAAAAATCTACCAGAGGATCTAAAGACCCTAAAAAATGGTTCCTTCATAAATGCTATTATTATATGAATCAATATTAGGGACTTAGAACACTTCGAATATATTGATATATAATATTTAGTTTTTTATTGACATTTGTTACCGACTCATTTAATTAATTAATTTTATTATTGTATTTGTAATTTCGAAATAGGAATTGTAATATTGAGTAATGGAAAAAATCATATTTGCATGCCTATGTTAGGTAGAATATAACTGTACGTATATCTCTTTCTATTACCCTAAATGGCTTGATCATTAAACGGATATCGAAACTTAAATACCTGGGACATATAATTACCGACGACCTTAAAGACGATGCGGACATTGAGAGGGAGCGTAGATCTCTAGCAGAGTGAGAGGTAATATGGTGGCTCGCAGATTTTCCCGTTGTACTGAAGTTAAACTCACGCTATTTAAAGCTTACTGTCAGAGTATGTACACGGGAAGTCTGTGGGTCAACCATACAAAAAAGTCGCTAGCAACTCTACGCATCCAATACAAAAACGTTTTCAGGATGATATCGCGGCTTCCTTGCTTCTGTAGCGCATCAGGGATGTTTGCAGAATACCAAACGAATGATTTTGACGCAATTATCCGCAAAAAAACTGCCTTCCTGATCCGCAGAATACGGGACAGTCGCAACGGCATCCTGAGGACGTTATCTGATAGATGTTCCTCATCATTCTGGGTAAGTCTTATCCGGAATGCAATCTAGAGAGGATTTAATTATATTTTAATACTTAATACTGCCAACTAGGTTAATCCTACTTTTTATTTTTATTTTCTTTATACGTGCTATGGATATGGATGGATGGATGGATGGATGGATGGTTGGATGGATGGATGGATGAATGGATCCCTTTGGATTCCAAATTGTCCGAAATAAACGATTTTTTTTATATATAATTTTAAGACCTACATTGTTACATAAAATATATTCTGGCAAATAAACATCTTTAATCTTTATAAAATCTGTGGTAATAAACATAGGAAGGAATAAAGTTAAGTTTTCGGATCTTATGGACATGTTCCGAGAAGAGCGCGGTCTGTTGAGCACACGTGCTTATGAGATTTTTCCGCACCAGCTCATATACCTACTGGCTCATCCCTCAGAGAAGAAAGGACTTTGGGCAGATTAGTTTCGGGGCAGGCTATTTTCTATGAACCTTCAACGTAACCTGTTTTTAAAATGTTGTGTACACTAAGCCCATATGTTAGGAATAAGATCTATAAGAATAAGATCCTTCCTTACCATGAACAGACAACAAAAATATTGGGAACGAATCACTAGAAATTACACCTACACGGTTACAGAGTGAGCACTGTATTATGATTGCAAAAAAATATATACGTAAGTATATATTTTTTTTGCAATCATAATACAGTATTCAAGTAATTGAATACTTAATTTCTCGGACCTCTCGATCTAATAAATAAATAAATAAATAATTCTGGACAATCCACACAACATCATCTAGGCCCAAAGTAAGCAGAGCTTGTGTTAAGGCTACTAGATGACTGATAAACTTAATACAATACATAACATAGATTGATATTTTTTATTATATATAGACGATACCCAGAATAATAAGTACAACCTGTGGTAAATTACCTAAAGATATTGGCTGAACATCTTTATCACGGATTTTGACCATTTCAAAATTCATTACGGATGTAAGCGGGTTAACTACGAACCTTATATTTTGTGATGGAAGAACACCAATGTTTCTGGGACTGGGAGGGACGTCTTCAGGGTTCGTAGTTAACTCGCTTTTATCCGTAATTAATTAGTAAAATTACGATAGGGTTTGTGGTAAAATTTCAAAATTATTCAAGACATCAAATAATAATTGGGAAGACCACCCAGATCTTCAAAATTGTAAAAAAAATAAGAACTGGTGATTTCAGGAAATAACCTGGTGACCGATTCTGCTAACCAATCGCTTCACTATGACAATGGTATAGTCGCAGAATCGTCACTTAGAATCCTAACATTAAAGAAACTCCAGATAGTGCGTGCGGTGTTATTTGCACGAAGAGATTGATGCTCGTAGAATGGTTTTCAACGTTACACTTTTGACATGCATCCCTCTATCTGTAGTCGTTTCATCTAAGGTACACTACACCTACTATGAAAAAGTGTCTTTCTGTGACGATTATCATTGTCATAGTGAAACGTTTAGTTTAGCAGAAAAGGCCGGTTGCAATTATAAAATGAAAGAGGCGTCATTTTAACAGACGACGAAAAATTCTTAGAAGAGAACATGACCTTGCTTTCAAATGGGCCACTTAGTTAAATTAAAATTCATTTTATCAATTTGAAGCTATATATTTCTAGCAAGAATGGTTTTATCAACTAATTTACAAAAAACGTTTACAAGAATATTTACCTCTGTGGCGCAGGAGGTTGAGGGTTCGATTCCCGGCTCGGGACAAAATAATATAAGTACGATCTGCAGATATTTATTATGTATCATAACATATATAAGCATATATGTATATATGCAACACAATGTAAAAGTATTATGTAAAAAGTTATGTAGTATAAGTGTACTACCCATATCACAAGCTCTGCTTAGTTTGGGGCTTATTTTATATCTTGTCTGTAGTAATAAATTTGGTTGCCTGGATGAAATCGATTTAAGCGATAAGACCGCCAGTTCCTTTGCTGTTCCCTATGTTGTATGTTTAATGAGTACTATCTGTTTCTTAAGGTGATGAATAAAAGTATTATCTATCTAATAAATAGTTAACTTATAAATAGACGCTCTTAGCGATAAGGCCGCCCATTGTACATTATCTTTACTTGTTTTTGTGTTCTGTGTTTTTTTTTTTTATTATTTGGTGTGCAATAAAGAATATTTGTATTGTATTGTATTGTATAGTTTGAAATTTTACGTAGATAAAGTTACCACCATTACCGGCCTTTCTTCATGAAATGTTTGTTTGTGGCTGGAGGTACCCAGACTTTCCTTAGTAGAACTCCAAGAACTTCAGTCAAGCTCAAAACATACGAACAAAGGGTTAACAAAGTTCATAATAATAGGCATTCGAACCCAGTCTAAGTTTTAATTAATGAAAAGTGCTTAGAGAAACTGTGTTATTATAAATACTTACCTAACTGCAGCATTCACGGAGAAATGAATTGAAAATAATAAAGAAGAAAAGAACTTGTTCGCGATGTCTATAGCAGGTGCTTTGGTACCTTTGTTTTCTGAAATTGCATTAGTTAAGAGGCGAGCCTAAGGGATTCGAATGTAAAACTAGGCATAAATCTCTGCACTCAGTACGGGGGAGCGCCCCGTGGAAAAAAACTCGAATTACATAAAATTCAACATTTTTTCTTTGGTTCCCTAGATGTTAAAACAAGACTGAGAAAAAAATTACAATAAAATAAATTACGAAAGTGCACTATTTCGCACTAAATTTGGTCGAAATCTCAGGAACCCTGCGGTCTATTGAAATGAATTATGTTTTATTATTCGCAGGTTATTATATTACTAATTATTTGGTTCCTTTAACCAGTTTCATCATAAATTGTGTAATTTTCTTGTATATAAGCAAAACTAGATTTTTGCTCTTACGCCGTTCGAAAAACGTATGCTCTGTCCCGCTCCTATGAATGCGAAATCCTATGCATCTCCTTTTTACAAAACTGCGCGCATTGCGGCCTTTTAATAACCAGCATTGTTCTATTTAAATGTAAATGTAAATATTATATTATTTATATTTCATATGTTATTGCCATTTAATTTTACTCAATAATTTTAACTTATTTTTTATTTACCATGATATTTAATTGAATTTAATTTAATTTTTATTACTATTTCTTTAATTAAGCGCGACATTAACTAGTTGAAATATTTTGATGTACTCGTATGTGTACCTATTTAGCATATTTTATGTACCTAAGTAGGTGCTTTGATATTCACATGCCAGTAATGTATCGAGATATTAGGATCAAATTGTTTATAATACCACCTGTGTAATTTACCATATCTTTTATGAATAAACTAGGTATTTGATGTGATTTAAAAAAATCTATCAAAACATCATCCTGACGATGTTTATACGTAGTTTCAGACAACATTGAACATTATACCTCTAAACGACACGGGATTGATCCATCCTATCTGGAATTCGGTCCCAAAACTATCAAATCTATTTTTGCGGTGACTGTACTCGTACGAAACTATAATTGATAAACCGTGTTCCTTTTTCACTCGTCAATTGGAATACCGGTTTTTTGGGTATATTTGGCAAACGAAGTCCCATTTGAATCACTCGTATTGTGATGCGATGGGGCCGGTAGTAAAGTAAGGCTTTGTTCACAAGGCAATATGCAGATTAACCGTCACTCTAATGATCATTATGGTTATTAACACTAAAGTCATTTACAACGAGATATTTACCATGATTTGAGATTGGAATTTTCCAATATTTCGGCATAGTTTCATGCGCCATGATCACGGAACAACTGACACAGCGAGTGTTTTGTCTTTTGCTACGAACGTTACCACTACTAACGGTTTCATTATCGAACGCAACTCACGACACACAACACTGACGGTAACAGAACGTCTAAAGGTCTAATTTACTTGGATATAACAGTGGACCAGACGGACATATGTAGATACAGTGTTGTTATCGTAAAAATCTGAGCTGCCGTATGTCACACTCTAGTTAGCCGTATTTTAAGGGAAATAATATTAAATTGCCGTATTTCATTATTTATCAAGGGGGTTTTCCCATAATCAACACGCTTGGCAGGCGGTTTGGCGATCGCTGTAAAGGTGTTAAAAATACACAGAAGGAAGCTGCTGCCCTTCCTCTGGTAGTTTCTCTTAGTCGGCTCTTACGACATACACTGGCTAAGTAGGAGGGGTCGATTCTTAAGCCGCGACCGCCACGATACTGTTAAAGATAGGTACCTACTCATCGGGATAAACAATACAAAATTTTTGCATTTCCCAAAACCACTGTAGTTACTGTCCCACTGCCAATGTCTCCCTCTAATGTTTATTTACCTTTTTATTTTTTTTATGAACAGGGTGAGAAAATTTTGGATTTTTAATTTGAATATTTCAAAAACCGTTGCGCGGATGAGCTGAAGAGAGATATTTTTCGAAAGGGATCAATACGGATTTTACGACTGCGGTTTCACAGTTGTCTAGCGAGTATGGTTCGTTCACAGGAGAAGTTTTTGTTACACAAACAATTTGTTCCCCGCAACTGTGTACCATTGAAACAAAACTGTGGGAAACAAATTGTTTGTGTTGTTGTTATTAGGTTAATTTTTCGACGAAACAAATTTCCATAAAAATGGGATTGTATATTATAGACAATGCTGCCAGTTTTGGAGACTCAACAGACAAAACCCGCGATTAAGAACTAACCATTTATTTTTCAGAACTTCTTGTGGAGTAAACCTAACTATCGATAGTGATTCTTAACGACGCATTGTAAGCCAATATTTTATGCTGCGGGTTTGAGATGATTAATCTAACATTTCGTACGCTTAGTTCCAGCAAGATAGTAAAACACCTTATTCGGCGTGCGCCACCTCAGTGAACACGAAACCCACAAAAGTGATAAATCAGTTTTGTGACATCATATGGCAACCCAGATCGCAGTATATCATCCCCATGGGTATTTTTCTGCAGGGGTATAATATAGCCAAGTACACGATAGCAACCCAACGTCCATAATAGAATTAAAAAAAATATTGACCGATAAGTGCACGCTTTTTCCCAAAATTTGTTAGCTGTGCGTCACTTACAACCATCTCGAAAAGTTCCGTGAATATGTACGCCGCGATGGAAAACATTTACATGGAATAGCGTTTGAAAAATAAAATCTGCGTAAAATCTTTGATTTGGTATTTACTTACTAACTTTCTTAACGTAATACACATTTTTTTCATTTACAAATCCAATTTTTCCCGGATATCCCGGATTCTGTACATAATAATACTAATTAATTAGTATTATTTCAAACATAGTAGGTCCATAGCTTACATAAAATAAAATTGGTACTTATCAATCAAATAGTCACATTATTCTACAGAAAACATTACACAAATTAACATTAATCAAATTGAACACAACACACAATAATCACAACCAAAGAAAAATAATATTTAAACTATTATTTGGCTGCGTTGTGTTTTATATTATTATTAGTATAAGCGTGCATCCTTGAAGTGATCCTAATAAATTGATCCTAGATCTATAAAATATCTATGTCTTACATAGGATTTAAGACACTACTAACCAAAAACATGTAATCTGTTTGACAATAAACTATATCTATCTATCTATCTACCTATCTATGTGGACGGGTCTTAACGAATACCCGATGTATGACAGAATTCAATCAAGACCGTGCGAACGGGCTTTTTGTTCTCACTTGTGGTACAGATTGAATCGGAATACCGAAATACCTATAGGTAAAACTACCAGGTAAACTTTATGGAAGGCCCTTGACGAAGAGTTGGTATCAGGAGATTCCCGATCCTTTAATTATGCAAAGTATTTTCAGGCATTATCAGTCATTATATTTCACTATCATCATTGCATTTTCTATATTTAAGAAATAGGTACGTTTATTTTTACCCAAATACCACCTTAATTATTTACGATTGCCATTATCATTTTACAACCTGACTTCACCAACTGCATATTCATTTAACCTACCAAGTCATTCACCTAACACTTAGGCTCGTGTTATAAAAGCTTGCTCACACATCGATCTATGCATAGATCGAATGCTTGAGTAACGATTTTCTATGGCAAAAGCGTTGCTCAAGCATAGATTGATGACTGAGCATAGTTTAATAACGTCAAAAACGTCATGTAATTGTCCGATTCATATTTTAAGAAAAAAATATTATTACACTTATATATGGAACTAAAGAATAAAAAAAACACCAAAACTGAGGTAGGCCTAGAAAAAATAAAAATCGTTGTCAGTTGACAGCAAAAACAAACAATGCCCTGTTCCATTAACCCACATTTTTGAAGATTCGACAAAACTCTTCAGTGCCTCTTTAACAAAATGTTACCGTGGGGAACATTGTGTCTGAACAATAGAGCTACTTTAGAAGGCAATATAAGGTCGCCCTGACTGTCAAAGGGAAGACCAATGAGGGCCGTTTATATTTATAGCAACGAAGTATAGGTAACCTATCTACTCCTAAGCTAGGGTATACATTAATACTAAAGTATCTAATACTTACATGAATCTGTGTTCGCAAATAGATAGATATGTTATATTAAACATAGAAAATACCCATAACACCCGGAACAAATATTTGCAGATCGTACACACATTTGTCCCAAGGCGGGAATCGAACCCCTCATGCGTCACAGGTAGACCTTCGCCCGCCGTGCCACATCCGTCGTCGAAACAAATATAATACAATATATTACATAGGTAGATATTACTAGTATCTATACTTATTTCCGTTCATGAATAATTATCTCCTAATTTTTGTTTTTGGTGGAATTTGTTACGAATCAAGGACCCCAGTTTATAGCAATGTTGAATTATACCAATCGAACAGTGGTTAAAAATGCGTGTTCTTTGAAGTGAAAAGATTCGGCTTGCTTAATCAACCAGAGTGCTTAGTATGAGCTGTGTGTATTATCTTACGAATATTTAGGACGTTTTCGAGTCTTGTCTGTATAGACAAGACTCAAAAACGTCCTAAATATTCGTATATAATATATGTATATATAGCGCCTTGCAGCGCCCCTACCGGATCGAGAGTACCTTTCGTAGTATTACAACGATCCAAAAGTTTCTTACAAAGTCGATGCTAGTTTTCTAATGAATTGGAGTGATTTGTTGCACTTTGACATGTCAGCGCCAGTTTCTTTTCGAGGCCTTGATATTATAAAAGTAGGTAGATACATAGAACACTAACAACGGGCGGCGCTTGATCCGACTGAACTAAGTCCAGGGACTTACTTACTCTCAGTAGGTACGCACGGAAAGTCGTCGTCACCTCGCTCACAAGTCGTCACCAATCATAACAAAAATACAACTCACTGAAACATTCATAGAAATGCCATCAATCGGTGGCAAAATAAGAACATATGGGAAAACACTCGTTAGTACAGCTTACATTTTTGTAAAAAAACTTTTTTTTACGGTTTATAATTTATTGTTTACCTACCAATGGACGTTACTACCAATCTGTGTATTTAAATTTTTGATGTACATATATGTGGTATGGTATGTACTTACACCGATTGTAAGTTTTCCCTTGCAATCTAAGAGCGCACCAAGTCTACCCCAAACACGTCAATCATGGAGGTAAAACACGCTTCTGTCACAGCAGAGGGATAGTGTCACTCAACAATTCTCTTGATTTTGTAGGTAAAAACGAATATCATAGATGTATGTGTGAGGTTACAAGCAATTAACTTCAGTGCTTTCACACACAGGAGCGCACATATACGAAAGGAAATATTGTATTTGTCGCATTTTTTTGGCAACACCTCGCGGCCTCTCGTTTGTGTCTTTTATCATTCTAAGCCTTTTTATTCCAAGACTCCAATGGTTCTCGATTACTTTTATCGTAATCTTATTGATTGTGTCCGGTACTAAGCGTACTGAACGAATAATTTTCAATTGACGACCTCTGTGGCCCGGCAGGCGAAGGTCCGCCTACGACGCAAGAGCGATTTCCGCCTCGGGACAAATGTTTATACGATCTGCAGATATTAGTTCCGGGTGTTCTGGGTATTTTCACCGTATAATGAAAATTATCTTAGTATCTATATAATGTACTTATTGTATTAATCATTATCAGTTTTCTAGTACCCAAGTTCTACTTAGTTTTGGGGCTAGATGATTTTGAGTTAATAGTCCAGCGTATTTATTTATTTATCTCTTAACCGTGGCTTCATTCGAGATTCAAAGTCAGTTCATTGCTTAATTGTTCGGAGGTAGAGTAACTTTGTCCTCCTTCTACAAGTCTAGATGAATCGAGTCAATAGCCAAAGAAGAATGGGCTACGACAATACACCAAAGCCCAAGAGATTTTACGAGATGAGATGTACCCCTACTCAAAAGTGAGGTGCACAGCTCGCCCGCGGAGCGGACGTGTTTTTTCGCGGACGAGATGTATTCTTACCCACATGATCATAGCGCACGTTGTACCCTAGTTATCGAAACAGGTGTATAATTTGTGCTTTCTTCATCGTGCCAATAAATCTCCAAAAGCTTTCCGAAATGCTTGTGATGTATAGCCAACATCTGTTGAAACAAACGAGGTACACTGAGATAAGGTAGAGTCATAATTCTCTTTTTGTTCGCCAGTAGAGCGTTTTCTTTGTGCTGCAAAGATTATGTTCATTAATATTTTAAGATTAGGCAATTTTTTACCGTACGTTCAAGGTAGAAGGCATGTTTTGCAGTGAGTTATGGCGCGTGTTTGTCCATTTTTCTGTGACCTGCAAAATAATGGGTTGATGAGTTTTGAAGTGCATATCGCAGGGCAACGCGTTAATTTTGAACCAATAATTTCCTATGTATAGAAAAAAATTAAATATATTCCATGCTGAAATTATTATTTTCACAATCAACCTACGTAGAGCCAATTAAAAAAAGCTGGAAAAAACAAAAATAGAACATGGTTGAGAACTGTTAAAAACTACCAGCCTACTAAAGGCCAGTACTCTCGAAAACTTTCAGAGAGTTGTGTGGTTTGGCAGCTGCTGTAACTACCACTCCACGTTTCCACAAATCTGTTAGGTTTCGGGTAGGTACCTGGTCACACGGTACCATCGAGCACATACCCAATAGAGAGGAAATGTCATTAATTTTGTTTACACAACGATTCCGCCAAATCACTGCGGCGACCACTGTACTCCATTGGCCGACTCAAAGTCAAGCATCACGCTCGAGTTGGGCAAGCAAATATTTTTACCGATATCGAAAGTCAATGTTTATAAACTATGAGAGCGCCGCGAAAATTATTTACGACAATAATAGTAAATTTATGATTTGTAAAACGCAAACAAATAAAATACGTGTATCATACAAGTGTGCCATTGTTATATTAGGTAGAAAGAACGAATTATAAAGGAAATTACCATTAAAAAGAATCGCGGGAGTACATAGGGCATCTTTACTATCGCTATGAGCTATCTCTTACGATAATTGACAATGTATGAGTATTATAAAAAAACATTTGGTGACATTTTTTCTTTAGCGATGAAATATTTAATTTAATTTTAATTTATATTTAATTTAATTAAAAAATTAACTGTTTGTTAGTTTATGCTAGTACTAAGTAGTCTCTTTTTATTTTAATTGTCTTAAAGTTTTTTTTTGTGTGTGTAGTGTTTAATAAATAATTTCTTTCTTTCTTTCTTTCTTTCTTTCTTTAAATAATACGCAAAATCCCGGAGTTTTTATAAAAGTTACATTGATCAAATTACTTAATCAAATTAATAAATTTTAATTACATCTGGTTACATCGGGCAAGAGTATCGATACATTATTTTATTATGTCAGCACAACACTATATGTATAGCGAGCGAGATACAATATTTCCTCTCTACTCGGTATGTGCTCGATGCACGGTACTTACTAACTTAATAGATATTTGTTTTGGAAATGTTGGTTTTAGGTGTTTGCCAAGTACCTACTGCCTAGCAGTGCTTCCGAATGGTTACATTTAAAGTTCCACACGTTGGCCTAATAAAGGCCTGCTCAGACCTCCGCGGTATGCGCTACCCTGTGTGGCAGCGAAAGCCGAATGGGTATGCACTACAATGTCGAAGGTGCAATTCAACCCTGGTACTATCAGACTTTTACAATTCGATGGTCTGGGGCCATAAAAACTGCGCGGTGGGATGACGCGCGAAACCAAGCGAATTTTTTCACGGCTGTGTAGCGAATACCGCTTAGGTCTAAATAGGCGTTTATCGCAAACGTCGTTCGTTTTATTTTATTTGACAGCATGTACAAGCCCAGCGTTTCTAACTCAATATGACTCAGCCAACACTTGCGGCGCTAACGCAAGGCGCATCGAATCAACGAGAAACGACAGTTCTTTATGAGCGTTAGCACACTATAGTGTGCTGTGTCTCTCTCTAACTATAGTAGGTAACATGCCGTAGAATGAGAAGGTTCGCGGTCTACATAAAATTACATAGTTCGTACAATCTAGCAAAGCACAACCTAGTTTGGGCATTCATGAAGCACATAATGCCATCAAAGATAAACCTCTCAGACCAAACAGTTCTAAAGGCAGTAAAGGGTATCTTCGCAAATCTCTATTCACGTTCTCTCAAGCAAAGGAGTATTGAGATGATAGCCTATTGATAGATTCATCAATCCTGGGATTCCTATCTACAGAAATAAATAAAATTTACGGGTCTGAGTGTAATGTCGAAATAACAGCTTTTACAAAAGAAAGTACTAGCTGCTACCCGCGGCTTCGCCCGTGTATTTTCGGTATAATACGTGCCTATGATCTAAGTTAGGCTATGTTCTAAATGTATGCCAAATTTCATCTTTTTTCTTCTTCATCAAATTTCCTAAAAATTGTAACAAAATAAAATACAAATATTTCAAAATATTGGCTTTATAATATAAGTAGGATACCTAACACCATTTTCTTTGGATAACGTTTTAAGTAAGGTACTCTTAAAAAAACAATTGATAAAATTTTGATTAGTTTGGCTGATCTCCGAAGAGGCTTGCTTGACCGATATTTACTGAACTTTTACTGGGAGATAGCTGATATTATAAGGAGTAACTTGGTTAGAGCAACAGGCTACTTTTGTTGTAAAAATTAATAAGAGTTCCGCGAAAACAAAAACAATGAAACTGTGAATTTACACGAGCGAACACGCGGGAGCAGCTAGTTTTCCAATAAGGGGGCTATTTCCCTGTCATCGAACTATTGTTGCATTAGCTGAGTAGCATATTGCTTCACCATTTTGTGCTGACAGTTTACTTTGAACTAGCAATGCAAAGTTGTTGACGTTCCTAATTTTTGTGGATAAAAGCAAATGTTTTATTGAAACAATATCCGTCAAGTGCGAGTGTGACTCGCGCGCCGAGGGTTAGGTTTAAAGAACGTTGTTCTCATAATCATCATAGGATTACGAACGTTTGTTTGTTAACTAATATGTACTATAGCTACCGGTTAGAGACTTTGCTATTTAATAAATACCTAAAAATTGTAGGTACCTACATTACAGATGGACCAGTTTGCAAACTTCGGAGTACAGGACCCCATTACTAGGAAAATTTTCGACATTTTTCAAATTATTTCTAAAAGTTTGAAAGTTATAGAAATTTCAAAAGCTATTTTGAGATGTACAAACAGATGTACAACCTTTAATTTGATAACCCACTCGGTAAGGTAGCCCTCCCCCTTTTAAAAATGATTCCTCCCATTTTGAGAATTTTTCAAAAAGTGTTCTACTTACAGACTTCTCTATATTTTTTCTCTGAAATTTAGATTCATATCTACAATCAATACATACATTTTATATGGATCGCTTTGCAAACTTCGGAGATAGGGGAGGAGAATGGGTTGTTTTTCGATTTTTATTTAAATATTTTAAAAAGTATAAAATCTACAGAAATTTTAAAAACTGTTTTGAAATGTACAAACTGATACCTTTCATCTGATACCCCACTTGACTTTGTATGTCTTTTTTCAATTTTCGACATCACAATTTGTACCTACGCAAAATTTATCTGTAGGTACAGGCGCACGAAATGCATTATTATTTTAAATTTCAAGTGAATAGTTGCTGTATACGCAAAATTTCAAGTGTTCCTGTCTACAGCACTAGTTCTTTAGTTAAAAAAAAGTTTCTAGTCCCATGTGAGCTGGGGACGCTACATGCGTCGACACACTTGCGCCTTCCTACCTTCCGAGGACATCCGTGAGGGCTGCCACAGGCAGATTTGGCCGAGGATCTCAAGAGACGCAAATATGCAGGTCTTGACAGAGCCTACACATTTACTCCCTTTGGGGTCGAGACCCTAAGTCCGTGGGTACCGAGGTTCTCCGGGTTTTTAAAAAGATATCTGAGCGTCTAGTCGAAGCGACGCGTGACCCGAGAGCTGGTGGGTATACGGCGCAGCGCATCAGCATTGCCATACAGCGGGGCAATGCAGCCAGCGTCTTGGGGACGCTTTCGACTGGTATTGATATGTATCAGTTAAGCTACCTATAGATTGTTTGCAACAGTCTGCAGTTAGCTCAATTGTTTCAATTGTAAATACTTGTTGTAATTTAGTTGTTGTTATTATTTGATTGTAATTTTCTTTGTCAATAAAGTTTATTATAGTTGCTGAGATAATAGAGACGGAACAATGGACAGAAAAAGCATTAAGGTTTCGAAACCGATCTCGAAACCCTAAAAAGGCAAAGTTCGTGTTGGATTCGCTTACTATGTATACCTAAAAAGTTCGTATTTCGTGTTTCTAAATTAAGAAATGACGTACCGTAGTCGCATTGCTATGAATTTTTCATAGCGTGAAAAAGTACAAGGTATTTCTACAAACATTCTAAGAACATACTTAATGACGTCAATTTTATATAATAAAAATAATCAAAAGCATATACGCATATTTGGAAGCTACCATGCTAACGACAGACACAGATTCACAGAAACCAACCAATCTATGAAATCATTCAATCTAAAATGCTTTTCCGTAAATTTATAGAGGTACAATCACTGTACACTTAAATACGATCAAATTCTATTGGATCAGTTGAGGTACCTGTAGATTGTTTGCAACAGTCTGTAGTTAGCATAATTGTTTCAATTGTAAATACTAGTTCTAATTTGTTTTTATTATTGAATTGTAATTTTCTTTGTCAATAAAGGTCAAATTCTTAAATTAGAATAGACATGGAAATAAGGTGATATATTTATTTCTGGTGCTTCGTTAAGTAGACTAAAGTAAAGAAGCGTCGAAGAAACCCTTAGTTACCCTTAGTTAACCTTTAGCCTGTTAGTTTTTATTTTTCGAGTTGGAACAAAACCCGTCCCAAGTTTTTTTATCCTCTAGAATACTCTAGATAATCTGATATTTTGTAGTAAGCCTTTTTGTACAGAAAATGTTATTGATACACAACACCCCTTAGTTATATTTCGTCAGGTGTTCAAAAACGCTGCTCCCTTTCCTAGACGATAGTCTATCCAATCATGAAATTAAAAAATAAAGAACCTAGAATTAAACTAACAAAACGAATTAAAACTTCTCCACTGTAACTTCCGTATTTCTCTAGGGTCCAAACAAAATGAATGTCTTTGTTAAAGTGAATTATAACACTTTCTATTGTAAACTTAATTAGTAACGAAACAGAGTTTTATCCTCTGGGTGGCGTAAGATTAGCATAAGTAAATTCGATATAGACTGAGTTGGAGCAAGGACCGTAGAAAGGCACGGAGAGTAACATTTTTTAGCTCGTTTTGGTTGATATCGATTTTCTATTCCCGATTTGTTAGTCGGTGTCTGTTTATAAGCTGCTGTTGTAAGTAGAATCCATTGTTACGATTGCTTAATTGCTACGTCGTTGCAGCAACATTATTCATAGTAAAATTTATAACATTCTAGGCCTTTTCTTTTTTCTCGGCCGAGGAAGTTCGTTTACGAATAGACTGGTCTGGGGGAGACCAGAATCATGTGGGGCTCGACCTCCTAATAAGGACGTAATACCCACTAAAACCTCTTCGGTGACCCCTCTCTCGCCATTTCCGCTGAACCACGGGAACATTTAAACTTACCGCGGTCCCACTAGCGTCCCCTCTTCCTCCCATACATAACCGGCGAGCCCACCATTCCACACACTCGCCGATCCCATTCATCAGTCACGTTTCCTCCCCCCGATTGGGGCACAGACAGGACAGGCACAGTTGAAACCGCGAATGTCAACCTCTGTGCCCAGATGTACATTTCTGTCGCCCCATACTACTAGGTGTGGGTTTCTCATACACACACACAAATACTCGCACTCTCACTCAAACTTGTTCTAACATACATTTACTCATTTATCCTAGTCACGCAGGTACAGTGCCGCGCACACTGAGCTAAAGCAAGCGCGCGCAACACTACCCCACGTGTCCACACCTGTGCACGAGTACCGCAGGTTGCGTCCCGCGTGTCTCATGCTACTACTAGCTACACATTCTACTACACATTCTACTACACATTTCTGCTACACATTCTAGGCCTGGCATAAATAGTTCCTCTTTTTCTCTATATCGTCAATGTTAAAGAAGAATTGACGGTTACGGATTAAAATAATAATTAATAATAATTTATAAAAATTTCATCTCCGTTCCAGAATTATTTTTTCAACAACAACACCTCATCAAGCCTGTAGGAATTCTTTCAGTGTGTCTACCATGAGTTGTCACAGTTAGATCGCCTGACGTTACTACTGTAGTTACGTAAATATTAGTACCGCGCATTTTAGTACCCAACTATCCGCTAGAGGCGCTGTTCAAGTTTTCATACATTTTTTTTAACTACCCACCTCACACACACAGGTTCCTCATGCACGCTATAACTTTTAAAGTCATCGCATCGCTTCTTTTGTTTTTAGGGTTTCGAAGATCGGAGATCGGTTTCGAAACCCTTATGGTCTCGCTTTTTCTGTCCATTTTTCCGTCTTTAGTATCTCAGCAACTGCAGCAGCAATAAACGTGAAATTTAAAATAATAATACATTTCGTGCGCTTGTAAAGATAAAAAGAAAAAAAAATAAAAATAAATGAAAAATTAAAATGTAAATTTTCAGTACAAATTGTGATTTCGAAATTTTAAAAGAGACCTAGAATGTCAAGTGGGGTATTAAATGAAAGGTATCAGTTAGAAAATTACAAAACAGTTTTTGAAATTTCTATAGGTTTCATACTTTTTGAAATATTTTGAAAAAGATCAAAAAAATACCCATTCAGGGGGGCAATGGGTATTTTTTTGATTATTATCTCCGAAATTTGCAGAGCGATCCATCTGAAATGTATGTAGCGTTTGTATATAGATCTATATTTTACAGGAAAAATATAGAAAAGTCTGTAAGTTGACCATTTTTTGAAAAATGGTCAAAAAGGGGTGGGGGGATAATTTTCAAAAGGGGGGGCTAACTCACCGAGTGGGGTATGAAATGAAAGGTATCGGTTTGTTCATCTCTAAACAGTTTTTAAAATTTCTGTAGGTTTCATACTTTTTGAAATATTTTGAAAAAAGACGAAAATTTTACTATTACCTACTCCGAAGATTGCAAACCGATACATCTGAAATGTAGTTATCTTTAGTATTTTGGTATTCATCAAATAGCAAAGTCTCTAAACAGTACCTAGTACATATTTGTATACTTGACAACCGTTCGAAACTCTCCGCGCCAGTCACACTCGCACTTGACGGATCTTGTTTTTTTACATTCTTTGCTTGACCGCAGGCAACAGTGACCTACCTTTTGAATACGACTCTGTACTTTAACCCCCAAAACTCTCTATAGACCCGTTCTAATTCAAATCGCGTCGGAATATCCAACGAGTCCTGTTACGTTTTTATTCCATTTTGAATAAAATGCAGAACCATTTGAATAATTGCCAAGAAACCCCTTCAAAGTGTGAAACACTTATTTAAATCGGTACGAGGACGAAGTTCCAATAAGTATGGAGTTCGGGATACTCTCAGAGAGACTTTGTTCGATGCCTTTATTGCAAGTTTAATGAATTGTACTTGCTCGTATAACGGATTCCACCAGCATGAACTGCTGGTGGAATCCGTTATACGAGCGATCTCCATCTTATTATTTTATTTTATAAACAAAAATCTTCCTTACATTAACCAGATCTCTTACTTACCCCTAAAAATCGCTTTCCCCCGCAAGCGGAGCGGATCCATTACGGACTCTGTTCAACTAGCAAGAGTAAACTGCATACTTGTATTTTGACCAACAAATAGTCGAGCGGAAAGGACTGAGCGAGCAGAAAGCGTTGAAATTACGCTCCACTTCCTCAAATTCATCTCTCTCATTTTCCTTTTGCTGTGGAAAACCACAGGCAAAACTCTGTGTTGGTGGAAATATAAACCTATTTCATTGAAAAGGATTCTGGTCAGCCTACTATTTCCTGATCATTACCCTTTCGCGGTGGAAGCCTGGCATAAGTCTCTAACGTATTTGGCCTCCAACCAATCAGAAGCCTCAGGGTTACTTTTTAATATTCTAGAATGGAGATATACAGGGTTATTGGTAATTAAGTGACACAGCGTGAACTGAAGGTCCTGCCCATGCCGAACGAGAAGACACCAGGTCATAATTAAAAAAAAAATGTAAATCCTCTGATACAACATGAAAAAACATGTTTGTCCGGAACCCAATGAATTACTAGAGACAAATCTTCCACTCCCACACCCACCGTTAATTCAGAGCAAAGCTGTTTTTACGTTTAGCTTCAAATAAAGCTGTTTTATATAACGATTATTGAATGGAAGGGGTACCTACTACCAAATTTAAGAATTACGACCTGGCGTCTTTACGAATGTGTTTTTTGTTTTTTTTGGACTCGCTATTTTTAGCATTTGCCATATTTAATTTTTATATATTTAGTATATTTTTTTATAGTTCAAAATTTTGGGAAACATTTACAACTTATTGATCAACCTACTACGAAACGATACAGGATAAGGATCAGACGAATTAGGATAGGAAAATTATACTAAGAGAATTATCAATAATGCACTATATAACTATTTATATTATTTGTACAAATAAAGGAAGCTAAGCAATGATATATAGAGGGGTCTACGGAGGAAAGGAGGGAGGCAATATTCTATTCATATTGCCTCCCTCCTTTCCTCCGTAGCGGAATACGGAGGGAGACCAGATCATTAAAGAAGGAACTGTGATCGTATTTGATACAAGAAAAAAAATATGATTTTTGTCACCAAATTTATCACCGCATTCGCAAGAAGGGTCGCTTACAATTTTCATCCGGGCTAGATGGGCTGGGGTGCACGTATGACCCAGCCGCATCCTTATGATAACTGTTGTTGCACGTTTATTGAGTTTAATTTAAAAAAAACAAGGTTTGAGTGGGACACTACTTTGTATAAATCTGTAGTGTTTTGCCTTGCTGCCCACGTTGCCCGCCCAAGACTCATCCCAAGCATTCCTGAGATAAATCCTGGGTAGAGCAAGAAGATATTGCGAAAAGTTTTTGTAGGGAAAGAGATCCCCACACTCCACAGCTTCATTAGCCAGAATATCTGCCTGTTCATTGCCGACTATACCGCAATGGCTTGGGATCCACGCGAAATGCACAGAATATCCATGATCATTACATTGCAAAAGCCTAGTTCTAGAATCCATTATAATGTGGTAGTAAGTTTTGGATCGGAATGGGTATTTGATGAGTGACACGAATGTGTTTGTGATGATGAGCAGAAACTGCAGTTTACACAGTGTCAGTGAATTACCAATAACCCTGTGTAGGTATAGCAATCAGTCACCGTCATTTGTTTGTAGAATGTCCCATGTGTAGGTACTCATAGGTTTTTAGATTGTGATAGTTTTGAAATGCGAATTATAACCTGCGGCGGTCTCAAGTTAAATGCGACAATCTAATTGTCAAGTCGTTATCTCCTTTTATGACTAAACGGCTGAACGGATATTTTTAAAATTTAGCAAGGATAAATATTGAATACGGAGTGGGCCGTTCTTAGAGCAAAATGTTTATTACCTGGGGAAAGGATGTAGGCTCTTGATCTCAAAAAATTACTTATATGAGGTGATATAAGGGTTAGGGTTTATGTGGGAATAGCGCGAGCGGAGCCACAGACAAAAGCTCGTAGTCGCTAGTAAATAAACCCGTAACATTATAAAAAAAGTATTGTTCATTTCAAAACGTGACCTTTATTACTTATCCCCTCGAAAGTTGAAGAAGAAGGAGAAGAAAATTATTTATTAGACAAAACACAACATATAAACCAAAATAGGCAAAGTTGCTCAATAATCGCCCGTGTAACATCACAGTTAAACTTGTTTGAAAGTTTCTTGTATCAGTTCCTGCTCGAGCTTCGATTGGCGCTGTAATGACGTCACAGTTGTTAGCCGGAGCGACTTTTTCATTGCGATTTTGGTTTTAATTAAACCACCGCGGTTGTGATGACGGTTTAAACGGCTGGTTAAGTTTTTGAATAGTCCATAATAATATTATAAATTTGAAAGTAACTCTGTCTGTCTGTCTGTTACCTTTTCACGCATCAACGGCTGACCGGATCTCAATGAAATATAGCAGGGAGGTAAATGGTATCCCGGGGACGATCATAAAAAGCGCGAGCGAAGCCGCGGGCAGCAGCTAGTAAATAAATAATCCTGGAAAATGTATACAGCGTCATCTAACTCCAGAGTAAGCAAAGCTCGTGTAATGGGTACTAGATAACTTTTATATAATACATAATACAAGATATTTTTTTATTATAATACAAAGAAAACACCTAGACCAGCTACCTGTGCGATTACGCAAAAATTACCCATCCTATATTGACATTTGAAAGCCCTTTGAATAGCCTTCGTAATTTACTATTGTACCTGTATGTGTGTGTAATTTACCTGACCAGCGAAATGGCCTTCAAGGCCATTCAAAGGGCTTTCAAGTGTCAATTAAAGGATGGGTAATTTTTGCGTAATTGCACCCTGCTGTACAATAAGCATATAGCTGCAGAATCAAACCCGCAACCTCTGCCGTTGCGCCACTAAGGTTATCAAAGTCATAGCTTAAATTTAAATGTGGCCTTTGAGTAGTACGATGTGAAATAAGACATAGAGATATTTCAATTACACTACTGTCGGAGGAATTCGATTTTTAATTCAAGTAATAATAAATGAATCTCAAGACAAATAAACCTGAGCTAACAGCTATCAAGTCCCGTGGTCCTATGAGGACTCGCCGACGTAAAGTACAATAATGAAAGCGCCTACGCAGATTCAGCCCGTGGCACCGTAGCTTTGCAGTGCTACGGTGCTACGAACTGGCTACACGAGCTACAAATGCTACGAGATACGCTCTTTTCACATGCTTACGGTCATGGCACGGTCACCGTGCTGTGTAAAGTAGAAATTCATGGAACGGGCGACACACTGTCACGGCACGGTCGCCGTGCCGTGTAAAGTAGAAATGCATGGGACGGGCGACACACGGCCACGGCACGGTTACCTGCAGTGCTACGGTGCTACGAACTGGCTACAGTGCCACGAACAGGCTACGCGAGCTACAAACGCTACGAGTTACGCTACGAGTTAGGCTCTTTTCACATGCTTACGGTCACGGCACGGTCGCCGTGCTGTGTAATGTAGAAATGTATGGGACGGGCGACACACGGTCACGACGCGGTTGCGTGCCATGTAAAAGCTATCTATTTAGCTCATAAACTACTATAGATGGCACGGCAATCGTCCCGTGACCGTATGCATGTGAAAAGGCACATAGGCTCATTATTCATACATAGGGATAGCAGCAGCCGGCAGCGACGCAGCGAAAAATTTCAGTGTTCAGTTCAGTTAAACTTTAACCCCTTATTCATAATAGTCTGCTAACTTAGAGCATTGCTATCTCTTACTCTGTCTTCTTCTAATGACGTAAGTCAGAGTGAGAAATAACGCTGCTTAGCAACTGATTTAAGTTAGCGGGCCATTGTAAATAACGGGGTATACATTAATACATATAATTTGGATTTTGGCTGAAGGGTGTCGTGTTCAGGAAGTTCTGTGGAAGGCTGATAAGCGACCCCCGCGCACGTCATCGACCCAGTGCCAATGACACGATTCTTTTTAAAGTTTTTATAATTATTTATAAGGTAAGGTATTTATCATATGGGCCCTAGTTAAGTTGTTTTGTACTTGTTTTGTGATGCCTGAAATAAATGAAGATTTCATTATGTGTTTCTCATTTTCATGATCTCGTCGCTTTCATCCCATTTTTAATTGAGCATTATTCTCAAACCCCCTTATTCATAATGGTCCACTCACTTTGAACAGTTGCTAAGCAGCGTTATTTCTCACTCTGACTTATGTCAATATAAGAAGACAGAGTGAAAGATAGCAATGCTCTTAGTTAGTAGACTATTATGCTTAGTTAGTAGACTATTATGAATAAGAGGGAAACTGTCTTGTTACTACTTTGACCTACCAATTAGGGCTATATTAACAAAGAAAATTTCAAATAATAGAAACAACTTAGAACTCGTATTTACAATTGAAACAATGGAGTTAACTGCAGACTGTTGCAAACAATCTACAGGTAGCTCCACCGATCCATACCAATACCAGTCGGAAACGCCCCCATTACGCTGGCTACATTGCCCCGCGCTGTATGGCAATATATTATATGGCTGTATATTATAGTTATTGTTTTTAAGTTTAAATCAGCGGTTCTTTTCGGAGCTATGACTACATTCCCACTGAGTGAGCGACTGAATAAGAACCGCATTGATGTTGTGGGCATAGATTAATCGATGTCTACCAACTGATGTTTTTTCTCTATTGCTAGTTATTATATTACTTTAAATCGTGAATCGTAATATTGCATTATCTGCAAATTTATTAACTTAAATACCTACTTTGGAAATGATAGGGATACGCCACTAGCTATTCTAAAATTCCCACATAGATATATGTAGATTTAGAAAAGATACTTCAGACTTTTTTAATATTCTCGACTTCTAGAACTTGCATCAAAATACAAGGTAATTTAGCTTGAATAACATCGATCCTTAAGTCTCATCTCAGTTTTAGCAAATTTACATGAAGCCAACACACTATGTGTAGCTTTGGATTAGGGAGTCGATTTAAATTTATTTGAATACGAATCGTTTCTCGGCCTTAGGCACAGAACACACGATAAAAAAAAACGAAACAGCAACTAAACCCTTTTGAAACTCTTAGTTTGAAATCAGTTTCAGACTATTTCCACAAACGGCGCCACCTAAACGTGATGAAATTTTCATACAGTCATTAGTTTTCTCTGAGAGCAGACGTCTGTCTCAACTCAATCTATTTCAATATGTCGAGTTCAAGTGATGAAGATATTCTTTTTATGTATTTATATTTTCGAGAAGCAAGGAGGCGTAAAAGAAGATGTGGATACATCCTTACGTTGAGAATAATATAAACTGTCGTATGTTTGTGGCTGCCAAAGAATTACAAGAAACTGATAAACAAATATGGATTGTTACCGTATGAGCAAAAACACTTATCTTGAGCTACTAGAAATAGTGACACTAGATCTGCAAGAACAAAGTGGGGGAAAGTGCGGAACATGTGGACACTTTCCAGAATTTGGAATAAAACATTTTTTATATCTGAATTAATAAAATATTTTGCAATTTTAACATTGCATATGTCAACGATAATCAGCCTTTCTTAAAATAAAATTCTAGTCTTAATATCACTCATAACTTATGAAAATAATTAACTTTTTTAAAAACTCCATATTTGTCCAGAAGTACAACAGACGATTGTACCTACGAGTATGTACAGTAAACTTGTATCTGGGACGATATTGTACCTAGGGACAGTCACATGAAGAAGACAATAAAAAAGAAAAATAACAATTAATGACCTCCAAAAACAACTTCAAACAAACGTAAACACGTGCTGTTTTGGACCATAATTGAATTTTCTTTTCTATTTTTCTTCTGCGATTTGTGACAACATAATATACTTACAACACAGATAAATATTGAAGGTTTTGTCTAGACCGAAACAGAAATCCTGTTTTCATATTTCCGCGCGCTATACGCAGTGAAAACAAAAAAAAAAACAAATAAAATTAAAATTACAAAAAATGTGACAATTGGCGGTTTTATCGCTCAAGAGCAATCTCTACCAGACAACCGTGAAAATCAAGATAGAAGCTACACCAACTCGATTCCACCGGTGGACCTGCGAGCGCGCCGGCGCGCGGCGAGGTGAAACACAGGTGAGCTCAGTAGATTTAGGCGTAGACACATACTCTATTATACTTATTTGTGTTCATTACTTATTTGTGACACTCTTCATACAAGTTTTGAGTTGATTCATCGCTATCATCGTCATTGTCTAATTAGAAAGCATGGCACGCAAACGAAATATTCATTCTCATCATCGGACTCAAGTTTTGTCTGTGTGACTTTAGAACACAACAAATATTATTATGATAGCTATGATTTTAAAAACTACATTTAAATTTGAGCATTAAGTTTTTGTCTGTCTAATAAGTTTTACACTTCAAACATCTAACAAACTATAAATTCTCTTGTTAAATTATTGTTATCTTTTTTTCGCCAAATTTCTCAGTGTTTTCATTTGAAAATGCGTTGGAAGGACCAGGTTCAGAAAGATTATTAGCTAGCGGAGGAGTTCGATGACTTTTGAAGCAAATAGCGTCAACTTCGGAGGAGCCAGGTTGTGAAAGAGGTTTGTCAGCTATTGTTTTTAAAGCAGTTTGCGTTTTTTTTCTTGTTGGGTTTCTGATCTGCTATTTTCTTCTTTTAAGCTTTATATAATGCTTTACCTAGAATCTCATCTTTTTTTGGCATGTCAGTTAAAATTCTGGTTCTTCCAGGCTTCTTTCCACACTTTTGTACCTATGGACAGTCCACAGATAGACTCATATTTTTGCCCACAGGTACAAATTTAGACATAAAAAATAAAACTGATCTAACTTTCAGGATTAAACACCCCTTTCCCTGTCTGTAAGTAGACAGGGAAAAAACACTATCTAAGCAATAAACAACACAGACCATACTGCAAACACTATCAAAACTATATCGTAATTACTTTTACGGTAAATCTCATTCAAATGAAGCAAAATAACTTACCTTTTGGCGCAAAAACATAGCCGGCATAAAAAAAAACCACACAGAAAACAAAGATGGAAGTACGTCAAAACTGTCAACCATAGACAAAATTATACGGTCGCGGTCAAATTAGAATTCTAGAGTCGCTAGTTTTGTCAGAATCGATTGTGTCAACAGGTACCAGCGTCCATAGGAACAGCACTTGCCCCTACTAATATGAGGGAATATGTGAGTCCTAAGGAACGGCTATTAATAACACTAAAAATAATAGAACGCGACACGAGTTTCCTGCAAGCCAGTTTCAATGCAACTGATTTAAAATGCGTTTCACACGGGTTTCAAACATGTTGGGTCGTGTGCGGTTTCCTATAGCACTATACAGGGTGTTATTGTAGACACCGTTGTTACTTAAACCACGAATGCCCTAAAATGTAATGATACAAGTAATTATTAAAAATAATACTCGTAGTCAATTAGTTTCGATGGATTTTCATAATTCATATCTTCGCTATCGTACGTGATCTCATGGAAATCCTAGTACCTACCCCCCACCGCCGCCCGCCTGTCGCCGCGCGCCTGGCAGCTTAGGTATCGAAACTACTCTGATCGTAGGTAGGTACATAATTTGTGATGGAACTTTCCCTTCATACGTTTCCAGGCTTAAGACAGGCAAAACTTTCAAGTTTTATGTACAACTTGATTCACTCACTTACATTACGCGTAAAATGTTTTCAAAATGAGCTCCGTTTACAGCCACGCAAGCATCCGCACCTGTTCTCAGATTAATTCAAGATTTGTTCTTGAAGGTTGGCCGCCAATTGTTGTTTGCCACGACCTTGTGCAAGACTAGGCACGGTGAACTGGCCATAGGTGCGTGGCCTTTGAGTAGCCGCTATGATAATTTCCCGGTTTGGCACACGTTGTCCTGGGAACAGCTCTGCGTACATCGTATGAGCGAAGTTCAGGTTGTCACCAGCAATAGCATAAAGCCGCACCATTTCAGTCCACTATTCATTTTTATACGACATCGTCACTTCTTCAAATACGGACTTAATACAATTTACGCGCGCAAATCGGCACTAATTAGCATGGAATGAAACGTGACGTGATCGTTTTCTAGAAGCTGCGCTGTGGCTGACGGGCGAGCGGGCGGCGCGGCGGCGCGGGCGCGGTGCGGCGGCTTATTTTTTTTCATCGGTTTAGGACTCTACTCATGGTACCAAACCTCTGGTTTCAAGGACAACGGTGTTCACACAAACACCATGTATGACATAAACTCAGAAACTCAAAAGTAACTTAGAATTGCAGTTTCGCTATTTTTGCGTTTCACTGTGTATTCTGGGCCTTACGTTACATACGTAAATGTTTTGATCTACGTTTTCGTAATTTTATGATTATTTCGTAGTTTTAAATCACAATAAAGTTATTGATGGCAAGTTTGATACCAGGAAACAATTTTTAATAATTTGGAATAGTTTTGCGAACTAATTTATTTTATTTTCAATAATAGAAATTCAACATACTGTTTGATATGGACTCTTGGAATAAATAAATAATTGTTGCTGGACAATCCACACAGCATCATCTAGACCAAGCTAAGCAGAACTTGTGTTATAGGTGCTAGATGACTGATAAACTTTATACAATACATTAAGATGTATATATTTTTATACATAGAAATGCCCGAATACTCTTGTGGTAGTCTACAAACGAAATGCTAAAACCGGCCCTCATTGAAATACCTATAGCAGGATCAAGCTACGCTTTTGTTTAATTATTGCATCATTCAAAGCGTCTACATTCATGATCAAAAGAAACACGCGGTAAAAGCCCGAGAGAAAGACTTTCTACGGTCTATCGCCTCTGAATTATAAACAGCTGAGTCGGATTTTTCATTTAAATTTGATAAAAGGCATTCAGTTTTTATTTATTTTAACAAAACCTTTAGAAATAACGGTGCATATAAATACAAGCTCTTCTTTTCCATTATAAGCTCTTTCAACGTATGTGTTCTCATCAGCACTTATACGTGTACCGCTGATTATGCCACCCCGAAAAAAAGGGGGGCGGGGTTTGCATTAATCACCACGCTTGGCAGGTACCTACGTATTTTCAGATATTCCTACATACCTTTACCACCTCAATCTGCACTTATCTTGGATGAAAATGTTATCATGCAGTGCAGTTGTTTGGTTGACTAACAGATATAGCCTGTGCAAAAAGCTCTTCATGAATCTGCCAACATGATTGAACCCCGGATTGAACCTTTCAAATATATTACTTACAATATCTTCAAGCGACTACCTTATTTTAATTTCTGTTGTAAAATTGTAAAGACAATAATTATTGTGACGCAAGTCACGAAAACGTAATATTCGTTGGTTTTAAATTAGGTTTGTCCCAAGTGGGTGTTGTAATTTCACAACTCATTTATTTTGATCACAGACTGAAAACATTTGAGATTTATACCCAACTCAATGAGGAAAATAATTATGTTTACGTTGATTCTTTGGATAGAGTTTATTTGAGCATAATCTTGTGCCTAGTTTAAGATTATGTACGTATAAAATACACGGGTACCTGTAAATGTAGAAAATGCAGCCGTTGCTGTCGCTCCCGAATATATGTATTTATTCAGCCATGCACGAATGTGCGCGGCTGACCCCCGCCAGACTGATCAATGGATGCCACTCAAATTCATATTTTCGAGACGTAAAATAGGCCAAAAATTATGATGAGGTATAAAACGTAAAGATACGATGGTCCAATGAGGCATCTTCAAAATTCAAAGTGCTTTATTTCCTTTAGACCTTACAGGACTCTTGGACACGTCACAAAATTTAAATATGTAAAACTAGAAAATAAAGTGATCACTTTGATTTTTGCTCACTTCAATATTTTTAAGGTAAAGTAAACATGCGAAAAATAAACCTTCACCTTGGTAGGTTGTTAGTTTTCGAGTAGGAGCAAAACTTGTCTCAAGCTTTTTTATCCTCTAGGTAATCTGATATTTTGTAGTAAGCCTTTTTACAAAGGATATGTTTGACAATTGGTTTGAATTTATTTATTGATAATTTTTTCAACTCATTTAGTATTTTGTTGTAGCAGGTAATAAGAAATTTGTAAACAAATAAACGTTATTATCATTATTATTAAAGTACGGGTACTATATACCTAGTTATTCTTAGGTAGGGGGCAGGGTAGTCACGTCGGCGGTCGTGGTGTAATCCAAAAACAACCCTCTTGTTACTTTTGTTCTCTAACATGTTTTCCGTATTTCTTTTTCCCTTTATTTAGTTTGGAGGTTTAATTTCACTAAGTTGCTTACAGAAAGACTCGTGTAACACATTTTCTCGCTTCTAAAACTCTTTCACTTTTTCACATTTCGCTTTGCTTAGTTAGGAAAAGTTTTGTATGAAATTCACTCTTCTTTACTCCTAAAACTCAAATAGTAAGGAAATCAAAATCATTGGATGGATGTTAAGTCTGTTAAATGCCCCTTCACTCAATAAATCTATGCTGCATACCTTAATAAAGCTATTTATTTTTCAGGAGAAACGCCTACAAATTAAAGTACAGTAAAGTAAAGGTAAAAATTATTTATTTTGTCACTTCTAATTATAATACACAGTAGATACAACATTTAAAATTCAACATTTTTTTTTATTTGTTTGTAACTAACGCGATTATTTAAAACCAAATAGTTATTTACAACCAATATAAAGACGTGACAAAAATGTTTACCACTCAGCGTGTGGCACGACAGAGCGAATCATGCCGTAGCGCTGGTCTTCCGTGGTGACCGTGGTGCCTGAGATGGCTACGTCAACACATACCTAAATACAAAATAAAACAAAAACAAAGTGGACAGAGATAAACCATGAAAAAAATGAATAAGTAGGTAAATAAAAAATAATCCAAAGCTGGAGGCAGGAGCTAGTTATTATTATATCCAAGGATAGATAAAAGCCGGAAATAATTTAGGTTATGTACTGAGTGCTGGCAATTCACACGATATTTGCAGAAGGTTACATAAATAAAACGCAAGATTAAGTCGAGCCTATGTGAACTATAAAAGCAAACATATGGCCAGACGCTATAGATACAGATACGCTATAGATCACGAAGTCACAGAGCCTGAACAGTAACCATATAGCCGAGACATACATTATGTTCAACCAGAGGAATTGTAACCTCTAGACTAGACAGAAACATACGGTAAATAATTAATTAAAGTAATGATTATTTATCGGGTATTTATCGCCTTGTGACCCATGATAGCTGTAACGCGATAGAAATGTAAGGGAAATATTATAAAAAGGTACGCGTTAAATACCCGATAAATAATAATTAATTATGTTAACAAATCGCGAAAGTTTAAAATGAGAAGAATTTGGTTTTCGGTCTCTTAGCAAGAATCAATAACTAGCAAACGAAGTAAGGAACACAAAAGATGAAGGGGTCATTCGATGCAGGCTCAGTCAGCTCTACTTCTAAACGAAAACAAATTGCCGAACATAACATTGATGCAAGTTGATGATCCCGACCCTCACTTCATATAATGGTGCATGTTTGACTGGAACACAGAAAGCGTATTGTTTTTTGTTTTCCCTACACATTTAAAGACTATGATTTCATATACCTGCCTTTATTCCAAAAATGGTAATAAAAATCAAACCATACGCCAATCGCCCTCTAAAAAAATAGGCTAGTGTTCACCAAAAGATGATCGGACAATTAGGCAGCATCGTCGTCGTTTACAAAACTTCTAAGTCTAAGTTCTAAGAGTAAGTAATTATCTTTTTGAAGAACACATGCCTTAAATTTAAACATGAATCTCTCGCAGTCAATTTTAATATAGAGTCACGAACTCTAAAAAGCTGCGTCCAAACCCTTCTACGTCTATTTTGGGACGATCTACCCTGTCGACGACGGTCTCAGAAGGTCAGAGAAAGAATCACCATTAAGTTAATTGGCGAAAGGTCTTATCAGTTTTCCGCACGAACGACTGATTAACGATCTACGAAAATAGCTTTTCGTTAGCTAGCCCGCATTCGACAATATTTAATGCTATCATGTCGTTCGGGAAATTTAGGTATCAATGATGTATGCCTTTGACTAAATATATTTACATAACCTTTTCGTTCATGGTTGCGTCACATTTTGTCTCAATGATTTGAATTGCTGGAGATTTGGCTGTTAAGTGAAGAGTAAAAGAAAATACATGTTGGGCTGACCCCACATAAAGTAGGATACCTAGGATAAGGGCAGGCAGAAGAACATGTAGGAATTGAATTTGAAAAGTTATGTGAGCATCTGGTCGAAGAGACAAGCTGGTAAGAGCTGGTGGGTATCTATCTGGCGCAGCGCATCAGCATTGCCATACAGCGGCGCAATGCAGCCAGCGTTTTGGGGACGCTTCCAACTGGTATTGATATGGATCAGTTGAGCCACCTGTAATTTTTTTGCAACAGCCTGCAGTTAGCTTAATTATTTCAATTGTAAATACTAGTTCTAACTTGTTTTTATTATTTGATTATAATTTTCTTTGAATTTGACCATCATTTCGTTATTTTGACGCCTGATGCAAAAAGGGGAATGTCTTGTAGCTCCCATACGGATGAATGAATTTTGGTTTACCTTTTTTGTTTGATATTTGAACGTAACGTGTTGAAAATCAGTACAGCGATCCTAATTATGATATCAGAATCAGAAATACGTTTATAATCCAAAGTGATAATGATGATGATGTCGGCTAGGAAAGCCGAATTTTGGCCTCGGCGGCCAGTCTCAACGGAGACAAGCTATAGGACATAAATTACCTATTCAAAGTGAATTTGTCGGAGACTTATAATTAAAAAAAAAAAGCAAATATTTATTCCCAGAAAACCCTAATCAAAAACTTACTTCTCTGTTTCAATAAATAGGCCAAACTACAATCAAGCCCGAAAATATCCCTCATGTGGTTAAATTGCTAATTAGCCAATCTGTCCATCAGCACGCTATTGTACCCCTGTAGGTTAAACCTAATTCCAACCCACACTAGGCACATAAAACGCAGCTACAAGATAAAATACGCCCTTGTTCGGCAACAACAAGATAATATACGGCTACAACAAGATAATCAGGTACGAATCCCTACGGGCGTATATTTTCGTCCTTTATGAGGCAACAATTGTGCCCATTCACACAAAGAATCAGACTTAAGCCGCTCATCCCTAAAATAAAAATACTGGAGCTTTATTCGCAAAATGATAGCCTATATTTTGCTTTATATGGCTCAATAATCTGAAACACAATTGAAAAAGGTAAATCTTTGCATCTGTTATTCTATTCAAAGTCACACAATTTATATATACATATTTTATAATAAAAATACCTACAATTATATTCGAAACAACTCTATCCTGCTCAGCACAATACGTCCACCCCTGCACGTGTCTCTATCAACTCTGTCATTTGTTTTTCTTTTGTCACACGCCGCACGCCCCAAACCGATTAATAAAGAGATAGATGATGTCATATATCTCTGGATGTACTCATTTTCAAAAAAACAAACGCAAAAAAAAGTAAAACATACCACCTTCTGAATACCAGATGAATACCATTCTTGCTTCTTAACCTGTTCAATAAAGTTCCGTTTTTACTGTTAAAGTTGACTGTAGCTACCTACACTCAGGGTACATACTGGCGCTACCTTATAGATACAAGCCAAATGACAGAACACTTACAAATAGAAGGGTTCTACGTTTCTATCGATGGTAGACTTTGGACATTTTTGTAAACGAACACGGTTAATGACTCTAAAAGCAGGTCAAACACAGAAAAGGTCAACGGGGAACGCAAGCGTGAAATTCGCTTGGGGTAGTGAAATAAAAGCTAATTGAATTTACTCTTAATTTATGTTAATATTTTTTATTAATTTACTGTTTTTACTAAGGTCAAAGGTCAGGACTGGATTTTGTCTGAGTAATAATACATTTCAATAGTAAAATTCTGATTTGTTCTGAAAGCGTGATTTTGAGATAGGTACTCGTAGGTCAAAGTGTAGGTACCTACAAGGGGTATAAATTCAAATTAACCTTGGTTCATGCCTAAACCCAATTTGTTTTAACTGGGCACACACTTATTGTATGTAGAACTTACCGAAAATTCTTAATAGGTATTATTTTAATATGTGCCTCGCCATCAAAATATTACCAAGTCTTCGAAGAAGCATAAACGCCTAGCACGTTTTAATTACCCTTTCAGCCATCACCAAAAGTAGTATAAAGTTTATGGCATAGAAACTAAAACCAGGCACATCTGATTGAAAAGCTCACCTTGTCGACATGCAACATAAGTTCTAGCATAGAAGGGGTTAGTCGGGAAAACGAACCTCTTACTCAAATCGGTGCTGATCGATCATCTCCACATATTTGCAGTATAATGCTGTTTTATTACGGTGAGCTTGATAAGTTTCAGTAGCCGCAAGGCAATGTATTCGCTTCGCTGAGAAAGCTCGCAAAGGGTTGACGATGATAAGCGAGGAAAAGCTTTTTGCTGTTCAGTCTTGGCCGGGATTTCGAGGTGGTTGCGCGCGTGTTTGTTTCGCATTGATAAGTTCGTAACAAAGCTGAGTAAAGTTTTGTGGAAGAAGCTTGATTTATTTTCAGTTTCGCTTTGACAGTTGGTTTGTGTTTTGGTGTGCTCCAGTTCCAGTTTTGACGAAGGTTTGCTCGATTTGAAATTTCTGTTTAGGTTCTTTGCCTGTCATAATAAATTCTGAGTATGAATGAATCATGAGTTTGTATTAATGCCAAGTGATAACCAACAATAATATTTCAACAATTATTTACCAAAATGATCAAATATGAAATTTATGAAGGAATGAAGGATGATGATGATGAATGATGAAATGATAAATTGGACCAGGTGGATTTTAATGTTATATCCTACTTTATATCATACAAATGTCGCCTGAGCGACAAAATTACCTGAATCCGACCATTTCTTAACGTGTGGTTATTATTTTAATATTCATAAGCTTTTGAATATTAGTTTAGGGAAAATAATATTTTATAGGAGTAAGAGATAAAAGGAAAAATCAGGTGACTGACACTGCTTTTTCTGTGAGATTTTTGGACACAAGAGCGTCTGTCTGATCAGTCAGCTATCATAAAATAAATACAAGCCTATTAAATTCAAACTGAACGATTACACATAAGGTAAATCGTTTCATTTATTTTCCCAAATAGTCCTACAATAGCAGTGATTGAATCGAAGTTAGTTTTTTCATAACTTAATAGAAAATGGTTCATGATTTGCACCAAATAATATTTTGCTAGTTTTATTCCCAGTAGAACTCAGAATAAATTAAAAACTATAAAACAAATTTAATCTTGTTCCAACACGAAACGGTCAACTTTAATGGTTTCATCATTAATTCCCTTTTCAGTATTAATAACATACGTAGTTACGTAATTAATTGCTTAATTAGTAAGCCGCGGCCATTTCCTAGAATCATTATTATGGATAATTCATTAAAATTATCGAAACAATATTTAATTCACAGATAATCCCGTGCTTATTAATTTTACGGAACTCTACAATTTCCAATTCACATTTATACTACCTTCTGAACGTGACTTCATACGAATTATTTCTAGAAAACCTTCAACCTCCGATTGAGACAAGAGATAGCCTTACGGTTTCTCGGATGTATTCTATCCCGCTGTCGTACAAGGGAACAGACAAGAGTGATTTACACATGAACAGATAGACAGATTTAAATATCCCTGCATTTTTATCTGTATTGTTGGATTGAGGCTAATAATAACAGAGAATTGGTATTTACACTCGGTTCTAGAATCACAGACACTATCTGTAAACAAAGCGTAACAAAACAAAGAAATATTTGTGAAAAATCATCGGAGCAAATTACAGAAGTGTGAAACTATTTTTGGTTTTGACAGCTTTCGTTCATAATTTCATTAGTTTTCAAATTAAGTGCTGCACCTTTTTCGCTGCGCGTGTCCAAGTTTCATTATTATTTATTTATTTATTCAAAATATTGTTAGTACACTATCCTTACAGGTACACCTAATGCGATAGTGTACTATTTATAGTCACAATAATCCCTTTAATATAAATTGTCACCTTTGGTCATAAATATTTTAACACTAATTATTAATACCATTCTCAATTTTAACATACTACTAATACACAAAATTATTATAACACAAAACAAAAATTTTAATGTAATAATAACAAAATAAAATACATAATTCCATTAATAAATCATTCATCAAACATTAAAATCACATACAATAAATAATAAATCCTTTGCCAACTCGTTCAGGGAGCAGTAAAACACGTCTATCCTCTCAGTGCATTGAGTGTGCGGATGCATCGCGTCAAGGGAGCCTTGTGCAGAAGGTTAGTTCTCGCTTGAGGTAGAGCAAATAGGGTGGACCGCCTCCTCCGGTGCACGAATTCCTCCGGCACATTCAGCTTCAGCTCCTCCAAAATGATTGGATTATAAATGACCCCCCGAAGAACCTTCACCACATAAATAGCCAGTGCTGCGTTCCTTGCCCATGATCGCCAAGCTGAATTGAAGCTGCCTTTATAGCGCGGACAGCAAGGGATGCAATGATGACCAAGCTTGGAGGCCGAAACCACAGCAAGCTTTGCTCGAGGCCAGCTTATCGTGGCCAGCAGGGCAGTAATTGCGGACCGAGGCTTGTATAGTGCTTTAATCAAACAATGCGAGTAATTTAAAAGTCATTGAATTGGAGGATTCGTCGCTTGAAGAGTTCGTTTTCACAATTTAATCACGAAAATTAATCAGAACGTATCATGCAAAAACTTTTACCGCGATGCTCTTTTGTCAGTTTCCCGCGTTTTCTTTTTTTATTCTAGAAAATTCTGGAAATAATTAGCAGATTACATGCTATGTTTGAGTAAAATATTTTGGATTATAAAACCGAGTTTAGATAAAGACGCAAACATCAGCGTTGCGACATCGTAACGTCAAAACCTACGAGCTATTGATCATCATTCTCCTTTTATTGGACTATCGAAATCGCGTCGTGCCGCAACGCGGTTTTGTTTTGTGTTAGCTTTTATGGGGCAGTTTAGATATATTTTCAGTTACATAAAACGATTTTGGCAAGTTCATAAATAAAAAGTTAAATACTTTTTATTTTATGTCAAGGTTTTAAGTCATATGAAACTGAAAGTGGAAATAATACTAACCATTTTTAATGTCGTAAAGTAGGTATCCTTTGGCTGGAAATTTCAACTTTAAGTTAATTTTAAAGATATAGAATTCTATTTTTGAGTTCAGCCAATAAATCATTAATTCTATTGAAAAATAAAGGAAGACGAGTACTACTGTAAATCCATGTCACGTCCGTGGACTTTCCATCAGCAGGCCAGGGAATCTATGGATCAGCCTAGATATTAGGTATATGAAAGAGCATACGTCATGCGGCTTCAAAGACGGCGGTGACACTCTATGAAAAAGACCCAAAAGGAGGGGGAAAAAAATGAAGCAGCCCTGTGAATCTTCACGTGTCGCTGCATCTGGGACGGTTTCTGGCAAGAGACATTGTTGATCCAGATGAATTCATCAGCGTAATTCACCGGAAGCCCTCTAGACGAAACCGGTGCGGTGTTGGACCACTAGATATCACGTCTGGCTTCAGAGCGGAAGTCCTTACAACACAGCTTTACATCTTACGCGTCCACTACGCTGTGCAGACATAGACTGTGGAGGACTTCCTGAAGATCTACTTTTTTATGACATCTTTTGTTACATAGTACTCAAAAGGGCCACCACTAATTTTCGGATTTTTTATTTTTTTGGTTAGGATTTTTTGCTCTGATTGTCTTAAATTAAATAAAACAATGATTATAAAATTAAATTAAATTAATTTTATTGCAATAAGACAAAACATAATTAATCTTTCAATGTTTTTGGTTTTTATCACCTTTTATGGCTGTTTACACCTGACAATGGCATTAAATTGTAGACTAAAGAACAGCTAAGTTGTTTACTTTCGAAGTTGTTTAATATCGGGTATGTCCTCCCCTCTTCAAATCGCATTCTTGTAGCCTCGATGGCATGCTCTCAATAAGATGGTGGATGTTTTCTAGTGGGATCTCCTCCAAGCACCTTTTCAGCAATTGAATCAATTCTTGCTGGCTGTGGACATCCTCTTCAGCTGTACGGACTCGGCGTTCTAATTGGTCCCAAAGGTGTTCAATTGGATTCAGGTCAGGCCTGTTCGTAGGCCATGCCATAACTTGAATATTGGCTTCCTCCAGGACAGAGATAGTCACCCGGGCTGTGTGTGGTCGCGCATTATCCTGCATCAGGATGAAACCGTCCACCACTCGTTGTGAAAATGGGATGACATATGGCCTGAACTCTGAGATGTCACAGTGCCCTCATTCAGAAAAACCAGGTCAGCTTTACCTTGTAAGCTGATACCGCCTCAGACCATGACATTGGGACCACCATATCTATCACGTTCGTGAATGCAAGGATCGGTAAATCTATAAAGATTTACCGATCCTTGCATTCACGAACGGATAACCGCTTCTTCACCACACTCGCATACGTCGATCGTCACTAGAAAACTTCACCTTACACTCATCCGTAAAAAGCACCTTACGCCATTCCTCCATACCCCACTCAAGATGTTGCCGTGCAAACCGTAATCGATTTGCACGATGAGCCCCGGTCAATTTAGTGCGGGTTACGGGCCTTCGTGAACGTTGCTGGTCTTCGTGCAAATGATTCCTAATAGTCTGGTCGTTGACAAGGGTACCAGTAGTCAGGCGTAATCGGTTTTGTAATGCGCGCGCTGTCACATTACGATCAGGTCGTGCAGTAAGTCGCACGTACCGGTCTTCCTGAGCGGTGGTAGCTCGAATTCTTCCAGAGCCACAAAGACGCCGGGATACACTCCCGGTCTCCTGATACCAGTTCCAAAGGTTTTGGATAGCCCTTCGCGAATATCCCAGCTGTAAAGACACGGAACGTTGCGATTGCCCAGCCTCTACAATCGTTACAGCTCTGGTAGCTGAAGCATTGTCCAAATGGCGTCGAATACTTGGCATTTTACGGTAAAATTATCAAATTACACGTTTAACTTCCGAGAACAACCGTATTTGTCAGTAGACTAATCTGGAATCAAATCACAAAATTTATCAAAACTCTACCCACTTCACGATATGTGAGACATCAAAATTGTTTTACTTTGACTACTCCTAATCTGACATTAACTTGCGATCGTTTTATTAGATGGAAAACTGAATATTAATCTTATTCAATTAAATTATTATTTATTCTTGCCTTGTATAACCAATACTTATCATCATGACATTCGTAAACTAATTATTTCTATAAATATGCACAAAGCCATTCATCTCACAAGAGCGAACCTAAAATAATTGTAGCACCCTGACAGGGTTTTATGCATTGTGTACCACTAAGACTACCCACACCTAAGTACAATATCTGTATGCATGAAATCACAATAAATGATATGAATATGAAGATGAGGACTGAGCTCTCGCTGCACGTCGAGCAGCTGGACTCTCGCCATAATGTAATTTCAGTTCATTTATGGTGAGAGTTCCGACTTAACATCTCTCGACCCACATCAGTGAAGAGTTTCGGCCGAAGGGTGACAAATTCCGACGGTTCACTGGCCGCCTGCAAGGGTACACCGCCGTGCACCGTCGTCAGCTGACGCCATTATTGCTCATACACGTGCCGCCACAATTTATAACGTGTACAATTTTATTTAGCAAAAAAAAAATATATTTTTATGTAAGTTAGGTTAAGGTATATTGGACCATAGAATTAGTTAATAAGATAATAAGACTTGTTCTAATGTTGTCTGGTATAAATGTATTATTATTATTATTTTGAGAACTTTTTTGCTCTGGACTTGTATTATTGGATCACAATCGTTATAAGTCACATAACTTGTAGGTTATATTATCGCCTAAGTGATTGTCGGGCTACGGGCGCGCATTGCATGGTACACTTATACCTCTACAGAGTGGCTTTTTGAGAAGGGCGGTGAAGGCCAAGTCCGAAACCACGAGAGTTAGAGAAAAGTCGTGAAAAGAAAAGAAAACAATAACTGCATATTTAGTTTTTTTTTAATCTAACTTTTGACGGAAATCAAACCAAATAATTAAAAAAAAGACAGCTGTATTATTGAACCAATGGATTCTGCTGCTGATAAGGGTCAATCTTTGCAAAGAAATGTATTACCTAGAATGAAAGGAAATACTCCGCAATTTTTTACAAATTCCTTTTAATATCTCAATTTTACCTAACTAATAAGTTGATCAAAATGGTTTCCATTGACATGCATAAGTTTCTACGTCTCTCTAAAGACTGCATTTGATCCATTTATCTATCAGCAACATAATCCATTGGTATATGTAGTGTACTGTATTAGGTAGGTATATCAGTTATCTAGCACCCATAATACAAGCTGTGCTTAGCTTGGGACTAGATAATCCTGTGTGTATTGTCTAGCATTATATAGTATTATTTATACTACACCTGCTCGGAAAGTGACTTATTCCTTTTCCAAAATTGAGCTAGAAAGTACGTCATTGCAGGCGTACTAGAATTTCATTACTCACGCGTTTGCCGGGAGAGAATACCTATATAATGTATGTAAATCCATTTCTAACGTGTTATTTTTTTAAATTTTCTGAGATTTCAGTCTTTAGCTATGGTTCAGTCTTTAGCTATGGTTATATTTTCATTATAGCTTAAACTACAAAAAATGTTTACTACCGAGTCCGCCATAATGATATCAGCCATCAATTTAACAAGCTCTTCCGTTCTCGGAACAGTAATTCAAAAAAAAAGAACCAAGTGCCTGTCGCATTCGCGGGAATTTCTTCGAAATTTACATTTGAGTTGGGTAATTTTATTAATTCTACAGAATGTCGTCGAGTGATAGTGAAGATTTTATGACACCACCATTAATAAAAGAAATTGCTCAAGCAGTGATTGAGAACCTGTTACCCGGAAATCCAGGAATAAATACAACAAGACATGAAGATTTCGTGTATTGGACAAAACGAGAAAAGAGCAACTTCTTTTTCGGAAATTGTTTTTTTTACTCGTAGGTGTTAGTATAAAGCACTATGTATCACTCAGGAGAAACTGCGATTCCTACCTCGTGTGTTTTAAGGCTCAAATGATACACTCGTTAGGAATCAGTCACTTTCTCACTTTGGTGAACAATGTAGGTACTTGTATTATCTAAGAACCTGCTTGCCTAAAACTTAGGCAAGCAGGTTCAACATCCCATAAAAAAAATCGTACTAAAAATCGTATTTGGACTACACACTTATGTTATAAATGCGAAATTTTAAATGTTAGTTACCAGTGTTAGTTAAAAGTACTGAACGGGTCGGGCTAAAATTGTGCATCGGTGTAGTTCTAAACCTGGACTAACAGCTTCTTATCCCCCGGAAAAATTCGTGCAAAGTTTATTATATAGTTTAAGTTAAATTGTTAGTTTTACTCACTATTTACCTAATTTCATTCCTCTTGTTGTCAGTGAGCAACACTAGTACTAGTCTGCTACTTTACCTACCTATCTACTGGGTTAAACATCTTAGACAAAAACATCTAGGATTAACAATGGCTAATTTAATTGTTTTTTACTATTGTTATAGATAGCTACCCAGTAGTAATTATTACTGTACCTATTCCATGAAATTATTTTCTTTTTGATAGTTCGACTGACAATCAAATAGACATGTTATAATGCTTGACCGATTCGACAATCGATTTTGTTATTGTTGCTCAACATATTATATTATTTTACAGACTTTTACTCAGGCGCGTCTAAATGAATTTATTTTTAGAATCAAAATATTCAATTGAATAAAATAGTGTTATTTTTGTTGTTTTATTTGCTACTTGCTTCTGCTCGCGGCATTGCACGCATTAAACTTTGTGGTAAACTTTATTTTGTTGTATAATATTTTCAATACTTTTTTTATGGAAAAATCATCTAAAATACTCACATATGAATACTATTTCGGCTCGATAAAAATCGAAACTTTCGTAAGACCCTATATTTTTCGAATCGACAGATTCGCATCTCTATTTGTCGAAGTAATTGTGTCTATGAAATACTTCATTCTGTCATTCAGTCTTCATTCACTCATTTGGCAACAATTGGGGAGCTTCATAGTCGTGCGTATATGCAGGACTATGAAATTTCCCAAACAGAAAATCAATTCATAGACGGGGTAGTTAGTAATCATTTCTTACCAGAAAAAAAAAATAAAAAAAGGGCGTAATTATTTAATACCTTCTGTTATTAAGTACTCGTCCGTCACCTAAAATATATAAAAAAACATGTAAAGAGAAAATTTAAAAGTCACGTGGCAGGTGCGTATAATGGCACCGTAATGGCCGCAACGTTTTTATAAAAGAAAAAATGGAGGAATATAAAAAAGTATTAAAAAGTCACCACATCGTTCCAACCTCCCCTTCGTGAGAGGAAAATTTTCATAAATCTAATTTTAACAGTCTCGCCGGGGACAAACATCTAAAAATTGCAAAAGTTTACAAAATTTTAAGCTCTTCCACCACTTGGTAAGCTGTTACGACTGAAACTTTTTAACAAAGTGCTATTTGTTCCCTATTTGCTTTCACTAAGAACATTCTCACATCAGCATTTTTCTTGTTTACTTCTTCAACAATGAAACCACTGAATGCAGACCAGACGAAAAAAAACCAAAGCTGTCCTTTCCATCTATGTAGGCTTGAGAGTCAAATAAATAAATAATGCTGGACTATTCACACAGCAGCTAGCCCAAAGCTAAGCAGAGTTTGTGTTATGGATACTAGATGACTGATAGATAAAACATAATATACATTTAATATACATTACTTAGATAGATATTTTTTATTACACGTAGAAAATATTCAGAATACCCGCATCTTCTAATAAATATGAAGCTCATTACGGATGTAAGCGGGTTAACTACGAACCTTATTTGTGTTGGAAGAACACTAACGTTTCATCCCTTAACGAGGGACTTCTTCAGGGTGAGCGTTGGTGTTCTTCCAACACAAATAAGGTTCGTAGTTAACCCGCTTACATGCGTAGTGAATTCGTCAAACTACGATAGTTTTTATAGTAAAATATAAAGCTCCTTATCCGTTCGTCATAAAGCTTATTTTCATTTGTTTCAGATATCAGTGACACCTAATGGCGAAAAGTTCAATACCCTCCGTTTGCTACCTCATAATGCTGAGTGTCTGTATAGGTCAGTTCCTGCCACTAATTACTTTTCCTCATTAACGTGATGTTTGGTTTTGTAACGACGTAAAAAGAAAACAGTTAAATGTATGAGACTTGATCATTAGAAATACTAAATGAGGTGGAAAACCGCTTTCTATTTTGTCATTTGATTTACCACGAATTAGTAAAGTAGAATAAACCGCCAAGTGCGAGTAAACTCGCACACGGGGGGTTCCGTACCGTAAAAATCAGGCAACTTCTTCAAAGAACATCACTTTCTCACTTGTTCGGAGACCCCTTTAAATTTACTACTTTATTATTATTTTTAGTATTTGTTATTATTAAAATTGAAGTGTTACTTAATTATAGAAAGTTTCATGTTTCTACATATTGTAGTTCAAGAGATACAGCCTTGACAAATTAAGAACAAAAATAGCAAAAAAAAAAACACTTTACTTGTATGGAAGCACCCCTTTAATTTTGATATTAATTTTATTTTTATTATTTGTTGTTATAGCGGCAAGAGAAATACACATTATCTGAAAGTTTCAACTGTCTACCTCTTACGGTTCATGATATATAGCCACGTCCGTCTGTCCGTCTGTCAAGACGGACAGACGGACGGACGGACAGCGGAGGCTTAGTAATAGGGTTTCGTTTCCTCCATTCGGGTACGGAACCCTAAAAACAAACAAGAATGCCCGTACAACATGCTACCCGGTAACATATGGAGCATAAAACAACGCCATAAATATAAACAAAGCAGAATACAATGTTGTTAAAAACTGGCAACACCAGCAGCGTCGTAAAACACTTTGAATTGGTCTCAGCCGTGCATCCGGTAGTTTCCAATAAAGCTAGTAACTCACTCTCAGGTTTCAAAATAACACACTCGAAACAGGGAAAAAATATAGCTCCTCTTGTAGAGAATCAATCGACATAAATTTGTTCCGATTTCATTGAAAATGGAATCCTGAGGCGTTCAACCTTTGGAAGATTTGTGAGAAAAGGTCTACATAGGTTTTTAATTTATCCCCAACAGATCAAGGCGATGGACGGTGGAAAGAACGAGACAAAGAGAATCTACAACACGATCTCGCGATGTATAAGAAGATTACAGGTAAAAATAAATAAAAGGAAGAATCTTCTAAACGTAATTTTTCTTTAGTATCTCACGGCAGGCTGATTTATTTTTCTCATGAAGATTTTGATTCTATGAGATACACGAACACATTATAATGTTCACAGTCACAATAATAATATAAGTATGAAACTTTGGATGGACGGATGTACGTTTGTTACTTCTTCACGCCTAAACTACTGAACGGATCAAACTGAAATTTTGCATAGTTGTAGGCATGACTCACTACTTAATAAATGATTATAAAAAAATAAGTTTCTATTTATCCTATAAAGTTCCCATGCCATAAAAATAAATAGAAACAACGCGTGCGAAAGCGCGGGTAGAAACTAGTTTTACATAATTTAATAAAGGACTACCTAACTACATATCAATACCTCAAAGAAAGTGATTATTACGTACCACAAAAGAAAATCCTATAGCAGTGTTTTATTTTCAGAAAAACTGGAGCGCGAGATGGATACCTTCTACGATGAATACCCAAACGGATGGCTCAGGGGCGATAACGTGGAAAGAATATATTCCAAATATTTGACCAATTTATTGGACCGCAATACAGATATAAAGAATTCTGACAATACAGAGAAAGATACCTTTCCTTTTGTTAGCTCAGGAACATACGTAACAAGATCCACTGAATCGGTAACAGATACAAGCATCGTTCACAACAATCCGAATAAATATAAAACTACCAACTGGCCCACATTTCAAGATCTCTTACTAGCAATGGGAAGGAAATACGATTGGAAAAACGACCGATGGCTCAAAGTGAAGAAGAAACAAAATGTAAAACACAATACCCATATAAATAATGAAATCACAATTAATAATAGCGAGAAACATAAGTTTAGCTATAGAATTGTAAAGCTCAGTAAAAGCAAAAGTAGAAGAAACGTCGTGGTGGCGGTTTCAGCAGTCAGATAGCTGAACGGTTATTGTTTCGTATAACAATATTTTGTAGACGAAGTGGGACCAACAAGGGGTCGAATTAATTGTTTTATAAACGTTGATTCTAAAATAATTTCAAAAAGATTAATGTTGCGCCCTCTTTGCTTACAGCTGTAATATCGTCACGAACGGTTATAATGCTTTCAGGAGACAACAGACGGCTGTACGCAGGGCTAGAAGGCTATTCGTCTTTTGTTTCTATTTATTGCTAAGAGCATTTTGTATCAAGTCGGGAAGATAAAAAATGGTATTGAAAATGTCAGGCTGTCCCGCTTGGATCATATTTGTCAAAATATGTTCTAAGCGGGACAGCATGATAAATCAGTCTTTACTACCTACACGACTTATATAGCAGTAATACAGCAGCAAGTCGATTCAGATGTATTTGTGGCTACATTTTGATAACGAATAAAAAACAAAAGTAAATGCATCACTGAGCTGCGAAAATAGAATGAGTGGTTCACTCACGAATACATCTAAATCGACCTGCTCATAAAAATAATGATAGACAATTCAAATCACACAAGATAAAAGCTAAGTTGGTATGTAAGTTACTATATAACTACTGAGTAGAAATGTCTATTATTTATTTATTATTTAAATGCATAAACTTGACAGCTGTGTACTTACGTCAAATAAGGAAGAACTTTACATTTGTTTTACACTCAAGTCATAAAAACAAATAAGAACTACTATTTACAATTGAAACAATTGAGTTAACTGCAGACGTATATACATACCTACAGGTAGCTCAACTGATCCACATCAATACCAATCGGAAGCGTTTCCAAGACGCGCGCTGGCTGCTTTACTATTTATACTATATTTAGTAGAAGCAAATCTATGTGTAGTAGGAATGGCTGATGTTTGGCCCCAAGCCGTTTTACGCTCTTTTATTATTAAAGAAAGTAAACATTAGGTAGGTTCTTTTACTGTGTTCATCTTAATATCTTGTGATAAAACGGTCTAATGGGCTATACAAAATGTATAACTTCTATAAACATTGTGAGCAAGATGGACGATATATATTCGATGTTAACCTTTGCGTACTTAAATTGGTTTAATAATTATCAGTAAATATTAGGTGCCTACTGTTATTAAGAATGCTTGGTTTTCGTATTTTACTTTGTATGTTTTGGGTAAATTTATTATCATCTTTCTCTTGTACATACATTATAATATTAATCTTTGGATTTTTATTGGCAGTGGCAATTTTATCTGTTTTTATTTCATGTTTAAATATTTTTATGATATTTATTTTTGTTCATGTTTATCTATTTTCTGAAAATTGCTGCATATTGATTATTATTTTTAGCTAAATCAAAGTGTATTTTGTTATGTAATCCAGTGCTGTGTAGATCAAATTGTTTTCAATTTCATTGAGACACTGTTAAAAATAAAACGAAATTGTACAGCTTTTTTTTCTAGCTTTTAGCCGAGATATACATAAATATGATTTAGGTTTAACTGAGTCGCAACTAGTGTCAGCATTTGACTTGCATGTAGACACCACTTTTTAACGGACTTCGAAAAAAAAGAGGAGGTTTTACGTTCGGCTGTATGTTCCTCGATTTCTCCGTCAATTATGGACCGATTTAGAAAACTATTGTGATATGATATATATAATGATCCCGAGATGGTCCCATAAATATATTTTTAATAATTTCGTTCCTGTGGGATTAGTATTAAACCCGTAATACCTAAAAACAAATTGGGGGTTCGAAAAAAAGAGGAGATTCTATGTTCGGCACTTTAGGTAGTGTATCTTAATTTCTATACTTATGTTCGTCGATTTCTCCGTCATTTATGGACCGATTTAGATGATTATTTTGATTGGTTTGTATAGAAGACCAGCTGCTGTTCGCACGGGTTTTTCAAGTAGCCTATTTCCGTCCCCAGTATACCATTTACCTCCCAGACAAATTTCATTAAGATATTACGTTCAGCCGCTTAGGCGTGAAAGGTAACAAACAGACAGACAGATAGATTTACAGAGTTAATTTCGAATTTATAATATTAGTATGCATGATCCCGAGGTGGCCTCATAGAAAAATTATTCCCAAGGGATTAGTATTCATACTGCAAAACTCAAAAACTGTTTAAAACTAAGGGATTCGAAGTCGGAAATTATTCTCATATAAGGACTCCAAACCCTGACCGAGTGGTGGCCAAGATTACACCGTAGTACCTACCTATGCCCTTCGACTTCGACGACATCGTCAAAGTCGCAGGGCATGCTTGGCGAGAAGCATAAGCCAGAGGCTGGCATAAGCAAAAGGAGGCCTAATACCCTTCAGTCTGTGATCTCGGGCTTGAATAACAATGATGAAACATTCATATGGATAAACCTAAGAGATATCCAACAGGGGCCAAATTGTGCTGACCAATCGCTTTACTATGACAATAGTACCGTCGCTGAATCTTCCGTAGACAAAGAAACTATAGATAGTGCGTGCGGTGCTAATTGGACGGAGAGATTGATATAATGGTTTCAACCTTGACACCTTTGACACGCGTCCGTCCATCTATAGTTTTTTCGTCAAAGGTAAAATGCCAGTGTCAATCTGAGACGATACCATTGTTATGGTGAAGCGAATTATTTAATGGAATTGGGGCTCTGGACTTCCACCGACGCGATGGGTCGACGACATACGAAAGACCGTGGATTGCAAGCACGTGGCCCAGATTGGCGCAGGAGCACTTAACTAAGGTGAATGGTAAGTATGAAGATAGGTAGGCCTATTCCCAACAGTGGATACTTAACTACTGATAATGCTGCTCATGACGATGAAGCACAAGCTTATTCACACACTTCACTTCACACATTCACTTCACTTGGGTTTGGTGGTTTGGGTTAGTTGGGCTTTCACTTGGGCACATTCTGGCCCAAGTGGCGCTTCAGCATTTATTTATTTTCGTTGTCAATATCATATTGATGTACCATAACCCATAAGGTACATCAATAAGATATTGTTACTAAGGCACGACAATGCTGTATTACTTTCATTACAAAGGAGCCGCGGCAAGGTCTATAGCAGGTAAATACATACATAGATGATTTAACAATGAGATAAAATAAATCTAATAGTACGTACCTACCTACATGAAGACTGCAGCATAAACGCTTACTAAGTGATAAATTTTTACAAGTGTGGTTGTTACCTATTTAACAAAATTTTCGTTATTCATACATTATTTTCTACTTTATAATCCATTCATTAAAGTACCTAAGTCGTTAACTTTGTCTTTATTTTTTTGTAAAAATACCTACAAATACTATTTTATTTATTTATCTTAGGGAAAGAAAAAGCTTTAGAACTAGAAAATTAAACACTTATCATTAGAAAAATTAAGCTAAGCAGTTTCCACATATAACTATTATGTCAATTATCTAACCCTAAACGATAAGGCAGGCATGACGAGATATCCGACCGGCGGCCCTAGTACACGATAATCCGTGATGACCAAGCTGTTCGACAGCAGTACCACACTGGCATTGATGAGGCGCGCAACACCTTGCACCCAACCGAAGACATGTTTCGTTACGCAAAGTTACCAGTGTTAAATGAAGGAAATGCTTGCAACCAATGTCCTGACTCCCATTTAGAAACGGCCAGGAGACGAGCACGATCCGCAGAGCAGGAGCATGTATGTAACAAACAATTCCGTGTCAACTCACACAGAGGCCCGTCTTATTGCCGTTGGGACAAAAGAGATTTTGGGGGAGCAGCATTGGGGCAAGCACTAAGCCAATCCGTTCGAGCTTAATCTGAAAATGAAATTCCAGGTGGGACCAAAAAAGACGACTTTAAAATTATGTCAACTAAAGAACTAATGCTGTAGACGGAAGACAGGAACGCCGGAAGGGCTACACTTGAAATTTTGCGTATACCTAAGCCTCCCAATTTGACAGGCAGGGAGGCCTGCGACCATGCGTTGTCCTCTAAATCGACATTCAAAACCGATGATGGAGTATTTTTATCATGTTGTCTATGCCTTCCAAGAGCTCGCTGTGTTTCCACAGTTGACTACACCTTAAAGTTAATAAATTTAGGTAAAAAAAGACGAAACTGAATTATTGTAAAAGCCACATGGCTATTAATTTTGATTTTAGTAGCTTCGGCGTGATGCGCGGCCAAATAATTTTACTTTCTTACTTTTGGAAAAGGATCGGTTTATTCCTTTGCAATATTACTACAATTAATTATTATTGTAATAAATGTAATGTAAATGTTAATTTCGCTTAATTTTTTAGTTCACTAATTCTTGATGAGTCTTTTCAGTCGTTTGTAGATGAGAAAATTCAAACCTTCAACAAAACTTCGGACAGACTGCTCAAAATTAATAGCCATATGGCTTTTACAATAATTCGGTTTTGTCTTTTTGTACTTAAATTTACGTATACTTTGAGATTAGTTCAACTGTGGAAACACAGCGAGCTTTTGGAAGGCTTAGACAACATAATAAAAAATACTCTATCATCGATTTTGAATGTCGATTTAGAGGACAACGCATGGTCGTAAGGTCTAAAGGAAATAAAGCACTTTGAATTTTTGAATTTTGAATAGCGAGGCAAAGCGGATCCGTTTCTGAGTAGAAATATTGTATGCAGTACATTGAGTTACAATCCTGTTAGGATTATAATTATTTGAAGTGATACAGTAGCACTAGAATATTTAACATCGACAATATTATATACCACGCCGCAACAAAATCACCTTGGAGGTGGTCACATAGATACCTACTCACTGTACCAATTTAGCTATCTTAATGGGAATCGCCTGGAAATATACATATTTAAAAACGCCTCAAAGAGCTGGCGATACTGAAAAGTAACCTGTCATTTGCTTACGATGATAAATTATCAAAAGTGACAACATGATCGATTGAAAAGTTTGGCTGAGGTCACAGTTGTTTTGTTAGTGGAAAAGATTTACCTATTTTGCTAAAGGGAGTTCACCGAAGTACATATATAAAAGAACATTACAATAAAGGACATTACATAAGACAAGTACAATATAGCTTAGAAGATCTTTTAAGACCGCTTATTATTATATATATTCTCTGCCTGAATCTAAAAGCGGCAAATATTTTTTGTATGTCCATGGATGCACAATCATCATCATCATCAACCTATATTAGTCCACTGCTGGATTTGTCCAGCCATTTGATGATGAACCTGGGAATCTTCCTATTGTGCACCTTTGGGCTGCACAATAGGAAGATAGAAATAAAATTACTAGATAAAAAAAATATTCACGTTCATACAAAAGAGCACTTAGAAAAACAAACGTTAAATAAAAATATATCTTTCTTTATCCGAGCTATGAAGTGCAAAGGCCTTTGGGCGATTCTATGAAAATCGAGAAAGAAGAGTGATATAGGTAGGTAGGTATTTTGAGGAACTAGTTTTATTTTTATTTTTCTTCATTATTACTATTTTTTTCATGATAATTTTTCGCGCATTATTAGCGCTACTTAAATTAACTAGCGCTAAAAATGCGCGAAAAATTATGTTGCTGCTCGCTTATAATATAAAGCTTACCCTTCCACTTCGAAGGTACCTAATCCAAACCAACTGTCAGTATAAGCGGTACCACTGTGGGCAGAACTACCAACTTGCCTAATCCCCGTAGATCCGGCCCTCCAGTGCCCTTCGAACCCGGATATTACTGTTTGCTCAGGTCTTCGGACACCGCCATGCAAATAAAGCTGTTTACACAAGGTGCTGACGAGTTTGCACTCAAATCAGGCCGACACCCCCGACCCGAGGGATAACAAACACAAATAACCCTGAGGTTGATTGAGATGCTTCCGTACCTTTCTTCAAGATGATTTTTAATATGAAAACTAGCATTTCGCAGTAAGAACGAAAATGTGGTACCTACAGCGATGGGGCTGATAAAAAAATGTAGATGTTACCCGCCTACTCATCTGTAAGCAGTGTTAAGCCCGGCTTAAGGCGGCCCTGTCTCATCGATCTTAGTAAAGAAGGGAAGATGAGGTAGTAGCTTCTCGAAAGTAGAAGGCTAAAATTAGGTGCAATTAGGTCCACTCACCTCAGTCATAGTCGGACCGACGCGGCGGCGTTCGTGTTACGCGTGCTTGCTACGACGTTCTTTAGTGTGTTGAAACTTGAAAGAGTACAGCAATAACCTCGTGCTTGTAACAATCACGAGGGCATTGCTTGCATGTTTGTTCCTTATAATTATTGCACAAGATTGATTGAAGAAATGTAACTGTGGGCGAGTGTTTACGTGTAGTTGTAACACAGGCCATTTGTTGAGTAAGCGCTAGGATAACGTACCATATCTACAGATTTTACTTAGATCTATGCCCTGTCTAGACTTTTCAAAAAATACAAAACGTTTATTTCAAAGTATGTGTAACAATGAAGTTGGATAACTGCCCCTGGTTTGCTACAATGTAGCTGTGTTACAGGCGGGCAGCTTCTTCTTGTAAGTACTTGACATACTATTAATCATAATATTTTGTACAACTATCCTATATATTACTTCACAACAGTTCGAACGTACCTCCGTTAACGATTTTACTATTAACCATCATATTTAGGAACACTTGAACGGCTTCCGGATTTAGATGACGTTACCGTTTAGACAAAAAAAATAAGATAACTAACTTAAATCGAAATCGGTTCATCCGCCCCTCTTTTTAGTGATATATATAATTAGTGTGATGTGACGGTAAGGTACCAAAAAAGTTGTGTAGGGCTAGCACGGGGATTATTCTCTAGGGTAGAATAAAGAAAAATTACGTCACTTATCGAATGCGTAATTTTTTTGATGTTTAACGATGCGATGTCATTATTCTTTATTCTACCCCAGAGAACAAGCCCCGTGCTTGGCCTACAGTAAACATACTTTTTTGGTACCTTACCATACCTTTTCTAACTAGACTTTTTTATTCCATACCCTAAGCCTGGAAAAACAATACTTACACCAACTTCATTTAAAAAGTTTCGGCAGGCTCTGGACTACATCCATAACCTAGGTGAATTAGTGGGCCTCTGCTTTCGAGCCCTGGTTAAAAATAACAACTACCAATTTCAAGTCCTGACAGTTTTATTATGTTGTTCATCTTGCTAACAGCCGACATTATCTGAACGTGAAAAAATAAATCGCCTGGCCCACTCACATCCACACATCAATTTTTCATGGACACGTTTTAGCCTCTCAGGAGCCAAGCAATACATCACGCCTAGAAGGTAGCCTGCGAAATGAATACCAGTAAGTAATTTTTTTTGTTTGCTCCTTATCTGCTGATAATCGTCGCAACTGTATAAAAAAATGGACTAAAATGCTGAAATAAATTGTAGGTAGGTTTATTATTAAGACCTAGTATTGGAATTATGATATTATTATGTATAAAGATACTTAATTTCAAAGCCTAATCACCACTGATTTAATTTACTGAACTTTCAAGATCATTCTCTGTAGAAATGTTGGGATATATTATATGATACTTAATTTGGCGCGCCCGATCTGACATGCTCACTCGCGCTACGCGTCTTGCGAGGAGCAGCTATGTCTGAGGTTATAAAGATTTGTAAAAGGAAATTACAAATAAACCCTGGAACTGTGATACTTACTGAGTCTTATTTTATTAATTGATAATACTAGGTATCTAGGTCTTCCACTTTCAAAGTTGCCGTTTTGTAAAACTGACCTGATGGTAATCATAGCTGGTTTGGCTGGCCATTATAAAATACTGGATGACCCCGTGAACTTCGTATCACCCACAATTTATCTCTCTATTTTTTTATTTTATGCTATTTTTTTTTGTTTTGTTTGCTCATACACACCCCTGTATGAGCAAACAAAACAAAAAAATAACAAGTTTTCTGGTTTTAGCTAACGCACTATTGATTTTGATATACCTACAGAGTGTAATAAAAACTAAGGACCAAACATTCAGGGTAGGTACAGATTGAATCACAGAATACAGGGAAAATATTTATTACTTCAAGTACTTACTAGCTAGAGGAAAATTGGAATGTACCTATTTGTGGTACGAACGTACCTACCGTATCGGCGCGCTGTAGGTACAGCCCGCACCCACTGCGTGAGAAGTCACGTGTTGTTGACGGCGGCGCGGGGCGGTCAACGACCCAGGTACAGGTTATAGGTACATAGGCCTTTTAATAACTTTCGATGATAAATAGCATGCATCAATCCATTACCTAATCAGAGGTGGACATAACGTTTTTATAAATTTTTTTAGTTTATATTTTTCCTGTAGGTCTTAGTAGGGTAGTATTCTGTGATCGTGTGCCAACCCTAAAAGTTTGGTCCTTAGTTTTTGTTACACCCTGTATACATAACAATGAATTTAATTAAAAAAAACATGAAATTCTCGTTTTGAAATAATTAGGTAGTAAGTACTTAAATGGTTTATCGATTACATAGTTGCCGCCGCCCGTGCCGCCTCAGCCTCCGCCGCCGCTTCGACCACGACCCGACTCGATGTTCGTGGGGGATTACTCGCGCAGGACTTGAATGCGAGATATGATCAAGTGGTACGGGATTTGGAGTGGCAGATAGTGCGTAATAAATCTGCTAAGCATTATAAGTTAATTGGACAAAAAACATCTTAACAGTAAATTTAGGGCCGCGGATTCAAAAGTGCCCCTTTTAATATCTAATGTTAGTACATAAAAGAAATAACTGGTGAATTTGGTGTCATTAAAAATGATAAATATGCGTAGACCGTTTTAAGGTACAGTCTTCACTAGGTCCATCATCTGCACCCCCCGTCTCGGCTGATACAGCGTGCCCGGGCGGGACGCCATTGACTTGCGTTACCGCAAAACAGGTACAAAGAGTATTAAAGAAGATGAGTGGCGGAAAATCTCCCGGGCATGATGGCATCAGTGAGGAGCATCTGAGACATGTTCACCTTCCGAGAGTCACGGCTCTATTTTTCACAATGTTTATTAGTCATTCTTATTTACCTCATGACTTAATGAAAACTTTGGTAGTGCCCATTGTGAAGGACAGAACGTGAGATATCTCGGATAAGGGGAATTACCGCCCTATCTCGTTGGCGACTACCATAGCGAAAGTCACACACACCACAGACACACACAGTGGACAGTATGCTTAATACTTGCTTAGAAGAGTTTACGTATCTACGTGACGCGCAGTTCGGATTTAGATCCGGACTGTCTACAGAAAGTTCAATAGTAAGTCTTAAGCATACTGTCCAGTACTATACTGATCGTAAGACATCAGTACACGCCTTGTTTTCTTGACTTATCCAAAGCGTTTGACTTAGTGTCATATGACGTTCTTTGGAGACAGTTAAGAGACAGGGATGTGCCAGCGGAATTAGTGAACATGCCCAAGTATTGGTATGCAAACCAAACTATTTTTGTCAAGTGGGCGGACTCACTGTCTGAGGCGTATGTGTTGGAGTGCCGGGTAAGACAGGGCGGGCTGACCCCTGCTTTTCAACATTTACGTTGAGCCTGAGCAGCACGCGTGGCGGATGTCGGATAGACGGAGTAAGCATTAGCTACGCATCTGCGTAGCTAATATAACCATATCATCTGACATGGTGCTACTCAGCCCCACGGCGCGGCGGCGGGCGGCCTACAGGAGCTGCTGGGAGTCTGTGAGCAACACGCTGTTGACAATGGGCTGACATACTATGTCAAAAAAATATAATACATGGTATTTGAGGCTGCCGGCAAGGGTTCAGATATAAGTACATTTAATATTACCCTTAATGGAATGAAAAAGAGTCAATCGATTCAAATATCTTGGACATATTATTGCCGAGAACCTCAAAGACGATGCTGATATTGAAAGGGAACGGAGGGCGCTAGCAGTTAGAGGTAACATGCTGGCCCGTAGGTTTTCCCGGTGTACGGAGCCAGTAAAGGTAACTCTTTTTAAATCTACTGCCAAAAGATGTACACGGGAAGCCTGTGGGTTAGCTACACCAAAAGCTCGCTGGCGACCCTACGTATCCAATACAATAATAACATCAGGATAATGTTGGAGCTGCCCCGCTTTTGCAGTGCATCGGGAATGTTTGCGAAGTACCAAACAGAAGCAATCCTACGCAAAAAAGCAGCATCCCTGATCCACAGATTGCGGGACAGCAACAACAGCATCCTGAAAACCATAGCGGATAGGTATTCATCGCCGCCGTGGGCACTTCTGGCTCGCAGAGTGATCCCGGTAAATGTCTCGTTACTCTGATCGCTCTGAGAACGGGACCTGTAAGTACCTATTTTTGTATTTCGTGTATATATTTTGTTTATGTACATTATAAAGATTAATAGGATAAGTATCTACTAACAATCTGTTTTCGTGTGTCTACTAACAATGCTATTGATCGTTATCGTCCGAAATAATGAGTTTTTTATTTCATTTTTATTTTATTTATTTATAGTGCTTTGTGGCCCTAAAAGGTATCCTGAGTGAGTGATAGTTTTCTGTAATAAAATGGCTCAGCCTTATCAAATAATAGGCTACAATTAAGGGCTGACTACTGAAAAAGTTAAAAACTGTGTAGCAGAGTCAGCGCCCTTCTTCGCTAGCAAAATAATTATGGTTTTATTTTAAGACAGAGGTAACGTGTGTGAGTGTGTGGTATGTGTATGTATGTGTGTAGGTATGTGAGACTGTGACTGTGACTGATAAATACACGGGATCTGTATTGCCCCATATGTGCCAACGAATTATTCTGTCAGATTGATTATGAATAAAATTAATTAATAAAAATAAATTGTATTAAGCAGAACTAAGTTTTACTAGCAATCCAATAGTAAAACAGATAAACCTCCATCGGTTGAAATATATATTTATCAACATAAAAAATAGACAATGTTGCAGCACTAACCATGACGTCCCTGGCTTAAAAGGACAAAGTGAAGTCCCAGTAGTTCCTTCAAAATTATTAAAGGAACTAATGGAAAGAAAAAGTCTCATTAGTAACTTTAAAGGAACTGTTAAAAGGAACTACTGGGAATAAACGGACTGTGTAGCTTCTGAGGACACCGGACTTATAAGGCTCCGGGCAACAGGAGTTACCGCTGGTGTGTGTGAGAGGGAACGTAGAATTTAATTATTGATGCTATAAAATTTCTTCAGTATCCTCGTAGGAGATTGATAAAAGCCAATCAGTACATATACATTTACAAATAAAAATTGTGAGTGAGTAGGTAAACGGTAATTACTTTATTTATTTTCTTGTATATATACGACTACTAATGTATTGATAATGACGACCTGCCACTGCAGTTTTTCAGACAATGTCAGATCGTCGATTCTCTGTTGTCAGGTTGGTGTCAAATGCAGTTTGGGAGTGCTTGCTTGCTTCTTAGTTCTATTTTTAGGGTTTCGTTCGAGTGCGAAACTCTTAATGGTCTCACTCTGTCCATATTTTTTTCCTCTTGAATATCTCAGCAACTACCGAAGCTACTAACTTGAAATCTTAAATAATAAATTTCATGCTCCTATACAGATTAAAAGAAAAACAGAAAAAAAAATATGAATTAAAATTTTTAGAGTACCAACAAAATGTGAAGTTGAAATTTTAAAAGAGATTTACAAGGTCAAATGGGTTATCAAGTGAAAGGTATTTCGCTTGTTCATTTCTAAATAGTTACTTAAATAATATTTTCTAGGTTTCGTATTTTTCGAAATATTTTGATAAACTCGGAAAAATTTACCGTTCCCCCACCCTGTCTCCGAAGTTTGCAGAGATGAAATAGGTATAGCGAAGTTGTAAGCAGAACAATTTTTGAAACATGGTCAAAAAGAGGGAAAATAATTTTCAAAAGGAGCCTCCTTTTTGAAAATTACTTTCCCTTTTTACTTCGTTGAGTGGGGATTAAATAATAGGGTATGTACATTTATAAACAGTTTCGAATTTTTTTCTAGGTTTCTTACATTTTTAAATAGGTAGGTACGTTGAAAGGAGCCGAAAACTTTACCATTATAACCTTCCACCCTAAAATCTCCGAAGTTAGCAGAACGATCCATCAGACATGTATAAACTATGTTTTAGATATTTTTAAACGCGATCTGAACACATTATTATCCGAGCGCCGAGGGCCGATTTGTCCGAGTGTGCAGATAGACATGGATAGTTAAGAAAATCAAGTGAGGGTCGTTTCAAAAAATGCAGCCCCCGCATCGCAGAGGCGGTAGCTCCAGTACTCCAGTCATCCCGAGACCACGACAGTATTTAAACCTGTTGAAACGTCGGGAAAAATAGGTAAATTAACGCGATAAATACCCGTTAAATAATACTAATAATACTGTTATTAGTACTATGATATTCATCAAATAGTGTGTGAGTGTTTATCCGGTACCTATTTATAGGAGTTTTATAATAATTTACAAAAGTTCATAACCCTCGGCGCACCCGAGTCACACTCGCACTTGACGGATGAACGGATGAACTAATGAAAGACTAATAACTAAAAAATCTTTTCTGGTAAAACAACGTATATTTTTTTAAAAATAGGAATGACTTAATTCCCTACTTTTTAATCCAGAATCAAAACTCGATTTGTGCTTACAAGTGCCTAGGTAGGTACTAGGTACATATTGGTTGTGGACATTAAAAAGTTTGTCAGTTAATTATGGAGTGCATTTAAGTATTTTCTAAAATAAATTCATGTTCAACTATTTAACCTACATTGGGAATAAGCCCGCCTAGTGTACCTCAATAATAAATAAAACCGGTCAAGTGCGTGTCCACTCGCACACGGAGGGTTCTGTGCCATCGAACAAAAGTATTTCGCAAAAGAAACCCAAAAAACTTATGTATAAGTATGTAGTATGCTTACGTAGAGCAAAAATTGTCAAAAAATCACGCTTTTTGTATGGGAGCCCTCTATAAAAGGGCGCATTGCGCGCCATTTTGTGAAAAAGATAGGCATATAATTTCGCGTTCATAGGAGCGGGACAGATCATACGTTTTTGGAACGGCAGCGTAAGCGCAAAACCAAGTTTTTGCTTATTTACAAGAAAAGTACACAACTTATGAATAAACTGGTTCAAGAAACCAATATAATATCTTATTACTGATTATTTGGTTTTTTACTTATGAATACTTAGTTTATGAATAAACTCACATATATAATTTTTTTGGATAATAGCAGGGTTCCTGAGATCTTGACAAAATTATGTGCGAAACAGTGCACTTTCATGTAACTTTTGTTTCGTATTTTTTTTTGCAATCGTGTTTTCATATTCAAGCAACCAAAGAAGAACTCGAATTACATAAAATTTGAATTTTATGTAATTCGAGTTTTTACCACGGGGATCCCGTGAGTACTGAGACCTAGGCCTAGTTTGACAGATAAATCCGTTAGGTTTGCCCTTAATTTAAATATTTATTTAATTTTTTATACCGTATTTGTTGTTATAGCGGCAAGAGAAGTAGGTACACATTCTATAAATTTCAACTGGCTACCTTTTACGGTTTACGAGATACAGCCCGCTGACAGACGGACAGCGGAAGCTTGGTAATAGGCTAGGCTTGGCCTGTAAATCCGGTCACGATATCTGTGCACCTAGTGCCATACAAAATGTTTGGATATTGTGACCGGGTGGTATTATAGTATTTTAATCTTGATCTTGCGGCGCGACGCGGCGCGGCGTGGAATGTTGTTTACATAGCCGCCAATCTGGCAACGCCACTACACCGCACCTCATCGTTGTTAGGCTCAGACAGTCGTGCAAAAATTATTATCTAATCGAAAAAATGCAAGGCTATAAGCGTCAAGGACAAAAAAGCAGCGCTCTAATGCGGCGCGGCGGCGCGGCGGCGGCGGTGCGGCGCGGCGGCACGTAGGCATCGAGATGATGCACGTAGGTCATAAAATGTATCGCCGCCGCCGCCGCCGCACCGGTCAGTGAGTGAGTACATTGCAATAATGAATGAGGCGTTGATCAAGTATGAATCACACGGCGCTCCTTGCGCACGAGCATATTATCAAAATAAACAAAAGCCGGCTGCACGTGCGAGCGATAAAATGTATGCGCAAGACAGAGATATAGATATGATTCGCATGCCCGCCATCCAATCCAAACAAAGCAAGCAGCAGCCAGCAAGCAACTAGCAAGCAAGTCAGTCAGTCAGAATCAAACCTCTGAGCGACTAAGACGCAACCCGCGTCGCCTTCCATACCAACCGCTTATTGTGTCAGTTGCTACGTAGGTAAGTGTATACTTAATCTAGAATTTTATTACGGAAGGATATTTTATGTAGACCGTTATGTAGAGGTAATTGTACTAGCTACCTAACCTACTTATCTTTATAGTTCTGTGCATTTACCCGTAGACAATAATATTCTGCATTTTTAGGGTTCTGTACCCGAAGGGTGAAAACGGGACCCTATTACTAAGCCTCCGCTGTCTGTTTGTCCGTCCGTCTACCAGCGGGCTGTATCTCATGAACCGTAAAGGGTAGACAGTCGAAATTTTCAAAGAGTGTGTATTTCTCTTGCCGCTATGACAATAAATAATAAAAATAAAATAAATATTATTAAGGGCGACAACGTCCATACAAATTAAAACAATAGTCGCCGAAGTTAACAACGTTGGGCGCGGTCAGTAGGTACTTACTTGGGGTTGTCGGCAGTTCGTACACTTGGCCCTAAAAAATAATTTTGAGATTCCATACATTGATTGTCTGTTTGTACGCTCCTTCTTTAAGGTTGAAATTTGCACAGAAAAATGGATGGGTGACCGCGTCATTATGGCTTTTTGTTTTAATTAGGGTTTTTTTATGTTGCTTTTGCGAATGTATATCATGTATGGTACCCCTTCGTGTGCGAGTATACTCGCAATAGGCCGGTGTATTTCATTCTGAATACGTAGTCTACCCATAACGTTGCGTTTTGGGCCTAGGAATCAACGGCGTTTTTTTTTTATATATGAACCATTCGCTCAATTAGCAAAAGTAATGCTAAAAACCTTCGATCTAAGTAAAAAAGGGGAGATAAGGTGCTAGCTTCTCGAAAGTGGAAGGTTCAAATTAGGTGCAATAAGGTTCACCCACCTCAGCGTCATAACGGCAGCGGCGGCGGCGCGGCGGCGTTCGTGTTACGCGGGCTTGCTACGTACGACATACCTAGGTAGTTTAGTGTGATTTATTGATTACAACAATGCCCTCGTGATTGTTCATTATAATTATTGCACAAGATTGGAAATGTATGTGACTGTGAGCGAGTGTTTGCTTGTAGTTGTAACACAGGCCTGTTGTTGAGTCAGCGCTGGAAGAACGTACCATATCTACCGGTTTTTCTTAAAGACTGTAATAAACTCGCTGCCCATTGAAAACTCACCCGATGTTTGCAAAAGGCCCGCAATAATGTATTTATTGTTACTACTAGGTATAGGAACTTGCCGATTGTTTAGTCTGTCTAGACGTTAAATGGTTGCTGAGAGAGAACAGATGTTACGAGGTTTTCTAAATCAGTCAATGGCAAAAGTGGTGATGCTCAAAAAGATTAGGTTTCAAGGTAGGTAGGTGAGTAGGTACATACGGATTGAGAAGTACTAAAATGGGGGGTATGGTTACCTACTAAATTGACATCGAATGAGACCCCTTTAAACTGTAATCATCAAAATATATGCAATTATTTTTCATAAATTCAGAAATAAATAAGAACAAAAATAAATAAAATAATGTATAGTTTGTAAAACGGTTCCTAAAAGCATATTTAAGGACTTTTACACAAATCGTTTTAATCGTAAGTGAGATTTTGAACCACCGATGTTTACACGGAGATGAGGAAGGTCTTTGCCCAGAAGTGGGACAGTAACAGCTAAAAATCAAAATGAAATAAATAATGCCGGACAATCCATACAGAATTGCCTAGCCCCAAGCTAGAGCTTGTGTTATGGGTTCTATAACTGATATATTAGGTACTCAATGTTAATACATTATGCTTCATACATAGAAATAAAATATATATTTTTAAAATAAATCTAAATTGCACACAAGTAGATATCCGATGCAGTATTTTATCCACGAGGATAAAATACTGCATCGGATATCTACTTGTGTGTCTTACTACGTGAGTACATCTTTCTGTTGAGTACGAACTCAACAGAAAGATGTACTTACGTTAGCTTACTTCTTGGAAAAGTCTTATCATAATGATTCACTGGAATTTCTTATCAGAGGGTCTTAGATACAAAGTTCTTAGGCCGCGTAAGATATGAACATTGTAAATATAGACTCAGCAAATCAATAAATACGTTAAGTACTTATCAAGAGTAGCAGTTGCAGTAGTGCGATTGTGCATGCGTGAGTCAAATTACCTACAGAAAATATTTATTTATAACCATCCGGTTTGGGGCGGTTCATTTTTAACTTTGATTATACCATTATTTAATATACTTAAAGTTCTCTCATACTTAACGTGTCCCGACCGGAACTGGACAAGTTTTACTATAAATTGTCCATGTTTGTTTGCTTCGTGGTAAAAAACTCGATTCACTTAAAATTAAACATCTTTTCTTTGGTTGCTTGAATGTGAAAACACGACTGAGATTTTTTTTTATGAAAGTGCACATTATTTGGTCGAGATCGAAGGAACCCTGTGTTGTTATGAAATTACTGTTTTGATTCCTTACTAATTATTTGGTTCCGTGAACCAGTTTCTCCACAAGTGACGTAGTTTTCTTGTAAATAAACAATAACTTAATTTTTGCGCTTATGCCGTTCCAAAAACGTATGCTTTGCCCCGCTCCTATGAACGCAAAACCTATGCCTATCCTTTTTACAAAATGGCCCGCATTGCGCCCTCTTAAGCCCCGTCTCGTCCACGCTCCCGTCGCGTATATATGTATATGGTTATATTATGGTGATATTTATTTACTTCTTAAAAGATTAACAATCACTAGTGAAAAACTCAAAAGGGGTGCGTACCTGTCTCTGTATTGTTAGTAGTTCGGTATGTGCAAATAATCAAAATAATGTGGTTAGTTAGCAAAAATACTGTACAGAACAAACACAGGCGCAAACACACTAATATAAATAAAATTTCGTAAATAAAAACATTAAAACAAATTCTGTAATATAAAATAATATAAAGTTGACTATTTTTTAGGAAATATACTTACATATTATATTATATACAATGTGTATTGTCGCACCTTGATCAATCGAAATGTGATAAATATATGTCGTGTATCCACGACATATATTTATCGATAGAAATCTGAAAAAAAATTATTTGTTATCTATCTCAAAAGCAAAGCCGATTTAATTATTTTTTAAATTAAACTACTTGCCAAAGGAAGATAACCCGTTGACGGTTCGGCTTGCGTCGTTTAAAGTCGAATTTTCAGTCAACGTTTGGGCTGGTGGCTGGTATGACTGGAAATAATTTAATCGGACCGTTTGTTCTTCTGTCATGGTTTACAGGTCAAGCTTATTTATCAGGCCTAATGCAAGATGTTGATTTACAAACAAGAAGCAGGATGTGGTACCAGCATGATGGCGCTCCAGCTCAATTCAGCACAGTCGTGCGTGATCATCTTGCTGCAACTTACTCGGAGAGATGGATTGGACGAGGCGGACCCGAAGTGGCGTGACCGGCGCGAAGCCCAGATATGACGCCACTCGATTTTTATTTCTGAGGTCACATGAAGCAGCTGGTTTACAGCACTCCCATTGAAAGCAGAGAAGAGCTATCAAACAGTAACTTAATTGATATCAATAACAAAAACTTTTGTTTTACTTTATCTTTTCTTAATCCGCCGTTACTATCCCACTGCTGGGCAAAGGCCTTGCTCCGTTGCATCTTATCTTGCCTTGTTTTATCTCATAATTTGTTGTCTGTTGATCTTTGTACATGACAGAAAGTACCTAATTTAAATGGTGAATAACATGACAACGAAAAGAGATACCCATAGTTTTTGGAGGATTTGTAGAATAAATTATGAAGTTTAATACAACATATTAGTTTAATACAACATTTAATACAAAAAGTAAACCTCAATAACCCAGTTCTAAAGTTACAGATCAAAAATAAAATAAAAGCGTTTTTTTTTGTTAAATTTCTAAAAAATATATTATGTTTACTAAGCTTTTGTGCTGAAATTGTATTTTTTATTTATTTTCTTAAGGTAGATTTATCTAGCTTTCAAATGAGACTACTTCGAGTAAAATACACCGTTTACTCAAAAAGAAACAAAGAAAAAACCAGATGAAGTAGTTTTCATTTAAAAAATAATTAAATCGGCTTTGTCTTTGAGATAAAAAATTATATGTTAGCTACATATTATTTTTTTTTCCCGATTTTTATCGATAAATATATGTCATGTATCCACACAGTTCGTTTGATCAAGGTTCGACAATACATACACATTGTATTTCAAAGCTGTTGTAAAATGTGGCAATTATTTAAGGGGCGAACCTAAAAGGTTTGGTTGTCAAACTAGGCCTAAATAATAAAAGTGTTAAAAAACTCGAATTACATAAAAGGCGAGTTTCAAATTGAGCTAGAGTTTTTAGGTCTTTGATATTTTTAGGTAGGCTATTATACAGGGTGAATTTTAATTCGACTGCATCTTTCTAAACTAAGACACCAGTAATGACACCCAATGAATTGTTTGTAACTCGGACGGCTTCATGAAGGTCACGCGATCATAAACGTGACTATCTACGGCGTGGCCGGCACGAGCTGCGTGTACCGTGATCGTGATCACACTGATCACACACAGCTACTTAATACTTGCGTTTTATTTTGCGTTTTCCATACTTACATAAATTATATTTTTTATTTGCGTAATATTAGCCCTAATGCGTTGGTGTCATTAGTGGTGTCTTGGTTAAGAAGGCTGCCTACGAATTCAATTTCACGCTGTATAAACGCGCTCCTTCAAACATTATATTTTTCTTGCCATAGTCAGTCCTAGCTTTCTGTACACGTATATTATGTGGATTTTTAAGGTTCCGTTTGTGAATGTGTATATTTTTTGTGTAGAATTTTTAATTTTATTACCTATACATTGCCTGGCGGCGCGGTCATTGACTGCGGTCGCCTTGTGTCGCCATCAGGAGAGGCGCGCATCAAAGAGGTTGCAAAGTTTGGGATGGCTTAAAACACTAATAAGGCATTGTTGTAAAGAAATTAAAAAATCTGCAAAACTAAAAATAATCGTTTGCGACTTGGTTTGTTCACTGAATATTAATCTGTGGTACCTGGTGAATGACCTCGTTCAGTATTGTGCACTAATTTGAACAACACATTATTGATTTATATTTTATTTATTCTAGTTTATGCCCACGGCTGCGCACGCGTTGTGTGATTCGTTCAAAGGTTATTTATGTCCCATGGGAATGATTTATGGGATAAAAAGTAGCCTATGTTTTATTCAAGGCCTAGAACTATATACAAAATTTCAGCCTGATCCGTTGTTAAGTTTTAGCGTGAAGAGGTAACAAACATCCATCCAAACATCCAAGCTTTCTTATTCTGTATTTATTTATTTATTATTTATAGAGTAACCAACACGATTAAAATAGTTAAACAATTACATAAGTTACATTATAAAAAAAATTACAATTAGAATTATTATTGTAGAGGATACTTAGATAATTAGATTACATTTAGATTATTAAACAAAAAAAATATTTAATTATTAGGTAAAAATATTGAGTAGATATAAAGTAAATATAGGTAGTAAATAAGTACATTGGACAGGTCAAATTTAAAAATTTACAGGGTCAATCATAGGTACATGCACATAATATTAGAAACTAGGTACACCCATTCATACATCACACTCACAGAACCTCAAGCACACCGCCAGAATCTCACCCAGGCTATCCACAAGTAAGTCGATTTCAGGGCTATTAATCAGGAGAGAATTGAGTGCAGTGAGGATGCGGGGGATGGGTGACGCGGAGCGAGCCACCGTGGAGGAAGCCGGCACGTCAAAAAACCTGTGCTTCCGGCCCCGACAGTAGTTATCAAGAACGTAGAAGCGACACAACACATCACTGTATATGCGTGCGAAGCCGCGGGCATAAACTAGTAATAAGTAATAAATAAATCAATAATGCTGGACAATCCACACAGCAATATCTAGCCCCAAGCTAAGTAGGGCTTGGAACTAATTTTCAGCTCCGGAATTGAGTTTCGATGCTGGTGAAAAGTCAAATATTAATGAATTCATTTTTATTTCAGGATGACGGATCGTTGCAAGATTGTTAAAAGCATCATCGAAGGGTTGAACATCCTAGGAAGGAGCTCATTTGACAGCAAATCAGATTTCGGAAAGATATCATCAGCTGCTGAAGATCTTTTGTATGCTGTTTTCATAGCAGGAGCATCAAACACAGATTTTACTTCCGAAGAAAAACATACCATTGGCCCTTTAGTTCCGCCGGCATTGCAAGGGTTGGGTTACAGTCTGTCCATTCTTCAGAGTTCATTCTCGTCACAAAGCGTAGACTCAGTTAGAATCCAGCGATCTGGACTTCAGTTTATAATCGACAAATTCAGTGAATTTCCTGCCAGCACTGCCGAACCATCTGACACTTTGGCGGACACACTCAAAGAATTCTTTGAGAGAGAAGACGTCGATGGTCTTGACGAGCGTCTTAAAACAGTGGAATTTGATTGTTACTCTGATGATAGCAAACGTACCCCGAGCCTTCAAGAGGAAATCGCAAAATTACCTTCAACTCACTGGTGGTTTTTGGAATAGTATTTCAAAATGGTAAACTGGGATGCTAAAGATGTTAAAGAATTTAAGAAAGAAGCGCGGATGTCGCAACAGGAGTATTGCGATCTACTTGGAGATAGAGAATGGGATGTCATCGAAAATTGGGCATGGAATATATTTCGTAGGAAAGTTGGATTTGGTATCTACGGACCACCGAGCGAAACACCATCCAGTGATAACAGAGACACAGGCTATGTCAAGGAACAATTAGATGTTATTGAAAAAATATGCGATCAACTGGTTGAGAATTTAAATTTCAAGCAGAGGAATATCCATTTCGCTTGCATTTTTGTGGTTATGAAGGTCTTTGATAAACGCTACACCGTACCAGTATTCAAAGCCAAACGAGATGACGATAGTTCATCCAAATGTGTTTTCGTGGATACCGGTGCTAGAAAATATTCAAGCTGGAGTGATTATTTGGCTAACAATACACTTGAAAAATGTATCTACTGCTACCCTACTAATGGGCGTTATGAGACCAATAGCGACAACGAAGTTTGTGTTAAATTTGGCACTTCTCCAGCCTGTGACTTTATTAGTAGAGTGTTTAGTGTTTTTGACACCGTGTCGACGGTTGTAACGATTACCGCCACTGGCGTAGGAGTAGCCGCTCTCTGTACAGTTCCTATCGCCGGTCCAATAATGGCTGCTACTGCAATCGCAGGAGTATCGACAAGTGCCTATGGAGTCTCCAGGTCTACATACGCTTTAATTGACCGTGCATCTCACAACCAAAGCATTGGTTTGACTGATGCTGATGCTAGATCCTGTTGGTTATCAATTATCGGGTCAAGTATGGGTTTCGCGCAGGGCCGGATGATAGCATCCATGACCAATGCAGCAAGAGCTGGTGAAGTTATGGGTAAAGCTGGCCGAATCGCCTTCATCATAGTTCAGACAGGAACTTTGACAGTCAATGGAATAGGTATCGTACATGGTTTAGCAGTTCTAATCGACAAAAGCGAAAGAAATGAGCTCACGCCATTAGATGTGTTCCAGTTTAGTGCATCGATTTTATTCTTTACAAATGCAGCTGTAAACTTTAAGACTGCTAGCACTATTATCAAAGAAGTTCAACACGATGTTATAAACACGCACAGAGAAGATCTTGGCAAAGATGCCAAAAAGTTGTTCAATAAGCAAACCGGTAAACTGCGCGGCGCTGATGAAATGCACGGAAACGCTAAGGTCGTGAAACAACTAAACCGTATAGAAAATTCGAAAGATCTGTATGAAATGATGGCCGATAAAAACGTAGCAAATCACAAGGTAGGTTTTTATACTTTTCTTGCTTCTTTATCTATTCCTCGTAAGTAGTGAAGATGATTAAGATAATTGTTATTTCCAGGTAAAACTGACGCCTGATGGATTTAAAGGAATGCTGGAAGTAAACAAGAATCTTAAAATTCATCCCCTTAAACTTTTAGAAATTCCAGCTGCATCCCGGCAAGCTATATTTGATTCTACCAAAAACTTAGCCAACGGTTCTCTTACCAATAAACAGTTTCATAACGAAATGAAAGCATTTTGTAAAGAGCATCAAATAGCATTCGAAAGCATGAGAGAAGAGACAATGAAAAAACTTTGTCAGATGTATGGAAAAGAAAAGGCCAATGACATAGTCGTTGGAGGAAAAAAAATATTTGCTAATGCCACTCCTCACGAGGTAGATCGCTTAAGAGTTGTTCTAGAGAACACCATGCAGGACAATGCAACCATAATCGAGATGGCAACTGAATTTGCGAAATCAAGGGGATGCACGTCTACTAAAGATTTTATAATTTTTGCTGAGTATCTAGTGCAAGATCTCAATGATACGGTCAGGTCGTTCGAAACAAGCTATCAGAGCGACTTAGCTCAAGCAAAAACTCAGCCCGATTTTAATCAATCGACTTTCGACAAAAACCGTGGGATTGATGGGAAGAGAGTTAAATTCCACAGACAAAAAGCTTTGAATCAATTAAACAATGACGAAGGTATACAGGAGCTAAACCAGCGGTACAACACATTAAAATCCAAAGTGGCTCCATTGAACCAACAGTGCCAACCAGGTTTCTTTAGCGATGACGCTGCGACGTACCACTACATAAAGCACAAGCATTTTAAGACCGGAGAGATAACACCGGAGCAATATTTCCAAATAGCCGAGGAGGTCGTGGGAAACCCTGTGAACATAAACAATTCAATTTTGAGTCAAGATGGTAGTTGCGTGATGATCACTTACAAAGAGCCTGTAAATGAAGTAAAGGTTATAAAAATAGACAGGAGTGGGAATTCCGGAATTGCTACTGTTATGTATGAAAAAGTTTTGCCCACAAATAAGAAATAATTAGTCAAAATAATATGCTCCTACTGAAGAGCTTAAGTATACTCTTATTTTGACTAATTATTTCAAATCTACATTTCTAAATGTTACATACAAACATTGCATGTAACATTTAGAAATGTCGATTTGGTCTAAAGCTGCTAAAGCTATACATTAATGCATAAATAAATATTTTCTAGTTTTATACATAAACAGGGGTATTTAATTCATTATTTTACCTGATTGTAGACTGATAGTCTAGATTTCACGGTTACATTAACTTAACTATTTATTATACAAATATCAGTTATCCGCTACTTCATTAGCGTTGTAGGTTAGATACCCAACTTATTGGTAAGCAATGACAATAAGAGACTTTCTTTAAGACCACCACCCTAACCAACCAACACGACATCATTTCACTTATATAACAAGCTAAGACAGGTCAGTTGGAAAATATATATAAAAAACACCGAGGGTAGGTACAATGATTAAGTTTTTACTTAATTTTTGTAATGTTTATGAAGGCAGAACATGTTAGACATCTTTGCAAGGTAATCTACTTGAACTTAACTAAATAGGTAGGGGAGACCGGGTAATTAACACTGTTTTTATGTTAATTACACCAAAATCTGCTTAAGTTTTTTAAATTGTATGTTGTGTAAGTGTATTGTTATATATACATTATATATATACATAAATTTAATACCTACAACATTTTCATTTTAATGTTTACCTATAGGTAGTCGAGTCTTACAATTCAATTGTACCAAAACTTTAGAAGGTAGTAATACATATTTATAGCATAAGGGATAGCTTCACTATCGTATATTTATTGAGAACGTATTGAGAATTTATTAAGACTGATTTAATAAATCTTATTAAAAAACCTTCAAAACAAAATCAACGTAACAATGGAACAGAACTTAAAATAAACATATTATTCTTAGCATTCTTATAATAGTTATGGCTTAAATAATTAAATTAAAATTAAAAAAGTTTGTTTATTCAGACGTTATGAAATAATGTCCATGAGTTACACATTACTTAAACTTTGTTGTAGAGCTTACAAATTCCAAAATTCAGATATATTAAATTAATAGAAATAATCATAAAAATATTTGTTGTATGGACCACAGGCAGCTGGTACAATTACCCCCATCATCATCATCATCAATATGCAAATGTTTTGTTAAAATGACAGCGGTTATTTTAGCCACAAATACAAAATAATTTAATATATACCATAAATAGTCACTGTGATTATACCAAAACAAAACAATTTGAACACTGGTGTCGAATATTTTACCCTTTTTTTAAATTAAGAGTTTCATGATGGTATTGGGGTCATTTGTACCACGTGGTCAATTGTACTGTTACTATTGCCCCCAGTGAAGCTGTTACATTTCAACCCAAGGTGAAAGGCGTTTTGAAAATATTGCGAAATTACTCAGAACATCATCGAGAATCAGGCCGGAATTAATAGCAAAAGTAACGATAGAATTGCAAGAAATTGACTGTAAACCAATATTTTGACAGAAATAAACTCACTTTGAACGCGTAAAAACAAAAATGCACTGTAGACACGTCCGTTTCGCAGCATGTTCGCTGCCAATTGGTGAACATGTCCGGACAGACATGTAATGTAAGGCGCTTCCCCTCTCGCTCGCACATTGACATAGCTTGTCTATTAGCAGAAATAACGACGTTGTACTATCTCCCCGTGGTAGTATTGCCCCCGTCTACCCTACCTTCGGGAAGCTTCGAAATATCTCGTCACAGATACTGCAGAGCCTCACTCAAGGCGAAAGTTTTCAACCATTGTGTGATGCCAGTGATTACCTATGGATTTTCTGACTATCTATACAGTCTTAAGCTAAGAGTCGCTCAGCGAGCTATGGAGGGAGCTATGCTTGGAGTTTTTCCACGTGATAGAATCCGGAATACAGAAATCCGTAGCCAGCCAACCAAAGACACCGACATAGCTCTTAGAATTGGTTAGCTAAAGTGGCAAGCGGGCAGGTCATATAGCTCGAAGAACTGATAACCGCTGGGGAGTAAAGGTTTTATGTAGACGTTTGTGGGCTGATATGGTGATGGTAATGAAACTCAGCTAATCGTTAAAAAGACAGGAACCATGAATCCTACGAGTACGTTGCGTTCGGAAGAATAAACTAAAATTGTAATTTGGCTTTATAATGTATATTAGGATTGGTGGACTGGGCATGCTTCTAATACCTACGGTTTATTGGTGACTATGCGTGAACAGCAGGTTCTGTTCATCATCATGAACATATTCACTAAGGCTTCGCTGTGTAAAGAATACCTGAAAATAGTTTGTAAAACCTACATTTCAGATGGATCGCTCTGCCAACTTCAGAGGAACCTTATAGGGTACCTGGTACATTTTAACATAAATTAAAAAATAAACTGTTTTGAGATGTACAAAACGATATCATTTATTTGATGTGGGGGCTACATCTTTTGAAAATTACTTCCCCCCCCCCCCTCCTTTAAAACATTTTTCAAAAAGTGTTCTACGCACAGGCTTCTCTATATGTATTTATTCCTGTAAAATATAGATCCATATCTACAAACGCTACATACATTTCAGATGGATCGTTCAAATATTTCAACAAGTATGAAACCTACAGAATTTTTAAAAACTGTTTTGAAATGTACAAATTGATACCTTGCATTTGATAAACCCCTTGACATTGTAGGTCTCTTTTAAAATTTCAACATGCCAATTTGTACTGTCAATATTAATTTTCATTCTTTTAAATTTATTGTTATTTGCTGCTGTAGTTGCTGAGATATTAAAGACGGAAAAAAGGACAGAAAAAGCGAGACCCTATAGGTTTCGAAAGCGATCTCTGATTTTCGAAACACTAATAAGGTACCTATGTACCGAATATTACCTACTTTCATTAGCGTTTAGTAAAAACACTACAAACAAACACGTTTTTATAATTTTCTAAAGTCATTTACAACTTTTGACTTTATGAGCTTTCCAATATTTCGGCACATTAGCAAGAATCAAAAACTCTTTATTTCCATATATACAATAAATGTAATGTTATATGTACTAAGAAAATAATAATACAAAATATAATAAATAAATAATACAATAATACATTTATTGTATTATTTATTTATTATATAATATACTAAGAAAAGGTCAAATTCTTAAAACTAAACCATGATGGGTTTAAAAGCTTTTACTTTTTTATTTATTTGTATTTATGAGACTAGCTGCTGCCTACGGCTTCGCACGCTCTTTTCCGAGATAGACAGCTTATGTTCGTCCCCGGGATACCATCTATCTCCATGCCAAATTTCATTAAGAACCGTTCAGCCGTTTAGGCGTGAAGAGGTAACGGACAGACAGACAGATAGACAGACAGACAGAGTTACTTTCGAATTTATAATATTAGTATGGATCTTTCTACCCCTTTTTAACCCCGTTGGAGGATGAATTTTAACAAAACACGTCTGCGACGTCGATTGGTCCAAGGAATCACGTTTTCCCATACAGACTTTGTCCCCGTTTTTCACCCCCTTAGGGGTAGAGTTTTGGAAAATCCTTTCTTATCGGATGCCTAAGTCATACAAAGAACACACCCTCCAAGATTGAGGTCTCTACGATCAGCGGTTTAGGCTGTGCGTTGATCCGTCAGTCAGTCGTTCAGGAAAAGCATTTAAAAAAAAAAAAAAAGCATTTTATATGTATAGATTATAACACTTGCACTAAGAAAAGATCCATTTCTGTCTGAAAAGATAGGCTGAATGGAGTTGTCATAACGTTTTAGAAAAAGCGTTGAAAATGTTCACTTGGTTGGTAAAGACGTGTAAATGTAGGTATGTCATTATTTACCGACCTACTTCAGGCAATAACATATTTGCGAATCTCGTATATCATGAAAAGCTTTTACATATACTCGTTTCTAGAATCCAATATATTTTATGTTAACAAAGACATTTATGAATCAAAAGTTAACATAAACTGATTACCTACATAAATTATCAGAAAACAACATAGTAACAGCTCATAGTAATAAGTAACAGGTCATGCATGACAAAGATCCAATGACTACGTTCATCTTTGGTCATGACAAATAATCAAAAACACAAACATCAATAAGGCCAGTCTATTTGACGTTAGTAACGAGACATGATCGTGACGTCTCCTTTTAGTATGCGATTTGCGTAGTTCCATGTCCGCACGATAGAGGCACCTTGTACCAAATTTTATGGAAAAAGGAGATGATCGCGTCTCGTTGCTAACGTCAAATAGACTCACCTCTCTCGGCAAGGTCACTGTTGATACTAGTTATAACTGATTGAAAATATTTATAAAACGCTTATTAAACACTTGTTTAATATTAATATAATCTGGTGATAGAACACTTTAACTTGTATTTTAGATTTTATTTCGCCCGGATCGCTTTGTAGCACTGTCGTACCGTTGGTGGTTGGAACGGAACTCTCTCCGGTGTGGTCTTGGAAAACATTATACCTACATAAGTGACACAATAATAAATAATATATATAATAGTTTGGAAATAGCAAAAGACACTTTTTGATCTTTGGGTACTCCTCTGCAATACGAAATCATAGATAAAATCCACAGATAGCACCAGTTTCATAATAGTGGTTCGGCTAGCATTTTTTATAAGTCTACATATAATATCTTCAGTTTTAGGCCAAAAAGCCAAAAGTTGGGTTTCAAAATGCTTCAGCTTTTCATACCCTTGCCCTTTTCATAAGGAACATGCAAAAAGCTTCAATTAATAAAATGGCGCCAAAAAGTTTATTTTGAAAAAACTGTGACACGTGCCTCTTTTCGAAATGATGGGTTCAATTATGCTTTAATAGCAAACGTGCTGCGAAAACGGTTAGTTCGAAAAGGAACGAGAGACGAATGAAACGATTGTTTTTTGCCAATATTTCTTTGTTTTTGTAACGCCTTTGTTTACAAAAAATATCTAGGATAATAGAACTGAGTAGAGGTACTTGAAATGGAAATGACATACTTAGGTATAGGTACCTAGCACCCTAGCAAATAGGTAAGCACATCTTACAAAACACAATTTCTTCGAAAAAATGTATACCTTCGTGACACCATGTGTAACAGATGAAAGTGCTGTGAGATTTTCTATACTTATTCAAATGAAATGTGTTTATAACGACCTAGGTCGGTAAGGTAGGTAAGTAGGTTCCTACCTATAATAACTACTATGTTCCTAGCGCTTAAATATAAAAAAAATAGTCGAGACTGCGTAGGCATTACCACTAAGGTACCTATCCACTTCTCTGCAGGCCTTTTTTTAAAAAGAAAACATCTATGAAGCAAATCTTATATTCTTCCTTGATTGGTCCCTAAGCACACCTAGGAATTAGACTCCTAGCTGAATTTTCGGCCACGGCGGACAGTCTCCCCGACGACTAGCCGTGCGCAAGTGCAAGACATGTTATAGTGTATAAGTGAGTGCGCAAACACTCACATACAAGCACTAGGTATCATAATCCAATGGGACGGCAGATAGACACGATGTTATTTACCAGTGATCTCGGAGTTTCTCTGATAATCGTTTCAAACATCGGGCCATAGCTTTTCCACTTGAAATTCGGCTAAACAACGCATGAAAACTTTACCAAACACTTGTCCTGTTCCACTGCTATTAGTTATTTCCATGTTGTACAACACTAAAAACCTTAATACATTAGAACGGATAATTTATTGCAAATTCCGTGCAGTTACTTGACTTGACTTCTTTGTATTTGGCAATATGTGACTGGTTTGTCACTTTTCTGCCAGTGACCAGTTCATGGAAATTTCATAGTAATGGAATAGAGGTGTGTTTAAAATAATAATATGAGCGGACAATTAAATTTACTTCTCATATTATTATTTTAAACCGCCTCCATTCCATTGGTTTTTTTTTTTCAAAATGTTTGAAAAACACCAATGATATTGTTACCTCGAAAACAAATAGGTAAGTAAATCATAATATTAAAAAAAAAATTAAAACATCGCTAATGAAAATAAAAACAATTTTTATGCTAAACTTCGTAATTAGATAAAGCAGATATTTACAATTTTATCTTATTTCCATCAATAAACTTACACAGAAGAAATATAATTGGAGGAGAAAACGTAAGGGAAAGTAAAAATTTCATGAATATCGAGAGAGAGTAAATCGTATGGAGAATATTGAAGGAGGTACCTACCCAATCTATATTTACATACGAGTGACATTTTGAATTTATCGGAGTGGTTTCATTCTCTTTGATTTTGAACAGATTTGACATTTTCGTGTTGCCAGATCAAAAGTTTAGTTCCATTTCAATACATTTTTACGCTATTAGGTCAAACTATATCTTTTATTTATTTTACTATAAAGCTTAGCTAAACCTGCATTAATCGTTGAGTGCTTTATGCTCCGTTTTAACCATATAAATAAATAAATAAATAAAATATAATATACACCTACCACGTGAGCAAAGTCGCGAGCAGACACTGACACGTTATAGTTTTCGTAAGATGCTCTGCATTTCCACAACAATGAAACAAGAACAACATAAACAGCGTAAACGGAGAGCAGAGAACTAATGAAATATTTTCATTAGCTCACTCCCAAACTCTCGACAGCGAGTGGACATAAATATGACTACAGAAAGTCACGAGTGGAAGTAAAAGCAAAATTACGAGGAACGTTGCTACGCGGCGCTACGGACGTGATGGTATGCTGGAAAACGGCAAAGCATTTTAAAATATTCGACGGAGTTTGAGCTTTTCTTGTTAAACCAATACCTTTTTATTTAATATCCCACACGGTGAGGTAGGCCCCCTTTTGAAAATTATTCCCCCCCATTTTTGGCTATTTTTCAAGAAGTGATCTGTATTAATGTTTTTATTTTATATAAATGTAGGTACTTTAAGTGTTATTGATTATAACAATGTGTAAATTATAACAAATAATTTAAGAAAAATTCCGACACAATCTAGAATTGTTTGCGAATAAATAAATAAATCAAATAAAAAAATTACAGACTTCTCTATATTTTTCCTATAAAATATAGATCTATATCTACACACGCTACATACATTTTCGATGGAGAAAGGGGGGGGAGGGGGGATTTGGAGGTAATTGGTAATTTTTTGACTTATTTCAAAAATACCCCAAAGAAATTTCAAAAACTGTTTAGAATTGAAGAACTTTTTAGAAGAAAACTGAATTCAATATGACTTTAAGTGTTTTTAGGGTTCCGTACCCGAAGAGTCAAAACGGAACCCTATTACCAAGTCTCCGCTGTCGGTCCGTCCGTCCGTCCGTCGTCACGTGGCTAGTGGCTCTCTTGCCGCCATAAAAACAAATAATAAAAATAAAATAAATATCAAAATTAAAGGGGGCTCACATACAACAAACGCGATTTTTTTGGCTATTTTTGCTCCTAATATGTCAAGGCTGTATCTCTCGAAGTACAATAGGTAGACACATGAAACTTTCTATAATTATGTAATACTTCAACTATTATAATAACAAACACTAAAAATAAAATGAAATTGAAAGTTTAAAGGGGTCTCCAAACATGGGAAAATTTGATGTTCTTTGAAAAAATTTTTGATGATTTTTGATTTTAAATGCTTTTAAGTGTATTGTATCAATTCATAATTTATTTAGATGTAGGTATACATTAAAGAATACAGCACAACTTATTTTGTGGCGTAATGATAAAAACTACAAACCAAAAAGATATTATAACGATTTAAAGGCGAGATGCACTTATGTTAAAAATTATTTACCTACCTTGTAAGTTATCGTATACTCGCTGTATGCTAACCTAATTGTTAAAATAAATAACTGAACTTTTAAAAAATTATATCTTAACAACTGCGACACTTAGGACATTGAATCTACCGGAGAAATGTAGGCCCCCCTAACTCCCCAAAAAGATATATCGTTCGCAATACCAATTACGCTGCATAATAATACTAACGTAGACACTCTTCGCCCCCACCCCGCCGGCCTCTAGGCGAGTTTTATTGCGGTCCAAATGCAAGGGACGTAAGGCGCACTCATAGGGCGCAGATGTCACGTGCGGGAGGGGGGCAGGGGGGGGGCGGATTTGACAGACGACGACGCCGATGGTGTTCGTTATATTGTTTGTTTTGGAAACTGACATTGGCAGAATTGTGCCAAACCATGACACAGAGCCAATTGGTCTTAGGTTTAGTCATGGACACACAGTTGCATGTGTAGTTGCAAAGTTACGCATGTGCCGAGACGCGAGTTTTAAATGGAGAAATCTCGGACCAATATTGGTCCGAGGGAGAAATGGTCGAGTGTCTGTGGTGTGTCTATAGTTTTATTCCATGTCTATAGATTCAAAATATTAAAAACGCAAATAAAAACTGTCGGGCAACGTAAGGGATGAATTTATGCCGTAGCGGGCGCGGGCCGAGCCCCGTGCGAGGCACGGACATTTCACGAACATTTCATGTTGGCATGGCGTCTGCGTCCCGGACAAGGCGGACGCCGCACGGTACAGCTTAAACAGCATCATATAAAATGTTCATGAAGTGTTGAATACGTGCCTCGTCCGGCTTCGCACGCGGCTTGGCTCGCGCTCGGTTCGGTCTAGCATAATTCATACCTAAATCGAACCACCTTAAAAGGCTCAGTCAGACACATTCCCAACCTGCTAGACTTGTACTAAGCTCCATAAAATTATAAATGTACCTATGAAACTTTCAAGGAATACGAAAATTCAGCGTAAGAATCGTAACGCTATAATTTAGTCTCAAAATGTACTCCTACCTTTCTACTTACTCTTCCCGCAGAAACTTTTTGTTCCCGTGACAAATTTCCCAAAGGGGACATTCTTTAGAATTCGTTTAATTCTGTTTTTTCGAGCAGATAAAAGAAAGACAGTGACAAAAATAGTATTATCTTTTTGTATGGTTTCAGGGCAAATTCTGTTTTAATTTTGTATGTATACATAATAATAAATAAATAAATAATGCTGGACAATCCACACAGCATCATCTAGACCCAAGCTAAGCAGAGCTTGTGTTATGGGTACTAGATGACTGATATATTTAATACAATTCACTACGTAGATAGATATATTTTATTATACATAGAATGCCCAGAATACCTCTCTAAGTCTTATTAATTAATTAATAAGTCTAGTTAATTGTCTCTTAGACAATTAAAAAACTTTTAAATTACTACAACAGTACAACATTAAACCTACGGAAGGTGATTTTGTTTGTCCAAGACATTTACTCTATTTAGTATGCAAAGTGTTATGGTAGATATTTCCTATGTTAACAGTACTCTGTGGTAGGCCAAGGGGTTCTATACTCTTTGCCACTTTGAAAAACTGTTTATGTACAGAAATAAATCTTTAAATTAAAGAGTTCCCTGGTTTCATTTGAAATCTCCTAATAACTTATTGAATAAGTAATTATAATGGAAAAGTTCTACACAAAACTACGCAAAGACTTCGGCAGACAGCCATTATTATGCATGACTCAACCACAACTTCTCGATTCAATCAGATCTGACCGGTTTGCACAAGAAAGATACAGTCTTCGCAATCCAGTGCATCAGAGTTCTCAAGCTAAAACTCCACAATCAGAGCATGTAATCAACACCAAGCGAGTCATCCTTAAACATCAAGGGATGAATCACACAGAAGGAGGCTGGCCTAAGGATATTCAGCTAACTGATGAAGAACAAACCGCTAGGTATCGTAAGCGTGAAGAACGCGATGATAACTACGTTAACGCTATAATGAAAACTTACCCGAAATTGGAGAAATACATAAATCAGAACAACGGCATCGAGATGTTCAAAACGTACTTTAGGGAAATAGCTCCTATTACCCCCGTGGAAAAATCGTCGGGGAGATTCAACAGTGTTTACATCGATCCTTACAAGAGACCCGTATCCTGCTGCGTTTGGACCATGGAAGATGATCCTAAGCTTGTGGTTTCTTACTGTAACAAAAAGTTTCCAGTGGCTGGTCCGACAAATAAAATTTTTACGTGCTACATTTGGCAATTGGATAATCCAATTTGTCCAGCATACGAATTTGAGCCACCAACAGCTTGTTGGCAGGTGGCTTGCTCCCTTTTGTCTCCGAGCATAGTGGTTGGAGGGTTAGAAGATGGGACAGTATGTTTGTTTGATCTTCGAAAAGATAAAAAGCCGGTTATTAAGAGTCCGATACACCAAGCTCACCGTGATCCCGTCACATCGTTGGAGTACATGAATTATCGAACAAATACAGAGTTTTTCACAGCGTCAACGGATGGTCTATGCATGTGGTGGGATGTCCGTTTTCTTTCGAATCCAACAGAATTACTTGTGATGTCAATAAGAATACCACCTGGAGAACAAAAAAGTTTGGCTAATTCAGAAGGAATAAGTTGTTTACAATTCGAAAAACAGCTACCAACGAGGTTTATGTGCGGTACAGAAACGGGCTTTGTGATTAATGTAAACAGAAAAGGTAAAACTCAGAATGAGACGATGAGTGCAGTGTATAAGGCGCATCATGGTCCCGTAAAGGCCCTGCACCGTAGCCCTTGCACCACTAAGATGTTCATCACATGTGGAGACTGGTCTGTTCACATTTGGAGTGACGATGTGGAATCTTCACCTATCATAACTGGAATACCAAATCGGAACCAAATATGCGATGTCGTTTGGGCACCTCAAAGAATTTCCTCCTACATGACAGTCAGTGAAGATGGGAAGTTCAGTTATTGGGATCTTCTAAGGAAAACCCGTGAACCGGTGATTGAAATGGCCATTTCTAAAAGCCCCCTTTTGAAAATAAAGCCGCATGAAGATGGGCGCTTGGTCGCTATTGGGGATGCCAGTGGTGTGCTGACCTTACTATCTTTATCCGATAATCTAGTCAAGTCCGCTGATTGCGATAAAGCTCTTATGATGCAGACTTACGAAAGAGAAACACACAGAGAGCATATATTAGAAAATCGGGTTAAAGAGATTCGTCTAAAGTTGATGAAAGTAGAGGAGGAACAACCACAGAAAAATGTTTCCGAAGGTTTCATGGATGAGGAAGCGCTTATAAGAGCAGCTGATCAAGAGTATAGAAAAGCTGTGAACGATGAAATGCGTAGCTGGCGCTAACTTTTTATTTTGTCTGTACCTACCTACGAGCACGCAGGAAGATATGTAAGGGTAATTATTTCATAAGAAGTAAGCAAGAAACATTAAACTTAAAGTTTTAATTGTTTAAATAAGTATTTTTTAAAGTTACAAAACACTAACCACAAAAACCCGCACGATCTTTTATAAGTTGCGTCTAGAATTGTACCAAGTCAGTACGTACTTAAAATAAAACATCACAAGTTTGTATAGTTTGTTACTAACATATCGGTATAGATTTATTTATAATAAAAAATGCTTGTTTGACTAAATGTAAGCATAGTTCGCTTAGTATTTAGTAGTAGTAGTTTAGGTGCTAAGTATATTGAAAGTTCAGTAAAAAAAAACTTGAACATTATATGTAGGTATACTTATCTAAGTTTCTAAGTCCCTATAAAGGCACCCATATTAATTTTATGTGAAAGCATATGTTATTATAAGTTAAGTTTTATTCTCATATATTAAATTCTTACTTGACATTGTATTAGATAGTTCTGTAGTTTGCTTAGTTTAGGCGCTAAGTATTTTGTGTTCTGTAAAAAAAAAAACTTGAACATTATAAAGTAGGTATACTTATTTAAGTTTCTAAGGCCCTATAAAGGCACCCATATTAATTTTATGTGAAAGCATATGTTATTATAAGTTAAGTAAGTTTTATTTTCAATATAAAATGCTTACTTGACATAGTATTAGATAGTTCTGTAGTTCGCTTAGTTTAGGTATTTTATACGTTCAGTAAAAAAAAACCTTGGACATTATGAAGTTGTCATACTTATTTAAGTTTCTAAGGCCCTATAATTGTAGGTACCCATAATTTTATGTAAAAACTTATGTTATTATAAGTAAAGTTTTATTCTTAAATATAAATGCTTTTTTGTATTAGATAGTTCCGTAATAAGTTAATACTTACCTTTATATTGTCTTAGTGAAAGTTTAAGTTCAAACTTAAGTATTATTAAAAAAAAATTTTTTGGAACAATATGTACCTACCTATCCACTTATAAGGTGTGCAATAAACAATATTCTGTCGTACTTAAATGTTTTAAAAGGGGAATGCTTTGGACGAGTAATGGCAAAGTCGCTCATCAGTGGGTTACTACTACTAGTGGCTAGCCTTTGACCGTGGGCTTCTCGTAATTTATGCAATTATGTCTATTCAGCGACTAGGCTGGGTTTCAAAAAATTTAAATGCTTACTTTCATCTAGGTAATTTGAATTTTCCATTTTTTTTTCATTTCATTTCATTTCTACGCGTTGACCTAGAATCATGAAATTTGGCAATTTGTCATAGAGCACAAGTAAAGGGAAAAATCCGACAACCGTAAATTTGTAGTTAATATAAAAAAAAAAACTAGCAAGGGACACCTATTAGGGATGTACTTCCCGTTGACCTAGAATTCTAATTACGACAAGCAACAAGATCTACAGGGTGGTTTTTTGAGAAGGGCGGTGATGGCCAACTCTGAAACCACGAGAGTTAGGGAAAAGTTGTGAAAGGAGTCATGCCCTCGATTTATAAGAAAACAATAACTGCATATTTATTTTTTTCAGAAATCTTTTACTTTTGACGGAAATGGACCCGAGTGATTTTTGAAAAAAAATTACATCCTGTATTATTAAACTAATCGATTCTGTTGCTGATAAGGATCAATCTTTGCAAATAAATGTTGTACTAAAAATTTATGGAAATAGCAAATTTTCACTTTATTATTTTTACTTGGAAGAAAACTCACTCCTATTTAAACTTTTTGGTTATGTGTGAAACTCATTTGTCATAATAGCGGGATATTGTGTTCATAGACTAAACAAAAGAATTCCATTCATGTTTTTTTCGAAAAATTGTTTTGTTTCTAATTGAGTTGTTTGTGTTGGTTTATGACAGTAAAAGATCTTTCTAAGAATAGATTTATCAAATAGTGAACGATTTGATTTGATGGAGGCCTATTTTTTAAATAGTAGAAGTAGTTCGTGCACTTAGCTGGTATCAAAACAAATACCCACAGCGCTCTATACCCTCGGAAAAAGTTCTTAGAACTATGGCGAGTAACTTAAAAGCGACTGGAAGTTACAAAAAACCATTGACTCGATCTCACACCGCTTGATTATTTCCTATGGGGTTACGTCAAGAACGAAATTTACAAAGCTCGTTACGATACAGTTGTGAGCTTACAAAGCTCATTGCTTGATATTTTATCGAGGATAAATCCTGTCATCATATCAAATGCAGTTAAGTCTCTAGAGAGACGTATAAACTTATGCATTGGAGTCAATGGAAACCATTGTGAGCATTAAGTTGCTCAAAAGTTAGGTAAAATTGAGATACTAAAAGTAAAATGTAAAAATTTGCATTTCCTTTAATTTTTATTAATACATTTATTTGCAAAGATTAATCCTTATCAGCAGCAGAATCGATTAGTTTAATAATACAGGGTTAATTTTTTTTCAAAAATCATTCGGGTCCATTCCCGTCAAAAGTAAAAGATTTTTGAAAAAAATAAATATGCTGTTATTGTTTTCTTATAAATCAAGGGCATGACTCCTTTCATGACTTTTCCCTAACTCTCGTGGTTTCAGAGTTGGCCATCACCGCCCTTCTCAAAAAACCACCCTGTATAATTATCGGAACCCTCAGTGTGCGAGTCCAACTCGCACTTGACTTTTTATTATACTGCGGAACCCATCATCATCTGCGGATCATGATTTTAGAATTTTCCTACAATTACTAATTCCAATTACAATTATTATTTATTACATGTATATATTTCAAATATAAAGTCTATAGGTACCACTAGGTCTATAGGTAGGTCTTAGGTACCTACCTATGCTATTCAGAACAATTTTTTTGACGAAGGAAAAGCAAAAAAATTTTTTTACAGTTTGCCCTTTATTTTCGCCCTAATTAGAACCTACTTGGATGGGACCGCGTCATGTTGGTTTTTTTTTTCATTTTTTTTCTATTGGAAATGGTTTTGTAGTTTTGTTCGATGGTACGGAAACCTCCGTGTGCAAGTAGACTCGCACTTAGCCGGTTTTTGTTCTAGACTTGTAATAATCCAACTTCGGCCCTCGTGATATTGGAAAGCGCGGGCCGAAGATCGTCTATCCCCGAAGTGCATCTAACTCACCCGGCTATCCCGGAAAACGCGTGCGAAGTTGCGGGGTCAAGCTAGTCTTTTATTACATGAAAGAAGCATTTCCACAAGGGGCCTCTCAGTAGGTACCTACCTTGTAGCGAGTGGTGTCTGTTGGTAAAGTAGACAAATAGTTCTAACACATCACTCGTTAGGGATTCACATTATGTCCAACCAATGGAGCCCTTTCACGCCGCCGGGCCGGACAAATGCGTCCTATTAAGTCTACCCTTTCAACCCTAGAGTCTTTAGTTAGGTGCACTCTATGGGCCCTTCTGTAAGACATTAATATGCTCTTTACTGTGAAAATCACGGATTAAAATGTAAGCAATAACAAGTTTACGCACAGGTAAGCAGAAGTGGTTTTTAGGGTTCTGTATCCAAGCTGAAAACAGGACCTTATTACTAAGCCTCCGCTGTCTATCCGTCTGTCCGTCCATCTGTCCGTTTGTCCGTCTGTCCTCCCGTCTCTGTCCGTCCGTTGGTAAACAAAGAACGGTGGCCATGAGGGAAACTAGCAAGCTATGAAAGTTGATAATTATGATATTTTTTTCTATAGGTACATAGGAGAACTGTAAATGTGACGACAGTAATTTAAAACACCACACTAAGCGCACATATTTTCTCTGACTGCAATGGTTAGTATGGAAAATGTGGAGGCTTTCTGCTATCAGAACAAAAAATACATTAGCTATTGCCATAGATCTGAGTAAAATCTGTAGATGTGGTACGTTCTTCCAGCGCTTACTCAAAAACTGGCATGTGTTACACGCAAACACGTGTGTGCGTGTAGTTACTCCCAAACACTCGCTCGCAGTTACATTTCCAATCGTGTGCAATATTATAATGAACAAACAAGAAGGCATTACTGTAGTCTTAGTCAGTAAATCACACTAAAGTACGTTGTTGCAAGCACGCGTAACACGAACGACGCCGGTCCGACTAGGACTGAGGTGGGTAAAATTAATTGCACCTAATTTAAGCCTTCCACTTTTGAGAAACTAGTACCTATCTCCCCTTTTTTACGTAGATCGATGACTTTTTCCCGTTATAGGTACCTAATTTACTAAAACCGCGTGAACTGGAGGTTCTGCCCATCATCACGAACACGTTCGTGAATAATTCTTATACTTGGTAATGGTAGTAGATACCTACCTAAATATTCATTCATTCAATCGGGAAAACGTGTTTTTAAATTTTGTATGGGCCTGTCATCTTCACGTACATGTTCATGATGATGAGCAGAACCTGCAGTTCACACAGTGTCAGTGAATTACCAGTAACCCTGTACAGATACTAAAGTATTATAAAAAATAAAAGTGACTTTATCGGTCTGTACCTAACCTTTTTACGCCTCTAATCAACAGATCTTAACGTTTGGCAAGGAGATTCGATAAACTACATAGGCCTAGAACCTGCCCAAGGCTAGGAGCCTGCATAGGCTGCATATGCTGAAAAACACGTCTGAAGCTGCCGTTAGCAGTTAGTTTTTAATAATTACTTACCTACCGAATGATCAAAAAGTCGATTTGTTTTGCCGATAACATCATTGTTTGTACCATGGCGATCGAAAAGGGAGCGAGCGTAGCGTTGAACCAATAGGGGTGGAGAATATTGAATAATTAAAAGCCATGTTATTTATAATGGCACTTTCTGAATTTGGATGGCCTGGGAACCAAGATTTGATTATCACATTTAATCAAATTAACGTAGGTGTTTACTACATACTAGTTTAAGTAAAGTAGGTACCTAACCTAACCTAACCTGTGTGCATAAACCAAAATCGCATTCAACTCAAGAAGCTACTTATATGTAAGTGTAAGCGATCATGGTGTAAGCATTATTCGTAGTTTACGAATACGCCAGAATAAAAGCATTGTGCTTAAATGTGCCGTGAACGATATATCACACCGAGAAAAATTTACTCCTTACAATGTTAAAGTGAATTGAAACGTTCTTACAATTTCTGTTCAATTTATGAAGCTTTTATGTAGGTTTGTGTATTCTAACCGCGCAGTTTTATTTTGTAGACGAGTTTATTTAGTGGTTTTAAAAAAGAAGAAGCAGGTGAGGAGCGTTTTTACCTAAAACAAGAAATGCCTTATTGAAAATCATGTGAAAATGGCTGTTCGGGCCATAAAATTTTTTTCACACTTTCTACATCACATCTCGATTCTCTATTTTTATAAAGTAAGGTCCATGTACAGATTTAATTTACGATAAAATCAGAACTGTGAAATAACGACAGTAGGTAATCAAAGCAAAATCAGCAAAAACAAAAGACAGTTTGAACAAATTACCCCTCAAACAAATCGAGCACACTCAGTACTAATGAACTAAGTTGGCATTGAAAAATCTGTGAAGCGTAAATTTCCTTTCAATTTGCTGCCAATAAAAATATTCTTTATGAATTTTCGTCTGATTTATTCTAAGGACTCGATAAATTGCTCCTGTTTTCAGAATAGCTATTCTTTCAATAATGTTTCGGGATTGAATAACGAGGGCTCCAATTGAGTCTCGAGAAATAGGTTTTAATGATGGTTCTATTATATTAGTTTTGACATTCGAATATCAAAAACAACAAGAACGTAAGTACTAATATTAAAGACATTTTCAAAACTAAAACATTTTACAAACCTAAATAATAGTTTCACATTCAACAAATTTTCCTAACACCCATTTAAGCTTTAATGTTTGTGGTAATTATAATTTAACATACCCCCAACATTACTATCTCGGTCATAACAAAATGACCACTTAACGTGCTTTGATTATATAGAAGACATGAGTTTAATAAAACAGAAGATAATGAGCAGTTTGTACCCAAACCCTCCGTAAACACAACTCCAAGCAATAACACAGTTACAAACAAACATACTTACGCCTTATCGTGTTGATTTTCCTGTACCTAATAGTTACAGTGGTCTCATCAAACAAAGTTCCCGTAGACCCATTTACACCAAACTCTATGCTTACAACTTATAGCTGCTTTCATGAAGTCATATGAAAACTTGAAACTCCTTATAAAGGGACTTATGTTGATGATGATGATGAAGGTTCTTCCAACACAAATAAAGTTCGTCGAATTCGTCAAACTACGATAGTTTATAAAGTAAAAAAGGATTTACCAACATTATTAAAAACCTTAATATTACTCCGCACAGCAACTCGGACATAAACACTAAACACTAGCGTTTTAAGCTAGCAATTCCTGGAAGTTTGTTTTCCAATGCACGAAGCATTCATGGCCGCGAAGCTTCGTCAGATATAGCAGAACCTGCGGTTTCTGCCCGTTATGACGTCAGAATCTCGTCACTTTACAGGGAAGCAAACAGCTTGAGTCTCCATTTGCTGGCAAATATGCAATTAGAAGCTGCAGTAATAATGTTTGTGTTGCTCTTCGTTAGCGCAGGCATAGCGTGGATTTCACAAGCAGTGAATGAAATTATAATTTGTAGGAATTTCACGGCTTACGCTTAGTTCACGGATTACGCTTGTGTGTGCTTTGTAGTTGAATATTAACAGGTACTTAGAGAATGGAAATTTCCGAAAGATTTAAAGAGATCCAGTAAGATTTTTGGAATTTACTGTGGTCTCTCGTCTACATCTCTGAAGCTTTTTCCTGTCTGTAGTCAAACAAGTATAGGAACTTATATACCTATGTTTAAAATAAAAGTATCTCGTGCTATTCTTTTAAAACAATATTTTTGACCAACATTTTTCCTTCAGACAGATGTCGCTTTACGTTATTGAAAAATCATTATTGCTTTTGGCAACAGTTTTGCATAAAAATAGAGACACTGTTGGTTTCAACTTTTAATATCTCTAGCTACTATTTTGGCAATTAGGTGAATGTTTTGGCGCAAATTCCGCTACAAAATAGCTTTATTAAAGAACGGAACTTGTCCATAAAAAGTTATGAGACCGTATACCTAAAAATTTTCTGAAAAAAAAAAACAAGTAAAGTATTATTTACTCGGTTGGACTACTACGTAAGTAGTGTACGCATTTAATTTAACATTCGTTTTTATTTCACACCAATGTGTATGACACTAGTACTACTCATAAAAATTAGGTAGCAGAGTTTAGGTTTATAACATAATCTATCTCTACGTGTTGTTCTATTGTTTGAGGTTCAAACGGTGTGGGTGTGTAGGCCTCCAATCTGCATCGGATGGAACCCAATTACGTTTGCTTCGTTATTTTTTGGTTGCGAAGTTATGGCTGACATCGTTCATAAGTTCTGACCATATTTAAAAAAAAACTTACTACCATAGATATACACTTTTTGGGTCAAATTAAGGTTGTAGCTTACAATGGGCCGCACCGCTACACAGCACAAAAATAAGGACTCAAATATTATGGGCCTCACTTCATAATCTTTAGACATGTGACATGACATGACAATAACCGCATAAAATAGCCAAGCCTCGTTGATCTTGTCAGATGTAGTTAATATGTTACATAATAATAATCCCTTGCCAGACTCTTACGAGACTGGTGTCCTCAAATCCACCCAAGACATCACTCACAATCAAGTTACACAAATAGCACATTTTACCTTTTTGTGATTAAATAAACTAGATTATCTTAGAATAGATGTTAGATTTTACTACTTTTTATATAACTATGTAGATAAAATATTTTTTTTCTTTATGTTTCTTATAAGTTATGTCATCTGTAATTGTTTGTTAAAAAGAGCGAGATCCTCTAACACAAGTTTTGTATACTTACTTAAATGTCAACTATCGAATAACTTATTGTAAACTTAAACTAAACTTATGAAACTTGCACTATAATAACATGTCCTGCGCACAGCTAGCCTCGGCAGCCCGCCTTGTTCAAAATTCGGCTAAATGGACATCCTCATCGATGCCGCTTTGTTTTTTTTTTTTATTGGTACCCTTTGCATTTTAAATAGGTACCTACTTATTTATAATGCATAGTAGAATTATTAATTGTAACGAACCTCGTGTCTAAAAATAAAGAATTTTAATTATTGTTATAAAAAGCATAGTGTCCAAAGAGCCTAATTATTATGTTTGTTCGCAGAGCTCCGACGTGCGTTCACTTCTCGGACGAAGCACCGCTCGGGCGAAAGCGACGTATTATACTGGAGCGTTGGAGGACGCGGTTAAAGCGGCTGGTGAGTGTGGCATAGGATTGTTTTAAAACGAGGCATATAACGGTCGGATTCTAAAAGTGAATGACACCGGAGACAGGAGACCAAGCAAGACTATTATTTTACTTTAGTTTTTAAATGTGTGTCAGTTCGCGTGTCAGACCGAAACCAGCGACAGCGACGCGAAACAGAAGAGCGCCAGATGGGTCGTTTCCTAGACCACCAAATATGGAAACATTTGTAGGTATTGGTCTGCGGTCTCGTTTTTGCAGGAAAATCAAACGTGAATAAATACTAGAAATACCCACGAATCAATAATTTAAGAAACGTTTTATAATTATCCCTTATCTGCTCTATTACCGGTTTTTTTGCTATGAAAATGGAAACCTTCAATTAGCACAGCGCTGCACGGAAAGAGACACATTTTTCCAACTAACTAGAAAATGAACATAGCGTTGTAATGGGTAAAAAGCTTCGAGGCACGAATATAGTACAATTAGTGGCTGGTACACTTCAACAAAAATAGAATAATGTGTCCACTATCGTGTTGGTGTTTGGGTCTTCGGGTGAATTAGCCAGTTTTGTATGGAAACGAAACGTTACTGCGCTACTTTTTAAATACCTACTCTATTTACTGTGTCTGCTACGTCGCTAAACGAATAGGTAGAGGTAGTTACATTTTTGGTTACATTGGTAAGCCATTCCACTTTCAGCTTGCTAAGAGATAAACAAACGAAAAAAAAAATTAATTAGGTAAGGTAATTAGATCATTTAAATACAATCTTTATAAATTTATATCCACCGGGGGGCAAAAGTGCCTCCTACAGCACAGATCCACCACCGAACTGCGATCCCTAACCCGCATGCCCAGCGCGGGGATTCTGGCATTACCAATTGCATTATTCCCAAATGATACAAGTTACTAAGGTGCTTATCAAGGGAGGCCTATGTCCAACAGTGGACTAGTAATAAATTTGTGATGCGATGATCATGTGTTTGTACGCAAGGATTTTAACAATTTTAGGTATTAGATGTTGTAATGTAATAACTGGGTATAGGCACAGTTTTTTTTAAACTATAGGTATAGGTATGAGCTTATAACTAGGCCTGTCTCGTGCAAGCTGTTGTTTTATTTATAACCACCGGTTATAACACCAACAGATTTTTTATTTTTTATAAATAAGCGACCGATTTCCCTACTAAAATCACCAAGCAATTTCACACAGAGTTGGAGCCAGAGAACCTCACAGCATTACAAATCAAGGCGCACACTGAATATGAAAAAGGAGCGTTCGAGAAATCGCTGGTGCTGGCGCACAGAGGCGCGAGGCTGCGGCGGCTCCCGCCCGGCTTCTCTGAATGCGCCCGGATTGCTGAGCAGACGGTGAGAAGTTTTATATAACACGATGCGTATATCGTTCCATGAAGAAACAACAAATACATTATGAAAATTGCGCTTTCTAGAATGTGCTTGTATGTGTGTGTCAAGAAAGCTTGGGGGTCAACGTTCTAGAACGGATTAAGTCACATATCTGGACCAATGCGGACAGTCTGACTAAACCGGATAAGCGACAGAATAGCTAGATTTTAATCAATATTAATCCGTTGTGATTTGTAATTCAAAATAATAACAATTTCCTGTGACACATACAAAAATACCTACCTAAATATAAGGTTCCCGATGAGACCGGACCCCATAATAGAATTAGCTGATGGATTTATACAGATTTCAGAGTTAAAACTTCAAGCTAGGTTATATATAAAATAAAATAATAATTTGAGTTTTTAATTTTCCTATATTTCGGCACAGTTTCATGCCCATGATCATGGAACAACTGAAGGCACCGCGAGTGAGTTTTTATTGGCAACCGATCTACCCTCATTTTTTGTCTTTTGCTACGAACGTTACCACTACCAAATACCAACTAAATAAAATAAATTTGAGTGCCTATCTTTATTTACTTATTTGCTTGCAGCATCGTGTCGTGATATGTGTAAAGGCTCGCAGATATCCACGTCGCGCATTTACACTTGAATTTGGACAGCGATTTATCGAAATTCTTTCGAATACTGGCTATTTACCTTTAATGGTAGGTACGTTTTAACTGGAGCAAAGTGGACACATGTAGAAACCCCGCTGGTTCTTGATTGTTCGAGTTCTAAATTTTCTTCTCAGCGTCGCGTCAGTGAGATCGCACCCGTATACGTGAGAGTGGCAATAAAGCTTTGAACGACTCTTCATAATATAATACTTAAATTTATCTTGTGAATTGAATAGGCATCATTATTTCTGTATTTTCTAGGTAAGTTGGCCTTCTACATGACCTTATACACCTAATAACAATTTAACTTTTAAACGTAAGCTTTTTTCCGCTTTTTAGATTAACGTACGTAACTTATTTCAATTCACCACATCCGCAAATCAAAATTTCTTTATGTACCATTTTGCTTAAAGATTCGAACTGCAACTATTGAACTAATACCTACATTTTCACAGAAAAGTAAAATTTTCACGTTTTACTGCTGGCAACGTTGAAAACATCAATTGCGTCTGTTACAAGGTTACCTTTTCCCGCTAGATTTGTTTTTAATAATGGGTTACTAAAATACTTTATTTTTTCAGAACGTTTTGTCTAAATTACATAATGAGGTATGTAATTTAGAAAAAACGTTCTGCAAAAAATAAATGTCCCTGAAAAATTTGCCTTTGTGTCGGCGCAGAACAAAGCTACCTTTATATACTCAGCTGTAGGAATGTTAGTGAAATTTGGCCTGGATACCTATCTCCAATCTCCTAAAGCACAATAGTAGATTGTATCACAAGGGAACAAAATAATGTATTTAAGGCGAGAGCGATATTTTGATTCCAGAGCGAAGCGAAGGATTCTAGAGTAGAATCCTAAGCGTAGCGAGGGATTCAGAGTACGTCGCTCGACGTCAAATAATTTTGGTCCTCTGTGGCCACAGATTACCCCCAATAGATTCCGCATTATGGCACTTTTGTTCTGATCCTAGCGCACCAAAATTGGCGGAAAGCGCGGTTTGCGGGGACTGGAACAAAGGCGTTGTGATTGGCTATTTCAAGGTCGCACTAAGAATGTACTAAGAGTATACACAACCTAGGTTGGGAAAGTTGAAAAACAAAATAAATTTAGTCAATAATTCATTTCGATACCATGTTGTTTAAAAAAGAACTTAAATCAATGTTTCAATGTTTTATAATGCGGCCTTCAATCAGTTAGAAGTAGTACCTAGCATTTATTTAATCATGTTATAGGTAGTTAGATGTAAGGAAATAACAATAACATCCACCTAAGGGTTTTTTTATATAGAACACAATAATGATGAAAGATTACCTATGTTAAGCTACATGTTTGCAATAGTCAAGTCAAATCAAATCAAAAATCTTTATTTCCATAAACACAATAAATGTATACTTAGAGAAGGTAAAGTTATAAAATTAAACACTGACAAAGAAATAAAGTGATATTTTTTATTTCACAAAACACAATAGAGTACACGCAGATATCTGCAGATCGTACAGACATTTGTCCCGAGGTGGGAATCGAACCCGCAGCCTCTTGCGTCGCAGGCAGACCTTCGCCCGCCGCGCCAAATAGGTATTCATTTATTAACAGCATTTTTTTTTTGTATCTTTGAATAAGATTAAACCAATATTATTAGGCAATTTCATCAGGTTTATGGATAACAAATTTATTTTAGTGCTTCCATACAAAAATTCCGAGAGTCCCACTTAACTACGTCATCCAACATTTATATCGATATCGACTAGAAAGTAGTGAAATTCACAACACTAGCGTAACACGTGCTTTTGCCGAAAAGGGACAACGAGTGCAATAACAGCAATGAGGAAAAGAAACAAGTGACCGTCGTTACGTACCACCAACCATTATAAGCTGACCTCCTCTTTAATTCGTAAAATTATAATTATTTAACTTACCGATGAAATGTTATTCTGTCCTTTTGGTAGTTAGAATTTCTAGATGACTTTCCACACCATTTAGGTACCTAACCAAATTTCTACTAATTAATAATGCTGGACAATCCACACAGCATCATCTAGCTAAGCAGAGCTTGTGTACTAGATAACTGATATACTTAATACAAATACACTACAGAGATAGATATTTTTTATTATAATAATAATAAATAATAATAAATATTGCTGGACAATCCACACAGCATCATCTAGCCCCAAAGTAAGCAGAGCTTGTGTTATGGGTACTAGATGACTGATAAACTTAATACAATAAAAATTAATTTGACGACCGATGTGGCGCGTCGGGCGAAGGTCCGCCTGCGACGCAGAAGGTTGCGGGTTCGATTCCCGCCTTGGGACAAATGTTTGTACGATCTGCAAATATTAGTTCCGTATGTTCTGGGTGTTTTCTATATATAATAAAAAAATATCTATCTATGTTATGTATTGTATTAAGTCTATCAGTCATCTAGTATCCATAACACAAGCTCTGCTTACTTTGGGGCTAAATGATGCTGTGTGGATTGTCCAGCAGTATTTATTTATTTTATTTATTTAATACATAACATAGTTAGATATGTTTTATTATATATAGAAAATACCCAGAACACCCGGAACAAATATTTGCAGATCGTACAAACATTTGTCCCGAGGCGGGAATCGAACCCGCATCCTTCTGCGTCACAGGCGGCCTTCGCCCGCCACGCCACAGCGGTCGTCCTTTTTATTACCGGCCAGGACTTTATTGAAGCGAATTGCGTTCAAACTTTTAGTGTTTTAAATTCAAAAGTCATTTCGTCACTTACGTGCGCTGGAATGACCCACTTCGTTCGCGCTTATCGAGGAATCTTTTGCCTCTTTTCGAATAGATGGGATGAAATAGTAGATTGTATCATAAGGGAGCAAAATAATATTAGGTCCTTACATATGAAATTGGCGTTTTTCGTACTGGCCACTTTAATCACAAATTTCTCCTCTTTGGTAAGGAATTCCAAATTCAAATTTGTACAGCTATAGACTCATGTATTTGTGCTTCGATGATCGTCATTCATTTGTTTTTTTTCTTCTGTTTTTTTCTGTTTGCGTCACTCATTTTACAAAATGGAAAACTTAAAATATCGCATTATTTATGTCGTCGAGTGATAGTGAAGATTTTATGACACCACCATTAATAAAAGAAATTGCTCAAGCAGTGATTGAGAACCTGTTACCCGGAAATCCAGGAATAAATACAACAAGACATGAAGATTTCGTGTATTGGACAAAACGAGAAAAGAGCAACTTCTTTTTCGGAAATTGTTTTTTTTACTCGTAGGTGTTAGTATAAAGCACTATGTATCACTCAGGAGAAACTGCGATTCCTACCTCGTGTGTTTTAAGGCTCAAATGATACACTCGTTAGGAATCAGTCACTTTCTCACTTTGGTGAACAATGTAGGTACTTGTATTATCTAAGAACCTGCTTGCCTAAAACTTAGGCAAGCAGGTTCAACATCCCATAAAAAAAATCGTACTAAAAATCGTATTTGGACTACACACTTATGTTATAAATGCGAAATTTTAAATGTTAGTTACCAGTGTTAGTTAAAAGTACTGAACGGGTCGGGCTAAAATTGTGCATCGGTGTAGTTCTAAACCTGGACTAACAGCTTCTTATCCCCCGGAAAAATTCGTGCAAAGTTTATTATATAGTTTAAGTTAAATTGTTAGTTTTACTCACTATTTACCTAATTTCATTCCTCTTGTTGTCAGTGAGCAACACTAGTACTAGTCTGCTACTTTACCTACCTATCTACTGGGTTAAACATCTTAGACAAAAACATCTAGGATTAACAATGGCTAATTTAATTGTTTTTTACTATTGTTATAGATAGCTACCCAGTAGTAATTATTACTGTACCTATTCCATGAAATTATTTTCTTTTTGATAGTTCGACTGACAATCAAATAGACATGTTATAATGCTTGACCGATTCGACAATCGATTTTGTTATTGTTGCTCAACATATTATATTATTTTACAGACTTTTACTCAGGCGCGTCTAAATGAATTTATTTTTAGAATCAAAATATTCAATTGAATAAAATAGTGTTATTTTTGTTGTTTTATTTGCTACTTGCTTCTGCTCGCGGCATTGCACGCATTAAACTTTGTGGTAAACTTTATTTTGTTGTATAATATTTTCAATACTTTTTTTATGGAAAAATCATCTAAAATACTCACATATGAATACTATTTCGGCTCGATAAAAATCGAAACTTTCGTAAGACCCTATATTTTTCGAATCGACAGATTCGCATCTCTATTTGTCGAAGTAATTGTGTCTATGAAATACTTCATTCTGTCATTCAGTCTTCATTCACTCATTTGGCAACAATTGGGGAGCTTCATAGTCGTGCGTATATGCAGGACTATGAAATTTCCCAAACAGAAAATCAATTCATAGACGGGGTAGTTAGTAATCATTTCTTACCAGAAAAAAAAAATAAAAAAAGGGCGTAATTATTTAATACCTTCTGTTATTAAGTACTCGTCCGTCACCTAAAATATATAAAAAAACATGTAAAGAGAAAATTTAAAAGTCACGTGGCAGGTGCGTATAATGGCACCGTAATGGCCGCAACGTTTTTATAAAAGAAAAAATGGAGGAATATAAAAAAGTATTAAAAAGTCACCACATCGTTCCAACCTCCCCTTCGTGAGAGGAAAATTTTCATAAATCTAATTTTAACAGTCTCGCCGGGGACAAACATCTAAAAATTGCAAAAGTTTACAAAATTTTAAGCTCTTCCACCACTTGGTAAGCTGTTACGACTGAAACTTTTTAACAAAGTGCTATTTGTTCCCTATTTGCTTTCACTAAGAACATTCTCACATCAGCATTTTTCTTGTTTACTTCTTCAACAATGAAACCACTGAATGCAGACCAGACGAAAAAAAACCAAAGCTGTCCTTTCCATCTATGTAGGCTTGAGAGTCAAATAAATAAATAATGCTGGACTATTCACACAGCAGCTAGCCCAAAGCTAAGCAGAGTTTGTGTTATGGATACTAGATGACTGATAGATAAAACATAATATACATTTAATATACATTACTTAGATAGATATTTTTTATTACACGTAGAAAATATTCAGAATACCCGCATCTTCTAATAAATATGAAGCTCATTACGGATGTAAGCGGGTTAACTACGAACCTTATTTGTGTTGGAAGAACACTAACGTTTCATCCCTTAACGAGGGACTTCTTCAGGGTGAGCGTTGGTGTTCTTCCAACACAAATAAGGTTCGTAGTTAACCCGCTTACATGCGTAGTGAATTCGTCAAACTACGATAGTTTTTATAGTAAAATATAAAGCTCCTTATCCGTTCGTCATAAAGCTTATTTTCATTTGTTTCAGATATCAGTGACACCTAATGGCGAAAAGTTCAATACCCTCCGTTTGCTACCTCATAATGCTGAGTGTCTGTATAGGTCAGTTCCTGCCACTAATTACTTTTCCTCATTAACGTGATGTTTGGTTTTGTAACGACGTAAAAAGAAAACAGTTAAATGTATGAGACTTGATCATTAGAAATACTAAATGAGGTGGAAAACCGCTTTCTATTTTGTCATTTGATTTACCACGAATTAGTAAAGTAGAATAAACCGCCAAGTGCGAGTAAACTCGCACACGGGGGGTTCCGTACCGTAAAAATCAGGCAACTTCTTCAAAGAACATCACTTTCTCACTTGTTCGGAGACCCCTTTAAATTTACTACTTTATTATTATTTTTAGTATTTGTTATTATTAAAATTGAAGTGTTACTTAATTATAGAAAGTTTCATGTTTCTACATATTGTAGTTCAAGAGATACAGCCTTGACAAATTAAGAACAAAAATAGCAAAAAAAAAAACACTTTACTTGTATGGAAGCACCCCTTTAATTTTGATATTAATTTTATTTTTATTATTTGTTGTTATAGCGGCAAGAGAAATACACATTATCTGAAAGTTTCAACTGTCTACCTCTTACGGTTCATGATATATAGCCACGTCCGTCTGTCCGTCTGTCAAGACGGACAGACGGACGGACGGACAGCGGAGGCTTAGTAATAGGGTTTCGTTTCCTCCATTCGGGTACGGAACCCTAAAAACAAACAAGAATGCCCGTACAACATGCTACCCGGTAACATATGGAGCATAAAACAACGCCATAAATATAAACAAAGCAGAATACAATGTTGTTAAAAACTGGCAACACCAGCAGCGTCGTAAAACACTTTGAATTGGTCTCAGCCGTGCATCCGGTAGTTTCCAATAAAGCTAGTAACTCACTCTCAGGTTTCAAAATAACACACTCGAAACAGGGAAAAAATATAGCTCCTCTTGTAGAGAATCAATCGACATAAATTTGTTCCGATTTCATTGAAAATGGAATCCTGAGGCGTTCAACCTTTGGAAGATTTGTGAGAAAAGGTCTACATAGGTTTTTAATTTATCCCCAACAGATCAAGGCGATGGACGGTGGAAAGAACGAGACAAAGAGAATCTACAACACGATCTCGCGATGTATAAGAAGATTACAGGTAAAAATAAATAAAAGGAAGAATCTTCTAAACGTAATTTTTCTTTAGTATCTCACGGCAGGCTGATTTATTTTTCTCATGAAGATTTTGATTCTATGAGATACACGAACACATTATAATGTTCACAGTCACAATAATAATATAAGTATGAAACTTTGGATGGACGGATGTACGTTTGTTACTTCTTCACGCCTAAACTACTGAACGGATCAAACTGAAATTTTGCATAGTTGTAGGCATGACTCACTACTTAATAAATGATTATAAAAAAATAAGTTTCTATTTATCCTATAAAGTTCCCATGCCATAAAAATAAATAGAAACAACGCGTGCGAAAGCGCGGGTAGAAACTAGTTTTACATAATTTAATAAAGGACTACCTAACTACATATCAATACCTCAAAGAAAGTGATTATTACGTACCACAAAAGAAAATCCTATAGCAGTGTTTTATTTTCAGAAAAACTGGAGCGCGAGATGGATACCTTCTACGATGAATACCCAAACGGATGGCTCAGGGGCGATAACGTGGAAAGAATATATTCCAAATATTTGACCAATTTATTGGACCGCAATACAGATATAAAGAATTCTGACAATACAGAGAAAGATACCTTTCCTTTTGTTAGCTCAGGAACATACGTAACAAGATCCACTGAATCGGTAACAGATACAAGCATCGTTCACAACAATCCGAATAAATATAAAACTACCAACTGGCCCACATTTCAAGATCTCTTACTAGCAATGGGAAGGAAATACGATTGGAAAAACGACCGATGGCTCAAAGTGAAGAAGAAACAAAATGTAAAACACAATACCCATATAAATAATGAAATCACAATTAATAATAGCGAGAAACATAAGTTTAGCTATAGAATTGTAAAGCTCAGTAAAAGCAAAAGTAGAAGAAACGTCGTGGTGGCGGTTTCAGCAGTCAGATAGCTGAACGGTTATTGTTTCGTATAACAATATTTTGTAGACGAAGTGGGACCAACAAGGGGTCGAATTAATTGTTTTATAAACGTTGATTCTAAAATAATTTCAAAAAGATTAATGTTGCGCCCTCTTTGCTTACAGCTGTAATATCGTCACGAACGGTTATAATGCTTTCAGGAGACAACAGACGGCTGTACGCAGGGCTAGAAGGCTATTCGTCTTTTGTTTCTATTTATTGCTAAGAGCATTTTGTATCAAGTCGGGAAGATAAAAAATGGTATTGAAAATGTCAGGCTGTCCCGCTTGGATCATATTTGTCAAAATATGTTCTAAGCGGGACAGCATGATAAATCAGTCTTTACTACCTACACGACTTATATAGCAGTAATACAGCAGCAAGTCGATTCAGATGTATTTGTGGCTACATTTTGATAACGAATAAAAAACAAAAGTAAATGCATCACTGAGCTGCGAAAATAGAATGAGTGGTTCACTCACGAATACATCTAAATCGACCTGCTCATAAAAATAATGATAGACAATTCAAATCACACAAGATAAAAGCTAAGTTGGTATGTAAGTTACTATATAACTACTGAGTAGAAATGTCTATTATTTATTTATTATTTAAATGCATAAACTTGACAGCTGTGTACTTACGTCAAATAAGGAAGAACTTTACATTTGTTTTACACTCAAGTCATAAAAACAAATAAGAACTACTATTTACAATTGAAACAATTGAGTTAACTGCAGACGTATATACATACCTACAGGTAGCTCAACTGATCCACATCAATACCAATCGGAAGCGTTTCCAAGACGCGCGCTGGCTGCTTTACTATTTATACTATATTTAGTAGAAGCAAATCTATGTGTAGTAGGAATGGCTGATGTTTGGCCCCAAGCCGTTTTACGCTCTTTTATTATTAAAGAAAGTAAACATTAGGTAGGTTCTTTTACTGTGTTCATCTTAATATCTTGTGATAAAACGGTCTAATGGGCTATACAAAATGTATAACTTCTATAAACATTGTGAGCAAGATGGACGATATATATTCGATGTTAACCTTTGCGTACTTAAATTGGTTTAATAATTATCAGTAAATATTAGGTGCCTACTGTTATTAAGAATGCTTGGTTTTCGTATTTTACTTTGTATGTTTTGGGTAAATTTATTATCATCTTTCTCTTGTACATACATTATAATATTAATCTTTGGATTTTTATTGGCAGTGGCAATTTTATCTGTTTTTATTTCATGTTTAAATATTTTTATGATATTTATTTTTGTTCATGTTTATCTATTTTCTGAAAATTGCTGCATATTGATTATTATTTTTAGCTAAATCAAAGTGTATTTTGTTATGTAATCCAGTGCTGTGTAGATCAAATTGTTTTCAATTTCATTGAGACACTGTTAAAAATAAAACGAAATTGTACAGCTTTTTTTTCTAGCTTTTAGCCGAGATATACATAAATATGATTTAGGTTTAACTGAGTCGCAACTAGTGTCAGCATTTGACTTGCATGTAGACACCACTTTTTAACGGACTTCGAAAAAAAAGAGGAGGTTTTACGTTCGGCTGTATGTTCCTCGATTTCTCCGTCAATTATGGACCGATTTAGAAAACTATTGTGATATGATATATATAATGATCCCGAGATGGTCCCATAAATATATTTTTAATAATTTCGTTCCTGTGGGATTAGTATTAAACCCGTAATACCTAAAAACAAATTGGGGGTTCGAAAAAAAGAGGAGATTCTATGTTCGGCACTTTAGGTAGTGTATCTTAATTTCTATACTTATGTTCGTCGATTTCTCCGTCATTTATGGACCGATTTAGATGATTATTTTGATTGGTTTGTATAGAAGACCAGCTGCTGTTCGCACGGGTTTTTCAAGTAGCCTATTTCCGTCCCCAGTATACCATTTACCTCCCAGACAAATTTCATTAAGATATTACGTTCAGCCGCTTAGGCGTGAAAGGTAACAAACAGACAGACAGATAGATTTACAGAGTTAATTTCGAATTTATAATATTAGTATGCATGATCCCGAGGTGGCCTCATAGAAAAATTATTCCCAAGGGATTAGTATTCATACTGCAAAACTCAAAAACTGTTTAAAACTAAGGGATTCGAAGTCGGAAATTATTCTCATATAAGGACTCCAAACCCTGACCGAGTGGTGGCCAAGATTACACCGTAGTACCTACCTATGCCCTTCGACTTCGACGACATCGTCAAAGTCGCAGGGCATGCTTGGCGAGAAGCATAAGCCAGAGGCTGGCATAAGCAAAAGGAGGCCTAATACCCTTCAGTCTGTGATCTCGGGCTTGAATAACAATGATGAAACATTCATATGGATAAACCTAAGAGATATCCAACAGGGGCCAAATTGTGCTGACCAATCGCTTTACTATGACAATAGTACCGTCGCTGAATCTTCCGTAGACAAAGAAACTATAGATAGTGCGTGCGGTGCTAATTGGACGGAGAGATTGATATAATGGTTTCAACCTTGACACCTTTGACACGCGTCCGTCCATCTATAGTTTTTTCGTCAAAGGTAAAATGCCAGTGTCAATCTGAGACGATACCATTGTTATGGTGAAGCGAATTATTTAATGGAATTGGGGCTCTGGACTTCCACCGACGCGATGGGTCGACGACATACGAAAGACCGTGGATTGCAAGCACGTGGCCCAGATTGGCGCAGGAGCACTTAACTAAGGTGAATGGTAAGTATGAAGATAGGTAGGCCTATTCCCAACAGTGGATACTTAACTACTGATAATGCTGCTCATGACGATGAAGCACAAGCTTATTCACACACTTCACTTCACACATTCACTTCACTTGGGTTTGGTGGTTTGGGTTAGTTGGGCTTTCACTTGGGCACATTCTGGCCCAAGTGGCGCTTCAGCATTTATTTATTTTCGTTGTCAATATCATATTGATGTACCATAACCCATAAGGTACATCAATAAGATATTGTTACTAAGGCACGACAATGCTGTATTACTTTCATTACAAAGGAGCCGCGGCAAGGTCTATAGTAGGTAAATACATACATAGATGATTTAACAATGAGATAAAATAAATCTAATAGTACGTACCTACCTACATGAAGACTGCAGCATAAACGCTTACTAAGTGATAAATTTTTACAAGTGTGGTTGTTACCTATTTAACAAAATTTTCGTTATTCATACATTATTTTCTACTTTATAATCCATTCATTAAAGTACCTAAGTCGTTAACTTTGTCTTTATTTTTTTGTAAAAATACCTACAAATACTATTTTATTTATTTATCTTAGGGAAAGAAAAAGCTTTAGAACTAGAAAATTAAACACTTATCATTAGAAAAATTAAGCTAAGCAGTTTCCACATATAACTATTATGTCAATTATCTAACCCTAAACGATAAGGCAGGCATGACGAGATATCCGACCGGCGGCCCTAGTACACGATAATCCGTGATGACCAAGCTGTTCGACAGCAGTACCACACTGGCATTGATGAGGCGCGCAACACCTTGCACCCAACCGAAGACATGTTTCGTTACGCAAAGTTACCAGTGTTAAATGAAGGAAATGCTTGCAACCAATGTCCTGACTCCCATTTAGAAACGGCCAGGAGACGAGCACGATCCGCAGAGCAGGAGCATGTATGTAACAAACAATTCCGTGTCAACTCACACAGAGGCCCGTCTTATTGCCGTTGGGACAAAAGAGATTTTGGGGGAGCAGCATTGGGGCAAGCACTAAGCCAATCCGTTCGAGCTTAATCTGAAAATGAAATTCCAGGTGGGACCAAAAAAGACGACTTTAAAATTATGTCAACTAAAGAACTAATGCTGTAGACGGAAGACAGGAACGCCGGAAGGGCTACACTTGAAATTTTGCGTATACCTAAGCCTCCCAATTTGACAGGCAGGGAGGCCTGCGACCATGCGTTGTCCTCTAAATCGACATTCAAAACCGATGATGGAGTATTTTTATCATGTTGTCTATGCCTTCCAAGAGCTCGCTGTGTTTCCACAGTTGACTACACCTTAAAGTTAATAAATTTAGGTAAAAAAAGACGAAACTGAATTATTGTAAAAGCCACATGGCTATTAATTTTGATTTTAGTAGCTTCGGCGTGATGCGCGGCCAAATAATTTTACTTTCTTACTTTTGGAAAAGGATCGGTTTATTCCTTTGCAATATTACTACAATTAATTATTATTGTAATAAATGTAATGTAAATGTTAATTTCGCTTAATTTTTTAGTTCACTAATTCTTGATGAGTCTTTTCAGTCGTTTGTAGATGAGAAAATTCAAACCTTCAACAAAACTTCGGACAGACTGCTCAAAATTAATAGCCATATGGCTTTTACAATAATTCGGTTTTGTCTTTTTGTACTTAAATTTACGTATACTTTGAGATTAGTTCAACTGTGGAAACACAGCGAGCTTTTGGAAGGCTTAGACAACATAATAAAAAATACTCTATCATCGATTTTGAATGTCGATTTAGAGGACAACGCATGGTCGTAAGGTCTAAAGGAAATAAAGCACTTTGAATTTTTGAATTTTGAATAGCGAGGCAAAGCGGATCCGTTTCTGAGTAGAAATATTGTATGCAGTACATTGAGTTACAATCCTGTTAGGATTATAATTATTTGAAGTGATACAGTAGCACTAGAATATTTAACATCGACAATATTATATACCACGCCGCAACAAAATCACCTTGGAGGTGGTCACATAGATACCTACTCACTGTACCAATTTAGCTATCTTAATGGGAATCGCCTGGAAATATACATATTTAAAAACGCCTCAAAGAGCTGGCGATACTGAAAAGTAACCTGTCATTTGCTTACGATGATAAATTATCAAAAGTGACAACATGATCGATTGAAAAGTTTGGCTGAGGTCACAGTTGTTTTGTTAGTGGAAAAGATTTACCTATTTTGCTAAAGGGAGTTCACCGAAGTACATATATAAAAGAACATTACAATAAAGGACATTACATAAGACAAGTACAATATAGCTTAGAAGATCTTTTAAGACCGCTTATTATTATATATATTCTCTGCCTGAATCTAAAAGCGGCAAATATTTTTTGTATGTCCATGGATGCACAATCATCATCATCATCAACCTATATTAGTCCACTGCTGGATTTGTCCAGCCATTTGATGATGAACCTGGGAATCTTCCTATTGTGCACCTTTGGGCTGCACAATAGGAAGATAGAAATAAAATTACTAGATAAAAAAAATATTCACGTTCATACAAAAGAGCACTTAGAAAAACAAACGTTAAATAAAAATATATCTTTCTTTATCCGAGCTATGAAGTGCAAAGGCCTTTGGGCGATTCTATGAAAATCGAGAAAGAAGAGTGATATAGGTAGGTAGGTATTTTGAGGAACTAGTTTTATTTTTATTTTTCTTCATTATTACTATTTTTTTCATGATAATTTTTCGCGCATTATTAGCGCTACTTAAATTAACTAGCGCTAAAAATGCGCGAAAAATTATGTTGCTGCTCGCTTATAATATAAAGCTTACCCTTCCACTTCGAAGGTACCTAATCCAAACCAACTGTCAGTATAAGCGGTACCACTGTGGGCAGAACTACCAACTTGCCTAATCCCCGTAGATCCGGCCCTCCAGTGCCCTTCGAACCCGGATATTACTGTTTGCTCAGGTCTTCGGACACCGCCATGCAAATAAAGCTGTTTACACAAGGTGCTGACGAGTTTGCACTCAAATCAGGCCGACACCCCCGACCCGAGGGATAACAAACACAAATAACCCTGAGGTTGATTGAGATGCTTCCGTACCTTTCTTCAAGATGATTTTTAATATGAAAACTAGCATTTCGCAGTAAGAACGAAAATGTGGTACCTACAGCGATGGGGCTGATAAAAAAATGTAGATGTTACCCGCCTACTCATCTGTAAGCAGTGTTAAGCCCGGCTTAAGGCGGCCCTGTCTCATCGATCTTAGTAAAGAAGGGAAGATGAGGTAGTAGCTTCTCGAAAGTAGAAGGCTAAAATTAGGTGCAATTAGGTCCACTCACCTCAGTCATAGTCGGACCGACGCGGCGGCGTTCGTGTTACGCGTGCTTGCTACGACGTTCTTTAGTGTGTTGAAACTTGAAAGAGTACAGCAATAACCTCGTGCTTGTAACAATCACGAGGGCATTGCTTGCATGTTTGTTCCTTATAATTATTGCACAAGATTGATTGAAGAAATGTAACTGTGGGCGAGTGTTTACGTGTAGTTGTAACACAGGCCATTTGTTGAGTAAGCGCTAGGATAACGTACCATATCTACAGATTTTACTTAGATCTATGCCCTGTCTAGACTTTTCAAAAAATACAAAACGTTTATTTCAAAGTATGTGTAACAATGAAGTTGGATAACTGCCCCTGGTTTGCTACAATGTAGCTGTGTTACAGGCGGGCAGCTTCTTCTTGTAAGTACTTGACATACTATTAATCATAATATTTTGTACAACTATCCTATATATTACTTCACAACAGTTCGAACGTACCTCCGTTAACGATTTTACTATTAACCATCATATTTAGGAACACTTGAACGGCTTCCGGATTTAGATGACGTTACCGTTTAGACAAAAAAAATAAGATAACTAACTTAAATCGAAATCGGTTCATCCGCCCCTCTTTTTAGTGATATATATAATTAGTGTGATGTGACGGTAAGGTACCAAAAAAGTTGTGTAGGGCTAGCACGGGGATTATTCTCTAGGGTAGAATAAAGAAAAATTACGTCACTTATCGAATGCGTAATTTTTTTGATGTTTAACGATGCGATGTCATTATTCTTTATTCTACCCCAGAGAACAAGCCCCGTGCTTGGCCTACAGTAAACATACTTTTTTGGTACCTTACCATACCTTTTCTAACTAGACTTTTTTATTCCATACCCTAAGCCTGGAAAAACAATACTTACACCAACTTCATTTAAAAAGTTTCGGCAGGCTCTGGACTACATCCATAACCTAGGTGAATTAGTGGGCCTCTGCTTTCGAGCCCTGGTTAAAAATAACAACTACCAATTTCAAGTCCTGACAGTTTTATTATGTTGTTCATCTTGCTAACAGCCGACATTATCTGAACGTGAAAAAATAAATCGCCTGGCCCACTCACATCCACACATCAATTTTTCATGGACACGTTTTAGCCTCTCAGGAGCCAAGCAATACATCACGCCTAGAAGGTAGCCTGCGAAATGAATACCAGTAAGTAATTTTTTTTGTTTGCTCCTTATCTGCTGATAATCGTCGCAACTGTATAAAAAAATGGACTAAAATGCTGAAATAAATTGTAGGTAGGTTTATTATTAAGACCTAGTATTGGAATTATGATATTATTATGTATAAAGATACTTAATTTCAAAGCCTAATCACCACTGATTTAATTTACTGAACTTTCAAGATCATTCTCTGTAGAAATGTTGGGATATATTATATGATACTTAATTTGGCGCGCCCGATCTGACATGCTCACTCGCGCTACGCGTCTTGCGAGGAGCAGCTATGTCTGAGGTTATAAAGATTTGTAAAAGGAAATTACAAATAAACCCTGGAACTGTGATACTTACTGAGTCTTATTTTATTAATTGATAATACTAGGTATCTAGGTCTTCCACTTTCAAAGTTGCCGTTTTGTAAAACTGACCTGATGGTAATCATAGCTGGTTTGGCTGGCCATTATAAAATACTGGATGACCCCGTGAACTTCGTATCACCCACAATTTATCTCTCTATTTTTTTATTTTATGCTATTTTTTTTTGTTTTGTTTGCTCATACACACCCCTGTATGAGCAAACAAAACAAAAATATAACAAGTTTTCTGGTTTTAGCTAACGCACTATTGATTTTGATATACCTACAGAGTGTAATAAAAACTAAGGACCAAACATTCAGGGTAGGTACAGATTGAATCACAGAATACAGGAAAAATATTTATTACTTCAAGTACCTACTAGCTAGAGGAAAATTGGAATGTACCTATTTGTGGTACGAACGTACCTACCGTATCGGCGCGCTGTAGGTACAGCCCGCACCCACTGCGTGAGAAGTCACGTGTTGTTGACGGCGGCGCGGGGCGGTCAACGACCCAGGTACAGGTTATAGGTACATAGGCCTTTTAATAACTTTCGATGATAAATAGCATGCATCAATCCATTACCTAATCAGAGGTGGACATAACGTTTTTATAAATTTTTTTAGTTTATATTTTTCCTGTAGGTCTTAGTAGGGTAGTATTCTGTGATCGTGTGCCAACCCTAAAAGTTTGGTCCTTAGTTTTTGTTACACCCTGTATACATAACAATGAATTTAATTAAAAAAAACATGAAATTCTCGTTTTGAAATAATTAGGTAGTAAGTACTTAAATGGTTTATCGATTACATAGTTGCCGCCGCCCGTGCCGCCTCAGCCTCCGCCGCCGCTTCGACCACGACCCGACTCGATGTTCGTGGGGGATTACTCGCGCAGGACTTGAATGCGAGATATGATCAAGTGGTACGGGATTTGGAGTGGCAGATAGTGCGTAATAAATCTGCTAAGCATTATAAGTTAATTGGACAAAAAACATCTTAACAGTAAATTTAGGGCCGCGGATTCAAAAGTGCCCCTTTTAATATCTAATGTTAGTACATAAAAGAAATAACTGGTGAATTTGGTGTCATTAAAAATGATAAATATGCGTAGACCGTTTTAAGGTACAGTCTTCACTAGGTCCATCATCTGCACCCCCCGTCTCGGCTGATACAGCGTGCCCGGGCGGGACGCCATTGACTTGCGTTACCGCAAAACAGGTACAAAGAGTATTAAAGAAGATGAGTGGCGGAAAATCTCCCGGGCATGATGGCATCAGTGAGGAGCATCTGAGACATGTTCACCTTCCGAGAGTCACGGCTCTATTTTTCACAATGTTTATTAGTCATTCTTATTTACCTCATGACTTAATGAAAACTTTGGTAGTGCCCATTGTGAAGGACAGAACGTGAGATATCTCGGATAAGGGGAATTACCGCCCTATCTCGTTGGCGACTACCATAGCGAAAGTCACACACACCACAGACACACACAGTGGACAGTATGCTTAATACTTGCTTAGAAGAGTTTACGTATCTACGTGACGCGCAGTTCGGATTTAGATCCGGACTGTCTACAGAAAGTTCAATAGTAAGTCTTAAGCATACTGTCCAGTACTATACTGATCGTAAGACATCAGTACACGCCTTGTTTTCTTGACTTATCCAAAGCGTTTGACTTAGTGTCATATGACGTTCTTTGGAGACAGTTAAGAGACAGGGATGTGCCAGCGGAATTAGTGAACATGCCCAAGTATTGGTATGCAAACCAAACTATTTTTGTCAAGTGGGCGGACTCACTGTCTGAGGCGTATGTGTTGGAGTGCCGGGTAAGACAGGGCGGGCTGACCCCTGCTTTTCAACATTTACGTTGAGCCTGAGCAGCACGCGTGGCGGATGTCGGATAGACGGAGTAAGCATTAGCTACGCATCTGCGTAGCTAATATAACCATATCATCTGACATGGTGCTACTCAGCCCCACGGCGCGGCGGCGGGCGGCCTACAGGAGCTGCTGGGAGTCTGTGAGCAACACGCTGTTGACAATGGGCTGACATACTATGTCAAAAAAATATAATACATGGTATTTGAGGCTGCCGGCAAGGGTTCAGATATAAGTACATTTAATATTACCCTTAATGGAATGAAAAAGAGTCAATCGATTCAAATATCTTGGACATATTATTGCCGAGAACCTCAAAGACGATGCTGATATTGAAAGGGAACGGAGGGCGCTAGCAGTTAGAGGTAACATGCTGGCCCGTAGGTTTTCCCGGTGTACGGAGCCAGTAAAGGTAACTCTTTTTAAATCTACTGCCAAAAGATGTACACGGGAAGCCTGTGGGTTAGCTACACCAAAAGCTCGCTGGCGACCCTACGTATCCAATACAATAATAACATCAGGATAATGTTGGAGCTGCCCCGCTTTTGCAGTGCATCGGGAATGTTTGCGAAGTACCAAACAGAAGCAATCCTACGCAAAAAAGCAGCATCCCTGATCCACAGATTGCGGGACAGCAACAACAGCATCCTGAAAACCATAGCGGATAGGTATTCATCGCCGCCGTGGGCACTTCTGGCTCGCAGAGTGATCCCGGTAAATGTCTCGTTACTCTGATCGCTCTGAGAACGGGACCTGTAAGTACCTATTTTTGTATTTCGTGTATATATTTTGTTTATGTACATTATAAAGATTAATAGGATAAGTATCTACTAACAATCTGTTTTCGTGTGTCTACTAACAATGCTATTGATCGTTATCGTCCGAAATAATGAGTTTTTTATTTCATTTTTATTTTATTTATTTATAGTGCTTTGTGGCCCTAAAAGGTATCCTGAGTGAGTGATAGTTTTCTGTAATAAAATGGCTCAGCCTTATCAAATAATAGGCTACAATTAAGGGCTGACTACTGAAAAAGTTAAAAACTGTGTAGCAGAGTCAGCGCCCTTCTTCGCTAGCAAAATAATTATGGTTTTATTTTAAGACAGAGGTAACGTGTGTGAGTGTGTGGTATGTGTATGTATGTGTGTAGGTATGTGAGACTGTGACTGTGACTGATAAATACACGGGATCTGTATTGCCCCATATGTGCCAACGAATTATTCTGTCAGATTGATTATGAATAAAATTAATTAATAAAAATAAATTGTATTAAGCAGAACTAAGTTTTACTAGCAATCCAATAGTAAAACAGATAAACCTCCATCGGTTGAAATATATATTTATCAACATAAAAAATAGACAATGTTGCAGCACTAACCATGACGTCCCTGGCTTAAAAGGACAAAGTGAAGTCCCAGTAGTTCCTTCAAAATTATTAAAGGAACTAATGGAAAGAAAAAGTCTCATTAGTAACTTTAAAGGAACTGTTAAAAGGAACTACTGGGAATAAACGGACTGTGTAGCTTCTGAGGACACCGGACTTATAAGGCTCCGGGCAACAGGAGTTACCGCTGGTGTGTGTGAGAGGGAACGTAGAATTTAATTATTGATGCTATAAAATTTCTTCAGTATCCTCGTAGGAGATTGATAAAAGCCAATCAGTACATATACATTTACAAATAAAAATTGTGAGTGAGTAGGTAAACGGTAATTACTTTATTTATTTTCTTGTATATATACGACTACTAATGTATTGATAATGACGACCTGCCACTGCAGTTTTTCAGACAATGTCAGATCGTCGATTCTCTGTTGTCAGGTTGGTGTCAAATGCAGTTTGGGAGTGCTTGCTTGCTTCTTAGTTCTATTTTTAGGGTTTCGTTCGAGTGCGAAACTCTTAATGGTCTCACTCTGTCCATATTTTTTTCCTCTTGAATATCTCAGCAACTACCGAAGCTACTAACTTGAAATCTTAAATAATAAATTTCATGCTCCTATACAGATTAAAAGAAAAACAGAAAAAAAAATATGAATTAAAATTTTTAGAGTACCAACAAAATGTGAAGTTGAAATTTTAAAAGAGATTTACAAGGTCAAATGGGTTATCAAGTGAAAGGTATTTCGCTTGTTCATTTCTAAACAGTTACTTAAATAATATTTTCTAGGTTTCGTATTTTTCGAAATATTTTGATAAACTCGGAAAAATTTACCGTTCCCCCACCCTGTCTCCGAAGTTTGCAGAGATGAAATAGGTATAGCGAAGTTGTAAGCAGAACAATTTTTGAAACATGGTCAAAAAGAGGGAAAATAATTTTCAAAAGGAGCCTCCTTTTTGAAAATTACTTTCCCTTTTTACTTCGTTGAGTGGGGATTAAATAATAGGGTATGTACATTTATAAACAGTTTCGAATTTTTTTCTAGGTTTCTTACATTTTTAAATAGGTAGGTACGTTGAAAGGAGCCGAAAACTTTACCATTATAACCTTCCACCCTAAAATCTCCGAAGTTAGCAGAACGATCCATCAGACATGTATAAACTATGTTTTAGATATTTTTAAACGCGATCTGAACACATTATTATCCGAGCGCCGAGGGCCGATTTGTCCGAGTGTGCAGATAGACATGGATAGTTAAGAAAATCAAGTGAGGGTCGTTTCAAAAAATGCAGCCCCCGCATCGCAGAGGCGGTAGCTCCAGTACTCCAGTCATCCCGAGACCACGACAGTATTTAAACCTGTTGAAACGTCGGGAAAAATAGGTAAATTAACGCGATAAATACCCGTTAAATAATACTAATAATACTGTTATTAGTACTATGATATTCATCAAATAGTGTGTGAGTGTTTATCCGGTACCTATTTATAGGAGTTTTATAATAATTTACAAAAGTTCATAACCCTCGGCGCACCCGAGTCACACTCGCACTTGACGGATGAACGGATGAACTAATGAAAGACTAATAACTAAAAAATCTTTTCTGGTAAAACAACGTATATTTTTTTAAAAATAGGAATGATTTAATTCCCTACTTTTTAATCCAGAATCAAAACTCGATTTGTGCTTACAAGTGCCTAGGTAGGTACTAGGTACATATTGGTTGTGGACATTAAAAAGTTTGTCAGTTAATTATGGAGTGCATTTAAGTATTTTCTAAAATAAATTCATGTTCAACTATTTAACCTACATTGGGAATAAGCCCGCCTAGTGTACCTCAATAATAAATAAAACCGGTCAAGTGCGTGTCCACTCGCACACGGAGGGTTCTGTGCCATCGAACAAAAGTATTTCGCAAAAGAAACCCAAAAAACTTATGTATAAGTATGTAGTATGCTTACGTAGAGCAAAAATTGTCAAAAAATCACGCTTTTTGTATGGGAGCCCTCTATAAAAGGGCGCATTGCGCGCCATTTTGTGAAAAAGATAGGCATATAATTTCGCGTTCATAGGAGCGGGACAGATCATACGTTTTTGGAACGGCAGCGTAAGCGCAAAACCAAGTTTTTGCTTATTTACAAGAAAAGTACACAACTTATGAATAAACTGGTTCAAGAAACCAATATAATATCTTATTACTGATTATTTGGTTTTTTACTTATGAATACTTAGTTTATGAATAAACTCACATATATAATTTTTTTGGATAATAGCAGGGTTCCTGAGATCTTGACAAAATTATGTGCGAAACAGTGCACTTTCATGTAACTTTTGTTTCGTATTTTTTTTTGCAATCGTGTTTTCATATTCAAGCAACCAAAGAAGAACTCGAATTACATAAAATTTGAATTTTATGTAATTCGAGTTTTTACCACGGGGATCCCGTGAGTACTGAGACCTAGGCCTAGTTTGACAGATAAATCCGTTAGGTTTGACCTTAATTTAAATATTTATTTTATTTTTTATACCGTATTTGTTGTTATAGCGGCAAGAGAAGTAGGTACACATTCTATAAATTTCAACTGGCTACCTTTTACGGTTTACGAGATACAGCCCGCTGACAGACGGACAGCGGAAGCTTGGTAATAGGCTAGGCTTGGCCTGTAAATCCGGTCACGATATCTGTGCACCTAGTGCCATACAAAATGTTTGGATATTGTGACCGGATGGTATTATAGTATTTTAATCTTGATCTTGCGGCGAGACGCGGCGCGGCGTGGAATGTTGTTTACATAGCCGCCAATCTGGCAACGCCACTACACCGCACCTCATCGTTGTTAGGCTCAGACAGTCGTGCAAAAATTATTATCTAATCGAAAAAATGCAAGGCTATAAGCGTCAAGGACAAAAAAGCAGCGCTCTAATGCGGCGCGGCGGTGCGGCGCGGCGGCACGTAGGCATCGAGATGATGCACGTAGGTCATAAAATGTATCGCCACCGCCGCCGCCGCCGCACCGGTCAGTGAGTGAGTACATTGCAATAATGAATGAGGCGTTGATCAAGTATGAATCACACGGCGCTCCTTGCGCACGAGCATATTATCAAAATAAACAAAAGCCGGCTGCACGTGCGAGCGATAAAATGTATGCGCAAGACAGAGATATAGATATGATTCGCATGCCCGCCATCCAATCCAAACAAAGCAAGCAGCAGCCAGCAAGCAAGCAAGTCAGTCAGTCAGAATCAAACCTCTGAGCGACTAAGACGCAACCCGCGTCGCCTTCCATACCAACCGCTTATTGTGTCAGTTGCTACGTAGGTAAGTGTACCTATACTTAATCTAGAATTTTATTACGGAAGGATATTTTATGTAGACCGTTATGTAGAGGTAATTGTACTAGCTACCTAACCTACTTATCTTTATAGTTCTGTGCATTTACCCGTAGACAATAATATTCTGCATTTTTAGGGTTCTGTACCCGAAGGGTGAAAACGGGACCCTATTACTAAGCCTCCGCTGTCTGTTTGTCCGTCCGTCTACCAGCGGGCTGTATCTCATGAACCGTAAAGGGTAGACAGTCGAAATTTTCAAAGAGTGTGTATTTCTCTTGCCCGCTATGACAATAAATAATAAAAATAAAATAAATATTATTAAGGGCGACAACGTCCATACAAATTAAAACAATAGTCGCCGAAGTTAACAACGTTGGGCGCGGTCAGTAGGGTACTTGGGGTTGTCGGCAGTTCGTAGACTTGGCCCTAAAAAATAATTTTGAGATTCCATACATTGATTGTCTGTTTGTACGCTCCGTCTTTAAGGTTGAAATTTGCACAGAAAAATGGATGGGTGACCGCGTCATTATGGCTTTTTGTTTTAATTAGGGTATACTCGCAATAAGCCGGTGTATTTCATTCTGAATACGTAGTCTACCCATAACGTTGCGTTTTGGGCCAAGGAATCAACGGCGTTTTTTTTTTATATATGAACCATTCGCTCAATTAGCAAAAGTAATGCTAAAAACCTTCGATCTAAGTAAAAAAGGGGAGATAAGGTGCTAGCTTCTCGAAAGTGGAAGGTTCAAATTAGGTGCAATAAGGTTCACCCACCTCAGCGTCATAACGGCGGCGGCGGCGGCGCGGCGGCGTTCGTGTTACGCGGGCTTGCTACGTACGACATACCTAGGTAGTTTAGTGTGATTTATTGATTACAACAATGCCCTCGTGATTGTTCATTATAATTATTGCACAAGATTGGAAATGTATGTGACTGTGAGCGAGTGTTTGCTTGTAGTTGTAACACAGGCCTGTTGTTGAGTCAGCGCTGGAAGAACGTACCATATCTACCGGTTTTTCTTAAAGACTGTAATAAACTCGCTGCCCATTGAAAACTCACCCGATGTTTGCAAAAGGCCCGCAATAATGTATTTATTGTTACTACTAGGTATAGGAACTTAGTGCCGATTGTTTAGTCTGTCTAGACGTTAAATGGTTGCTGAGAGAGAACAGATGTTACGAGGTTTTCTAAATCAGTCAATGGCAAAAGTGGTGATGCTCAAAAAGATTAGGTTTCAAGGTAGGTAGGTGAGTAGGTACATACGGATTGAGAAGTACTAAAATGGGGGGTATGGTTACCTACTAAATTGACATCGAATGAGACCCCTTTAAACTGTAATCATCAAAATATATGCAATTATTTTTCATAAATTCAGAAATAAATAAGGACAAAAATAAATAAAATAATGTATAGTTTGTAAAACGGTTCCTAAAAGCATATTTAAGGACTTTTACACAAATCGTTTTAATCGTAAGTGAGATTTTGAACCACCGATGTTTACACGGAGATGAGGAAGGTCTTTGCCCAAAGGTGGGACAGTAACAGCTAAAAATCAAAATGAAATAAATAATGCCGGACAATCCATACAGAATTGCCTAGCCCCAAGCTAGAGCTTGTGTTATGGGTTCTATAACTGATATACTAGGTACTCAATGTTAATACATTATGCTTCATACATAGAAATAAAATATATATTTTTAAAATAAATCTACTTGTGTGTCTTACTACGTAAGTACATCTTTCTGTTGAGTACGAACTCAACAGAAAGATGTACTTACGTTAGCTTACTTCTTGGAAAAGTCTTATCATAATGATTCACTGGAATTTCTTATCAGAGGGTCTTAGATACAAAGTTCTTAGGCCGCGTAAGATATGAACATTGTAAATATAGACTCATCAAATCAATAAATACGTTAAGTACTTATCAAGAGTAGCAGTTGCAGTAGTGCGATTGTGCATGCGTGAGTCAAATTACCTACAGAAAATATTTATTCATAACCATCCGGTTTGGGGCGGTTCATTTTTAACTTTGATTATACCATTTACTAAAAATTGTCCAGGTTTGTTTGCTTCGTGGTAAAAAACTCGATTTACTTAAAATTAAACATCTTTTCTTTGGTTGCTTGAATGTGAAAACACGACTGAGATTTTTTTTTATGAAAGTGCACTTTTGCACATTATTTGGTCGAGATCGAAGGAACCCTGTGTTGTTATGAAATTACTGTTTTGATTCGTTACTAATTATTTGGTTCCGTGAACCAGTTTCTCCATAAGTGACGTAGTTTTCTTGTAAATAAACAATAACTTAATTTTTGCGCTTATGCCGTTCCAAAAACGTATGCTTTTTCCTATGAACGCAAAACCTATGCCTATCCTTTTTACAAAATGGCCCGCATTGCGCTTTCTTAAGCCCCGTCTCGTCCACGCTCCCGTCGCGTATATACATATGTATATGGTTTAAGATATTTATTTACTTCTTAAAAGATTAACAATCACTAGTGAAAAACTCAAAAGGGGTGCGTACCTGTCTCTGTATTGTTAGTAGTTCGGTATGTGCAAATAATCAAAATAATGTGGTTAGTTAGCAAAAATACTGTACAGAACAAACACAGGCGCAAACACACTAATATAAATAAAATTTCGTAAATAAAAACATTAAAACAAATTCTGTAATATAAAATAATATAAAGTTGACTATTTTTTAGGAAATATACTTACATATTATATTATATACAATGTGTATTGTCGAACCTTGATCAATCGAAATGTGCGGATACACGACATATATTTATCGATAGAAATCTGAAAAAAATTTATTTGTTATCTATCTCAAAAGCAAAGCCGATTTAATTATTTTTTAAATTAAACTACTTGCCAAAGGAAGATAACCCGTTGACGGTTCGGCTTGCGTCGTTTAAAGTCGAATTTTCAGTCAACGTTTGGGCTGGTGGCTGGTATGACTGGAAATAATTTAATCGGACCGTTTGTTCTTCTGTCATGGTTTACAGGTCAAGCTTATTTATCAGGCCTAATGCAAGATGTTGATTTACAAACAAGAAGCAGGATGTGGTACCAGCATGATGGCGCTCCAGCTCAATTCAGCACAGTCGTGCGTGATCATCTTGCTGCAACTTACTCGGAGAGATGGATTGGACGAGGCGGACCCGAAGTGGCGTGACCGGCGCGAAGCCCAGATATGACGCCACTCGATTTTTATTTCTGAGGTCACATGAAGCAGCTGGTTTACAGCACTCCCATTGAAAGCAGAGAAGAGCTATGAAACAGTAACTTAATTGATATCAATAACAAAAATTTTTGTTTTACTTTATCTTTTCTTAATCCGCCGTTACTATCCCACTGCTGAGCAAAGGCCTTGCTCCGTTGCATCTTATCTTGCCTTGTTTTATCTCATAATTTGTTGTCTGTTGATCTTTGTACATGACAGAAAGTACCTAATTTAAATGGTGAATAACATGACAACGAAAAGAGATACCCATAGTTTTTGGAGGATTTGTAGAATAAATTATGAAGTTTAATACAACATATTAGTTTAATACAACATTTAATACAAAAAGTAAACCTCAATAACCCAGTTCTAAAGTTACAGATCAAAAATAAAATAAAAGCGTTTTTTTTGTTAAATTTCTAAAAAATATATTATGTTTACTAAGCTTTTGTGCTGAAATTGTATTTTTTATTTATTTTCTTAAGGTAGATTTATCTAGCTTTCAAATGAGACTACTTCGAGTAAAATACACCGTTTACTCAAAAAGAAACAAAGAAAAAACCAGAAGTAGTTTTCATTTAAAAAATAATTAAATCGGCTTTGTCTTTGAGATAAAAAATTATATGTTAGCTACATAATATTTTTTTTTCCCGATTTTTATCGATAAATATATGTCATGTATCCACACAGTTCGTTTGATCAAGGTTCGACAATACACATTGTATTTCAAAGCTGTTGTAAAATGTGGCATTTATTTAATTAAGGGGCGAACGTAAAAGGTTTGGTTGTCAAACTAGGCCTAAATAATAAAAGTGTTAAAAAACTCGAATTACATAAAAGGCGAGTTTCAAATTGAGCTAGAGTTTTTAGATCTTTGATATTTTTAGGTAGGCTATTATACAGGGTGAATTTTAATTCGACTGCATCTTTCTAAACTAAGACACCAGTAATGACACCCAATGAATTGTTTGTAACTCGGACGGCTTCATGAAGGTCACGCGATCATAGACGTGACTATCTACGGCGTGGCCGGCACGAGCTGCGTGTACCGTGATCGTGATCACACTGATCACACACAGCTACTTAATACTTGCGTTTTATTTTGCGTTTTCCATACTTACATAAATTATATTTTTTATTTGCGTAATATTAGCCCTAATGCGTTGGTGTCATTAGTGGTGTCTTGGTTAAGAAGGCTGCCTACGAATTCAATTTCACGCTGTATAAACGCGCTCCTTCAAACATTATATTTTTCTTGCCATAGTCAGTCCTAGCTTTCTGTAGACGTATATTATGTGGATTTTTAAGGTTCCGTTTGTGAATGTGTATATTTTTTGTGTAGAATTTTTAATTTTATTACCTATACATTGCCTGGCGGCGCGGTCATTGACTGCGGTCGCCTTGTGTCGCCATCAGGAGAGGCGCGCATCAAAGAGGTTGCAAAGTTTGGGATGGCTTAAAACACTAATAAGGCATTGTTGTAAAGAAATTAAAAAATCTGCAAAACTAAAAATAATCATAGTAGCCTATGTTTTATTCAAGGCCTAGAACTATATACAAAATTTCAGCCTGATCCGTTGTTAAGTTTTAGCGTGAAGAGGTAACAAACATCCATCCAAACATCCAAGCTTTCTTATTCTGTATTTATTTATTTATTATTTATAGAGTAACCAACACGATTAAAATAGTTAAACAATTACATAAGTTACATTATAAAAAAAATTACAATTAGAATTATTATTGTAGAGGATACTTAGATAATTAGATTACATTTAGATTATTAAACAAAAAAAATATTTAATTATTAGGTAAAAATATTGAGTAGATATAAAGTAAATATAGGTAGTAAATAAGTACATTGGACAGGTCAAATTTAAAAATTTACAGGGTCAATCATAGGTACATGCACATAATATTAGAAACTAGGTACACCCATTCATACATCACACTCACAGAACCTCAAGCACACCGCCAGAATCTCACCCAGGCTATCCACAAGTAAGTCGATTTCAGGGCTATTAATCAGGAGAGAATTGAGTGCAGTGAGGATGCGGGGGATGGGTGACGCGGAGCGAGCCACCGTGGAGGAAGCCGGCACGTCAAAAAACCTGTGCTTCCGGCCCCGACAGTAGTTATCAAGAACGTAGAAGCGACACAACACATCACTGTATATGCGTGCGAAGCCGCGGGCATAAACTAGTAATAAGTAATAAATAAATCAGTAATGCTGGACAATCCACACAGCAATATCTAGCCCCAAGCTAAGTAGGGCTTGGAACTAATTTTCAGCTCCGGAATTGAGTTTCGATGCTGGTGAAAAGTCAAATATTAATGAATTCATTTTTATTTCAGGATGAAGGATCGTTGCAAGATTGTTAAAAGCATCATCGAAGGGTTGAACATCCTAGGAAGGAGCTCATTTGACAGCAAATCAGATTTCGGAAAGATATCATCAGCTGCTGAAGATCTTTTGTATGCTGTTTTCATAGCAGGAGCATCAAACACAGATTTTACTTCCGAAGAAAAACATACCATTGGCCCTTTAGTTCCGCCGGCATTGCAAGGGTTGGGTTACAGTCTGTCCATTCTTCAGAGTTCATTCTCGTCACAAAGCGTAGACTCAGTTAGAATCCAGCGATCTGGACTTCAGTTTATAATCGACAAATTCAGTGAATTTCCTGCCAGCACTGCCGAACCATCTGACACTTTGGCGGACACACTCAAAGAATTCTTTGAGAGAGAAGACGTCGATGGTCTTGACGAGCGTCTTAAAACAGTGGAATTTGATTGTTACTCTGATGATAGCAAACGTACCCCGAGCCTTCAAGAGGAAATCGCAAAATTACCTTCAACTCACTGGTGGTTTTTGGAATAGTATTTCAAAATGGTAAACTGGGATGCTAAAGATGTTAAAGAATTTAAGAAAGAAGCGCGGATGTCGCAACAGGAGTATTGCGATCTACTTGGAGATAGAGAATGGGATGTCATCGAAAATTGGGCATGGAATATATTTCGTAGGAAAGTTGGATTTGGTATCTACGGACCACCGAGCGAAACACCATCCAGTGATAACAGAGACACAGGCTATGTCAAGGAACAATTAGATGTTATTGAAAAAATATGCGATCAACTGGTTGAGAATTTAAATTTCAAGCAGAGGAATATCCATTTCGCTTGCATTTTTGTGGTTATGAAGGTCTTTGATAAACGCTACACTGTACCAGTATTCAAAGCCAAACGAGATGACGATAGTTCATCCAAATGTGTTTTCGTGGATACCGGTGCTAGAAAATATTCAAGCTGGAGTGATTATTTGGCTAACAATACACTTGAAAAATGTATCTACTGCTACCTTACTAATGGGCGTTATGAGACCAATAGCGACAACGAAGTTTGTGTTAAATTTGGCACTTCTCCAGCCTGTGACTTTATTAGTAGAGTGTTTAGTGTTTTTGACACCGTGTCGACGGTTGTAACGATTACCGCCACTGGCGTAGGAGTAGCCGCTCTCTGTACAGTTCCTATCGCCGGTCCAATAATGGTTGCTACTGCAATCGCAGGAGTATCGACAAGTGCCTATGGAGTCTCCAGGTCTACATACGCTTTAATTGACCGTGCATCTCACAACCAAAGCATTGGTTTGACTGATGCTGATGCTAGATCCTGTTGGTTATCAATTATCGGGTCAAGTATGGGTTTCGCGCAGGGCCGGATGATAGCATCCATGACCAATGCAGCAAGAGCTGGTGAAGTTATGGGTAAAGCTGGCCGAATCGCCTTCATCATAGTTCAGACAGGAACTTTGACAGTCAATGGAATAGGTATCGTACATGGTTTAGCAGTTCTAATCGACAAAAGCGAAAGAAATGAGCTCACGCCATTAGATGTGTTCCAGTTTAGTGCATCGATTTTATTCTTTACAAATGCAGCTGTAAACTTTAAGACTGCTAGCACTATTATCAAAGAAGTTCAACACGATGTTATAAACACGCACAGAGAAGATCTTGGCAAAGATGCCAAAAAGTTGTTCAATAAGCAAACCGGTAAACTGCGCGGCGCTGATGAAATGCACGGAAACGCTAAGGTCGTGAAACAACTAAACCGTATAGAAAATTCGAAAGATCTGTATGAAATGATGGCCGATAAAAACGTAGCAAATCACAAGGTAGGTTTTTATACTTTTCTTGCTTCTTTATCTATTCCTCGTAAGTAGTGAAGATGATTAAGATAATTGTTATTTCCAGGTAAAACTGACGCCTGATGGATTTAAAGGAATGCTGGAAGTAAACAAGAATCTTAAAATTCATCCCCTTAAACTTTTAGAAATTCCAGCTGCATCCCGGCAAGCTATATTTGATTCTACCAAAAACTTAGCCAACGGTTCTCTTACCAATAAACAGTTTCATAACGAAATGAAAGCATTTTGTAAAGAGCATCAAATAGCATTCGAAAGCATGAGAGAAGAGACAATGAAAAAACTTTGTCAGATGTATGGAAAAGAAAAGGCCAATGACATAGTCGTTGGAGGAAAAAAAATATTTGCTAATGCCACTCCTCACGAGGTAGATCGCTTAAGAGTTGTTCTAGAGAACACCATGCAGGACAATGCAACCATAATCGAGATGGCAACTGAATTTGCGAAATCAAGGGGATGCACGTCTACTAAAGATTTTATAATTTTTGCTGAGTATCTAGTGCAAGATCTCAATGATACGGTCAGGTCGTTCGAAACAAGCTATCAGAGAGACTTAGCTCAAGCAAAAACTCAGCCCGATTTTAATCAATCGACTTTCGACAAAAACCGTGGTATTGATGGGAAGAGAGTTAAATTCCACAGACAAAAAGCTTTGAATCAATTAAACAATGACGAAGGTATACAGGAGCTAAACCAGCGGTACAACACATTAAAATCCAAAGTGGCTCCATTGAACCAACAGTGCCAACCAGGTTTCTTTAGCGATGACGCTGCGACGTACCACTACATAAAGCACAAGCATTTTAAGACCGGAGAGATAACACCGGAGCAATATTTCCAAATAGCCGAGGATGTCGTGGGAAACCCTGTGAACATAACAAATTCAATTTTGAGTCAAGATGGTAGTTGCGTGATGATCACGTACAAAGAGCCTGTAAATGAAGTAAAGGTTATAAAAATAGACAGGAGTGGGAATTCCGGAATTGCTACTGTTATGTATGAAAAAGTTTTGCCCACAAATAAGAAATAATTAGTCAAAATAATATGCTCCTACTGAAGAGCTTAAGTATACTCTTATTTTGACTAATTATTTCAAATCTACATTTCTAAATGTTACATACAAACATTGCATGTAACATTTAGAAATGTCGATTTGGTCTAAAGCTGCTAAAGCTATACATTAATGCATAAATAAATATTTTCTAGTTTTATACATAAACAGGGGTATTTAATTCATTATTTTACCTGATTGTAGACTAATAGTCTAGATTTCACGGTTACATTAACTTAACTATTTATTATACAAATATCAGTTATCCGCTACTTCATTAGCGTTGTAGGTTAGATACCCAACTTATTGGTAAGCAATGACAATAAGAGACTTTCTTTAAGACCACCACCCTAACCAACCAACACGACATCATTTCACTTATATAACAAGCTAAGACAGGTCAGTTGGAAAATATATATAAAAAACACCGAGGGTAGGTACAATGATTAAGTTTTTACTTAATTTTTGTAATGTTTATGAAGGCAGAACATGTTAGACATCTTTGCAAGGTAATCTACTTGAACTTAACTAAATAGGTAGGGGAGACCGGGTAATTAACACTGTTTTTATGTTAATTACACCAAAATCTGCTTAAGTTTTTTAAATTGTATGTTGTGTAAGTGTATTGTTATATATACATTATATATATACATAAATTTAATACCTACAACATTTTCATTTTAATGTTTACCTATAGGTAGTCGAGTCTTACAATTCAATTGTACCAAAACTTTAGAAGGTAGTAATACATATTTATAGCATAAGGGATAGCTTCACTATCGTATATTTATTGAGAACGTATTGAGAATTTATTAAGACTGATTTAATAAATCTTCATTATTAAAAAACCTTCAAAACAAAATCAACGTAACAATGGAACAGAACTTAAAATAAACATATTAGCATTCTTATAATAGTTATGGCTTAAATAATTAAATTAAAATTAAAAAAGTTTGTTTATTCAGACGTTATGATATAATGTCCATGAGTTACACATTACTTAAACTTTGTCATGAGTTACACATTACTTAAACTTTGTTGTAGAGCTTACAAATTCCAAAATTCAGATATATTAAATTAATAGAAATAATCATAAAAATATTTGTTGTATGGACCACAGGCAGCTGGTACAATTACCCCCATCATCATCATCATCAATATGCAAATGTTTTGTTAAAATGACAGCGGTTATTTTAGCCACAAATACAAAATAATTTAATATATACCATAAATAGTCACTGTGATTATACCAAAACAAAACAATTTGAACACTGGTGTCGAATATGATGCCCTTTTTTTAAATTAAGAGTTTCATGATGGTATTGGGGTCATTTGTACCACGTGGTCAATTGTACTGTTACTATTGCCCCCAGTGAAGCTGTTACATTTCAACCCAAGGTGAAGGGCGTTTTGAAAATATTGCGAAATTACTCAGAACATCATCGAGAATCAGGCCGGAATTAATAGCAAAAGTAACGATAGAATTGCAAGAAATTGACTGTAAACCAATATTTTGACAGAAATAAACTCACTTTGAACGCGTAAAAACAAAAATGCACTGTAGACACGTCCGTTTCGCAGCATGTTCGCTGCCAATTGGTGAACATGTCCGGACAGACATGTAATGTAAGGCGCTTCCCCTCTCGCTCGCACATTGACATAGCTTGTCTATTAGCAGAAATAACGACGTTGTACTATCTCCCCGTGGTAGTATTGCCCCCGTCTACTTTACCTTCGGGAAGCTTCGAAATATCTCGTCACAGATACTGCAGAGCCTCACTCAAGGCGAAAGTTTTCAACCATTGTGTGATGCCAGTGATTACCTATGGACTTTCTGACTATCTATACAATCTATACAGTCTTAAGCTAAGAGTCGCTCAGCGAGCTATGGAGGGAGCTATGCTTGGAGTTTTTCCACGTGATAGAATCCGGAATACAGAAATCCGTAGCCAGCCAACCAAAGACACCGACATAGCTCTTAGAATTGGTTAGCTAAAGTGGCAAGCGGGCAGGTCATATAGCTCGAAGAACTGATAACCGCTGGGGAGTAAAGGTTTTATGTAGACGTTTGTGGGCTGATATGGTGATGGTAATGAAACTCAGCTAATCGTTAAAAAGCCAGGAACCATGAATCCTACGAGTACGTTGCGTTCGGAAGAATAAACTAAAATTGTAATTTGGCTTTATAATGTATATTAGGATTGGTGGACTGGGCATGCTTCTAATACCTACGGTTTATTGGTGACTATGCGTGAACAGCAGGTTCTGTTCATCATCATGAACATATTCACTAAGGCTTCGCTGTGTAAAGAATACCTGAAAATAGTTTGTAAAACCTACATTTCAGATGGATCGCTCTGCCAACTTCAGAGGAACCTTATAGGGTACCTGGTACATTTTAACATAAATTAAAAAATAAACTGTTTTGAGATGTACAAAACGATATCATTTATTTGATGTGGGGGCTACATCTTTTGAAAATTACTTCCCCCCCCCCCTCCTTTAAAACATTTTTGAAAAAGTGTTCTACGCACAGGCTTCTCTATATGTATTTATTCCTGTAAAATATAGATCCATATCTACAAACGCTACATACATTTCAGATGGATCGTTCAAATATTTCAACAAGTATGAAACCTACAGAATTTTTAAAAACTGTTTTGAAATGTACAAACTGATACCTTTCATTTGATAAACCCCTTGACATTGTAGGTCTCTTTTAAAATTTCAACATGCCAATTTGTACTGTCAATATTAATTTTCATTCTTTTAAATTTCTTGTTATTTGCTGCTGTAGTTGCTGAGATATTAAAGACGGAAAAAAGGACAGAAAAAGCGAGACCCTATAGGTTTCGAAAGCGATCTCTGATTTTCGAAACACTAATAAGGTACCTATGTACCGAATATTACCTACTTTCATTAGCGTTTAGTAAAAACACTACAAACAAACACGTTTTTATAATTTTCTAAAGTCATTTACAACTTTTGACTTTATGAGCTTTCCAATATTTCGGCACATTAGCAAGAATCAAAAACTCTTTATTTCCATAAATACAATAAATGTAATGTTATATGGACTAAGAAAATAATAATACAAAATATAATAAATAAATAATACAATAATACATTTATTGTATTATTTATTTATTATATAATATACTAAGAGAAGGTCAAATTCTTAAAACTAAACCATGATGGGTTTAAAAGCTTTTACTTTTTTATTTATTTGTATATATGAGACTAGCTGCTGCCTACGGCTTCGCACGCTCTTTTCCGAGATAGACAGCTTATGTTCGTCCCCGGGATACCATCTATCTCCATGCCAAATTTCATTAAGAACCGTTCAGCCGTTTAGGCGTGAAGAGGTAACGGACAGACAGACAGATAGACAGACAGACAGAGTTACTTTCGAATTTATAATATTAGTATGGATCTTTCTACCCCTTTTTAACCCCGTTGGAGGATGAATTTTAACAAAACACGTCTGCGACGTCGATTGGTCCAAGGAATCACGTTTTCCCATACAGACTTTGTCCCCGTTTTTCACCCCCTTAGGGGTAGAGTTTTGGAAAATCCTTTCTTATCGGATGCCTAAGTCATACAAAGAACACACCCTCCAAGATTGAGGTCTCTACGATCAGCGGTTTAGGCTGTGCGTTGATCCGTCAGTCAGTCGTTCAGGAAAAGCATTTAAAAAAAAAAAAAAAAGCATTTTATATGTATAGATTATAACACTTGCACTAAGAAAAGATCCATTTCTGTCTGAAAAGATAGGCTGAATGGAGTTGTCATAACGTTTTAGAAAAAGCGTTGAAAATGTTCACTTGGTTGGTAAAGACGTGTAAATGTAGGTATGTCATTATTTACCGACCTACTTCAGGCAATAACATATTTGCGAATCTCGTATATTATGAAAAGCTTTTACATATACTCGTTTCTAGAATCCAATATATTTTATGTTAACAAAGACATTTATGAATCAAAAGTTAACATAAACTGATTACCTACATAAATTATCAGAAAACAACATAGTAACAGCTCATAGTAATAAGTAACAAGTCATGCATGACAAAGATCCAATGACTACGTTCATCTTTGGTCATGACAAATAATCAAAAACACAAACATCAATAAGGCCAGTCTATTTGACGTTAGTAACGAGACGTGATCGTGACGTCTCCTTTTAGTATGCGATTTGCGTAGTTCCATGTCCGCACGATAGAGGCACCCTGTACCAAATTTTATGGAAAAAGGAGATGATCGCGTCTCGTTGCTAACGTCAAATAGACTCACCTCTCTCGGCAAGGTCACTGTTGATACTAGTTATAACTGATTGAAAATATTTATAAAACGCTTATTAAACACTTGTTTAATTTTAATATTCTGGTGATAGAACACTTTAACTTGTATTTTAGATTTTATTTCGCCCGGATCGCTTTGTAGCACTGTCGTACCGTTGGTGGTTGGAACGGAACTCTCTCCGGTGTGGTCTTGGAAAACATTATACCTACATAAGTGACACAATAATAAATAATATATATAATAGTTTGGAAATAGCAAAAGACACTTTTTGATCTTTGGGTACTCCTCTGCAATACGAAATCATAGATAAAATCCACAGATAGCACCAGTTTCATAATAGTGGTTCGGCTAGCATTTTTTATAAGTCTACATATAATATCTTCAGTTTTAGGCCAAAAAGCCAAAAGTTGGGTTTCAAAATGCTTCAGCTTTTCATACCCTTGCCCTTTTCATAAGGAACATGCAAAAAGCTTCAATTAATAAAATGGCGCCAAAAAGTTTATTTTGAAAAAACTGTGACACGTGCCTCTTTTCGAAATGATGGGTTCAATTATGCTTTAATAGCAAACGTGCTGCGAAAACGGTTAGTTCGAAAAGGAACGAGAGACGAATGAAACGATTGTTTTTTGCCAATATTTCTTTGTTTTTGTAACGCCTTTGTTTACAAAAAATATCTAGGATAATAGAACTGAGTAGAGGTACTTGAAATGGAAATGACATACTTAGGTATAGGTACCTAGCACCCTAGCAAATAGGTAAGTACATCTTACAAAACACAATTTCTTCGAAAAAATGTATACCTTCGTGACACCATGTGTAACAGATGAAAGTGCTGTGAGATTTTCTATACTTATTCAAATGAAATGTGTTTATAACGACCTAGGTCGGTAAGGTAGGTAAGTAGGTTCCTACCTATAATAACTACTATGTTCCTAGCGCTTAAATATAAAAAAAATAGTCGAGACTGCGTAGGCATTACCACTAAGGTACCTATCCACTTCTCTGCAGGCATTTTTTTAAAAAGAAAACATCTATGAAGCAAATCTTATATTCTTCCTTGATTGGTCCCTAAGCACACCTAGGAATTAGACTCCTAGCTGAATTTTCGGCCACGGCGGACAGTCTCCCCGACGACTAGCCGTGCGCAAGTGCAAGACATGTTATAGTGTATAAGTGAGTGCGCAAACACTCACATACAAGCACTAGGTATCATAATCCAATGGGACGGCAGATAGACACGATGTTATTTACCAGTGATCTCGGAGTTTCTCTGATAATCGTTTCAAACATCGGGCCATAGCTTTTCCACTTGAAATTCGGCTAAACAACGCATGAAAACTTTACCAAACACTTGTCCTGTTCCACTGCTATTAGTTATTTCCATGTTGTACAACACTAAAAACCTTAATACATTAGAACGGATAATTTATTGCAAATTCCGTGCAGTTACTTGACTTGACTTCTTTGTATTTGGCAATATGTGACTGGTTTGTCACTTTTCTGCCAGTGACCAGTTCATGGAAATTTCATAGTAATGGAATAGAGGTGTGTTTAAAATAATAATATGAGCGGACAATTAAATTTACTTCTCATATTATTATTTTAAACCGCCTCCATTCCATTGGTTTTTTTTTCAAAATGTTTGAAAAACACCAATGATATTGTTACCTCGAAAACAAATAGGTAAGTAAATCATAATATAAAAAAAAAAATTAAAACATCGCTAATGAAAATAAAAACAATTTTTATGCTAAACTTCGTAATTAGATAAAGCAGATATTTACGATTTTATCTTATTTCCATCAATAAATTTACACAGAAGAAATATAATTGGAGGAGAAAACGTAAGGGAAAGTAAAAATTTCATGAATATCGAGAGAGAGTAAATCGTATGGAGAATATTGAAGGAGGTACCTACCCAATCTATATTTACATACGAGTGACATTTTAAATATAACGGAGTGGTTTCATTCTCTTTGATTTTGAACAGATTTGACATTTTCGTGTTGCCAGATCAAAAGTTTAGTTCCATTTCAATACATTTTTACTCTATTCGGTCAAACTATATCTTTTATTTATTTTACTATAAAGCTTAGCTAAACCTGCATTAATCGTTGAGTGCTTTATGCTCCGTTTTAACCATATAAGTAAATAAATAAATAAAATATAATATACACCTACCACGTGAGCAAAGTCGCGAGCAGAGACTGACACGTTATAGTTTTCGTAAGATGCTCTGCATTTCCACAACAATGAAACAAGAACAACATAAACAGCGTAAACGGAGAGCAGAGAACTAATGAAATATTTTCATTAGCTCACTCCCAAACTCTCGACAGCGAGTGGACATAAATATGACTACAGAAAGTCACGAGTGGAAGTAAAAGCAAAATTACGAGGAACGTTGCTACGCGGCACTACGGACGTGATGGTATGCTGGAAAACGGCAAAGCATTTTAAAATATTCGACGGAGTTTGAGCTTTTCTTGTTAAACCGATACCTTTTTATTTAATATCCCACACGGTGAGGTAGGCCCCCTTTTGAAAATTATTCCCTCCCATTTTTGGCTATTTTTCAAGAAGTGATCTGTATTAATGTTTTTATTTTATATAAATGTAGGTACTTTAAGTGTTATTGATTATAACAATGTGTAAATTATAACAAATAATTTAAGAAAAATTCCGACACAATCTAGAATTGTTTGCGAATAAATAAATAAATCAAATAAAAAAATTACAGACTTCTCTATATTTTTCCTATAAAATATAGATCTATATCTACACACGCTACATACATTTTCGATGGAGAAAGGGGGGGGAGGGGGGATTTGGAGGTAATTGGTAATTTTTTGACTTATTTCAAAAATACCCCAAAGAAATTTCAAAAACTGTTTAGAATTGAAGAACTTTTTAGAAGAAAACTGAATTCAATATGACTTTAAGTGTTTTTAGGGTTCCGTACCCGAAGAGTCAAAACGGAACCCTATTACCAAGTCTCCGCTGTCCGTCCGTCCGTCCGTCCGTCGTCACGTGGCTAGTGGCTCTCTTGCCGCCATAAAAACAAATAATAAAAATAAAATAAATATCAAAATTAAAGGGGGCTCACATACAACAAACGTGATTTTTTTGGCTATTTTTGCTCTTAATATGTCAAGGCTGTATCTCTCGAACTACAATAGGTAGACACATGAAACTTTCTATAATTAAGTAATACTTCAACTGTTATAATAACAAACACTAAAAATAAAATGAAATGAAAGTTTAAAGGGGTCTCAAAACATGGGAAAATTTGATGTTCTTTGAAAAAATTTTTAATGATTTTTGATTTTAAATGCTTTTAAGTGTATTGTATCAATTCATAATTTATGTAGATGTAAGTTATCGTATAATTATTTACCTACCTTGTAAGTTATCGTATACTCGCTGTATGCTAACCTAATTGTTAAAATAAATAAATGAACTTTTAAAAAATGATATCTTAACAACTGCGACACTTAGGACATAGAATCAACCGGAGAAATGTAGGCCCCCCTAACTCCCCAAAAAGATATATCGTTCGCAATACCAATTACGCTGCATAATAATACTAACGTAGACACTCTTCGCCCCCACCCCGCCGGCCTCTAGGCGAGTTTTATTGCGGTCCAAATGCAAGGGACGTAAGGCGCACTCATAGGGCGCAGATGTCACGTGCGGGAGGGGGGCAAGGGGGGGGGGCGGATTTGACAGACGACGACGCCGATGGTGTTCGTTATATTGTTTGTTTTGGAAACTGACATTGGCAGAATTGTGCCAAACCATGACACAGAGCCAATTGGTCTTAGGTTTATATATGGACACACAGTTGCATGTGTAGTTGCAAAGTTACGCATGTGCCGAGACGCGAAATCTCGGACCAATATTGGTCCGAGGGAGAAATGGTCGAGTGTCTGTGGTGTGTCTATAGTTTTATTCCATGTCTATAGATTCAAAATATTAAAAACGCAAATAAAAACTGTCGGGCAACGTAAGGGATGAATTTATGCCGTAGCGGGCGCGGGCCGAGCCCCGTGCGAGGCACGGACATTTCACGAACATTTCATGTTGGCATGGCGTCTGCGTCCCGGACAAGGCGGACGCCGCACGGTACAGCTTAAACAGCATCATATAAAATGTTCATGAAGTGTTGAATACGTGCCTCGTCCGGCTTCGCACGCGGCTTGGCTCGCGCTCGGTTCGGTCTAGCGTAATTCATACCTAAATCGAACCACCTTAAAAGGCTCAGTCAGACACATTCCCAACCTGCTAGACTTGTACTAAGCTCCATAAAATTATAAATGTACCTATGAAACTTTCAAGGAATACGAAAATTCAGCGTAAGAATCGTAACGCTATAATTTAGTCTCAAAATGTACTCCTACCTTTCTACTTACTCTTCCCGCAGAAACTTTTTGTTCCCGTGACAAATTTCCCAAAGGGGACATTCTTTAGAATTCGTTTAATTCTGTTTTTTCGAGCAGATAAAAGAAAGACAGTGACAAAAATAGTATTATCTTTTTGTATGGTTTCAGGGCAAATTCTGTTTTAATTTTGTATGTATACATAATAATAAATAAATAAATAATGCTGGACAATCCACACAGCATCATCTAGACCCAAGCTAAGCAGAGCTTGTGTTATGGGTACTAGATGACTGATATATTTAATACAATTCACTACGTAGATAGATATATTTTATTATACATAGAATGCCCAGAATACCTCTCTAAGTCTTATTAATTAATTAATAAGTCTAGTTAATTGTCTCTTAGACAATTAAAAAACTTTTAAATTACTACAACAGTACAACATTAAACCTACGGAAGGTGATTTTGTTTGTCCAAGACATTTACTCTATGTAGTATGCAAAGTGTTATGGTAGATATTTCCTATGTTAACAGTACTCTGTGGTAGGCCAAGGGGTTCTATACTCTTTGCCACTTTGAAAAACTGTTTATGTACAGAAATAAATCTTTAAATTAAAGAGTTCCCTGGTTTCATTTGAAATCTCCTAATAACTTATTGAATAAGTAATTATAATGGAAAAGTTCTACACAAAACTACGCAAAGACTTCGGCAGACAGCCATTATTATGCATGACTCAACCACAACTTCTCGATTCAATCAGATCTGACCGGTTTGCACAAGAAAGGTACAGTCTTCGCAATCCAGTGCATCAGAGTTCTCAAGCTAAAACTCCACAATCAGAGCATGTAATCAACACCAAGCGAGTCATCCTTAAACATCAAGGGATGAATCACACAGAAGGAGGCTGGCCTAAGGATATTCAGCTAACTGATGAAGAACAAACCGCTAGGTATCGTAAGCGTGAAGAACGCGATGATAACTACGTTAACGCTATAATGAAAACTTACCCGAAATTGGAGAAATACATAAATCAGAACAACGGCATCGAGATGTTCAAAACGTACTTTAGGGAAATAGCTCCTATTACCCCCGTGGAAAAATCGTCGGGGAGATTCAACAGTGTTTACATCGATCCTTACAAGAGACCCGTATCCTGCTGCGTTTGGACCATGGAAGATGATCCTAAGCTTGTGGTTTCTTACTGTAACAAAAAGTTTCCAGTGGCTGGTCCGACAAATAAAATTTTTACGTGCTACATTTGGCAATTGGATAATCCAATTTGTCCAGCATACGAATTTGAGCCACCAACAGCTTGTTGGCAGGTGGCTTGCTCCCTTTTGTCTCCGAGCATAGTGGTTGGAGGGTTAGAAGATGGGACAGTATGTTTGTTTGATCTTCGAAAAGATAAAAAGCCGGTTATTAAGAGTCCGATACACCAAGCTCACCGTGATCCCGTCACATCGTTGGAGTACATGAATTATCGAACAAATACAGAGTTTTTCACAGCGTCAACGGATGGTCTATGCATGTGGTGGGATGTCCGTTTTCTTTCGAATCCAACAGAATTACTTGTGATGTCAATAAGAATACCACCTGGAGAACAAAAAAGTTTGGCTAATTCAGAAGGAATAAGTTGTTTACAATTCGAAAAACAGCTACCAACGAGGTTTATGTGCGGTACTGAAACGGGCTTTGTGATTAATGTAAACAGAAAAGGTAAAACTCAGAATGAGACGATGAGTGCAGTGTATAAGGCGCATCATGGTCCCGTAAAGGCCCTGCACCGTAGCCCTTGCACCACTAAGATGTTCATCACATGTGGAGACTGGTCTGTTCACATTTGGAGTGACGATGTGGAATCTTCACCTATCATAACTGGAATACCAAATCGGAACCAAATATGCGATGTCGTTTGGGCACCTCAAAGAATTTCCTCCTACATGACAGTCAGTGAAGATGGGAAGTTCAGTTATTGGGATCTTCTAAGGAAAACCCGTGAACCGGTGATTGAAATGGCCATTTCTAAAAGCCCCCTTTTGAAAATAAAGCCGCATGAAGATGGGCGCTTGGTCGCTATTGGGGATGCCAGTGGTGTGCTGACCTTACTATCTTTATCCGATAATCTAGTCAAGTCCGCTGATTGCGATAAAGCTCTTATGATGCAGACTTACGAAAGAGAAACACACAGAGAGCATATATTAGAAAATCGGGTTAAAGAGATTCGTCTAAAGTTGATGAAAGTAGAGGAGGAACAACCACAGAAAAATGTTTCCGAAGGTTTCATGGATGAGGAAGCGCTTATAAGAGCAGCTGATCAAGAGTATAGAAAAGCTGTGAACGATGAAATGCGTAGCTGGCGCTAACTTTTTATTTTGTCTGTACCTACCTACGAGCACGCAGGAAGATATGTAAGGGTAATTATTTCATAAGAAGTAAGCAAGAAACATTAAACTTAAAGTTTTAATTGTTTAAATAAGTATTTTTTAAAGTTACAAAACACTAACCACAAAAACCCGCACGATCTTTTATAAGTTGCGTCTAGAATTGTACCAAGTCAGTACGTACTTAAAATAAAACATCACAAGTTTGTATAGTTTGTTACTAACATATCGGTATAGATTTATTTATAATAAAAAATGCTTGTTTGACTAAATGTAAGCATAGTTCGCTTAGTATTTAGTAGTAGTAGTTTAGGTGCTAAGTATATTGAAAGTTCAGTAAAAAAAAACTTGAACATTATATGTAGGTATACTTATCTAAGTTTCTAAGTCCCTATAAAGGCACCCATATTAATTTTATGTGAAAGCATATGTTATTATAAGTTACGTTTTATTCTCATATATTAAATTCTTACTTGACATTGTATTAGATAGTTCTGTAGTTTGCTTAGTTTAGGCGCTAAGTATTTTGTGTTCTGTAAAAAAAAAAAACTTTAACATTATAAAGTAGGTATACTTATTTAAGTTTCTAAGGCCCTATAAAGGCACCCATATTAATTTTATGTGAAAGCATATGTTATTATAAGTTAAGTAAGTTTTATTTTCAATATAAAATGCTTACTTGACATAGTATTAGATAGTTCTGTAGTTCGCTTAGTTTAGGTATTTTATACGTTCAGTAAAAAAAAAACCTTGGACATTATAAAGTAGTCATACTTATTTAAGTTTCTAAGGCCCTATAATTGTAGGTACCCATAATTTTATGTAAAAACTTATGTTATTAGAAGTAAAGTTTTATTCTTAAATATAAAATGCTTTTTTGTATTAGATAGTTCCGTAATAAGTTAATACTTACCTTTATATTGTCTTAGTGAAAGTTTAAGTTCAAACTTAAGTTTTATTAAAAAAAATTTTTTTGGAACAATATGTAACCTATCCACTTATAAGGTGTGCAATAAACAATATTCTGTCGTACTTAAATGTTTTAAAAGGGGAATGCTTTGGACGAGTAATGGCAAAGTCGCTCATCAGTGGGTTACTACTACTAGTGGCTAGCCTTTGACCGTGGGCTTCTCGTAATTTATGCAATTATGTCTATTCAGCGACTAGGCTGGGTTTCAAAAAATTTAAATGCCTACTTACATCTAGGTAATTTGAATTTTCCATTTTTTTTTCATTTCATTTCATTTCTACGCGTTGACCTAGAATCATGAAATTTGGCAATTTGTCATAAAGCACAAGTAAAGGGAAAAATCCGACAACCGTAAATTTGTAGTTAATATAAAAAAAAAACTAGCAAGGGACACCTATTAGGGAGGTACTTCCCGTTGACCTAGAATTCTAATAACGACAAGCAACAAGATCTACAGGGTGGTTTTTTGAGAAGGGCGGTGATGGCCAACTCTGAAACCACGAGAGTTAGGGAAAAGTTGTGAAAGGAGTCATGCCCTCGATTTATAAGAAAAAGTAAAAGATTTTTGAAAAAAATAAATATGCAGTTATTGTTTTCTTATAAATCAAGGGCATGACTCCTTTCATGACTTTTCCCTAACTCTCGTGGTTTCAGAGTTGGCCATCACCGCCCTTCTCAAAAAACCACCCTGTATAATTATCGGAACCCTCAGTGTGCGAGTCCAACTCGCACTTGACTTTTTATTATACTGCGGAACCCATCATCATCTGCGGATCATGATTTTAGAATTTTCCTACAATTACTAATTCCAATTACAATTATTATTTATTACATGTATATATTTCAAATATAAAGTCTATAGGTACCACTAGGTCTAAAGGTAGGTCTTAGGTACCTACCTATGCTATTCAGAACAATTTTTTTGACGAAGGAAAAGCAAAAAAAATTTTTTTACAGTTGCCCTTTATTTTCGCCCTAATTAGAACCTACTTGGATGGGACCGCGTCATGTTGTTTTTTTTTTTAATTTTTTTCTATTGGAAATGGTTTTGTAGTTTTGTTCGATGGTACGGAAACCTCCGTGTGCAAGTAGACTCGCACTTAGCCGGTTTTTGTTCTAGACTTGTAATAATCCAACTTCGGCCCTCGTGATATTGGAAAGCGCGGGCCGAAGATCGTCTATCCCCGAAGTGCATCTAACTCACCCGGCTATCCCGGAAAACGCGTGCGAAGTTGCGGGGTCAAGCTAGTCTTTTATAACATGAAAGAAGCATTTCCACAAGGGGCCTCTCAGTAGGTACCTACCTTGTAGCGAGTGGTGTCTGTTGGTAAAGTAGACAAATAGTTCTAACACATCACTCGTTAGGGATTCACATTATGTCCAACCAATGGAGCCCTTTCACGCCGCCGGGCCGGACAAATGCGTCCTATTAAGTCTACCCTTTTAACCCTAGAGTCTTTAGTTAGGTGCACTCTATGGGCCCTTCTGTAAGACATTAATATGCTCTTTACTGTGAAAATCACGGATTAAAATGTAAGCAATAACAAGTTTACGCACAGGTAAGCAGAAGTGGTTTTTAGGGTTCTGTATCCAAGCTGAAAACAGGACCTTATTACTAAGCCTCCGCTGTCTAACCGTCTGTCCGTCCATCTGTCCGTTTGTCCGTCTGTCCTCCCGTCTCTGTCCGTCCGTTGGTAAACAAAGAACGGTGGCCATGAGGGAAACTAGCAAGCTATGAAAGTTGATAATTATGATATTTTTTTCTATAGGTACATAGGAGAACTGTAAATGTGACGACAGTAATTTAAAACACCACACTAAGCGCACATATTTTCTCTGACTGCAATGGTAAGTATGGAAAATGTGGAGGCTTTCTGCTATCAGAACAAAAAATACATTAGCTATTGCCATAGATCTGAGTAAAATCTGTAGATGTGGTACCAGCGCCCTTCTTTCTTTTTTTTCATTCTTCCAGCGCTTACTCAAAAACTGGCATGTGTTACACGCAAACACGTGTGTGCGTGTAGTAACTCCCAAACACTCGCTCGCAGTTACATTTCCAATCTTGTGCAATATTATAATGAACAAACAAGAAGGCATTACTGTAGTCTTAGTCAGTAAATCACACTAAAGTACGTTGTTGCAAGCACGCGTAACACGAACGACGCCGGTCCGACTAGGACTGAGGTGGGTAAACTTAATTGCACCTAATTTAAGCCTTCCACTTTTGAGAAACTAGTACCTATCTCCCCTTTTTTACGTAGATCGATGACTTTTTCTAGGTACCTAATTTACTGAAACCGCGTGAACTGGAGGTTCTGCCCATCATCACGAACACGTTCGTGAATAATTCTTATACTTGGTAATGGTAGTAGATACCTACCTAAATATTCATTCATTCAATCGGGAAAACGTGTTTTTAAATTTTGTATGGGCCTGTCATCTTCACGAACATGTTCATGATGATGAGCAGAACCTGCAGTTCACACAGTGTCAGTGAATTACCAGTAACCCTGTACAGATACTAAAGTATTATAAAAAATAAAAGTGACTTTATCGGTCTGTACCTAACCTTTTTACGCCTCTAATCAACAGATCTTAACGTTTGGCAAGGAGATTCGATAAACTACATAGGCCTAGAACCTGCCCAAGGCTAGGAGCCTGCATAGGCTGCAAAAAAAACACGTCTGAAGCTGCCGTTAGCAGCTAGTTTTTAATAATTACTTACCTACCGAATGATCAAAAAGTCGATTTGTTTTGCCGATAACATCATTGTTTGTACCTGGCGATCGAAAAGGGAGCGAGCGTAGCGTTGAACCAATAGGGGTGGAGAATATTGAATAATTAAAAGCCATGTTATTTATAATGGCACTTTCTGAATTTGGATGGGCTGGGAACCAAGATTTGATTATCACAGTTAATCAAATTTACGTAGGTGTTTACTATATATTAGTTTAAATAAAGTAGGTACCTAACCTGTGTGCATAAACCAAAATCGCATTCAACTCAAGAAGCTACTTATAAGTGTAAGCGATCATGGTGTAAGCATTATTCGTAGTTTACGAATACGCCAGAATAAAAGCATTGTGCTTAAATGTGCCGTGAACGATATATCACACCGAGAAAAATTTACTCCTTACAATGTTAAAGTGAATTGAAACGTTCTTACAATTTCTGTTCAATTTATGAAGCTTTTATGTAGGTTTGTGTATTCTAACCGCGCAGTTTTATTTTGTTGACGAGTTTATTTAGTGGTTTTAAAAAAGAAGAAACAGGTGAAGAGCGTTTTTACCTAAAACAAGAAATGCCTTATTGAAAATCATGTGAAAATGGCTGTTCGGGCCATTAAATTAATTTCACACGTCCTACATCACATCTCTATTAGTCCTATCTTTATAAGGTAAGGTCCATATACAGATTTAATTTACGATAAAATAAGAACTGTGAAATAACGACAGTAGGTAATCAAAGCAGAATCAGCTTAAACAAAAGACAGTTTGAACAAATTACCCCTCAAACAAATCGAGCACACTCAGTACTAATGACCTAAGTTGGCATTGAAAAATCTGTGAAGCGTAAATTTCCTTTCAATTTGCTGCCAATAAAAATATTCTTTATGAATTTTCGTCTGATTTATTCTAAGGACTCGATAAATTGCTCCTGTTTTCAGAATAGCTATTCTTTCAATAATGTTTCGGGATTGAATAACGAGGGCTCCAATTGAGTCTCGAGAAATAGGTTTTAATGATGGTTCTATTATATTAGTTTTGACATTCGAATATCAAAAACAACAAGAACGTAAGTACTAATATTAAAGACATTTTCAAAACTAAAACATTTTACAAACCTAAATAATAGTTTCACATTCAACAAATTTTCCTAACACCCATTTAAGCTTTAATGTTTGTGGTAATTATAATTTAACATACCCCCAACATTACTATCTCGGTCATAACAAAATGACCACTTAACGTGCTTTGATTATATAGAAGACATGAGTTTAATAAAACAGAAGATAATGAGCAGTTTGTACCCAAACCCTCCGTAAACACAACTCCAAGCAATAACACAGTTACAAACAAACATACTTACGCCTTATCGTGTTGATTTTCCTGTACCTAATAGTTACAGTGGTCTCATCAAACAAAGTTCCCGTAGACCCATTTACACCAAACTCTATGCTTACAACTTATAGCTGCTTTCATGAAGTCATATGAAAACTTGAAACTCGTTCAAACTAAACTTAGTTTTATGTTTTGGCTAAATCAGCAGAAACCAGCTTTGATCAAACTAGCAACCAATTTGCCTACTTGTGGCATCGACGCCGGAGCTAATACAATTAGGAACTACAGACTCCAGTAGATATCAGATTCCTGTTCAAGTTCTATTATCCAATCTGTGGTACCCCCGTGACAGCAACTTGCCAACTGTTGGTGAGAAGTTGGTTGGAAGTTGGTGGGATCGCACGACGTGTCAAAGTTTCGAAAATCCTGGGTTCGACGTGGCTTGACGTTCGGTGCTCCAGTGTTGGTCTATAGTTTTCATTGAGTCAGTCTTCCATATTTTGCTTCGGGTTAAATGGCTTACTGCTGTAGGCAGTTCCTGCGAGTTCATAAATGATTGCTATTTGCTGTTTAGAGGTTGAATTCTTTCATAAACTTGTTAATTTTGCTTGAATCGATCGGAGTCTTCTAATAAAATTCATAGTTCATTAGGTACGTAAGGTTAGCCTGTACTTACAGTATTATAAAATCTGTGCCTGTATAGGACATTTGAACACATCCGTCAAACATTTTAAATTAAAAGAAAGAATATTAATATTTTTAAACAACCGCCAAGTGCGAGTCAACTCACACACAAAGGGTTCTGTACCGTAAAAATCAGGCAACTTTTCAGAAAACATAAAATTTCACTTCTTCGGAAACCCTATTAAATTTTCGACTTTGTTATATTTTAAGTATTTGTAGTTGTTACAGTTGAAGTGTTACTTATTTATAGAAACTTTCATGTATCTACCTACTGTGGTTTAAGAACCTTGACAAACGAAGAGCAAAAATAGTCAAAAAATTCACGTTTTTTGTATGGACCCCTGTAATTTGGATATTTAATTTATTTTTATTAATATCTGTTATAGCGGCAAGAGAAGTACACATTTTCTGAAAATTTCAACTGTCGATCTCTTACGGTTCATGATATAAAGCTCTGCGACAAACGGACGGACAGCAAAGGCTTAGTAATAGGGCTTAGTAATAGGGTTCCGTTATCACCCTTCAGGTACGGAGGTAAAGAACCTACAGAGATAAAGAAGTGCATCTAACTCACACTTTATTATGAATTACAAGGACAAAAACAAAATAAGGTAGCTATTGTGTCATTGTGACGCACTTTAGACTTTTTATAGAGATGTCTATTTTGGGTAATTTTTGTGCGAAATTGTACATGCAAGAATTTATTTAAATAAGATTTTTGTATAAAAGTAACCACTTGCCGAAAGAAGATTTAAAACCTAAACAAACTTCAGCTAAGTAGTTTTTGAAACCTTCTTCATCCGCTTAGCACCACTTAGTTGTGCTTAAGATTATTATTGTGTAGCAAATGGATTCCATCCAACTTGCCAGTCTTTCAACTTCGTCTCAGCTCTCAGGCTTTGAAGGCTTCTAGTCTTGACGAAAGAGGGTTGCAAAATCGTTTCAAACTTTGCAAAACAAGTTTTTTCGTGCTTCAGAAGTTTATTTTCAATCTCTTGTCTTAAATTGAAATATTTTTTTCAATAACAAGCTCAACAAAATTTGTATACCTACACCTACAGTAGGTAGGTACCTACAATGATCATCTGCTAGTTACCTACCAAGATTACCGGCCGTATGCTGATCATCTCTTTAGCTGAACGCGCACCGCGTCCTCGCCGCAGGAGCCGCCCAAGCCGGAGACGCCGCAGTTAGCGCACGAGCCGAATTTTTTGATGGAATCCGTATTCCTACAGAATTTTACTAAAATGAGCCGCGTTCGGCGCGGATAGGGGCGCGATGGTGCATACTTCATACAAAGGGTTCACACAAAGATTTGTAAATGTGATGACTTCGGCGCGTGCGGCTCCTGCGGCGCGGACAAGTGCGCGTTCAGCAATGGCCTAAAACGCACTAGCGGTTAGCCGTGATGCGGCGGCGTGTCGTGCCGTTGCGGCAGGCCGCCCTTCGATTTTGACATGAAACTACACTGATTTGCGGCCAGCCGTCAACCGCTCCACTTGTCTCGGGCGGGGTTGTGGCGGACTGCATCGGTTGAATCTGTGGGTTGAATGATGCGGCGCGCTGTATCCCCTCCGCGCATTCGACGCGGTTGGCCGCAAGCGCCGCATCCCGCCCTACATGCCTCCATACGCTGCATCACGGCTAGCCGCGTCAACCTAAGTGCGGCAAGAGAAAGAATTGTTTGACCAGAGATTTGTTCATTGATTAGAAAATCAGCGTAGTACGAACCTTTGGTACGTACTACGCTGTATTTTGAAAATCCATGTGGTATAGGGTGCACAACAATCCCCTTTCCGCTTAGTACACCAATAACGTGGCACCTTGTATTATTCCTAGTCTATTATAATGTTAAATGTAGAAACTATTTTTTTGAATGAATGGGACAACGAAAAGCTAATTGTAAGCTACAACACTAGGTGCCCCCATAATAATACGACCTTACCTACCGTAAAACAACAAATAACACAATGCTGCCTTTTGTCCAAAATCATAAACAATTAACTCATATACAAGGTACTACTGAGCATTTCCAAGTCTAGTTATTAATTAAAATTAAATCTGTATTAAAAGATTGGTTTGCTGGGGCTCATAAATTAAAAGAGGCAGACCTTTTAAAGTAATGACTTCGAAAGGTCATTTAAACTTATATAGGTCCACATAGCGATAGGCATTCAGTGCCCAGAGGCCCTATTCCACTCTGATCCACAGGATTAATCCATTACTGGAGCCGTGTTCTTCGGTATGGTCAGCAATAAAGTGTAGTATCACATTTAATAAAATAAAACTAGCGGTAGGTATATCGGAAATCGGAATAAGCTCTATCGAAAACATTCAAGAAAAACATAAAATTTATTGCCAACTTGATTTCAAAATTTGCTTGTCCTAATTCAAGACCAACTGGATAAGATTACATACATTATATAGGCTACATGTATTTTTATTTGCAAAGCCTTTGTCATAACATTTAAAGAGCAGGTACATTATGAGGAAGAAATACGTATTAGAAGAGAAACCCATATGTAACGCGGTAAATGTTTTCAGGGAGAGGGGGTAAGTACTTTTAAACTCTACTTACGCCTTGGAATTTTAACCGGGCGTTTGAATTGGTTTTTTAAAGTGATTCAGGCTGAAATATGCTCATTGCTGGTATAATAGAGGGGAGCGAGAATTCTAGGAAAGTAATAAACTTTAGTATCAACATTTTGTTTTGCTTTAAAGTCGTAAGTCCTAGAAATTGATGGTGGAATGTGTGTTGTTTTTACTGGAAAGTATTTTAGAAAAGAAATAGAACTATTATGTATTGGCATGAAAATACCTATTACATACATATATACGACTACCACTACTACTACTATTAAATAAGCCGTTGTGGTACCGGCTTAGAACTTGCAACCCTAACTCTTCCCGCGGGTGTCGCGGTGCGACTAAAAGGTCCGGAAGCGGGCAGTAGCGCATCCTGCAGAAAAAATTGCCCACCAACCTGCGATCCCCAACCCGCAGGCCCAGGTGCGTGGCGATTATGGACACTATCCCCATATGATAAAACCCAATAAGACTTTATTAGGGGGAGGCCTGTGTCCAGCGTTGGACCAGTATATAGGCTGTAGATGTGAGGTATGTAATGTACCTACCCTGATTTCTACTCTTTAGCCTGTGGCCTCTTCTTTATTTTCTCTATTAGGTTATGTGCCACCATTATCTATTTTTCCCTAATTAATAGAAGGAAATATTTACCCATCTACTCCTAATTATGGTAGCCAGCCGACACAAATCCATGAAAATATACACGCAACATACAATAAAAAGGCCTGGGAAATCCGCAGTTAAATCTAATATCACAGTGTCACGAACTTTTCTACCCAAATGGCTTTACCCAACACAAGATTGCTTTTTCTACTCAATTTCCACTTCTCCGAGAATACGAGAACATTACGTGTTTATTATTTGCCGCCAGGAATTACTTACAACGCTTAGAATTGTTCGAGAAGGCTATACAGGCTTACAACGAAGCGCTCAGATGGAATGTAAGTAGTTTTAAGCATACTTAGTATCCTATACATATATATTTATATAATTAGCACTTAGTAGAGCAAGTGGGTGCTCCTTCTATCATATGCCCTTTAAAATAGATTTAAGGGGAGAACCTAACTTGTCTAGTTGTCAAACTAGGCCTAGACCTCAGCGCTTACGGGATCCCCGTGGTAAAAAACTCGAATTACAAAAAAAAACTACATTATTTCTTTAGATTCTCTAATGAGAAAACCCGATTGAGAAAAAAAAAAGGTCAGAAACAAATCATGAAAGTGCACTGCTTCACACATTATTTGATCGAGATCTCAGGAACCCTGCGTTGTTTTGAAACGACTTAAGTTTTGATTCGTAGGTTTTTACTAATAATTTTGTACCTCTAACCCAATTTCTAAATTAGTTGCGTAGTTTTCTTGTAAATAAACAATAACTTGATTTTTGCGCTAACGCCTTTCCAAAAACTGTCACTATCCCGCTGCTCCTATGAACGCGAAATCTTATGCCTATCCTTTTCACAAAATGGCGCCCATGGTGCCCTATTAAGCTTTTTAAATAATACCTACCATCATATTTTAACGGAAATAAACGGGATGGTGACAGTAACTAAACCTGCGCTGCGGTGGGTGCATATTGTATTTTTTAGCCTATGATAAGTGTACGGTAGTTGTTGTATTCATAAGATCTATACTTACCATAGAGACTGAGGCTGACGGACAAACCGATCAACGGTTTATGTTAGCTGTAGCGTATGTATGTAAATAACGTTTAAAATAAATAAATAAAAAAAAAACTAATAATCAACAAAATTATGTATGTATATACCTATTAATACCTGAGTTATAGATTACAAAACACGTATTATATTTTTTATTTTGATCGAGTTTAAAATTATTATATTGATAAAATAAAACTACCAAATACACAGGGACATGGTAAGTACCTTTGTACGGCCTCAAGTTCTTCGAAAATACAGCAATCCGCCATAACACATGGAACCGGAATTAAATGAATCTAACTCTACAGTTGGAGTAAAATACATCAAAACCATTTCATTAACTTTGATTACGTTCAAGCTAGCTACCTGCCTAAAATACCCTGGAACTTTAGAACCTCTTTCGTAATTAACCTGTCGAAAAACAATTAGACCTTTCATTATTTGTAATTGGATAGCCAAGCTTTTGGTCGCTTCGGACAAATTAAGGACTTGACAATAATAAGACTAGTGATTCTTGTATTATCAGCCGTGTTACGGAAACTTTAGAGTCTGTTTTTAATTAGGTACATTGCAAAAGTTTATGTAGCAGGTCATGCAAACTACGGGGATCGTTAAAGGTAAATACTAAGGATGGGTCCACTATCGTAGCAATGTAGCATAAGATGACAGATATTTTCGTCCTAGTTTTCTGCTTCTGTGAAAGCAGAAAGCGGCCAATTTGAGTCAATTTTGTAATATAAATTCATTCAGAAGAAAAGAGCATAAAAAAGTGTCTGCTTAATCATGACCCTAGCACAAGTAATCAAATATCTCTTGGTGTCAAACTAAGAGATACTTGACTGGCTAGGGTCGCACCTAATTAATTGTTTTATGTCACGTTGGAAAGGGTAATAACTTTTAAAAGAAAACTAAACTCAATACCACGTTAAGTTTTTTTTTAAATGAATTTAGAATTTGTCACGATTTATAACTTTTACACAGATTTTTGACTTTGAATGCTCGTTACTTTTTTTTTTATTGAATTGTATCAAGTAATAATTTAATTAGACTAAATGTAGATTAAAAAATATATACTAGTTACCTTGTGGCTTACAACCACAAACAAAAAGATACTACGATTTAAAGAACAGATTTTAGGTAATTTTAAAAATATCTTTAAAATAATATATCTCAGCAACCGAGACACTTAGGACATTGATTTTACTGGAGAAATCAAGACCAGACCCTCCTAACTCCTCAAAAAATTTTGTGGCCCGCAATACCAAACATCCTGTATACGCCAAGGACGTCCAGTGGTACTCTACCCTTCGGAGAGCGCAGTAAGTACCACAGTAGTGTTTAAGCTCGAAAGATCATCTTTATGCTATATATTCACTATATCAACCGACCAATCTTATCCGTTGGCCTTTTGCAAACTTTCGATGGAATGGGCCGCTTTCTTTCGGACATATTGGCAATGCGGCAGCTCTGTCTCCAGCCATAACCATTCCGCTCTAGTACCACTTGGACATGCTGTAGTTCACCTTCTAAAGGTCACATAGCCTTAAAGCTCTATTTATAAGTTTGCAGGTACTGAAGCTAGGTGTGACTGATGATGTTGTGAGTCAGCCTTTTGGTACCTATCTGTATGAGTTGGTTTTCGATAGACCATGTGTATTTAATCGCCCCAAGTGTGCCCTCATAACCAAAACATCAAGAGAAGGCAGAGCTCCGTCTTTCTTATACTCTACTGAGAATCCTGTATTTAGTTGTATGCCATTGAGGTGTTCGAACAGCGTGTTAATTTGGTCTTTGTGTATAATAGCAAACACGTCATCCACATATCGCCATCAATGTCTCGGACTCACGGATGAATGTTCTGACGGAGTGCATTCCCTATAGATCTTATAGCCACGACTGGTACTTTTGGTGATCCAATGGCTACCCTGTCCTTCTGTTGGTAATAATTACCACGCCATAAGAAGTACTTGCTTGTTAAGGTTTTTCTGCGAAAGTCAGCAGGCAGATGCTGGATGGAGCAAGCTGAAGACAGAGCGCTACTGCGCTTATTAGGGGAGGCCTATGTCCAGCAGTGGACTTATAAAGGGACTTATGTTGATGATGATGATGAAGGTTCTTCCAACACAAATAAAGTTCGTCAAATTCGTCAAACTACGATAGTTTATAAAGTAAAAAAGGATTTACCAACATTATTAAAAACCTTAATATTACTCCGCACAGCAACTCGGACATAAACACTAAACACTAGCGTTTTAAGCTAGCAATTCCTGGAAGTTTGTTTTCCAATGCACGAAGCATTCATGGCCGCGAAGCTTCGTCAGATATAGCAGAAGCTGCAGTTTCTGCCCGTTATGACGTCAGAATCTCGTCACTTTACAGGGAAGCAAACAGCTTGAGTCTCCATTTGCTGGCAAATATGCAATTAGAAGCTGCAGTAATAATGTTTGTGTTGCTCTTCGTTAGCGCAGGCATAGCGTGGATTTCACAAGCAGTGAATGAAATTATAATTTGTAGGAATTTCACGGCTTAAGCTTAGTTCACGGATTACGCTTGTGTGTGCTTTGTAGTTGAATATTAACAGGTACTTAGAGAATGGAAATTTCCGAAAGATTTAAAGAGATCCAGTAAGATTTTTAGAATTTACTGTGGTCTCTCGTCTCCATCTCTGAAGCTTTTTCCTGTCTGTAGTCAAACAAGTATAGGAACTTATATACCTATGTTTAAAATAAAAGTATATCGTGCTATCCTTTTAAAACAATATTTTTGACCAACATTTTTCCTTCAGACAGATGTCGCTTTACGTTATTGAAAAATCATTATTGCTTTTGGCAACTGTTTTGCATAAAAATAGAGACACTGTTGGTTTCAACTTTTAATATCTCTAGCTACTATTTCGGCAATTAGGTGAATGTTTTGGCGCAAATTCCGCTACAAAATAGCTTTATTATAGAACGGAACTTGTCCATAAAAAGTTATGAGACCGTATACCTAAAAATTTTCTGAAAAAAAAAACAAGTAAAGTATTATTTACTCGGTTGGACTACTACGTAAGTAGTGTACGCATTTAATTTAACATTCGTTTTTATTTCACACCAATGTGTATGACACTAGTACTACTCATAAAAATTAGGTAGCAGAGTTTAGGTTTATAACATAATCTATCTCTGCCTACGAGTTGTTCTATTGTTTGAGGTTCAAACGGTGTGGGTGTGTAGGCCTCCAATCTGCATCGGATGGAACCCAATTACGTTTGCTTCGTTATTTTTTGGTTGCGAAGTTATGGCTGACATCGTTCATAAGTTCTGACCATATTTAAAAAAAAACTTACTACCATAGATATACACTTTTTGGGTCAAATTAAGGTTGTAGCTTACAATGGGCCGCACCGCTACACAGCACAAAAATAAGGACTCAAATATTATGGGCCTCACTTCATAATCTTTAGACATGTTTTACAATAACCGCATAAAATAGCCAAGCCTCGTTGATCTTGTCAGATGTAGTTAATATGTTACATAATAATAATCCCTTGCCAGACTCTTACGAGACTGGTGTCCTCAAATCCACCCAAGACATCACTCACAATCATGTTACACAAATAGCACATTTTACCTTTTTGTGATTAAATAAACTAGATTATCTTAGAATAGATGTTAGATTTTACTACTTTATATATAACTATGTAGATAAAATAATTTTTTTCTTTATGTTTCTTTTAGTTTTTTTTTTTTTTTTTTTTTCTTTAAGTTATGTCATCTGTAATTGTTTGTTAAGAAGAGCGAGATCCTCTAACACAAGTTTTGTATACTTACTTAAATGTCAACTATCGAATAACTTATTGTAAACTTAAACTAAACTTATGAAACTTGCACTATAATAATATGTCCTGCGCACAGCTAGCCTCGGCAGCCCGCCTTGTTCAAAATTCGGCTAAATGGACATCCTCATCAATGCCGCTTTGTTTTTTTTTTGTATTGGTACCCTATGCATTTTAAATAGGTACCTACTTATTTATAATGCATAGTAGAATTATTAATTGTAACGAACCTCGTGTCTAAAAATAAAGAATTTTAATTATTGTTATAAAAAGCATAGTGTCCAAAGAGCCTAATTATTATGTTTGTTCGCAGAGCTCCGACGTGCGTTCACTTCTCGGACGAAGCACCGCTCGGGCGAAAGCGACGTATTATACTGGAGCGTTGGAGGACGCGGTTAAAGCGGCTGGTGAGTGTGGCATAGGATTGTTTTAGAACGAGGCATATAACGGTCGCATTCTAAAAGTGAATGACACCGGAGACCGCGACAGGAGACCAAGCAAGACTAATATTTTACTTTAGTTTTTTAAATGTGTGTCAGTTCGCGCGTCAGACCGAAACCAGCGACAGCGACGCGTAACAGAAGAGCGCCAGATGGGTCGTTTCCTAGACCACCAAATACGGAAACATTTGTAGGTATTGGTCTGCGGTCTCGTTTTTGCAGGAAAATCAAACGTGAATAAATACTAGAAATACCCACGAATCAATAACTTAAGAAACGTTTTATAATTATCCCTTACCTGCTCTATTACCGGGTTTTTTGCTATGAAAATGGAAACCTTCAATTAGCACAGCGCTGCACGGAAAGAGACACATTTTTCCAACTAACTAGAAAATGAACATAGCGTTGTAATGGGTAAAAAGCTTCGAGGCACGAATATAGTACAATTAGTGGCTGGTACACTTCAACAAAAATAGAATAATGTGTCCACTATCGTGTTGGTGTTTGGGCCTTCGGGTGAATTAGCCAGTTTTGTATGGAAACGAAACGTTACTGCGCTACTTTTTAAATACCTACTCTATTTACTGTGTCTGCTACGTCGCTAAACGAATAGGTAGAGGTAGTTACATTTTTGGTTACATTGGTAAGCCATTCCACTTTCAGCTTGCTAAGAGATAAACAAACGAAAAAAAAAATTAATTAGGTAAGGTAATTAGATCATTTAAATACAATCTTTATAAATTTATATCCACCGGGGGGCAAAAGTGCCTCCTACAGCACAGATCCACCACCGAACTGCGATCCCTAACCCGCATGCCCAGCGTGGGGATTCTGGCATTACCAATTGCATTATTCCTAAATGATACAAGTTACTAAGGTGCTTATCAAGGGAGGCCTATGTCCAACAGTGGACTAGTAATAAATTTGTGATGCGATGCGATGATCATGTGTTTGTACGCAAGGATTTTAACAATTTTAGGTATTAGATGTTGTAATGTAATAACTGGGTATAGGCACAGTTTTTTTTAAACTATAGGTATAGGTATGAGCTTATAACTAGGCCTGTCTCGTGCAAGCTGTTGTTTTATTTATAACCACCGGTTATAACACCAACAGATTTTTTATTTTTTATAAATAAGCGACCGATTTCCCTACTAAAATCACCAAGCAATTTCACACAGAGTTGGAGCCAGAGAACCTCACAGCATTACAAATCAAGGCGCACACTGAATATGAAAAAGGAGCGTTCGAGAAATCGCTGGTGCTGGCGCACAGAGGCGCGAGGCTGCGGCGGCTCCCGCCCGGCTTCTCTGAATGCGCCCGGATTGCTGAGCAGACGGTGAGAAGTTTTATATAACACGATGCGTATATCGTTCCATGAAGAAACAACAAATACATTATGAAAATTGCGCTTTCTAGAATGTGCTTGTATGTGTGTGTCAAGAAAGCTTGGGGGTCAACGTTCTAGAACGGATTAAGTCACATATCTGGACCAATGCGGACAGTCTGACTAAACCGGATAAGCGACAGAATAGCTAGATTTTAATCAATATTAATCCGTTGTGATTTGTAATTCAAAATAATACCAATTTCCTGCGACACATAAAAAAATACCTACCTAAATATAAGGTTCCCGATGAGACCGGACCCTATAATAGAATTAGCTGATGGATTTATACAGATTTCAGAGTTAAAACTTCAAGCTAGGTTATATATAAAATAAAATAATAATTTGAGTTTTTAATTTTCCTATATTTCGGCACAGTTTCATGCCCATGATCATGGAACAACTGAAGGCACCGCGAGTGAGTTTTTATTGGCAACCGATCTACCCTCATTTTTTGTCTTTTGCTACGAACGTTACCACTACCAAATACCAACTAAATAAAATAAATTTGAGTGCATATCTTTATTTACTTATTTGCTTGCAGCATCGTGTCGTGATATGTGTAAAGGCTCGCAGATATCCACGTCGCGCATTTACACTTGAATTTGGACAGCGATTTATCGAAATTCTTTCGAATACTACTACTTACCTTTAATGGTAGGTACGTTTTAACTGGAGCAAAGTGGACACATGTAGAAACCCCGCTGGTTCTTGATTGTTCGAGTTCTAAATTTTCTTCTCAGCGTCGCGTCAGTGAGATCGCACCCGTATACGTGAGAGTGGCAATAAAGCTTTGAACGACTCTTCATAATATAATACTTAAATTTATCTTGTGAATTGAATAGGCATCATTATTTCTGTATTTTCTAGGTAAGTTGGCCTTCTACATGCCCTTATACACCTAATAACAATTTAACTTTTAAACGTAAGCTTTTTTCCGCTTTTTAGATTAACGTACGTAACTTATTTCAATTCACCACATCCGCAAATCAAAATTTCTTTATGTACCATTTTGCTTAAAGATTCGAACTGCAACTATTGAACTAATACCTACATTTTCACAGAAAAGTAAAATTTTCACTTTTTACTGCTGGCAACGTTGAAAACATCAATTGCGTCTGTTACAAGGTTACCTTTTCCCGCTAGATTTGTTTTTAATAATGGGTTACTAAAATACTTTATTTTTTCAGAACGTTTTGTCTAAATTACATAATGAGGTATGTAATTTAGAAAAAACGTTCTGCAAAAAATAAATGTCCCTGAAAAATTTGCCTTTGTGTCGGCGCAGAACAAAGCTACCTTTATATACTCAGCTGTAGGAATGTTAGTGAAATTTGGCCTGGATACCTATCTCCAATCTCCTAAAGCACAATAGTAGATTGTATCACAAGGGAACAAAATAATGTATTTAAGGCGAGAGCGATTTTTTGATTCCAGAGCGAAGCGAAGGATTCTAGAGTAGAATCCTAAGCGTAGCGAGGGATTCAGAGTACGTCGCTCGACGTCAAATAATTTTGGTCCTCTGTGGCCACAGATTACCCCCAATAGATTCCGCATTATGGCACTTTTGTTCTGATCCTAGCGCACCAAAATTGGCGGAAAGCGCGGTTTGCAGGGACTGTAACAAAGGCGTTGTGATTGGCTATTTCAAGGTCGCACTAAGAATGTACTAAGAGTATACACAACCTAGGTTGGGAAAGTTGAAAAACAAAATAAATTTAGTCAATAATTCATTTCGATACCATGTTGTTTAAAAAAGAACTTAAATCAATGTTTCAATGTTTTATAATGCGGCCTTCAATCAGTTAGAAGTAGTACCTAGCATTTATTTAATCATGTTATAGGTAGTTAGATGTAAGGAAATAACAATAACATCCACCTAAGGGTTTTTTTATATAGAACACAATAATGATGAAAGATTACCTATGTTAAGCTACATGTTTGCAATAGTCAAGTCAAATCAAATCAAAAATCTTTATTTCCATAAACACAATAAATGTATACTTAGAGAAGGTAAAGTTATAAAATTAAACACTGACAAAGAAATAAAGTGATATTTTTTATTTCACAAAACACAATAGAGTACACGCAGATATCTGCAGATCGTACAGACATTTGTCCCGAGGTGGGAATCGAACCCGCAGCCTCTTGCGTCGCAGGCAGACCTTCGCCCGCCGCGCCAAATAGGTATTCATTTATTAACAGCATTTTTTTTTTGTATCTTTTAATAAGATTAAACCAATATTATTAGGCAATTTCATCAGGTTTATGGATAACAAATTTATTTTAGTGCTTCCATACAAAAATTCCGAGAGTCCCACTTAACTACGTCATCCAACATTTATATCGATATCGACTAGAAAGTAGTGAAATTCACAACACTAGCGTAACACGTGCTTTTGCCGAAAAGGGACAACGAGTGCAATAACAGCAATGAGGAAAAGAAACAAGTGACCGTCGTTACGTACCACCAACCATTATAAGCTGACCTCCTCTTTAATTCGTAAAATTATAATTATTTATCTTACCGATGAAATGTTATTCTGTCCTTTTGGTAGTTAGAATTTCTAGATGACTTTCCTCACCATTTAGGTACCTAACCAAATTACTACTAATTAATAATGCTGGACAATCCACACAGCATCATCTAGCTAAGCAGAGCTTGTGTACTAGATAACTGATATACTTAATACAAATACACTACAGAGATAGATATTTTTTATTATAATAATAATAAATATTGCTGGACAATCCACACAGCATCATCTAGCCCCAAAGTAAGCAGAGCTTGTGTTATGGGTACTAGATGACTGATAAACTTCATACAATAAAAATTAATTTGACGACCGATGTGGCGCGTCGGGCGAAGGTCCGCCTGCGACGCAGAAGGTTGCGGGTTCGATTCCCGCCTTGGGACAAATGTTTGTACGATCTGCAAATATTTGTTCCGTATGTTCTGGGTGTTTTCTATATATAATAAAAAAATATCTATCTATGTTATGTATTGTATTAAGTCTATCAGTCATCTAGTACCCATAACACAAGCTCTGCTTACTTTGGGGCTAAATGATGCTGTGTGGATTGTCCAGCAGTATTTATTTATTTTATTTATTTAATACATAACATAGTTAGATATTTTTTATTATATATAGAAAATACCCAGAACACCCGGAACAAATATTTGCAGATCGTACAAACATTTGTCCCGAGGCGGGAATCAAACCCGCATCCTTCTGCGTCGCAGGCGGCCTTCGCCCGCCACGCCACAGCGGTCGTCCTTTTTATTACCGGCCAGGACTTTATTGAAGCGAATTGCGTTCAAACTTTTAGTGTTTTAAATTCAAAAGTCATTTCGTCACTTACGTGCGCTGGAATGACCCACTTCGTTCGCGCTTATCAAGGAATCTTTTGCCTCTTTTCGAATAGATGGGATGAAATAGTAGATTGTATCATAAGGGAGCAAAATAATATTTTTACGGCAAGGGCGCTTTCTTGAATCCTGAACGTAGCGAGGGATTCAAAGTACGTCGCCCGAGCCAAAAATATGTTTTGCGCCCGAGTGATACACTCTACTTTTCATCACCCTCTATGAGAAAATAAAAGGCACCTCATATGTTATTGTAATATTAATATTTGATAAAACATAGAGTAACAACTAAATTGAAATTAAATAGTATCTAATAATAAAACAAATAAAAACTTATATTTACATTTGATACATTTGAGACATTTTCGCAATTATGAAAATTTATTGTTACAGTTTTATGAGGAATAGAGATTGTTGTAGATTTTATATTGTGCGTGTTTGTTATTATGTTCGAATCTGGCTCATTTTGAGGAAAATGTGACGGTGAATCTTCTTGTGTGGATGTAGTACCAGCCTGTCTTTATTCAAACAATATTTGCGTTCGATTTCTTTGGCTGAACATTAAGACGTTCCGAATTCAAAAAGTGCGCGGCAAAGATAATTGCGGCGCACTTATAAAGAGGATTCACTCATTACTGCCCGCTAAAAGTTTCTTATAGAAAACACCACCTTTGGGTGCCCTTAAAGGCGAACCAAGTCGTCCTTTTCAAATAGATGGGATGAAAAAAAACTGCCGTTCCTTTCTTAACGATCAAAGCATGATATAATTTAAAGTGCTTTCAAATCAGTTTAGTTTTAGCAGGGACATGGTACGTACCTATAAGTTCTTAAAGTTTTAACGACATCTGAATTGACACTATTATCTATATTTGTAACTAGCTGTACCCGCGACTACGTTCGCGATTACCATACCTGCCGACTAATTACTTATTAACATTTGACTACAGTATCTCTCATATTAAGAAACGTTCTGCAAAAAAAAGTAGGTCGTAGGCCTAACTAATGGACCGTCTTAGAAGGAAAAAAATAGATCATAGATCCAGGAACTTACCCAAAAAACAGTTTTTTTTTAATATCTACAGATTGTATCTTTAATCTACTGATTTTCTACTCGACTTTCTACTGATTTAGTCAATTCGACCAAATTCGACACTGTTTCTAACAAAAAAAGAATGAATGAAATCGGACGACGACGCGTTAATGTACTCGTATTACAACTAAGTAGGTACACATTTAGACTTTCATCTCCTCTCCCTTGCCTTATATGCCAGCCTTAACGACATCATCCGGCGGGCCTTTGTCACCGCTAACGTACCAGCTATTCTCGAACCGAATGGTCTGTTGCGTAACATTGTAAGAGGCCCGACGGCATGACACTAGTCCCATGGGTGTAGGGGAGGCCCTTTAAGTGGGACGCTACATGCGTCGACACACTTGCGCCATCCTATCTTCTGTGGACATCCGTGAGGGCTGGTGCGGCGGCAGATTTGGCCGAGGATGTCAAGAGGCGCAAATATCAGGTCTCGACAGAGTCTACAAGCTGGCTTGCTGGGAACCTTACCTACAGAATTCCGGGATAAAAAGTATCCAAAAAATATTCCATGTCCTTTCTCCTAGTATGAACTCAAATCATACTGTTTCTTATTAAATCATTCAATAGTTTCGGCGTGATGCGCGACCAAGGAATTTGAATTTCATCTCGTCTCCCAGGAGAACCGTACTGAATTCCGGGATAAAAAGTATCCTTTGTCCTTTTTCGTAGTATGAACTCAAATCGTGCCACGTTTCATTTGAATTCATTTAGTAATTACATGGCCAAAGATTTTTACTTTCATCCCCTCTCACAGAGGAACCGTACTGAATTCCGAGATAAAAATTATTCTATGTCCTTCCTCGTAGTATGAACTCAAATCTTGCCAAGTTTCACTTGTATTCATTCAGTAGTTTCGGCGTGATGCACGGCCTAGATACAGACAGATAGACACAAATTAAAAAAAATATTGTTTTGGCTTCAGTATCGACAACAAAAAAATTTTAACCCACCAAAAAAAATTTTTTAAATATCTTCGACAAATTTTAAGGCATTTTTGTCTAAAAAAAACCGACACGTCATGTTTTGGGGTATTTTGAAATTCGCTGCCTACAGCTCAATAGTGCAGAGTCAAATTAAGGACTGACTCATCACGAAATCACTGGAACTACTTACGAAGCTGCAATTTTGCATAAGAGTTTATTTTAGGACGTGAACATGTTTGTACATGTTTTAGGTGTACAATGATACACCAATCCAATGAATGATAGGGATATGTAGGTACGTACATGCTATAAAATATGACAAACTGTTTAGATCCGGGAATGCATTGGTGATACATCAAAGAAGATTCTGGCCTCAGTACCGACGCTCCTTGGTGGAATCGAATTGGTTTCAAACAAGGAAGAGGACACAAGACCGAAACGGAAACCTCGAATGGCACCACCAGAACCCACACATCAGGTAACCTAATTTGTAAGCCACTAGGTACCCATATTTCTTCAATTATCTTGACTGAGATAATCTTTCAATAAAGTTTACTGGTAGTGAAGTTTTTGATCTTAAACTCTTGGCTTTTCTAGTATTAAGACTGTCTTGAAGTTTATGCGGGAAATAATTTTACTATTAATAAAGGTACATTGGTCAAGTGTTAGTACTCAAGTAATTTCAATGCCTTTGTAGGTAATTCATTTGTTTATAGATCGAAGATATGTCCCGTGCAGAAAAACAGAGATCCGAGCAAATCTCCCGCTTAATGGCATCTAAGTATTTGGAGCGGATGGCACATGACAAATATTTCTTGACGGCCTTATATAAGGACGAACGGTTGGTCTCAGCCAACAAACAAGGATCTAGGAAATTACAGGAGCTGGCACTTAGCGCTCTTGCAGACATTGAAAAACGACAAGTAAGTCTATCTGGTTGAAGTCCAGTGCAGGTAACAGTTGGACACAAAATTAATCTATGTTGCGGAGGTAAACGGAATAGGGAATAAGGAAATTGAAATTTAAACACACAGTGCAAAGCTAATGTTAAACATTTACCGCCTATATACCGCAGCAGGATTTCCTTAAGGCTTATCTTCATCGTGCCAAAGAAATTTGCTTCGCCTGAAACTTTCGGGGCTGTTTCATATTCACAAAGTTGCCGCAGGCCTTTTATCTCTCGTCTGTTTTTCGCCTAGACCGCTTTATCACGGCTTAGATAAATATTATCATCTAAATTGCTTGGTTAAGTCCATAGTTTGTGAGATGCTTTACAGAACTCGTCAGGAAATAGAATGGGATCGTTTTCGGGTGTTTTACGGGTCAAGAACCATTGTTGTTCGTATAGAAAACTTTTGCTCAGGTATTTTGTTGATGATTTATCAACTTGTTTGGGGAAAGGTAGTCCTTATGAATAACACGCATTATTCTCTTTTATTTATGGCCAGCAATCTTTCCTTAATAGTTATGGCCAGGCTAACAATGGCGGGAAATAATAAAATAGGTAGGAAGGTAAAATTTTTTCACTTTTTCTTCAAAGCTCAAGCTAGGAGGTATAGTTCAATGAACGAGGCAACCATAAACTTAGTTTATGGGTTATTTACGTCGTAAATCGCTTATAGGAAGTGCTTCGGGAAAGACGTCCTCTCTATGCAGCTAGAGCTATCGAAGCCAGCGCCCGAGCTCGCCTGTCGAAGTCGAGACAGGCTAAGATCAAGCACTCACAGACACAACACATTACGGATTCCAAACGCCTAATAAAGTGAGCTAGCAAAAATATTTAATGTAAAATTATCAATGCAAGACTTCCTTATCAGCAGACAGCACCCATTTACGTTAATATGAAAGACGTCATAAAAATCTGTCAACTTAAAAACAGTTGCTTACCAGTGTGCAGTTTCGTTCTGACTTAGGTACCTTATGTTGACAGAAGAAAACAAACGACTCGTAGCTAATTACTACTCTACAGGTTTTTGCATTAGGACCTTTAAAGTTAAGAGAAGTTGAGGGCGCAATGCGCGCCTCTTTGTGAAAAGGATAGGCATAGAATTTCACGTTCATAGGAGCGGGCCAAAGCATACGTTTTTGGAAAGGCGTAAGCGCAAAAATCAAGTGTTTGTTTATTAACAAGCAAAATTACGCACCCTTATGAAGAAACTGGTTCAAGGAACCAAATAAGTAGTAATAACCTACGAATCAAAAGCGAAGTCATTTCAATAGACCGCAGGGTTCTTAAGATCTCGACTAAATTATGTGCGAAACAGTGCACTGTCATGTTTTTTTTTATTGTATTTTATATCTCGATTGTGTTTTTACTTTTGAAGAAAAAAAAAAAGTGTAATTTTAAGTAATTCGAGTTTTGTACCACGAGGATCCCGTGAGTACTGAGATCTAGGCCTAGTTTGACAACCAAACCCGTTACGGTTCGCCATTTATGTAAAAGTGATATTTCACTTTGAAACTCAACTTTAATAAAAGTTTTTGCTTATCCGCGTATGTAAATGTATAAGCCCTTGACTATTTCCGTAGTATGCGGTTTTGAAAGTTGGTTTCTGGCATGTAAATAGTGGTTTAATAAATTTCACAGGAACGCTTTATCAGCATACGAGAAACGTGATACAGCACAGTGCTTGGAAACCGTGGAGTTTGGCATTGAACAGATTTCGAAGAAGCCAGTGAATCTTCTACCAGGGAAAGAGAAATTCCTGCAGCAGTTGTATGATATTGTGTCTGAAACTTTCCTGGATCAGGTCTGTATTTTGTTTGAGATCTTGGTCGATTACATTTTTATTCATAAAATTCGGCGTCCGTTTTCAAGCTGTACTAACCTATAGGGTTCAATAGTGGAACCCAAAATGCTCAAAACTTGTTCATAAATGATAATTTAGTATTGGATTGAGTTCATCTTAAGTCATTTTGTTACGCTACTATTTACATAATGAAATCAGTGCACAAAGTATTAGGTACAATAAAGGTATGTATATAAGAAAATTTCGATATAGTTAAATAGAGACTCCATTTGGTTGCGTAAATTCGTATTTGATTACCGACTACCGAGCTTGCCATTGCCATCAGTTAAAGTTACCAAACATTTCAAACGTAATTTTGAACGTACCGATTGAAACGCTCGGATAAATTTACTCGGCCAAATTCGTTCCCGGAATAATCACACTGCAAAAATCGTTTACGGTATCTATCCGAAAATGCTTTTACATCCGATTCTCGTGGAACTAATCTGAAATGCATTAAATGGTTATGTTTGTTCTTTCTTTCTTACCTGCGACGAGGCTGTCCTTGTGAAAGGTTTAAATAGTGTCCTTATAATGTATACTACCTAGTCACTAATGCAAAGTAATGTAAAAGTTAAAATGTTATTTATTGACATAATATCTAGTATAACAGACAATTTGAGTCCATAGGCTCCTGAACTAGCTTAAAAACTGTGTTTCAGAAGCCAGTAGTAGCAAAGATAAAGTAGAAACGCTAACTAACATTGGAAAGATTTGAATATTTCAATAAGTTTAAGTTTAAATGCTAATTTGGCTTAACTTAACAATGTACTTATTAGAAGTTAGGTATTGGTTTTTGTTATAATACACTATGGTACGTACCAGACAGAATTACGAAAAAATGGCGTGGGATCAACTGAATGGCAAGCATCGAGAGAAGTCTATGCCCAGCAGTGCGCTTAAACTCACCTCTAATGTAATGTAATTGTGGGATACACATTCTAAAGTCTACACTACAAAATATATTTACAGAAACGTGTCCGGGACTCTATGAGTGAGTCGGATAGAGAGAAAAGAGCATTCATACTCCTCGGCATGGCGGTGTCACGGGAGCCGAGTCGGGACTCCGTGCTTCGTGTCAGGCCTCCGGCACCGCCTAGAGATGCTAAGTATGTCTAATTCTAATTCTAAGTGAGGGAACTGAGATCTGCACTGACATCTCGGGTGGGAGTGTATAGTGCATTTTCTCCCTGCCTTAACCAGCCAGGCCCTAACCAGACCAGCTCCCTGAAGTAACGGAGCAGGACTTTTGGTGATTGACAGCTTTGTTACAGCTTTTATGTGGGTGTGGACGGGGTTGGTGCCTCAATGAGACTTTCAATCCCGTCTACGCTAAGTATGTTACACTATTATTAGAAAAATGGCTACCAATCTTGATTAAATTAGGTATTTCCCAGATGAAGATCAAAGAAGATTATTAATTACAGAGAGTAATAATAAAAAGTCTAATAAATTACAAAAAAACTGTCCCATTCATTCATCGTAAAATACAGACAGTTTAATCGAGAACAAACAAAAGACGGTGAATCGTCACTGTCTTTTGTTTATGGACAGTCTTTTGTGTAAAGGCATCGAAATGTAGGGTTTTGGATTATAAGTAGATCGTCTCGATTTTGAATTTAGAATAGCAACGGATTAAAATGTAGGTTCTAGGAGTTTGCGGGTTCGATTCCCGGCTCAGGACAAATGCTAGTACGATATGCAGCTATTTGTTCCGGGTGTTCTGGATTTTTTCGATGTATAATAAAAATATCCATCTATGTAGAAGTTATACAACATTAAGTAAAACTTACTTAATATTGTAACTAATACTTGTTACGTTGTTACTAAACTAATACTTAATATTGTATAATATTAAGTATATCAGTTTTCTAGTATCCATAACACAAGCTCTGCTTAGCTTGTCCTAATGAATTGTCTAGCATTATTTATTTATTTATTTTATCTTCATAATAAAACTATGATGTACCTACGTAGGTCGATCGTACATTAAGTTTTTTTTCTATTTGCCTCGTTCTTCTAAATGATGTTCGAACGTCGGTTCGAACATCATTTAGAAGAACACGACCCTGACACCGAACAGCTCTTCCCTTGAGTTATTGTCAAGTAAAATGTTCCTACATTTCAGGCTACGTCTACGCATCTTAGAGCGTGCCTTAACGTTGAGCTCACGCGCAAGTGAGCAGTGCTACCTTCTGCATGAGCTGGCGAGGCTGCATGTCGACTTGAAGCAGAGTCTCAAGGCGCGGTTCTACGCTTTGAAGTGTCAGGCTGGTATAAGAACTTATGCTATCCATGACACTATCTAACGATCTTACTATGCGTTTAAACTTAAATTATAATTCTAACTTAGGATAGTTTCTTAATCAATACTAGATAGGTACTATAAATGAACCTAATCTAATCTACTTAAATAATTAGTTTTAGAAGAGCGAGATTCCCTAACACAGGGTATTTTCTTTACTTAAAAGGGAATTTCATACACTGGTATACTATTAGTACATTTTTTTTCTGGCAAAGGAAGCTTATATTGACGAAGAAAATTACAATTCAATAATAAAAACAAATTAGAACTAGTATTTACAATTGAAACAATTAAGCTAACTGCAGACTCTTGCATCTACAGGTAGCTCAACTGATCCATATCAACACCAGTCGGAAGTAGTAGTACATTTATTTACATACATTTACACACTTACACAACAATTAGTGCATTAAATTAAAGAAATAAGTATTTTTGTTTTTGTATTTTGTATTACTATCCCACGGTGGCGATCCATATTGATAGCGTTCTTTCATTGGGGGTGGAAGAACGTTTATACTCTACTGCACTTGCCGGGCCTACGGGTAAGTTTCCGCAATCTTTCACTGGCCTATTTCTAATCTAACCGGAACAAACCGGTTTTTTTTTTAAATCTGTAGGTATGTAACTTAGAGGATCTATCTTAAGGTGGTCTAACTACTTAAAGGTCGGATCCTACTGCTGGGAAAAGGCCAAAGATATATCATAATAATTGATTGACAGTATTTTGAACTAATTTTAATAAAGGGTGGGCCATAATTTTTTGCAAATAGTAGCACTTAATTACTCAAAAACCGTTAGAGAGAAGGGCGTGCGGGAAAATTGTTTCACACAAAAAGCACGCTGTTGTCCCGTGAAGCGCTCCATTGTGACTAAAATTGCATGAAGTGATGCACAATTCCCAGCCACCTACACGCCCTTCCCTCTAACGGTTTTTGAAATTCAAGTATTGCTATTTGCAAAAATTTATGGCCCACCCTTTATTTCTCAGTACCTTGTGTGATCAGATCAAACATCTTTAAAAGTAATAATACTCGATAAACTATGGCAAATTCAAAATTAGTCACCAAATTTAGCCAAACTCTCGAAACAAATTTTCTTAAATGAATATCGGTAGTACAGTAAACTATCGCCATAACTTCCGTAGGTTACAAAACATCCGTAAAGATAAGCTATTTCAGTAACAAATCGAGCTGATGTGCCATAACGACCGCGCATAGAACATTCTCATGCAAAACTGCATATTTATTCAGATCTGAAAGTAAAGTGAAATACAGGGTGTTGCGCGTTATGTGGCACATGGACAGAAATCGTTGAACTTCAAATGAACTTCACTGATAGAGCAGGGCAAAACCAGTTTGTAAAATAAGTACTAAAATAGAAATACGATGTATTTTCTAATTTTATTTTATTTAATTTTTTTTGGCTGCTCATATCTTGTAAAGGCTACAAAATAGCTGAGGTAAAATCTAAAGTTAATTTTATATGCCTAGTTGCACAGCATATCCGTTTATGTAAGTGTGTTTGATTTTAAACATTTCAAGTAATGGAGCATAGGCTCTGAAATGTTAGTGTTTAGGTATTTACCGAAATCCAAAACATACCCAATATCATCCGTAATCCGTCATCAAAAAACGACAACAATTTTTTTTTTTACTAAAATGCGATAAACAAATCCGAATCCTCTTCTGGTATAGTTAGTAGCACACACCCTGTATAGTTTACATTCAATAAACTTTTCTAACCATACCGGGACCTAGTTTTGTGGAATTTAATGTGCCAAAGGAACGTGTGACTTGAACTGTACGCCATAAATCTGGAGGCGACTGATGCGTGACGCGACAAACGGATGGACTGAGAGGTGAATGTAGGAAAATATATCTTATTTGTATTAAAAACTGTATTTTTTTGCTCTATCGGCAAAAAGTTAGTGCCTTAATAACAAATTGAAAAGGTTTTTTTGATGAAGTTTTTTATAATGTACTCGAAAGGCATAGGTTCTTATATCCAATTAACACTTTGGGTGCCCACGACGTACATGTTCCAGGGTCTCTTGCGTGTAGCTGAGCCTTTCGAGTTGCACTGCAGGCTGGGCAGTGAATGACTTAATCTGATAAGCCTATCAAGGCCCGTTTTGACTAGACTTTACACACAACACCTAAATCATCCTCTGTGGTTGTAAAGGGTAAATTGTTGAATGAATGACACATGGTGTCAGTTAGACACAATATAGCTGTGCCCAAATTAGAGTAGCGGCGATGGTGCGGCGCAGTTTAGCGGTTAATCGTGTTTAATGCATTCAGCATTAAACACGATTAAACCAATCAGATGCGTTGAACTGACTGCTCCGTAACCTGATTCACGGTCGATTACTAATTGCTTGCAGATATTGCTGTCATTATGTCAATTTTAGGCAACAAACGTTAGTGGACGGGTAGGTGACAGTAATTTAATTACCTACATTTAGAATTAGAGACAACAATCGATCGAATAGACATAGGTACCTACCTAAATTTAAATAAGTACATATATTCTAAGCCATCCCTATCTATCATAATATCTGGAAAAATGGATGGTTTAATGTAGTAGATAAATTAATCTAGATATAATCTTCACCATTCGAAGAACCCTACTACAAAATAAAATAAATATTGGCCAGCGTCGGCAGGGTAGCAAAAATTTTGTCAACTTCGTCTATTTTTTATTACTCTTATTGAAAAGGCTTTATAGAATGTAACATGCATACAAAGTTAACCCAATTTCTATTATGTGTAATGCAAAAACAAAATATTATAATGCATCTGTTAGTTTGGAAAATAATTAGATTTTTATCCGAAATTATGGCTTATGACTTTTAGTTTCGGTAATTGTCATTAAAAAAAATCTGAGTTTTTGTATGTAAAGTAGATTTCACCAAACTAGCTCTTGATGCACGACCGGAGTGAATTACGCACCTCGCAGGCAAGAAAAGTAATGCTTTTAGCCGTATAATAAGACATCGATCTTGGTCCCGATAAAAATTCAATGATGCGTGTCTGGGCATTATTTGAAGGAGGTTTAACACTTGAAATAATAATCATAATGTCCTGTCCTACGCAAAAGTTACAGAATTTTATTTGCTCAAAAATATATATTTGGGCTATTGTTTGTTCAGATCTTTGAAATTTTGGTGCTTGAATGTGCGTTTTCTTTTACATTAGAATTGCAATTTTATTACTACCATTAAATTGTTTCACAGCCCAGTCCACTGCTGGGCATAAATAATCCTACCTCCGCCTAGCATAGCTGATTTCAAGTTTAATCAAGGAAATATTGTAAGAAGAGCTTGTAAAGCTTTTTTTTCGATAGCACTATAATGCCGTTTACCGCTGATGGCCATGATAGCGTTACCGGGCATTTGGCGGGCGCAGAGGGCGAAGAAAGATAAAACACTTACCTATGAATTTGCTTTACCAACATTTTATGAAATCATTTTTAGGGTTCTGTGCCCCAAGGGTGAAAACGGAGCCCTATTACTAAGCCTCCCCTGTCCGTCCGTCCTATGCCCGCCTTCCACTGCGAAAGGGTAATGAGCGGAAACTGAGCTGATGATCTGAGCGGACCGGAGTAAAAATAGTTGTACACTTCCACTAAGAAAGAGTTTCAGATTTTGCCTTCCACTGCCAGAGGGCTTTGCGGAGCGAGTGAGGTGGGAAATGAGCGGGGTCGGATGAGCGAGTTGTTGGCCTTCCATTGCCAGCGGCGCGGCGATGAGCGAGGAGGCGCAGAAATATCTCAGTGCCAGGCGATCCACAGAGGAAGCAAGTCGCGCGGTATATTTTGCGATAACGATGTCTGACGATTCCAGTGAAGAGGATTACGTAAATACTATAAATAAATGCTTGCTACTCTACCATTATAACGAAAAAAAGAAGCGTAACAAACCAAGATTCTGGATAAGCGACCATATTAGAGAGAGACCTATCAAGGGTGAATTGATGCGGATGTTCTACGATTTACAAGACGAATATTTCAAAAACTATTTTCGAGTCGATAGAAAACAGTTTGAAGAATTATTATCACTCATAAATGAAGATATTACAAAACAAGACACAAACTTTAGAAAAGCTGTTTCACCAAGAGAAAAACTTGCGATCACTCTAAGGTAAGAAATAAAAACCCCTATTTTTTATGACTTTATTAATAGAAAGAAACTTACAACTAGTACTATGTGTTGATATTCTTTTCTTTAATCAAACGTATCATTTTCTTAAATCAAAACAGTTTATTTTAAGGGAGTTGTTCATAACTCGTCGTCGGAGGCGATTGTGCAGATACTGATGATGTAGATGCGGTAGAGTAACCATAACCTGTGTTATAAGATTCCATTTCTTCTTCAGTGTCACACACAATTTGTAAAACCTTTTTCTTAATTTTATTTTGGAAATAAATTGGCATATTTTTGGCTGTTTGGGCCATACTTTCGAAAAATAGATCCATGGGATGTTTTTCTTGTTGTTTTTTTCTAATATTGTCTCTTTCTTCCTGACGTCTGTTATGATTTTCTTCTATATCTTTGATAATATCTATGATATCAACATCATTCTTTCTTTTTCGTGTTGTTTGTGTTTCTTGTGTACATTCTGGACCTTCATTGTTTGCCAATGGAATCAACATAATAGATCTACTTCTTGTGTCGACTGTTGAGTGCATAATTCACTGTCTTGGGTGGAATTTTGATCGATGATCTCTTGTGTGCATTGAGAGTTTGTTAAATTTGTGGAAACTTTTCTATTTTTCATAAATGGTAGCAAAAAATCCATGATTTGGGCATATTTCCAATTATTTATAGCTGGTGCTGCTTGGCCTGTTTTGCCACACTTTTGCCTTTTCAGGCTATCTCGATGATTGTCTCGCAGTTTCTTCCACTCAGATTTTGCAGTCTTGACTAAAACAAATAAAATTTTGTTAGATAAAAAGTGAGTAGGTATCTGCAAATTTGCCTTGTAGGCTTCAAAATATATATAAACCTTAATTTTGAAGAAAAAAAGTTAAATACCTACGTCTGTTTTTTTCCTTATGACGGCAGAATACTTCTCAAGGTTCAACTTGAACGTTGTTTCAAGTTGAACCTTGAGAAGTATTAGCACCTATGATGTAGGTAGTCCTTCGAGGTTTTTGATTTTTAAATTAATATAGGTACTTTTTTCTTTTTCAGATATTTGGCAACGGGCGACTCATTTAGAAGTCTAGGTTACAATTATCGAATAAGCGAAATTACCATTTCAAGGGCAGTAAATGATACATGTACTGCTCTATGGGATAGATTGCAACCTCTGTTTATTGAAAGATTGGGAAAAAATAGCAGAAGATTTTGAATTAAAGTGGCAATTTAAAAATTGCATCGGGGCCATTGACGGAAAACATGTTTCGATCAAATGTCCTCCTCATTCAGGAAGTTCTTATTTTAACTATAAAAAATTCTATTCCATCGTGTTATTAGCAGTTGTTGATGCGTACAAAAAATTCATAGTAATTGATGTTGGATCCATGGGCTGTTTTAGCGATGGCGGTATACTCAGCGATAGTCTATTTGGTAGGAAATTGTATAAAAATGAGTTAGATTTACCTATTGATCGACCTTTAGACGATAATGGGCCAAGTGTGCCTTATGTATTTATAGGAGATCAAGCTTTTGCACTACGTAAAAATTTACTTCGGCCATATCCGACACCAACTACCATTGAAAACCGAGCAAAAAGACATTTTAACTATCGTCTCTGTAGAGCACGCAATGTTGTTGAGAACGCCTTTGGCATATTGTCCAGTAGATGGCGAGCTTACCGTCGACCATTTGAGTGTAAACTTGAACTGGTTGACAAAATAATTCAAGCAACATGTATATTGCACAACTATTTGATGTCATCGCCATCTCCAACAACTTATGAAGACGAAAACAATATAAATATTTTTTTGTCGATAAATAATGACCGATTACGGGCCACAAGAGAGGCTTTTTATGTGAGGAATGTATTCTGTGATTTTTTTAATACTACTGGTGCACTCCCAGGCCTCAACGTTTGAAATGTAATAAATAATATGATTATTTACTTACTGTCTGTTATTCCGGGTATCCCGATATCCACAATCTTTTTCCATTTCATATCTTTTTTGTCAACATGACGATAGTCTTTGTGGTTGGTGTCCCACAACAACGGGTACTGCCGCACTGATTCAATGAACAGCTCCATGCCGACACGTTGCGCGTTCTGAACTGACAGACGAAAGCGGGCAAGTAAAGGGGAAGGGGAGGCGACGGGGGGCGGAGGTGAGCTGAGTCCGTTCAAAACTCGCGTGCGACGCCATGACGCAGCGGACCCATTTTAACTCGCTCAATCCGTTCCGCTTTATTCGCTCGCAGTGGAAGCACTTGTATGAAATTTTGCGTTGCGAGTTGAACTGGATCCGTACGGAGTCCGTTGGAAATCCGCTCAACTCTGCGACCAATTTTGTGACTCTTTGTACTCTTTTGATCCGCTCAGTCCGCTCATTTACAGTGGAAGCACTTCTATGAAAAAAGCCGTTGCGAGTTAAACGGAGTCCATACGGAGCCCGCTCCTCTCGCAGTGGAAGGCGGGCATGGCTCGTCAGAGGTAGACAGTTGAAATTTTCAGAGAATGTGTATTTCTTTTGCTGCTATAACAGCAAATAAAAAAAATTAAATAAACATACAAATTAAAGGGGCCTTCCATACAAAACCGTGCTTTTTTTGGTTATTTTTGCTCTTCGTTTCAAAAGCAATCAAAAGTTAGTTTAAAAAAGCCGGTGAAATCGGTTTGACTTTAGTCGAAATTAAACTCGCTATTTGAACTCGTTTACCCAGAAACGAGTTTAGTTCAACGCGTTTTATGATACTAACGGTGAAATCCTCCATTGAATGTTAATATTAGGCAATAATTTTGAAATGAATTGCTTTATTAAATAAGAACAGCATTATTACAAACATTGTAAAGTCGGTATAATGCGATCGATTTCTTGTCAAATACTTAAGTATAGATTAGAGATAATATATAATATTAGACACATAAATGTTACGGAAATAATTATAGTTGAAGTCCCAAAACACGAACAAGTTTGAAACACGACGGCTATTAAAAGTTATAATTTCAAGTTTTTAAACAAATTAATATTATAGATTTCGTAGACGACTCAATTACATAATTGTATGATAACTTAACGATAAGGCAGTTTTAAAAATAAATGTTGCAAAGTTTTAATTATTTTTCGCACTTACGAGTATATTAAAATTATTCTGGTCATAAAATTAATAAAAAACATCGACGCTCGTAACGTGCAAACTCTCATACTTTTTGGATCTCTGCCATACCCCTCTAGATTATTACTCAACGTGATATTTGAATATCCACGACTTATTTGGTTCAAATTCAGCAATCATTAAATTTATTTCAATAAATTTATCAATAAATTTATTACCAAAATAAATTACGAAAATGTGAATAACTTCCTTAATTGGGCGAGACCCATCACCATTGAGGCATTAGATATCGCTGAAAATATTTTACATTCTTCATACCTATCATATCGTGAAAGCAAAATAATCTAGTAGAAAAAAGTTATAGCCCATAATTGCCCGATAGTAAAATTTTTTTTTTCGTAGCATATCTCACGTACGCCGTAGTACTTTGCTACGGATCTACGCTATGGCAACGGAGCTACGCCGCTCGTAGCATAACCCACCTTCGACTTAATACATTGCTATGAATCTTGATGACCTCAATGGCGCTGAGGGCGAAGGTCCGCCTGTGACGCAGACTTTCGCAGGCGGTTTGATTTCCAGCGCAGGTCAATGGTTTGCATGTTCTGCAGATATTTATTCTGGGTCTAGATGCTATCTATGTACAAAAAAAACAATGTCAATCGATATAATTGTATGTTATGTATAAATTAAAAGTACATATTTTTAACAAAAATAAAAACACAATTAAGGTATTGAAACAAATAAACATTAGTATTTACAATTGAAACAGTTGCACCAAGGACATCCGTGAGGGCTGGTGCGGCGGCAGATTTGGCCGAGGATCTCAAGAGGCGCAAATATGCAGGTCTCGACAGAGCCTACACATTTGCTCCCTTAGAGGTCGAGACCCTAGGTCCGAGGCTCTCCGGGTTTTTAGAAAGTTATCTGAGCGCCTGGTCAAAACGACGCGTGACCCGAGAGCTGGTGGGTATCTGGCGCAGCGCATCAGTATTGCCATACAGCAGGGCTATGCAGCTAGCGTCTTGGGGTCGCGTCCGACTGGTATTGATTTTGATCAGTTGAGCTACCTGTAGATTGTTTGCAACAGTCTGCAGTTAGCTTAATTGTTTCATTTGTAAAATATACTTACTAGTTCTAATTTGTTTTTATTTTGTTTTATTTGATTGTAATTTTCTTTGATAAAAAAGGCCATTGCCATCTTACAAAACTTTAAACAATTGAGCTATAAGTTAGACCCATGACACCAGTTCTGCTTTGTTTGAGGCTAGATTATGCTGGAGAATGCACACATCATCTGATTACTTGATGATTCGCCAGCATTTATGCACTAGTATTTTATGTACGCCATTGCTACAGGTATGGCATGGCAAATCTGACACATTTAAATAATGTAAAGCGCTTTCAAGCTCAAGAGACTCATATATTAAGACGCTCGGATGTGGGAACGTAATCTATTTAGTACACCATCAAGACCACCTTGACAGCTCATGTCATTAGCAAGGAGAAAAGGAACTTTGTAACGATTGTAGACTTTTTACCTGACTAGCAAAGAACGGTTATTCGAGTTTTTCGGGAATATGATTGAATATTATTTTATTGTTTTGAAAAAACAAAAGCCGACTTTGAAATAGTAGTAGTTTGAAATAGTTTTGTAAGTTTTGCGGGATAAATATGAATTCTCGGGAATAAAATTTGTATGGGACCACCACGATATCATATCCTATTCAACTGCAAATAATCATCCAAATCGGTGCATAAATGTTGGTAATATTTAAACAAACATAAAAAAACATACAAACAGCCAAATATAGAACCTCCACCTTTTTTCGTAGTCGGTAAAAAATTACTGAATTACGTATGGAGATAACTCATTTTGGACTGACTTTTTAATTTGGCTTTTCGCTATTAAAGTTTTGAAATTCCGCGTATTATTTGTAGATTTTCCCAAAATAAATTCTCAGTAGCGGTTTTAGAAAACCGTGTTTACGTATGTATAAAGCTACCAGTTTTTCGGTTCATAAATAATTAAGAATAATATCTCAGCTGATTTTTCCCTGAATAATTCACACTCAGTCGAGTGTTTTATTCAGGTAAAAATCAGCAATTTATAAATGGTAACTACAATGTTTTTACATCCATCCATCCATCAGTCCCAAGAAGTCCACTGCAGAAAATGGGAATCCACAAAGATTGCAACGGAGGATTTGCCATACCTAACGTTTTTTTTCCGTAGAGGTATAAATTTATAAAATTTAAATAAGTACTTTGCAGGAGCTCGCAAATTGAATCACCGCGGTTGGCAGCTGAACGTCTGCTTCTTGCTGGCTCGCTGTCACCTCCTGCAGAACAACCGACCTGAAGCTCGTGTAGTCTTACTGGAGGGACTAAACTTAGCTCGCTCCAGCGGATTTCTAGATATTGCTTCTTTCTTTGACACGGTAAGGAATAGCAGTTCAGGTTTATGTGGGTACGTTACACGAATGGTGGCCAAGATTGGCGAGCACTCATACGTCCGCTGCTAAAATGGAATAAACAAACAGAAGGAAGCTGCTGCCCTTCTCGTAGTTTCCCTGAGACGCCTCTTACGACATTCACGGGCTGAGTTGGAGGGCTCGATTCTTACGCCGCGATTGCCACAACTATGTTGGAGTTGGCCCGTGGCGACCCTAATTCTAATTCTAAGTGGGGGAACTGGGATCTGCACTGACATTTCGCATGGGAGTGTATTGTGCATTGTCCCCCGCCCAAACAGGCCCTAACCAGCCCAGCTCCTCGAAGTACCGGAGCAGGACTTTTGGTGACTGACAGCATCGTGTCAGTTTTGCTGTGGGTGTGGATGGAGTTGATGCCTCAATCACTCTTCAGCCCCATCCTGTGTTTGGCCTCCTCTGTGGCCGTGCAGCGTACCACAACGTGTTCCACAGTCTCTTATTCTTGGAAAGACGGTTCAGTTCGCAGTGACCTATGGTGATACCCACCATCGTTCTTAGGTCCTCGCGGCTCATCTTGAACATCGTGTTTGTGGTTTTCCTATCTTTGGAGGGGAATACAAATTTAGTATGCTTACAGTCTGTTCGATGCTCCCATAGTTTTTGGTGTTCTTTTTCTGAGTTAAGCGTTAGTCTATTTTTGACTTCTGCTGTGGGCGGATTCGAAAGACCCATATCTTGTTGTGTTGGACCCTATGAGCATCAGGACCATGCTTATTCCATCTACGGAGATGCCTGCATTTATTCTGCCTAGGCCGCTCACTAGTTTTATTTGCTGCTTCAAGAAGGATACTAAGGTACTCTGTATACTGTTGTAGAGCGCTTCGAGCACCAATTTATTCCCTTCCAAACTGCATGATCCACGACCACTATGCTTTGAGGATCAAATTCGACAAAATCAATGCTTACTCTGCTGCAGCGTCTTGATTTAAATGAAGGTGAAGGACGCTGAATGTGTTTTCTTGAATAGCAATCTATGGATGAACTTCCAAAACTGCACTAGTAATTGATACCGTCCTAAGGTGAAGTAAAACTTAGTCTAACATAACATAGGAACTAGTTTGAAGCAGGTAGCCCGAGGACAAAGAATTAACTTTGTAGAGTTTCAAATGATCTGCGATTTCTAATCAATTTGAATGACTCGAAACAGTTAAAATAGAATACAATTATGATTTTATTTTGGTACCACGTACCTATATGAATAGGTAGTTGTTTTTAATAAGTTTTTAATCTACTATATAAAAATAAGTCGGGTTTTCCTTCCTGACGCTATAACTCTAGAACGCACGAACCGATTTCCACGGTTTTGCATTCGTTGGAGATGTCTCGGGCTCCGCGAGGTTTATATCAAAGAAATTACAGGAAAAAATAAAAAGAAAAGCGGGAAAATCTTTCTTAACGAAGCCATCTGGTGGCGAAACGGAGTTCGCTGGGTTTGCTAGTAAGTTATTAAAAACAACTCCAATATGCGGTCGATTCAGATGTAGAAAATAGTATAAGTGAGTGTATCACTCATATTATTTTTGGCTGCATTTTGAGAACGAATAAAAATCAAAAGAAAATGAACCATTGAGCGGGAAAATAGTATGAGTGATACATTCTCGAAAACATCTTAATTGACCAGCTGGTACCAACGCTTACTTACTTTTACTTTTATACTCATTTTACTTTTATAATCACAAATCACGTCATTTCAAACACCAAGGTTGATTGGGTACGTTCGTGGACTGTGTACTGGACTACCATGCCGTCGGATGATATTTTTACCGACTTTTCCCTTGCATTTTTAACTAGAAATGGTTGTTTTTAAACGACTTGAACAAACATTTTACCTGAACACATCAGTCGCCGGACAAAAGACAACATTCAGCTCAATTTTTAGTCTATTTTACGCAACACTGAATAAAAATATATATTCCAATTTCTGTGCAATGACGCCTCTATTCACGCAGAAAATATTTTAATAAAGTGGAACAGCTATATTTTCGTTTCATTGGCTTCATTGTCTTTGTCTCCTGGTGAAATAAACACGATAAAATGTTATAACGGACAAATTGAGGAATTGCATCGATATAAAGAATTTATAAGAGAAGTTTTTATGGTTCCTTGAACAAACAAGGATACTGTAGGTACATACAAGAGTGTCACAGGTTTTATTTGCAAGCAAATTGTCTCACTGGCAGGGCTTAGCTTTCTTTCTTTTAGTTTTCTCTGTCCTCTGATTTCTATTTTAAAGCAAACTATTTAACACGCTCCCAGTCCCAAACAAAATGAAAAATTGAGTCGTGAGTTTAATTGACTTTTTGAAAAATATGGTGTTTTATGTTGTTAGACGAAAATCCAAATAAATAATAATAAATAAACAAAATAAAGAGTGTCTTAGCACGTCCCATGAAAATTTAGCATAGAACCTGCTCGTCCCGTAGAAATATTCACTATAGAAATTGTATGCGCACATACATAATCACTCAGAAACAAACACAAGCCACATGTGGTTCAGCGGACAGGAAACACGTTTAGTACCTAAGTATTTGAAATTATGCGCAACCACTTCTAGAAAATACATTACACACATTTACATCCGCGATTTCGGTCTTAAAAACCAACCATTTTAAATTCATTAACCCCGGCGACAAGTCTCCCATCAGGCAATATCAGATACATTGCCGCAAAAGCCTGACATGCGGTAAATCTGAGGAAGTACCGGCATGGGTTGGTAATTGTACGAATTAATAAAAATCTACTCATATTTTGTTGACACATAATAATACTTTTCCTTTTTACAGTGCGTGAACGTCTCAGGAGAAGGAGATGTGCTAGCCGCGGAAGCGCCTCTTGAGCAGCGAGAGAAAGCAATGGTGAGCCTGATGCAAGATGACGACCTACGATCCGAGGCGCAGCATCTGTTCAGGAGAATGTCTGTTTTACCAGCGGCAAGGTAAAGAGTTACAGCGGTTTGAGAAACCAACATTTAATTAATTCATTTAATCACCTTATCCATACTATAACTGATATTATAAATGCGAAAGTAACTCTATCTGTGTGTGTCTCTCTGTCTAGCTGTTTGTCAGTTTGTTACCTTTTCACGCCTAAGCAGCTGAACGGAGCTCAATAAAATTTGCCAGGAGGTAAATGGTATCCCGGGGACGGACGTAGGCTACGTAAAAGCACGTGCGAAGCCGCGGGCAGCAGGTAGTAGATAAATAAACAAAATAGACATATGCATATCTAAAAGGCATGCGGCCGGTGCGGTAGAAAAAAGTACCTATTAGTATGTAGCTCGCGAAAAATAAATGCTCCAATCTGGTTTTCGTAAAGCCTTCGGCTCTTGAACACAATGCAGTACGCTGCGCTATGCGCTATGCGGTGTCGGACACATCGTACACATACGTATGAAAAACATCTAGAGTGGTATTTTGTTCCGTCTAGGTCTGCGCCAGCGCTAAGGGGCAGTACGTACTGCAGAGTGATCATGAGACTTTGAGGTAAAAATACGTTTCCAAAAAAATAAATTGAAACAATTGCAGCTCGTTCCAAGTCTCGTTACAAAGTAAAATTGATACTCCCCGAGAACATTTAAAACAGTTTCAGTTCCATTAGAACCTGGCAAACTTGCATGTTACAAGCAATTAAAGCGCGAAGCAGATACTTCTAGGCATAGTAACTATGCCTAGAAGTATCTACTTGCTCCCCTGCCTAGTCTGTATCTGTCATAGAAGCATGTACAGAACGGTCATTTTTTTCGTAATAAAAGTGAGAAAATTCGCAACAGTTTTGTAGGGTAATTATATTTCCTAAACACATACCGTGCCGTGTGGTGCCTTACCTGGCTTAGAATTGCACCACGCTACCTCTCCCATTGGTGTAGCAAGAGGCGACTATGGGACATACATACACCGGGGGACGAGCAGCAGCGCCCCCTGCAGAACAACTTAACCCGCGATCCCCAAACCGCATGCCTAACGTGGGGATTATGGGCATTAATCCCCCAATAAAAGCAGAAATAGCGCTCATTAGGTGAGGCCTATGTCTAGCAGTGGACTAAGATTACTTACTTACCGTATTATCAACCCTAAAGTGGGTCTTGGCCTCCAACACAATAGATAGTCTCCAGCTTCTGTCCTGAGACGTCTCCATCCAGTCCCAAAACCTAGCAGGTTTGGCTGTCAATCTAGGCCGAGATCGCAGTACTCACGGGACCCCGCGGAACTTAAATTACAAAAATTCAACATTTTTTCTTTGGTTCCTTAATAACGAAAACACGATTACGAAAAAAAATTATGATTAAAAAAAATCGTCACCAATTTATGTGCGAAACAGTGCACGTTTCGCACATAATTTGGTTGGGACCTCAGGAACCCTGCGGTTTATTGAAATGATTTATGTTTTGATTCGTAGATTATTACTAATTATTTGGTTCCTTGAACCAGTTTCTTCATAAGTTGTGTAGTTTGCGCTTACGCCGCTCCAAAAACGTATGCTCTGTCCCGCTCCCATGAACGCGAAATCCTATGCCTATCCTTTTCACAAAATGGCGCAGATGCACCCTCTTCAGATTAAACTTTTATTTTTTGTTGAAAACTTACTTTTGGAAGACCTGAAAATTTCACGGCGCGGTCTTTAGTCAAGTATTTATTCCAAAAATCTGGTTTATACAAGACTAAGATTATCAACATAATCTTATTATCAACATAAAAATTCTATTTAACTATATGAACCATAAAACCCGACTTCTCTATGAACAACTTGACCATTTAATTTTCATGGTGATTAAAACCCTCAAACATTTCCACAGTTTTATCCTCTAACATTGGAAGACCCCACATTATCGTTTACACCTATTCTGTAAGAAAAAGAACGCAAAATTCGTTCGAAATCCCCGGAGCGTGACTCTAGGTAGACTGAATTAAATTCCTAGCAATTACTAGTTTTCAAGTGGCCCTCAGGGAAGTTTGTATGGTTTCGCCTATCTCTTAAACGAGTCTGCTTCAAGTATCTACCTATGTCGGGAAAAAGGACTTGCATTGCATTGTTGGTTTCGCATTGAATGTGATGGTGAGCTTACAGAATATTTTTCTGGGGTTTAGCAGCAAATTAAGAATAGGCTTACAAAAAAATTATGATGATAAAATGTCAACTGATCACAATTTGCTTGACGTTGGTTGCCTCTTCGGCGTCGTAATTGAAAAAAGAAAACCCCTTTAGATCTTTGGGTGTCGTGTCCGCAACACTACCAAATGATTATCTCTTTGTACCATGAATAACTTGATATGATGAAAATAACTTTCGATAAATGTAGCAATCAGTTTTCATTTAACTGTTCAATTATCAAAACGTAATATAGTAATTTATTTCATAAATCAAAGTACCTAGGCGGCAAACCACATTGAGCGTAGGTATTAAAATTAATTGAGCATTTCAATGCTGGTGAATATTCAATAATGGCAATTTTACCCAAGCCCAAAACAAACAAACAACACACACTTTTAAAAGCATTGTATGGACTTTTCCAATACATTCTGTCCTGCATCCTCTAAATGTAACAAAAGAAAGTTTCCCGCTCAAACCAGCTTCCAACATACAGTACTAATAGCCCCTACCACGTCCTGCTTTAAACCCGTAGCACGATTCCCAACCAATTAAACTTGACAAGTGCGCGTTGATTGCAGGCGGTTCTCGATAATGCCCGGAACGAGGGTCGAGGACACCGCTCCGGTTACCAACCGGCGGGTCTCCATTGTACCAAGAACCCAGCAACCAGTCAGGGTGGCGTTCAAGAATAAACAGCCGCTAGGACTGCAAGATTTTGATTTTTAATAAGGATGATACAGGGTTATAACCAAAATATGAAAATTAATTTGTTAATGCTGAAGAACACCTAATATGTGTTCTTCAGCATATAAGAAATAAGTTCCAAAAGTTTAAGTTTACAAAGTAAGTACTACATAATAAATACATAATAATTATTTCTGCTTATAGATAATGTACTCACTTTGTAAACTTACACTTTTGGAACTACTTGTTTATTAAAAATAATTTCAAAACGGAATATTAACCATGTTTTAAGATTGTGGTGTTTAAAAAGGAACAAGACTCACTTTTGCGCCCATTTTGTAACTTACTATAGGATTTTAAAATTGTTATACTGGTAAGTATACGCATATCAAAATCAATTATTATTTTGCTCTTTAAAACTGGTCATGTCCGATACGTGCTTTATTGAATCACAAAAATAAAGCAAAAACGTTTCGTTGATTTTGATCAAATTAAACGAAACAAATGTGTATAAAACGAGTGCCTTTTAGTAAAATTTCAGTTAACTATTTATGTAGATATTTTTAATTATATTTTATTTTTGTCATTGTTTCGATATAAAAATTATCAGGCGACTTTATGAACCACATTATAATTTTCATAAAAATTGAATCAACCCTAAAGCTGGCTTTTCACTATGGGATATAAATTACTATAATTTTAATATTTTTTAGAACAAGTCAAAATATCTCTATTGACAAAGAAAATTACAATTCAATAATAAAAACAAATTAGAACTAGCATTTACAATTGAAACAATTAAGCTAACCGCAGACTGTTGCAAACAATCTACAGGTAGTTTAACTGATCCATAACAATACCAGATTTATATATAATTAATATAATTACTACTATACGCAGATATAGAAGCAAAATGAAATACTTTGAAAAGCAAATTAATAAGTCGCCTTTCCTTCTACAAAATAAATTTCTAAATGTGAATGGTAAATTAAATCATTTTGGAGCAATTTATTATTTTGTAAACTTTATTATTAAAGTAATTTATTATGCTCAACCACTTGTTTTAATTACCCTGATGTAGGACTAAGAAAATCAAATAATTAGGTTCTAACTTTGTGCGACGAACAAGAAAATTATTGAGACGGCTTGACATTTTAGAGTTAAAGGCCGTTATGTTCCGACCACGATTTTATTTTCTGGGAACTTCATAGTCATGTAAAAATAGGAAACTTCATAGTCATGCATTATACGCATGACTATGAAGTTCCCTATTCGTTGACGTGTGAGACTGAATGACAGAATAAAGTATTTCATAGACAGAGTTACTTTTAAAAGCTAAAGATACTAATCTGGTAGTGGCTTAGGGTAAGTGATCGTTGAATGAACGAACAGTTTTTTTAAACAGTTTGTTAGCCATCAACTGTTAGCAAGTCCACTGATAAGGACTAGTTTACATGTGAACGACATTTGCATCGCGCAGTCCAACGTCGAGCGTTGCCGGAACTGTTTCTCCACCCGTTTATCAAGCATTCCGTTCTCTTCACACTTGCTTGTATCGCTAATATGACTATCTCTTTTTCGCCATGTGCGCGACTCTATAACGGTTGAATGGGCGGTGTTTTGTAAAAATAAACTCTATTGCAATGCATGTGCAATGTATTATAGTGTTAGTGGGCAAACAGATTTTTGAATTTTGTTTGTTTACATTATTATTTATTAGTCTCGTTTGAAATGCGCTTTGCATAGGTCGAGGTGATTACTTTTCTAATTAGAGTGATTAGGTAAATAACAAAAAGTTTAAATAATTTTTTATTTTCGATTGGCGTTAGGAGTTTGGCTCACTTGCATAATGACACATTTTGTTTACGCATACTGACATACACGTATATTGATATTCTAAACAGTTTATTCTAGTCGAAGTTTACCAATTAGTGAATCAAAGTTCAACGATCAATCATGTCCTGAACGGCATAAAATAGTCGAAAATTAAAATTAACTGTTTTATAAACTAGGTCTCGTTTCTTTGACTGTAATAAAGTCGACAACCCATTTCTAGAAACTGGCGACTCGAAAAAGATGGCAACATAAGAATGTTTCGAGTTTTATCGAGCCGACATAGCATATAACGAAGATTATTCTAGATGATTTTTCCATGGAAAAGTATTGAAATTAGTATAAAAATTATAGTACACCACAGTAACTCAATGTGTCTTACTTTTTATCACGAAAAAACGCGTGTACTGCCGCTTGAAAAAGCAAGTAGAAAATAAAACAACAACAATAAATCTATTTTATTCTATTGAATATTCAGATTTCAAAAATAAAGTCGCTTAGACGCCTGAGTATGTCTGTAAAATAATGCAAAATGGTGAGCAAAAATAACAAAATCGATTGCCATAAAAAATCTAATCGGTACAGCATTAGGACATGACTATTTGATTGTCGGTCGAACAACCAAACAGCAAATAAGAGAGTGGAATAACTGAAGTTACCCGAGAAAATGCAGGCTACCCATTTTATTCTTATCGTCAAGATACCTAATAGGTATTCGTGAGAGGTTGGACTTAAATCATCCTCAATCCGGGGCTTGACAAGGAACAGGCAATTAACTTCAGGATACAGTCACAATAATGTCGTGGGCTTTCGTTTCCGGAATTAGGTATATTACGTTACACAGGATTTGGTGATATTGGCCTTTCGGTCGTCTCCAAATTAAATAATTGTGCGAATTCTTTTCTTGACTTTCGTCGGGCGTTCGTTTCGCGGCGAGAGTATGATTTTATGTTTAAAACCTTTGAGTTTAAGTAACGGAATCCTATCGGGATTCTTTGACTCTAGTCTCCCAATGCCTAACTCTAGCAAACCATACAAATATTGTCTGTTGATGTTCTTTTGAATGACGACTGTTCTCGTGAGACTTGTTCTGTGAAAATTTACCTCGGGAGTAAATAAATTGGTACGATGGTAATGGTCTAGGCGCAAGGTTACTAAAATCTTTGGTGCAGTAATAATAACAGCCATCGCAGTGCCGACGTTTGTGCTTGTACAAGCTTAAGCGATTATAATCCAACCATCATGTACCAAACTGAAACGTAATCTAAAATGTTCACGAGTCAACCACTCCCTTACAACAAAGTACTTTTGAATGAACTCGGGAAAGCAGGCTCAGATTAATGTTATCCATTTGTTAACCAATCTTCTTTTCTAAGTAATTAAAAAGTTGAACACATAATGGCATTTACCCATTTATTTAATGGCAGGGGCTATTCCGAAAGTCCAAATGTTAAAAGTTTTTAAAACACGGTTATGCTGATGGAAGCTTAAGCTTGTTTGTTGTTTAAATACAGGGTAATTTTGTGTTTTTGATAAACGAGTGTACTAAGCGTGAATGTTGACTTGCTTATAATTTAGTCAAACAAATTTCTTACATTTACAAGGTCGTTATCCTGCTAGTATTTTAAACCTAAAGTTTGTGCCGTTCTGAGTTATTTGGGCGAAGACATCGTCAAAACTACACAACGGATCGAGCTGAAAATAAGCAAAGTTGAATTTGAAATAATATAGGCTACTATTAAACATTGTAAAACGCGTGCGAAGCCGCGGGCACAAGCTTATTTTATATTTATTGTTATTTAAGCAACGTACCTTACCATTTGATAATATTTAAGACAAATTACTTATAGAAAGTGACTCCTTTTTTCAATCAAAAATCTTTATTAAAGTGCGTTATTACGCCAAGTCGTATTTTTATATGTAACAATAAGATACTTACATATTTTGGAACGGGGTAAATCCATGCGGAGGAGACGTGCTTCACATGTTTACGACACTCGTGTATATTTAATTTTTTATCTGTGCTCCTCACAATTTCATCCAACTTACGTGAAGCGACCGAGCTCTTGAATTTTTTATTATGATATTGAATATGATCATATTGCAAGATATAAAATTTTATTACCTGGATGTGGTTTTTTTTCGAAGTTCTTTTCGCTAATAAAGAGGAAAGTGATTTGAGATTTTTATTTGCGTGGGAGAGAGAGAGAGAGAGAAAGAGAAGACAGATAATTTAAAAGTGAAGTAAGGTTAATGTATATAAATATTTTTTTTTATTAACAAAGAAAATTACAATTCAATAATAAAAACAAATTAGAACTAGTATTTACAATTGAAACAATTAAGCTAACTGCCGACTGTTGCAAACAATCTACAAGTAGCTCTTCTGATCCATATCAATACCAGTCGGAAGCGTCCCCAAGGCGCTGGCTGCATTGCCCCGCTGTATGGCAAAGCTGATGCGCTACGCCAGATACCCACCAGCTCTCGGGTTTTTGTTTTTTAATTAGGTAGGTAATTGAGAATGATTGAGGTATTATTATTCAGACGTGAGTGTTAACGACGTGACGTGTGTTCGAGGGCAACATATTTATTTCTGTATCACTTAAGGCTCCACAGTAAGTCCCTTGTCAACTAGAAATAGATTGTAGGAGTAGGGTATGGCATAAACAAAAAGTTTAAGGTTTCACAAGTCCAGTAAAGTTTTCACTTGCTGGCAGGTACAAAAGCTACGATATCATTTCACTACTAGGCTACTGTAGATATTTGGACGTTACTTCCTATTTGTATTCCAAATGCAACTCGCAGTCCAAGAGAGAACACAGTATGGATGGATAACATACTAATAATATACAAACATACATACAATATGGATATCATGCTCAGACTGCTGCATACTAATGGATACCAACAATTTGCAGCGCTATCAAATTACGATTTGGGTATTCTGTCAATATAGGGGATGCAATCAGGTAGTGATAGCGGATGCGGTTCTAACGAGGGTGGCTAGAGAATTTATTGATCGAGCGAACGAAACGTGCGAAGATCTCTGTGGCAAGTTGGCCGTAGGTACCTACGTCCGTTTGACTTAATTTATAGAGATAACATTATTAAATTTGTTATCACCGGACAGTTTTGATAAATGGGATTGTTCTAATGGGGTGTTCAAATGCGGCTAGGCATCGAAATTACTTATGTTATAAACTTTCTCTACTCAACCATAATAAATGTGAAATGGGGTGACTCATCCCTTGACCACGACAGGGTGTAAACCTGTTGAAACGTCTAAAAAAATAGGTAAAGAAACGCGATAAATACCTGTCGATAGTTATTACAATAGTGATATGTAGGTAGGTACTTTTGTCTAGTAACTACAGTATAATCTCAATTCGATAAACCTGATCCAACCCGTGGATGGCTCTATACCCAAGTCACACACATCACAGTCTCTTTGTACACTGGTTCTCTATAGCCGCTTTACAAATGGGTATCTTTCGAATATAATATTTTTTACTCGTTTTATACAACTTCACTCAGACCCATTTAAATCGGGCCGTTCAGTTTTTTAGATGACAGTGATGATAATAGGATAGAAGTTTGATTGATGTCAGTCGATGATCCATCAATGTTCTTTCGTTACATCTGAGGTTTTACTCATGAAATCAAAATCTGATCGATTACAAAAAAGTTCCATGAACCTAAAGTAAATTCTAGAAAATCAGATATTTTACTAAATACTAACTTGTTAAGTTTCACAAACAGTGTTTAATATCTGATTGACAGAATGAAAGTGGCCATTATAAACGTTAAAACCATTTTACTGGCGATGAAATATTAACTTTGCAATTGTTCGCTACACAAAAGGTGCTACGGATTCTTCAAAACGCTGAATACCAACAGTTATAGGAAATAATTATTGACATGTGGTTCGTACAAAACTTCGTGTTTTTTAAGTTTAACGCATATTTGGATTAAACTTTTTATCCGTTTAGCGTTCTACTTACATCTGAGTATGCACAGGCAGTAAATGAAATAGAGACAGAGTTATTTTAGAACGAAAGCGCGTTTAAAATTCTACAAATATTATAATAGCGACAGTTAGTAAGGATGTGAGATGTTTGGCTGCAGACAACGCCAAAGAATGGGCAAAAATTTTGCTGAACTTCGAAATTTGCTGATGTATTTACATACATAGGTATATGAATATAAAAAGCCTTTGTTAATATTTTATAGATAGTATTCACAAAAGTGGTTTAGTGGTTTGAAAGGACATATAACTTTTTATTCAGACGACACCTGCTTATTCTAAATACATCGAAGACAACATAAAATCTGTCATAGATGACGCTCAGAGTGATCTCAACCTACTCTGAACGTGGTTTTACATACAATTTCTTGACCATAAATGCAACAAAAACTTTTTTTTTTCGCCCAAAAAAAAGGTAATCCCAAGTCATGAGTCATAACTTGAGTCTAGGACTAACTATCGCAAGAAAAATATAATGTTTGACTCCTTCAAACATTGTATTTTTAACGTTTTTATTTATAGCTTACCTAAAAATATCAAAGACCTAATAACTCGCCTTAAATGCCACATTTTTCAAAGCTGTCAAAATGGTCAACATTATATTATTTTATATTTTAGAATTTTTATTAATGTATTTGGGCCTTTATTTTGCTCTGTATAGTATGTTTGCTAACTACCCTCATTATTTAGATTATTTGCTCGTACCGAACTACTAACAATAGATAATAAAATAAGCTAGCTTATTTTGTTTCTCACCAGTGACTATTAATCTTTTGAGAAGTAAATAAATATCTTAAACCAGAAAAGTACTTTTTATCCCAGAAAATTGCCTGGAAAGCACCAAGCAGACGCTAGTTTCCTATATTTCCTATTTCTCACAAAAAAACATTTTCAATTCCTGTAAAGTAAATTATTAAATTCAATTCACAAAATATAATTATCATTACTGATTTACCAATCTAATGCGTTATTTATGACACATTCACTGGGTTCAAAATTTAACTTAGACTAAGGCCGGTATTATGAAAGCTTACTCAGTCATCGATTTATGCCTGAGTGACGTTTATGCCATAGAAAAGCGTTACTCAAGCATATATCGATGACTGAGCAAGCTTTCATAATATGGGCCTTAGAATTTTTAATTTTGTGTTACGAGTACTATATTATAGTATTCGTAATACAAACTTAAATTAAAAAAATACTCAAACTTAAACAAATACAGAGAAAAAATAGTATATATGTTAAAACGAAATAAAAATATAAGATAAGTACGAATATTATGTAAAAAAAAAAGCAGAGCCGCGCAAAATAAAAGTTATATATGTGGATAGATCTTTCTATCCACTTTCTATTTTGTGTCTTCTTAGACACAAAAAAATATAAATAAATCATAATATAAAATAATATCGTAAAGCGTCAGTATTCTGAGATATGCACAGATTTCTTATTATATTAATAGCTATAGTTTTTCTTCATCTCAGAAATCTGATGCTTTAGATTAGAACATTATGTTAATATTTTTTTTATTTGCTTTAGGGTCTTCTATTCAAATACATACATTTTATTGTGATTTTTGCATGGAGGGTCTAACATCGGCCACTAGCTATATTTTTTTATATCGCCGCGCACAATAAATTTTATGAGTTTGGATAGACCATACAAAAACCTTTAAAGTTCTAAAACAAACAATTAAATTAGGAACATCATTATGGTACTCGTAGTATGGCTTAATTATACTCTACCACAGAGATTTGTGTACTCAATAGCTATTTACATATCTAAAATTATTGGAATCGACAAAAGGGTTATGGGTTAGGAAAAAAATTATGTTAATTTTGTTAATTTTTAATTATGTGTAATATTATGTTCACTTCTGAAGCGGTGGGCTTAATTTGGCTTAGCTTATCGCAATTTATTAAACCTTGGCTAGTACCCGTATTGTAAATTAGTTTATCGTGATTTGGTTTTGCCATAATCCCAGGCCGAGAGATAGTTATGTCGTTACTAATTCTTAATTCTTTATTGCAGTACAAACACACATGTAAAACTTAAAACTAGAGAGGCTATGGCAAAGGCGAGCTTAACACTAAATGAGTTCTCTTCCAGCAAACCTTATTGGGAGAGAAGACAAGTTTGTCATAGTAGGTTCGTGTGCATATAAAGATAGAAAGAAGATTGAATCCTTAACCTACATAGTTAATAAACTACCACATATAATAAGAACATTATATGTGTTATTTATTTCGTTAAGTCTGACACGAAATTACTGAATCTATGAAAAACACGTAAATAAAATGTTGTAGTTTTATTGTCACGTAATAGGCGGAAGTCAAATAAATTACTAATAATTTTATTTTTCACAGTACTTTTTCGTGTTTTGTAACTATAAAATGACCGACTTAGTATTTAGGTGACAAAAATAAACACAGTTCCTTTCTTCTGTGTATGAGCAGTTTCGCCGGTTACGGACCACTTAAAATTGACCACTATTATTAACAATTTGACTGCCACCGACGCATACGGCCTTGTAAAACAGCTCCTTGCAGAGCAACGCGCCCCTCCGGGTCGCATCGCTGAAGCTTGGCAGTGAACGCGTTAATGCCCAATATCAGGGACTGCACTAAAATGTTATCCTGGGATAGGCAACCAGCTTTTGGTAATCTATACGTATGCCTAGACGTATGTCTATCGAATTATTTTTTGACACAATTTACAAAGAAATGTATTTATGATTCTTGATCAGATTTTCTATTTCGTTAAATTTGGGCACAGAACACCAAAGGAAACTATCACAATCTGGAAACCCTATGGCGGAACTTTATTTCTAAGTATGCAGGTTGGCCCTTCGTACCAACCCTTCCAACTCAGCTCAAGGATGTCGTAAGACTCAACTTAGGAAACCTACCAAAGGCAGTAGCTTACTCATATGTATTTTTAACAACTGTACTGTGTTTACCAATCCGGTTGCCAAGCGTGCGTAGCTAAACCCCCCTTGTTTGGAGAGGAATGTTCCTCAGCAGCGGACATATTTGTACTGATAAAGCAGTAGGTAAGTAAGTCATGCCTTAACATGTAAACGTAAACACAAACACGTTGTTTCAATCTCCGACCACAGATGGCGGTAGTTACGGAAATAGCGTGCTCCACGCGCAATTACGGATGCAATCTCCAGCAAATTGGAAACGACTTTCATGTCGCAAGCGTAAATGTATTACATTTACTTCTAAATGTAATATTATGTAGTGGTAAAAATGTTCTCGCTGCTGCTGGCAGGCACGGCGTTTACACTGCAATTTAGATAAAATTTCGAAACAAGTTCAAGAGTTTTTGATTTTCGAACTCCATTTCTAGTTTCAACAAGTTTAAATCTCATTTATCTATCCTCTTTATATTTTTCATAAATAAATCTATTTATTCTTATTTTAAAATGCGACAGTTTAGATGTTTGTCATGCTCATGCGTAAACTACGCTTAAAGTTCCTACTGAATGGATCGGGCTATAATTTTGCAATGCTCCATGCCTGTTTTACTACACTACTTTTCATCCCAAAACCTCGTGCAAAGCCACGGGCAAAGCTAATTATTCATCTCTATGGAAAATAACGAGACATTGCTTATCATGTTTTCTACTTTTATGTAATTTTAACCAATCAGAGGTCTACAGGGTTAGTATCACTCCAGCCCGAAATTATGTTTAATCGCGCGGGCCGAAATATGTTATTGAAATATATATATTTCTATTAGCTCTTGGGCCTGCAGCCTGTGTCATAATACCTACCTATACTCGGATTTAGAACCCTAGATATTTTTGGAAAACAAGAAGTTCTAAAAAAAAAGAAAATAGCTGGAACATATTTTAAGACACTGGTATCAACGGAGCAAATCGCAAAAGTTTAAAATAATATTTGGTTCTGAAAACTTTCATTCATCATTTTATTCGTCGGTCGTCCGTTTTTAAGCTCGAAATGTTTTGTATGATTTAATTGCAAAGCATTATCTATCTTTCTACACAGCTGTTTTATGTTATTGTTATCAGTATTTTTTAAGCCTTTGCCATAAATATCTTGGCATCTAGAACAGAGTATACCATAATCAAGTTAAAATGCAGCGGAAATTTAAAGTTGAACACAAAGTTCTATTAAAAGTTCAATCTCATGTCACCATTACTTACATAAGCCCTCTCACGGTGTCTTTCAACCTTTATTAATGGGAACCTGTCAGGCAACCGAGACGGATGGTGGCCTACTGACCTTTCTCTATACCTGAGCTGGTTTTGATATAAAAAAGGTGAAGCCGATGTTTTGAATAGAGAGCAGAAAAATATATGCATAATGACAGCAAGTAACTGCACGGCAGAAAAATTAACCTGTCATATAATAATGAACTTTTTGTGGGGCAATGCAGCCAGCGTCTTGGGGACGCTTCGATTAGTATTGATATGGATTAGTTGAGCTACAAGATTCTAGATTGTTTGCCATGGTCTGCATATAGCTTAACTGTTCCAATTGTAAGTACCTACTAATTAAAATTGGTTTTAATTTTTTTATTGTAGTTAAGTTATAGTTATATAAATTTTTAGGGTTCCGTACCCGAATGGTGAAAACGGACTCTGTAACGGCCTCCTCTGTCTGTCTGTCCGTCGTCTGTCAACGGGTTGTATCTCATGAACCGTAAAAAGGTAGACTGTTTGTTTGAAAATTTTACAAAGTGTGTATTTATTTTCCCGCTATAACAATATATTATATATATATTACAATTCCCCATACATAAAATGTGATTTTTTGACTATTTTGGCTCTACGTTTGTTAAGTCTCTTAGACCGTAATAGGTAGACAGTTGAAATTTTTAAAAATACCACGGTCTATGACAACGAATAATAAAAATAAAATAAAGTAAAAAAATAGGGGGTCAACGTCATTACCACTTTGAGCACCGATCACCGTAGCTAAACAAAGTTGGGTCAGTACTTGGGTGACCACGTCGTGTCGGTTTTTTTGTTTTTTTTAATAAATAAAAATCCTTTCTTCGTTTCTAGTAAATAATACACAAAACTAATAATTTTGTTCAATAATACTGAACCCTCCTAGTGCGAGCGCACTTGGCCAATTTTATTGTATACTTAGTGCGAAACCAGCGATTGCACAGTTATTTAAAAACTAGTGCTTGACTGGTAAAGCTCGTTTGGTGAACAAAGCTAAATTTAATAATTACTTTTTAATAAAAAAAACTATACAGCAATACTATTATGTTCATTATTGCTACAAATCCTTTAATCCCAGTAACAAGCTTTATCACTACAGAAACTAAATCTACTTAACTGTTTATAGAATTACCATACAAATGATAGATCAAATCCATCCAGCCTAATCCAAGAGATGTAATAAAGCCATGGGTAGGTAATTTAAGGCCCGTATTATCAAAGCTTGCTCAGTCATCGTTCTATGCTTGAGTAACACTTTTCTAGGGCATAAACGTCACTCAAGCATAGATCTTAAAGTAGATTCGGGTTTCCGTAGTAAACTCAAAGCATACCTTATTTCTAAATGTTATTACTCCGTTGGCAAATTTTTAAATAATAACTCTAAAACTATTTGGCTGCCTGAGTAAATAATTGACGTAGTTACCGAGTTATTATTACAATTGTTTTGATTCTTGTAGCTGACCCTGCTTATATTTTCCAACTACTATGTTTCTAGCTATAAATAGATTAAAAACCCACCTATTTTAATTAAGTTTAAATAAATTGCTGCGCCCTTACAGGGTACATGTACTTACTCATAAGCTAAAACAATGTTATGCAATAAATAAATCTGAAATCTATGACTGAGCAGTCTTTCATAATACGAGCCTACATTTTAAAACTTACTGCTCCACCTATAGCAGTTGCACAGTGAATATGTTTAGTGGAAAATAGCAATTTTAAAACACGTGCATAATGGCGGTGTCTTGGGCTGAAGATGAGCCGCGAGAACCTAAGAACAATGGTGAGCATCATCACAGGTCACTGAGAACAGAACCAACATCTTCTCAAGACTGGAGCCACAAACAACAGCCTGTGTCGTGGCTGCTTCCAGGAAGAAGATACTGTGGAACATGTTGTGGTTCACTGCAAGACCACAGAGGAGGCCAGACAAAAAACAGGATTGCAGAGTCTCATTAAAGCGTCAACCCCGACTACGCTGAAGCTGAAGCTGTCAATCCCAAAAAGTATAACTCCAGTAATTTAAGGAGTTGGGCTGGTTAGGGCCTGTTTAGGGCCTGGTTAGGCAGGGGGCAATGCAAAATACGGAGTGTATGCGAGATTTCAGTGCAGATCCCAGTTCCCAATTAGAATTAGAATTAGAGGGCGGTGTCGAAATTTAAAAAAAAAGTTATAATAAACTATTCATAAATTATTGGAATAGTTAGTGTTACTTTTGACGACCGATGTGGCGCGGCGGGCGAAGGTCCGCCTGCGGCGCAGAAGGTTGCGGGTTCGATCCCCGCCTTGGGACAAATGTTTGTACGATCTGCAAATATTTGTTCCGGGTGTTCTGGGTATTTTCTATATATAAAAAAATATCTATCTATGTTATTTATTGTATTAAGTTTATCAGTCATCTAGTACCCGTAACACAAGCTCTGCTTACTTTGGGGCTAGATGATGCTGTGTGGATTGTCCAGCATTATTTAATTATTTATTTATTTATTTTACTTCATAACCTGAAATTTTACTTAACCTTTGAATTCCGATTGGCTCTACATTTTAATTAGGGTCTAGAGTAGGTAAAAAATGCGATCTGCGGTGGTGGCCAGTAGGAACTATTTGCAAGCCTTGCAAATTGTACTGACAGCTACCGCAGGCCGTGTCTGTCTGGGAGAGGCTTTATACTGAAAGGCTTATAAACGATAACTGTATTTAAGACCAACTCACCTGTTCATACTCCAGGGTATGAACATAAACTGGATGCTCTACTAAATTTTATCTATCTTACTAGTAATCTCATTAAATAATTTATGTGACTAATCCGAACATCGAAGCGTAGGTAATTCCCCAATTCGTATGGTGTATGAGGCTAGGGGTATAGGGTAAGTAATTTAATATGTGACGAATACCTCTAGCTTGGTTTTGAATATTGGTGTACAAAGGGTGCTTTGCCACCTGCGAGCTTCGTAGCTAACCGGAGGAATGTTTCAAACTTAGATGGCTCGATTTTCGTTGATGAGAGATCGTATGGGTTGGTTTTTACTCACTCTATTGTTTAGCTAAATATTACTCTGGTGGAAAAGCGACATTTTTACCCGACTCCGAAAAAAGGAGGTGTTACTATGTTCGGCTGTTTGTACTTTTTTGTATTTTCACCGATTTCTCCGTCAATTGCGTGACGATTTTGATGATGCTTTTGGTTTTGCATTGGAAAAATCCTTAAAAAAATTCCAAATATTTTTCCCGGTGTGGTCACACCGGGAATTCTATATAAATTTTATACCCGAGATACTATTTGTCCACAAAACATAACAGTGTAAATTTAAAGGAATTCGAAGAACATTTTTAATTTTTGTAAAAACATGAAATTATTAAATCTACACCGCTGTGTAGATTCTTATTGTTGTAGCGACAACAATAAATCGTATTAGCTGCCAGATATTTGAACAAAGTTGGTGTAATTCCAAAAACTAAAGCAACTTTTGTGTCTTAACATCATAATAAACTCCATTATTTTTTTGTAAACTTCTTACACATTCAGAGATGTTTATTTCCTTTTATTTACAAACGGAACAAATGAACAAAGGATCATGCGAACTGCTGTAATAGAAATTGCGTGTTTCAATCTACAGAAACTTTAACATAGTTTTCTATTCATTGCTGCAAAACGTTTTTGTTGGCAACTAGTGCATGGAAAGACTGTAACTGTTGTCTAGAACAGAAAAAGGTGAGAGATGCTTGCAAGTTTTGCTATTTTGCTAATAAAAAGAATAAGGATAAAAAACCAACGAGTATCAATTTGTATCCGTAGAAGAACCAAAGTAACCGACATAGCTCTCAGGTTTTACTTTTTTTTATATTTTTTTTTAATTTATTTATATTAAACATTATTTACATACATATTCTTCAGCTAACATAAACCGTTAATCGGTTTGTCCATAAGCCTCAGTCTCTATCATGGTTAAGGGGAGTTTTAGACTTTTTTTGTCTAATAATCCCCTTACACCACTGAAATGATATACTAAGGGGATTATTAGACTTTTTTGTCTAATAATCCCCTTAAGGGGAAATCATTAAGGGGATTATTAGACCAAGCCTAGTAATGAATACAACAACGCGAACACTTATCTTATATCGATGCAATGCAAAACGGAGTGTGGGAAGACCTTCCACTCGATGGACCGACGACATTGTAGCAGCGGTCGCAGGGAGTCGATGAATAGAGGCGGCTCAGGATCGCTATCTGTGGCGTCGTTTGGAGGAGGCCTATGTTCAGCTGTGGACGTATACAGGCTGATGACGATGATCATCAATTTGTTAGAGCAATATATTTTATAACCTTAGGAATTGAATCCCACCTGTATATTGCTTAATGATTCTGGCACTATTCTCTGGCAGTACCTTTGTCGTAGGTCAAACCTTGGTAACCATGATTATTTAACATAAAATGACAATATAAAACAACAATACATAAAATTAAACATATAGAAAGTAATTGTTAAGTCAATTGTTTATTACCTATCTACAAGGTCAACCCTAACTACTAATATCTTAAAGAGGTCCACTAACGAAGACACGCTTTCTGCCCATTCTGGCATTATGGTCATTATGGTTACGGTTAAATCAGATCGACATAACCATTTAATATCTTTAGATATTTTCATTTCAACATTTTACACATCAAATTCTACTGACTATAAAAAAAATCTAACCCCCGAACTCTTAAACGCAAAGCAGATTTAAGTACTTCTCAAGTCGTCTATTTTGACAGATTTTCAATAAAAACTGCCAAAATAAGTTGATTTTGCAACCTATTAATTGAGACAATAGTAATACCTAACTGATTTCTATTGTTGTTCCTCTGGGCAATCCAGCGTTAAGTGTCAAATGCGGGTTCTGATTACTAATCGTGACATTAACCTCCACCTACATAATTAATTAGATTCCCGACTGCTAGATATCAGTATCGATTAAAAGCGAGGGTCTCATGTAGGTTGCGAGCCAGGGGCTTCCCTTTTATTTACTACGATTTGACGGAACGATCAGCAATGTGTTGCACTCACTATAGCGAATGCTCTTTGATGTACTGCTCCGCACCCACGTCAACCTGAGGCAGCAAAAGTAAGACAAAGAAAAAAAAAAAAAGAAAGAAGAAGAAGAATGGACTATGGGAAACCATGGTTCATCAATATATAGAAATCAATAATTTCTGATTAATTCCTATCAGCAAAAGTGTGGAGTTGCTTAGAAATCAATCATAAATTATTATTTCTTTCCATCTCAAATTATGTATGAAGCAAAGTTAACACTTTAAATTTTTGATAAGTTTGTGAAGAATACTACAATATCAAATGTTGGAAAATTCATGAAAACTGACCATTTGTTGACGTAACAAACTAAAGAGAAGCTTCTAGACTATTATAATTTATTGATGTGAAACTGTCTAGTATCAATCGCGTGTTGAGACAGGCCTGCATTGAAATAATAATCAGGTAGGTATATTGGGTTCAAAGCTGTTTGATTGCTTTTATCAATAATGAATAACCACACAGTGGAAATAACCACTTAAACTTGTCGTTGTACATGTGTACCACTGTACTTTAGTATTCTGTGACCTTCAGCGAATTCAGTTTATTTAGTAGCTAAAAATCTCAATATCAAGTTCTCGGTAGGTTAACAATGATAAGAACCTCGCATAGGAATTTAATAGTACATTACGTCCAAGGTCTGTAATGGGTGGGTTGCTGGCCGCGGCCGAAGATGGCTGAAAGCAAAGCGTGGCGCAGGTCCAGGCCATCACAGCGCGGTCAGCATTGCAGCCCTTGATGGCCAAGCTGAAATGAAGGCCCGAGGCCTTTATAGCGCGGACAGCAAGGGCTGCAATGCTGCCCATGCTTGAAGGCCGAGACCATAGCAAGCTTAGCATGAGGTCAGCTTATCGTGGCCAGCAGGGCAGTCATTGTAGACCGAGGCTTGTATAGTACTTAACTCAAACAATGCGAGTAATTTAAAAGTCATCGAACTGGAAGATTCGTCGCTTGAAGAGTTCCTTTTCACAGTTTATTCACGAAAATTGATTAGAGGGAATTGCTAAAATTTTCACCGCGATGCTAATTTGTCAGTTTCCCGCGTTTTCTTTTTAGGGTTGCGAAGATCGGAGATCGGTTTCGAAACCCTTACGGTCTCGCTTTTTCTGTCCTTTCTTTAATATCTCAGCAACTACAGCAGCAAATTACTTGAAATTTAATTTTATTTTTTTTTTATTTTTTTTTTTTTTTTTTTTTTTTTTAAAAATAATAAATTTCGTGCGCCTGTACAGACAAAAAAAAAAGAATAGTGAAAATGTAATTTTTAGTACAAATTGTGATGTCGAAATTTTAAAAGAGACCGACAAGGTCAAATGAAAGGTATCAGTTTGTACATTTCAAAACAGTTTTTTTTTAATTTTTGTAGGTTTCATACCTTATGAAATATGAAATATTTTGAAATAGTCGAAAAATTACCCATTTTCAGCTATTTCAGAAGTGCGATCCATCTGAAATGGGTGAGTAGCGTTTGTAGATATGTGAGTATGAACCACTTTTTGAAAAATTTACAAAAATGGCGGGAGTATTTTTCAAAAGGGGGGGCTACCTCACCGAATCAAAGTCAAAGTCAAAAACTCATTATTTCCATAAATACAATAAAAATGTACACTTAGAAAAGGTCAAATTCTTAATAATTAAACACTGACACGGAAATAAACTGATATTTTTGATATCAGTCGCTTCGGTATGTAGACTAAAGTAAAGAAGCGACACAGAAACCTTTAGCCTGTTAATTAGTTGTTATTTTTCGAGTTGGAGCAAATCCCGTCCCAAGCTTTTGAGCGAATTTTCAAAAGGGGGAGCTACCTCACCGAGTGGGGTATCAAATGAAAAGTATCGGGTACATTTTAAAACGGTTTTTGAAATTTTTGTAGGTTTCATATTTTTTTAAATATTTTGAAAAAACACAAATATTTTACTATTACCCTATACTCCGAAGTTTTTAAAACGATACATCTGAAATGTAGGAACCTAAAAATTCAATACTACCTAAATTTTTAGGTATTCAATAAATAGCAGTCTCTAACCGGTACCTCTAGTACATATTGGTATACTTGACAAACATTCGAAACCCTCGAGCAAGTCAGACTCGCACTTGACGGAACTTGTTTTATTACCGTACCTAACAACATATCATCAAAACAAAATAGAATTCGAATTTCGAGATACATTACAGACCGCATAGAGCAGACAGTAATAATTTTACTATCCGCCTTTTCGGGTAGGCCCGAAAGGTCGACTTTGCTCAAAGAAGGATGTCGAAATAATCAGCAGATTACATGCTGTTTGATTGAAAATTATAATGAGTATTTTATTAACAAAAATAAGCATTTCGTGTTTGTTTCATGTACGTACAATCACATCACACTGATATAATAAATGCAAAATTTGGATGTTTAGATGGATGATTTTCATGCAAAAAATAATAAAAGGATCGGACTGAACTTTTGCATACATGAAATTAAGTTAATCTGTTTTTAAGTTACAGGGCTGGATTAACATAAATACTTCTTTCATCCCGGAAAAACGCTTGCAAGGTCGCGGGCACAAGTTAGTAAGATTATAATTTAAAAAAAAACAGTAACTCGTTCCCATAACATAACCTCTGCTTACTTTGGCCCCATAAAGATGATGCCGTGTCAGATTACGAAACCATTTATTTCTCAAGTTTACTTTAATTTTGTTTACATAAGCTTCTTGTACAATGTTCATGTATAAACCATGTCTGTTCCAATCCGATTAACGTAGGGGTATTTAAGCAGTTGGTATCGAGGACTCCGCTTGCGGGCATTCGCCACCACGGCGCCGGACAATGGGAACACAGCTTTAAAGTAACTGGTTCACTTTACAGGATAAACTTATTCAAACTACAAAAAAAAACTTACGTGTTTTACTTGTAAGGGCAAATGGGTTATTCACCTCGAAAAGGTATGCAAGCGGCCAGAGAAGAATAAACTAGAGGAGGATTTTTTATTCCTTGAGGTCGGGCACATGATCGGAGGATCCTGATGATTATGATGATGAAGATGGTAAGTACATAGTCTGGCCCCTTTTTGAACCATCTATGGCGTAGACCCTCTACGCCGTAGAGCCTCTACAACGTACCTACGTCATAGAGGTTCTAATTGGTCATTCACAAAGATGCTCAAATACGGTTCAAGTGTTACTATGACTACGGAATTCCAAGTTTAGACCTATTGTTGCCTTGCCCCAAGGTAACGAGCCTCTTGAAAGCGCAGGTCAAGGCTACTTATGTAAACAAATTTTAACTGATATCATTCTCACCTCGTAATTACAAGCTTTTATTTTTTTGCCCTGTTAGTATATGTAGGACAAATCTTGCACCTTAATTTAAGGCCAGTTATCCTCCACCGATTGAGCTGAAATTTGGCATACTTCTGTAATTTTGGGTGACAATGCAATGTCATGGTACCATCGAGCTGATAATAGAGAAAGTGGCCACAGGAAATCTTAGACGAAACGACTTAACCCCATCGAGTTTGGGTTCGTTGGTTTTGTCTTCCCAAGCACGTTGGTATTATAGATGATATAAGAAGGACAAGTTTTTTTTAAATATTAAAAATGTATTACCATTCATGATGGTGGGATCAATTATCTTAATTTACTAAACTTATTATCTTAATTTACTCTTTCTTACGCCAATTCGCTAACTTATGTCCAAAACATATTAATTTAGAACTGTGTAATGTGTAGAAGAGAGTAAAAGTAACCCTGCTATTCTGTATTATTATAAGCCAATGACTGTGGATGTCAATGAACCCGTCCAGTTAGTAGTTAGTGTATATATGTATGTTAACAAACATATGTTAACCCACTCGCACGTATCATAGAGACATGGTAATGCAATTGTTGTCTAGTAGTGATAGCTGAGTAACCAACATGTAATTTCCTGGTCTCACACGCGTGTCAAAAACCCAACCACGTTTTAATACATACCTCAGACAAACACATCCAATATCTTTACGGTGTTGCCAGCTCACTTCATGGTTAGCTGCGAAATCACAACATTTATGGCGTGTCATTTGTGTCTGACATGTCTGTCAAAAACCCTGCCACATTTTTGACAAGCTCGTCCAATGAATAATGAAATATTTCATATAATAAAGTGCTTGGCAGACAAAACTACTTTGTATATAAGTATACACAGTTAAAACTATTATACTCTCTATTCTGTCTATTTAGTATTCCTATGTCTGAACCGTTTGAGTAGGTCGCCATGGAAGCATCGAGAGCCCTCCTCACCGCTTCACAACTCGAGTACGATTCAGGATGAGCCGATGGCGCTGTTTCAAGTGGTTATTTTATTGAGAATCGCAGAAATTAAGTTATTAAATATGTTGTTTATCTATAGTTCGTATAGTGGTAAACGTTTGAACAAATTTCTAACATATTTGGAGGCAAGACCTTCAAGTAATATTTAACCAAAGGGTATTTTGCTTCCCCGGCTACAGATGCCGTCGCCAGCGCCATGCTGCCATTTTTCCACTTCCGTTGGGCCAGTGGAACAAGTAATTGTCTAAAACTAAAAACAGACTTCAAATTCCTTGATATTTACACTGCTTTATAAGTTGACAAATACTAATCCCTCGGGAACAAAATTTAAAGGACCATTTCGGGATCATTTTCAGCACAAAAGCAAAAGAATCATTAAAATCGGTTCTCAATTGACGCAGAAAACGGCGATCATAAATACAGCCGATCGTACAACATACAAAATACAAATACAAAATAATTTATTTGTCATTAGGATAACAACCACATGGATTTAATGTTACCTGTAAAATTGTTACATTTGTATGATCTTGTGTGAGAGCATTGATTACCTGTGATCCCCGCACTAGGCTAGGCCTGTTTCGCGGGAGACTGAATGAACAAAGACTGATTGCCTTGATACTGAGAGAACCTCCTCCTTTTTTTAAGTCGGTCAAATTTTAGCAACCAATAATACTTGTAATAACTTGACTTGATAAACTTGTATGCGCTCGTAAGTTCGAGTATATCAACTGTTTCTCACTTTATGAAAATTCTTAGTATATTACCCATACACACACAGTACACTTCAATTAGTCACCTATCCCTAAGACACCCTATTATGGAAGTAACATAATACACTCGCATATTAAAGGACCCTTAAAGGTTCAAGCTGTGTGATCAAAGTAACGAATAGGCTGCCTTCAAGAACCTTATTTGAATTTGAGTGACCTTTACTTACATCGAATATCATGGGGTGTTTCAATCTAAAAGGATCAAAGGAAAAGTGGTGGGTGCTGACGACTGCGTTGAAAAAAGTGCGTGTCGCTTCGCTCGCCACATTGTGAGGCTTGTTCTTGTACAAAGTAGTATAATAAAACTCGAATCTAAAATTAGAGCACGCTGTATTAGTTATTCTATTGTATATCCGTCCATGGATACTCAAGCTCATTTTGTAAGCCTAAAGAAATAAACGTTATTGATTTTGATCGACCTATATGTGCAGTTAATCGGTCAGGGATAAATTTGAGTAAAGATCGAAGTAAACCTTAGCATTTTTATCGTAGAAGGTTATCATTTGTTTCAATCTGATATTACTATTACCACTAACGAATCATTTTTCATGCGAGTGTAACCGACAAGCGTGAAATTTCGGTTCCATATCGAATATCGGAGAAATACTCTACCTATCACATTGTTTAGGTAGATTCACAATCTTTTATTTATTAATGCGGCTGAGCCTAGGTATAGCGTAGCTAGAAAATTAATACCTACTACGCGCCGAAACACACGAGGTGTGAAAGGAGGGAAAACAGTAATTTGCCCAGAAGTGGGGCAATACATGCAATTCATCATATTAATAAAAATTTATCATCTCGTGCATGAACTGTAGGCCAAGTACAGAAATTGTTGTCTAGGGCAGAATAGAGAAAAATACGTAACATCATCTTTTAACGTGTAAAATATTTGAAATTAATTCCTTCCCTTAACTTCAGTTATTTACGCAATGTATGACGATGCGATGTACATATTTTTTGTCTATTCTTCCCTAGACAATAGTCCGTGTGCTTGGCCTACTGCGATATCCGAGGAGAGGGAAGTGATACGTAAAAGCAATACAAATTATAAAACAAATACATAGGTGACTAGTTCTCGTGTGATGGCCGACTAATTATGTAGGTATTATATAATTAACGTAGCCGCTATTAGGTATGTTTGGGTATCAACGTAATATTAATGTGACTAATGCATTACAAATGATTATTGGAAATCAGTGCAAATGGATTTTCCATCTATCAATCATGTGATGAACGTAGGCAATTCGACATTAATACATACAATACCTATAGGTCTACGTTATTTGAACTTTCAAACAAAAAAACAAATATTGCTGTTTAACTATTTACAAAATACTGTTTACCTATGTTCAATAGATGTTTCGTACTTAGTTAAAGGTTCTTTAAACTAGCTAGACAGTCTTTAGACTTGAGAATAAATTAATATTGCTGAACGATTTCACACAGCTTTGGTACCTACTAGTAAGCAAGTCTTGCGTTATGATTGGTACATGTTACTTGTTTTTTTTGTAAATACCTACATTGTGAGCATATTTAAGCAACAAGACCCAGAAAATACTTGCAGATCATACAAACCTTTAGTAATTTCATAGACTTAGTCGACCATGACCGGCTGCTCCCACAACGCAACGAACAGTAAACGTTGGCGGTGGATTGTACGAGCATCTGTTCATCAGGAGGACCCTATCATAACCACGACCACCCTGCCAAAAAGTGAACGTCTAAAAAGAAGAAGTTATTAGGGTACAAACTAATTGAAAACACTCCTTAGCGTGTTCAAAACCCCCAACCTTCTATACCACAGAGATTTGAGACTGATGTAAATCTTGAATCACTTAAGAATTTGACGACGGCATTAGAAAAATGATGCCGCAGCGAGGTGGGTGATAATTTAGCTTTTCTCGTTTATTTTTAATACTACGTTTTGATATGCCTTGCCCAGATTATGTAAAGTGACTCTGAAATATTATTTTCACCGCTAAAACGGTTTTCTTGCTGCTCAAAAACAGAGAGTAAATCGATTTTTGTTCTCATGTGGAACACTACAAACAGCAAATTATCAGTTCTACAAGACAGCAAAACGATTTATGTTGAACGTACCGATATTAAATCCTGAGCTACCGAAGTAGCTTAGAATATAGTCACGAGCGTAGCAAGCGGCTCTAAAGTAGATAGCTGAGCTAGCGAGGGATGTCCAATGAAAACTGTATACAACTTTCCTAAATTTTATTTAGTCGTGAGTTTAGATTTCGTTAGGTGCAGGCGTAGTAAACCTGGACTTGAAAATAATTAAATATTTTATGTTTGTAGTAAGTGCATCTATCAATTCAAGTAAAGAGAAGAAGTAAAGTTAGATAGAGCTTAAAATTTTACGAGTTTTCAGTTTTACACAGGAGATTGATCTAAAATTTATAGCAGGCCTGTTTTAAGCGTTTTCTTACCAATACAGCTCGCTATGAAAACGATTTTGATAGTTTATGTCGGGAGTACTTATGTATATCTACTGCACTGTACCCATGTTTGTCTGAAATAAAGCATTTTTATTTTATTTATACAGGGTGGCTTTTTGAGATGAGAGTGGATGGCCAAATCCAAAACCATGATAGTTAGAGAAAAGTCATCAAAGGAGTCATAAAGTCAAATTATGAGAAAATAAAAACATCCTGTTTTCAAGTTCTTTCAGTTATAATGAGAGTATAGTTTTCCTTTAAGACAGCATTAGCCTATAAAGGATTACCTATATAATTACAGAAATGCAAAATTTTAATTCCTTACGTTTTCTGGCGATTTTGAAGAGTGTCTAGTATCTTATACCTAAGTAATTAAGAGGCAAATTTACTTACCAGTCATAAATTTCTAATGGAGATAATGAAATAACTTAGATGGTTCATAAAAAGTGAAAACTCAAGATCTAACATTCCATCTAATCAAGTCATAATAGCATCCCAAGAAAACTGGAGAAGCTATTTACGTAATTTATTTTTATAGAGAAACTTTTAATCGTTTTTAAACGACTCTCATTTCTGTTTTATTTTTATTCCAAGACGAGATGAAGTCACAAAAAGGCGTTGGAACCTACTTTTTTACTTATTAACTTTTCGTTTCTAACCTATTCGATCATTTTATTTTGACGTTATTTTAAGCGCCGAGTTGTACTATAGTTTATAGTTGTGGCGCCGAGATAGCTCTAAACAAAACCCTACATGTTATTTCTTTTGTTTTTCAATGTATCCAGAATCTAAGGAACAAAATTCAAATGAACGTTATTTTATTTCTGCAAAAGAAACAAGACTCTACCATTCTGTGCTTCTGTGGAGAAATAGGCCAGGTATTACGCAACGAAACACCGAGTAAGCAGTCCTTTTTATTTGCAGATGGAAATATTTTTCAATCACTTAAGCAGAGCTGGAATATTTTGATTAAAAGTCTGATTAATTTTGATGAGATAGCTCATATTCAATAATGTGACAGACATTTTCATAACCCAAATAATTAAAATTAGAAACATATAACAAAACTGAATTGTTATAATAATCATGAGAGAGAAGAAAATACATTATCAACTGGCAACAACTCAATGAAAAAATGTATTACTTCAACAATAACCGGTCATAGTTAAAGCTAAAATTTGTTAAACTACATATATAATATTATATTGTATGCCATATCCCATCTTAATTGAGGACGTAAGAATTATCTATGGTGTTTAATTTATCTTAATAGGTACGTATTGAGATAAATTAATTACAATAGATGAATATTTTTACTTGTACTAAGGTAAAGATATTAGTTTAAGAGTCTACCTGCTAGACATAAAAAAATCACGATTCACCTATCTTGCGAAATCTATGAACTTAAGTACTACCCAAATGGATAGGGTACATGGTTCAAGTAATACCACAAATTAAAGCAAGCCGCTGCCAAGACGCTCAAGTACTTGCCTACGTATTGTTAGCATATGAACGCCTGTGACTTCATCTAGCTAACATCGTTTCTAGTGCATGTTGATTGCATGCTAACAGTTTGCAGTATTTTACATTTGGATTTATATCAAGAAGTTCGCATTTTTTAGAAGCACTAGTCTCTGCTCGTTGTTACTATGGAAACGTTTAAAGGTTATTTCTATCAAATGGAAACTGATTTAGCGAGGTAGATGGTATCCCGGGGCCGGACATAGGCTACCTTTTATACCGGAAAAAAGCGTGCGAAGCCGCGGGCTGCAGCAATCTATCCAAACCTTCGCATATTATAAATGCGAAGGTTTGGATAGATTGATTGATGTTTGTCACGTCCAAAATACTAAACAGATTTGGCTGAAATTTTGAAATTGATATGGTTTTCAACAACTGACTTTGACCTTATAATACCACCACATATTTCAAGAATTATTTAGGTAGGTACCTACTGTTTTAACTAACTAAAGATTTTTACAAGGTGGAAGGAATTTGTACTCGAACTTATAAAGAAAAATAAAAAAATATTCAAAGAAACGTAAATAGACAATACTGCACTAAACGAATAAATATAGCTAAGTATAACAATTTAGCCTGAACTAGGTAATCCCGTGTTTCAGGCGACAGTAGTGCTAATCTATACTTATAATTATTAAATTAAATAATCACTTACTATTACGATAAAGGCATTTAGTTTAACAATGTTGTTTTTTTACAAAGAATGTGTTAAGGTACTTAAATTAAATAAAACTAGATTAATAACTATTATAGGCCGTAAATGTCTCTAAGTACACCAATACAAAAGTCAGTCAGTCAGTAAGCTTCTGTGTATAGAGAGATAGTTTCCTGGTAGGTTCCGGCTACTTTATACGGCACACGAGTGCTCAGTAAATGTGTCCCCTTAAGTGGGCACTACATCATGCTTAGAGCGACAGCAAATTTGCACAGCCATTCAATGCACCAATACCGAGCCCATCTCTTGATTACAGGGTTAACGAAGGTCGGTAAGAGGCCTTGCAAAGCTTAAATAGAAAGGCCTGTGGTGAATACGTTCCTTTAGAAGGTAGAGGTACTTGGCAAAAACGTATGCTCAAGTTGAGTCTATTAAGTGATGTTATGACGGATGGCGATTGACTAGATCATGAAGGCCTGGAGAATATTTTCGTTGAATAGAAAACAGGAGTGAAGGAGCGATGAATTTAGGTAAAGGAATGTCGGTAATTCATCAACAATGCGTGAACTGGAGGTTCTGACCATCATCACAAACACGTTCATTAAGACGCCAGGTCTTAATTCTTAAACTTGGTTTCAGTAGTGGGTTTGTAACTTGGTTCCGTTCAAGCATAGTTCAATAGAAAGGTTTTAATTGAAGATGCATCAAATTTTAGATGATGATAAATGTGATGAAAAAAAAAAAAAAAAAAAAAAAAAATGTGTGTAAATGTGTGTAAATGTGTGTGTGTGTGTGAAATGTAATGTGATGTGATGGTGAATGTTAGATTCTCGTGATGATGGGCAGAACCTGTAGTTTAACTGACTTGATGTTTTATATGATTTGATAAATAAGATATTGTAATAAAATAAACGGGTAATATTATGGGACCCTACCTAAATACCAGAGGGAGAGATTGCATACTTTCCGAAAATATATTATAACGTTTTCGTTTCCATACATTAAGCGCCTTAGTGCGTGATTTGTTGCATCTTGGCAGTACAACTTGACCACTTTGCTAACTTAGCGGTAGTTAAACGAAAACTTTCCGTTTTGGTGTTTATTGCAAACTCATTCTAGTCACTCTGATTTTATGAGTTTTTGAAATAACTCGATGTATACTTTTTAGGTCTGCTGAATCGGTTAGTAAATAAAAGCGAGAAACACCTGTAAATAGTATTAAACTGTTTATGCCTCTAGTATAGATAAATATAATAGTTTCAAACATTGCCGACAATTGAAATGGAAACCTGCCAATTCACTAATTAATATCTAGGTAACTGCTGTTGAATGCAAATTATTGATTATTCAACCACAACCTCAACCAGTATTGTATTGTATTTTATTGTGTTCATTTATTTCAGGTAATTATACCCTAACATCAACTAAATAGAGTTTGAAATTCTAATCCATATACATACGAATATTATAAATTGGAAAGTAACTCTGTCTGTCTGTATATCTGTCTGTCTGTTACCTATTCACGCCTAAACGACTGAACGGGTGGAGATAAATGGTATCCCGGAGACGGACATAGGCTATTTAAAAGCGCGTGCGAAGCCGCGGGCAGCCGCTAGTTTTAATAGTTAGTAAATTACGAAATAATTGGATGATATTGCATTACCTATACTCATACTCAAACATTTATTCGTAGTAGCACAAGGCACACTTGGTTACGTCAGTTTATATTTCACTTATAAATACGAGTAAATATATCTTCTATGTCAAAATAAATGATCAAAGAAACATAAAACACACACACGCACACACACAAAACACTATACACAGATATGTTGTGTACATTTGTAGCAACTATTTGATATTTATTGAACTCCGAATGCATGTTCGGTTAAAATCGAATATTCGAGTACAAATTCAATTTCCCCCTGTATAGAGACTTAGCTGAAAGGGTGGTGTAGGTACGCGTAGGTTCTGTATAATCTTATTCGTGAAATCGGGGCTATGATTCATAGAAAATAATTAAATAAATAATGCTGGACAATCCACACAGCATCATCTAGCCCCAAGCTAAAGCAGAGCTTGTGTTATGGGTAGGTGGATACTAGAGGTAGATGACTGATAAACTTAATACAATATAAATTACATAGATATATATTTTTTTAATATACGTAGAAAATACCCATAACACCCGGAACAAATATTTATAGATCGCACAAACATTTATCCCAAGACGGGAATCGAACCCGCAACCTCTTGCGTCGCAGGCGGACCTTCGCCCGCCGCGCCACATCGGTCGTCAGAAAAGTAAACAGTATCATAAACTACACACACACCACACATCATAGATTAACAATTAAAATAATATTGCTTTAAGAGGGCGCGGATTTTGTGATAAGGATAGGCATAGGATTTCGCGTTCATCGGAGCGGGAGAAAGCATACGTTTTTGGAACTGCGTAAGCGCATATCAAGTTTTTGTTTATTTCAAGAAAACTATGCAACTTATGAAGAACCTGGTTCAAGTAACCAAATAATTAGTAATAAACTACGAATCAAAACAGGACATTTCAATAGACCATAGGGTTCCTGAGATCTCGTCCAAGTTATGTGCGAACCAGTGCACTTTCATGATTTTTTTTATCGTATTTTTGTTTTCTCAATCTTATTTTCACATTCAAGGAAGCTCTATTTAAAAAAAAACAAAGCGTCTCTATTATGCAAACTATTTTGCGAAATATAAAATGGAAAAAGGCTGCTTACAAAACCTCGGTGGTACAAACCTTGAACAATTGGATTGGGCGTTTGCGAATCTATTCAAATTTCGAATGGATCAGCTGACGGCGCCGTTGTTGTCTGTTCTGATGGAGCCTCCGAAGGGAGTGATAATATCAAGCTTGGATCTTGGATCACCCAAAACGAGGGAGGCAACATCAAAAAGGATCTCGAAACGGCGGAAATATGAAATACCTTCTGCCCGCGGCTTCGCACACGCTTTTCAAGTAACCAATGTCCATCCCGGGATATTGTTTACCTCTCTACCAAATTTTATTTTCATCCGTTCAGCTGTTTAGTAGAAGCAAGTAGGATAGGAGACATAGTATAGGAAAACTCATGTTTTAAAAATTATGGATACATGGAAGTTACGTGTTTTGTTTTTATTTTTTACCTACTCTAAACGTTCACAATATGACTGTTACGCATGAAGTGTTTGGGACGTAGTTTATCAGTAAGAGGGGGGGGGGGGAAGAAAAATGGGTATCTGCTTACATTATCCCCTCACGGACCAGCGCTCGCGCGACGTTTTTACTTAAGGTGGCGAACCGCGTACGCTTGGTTGCCGCGCGCTTGCAGCTTGCTTGCAGCTTCCGCATTTTCTTGATCTTTTTGTAGGAATATCTAGTAATATCTATAAATATCTAGATTCTCCATGAAATTTCCTACAAATTAGCATGTAAATATGCTGTAGTTGAATAAAAACAAATAAATGAGTACGTAAAGTAAGAGGATTTGTAAAATCGCGGCGAAAGTTAGTAAAGTAGGTATAATTTTTCTTTTTTCCAAGTTTGAAGTACTAAATGTGTTTTAATCGCAAGTTAGATAGTCTATTGTTACATTACAAGCAAAAACCAGCACGTGCCCATACAATTTGTCATCAACATCTTCATTATAATCACTTGTCATTTGGTACTTTCATGCAACCAGAGGTACTTATTTTTAGTCAGATACAATTTATCTAGCAAAATGTCTGATATATGCAGATAGCTCAACTTTTTCATTTGTAAATTCTTATCTGTGGCTATGTGTAATTTTCTTTGTATGAACAATAATTTAAGCTTTATAAAAATTCAAGACACAAGACAATTTAGTAGATTGTTAGTTAAATAATAATACAAACTTAAGACAGACATTTTGAAAAACAATTTTGCTCTTAATGCTAGTGGTGCCCTGTGTTGCTCTATATTTAGCTAATTATTACTCTAAAGATGGAACAAATCGAATTTTCGTTTCCTTGGTATTCTTCGTGCCGCTCAAATCAATTTGGAACGATCTTTATTTTTTCTTTACAAAATTTAAAATTGCGTCCAGTTATTATAAACATAAATCAATAAGATTACGTTCTTTTCCTCGGTTATTTTGTGTGCGTACTATAAAATATATTTTTTTTAATCGTTACTTACCTATCTTTTTATTAATAAAATAATATTGAATTGACTCGTTATTTTATTAAATTTGCACAACAACTCTTTTAAGAAATAGCAGAATAATAACGTTTATTTTGGACAGTATCTTAATTTTAAGATCTTTAAATCGAATAAAATTGCAATCAAATAATAGAAACAAATTAGAACTAGGATTTACATTTGAAACAATTGAGCTAACTGCAGACTGTTGCAAACAATCTACAGGCTGATCCATAATATCAATTGTAAGTATAAATGCCTTTATCGATTTCCCAACACGAATTCGCTTACAATACCTTCTGGTTGCTAGTTACCTAGGTTAGTTACGCGTATAATAGTTATTGCTGCAATGCAGGATTTTACTACTAGTACTAATGCACAATACTGAAGGAGGTCCTTCATCTGCTACCACAAATTAATATTCAGTAATCAAATCAAGCCGCAAACAGTTTTTTGTTATTTTTTTTTTACCTTAGTTTGAATTTTGCAGGTAACGTAATTTTGGACCCACACAGAGTGCAAAATTAAGTATTTTAAGACATCCCAAACTTAGCGACCTCTTCGATGCGTAATTACCTCTACTCGCCCCACCTGACGGATACACAAAGCGATTGCAGTCAATGAACGCGCCGCCATAATGAGGCAATATATGTAATAAAAAGATATCCAAAGCTTTTCCCAAAGATTTTCGACTCGTTGGTCACATGACTTTGTAGCGCAATTGGTGGCGTATTCCCGTACTGAGCGAAGGTTGCGGGTTCAAGTCCCGTCGAAGTTGTTTTTTTTTTGGTATATTATTTGATTTCTTCGCACTATAATAACCAAATTCCGCAAACGATTTTTTTTTCGTTGCTACCAATATGTTTGTGCAAACTTAAGTATTTTAAGCCATGCCAAACTTGGCGACCTCTTCGATGCGCCCCTCTCCTCGTCCCACCTGACAGCCGTCAGCATCAGTGTACCCACACAACGCGACCGCAGTCAATGACTGCGGCGCCGCCCTAATAAGGTATACGTAATAAAATTAAAAGTCTGAAAAAAAATAATCTTTTGCGGCTTGGTTTGTTCACTGAATAATATCTGTGGTATCAGGTGAATGATCTCCTTCAGTATTGTGCACTAGTTTGACCCACACCCTATATAATAATATAGGCCTAATAATATATCGCCTTGTGTGGGGGCGGAATTTACACAAGCTCGGAACTGGAAGAATAGTTCCAGTTCCGAGCTTGTGTAAATTCCGAGAACGGACGTTATTTACGTACATGTCGATGACAAACATCATAGATACATAATACATTATTATGTATCTATGATATGTATATATTTATATTTATGATATATATTTATGATGTTTCTATGTAAATATCATAATTTGATATAGGACTTCTCTTCAAAGACCTTGAAGTCAAGTAAAAACATTACTATTTGGCTGTGGCGGTGACGCCCCCTCCAACTCTGCTCGTGATTATCGTAAGAACCGGCTATAGGAACCTACCAGATAAAGTGCAGCAGCTTCCTTCAGTGTATCCGAAGCTGCTGCCCTTTATCTAGTCATCGCAGTGAAGGTGTTAAATACACCTTTACTGCGATTACCAAACTACCTACTAAGCGTAGTCGTTATGACAAAGCCCCCGTGTTTGGCGGAGGCATGTTCAGCTGTGACCTTGAGCTTCATGACAGGTAGATTACTATTTACCTCAATTCCGTTATATTTGAACTTATTGCAAGATAGTTAAGAAGGTGCCTAACAATGTATCTAGTCTAATAGATAATTATCTTTCGCAGTAGGTAGTACCGTTTTCTGCGAATTATCCAAATGTTGGACGAATCTTAGCTCGCCGGTTTGTACAGGCTGTCAAAACCAACAACGTTCGTGCTAACTCTATCAACATGTGGACATTCCATTATGAAGGAAGGCGCTTTTGTTGAGCCAGTACCTGTTGTGAAATAGGAGAGCAGCTAGTAATGCATCACAGAAGCAATGTATGGCAACAGAAGTGATCCAATTGTTGCTTGAACGCACACACACACACCTAATACAGAACACACAGAACCTACAACACAGAACACACCCACACACACACGGTGTGTGTTGGAACACAGGCCTACCTGGAATGAAAGGAGCCTATTCAGGCATTAGCATATTGAGATAGGTTTCGTACTCTATATTAATAGGCATTGCTCGCTCCGAGGCAAGAGGCCACCGGCCTGGAAGGAAGGAAGTATTAAATAGGATATAATATCAAACTCTTTATGTCTGAATAAGCAATTTCTTCATCTAATAACCTTTACCTCTAATACTCAAACACAATTCAGATTTAGGCACGTCTCAAATTATTAAAAACTAGCTTCTCCCCGCTGTTTCGCACGCGTTTTTTGGATTAAAGAGTAGCCTTTATGTTATTCTAGGTTCCGATCTTTATGTGTGCAAAATTTCAGCCCGATTTATTCGGTAATTTTGTCGTTGTAACGGCCAAACATCTTCACACTGGCACAACGTCACCAACTTTCGCCTTTATAATATTATTAAGAGGAAGTAGGAAGTAGGTAAGGATGACCAGTTGTTGACTGATTTTCATTTGATTTGATTTTTGAGACGTACTTGTAAAGCAAATTCATACATAATATTATAAATTCGAAAGTAACTCTGTCTGTCTGTATATCTGTCTGTCTGTCACCAGACAGATAGACAGACAGACAGAGATGAAAAGGTAACAACTTTTTCATGCCATGAACGGCTGAACGGATCTCAGTTAAATTTAGCAGGGAGGTAGTTGATATTCCGGGGACGGATGTAGGCCACTTTTTATCCCGGAAAAAAGGGTGCGAAGCCGCGGGCAGCAGCTAGTATGACATAAAAGCTTTTTGTAGAAGTTCCAAATACCTAAAATAGTACTAGTTAAACAAAACCAAATCTGTGTATGTTTTAAATAAGTCTGTAATCAACGCACGTCTCTGTACGTACAAAAACAATAACGCCAAAGAGAAGTTTACTTGTTTTCGTTATATTTCAAGACCGATACGTAGACCCAGTTTATTCTTGCAGTTTATTCTCGAGACAAAGCTCTTCAAAAACTTTAGCGCTTGCTATTCATAGAGATATGACATACAATGTTGTGATGTGACCGAGATGCGACAACGCCGAGGTTTACTCACATTCATTTCAACGCCGCCGAGATATGCAGGAAAGTTGTATACAAACTTCCATTTCTTTCAGGCATTGTTAGCTTTTCTTTTCAAGAATGAAACTCGTTTTCTTTTTGTATGGTTTGTGGTTTAGCATAAGCCTTAGTGGAAGGGGAGGGTTTAGAAGAGGGTACCTATACAGAAAAGTAATTAAAATAAAGAGAGGGTAATCATACGCAGTTTAAACAAAATTTGTTAAAAATAACGGAACGAGGTCACTATAAAATACGTTTACTGTTACAATAAAAACATGCATGAGAGCTTCCAGTTTCACACGATGTCGTAACATAAATACGTCGCTCTTTTCAAGCGAAAAAATAGCCAGATTTCTGTCGGGGAGTGCTAAAATAAAATTCTTGTTGGAAGCGGTGTCAACAGAATGGGAAAATGCCGTCGGCTATTTCGTGCACGAATAGGTATGCAGGACCACCCGAAATTCATTTAGCTTTGGACTGGCTATGAAAAGCGTCGTGGCAATGTAGATTAACAAGCTATGAACCAGGTACGAAAAAGCGTTGTAACTTGGGGATTCGTACAACGCTGTACTGCTCGATCTAAATGGCTTTACACCATAAAAGAGAACCTATCAAGTATCTCTGTTTACGGCGCTTGCTATCGCCAAATAGGTCCTTTCAAATGATCCTCGTTTATCCTTTATGTCACTGCAACCTATAGGATTGCAGTGCTATAAACCTGCTTCTGCAAGTGCATTTTTGCGTAGCATTTTTTGAAACCTCCCTACTCGTAAAAAAGAAAATCGACGTTTATGTTTCGTTTTCGTACAAACGCTATCTTATGCAAGTAAAATAAGAAATAGTTTTGCACGAAAACGAATCAAAATCTTCGATTTTCGTTAACCAATTAGGGTTACTTGGGTAACTCAGAAATCCAAGTTTTATATTTGTTTTCCCTGTTCGTACCCAACAGTAATAGAGCGTTTGTTTCGCGATACTTAGCACTCGCGTTATGTTGTGCATAGTGTGTACTTTTTAAAAATACCAAATGCCTAGCTAATCACACTTTTCCTGAACTCTGAAACGGCATTGTAATTGTAACCAATAGGTACTAATTATTATTCAGACATTGGTCCATTTACTGTTTGCATTGTTACCGTGATCAAAAAGTACTTAGTAGAAGTATAAAATATAATGAACACGAGCTGCCTTGGCCTTACAGATCCCGGCAGCGCAAAAGGTTTTTTATCTTTTTCTTTAATCACTGGGTTTTAGTAAATTGCTCTTACTTGACCCTTCGGGGGTCTTCGTAAAAAAACGATGCTCATTACTAAAATGCTGCCTTTTTCTTTTGCATCTGTCTGATTAGTTAATGGAGGATTTCTGGTAAAGCCTGCATTGCTTATTTCAGCTTTTTCACTCCGGATCTAGGCAAATTCTCGTTTGGCTGAGTTCCATAATATCCACGAGCCGATTCGACGTTATGTAACCAACGCCTATTATATTAAAGTAACTCGCTTTGGAAACACTGAATAAGAGATTTTTTTCATTGAATCTAAGCGATCTTAATTGCGATAGAGCCGCGCTTTCAATGTAAAATAATTCAGTGTTAGAAAAAGCGGTGCCTTAGTTCTTACATTGTCATTCGCTTAAAATCTAACGAAGTAAGTACCTGGCCTATATATTTTTATAAACCTTTTTTAAGCTTTGCTTTCTATTCAAATTTCTTAATTTGATTTGGTAAAACTTTTCATGAAATTGAGTAATAATAATAACGAAAACTCCAAATTCAGTAAGCTACATTACCGTTTCAAAGTTCTCCGTACAGATAAGACCATAATCAAAGAGAAGGGATAGCTACGAGTATCTAACAACTCGTTATCTTTGTACACAGGCTTAACTAATAAAATCTGTGCTCCGACGCTAACATAGTTATGATTTTATCTAAGTCGACATTCAAATTATTAACTTAACTTAAAATGTACCAGATGTTTTCACTTAGTAATTAATCGGAGATTTTAAAACGAATTGCGTTAGAGTAATTGATTTCTAACTTATATGAACCACGGAACCTAAATTAAAAGCCTTATTAAATTTATATTATAAGCTAGGAAAAAGATTCGCGAGTAATGTTACTAATTATGCTTTGAACATAGAGGTTCTACCTGAACGTATGCCAGATTTAATTTTTAAGAAATCAAATAATATCTCAACATTTGTTCGACATCGACCAGTTCGCTACCAATTAAGCTACGAGGTCAAGTGACGGACGACGCGTCGAGTAGAAATCTTTGGGACTTCCTACGGACTCTAGCGACGTTAATTCCACCTACAGGGGAAACAGGGAAACATTGAAATTTATTCAAACCTGTTTATAGGAAGTTCCATAGTGCGACGGGTCAAAAATTTTTGACCCGTCGCACTATGGAAAATGCAAATCAGTTTCGGATCTAAAATCTATAACTTCATGAATTTAAAACATACTGTGATTAAATTTGGTACAGGTATGCAGTAACATATAGAAATTCAATATATAATATAAGTTTGTGGTATATAATATAAGTTTGTGATTTCTCATATACATATGTACATATGTAATACAGCACGAAAGGAAAAAAACGGATAAACACGGAAAAAAATAAGTAAAAAGTTTATTTAAAGTGAAATACAAGGTTTGAATTACCAAAAAAAATTTAAACTAAGATTAATTACAATAATTCATGCCAAAAAAAATATCATAAAGTAAATATCACTAGTACCTATCTATCTACCTAATTGCCTTATATTTTCTGCCTACTGTAAATAAAGTGAAAAATAATGATTAAATTTAAGAGTAGATACTCTGGAAAACAAATCACCATCTTCTTAGGCTCTACAGATATTTCAGGGCCAGTTGCAAGTGGTGCCACTTTTATTAGAAGCCTTAGTACCTCTTCTTCAAGGTCGTGACATTTTTTACGTATGGTTTTCTAAAACTTGTTATATACACGGATCTGACGTGTACAATAGAGTTTTAAAGACTCTTCATTTGCAGCTGTTCGGGAACATTTTCTGGCATGATGTAGTCGCATGTTTCTGTAGTCTTTGTTGCGCGACTCTTGTGCATCTTCCGATAGCCGTCCAATAGGAAGAACTGCGATATTTTTAGAATGGATCATCATTCCTGAAGAAAGAACTTGTAAAATAATGTAAAGGCGTTTAATTAATGTTTCACACACACCTGTAATTTCCGCAGAGCATGTGCTGTTTTAGGAAAATCTTCGTGCGGTACTCCCATCTTTAGTGTTCCCACTACCTTGCTTGATGAAACCTCTTGTGATTGTTAAAGAGGTTTTTTTAACGATTTTTAAATGAAAAAACTGATTTAGAATTTCTTATAGAAGGAGGTAAATTGTTCCAGCATTTCGTCATAAATATATCAGCATATCACTTACATGCTCACGTAAAATGAAAGAATAATAAAAAAAATACAAATAAAATGTCCATACTGTTCATGCGAACAGTCTCTGTGGAACAGGAAATTTGTTATCTTTTGTGTTTTAACAAAAGATAACAAATTTCCTGTTCCGACTGTTATGACATTTTTTCTCATAACTTCTAAAACGCAAACTTCCGCAGCTGATTTTGCTTGCATAATGTGTATGAATAGTTAGACTATTAATTAACATATAAAAATAGCGCGTAGGGTGACGTGGGGAACAGTAAAAACATTCAAGTAAAAAATTGTGGTAAATGAGGTATGTTATGTTATAAGCAAATACTCAAAAATATTAATATAATATGAAAATTAAATAGCTGTTTCGTAAAAGACATAAAACAACCTTTTTAAAAATGTAATATACTGCATATCTCTGCTGAATATTTATTTCACAATATTGCATTGAAACATGTAAAGGCTGTGGCCTTTATTAACAAAGAAAATTTGTTAAGGCTTCAGTTTGGCACCGCGTCTTCAACGTACTTCTGACTATGAAAAGTAATATTATTTTAGGTATTATGTGACAAAACCCTATTGAATAACATAATTTGACTATTCGAGTAGGTATCTAATAAAATCAAAATATTGGATAAATCATGATATTTGTTAAAACCATTTTTGATATGCTCTTGTTTTACCATTTTCCATAATGCGTCAGTCACTTGACCTCGTAGCGCAATTGGTGGCGAATTCCCGCACCGAGGGAAGATTGCTGGTTCAAGTCCCGTCGAAGTCGAAATGTTTTTAAAATATTATTTGATTTCTTAGAAATTACCCTGAGTGTGAGTGGACTTACGCACTATAATAACCAAATTTATTTTGACCTGTTCCATTATTTTGGAGATAAGTCACAAAAATATTCACTTTTGCTTCTCTAAAAGATATGATATTATAAGGATTTTGCTACGATTCAGTTTTTAAAACTTTTAGACTTATAAGTACTTATATTCTTATAGACTTATAGAGATCTGTTAGATGTATGTTAGTTCATCATCAACATATCTTAGTCCACTCTGGTAGACACTGTTGGACATAGGACTCCCCTAATGAGCGCCAAAGGTCACACCTTTGATAAAACCTCGGTGAGGTTCAACAACTAGCATTACTCTCTCGCAAAACTTTAGTGCAATAAATGTAGTACCCTGAAGCTGGTTTCCATACACTTTAGGTATAATATTGTAGCATGAAGTTATAACAGTTGCATTAATAAAAACTGTGTATTTTTCCTAAAAGGTAGATAAACGATTTATTTATTACTTTTAAAAATTACTACTAAAAACAAGTTTCGGTAGGAAGCTTACCAAAGAAAGCTACACCTTTTGAGTTATTCCGGATTCATCCCACTGGCTTCGGACCAAAGTAGTCCGAACACGGAAAACCAAATTCAATCCTGATTATCAATTATTCCCAAATAAAATTTATCTTATTGATGGAAAAAGGGTTAGGTCACCGAAAATGTTTGTACATACATGTACCTCGGGTGCTTTTTCTGAACAAACACTAAGGTAACTTTTGAATTTACAGTTTATATATAATAATTGATAACCTCTTAGTCGAATTTCGACCAGGGAGCAGGACACTTTATAGTGCACAAGTATGTGCGCAAACAGGAGAGTGCACTAGGTAAGTATTATACGCTGTAATAGACAGGTCGACTCCATTCATCACTAGGCACTATCTAGCACAGACCTTCAAGGTCAAGATATGATCAAGGTAGAAACCTACTTGAAGGCAAAAACATAAACCGAGAAGCACCAATAACGAAAAGAAAAATGATGAGATTCAACAGAAACATAAAACAAAACAATCAAATAGCCAATTACGTAACCAATTTATATAAAAACCTATCTTTTAATGGTTTGGACGAGTCTATTTGGCAACCATCCTCGGTATATTGTCTTATTTATACCAAATCCAGATAAATATAAAGACTCGCGGATGGAACAGGGCTGAACCGTGGTTCTTCCGTGGAAAAACAAACAAAATAGGACTGTAACAAATTATATCACAGTTGAAAACAATGCAGTACAATTACTCATGTAGGTACTTACCTAAATATTATTACAATAAATATTTCATAAGGTTCGTTCATTGGTTGTTAGTAGAAAATTTCTTGCCCAATTAGGTAAGTCTTCTACTTAGACTAGAATACCTAACCACGAGCAATTCACAAACCTATTAAAAGCACGGCATCTAAAAGCTTCCTAATTTCAATCTTTAAATCATCATGTGGGTACTAACCGGCGTTACGGGGTGTAATGTAACCAGTTACACAGCGAGCTTTCGTGCAGTCAGTACGGGGAATGCGCTCGCAAAGAGCAACGAGACGGATTTTAGCATACGGCGTAACGTATCACGCTCGCTGCAATTGGTAGGTACGTTACGCCCCGTAGCGCCGGTCAGTACCCGGCTTAATGCAAGCAAGGTCATAGAAAAATTAATGACCATCTGCAACATCTTCTGTGCTTACGACTTTAGCAAAATTGTATAAAGTATGATACCTGCTCTACTTTTGTTCAGCTTGCTTCGTAATAACTCTGTTGTGTACAATAATAAAACACTCCTAGAAAGACTGTCTCAAAGCTCAGTATTACATATTATAATTCCCAAGATGTGTTTCCAAGTGTATTGCGGGTGCTATAAGCTGCGTCTTTCTCCATTTGAATAATTCGAGGGTAAACACGAAAGCCTTTTTGACGTGCGTTTGGTTGAAGGAGCGAACAGTAAATCATGAGTATGAATTTATTTAGACAGCTTTCATCGTAAGCTTACCGCTAAATCGGTTTTGTACTTTCGTGTGAGTGTAATATAGGGTGTTGCTGTGGCGTACGTGAACGCTTTGTTTGCATTGTGAAAATACTTCAATATTAATTACTGCCCGCAGCTTCGCACGCGCTTCTCAAGTAGCCTACGTCCGCGTACGAGATACCGTCTACATCCCTGCCAAAACTCATTAATATCTTTTCAGCTGTTTAGGCATGAAAGGGTAAAAGACGGACAAATAGAGTTACTTTCGAATTTATAATATTAAGTACGGAAGTATGGATTAGTATTTAATGAATTTTAAGCCAATTTGTTTATTGCATGAGACTTTACTGAATATTTAATCGTAATAATTATACGCAATTAATTAAATTGAATAGCAGTTGAACCTTTATATGAGTGTCATTTTAATGCAAGTAACTGCAAATATTATACATAATCTGCTTTAATTTTTCTGGTGTTTCATTCATATTTGAAATAGCTACGGTCAAAATATGCTAACTTAAACTAAAAATGCTAGCGTAAAAAAAGAACAATAGAACGCAATACTTTGCCCTATCGACTCTCGACTGAACCTATTTTACGCTCACAGCGGTATTAGTTTTTCTGAGAAGCTTTCATACTGTCATTCCACTTCGGTATTTTTCATAAATTGAAATCTATTGTACACATTTCTAAACTACAATAGCCAGTGAAGTATTTCATATAAAACGTAAGAATCGGCGACAAACCCCTAAAAATCCAGACCATTGTGTTCGATTTTCACAAATCCTCATTCTTTATAACACTACAATAGACATTCCAATATAAAATATCTCTGCGATGCAACCGAGATACGTTTCAAGGTGGGAAAAATAGTTCCAGCAATGGTATATAGGCTCTTAGTTGAAGAGCTTAGAGAAATGTAGTATTAACCTGCTTACATTACGGCTCCGTGTATGTATTGGGGTAAAAAAAGCTTTCAATCTAAGACAGGACGTCCTAAAATAATAATGGATACTTACCTACCTCTAAGTAGGTAAGTAAAACTCAATCACTTTGTAGGAAGGACGATCCGAAATTAATATTATTTGCATATTTGATGATGATGATTAATATATGATTACCATATCAGCCTGCTTATCTCTCTTCTAACGGAACACGTTGAGAACTCTGTCTCTAGTTTAATCTGATATAGGTTTTATTGTACTTCTATCCGAATAGGTAGGTAACTTATTTTTTAACTGTATCAATGATTTATCTGTTTATCTTTCCACTTCGCTATATCTGCAATTATTTTAAGAAACATTGCACATTTGGCAAAAGTGCACACAGTGTCTGTCCTTTTTAAGTGTCTAAAGAAAACCAAAACTTTTAATAGCTTTTAAAACTTTTAATGCTATCAATGATATAATCTAAGGACCTCTTTCGTGTAAATATGTAGCCTTCATCATAACAACACATTTTGGACACTATTTCTGGCTTAGGGTAGTGCATAAACTTCCGACATAAAATAAAGTAGGGACGGAGTGCCAGCTCCACTCCATTACTATTTTCTGGCGCAATAGAGGATTATAAAAGTTTGTCCCACTAGGTATTCAGAGCCATTAAATTTTCACATATTAGGGAACTGTCTGAAAATAGTTGAATGTATGAGTGGACGTAGTTTATAAGTTTGGTTTTTGGTAAATTTTACGTTCCGGAGTAGGTACTTATAGGTACAATAGCCAGCAAAAAATTATATATTATTATAATTTGGAATGGAACAAAATGTTACAAAATAAAACATTTAATAAACTTTTTGGAACGAGTTTTTAGGCTCCTAATTTATTTAGTGATTATTATCATTGAACAAATAATAATCATACAAAAATAATCCATAGAATAACGTTTTGCTCGTAGCCTTATTTTGGCCAGTATCAAATTTGTTATTAAACTCGAGACATAAAAAAAGTATGAGTAAAGAAGAGCTAACATAACACAAAAAATTTACGTCAACATCCTTTTCCTTTGGGAAGAATATTATAAAATCGTCATCACTAAAACTAACATAGTTCGCTTTCTTTGAATCAAATTTACTCGTTTATTGCCTCTTACTTACATAACATTACAATTTAAAAGCCTTAGGAAATCTCGCTGTCGACTCGTGCCAGGAAATTAGCGTTGGCAGATTTCAACCGCACGGAACTTTTCCGTAACATAATATTAAAAGCACTCTTAAAAATACTTTCAGTTTCCCAACTTCAAATTTTCCTGTTATTATGTTTATGAAAACGTACTTTTAATGAATGTTTACCCACAGATTCACTTACATAAGGGTTTGTTAAGTTAGTATTATACCTAGCTCAAAATTAAAATTTAAAATATTTTGTTCCACAATAACTATATATTAGGGGTGAGGGTACGGTTTAATTTTATTAGTTTTTGATATAGCGGCAATGAAAATACACACACACAGTGTGAATTTCGATGGTCTACCAATTTTTTTCTTCGTCCGTATGTCCTATCTATTCTGGTTCATCGAGATACAGCTCGCTGACAGACGGGCGGACAGACGGCGAGACAGCGGAGGCTTAGTAAAAGGGTCCCATTAGGACTGACGTCAGCTGGTCTTGCTGAGTGTTGGACAAATTGTCCAACACTCAGCAAGACCAGCTGACGTCTGACAAGAAGAATCCTGTCATAGCTTGATCTTCCGTGGACTGTCTTTGTCAAGTTTAACCTCAAGAACGACTTTAATGTCAGCTACGTGTATTATTATTATTACCTAGCTACCTCCCAGAAGATTAACTGGTTCTAGAGTATCAAATACAACTTTACTAAGTAAATATTCCTATAAATAGGTGTGGTATGCAATATAGAATCGAGAAAGGTAGTGTAGTTGAGCGTAGTGTAGCTTAGTGAGTGTGTGTATGGGGGCGAACGTGTAGTGTTGGTGCATGTGTGATATTGAGAGTGAGAGCACGTAGTTGAAATTGAGAGTGTGTGGACGTATGTTTGTGTGTAGGTATGCGCAAAACTTTTATGAGGAAATCGACGACACTCCTCTGCAATCACTGTTGTTGCGATTACAGAAGGATCGATTCAATCTCCTCATAAGTCATCGTTATTAGCCAGGAGCGGACCAAGGATTTTGCTTTGGACGTCGGCAGCGACTTTACGTCGCACACCTTGCAGATAGAATTATAATTACGTGGGAGAATGGAGTTTGGAAGTCGTTTGGCAAAAGATGTTTTAGTAGCGGCAAAGGGAATTTCGAAGACTCTCATTTTAAGTAGGTCCGGGTATATGTAAGAGTTTATGGTTTCTGAGAGGATAGCTGCAAAAGCCTTAATGATGAACAGCTGGCGAACTCTTAGAACTCCCACTTCCTTGTACAATAAGTCAGTGGAATAGGTAAAGGCCTCCATTACCTTGAGAACTGCGCGTTGGGCTCGTTCAAGTTCAATCAAATGAGATTTGGCGGCGCCTCCCCAGATAAGGTTGCAGTAACTAAGAATCGATTGACACAGCGCACAATACACCATTTGAAGCGTGTTCTTATCGCAAGTGGGTCGCAGTGCCTTCATGATGTACATAGTTTTACGAACGCTGCCTGAAAGGTTGTAAATGTGGAGCTTAAATGACAACCTACTATCAAAGTCTACTCCCAAGTAACGGATGCTGTCCGCCATAGTAATGTAGTCTGAGCAGGCACATGAAGGTCGTGGAGAGTTAGGTCGCAAGGTGTTAGAGCATGAGTGGACCTTTATTGACTGTCTAGCTGTTGGAGCAGATGCAGAAAATTTGGAGAAAGGAAGAAATTTAGTTTTTTTCGTATTCAGCGACAATAAATTTAGTCTCAGCCTAGAAATAGTCTTAAAGCCAGACTCAGCCAAATCAAATACGTTGGGCCAAGACGATCCCTGATAAACTACAACAGTGTCATCAGCGTAGCAAATCACCTCCGCGTCCGGTATGCTCAGATGAAGTATGTCGATTATGTATATGGTGAAAAGTGTAGGGTCCCAAATGCTTCCCTGCGGTACTCCATAACAAGGGGACAGCTTATCGCTCAGACTCGTCCTCACTCTAACACACTGCTTTTTTCCCTCAGGTAGCTCAGAAACCCGTCAAGGGCGAGTCCCTTGACACCACTGGCTTCTAGCTTTCGAGACAGAATCCTTATAGAGACGGTGTCGAAAGCCTTAGCTAAGTCAAGGAACCTACGCAGCAGTTATTACGGTCTAAAGTGGCGCTAATAATTTTTGTAAGAAGGCCTGCCGCGTCATCTGTCGATCGACCCTGTCTGAATCCATCTGCCTGTTCGAAAGAATATCATATTTCTTCACGTAGCCAACCAGTCTAGCGTTAACAACTTTCTCCAGAATTTTGGAGAAAACCCCCAGTAATGAAATAGGTCTGTAGTTATTCGGGAGGTCTTTAGGGCCATCTTTGTAAACAGGAATAACTACTGCCAGTTGCCAACTGTCAGAAAAGGTCCCGGTGCTGAGACTAAGGTTGCATATGCATAGAAAGTTGCATAGAAGTTAGAGGATCCAGAATAACGTGTTTAATTTCCTTAATGAGTCCAACAGGGTATCCGTCGAGACCGGGCGAGCTATCAATATATGTATCATTGTTTAATTTATAGTTTATTTATACAGAGTTTTGAGGAAAGCGAATCAAGGAATAATCTTTTTCTATACAAACTTTACCACCCTTTTTAACCCCATCAAAGGTAAATTAGTTTAGACTACGTGTTATTCAAGAACTTAAACTATCTACATACCAAATTTCATCTAAATAGGTTAAGTAGTTACGGAAACCTTCGCATTTATAATATTAATTTGATGTCTATAATTTTATGTAATCTCTAATCACCACCATTAAACGCTAAAACTCTGCCGACCGAATACCTCCAAAACATTAACGACATTCAGAATACGGGAATACCAGAAATGAGAGCAATCCAATCGGTTTATTTATCTGCGCGCTCTCATATTCTGTATTGTGTGACAACAATGACGGATATTACAAATTGCGCATTAATCTCCCGGGAACATTACAAATTTGTCAGCTGAGGGTAGCCCGTGACGTCATAATTAATGAAGCTACCTACCTTCACTCCCGGTACGAGTAATTAGGGGCAATGGTTGTGGGATTTTTCAGCGTCAGTTTATATTGAGGCCAGCGCCTTTCAGATTGTGCTGGACTGTAAATTGGTATCATGCATGAGGGCAGATCCATTTTGTTAATGAGAGGATTTTGGGCGCTATTATAGAGAAATATCCACATTACATTTTAGTGGCGAAAATTTGTATGTGTGTGTGTGCCGTTAAAAAGAGTTAATCAAAATTTTACTCAGCTTTATGATAATTTAAGAGAAAGAGAAGCCTTATTTATCAGCCTTGTAAATCTACCGCGCAAATTGTTACTCAAACGCAACTCACATTTATGAACGTCTCAAGTCGCTATTTTTTGGCGATTTTCATTGAAAACTGTCACAAAATCGCGAATTCAGACGTCAGTCTTCGGAGGTTAATAAGCCATAGAAAAGCGATGACCTCATCAAACAAGCGACCTTATCTAACCATATTACGATGCGTTATTGCCCCTCTCCATATTTCATGAACACAACCAGCCTGCCAAATGCCAATCCAAGTCGCACACTAGACGTTTCATTTACATGGGCGTATAATCCGAATAACAAAAGATATTCAGATCTGGCCTTTGTCATATCTGTACTCATGCCAAGTGATTCATAGCTTTGCCAATTCTTAAGACTAACAATTATCTTAAACTTGTTTCTGCCCGCAGTTTTGCACGCGTTGTTTCTATAAAAATATAACAAAATGGGAAAAAAGTAGCTTATGAATATTTCATACAGTCTGCAAAATTCAGCCAGATACGTTGAGTAATTTTGGCTTGAAGAAGTACCAAACATACAAAACAAATCCATCCAAACATTCACGTTCATACTATAAGAGTGACGTTATGTGAGGGTTGTATGTAACGATGCAAAACTTATTTTTACGTAAACTGTTCATGTAAGTATAAACCCTAGCTTTTCGGCGAACCCTATAAATCAAACTTGTAAGCTTTCCCTAAACTTTCGTCGAGCTCTTTCTTTTAAACTTTGCAATCGAAACTTCGTGCTCTACTGTATATTTATTTTGAAAATAAAATTACTTATTTGCTTAAATAGTAACTACGTACCAAAACACTGATTGCCTGTCAAATGTCATGATTCGTTTATCACCCTCATCGTAAAATCATGAATAAAATATACCTACTCGTATAAGTCAAGTAATTATGAGCAGTAATGGTGTTTGCTCATCCAATAGCCGAGTATGGTTTAATTCATAAGTTTTAATGATTAATAATGTAATTTTATTCCAAAATTATCCCATTAACTCTTTCATTTTTATTTTACCGACTTTTAGAGGGCAATCATCATCTTCATCAGCCCATATTAGTCCACAGTTGGGCATACGCCGTATGAGCATAGAGCCATGTCTTCAGTTTGCTGTATCCAGCTTCTGCCAGCACCTGAGCGGAGGGTGTCCTACACTACGTTGGCAAGTCACGGTCTCCAATCAAGAACACGTTTGTCGGTTCTTCGCGAGCTATGGCCAGCGCACTACCACTTCAGCATGCAAATTCTTTGCATATTAGAGAGCAATGTGTTTTTATAAAATGTATTTAAACACAGTACCAAATAGTGAGCATCACACTCAAATAGAACGATGAATTAAAGAGACTTTTACACAACAGTAAGTATTCACATAATATAAATTTATAATACCTTTAAGCCTTCTTTTGCGTGAACTACCAAAGAAAACGAATAAATAACTATTGTCAAACAACTCTTATTCTATAGAAACAACAAAACATGGGAAATTACCTAAAACAATAGGCGGAAACGATCTAAGCCCTTTCTGATTCGAACATTCATTCGACTGGAAGGAAATCGGAGTGAATCTTCTCATTAAAATTCATGGCGAGCTGCTTCTGCAGCCCATTATTTGTCAGCTTGAAGCCATCCCACAAACTAATCTGTAGCAAGTTAAAGTTACCTCTGTACAGGGGATTTTAGCCTTTATCTTCTTTTACGCCAAGCTTGGTACAGGAGAGAATCGCCTGGGCGGTTTATGTTGACAGATAATTTAAATGAAGTGGTTGTTGGTAACGCTTTGTCCCGCGCCACCGAAATGAGTTTCATGTTTTTATCATTGTCTACCTGTAAACTATTAAGTTTCTACGGTGTTGATAACTAACATTAATTTTATATTTATTAACTAGACTAGACCATAATAAGCCTCTTTGATAAGTTAGGGTGCGTTTTCAGCAGACAACGGGGAGCTGGAGCTGAAGTATAGATATTTAAGTTTTTCAATAGATTGTTCCCTTAGTCGTGGCGGTCACGGCGTAAGAATTGACCCCTCTAACTCCGCCTGTGGATATCATAAGAGCCAACTATAGCTACAAGTTCGAAACCGACTACAAGCAGCTGCAGCAGGCGACGTGTCACCACGTTCGACCGTCAACCAATCGTCTATTTGAACTCTTGGTAAAATTAAAACCGCAACACTTAACTACATTTTATTTTACTATCCTTCCAGCCAGGGACCGCGGAAGTACCGGCAGTACTACATGACGATGGAGGGGAGGGGAGGGGTATATCGCTGATCTCTGGAAAAGCATAAAAGCTACTTGTCATTCCTTAAAACGCGCGCTACTGGCAAAAGCTAGTTCACTACAAAATTGGTTCAGGCCAAACTTTCATGCCATTAAAACAGGCTGCTTTTATTTCGTGAATAAAAAAGTATATGCTTATAAAAGTTCCGAAAACGAACAGAGTAGGAGTTCAGTCAAAACTGCATCCAATTAGTGAGATGTCTATGCTGTCGGAACGAAACACACAAACACGAGTGGTTTTACACTCGGGAAACACTGCGTTTTACAGCCCTGTGTTATGTTTGAAGGAAATGGTAGGTTGGAGGTTATTCTAGTTACGCTACATAGCAATAGTTATTGTTATGTATTATTTTTGCATTTGGCATAAAACGTATTATGTATTATGTTTTGCTTTTTATGAGTTATTGCCACGTACACACATTAATCGATTATCTTTTGGTCAGCACCAGACTTCACATAGTGGTGTTTTTTAACCGATAAACAAGGGCAGTTTCTTCAGTCGACGCATATAAAGGATGTCCAGCGGGAATTTTTCAACTTTAAAATTTAATATAAAAAAACTACATCATTTTTATTTATTTTTATTTCAATATTTTTTATGCCTACCTTATTAGAGACCAGTCTTGGGCCTAAATTAATGACAGGGACTTTGCTGTGCCGAAATATAATGATCCGATTTCCTAAAGAAATGTTTATCTCAAGAGTTTAGTTTTCTTAAAACAGAGCTTCTGTTTCAAAGAAGGTATCCTTTGTTTACCTAGTTTACAGGGAAAATATTAGTAGTTTATTCTCCAAAGAACAACAAAGTGAACGTACCTATAATATAGGTACGTTCACTTTGCTGTTAGTTGCGCGTAGTATTTGCTGGGTAAGGGATTATATTATAATCCCTTACCCTGCAAATACGTCTGAGAGCCGATGAAAAATCTTCCACAAACTTAACGTCTTTGCACACGACGTCATAATACAAGGTATCGTATATGTAGTATCGTCATGAAAGACTACGTAGCGTATGGAGCGTGATTTTGTTTCAGTAGGGGAGGAGGGGAGGTAGGTACAATTTCGCTGCGCCACAACGTCGATAGACAGCGCGTGAAAAACTCGTCGTGTGCTCAGGCCCTTAAGCACTGTTCTCGGAAAAGACAAGCACTTTTCCATAATCGAATAAAGTGTCGCTTTTAGATTGAGCAGACGGAAAGGGGCTATTATTGAATCATTCGTTACACTGATGCGAGTTTTAAATTGTGTCACGCGAAGTTGTTGGAAGAAAATTACAAAGTTCTTGGAGCTAAAGTGGAAGTGACTTTCAGTAGTAGAAATTGAGAGAATCTTTTATTTTAAATTGCTAGTAACTACCTACGTGTTTTAATTTTTGTTGATTCAGACCTAGGTACTTATTCAAAGAACCAACTTACCTACTGACTACGACAGTCTCTGAAAGTATAAGTAATCCATTGAAAACGACGTTAAACTATCGTAATTCATATTCAAATTACCGGTCCAACCCGGGCTCAATCGTTTAGCACCTGAGCTAAATTATTGGACTTTCGAGATTGCGCGCTATAAAGTTGTCGAACGGTTATGGAATATTTTTATCGAACCGCTTGAGAATAACCTCGTAAACTGGTAGATTGACAAAACTCAAATTGGAAATGAAATTGAGGGTCCTGTGTGGGTTTGTTTATTATTTTTGTAGAAGTTGACATACTGTTCGATATGGACAAAAACTCGTATACCTACTGAAAACACGACACATAGAATAGAATAGAATAGAATATAATAGAATAGAATATTTATTTACATATAAAAAGTATACATATTTTTGCTGATATTGCACCATTAAACCAGCGTTGGTTTGTATTGGTGCTCACACTCGTTTTGTACTTATATTTATATATAACATTGCGTTTGGATAGAAAAGATAATTACAAACAGAATAAAACTACACTGGAAAACTTCTTGCAAACAGGTAGGTAGGTATGTATATAATTTTAAGGCAGCTCATACTTTCTTACCAGAATCAACGCGCATGTATATTATATATATTTATATAAATATACATAATATACATAATATAAGTTAGGTAGATATATACGGCATATTATAGGTACATAGATATAATTGTTGCTAGTTGTACAGTGAGTGGCACAAATTGATGATGGCGTCACCAACTAAACCGGGGGTAGAAAGCTACCTCCTAGTCACTCTGCAGCTGATCGTGGTAATATTTGTGGAGCATACATTTTATACCCAGTTCCAATTTGATTGAGTGGATAGAACAATTCCGAGTGAATTGGTACCTACTGACATTAGATGTAGGTATTAACATTTCTATGATAGGAAGATCCTACTAATATTATAAAGGCGAAAGTTTGTAATTTTTTTTTTGTTACATAAGATCTCCAAAACTACTGAACAGATCAAGAGGAAATTTAAAGTAGGTACATTTAGAATATAGTCTAACTTATGTAATAGGCTACTTATTACACCGAAAAAACTCGAGCGAAGCCGCGGGCGAAAGCTAGTATTTTTATATAGGAGACCGTGACTCGGCAAACGTAGTGTAGGACACCCTCCGGCCAGGTGAGATATTTACCTACAAAAGACTGCAGGCAGATGCTGGATGCGGCAAGAAGAAGACAGAGCGCTATGGCGCTCATTAGGGGAGGCCTATATCCAGCAGTGGACTAATATAGGTTGATGTTGATGATGAGGAAGATATGAAATACGAGCGATACAAAACTGACAAAGAGACAACTTTTAGATTTCACTCAACTGTTTTCGTTTGTTGGGGAATACCCAAATATCGCTAGATGCCTTTATACATACACATAAATAACTGATACTTTTAAAAAAGCCTTATTCATTTTAAACTAAAATAATATTTATTTAGCTAGAATGGAGCGGAGATATTTGTGTTCTGGCTGAAGCGGAGATGTGTGCTGGCTAGCATCGGATGTTTGTTGAGATGCGCCGCTCTCTACACGCCGCTCACATATATCTTCTCGTCACCGCTGCGTGACGTCGCAAGCTTAAGAGGAACAGCTCAATCTTTTTTTAGCGTACAAATATATATATATATATACATCTCAGTTCGGTGGTATCCACTTAAGCTGAGCGGACTCGAGATTTGTGAATAACGAAGTTCTATTGGTTGTTTAACACATCTCTTCTCCGCTTTGCTTATGGTGGAGTCCGGTCTTGCCAAACGAAAATAGTTGAGTGAAATCCTTTTAGATTTCACTAAACTGTTTTCGTTTGTTCGGAAATACCCAAATATCGCTAGAGGACTTTTTACACATAACTGATAGTTTTAAAAAAACCTTATCCATTTTAAACTGGAATAATATTTATAATAAATATTATTCCACCTACCGTGTAAATAGTACATAGTTCACCAGGGTGAGAAAGTGACTGATTCTTATCGAGTGTGTCGCTTAAAACCCATGAGGTAGGAATCGCACTTTCTCGTGAGTGATACATAGTGCTTTATACTACACCTAAGAGAAAAATAAAACATTTTCCGAAAAAGAGGTTGCACTCTTCTCGGTTTTCCAATACACGAAATCTTCATAAGTCTTATTGTATTTACTACTACTCGACTACATTCTGTAAAATTAATAAAATTACCTAACTCAAATGTAAATTTCGAAGAAATTCCCGCGAATGCCTCAGGCAGGTCCTTTTTTTGAATTACTGTTCCGAGAACGGAAGAGGCCGACATCACTCGGAGTAAAAACTATTTGTAGTTTAACCAATAATAAAAATAACCATAGCTAAAGGCGGAAAATTCAGTAAATTTAAAAAATACGTTACAATGGATTTCCATACATTATTCTCTCCCGGTAAACGCGAGAGAAATTAAATTCCATAGAGTATTTCGACCCGCATTCTAGTACGCCTGCAATGACGTATTTTCTAGCTCAAGTTTGAAAAGGAATAAGTCACTTTCCGAGCAGGTGTAGTATAAAGGTAACATTACATATCTATTTCAAAGGACCCAAGCCAACACGCAAATTGGTTTAGGCAAATACAATAAAGAACCCAATTTCAGTACCGTAAAAGGGCATTCAATAAAGAAAATTACAATAGAATTTAATTAAAGGGGTCGTATACGCAACGTTGAACTTTCTTTGCGAATTATCTGTAGTCGCTAGTTTAATCGCCTGTAGAGAAATAGATTAGGCTGTTAATTACTTGGAATGACCCGCAATTAAAGCGTAGGTTTCTCTAAGAAGTCAGTATTTTTAAACGACGCGACGACGTCGAAATAAGTAGGAGTTCTATGTTTGGCGTATGTATGTTTTTTTTAATAACATTTAACGTTTACGTTCGTCGATTTCACCATCAATTATAAACCGATCTAAAAAATTATTTGGCTGTTGTATAGAAAATGACACCGAGGTCGCCTCATAATTTTATTGTTGAAAGATTAATATTTGTCCCGAAAAACTTAAAAACAGTAAGATTAAGGGATTCGAAGTTCATTCCCGTTTTTTTGTTGTTTCAAAATAATCTAATTTTCTTTTTAATCATTTTATAAGTCTTGGCTTCTTGACACTTGTTGGCAGCCACATAGGTCCTTGAGTTGTACACTCGGTGGCAAAGTCTTATCAAAGCTTTTACTGAAACCATCAAAGATCGGCGTAGCAGTTGCTACGCCGTTGATTACTACAGTGATGGCGACTCGTATCAAATAAATATTTTTCAATTAGGTACGTGACGTACTCTTCCCAAAAAATTTACCACATTTTAAACTAACAGTTTTAGGTTACCTCAAATAATAGAAACAAATTAAAACTAGTATTTACAATTGAAACAATTGAGCTAACTGCAGACTGTTGCAAACAATCTACAGGTAGCTCAACTGATCCATATCAATACCAGTCGGAAGCGTCCCCAAGACGCTGGCTGCATTGCCGTATGGCAATGCTGTTGCGTTGCGCCAGATACCCACCAGCTCTCGGGTCACACGTCGCTTTGACCATACGCTCTATAACATTTTAAAAACCCGGAGAGCCTCGGTACCCCAACGACCTAGGGTCTCGACCCGAAAGGGAGCAAATGTGTAGGCTCTGTTGTGACCTGCATATTTGCGCCTCTTGAAATGCTCGGCCAAACCTGCCGCCGCATCAGCCCTCACGGATGTCCTCCATCCGGATGAGATGGCACAAGTGTGTCGACGCATGTAGCGTCCCACAAAGTGGACTTCCCCAACTCCTCTTACCATCGTCACGCAACAGACCATTCGGTTCGAGAATGGCTGGTACGTTAGCGGTGACAAAGTCCCGCCGGATGATGTCGTTAAGGCTGGCAGGGCAAGATATCCGACCGGCGGCCCTAGTACGTGATAATCCGTGACGACCAAGCTGTTCGACAGCAGTCCCACACTGGCATTGATGAGGTGCGCAACACATTGCACACAACCGAAGACATGTTGCGATACGGAAAGTTACGGAATCTAATAAAGTGCCAGTGTTAAATGAAGGAAATGCTTGCAATCAATGTCCTGACTCCCATTTAGAAACGGCCAGGAGACGGGCATGATCCGCAGAGCTGGAGCACGTTTGTAACAAACAATTCCGTGTCAACTCACACAGAGGCCCGTCCCATTGCCTTTGAGACAAAAGAGGTTTTGCGGGAGCTGCATTGGGGCAAACCCTATGCAAAGCCGTTCGAGCTTCGTCTAAAATTGAAATTTTTAATGAAATTGCAGGTGGGACCAAACAAGATTTCTTTAAAAAAAATCTACTAAAGAACTAGTGCTGTAGATGGAAGACAGGAACGCTGCAAGGGATACACTTGTAATTTTACGTAACATATGCCTCCCAATTTGACAGGCAGGGAGGCCTGCGACCTTGCCTATGCCAAGCCGTTTGAGCTTTATATAAAAATGAAATTTTTAATGAAATTCCAGGTGGGACCAAATTTTTTACAATTAAAGAACTAGTGCTGTAGACGGAACGCTGGAAGGGCTACACTTGAAATTTTCTATACCTAAGCCTCCCAATTTGACGACCGGCAGGGAGGCCTGCAACCATGCCTTGTCATCTAAATCGATGAAAATTATCCCAAGTTGGCAATTGTAAACCGATTATTTATTTGTATACAATAGCAAAGTCGGTTTACATTTGACGGATTAATCAGCAAACATGCTTAAAAAAACAATTGAAATTCCTACACAGCCGAACATATGTACAGAACAGAACTTCCTCCACCCACTCATCAATTCCAAAAGCTCCAAAACCTCACGTTTCTTGCGGAACCAGCGAAATAAACAAAGGAGTAAACAAGCTTCCTTCTTTCATCTCTAACAGTATGATTTTAAGGTATAAAATGGCTCAACAAATATTCAGCTATGCGGTAAACAGGTGGAGACGAAGAAAATCTAGAACTCCTTTATACTTGAGGTATTTCCATTGAGCAATCAGAGAACGTTTCCTTTGCGTTGTACCACTGAACTTTGAAAATAAACTATTGTGGAAGCAATTTAAGGCGCTGTAGGTCTTCACATTAGCACCAGATGCCTTACGGGTGCCACGAAACATGTGTACTTAGCCGAATGGGGGTGATTCTGTCCCCGAGAGGATCAACTTTTGGAATTTCAACCAATTTGTTTTTTATAGGGTTTTATCCTTCATATTTATGTATTGTTATTGTTTTGAAATTGCAAAGGATTTACATTTTTTTTTAATACTTTCTAGGACAAACTAGTTTTACTGAAAAAAAACAAACACCTTACATATTATGTGGATTATTTTCTAATGTTAAATAATGCAAGAGTACCTGAGACCTGAGACCTGTAAAAGAACAGGGAGGTATAACAAAATAAACCGCTAAGTGTGAGTGGCGAGTCCACTCACACTTAGCACGAAGGGCACCGTACCGTAAAAATCAGGCAACTTTTTCAAAAAACATCAAATTTTCACTTGTTCGGAGACCCTTTTAACTTTACAACTTTATTATATTTTTTAGTATTTGTTGTTATGACAGTTGAAGTGTTACTTATTTAATAGAAAGATTCATGTGTCTACCTATTGTTTTTCAAGAGCCTTGAGAATCGAAGCACAGAAACAGCCAAAAAAATCACGTTTTCTGTATGGAAGCCCCGTTTAATTTGGATATTTATTTCATATTATTTTTTGTTATAGCGGCAGTAGAAATACACATTCTCTGAAAATTTCAACTGTCTACCTCTTACGGTTCATGAGATAGAGCTCTGTGACAGACGAACGGACGGACAGCGGAGGCTTAGTAACAGGGTTCCGTTTTCACCCTTCGGGTAAGGAACCCTAAAAACAACGAAAACCAAAAAATCGTTACTCACAATTTGATTCCCTCGGGGTCCAGAATCACCAGCTTTCGGCTCAGTACACATGCCACGTGGTACCCTGTTTGATAATACCAACCTAGCACTACCTTCCTTTTTGTATTGTTTTGTTCTTATGGCACTGTAGGTTTTCACACTAGCATAACTACTATTTCTTATTATTACGTGAAACAAAGGCATATTCATAAATCCCTAGGTCAGTTTCTTATACCTATTTAAGCTATTTTTTAATGCATCTGTAACAGTTAAGGCAAAATTTCGAGTTGTTCTTGGTGGCCCAGAGAATTTATTTTCTGCATAAACTAAACAAATAAACTATTTACAGAAACATCAACAAATGCATTTAATAGGTGTATCAGATTGTTGCCAAAGAATATAAAAAAGTATATTGTTTTACGTAGTAATCAGAAAAAACGGTTATGGTACTAGTGTAAAGAGCTACAGCGCCTTAAGAACAAGACAATACCAAACGTTTTACTTTATTGATAGGAATTTTTGACTGGTATCTGGCGCAATGTATCAGCATTGCCATGCAGCGGGGCAATACATCCAAAGCCTTGAGGAAGCATCCGTTCGATTGGTATTGAGTTGGATCAGCTGAACTACCTCTAGATTGTTTGCAACGGTCTGCATATAGCACAACTGTCGCATGTGTATTTCGTAAATACTTTTAGATAATATCTAAAAAGTAAAAAATAATAAAAATAGGTGAAAAATAGATGTTCAGGTAAAGCTTTTATCCAAGGTAAACATTAATCAAGCTTGCAAAGATACTTTTGCCAATCAGGGGAAGCCTTTTAAAACCGACCCAAGGCACCAAAGGCTTAATATTTTTAAAATAGCATAATTAATTTCCAGAAATATTGCCTTGAACTCGAATATTTTACTCGGAAACTGGAAATATCAAGATGGAAGCTTCGACCTTGAATCTAACTCATAAGTAAACAAAATAACTATAGTTGACTGGCTTTGTACATAACGACTTACATTAAAATTACTTTTAATATGCAGAACGCTCCATTCCACTCTGATCCACTCTGCTAATCATTTAATAAACCAGTTTCCACTTTTATTTCCACTCTGATCCACCGATGGATCAGTTTCGACTTCAAGTTATCATAACCCTAAGTATCTTGTAAGTTGTGATAATTAAATAATCAAAGCTTGTAAGTAAGTTCATGGTATTATCCAGCCAAAGACTTCTTCATTTACGGCACTGTTCATATCTCAAACTAAGTAAATATTAAGAAAGAGATATATATTTACACAAAGAAACCGACTTGAAGAATAACAGAAGAATATACTTACATAAGGTAAAACAAAACTGTAGAACAGTCAGTCAAGTATAAATAAATAGATAGAAATAGGTGACTTTTTCACATTAGCGACGAAGCGCACCTATTATCTACGTGATGCCCCCGTAAAATGTAGGTACGCTTCTTCTATTCATCCAGCAAAGCGAGTGTAATCTATGAATATTTTATTCATCCTGCAAGCCAACCGTGAAGTTAACGTGTTAATATAAGCACGGGTAGCGCGCTACCCGGCGCTTATTTTGACATTTGACAGCATTTACAAAGTGACATTTGACAGTAAAATTAAATGTTTTGTAATAACCTATTATTTTAACTCATAATGTATGATAAGGAAGAGCGTTACTTACTAATACAGGTATTTATATACTTAAAAGGAGGTCTCGAACACTGAACAATGTACAATGTAACTTAAGATAATGATTAATAAACATTTTGTATTTTGTATTTGTATTTACAAGCGATACTGACATTTGATTGTGTTAAAATGATGCTCAATTGTCTAAACGAGCGCCGAGTAGCGCGTTACCCACGCTAACTTGTGCTTAAGTGCTCTTACGTCAACCTTACGGTTGGCTTGCTGAATCGGTATGCGTTCTGGAAACTTAAGGAAACTTTTAATGTTATTACACATTAATAAAAAAAAAATATGAATTCACGAATCCAGTTGCGTATCTATCATCATTATAATTCCAGAACTCCGGATAAACATGTGGAAAGTTGTGAGATACTCGTACTGCTTGCCTGATAAATGGAGCGCCGTTATTACAATGTAATATGTTTCGTTTCACGTCGTCGTCATGTAATGTGATTGTCATTTTTACACGTAATAGATGAAAGGAAGTGAAAAATAATTTATTGAAGCCCAAGGGAAAAACACCTCATCTATAAAATTGTAAAAACCCGATTTATATTTCAAGCGTTACTTGCCACCTTAAAAAACGGCTGCACAAACAAAACCTTTTTACATTTACGTGTGATGCTCCAGACCTGTAATCTGTTAGATTTATAATTTTTATAGCACGTCTATTTTTGCGTGGGCAGTAAGGGGTTAAAAAGTATGGGTTATAAAAAGGGCTCTTTAGTCAACTGATCCCGCTCTAAACTCATCCCGCGGGATGAGTTGACTAAATTATTAATTTTATCAATTTTGATTAGTCAACTCATCCCACTTTTAAAAAAAGATAAAAAGTAATGTATTATTTGAAAAATATGTACACACGTGAACAAAAATCTTTTGGGAAAAAATTACACACCATTGTTTGGTTATGATTATGACCAATGCAACCCCATTACCATTTCTAACTCTATCACCCATCCATCAGATAATAAAATATCTAGGCCCTTTTCGGAACGCTGAATAACCCTCGGTCAGCAGAATGAAATCATAATTCATATTCAAGGTTCCCTTATAATTTAATCCACCACAATGAACTTATTAGGCCACCCTTCGACGTGGTTATAATAATGAACTTGCGTAATTTCGCGAAATGACTCAAATTCGGGTTTCACTCACTCGGAGAATGCAAATGTGGGGCCTGAAGAGTAAGTTACCCAGATAATGTCATTTTCATACACAGTTGTTTCAAGGCCATGGTTTTATCAGGCCTTTAGGTACATAAGCGTTTGTTTAGTTAGTGCTTAAGCATTAGCGTAATGTAGACGGCTAGTAAGTATTACCATAGATAAGTGAAACTATTAGCTTGTCCAGCAGATTTTTAATTGTCGGCCATCTATCGGCAAACTCAATAATTAACATGACACCACGTTTACAACGCTGCGTTTTGCCTAAAAAACTATAATCATGCAAGCATGCATCATCAGAATAGAGAACAAAAAAAAAATACAATCACAATAATACCCAATACAGTAAAAAAATAATAATACAATACAAAATGGTTTATTGTACACGAGAAACAGAACAATAAAAAGAGACATTTCATAAGACAAGTACAATGGGCGTCCTAATCTAATCCTCCCTATGGACGTTTGGATCTTAACCTCCCACTAAAGCAAAATTCCTATCAAAATTATATTTTTTACAGTACTTTTACAAACCTAACGCAGGCACCAGTCTCGTGTCTGCTTTTATAGTTATACCTACTATTTTAGTTTTAAATGTAAGCTCATTGTGTGAAGAGAAAAATATATAATTTATTATTATTATTATTGGGTGAGGATAGATTACCATTAAAAAGGTTTAAATACAAATGGCGTTTGTCTGAAAAGAAAGCCAACTTAATCTTTGACGCTTAAGTTGGAGCCCATCGAAGAAACTTTCTCGTTTAAATGATGCGGTGAAGTGTTTGAGATAAATTCGCGCACTTTCTACGTCTCGCGGTTTTTGAATAAATGAGCTTTTGGATGAGTTGAGAATTCCTAGATCAGACTTCTTGGGTTGATTTAAGTAGATATTTGTGTTAAGATGGCGCATTGCGCGCTATTATGTGAAAATGATAGGCATAGGATTCGCGTTCATTAGCGGCGGGACAGAGCATACGTTTTTGGAACGGCGTAAGCGTAAACATTAAGTTTTTGCTTATTTACAAGAAAACTACACAACTTATGAAGAAACTGGTTCAAGGAACCAAATATTTATTATTAACCTACTAACCAAAACATAAATCATTTCAATAGACCGCAGGGTTCCTGAGATCTCGACCAAATTGTGTGCGAAACAGTGCACTTTCATGACAATTTTTATCGTAGTTTATTTTCGCAATCGTGTTTTCACATTCAAGGAACTAAAGGATGTAATACGAGTTTTTACCGCGGGGATCCCGTGAGTACTGAGAACCCTAGGACTAGGTCTACTTTGACCACCAAATCCGTTAGAAAATGAGGTTAGAGTTTCTCAATATTTCGGCACAATTGCATGTCTTATTACTTATACTGTCAACCCGCTTAATGCTATCACCCCTTATTGATAAGGGCCAAAGAGGCGCTTATATCCTGATATAAGCGCCTCTTTGCACTGTCCCCTGGGACAGTGGACTAGTAAAGGCTGAGTTGGTGCGGCGGTGAGGTGATGGTAGCATACGCCTAGATCACGGATGGCCTTACTAAAACCAGTAGTGAATTTTTTTTCTAAAGTAGGTACACAGATTACCCCCAATAGATTCCGCATAAAAGACGACGCCCGCGCACAACACAACACAACACATCGATGCAAATGCATATATAAAAATTGCCACCAGCACGGCTTCAGATTCGACCAAGTATCAAACCCGTGAGCTCCTTTACGTTTTTGTTTTTAAACGCAAGTGAAAATTGGTTTTGTTTTAGCTAAAAGGATAAAATGACTACATGTGCAGTAAAATGATGTGGATAGTCGTCTAGAAATTAAAACTACCTATTGGTTGGGTATTGGTGATAAGTAAAATAATTACAATTTGACTAATTAAAGAAGAGGTCAGCTTTTAATGGCTGTTGGTACGTAAAGACGGTTACTTGTTTCTTTTCCTCATTGCTGTTATTGCACTCGTTGTCCCTTATCGGCGAAAGCACGTGTTACGCTAGTGTTGTGAATTTCGCACTACTACCTATACATTAGTTATGTATGAGACATGCATGAGACAAGAGCGAACAAAAGCGGTAACCTTATCTCAAAGCAATTAGATTCACATTAGCTAAGCTCGTGTAATAATGGAAAGGATTTATTCGTAGCCACAAAACATGATTTGGGTAGAAAGAAAACTCCATTAATATTTTACGGAGTACGGGTTATTCAGAACGTAAAGTGTATTCAATTATTCATAACATGTTAGCAAAAATGAAAATAGATACGAAACTTATATACCTAAATGGTGTGCATCAAACATTCTATAGTTTGATGTTTTTTTACAAAAACTAAAAACCGACTTCGGCTCCTATATATTTATGGGACAAATATGTCGTAATCACTCAAAAATAAAATTTCGTTCTCTATACTAAACCATAAGATTCATCAAAAACGGTCCACTATGACGGAGAAATTGGCAAACATAATGTAGGTACCTACATTAAAAAAAATTTACAGCCATGGTACACAGAACCTTCCTACTTTTTTCAATGTCGGTTAGGTAAAAAAAGATGTTTATTGCTGCAGGCAAAAGTTTTTGTTTTCTCATATATCGAGGTCATGACTCCTTTGATGACATTTCTCTACCTCTCATGGTTTCTGATTTGGCCATATACTACGATCACAATAAGCCACCTGTATAAAATTCCGACGAGTTTCTTTTCTATATACCTGTATTGTTATTTTATGTTTTTGCACAAGCATTGAGCACTGTTAATAAGTAACAACATATCGGAGGATGGGCCCATTCCCTCCTTATTCAAGCCTTAAATTAGGGGAGAAACGGGTAAGAGCGTCATAATTTTAAATATTGAATGAGTACGCTACTGGTTGCCCAAATGAGACCAACCTTACCCTTTTGATTTGTTTGCTTTATTTCTTTGTCCTTTAAATATTGGTATTGATATTTGCTGGAATCCGTATGAAAACATTGAGTTCGCAAAACAAATTCCGGGAAATTCGTCAAAGCAATTAAAAAGGTTTCAAAATGGCTTCGTTAGTTACTTAAATTTCGATTGCCTATCAAAATTGTTCTATTTACTTGTCCAGGTACTTCTTACCTACCTAGTTAGATACGGTCACGATATTTAAAAGCTCCTTTACGACTGTCGAACAGGGAAATGTTGCGCAAATTTAAAACTAGATGTCGCTAGTAAAAGTGAACGAGCTCTAGATCGCGCTGACGAAAACGCACGGGTTCGGATATAGGTCCGACGCCTAAAATGATTTTGAAAACAAAAGGGGCAAACCTAACAGTTTGTCAAACTAGGCCTAGATCTCAGTAGGTACTCACGGGATCCCCGTGGTATAAAACTCGAACTACTAAAATTCAACATTATTTTCATTGGTTCCTTGAATGTGAAAACGAATCGTGAAAAAGATTACGATTTAAAAAATCATGAAAGTGCACTGTTTCGCAAATAATTTCGTGAATTCGTGATCTTAAGGACCCTGCGGTCTATTGAAATGATTTATGTTTTGATTCGTAGGTTTTTACGAATTATTTGGTCCTTTGAACCAGTTTCTTCATAAGTTGTGTAGTTTTCTAGTAAATAAGCAAAAACTAGAATTTTGCGCTCACGCCGCCGTTCCAAAAACGTATGTTCTGTCCCGCTTCTATGAACGCAAAATCCTATGCCTATCCTTTTCACAAAATGGCGCGCAATGCGCCCTCTTAACCCTGTTCAGCGATATTGTCGAGCACATGCAGGTACTACTCTGAGATATTACCAACACATGATGTTAGCAGCCTGTGCCCTACCCATTATGTTTCACGATTATGCGATGTCATAACAAACGCTCATGACATGCTCATGACATTGCAATGTGTTTAGATACCAATGCTCATAAAATGTAAGTGACAGGACCCAGCAGATGGAAATATTAATCTCAGAGAACTGGGTACCACAAATTTTTGACGGGCTCTTTGTTTAGATAAAGAAACGTTTCTTTTAGGTAGGTACCCGAAATGATCAAAATATTTTCAAGACTCAAAATGTAGCCAATTTTTAAGTAAAGCTCTCCGCTCATTAATTCAATACCGAAACCACGAAACACAAAAACGTGCATTCAAATATGGGCTTAAACTAGTTATCATAAGATACATTTTACAGTGATAAAATGGCTTCCCACAAGCTTCAAAAGTGGTCCGCGAGCTGTCTGTCATTGATGTCGTCAATATAAAATTAATCTAAATGTTACAAGTTAAAACCCATATTTGAATAGACATTTTTGTGCATTAATGTGCGCAGAACTTAACAAAACTCCACCACGTAGTACTTTTTAGTTATTCTGTGTCTATACAAAATATTTACGCATGTTGAAGTTCTGTTAATGCGCTTTTGCGTTGATGCGTGACGATAAGGTCTCCCCACAATTACCGACGCAAAATTAGCTCAATCAGATGATCAAGTAAACATTATTAGGTACCTATATTGAAAAGGCAGTCCTATGAAATATAAATACTTAATATGATGAAGTTCGAATGAGTAGGTAGGATTGAATCGGCGTGGTATATTAATAGGAGCAAAATTAACGAGGAAATCTTGTCGTGTGTGTTGTGTGTTCCAGCTGAGTACGAGCGACGTCATTTACATTACATTTAGTATTATACATACATTTAGTGTACATAATTACATAAGAGGTAGGTTGGTATAATAACTAGTTTGTAAGCAGATTTCGCGTCGATAAATGTGGGGGACCTTATGGTAGGAGAAACCCTTTCCGTTGCCTCGCAACATAATTACTGTGTTTGCTAATGGCTAAATGTGCCCTGTTTTAGTGAGAATTGACGTGCTATAGTGTCTTCACCTAGGTCTACACAGTGCAGAGATTGACGTTTTCTAAAATTTTAATTTTCATCGTCGTTCGTTGACAAAGCCAAAGTTAAAATTTGCGATTGGTTGCAGTAATGATAAGATGCTCAGTGATTGGCAAGATATTTTGACAGTAAGTGGACCACAACTATGACTTTATTTACTTTGAACCTCCTTGTAGTCTTTGCGCATAACGAGGCCCTATCATCAGCGATGTGAAGCTAATAAACCTCCAAAAAGTTTACTGACAAACGACTGAATAAACGTAGACTGAGAATAGATTCTCAGTCCACGTTTGAAACTCTTTATTTACGTGTATTTACGGTGGCCTCTTCATTATACTGGCTTCTCTTTGCCCGTCTTTCGAAATCTATGGTTTTGAACTTGTGTAAAACTGGGCAAAACAAAGATAAAAAAATCAATACGACGGCAAAACTCAAAGAGTAAATGGCAAAACTAAACGAAATAAACCCAAAAAAACCGAAGGTCTAGATTTCGTAAATACTAAGTAGGTATTTGTCTTGTTAATTTAATATTTTTGTTTTAATATTTCATTAGTTACCTACTTACTTAAACATAACATTTATTCCAATGATTTCAGAAAATGGCATCGTCATGCACAAAGAAGCCACCATCATTAAATATGCACGGACGCTTCGTGAGTAACCCGGGAGAAGGCAGACCAAAGCAAATAAGTTTTTGTACGGACTTTGATAATTCTATCGTGGTGAATAATTTCCTTAGACGCGAATGGCACCATGTGTCTCCCGATGAATATTGGAATGTTTATTGGTCAAACACATTGAACTGCAGATCCATTTTCAGTTTCGACAACGGGTATCGCCTGAACGATAACCAGATTATCAACCACTTCCCAAACCATTACGAGTTAGTACGGAAAGATTTGCTAGTAAAAAACATAAAACGATACAGAAGAGATTTAGAAAAGGCAAACAAACCTCTCGGAGAGAAGATCGAGGTGAGACTGCCGACCGGTCAGTTCGTCAATCAATATTTACATCTGGATTTTATCCCTTTGACGTACGTCCTACCTTCTGACTATAAAATATTCGTCGAAGAGTATCGCAAATTTCCGCAAACAACCTGGATCCTAAAACCATGCGCAAAATCCCAGGGGGCCGGTATTTTTTTAGTTAATAAGCTGTCAAAGCTGAAAAAATGGTCCCGCGAATCTAAAAAGTATGTGCAGCACCATCTGACAAGCAAAGATACTTATGTTATTTCGCGGTACATTGATAATCCGCTTTTGATCGGCGGCAAGAAATTCGATTTGCGGATTTACGTCCTCGTTACGTCGTTCCGGCCCTTAAAGGCTTACATGTTTCGGCACGGCTTTTGTCGCTTCTGTACCATGAAGTACGATACAAGCGTGGCTGAGCTCGACAACATGTACGTGCATCTCACGAACGTGAGCGTGCAAAAACATGGAGAGGACTACAACAGCCAGCACGGTGGCAAGCTCGGAATTAAAAATCTGAAACTGTACCTAGAAGGCACGCGAGGGTCGGAAGTGACGGTGCGCCTCTTCGAAGCGATCCAGTGGCTGATAGTACACTCGCTTAAAGCCGTCGTGCCTGTAATGTCCAATGACCGCCATTGTTTCGAGTGTTACGGTTACGACATAATCATAGACGATAACTTAAAACCGTGGCTTATAGAAGTGAATGCGTCCCCCTCGATGACGGCGACGACGGCTAACGACAGGATACTCAAGTATAAGCTGGTGGATAATCTGTTATCGGTCGTTTTGCCCCCGGACGGAATCCCGGACGCGCGATGGAACAAAACGCCTACGGAAGAGGCTTTAGGGGATTTCGAAATTCTCATCGATGAAGATTTTATACACAAGGAAGCGGACCGTCGTGAAAATAAAGTCCGCAACAAAATATAATTATTTGTAAATGTTGTACTTACTGTATTTTGTTGAAAGTTTAATTAAATGTGAAGGCTTATTTGACTTAAAACTTTTATTTCGAATAAATATACCAATTAATTTGTAGCTAAAATAAGCAACTCCAATAATACTTATAATCGAAACATGAAAATGTTACACAGGATGATTATAGATATTTAAGGTCTGCATTTGGTGTGGCGTGAATAATAGCGACAGCTCGCATCGTCCATAAGCTCTTCGTCTATCAACAAATCGAAATCGCCCAAAGCTTCCGCGTCTGGGATCTTGTTCCATCTGGCGTCGGGAAAACCGTCAGGTGGCACAACAACAGACACAATATTGTCTATCAATTTGTATTTCAATATTCTATCGTTGTGCGTCGTCGACTGGAGCGAGGGGGACGCGTTCACTTCCACGAGCCACGGCTTTAGCATATTATCTATTATGATATCATAGCCATAACACTCGAAACAATGGCGGTCGTTCGCCATCACCGGCGCGACAGCTTTCAGAGAATGGACGATGAGCCACTGCATTTCAGCAAATAATTTATCGGTCACCGACCTCCCTTTTGTGCCCTCCAAATATAAACGGAAATTCTGAATGCTCATCTTGCCTCCATGCAGGCTATTATAATCCCCGCCGTGTTTCTGCACACTCACATTTGTCAAGTGAACATACATGTTATCTAATTCCGTAACGCTAGTATCATATTTCACTGTGCAGAATCTGCAGAATCCGTGCTGGAATAGATAAGCTTTGAGCGGACGAAAAGATGTCACAAGGACATACAATCTTAGATCAAACTTTTTACCGCCTATTAAAAGCGGGTTATCAATGTAGCGCGATATTACATAGGTCTCTTTGCTAGTCAGCTGGGTAAAAGGGGTTTTCGCTTCCCGAGACCACTTTTTCAATTTCGAAAGTTTGTTTATCAAGAAAATTCCGGCTCCCTGGGATTTACCACAGGGTTTCATAATCCAAGTGCTTTGTGGGGACTTTCTGTACTCCTCTACGAACATATTGTAGTCAGCAGGCAGCACGTATGTTACGGGAATGAAATCCAAATGTGTATATCGTGTTACAGTTTGCCCGTTAGGAAGCGGAAGTTCTACTTTCTCAGCTAAAGGATTGCCTTCCTTTTCGAGTTCCTTTCGATATCTCTTAATATTTTTCACCAATAAATCTTTGCGGGACAGTTCGTAGTGGTTGGGGAAATGATTTATCATTTGGTTGTCGCACATTCTGTAGCCACTTTCGATGCTGAAAATATTTCGGCAGTTGGTTGTAAAGGACCAGTAGATGTTCCACTCGTCTTCGGTACCAACCTGCTGCCATCCGCGTCGCTCGAAGTTGCTCATAATCACGGACTTCTCGAGATCAGTGCAATATGTTACAGTTTTATTCTTCTCCGCTGTTGCCGGCACAGTTTTTCCATGTGCTAGAGGCGGGGACTTTTTGGATTCTTGCATCATGGATTTGATTTTCTTATTGAAAAAGTACTGTAAACATTTTAACAAATTAAAAGTAAATTTTCCTATAATTTACGTTTGCACAGATTAGGAAGTTTAACCACAGATTTATAAGTATAATACTAGAGTTTAACTTCAACTTCTTGTCATAGGAAGTTTAAACGCCATCAAACTTCAAAAATGTTATGTAAATAGCTCACCAGTGGAATGTTACGCCGCAACCGCGTTACCATTCCCTTTTTGCAATCAGCTCAATTTACTCAGCAGAAATAAACCATTTTGGTAAAAAATATCGCATACTGAAGGTTAAAGCACAACAAGGATACCGTTTCCATTGCAACTTGCTAGACAAGGACAAACTCCTACTTTGAAGCCCTTTCATTTGGCACGTGTTTCTACTGTGAGATGTCACAAAGAAAAATAAGCCTTAGACTGATGGAATTACAGGATATGTTTGGATGAATGAAATATATTAGTGCGCGATCCAATTTACGAAGTATATAGACTCATGGTATTTACATATGTTCTTTGGTACAGATCGTGTACACAACGAGAAAAAAAATCACAACTTGTTTGGCACAGACTATCGCAGACAGAAAACTATTCTTTAGCGACCTTTTAAGCCGGCCGAACTTCCGACTTAGAACTCCTTGAGCCAGTCACTAGGATTTTTTTGTCTGTATGGTTGCGAGAGAGACAAACGACCTAATGATAGTAGTACCTTGTCTTGAAATGCCTTAAATTATCCATTATCTTAAAGTTCCTAAATAAGCTAAGCGCTCAATCAGTTAAACTAAATAAATAAATAATGCTGGACAATCTACACAGCATCATCTAGCCCCAAGCTAAGCAGAGCTTGTGTAGATGACTGATAAACTTAATACAATACAATAAATTGATAGATATTTTTTATTATACTGAGAAAATACCCAGAACATCCGTAAGAAATATTTGCACATCGTAAAAACATTTCTCCCAAGGCGGGAATCGAACCCGCAACCTCCTGCGTCGCAGGCAGACTGTCGCCCGTCGTGCCTCATCTTTCGTCATATAAGATAAGCTTGCTTGCTTGTGCAAAATGAATAAATAATATTTATTTCAGACTTTTAGCCCTTAACAATTTTTTTATCAATGCATATTAAATTGACATTATGTACAACAACAATCGATCGAACATAAAATTCAATGGTATTGTAAACCTAGAATCACATCAAATCGTCAATTAATTACCTTGCCTAATTCTAAAAGGCAGAATATAATAAATACCTACCGACCTTTATACACATTATACACGATTCATATTACTATCCCAAGGTAGTGGATAGATATTCACGCTCAAATTCAAATACGCAAAAACTAGTGATTGATGGCACGATGAAAGTCGGTTTACGCCGCACATTGCAAGGTAAAGAATAAAAACCCTTTGTGTCTTCAGTTCTCCAACCGATTTTTGAGAAGGCGACTCCAATCCCTCAGGAAATCTCGTTCAATATTTTCTTTGTTTGCTAGCAAAACTTGGCGATCATCTTTTCGTATTGAGTTAAATGTTTTTATTTCCTTCAAACCCAATTCCGTTGTTTTTTCAAGTTTTAATCAACATTGGCACGAAAAATATCGCTGTTGGTTTTTGTAATTTTTCGCTCTTTTCAAATTTATTCTAGAACTAAATTACGTTAGTTAGTTGTAAGATATTCGTAAATCAAAGACATATTTTATCTTTGAAAAACTCCTGAGCTAACACAATCGTGGAGATCAAACGGCTGCCAGCATTTTGATAAAGATGAATGATGAGCGTGAAATGTTTTTGGAAGGTTTCGTAGAGTAAAAAAAGGCATTGCTTTTTAGGGGCACACTATGTAAAAAACATTGAGAGTATTTTTTGTTTTATTTTTTTAGCGTTTTTTGCGTTGGAAGCCTTTTTTAATTTTATGTAATTTATCGCTTGTTTGCACGAATATTTATCTCCAGGATTTTTTTTTCTGTTCTGTGTAAAATTGAAATATCTGCGAATCCATATAAATTATATTCCCTTTTGATTTCAATGTTTGATGTTCAATTTCATTTGGAAACTAATTTCTCTCTAGAAACTTTTCGATTTAAATTACTTCTTCTACTATTTGGATTTACTTGGTTGGTACCTCAGTCTCATTTGGACCAAACTTTCAAAGAAAGTATTCCGACCCAAAAATATAATGCGAATATTTAAAAAGGGTTAATATTTTACTTTAATATAAACTAACACTTTCATAGCCCACGCACGACGCTCAACGCATAATGCCCATCTCCGGGTCCTGCAGCCGGCGCGGGCGGCGCACCTCTATGAGTCGCTCCACCGAGGCTGGGCAGTGAATGCGATATATGTACACTAAACTGAGCTAATATTATACTCGTTAGTATAAATTATACTTTAATGATTCTGGGAACAAAAGGATTTATTCAAAAACCATTTTTAAGCTTTCAAATAGATAGGTATTCTGTACGCACAGAAATCTATACGATGAACGACATTAGGTTAGGTGTGATATTTTGTACCTTAGGCACGTCGACCTACCTTAGGTCAGTGCCTCAAATACAAGGTAAAAATCAGTTCCAAATCGTGTAATTATTCAGTAATTATTTCACGATTTGGAATTGATTTCCATGAATAGTTATTTCTGCTCTGTTAAATATTCAATGGCAACCGCGAAATGCAAGCCAGGTGAAAACGCAGATGATGCAAGAGTGATAGAGATCTCTAGATTCACTGCAACACTTACGTAGCTGAAAAGGAAGGCCCAAAGACCTTATTACCTACTAACTAACAGATCTTTAACATCGTGTAGTTTCTATTACATTTATATTCGCGTTTTTACCGGAATACAAAAATAGTTTGATTGGTTTGAAAAAACTAAAATCTACTTCTAATTCTTTAACATTTACTGTGTTTTTTTTTTAGTTTTGTGGGATAAATACTTATTCCTTGGGAATAAATTCTTATTGTATGGTACCACCTTGGGATAATTTTCTATACAATAGCAAATTAATCATCAAAATCGGCCCACAATTGACGGAGAAATCGGCATTTTTTTGTTATTTTTTTATGTTGTAATAAACAACATCCGTCAAGTGCGAGTATGACTCGCGCGCCGAGGGTCTCGATCTCGAACGGTTGTCAAGTATACCAATATGTACGGTTAAAGACTGCTATTTGATGAATACCAAAAAATTAAAGGTACCTACATTTCAGATGTATCGGTTTGCAAACTTCGGAGTTGGTACAGAGAGTAATAGTAAAATATTCGAGTTTTTTCAAAATATTTCAAAAAGTATCTAACCTACAGAAATTTAGAAAACTGTTTTGAGACATACAAACCGCTACCTTTCATTTAATACCCCACTCGGTGAGGTAGTCCCCCCTTTTGAAAATTATCCGTTAATTATATTAACCGAACATCAGTATTAAAATTAATTTTAGTTTTCACTATATTAACAAAGAAAATTACAATCAAATTATAACTAGTATTTACAATTGAAACAATTAAGCTAACTGCAGACTGTTGCAAACAATCTACAGGTAGCTCAACTGATCCATATCAATACCAGTCGGAAGCGTCCCCAAGACGCTGGCTGCATTGCCCCGCTGTATGGCAATGCTGATGCGCTGCGCCAGATATCCGCCAGCTCTCGGGTCACGCATCGCGTCGACCAGACGCTCAGATAACTTTTTAAAAACCCGGAGAGCCTCGGTATCCCACGGACCTAGGGTCCCGACCCCAAAAGGAGCAAATATGTAGGCTGTGTCGAGACCTGCATATTTGCGTCTCTTGAGATCCTCGGCCAAATCTGCCGCCGCACCAGCCCTTACGGATGTCCTCGGAAGATGGGAAGGCGCAAGTGTGTCGACGCATGTAGCGTCCCACACAATGGGCCTCCCCAACTCCCATGGGACTAGTGTCATGCCGTCAGGCCTCTTACCATCGTCACGCAACAGACCATTCGGTTCGAGAATAGCTGGTACGTTAGCGGTGACAAAGGCCCGCCGGATGACGTCGTTAAGGCTGGCATGACGAGATATCCGACCGGCGGCCCTAGTGCACGATAATCCGTGATGACCAAGCTGTTCGACAGCAGTACCGCACTGGCATTGATGAGGCGCGCAACACATTGCACCCAACCGAAGACATGTTGCGATACGGAAAGTTACGGGATCCAATAAAGTGCCAGTGTTAAATGAAGGAAATGCTTGCAACCAATGTCCTGACTCCCATTTAGAAACGGCCAGGAGACGGGCACGATCCGCAGAGCTGGAGCACGTTTGTAACAAACTATTCCGTGTCAACTCACACAGAGGCCCGTCCCATGGCCGTTGAGACAAAAGAGATTTTGGGGGAGCAGCATTAGGGCAAGCATTATGCCAAGCCGTTCGAGCTTCGTCTAAAAATGAAATTTTGAATGAAATTCCAGGTGGGACCAAACAAGATGACTTTAAAATTTTTTCAACTAAAGAACTAGTGCTGTAGACGGAAGACAGGAACGCTGGAAGGGCTACACTTGAAATTTTGCGTATACCTAAGCCTCCCAATTTGACAGGCAGGGAGGCCTGCGACCATTCCTTGTCATCTAAATCGACATTCAAAACCGATGATAGAGTATTCTTTATTACGAGTATGTTGTCTAAGCCTTCCAAGAGTTCACTGTGTTTCCACAGTTGACTACATCTCAAAGAATACGTAAATTTAGGTACAAAAAGACAAAATCTAATTATTGTAAAAGCCATATGGCTATTAATTTTGAGCAGTCTGTCCGAAGTTTTGTTGAAATTTTGAATTTTCTCGTCTACAAAGGACTGAAAAGACTCATCAAGAATTGGTGAACCAAGGAGGCGAAGTGAACATTTATCAACAACTGTTATGTTGGGGGCTAAACTATTAAATTTTCCAATGATATTGTTTTTGTCTACACAAGAGTCCGAAATAAAAAGCTCGCACTTTGAAAAATTTAATTCCAAACCTATTTTTCGAAATTCATCTGTGATGATTTTTAGATCATCAAAAACTGTGTTTACCTCTCCACCTAAAGTTCCGTCATCCAAATACCAAACATTGAGCTTGGATTGGAGACGTTGAATTATCGGTTGGATGGCAAGGCTAAATATGGCCGGACCATAAATATAATAAATATAATAAAGGCCGTTTTCACTGAAATAGAAGCATGACCGAACTGGTACAAAAATTATATGCAAAGAACTCAGCTTCAAGTTAGCGTAGTAGTAAACTGGTTTCCAAATTCTTTACCCGCGAGGAATTATGTTTTGTGCGCGTACTCTACCGCGTATAGGGTTACTATATGTAAATAGAGGGATGCCTGGCTCTGGTACCTAAAATGCCTGATTTTTCAGAAAAATGCCTTTGTAAAGCAAAACGCGTACGTATCTAATGTACCTACCTATGAAGCCTGGAACTCGTCTCTATCATTAAAGCAACGAAACGGCTGAAGCTATTTCGATCTATGAGATATCAAAACGTTCGTATGAATTCCTAGTGTTCTTAGCTAAATTTTGTAGGACTTTGCTACTATAATCTACAGCACAAACAGTGAAAAAGCCGAAACCAAATCGGGGTTTTTATAGTGTACAAATAATTACAGCCGAAAGGTTCTTTCGAAGACAAAAGACCACTTCAATATCCGTGCCGACAAAAATGATTAATCAATTTGTAGTGAAATAGGCCGTATCGGCACTAAGTCTGAATTGCAACCTACTTCAATTAACTCGGATATTCGTGAAACGGGAATGTAGGTATTGTTTATGTTTTAAATTTTGTTTTGGAGTTCGCTATATCTATCTAGTTTTTAGATTTTGGTCACCATGACTATCCCAAAACCGTAAGGTACCTTCTTCCGATTCACACGGTAACCAACTTTAGAATCTAACCAACATTTTATGACTACTTGGTAAAGACACATATTTTATAATACTAAAGGAAAAGATAAGAATGGCAAGAATTAAACACAGAATTAAACAAAATTCTTTATTGCACTAAATAAAACATACACAAAAACATAAAACTAGAGAAGGAATAGCAAAGGCGAGCTTAGCGCTATAAAGAATGAAAATGTAGTATGTTATTGGGGTACAATTATTTTATTTGGGTATTAGGTGGATATTTAAAGCCAAGATGATGATAAGTAATGATAACAAGAAGCAACATTCGGATTCTAACTGCATTCAAACCCACGAAAAACCTAGAGAAAATATAATAATCATACCCTAAAAACACACACGCGTACCAACCTGAATAAATTCCTAATTCATAGGTAAAATAGATATTTAAACCTTCGTTATTTATTACTGAGTTAGTTTAGGATTAAGCACCGTTCTCTCAAATCTCGCTATTGTTATGGTAATAGCGAATTCCTACTTTGCTAAGCTGAAAATTAAATAACTGCCACGAAAGATAATAAAGCTTATTCGAAAGGAAATTGGGATCAAATTGTGAATAAGCGAAAAGTATCTGGAACTGCTGTGCAATTTTCTTTGTTCTTCAGACTGGGGTTTAAAAGGAATTGGTTTTCCGCATTTTTGCTTGTTCTACATTTTCTCTGCAATTAGGCAATCGGTATTCTGATGAAAAAGGATACATCAGTGACGTGGCAAACTTTTGGACTGAATACAGAAAAGTAGGTAAGTAAATAGGTAATAAGGGCCTTGATTATTATCACAATACTACCTCAGAGGTATATTTGATGAATTGTAGGTACAGTGGGTTTTAGTTTTTGAGTTTAAATTAGCTCACTAGTTCTGACACCAAGTGCGTGCAATATTAGTTGATGCATGGATATAAGATACTTTTACAGTAAGAATCCAGAGAGCTAGAGCTCTATAATTGCCCTGACATTATCAACACAGCATAACGCTCACGTGTTTTATAATAATAATAATAATAGTCATTTATTTCAGATAATAATAAATCCATATTAACAATTGTCGTTAGTAACAATTGTCTTAATAATTATGTTAGTTTATCATAGAAGAGTGAATGTCATATATAGCAGCCCATCTAGCTTGTCCGCTATCATCATCAGGATGCTGTTAGTGGACCAGCGGACCCTGCTCAACAGTGAGACCGTTTTTTTGCGCATGCAGGCAGCGAAACCACGCGCGCCTCAGCGAACATACATGATGTGCTGCAGAACCGCCGGAGCCCTAAGAGCATCATAAAGGCATTGCTTTATTGGTTCTTATATTGGATTAATGTAAGTTCACTTGTTCACTCAGCGTAAATACTTATTGTACTCGCTTGGCCTACGATTTGTAGGCTGCGAAAGATAGCAAGCGGGTTCTCGCGGGTTCTCGAGTTCATTGTTTAATTTTTTACGGTTTCACGTACAGTAGGTACGTAGGTACCTATTGTTTTCTACGTGCAATTTTTCCCTTATAAACCTATTTGTTACTTGTAAGGAAATATTTGTTATATCACTGTAAAATGTGTAACGCTCACGTGTCTTATGTATGTTCACTCAGCGTAGATATAAAAAAACAAATCAGTATGGACACGCTTGCCCTATGTTTTGTAGGCTGTGAGAGATAGCAAGCGAGCTCTCGAGTTCATTCATCCATTTTTCGTTTTTTTACGAGTTTCTACCTTAACTGTACAGACTAATGAGCCGTCCTTTTGCCCCGGTTTCCTATTCATTACAAGGTGAACGCGTACCAAAACTTGAAGATAATCTTGTGTGAAGAGTTTGTACTCTTGACCCGAAATCTAAATATGTAAAAAAACCGTATCGTGACTGAGCGCGCTCATTGTAGATACTTGACATTCAGAGGCAATAAAATAAAGAAATGAAAAGTGAAATCAAATAAGGATGAAACCGGGTTGGAAGATATGTATAGTCGAAAGATTTTTCGGGGTTTCAAAAGCGATTCATCCTATGGGTTTTGTGGCAAGAATACAAAACTCAGGCATCGTCTTTGGTTTTGCCCTTATTTCTTTCGATACTATAATGTTATACGATCCTAGGCAACTTTTAAAAAGGTTTTTTTCAATAAAAACCTTTTAACGTAGTTATGATAGGTATCATAGGGCAAAAATTTATAGAAATCGCAAAGATGTTTTGTGATAGTTATATGCGGTTTACAAGGAATTGGTTTTCCACACGTAGGTACTTTGAAAGGGTGCCAGCGAGCAAAGCCGCAGTCTAAACCTAGTAAAGCACACAAAGTTTTTTCATCTTTTCCGGCCGTGCGAAGTGGTGAGTACAAATTGGGGTACTGTCTAATGGATTGTAGAGTAGAGAACCCTCCTGATTGCAAGAGCCTTGTTTGATTTTCTTGTCAGCATTTAAATAACAGGTAGGTGTTCGTTTCTTTTATCCTTCTTTTATCCCGCGGGCCAATTATTTTACTTTGGCAACAGAATCTTAGTCGGACTAAAAGTTTCATCCTTTAGTATCGATTTCATATACACTAGGTACGTAGGTACCTATTGTTTTCTACGTGTACTTTTCCCTATTAAACCTAATTGTTACTTGTAAGGAAATATTTGTTATATCACTGTAAAAATTTTATAAAAGTTGACAATAGCAATTGAAACTGTAGCTATTCTCCAGGCACCGACCCTTACAACAAAACTAAAGACAATAAGAAATTTTCTACGAGTTTCGCATCCCCACACTTTTTCACAAATAATACCTCAACAACTGTTCTCGGGAGACAAATCTATGTACCTATTGATTTTTGAGCGGACTTGAGATTTTCTCGCGGACATCGAATCCGAATACTTTGCCTGGAGCAAAAATCGCTAGCAAGTTTTAGCAGGCGGTGAAGCGGTTAGATTAGGTGGCATTCTGATTTACAAATCGAGTTATTGTTGATTTCTATACTATCTTTCTCTATATTCAGAGTAATAAAATGTTATTTGAGATACAAATCATGGTGATTTCAGAACTCTACTTCTGAGTGTCTAGATACGCCAAATATGCCTACAATCATCTCTTTATGATGCTATTAAAATATTGATATGTATGTATGTATGTTTAAACAACGACATGGCATCGTTCTTAAAGTCAACAGTTTAGCAAAAAATATTAAAACTTTATTAAAATATATATATAAATATTAAAGTTTTAAAATATAAATTTTAAAACTTTATTTAAAACATGCTTTTATAATCATCTAGGATCAAAGTGCTTGGGATGACAAATTTAACGAACCCAAACTCGACGGGGTTACGTCGTTTCGTTTAGGAGTTTTTATAGCCACCTCATTTTTATAGTCTCCATCATCAGACCAGCTCGATGGTACCACAACATTCCATTATCAATCATTTACATACTAATATCAAATATGTATGCCAAATTTCAGCTCAATCGGATGAGGATAACTGGTCTCAAATTCATTTGCAAGATTTGTCCCACATATACTAACAGGGCAAGATATATAAAAGCTTGTAAAAATATATCCAGAAAGTTCTTCAACTTGCCAGCATTTTTAAATGGATCGACAAATTCTATTAGCTTATCTTCCAGTACATTTTGAAGTCGTTGAATCCTTCGGTAATTCTATTAGGCACCCCTTCGCTGAAGTTCCCGCGTTTGTTCTCGGCATTCGGTAATAACTTTGTAAATACGGTTATACGTCGCGATTCACGGTCTAGTCACTTGCAGATATTTATGAAAGGAGAAATTAGGTTTTTTTCTGTAGGTACCTACTAAAATTACTTAAAAATATCACCATTTTGCAGATGATTTTGACAACCGTAGTGAGACGGCCGAAAGCTCGGTACAGGTTTTGCGTTTGGATATTATATATCCAAACGTTTGGATATGAAATCCGACCAAGCCTGGAATCAAACAAATTCAAAAAATATTGTAGGTGCAGACCATAGAGAATAGTAGAGACACCTTTCGCAACATTCATAAAACTTCTAAGCTATTTATAAAACTCTGCAAAATGGCCTAACTTTAAAGGCCATTCATGACAAACTCACGATACCTGTTACCGCAACACCCCAAAATAAGTGCCGCCGATATTTTCACTATCTAGTGAATTTATATGGCACTATCGAAACTCTTGCCCAATAAAACGGATTAAACATGCGTCCATTGCGGTTAAGTTGGAATTTCCCGAGTTTCCGCCTGCAAGCTGTCAAGTACCGCCTGATAGGGATAATAAAGTGGTTGACCCTTTTAAATTTTTATTTGTATCGAGTGCTTGCAGCGTAATCGATACTTTTGCTGCCACCCGATAATGTGTTATTTAACGGAATGTGGGAGTGTTGGCATAGTGCTGTAACTTGGATGCATCGGAAATCATCTGTGTGTCTGGTGCCGGCTTAGAATTTGTACCACCCCAATACTTCCCGTGAGTGTCGTAAGAGGCGATTAAGGAACCACCGGGGGCAGGCAGCAGCGCCCCCTGCAGAACAATTCTACCACCGAACTGCGACCCCAGCCCGCTAGCCCAGCGTGGGGATTATGGGCATTACCCCCCCCCATGAGATAAAAGCCAATAAGGCGCTTATCAGGGGCCAGCAGTGGACCAATTTAGGCTGTGGAGTGGAGGTGGCATTAATACCTACAACGGAACCCTAAAAAAGTTTTGTTGCGACTACGACTTAATAATATACGATGCTATCCATAGTTACCTACTAAATATAAAGACGAACTTAGTGGCGCAGCGGGCGAAGGTCTGCATGCGACGCAGAAGGTTGCGGGTTCTATTCGCCCCGGGACAAATGTTTGCACGATCTGCAGATATTTGTTCCGCGCTTTCTGGGTGTTTTCTATGTATAGTAAAATATATATATGTTATAAGTATATCAGTTATCTAGTACCCATAACACAATCTCTGCGTAGCTTGGGGCTAGATGGTGCTGTGCGGATAGTCTAGCATTTTTTTTTCTTTTGTCAATTACTTCTTAGTGTTCATGATATAGGATAATAAGATAGCATTCCGTAGATTTAGCAAAGTTGTGAGACTTTATTCCGGTAACGTTTTATAGAAAACTCTTGCCATTCGTCTTTGCACCAATTCAGCGAGTCAACACTGTGTTATTAAATTTCTCCATTTATAAACATAAAACTCTACTGTGGAGATAAAGTTTCATTTTTACTACCCGCTTCGCATCATTTCATAAATGTTTGAGTAGCATGTTTTGTTTTTTGATTATTCGCTTCTATTGCAATGAAATTTCATGAGGTTCCTAACCGAACCCAGTGGTTTTTGGATGTAACTAAACCTATCTTTCTATTTTAATTTGGAATAAGTATTAATGATACAAAAAAATAAAAGTGAAAATGGATAAATCAAATGAACCACACGATGTTAAGTTTAATCACGGTAGGTTTAAATAATTATGCAGCGCACCTATCGGGTTTAGTTGTCAAACTAGGCCTAGATCTCGGTACTCACTAAAAAATAACACAATACAAAAAAAATGTTATTGAATAAAATTTAACATTTTTTCATAGGTTCCTTGAATCACATTCAAGGAAAAACGATTGAGAAAAAAATAAAGATAAAAATCATGAAAGTGTACGAACATAATATATTGTCGAGATCTCAGGAACCCTGCGGTCTATTGAAATGACTTATGTTTTGATTCATAGATCTGATTCGTGTTACTAATTATTTGGTTCCTTAAACCAGTTTCTTCATAAGTATAAAAATCAAGTTATGGTTTATTTACAAAAAACTACGCAGTTTTTTGTAAATAAACCATAACTTGATTTTTGCGCTTACGCCGTTCCAATAACGTATACTTTGTCAAGCTCTTATGAACGCGAACATGCCTATCCTTTTCACAAAATGGCACGCATGGTGTCCTCCTAAAATGTTCACGGAAATATTTCTCGTTTTTGTTCGTGCGTTACCTTTGTTTTTCCAACGTTGCAGCAGCTTAGATGCTACCATGATAGAAATACCCGTAAATATTAAATTTATAATGTGTTCATAGTTAGTAAACATTTTAGTATTTCCAGAAAATCGCGAATGGCATGATTTAAAAACAGATATTTTATGCAACCCTTGAACTGAAACCAATTTTGAGCACAGTTCGGAACTAACCAGACTTTCCTTCTCTGTGATTGTAATTTTCTTTGTAACAATCTATCAAAGTTTTGTAATTAGAAAGTTTTAGATCTGTGAGTAATGTTCTCACTTGAAACCTCGGTAACTTTGCGGCTTCGTTAAATACTTGATCGGAATTACATTCTGGATTACAGATATTCATTGGTCATTTACTCTAGTAAATGACCAATGAAAAAAACGACCATAATACCTCTAGGTATTATGGTGGTTTAGCGCTGAGTTGGGAACGCTAAAAATACATGCTGGAGATTTTACTATGCTATACAATTGTCGTAAGAGGCAACTAAGGGATATCTTACGGGGGGGGGGGAGGTTTGGGCAGCAGCGCCCTCTGCAGAACAATTCTACCACCGAACTGCATGCCCAGCGTTTAGGGGATTATGGGCAGCGTGGGGGTAATCCCCCCGTAAGATATAAGCCAACAAGGCGCTTATCAGGGGAAGGCCTGGGTCCAGCAGTGGGCCAATATAGGCTGTGAAGATGGAGGAGATACAATTGGGACTATGAAACAAACAGCTAATAAAACTAAATATTACAAAATAGTTTCTGCCCGCGGCTTCGCATGCGTCATTTTATGGACACATTTTATGGTTATTTCTATCCCAGGGGACAGTTTTATGGGATAAAATGTAGTCTATGTTTGATTCTAGGCTTAGAACTACATCAGCCCGATCGGTTCAGTCGTTATGACGTGGAGAGATAACAAACATCCGTACACCCATACATTTAAACATCCAAACTTCCGCGTTTATAATGTAAGTGATAGTGCGATGAATTATAACATAAGTAACGATTTACACTTCACTAGCCACATTTATTAGTGAATTATTATAATTTAACCCTTTTGATATTTCTCTGTAGGTAAAATTATTTAAGCACCTTTAATTTCCCAGTCGTTTTGCCTGCATGTTTTACGCTTATAAATAACCTCCAGTATTTTTATCCACAGCCGCCGCAGAAAATTTAATCAACAAAGGCAATAAAATAAACCGGAAAGCAACTAATATCTTCGGCGCGGGCCAATATCAGTGTCGCGTAGAGTCGCCATAAGGCTGCAGTATTTCAACCGCACGTGCCTTTCTAGTCCCGCAGTCCCAATGCATTTCCACAATACATGATTCAAACTTTACGGTTGAGCGATAAAATATTTTAAAATAACAGCTATGTATTTTTACGCGACTACGGCAATATCGAAAGGAAGAGATTGTTTATACAAATAAATATATGGATAAAGGTTTTTTTTATTGGTATACACTAAAATCTCATCCGATTTGAGGTGTCTGCTAAATCAAACTCACATAGATTTTTTGTATTATTTAGGCAATGAAAACAAACATAAATGAGGTTTTAAATAACTCATTTACCATAGGTTCATTTGGAAATGAAATATTATTTCCATTGGGATAAAAACTCATCCTCAGTTTACTACTTACTTTTGTTTTTACCTTTTTTTTGTTAATTTGGTATTCTAACACTACAATGTTTATAGGAAATTTATTATTGGCCGTTTACGTCCATTTTATATTCACGAAACTGTCGCGATTCATCGTTATTTACCATCGAAGGTATCCTAGAATTTATCTCGCTTTGTAGCCAGCATCGGAAGCTACCGGGGCCGTCGGAAATTGCACTCAATTGGGGAGGCTTTGCAGCCCCTGCAAATTATTACATCTGGGACACTAGTCGTGTCATGTGAATGACGAATCCAAAATATTTTGCATTTTTAGTTGCGCCATCTAGCCATAAAGTACGCAAATTTAAACTGGTAATAATAAACAAGTTCCGTCAAGTGCGAGTGTGACTCGCGCGCCGAGGGTTTCGAATTTTTGTCAAGTATACAAATATGTGGTACAGGTACCGGATAGAGCTATTTATTGAATACCTAAAAATCAAACGCAGGTACCTACATTTCGGATGTATCGGTTTGCAAACTTGGGAGTATAGAGAGGGTAATAGTAACTTTTTCGAGTTTTTTCAAAATATTTCATAAAGTATGAAACATATAGAAATTTTAAAAAGCGTTTTGAGATGTACAAACCAATACCTTTCATTTGATATCCCACTATGTGAGGAAGGCCCCCTTTTAAAAATTGTTCCCCCCCTTTTTCACAATTTTTCAAAAAGTGTTCAACTTACAAATTTCTCTATATTTTTCCTGTAAAATTAATCCATATCTACAAACGCTACATACATTTCAGATGGATTGCTCTGCAAACTTCGGAGATAGGGGAGAGGGAATGGGTAATTAAATTATACTACTTTTTTTTAGATATGAAACCTTTAGAAATTGTTTTGAGTTGTGTGTGTGTGGGATATTAAAGATGGAAAAAAGGACAGAATAAGCGACACCCTAAGGGTTTCGTAACCGATCTCCGATCTTCGAAACCCTAAAAATTAACAAATACTCGTAGTTATCTATATCAACTATTTAATCACCATAATTTTAAATTTTAGAATAAATTTTATGAAAAAAATACTTGGCAATTGAGATTTTTTTACTACTTTCACAAAATGAACTACGCAAGAATAGAGAAAACCATTTTTACTATGGTCACTTACAGACCATAGTAAAAATGGTATGGTAGAATGGTGGTGGAGATTTTTAGTTAAAAATTAATTTAATTTGATCTATTTTAACGAAAAATTATAAACTATTTTAACTCTTTTAGCTTTCAGACATGTTCATGAAACGTACGAGCCAAACTTTCTTCATTATTTGTAACTTGAATTAACTTCTAACTAACGGATCTGAGAAATTGCAGAGTTTGAAAACACTTTAAATTAACCATAGATAATGGTGCACCCTACCACGAAACTAATATACAATACAAAGCTACTGCGTGTTTTATATATACTTTGTAATTAGGTCGTTTCGACTGTGACGTAGTTATTGTTTTGGCTAAGTGAAATGGTCGACCGACAGATAAAAAAAATTCAAGATTCCACTGCCAAATGGCAAAAACGGTTGCTCTGCGCGTCCGTTTGTCAGAGTAATTTTTTCAGCTCGTTTTTAGGGTTTCGAAGATCGGAGATCGGTTATGGTCTCGCTTTTTCTGTCCTTTTTTCCGTCTTGAATATCTCAGCAACTACAGCAGCAAACTACGTGAAATTTAAAATAATAATACATTTCGTGCGCCTGTAAAGATTAGAAAAAAATACGTACTTTGAAAATATGTTGGAAAAACTCGAAATATTACCCATTCCCACATCTCCGTTTTCTCCCTATCCAGTTCGCGGAGGAAATGTATGTAGCGTTTATAAATATGGATCTATATTTTACAGAAAAAATATAGAGAAGTCTGCTAGTAGACCACTTTTTGAGAAATGGTCAAAAAAGGGGATAATTTTCAAAAAGGGGCGGCTACCTCACCGAGTGGGGTATCAAATATAAGAAGGGTAAAAATTCCTGTAGGTTACATAATTTTCGAAATGTTTTGAAAATAAAAAAATCACGTAAATTTTACTATTACCCTCTGTACTCCGAAGTTTGCAAACCGATACATCTGAAATGTAGGTTCCCTTAATTTTTTGGTATTCATCAAATAGCAAAGTCTCTAACTAATACCTATAGTACACATTGGTATACTTGACAACCGTTCGAAACCCTCGGCGCGCGAGTCACACTCGCACTTGACGGATCTTGTTTACTTTGGTAAACAGAGTTCGACTGAATAAATTGACCAAACACTTCACTTTGCCCACAGCATTTGTGAAAAAGCAATATTTTCCCGAAATAGATTATTCCACTGAAAATATACCTATGAAATGTCACAAATACATATGTTTTAATTGTTTTAGACGTCGGACGTCCACTGAGATGGGCAGACGATATTGCGAGCATCGCAAGGCAAACCAGGTCGAAGATAGCATAGCACCGTAAGGAGTGGCACAAGAGGTTGGACATCTACACCCAGTTGTGGGTGAAGCTGATGATGTTTTAGAAGTGGCGCTAATTTCAAAGTAGGGAGCACATTGATTGCAACTAACGCAATCTATACGTGACTCCACGCTGCAAGCTCAACTTCTTTATTGTTCAATCTTGAAATATCTTTATTATTAGTTACCAGAATAGAGAACTCGACGCATGTTTTTATTAATTCTCCGATGAAATTGTGTTTTCTGAGAAAACTAAAGAAATATTGTCAGAACTTTTACTACTGTTTTTAAAAATAGAGCAGTGGAAGTATAAAATGTGGAGTAATTTGGGATGAAGAGTTTTATTCACTTTACTGTTTACCAGCTTCTGACCACGAGTTCGCACGAGATTATCTTGTCGGTATCCGACAAATTACACAATACGTTATTAAAATTACATTCTCTCACCTAAAATAAACTAACTTAATTATAAGATAATTGTTACTAACTATTATATGAATTTGTGATTATTTGAAATAAATTACTATTATTATTATTATTAACGAATTCTGTAGTTTACGAACTTTGCGGTTAGCCGGGACGTGGTTAGCCGTCCGGTAGGCCGCAATGAAAAATATGTACTACAAGAAATAGTTTTTATTCGCACTGCGAAGCCGACCAACCGATCCGCTCGCTTAGAGCGCTGCAGCCCACCGTAATAGTTGGTTAACTGTACTCGCAACCGCATCCTATGGACAGCCGGACGGCTGCCCGTAACGCGGCTATCCGCTCAGTGCGCACATAGCCTAAAGGTAGCAGACCGTCCGACAGAGCGATTTTCGCAGTTAAATTAGTATTTAAGTCGTTATTTTCTTATAACTAGTAAATTCAATTGATAACTACAGCTTTACTTACAACTTTATTTTAACTTCATCGTCTTAGAGACTCTACGTAAACGAAGGATCAGTTGCATTGCACTTCGTGATCGAAAATACATTTTCTTTAATTTATCGTCGTTCGTAGTCGCGTAGACGTTGACGTAGCACTTGCTACGCCGCCGCTACAATAGACCGCTACGAGAGTGCTACGAGAATGCGAAGAACTCGTTAGTTTGGTTAAAACTTTTCAATTTGTTTGAGTGTTGATATCTAAATCAGAGAAAACAATAATCTATGAAAGTATTTATGTCTATACGTAAATTTTTGGATGAAATACATAGCTATTTACGTAAATATAAAATATCAATATAATAATATTATCAAAATAATATTCTATGTATAATAACAAATATTTATAATATGTAATGTATTGTACTAAGTACGTATATCAGTCGTCTAATACCAATATCATAAGCTCTACTTAGCTTGGGGCTAGATGATACTGCGTAGATTGTCGAGCATGATTTATTTAATAAAGTCTCACGCTATAAAAAGGTATCTCGCCTGCAACGTCGGTTGACGTTGAATCCTTTCGATTATTATTCTGTTAACGGCAGTGTATAAATCTTGCTAAATATTTTATATTTAGCAAGATTAATATTTTATATTGCGTTAAAAACACCAGTATTTTCCGTACACGCAAAACGAAGCAATCACGCCAAGTTTATTCATCCACACAAAGGGCGAAGGGAACGTTTCGTTTGACATACTGTAACATTCTTCCGTGAATTTACCGCGGTGATTAATAATGGGGCGGTGACGCGACAATTCTGATTTTTTTCAATCGAAAGTAGGGCATGGAGCAGCTCAAGCCATCGAAATAGGAGGCAAACTCTGTCGCCTGTCGCCTATGCGAGGGAGAAGGAAGTTCGGGGAAAAAGATAGTGGCATGGCAGCTTACGAAAATCAAATGTCTTTAAACGTGCATTTATTTCTCAAAATTTTAAAATGACAAATAGTTTACTTTTACTTTATTTCCTATTTGATAATAATTTAATTAATTTTAAAATTTGACTTGTCTATGTGCTTATTTTGTAAGCCTAAAGGAAAAATAAAGTTTGTTTCGATTTTTGATTTCTTTAGTCATAAAAGCTTCAAGATTTTGTTAATACTTCCTTCCTTGTCGCTCGCCTACCTTTCACGCATAGGGAATAAGTAATTTTTGAGCTGTAAGGTCCTGTAAGGACTCCCTTACAGTACGACACAGAAACCAGTGGCAAGACGACAATATTGCAGTCCAAGAGGACTCTTAGACCGCAATATTATCGTTTTGCCACTAATTTCTGTGTCGTCAACGTGTTTTTAACAGAGTTTAAGTAATAAGTGATTTTAATTCTGTTAAAAACACGATTGAATCGATTAAAAACATGATTGTAGGTCCTTCCTACAAACTTAAACTTAATTTATTACCTTTCTTTTAGAAAGCAAATTAGCATAATATATCCTGCAGAGGTCCTGGCCATGTTTCTTAAACTTTTCACAGGCACTATACGATACGTCTCTTCGCAAAAGAGAGAGCTTTATTGATTAAGAATCCTATCTTAATCAATAAAGCTTATGAACTTAACATCAGTAAAACCTTATTTTCAAATGCAAGAAAACATAAAATTATAAGTGATTCTTAATTTTTTGTTTATGTATAGTATGTATAGTTGCACTTATTACCGTCCTTTTAGCGTAGTCGACCGTTTCTAGATACAGAATTAATAGAAACGTCTGGAGCTGACAGTCTACCTGGCAACATTTATACATTTCGAAAGAAGGCTCGAGCGGAAACCAGCATCTAATATATAAAATAAGACTTCATTTTATCCAGGTTGCCATAGATACTGCTAGCAAAACGCTAGTGAAAAAGATTTCGTATGAAAAATATTGCACAACATTTTTATGACTATTAAAGCCACTCACGTTTTTTCATAAAGCTATCTTGCCTGCTGGAGCGTAGGAAAGTTATCAACGTTATGCATAGCTAAAACCTTGTTGACCTGGTAGTATATTTAAATTATGTGTAGGGACGAGCATATTTGTCTAACCTCAACAGCTCCACTGCTGAACGTGCCTCCCCCGGTTTTGCCATAATAGCCATAATTTGCCATAACGAAGACTCGAGTGTTTTATATAGTAAACTAGCTGCTGCCCGCGGCTTCGCACGCTTTATTCCGGAATAAAAGGTCCTATGTCCGGCCCCGGGATACCATCTACCTCGCTGCCAAATTTCACCGAGATCTGTTCAGCCGTTCTTGAGTTATAAATAGTGTAACTAACACGACTTTCTTTTATATATATAGAGATGTAATGGCACATAGTGCGCGCCTACAGATGCATTTTTAGGGTTTCGTAATATATTTCATGCGCCTGCTCAGATTAAAAGAAAAATAAATTTAATGAAAATTAAAATGAACATTTTCAGTACAATTTGTGATGTCGAAATTTTAAGAGACCTACAAGGTCAAGTGGGCTATCAAATGAAAGGTATCCGTTTGTACATTTCCAAACAGTTTTTGAAATTTCTGTAGGTTTCATACTTTTTGAAATATTTTCGAAAAATTACCCATTCCGTCCCTTTCTCCGAAGTTTGCAGAGAAATCCATCTAAAATGTATGTAGCGTTTGTAGGTATTGATCTATATTTTGCAGGAAAAATATAGAGAAGTCTGTAAGAAGAACACTTATTGAAAAATGGTCATTTAATTTTTTTAAGTTTTAGCTGGTACCTGTCGAGTATCAGTTGTTACAATCGTGCTTACAGCATTTCTTAGCTAACGTACAGGCATCTTAAACTGTTCTGGATCCTGTCTCATGTCTTTTAAGTATTTTTTTGCTTTTTACGGTACATTTTGTACCGCACTAATGTACCCCACTTATAGCTGTATGAATGTACCATTACACATACTTTCATAATATTCATTCAAAATAAAAATACTCGTTGAAATTAACCCAAATTAAATATTAACACGATAAACTAGGGCACAGTTCAAAGGCTAAAATAAATCATAATAAAAAGTTACAGCAAAACTGAATACTACAAAACCCATGACAATGTGAAACCAAAAATTAGTCACAAGGATCGTAAACATAATTATATCGACTTGTCATAATGAACCCGGAGGCCGCAGTGCCCCGCCACTCCGCGGCTAGCCTCTGCGTATAGGTAGGGTTCACGCACCCAAATACAAACGCTTTGACGTGTTTCGTATAGAAGATATGACCGCTGTATGAATGCTCTTGGTGTATGAATGCTACCTGCTCTCCCTTACTATCTTATCTCTATGCTGAGTACCTGCCAACATTTTACGTTTTTGTCCGTGGTCCGTCTACATTAGGCTGAGTGTAAATAGAATAATTACTTCATGAGTTATCTATCACACACGTCGTTAGTTTTGTTTGATTTGACACTAAAAACCTAAGGTGGTTCTTCTAAAACTTAATCGGACAGTTACATTTTATTTAAAGTTTTTTACAAAGTTTACGCTTACGCCCAACTGCTTATCGTCCGATTATCTCTAAAATAACATTAGGGCATGTGTTCTTCAAAAAGATAACCGGGCAATTATACATTATAAGTGACGTTAAAGACAGAAGTTTTCATACATTAAAAGTCAAAGATAAACGACGAAGCTCCTAATTTTCTGATTTATTTTTGGTAAACAATAGCCCTAGTCTCGGCCAAATGTAGACGAAGCATAAGGTGTTTAAATTCACGGCCTGGCATATTAGCAGAGTGTTTTTGAAGTGCGCTTAATTTTGCAAGGCTACAGTGTGCGGCAAAACAATTTAAAAGTTAGCAGGCAATTGTCCGTCGTTACAAGCCCCAAATAATAAAGTTACCCGACTGGAGCAAAACACAGCTGAATAATAATAGCTGGCTTTAAAATGACATAACATAAATTCGCTTGTTTAGTTTGACTTCTCTATGTAATATATTCATCAGTAAATTGCTATTAACAAGTAACATAACATAAAAACTCTTCTACAATCATCCAAACTCTACTAGATTATTCTACTAAGACGACAACACGATAACAAAACTCTCAAGTTTAAAAAGTAAAACAACATTAACACTCACTCAAAAAACTGTAAAAGTTGTGTACACAACTAAAAACTATAGAAAAATATCTACGATTTTTTTATTTAGGGACTTCATTTTGTTAACAGTTTAATAGCGAGATATAATTATGTACAAAAGTATCTTTGTAAAACATTTTCAGAGTTTTATTTATTTATTTATCAAGGTCTTATTAACACAGTAACAATGAGTGTGTGATAAAATGTGTTGCCACACTCTATGCTCGTAGCACGCACTCTATACATCATGTATCTCTAACCGATAGCAAGTGATTATATAGCCCCGTTAGCTGAAAAAGGTGAAGGTTTCACCACATACATATTTTGAGGTTCCAAATTCAAACTCATTACTCCCTTGGTAATAATGAACATTACTGTTGAGGGATTAATGAGATTGAATTTAGAACATCAAAATAATGTGTAAATTGTTTTATCACGAAGATCCGTGCACTCATTGCACGGATCCTTAAAATATGCATGTTCTTTGAAATTCGAACTAACCTCTGTTCAGAAGGCGGAATAAAAAAATAATACAAACTTTTTACTGTTTACCCGTAAAAAGTGTGAAAAGTATAGAGTATTCTCCTCGTGCACAAAGCTGTCTTCATCTTGTAACTAATCCTGAGTTGCGCTTGGGATTAATGACGCCCGTGACGTAAGACACTGCTTTGAGCCCTCAGTGCATAGTCTACTTTTAAAGTAGACTTGAGTTTAATGTTCATAAGCTAAAATTACTAAATAACTCGAGCTATCCTATTTTGGTATGTGTGATGGCCGGATAAAACTTGCTGTATTAACCGGAAGTTGTACTATTTAGCATATAGAATAGCCAAAGCGGAGTTGTTTTTCCACCGCGGCACATTAAAATGCTAATGTTGACATGTGCACAAGTGTCGCAAAGTGCGACTTCTTTGCTGCACTTCATGCTAATTTACGTTGTCGCAATGTTGATAAAACAAGCTGTTTGAAGTTTATATTTAGTTACGTTATCTAATAAGTTTCTTGTTTGAATTTTAATGCAGTGAGATTTAAATTTATTTAAATATCCTAAAACAAAATAGGTACTGCGTTTTACTGTGCTGGATTTGGATAGGTCCTACATCAGTCCTGCATCAGTTTGTCTTGTGGAAATATAAATACCTAAACATTTGATCCTATTTCGATTTACTATTCTTGGAACGCCCACCAGATCCATGTTCATCTTTTTCCAATAGCTCTTCGTCAATCAACAATTCGAAATTCCCCAAAGCGTCGACGCTCGGTATTTTATTCCATCGCACATCTGGCATGCCATCTGGCGGCAAAACTACTGACAAAATGTTATCGATAAGCTTGTATTTCAGTATTCGATCATTTACAGTAGTAGATGTTAGGGAAGGAGATGCGTTCACTTCGACTAGCCACGGTTTCAACTGGTTGTCTATAATAATATCATAGCCATAGCATTCGAAACAATGCCTGTCGTTTGCCATCACGGATGAAACGGCCTTCAATGAATGCACAATCAGCCACTGCATGGCCGCGAATAATTTCTCAGTCACCACGCTGCCTCTGGTCCCCTCCAGAAACAAGCGAAGATTTTGAACAGTCATTTTCCCTCCATGTATATTGTTGTAATCACCTCCATGTTTCTGCACGCTAACGTTCGTAAGATGCACATACATATTGTCCAACTCTGTAACACTAGTGTCGTACTTCACTGTACAAAATCTACAAAATCCAAGTTGAAAAAGATACGCCTTCAAAGGTCGAAACGAAGTGACTAACACGTAAAGCCGTAAATCGAATTTCTTTCCACCTATCAACAGTGGATTGTCTATATACCGGGAAATAACGTAACTTTCTTTACTCAATTGCGGATGAAAAGGAGTTTTCGCCTCGCGGGACCATTTCTTCAATTTTGAGAGTTTGTTTATCAGAAATATTCCGGTGCCTTGAGACTTTCCGCACGGTTTCATAATCCACGTGCTTTGTGGGGATTTGCGGTACTCCTCGACGAACATATTGTAGTCTGCAGGCAGTACGAAAGTCACCGGAACGAAATCCAGGTGGAGGTACCGAGTAACGACTTGCCCGCCGTGTACACCGACTTCAGCCTTCTCAGCCAGGGGATTACCCTCTCGCTCCAACTCCTTTCTATACCTCTTTATATTTTTCACGAGCAAATCCTTTCTTGATAGCTCGTAGTGGTTAGGGAAGTGGTTTATCATTTGGTTGTCGTTCATTCTGTATCCGCTATCAACACTGAATAGATTTCTGCACGTTTGTGTTGATGCCCAGTAGAAATTCCATTCGTCGTCTTGTCCGACTTGATTCCAGCCACGTCGTTCAAAGTTGCTCATGATTACGGATTTTTCCATATCCGTGCAGAAGTATACTCGACATCGCTCGAGAGCCGGCGCAGCGACCCGTCCGTACATGTTATTGGCTGTTTTTTTCGCATCTTGATTCATGACTTGTGCGAGATTTCGTCCGGAACTGATGGATGTATTGACCAAATATTTGCGACACAGGTGCGTTCGAAACGTTGTCATGGCTTCTGTAAATATCGCCCGCTATTGGCTGACATTCAATCTCTCTCGTTTCACTATGACTACGAGCAAACATCGTCTGTATTGATTTTTAACGAGCTTTACCTGGGTTTACCCAGCGCACTATATTCTGAATTCAGAGAAACAGACAAAACATAAATCAAATAAAGTACTGTTGTATAACTAACAATGAGTAAAATATTACTAACTAAATTGCAATTAATAATTACATACTGGTGGTGGAAGGTATTAACGTAAGACCCACAAGTTAATCTAATATTCAGCGGTGAACAACAACAAAGGAAAAACAAAATATTATTTTATTTTCTTGCATAAATAACGAGTTTTTCTAATAACTCGTACGAAGGGGTAATAAAAGGAACAAGTAAATCATCCGATTTATTCATTCGTTTCTTTTGGTTCCGGAGAATTATTATGAATAATATGATGCTAGTTTTTCTACTTTGTCAGTGTAGGTAGGTACCTTACGCTGAGGTTGAAGTTGAGGTTAAGCTTAATCAATGATTAGGTACTTTAATAAGTTCATAATCTACGGTGATTGCTATCGTATTTCCCAATAATCGTGGTACCTACTTATACTACTCGTACTTCAGCCATTCTCAATGTACAAACATTGTAATGTTTGTAAACAACTCAAGAAAGTGATTTTTAGGTTATGTATGGGTGCAATGGGTACACACTTCATACATATATTCAGTTTGTCCAGAGTTTATGCAAGGGAAGGTATTTGCTTTTTCAGCAGTTTTCAATATCCACTTGATTTTTTATCTACGAATTTGGGGTAGCTACTCAGGTAACCTATTCTTTTGAAGTAGAAAATCCAGCTTACTAAAACGGTAGGTAGGTACAGTTACAAAGCAATATTGAGTTACAACGTCGCCTGCTGAATAATGTCACACAGTATTCGCACAGATGATGAACACTTAGGGCCTTATCACACTAGCGATTTGCGAGCGATTTCAAAGCGTGGCGAGTTCGCAGCGAGAAAGCCGCGACGACGACGCCGCGGGCAGGCAGCGAGCACGCGGCGTGCGATCAGCGTTTTGAACACTGAGCGTCGACGTCGCTAATAGAGCTCTCTGCGCACTCGCCTCGCCTTGAAATCGCTAGTGTGATAAGGCTCTTAGCTCTCTTGTTTAATTAACTTGAAAAAGAGTTGAGAAAAAAATTTCAAGGCAATATCGATATTCTTTTTACTTTGACTTAAACTCACCTAAATGCTTTGGAACATGGAAACAAAGAAGGGAATCTTATCTGTCCCATTGGAAGCGACAAGGGGACAAACAAGTTTTTTTATGCCACTCTACGGGCAAGATCAAGGGGACCAGAGGGAATTATTTGAATCCAACCCATTTTATCGACACGTCTATTGAACGCTAGGCGCACTTATCTTATTGCGGCGATGATATATATATATGAATACCTACCTACCAGGTTCTTACCTATTTTCCAGTACAGAAGTTCGAGCGTCGCGAAGAACGGACCCTACTACGGTACCTACTTTAGTAATGAATTAGTGTACTAACCCCGTATTCCCGGTGTTGCCATATGCGTAGTTTCCGTATTGCCAACAACGAATTTATTGCCACAGTGCGAGCTCGGATTTATCGCTTTATCTTTCGAACGACTAACTTTCTCTGGTGTACGGCCAGCTAAAGAACTTACTCCCATTTCCCTATAATCTAGATTTAGAATTATCCAGTAAAAGCTGGTTCGGGCGTAAATTTGGCTTCATTTGAGCGTGAATAAACATTGTTTTTGTTTACGATCGCGGAAAAGAAGAGTTTTTCTGAACAACATTCATGTGTGCCCAATATCTTGGAACTTTCGTAATTTATATCCACGTGGGTATTGGGCCGTAGCGATGTTTGGGAAGGTTAATTTTGTTGTTTTACCACCATCCCATCTGTCACCCAGATTCACGCAATCCTATTTGAACAAACAATAACCCAGAAACCATTTGTATTTAAAGGAACATTTGTCACCTAATTTTAAGGTAACAAGAGGACCTTTTGCTTCAGAAATTTTGAACGACCGAATTATTTGGCCCCGAAAAGCAGTAGGTAGGTAAGTATTATATCAAAAATACGGTACTTTCGGGTCGTGATTTCATACAAATGCGTTTAATTATACTATTCTTCCAGTTTTATTGGAGCGTAACAGCGACATTGAACAGTGGCATAATAATTATTCCTTTTAGGTAGGTAGATACTTTGAAAACGTTAAAACAAAGATAAGCTCTTTGTTTTCATATATTTTGCTAAAGCTCATTGTTCACGACTTCACGAGAAAAGCCAAGATAAGAAAGCTTAGTTGAAAAATGTACAATAAAATAAAGCAATCAATTATTAATATTAAAATCAAAATGATGAATTACTTATTAATTCAAACCTGCTAAATAAAATTACAATTTAATAGTACATTATGGTACAAGTGTGTAATGTTGGTGATTACCGACCCGAGCCGTAGGCGAGGGTCTTAAGAGAGCCGAGGACGGTAATCAGCAATACACACGTGTATCATACGACGTTTTTCAACACACTTGTGAATAAAATAACAATAAAAACTCATTTTATTTAGTAGATAATAGATATTTTTCCTTGGAGTTTCCAGGTAGTAAACTTTTCATAACGTTAAGGGCTTCACATCTTATATCGGGCGGTGTACAACATAAATCATTTTCTTCGTAACTAGTACTTGTACCCATTTTAATTAATAATTAACTATAATTTCAACAGTGAAAACGAGTTGTGAAAAATGTTTCTCAAAATTAATCAGTTTTCCTATGCGCGCTCATTGCGATCAGCCACAGACTAAAGGAATGAGGTTTTTTATTTTATTTTCCGCGCATAGGGTTTGCGCCTATTCTGCCACGTACAAAATGGGGAATTTAGTTTTCTTTTCTTACAGAGAAACAAAAGTTTCCAGTTTAATTGGGTAAAATGTTTATGACGGGTAACCCTTTTTTACATACCTGTAAGCTCTTCAAGACGACTCGACAGTTATACCAACACTCAGAAAACATCTGTCAGAGGTAAAAATAACTGTGAATGCACTATAGTGAGTTATAGCTATGAAAAAGTCACAGATAGATAACAGGTGTCATTATGTACCTAATTGCGGTGAAATTAGAGCCAATTTATGAGCAAGTGTGTTGAAAAACATATTTTTTTCAGGACATTTAAATGCTTTTAAGTTTAAGTGTCTGTTTTTGAAGTTAAAGAGAGTCAGAGAGTAGAATCTAGTATTGTAAAGCTGAGGACACACTGCTGCACCGCTGTACAATGTAAACTAAGTAAACTAAGTCCAACTATCGCGATTCCAAGCCATTTAACGTTATGAGTCACTGCCTGCGCATAATGAAAGATTAATGCCTCCATATTAATACTTGGCACAATAATATTCTGATGTTCTGCTCTGACCTTGTTATTTACATTGTTGTCTCTATCTTAGGTTAAATAATGTGGGTAGAGCCAAATCATACCTAACCTAGGCTTAACGTTATCATAACGTTCCGTTATGATTTTTATTACAATAATATTTTACATAAATAATATATTCAGGCGTTACTTTGCGGAAATCCATTAAAAATTAAATATCAATTGTGGGAGGGTGGGCGGTGCAAGAAGTTTTGGGCGGAATAGTTACTAAATATTTTACATTCTAAAAGTGCGTCCAGTAACAAAACATGTCATAAAACATAGTTAATAAAATGTTTTATACTTAATGTGCACGTGTTATTTAACATAAGTTATATAATATATATAACTTCATTACGGATGTAAGCGGGTTAACTACGAAACTTATTTGTGTTGGAAGAACACCAACGTTTCATCCCTTAACGAGGGACTTCATCAGGGTGAGTGTGGTTCGCGTCGCGCCAGTGCCACTTCGATGCGCACACTCCGTAATGAATTCGTCAAACTACGATAGTTTTATGTATAACTTATTTAACATAACTTTATATAGCATGTGACTTAATCTGGACTCTCACCATAGTACATTTTACTTAATAAAGACGCAGCCTATAACAAAATTTAAAATGTACTATATATTTAAAATGTATGTGTAAAATGTAATAATTGCAGATCGAACCCGCAACCTTCTCTAAACGTAGTTCCACCTTAGAAGTTAAAATCACGTTTATGTGTAGGTATAGAGTAAAAACACGCCTACACTGTTTTGACAGATTTTTGTGCCACTTGGGAAAAGAACAAGCCCACCTGATATTGGATTGGATGTGGGATCGGAAAAAAAGGTTCTCTTTATCCACTTACCTATTTAAATAAAGCGTAAACACGATACATTCTTCGTGCTTACACCATCGTTCATGCAAAACATATTTCTGGCTGAAAATAAAAATTATTACTTTTATCAATTTACATCTTTTCAAAATGGTTCAACATTAATTACTGAAATCTTATTAATTAATTAAAATGCCTCTTAACTTTGAAAGCTTCTATTAAGTCTTAAGTTGAAACTTATAAACATAGTCAAAGCTTGCAAGTGCCTTAAGATTCAATATTGATAATATTGGGAAAACTTTTCACAATTACCATTTTACTAAAAGTTTTCGTTGCGAACTAGTTCAATACCTATCTTAATTAAGGTATTTTGCATTATTAACTACTTTAATGTATGCAGAACGTGATTTCAAGTAGCGAGCTAAGTAACGACTTTAACTTTAAGTAAGCTCTCACAGTTTTCTTACTTAAAGTTTATGAAGTTAGCAATAATCTTGCCTGCAACTTTTCGGAGCTACGTGTTTAAAAGTCCATGTCGTAGCATTTACAGATTTATGGTTTTCTTACGCTCTGTTCTTTCGTGGTAGTTATCAATAGTGTAGATATTTCTTGGTTATGGGGTATCGTGGGTGATCTCATTATTTACACATATTAAATTTATATTGCACAATGATAATATGTAGTGATGTATTGTAGTATACAAGCTAAATAGGTCCCGAAGAGTACCTATCTAGACAATACAAAAGAGAAATACCTCGATAGAACATTTTTTTTTAGCGTTGCGTGCGCTTATTAGTTCTTATCCCTAAAATCAATAAACCAAATAATCTTAATAATCTTATTAGTTGTTATCCCTAAGAAACAATTGTCAGGTAACTAAACAAAATAATATAAGTCATAATTTAGAAACCTTATCGTAAAAAAGCGATATCTAAAGGTACGTCCAGGTTATGTTACGTGTTAAATAACTATATTTTTTAACAAGTTATGATTATTAATCTGGACGCACCATAACAGACTGAAGGTATTCATTGTAGTAAATTGGTTTCCAGGTGGAATACATACATATAAACAACCTTATCAACCCGTTACACAATATCGAGCCATAGACAATACAGTTTGTCTTTCCCCCATCTCATCAACAGAAATGTCGCATCAAAATCCCAATGATTAGTTCCGATACGGATAAACAAGATATATCCTACACTTTACGAGTAACTGTAATAAGTAGGTACCTATCAGAGGGGACGTGCACACTCTTCAATATGTCGTAAAACGACCTAGAGGACCAACGTCGGATGCCACTTTTGGATTTATGCCTGACCCCGAAACTTCGCATGGAAACGTGCGATAAACTCTTACATCTTCAAAAGCGTAAACGTATAGGTTTTACAGTATACGAAATTCGAAGAAGCGTAGAAAATAATGTAATAAAGAACGTCCTGGACGGTTAAGATATGAGCCCTAAAATGATAGTACCTAGTGTTCGATTGACTCCGTAATTGAGGTGAAATAAATTTTTCAGTTTGACGGGACCGCTGTAAACGAGCACAGGTAGGTAGGGTTAAGGGTTACCATTTCTCTAAAAAAGGTATTTGGAAAATGGCCTATTTGTGTCGACTTAATGCTCTTTCATGGCCAGGCATGAATTTTTTAACCGACTTCAAAAAAGGGGCTGGGTCTATGTCCGTCTGTGTGTATGTTTTTTTTATGTTTGTTCGTCCATTTCTCCGTCAATTATGGACTTTGAATAAATATTTCGCTATTTTATGGAGAATGAATGATCTTGAGGTGGTTCCATAAAAAATGTTATTCGCGTAGGATTATTATTTTCCGAAAAAATAAATTGTATAAATACTAAGGCTTTGAAGTCGGTTTTTAGTTTTTCAAAACAATCCAACTATTTTAGAATCATCACGTTGAGTTGATTTTTATAATGCATTTCGTTGTTTTTTTTCTATTTCTCTTACAATAAAAAAATATTCACAGTTTATATTTATGTCTACAAAACTATAACAAATATTGAATTCAAAGTTCTATACGGTTCTGTTGGAGGAATCTCTACAATTTTTGAAATCAAATACAAATACTCGAAACCAAATAAATTACAAACGAAACGCCCCGATTAAGATCAGCTGAATCATGATTTATATTGTAACAAAACTTGCAAAGTATTCGCGAATTTCGGGATAAAAGGAAACATTCTAAATAAACAGCTCTTACAAAAAGTTTACAACCAAGCCAGCCTAACGGAAGGGTAAAGCGTAACAGATGCAAACTTGAAATTATCTAACCGGAATAAAAAAGACATTTGAGCCTCAGATAAGTTAGGGAACTGTCAACTCCGCGTAGTCAAGAGCCAACTCCGAGGGAGATAAATTGGAGGTTTTTTGACATATGTAAGTAGGTAGGTATACTGAAAAAATATAGCCTTTTGACTGATGACTTCGGCCTTCGCGCTCAAATTCAAGGGTCGGGTTGATTGATTTCACCTGGCAACAAAATCGATTGCCCTAATTGGAAAAAGAACAAACAAGTACCTATCTACTTTTTTTTTATTTGTTCTAAATCTTCTCACTTTTTCATAATAACACTAGGTAGAAGAAGAACTCTCGTTTAGGTTTATTAAATGCCAAGGCTCTTTTAAATTTAATGAAAGCCTTTGTGCAACCTATATTTTCTAGATCTTCATCAAATTCTCGGAAGCGGAACGAAATTACAAAGCTCAAAAACTCTACTGCTATTTCTATCTTTGCCACTGAACTTTTAAATTGAAAATGTTAGGGATGATAAGCAAAAGACAACAGCGGTTGGCGTTATTTACGTAATTGTCTAGAAAACACAAACGTCTGTACCTTTGTACATTGTACGGTCGCCACAAAATATTACAAAGCGCTTGAACGCAGAACAGTTTGGTAAGGTAGGATTAAAAGTTCATAAGAGCGTTTTGAGGAAGTTAGTAAACTAATAGGTTTCGTAGGAAAGCCAGCACATGTAAAAAAAATTTGATTTTGATCTGTTTATTTATTTATTTATTCCACCGCAGTTACACATGCTACACTTGATGTCGTTACACTTATTAAATAATGTATATTGTAACAATCTCACACAAATTTTTAGCATAGGAAACAACATAAGGGTTGTTCATAGAAAATAATAACAAAAAACAGACATATATGGACTCTTCTACAAAGTAAATTAAATAAAATTGGTCAGACAAAAACGAATAATAAATAAATTAAAAGGTATGTCAGAGGCAGAGTACAAGGGCATTGTCAAATTATACTAAGAATAATGTACAAAATTACATAATAAACAAAAAATTATGAATAATGTCCTCCTCTTGGTGATTTTATTTATTATTATATCAGCCAGGAGTGTCCCATTGTAGGGCAATTCTACAATTCGTAACCAGTTGAAAAACAGGCAAAGTAAACATTGACTGTTACAGTTGTGCTGAAATTGTTTGGGTTGCCTAGTGTGTGGAAATAATAATCTCTACACGGGCCAAGCCAGTCAGCGCTGGACCGGCTTACTCGACTGCCATCATGTAAACTCAGCTTAAGTGGTACCTAACAGGAAGTGTTTAGTACTGTCGGAAACGTCTGCACTTGTTGCCATTCTTCGCTTCAGGTGTAACTGGGTTTATGGTGCTTGCCACTATTTATAGCTCAGAATAATAGCCGGGAACAAGATCCCTGGCAGCTTTGAAGCCGAGATTTGGTATGAGATCTTCCTAGCTGAAATGATAAAAGCCTTTGTAATAGTCCGAGTGAATAAGAACAGAGCGCTAGGAGAATGATCCAACAATAACGAATTTATCAACAAAACTAGAAATGAGATCCCAAACATACTCCAATATCATACGTACAATTGAGCTGGGCCTCGTACCATCTGTCCAGAAACAGAGTCACGTCTGGCATGAACGACAAACACGACAGCGGCATACAAATTGAAATAACTGAACTTGTCGCGACTGCTATAAATTCCACTATTTGCGAAACAAAACAGTTCCGGGAACATGAAATATTAGTTAATATCATTCGGTTGCAAGGGAAGCACAAGTGGAACAGCGACGGACTAACATATTTGAGAGGAGGGCGAAGCCAGGATTTATCCAGCTATGGGAGCAGGGTAATTTGATATACCAAGTGTGTGTATTTCTTGGACTTCTACTATGGACGGTAATGTAGACAACAACGGGTCAAATTACGACGTGTCTTTATATAGTCGTGATTTGTACTGGCTTTTCAGAATTGGGTTTTGACTTGTTAGCCCTGTTCTGTGATCAGTACATCGTAATGCCAGGCCACTTTAATTCATTCAGAACTTAAATATTCAATTAATATGATGGAATGTTTGATGGGCTCGACCCAATTCGAAAGTTATCGACCTTTAAATCGTACTTGTGGGCTTTGGGACCATATTTTTTTAAACGTTTTTAATTAAATATTGTCAGAAGATTCCCCTAAACTAGACACGCTGTGCAGTAACGAATAAAGTCAGTAAATTAATTTAAACTTATTTAGGGTTAAAATGTTTTATTATTCCTTGCCGCGTTCCATCTCCAAAACTACTATTTCTAGCCCTGCCCAGCAATAGCCGTAAAAAGTTTCCAACATTGTCGCGAACATTTTGAACATTTCAGAACCTAGACACAAACTTATTGTTAGCCAGCATGAATGAATAATAAAATAGTTTTAAAAGTGTTTGAGATAAGTAGATATCATCTAGCTAGATCTAGAAGAACCAGTTAGCTTGCCTATTCTACACATGTAGAATAGTAGACATATGTGTAGTATTCTACACATTTCAAATCGTAGGCATATGGTTGTCCACTTGCAACTGAAGAGATTCATTATTCTGAGGCTTGCTTTAGTTTGTCTTATTCTATCAATAAGTAGATATATTGATCATTTGTACTCATGAAAATTACAATTCAATAATAAATACAAATTAGAACTAGTATTTACAATCGAAACAAATAAGCTAACTGCAGACTGTTGCAAACAATCAACTGATCCATATCAATACCAGTCGGAATCGTCCCCAAGACGCTGGCTGCATTGCCCCGCTGTGCTGTGTGCTCATTCAATGTCAAGGACCATTATGCAGTATGTAGGCACAGTATATGCCCTCTCCACGTTAAATTTTCCTATCGAAAACCCCAAAACAACTCACATTATTTCCTAAGGGTGTTCCTAACTGTTGTGAATGTTATTTTATGTCGGATGGAAACCAAATTCAATTACCATTCGCCCATTGGACGGAACGAGAGGTCGGATTAGCTTCAACCAAAAGCTCATTCTTTCATGTCCCTCTCTATGGACAAAAGAACTGGAATTTGTTCGTTTCGCTTTTGTTCACTGTGTTGTATAATGAAACAAATGAAAAAGACGAAACTAGTGTTGTAGGGAAACATTTGCGACCACGTTACGTAAAGAGAGAGACATGATTTTAACAAATTCGATCATGATTATAGGTAGAGGTAGAATAGAGAATACATTATTCTAACATATTTTTTTTTCAATTCATGGCAATTTATTCTGTTGCTGTGATTTTCTATAGTATCCTTTAAAATATATATTATGTATATTCAATACGTACTGATCCTATCCATCCAAAGGTTGCCTGGAAGAGATCGCTGTTAGCGATAAGGCCGCCGATTGTGCCACACTATATATAATTAGTATTAAGTTCTTGTTTTATAAGTGTATTGATGGTGCAATAAAGTGATAATCTATCTATCTATCTATTCAAGACTAAATAATAGAACGCAGAAAATATAATAAATCGGAAAAACGTTATGTACAATTTCTGGCACTGTTATTACCTATTTTTCGAAATAGTCATGAAGGCATGTAGGTTAGGTAGGGAGATTCATTCTGTATAATAAAATAAAATCAAACAAAATTAATTTATTCTTTAAGTTAGGCCGTAGGCTTCTGCCAAGGCTACTTAAAGAAAAAATGAAGACAATTTATTTTTAAAATATTAGCAAATTACTTTCATCTGTCTGGCCTTAAGAAGTTATTACCTACTTTATCTAGACAAATACAGCAGAGTAATTTAAAAGAAAATTCTGATAAAAATTATGAATTGGTTATTAAGCAACCAAACATGGACAAATAAATAATAATTGATTTGTCCATGGAACCAACCTTAACTGTTCTTCAAAATTTGTAACTAATGCATTAGTAAGTCCAATCAGATTTTTTTTTTGTAAACTAAGACACATGGAATGGTAACTAAACTGATAACATTAACCGACAACAACAAGGCCTTGTACCATGGTACCAGAAAACTTCCACGGCGCATATAGCATACGCGCAGCGCAAATTTGAATTCGAAAACCAACAAGAGACAAATAGGTAATAGTAAAGACACAAATGGCGAAAGCAACTTGACTGGTTAGAATAATTTGTTTATTTCTCTTTTGTTAGTTACAGATAAGTTTAGGTTATGATAGGACTGGCATATTTTGTAAAGTCACATTTCCTAACAATAAATCTGATTAAAATGAAATTGACGAAAGCTGTCAAAACCGAAAATAATCAATATTTATTTAGTAATAATCTCTTTGACTTAAATCTAATTACGCTAAGCTAAAATTAAATTTGGCCGACACTTCGTTCACAAAAATGCCTTGGACTCTAATTCTTAATTCTTTATTGCACTATACAAAACATGCATATAAAACATAAAACTAGAGGAATGGCAAAAGCCAGCTTAACCCTAAAAGAGTTCTCTTCCAGCAAACCTTATTGGGAGAGAGAGAGACAAGGTGTGGGTTATGTGGGTACCTACGTGTGCATAACTTTCACAGCGAAAAAGATGGTGGTTTAATCCTTAACTACTTAACTACATAATTAATAATAATAATAATAACGCTGGACAATCCACACAGCATCATCTAGCCCCAAGCTAAGCAGAGCTTGTGTTATGGGTAATAATTAATAGACTACTACATATTATTACTACACTATGTCTATGATACCTATTTCAATATATAAAATACAATACCTATGTTCCTAATATCATTAAATAATTAATTACATACATTATGTATAATATAATAAATACACAAAATACAAAAGAGTCATAACTCTTTGCCTTTACGATTGAAGGTGAAGAGGGATAGGTTAGCACGAATATCGTGTGGAAGAGATTTCCATAACCTAATCGAGTCGACAGTTAAGGAGCCACCGTAACGGCTGGACGAGTGAGCAGGAAACATACTCGTAAGAATAAGATTCTAGATCCGAGTAGGTACATAAAACATTGGCACGTAATCTAATTTCCGTTTTTTATTTATTTTTTGCCTCCGGTTTAGTTTGTTTCAATCTAACTTTGTAAACAGCGTGTAGAAACTATCTTCGTAAACACTCCTAACGTATTATTTTGAACATTAGTTCATCAGATTTTTCCGAAATGTGGGCCAAAGTTAGGCGAACTGAGTGTATAGTTACAGTGGTTCGAATAGTCTAATCAAACGATCGATTTGGATTATTTTGATCGTCGCGACTCGCGATATTATGCTACTGTACTTTAAGTTTACGTTGAGAATTAAGATTTCTCCTTGCGTTGCTACGATAAAAGATAACATGAAATAGATCTGAGACCCCGGATGCTGTTTATGTTTATTGCTAAATTTTTATGTTTTTTGTCTTGCTCATATAATAAGGATCGCCGCCGTTTACACAAGCTATGTAGCTTAGTTTATTCCCTTATTCTTTATTAGTTTTCTGGAAATAGCTCAATATATACGGAAATGAGATACGTTGGTGTATACTTAATTTATTGTGCAATAAATAAGACGTCTTCTAACATATATGTACATGTCATCAATAAAATAAAAAGGTTCAGAAAAACGCTTTAAGGATCAGGAACAAATTTTTTGCATCAATTTTATGTTATTTTTTGTCACATTTCGGCCCGCAACTTAATTTTTAGGGTTCCGAAGATCGGAGATCGGTGTCAAAACCCCTAAGGTCTCGCTTTTTCTGTCCTTTTTTCCGTCTTCAATATATCAGCAACTACAGCAGCAAATAATGCGAAATTGAAAATAATAATACATTTCTTTAAAAAAATTTAAATTTTAATGACAAGTGGAGTATCAATAATGAAAGGTATTAATTTGTGTATTTCAAAACAGTTTTAAAATAATTTTTTTTGTAGGTTTCATACTTTTCGAAACATTTTGAAAAAAGTCGAAAAAACAACCCCCTCCTCCCCTATCGCAGATATCATTATACATATATTGCAGAGTGATCCATCTGAAATGTATGTAGTGTTTGTAGATTTGAATCTATATTTTACAGGAAGAATATAACGAAGTCTGTGAGTAGATCACTTTTTGAAAAATGGACAAAAATGTGGGGATAATTTTCAAAAGGGGAGGCTACTTCACCGAGTGGGATATCAAATGATAGGTTTGTACATCTCAAATCAGTTTTTGAAATTTCAGTAGGTTTCATACGTTTTAAAAAAACTAGAAAATTTTACTATTACCCTCTATACCTACTCCGAAGTTTGCAAACCGATCCATCTGAAATGTGAAATGACCTTTAATTTTCGGTATTCATCAAATAGCAAAGTCTCTACCAGTGCCTATTGAACATATTGGTATACTGGACAACCGTTCGAAACCCTCGGCGCGCTAGTCACACTCGCACTTGACGGATATTGTTTTTTTATGACGTCACTGTTTGGTCCACCAATAAGTAATTTTTACTCGACCTAGAATTTGGTCCTGACCCAGTAAGGCTAACATTTTCTGAATGGTTTACTACATAAACTACATAAGTTACTCGTATTTTATGTTTTAAAAGGGGTTCGTGGCAATATTGCACAACCACGTAGACTAGTAAGTCGTCGTAAGCTGTGTTCAATTTAAAACGTGCAATAGAAAAAATCTTCTTAAACCTTTTTAGGTAAAAACCACACCACATCTATTCCAAAAGCACTACGTATATTTTCGAAAGCTATCTGAAATTGAGGGGAAAATCTCACTTATCAGAAAAGTAACAGAAGGACGTTGAGTTTACGAACTTTTTTACCGTCATTTATCGACAATCTTGTTCCCTTATTGCGAAATCCACGAAAAAGCCCGTCAATGTTACTGCAAATGACTTTTTGATTGAATCCTTTGGACTGGAGCCTTGTGGCTTTTATATGTGCTGTAGTCATACCACGAACCCTAGTTAACCTAAGTAAATACTGATCAGTGCCACGGATGTGGTAAATATCTACTGCCGAATAATAATTATATAAGGACCTACAACACAAAATATTTTTTTTGTTGGGTTGCCAAAGAGGACCATAGTTAATTATGTTATTATTTTAGTTTTCCGTCCCTAGTAAGAGGCTGTGTAACAAAACAATCTTACCTAGAAATAGAGATGATTTGCCAGAGCCAGGCTCGACTTTCTAAGAATTGCCTGGCTACGCAAAAAAATTCTTACCCTTGGACTACAACATCAAAGAACCTATGCAAAATGTAGGTAGGTAAGTATAATAATGGCTCTTCACACCCCGGATGGTCGTAATCCTTCCCAAAATTACAAATTTAATGCAATGACTAAACCTTTTACTCAAACGATAAAAGCCGATTAGAGAGGTGTTGAAATTGGGAGTCACTCGCCCGGAAATAGAAAAGGTTTGTGACAACACGCGACGCAACGCGTTGAAATACCTATCTATGTAACAGCTATGACGTAGGTATATAAGTAATAATATTCGAGAAACAAAAAACATGGAATTTCATCGCATCCCTTTGAAGAAAATTGGTCATAACATAAAGCTAGGAGCAGCCGGTTGCGTAAAGCAATTCACTAAACTAATGAGAAGATATCAAAGATTTTTCCTAGAACAAGCCTCAAAAATGAGATTTATGTTTGACTCGTGGGAGTGCTAGCTCCTAGCAATTTGTTATTATGTTTTGTATGGTAATACAAAAATAACGAGATACCTATTTATCATGAATATCATGAAGAAAGGTATGTTATGACCTTTTTTTCTGGTTCAAAAATCCAACCGAGAACCAACCACTTTACAAAATACATTCAACGATTTTTCTTAAAGAAAACACATTGAATTCGTGCAGATAAGTATCTAATGCGGAGAATGCCAGCGAAAAACCTTTTTGCGAGCAAGAGACAAACCGTAATAGGTATGCTCGCCAAACATGGGTTTCTTTTAGATTAGGTATAATAGAAATGTAGCAAAGGAGATAAAAGGCAGGCTATGGGCCAGTCTTGTTTAGTTTTTAGGGTTTCGAAGATCGGAGATCGGTTTCGAAACCCTTATGGTCTCGCTGTTTCTGTCCTTTTTATCTTAGCAACTACAGCAGCAAATAACTTGAAATTTAAAATAATAATACATTCCGTGTGCCTGTACAGATAAAAAGAAAAAATAATTAAAATGTAAATGAAATCACAATTTGAATTTTTAGTTAAATTCTGATGTCGAAATTTTAAAAGATACCAACAAGGTCAAATGGGTTATCAAATGAAAGGCATTAGTTGGTACATTTCAAATAGTTTTTGTAATTTCTGTAGGCTTCATAATTTTTAGAGATTTTATAAAGGCCAAAAATTACCCATCCTTCCCCCCCTTATCTCCGCAGTTTGCACAGCGATCCGACTGAAATGTATGCAGCGTTTGTAGATATGGATACATATTTAATAGGAAAAATATGGAGAAGTCTGTAAGTAGAACACTTTTTAAAAATTTTCAAATGGGGGGATTTTTTTTAAAAGCTACCTCACCGAGAGTGTTATTTCAAATGAAACTTAACGGTTTTTACATCTCAAAACCGTTTTTGATATTCTTGTAGGTTAACACACACTTTTACCATTACCCTAGTTTGCAAACCTCCATCTGAACCTTTAAATTTTAGGTATTCATTAAATAGCAACGTCACTAATCGCTACCTATAAGTGGTACATATCGGTATAATTGACAAACGTTCGAAACCCTCGGCACATGTATCACACTCGCACTTAACGGGTCTTGTTTCTTTATGTTCTGTACAGCAACTTTGATTCGCTGCTCTTTTTCCATATGCATAGACTCAAATTTTCAATACTTATTCACAATATTTTTCTACTGAATTAAGGAAGTCGCGAAGGCTTCAGAGATGCGTCTTCGCTTCGTCACTTACTTTATACATGAGATAGAAGCCAAACGGTAGCTAGTCATACTGGTATTGTCCCTATAGTATGTAGTTTTAAATGCAACTATACAACAGAATGAAGCAACCGTTGTTGGGGTACTTACCTGCCAAGAGATCAAAACCTCGAAACAAAAGCAATACCGCAAAGAAGCTAAAATTTAGGTAAACAAATTTTTAATCGACGGCAGGTTCGGACAGAAAACGGTGTTTTCTTTGTATGAAGGTAAATGACCCAAGACCCCAGATAAAGAGCTGTTCTAAAAAGACAGATATTTCCCTAAAGGTAGACTATTGTATCTCTATCTTTAGGTATCTTTACAAGCTCCAGGCGGGTATCCTTGACGAGGGTTCTTCTGGGATTTAGTACCTAATTAGGTGCGTTTGTGTTTAACTGCGCTCGTTTATGTAATGGAGTAAAGAAACTACAAGATGGTTTAAATGAAGGCATAAATACTGAAAATTTTGAAAACAACTTGTTTTCTAGGAATTTTACAAAGTGAAGCGAAAATTATCAGAGGAAGCTTTGTTTAATAATAGGCTTTATTTTGACGCCCATAACCGAATTCCGACCCAAAATATAACGAACGAAAATGAGGCTTATCTTCATTCCTAAATATGACAATGTAAATCGAATTATCTTTTCATACCTACGTTTCGTTACGTTCGGCTTTTGTCTATGGCACCTACGCACAAAAAAATTACAAGCTGAAGCTTAAACTCGCTTAGGTAGAAAGTTAACTTCAAAAGGAGCATATCAATTATGTTTGTTATTCAGAAGCGTTAGGTATTTATTGTACCTACTAAAATTGTTATCTCAACATTCTCAACACACGACGACGACGTGCAAATTACCTAATCAATTCAGCAAACGTAGACAAAATCGTAGACGTCCCTACTATACTAGGGACGTCTACGATTTTTTCAGATATTATTGACTTTGATTTACTTTATCCGGAAAAAGGACTAAATCTCTATCTGAATAAGAATATTTTTTTTCAAAAACTTGTCATATTGAAACTGACACGCGATGAAGGTATCAAGAACCTTCTGCAGTCATTGGAAAATCTCGAGAAAATTGTAAGGAATTTGATAATTCTATTTTAGGTTATGGTAAAATAATAATAAATGGAAAGCTAACATTTTTCTAATGTTTCAGTAAAACTTCCAGCTCAGCTAAAAATACTGGCACATTTGGTACCACCGAAGAGAGGATTTAAAAAAAAAATTAATATACGACTTTAATAATAAAATAAATAAATAATGCTGGACAATTCACACAGCATCATCTAGCCCCAAAGTAAGCAGAGCTTGTGTTATGGGTACTAGATGACTGATAAACTTTGTGTGCCAAGAAGTATTTTTTGTCTTCATTTTTGTTTACATAGCCTTCTTTATTTGATTAGGTACTTTTTTACAATTATGCCAATTTGCTATTATATTTTTATAACATTACTTTTATTTTTTCTAGAATGTTGGTGATATTAGAACATGTAATCGCAGAACAAAAACAAGGCCACAAGCAAGAAGCTGCCGGTTCAACCTTATATTATACTGCAGGGATCCTTGCTGGCATGTAGTCCACCATTACTGATAGTGGATGATGCGAGATACCAGTTTTCAACCATAATAAGAGCTTTTGATACGCTTTTCAAGCTTTATCATACATTTAACGTCAGATATCCTAGCGCAGGAGATCATTTATATTTGATAATACAAAGATGCATTTATGGAATAGTAACTAAGTATTTCCAACTTTGATGTGCGATTATGTGACAATAATAAGTAATATTTTCATAATTTTTTACCTAATCACCTATTACTACAAATATCCTTGCATAATTTCATTATTTAACAAAACAAAGTAAATACTAGAAACCAACCGGTCAAACATACAAAATGAATTTAAAAATTGTAATTATTGTCACATAAGAGCTTGTGATTTTAAACAATACATTTTTGATTTAGAAACAGTCCATAATATAGTCCTATTTCGTCTGCAATAATTGTAAAAGAACATATGATAAAAAGTCGATTTAAAAATCATTTAACTTTGTGTTATAATTCAAATCGCAGTAGCGATAGCATTTCGTGCGACAGTGGTATTAATCCTGGTAACTCCATTCGGTCGGAACAAAGTTCATTCCCAAGTAGATATGACACACCTCAATTTCGTGACACATCCTCATCAATTGATAAAGATTTTGAAAACAATTCTTTTGAAGCAACTGTAAAAGCTCACTGAAATATATTTGTATGCAATTTATATGGATTTGTTGGTTTACCAAGATCTTTAATACAGACTATAATAGAGTTCATTCTAACATTAATCAATGACATTACTTCAAATATAACCGCAATAACTAAAAACGAATGTGTAGATGCCCCTAAAAGAATCAGTATTGTTCAAGAAAAGATTGTAGCACTGCCCGACATATTTAAAGACAAAGATACAGAATATAAGCGTTTGAAACAGTTAGTTGACAAAAAATATTATGTAGCTCCTGTAGAAGTAATAATTGGCATAGATAGTAATAACAAAAATAATGATATAACAATGATTACAAAGGAAAATAAACTTCACATGGCACCACTTAAGCAAACTCTTAAATATTTATTAAACTTCATGAAATTTTAAATTATCAACAAATACTTCTTGACGAAAGTAATGCAAGTGACGGGGGTGTCATACGGAACGTGATTCAGGAATCATTGTGAAAAGAACTTACGGCGAATATACCCATAGATAGAAATCATGTCATTCTCCCTTCGTCACATTCGTTTACTACTGAACTAATAGATTACTTAAAGGATTGAAGAACATCACCAACAATACCTTCATTTATTTCAAAGTACATTAAAACCCAAACACCAACATTAATAAAGAAAGTAGGTGCCTCTTCTTGTAAGTGCTTTTAAATATGAGGCGAAACACAAAGAACTAAAAAAAATTTGTCAAATCAATAACATCACGTAGACCTTCCTCTATCAGTTATGAAGCGTTGCCATCTAAAACAAAGTCTTAGATACGCAACCGATAAGGGTTTGACAGACATCTTTTGTATGGTAAATTTAAATTTGATACTGACAATCATGTTGTTACATATATGTTGATTGGTGTGAATTAAATGGAATTAGATACACCACCAATATTAATGTTATGCTACAAGATGTTTTTGACGATATTCCCAAATATTACATTCTCAATAAAATAGTTATTAATCACAGTACAAATGACATATTATTTCAATGTTTTTTCTTAGACATTATTCATTATCCCTTTCAGGACCATAAGACTAAGGGAGGTGCTGTTATAGTTCTGTCTGTTTAAGATGACCTATTTAGTGTCTACAAAACATATTTCAAAGGCAGAATGCGAAAACCTAATTTAGTTTTTTTGGAAAATTTTGGGACATGGCTGTCCCTATGGTCGCTAACAGTAAATTTTCTATGCAATTACTTACATTTTTATTTCTAGGCTGATGCATTTTCGGGGGTTACTACCAATAAAAAGATGCAAATTTACCATCTAAAATAATTTATTCATACGAAGTCACTCATGGTACATAGAGAAACAATTTCGGTCATTAGTATAGCACAGGTGAACTTTGCATATTACACATGTGTTGTTTGTGCGATTTTGTTTTTTTGAACGGGCACAGTACACGCATCGTTTTCTGATATTAGTTTTTTCCATGGGGTGCAATGAGACAGATCGTTTTATCGATTTGCGTACGATACTCATTTTTGAGGACGGAACGTCTCGCAGCCTCACAGTGAAACCATTGATCAAGCTGGTGCTATTTTTGTAGCTGTTTTCTGTTAGTTCTCACCTTCTCACAGTGCTGCAAGCTTTGGGGTTTTGACTAATCAATTTGTACTGTAGTAAAGGCGAGTTGAAAAAATTGTCTATGTATATCTCGCTTCCCAAGCCAATAATTTGTTTGGTCAGTTGAATCACTACTGACTCACCTAATCCGTACTCTTACTTAGGTCTCTTACTCCTTCATTATTGCAGAAATGAAGGTTTCGACGTATTTCTTCGAATCGAGTCCTAGGCATAACATTCGATATGAAAGGCACTGCCATGTCTGGTTCTGTAGACCAATAATCCCTCAATGATGGTAAAATATGGTAGCCCATTACTAAATTCATACCAAGAAATGCTTTCATCTCGTCGGTTTGAATAGTGAATTCCCGCCCATTTTGATGAGCGTTTCGCACTGTCTCTAATAAAATATTTAAAATGGAGTCGAAGTACCAGTAAGATCATCCAAACATATTTGCACTTTCCCATATTCATATTCCACAGAAGAAAATACATTTGGTGTGTATGTTCTCTGGCTCCACTTGACAACAGATTGATGGTCAGTAGCGGTTTCGTTTGCTGACGTGGAAACTTCAGATGAAATACTTGTCGCTACCTGGGGTTGTTGTGCTGACGTATCATCAATTACAACATCAAAAACACCCTGGTCGTCGTCATCAGCTAAAAACATTTGGACTTCTGTGTCAAGCAATAAATCATCTTCGTCATCGCTGTTATCGCCCATCAAAATCTGTTGAACTTGGTTTTCACTAAGTTATTCTACCTCTGTTACGAGACATTATCTGTAACAAAAATAGTAAAAAACTGTACAAAACTCTCATAATACTCAATACAATTATTTTACAAAACTTGATAAAAAGTATCTCTCTACGACCACAGGGATAGTGGTGTCCCTATGCATTTATGACTATTTATCAACAACATGATCATATATCTCGATTATCTAGTAAAATACAATAATAAATTACTTACCAGGCAATAGTTTTATCACGAAATAAATTTGCGAACCTCACTTTCACACCTCATAAATCTTGTAAAAACTTTTTGTTTTACGCGCCAAACGAACTGTCAACTTTCATAGGCCATAATGATAGACACAGAGTAATTCTGCTTACATAGTTTTGCCAGCTATAACTAGTTATAAATGTCATTAAAATATTAGAAAACAATAGAAAAATTACGGTTGGCTTTACTTTTACTTTGATTATTATATTTTTTTTGCTGATACCCTTGTCCCCGTAGTCGTCAAAGGGTTAAAGTACTCATTTTAGAGCATATAAAGATACAAACAACACGTAGTTGTACTATTGCGTAAGGAGATTTGTTTACAAATGTAACTTCTTTATTGTATAAAGTAAATTAAGATTCCTATGTCAAAGTTGATTATTTAATGTAAAATTTATTCTATAATTGTCTGCAAAATGACCGCGACGTATCCATATTAAAATATATAAGTTTAGATTTAGTGGTTATCATCATAACTTGTTTCTTAAACAGTCTCTTTATTATTTAAGCCAGTTTTTTGTTTACCAGGGCACAGTTCTCATAACGGACTAAGAGCGGCACTATACGGCGGCTCTAAGTCATCAAGTACCAGGATACACTTTGTAAGTGATGGTGTGTACAACAGATACAGCATTGTCTGGGAACCTGGAGGATTTCGTATTGAATCTTCAGAAACTCACCTCGCCAACGCTACTTATACCTTTTAAGATAAACCACTTGGTACAAGATGACGTAGGGTCACCGACGGCAACGTCGGGCACGTTGCCATCGGTGACTCTCAGTAGTAAGTATTTTCCGGAACTGTGTTCTTGTTTTAAACAAACAAAATTACTCACATTAAAACTCCTATATTTCAACGCAAGACAATAAAATCTTAGATCGAGATTATGGAGTTAATAATTTACTAAAACTTCTCTATAACAGAGACATTGCTGCTTTGACATAACAAAACGAACAGTCATTATCAAGCAATTATTTTTTAACCTGAAATAATATCAAACTTAAAGCTAGATCCTCAATGAACGACATCAAGAAAATATTAATCTTCGTCTAATAAACCAGATTCGTAACTTTTCATTTAATATTTTTTCAACCTAGATCAAAAATGTCTCCTGCCAACTAAGCATTATAACGAACCCAAAAATTAAGTAAAAAAAAATTACTTCAAGAGAATTAAATCTAAATATAAAAAAGGAAATCTCTCAAATAAACATTTGATTTTATTCAACTAAAATCGGAAATTACTATACTTAACAAATCAATTTCTTGAATGTAGATAAATATAATTTTACTTCAATATTCTTTTATCTATGTATGATAAAAAAAAAAACCTTTCACTTGAAGACCAGACTCTTGACTATACAAATAGCGGGTGTCTTATGTTAATTAATTTGTTTCTTGGCTTCCATGTTTTTTTCTTGAAAAAAGTAATTTATTTAAGACAATTTTTTACAAAAATGAAGTGAATATTCTCTTATATGGAGAGGACCATTTTCTTGGATCTCATAAAGTTGCTTTGATGTAAAGAAATTTGTTTTTTTTTCTAGTAATCTGTTATTACCGTGTATGAAAACGTGTATGAATATTTTGATATTCAAATTATTACGTCTGCAATTGTGCATGCTAAGTAAATCCGATAAAGGGCTCTTTAATTTTCATACTAAAGGAGGACAGGTACGGGGCGGGAATCGTGTTCAGTGTCGGGATATATCAGTTATGTAGGATAGTTGAAGCATTGAACAAAGAATCGCGTGGTAAATTCCTATTAATAGCGTCTTTTTACAAACGAATTAAATAGTTTACTATTCATCACCTATCATCATTAACCTAGTTTATTAGTCCACTGCTGGACATAGATCTTATTGAACGCCATAGCGCCCTGTCTTCAGCTTGCCGTATCCAGCATCTGCCTTCAGTCTTTCGCAGGTCATCATCCCACCTGAGTTCTAGGCAAACCTAGTGTTCGACGGACGTCCGACGTCCGTCGAACACTAGGTTTGCCGAGTAGCGGTCTCCGCTCAAGAACACGTTTACCCCAGCGGTTGTCGGTTCTTCGTGAGCTATGGTCGGCCCACTGTCACGTCAGCTTACTAATTTTTTTGAGGTAGGTCGATAGTTTTGTGTCTGTGTTACGAAACCTATTCTTATTGTCAAAACCTTCTTGTGTAAAAAGGCCTACCATAAAATATCAGATTATCTAGATGATAAAAAAGCGTAAGACGGGATTTGCTCCAACTCGAAAAATAACAACTAACTAACAGGCTAAAAGTTTCTTCGTCGCTTCTTTACTTTAGTCTACATACCGAAGCGACTGAAATCAAAAATATCACTTTATTTCCGTGTCAGTGATTAATTATTAAGAATTTGACCTTTTCTAAGTATACATTTATTGTATATATGGAAATAAAGAGTTTTTGACTTTGACTTTGACTGGTTATTAAAAAATAAAAATGTACAGCTAGATACCGCTAACATAATTATCTTTAGGTGTGTCTCTAGGTTTGCATATAATAGCCTATACCTATTACCCTTACTCTTAACGTAGCCGTAGGAAGGTAGGTACTAAGATGAAATTAAATAGATAGATCATTTATTTAATAAAGATTCGTTACAAAAATTGGTTAGCAATGCCTTAAAGCCTATGTTAGGTTTGTCTAAGCACATTATTTATTACCTACTGTGGTTTAACGCGTCGCTTAGTTTAATAAAAATTGGAATACGCAATCTAACACTTGAAGGTAGGTATTCTAATTTAGAATTAGTTTGTTATGTTATTATACATATATGTACCTACCTACTTTCCTAGCTTTACGTGTTGCTTTCACAGATTTGTACCAGTCACCAGTAGTGTAAGAAATTAGAGAAGAACCACCATGACAAGATTTTATTTGAGATATTTTAGTTTAACCTCTTTCTAGCAGTAAATTTAATCGAAAAATTTTAGCTAGACTGACTCGGAACGTTCGAATATAAAAAGACTAGATATCACAGACACGCCACAATCAAATTCAGTCTGAAAACTTGATTATTTAAACAGATGAATTCGCTAAATTGGCACCCATGTGAGCGATTTGAGCTAGCCTCATCTGTATTCAGTGCAACGCGCCGCTTTGATTGGCTCCGAATCAACTCGTGATGATTGCAATTTTAGTTTGGCGTGTTGTGATCAATGCTTATAAATATTATTGGAACTCTAACTTATTAGTCCTTAAAAAATGTCTACTTCTATCTTCCGAGGACACAGCTTGATCTTAGATTTTGAAGAATAAAATAACAGCAGGTATATTCTGATTTTTTTAAAATAAATTCCTTTTTAAGAAATGTAATTTTCATGCCATAAGTAAAAAATAAACCGCCAAGTGCGAGTCGACTCGCACACGAAGTGTTCAGTACGTACCGTAAAAATCAGGCAACTTTTTAAAAGAACATCAAATTTTCACTTGTTCGGAGACCCCTTTAAATTTTCAATTTTATTTTATTTTTAGTATTTGTTGTTATTACAGTTGAAGTGTTACTTGTTTATAGAAATGTTGTTTCATGTGCCTGCCTATTGTAGTTCAATAGATACAGCCTTGACAAATTAAGAACAACAGGGACAAAAAAAAAAAAACGTTTTTGGTATAAAAATAAAATGAATATCAAAATGAAAGGGGACTCCCCTTTAATTTTGATATTTATTTTATTTTTAATATATGTTGTTATAGCGGCAAGAGATATACACATTCTCTGAAAATTTCAAATGTCTACCTTTTACGGTTCATGAGATAGAGCCCTGTGACAGACGGACGGACAGCGGAGGCTTAGTAATAGAGTTCCGTTTTTACCCTTCGGGTCGAAACCCTAAAAACATGGTGGTCCCGGTTTAAAGGTCCCAATTACTTTGGGGCGACATGTTGTTTTCAAGAAAGTAATCGCCTCTATTTCCCATCAAGAACACTTCTCCCAAAATAACATACCAAATCAAATAATATTTTGCTTGAATTAATTCCATAATGAATGACCATAAGAAACTTGAAATTTCGGCTAAAGCTCCTATTTCCAAACACTGCATACTCAAGCGTCGTATCGCGACATCAAAGTGTCTAAAGAAAGTCGTCGTTTCCATTCGTATCGATACCACCCTTTGTGTGTTCAGCAAACATTTGTACCGACTATTGCTATTCGCTTGTATTATTGTCTGATTAGAAAGAAGCTTTTCTTTTCAGTTTTCTGAATCGGATTAAAAAGGTTTGGTGATTTATCACAAATAATATTGGTTACCTTCTGCCCGCGGCTTCTTACTCGTTTTTCGAGAGAATAGGTGTACTTAGAATGCGTAACCACAGAAACACAGAAATCTAAATAAGTAATAAATCTAAATAATAAATAAGGCACTAGAAATGTTTTAACTGCGTGACCTTGTCGCCGCACAGGTGACTAATGAATGAGCCACAAGCGCGCGAGTAACATTTTAGTATTGTTCGAGACGGCGGAAGTGAAAGAACCAATAACAAGATCCGTCAAGTGCGAGTGTGACTCGCGCGCCGAGGGCTTCTAACGGTTGTCAAGTATACCAATATGTATTATAGGTGGTACTGGTTAGATACTTTGCTATTTGATGAATACCAAAAATTTACCTTTATTTCAGATTTGCAAACTACACAGTAATAGTAAAATTTTCGACTTTTTCAAAATATTTTATAAAGTACAAACGTACAGTAATTTTAATAACTGTTTTGAGATGTACAAACCAATAGCTTTCATTTGATACTCCACTCGCTGTGGTAGCCCCCCCTTTTGAAAATTATCCCCCCCTTTTTGCCCGTTTTTCAAAAAGTGTTCTACTTACAGACTTCTCTATATGTTTCCTGTAAAATATAGATCCATATCTACAAACGCTACATACATTTCAGATGGAACGCTCTGTAAACTTCGGAGATAGAAAGGGGGAATGGGTAATTTTTCGACTTTTTTCAAAATATTTCAAAAAGTATGAAACCTACAGAAATTTCAAAAACTATTTTGAGATGTACAAACTGATACCTTTCATTTGATATGCCACTTGATATTGTAGGTCTCTTTTAAAATTACAACATCACAATTTGTACTGAAAGTTTTCATTTTAATTTATTTCGATTTAATTTTTTTTTAGGCTGTTGAGGCGGACGAAATGTATTATTATTTTAAATTTTACGTTATTTGCTGCTGTAGTTGCTGAGATATTAAAGACGGAAAAAAGGACAAAAAAAGCGAGACCATAAGGGTTTCGAAACCGATCTGCGATCTTCGAAACCCTAAAAATGGAGTATATCCAATTGCGGAAACTCTTCCACAACTTGCAATAATTATATCTACCATTAAGAGGATTACATTTAATCGGTATTTTTATTTTATTTTATTTTATTGCTGTTTTTTATTAAAACAAACGAAGACAAATAATTTACTATGATAATGATAGTTTTTTTAGGAATTTAGTCATTTTGCATAGGTACTATTGCTGTATTAGTTCTTCATCATCCGGAGCGATACAAGCGCACGCAGTTATGTAATCTGAAACTTGTGATATTGTCGTGCTCGTGGTCGTAAACTAAGGGATGTGACTGCACGGTTTAGCTTCGACAACAATTATCGATAAAATCATTATATTTTCAATAAAAAAAATTGTTTTGTTATAGTTAATTATATTCTATGCAAAGACAATTAGTAAAAATTCTATCTCGATGTAGTAAAACAATAAATTTTACTCTGTCCCTGGTTTCTGTGTTGTCTACTACATGTTGTTTAATAGGCTGGTAAATCTAAATGAGTATTTGATTTATAGTCAAAGGACAACATTTAAATTTAACCACTCTAAAATAAGCAGATCCATAATACATTACCTTTAGCAATCAACATTTACTTCATGCATAATAATTTAATAAACGTTAATGAAAAACCAGTTGCTCCGTTGAAAATAAAAGTTATACAGCTACTACGCAAAAAGCTGTTCGTATACTGTATATTGACCCTGTTGAAGTATATAAATAGTTAATAATAAAATGTACTTACCTTAATCCTAAATTATTTTCAATGTATTGGTAAGTTCACAGACAAGCGTGTTTATGTGTAAGAACTAATCACGGTGCAGGAATCTTTGTTTGGCGCTGTTTATGTGTGCGTGGCTCTGCGTTCGATTATATGCGTAAGTAGTAGGGACAGCATGGGTGGTGGTTATTTCTAGTAGCTGGTTCAAAACTAAACCACTCATAAAAGGGGGGATGCGAATGGATTTGATTAATATTCAATAAAATATCGATGGAAGTGGACTGTATTTCGCGGTTATAATTATAACACTTGCAACAATTAAAGGGGCATGAAATCTGTTGTATTTAGTAAATTGGTAAGATTGAGGCACAGCAGCTAGGAATACTAGGAACATGCACATACCGTTGTATCTCCAAATTTATCCAATTTCTTGCGGCGGCGGGGTACACAAGCTGGATGGTACGAGAGCACTAGGATTTCTTTAAAAACTCACGAAAAGAAATTTACACACACACACACACACACACACGTAGTTTTATAGTTAGATAAGCGTTTAGTTCAAATTAGTTCCAATTTCGAGAGATCACACGCGTAATATTTGCCCAAGCAAGTCCGTTGTGTGGGCACGTCGTCGATCGGCAACTGCCTCGTCTCCGGAGTCGATTCGTGAAGCCTTTTCAGCGGTTTCTTCGGCCGTCCATAGCGAGACGGTGCGATGTTATATGTGCATGAGGGAGGAGGAAGGGTAGAAGGAAATGAATGGTTGCAAGATGATTCTTATGTACATAACAGTAGGATTCAATATCCACCAATGGGTGTGATTAATGCGTTGGCGAGGTGACGACAAGCGTTTCTTAAGTAATTAGCGACTTTTAACATTTCTAGTGTCTTATTATTTAGATTTCTGTGGTTGTTATCTATCTACTCATGAATTTGTTTCTGGGCTGCAGAGCCCAATGCCAGAAATACGTGACCAATATTATACAGCATATTATTCCAAATCGAAAACTGCAGCTATGCAAAATTTAAGCCGGCGCAGTTTAGTAGTTTTGGCGATCTCTTCTCATTGTGTGAAGGGCGAAAAAAACGCCAAAATTCGGATCACATCATCACAAATTTTCGTCTTATTGTACCAGTATTATTGTGAGACTAAGACGTAATTTTTATGACCTTTAATTTTGAAAATTGCAAGTTATATGGAAAGAACCTCATTCATACAAATACATTTATTTTCATAATAAATATCTAGGTAAACAAAACAATTATTTTATCAGGCTTATTCAATTAAATCAGCTTACACATTTTATATTATAATAAAAGTGGTCTAAAACCACAAACCACCGTCCTCTGTTTCCTCTTCGCTGTCCGTGACTTGGAGATCGTCTTGAATTGCCGGGTCGGGCTGTAAAAAAATTATAATTGTAGAACAAATATTTACACTGATAATTAAATGATGCTGGATGTTCTCACACAGCAACATTAAGCCCCAAAGCAGGCAGCTGTTTTGTGTTATTGGTAGGTACTAGATAACTGATATACTACTTGACATATAGAATAATATAGAAACGAATAGAGAACCTCCTCTATTTTTGATGTCGGTTAAAAAGCACGAAGATCCAAAACAACATTTGCAGATGATACAAACAGTTCACGCCGCAGGATGTAACGCTATTTGTGGCGTCGTCGTTTGGAGGAGGCCTTTGTTCAGTAGCTATGGGCTATGATGATGTACCAACCTGCCAGTTTTCCGGCGGTTCTTCTTTGAACTGTTGCGTGGGGAACTCTTGCGCAGAATCCAGAGACGCATAGTCTTGTGCGGCGGGCGGAACTCCCATTGGCGGATCCAACTGCATGTCTGGTTCTATTGGTTCCTCCTGTAAACGAGACTTTGTTAGGTTTTCTTGATTTTTTCATCTATAAGCATAAAGAAATCACCGATTTCAGTGATTCCTATCATGATACCATGTTGGTATCATAACATTTTTCAATAACTGGAATACGCTTAGTTTACACCAAAAAGCTCATTTGGAAAGTGGACAATGCTCAACGATTTAATGTCGACATGAACGTACAAGAACCTTGTCAACTTTGTGCCATATGCTCGCTTTAATTTATTTCTTCCTTAGAAAAATGCAAAAAAGTGTATTTTATCTTGTCAATGGTCGGGATCGCATAGAGTTGAGAACTCTATGTCCACGAAGTGGTCGAATGGTGGAGGCAAGCCATCCAGCATTTCGCGCTCGTACCACCTTTGTGGCGTATATACTTTCTACTTTATATAAATGCAGATAAATCGTATTTTACCTTGACAAAGGGCGGGAAGGTATAGTCAGTCATCTGGTATTTCACGCTGGAACCACCTTTGTGGCGTCTTTACTTCCTACTTTATACAAACGCGGATAAATTGTATTTTATCTTGACAAATAGCGGGAAGGTATACTCGTTCGCGTCAAGATCCACGAAGTCTTCGGAAGGCGGCGGCACATCATCCGGCATTTCGTGCTTGGGACCTTGGTAGCATCTTAACCTTACACTAATGCCAATAAAGTGTATTCGAACCTTGACAATGGGCGGAAAGGTATAGTCGTTGGAGTCGTGATCCACAATTCTTCGTAAGGCGGCGGTAAGTCCTCCGGCATTTAGCGCTTGATCGGGACTGATGTAGCGTATTTACTTTAAATTGCATGTATATACAAATATTTTACCTTGACAATGGGTGGGAAGGTATAGTCGTTAGAGTCGAGATCCACGAAGTCTTCGGCAGGTGGCGGCAAGTCATCCGGCATTTCTCGTTTGATTGGAACCTTGGTAGCGTCGAATGGCTCGTTACCCCACATTTTGTCCTCATCTAAATCAAAACGTTAATAATTTTTCATTTATTATTATTATTCACTTCATTTATTTTAAATCTCGTTATAAAATACATTTTTTACTATAGAAAATAAAATAATATAAAACTATTCTACAGTAAAAAATATATATCAAAACGGTGAATCACCGGCCGCGAAGCTAGCCTTAAGCGGCCGGTGATTCACCGTTTTGATATTATTATTATTATTATTTTTATTATTATTATTTACAAAGTAAATGGTTAAATTGGGGGTATTAGGGAACTTTTTGTAAATGCTCGAGCATGCTTCTTATTGGAAAAGACACTTCGAAAAAAAGTTATTTAACTTGAAGTAAAGCAGAAAGTAGGTACCTAAAAAATCTTTCTTCCCGGCTATTACAGAAGACGAAGCTAGCATAATATTTTACTGACTTTACAAACATTATGTTCCGTTTTTACTTTAAAATACATACCAGGTCGAACAGATAACGCTAAGCCCTCGGCCGCAGTATTAGCTTCAACTTCTTCTAATTCCGAACTGCCACTGTCTGAATACTGAAGATCTATGACAAAAGATACAGATTAAAATAGTCCCTACGCATTTCAAAATAAGATGCAAAATTGCAAACTTGAAAAACTTACCGTCAGCCAAACTGTTTTGATCCTTTCTTGGTCTGCCACGCTTTCTCGGCGGTCCACCTTAAATGCAAACTATGATTTAGCCAAGTTTGATCAGGTTTAAAAGTAGTAGGAAAACTTCATATACCCCGTCCACTGTTTTTTTTTCTTTTGACACATGCACGCCTATGGAGTTCCCTAATTGTTGACAGGTGAATGAGTCTGAATGAAAGAATGCAATATTTAATACACTGTTTCTATTTTAAAGATAGAGATCGCGAATCTGTTCGTGAATCTGTTTACTCGAAAAATATCGGCACTGGAAATGGACTGGGACCTTCGATATTTATAAAGCTGACAGTATACCTGTTTGCTTCATAAGAGTGCATATCACGAAAAGAAGGAGTATAACTAAAATATATTATATAGACACCAAGCGTAGCGAAGCGATGTTTGTGATAAGAACCAAAGGCATGGTATTGTTTGTTTTTAACATTTTATCTCCTTTATGCTTGAAACGGAACGAGATCCAATGTTTTTTGACTACCGATATTCTTTATATATAGTCCCCATCTTCCGAGGACATCCGTAAGGGCTGGTGCGGCGGCAGATTTGGCCGAGGATCTCAAGAGACGCAAATATGCAGGTCTCGACAGAGCCTACATATTTGCTCCCTTTGGGGTCGAGACCCTAGGTCCGTGGGGTACCGAGGCTCTCCGGGTTTTTAAAAAGTTATCTTAGCGTCTGGTCGACGCGACGCGTGACCCGAGAGCTGGCGGATATCTGGCGCAGCGCATCAGCCAATGCTGATGCGCTGCGCCAGATATCCGCCAGCTCTCCGGCAACACCCATACAGCGGGGCAATGCAGCCAAGCGTCTTGGGGACGCTTCCGACTGGTATTGATATGGATCAGTTGAGCTACCTGTAGATTGTTTGCAACAGTCTACAGTTAGCTTAATTGTTTCAATTGTAAATACTAGTTATAATTTGATTGTAATTTTCTTTGTTAATAAAGGCCATTGCCCTTTAAAATAAAAGTTTATATATAGTATGATATAAAAATCATTAAAAACACTTACTATTATTAATACCTAGAATATAATAATATATTCAAAAAACAAATAATATGTTATGTTTGTTACGCACGTTGATTCTGGCAAGTACATAGCTGTCGTAAACCAGGTTTTTAGATATGGATTGTGGAATATCGAGTTTCTATCTTTTGTCTCGTAGATAACAAGAAGTGATGCAAATGCAATGTACTATCTAATTATTCTAACATTTATGTATAAGACGAGCGTGCGCACCAACACAAACCTATTGTGGTTTAATGGTGCAACATTGACAAACACATGTACTTATACTTTCTAAATAAATAAATATTCTGTTCTATTTTTTATGCCCATTTTCCTTACCGTCAGGTCCACCAGATGTGGACGGCTTGTGCTTCCTCGGGCGGCCGCGACCGCGCTTCTCGTCGGGGTGTAATGGCGGCGGCGGGTCCCGATCGTCCACTTCTACGAGAATAATGTTAACATTTCATTTTAGGCATTTCAGATAATAATATTGTAGAATAAGTAAATACCGACTAACTTAGGTAATTTAATTTAGGAGGTAATTGCACCTGCTTAGAATATGTTGCATCTATTTTAATGTTATCTAGGTACTGTAAGGTAAGTATTAGCTTTTTCTTATTTTAAATCTAAATCGTTTTATTAGAGTACCACACTCTATATTGTTCATTAATTTCTAGTCCATCCCAAGTTTCTCTGGATCGCTAAGTATTTCTTTCTGTTTTGTTTTCTATCTTTATGTGGAAATATAAAGTGTTATTATCTAATATGTACTGTAATATGTTTTTTTTATTGTTTGTATATTGTACTTGTACCAGACTTGTACCAAAAAAACAGTTACCTATTGCATTCTTCCCGATACCTACCTACCTACTTTATTGTCTATGTTTGATTTTGTTTTATGCTGTCCATGTTTGTGAACCAAATAAACCATCTATCTCATCTGTTTATGCTTACTTTTCTAGCCTTGGACTAGACAGTGCGATCAATATTTAGTGTATATTTACTCTTCTTAGAAGGAAGAGAAAACAGAATCTTAAATCTTACCAATGTCAGAATGTTCGGCGTCCTCTAACATCTTCTGTTGTACTTTGGCAATGTTTGCTTCTAACTGAGCAACGTGTTCACCAAACTGTGAACAAAAAAAGTTACAAAAACTGATTCTCACTGCCCAAAGTATGCAGAGCTTAAGTGAACATATTTTTTCTAAATACACAGATATTTGAAAAAGAAAATAACCAGACTTGTCCTGTTGGAATCAAACTCGCAACTTTCTACGATTCAGGCGGACCTTCGCCGAGCTTGTGTTATGGGAACATATTTTTTAAATACACAGATATTTGAAAAAGAAAATAACCAGACCCCGACTTGTCTAGTTGGAATCAAACTCGCAAATCTCTACGTTTCAGGCGGACCTTCGCCACTAAGCCACACAGCTCGTCTAAAGGTCGATTGGGTATAATCAAACCTGCTTTGTTCTGCGTCTCAGGCAGTCTTACACTGGTCGTCAGAAAATAAAACGGCTTTGTTTGACTAACCTGTTCCAGTGACTCCTTAGTAATATTCATGATCGCCTCAGCCTGCCTCGTGAACTGCGAATTCAGTCCGTTGTACGCTTTACAGTTGTCTACTAGCAGTTGAATATCGTTTTGAAACTCTTCGCGACTGTGGTATTTGTGCGCTGAGGAATAAGGTTCAAATTAGGTAACCTAGTTCTCAGATCAAATCAAACTAATGAAGTACTTGCCTATATAAATCGCAAGATGATATCAAGAAAGCTTGACGTCTGTATTCAAATTCTAATCAAGTCAAGCTTTTGTGATATCCATACCAAAAACGTGAGATTTCAACATTCGTATTCTCTTCATATGGCATAGCGAGTAAAAGCCTGTTTTAATGAAATTAAAACAAAATATCTAATTTTTAAGTTCATTGATACTAAATAAAACGGTATGCCATATGACAGCTTATATTATGTATATAGTATGTTATGTCATAGACATCGCTATGTCCCTCTAATGAGGGCGGCTAAGAACACTTTTACACGAATGGATAATCCATATCGCCACTTTATTTAGCGCATAAAGCTACGAATCTGAGCATACCTTGAATCTTCTTCCCCATAGTTTCCATATCAATAGGCTTTTTGATAACATTATAGTAATCCTTCACTTGTTTCTTGTTGACAGGTTTCAGGAACGGCCATGCTTCAGGCATCACTTTCAGTTTTGTAGTGAGGAGATTCTCTAGGATAAACGATAGCGCCACCTGGTAAAATCATTGAGTTTTTTTAGTTTGCTTTTGACTGCGGCTCACACGTGTATGCGGTACGGTAGGGGAGCCCAATAGGGAATTTTGGTATTTACTCGAGCGCGACAGATTAACATAGTGGGGATACCATGCACCCTGTTGAGTGCCTCCACCATTTATTAGCCTTTTTTGTTGGTGGATTTTGTTGGTGGGCAAACATTAAAAAATAAATACGACACTTGGACATCCTCGAGCGCGGTCGAATTTAATTAATTACACACATACAATCATACGTTCATACATATTGTGTGTGTTTCTTAATATAGTCAATAAGTCCTGACAAATGTATGTACACTGAGAACAATGTAATCTCCTTTTCCGCCGTGATTAAAAAGTAAGAAATGAGTTTAATTTTCGCGTGCATTTTAGTTGAACATTAAGTGGTACCTAGAACATTATGCACCAATTTGTACCTTCATATCTCCTATCGAAACAAAGCTTAACCTACCTGGTCATTGTCATCAAGAAGCGGATTTATTTGCTTCTCCAACTTCATCAGTTGTTCCTCCTTTTCTGCGAGTTTCTCCACGCACTTCTGAAGCATTCTCTGCGCCGCAACCGTTAGTGTATTTGTTGGACCTGCAAATAATATTTTTTTTTTTATGATTTTTTTATTGTGATACTTTTGTGATAAAAGGTAAAGCGAAGAGCGACTGTGCTCAGTTGAGATCAAAATTGAGTTTTAGTTTTCCGGTCATAGATAAATGGTGACATGATAATGGTGACTTTGTATATAATTATTAAGGAGTTTGGAAATTAAAGGCTTTTATATTATCAAAAGCTGGATTGTACCCACTGCAAGGTACAGGCCGCCTTTTAAAGTTTGTGCCATCCACCACAGCCCTGTGCTAATTTTATTAATTTGACACATTCGTGAACAATAGGGAGTTTGATAAAAATCCGTCCTCATATTAGGTCGTTGCATATGAAATTGGCATTTTGTATGAACATAAAGTAGATTTTTTTTTAATATAAAATATTTAATTAAAAGCCCTTTACTAAAAAAACCATTCGGACGGGAATCAACAAAATCTTTGAAGGCGGCTTGGACTGCCCCATCGGATTTGAATTTTTTCCTTGCAAGAACTTATCTAAATTTCGAAAAAAATGGTAATCTGTGGGAGTAAGGTCCGGAGAGTACGGTTGATGTTACGGAGAGTACGGTGCTGTGCTTAGACAATCCAATTGAAGCTCCTCCAATTTGGTGGCCGTCTGTTGTGCAGTGTGTGGTCTAGCGTTGCTGTCCTGGAGCAGCAGTGGCCTAGTGCGATTGACCAGCCTCGGTTGTTTAGCAGCTAGCTTATCCATCATGGTTAGCAGTTGCTGACAATAGACATCTGCCGTAATCGTCTGGCCAGATTTAAGAAAGCTGTAGTGGACGACACCGGCACTGGTTCACCAAACGGTCACAAGTAATTTTTTATGAGTAAATGTTCGCTAGGGGCATGATTTGGCTGGTTCGCCAGGGTTCAGCCATTGCGACGAGCTCTTCCGATTATCGATCCGATCCGATTATTCGAATTAAAATCCCTTCATTATTGTGCTGGTTGAGTAATGTAACGCAGCAGTCGACGCGCGTTTGTCGATTTGCTTCACTCAATTCGTGAGGGTGACCTTTCAAGATTCACATCATTAATCCTTGGAGCCGTTTCTGCGGCACTGGTGCCACGGTGGAACTCGTACTAGTAAATAACGCGTTATTTCAAGTTTTTCATTTTGTAAACTGAGTGACGCAAAGAAAAAATACAAAAGAGGAAAAAACAAATGAGTTATGGTTTTCGAAACACAAATGCACAAGTAAATAGCTGTATAAATTTGAATATGGAATTCCTAACCAAAGAGGAGTCATTTGAGATCAAAGTGGCCAGTACGACAGTACGCCAATTTCATATGTAACGACCTAATATAATGTTTTATCCACTTCGATTGTCAACTAAGTAAACAATGTATACCGTTGTATAGCGTAGAGTTCTCGACGATCTGATTGACATCGGCTAGGAATTCCTCTCGGCTCTGGTAATGCTTCTGCCTGAGATTGTCTCGGATAGATTGTAGGTCCATCGGCCTTGCGACAATGCGATAGTAGTCAGCAACCAACTGTGGAAAGAGAGTTTAGTGACAGTGAAACGTGATCATAAGAGAATTTACAGTCTTTCTGGGGCTTTGGAGGAAAAACAGTTGATGTAATTACCGGTAGGTTTGTTTACATCTTTAGACAACAATTTCGTTTTATTATTGACATGCATTTTATAACTAATGACATTATTAGTTTGAATCGACAATGCCTCTTTACATCAGCAAATAATAATTTTATTACTACTTTGACATTGTTTTACAATGTTTCTGTCATTTATTGAATAATTTTATTTTTGTTTTAGTTTTTTGACAATGCCCTTAGACAGCAGCTCTATTTACATTATGAATTGAAATAACTTTACTTTTGACATCCTTTCATTATTTTTTTTGTTTATATGGTATAAGAATAATGTACAAAATTACATAATTTTATACAAGACTGAATCTTTTACTTAAGTAGTCGCTTCTAGAATATGACTAGTTACTTACTCTAGGGTTCACAGGGAACAAGAAAGGCTGAACATCGGGTAGATGCCTCATATCATTCAGCACTGCTTCCAGAAGCGACGATAGTGTCACCAACGGATCAGTGCGACGTCTATCGGCCGGCCGTTTGACTAGATAGTCGCAAGGCTCGGCGGTTCCACGTCGGTTCTTTCGTCCTCTTTCTCTGAATTCACTCCCACGACGACCGCTGCCTCGGCGACGGATATCGTCCGCTGACTGCTGGGATAACTTTGGTTAATAATATGAAGAGCAAGGCTTACGTAGTAGGTACTTAAGCAAAACTGAGAGTGATGCTGCACACGAGATATTGGTATGTATTTCGTTATAATCCTTGATGAACGTTTCCGTTTTTCATGAAGCTATTCTCGAAATCTGCAAAATACTATCGCTAAATAGAAACATTAGGTTTTGAATAACTTTTTGTTTTTTGGCAACGCGTTGTGGTCGAATAGTCTCGACACGGATTTCGTTAAATGGTCTTACAGTGTTTGCCACAACGCGTTATTGGCATTAGGTATATGAGCCATAACATTACATGATTTTTACGGACATTAAAACAAGTTTTTCATTCAACTAGCGTTTTCATTATTCGAGCCTAAGGCTCAATTCACAGCAGGATAGATAAAGTTCAAATTGATTTGACACTGAAAGCGCTCGCCGCTCCTTTGCCAGCCGCTACCATCCCAGTGTGGATTGACCTAACACAATTTACTAACGTAGTATAAGAAGCAAAGAGATCTCACCTTAATCTTCGAAGTATTCATAATAAGCTTAACCCCATCCACGTAGCCCAGATCATCTTCATCCGGATCTGTCTGCGGCGGCTCCGGATCAGTTTCAACCGGAGACGAATTTCCTCCTCCCATAGACCCGGTGTATAACGGACAAGCTTTGTTCGTTCGCATGTGACCAACTTGACCGCACGCGCCACACTAGGACAAATAACGGCAGAGGTATTGATGAACTGTGCCTTTGGTAAGAAGGATTAGGGTCATAATCCCCACTAAGCTGTCCCCATCAGTGGGGATTATGACACTAATCCGGTTGGAATAGGGCGGTTTTTCTAACTGCGGGTTGCAATTACAGTCGTTGAGATTCATCCAGTATCTAATTGATACGTGTATCAAAAATTTATATTGTTCGGCTTAAATAAAGGCAGGACAACTTGTGATAATGGTGTTTTTGATCTGCTGTCTGCTTATTGAATGTCTAATGAAAAGTCTGACAAAAGCTTGTAAAAAAAAATCTAGTGTTCATGCAAAAATTGGCCAAGCAAATAAATAGTTGCTGATTTATTTCTTGTAGCATAATTAACTTCTGACTGTAGTTGTAACCTACAGCTAGACTAGCGAAACAACATGCAATTTGAATAAGCATAATGCATTTAAAATTACATGCTTCAAACGGGAACTGCTTTACTTTGTTACTATTAGGCATTAATTTACTATTTCGTTACGCTCATGCTTGGTTCACTAAAACGCTGTTAGTGGCGCAAGGTTGAAACGGCATTCTTGTAATTCAAGCCAAGCAGAAGCGAATTCGAGCTACCACCGTAGACTTACTTGGTTTACTCCTGATAGCTTTCTTTGGAAGTTTTAATACACGGAAATTGATACCAACGGCCTACAGGGGAACATTTTAGACTATAACTAGACACAGTCAGCATTTCTTAACTGAATAAATGTTTCCTTACGATGTTCTTGCTGACGTGGCCTAGATACTAAATACGGATTGATACGAAACTTTAGATCAAAAGTTCGCGTAGTAATGGTTATTTAACAAAAAAGTAACTAGAACAAGCAATAAAAAACGTATTATGGACGGTTGTCGTGTCTTACGTTTTATAAAATATGGGATTTTACTCAAGTTTGTAGTTATAGACATTTTAAGCAATGACTTTACCTCGAGGATTAAAATAAGTAACGCTGTACATTTTCACACTGCATCATTTGGTCCCAAAGTAAGTAGAGCTTATGTTATGGGTACTAATTGGTATACAACTTAATTTTTATTTTTTTGGCCTTAAATATACTTAATATAATTACATAGTAACCACCCAGACCCAGAAGAAAAATGCAAACATTTACCCCGACGACACTTATCTCAGACATTGTCAAATTCATTCAACGAAGCCAATACAATAACTTGAGTAAAAACCTCATATCCCATAAACTGTACAGAACTCACGACCAATTTAGAAGAAATCGCTTTCGTATCAATACGCAACTTAAATCTATAGTAGTTACTCAGGGAGTACCTACTTTATTTTTCTTTACCTTCAACTTCAAGTCAGGTTTCAGTTGCTTGCGTCTTCGTGAAGGTGTTTGTAGGTCGGGCTCTTGCTTGATCTGGCCTAGGGGGATCAGGCCGGGGGAGGGAGCCATGTCCATCATTGATGATGATGACATTGAGTTCATACCTGGAATGTCAAACTTATTAGACACAGAGATTGTGTAATCTATATAAATAATAATGTATCGCAAACTATGTTGCTAAGCGCAAAGCTCGAGAACGGCTGGACCAATTCAGCATTTTTTTGTTTTTGTAATATTATTTGAAGTCCCGATGAGTCTTATGAAGAATTTTTTTTTTAATTGCCCGGAAGACTGTTATCGTCCTTATAAATTCAATGCGAGGCGCAGTTAGTTTTAGTTAATTATTTATTACTGAAGTTGCAGAAATAAGGGACGCCCGACGTTGCGGCTCGACATCTACAACACCTTGCACCCAGACTAACACAATTTAGAGATAGCAAGAAAATAGTCTCTGCTCACTGAAAAGTGAGTGATTTGGTTGAAGATTTTTGATTCACTCAATCGTTCAAATAGTTCAAAATTATAAACTTATTCTCCACAGATAACAGCGCGTGGCGGAGATAGTTGTCTATAATGGGTCAAAAGTAGAGTGCAGACTTTTATTTTTTTTATTTATTTGAGGGCTTTATCGCTAGCGATAACATCGCCCGTGAGTGCAGACTTTAAAAGATCGTAAATAACATAGAGAATAAGGAATGTGTGCTTACTGTTTTCATTGGGGAACATAGATAATCCAGATGAAATAGGGTTGCCAGCTAGTCTTTCCCTCTCCTGGTTTCTCTTGATACGCCTCAGTTGCTCCTGTTAAAACAAAACCGTTTGAAACTACCACAAAAAAAACTTTACTACAGTGAAGATATTTCTAAGCATTCAAATTGCATAAAATTTCATATTGCTGCCATTCCGGTATAAATTGAGCCTAATTTAATTTTCTATGTATAATAAAATATATCTAACTATATATGTAATGTATTATATTACGTTTATCAGTCATCTAGTACCCATAACACAAGCTCCGCTTAGCTTGGGGATAGACGATGCTGTGTGAATTGTGTAGCATTATTTATTTACTAAAATCCATAATAATATTATAAATTCGAAAGTAACTCTGTCTGTCTGTCTGTTACCTTATCACGCCTAAACGGCTGAACGGATCTCAGTGAAATTTGGCAGGGAGGTAAATGGTATCCCGGGGACGGACATAGGCTACTTTTTATAATGAAAAAATGCTGCGAAGCCGCGGGTAGCAGCTTGTAAATAAATGAATAATTGTGACCAAAAGCGTAGAAGTTTGGTAGGTATCTTAAAATTTCAAGGATCTCCACAGGCTTCACAAAATAGCCTACGATGCAATCCACGTTTTCTTTAAGTGAATCTCACCTGTATCCTTCTCTTTTCTCTTTTCATTTCTTCTTTCTGCGTCTCGTCCATAGTCGCAAACTGTCGTATGAACACGTCGTCCTTAGTCGTACGTATCTTGGCGTACGCTTCGATGACGGCCGCTTTACGGACCAACTCCACGCGAGTGTAGCGCTGACCGGATGGATTGCGGAATGTACGGACTATTCGAAGTACTCGACCTGGAAAATTGATCAGTAAATCACATCAAATCATTGGCTAAGTGACTTCTCGCGCTTTTTTTAAGAAAGAGCACAGAGGTGGAAGTTACTCCGATATTAAAAGCGGTATTGTCATTACAGGCTATTTGTGTACATCAATTACAATCTGACAGCATTCAATCAAATTTGCTAGTAATTTTTTTGTATTATTATAGTTTAATCTCTAATCTATGTGGGTTGGTTGAAAAAAAATAGTTTATTCGATATACTGAGTCTATTCACTACACAGAGACACGAGTACAAGATAGGTGATATATTTACGATAGTCTATAATATTTTAGGATATGTATGATCACGGCAGAGGGTTGAGGAGTGACTGGTTAAACTCGGCTTAGCTACTGAAAAAACTGAGTTGCCGAAACGCGTTTGCGCCGCGTACATTAAGCTAAAATGTGTCACTACCAATTTGATTTAAAAAGCGCCTTTTGTGGTGGCTTTTATTATGTAGTACACAATACATTTGAACCTATCATAGTTTGAAGCACTCATAAGTGTAGAAATACGTACCCAGTTTGTAAGATTACCTTGACTGTTGATCGATGGGTCATTCTGGTTGATCTGCGGTTTTTTCTCAGTTCCGCCCAAAATCATCTTACGAAGCTCAGCCCTTTCTGCTTCTTCTCTTTCTAGCGATAGCTAAATCATAATAATTTGTTAAAAATTTGGACGGCAAATACTTAACTTGTAGGAGCATTTATGGCATATCAAAACGATTATAGCATTTTATTGAAAATATCTAGTGATTGTGACACCATCAGGAAGGTCTATTCACTATAAAAAAAAGCTCAGTTAGAACATCAACAAAGACAATTTTTCATTGAACCACCATAACATTTGCACGGCTACACCGACTTTCATAAAACATAGGTTAGAACACTCTCGTTTAAGCCACCTTTGAAACAAAATACCTATTTTTAAGTCGGACGTTAAAAATAAGCACATACTCCGGAACTGCCTACTCAAATTTGAAAGCAAACTCACTTGTTCGGTAGTTTTCTTATTAGCCAGCATATTCTCAATGTTCTTTCCCATTTCCTCCAAATCAGACTCTTCACTGACTGAACTCTCGGCTTCGTCCGTACTGAGAACCTCTGTACTTAACAGTACTCGGTTTTGCAATTCAAATATACGCTGGCATTCCTCTTTGTACCTGAAACGAAGGAATTATGACTGCTGACATTGAGATAAGGATTAAATAAAAATGTCTAGTGTTATGTTAGAGATAAACGGACGATCAGTAGGCCAAGCACGGGGATTTTTCTCTAGGGTAGAATAGACAATAATGACATCGCATCGTCATACATTGCGTACATTATTGAAGTTGAAGGAATGGATTTAAAATAATTTACGCAATTGAACACAAAGTGACGTCATATTTCTCTATTCTACCCTAGATAACAATGCCCGTGCTACGCCTACAGCAGTTTCGTCGGTTAACTTTGACGTACACACAAGTTGACAGAAATTTTCACACATATCCCATATGTGTGAAAATTTCTGTCAAAAACATTAATTCGCACTTGCGTAATGTCACTCCATTACGCAATTACTTCGAGCGCTTGATGCTAAACATTAAATTAGCCTTTAATTAGGAGATAAAATCTTGGGTTTGTTTCGTCGAGGAAATTTATGACCTAAGTTTGTAGCCATAAAGTTGAATTTACCTCAATCCCGGGCTCTCCCAGATTAAAATCAATGTACATGGTGTAACAACATACCTCTCTTGATGCTCAGCGATTGAGAATCGGTTTCCTCTGGAAAACTTCGTCATACCTTCCTCACCAGCCTTTGCTTTCTCAGTCGATAATGTACGGACCACGTCTATGACTTCCCAACGGGATAATTTCTTAATCTGTAGACATTACGAACATTATTGTATCGGTTGTTATGACATCTTAATCTATATCTAAATCTCCAATTTGTAATATAGGAAGCTAGTGCTTCTGCCCGCGGCTTCGCATGCGCTTTTTGGTATCAAACTATTGTATAGGTTTCATAGACAATTTCAATGTTGGCGATCAACACAGAAGAACGAAGTGCACTTAGTGAAAATTCTTGTTCTCTTCTCTATCTACTTGGGTAAAATTGTGTAGGTACTTATTTACTTACAAATATATCTGGACATTATCACGCAGAGCATCATCAAGCCCAAAGTAAGCAGCTGCTTATGGGTGCCAGATTACTGATCTACATAATACTGATAGATCATACAAACACTTGTCCCACAGCGAGAACCGAACTCGCTTCCTTTAGCGTAGCAAACGAACCTTTATTAACTGCGCCACAGAGGTCGTTACTAAGTTGAACTCACCTCTTCCTCCGGTACGCCGAATTTCCTCAGCAACGCCTTAGCGTTATTCAAACTCAATCTTCTCAGATCAGCGTCAGTTCCCGTCACAGTTCTCTTCGGTTGTTGTTCTTCGTTCGGCTGCTGTGTTGGCTTGTTCGGGATGCGGACGTAGGAAAAACCTATAGCAGAGAAAGGCCTAGTTTAGGGCTGGGTGATTCTGTGCCTAATTATTTATAGCGCACGTGTTACTTTGTCGTTTCAAGTTACTTTTTTCATTTTAACCCTCGAATACCCAAACGCTAGCCACGAATCCACCCCACCAATTCAGCTCGTGAATTTCGTAAGACCCGACTAAGGGAAGCAGATTACTTCTGCGTATTTTTTAACACCACTGCAATCAGCAACACCCCTGCCAAGCGTGATGGTTATGGTAAAACCCCCTTAGATCGACAGAGGCACATTCACCAGTGGACGTAAGTGAGCTAATTACATTTGAGACGCACTTAGGTCGCCTTTTATGACAGTTTTAAAAAACATCTTTTAAAAACTCACGACTTGAACTACCTCAAATGTAAGCGTTAGAGTTTTTAGTATTTAATGTATTAGCAAAAGATGCCATGACATTGCTTGCCAAGATTTAATTAATCTCGATGAGCTACAGGGTTAATAGAACAGAATGAAATACAATACCTTCGCCGCAACCGGTCGGGTCAGCTGGGCCGGTCAGTTGGAGCAGGCATTTGCCGCGCATAGCTTGGATGTAGGCGCGAGTTGTGTTCCATGGGGCGACTTTCACCTGTAACACAGTTATTTAAGAACACGCTACTTTGAATGGGTTGTTATTCTTTGGGTATACTTTAGAATTGCTTTTACGCAAAAGGTCACATACTCGTAACTGGCAGAGATGCGGAAACGAGCAAGAAAATAAGTTTGAACAACTAGTTTCTGTCCGCGGCTGCGCACGCGTTGTTTCTATGAAAACTTTTAAAGGTTATTTATATATGGGATAGGATAAAAAGTATGTTTACCTACGTTTTATTCCAGGTCTAGACCTATGTACATCTATGCAAAATTTCAGCCCAATCCGTTCAGTAGTTTTAGCGTGAAGATGTAACAAACATCCATCCATCTATTCATATAAACTCGCACTAAAATTATGAATCCGAATTTATAATATTAGTGCGACTCCTTAAATAGAAGTGATGAGCCTTATTAGTATTTATGAATTTTGTTTCAAATCATACCTCGTCATCCATTTTCAACTGCAACTCCTCATCGTCATCCTCCTGCGGAGTAAATATAAACTTTTCTCCATAGCCCGCGTCTTTGAGCCTTTGTTCCGCAGCCGCCATACTAAAGTACGCACAGCATTGCTCAGGCGAGACCATCGCTCGAATCTCTTCCTCAGATGGCAGTCGGAAATCCGGCTTTATCACCCACCTGTAAGACACAAAATTCAATACGTCGCTTATAAAGGAGTCATTTGCATGGGAGTTGCATTGGTTATAGAGTACCTTATTCTAATAAATATCAATGAACAGTATAAATATAATTTTGAGGTTTAGAGTTGCAAGGAAAGGTTGAAGGTACCCTTCCAGCGCCCATGCAATTGACTCACCCTGTATAAACGTTCACGTCAGTCCGTGTTCGACTATAATACAATTAAAAATACATGTGAAATGTTTGTTACAATTTTGTCAAGTGAGCTATTACGTTTAGAAGCCACCACATAATCTATTTCTACCACAGACTAGATAAACTACCGAGATAATGTTGAAAAAACTAATATTTTGGACAAAATATAAATCAACACGTATGACCGACAGTTTTAAGGACCACTTTAGTTCGAGAAGTAAAGAATAACTTTGTATTAAGATCAATAAAAAGCATGGTATATAACATCTAGCACTGAATAACAAATCACATCTGCCGTATAGGCAAATCAAATCAGATCCAACGGAAAATGCAAATCACGTTTGCATTTGCCGTGGTTTCATATTTTTTTACGAACATAGAAATAAATAGGTCTAAGGTAATAGAAATAAAATAGTAGATTTTTACGCATATTACGTACCAATTAGAGTCCAATCCCGTTCGTTTAAAATCAGCGCATAATTTTAATCGTTTACGGATCGAACTTTCAGAATGCGAAGGGAATGCTCTCTTTATATCGTCCATTTTGATTCGACGCGGCTTGTCGCGCGATTTCCAAAACAATCTATAAATGTACACCTAAAAAGAGGGGATTAGAGATAAATATTTAGAAATTCTGAGTCAGTAGAGTTTGTTTAAAAATTTTCTTAGTCTTGAAATTTTAATATTTGAATTTTTTTAACTTACCTACTGTGTAACGGATACTTCATCTGAAATAGCCTTGATAGTATGGACGCAAACACGACAGTTCACACGTATTACATTTTAAGTAATACGTGTGAACCAGTTACAATTTGACAAAACCAAAAATTCGATAACATTGTCTATGAAGCTTTGATAAATGCCAAGCCATATTTTGTTATTTAATTTTAATTTACTTACCTGTAGGAAATCCCTGACAAAATTGTTAGCCCGTTTCGAATTAGGGCCGGGCACTTCGTAAAGTGGGCACTCCTGACCAGCGACGAATATAGCGTCTACTTCACGGATGTAGTATGCTTGCCTAAAATGAACCATAACAAGAATAAATAATATGTATTGTTCAAAATCTGTGTGAGTTTCGACACTTTTCGGTTATTGGACAATAACATGTAAAGCAGTGTTTCATGTTATTGTTTAGCTAGCAGAAAATCAGGTGCTCGCTCCAGATATTGAAAAAAAAGAAAATGCTAGTGTAGTGTAAGCCCCACTTCAAATTCTTTACATCGGTTTACATAAAGCTTTTGCAGAGTTTAAAACTAAATGGCACTGTGTAAAATCAATTACATTTTATTCATAGCTCCAGTGGATTTAATTATGCATTTTAAATTTCTAGACCGTGCATAAGCCATTCATAAAAGATTGAGCGCCATCCGCTACAGCACCCTCTATTGAGTTCTTTCTAAGGTAGCAGTTTTAAAACGCATAATTCAGATTTCCATAAAGCTGTTGCTGATTAAAACTAGATAGCGCTGTTTAAAATATTAATAGTAATTTTTAACATATTAATCATACCTAGTTCTAATAATAAGAAAGTCAGTATGCGGCATAATGTGTTCGTAAATCGGAGCTCGGTACATGTTATTTTCCACAACAGGTTGGGTCGCACCCGGCGGTAAGATACCGAGAAAGGGGCTCGTATGAGCGTACGCTACTTCGCCATATTTCAGTGGTTTTGGGCCGTTGTCCTGAAAACACGGTGGATTATTAGATTTACAAACGTGTTCTAATTGAAAATGAGAAAGGCAATTCTTCTTCAATAATTTTCTTATAACCAAGATCATATGCCACAAAATAAAATATGAATCAAAACTATTTGCTTAACTAAACGCACACAGAGTCCCTATCCCTAGACCATTTTACTTTAAAAAATTAATTGTACCATTGGTACCGCTGCATCGATTTTCATCAAGAATAGCTAAAAACAGTATCGATGGTTTCACCTTTAAAACATAAAACGAAGCAGACACAGGTACTCATGACCGCGATTATTATTAACCTACTCTTACCACGGCTTGGCATAGGCATTCCCTCCTTCCACACTTCTCTACTCTGCCAATGAAATCCAAGACTGGACTTCAGTGGCGCAAACAGTTCAGTGAGAAAGGTCAGTGATAGCGTTGGGTTTTAAAAACTAGATGGCGTTGTTGTCGTCAATTTACATACCTTAGTAGCAGTCCGTTTGTAGTAATTCTTGATCTTAGTACACATTCCGACTTGGCTGATAAGCGGCGGATGTTCTTCACAGAATTCAACCAGTACAATTTCACCATCTCTTCCGCTGAGGTCTTCTGGTGTTCTCATAAAGAAAACGTCACCACCGCCTGAGGCAAGTCTTTCTGCTTCGCGTTGCTGTAACAATTAGTCATTTGTTTATTTTTACTCAATACTTTATTTACATCTTCTATCCAGAATCTAGATCCCAAACCCTCATGGCCAGCGTGGGGATTATGGCATTACGTGCTTATTGGCTTCTATAGGGGGAGGCCTAAGTCCAAAGTTAGAGGGGACGATTCTTACACCACGCGACCGCCAGGGCCCTTTTAGCAATCATCGGACATTAAAAACAATAATACTATTTTATTACCCGAGTACCAACGGAGGAGGAGGCGGGAGGGTTATAACGTTTTACCTTAAACTTCTTCCTAATATGCTTGATCAACGGCTGCACAGGATGAGCTCCAGGCGCCGCCAGCGGTCCATAAGACAGTTTCCTCATAGCCGGTCGGTGGAACGCGCGCAGCCTCGCCGGGCCCATGTGCGTTTGTATGAACGGAGCTCGCAGTTCCACTACCGGTGTGCTGTGCTGGATTAGTTGCCCGCCGGCGACTTTTAGTCGCGGGTTCTGAGATTTTGGTTGGTAGAATCTGGAAGGGAAAAGTTATTTACAGTTTCTATTTGAATGGCAGACCCAGTTAGCCAAAGAGAGCGTCAGCGTGGCGTACATTTGCGAAGGTTGAGCATCGACAACGCAGGCATTGGTCAACTCAGATGTCACAAAAATGGAACTAAACTTATTATAAATAATAAATGTTGCTCTGTGGTTCTTGTCTTCTCTCTTCAATAAAAACTCAATGGACTGTATAACTGGGTTTATTCAAACTCTTATTACTAGTGATATTACTATGACGACTGATTAACAACCAACTCATTTTTCGTACAAAACTGCGCTATTTATATTACAAATGTAAGAAAGCGACGGGAATACAAAACATTCAACCTCGAAGGGGCAACAAGAGGACTGCTTGAGGTTGATCTTCGGTCGCGGTTCTGTCCGTCACAGTTGCTGTCTCTTTATTATTGGTCGAAATAAAAAAGATTGCGTCATTTATATTTATTATATTATTTATAATTGTTAGAGTTGTCAAATTAGTTTAGTTTAAGTATCATCTGAATTGACACCATTAAGTTAAATCAGAGATATATAATAATACTAACGTATAGAACAGACACTCTTCGCCTCCCACCTGAACGAGGTACCACACCCCGCTGCGTCCTAACGTGTTTGGTTCGAGTCCTAAATGCAAGGGAAGGGATGTACGGCGCACGCACGGATCACAGATGGCATGTGGAATGCATTTGACAGACGACGCCGATGGTTTTCGATGTTTTGTTTGATTGATCATGGACATACGACAGTCTTCTGTTTTGAGGTTTAATTTCACCTTTGTGACAGAAAACAAATAAAAATATATCTAAGTTATTTTTATAATTGTCTCACTTGCACGATATAATCATGAGGGGGTAGGGGGTTACCCTCTAGACATCACACACACTGTTGCGTGTAGCGCAACACAGTTGCGCATGTATATACCGAGACGCGACTATTGTACAGAGAAATGGGCGAGTATCCGGGGTGTGTTTGCCCAAGCCGCCGGGTCATTAGCACATTCCCATAGAACTTAATTACTTACACATCATTAGAAATGTTGAAAGGATCTCTGTCAGGTGATTTCGGCGGCGGCGGCGGAGCGTCCTCTTGCAATACGTTGATCACGCCGGCTTTGCCGAGGAGAATCTTTGATTTCTTCACGTGTGGGTGAGGGATTTTGACTTTGGGTTGCGGGCCAGTTACTGTGAACAACAAAATGGGTTAAGCTTTAGCCACTCACTAAAGGATTGTCATGAGCTATCTGGCTTATAGCTACGTTATGATTATGAGGCTTAGCAGTGAACGCGTTATATGGTACGACGCATTCACTGCCCTGCCTGCAGCCTCAACGCATAGCAGCCTCATCCGTGCGACCTGTGAGGGCGCGTCGCTACTCATCGATTTGTAAAAGCTGGTCACGTGCAACATGAACACTCAATATGTTAAGCGCGTAATTTTGCTGTACTGTTTGTACTAGTAAATAAATAAATAAATAATACTGATGAATGATGATGTGTACCAGTTTGTTTTAGTTAAAGCTTCTCTTTATCTTCATCAGTCCACTGCTTACGAGGCATGTTCAGCAGTGGACTGATGAGTTGAGACCAAATGAGTTGGAAACTTACCTCTAGTAATCTTTGTCGGATCCACATCATCAGGTATTCCCAATATAATATTCTCATCATTTGGATCAAGCGTCAATATCTTGGGCTTCGGTATCTTAGGCATGTTTTCCGCGTCCCATATAACCTCGTCTTCCCAAGTACCATAGACAAGCTCTTCGTTTTCTACAGGGAAGATGGAATACCAGGTATTGTCTTCGCCGTCGTTTGGGTTAGCTGATGCGTTTGCGGATGCAACTGCCGATGCCCTGTAGAAGAACACGGTTAGTGGTTTTGCACGCGTTGTTGGGAAACTTTTGGGATATTTCTATTTTTCTATCTCATGGTAATTCATTTATGGGATTAAAATTCTATGTTTTATTCCAGGTCTGGAGCTAAACCTAAACAAGCTTTCAACCTAATCGGTTCAGTTGTTTTGCTTGAAGAAGTAACAAACATCCAAACGTTTACATTCATAATATTAGTGTGATTGGGGAAAGGATTTAAAAAATCTTCTTAGTCGTTACACTCTTGACACAGTGATCGTGGTCGTCATATCAGGGGTTGTGGCACGCCTCACAATCCGAAAATTTTCAAAACAGTTTTTTCGAAACACCACCGTCTCTTACAAACCTTACCTTTTTATTTAATTTGCCCACAAAGTTTTCCGTGTCTGACAAGGATATCATCTTTAAGAATGTTGTTTTAGGATCCGATTCTGAGCAAACGCCATTGTGGTTCCTTCTCTTTGTTCGATAATTCCAGTGCTATTTTTAATCCACTATCTTACTTGTCTTTGTCTTGTATAAGTCGAAAATTTGTTATTTCTTATAAATACTCTTTATTAACAAAGAAAATAACGATCAAAGAATAGAAACAAATTAGAACTAGTATTTACAATTGAAACATTTGAGCTAACTGCAGACTGTTGCAAACAATATAATTAAGTTAATTGTTACTTACACTGCACTTTTGGCAGACTGCAGCGGTGTAGGCGGCTGGGGTCTTGGATGAGAGAACTGCTGGGCAGTTCGACTCACGGAAGTAGGGACCCAGCCGGCCGCGTTGCTTTTACTGTTCAGACGAGCTAGAACCTGAAATAAAACAGATGATTAAGATAGTGCTCATTTATTTATTCATTTTCCAATTATATTATCATTCTAGCCGAGATCGCTCACTGCATGATATACCCTGCAGTGAGTGACGGTTGGTTACGCTCTGGATTAGTTTGGTTTCCCTAGAGTTGCTGGTAAAAACGAAGGCGTCTGTCAGTCTCAGATGTCTGACGAAAACAGTTTGCAAAGTTTTTTTAGGTAGGCTCATCCGGAAAAGTGCTAGCGTTATGCCTATTTCCGCCATCAAGGTACTACACCGTGATGGTACGTAGAAACTTGGAGCGGAGCGAAGTGACCAACAAAATTAACATTGGTTGAAATAATCATCACATCATCCCGCTAGTTCCTGTTTGATGGATTCCCCGACGACAACACACAAAAATATCTGGATTTTTTCGTACCTTCTGTTTAATTTCATTGCCGTCCCATATGACGTCATCTTCCCATTGCAGCTGAGACACCATTAGGAATGAGTCGTCAGGAAAGCCGCTGTCCATGCTCTCTGCACTTTCTGCGCCCTCAACTGTTGCTACTGTTGTCTCCTTGTTTTCCGGCTCGGGTGATGGCGCCTAAGAAAGATATAATTTAAAAATTTACCTTGTTAATTTACTTTCTCTAACCAGTTTTGATAAAAAAACACCGACAAAAATCAAAAGTATTTGTGTCGGTGTTTATTTATTGTTTAAGAAGTCAGAAAAAATAAATAAAATGAAAACTCTCTCGCGATACAAATGACATTCAAAATTCAGTCCAATTACCTTGCATTTGAATCCATAATCGAATCCATCCCCGGACTCGGGCACATTGAGCATATCGTACCAAACTTGCGCTGGGCCAAAGCGCCAGTGCGCGGGCGCTGGTCTTTGGGATTTATCGCCAGAGTTCATTGGGGAGTTGTCTGATGATGCATGCTGGTTTTCTTCCATTGGCCTAAAACAATAAAGACAGAGTAATAAATATTTTTTTTTACTGATATTACATGTCTGTCTTTTAAGGTTCTTCAACTAAACGGAGAATGAATGAAAGGCAAAGAGCCAACTGTTTTCATTCATTGTATTTTGGGTAAAAACTCCTTTTTAACTTGAAAAATCTACCCGTGGTTTTAAAAAACTACGGGCAGATTTTTCTATAAAAAAGAAGCAAATAGGCATGTTATCCTTCATATATTACAAAGGCGACAGTTTGTGAAGATTGTCACAAGACAACGCCAATACTACTGAATGGATAATTCATAATTCATAATTCATTTATTGTTTGTGAATCAGGTACTTTTACAGTCGGTACATAAGACTTATTTTAGATCACTGAATTCTGCCGCTTAGGCGTACAAACATTTCATTACACATGTGAAAACTTACTAACAATCCAATACGTTTTTATTTGACTTAAAAGCATGCAATTTTATAATTTATTTCCAATATTATCACTTCTAATCAATGCTAAATTATGAAATTTAATTTAAAATAAAATAGTTAATTAATTAATGTCAGCTGAAGATGAACATGTCAAAAAATAAAATAAAAATGTATGATAGTCAATTTAAATAAACAATGTCAAACAATAGTACAGTCACTAAATTTCATAATTTGGATAAAAATGTTTTAGTTTAAAAATAAATAAAGTAATGATCATGTCATAACAAGTTCAAGTCATTTAAATATGAGAATTTCAAACAATACGGTCATTTAAAAAATCATTCACTGTATAATAAGCTTTATCAATTAGAAGATTATTAAGTTTTGCACTAAATTGGTTGCAGGACAAATCACGAATAACTTTTGGGATTTTGTTAAAGATTTTTGGTGCCATACAAAACACACTTGAACACAACAACTTTGTTCTGCATGGCACATTGCGTAGTCTGCCCTCAGAACGGCTTCCAATTGCAAATTCTTGAAACAGGTCGGGGCTATTTTTAACAAAAACTGCAACTTCGTAGATGTATAGACACGGAAATGTTAGTAGTTTTTGTTCGATAAAGTGACTTTTACAGGAGTCGCGTCTCCGTAAACCACGAATAGCCCTTAAGCAACGCTTTTGGGCTTTGAATGCTCTAAGGCTGTCAGTCGAGTTACCCCAAAACATGATGCCATATCTTAAAATCGAAGACACGTTTCCGTGATAAGCAGTGAGTAGGGTGGATAGATTAGATACTTGACTTAGTTTAAAAAGAGCATAAGAGAATTGTTTTAACCTTTTACAGATAATGTCAATATGATGTTTCCAATTTAATTTACTGTCGATGTTAAGCCCTAGAAACTTGGTAGAGTCCACTTCAGCCACTTTGGTGCCGAAGTAGTCAATGCCAACGTCAAGACTGGAATTATTTCTTACTTTGAAATTCATTAGGTAAGTTTTTGTCAAATTTATCTTTAAATAGTTTGAGGATAGCCAATTTATAATTGATGTCAAAGTAGATTTAATGTCAAGTTCAAAATTATGCGTTTTATCGTTAATAAATAATACAGTGCTATCATCCGCAAATAACGTTGTAGGATGCATAGTCACTTCGGGTAATTCCAGAAATAGGAGTGGTCCTAGAACACTCCCCTGGGGCACCCCGCGTGACACTACTCTGGCGCATGATTCGTAAGTGATGTCAGTTTGTGATTCCAGGCATATTTTATTAACTTGGGTCACCTGACTTCTATTACTAAGGTATGACCTTATGAGATCATTTGCTGTACCTCTGACACCGTAAACATCTAGCTTATGTAATAGTCTATCATGATTAACATGGTCGAACGCTTTGGTCATGTCCATGTATAGTGCTATTACATTTTTATTATTATCCCTATTAGTCATTACATTGTTAAGAAAGTCAAAAATGGCTTTGTTTATAGACCGACCTCGTCTAAAACCATACTGATCCTTACTTAAAATTATATTGTCCTCTAAGTAGCTATAGATTTAGTTATATATTACCTTTTCTATTATTTTTGAAAATACAGGGATAAGTGCTATGGGTCTAAAATTTTCAACGCTATCTCGTGGTCCTTTTTTGTGTAGAGGTTTTATTATGGTCATTTTAAGAGTATCCGGAAAAACACCTTGTTCTAAACAATTATTGATTATAATGCATAAAATTGGAGATATGAATAACGCAACTTCTTTAACGATTGTAGTTGAAATGCTATCAAAACCTACGCCTTTAGTATTTTTTAGAGCATTAATAATTTTTAAGATGTCAAGAGGTACTGTTGGCGTCAAAAATATAGAATTAGATTTATTGTATTTAATATTATAATGAATGTCGTTGCTATGGTCAATTTTATTTGCAATGTCAATGAAAAAATTATTAAATGTATTTGCAATGTCAATTGGATCTGTAATTATATGTCCATTTACTTTTAAGTTGCTCATGTTTTCTTTAGGTAAGTTACTATTATATTTATTGATTATGTTCCATGTTGCCTTCGATTTATTTGCTGCTTTTTTAATATAATATTCGTTCTGCGATTTCTGTGTTAACCTGATTATTTTATTATATCGTTTCGTGTAAGTCATTAGCAATTCCTTGTTATGTGTACTACGATTACGCCTATATTTCCATAATAAGTTTCTCTTTTTCTTACAACAAAGCTTTATGCCATTAGATATCCATTTGGGTTTTCTTTGTGTAGATATTTTCAACTTAACTATAGGGAAGCATAGGTTATAGAAAAGAATAAAAGTATCATGAAATAATTTAAATGCCAAATTAGGGTTATGTATATTTTTGACGTCTGAAAATGAAAGCTGGCTGATACAATTCCTGAATTTAGCACGGTTATCATCACTATAATCACGGCTAAAGGTGAACCAGTGTTTCAGTGTACATGTTTTTTTTATAGGTACTTTAATAAGCTGACCTAAATGATCTGACAGTGCAAGATCCACAATTTCTCCACTAGTGCTAGATATATTATGGACCACATTGTCTAAGCCTGAATTACTATTCGGGCGTGTGACATGTTTAAAAAGAAGTTTAAGGTTGTAGTTTGCTAGTATATTTTTGAAGTCTCTAGTTATTTTACTGTCTTTCAGGATATCAATGTTAAAATCGCCACTTATTAAAATTTTGTAGTTTGCATAAAGTGTATATTTAGAAAGTAACGTATGTAATTTTGAGAAAAAGTTATCAATCATCAACTTGTTATCCCTTGGTGGGCGATAGATACAAACTATAATTAATTTGTGTTGCGGTAAACGGATAGCAGAACATTCTATAAGCATAGGTATAGATAGGTCTACTATACTCTGTACGTTTTCGTAGTCATGGTAATGGTCGCGAATTAGAATGCATGATCCACCTTTACGAACAGATCTACAGAAATTTGAAGCTATTCTAAAATTTGCAATCGGAATTCGCGAGAGATCGTCAACTATTAAGTTGTGTTCACACACACAAATAATACTCACAGTTTTACCTATTTGTTCGAAATTGTCCAAACATACCTGCAATTGGTCGGATTTAGCGATAAGACCATTAACATTCTGATGTAGTACATGTATAGAATTAAACACGAAATAAATTATTAGTCCTAGAATCGTTAGTTGTAAGGTCTATATTTATACAGTTACTATTATTAGTATTTTGTTCAAAAATTACAACTTGCTCTTTCATGAAGTGACGGAGGTGTTGGAAGATAGAACGTAATCCATTGTTGTTAACTTTTCTTGTTGGATGAGGTTGAAATTTTGCGTTCTAAAGTTCTGGGCCTGGACAAAGGGTTTTTATCCCGGAACACGCATGTGAAGCCGCAGGCAGAAGCTAACATACAATAGATACTCTAACTAACCTCAACAATTTATCCTCATCATCACTAGCATACTGCACCTCTTGGCTCTCAGAGTTCAGTGGTGGTGTATCACTACTAGTACTGCCGCTGCGTTTGCGTCTGCGACGTTTCTTAACGCCGCGCCATATTTGTGGCAGACTGGATAGTTTGCCGGGGCCGAATAGACGAGAGAATAGTAGGACCTGGAAATTAAAAGTAGAGGTGTTAATACTTTTTGGGGTTGAAGGGCTTTTTGCTTTGCAAGCAGATCGGTATATACTTACTTTATCAGGCCTGAAGTCTGGAAACAGTTCAGTTACGTCAACGTTAGCGTATTTCGATGGAAGCATAGCAGCCAGTGGCGTTTCCAGCCTTCTTTGGGCTTTATCACTTTTATCTGACTTTTGGTTTCTGAAATTAAAAACTTATATTAAACATTTTAATTATTTTTTTTTTGTTTGTTCATTATTCTTTCATTATTATATGGAATAGTGTGGTCATCTAGTCCATAATTAAGCCAACCAATAGAGTTCATGGTTACTAATAATTTCAATTTCAAAAGAAATCAAATTCTTTATTCTCAAAAAATTTAAATATTGTATTAAATATTTCAAAACTAAATATTAATAGGAAATTAAGTGCTTAAAGAAGTAAGTATTTGATTCAATCCACTTCTATAATCATTACATGCACAAGGTGGGATATTTGTCTGTCTCTACTTTACATAAAGTAGGAACAGGCATATATTATACTCTTGATTTATCCAGTGAAGTCTACTTTCAGTAACCAAACTCTAGGTCCGAGTATAAGTACCAAAAATCCAAACTAATATTACAAATAAGAAAGGGGCACATAGGAGACATCTAACCAGCTGAACAGAAACAAACATAGGCCACTTTTCATCCCACAAAACGCGTGCGTAGGCACCAGCAGAAGCAAGCTTAAAATATACACTCACGGTACAGTAGCAGGCGGCGGCATAAGCTCTCCATCTCCCTCCATATCGCCCTCATACCCATCATCAGTCTGCACCGTCTCAAACTCAGTATCACCGCTCCAGATAGCAACCTCTTCTGTCTGTGGACAATCTCCTAATGGATCCTCCTGCTTAATCTGTGCATTGTCCGTCACCGTAGCAGGCTCACTCTGTGCTTCCTGGTTAGTTACATCAACCTCCTATTGGTTAACACAAGACATTACAACTCAGTTTGTTATAAACCCCTCTTGGCACAAATTGTTTACAGTGTACACAATCTAAATATAAAAAAATAAAGTCAAACAAGCAACATTATTTAATACACAAACAACAAAACAAGCCCATTTTAGCTATTAGCACAGATAGGGGTTTCAAAGTGAATGTGATACATGAATAAAGAATAGCTACATTACTCCAATTTTATGAGTCTCATCTCTACCTCGTGTGTTCATAAGTTTTGAGACGAACTTATTTAATTAATTTAAAAAGAAAGTAATTCATGCAACATTTATTAAACTTTTAAAATTTAAAATTTCTAATGTTTTGAATCAGAAAAAATATACATTTGAATATTTGTTTCATTCTCCGTGAAAATGGCGCCAACAAAAGATTTGCGTGCGACTGTAATTTCACTGTTTCAAGCAGGAAAAAAACCAATGCAAGTTTTTAGTGAAATCCAAAGTTTGGGATGTAGTCGGAACTTTGTGTATTATACCATAAAGAGGTACAAGGAGACCGGCTCTTTAGAAGACCGTGGAAGATGTGGCCGTCCGCGGTCTGTAAGGACGCCCGCCAACATCAAAGTAATCAGAGAGCGAAATCGTCGCAACCCTTGCCGGACTCAAAAGAAATTAGCTCTGCAGACCAACATTTCGCGAATATCGGTAAACAGGATACTTAAATATGATCTTAAACTAAAGGCCTACAGTCGAAGGAAAGTGCATTATATAAACGAGCGTCTTCGTAAATTGCGACTGGAACGATGTCGGAACCTATTGAAGAGACACGATCCAAAAAATATCCTGTTTACCGATGAAAAGATCTTCACGGTGGAAGAAAAGTTTAACCGGCAGAACAATAAGGTTTACGCCAGAAGTTCAAAGGACGTCCAGCCATCTGTACGCAATGTCCAGCGCACTCATCATCCAGCAAGTGTGATGGTTTGGTGGGGTGTTTCCTACGAGGGGGTCACTTCGCTTCATTTTTGCCAGCAAGGCGTCAAGGTGAAGGCACAAAATTACCAAACCGACATATTGGAAGCGGTGGTTAAACCATTAAATGATACGCTATTCGCTGGAAAATACTGGGTTTTCCAACAGAAATCTGCTCCCTCCCATAAAGCTAAGACTACCCAACGTTGGCTGGAGGCCAATTTGCCAGGCTTCATTCGGAGCGAAGATTGGCCCTCGTCAAGCCCTGACTTGACTCCTTTGGATTATTCTTTATGGACGGAATTGGAGCTGAGGGCATGCAGAAAGTCTCACCCAAACCTGGATTCTCTCAAGAGAGCCCTTATTAAAGAATCGAAACGGATTCCCACTGAAAAGATTCGTGCCGCCAAAGATGAATGGCGCACGCGTTTGAAGGCCTGCATTGAATGCAAAGGCGGCCATTTTGAATGATTTATTTTTAAATACAGATCTAGATGTCAGTAGTTTTAATTTTAATATCCAATAAATGAATACTCAACTTAGCTCCAAAAATATTTTAGTTTTACTGTGTCTCAAGACTTATGAACACACGAGGTATATCTGTGCAGATAACTGTTTTCCATAACACAGTGCAACTTCTCAAATGTGTTTCTTCACAAACAAACAAAAACTTCACAAGATTAGAAAATGTACTGAATACTTTCTAACAAAGTGCAAGAATACCAAGCATTGTGTAGAATTAAAAGTGGGACATTTTATAATCAAACAAAAACTTATAAACACACAATAATGTCAGAATAACCACTAAAAATAAATAAAATAAATAATGCTGGACAATTCACACAGCTTTATTAGCCCTAAGCTAAGCAGAGCTTTTGTTATAGGTACTAGATAACTACACAGATAGAAGCATTAAACTACATAGGTAGATAGTTTTTTTTTATTATACATAAAAAACATAAAGAACACCAGGAACAAGTATCTGCAGATTGTACAAACATTTGTCCCGCAGCGGGAATCAAACCCTGATTGCCCGCTGACCAGAGGTTGTCAAACAAGCTCGTCAAACACTACACTCCTAACATACACACACGTTTAGGGCTCATCTATTCCAATCCATCATTCAAAAAAACAATAATCATATAATTTGATCTCTTTCTACAACGCATAATGCAATTATTTTTCAAAGTTGACGCAGAAAAGAAACTTTTGGATTTTTGTATTGTGAGTTGTTTACAAACATTATACCTTGAGATTGCTAATAATAGTTGACAGGTATTCTAATATTTGTAATGCTGTAACAAATGACGAATGTAAAACTTCCTTACTTTTATATCTTCTGCCGCATCATCAATATCAAAGAAATCAATAGCCGATGGGCTTTTTAGTGAATAATCTGAAACAGAGAATCATAGAAAGTTGTGAGTATATTCAGCTTAACCATGTCCCAACGAAATAATCCTCTCCAGCTGACAAGATCTTTGTTTGAAGGAAGCTCTTACATGCCCCTGTGGCTTTAAAAATTACTAACTTGCAAACACCGTCTACAGCATCCAGTTGGGATACATATTTGTGGTATGGCTCCAAAATGATAATGTAATGCTTTATTGCAGGTATTTTATACATTGTTCGTAAGATTATAAACGAATTTACATAACGGAGACCTGGCTGAGCATCAGATGAACGAACCTTTATCCTCTTCTTCTCTAGCCGCTTCTGTCTCTTCGAGAACTTCAGAGAGCATCGATCCGAGACCCAAGCGCGACAATGAGGACAGCATTCTCTTGGATTCACCATCCAGCAAGCCATCATCCTCGAGTTGACCGCTTTCGTCGATGTTTCCGAAAAGGAACCCTGTTAGGTCCATGCCTAAGGGCTCATTATCCCCCGGGTCATCACTATCACACATCTTCGATTTTGATATCACAGAATGAATAGAAAGTTCATAATTATAAAGTTATTCAACAGAATCTAGTAAAAGTCTAGATTTTATACATTGCAGATGCTATTTTAATTTTTTGAGAGATTGACATGTTGTTTGACATAATGACATTTATCAGAGCAAACGAAGCGGAGAGAGAACGATTTTTGATTTAGTGCTGCCAACTTGCCCAAATTTTATTCGCCAGCTCTTCGTTAGTCCTAACCTAGTTCAGGCAAATGTAATCTTTAGAATTTAAGTTATTATTATTCATATGTTAAACATTTGTCTTGAGTAATTTTTGAATAAATTATTATTATTATTATTATAGTCACTCATTTAATTAATGTAATTGGTTGTGTATACCGTGTTAATTAAATTAAATATATAAATAAATAAATAAAAAATGGACCGTCTACTTTTTTAAATAGTTTAATCGAAGAAGTAATGCCGTTAGTGGCGGGGTGGGCTGCCCTTTACCTTTCGGGCAGTTCTCAGCCACTTTTAAGCCAGTAGCCAGTATGCCATATTAGGTACAATACAATTATTATTTGATTTCCAATTCTTCGGTGGCGGTAACTGTAATGGCAGTAATACTTATTTTGAGGTGGTAAGGGCATGACAGTAGTTAGTTACGGTCTGTCTACATTGATCTTTCTAGGACTGGAAAAAATACATTATAGATTCTAGCTGCAACGCAAAAAAGTTTTTTTCAGCTTGTACTTCTCCTATTCCTACACTATGCAAACTGAGCGAGACTTAAACTCAGTTAGTGTACTAATGTTCGCACTAAATGGTATAAAACCACTACTAGTTAGTACCTATGGAAATTCTATCTTATCTGTAATTTTTCTAGCATTGCGGTACATGGATAGGGGACGTAAAGCTCAGTTTCAGTTGCCTATCAGATTTCCGCTTTCGATATTAGAAAGATTAAAATTATTTCTTTAGGCTTACAAAATAAGCAATTAGACAAGTCAAATTATATACTATAAAAAACTTCATTATATAGTAATTATAATCTAATAAGAAATAAGATGTTATAGATTTTCTCTTTACTTCAATTTTATGTCCGATAGTGGAAAAAGTGAGAAAGAAACCACTAATACATTTATACAGTGTCATTTAAATTAGTACGCAATACCGCAAGGGATTATACACCTGCTGCCACAGATTAATATTCATTAAAGAAACATGCAGCAAACTATTTTTTATTTTTGCAGATTGTTTTATTTTATTACCAATAATGCCTTATGATTGTACTAATCCATCCCAAAAACTGCAACAAGCTCTATGATGCGTTTTGCCTCGCCCATTCTGACCACCCGACTAGACGGCCCGCCACTAAGTGACTAAGTACCTATCGCCTTGTGACACCGTGTTTGTTGGCGTGGCGCGGCGCGTTGAGCTTAGAGGTTATCCACCTTATGTTTTTAAATATTAGAACCAGCGCAAAAAAATCTCCTTAGATTTTAAAAAACTAAATTTTCGCGATACGATACACTTATATTTTTGGATACCTCTGGTTCGGGGCTCATCCTGGTTAAGGTCAGTTTGCCTACTACAAACCACAAACTCTTACTTTTACTACAAAAAAATCGAACGAAACCTCAAACTTTACGTGGCATGCTCTGCTTGCTGACAACATTAAAGCTTCTGGCTGGCTGTAGTCTGGGACTCGACCTCCGTATCAGGTGAGCTTGTCAAACACTGCAAAAAAATCTTTAAATGCCACATAATATTCGCGGCTCGCTCACATATTTTGTCCTGTGTTATGATGTGTTCTGGCTTTGGTCAAGAGCTTAACCCCCGCTGCAGGTCACTTTGGAAAATTCTAAAAAAATACAAAAGTCTAACGTCTAATGAAAACTAAAATGATCAGGGACTGCGTCCGCTCACAGATAACAATTTTGCCTTCATCTAGCTGTGGTTTAAAGTCAATATGCAAAGCACTACAAAATATCTACTAGAACCACAACATTTTCTCGGCTCGCTTCTCTCGCCGATAATATCTAATATCTTGTCCTTTACTATTATGGTCCAGTACACGACACCTGTATAAGATCACTTTGGACCGTAAAAATTTCCAAAAAAATTTTGCTGCTCGATCCGATCGCTAGTGCATTTAAGCAAAACATTCCAGATCGACATATCTAGGTACTATCACACAAAAATTCCACCAAGACTAGAAAAACAAATTCAATTTTCGCAGCCCGCTCCGCTCGGCGATAACATTTATGGTTTATCGGTGGCGTTATTTGTCAAAAGATAAATAAATGCATAGTTGGTTGGACGGAGTTGTGTGTAGTGATCAGAGTGATTCATGATATCACATTATTATGTCATCAAGGTTTTGTGTAAATTGGCTGATATAATGACGATGATTGATGTAGGAAAAAAGTCTTATTTAGTCTAAAGGGGCTAACGCCACGAGCACAAAGTCCCTATGACATATTATTTTAGTTTATAGGCGAGGGCTACCACACATACTGGATATTATTATTATTTTATCCCAGCAATGTGACATCGTAGGCAGAAAAGCCACATTACGGAAAAGCTTTACTTAACTGGTATGGCTTCGAATAGACAACTTCAACTTCAACTTCTAATAATCAAATACTTAGTTACAATGACAGTATAATCAGTAAATGTCGTTGTCAAATTGACAGTGACATTAACAAACCTTTTTGATGCACTGTGGATGTTCGAAAAAAGGTTTATTTATGAGCGTTTACGCCTTCCATGCTGAAAAACAGTACTTTTCAAACCCGTTAATATCATGAACCACTTATCTTACACTATATGTTAATTATAATAATTTTATGAAATTTCGTTGCCCAAATAGTTAGTTAGGAAAATATTTCGATTAATACAGTATTACGCGTTCTATCAAGATAACTTGTTAGAGGTTTTCTTAATTTGCCTTTCAGCATCAGTTTCGAAGCTCAAAATATTACGAAAATACTGATATACCTATATACCTCTAATTAGATAAAAAGATGTTTGGTTTTGGTATGAGAAATTAAAATTCAAAAAATGTGAATTATTACGAATTTTAAATGATTTTTTGACCGATATATCTTATTTAATTGAATTTAACAATTAGAAATAAAGAAGAGCATCTTATTTAAAATCATACATTTAAAATTTTACTTAATTATTTTGTTGTTATTATTTTTCTGTAAATATTTTAAAACTATTAAACAACGCTGCGCGCAAATCATTTCAAGTTAGTCCCACACACATCGCGCGCTAGGCGTAAACGTTCTTAATCCGCGCCCGCGTAACTTTGATTATTTTTCAAAGCGCACGACATAGAAAGATTCTGAAATTAAAGTTCATGCTTCTTTTGGTCCAAATATTTCCAAAAACTTGCTTCTAATTCTGGCTGATGATTATTAGTAACTTGGTGCATACCTACAATGTGAGGAAGGGCTCGTGTTAAGAACTTAAGACACGAGTTTGTTTATCAAATCGTAGCCGAAATAGGTAATAGGTTTGACAAAGTATTAGGTAGGTAATAATATAGGTAGTTACTAACATTTTGTAGTAAACTAACAAAATATAAAAAGGTTAGGTACCTAACCTTATAGTGGATCGTTTTGTGTTAGTGTCGCGAGATTATATTTTTTTGTGGTTTCTATGTTTTCAATAAAACTAGCGAAATTATAATTTGCCGCAAATCGTAAACTATTTTCTTCGATTTACTGGTATTTTTGGAGCATTTAGGAAAATTAGAGATTATCGAAATACTTCCAAAATACACATTTGGAGTTGATTTTATCATATTGTGTTCATAGAAAATGATTTATTATCTTCGATTTGTGACAAATACTTTGCCGTTAGTTTTATTCCTTCTAGAACGAAGAAAAAAATTTACCACATTATAATCTTTCGCCAGCACGAAACGAACAACAGTAAGTTAACGTAGTTATTTTTAGAAATTTCCGTGGTTGTAGGTACTACACCTCGGTAACGTACCTACCTACCTACATTATAAAGTAGAGTTATGTTAAACCTATTACCGCTACGTTGAGCTAAACTATTAGATAATCCTATTACCTACGCTAACCCGCTAAATCGCTCCAAACACGCTCAGATGATCTGCGAAATTAATTATCTGGGTATACTTACCCATACTTATCTGAGCAGCTGACTGTACCTACCTACCATCATATAGGTAGTGGTAGAGTACTACCACTACCTATATGATGGTAGGGAGTGGTAGTACTCTACCACTACCTATAATGTAGGTAGGTACAGTCAGCTGCTCAGATGTGTATACACTCCCAAGTTTTCACTTTTATTTTACACCAATCTTTTCCAAAAAATACATGCACACATTTTTTGTAGGAAGTAGTCATTGTACTTGTCAGAATGCGGAGGTATTTAAATTATCACAATTACTGTACCTACACTTACTAGTCTTTAAAAATTGGGAGTGTATAGATAGATTCGCAGCTGACTGTACACCTAACTACTTTACGTTTTATTGACGTGGACTGTTAAGTATTGCCACTGTGCTGCGTTTGATTGGGAGGTGTGGATGCAGAAAAGCCTTGGCTGCCCACGACGTATGAATGCGAATGCAGATGAGTTAGATTTAGATAGGAGCTCCTATCTAAATATCTCTTTACAAATAAAACGTCAAGTGCGAGTCTGACTCGCGCACCAAGGGTTCCGTATAATTGTAAGACCTTGTTTCTTGCTAAATATCATGATACTAGGTCAACGGGAAGTGCCCTATAGGTGTTGGTCCATGGCGAGAATCAAAAGTATTTTTTTTGTGAATAAACTACATATTTACAGTGTTCGGATTTTTTCCTTTATTTATGCTATAATACTTATTGTGCTTTATTTGTGCCATATTTCACGATTCTAGGTCTACGAAAAGTACCCTATAGGTTTTGTGAGCATGTGATTCCCTTAGAAAATTCAAAATATTCGGACAAAAAAGACTGTAGCTTTTGATTGCAAACTTTAAAGTCAACGCAATCAAAAGTTACAGCCGTTTATCACGGCTCTTAGAAGTTACGGATTTGAGCATTTGATGTTAATTTCAACTCAATACCTCCACGAGTTCCTGAGAAAAGAGGGTTGACAGACAGACAGACATATTGACGGACAGGCGGACATCAAAGTGATCCTTTAAGGGTTCCTTTTTTCCTTTTGAGGTACGGAACCCTAAAAGGATAGGATAAAATGGTAAAAGGATAACATAAGCTATCATACTAAAATAAAACTAGAAACACCTCAAAAAAAATGCTGATTTTGTATTTACCTGCCGCAGTAGGTATATAGATAGGTAATAATCGTTCGTAGACCATTTAAACATTAATGAGTTTGAGTACCTACATAATAGGCATGCCTACGTTGGCAGAAAATCTTTCCTAGAAGAAACTTAAATAGGTGGGTAGAGTATCTAGACAGGCGACTCAGGCGAGTCGAGATACCTCGTCTCCAAACTTTTAAAATGTTTACAAAATCTACTTCAATCCTGTTCATCAGAGGCCCATACACGTACAACCAAAGTAAGACGTCGTCTTATTGCAAAAAATTGAGTTTTTTTTTAAATCCTATCGTGTTGTTAGATATTTTTACTTAGAAGAAGAGCGGGAGCTCTAGGTAGGTACCTAAGGTACCTACGGCCGGCCAAACTCAACCTTACCTAGTAGTCTTACCTAGTTCGTTACCTAGTGGCTTCACCAATAAAAGATCAGAGATCATAATTATTGATAGGTGCCACGATCCATAGGAGTTCGATATCGGTTTTGACATCTATAAATATTCAATCAACTTTTCTACTGTTCTTTGAGCGAACTCGCTACTGTAGGTAGGTTTTAATACCGTCAAAAGTTATAGGTACGTCCAACAAAACTCCGAGATCAGATGGGTAGAAAACTTGCCAAGATACAAATTAAATAGGTAGTACCCAACGAAAGAACGTAACACCGACTTATATTTAAAATTTGAAAACAATACTTAAGTCCATAATGCGATGAGATGAGACAATTATGAAAAACCGTAAGAAAAATAATAACAAAAAAATAGCACCGATATTAAAAATCTAAAATGTTTTATGTTCTGTTTTTTTTCCATGTAAATGTCTGATGTTACTTCGATCTACCTTCCAAATTTCAACTTCTAGCTAGTAAGTAATCTAGAAAAGGTTTAGGTTTTTAATGAGTCAACTGTTAAACTGGCACTTTTCTGCCCTCAATAACTCAAGAAATTAATATTATTTACTTGTGAAATTTAGGATTCACACTTAATCTTATTAGTCTCATTAGTCACGCAATGTAAATGGTTTGATATGATGAGGGACCCAATATGTGCCAAATGGTGCATAAAAATACTTATACACACTGGTATCACCCGTATCTTCCTAAATTGGCTGCAACTCTATCGCGCGTCTTGATAATAATAAAAAGGTTCAATTTATTCCTGCTCTACTACCACCCAGTCCGTCAGCCTCCCATCAACTTCACAACAAATAATGTTTGCGTTACTTACCTAATATGTTCCAAATGATGTAAATACTTATACACACTGCTATCACCCGTTTCTTCCTGATTTGGCTGCAGCTCTATCGCGCGTCTCGATAATAATAAAAAGGTTCAATTTATTCCTGCTCTACTATCACCCAGTCCGTTAGCCTCCCATCAACTTCACAACAAACAATGTTTGCGCTACCTATGTGTAGAGCACCGTAAATAAAACGGGCCGTGCTAGTTCAAATAAATGCCTAGGCATTTATAACTACGAGTATATGAGCAAACAATAGTTCGGAACAGAGCGTTGGACAGGACAAGCTCTGAATTTTACGTTCAAATCCTACGTTCACATGTAGGTACCTAAATATTAAGTGAGGTGAGTGTAGATAGAGTCAGGAGGCAAGCATATTTAGATTAATAAAGTTTGGGTATCTTGTGTATCTTGCTTAGTTTTAGAGTGATTAAGTAGTTAAAGTTTTATGCATGCTGCGTCGGTCTGTAAGAGGTTAGCATTACTTATTTATAAAATTATGTAAATACCTACCTTGTAAGTTTTGTACACGCTATAGGCTAACCTAATTGTTAAAATAAAAAATAAAATAAATAAAAATAAACAATGATAAAATATTTTGAAATGATCTAGGTACCTTACCTACATAATTTAAAAGTAGTACATACGTAGTGCGTATTTTTTCTTTATTTAAACTAGCCAAGACCTTGTTTATATGGCACGTCTCCTGTACGGTACATGCTTGGAAGACAGGCAAATTAGCACAACTCACAAACACACCCTCACACACACTACACACTACACACACGCACACACACGAATGGTGTCTCCTGTTGCCCAGACTCTTACGAGACTGGTGTCCTCAGGAGACCCATCACTTAATGTTTATTTTTTAATTATTGATTTTATTTAGATTTTTAAAGAACCCATGGAAGGTGGTCCCCAAGCTACAGGTTTATCCTAGTTTGGGGATCAACGATGTAATAATTTTAAGTCTCAAATATTTTTCAATAAACGTTATTATTATTATTATTATTCACTTCATTTATTTTTAATCTCGTTATAAAATTCATTTTTTTACTATAGAAAATAAAATATTATTTAAGTAATTTATTTTAAGTAATTTATTTAGTAACGAATTACATGGTTGCTGTAACTATTGGAATTCGATGATGCCCGCATTAGTTTTTAATAAAACTGTGTCGCAGACACCATCACCCTCCTCACAGACAGGGTGTATTATAAAACTATTCTACAGTAAAATTATTATTATTAATTTTTAATCATAAATTCTTAGTTGACAAATGTGGGTTCATTGAAGGTCGTCTCTACTGTAAATGATCGAGTAAGTACAGTACATTAGGTGCACTGTAGTTAAGTATGAAGGTACGTACTTAATAGATATCACTATTACTAGGTAGGTACTTTACTGCTTTAAGTTAACTGTATATACTATTAATATAAAGCAGAGTCCCCGCCGCGTTTGTCTGCCTGTGCATCCTTCCAAGGTCTGAACGCATTAAACTCAAAAACAAACGGATTTTCATATGGTTTCACCAATGAACGGAGTAATTTACGAGAAAGGTTTTAGATGTAATTCATTGAGGTGTGTGTGTGAATTGGCTGAAAAATTACGATAATTGATGATTGTTAAAGATATCGATTAAATTCTGCTTTGCTGGTGTCAAAGTCAAAGTCAAAGTCAAAAACTCTTTATTCCCATAAATACAATAAATGTACCTACACTTAGAAAAGGTCAATTTCTTAATAATTAAACACTGACACAGAAATAAAGTGATATTTTTTATTTCAGTCGCTTCAGTAGGTATAGACTAAAGAAAAGAAGCGACGAAGAAACCTTTAGCCTGTTAGTTAGTTGTTATTTTTCGACGTGAGCCGCGTAGACCAATAGGGTTAAAAAACAATGTAGATTACGGATTGTTCCTTCATAAAAATATCTATGAAACTGGTCCGTGCAAAGCCGGGGCGGGTTGCTAGTCACACTATCAAACTAATATTATAAATGCTACAGTTTGTATGGATGTTTGTTACATCTTCACGCCAAAACTCAGAAGGGTTCGTGATCTTATATTTTGCAATTTAGGAGACATGGAATATGTAAAGGCTATTTTTTATCCCCTAAATCAGTTCCCATGGAATCCAAATAACCTTTTAACGTTCCATGGAAATAGCATGTGCGAAGCCGCGGGCAGAAGCGAGCGAAGCAGAAGGTACGGTATAAATTTAGCGTTTCAGTGTACGTGGCACTTTACAAAGGTGGGGTTGAAGGGTGCAAAGTGAGCTAATGAAGTATTTGAGCATCCCGGGGCCTGATTGGTGATGGAATACTAAATGCGAGTTGAATGACCCTGTTATTTGGTGATTGTGTTCTTTTAATATTTTTACTGCTCGTTAAGGTCTATTGATGCTTAATTTGGCAAGTATTTTTGGGATGTAAAAATAAGTTGAAATTTTATCTACGTAAAATTACGAAAATAAGTAGGTACCTACACATAATTATATGAAGATGTCGTGAAGGGATGAAACGTTGGTATTATACCAACACAAATAAGGTTTGAAGTTAACTAGCTCACAGTTATAATGATTCGTCCAGTTTTAGGGTTTCGAAGATTGGAGAATTGCGGTTTCGAAACCTATCGCTTTTTCTGTCCTTTTTCCGTCTTTAATATCTCAGCAACTACTGCAGCAAATAACTTGAAATTAATACAATAATACATTTCGTGTGCCTGTACAGATTAAAAGAAAAAAAAATAAAAAATGCAAATGAAAATGAAAATTTTCAGTACAAATTATGATGTCGAAATTTTAAAAGAGACCTACAAGGTCAAGTGGGGTATCAAATGAAAGGTGTCAGTTTGTACATTTCAAAACAGTTTATTAAATTTCTGTAGATTTCATGCTTTTTGAAATATTTTGAAAAAAGTCGAAAAATTTCCCATCCCCCCAAAAAGACAAACATAGAGAAGTCTGTCAGTAGGTACATCACTTTTTGAAAAGCAGCGCTGCGCTGCGCTGGCGCGGGCATCCGGCCGCGGCACTGCCGCCGTTATAGGCCCGAGTGAAGTTAGCTTTATGCAAAGTTTTCACAAGCGCACCACCATTTTGTCCAGTACTGCGCAGCCACTGACGCAACTTCAGGTTGCGGCCTTGTTGTTATAATCCTAGTGTAATGGTAAGTGAACATCATCAACTGGTAACCCTCTAGCGGTAGATGTGTAAACGTTACAGGGGGTTACCAAATAATGCTGCTCTCTGTACATAGATATAAATGCCAGAAATTATTTAAATAGTTTTTCTGTGTTTTATTATAGGGTTTTGAAGTTTGGTCCCTTTTTTGTAACATCCTGTTACGAGACTAAAATGACTGATGATGATGAACTGATTAATTGTTTTAGTCGCGCTACAAACAAAATTCTATTCGATTGAGTAGGTACCAACCTAGTAACTACTAACTTATTTTGACTCGACATTTCGTGAGCCCTTCGCTCACGAAATGTCGAGTCAATATAAGTTATTCCGCGTATAAGTATGTATAACGAAATTTAAGGAACATTGCTGGCATGACTCGGCTTAATGATTAGGTTACCTTGGTCATAAAATACGGCACGAAAAGTTGATGCCCATTTTCACGATTTAGCTAAGAGCGAAGAAAGTTTCCTTGGTAAAGTTTTACCGCGTTACGTATGAGGCCACTCTTTATAGGGAATATAACTCATGAATATTTTGTGAATACATTTTCGGTTGTAGGATAAATTAGTTTATAATGGGATGGGGTGTGTATGCATGGTCGCTTTTGCTTTTAAATAAGGACAAATGTTTATTATATTTTACTTAAGGTATATTAAAAATGGGGTTCCGTAGCCAAGGCCTTTTTTAGTCGATTTTCTCTTGAGTAAATAAATAAATAATGCTGGCCATCCACACAACATCATCTAGCGCCAAGCTAAGCAGAGCTTATGTTATGGGTTGGTACTAGATGACTGATACACTTATTACAATACATTACATAGATAGATATTTTTTATTATGCATATAAAATATCCAGAACACCCGGAACAAATATTAATTTGCAGATCGTACAAACATTTGTCCCAAGGCGGGAAACGAACCCGCAACCTCCTGCGACTGCTCAAAATTAATAGCCATATGGCTTTTACAATAATTCGGTTTTGTCTTTTTGTACCTAAATTTACGTATTCTTTGAGATGTAGTCAACTGTGGAAACACAGCCAGCGAGCTCTTTGAAGGCTTAGACAACATAATAAAGAATACTCTATCATCGGTTTTGAATATTGATTTAGATGAAAAGGCATGGTCGCAGGCCTCCCTGCCTGTCAAATTGGGAGGCTTAGGTATACGCAAAATTTTAAGTGTAGCCCTTCCAGCGTTCCTGTCTTCCGTCTACAGCACTAGTTCGAACGGCTTGGCATAGTGCTTGCACCAATGCTGCTCCCCTAAAATCTCTTTTGTTCCAACGGCAATGGGACGGGCCTCTGTGTGAGTTGACACGGAATAGTTTGTTACAAACGTGCTCCAGCTCTGCAGATCGTGCCAGTCTCCTGGCCTTTCTAAATGGGTGTCAGGACATTGGTTGCAAGCATTTCCTTCATTTAACACTGGCACTATATTGGATCCCGTAACTTTCCGTATCGCAACATGTCTTCGGTTGGGTGCAATGTGTTGCGCGCCTCTTCAATGCCAGTGCGGTACTGCTGTCGAACAGCTTGGTCATCACGGATTATCGTGTACTAGGGCCGCCGCCGCCGGTCGGATGTCTCGTCATGCCAGCCTTAACGACGTCATCCGGCGGGCCTTTGTCCTGCTAACGTACCAGCTATTCTCGAACCGAATTGTCTGTTGCGTGACGATAGTAAGAGGACCGACGGCATGACACTAGTCCCATGGGAGTTGAGGAGGCCTATTGTGTGGGACGCTACATGCGTCGACACACTGGCGCCTTCCCATCTTCCGAGGACATCCGTAAGGGCTGGTACGGCGGCAGATTTGGCCGAGGATCTCAAGAGACGCAAATATGCAGGTCTCGACAGAGCCTACACATTAACTCCCTTAGGGGTCGAGACCATAGGTCCGTGGGGTGCCGAGGCTCTCCGGGTTTTTAAAATGTTATCTGAGCGTCTGGTCGACGAGAGGCGTGACCCGAGAGCTGGCAAGTATCTGGCGCAGCGCATCAGCATTGCCATACAGCGTGGCAATGCAGCCAGCGTCTTGGGGACGCTTGCGACTAGTATTGATATGGATCAGTTGAACTACCTGTAGATTGTTTGCAACAGTCTGCAGTTAGCTTAATTGTTTCAATTGTAAATACTAGTTCTAATTTGTTTTTATTATTGAATAGTAATTTCCTTTGTCAATAAAGTTGTTAAAAAAAAAGAAGAGAATAAACTAAAACCTAATTCATCAATATCTATTACCAACAACGACGTGCTTCCAACAAAGCCCCGAGCTCGATCCACGATAGCTCGACAACAAAGTGGTACACGAATTGTCAGTGCCGCTAAAATAGGTGCATTGTTACTGAACAGACGCAGCAAATCTGTATGTGTTCAACTAAACCCATAATTCACAGTTTGCCGATATTTATAGCTTGAGCTACGAAATAGCTATTGGTTTATGCTGCAGAAGGTTCACTTGGTAGATTAAGGCTCGTATTATGATAAAATTCGGCTACACAAACAAACATAGGGACATCTGGACATCCATATCCTGCTGCGTGAGTTGTCCAGCAATATTTATTTATTTTATTTATAGGGTGTTAACCTCATCATAACCCTCGTTCGTTGGTAGTCTGGTACTTGATCAGTCATCGATCTATCTTTGAGTAACGCTTTTCTATGACGGTACTCATAGAACGATTACTGAGCCAACGGGACTTGGACGTTAAATTCGTCTTTACCATAGAATATCCGGGTATCTATAATAGAATGATTCAACTATTATTCCGAAATGTAATGCTTTGACGATGAATCTTGATGACGACACGTAATACCCTATCACACTAGCGATTTGCGTGCGATTTTAAAGCGAGGCGAGTGCGCAGTTAGCTTGCTGCGATTGCCCAGCGAACACGCCACTACGACGCGCGACGCCGCGGCGCCGCGGGCGTGCAGCGAGGGAGATGGGATGCGATCCCCGTTTTGAAAACTGACGTCGACGGCGCTAATCGTGCCGAGCTCACAGCGTGCCCGCGGCATCGTCGCGGCGTGCTCGCTGCGCACTCGCCTCGCTTTGAGACGCTCGCAAATCGCCAGTGTGATATTTAGGCTCTTTGCTATATCAGGAAGAAACGCGTCGTTTTACCAGCGAATACGTTCCGTTTCACGTGTATCAATTAATTCAAGTTGCAATAGGTCTACCTAACTACTATCAGTATAGTCATGTCTACATGACTATAGTTATAGTCAATGAAGTTATTGATTCAAAAAGTGTTTATTTAATTTGTTCTAGTTTCCCTTTTCAATGGGCCACTTAGGCAAAGCCTGCACACGTTTGAAAACTCCAATAAAATGTCCACTGTCTAGTTGAATGTCAACGTATTGACCGAGTGCAAAGATTCTCGAAGGCTGCTAGAGACTTTGACCAAGCGAGACAGATTTCGTCGGTCGGAGTGAACATTCTGTATAGATAGTGTTAAACCTACTTTGTGCTAGAACGGGAGCTTAACACGTTTGTTTCTAACGATAAATTCGCTACAAATAAACGTTATTCAATTACCGCCTTTGTGTTGCTTCATGCTGATTTTATGTTTGCTTTTATGTGGCTACAGTGTTTTGAGTGGTTGGTATCGGTCTTTCGTCTTTTTGCCCGCGTTTTTTCGTGCAATGGACCAAAGGTTTTTCTAAAATTATAATACTAAAAGCTTACCAGCAAATAAAATTCGTAGAATCTTTTCTCTTTTATTAAATTATAATCTATCACAATTTAGTCCTCGTGCAAGAGGTCACCTGTTGCAAGGAAGAGGTTAAAAAAAAGATGCCGTTTTTTTAGCAGCCTTTGAAAAGATAATCCTGTCTCTCGTACACGCATAACAGGAGGTGAGTTTTGATCTTGTGTTTTAATTTTCTTTTTTTTTTTGGCTGGTTGATGAAATACTTAGGTAGTATACTATTGCTCATTAGCCAGCCAGAACTTCAGTAAACACTCTCATTGAGCAAGTAAATCAATGCATGGTATTATAGGGCCTATTCAGAAACTTGTAGCCGAAGTGAGATGTCGACAGCATGTGGTTTCGAGAAACCGCATTTGAAACCTCTCGAAACGGATTGGAAAGGCAAGCACAATTTCGCAGTAAAGCGTATCGGTGCATCTTGACAGGTAGCCAATTCGAATGTTAAGCCCCGATTATTGAGACTTTGTGTAGAACTCTCAGCGGTACTACAAAAACCAACGTACACACTAGTCTAACAAGCGTTTAGCTAAACAGTGTCTAAAGAGTGAGACATGTGTTTAACAAGAGTAGTAATAACTCTCGTTACCACAAAACCGTGTTTAGCGGGTGTCTAAAAAGACACGCGTCAAAGGCGCGAATCTAACTCAATTTGTTCGGTCACATTACAAACCATTCGTTCATCCGTTTTATTTTCCGCAAATAATGAACGAAGAAGTCCTTTAGTTTAGATATAAAATACTGTTTACTGTTGTTTTATACTTATGATTTTTTTTTATTATTGTTCTAACTGTAAAGATATGCAAGTAATTTCGTTCAAAACCTTTTTTCACCGGAAACAAACTTTAGAGGTGAAAAAAAAAACGATACGTATTTTGTGTCACTGTCACACAGCTGTATCGACGTAGGTAGTTTATGTCCTCTTCATCGAATAAGTCCACAAATTCAATGATCATATCCATTTTAACAGAAATTGACAGTTTATAAACGAAAGCACTCACCATGTTGGTTCAACATTCGAATTTGCTGCCTCTCAAGTGGCACCGATACGCTTTAATGTAAATAAATAAGAAAAAAGAAATTTACAGTTTAAAAACCAAACACACTTCCATGTTGGTAATTATTCCTGTATTTATTATTCACAAATCTAGGAGCTTAAGTTCTGATCAAATCCTTAATGATTGACGCGTCGGTATAGAAACGCAGCTGTAAAGGCTATTCTAGTCTCCGTCAATATTCATATCAATTAGGCTGGATGGGCAAAATTGACGGTGGCTGATTTAGTGAATTACATTTCTATTTCTAGTATTTTTAGTATTACGGCTATTACAACATATGCTGAGTCGGACGCCATTTTGTAGCTTTAAGTTTCATTAATGTATTAAGTATATGTAGTGTGTAGTTGCTACAAATAAAGATTCTCTCTTTCTCTTTCTCTTTCTTTCTCTCTAGTATTATCTAGAGGCTAAAGCAGGCTATCACAGTGGCGATACAAACCCCACTGCCTAACCTAATTTCTGCAAATCACAGCCTTAATATTTAGCTCCTCCAAACCTCTCAAACCGGGATGCATTTTTCAGAAGTTTTTTTGTGGTGGGGCACGTATTCCTCCTAGGGTGTCAATCCGGACAATCGGACGTTACCCTAGATATTTAACACTTTCATCATAGGGAACCAACAACCAACAGTGTGAACATGGACTTTGGACGACGATGATGATGGTGAAAATATTATTTTTTTGAGCAAGTAGGATACTTAATGTAAAATAAATGTTGGAGTAGGGCTTTTAACGAATGAGCTCCCAGGGAAAATTGATGCAGCGCTACAGACCTGCTAGCGGCCGATGGTTGCCTACAAAACTAGGATGCGATCGATCCAGTCCAAAAAAATAATTCTTAATTAATGTGAAAACTATGAAGTGGGAAGATGATATAAAGTTATGGTATTACTTAATCATATGGTTGGTTTTAATGAAAATATCTTCCAGCAGTTAAATGCTATTATAAAACACAAAAATACTTATTTTCTAACAAATTGAAAGACATAAAGGAGACAACAAGACCAGACAAATTGTATGAAATGAGTTCAATTACCACAACTATCTATTTCTCTCGGAAACGACATTGCTACGAGCTTTACGAACGGTGCTACGAGAGTGCTATGAGGCTACGCCGTAGCATCATAAATGTCTACGGCCACCGCTAGTTGTAACTTCAAACAGTTACATACTAAACATATCCTCATACATTTGTTATTGTTGTTTTGTTGTTGTACTTTATCCGCATCGTAAACAATTATAAAAGCTTGGAGTATCGTAAATGCTATAGAACTGGCACGAAATGAGAATGAAATTCCAATATGCATATATTCGAAGGTAAAGAAGGTTTGATAAAGAATAATGACATTGGAGTCAATTCATAAAATAAAATCTACTAAAATTTGAGAGCGTTAAAAATTATACCAATATTTTTATTTTATTCGATTAGACAGCAATATCTTTTTCACCACTCTCGCTCGTAAACGGTGACTTTGCTGCTCGAAAACAGTGAGCAAAATACTTATTTGGAACAAAATAATGTATTTAGGGTGAGAGCGATTTCTATTGAATTCACAGAAACGCATAATTTCGTTCGTTTATGGTTTGAAAGCGGTTTATAGTATTCGTACCCTCCATGGTTGTTGACCGAATTGAGATCTTGACATTCGAACTCTTTTATAAATTACCTAATATTTTCTCGATAGTCGAAGTGAAAAGTTGTATGTTGAACTAGAGAGCAAATGTATTTCGTTTCGTGCCTTTTAAATCCCTCGCTAGCTCAGCAGTTTACTTTAGAGCCACTCGCTACGCTCGTGACTCTACTCTAGCTCGTAATTTAACATCGGCTCGTGCAACAAAAAACTTTTGCTCAGTTGCTGAATAAATAACTAGTGCCTAATGCAGTTAAACTTGTTTAGTTTTGGTGTTATCTGACTTGACACCATTGCCTACTTATACCTGTTGATTTTTGCAAACCGTCAGCGTTTTTATGATGTTAGATTAGGTTGCTTCAGTCTACAAATTAATTTCACTTCTATTCGCTTAAATAATAGATAGATAGAATATACTTTATTGCACACTTAAATTTAATATAAACTATTTACAACAAGACAATTTAAAAACTAAGCGACAATTGGCGGTCTTATCGCTCAAGAGTGATCATTACCAGACAACCATAGATGGATATTTTATCCTATATCTACTTATACCCCTTAAATAACTCGCAGAAGTACTAACTGTATTGTTGGGACGTACAAGTGTAACACGTAAAAGTCGGGTAGATTGGAATTGATGATTTTAGAGCGGGTTTCACAGGGTTAAAGATAATTTCTTCAGTTTTCTGTAATTCTTGTACTTGCGATAACGGGTAAGCGAAAACGGCGTACAACGAACACAGCGGGAGTTATTGGTCCGAGGCGGGAAGCGTTCTGTTTTATGACAGGGGTCTACAGTAGACAGCGAGAGCAGTAACTGCTGTCTGCTGCTTAACTTTTGACAGCAGCCGTCTGACAATGACGTTTATTAGTGCGTACAATTTTGGATAAGGGGACTGCAGCTTCTTTAATATTGGGTAGATGGAGTTACCAATGACCACTTCTGTCATGCTGTCCCGCTGAGATCACGCTTCATCAAATATTGATCTAAACGGGACAGCATAAGAGAACTAATTTTCAATCATAATCTTTATCTACGCGACTTTTACTTAGGTATTTACCTAATAAGGATCTTTTTCCCAGAACGCACTAATGTAATACTTAATAAGGTAAGAAGATGCCACCAAATAACCTTGGTCTCGAAACCGGCTAATTATCTGAGGTAAGGCCTAATCTTTAGTATCCAGTACAGCCGCAAACGACGCTTCATATCAATTAGGACCACGAGCGTCGACGTTACATACATTCACAATTCCCACTGAATATAAGGGGATTTTAGTGAGGGTGCACCAAAGATATTTACTTGTTCTAAAGGAAGGATGGAATAAACCTAAAAGCTTTTGTATTTGGTCTAAGTTGTTTTAGCCGTCGAACTCAGATGTGCAACTGGTTAGATTAGATAGTAAGTAAGAAAATGTGTAGGCATATCTAACGAAGAACCGACCACCGCTATGGTAAACGAGTTCTTGAGTGTAGATCGCGTTGTGTAGGATGCCCTGCAAACAGGTGGGATGATGACTTGAGAAAGACAGCAAATGCTAGGCCTGTACTCGTAAAAACGAAACCGAAGTTTCGGATTCGTTTTTGTGCGAACGCTAATCTTATGCAAGCAACATAAGAGTTAGTTTTGCACGAAAACGAATCAGAAACTTCGATTTTCCTTTTTCGAGTAGCTCCCCTGGAAACGGCAAGCTGGAGACAGGGCGCTATGGCGCTTGTTATGCATAATTATACGTCTACTTATATAGGCTGATTAGTAACTGGATACTAAATAATACTTAGTATCGAGTTACCAAACTAAGAGCTCTGTCTGTCAATCCATAGGTAGGTACTTCCGACAAAATATGGTCGATAACTGATCCGATAAATCGTCGGTGATTCCCGATATAGTTTCGGTAATCGCTCCGACCATGTAGCTCCTAATCTTTATGACAGGGACCACATATCTTGTGCATTCGAAACCGCAATTTAGTTTGCGGCCTACCGCTGACAACGACATGTTTGTTTCATCTAAATTTGCGTTTGCATCCCTAAATAGCGGTGTTGCCATAGTTCGGGCAATTAAGTAGGCATGCATCAACAACATACATAATTCAATAAATAATGCTGGATAATTCACTCAGCTTTATCTAGCCCCAAGCTAAGCAGAGCTTGTGTTTTGGGCACTAGATAACTGATACACATAATACATAAACTACATAAATAAGTAAATAAATAATGCTGGACAATCCACACAGCATCATCTGACAGATAGATTTTTTATTATAGAAAACATCCAGAACACTCGGAACAAATATCTGCAGATCGATCAAAAATTTGTCCCGAGACGGGAATCGAACCCGCTACCTCCTAAGGTCGCAGGCGGACCTTTGCCCGCCGTCAAGTAATAAATTCAATGGTAGGTATATTTCGGACTGATCTAAGTCACCAATTCTCTCACTAGTTTGTAAGAAAGAAGAAATAAAGACAAGAAAATAAACCTATTTGGACATAATACATAACACGACACACATGCATGTAAGGATTTTATCTTATCGATAAATAAGTGCCGAGTGTTGGTCGAATACTTTTTAATCTAGTAAAATCAGCAAGCACCGGTGCTGACTAGTTTCATCGTTTTTGAATGCCTATTTTAGATTTATGTATAATTTGAACCACTCCCAATAATAGGTAGGTACTAGGTAGGTAGGTTGCTTATATTTTGTTATTATTGTGCGAATGATGATGATGTCCTGCCAGCCGAATATCGACCACGGCGGCCAGTCTCAACGGAGGCTGGCCATAGTGCTAATTCAAACCTTTTGGGTTGGTAAAGTTGTGTCCTAAAACGTATGACTTATTTAGAGTTCTATGAACTCTCTTGGTAGACCCAAAATCCAATAACTATATTTTCTCGCAGAATTTCACGAAATCGAATGGACTACAAATCCATCGTGAAGGAAGCCAGCTAATTCAGGCCAAGAATCCGGTTTCGAGCTAGAACTTATACCCCTGTTCCATACAAACTTTATGCAATGTCCAGGAAATTTCTTGCAATGCAATGCATGCTTAATTCTGTCGGTAAGCTTACCTTTTAAAAATCATTCGCCTAGATAAACTAATATATATTTGGAGGCTGCTGGACAACCGCTGGGGTAAAGGTGTTCTCGAGTGGAGACTGAGACTCGGCTAACGTAGTGTAGGACGCCCTCCGGCCAGGTGGGATGACGATCTGCGAAAGACTGCAGGCAGATGCTGGATGCGGCAAGCTGAACACAGGGCACTATGGCGCTCATTGGGGAGGCCTATGTCCAGCTGTGGACTAAGATAGGTTGACGATGATGATGATGATGATATTTGGAGGTTGTATTTAGGCCTTGACGATACTCTAGCTTGTGTACTGTGATCTTCTTTATACTCTTTACTTTTTCCCTGTTGGATTATACTTTTCAAGAGCGCTATAGGTACACCGCATAAAATCCGAATGAAGTTACTTAGGTAAGAAATGCTTAGTTACTGGGTTAATTTTATCAAAATCGTGTGTATGAAAACCGTGTGATCTTCAGTGATCTAAACGGCTAAAGTTGAAATGGCACTAAAGAGCAAGGGCAGTCGATAACTACGACCGATACAAGGACCAAGAACCAACTTCATGAGAAAATGCGAGATCATAAGTTTGTATTGCGTAAGTTGTGGACTGTTTTACACCGAGACGTCACAAAAATGAATTGGAAGAGAACAAGATACATGATACTCCACCATAAGGGAAAAAAAACGATGAGCATTATACGGTGGTATAGAACGTCGACAAAGTGAAGTGTACCTTCTTAGCTGAGTATTGGCAATAAGTCTTTTTAGAGTGCCGATTATAAACGTAAAATAAAAGTACGAAATTATTTATTTTGTCACATGAAATACACGGTAGGAACAACATTTAAAAATAAAATATAGAGACCACTCAGCGTGTGGTATGACAGAGCTAACCATGCCGTAGCGCTGGTCTTCCGTGGTGACCGTCCGTGGTGCCTGAGTTGGCTACGTCGTACACATACCTAATTACAACCTAATCAAAAACAAAGTGGACAGAGACAAACCATGAAAAATATGAATAAGTAGGTAAAAATCAGCTGAAAAAGAAACAAAAATTCAGTTATGGGTATGAACAATGATGAATACCATTATAATTACTATATCATCATATTATACGTAATTGTATTTAAATAACCTTGAAAATAAGGACGCATCCAGATCCCATACATTTTGTCATGGACGTAATAAAACCTACTTCCATGGGATCTCATAGTACCTGAATAGTGCTTCAAAGTCCAAACATAATCTAGGTACCCATGAGGTGGCAGCATCCAAGGTCGCTGAAAGGCGGTGAGTATTTTATTAGAAGCTGAGTAATTCTGAATTTACGGCTTCTGTCCCATTTTGCTCACCTGCTCCGACTAAAATTGAAGTGCACTAATATCTGGAGTGTTTCAAAGGAAGGTCTTTTGGTTGTACTTAAAATCTAGGTATCTGAAGGTATCTGAAACAGTTTTATAAATTATCCTATCATGCAGATTACAGACTAAATGGTTGACGAACCAGCACGATGCATTTCATAAACTCTTTGACAGGTTGTCGCTGTCCTGTTTTATCAGCTGTTAATAATACTTGTGCTGATAGTTGAAAACTAGTTAAACGTGGGTCCAACCATTACCTTAGGAACCGACGACTGTACTGTAGCACCTTGTCACTCTAAAGTGTGCTTATTGGCAGAGAGAACACGTTCGCTGAGTAAGTAACTTCGAAAGCGAAATGGTACTTCAGCGTAAATCAGTACAGCCGTCTTTTCTAACAAGCACAACTCAAACACTTCTATAAATAGACTCTTTAATGATTCCCTGTAGTTTTTAGTGTTTCAGGAATATATCAATAGCGTATTTGAGTTAAAATAAACGGCAAAAACAATAATAAGCGAGCGCGGTGTGAACTCGCCGACTAAGTTGGGAATATACGTTAGTTGGCCCGAGCTCGACGTCCTTTGTTGCTGCTCAACACATTATTTTACAACGATCATCTGCAGGCATTGCTTTAAAATACCTTAATGTTATCTCAACCTCAACAGCCTATATTAGTCCACTGCTGGAGGTTGGCCTCCCCCTGATTAGCGTTAGTGGTTTTTATCTAATGGGCGGTAATGCCCATAATCCCCACGCTGGGCATGCGAGTTGGGGATCGCAGTTAGGTGGAAGTAATGTTGCTGCCGGTGGATATCTCGAAAATCGGTGAAATGTTATCTAGAAAATATTTATTTATTTGGAAGGCATAAAATTGGGGATAAAACTTTACTAAGCACTTAACTAGTCATAAATAAACTAACTACATTGGAATAAAATCTTCTAGAAATGTGAGATTTGTGACCAACTACGCCCGTCAAAGTTAATCCGTCACTGTAGGTAGCCAGTTGGCTACGTCACGGCTCGCTACGTTATAAATTAGTCCAAATTGAGACGGCGGTGGCGGCGGCACCTACTGTCCAGGTGACATAATTCAATTAGATTGCAAACCATTTGTTAGCGTTCCGGGCGGTGGTGCAGTGAATTATGCGCTGCCTTGCGCCGGTTGGACATAGCCAGGGATGTGGAGAGCCGGGTACTATTGGGTACGTTGGGTTCAATTTTGAACAAACCATGCAGCCCGGAGGGGCGCACCGCAGTTGTAAGAGCAGGGATGAATGAATCCCTTCTCTATGCGTCATGATGGGCCATAAATAGTAGATTGTTATACTATGGACTAAACCTAGTTAAACATTATACACGAGGTTGTTATACCTACTACTGCAATGAGCGCAGCGAATGAGGAAGTAAAACAATGCACAAGCTTATCACTTCTCTGCTTCACGAATTTTTAATAATTATTTCACGTGATTTCGACTGTCACAGATTCATATTAATTATTTCTTTGACCTTCTGTTCCAGTTGCATAATATATGATTATCTTAATTTTCGCTTGATAACATTCTCAATTAATTTAAATAGGCCGCGTTAACCTTTGATTCAATTTGTAGTAAACTAAAAGACATTTCGTCAATACCATAAATTGTTTAATGTGTTTGTTACGCGCAACGCAAAGTACGCATTCTACCACGAAGGAAAAAGAATAAGGTGCTTTCAATTCCATTTTCAAATTATTTAATAGATACATATTTTCTAATTAAATGTATGTCTTTGTCTATGGAACACCAAAAAGTAAAGTCTTTATGTAAGAGGACAAATGTCATAAAAAAGACAAAAGCTTAAAATTATTTTAGTCCCGCTAAGCTACGCTATAATGACACTCTTTTTGAGCAAGAGAAATGAAAAAGCTTATTAAGGGAAATCTTGCGAAAGTAGCAGCATCATGTCTTTTGCCAGCCGCTTATCAGCAATGGTGTGATTCGTTTTGAAAGGTAAGCCAGCTATTACTCACCCCGGCTGGGGTAAGATGATGCTGTGTGAGTTTTCTAGTATTATTTATTTATTATTCTGAAACCTCTAAAATAGTAGGTTGTATCATAAGGGAAAAAATATATTTTTACGGCGAGGGAACTTTTTGGATTCCAGAGCGAAGTGAGGGATTCTAGAGTAGGATCCCGAGCGTAGCGAGGGATTCTTTAGTAGAATCCTGAACGTAGCGAGGGATTCAAAGTACGTCGCCCGAGCCAAAAATATATTTTGCGCCCGAGTGATACACTCTACTTTTCATCACCCTCTATGAGAAAATAAAAGGCGCCTCATATTTTTTTGTAATATTATTACTTAATAAAACAGAGTAACAACAATAACATTAATGCAGCCAGCGTCTTGCGGACGCTTCCGACTGGTATTGATATGGATCAGCTGAGCTACCTGTAGGTTGTTTGCAACAGTCTGCAGTTAGCTTAAGTGTTTCAATTGTAAATACTATTCTAATTTGTTTTTATTATTGAATTGTAATTTTCTTAGTAACAACTAAATTGAAATTAAGTAGTATCTAAACAATAAAACAACTAAACCCTTATATATATACATTTGAGACATTATCGCAATTATGAAAATTTATTGGTACAGTTTTATTAGGAACAGAGATTGTTGTACATTTTATATTCTGCGTGTTTGAAATAATGTCCGAATATGGCTCATTTTGAGGAAAATGTGATGGTGAATCTCGTTGTTTGGATGTAGTACCAGCTTGTGTTCGATTTCTTTGGCGCTGAACACTAAGATGTTCTAAATTCAAAAAGTGCGCGGCAAAGATAATTGCGGCGCACTTATAGAGAGGATTAAAAACTCATTACTACCCGCTAAAAGTTTCATAAAGAAAACACCACCTTTGGGTGCACTTAAAGGCAAAGTCCAAGTCGTCCTTTTCGAATAGATTGGATGAAAACAAGATTTTCATCATCATCATTATTGTTATCAACACTGTAATAGAGAATTTTCTAAGCTTACATGATTAAAACATTTCACAGCATTTCACACAATTTTTCAGCAAGCTTACACTACCATGCGAGAAAAACCAGTAAATAGTAAAATTATTTAACGTTTCCTGGGATGTTTTGTCTTGTGATGGGATGTCAGATGGTCTAAAATACGATGTATTTACTTTAGAAGTGACCTAGCCACTCATTTTAAGCTATACCTAGCGGTAAGTACTCCACTGATAAACTTATAGGACTGTACTTGAACTGGTAATGTGAATCTATGTGATGGTGACTTTTATCTGCGACTGTTCTGTTCATGCAGGTTTGCGAAAAAAGGTCTGCAGTCCATACTTTCTGATAAAACGCAATGTGAAATGTATGAATTTATCACGTGTGACTCGTGGGGTATTGTCGCTGCTGGATATTATTTTGTAGTTCATTTCAAACGGTTAGGAAAATGTTGAATTTAAGTATAACAGTAGCTTTGATGATAAGTCTATCTAGACTAGAGTCTACCTAAGTGCCGCCAAACCTAAGCCAAACCTTTACTGGGTACCTACAAGAACCATCCATCGTGGATGTAGAGCCCATTAATTCATAGTCTACAAATCGACAGTGTTTTTCTAATGTTCATTTCATATTCGCACCTATTTAACAGATTGAAATGATTGGTACATAGATAGATGACGTTTATTGTTAAAAAGATAGTAAATATCCTAAATTAGAATCTCAAATCCTAAATTTATCAAGACATCTATTTATCCTAGGTTTATCAAGACACTAGAGTTCTCTAACATAATTTATAAACACGCTTTTAATACCTATGGTAATGGTAGGCAGTTACGCACTTAAACACATATTGGTACCTAGTAAACTTATCTACCTTTAACACAAAAATAATCTCCGATAACAATAAAAGTAAGTAGCTAAATTCCAAACACAATACAGCGCTGAAATGGAACCCAACGAAATCCACAAAAACTAAACGATTTTCCCATAAAACTGCAATACATAAAATAGAACCTGCTGAGAACGGTATTGTACTCGATCGTTATCCAGAGTCGTAAAAGTCTCCCGTTTCATTACCTATTCTGTTATTCAAATTTCAATTCAATTCAAATATTTATTTGCGTCAAACATGGTATACAGGTGGTATACAAATATTGTGCTCGTGTCTCGCTATGGTCCTAGCATGCAATAATACAATTATAATCTATGATTTCAAAATTTATTTATTTCATAAAAATTCCTAATGCTATAGGTAGATTCCAAAGGTACTTTTAGTTATTCAGTGTTTTGTGTCGCAACCAAAATTGGCGCATAGACTGGATTAAGAGTAGTTGCATTTCGTGCGTTGTCATTTTGGAGTAAACAACAAAGTAAGTCGCAGTACGTGCGTTCTGCTACGAGGCGAAAAAAATACCTAAACCGTTCGTCACATTTTGTGCGTCGTAGTAAGGTCGTACTAGTAAAAAAAGTCTATGGTGACCACAGCGTCATAGTCACTTCTATGAAGAAACAAAAGACGATCGCGGCCATCCTATCGTTCCTACAAATGAGGCGAAAGTATAAGAAGATCATGTTGTGAGATAATATTTAACCTGAAGTCCAAAACTGCTGAACGAATCGAGCTGATGAATTATGGAAAACTAATCTGCTAATTTTTATTCTGGAAACGTGAGCTAAGTGGCTGGTAAAAGCTAGTTTTAAATAACTGAGCTAAACCTAATAGAGAGTGGAGTTTTACAGGAGAGTTTTTGAAATCAGTTTTCCTCGTTTCATCTTTCTGGGGATTTAAGCCGTCAAACGTGGAGCTTCAGCTGTGATATTAGTTTCACACGGTAGCTCAGCTTGGCAGTAAACTGGTCCCGTTTTCAGGAGATTTCAAGCTTAAGTTAGGAGACAGAACCAGCAAATATTCCTCTTTTCTTCAATATTCATTTTAGTGCCGGCTCATTATCTGTAAGAATAATAAAAACAAAAATATTATAGAAATAATTTCTCGCGTAAGTCTCTCTCTCTTCTCTGACTTCTTTCACGAAAATTCTCAGAGGATCATTTTCTTTCTTTGACAAAAAAATACCCACACAGCACTTAGGCAAATAATCCTAGCAAAATACATAATTTTTATTTTATGGAGAATAAGAATAATATGTGATAATATATATAATAATAAGAATAATAATAATATTATGTGCTGCTGGTTTTCCTTTAAATAATAAATAAATAAATATTATATTATCAATAATAGTTGTAAAAAAACCTAATTTAAGAGAAAAAATTAGGGGTTGCATTATCCGATACATTTTCGTATCCGGATAATTCGGATAGTAGTGAGTCTTACTATCCGGATATCCGGATTTTTCGGATAATTCGGATAATTTATAAATATACATACTTATCATTTAAATTAAAACAAGGAAAACGGGTTCTGTATCAGTCAGAATGTATTAATTAATACTCAAAAAAGTAAGTATAATATTATTTTTAAATAACAATAGAATCAACATAGAAACTAAACAATATAGAGATTAAAAATAACAATATCGATCAAATAGGTTGAAAAACTAAAATATCTATGAAATAATAACGGTTTACTTCGTTCCATCTAACTTATTTTTTTGACATAAATAGACATCCTTCCTCCGGGGAAGCTGCGCTGCACGGAGACCGGTCCCTTTCGGCGTCGGATCGCTGACCAACCAGTGTCAACGCAATGATGCGATTGCGCGCTATTGTAGGTCTTGCTTCCCTTATAAGTTCAGAGTTATACACGAATCAATACTTGTATATTTTTAACAGCATAAAAATTATGTGCAAACCAGTGTTGCCAATCAATTTTTTTAGGCGGCCGTGTACGTAAAGTTTTTTACCTTGCCGTGCTTAGGTCAGCCGTATCACTGCTCAAAATAAGGAAATACTATACCTACAACATTAGCCAAATGGTGCTATTTTATAGTTTATATGCATTAGGTGTGTGGTGATTATGGCAAAACCCCCCAATATGATGGCAACAAAATATAGAAAACATTGTAGCGGTCGCAGGGAGTCGATGGATGAAGGCAGCTCAGGACCGCTATTTGTGGCGTCGTTTGGGGGAGGCCCATGTCCCATGGACGTATACCTACAGGCTGATTATGATTATGATGCATTAGGTAACATTCTGCCTTATGGTGGCCAAATTCCCATAAACACAAGCTCTGCTAGATGATGCAATGTGGATTGTCCAGCTTTTTTTATTTTATTTCTTCATTAAATACCTACAAAAGACAGGGCAAAACTAAATTAATTGGAAAAGTGACTTCCATTTCTCAAAGAAAGAAACCAGGACTGGTCTGACTGGTATTGACAATGGGAATGGAATAGATGTTGATAGCTCTAATAAAAGCAGTGGAGAAGAATAGTTTTAAGTTACCTACCTAGTTAAAAGAATTTAATAAGAGTTTTTTCTGTGTAAGTAGAGTTCTTATAATATTTATTGTGTTTTAAGTAAACTTTCTTTATCCTTAATTTCGTGAAAAAATCAGGGTTGTTACTTGGATTTCCAGCAAAATCAACCTATGTCACCGCCTTGTTAGGTTATAGCTAGGTTTAGGTACTATGACTACTTATTAATTATTTTTATTTATGAAAAATAATCAATTATTTTAATATTTTTTTATACTTTTGCTTTGTTATGGTATACACCATAACAAAGCAAAAGTATACAAAAATATATTAAACGTGATCCATACAAAAATCACACTATAAATGGACGTTAAATGGTTTTATTTTTCTCCTGAAAAATTAGTTATTCTGACAAAGACTGTTTTTAATAAAATGTCTTCAAATGTTTGACAATGTTTTCTATTTATTAAAGATTATATTGGGTATTTATCGCGTACCTTTTGTTTTATTTTCCCTTACGTTTCCATCGCGTTGCAGCGATCGTGGTCACGGGGCAACTCAGGGTACGAACGTAGGGGAAAATAAAACAAAAGGTACGCGATAAATAATCTTTAACAAGTTACCTAGCAGATCGCGAAAGTTTAAAAAAAAATCTATTTGGTTGGATACACATGAAAATAGGAATACAATATTTGTTTGGTGTAGAATAGTCCATGACTCTATAGACAACTTTGCAATGTTGGCATTCGGATTCGGATACACAATCGAGCCCAAGATTTATAATTATAACAATCGAATACTCTAAAAGTGAACGCGAATAAATGAATTGATATATTTATCGATAAACTAATTAGGTTCCGAAGAATTTACGGCCACAGGATTGCAGCCGTAGGGTGTTTATTTTGTTATTTTTTTACCTGAAAGCTGAAGAACATGGTAATTGCCGTAACATACCAACACTGGCATAGTGTTACCAACACTGGCTTAAATATATAACATTTTAAAATGCTGGACGCTGTAGTGTTGTGAATTAGAGAAAACAACTAGGTATCCGTATTATTCGTATTATCCGGATAAAGGTGCTCCTATTATTCGGATATCAAAATCCGCATATATCCGGATAATTTGGATATCCGGATATCCGGATTGCAATCCCTAGAAAAAATATGTGTACTTAAGTCCGTTTACATAATTAGTTCTGACTCAGCATGAGTTGGATGACTAGCAAGCTAGCATCCAATGCTGGTCTGGAAGTGAAGTGAAGTGGAGGAAGTGAGTTCATACGAATCGAGATATAGGTGATTCCTCTCATGATTATTCACACCGCGGCTCTTCGCGCAGCCAGTGCATACTGAGCGGACAGAGTCCACTGTGCTGTCACATTACACAATTCAATTACCAATTATGTAGGACGTACGATGCCGTGTTGGCCCAATCCATACTAATATTATAATAGCAAAAGTTACTTTTACGTTCTGTATGTCTGTCTGTCTGTTACCTTTCACGTCGAAACGGCTGAACGGAAAATAATTAAATTTGGCAGGGAGGTAAACCATATCTCTGGGGATGGGATAGACATAGGAAGGCTTGCTAATATTCGATTTTTTTTCGGGTTGGTAGTTGAATCGATTATTCGAATAGTTAGAATATTATTCGAATAATAGAAGAAAAACAATGTTTTTGTTATAATGACGTCTTCTTTTATTTTTTATGTGTTATTTGCATGAACAAATTTAAAATATCAAATTGAAATAAAATTAGCAAAAGGTTGTGTCACCGTAACGAGACATAGGCGGTTTACACGCACAATCAACACACATTCTTAGTAAAAAGTCTTCAAAATCTATGTATAGTAGGTATTTTAACAATATATACAATAACATTTTAACAAGTAGATAAATAAACACGGTAAGTAGTGGTAACACGGTAGTAAATAGATTGGCATTTTATGAATTTTATATTTTTTAATAGGTATTTTAAAATTCATGTTTCGCACATAATTTGACCGAGATCTCAGGAACTCTGCTGTCTATTGAAATGACTTATGTTATTATGGTATTCGTAGCTTATTACAGTTATTACTAATTATTTGGTTCCTTGAACCAGTTTGTATCAGTTTGTAGTTTTCTTGTAAATAAGCAAAAACTTGATTTTTGCGCTTACGCCGTCCCAAAAACGTATGCTCTGTCCCGCTCCTATGAACGCGAAATCATATGCCAAAATCCTTTTCACAAAATGGCGTGCATTGCGCCCTCTTGACACAATGTCATTCACGTGAGCGACAGAGACGGATAGACAGAAGAGTCTCGTCAAATACGCGAATGCACTCCGAGTGTTTCCGAACCCTATAACTTTGTCATGGACGTAAACTTGTATTGTCTTGTATGGATATATTGCGCGAACTTTTGTGTGGCATTTTATCAGAGGCATCAGAGTTCCGAGTTTGATGTTGTTTGCTTGAAAAGGGCGCGCGAATCCGCGGGCAGAAGCTAGTAGCTTGTAACCTACATATAATCTGGATAAGTATTCTGATCGCGCCAGTTTAAAAACTGTGCGAATTTTGAGGACCCATTAGGCTCTTTAGTTCTTGCCATTCAAATTGGATAGGTTATTATTGAGATAATTAGTTGCTATATACAATTTTCCAGAGATTGGATGGGTGTATAATCTGTATAAGTATCAGTCATCTGGTACCTACCCACGGTGTTGTGTGGCCTAATTCACTAAGGATTGTTGTGGTTATTGTAATTTCTGTAAACTATATAGGACGAGTACTTTTTGGATATTATAATTATTTAGATCCCTATTTTAATTTTAATATCCAAAAGGTACTCAATAACAGCAATTAGGTAGATACTGAATATACTTAATCATACTTAAGCCTCCTTAGTAAGCATAATTAGATTACAATGGTTATATTTTTCATTTGTGTTACGCGCGCTTAATTGTATCAACTTGTCCCTAGAATAATTTATTCAATCATTTGAATTCAAAATTCTTGTTCCATTTTGCCGTTTCAGGAAACGGCTTTAACCAAAACCGGTACTACTGCCGCCGCAGCCTTGTCAAAAGAGGTTTCCGCTGAGGTTTGTCCGCTGTGGTCAGACCGCTGACTATTCCGACATAATTGTAATGAATAATTGTAACTCGCAATACATAATTCTTGGTTAATTATATGAAGTACGAAATGGTTTTACCTACGTTTTCTGATAGCTTTTATTGATTATTTCTACTGGTTTATAACATGCTATTTAGCTCATGAAAACAGGTAAAATGTACTCGTATTCGTTAATTTACTACAAAGATAACAGATAAAAACACTTTTTGCAAAAACACGTGATAACAAAGACGGTAAATAATTACAAATTGTTTGTTAAGTGTGAATTGTCCAGCACTATTTATTTAATTATTTTAAACTATTTTATTGCTTCGTAGTTTTGAGTACCTAAATCAAAACTTCAAATGGTTTAAAAAATAAAATAGTATAAAATAATTACCTATAGTTCGTGGAAGACATACGTTTGAATCAAGACATTTGTTTGGATAGTCCACCACCACTTTAGAAACTCAATATAAAAAATAATTAACATTCATTACTCATACTTTCTGCGCTCAGTTCAAAGAATAGTCCAGGATAAGTACCAACCTACTTTATTTGCAAGCTTTCATCATCCAGTTTTAAAAAGAAAGGAATTATAATATTTTAATATTCAGCACTTTTGATTCGCAACAATAGGTGAAGCGGTAAATGATTGATTCGACGCGACGCGATTCGATCTCGAGCTTTGCATTTAAATTAGATTCATTGCACCTGCATTTTCCATATTTTTCGTGGAAATTCAAAACGAAATATTCCCACGTATTTGATTTACATTTTACACGGTTATTGTATTAACTTTACGTTGGACTGATTGATATTTATAGATGGGAATGGAATTAATGCGTCGCGCTTTATCCATTGTATTTTTAGTTTGATATTAAAAGATAATATTTATCAGTGATACGATACCATATAAATCCGAACCAATATTTTTAAAACATCAATATTAGAATATAGTGGAATAGAATATTTATTTATTTAGAAAGTATACATGTGTTTATCAATGTTGCATCATTGTACCACAATAGGTTTGTGTTGGTGCTCACACTCGTCTTACACATAAATGTACAGTACATTGCATAAGGATCACTTCTTATAATCTACGAGACAAAAGATAGAAACTCGATATTCCACAATCCCATATTACGATTCCTTTATTAACAAAGAAAATTACAATCAAATAATAAAAACAAAGTAGATATATAAAAATTAAGAAATATTTACAATTGAAACAATTAAGCTAACTGCAGACTGCTGCAAACAATCTACAGGTAGCTCAACTGATCCATACCAATACCAGTCGAAAGCGTCCCAAGACGCTGGCTGCATTGTCCCGCTGTATGGAAATGCTGATGCGCTGCCCCAGACCCACCAGCTCTCGGGTCACGCGTCGCTTCGACCATACGCTCAGATAACTTTTTAAAAACCTGGAGAGCCTCGATACCCCACGGACCCGGTCCGTGGGGTACCTCAAAGGGAGCAAATGTGTAGGCTCTGTCGACGAGACCTACATATTTGCGTCTCTTGAGATCCTCGCCTAAATCTGCCGCCGCTTGCGCAGGCAGGATTGCGCAAGTGTGTCAACGCATGTAGCGTCCCACACAAAAGGACTCCCATAGGACTAGTCCCACACAAAAGGACTCCCATAGGCCTAGTGTGTCATGCCGTCAGGCCTCTTACCATCGTCACGCAACAGACCATTCGGTTCGAGAATAGCTGGTACGTTAACGGTGACAAAGGCCCGCCGGATGATGTCATTAATGCTGGCATGGCGAGATATCCAACCGGTGGCCTTAGTACACGATAATACGTGATGACCAAGCTGTTCGACAGCAGTACCGCAGTACCGTAGTACCGCACTGGCATTGATGAAGCGCGCAACACCTTGCACCCAACCGAAGACATGTTGCGATACGGAAAGTTACGGGATCCAATAAAATGCCAGTGTTAAATGAAGAAAATGCTTGCAATCAATGCCCAGAGTCCTGACTCCCATTTAGAAACGGCCAGGAGACGAGCACGATCCGCAGAGCTGGAGCACGTTTGTAACAAACAATTCCGTGACAACTCACACAGAGGCCCGTCCCATTGCCGTTGGGACTAAAGAGATTTTGGGGAGCAGCATTGGGGCAAGCACAATGCCAAGCTCATCGAGCTTCGTCTAAAAAATATACGGTAATAACCTGTCTTACGATAGCTTGCAGGTAGTTGCCAGAATCAACATGCGTAATAAACCTCAAATATTGTTAGTTTTTTGAATATTTGATTATATTTATTATATTAATACGACCGGGTTACACATTGCTGAGTCTAGGCCTCCTATTAGCCTTGTGTTTTGTATTTCTTGGATACACAGAAGATAACTTCACAGAATAGAATCGTACCTTCCCAGAATGTAATCGAACCGTGGCCGTGGCGGAAGGAACCTACCTGAGAAAGCTGCTTCCTTCTGTGTATTATTAACACCTCCACTGCGATCATCAATCCGCCTGACAAGCGTGTTGATTATGATAATACGGCCATTTGTTGGGGGAGGTACGTTTAACAGTGCAAGTATCTGTGCTCATGAGGCATAGAATCGTTCCGTGGCAAATCAACCCACAACATGTTTCTCAACCAACTATTTATCCACTACGCTACAGAGGTTGTAGTTTAATTATGCATTCCGTATTTGAAGACACCTAGACTAGAGGACGAACGTAGAAAATGTTAATCTAGAAATGGATCGGTAGAGCGTTCTGTAGAAATTCTATAATAATTGCTGATGTGAAAGTTTGTCTGTAAGTTTATAGCTTTGAATACTTTGAAAAAGTGGAGAAAGAGCCGAGCAAATTTAATTCTTATTCAAGTATATTTTTTTTGTGTGAGACAGTTTTATAATCGTCGTCATCAATAATGGCCTGTCCTTTTTTAATTATTCATGAACGAAAGATGATCTAAACTACTATCACTGAAATTCATACCCATAATGTAGTTTACCTGTTGTGATGGATTTAGGACAAAATTATCATAAATCAAAAATGTTAAATCGGTATTGTTCAACAAATATCCAAAACATCTACTCTGCAGTCTATTCCACTGCTGGTCATAGGCCTCCCATGAAAAGCCTTAATGGTTCATTAGGGGGTAATGCCATAATCCGCACCCTGGGCATGCGGGCTGGGTAGGTATCGCAGTTGTGTGGTGGATCTGTTCTGTACGACACCCGCAAGAGTTGGGGTGGTGCAAACTCTAAACCGTCACCACACTGCAAATATAAAAAAATACTTCCTAGTGTTTCCTACCAACACGGACGTACCCGCGTGTTACAACTAGCTTATAGTTTCATGCTAAACGGTTGATGCGTGTAAGTAGAACTTGAGCTTAAGCTAACGGAATAGTTAAACGGGTGAGACGATGCATTTCGTACAAGATGTTGGCACACATCAAACTTCAACACATCAATTAAGTATGTGTTTATTTTTGCTTACTATTTAGGTATGCACTTACGTAGTTGCAGTTAGATGATCTGATTTTAAGTCATGTTGCAAAGGGAGAATGATGTGTAAGATTAGGAATGAATGTGGAAAGATTATAGAGGGAGAGAAAGACTGAACGAGGCCATGAGGAAATTCGATGACTGCGGCGCGTGCGGCTCTTGTGGCGCGGACAGGTGCGCGTTCAATTAGGCAACCGAACTACTAGTCGCTCGACGACTCAGAGTTGGGTTGCCTAATTGAACCGGACTTCTCCGTCGAACCTATCTCATCTTTACTTATAAGATCCTCAATTACCATTCTGAAAGCAGGTTTCCTTGTATAAAACGAATACCTCTGCCTTTCAGGATATTGGGGCTACCTATCAATGCGCGCAGGTGGCCCGTTCGACGTTCACCCATCAACAACTCTGTAATTTTACGAGGTACTAGGTAAATTACCTTGTTTCACGTCTAACTGAAACGTCATTTCGAATTTCGCAACCCCGAATAACGATACCACACATTACTTTTGTAGCGTGGAAAGGAATCTGTCTTATTTCTTATTTTAAATTTAGTGTTTTTTGGTTTTACAGCGTAATGAAAAATTTTATACGTGACATAGATTATTTGAAAGAGAACGGTTATTTTAATATATTGTCAGCTATCAAATCACCCTCATTCCTGGTAACACGGGACAAATGAGACTTAAGTCGGCAACAAAAGTGAAGTACTTATAAATAAAAACTTTTTTCCAAGTCAGGAAATAAAATAAAAAAGTTTGTTTTGCGCCCACAAACGTTCCGTTCCGCAAAAACAACAAAACCTTTTCTATTTATGTTGTAACCTCTGTATTACTCAACCTTTCTGAAAGTCCTGTAGCTTGATTTATTCATGTCATAGGTATAGACCTGGAGGTCTACTTTGAAAAAATAACGAAGTTGACGGATGACGTCAGATCGCACGTATCGAACAATCTTCTTATGAAGTTGCTTCGGGCGAGTCACCACCTTTCGTTTCGGATCTTTATGAAATAAATGCCAAAATCATTTTTATAGTAAGGTCATCGAAAAATTTTATGGAAAACGAAAGAACGGATCGGATGTTTTCGTTTTTTAGTGCGATCGGGCATTATCCGTCAACTTCATTCGTTTTTCAAAGTAGACCTCATGTCTATAGATTACTACAGATGTTGGCCGGGGCAGGTGTGCAGATTCAGCAGTCAGCATCTACGTTACCGGGCAAAGGACACCTGCATCCATTTTATTAGCAGAAGATAGGTATCTCACTTCTGCTCTGCGCAGAGATCTATTTCGAAATCGGAAGCGCAATGCCGATTTCTCCTCCGCTTCCGCTGAGTTGCATGGCTTTCTAGCTTTTGGTAGATTATGTGAAAAATATTTTCATAAATAGGTACTTAGTTATCTCACTTCCACTTCTTACAATTTTAAAATTCGTCACAAAAGCGCTACCGTCTATGTCGAAAATCTACACCACCGTAGGAATTATATTCTCTGTGACTCTAGTAGAACATTTCCATATGAATCTACGTTGAGTGACTTGAGAATCCACATAGTACTCGTAGAGCAGTCATCATCAGGGGCTTTTACCCAAATGGATCAATTTGTATTATTGCATATGAACAATAGCCACCAATTAATGATACACGATCTACACTACACTAGCGTGTAGGTTAACCTAACCGCCGCCAGCGGGTTAAAACAAACCACATTTATTACGAAGTTTGCGTGAACACCCTGCTGCGGGAAGTGAATACGTAAAATTTAACTACAATGTCCAACTTTAGGTAAATTCGTTGCAAATTGGTCTCTGGGGTGTGGCAGTTAAACTGTTTTTTGGTTGCATTATAATTATGCTGATGTGTCTTATACCTTAAATCCTCAACACTCATATTTTTATTTCAGTAATAATTAACTGTATTACAAGGTTGGCACCTACGCCACATAGAATATTCCTTGACGTCAACTCCGAAGAAATTATCGACTCATAATATTATGTTGCGATCTCGTATATGTTCAAAGTTTCGGATGTTATCTAGAGCTAGAGGTACCTAGATCCTTTTTAAGAGTCAGGAGAGTTCATCATATTATATGGTTACAAGCGCGATGCACGTAGTACAGGTTTATGGATAAGTAAGTCCCGATAAAATATTAACTTGTGCGAGAGTGCACGAACCGCGGAGCTTTTTGCTAGCGAAATTATTTAATTACCCCAAGCTCTCGAGCCTGCGAAGCCACCCTGACCCTTGGCACAAAGTAGAGGGAATTTAAACATAATTCTTCACGTTTACCAACAGTAATTCTAATGTTGATATTGTTTGAAGTTTATTCATGCATTTAACTCAACGCTTCCTTTGTTGTCTTTATTTTCGTTGGGAGGAGAAATATTACTTAGCTTAGTGTTTTGCCGTACGCTTAAGTTGGTTGAGACTCTAAGTGGAACTTGAACAGAATTTTGTAACGAAAGTTTTATTAATAATTGTCGGCGACGAAACCTTAATGTAAGGCTGATTCGTTTAAGACATCGTTTTGTTTAAGTACTTTTTTGTTTATTGATGAATCATAACAAAAATAGTGTTATTTGAAGGGTCTTGGCTTGGAAAAAGGTTTTCCGTTTGAATTGTATAAATCTGTAATTAAGTTTTGTAGTTATTGTAAAATTAGTATAAGGAAAATGTTCCAAATCAAGTTTTTTTTATAAGTTTTAGTTCTAGAAACTTTTTTATTTGTTAAATATGTTCAGATTTTGTAATTTTATATTAATAAGGCTTGTTTTTGTTATGTATAAGGCATAAATTTGTAAGTATTTTTTAAGAAGATTACAAGAAATAAAGGTTTAAAGGTTTCGGCTCAAGGAAAAAATTAGATAAACTTGAGTCAAAAGCACGCAGGCGTCTTGCCGGTAAAACACGGCCATATAAATATGAGCGCAGTTTGTACGGCAGTCAGTCGCAGTCCAGCCACCGAAGAGGCAAGTCGCAGTCCAGCCACCGAAGAGGCAAGTCGCAGCTAAGCCACCGAAGAGGCAAGAAGCAATAGGAAGACAGCAAGTAGTAGTAGGGAAACCTAGGAACAGCCGAAACCTGAAAAATTCAAGATCCTGTTTCATTTCAACGTCGAGGTTCCCCCATAGGAAGGAATATCAGGTAGTCATAGCTTCATACGCATTCAGGGGTGCGTGGCGGCGTGCGTCTACCAGCTTCGGAAGGAGAAAGGAACGCACGTCGAACTTAAGTTGGGATACTTTCCCAGGGCGAACTAGGTAATCCTGGTTACCGTCCGCAACAGTTGGTCCTTCGAACCGGATCCCTGCTAGAAGAAGCTAGAAGATTCCAGAGGAAGAACCCGGAAGGAAAGAAGACTCAAGATGCCGGTCACCAGGTCACAGAAGGATGCCCCCTCACGCCCTGTGTCCCGTCCCTTGGGAAGGGACGAGACAGAAGGAACGTCAGGGTCAGAAGGGGTCACGTCTGCGTCAGGGACGGCATCTTCGGGAACCATGGGAACTACCTCTGACTCTTCGGGAACCATGGGAACTACCTCGGACTCTTCGGGAACCATGGGAACTACCTCTGATTCTTCGGGAACCATGGAAACTACCTCAGACTCTTCGGGTACAACGACCACTCAAGAAACCTCTACTACGGTGGCTACTGCAACCACGGCTGCGTCCGGGAAGGGACAGAAAAAAGAAGAAGCAGCACAGAAGACGGCCAAGAAGACCCCAGAACAGGCCCCGGCACAGGAAGGTGGATCAGCCACAACTCTGAAGCCGACGGGGGTCGGTCGTCAAGCGCGGTCTACAAAAACCACGAGTTCTTCAGCCAGACGACGTGAGCTGGAAGCCAGAGAAGAATTAGCGCGCCGGGAGCTGAAGCAAGCCCAGGCTGCGACGAAGCTGGCTCGCGTCAGATTGGAGTTGGCACAATATGAAGATGAAGATTCCGTGGATGAAGACCAGGTGGAACAAGAGGACAGAGCAGCACAGGTGCAGAACTGGATTCAGACATCCGTATTGGAAGACGACAAAGATGGGGCAGAGCAACAAAGTCGGAAACCACCAGAAGAGCCCCAGAAGGTGAAGCCTGAAGAAAACCACTCAACAAGAGGGGCCACGATCGAGATTCAAGCGCTGGCAACAGCCTTGAAGGAAGCCTTCACCGGAGGAAGAGGTCCAGCATCGCAGCCGAACTACATTCACGAGCTACCCTACTTCGACGGTGACAGCAGCGAGTGGTTGGCATTCAAGGTCGTCTACGCCGATACAGCACCAATGTTCAACGATGTCCAGAACATGGCTCGATTGAGACGAGCACTGAAGGGCAACGCAAGAGAAGCTATCAAGAGTTTGCTGTACTCCGAAGCTTCTCCGATGGAAGTTATGGAAGCCCTTAGAAGAAGATTTGGAAGACCTGATGCGCTGGTACTGGCTGAACTGGACAAGGTCAGGGCGTTGCCGAAGATCACGGAGAACCCGAGGGACATCTGCATCTTCACAAGCCAGATCAGCAACAGCGTAGCAGCAATCAAAGGACTGAAGAAGCCTCAGTACCTGCATTCACCGGAGATAGTGAAGCAAATCGTGGAAAAGATGCCGACAGTTCTCAAGTTCCGTTGGTATGACTTCACTGCAGCATCAGAAGAAGGCGAGTTCTCGGATCTAACGCTTGTTTCTAGGTTCCTGAACGCAGAAGCAGATAAGTGCGGGGCCTTCGCGACATCAGAGGACAAAGGCGGTGGCTTCAGGAAAACCAGACAAGCGGCGCACTCAACAAAAGAAAAGGACTTCAGGAAAACGGACCCGAGGAAGACGGAGAAGACTTGTCCCATCTGTCAAGGGGAACACTTCCTCGTGGAATGCCAGAAGTTCCTGGAGGCGTCAGTTCGAGACCGCTGGGCAGCCGTCAAGAGGAGTCGCGTCTGCTTCAAGTGCCTTCAAGGGAGGCATAGGAAGGAGAGCTGCAGGAAGCCGTCGTGCAAGGAGTGCAAGAGGTGGCATCATCATCTGCTGCACGTCGAGACGGAAGATAGGACCGAGGGGGAGAAAACTAAAGCATCACCAGAGACATCAAGTGTCACTGGGACAGTGAACTCGGTCAACAACGCAAGGGCGTACCTGAAGATTGTTCCAGTAGAAGTCTTCGGGTCAAAGACATCCAAGAAGATATTGGCCCTCATGGACGAAGGGTCAACGGTATCACTTCTGGACAAGAAGGTGGCAGAAGAGATCGGCGCTCAAGGGAACAAAGAAGAATTGGTCATCGAAACAGTGGGAGGCAAGCTTATCAAGAAAAAGGACTCACAGGTGCTGAACCTCATACTGAAGGGGGTTCATCAAGGACATCGGAAGACCTTGAAGAGAGTCCGGACGATCGACGACTTGAAGCTTACGCCACAGTTCCTGGACAAAAAGAAGATACAAGAATATCCACATCTAAAGAAGATCGCCGAGGCTCTACAATACGAAGGAGAGTCACCACAGCTGCTCATCGGGCAAGACAACTGGGAGCTGATCGTGACTCAAGAGATAAGAAGAGGCAAGCCAGGCGAACCGGTCGCTTCTAGAACGGGACTTGGATGGGTGCTCCACGGAACTGACGTCGGAGGTGCAAGGCCAGTGCACTTCCTCAACACGTGTCTACATGTCAGCACGCCGGAGGAGGAGATGCACCAAGTCATCAAAGACCACTTCGCCATCGAAGCTCTTGGTGTGCAACCCAGAAGACCAACAACGGACTCTGAAGAAAGAGCACTCACCATCCTGGAGAAGACCTGCAGAAGACTGGAGGATGGGCGCTTCGAAGCTGGACTCCTATGGAAAAATGAAGAGGAACCGATGCCGGAGAGCTACGCTTCCGCCAAGAACCGCCTCTTCAACATCGAAAAGAAGATCGACAAGGATCCGCAGTTAAAGATGGAGTATAACAAGCAGATCCAGCATCTCGTCGACAGCAACTACGCAGAAGAAGCACCCGATGAACAAGGAAAGTCCAAGAAGATGTGGTACCTGCCGCACTTCTCCGTGGTTCACCCTTTGAAGAAGAAGATAAGGATCGTCTTCGATGCTGCAGCCAAGTCCAAGGGAAGAAGCCTCAACGACGCTCTACTGCCGGGACCAGATCTGCTTCAGTCACTCTTCGGAGTTCTACTGAGGTTTCGGCAGGGACCCTTCGCAGTGGCAGCTGATATCAAGGAGATGTTCCTGCAAGTCCGCATCAGGCCAGAGGATCGAGACAGCCTGAGGTTCCTGTGGCGAGGGGATCGTCGCGACGTGCAGCCGAAGAAGTACAGGATGACATCAGTCATCTTCGGCGCAACATCATCTCCGAGCACAGCAATCTACGTCAAGAACAGGAATGCAGCGGACTACAAAGGGCAACATCCAGAAGCAGCAAGGGCAATCGAGCTGAACCACTATATGGACGACTACCTCCACAGCTTCCATTCAGAAGAGGAGTTCCGAAGAGTGACAGCACAAGTGGACTGCATACACAAGAAGGCGGGCTTCGAACTCAGAGGTTGGGCATCAAACCAACCTGAGCTGCTACAAGGAATCAAGACTGAAGCAACGGAAAAGACAGAAGTGGACCTCGGCGAGAAAGAGGAGAAAACTCTGGGACTACGCTGGTTCACGGAACAAGACTCCATCGGCTTCAGGGCAAACCTCCGGAACACACCAGAAGAAATAGCAAAGGGGCTTCAAGTGCCTACCAAGAGAGAAGTCACCAGCGCCGTGATGTCGACCTTCGACCCACTAGGATTGGCATCACCAGTTATCATCCAAGGCAAGAAGCTGCTCCAAGGCATCTGGCGAAGCGGCGTCGGCTGGGATGAAGAGATCGAGGAAAATGAATACTCAAAATGGAAGATCTACTTGGAGAAGATGAAGCTGCTTCAAGCCCTACAGATCCCGAGATGCCTGACGCCACATCGCACCGAGGGGGAGCTACACACCTTCACGGATGCCAGCGAGACGGCATATGCAGCTACAGTCTACTGGAGAACAGAAGACCAAGGCGGGACCTACCACATCAGCTTGATGGCAGCGAAAGTACGAGTCACTCCATTGAAGCCGGTTTCAATCCCAAGGCTTGAGCTTCAAGCAGCCCTCCTAGGAAGCAGATTGGCGCATTCGGTCGAAAAAGAGTTGGACCTGAAGGTGACAAAGAAGACATTCTGGTCGGACTCCAGCATCGTACTTTCTTGGATTAAGACGGATCCGAGAACTTTCAAGACGTTCGTGGCTCATCGATTGGCTGAGATAGAAGATCTCACCAAACCTCAAGACTGGAGATGGGTCCCCACAGCACAGAACCCGGCAGATGACGCAACACGTGACGTGCCAGAAGACTTCAACTGCAATCATCGATGGTATACCGGGCCGGACTTCTTGAAGAAGGAAGAGGTTCACTGGCCTGCGGCGAGGACTTTCAAGAAGGAGACCACCGGCGAGGAAAAGGCGACGGACGTTACAGCGGCAGCGAGCTTCACCCATCCAACTCCAGATCCTGAGAGGTTTTCATCATGGAAGAGGTTATGGCGAGCCACAGCAAGAGTACTGCAGTTCATCAAACTCTGCAGAAGAAAGGAGAAGGTCAACGTCAGCCAAGCAGACCCTGACTGGAAGAAGACTACAAGGAAACCAAAGAAGTCCATCACTCGGAGACAATCATCTTCAAGGAAAGCGGTTAACTACGTACCGCTGGAAGCAGACCTACTAGAGCAAGCTGAAACTCTACTACTAAAGAAGAGTCAAGAAAGAAGCTTCAGAGAAGATATCAGATGTCTTCAGCAAGGAAAACCAATGGAGGGCAGCAGCAAGTTGAAGAGGCTCGACGTGGTGCTGGAAGATGGACTTCTGCGGATGAAAGGAAGAATCGACGCGATACAAGGCGTGACCAGGGACTACAAACGACCTATAGTGCTCGACAGCAAGGACAAGGCAACGCGACTCATCATAGAAGAGTTCCACCGCCGCTTCAACCATGGGAATCACGCAACGGTCATGAACGAGATAAGGCAACGCTTCTGGGTGCTGGGATTGAGGTCGGCGATCAAGACAGTTCAACATCAATGTCAATGGTGCAAGACAAGAAAGGCGAGACCTCAAGAACTACCGACGGGCAACTTACCAGCTGAGAGGTTGATGCACAGTAATCCACCCTTCACGTGCACCGGCATAGATTACTTCGGCCCGATGACAATCACCGTAGCAAGACGTCACGAGAAAAGATGGGGCGCTCTGTTTACATGCTTAACAACTCGAGCTGTACACATTGAGCTTGTTCCTTCACTCTCTACGGACAGCATGATCATGGCGCTACGAAGATTCGCTGCAAGAAGAGGAATGCCGAAGAAAATCTACACGGACAACGGGACCAACTTCGTCGGCGCAAACAAGGAACTGAGGGAAGCAATGGACAACATGAAGAAAGAAGACCTCATCTCAGAAGCGGAGAAGATCGGCGTGCAATGGAAGTTCATCCCACCTGGTGCACCAAACATGGGCGGTGCATGGGAGCGTCTGGTGCGATCCATCAAAACCGCACTAAGCGCCACACTCTACGAGAAGTATCCACGAGAGGAAGTACTCCACACCCTCCTGCTAGAGGCCGAGCACATGGTCAACTCTCGGCCTCTAACTCACCTCTCCGAGAGCCTTGAGGAGGAAGCGCTCACTCCAAACCACTTCCTCCTCGGGCGATCCAGCGGTGCTGCAAGAATCGGCAGCTTCGAAGACCACGAGCTCGTAGGCAGACACACCTGGAAGGCCACGCAGCGGCTTGCCGACCACTTCTGGCAACGATGGCTGCGAGAATACCTGCCTACTCTACTGCCGAGGAAGACTTCGAAGAGGACCAGCATCACGGATCTACAAGTTGGAGACATCGTGTTGATCGTCGACCACACCCTACCGAGATGCACTTGGCCACGCGGCAGAATCCAGCAAGTGTATCCTGGACCTGATGGGCGCACTCGGATCGTCGACGTCGAGACCAGAGGAGGAGTACTGCGCAGACCCAGCTCGAGAGTGGTGCTGTTAACGACGGGAGGATCGCCGAGTCTGGAGGATGGTGCGACGCACGAGGGGGAGAATGTCGGCGACGAAACCTTAATGTAAGGCTGATTCGTTTAAGACATCGTTTTGTTTAAGTACTTTTTTGTTTATTGATGAATCATAACAAAAATAGTGTTATTTGAAGGGTCTTGGCTTGGAAAAAGGTTTTCCGTTTGAATTGTATAAATCTGTAATTAAGTTTTGTAGTTATTGTAAAATTAGTATAAGGAAAATGTTCCAAATCAAGTTTTTTTTATAAGTTTAAGTTCTAGAAACTTTTTTATTTGTTAAATATGTTCAGATTTTGTAATTTTATATTAATAAGGCTTGTTTTTGTTATGTATAAGGCATAAATTTGTAAGTATTTTTTAAGAAGATTACAAGAAATAAAGGTTTAAAGGTTTCGGCTCAAGGAAAAAATTAGATAAACTTGAGTCAAAAGCACGCAGGCGTCTTGCCGGTAAAACACGGCCATATAAATATGAGCGCAGTTTGTACGGCAGTCAGTCGCAGTCCAGCCACCGAAGAGGCAAGTCGCAGTCCAGCCACCGAAGAGGCAAGTCGCAGCTAAGCCACCGAAGAGGCAAGAAGCAATAGGAAGACAGCAAGTAGTAGTAGGGAAACCTAGGAACAGCCGAAACCTGAAAAATTCAAGATCCTGTTTCATTTCAACGTCGAGGTTCCCCCATAGGAAGGAATATCAGGTAGTCATAGCTTCATACGCATTCAGGGGTGCGTGGCGGCGTGCGTCTACCAGCTTCGGAAGGAGAAAGGAACGCACGTCGAACTTAAGTTGGGATACTTTCCCAGGGCGAACTAGGTAATCCTGGTTACCGTCCGCAACAATAATAAAACAGATGGTTTGTTATCTTTATCCAATAGTGCACATTAGTGGCAGTTTTTTGCCCTCATAAATAGGGGTGAGTTTGACTTGTGGAGATACCTGTGTCCTGTGTGTCTGTCTGAGGTTTTAGTAACCATATTACTTCTTTAGTATGAGGCATTATAGCTCCCAAAAAGAGATGAACTAATTTAAATTAAATTAAAAGTGTATACTCAGATAAGTTTGAAGAAAATAAGTCTGCAGTTTCCTCAACTGTTTCAATTGTAAAAAGGTACTAGTTCTAATTTATTTCCGTTCTTGAATTGTATATATTTGTTATATATTGAAGAATATTGGTGTAGACGTTCTAATGTTATAATATTTCAAAGTAAAATTTGTCGTTAGAATTTTTATGATTTTTGTAATATTTACATATTCGTTTTTCAAGAAGGTTAGTGTAAAGCAACTTTTATATATAATCTTCAACGACTATTAACATGTAAATTGCGCTTCTTTTTACTCAGCGTTGCTTGCGCATTTTTAATTTTAGAAGGATTGTCATTTGCATAATTATGTTACAACGGCCATTTTGGGAAGGAAATCCGTCCGGCTAGTTGTAAACATTTTAAAAGAAGATACTAGCGAAAATTCTCTATACATTTTAAATTAAACTTTTAGTCCTTTCATCCAAGAACTGTATTATCACGTCAATACAAAAACAGATGATATATCTACCTTAAAAATAAAACTCTATAAGTACCTAGGTACTATGTATTTGTGACTTTGTTCGATAGTTTTTCTGTCTTAAATAGATCCACTTTTGTTCCTGTTGTTCTTCTGTGATAATTATGCTGGTAGTCAAAATAATAATAAAAAATTTAGTTTAAATCTCACATGACAGATAAACATGACAGGCTACCATTTGGCGAACTCCATTTTCTTATTGCCAATGTTCTCCACCTCCGGAAAAACTGGACATCCAAGGAAAGTCAATTTTCCCCAACAAATACCTACGAAGGTTTATTTTTTAAAAAGCTTTCATTTAATACAACATTTTCAAAGCCAATAATAGGTAAGTAGCCGACGGTTCATAAATTGGTGATTGACTCACCCGATACGGGAATCGAATTTTTTTCAATACAAATACAAGCCTAAATCTGAGCATGATTCCGTTGTTTGTTCACAATTCAATGAATAAACATTTACTCACAAAAATAATTCTGTACTCCTATTTATATTCTCTTTGCTCTCCACTGAAATAGAAAGGGCCTAGGGTCCTCGGTTCTTAAATTAACATTGTTACGTTGAGTAATCAATCAAATTGTCATAAACAAGAAGAATATTTACGAGATTCTTGATGAAATGCAACTCAACCTATAAACTAATTTTATTTCGACAGTTTTCATTGAAAATTATAATCGAATTATTTCTGTTGAGGCACTCTTGAAAAAGATAAATAATAGATGACGTAGATTTTAAATCACGGCGCTCTGACTTTCGTGAGACGTTGGGAATAACTAATTTTAAGTATATTTTTGTTATTATTTTGTGATTTATTGTGTTATCTTTAGTTGGTTGCCTAAAATATAATAAATATATCAAAATAAAATCGTTAAAATAATTTTAAAGTTTTTATTTTGTTTTACCTTCCCACTAATCAAATCACCCATGTAGTACAAGTAGGTAGGCACCTATTAGTGGAAGCTTGCACCATGTCAGAACCATTTTCTTTATTAAGAATTACAACGAAAGTAACAATAACAGAATAAAACAATTACAACTAAAATTTTTACTTAAATCTATTTCCTAAAAATCTAAGCCGTCACCAGAAGGCAGAGGGCCCAGAATGGTGGCAGATAATAATTAGATATTATCTGCCAGCATTCTGGGCACTCTGCCTTCACCTTTGCCTGTGTTTGCCTGGTTTTACATTTGTATGACAAAAAACCACTATATTCCGTTATTTACCATCATGCTATAAAAATTCGCTTTGCAGCAAAATTACAGTTTGCTAAAAACTTGTTAGTCACAAAAACCGAGCTCATCTAAAAATCGTTAAAAGCAACGTCGGCATTTGAAAAATGTGGAATTTCAGCTTCAGTAAGTTACGAATCTCGAGATTTTTTGCATTCACGAGGCATTTCTTCGAGAGCAGCGATAAAGTTTACTAGAAACGATGCAATCAGACAAAGAGGCTTTATTTGCTCTTGACGACCGATGTGGCGCGGTGGGCGAAGGTCCGCCTGCGACGCAGGAGGTTGCGGGTTCGATTCCCGCCTTGGAACAAATGTTTGTACGATCTGCAAATATTTGTTCCGGGTGTTCTGGGTATTTTGTATGTATAATAAACATATTTATCTATGTAATGTGTTGTATTATGTATATCAGTCATCTAGTACCCATAACACAAGCTCTGCTTAGCTTGTGGCTTAGCAGAGCTTGTGGATTGTCTAACATTATTTATTTTATTTATTTATTTGCTTTTTAGTTATTTTTATTACAAGAGGACGGCCGTCGTCAACTTCAACTTCTTGTCCGATGGCTTCTGACTACTATAAACAAACTGTAAATTTCCAAAAACTAGCGACGACAGAGTGTATGAGAACTGCCCCCACGGCAGCACTCGAAGTCCTGATAGGCCTATTGCCATTGCACTTACACGTGCAATTAGAGGCAGCCGCAGCTGCTTACAGACTCTGGGCTTTACGTATATGGGAGCATGACACTAGAGCACAACACACCACTATTATAGAAGAGTATGCAAGGAGAAATCCCATGATACTCTCGATTTATGATAGAGTACCCAAAAAACACCTACATCCAGAAGCTTCACTATACAAATGCACGAAGAGCCAAGTGACATCTCAAACATACACGAAGTAAGAATATATGTACACAGATGGCTCTAAAATGAAAACAGGTACCAGGGCGGGAACGTTCTCGGAAGATCTCAACATCCACAAAACAACAGCACTGGGCGCCCACAACTCCATCTTCCAGGCGGAATGTGTAAGTATAATCCAGGCTGCGACCGCAGTGCTACGAAGAAAGGTAACTGACCAAAACATCAGGATCCTCTCAGACAGTGCGGCAGTACTACAGACTCTGAACAAGAGAGAACACAACTCGGGTACCATACAGTGCCACCACCTGCTAGAACAAGTAAGTAGAGATAATCCAATAGAGTCACTCTACGATGGATAAAAGGACACAGCGGATCCAGAGGAAATGACGAAGCTGATGCACTGGCGAGGAGAGGTTCAGAGTGGCAAACAGCAGGGTCGGAACCAATAATTCCCCTACTAAATGCTGATAATTTTTTTTGATTTATTTTTAGTACTGTCAAAGGCATTCGTTGCCTACTTTAGCGATGGGACGACGACATGCTATAGTGCGCCGATCTAAATGGAAAAGCAAAATATAACACAATGTACCTACCAGGATTTTAGATATTATCACCGTTAGGTTAGGTAATACGTTTTTACCATTTTATGAATATTATACAAAAAGTGAGCGAATAATTCTAGTCGAGTGGACCGTATGCATAATATTACAGACTGCCGCATAAAGAATTGCATTTTAACGGTCCCATTTAAGAGTTGGAAGTATTGTGGGAGCTGCGAACTTTGCCAATAATAACACAGCATAAATCTTGGAGGTTTCGTTATAATAGTTTTACTGAGTTCTCTAGATAAATGTTATTTTTTCGTAACGAAAAATGTAAAATAAAAATAAAACATATTCTTCTTCGTTGGATTCTAAGAGAATTTATTATGAAAGTAGGCAATGGAGTTCTTAATATAGTTAAGACTTGTATTTTTTGGGTCTATCGTGTAGAAAATCGTCCGTCAGCTTTAATTTGGGAGCCCAAAAATTATATAAACAATGATAGACCGCCAAGTGCTCGCACACGATGGGGTCCGTACCGTAAAAATCAGGCAACTTTTTCAAAGAACATCAAATTTTCCCATGTTCGGAGACCCCTTTAAATTTTCAACTTTATTTTATTTTTAGTATTTTTTATTATTACAGTTGATTTCAACTGTAATAAAGTTTTAAATGTCTACCTATTGTAGTTCAAGAGATACATCCTTGACAAATTAGGAGCAAAATAGCCAAAAAAAAACACGTTAACAAAATAACGAACGTGATTTTTAATTATATTTATTGAATTTGTATTATTTTTTGTTATAGCGGCAAGAGAAATACACATTATCTGAAAATTTTAACTGTCTACCTCTTACGGTTCATGAGATATAGCCACGTGACAGACGGACGGACGGACCGCGGAGGCTTAGTAATAGGGTTCCGTTTTCACCCTTCGGGTACGAAACCCTAAAAAAGTAAGGAGGTTAGCGTATAATCACGTTATCGGCATCGATCGCCCCCAATGTTTGGATAAACACATAAATTTATACAGAATCAGCTTTCAGCTCACATACATACTCTTTTAGAACAATTTGATTTGTAAGATCCTTTAGGGCTACCTGTTACGAGCTCGTAATGCCGGGACCCTTCATTTGGACAGAAACCTTCGAGGCTTTATTTACTTTTTTAAATGCTTGAAGCTTAATTTTGGGTCCACAAGCAAGTTGTAAATTACCTACTTCTTAGGGTTGCACGACTATAAAAAATACAGTTAAAGTAACTTTGAATTTTGTTAGGTGGGTACCTACCGGCTGCAGTCATACTTACTACCTCAACAATTTTAAAACAGTGTCTGTCCTAACTGTAAACAACTAGTCTTCCGCAGACTAATTTATGGTTTGCCAAAACTTTTTTTTTCACTATTTAATGTAATGAGACAATAATATGGCCGAGGTTCTGATCAAAAACTTTTTTCAACTGAAATGATTCAAACTTTCTTTTCAACTTATTTATTTTCATAAAACGATTATTCGTTTCAGATGGATTACTCCTGGCAGCCCTACTAAAAGTTTTGATATAAAGAACCGCCCAACAAAATTAAGAGCTCTTGAGCAAGCGCTGCCCCAATATTAGATATTTGGAGTGTCTTCTTGGCCGTCCAGTCCTGTAATTTACTAACTTATGAAGGATAACATCTGCAAAAACAACTTTTATTATATAAGAAAAACAAGATAAATAGGTAAGGTATACCTACATATAAATATGAATCCACTCAAGCTAGTAACTGTTCAGTTTTTATGATATCTCCCTGCACGTGAGACAATCGGCGGCAAAACATTATTTTGTTGATGGTTTGCAAGGTCCCAAATTAATTCGCAGTTTTACTAAAAGTTAAACAAGGCAAAGTAGGTACCAAACCAAAATGATGTTTTACCAGTGCGAACCAAATCGGAAACTGTAACTCTCACTGAAGTGCCTGCCATGTAAAATGCAGTCGTAATGACGCGCAGTTACGACTGAGTATAATCTGGCAATCAGCCAGGACTATAAAATTGACAACTGTTGGATGTATTACCCTTATATTTGTATGGAAAAGCTATTTACAAGCCAGTGAACTCGATGCGAGGCACTGATAACCTTGATTACCACTATAGCTTAGAACTTTAGAACTAGAAGAGATCCTCATCATACGCATGCTGGGTATAAATACGAGTAGGCCTCCAAACTTTTGCGCCACTCCACACGGACCTGCGTCTCGGCACCGTAAGTGATGGTAGGCAAAACACACTGGTTGTACAGACACCCGTCTCTACAACCATTGTGTTATTTTTTCTGTGTGTTCTTTCAGACATGGAATTTGGGCGGCCTTAAGAATCAAATAACATCCCAAAAAAAATCGACCCGATGACGGAACTTGAACCCGCATCCTTCTCTCAGTACGGGAATGTGCTAACCAATTAAACCACGAGGTCAAGTGACGTAGGAGACGAAAAACTTTAGAACTTCTTTCGGACTCTAGCGCCGTTACTTAAAAATTTCCCTTAGTGTAAGGACTTACGCGCTTTAATAACAAAAATCTTAGGACTGAATTATTTCATCCAATGTACTAAAGGCAGCCCACCCGAGCAGATTTCTTCGAGTGATCTCCTTCAGTTCAGGAAAGATACTACTATACTATAACTTGATTGAACCATTCAATTCAAGGCTTTTTAAATGTAGAATAATGGATCCGTAGCACATTTTACGAATGACTGGTTTTTCCCCCGTTAAACAAATGAAGGCACTGACCAAGAGAATCTTCAGGGTGAATGAGAAAAGCTCGCAATAAGCCCTATAATCTCTGGAGTATCGAGCATCAGCTTCGATAATGGATCTCGACTTGCTGGATTGTAAGCTAGATACAACGGACGTTTCCAAAGGAGCGGAGATTCAGTTCAGGATCTATTTTACCACTGGTTCAGTGCACTGGGAATACAGAACTGTATTCAGCTCATTGTGAGGAAAACTTTAGATCATAAGGCTCGAATTGAAGACTAAATAAAATACTAATCTGAAGTAAGAAACTAGCAAATAAATAGTCAGATGTGGTTTAACCGAAACTGAAGTAGGAAACTATATAATAAATAGTCAGACGTGTGGATGCTTGCTGCTAGCTGTAGCCGGATTAACTACAAGCGAAGGTTAAGGTACGGTAGACCTTATGGAAGAGATACCTGAAGGCAAGGAAATCTGATTTGTGTCAAGTTTCATTCTCATTTTTTAAGGTGTTCGGCGTAGGTACATCCAGCAGGGGGTAAATTATTGGCCGGGTTATTATATATTTTAAAAAAAAAAATATAGAATAACCCGGCCACAGTTCGAGTAAAGTCCGACTGAAAATAATGATGATGAAGATAAAAAATAAAGTAGCCAAAACTGTTTACGTCTAAAACTTGTAAGAAACTCAACAGTTTTTCAGTCTTTCCTACAGAAAGATTTAATACAGAAACCAGGGAGTAACAAACAAAATAACAAACTTGCAAGTTTCTTCGTAAAGTTTTCATGGCTCCACGTTAAATATGCAAGTGCTTAATAATATAACAAGCGTTGGTCGACTACACAATGCCAACTCTGCAGCTCAGGGCGTTTAATTAGTACAGACTTTTCGATATAAATCCACGGTTTACAGTTTTGGCAATGTGCGGAGAAAAAGTAGAGCAAAACTGCTCAAAAGTTGTGAATGTTCGTTTTTGAAATTACTCCGAATCCAACGAACCACGAGGACCTTTTAGGATCCATATCCCTAGTGATACCTAGCTTTAAAGGGCATTTTAAAATAAAATGTGGTTTCTCAACGCTCACATAGGTAAATTCTGGAAAGGTAATAAACATTTTTAGATACATCATAATGTGAAAAACTCTAAGAAAAGCCCTAAGACAGGCCGAAGACAGAGTAGTGTGGAGGTGGTACATCAGTCTCCGTGATAGCTTTCCTGGACGGGCACATCTTTCAGCTATGAAAAATACGACAGAGAACAAGAATCTAAGAAAAATATCGAGATTATATGTAGTAAAAATGCCACAAAATGGCATTCCACAGCTTAACACCGCAATGCCGACCTTCCGTCGAAACCACCTGCGCCCCTCCGAACTAAACAGAGATGACTAATTATTGATTCGACAGTTTACATTTCCGCAACTAAATTAATTTTAATAGGTTTTCTAGCTAGTACTAAATTCTTCCCTTTCATAACGATCGAAATGAAAACGACAGTTTTAGATTTTTTTGCATAATTTTTAGTGTTGTCAAATTAGTTTAGTTTAGTTTTGGCGACATGTAAATTAACACTATTGTCGATATTGTCACTAATATTTGTATAGATATTATAGAGTCTGAGTACATTATGGTTTGTAGGAGGTATTGGACCTGTACTAGGACGAAAGTAGGTAGGTATAATTATGTACTGTTGCGCTGCCGTTGTCGTCGTGTACATTGCCGTGCATTATACACGATGTCCCCAGTAACATTCTCACGGTACCTGCTTTAAACAGCATAAAGTTTAAAGCATTCGTCGCGAAAACTGACCAAAATGTTTTTGTGTTTATATGTGTCCGAGTCTGAATGAATTTTCCTTTTTTAAGTTGCTTTTTTGAACAGAATGCTAAAATATAAAACGCAGAATAACATTTTACTGAACCTACTACCAAATTAGGGCGCGTAATTTCTTAAAAGTAAGTTAGGGACAGTTTTTAACTTTTGGAAATAGTAGACAATTGCAATGAAAACTAAAAAAACACCCTAAAATCGCAACCCTTCTTGATACTTCTCTTTCTTGTTTTAAACGATCTTATATCATTGACGACCTCTGTGTCATGCTGGGCGAAGGTCCGCCTGCGACGCAGGAGGTTGCGGGTTCGATTCCCGCTTTGGGACAAATGTTTGTACGGACAGACATTTGTTTCGGGGGTTCTATGTATAATAAAACAAGATCCGTCAAGTGAGTGTGGGACTCGCGCGCCGAGGGTTTCGAACGTTTGTCAATTATACCAATATGTACTATAGGTATCGGTTAGAGACTTTTTTGTTTAGTCTATGAAATATTTCGGTTGGCGCACTTGGCAACGAAGCTCAGATTAGTGGGAAAGGGATAGAACTCGTTCCTAACAGCTATTTGTATTAAAGAAAGCAGGACAGAACGATTTATGCCAAGTGGCAGTGAATACAAAATTGGGTACAAAAGTACCCAGAGTGTTTTTGAGCCAATTTTAAAATTGTGGGATGATTTCAGCGGTGTTTTCACGATACAACGTCACTACTGATAAAGGTTAGTCGGTCGTCGAACGGATTGATATGAAATTTCGTAGATATAATATTATAGATCTGTATTATCTTAAGCTTATAGTAGCTTGGCTTCTTTTACACGCGGACAAGTTCAAGTTCATAATATAAGCATGAATTGACGTTCCGAAGTTTCGATAGCAATCAAAGGAAGCTTCAGCCACGCTCAGAACTTTTCACGTCACGTCTCCGGAACGCAATCAACCTTGTAAATAGAACAATGTAGTTTCAATGTCTTGCTAGTTGTCGAGTTTCGCCTTGTTAGGAGGAAAGTTGAAGCCAATTTGAATTTAAACTCTTGGAAATGAACCTTATCTGCGACCCGTAGTCTTTATATGTACATGATGTGGGTTTCCCCAGGTGACAAAAGCTTAGAAATTAAGGACTGACTATAATTATTATTTATCAGTTTGAAGCCCGGAGTTCACGAAATATAGAAGATAACAGAATAAATAGTTCTCTTCTTCATTGCGTTTCTCTGTTCGCTTGGATTTCTCAGTGATGTCTGCGTGCAGACAAAGTTCGCACACGCACGTTTTTTCACACAACTTTACGATCACTTTACAATGAAACGGCCATACCAAACCAGTGATGTACCTGATATTGATTTTGTGTCTAACAATGAAAGTAACGGGGTTATAATTCAAAAGTAGAAAATTTGGTCGAATGAAAGCTGTGAATTTCTAAAAGAGCCATAGAGAAAATTACTTTTTCGTTATTAAAAGTAGCTTATGTCCTTCTCTGCGAAATAATGACATCTTTGCTAAGTTGAGCCGTAAAACCAGGAAAAGGTTAAAAGACAGAAAGAGTAATTTTCGCTTATATAATTTATGTAGCTATGAATAAATAGTATAGTCATAATTCGTCCGTGATGTTGAATTCTTGATTGAATATGAAAGTATGAACTCAAAACATACTATGAACATAATAAACAAATACAAAAGGTAACGTACAATGTCAACCAAAATCCTAAACAAACCTTTTCTTATCCTGGTGATATTTCTGGCGAAACTCAATTTTACAAGATAAATTGACTCAACGACAAAATAATATCCACTTTGGTACTGAATGTGGGTTCATAAATTTATTAGAGAGTTTGTTTAATTCGAGTGCTCTTAGAAACTCGACTCTTGACTTATGTGTGACTTATATACCAGGGATGAGATGCTTATACCTAATGCTGGATGTGGCATTCTTGGTGTCTTTTATATGCGTACCTTACTACCTTCTATGTATTTGGATTATTTTGGATTATCAAAAGGAAACTGGACATCTCCATAGTGGTCTTCATTATCCACATGCATATTGGTCGTAATTAGGTTGGATTATTCATGGATAAAATAAATTTTAATTATATATTCATCATGTATGTATGTAATTTGACATCAAGTCTATATTATGTGATGTAATTTGACATCAAGTCTACATTATAATTCGAAATAGCATATTTTCATCGTGTATTAATTTAATAACAGAGATGCATGAGTCAATAAAAACGCGAAACTTAATTAAAATGGATCATAGAGCTCTGTCTATAGGAAAACGCTTTTATAGATAAATATTTGGCTCCAACTTTATATGCGATAAGTTTAAAGCGGAATGAACACTTCACTGAACCATATGCCTCACTAAATCTCTTGTCAAATAGTTCTTTCTCCTACCTATTTTTTAAACAATCAATATTTCGTTCGTTTGACCAAATTCTCATCTGGTGTATTGTAAAACCGATGCAGGTAAACGTGCCCCCTTGCATCGTGTTGTGTAATGTGTACCTATGTATATCAAACATTTTGTAGATATCGTTACAACAACTACTTCCAAATTCAAAAGTGATGTCATAAAGATTATTTCTAATTAATAACAGTTCATCTGCTCTAACTTAATTCCTACTCAATATAATATATACATATATGTATATATAAAAGAAAGTCGCGTTAGTTACACTATTTATAACTCAAGAACGGCTGAACGGATCTCGGTGAAATTTGGCAGCGAGGTAGATGGTATCCCGGGGCCGGACATAGGCTACCTTTTATTCCGGAAAAAAGCGTGCGAAGCCGCGGGCAGCAGCTAGTATATTATAGAGGTATATCATGGTATTTAGACATAGGTACAGAGTGCGTTTTTTTGACGGAGCAGTAAGGAGAGATACCTTAACGGTGTCTCTACAAGAAAATGGTCTAAAGAAACTATCCATATTTTATAGAGAAATTTTCATCCCTATTCACAGGTTTCTAAAAATATGCTAGAAAATGGGCATTTTATACAAAGCGTTTTTGATGCCAATTGATCCTGTTTCTTATACTGAGCAAAAACTTATATTACAGAACCAACTAAGTCTGGTGGATATGGATTGATATGGACCAGTAGAGCTACCTGTAGATTATTTGCAACAGTCTGCAGTCAGCTTAATTGTTTCAATTGTAAATACTAGTTCAAATTTGTTTTTTATTATTAAATTGTAATTTTCTTTGTCAATAATGTTAGTGTAATAAAAGTCAGAAATAGCAAAAAAAAATTCTCAAAAAATCTACCCTTTATACAATGCAATATTTAGCCTTCCATTATTACAAAGTATCTGTGTATTAAAGTGTATTATGTACTTATAGTATTTCAAACGTAAACTAATCTCAACATAGCTGTATCGCACTGGCACACATATCCGCAAATGTTTACCCCGTGGACTACGCTGTGGGTCTGAGACCTTTTGTAGCCTTAACATTAACTTGTTTGTTATATATCCTTGTTTAAATCATAATGTTAGGACTGTTTGCAGTTCCTTAATAAATAAATAAATGGAAAGTGACGAAGTGGCCGACGCGATGATGTATCACGAATGTCTAGAATACACCATCTACCGAATTGACGTTGATAAGAGATTTGATCATTGATAAGTTAATTAAAGGAAACCAACCAACAACTGGCTGTTAGGAGTTAGGACATAATTATTAGAATGATAATTGTTGGTTGTATAAAATTAAGTAAACGACGCTCATTTGTTCTCGCCGATTACGTCGTCGAATCGTCGGAACACCTTTGCTCAACAGTTCAACCTTTGCAGTTCTCTCAGCGCGTTCGTAAGATTAGTTCAGGTTGATGTTGCTACATCAACCTGCATAGCAGCTTTATTTATAAATAAACATTCCGGGAACTTCACAAGGTATGCTATACCGCTCACCAAAGAACGACAGATCTTTCCAAATGTAAACAAATTGTAATAATGTCCATATCAACGTCCATATCTGTGCACTCAGATTTACGAAAGTCTTTTCAGCATGCGTTTTCGTATACTTCGATATTTTTCGTAGGCACGGATAGCTTTAAACTTTTGTATGGTAATGATGAGTGTCACGTGATAATGATGATAATCACCCCACAAACTATGACACAAATCACAAATCTTGAAAAAGGGCCCTTACATAAACAAACATTTTATACAGTGTTCAATAAACGATTCAAAATGTCAAAGTTTCAGCACATTTTCGCATGCAAATGCATTTATGGTGTTTTCAGTCAAATAAAATCCAATTTCGAATTCCGCAAACAGAACTACAGTTTTATTTGCAATAGTTTATCAACTACAATATTTTTGGGCAGACAAAATAGGGTTACTGTGAAATGTTATGAACCCCAAGAGTTTTATATTGCAACTGATTTATTAACTAAAACTATTTGAACATGATGTGATGGCCATAAGAACTAAGAAAAAGAAACTCACATATAATAGGTAAATACTATTTGCAAATTACATATTACTACTACTCTAACAATGGCTGCAAATATAATTAAAGTACCTGTAGTACTTAGCAATTGTAGGTGTACCAAATAGATAGATAGATACAAATCGATCGTACCAAAGTATAACTAATTGCACCTACCTATAACTTTCTAATTAACTTAGTGTTTATTGTGATTTTGATTGATCTTAAAAAAAGAAATAAATAAATATTAATAGTAGGTACATACTTAATAATCATGGTTCTAGGACTATTGACAAAAATGAGTCTTGAAATACAGCTGAGGCAAGTTTGAGACTCTATTTATTCAACACACAGCTATCACACATAGCTAACTCCATCCACGAGCTAACAAAAACAAAATGATGTTTTGAAACTAAACCTACCTAACGCTAATGATGGATTTTGCGCCATTTCACTCTGATCCACTTTCCAGATCCACTAATGGATCAGTTTCCACTTTTTTGTCCACTCTGATCCATAACCCGGGTGGATTAATTTTTAACCAGCCGAGCTCAGCTAGGATTAGAAAGAAATACACAAATGAAAAATTAACTGATTCCGGGGAATCCGCTTTGAAACTGCTCACGTCCTCGCCGAAACTCTTTTAATTATCCGGGAATTCCATCGAAAGTTCCAAACAGTAATGAACCTTAAGCTAATGAGCTTTATGCAAAACTGTTAGCTAATTATGCGGGCAACGGGTACTCATGAGCTTAGTTTTATCTAACCGTTCAGCGCTTTATGACAAGCTGTAGATAAAGCTTTGCCAATGCTAAAATGGCGAATCAAGTAGCGCGATAATTCTAAGGGATTTGCTCCACGAGCGAGTGTAACGCCGCCGGCTTAAAGAATTTGGCTTGGGAAGTTGGCAAGTATAATAATTTATGGTAACCAACCGCCAATCTGTGGACGTCATCACATCAATGCAAATTGATAGATAATCAAATTATCTAAAGATCACTGGCAATAGTCGCGATGCCAACATAACAGCTTTTAAGTGGCGGCGGGTCTATTTCGTTACGTTTGCGAATGTAGTTGCAGTCTGGTTTGCAAAGAGTCAAGACCAAAATGATGACAGCAATTGATAATGAATCAGGACCCAGGGATTAAGTCTTCATACGGCCATCATCACAGCGTATAATTATGAACTAAGGTACAGTAGGTAACTAACGCCCACCTAACTTTAATTTGTAGTAGTTTTGGTATTTACATGAAAATTAATAAAACAAGGTTCTAAACAATAGTTTATCTCGCCAATAGTTTATTGCCATTTTACTGGACATTATTACCCAGGTGAACGTTATTAATCCAAATGACACATTTTGGGAAAATAATAGTAGAAATCGACAAAAAAATATTTAAGCAATAGTTTATTAAGTTCATCTTGAACCAAATATAACAAAAATGTATTGACAAAACAGAAAAAAAACAACAAAATCTTACGATTTCTTCGCAGCAGGGCTTATAACAGCGTGGTACTTGCCGACCCTGCCGGATCGCGGCACCACACTACCACAATAGTAGCACGAGCGAGCCGCCGCCGCTCACCACGCGCGTTTTTATTGGCTTATTCTATGTCTGCATGGAGCTTTTACTAAATCACACCATATCTAGTGTGTTTTCGGTTACCTGGGCGTTATGATACAGCGGGCGTTAATCACCCACCCTACCTTATAATAGTACTTACCTACATAATAAAATTTCCGTAGGCTCGTCACGACGCCAATTTTTACGTACCTAACAATTTTTCTTTGAAGAAGCCATTAAGCTTAGGAAATAAATAAAATGTATTTAAAGAAACTAGTTAATAGACAAAAGATAAGTGCACTAAACAAATATATATAGCTAAGTATAACAATTAAGCCTGAACTAGGTAATCCCGTGTTTCAGGCGACCAGAGTGATAATTATATAAAATAATCACTTACTATTACGATAAAGGCATTTCGTTTAACAATGTTGTTTATGTTAGAGAGAGGGAGACAGAGAGAGAGAGAGAATTTATTTTATCCAAAAACAAAACACTTAGAAATACCAAATACATATAATCATAACATTACATTAAAACAGTCTTATCTAGGTACATATAGGTATTAACATAAAAAAATAAAAATAAGATGTTAGGTACATTTGTTTTTGTTTACGTAGGGTTGCGCGCGCTTGCTTTAGCTGAGTGTGCGCGGCATGTACCTGCGTGATTAGAATAAATGAGAACTGAATGTTAGAACAAGTTTGATAGTGGGAATATTTGTGTGTGTGTATGCAAGACCCACACCTAGTAGTATGGCAGAAATGCCCATCTGGGCACAGAGGTCGACATTCGCGGCTCCAACTGTGTCTGTCCTGTCTGTGCCCTAATAGGGGGGAGGAAACGTGACGGATGAATGGGGTCGGCGAGTGTGTGGAATGGTGGGCTCGCCGGCTATGTATTGGAGGAAGAGGGGACGCCAGTCGGGCCGCGGTAGATTTAAATGTTCCCGTGGTTCGACGAAAATGGCGAGAGAAGGGTCACCGGAGAGGTTTTAGTCGATATTACGTCCTTATCAGGACGTCGAGTCCCACATAATTCTGGTCCCCCCCAGACCAGTCTATTCGTGAACGAATTTCCACCAAAAAAAAATGGTTACATAGCTTACATTGAATAAAACTAGATTATCGATCTATGCTTGCGTACCTAACGATTTTCTATGGCAGAAGCGTTTCTCAAGCATAGATCGGTGACTGAGCGAGCTTCATAATACGGACGTTATACTACAAAGTAAAGACAAAACGAATGTGAGTACCGAGACAAACCTCACAAGGTTTTTATGGTACAAAATTTAATAATAAATAATAAATAAATAAATAAATAATGCTGGACAATCCACACAACATCATCTAGCCTCAAAGTAAGCAGAGCTTGTGTTAGTGGTACTAGATGACTGATAAACTTAATACAATACATACATAGATAGATATTTTTTATTATATATAGAAAATACCCAGAACACCCGGAACAATGTATGTATATTGTGATTACTTTTGTTATTAATAAATACATTTAAAAAAATTGTCTACCTCTATGTATTAAAATAGAATTTAATTAATAATATCTAATAGCTTCTCTGTATCATCGTAGGATAGACTTTTTCTATGTCGATGGCTTCGATACAATAGCGTGGATGAATAACTGTCAGTCTTATTTTGATAAGAGGGAGAGTTTTATCTTTCATCTAATAATTATTTTTCTCTTGTATTTATACGTACGAAATTTGATATTTTCTTATGAATAAACATATAATTATTATAATGTTTTTGAACAAACTGCTTTGTGTTCTTTGTAATTTTTTGGAAATATAGCAAGAGCTGGCTGTGCTTGGCCAATAAGTACGAGTAAGTACGAGAAAATTACCACAATATTTAATTACACGAAAGTAACTCTGTCTATCTGTTACCTGCTGAACATATTTTAATTAAATTTGCACCCGCTTCCACCAGCCACTAAACCGCACACCCTAAGCACGATAAGCCTGCAGATCAATTGTGAGTGTTATCATTATCACCCATATTATTTTTGACGTTCAATGGTTTATTAACTCTGTTTTTATTTGTAATAAAAATGTAGCCAATGATCAGAAAAAATTGTGTGCGTGATACGCTCACGAATACAATTGGAATTAGAATTTAGTATTTTATTTCGATTTTTTTTAAATGATTTATTGATAGTGAAGTGTTTTTTTTTTTTCAAATTGTACAATTTCTGACTTGCCTTGTATACCGACCTATGTTATAAGGTAAATAAATACTTCTCGACCAGCAGGGCGAAAACTGTAATAAGCTACGCTGCGTCGTAGCACCGTAGCTACGATTGCTACGTAGTACGGTGCTACGAAGATTTATGAGCGAGAGATTAATCACCATGGCTGTTGAACGCTCCTGATATTCCCTCGTTAGGAACAGGTAAGTATTTGTTTAATAATTGATATTGTCAGAAATAAATAAATAAAATAAATAAATAATGCTGGACAATCCACACAGCATCATCTAGCCCCAAAGTAAGCAGAGCTTGTGTTATGGGTACTAGATGACTGATAAACTTCATAGAATACATAACATAGATAGATATTTTTTATTATATATAGAAAATACCCAGAACACCCGGAACAAATATTTGCAGATCGTACAAACATTTGTCCCAAGGCGGGAATCGAACCCGCAACCTTCTGCGTTGCAGGCGGACCTTCACCCGCAGCGCCACATCGGTCGTCAAAAAAAAAAAAAAAAACACAACACACAACTTGTCGAAACAACTTACACAACTTGCACAACTTACACAACTTGTCGAAATATAAAGTAATTTGATAAATAGTATGTTATTTCCCTGTTCTGCGGTAAGTACTACTCAAGGTAAGACATCCGGAATATACTCATTGGTTCTTTAGTGAAACTTTTACGTCCATTCCGCTCTATTAGAAGAATCGATCCTACCACATATCCTAATGCCCCTATTGATATTATAAAACCTACTGACTGGATCTGGTATAAAATTTAAACAATTTATACAAGTAGAAAAATGTGAACACAATCTTATATTCGTAAACAGAACCTAGTAATTGATAATATCATGATAATGTAAAATAATCATAACTCTAAAACTCCAGCGAGCACGCTTGTGTTTATACATCAAAAACAAACGTTCAAATACTCTCGCCCATAAAATAACAAGAACAAACGGCACTTTTAACCTTTCGCACAGCGAAATTATGAATTTATTATATTCCGCATAATTTTTCGCGTAAAATAAAATAACGGGGAACTAAATAGAGCATCATCACGGAATGCGTCTCGCGTGCGACCAGTTAGTCTTTCTAAATGTGTGTTCGCAACATTTTTATGGCAGTTACTGGCAATAAATACAAGAATAAAGAAATAAATACAAATACCCGGCTTGGGGGATTATAGCTCTGATATATTTCGCCAAGATTGCGGGATAACTGTTATTCTGATTTGAGTTTTCTACAACCGGTACCGATTTAAGTAATGATCACACTTTAACATAAATGTGGTAGTTTGGATTTATTAATTTCTTAATTATTTATTGCGCTATATAAAACATACATATAAAACATAAAGCTAGAGAAGGAATGGCAAAGGCGAGATTAATCCTAAAAAGAGTAATCTTCCAGCAAACCTTATTGGATGACTGTTATGCTTACTTCATGACGCACAACTTAAAAAACTTCGAATTCCAGTATTTTTATTTGTGCGGGACAAATAGAATCAAGAATAGCTTTTTATGGGATCATCCCGAAATCATTCGGAATAACAAACAAAAAAAACCTTTAAAAAAAATATCAAAAATCAAAATCCACATCGGTTCACGATCGACGGAGAAATCGGTGAAAACACATTAAAAAAAAAACATTTGTACAGTTGAACTTAGAACCTTGTGAGTGGCGTGCAGTGAGCAGCGCCGCTAGTGCATTTATTTCAACAAACATCCGACGCTCCTCGCACGCAGCTCAGCCGCTCTAACCAGCACACCTCTCCGCTTTAGCCTGCACACATCTCCGCTCCAGTCTAGCCAGTACGCATCTCCACACAGCTTCGGTGGAGACACCCTAGCTGAAAAACGTCTCTTCTCGGCTCCGCTTTGGTGGAGTTTGGGCCTAGGTAAGTATCTACATAGGTACTTATGTGGCTCTACTTTTAAATTTATAGGTTATGTTAACACCAAAATCAGATCTAAGAAACTAAACTGGTGGTGGTTAGAAAAAATCTAATCATTTCATGTACGAAGTTTTAAAATTCCACTTTAAAATCATTCCATCGTATCTCTTCGATATCTGGCTCGCGTAGGTATCTAATTAAAAGTTTTTTAATCTTCCGTAGTGAGCTCAACTGCAACTAATTCGTATTGCTCCTTCGCTACGTAAGTCACCTCGCAAGACTTCATGCGTACTTTGGCAGGGCTGTTTAAAGAATTTTTAGGGTTCCGTACCCAGAGGGAAAGTGAAATAAAGGGTGAAATCCACATGAGACCCTATATAAATAAGCGTGTCTGTCCATTCGTTAAAGGCCTCTATTTGTGTATGTAACCGAAATGTGTGGTAGGTTATGCAATTTTTCATAGAATAGGCATGATTATGGTCACCAACCATAATCATTACGTTTAATATTCATTTATTCTCAAAAAGACAAAATTATACAATGTCACTTACATGAGAACAGGGTTCTTAGGTTAAGTTACATATATTGAAATTTCTGACGTGTCCAAGAGTCCTGTAAGGTCTAAAGGAAATAAATGCACGGGTCCGACCGATTGATCGCCAAATGGATTGAAAATCGCAAGCTGGAACTGAATAAAAACATAAGCCAGAAAAAATGTTATGGCTGGATAAACAGAAAGCATAAATTTTGCAGTGGATGCAGCCTCCAAGAAAACATCTACATTAAGTACAGACTAATTCATCAAAGTATATGATGCGTCTTCCAGCCCCCGAAAAAACGCAGAAGAAAATTACCCTTGCAACGTCCCTATCTCCAGGTGAAAACTTCCCATCTGAGTCTCGCGTGCTTACACAAAGTGACAGAATTCCATCCGACAACATCATAAAATAAACAAAAAACTTTTACAAGCCAAAGTCGTAAAACAACCTAAGTAGGTATGTTTGTTACGCTTGCAAATAAAGCAAGTTTACTTCAGGAGACGCCTAATCAAAAGAGAATGTTTTGTAGCAGATTTTCTTGTTGTGTGAAATTATTTTGTTTCTTTGTTTCAAAATAGGTAGGTAGGTACCTAAATGCATTGTTATTGGGCTTTGGAAATCAATAGGCGTAAAAAGCCAGGATGTGGATGATACAGGACAGCGTGATATATGACGTCATTCTCAGTCTATTATTTCAGTACTCAGGTTATATCCACATTCATGCAGCGCCTGCAGAAACTGTAACTAAAATTTTGGCGTTTTAAGAGATAATTATTTATTTACTTGCTTCTGCTCGCGGCATTGCACGCGTTGTTTTCGGGATAAAAAGAAAGTCGTGTTAGTTACACTATTTATAACTCAAGAACGACTGAACGGATCTCGGTGAAATTTGGCAGCGAGGTAGATGGTATCCCGGGGCCCGACATAGGCTACCTTTTATTCCGGAAAAAAGCGCGCGAAGCCGCGAGCTGCAGCTAGTTGACTATAAATTACACTTGGCTAGGTTAACATCTATGCAAAATTTCAGGCAAACATCTTCACGAACTTTCGCCTTTAGAATATTAGTAGGGTTTGTTGTAGAGCAAAATGGTGCTAATAAACTCTACCATTTTTGCATCAGTCCAAGGTTATTTATTATGTAAAAAATGACAGAATACATGAGGACCTCTTAATTGCACACCCTCGAACAAAACGCTCTCATTCGCACCACTTGATAAGCAACTCGTGTGCGTTCACTACTTGAACGACAAAACTAATTAGCAGTCCCAATGGGCGTATGAAAGCAAGAAACAGCAATTATTACAACTTCGAAACAACTGATTTTAACAAAAGCTTGGGGCGGGAACACGACACACTGAGCAAAAGAGATTAGGGTTGGCGCAGTGCTGCAACCGAGTCACTGTTAGTGGCGCCCACCTGATCCTTGTGTCCGACAGACATTATATAGTTTTTACAGAATACTGGAACTCTAATATGATTGAATCCATACATAAATAAATAACTACTATATGACCTCTGTAGTGCAGCGGGAGATTTGGAAATTTAAAATATTACAAACACGAATTAGAAAAACAGATATGCAAGCATGTTTTGTTCTAAAGGCCATATTCAGACTTAGACCATGGCTTCGATGGAGATTTTGTGTAGTGAACATAACTGAATTTTTAATAATAAAAAATAGAGTAATGTGCACTACACTGTTCTGGATCACAATTATTGTGGTCCAGAACCACTGGAAAGTCAGGAAATAGCTATATAACCATAATGTTGGCCGAGTCAAACGAGTGACGTAAAATTTTACAGCCAGTAAGTCAACATGTTGGCGGACTGTACCACTTAAGTTATTCACTTTCGACCTATTTCTTTAACCTGAAAGGAACCCAAGTAAAGAAAACACTTTCCGAACCGCAACAATACCTCGAGAAAACTTTTTAAGCGCGACCCCTTGCGTAGCCCTTTTCAAAGTACCTGACAATACCCGCAAATTTCACCCAAGTGGATTGAATATGAATAAAAAATATGTGAAGTCATTTGATTTGGGCTTTCCCTTTGAGGGAAAACATCTTTTGTTGAACAAGTGTTATTCAAATTCAAGGAAATCTGAATCTCTTCTGATTTCTACACATTGTTTTTAACTTCTCTCTATACATGGCTTTTCTCTCTCTCTTATGAATGAGGTCTACTGTTTAGCCCACATCAAGAAAATCAGTATGTGCTAGTGAATTTGAATTATAGCTACGCTGCTTCTGCATCAGAATCTGCTGCACTGGAAAGTTTTCTTTCTTTGCTCTAATTTCACACGCAATTAACCAGTTAAAGTTAAAAAATATCAAGGTTTTCCTGTTCAGAAACTAAGGAAAGTTTGCAATCAAAACACCATAAATAAAAGCTATTTAAGACATACAAATAATACAAATGCTAAGTGAATTCCCCTCTAGAAATATAATAGCTGCCTTAACGCAACTGCGCTTAGTTTGAGTGCTTCCCAGCATTAGCATTTCAAGCCTTTCATGGCTTTTCTTGTTCAAAAACCTTCTACAAACTTAATATGCCTCATTCGTGCGGAAATGGCTGAAGTTTCGCTGTATAGTACACAAGTACGGTAGGGCACGGTAGGCTGCCCTGCGTAATACCTCCGGGCTGGGAGATTATGACGGTTAGTGCGTTCATGGCCTGTTACATGGATCCCATATCTATACGCGGTAGAACAGCGAGCTCTGAAATTTCTGTAAATATGCTTTTTTGGGTAGAGATTCTGTTTGTCTGTTTTGTTCTGGTTCGCTTCAGGAATTAATTTTGTTCGTGGTCCTGAATATTACACGTATCACGCGTATGTCAAGATTATTACGAGACTTTATTTTATGATTTTCAGTCAGTCAGTCAGTCCTAGTATCAGGCGTGTACAACTATTATGACCCTAATGTTATTATCCAGCATTTTCCCTATAAATTTTAATCATTACCAAATTAGATGCCTCCTAAAATTAGGTAGACGTTTCTAATCATAGCTAAAATGTAATGCAAAGAATAGGGTTATAGCTATTATAACTAAGTTGAGTTGTTTTAGATCTGTCATCCTAATTTTAAACCTGCCAGTCAAATTTTTGAAACATAGAATAGCTTTCGTCTATTTGACATTCCTGAATTATAATTTTAGATAATTCTAAAACAACAGAATCGACACCATTATCATTATTTTTAGCTTACCTAGCAATTAAATAATTTTTACAATGATTCAAAATATAATAATCCTAAAACTTAATCAAATACTATAGAAAAAAACAACTTACACCATATTAAAAACAAATAAGTTTATGATTCGCAGGTGAATCTGCGCGGGCACAGCTTGTGTCTCTCACACATACATTTTACAACAAAGGGCGGGGTTAAGCCACGCTTCTGTCTTCACTCCAGTGCGCCCAACTAAGCCCCGCGTATAGGGCTCGAGATGGGGTATGGAAAATTAAATTGGTTTAAAGGTTTAAGCGCGGTCTGAAATATTCCTAGCTTTATGAAGTTACTTGTCTTAACGTATTTGTTTACGGCGAACACTCTTTTTGCTTTTGGGAGAAAATTCATAATGTATTTGTGTAGACACTGAATTCTTTAACTAGCATCAGAATTTAGAATTTTCTATGTTCGTATTTGTTTTATTGTCTCAAGAAGTTTAGTTTGCGAGCACTGCTTTGTACAAGCAGTGCTCGCTCTTTAAGACTTGATTTAGCCATACGCTGGTTTAAACCAATTTTGTTTATTTAAATGCAGTACAGTGGTGGTATGCCACGATGCAACATACTGGCTAGCAGGCTTTGCAGCTTTGCAATAATAACAACCTAAGTCGTCCACTAAGCTGCAAGGTTAGTTTGCATGAGTATTAATGCATTCAGCAACCAGGCACGTGCTTCAGAATTCAATGCATACCTATACCCAGAAACCTGGCATTATCATAATCTACTCTACAATAATGTGCTCGAAGCCTCGTACTGCTTCCTAACGATTCTAAGCGCTTTCTTATCTCAACTTTACTACGTGATTAGGTTGGACACTATCTATCCACACAGAACCGTACCGGCTTTTTATCGATGGCACCGCCTCATGGAATTGAGTACAATTTTTTAATTTGAAGCACACTTCTAGTTATTATGAATGGATAGGTAGGTGTACCTGTGTCTTAATTTTTATCACAAGGACGTTTTTGACTGTAGGCTGAAAGTATAACCTACGAGTACGTACCCTAACACTTTCATGATGTGTCTTATGTTTAAATATGTAATTTTGCTTTCGTATTGTATTTCCTGTATACATATATTTTATGTTCCTGTTTTATTTTATTTTGTTTTGTGCACCTCCCAAGACGGTAGTGACGTAACACGCATATGGCCTTCACTGAAAGCCAGCGCTGGGTGGCTGAAAACCAGCGCTGGATGAACACACCAGTGTTCATCCAGCACAATGCTGAGTAGAGGTCATGTTTATCCTAAGCCCTGCTGCCCACGAAAAAATAAGCTCCTCAATGTAGAATTAATAAGTGTCTTATGTTAGTGTGCTGTATACCTAGTAGATTTAAGGTTTAGATTAAATAAAATATTTTCATTAAATTTTTTATTCATTGCCCTCGACGCACATGTCCATCTCTCGGTCCTGCAGGTGGCGGCGGCGCGCCCCTGCGGGTCGCACCGCCTAGGCTGGGCACTGAATGCGATATACATGTAAATTGACATTGGGTACCTCCACAAAAATTGCATTAAAATATTACTTGTAATGTGTACGTCATCTCTCATTCTGTCCCGTTCAGATCGAATTAGAACTGCCAACAAGGCGCTTATCAGGGGGAGGCCTGGATCCAGCATTGAACCAACATAGGCTGTGGAGGTGGAGGACAGCAAGAGAGTTTAAGTCATTCTCAATCCCATTCTTTAAGTGTAAACTTAAAGAATATACAGGTTATACATACCAAAATAATAAAAAACCCATACTTTGGTTGACACGTTTTGTCTGTATTTTGCTTTTAGAAAAATTGCGCTTAGCTAGCGGTTACTCAAGCTGTGCAAGAATCATTAATTAAACCAGTGAGTAAAATTTCATGTTTTATAAAGAATATGACCAAAATAGGTACCTACTATCTAAAATGAAGCTGGATAAGTGTAGTCCAACCATCTTCAAAAGGTTAATTACATAACGTTAACGTCTCCAATTACACTCTAGGTGAGATGTAATTTATTCTAATTGAAACAGATTTGATTGTAGATTAGTTAATTGATCAAACACTTGTACCATTGATCAAGGTATCCGCCACTGGCACCGCGCTAGGCGGCGGATACCTGATTGAAGCCTTGACTAAAATCTTCTTTCTTTCATATATGATGGATGAAACTTATTGGAATCTACACACAAAGGGCGGTGCCACAGCCCGGCGGGTTTGTGCGACATTTCAGAGTAGAAATCAGGTAGGAATATTGTAGGCAGCCTGTTTTTACAACCTACATACATACCTGAGCAAATGTTTTGTGATTTTCCTAAGATAATAATACCAATTAATTTTACCATTTGACGTTATATTGCTTTGTTCGTATAGTTGTCAAAGCGACATCAAAAAGGCTGGACCCATTTGGATCAATAACTCTTTTGAATTATTGATGGTATCTTGCCTTTTGAAGACTTATCTGAAAGTATGTCTACTGACTTATACTTGGAAGATGAATCTAGATAAACCAAGAATTGAACTGTACAAATAAAAGTTTTCTCACGTTTTCTTCACTGTTCGTGGCACGTAAAGTCATAGGTATGTACTTACATAAATTTTGTTATATTTGAAAAACAAAATACACGTTCGGCACACAAACTTTGGAATAAAATTACACTATTGGCATAGATATTGAGGTATAAACGAGAGGTATGTCATGTTACCTACCTATACTATAATCATACCATTCCACTGTTGGACGCAGGCCCCCCCACGCTGGGCATGCGGCTTGGGGGTCTCAGTTCAGCGGTAGAATTGCGCTGCTGCCCGCCCCGACCATTTATCCCTTAGTCGCCTCTTACGACACCGGAAGAGTTGGGGCGCTGCAAATTCTAAGTCCGCACCACACGGCCTCTAAGCGGCCACCTAATGTTTGAAAATATTAAAGAGTTGTATAAACATAATCCAAACATTATTATTATTATTGATATGGATCAGTTGAGCTTAGATTGTTTGCAACAGTCTGCAGTTAGCTCAATTGTTTCAAATAGTTCTAATTTGTTTCTATTATTTGATTGTAATTTTAGGTTGTACATTATCTTAGAAACTATTGTGTTGACGAGTTCGTTGTAGAGCCAACAAAGTGAATTTAATTTATTTAAGGATCTTTTCTGACTGATTTTAATACAAAGCTTACTTATGTGGCGGCTAATCCTGCATTCCTGTGCGTGGCGGCCGCAGCGTAAGAATCGACCCCTGTAACGCAGGCCGTGGATATCGTAAGAGCCGACTGAAGGAACCTACCAGAAGAAGGGCAGCACCTACCTGTGTATTCTTAACACCACTACTGCGATCATTAACCCGCTTGCCAAGCGTGTTGATTATGCCAAAAATCCCCCTTGTTTGGGCGAGGTATAAGTATTAGAATAGAATAAAATAATAATTTATTTAGCAGACTACAAAAAAACTGAAGGAAAGTAAAACTCAAAAATTACACAAAACACAAAAATAAAGGCTGCAAATAAAGGTGAATGAAAAAAACTCTACGTGTAGAGTCTGATGAATGTAATTGGTGTGTGTGCTGATGAGAGTCGGATGTGGAAAGCCCCGAAAATAGTTTTTATCTATCCCTTCCGTTCCCTGATGTTACGAGAATTGGTTGGTAATATCAGACACTTGGAGTCCTTGGTAATAGTCACATTACAGTAGAGTTTAATTCTAAATCCCATTACACCGATGCAGTCTACTAGATGCTCTCCTGTAAAGGTCTTTACTAACTGGGGACAAATGGAAGGTAACGAAAACAAAAATCGTCCTTAAATCAAAACAATCTATAAAGGAATGCCCATTACAAACAAAGCTCCATATTAGTAACACCGCGTAGTAATAATAATAAATAAATAATAAATATTGCTGGACAATCCACACAGCATCATCTAGCCCCAAAGTAAGCAGAGCTTGTGTTATGGGTACTAGATGGCTGGTAAACTTAATACAATACATAACTCAGATAGATATTTTTTATTATATATAGAAAATACCCAGAACACCCGGAACAAATATTTGCAGATCGTACAAACATTTGTCCCAAGGCGGGAATCGAACCCGCAACCTTCTGCGTCGCAGGCGGACCTTCGCCCGCCGCGCCACATCGGTCGTCAAAGTAGTTACACTTATTGGCATTATCAGAGCTTTGCTAAAAATATTCAGCATACAGTTCAAATTTCATAAAAAGTTATATAATCCTTAGGTCCAATTTCACCGTTTTCTGCCAAAACTAAGATCAACAAAATTAAGTTCAGCTTAATCGAGTTTAAATTCGTAATATATACCTATCGTGTGATATGACAGGTTTTAAATTCGGTATAGCGCTTGAACCGGATCAACTTTATGTCCGTAAAATGCGCTGAACTCATTTAAGGCACTAAACTAAGTTTATCTTATATTGAACGCGTTCAATTGCAACGTAACCGCTTCAATTGCAACCGTGAAATATTACCTAAATTCTTATGCGTTCTTTTGTATCACACCTTTGAAATAGCATGAAACCCTATTCAGTAGTCTTGTTAAGCTTTTACATAGTCGACACGCGACGCGCGGCCACACATTATTTTTAAATATGTATCACCTATCATAGATTTCAGTCGAAGTGTAGTAAAACTACACTCAGGTCACTGGTCAGGCGATGGTTGTAAAAAGATCAATCTTCGCACCTTTACAACGTTACCAAGTAGAACGTTGCTCCCAAGTAGAACGGTAACCAGGATGAGCTCAGTTAGAAATCATCACGGAAGGCTTATATTACAGTCGAGATCGAGGCCATTAATTTGAGGAAGTCTAAAGGCCTCATGATACATCAATCACTTAGGTACATTATAATACACAAAACACAAATTATAATGCACGTAAAAATATTTTTTTTTAAATAATGGGTCAAGTTTTATGTGCAATTCAGAATACAAAAATTCAGCACATTTATTATTAAAACGAGCACAATACTCTTGTCAATAGACTTCATAAAAGGCTTTCAAGAAATCGACGTGTATCACATTTCGGGAGAACCTATTAAAGATTTACTATTTTCCAAGTTTTGCTACAATAAGCATCTTTTTAAATATTTAGCGCATAGTCTATATACTTCTTAAGAGGCTTTCAAGGAGTCGACACGTGAGGCCATTCAGACACATTGTTACTGCATATCACGGAACCAGACCGCGTGCCGTCTTTAATATTTAATAAAGTACCCTGCAAATAAGATTGTTTCAAGCGGCCTTTACAGTAAAACGATTCAGAGGGAGTTTTATAAAGTTTTTCACTGAAGTTGAGAGAAAATGTTATGGTTTATACTAGGAACAAACATAAGGCACGATGAAGTGGAGATTAATAATCTTCTTTAGTAATCTTCTTTGATTACTAAAGACGTGTTCCAAAAATAATAAAACCTATTTACCTTAGAACTCAATAGATGGTGGAGATCTTTCGTGGAGAGAAGAGGATTTCAAAAATAAGCACGGTCCATTCAGGGTGTAAACTTCTTTTATATGACAGACCGAGTAAAAAAACGCCATGCAGTCTAATCGATTTTTTTTTTATGATAACGCCAAACTCCTTTTTCGGCACGTGCTATGCCCCTGAAAATAACCGATCAACTAAATTACTCCAGTTTTGTTTTTCATTATTGCACTGTTTGGTAAAAGTCTCTCCCAAACCAAGATCTCTTCTGCCAAGTCACAACAATCGATCGGAAACAAGTCGAGATCATTGGCAACTAGATATCAAAAATAAACAGCCTTTACCAGTACACTGCTAGTCATAGGCCTAGCCTGATAAGCGCTAGATATGTCGCTCTTTATTGCGATTTTATGTGACCAATGAAAAAGTGTGCGTGGGCGTAGCAGTCGCTGCGTAAGAATCGACCATCCTACTCAGCCCGTAGAGAAGTATGAGTTGATTAAGGAACCTACCCTCTGGTAGGTCACACAAAAGGAAACTGGCAGTCCTTTAGAGGCAGAACCGCCAGCTTCCTTTTGTGTAACAACACTCCACTTTTGTGTCAAAACTTCTACTGCACTACTGCGACCACCAATCCAGGCGGATTGGTCTTGGTGCCTAATGTTTTATTGAACTACCGCAAGGAGCTGCACGCTACATGTATAAGCATATTTATATATCTAACACCTACCAACCACCAATCTGGCTGGATTGGTGGTGCCTGCCAAGCGTGGTAATTTTGCTAAAACCCCCTTGGTTGTCAGAGCCACGATCAGCACTGGACTGATGAAGTAAAGAAGTGCGCACATTATATTCCTTCCTGAACTCGACAAGCGCTAGGCCATTAAAAGTACCCGTAGCATTCTGGCAGATATGTCGCACGTTATTAGCGTCAGCTGTTCAGCGTTGCTATAAATTGGCCAGTGAAAAGTGCACACTGTAAATACGTAATAACAGTGGGCATTAGTGGATATTTCACCGTCTGCGCTGTTTAGCAGTGGACAAAATGGTTGCGAATTCCGCCTTGGGACAAATGTTTGTACGATCTGCAAATATTTGTTCCGGGTGTTCTGGGTATTTTCTATATATAATAAAAAATATCTATCTATGTTATGTATTGTATTAAGTTTATCAGTCATCTAGTACCAATAACACAAGCTCTGCTTACTTTGGGGCTAGATGATGCTGTGTGGATTGTCCAGCATTATTATTATTATTATTATTATTCCTTTCCCGTCGCGGGAAAAATGTTTGCACGACTTTTAGCTATTTGGTAGTGTTTCCCATTAAATCAAAAATTATATTATAAATATGATATTTAAATCAAATTATTATAAAAACAAGATCCGTCAAGTGCGACTGTGACTCGCGCGCCTTAAGAAAATATGCTAAGAGACCAATGTTATGAGTTGAGTCTTATCCTATTAGTTAGGAATGTCAATTGTGACAACTTTCTTTGCATAATTGTTCCATACAATATAAAAAACGAAAGAAAAGCCACAATCATTATCAAATTTAAAAATAAATGGATCGATTAAGGTTCTTGAAGTAATAGTTTTTTTTAAATTTAAGTCTTTTTATAGAACATAAATAATTTCATCTTCTGAACCTACTGTACTTGCGTCAAGCTTTCAAAGGTGTTCTATTAATTTGTAAGCACTCAAAGCGTTATTATAAATGTTCAAAGGTCTGTAATAAAACCACATTTGACTAAATTATCAAAGAAACGGAGCCATGTGGAAGCAAGACCGTATTAAAAATTATACAGTCATCTTAGAATATTCTAGACTGACAATAAATAAAATATAGAAAGAAAAAATCTTATTTTGGTCAAATGTGTTGTGTTCAGGTTCTGGGTGTAGGTACACTATTCAACAAAGTCTAGAGAACAAGGATATTTTAGTGTACCTATATTTTTAATTCAACTTTTTTTGTCCCAGATGTTATACATCAAAAGAAGCGAAATTTATTCTTGATTTCAGTTATGCAATTAAATAAAAAGCGTTCATGTAAAAAAATAAGGTTTAATAAAAAAACTAAAATAGTGCCTAAACCAAAAAAAAAAACAATTTTCTTCAAATTCCAAAAACATGTGACGCTTACGTGGAAATTAAATGAAAAACATTCTTTGCAGCTGTTTAATAATCCGTTGGACCTCCCAGGGCATTAGCCGCGGCCCTACATCGGCGTGGCATGCTGAGTATCAAGTTATCAATTGTCGCCTGTGGAATAAGGCTCCATATTCTGGAAAGATGCGAAAAAAGTTCTTCTCCCGTGTTCAAATTTTGAGGAAAATCGCTGAAAGCTCTTCTTCCGAGTAAATCCCATGCATGCTCAATTGGATTGAGATCGGCGGACTGAGCAAGCCACTCTAATACCGTGATATTGTGTTTGCTGAACACATTCATCACCTGCCTTGCGGTGTGTGGGCATGCATTATCCTGCATGAGCACGAAATCTTGGCCAAACTGCTGGTGGTGGGGGATAACCACAGGATGCACTACCTGTTCAATGTATTGCTCTGCATTCAAATTGCCTCGTATGCGAACGAGATCAGTTCTCCCACCCAGGCGAATTCCAGCCCACAATATGATCATTCCGCCTTGATAAGGATGAACTTCCTCAGGATTTCGGAGTCGACTTTGGCGAACAGGAACACGCCAAACACGCACTCTCCTTGAATCAGGATGAAATCCGAAGCGAGACTCATCGGAAACGATAAACACATGCCCACTGATTGTTGGTCCATCGCAAATGTGCATTAGCCCACAATAAACGACCCGCTCGATTTCCACGTCGCAAAGCTGGAACTCTTAATGGTCTGCGAGCGCGGAGATTGACTTCATGTAATCTGCTCCTCGCAGTTTGGTCACTGATAACCACTTGGTGCTGGGACTGGAGTTTCCCTACCAACTGGCGAGCTGTAATCTGGGGCTGCCTTCTTGCAGCATTTTGCAGAAATCGATCTTGTCTCTGGGTAGTGACCCTGTATCTTCCTCCGCCACGTTCGGCTACATCTCCTGTAGCCCTGTAGCCTGCTCGTAATTGGCAAATTACGCTTGGTTGTGTGTGAAAAGCGGCCGCGATATCGCGTTGACTGCGTCTAGCTTCTTACTTACTCACAGCCCTAAGCATCTCTTCCTGCGTTAAATGACGACGTGACATAACGCTTAGAGTTTCAAAAATGTCGAAAAAGTTGGCGGTAATAGTTTTTTTACAAGAAAAAAAATCGATACATGACAAAAATCACAATAAATTTATGCTAGCAAACCCCTTACTCTGCGACCAAGTTCGGTTTTTCCTTCTTATTTTGAAAAGATTTCGTTTTCTTTTTTTGAATTTCAAACAAATGATTTATTCCTCTTCCAGCCTTATTTTATAAATTTTAGTGACCAGTACTTTTTTACGAGTTTTCACAAAAAAGTTGAAGTATTATTGCTTGTTCCCTAGACTTTGTTGAGTAGTGTATTATATGTATAATAAAAACTATATATCTATGTAAAGTATTGTATTATGTATATCAGTCCTCTAGTACCCATTACACAAGCTCGGTTTAGCTTGGGGCTTGATGCCGTAAACGTAAAAATACTATGCGAATATAAATTACAAAATTAATCTAGAACTATTTTCAGTTTCGATTTATTTCTTCTCAAACAAATAGATTTGTCTCCAAATACATACAAAAATAATAAATTAACATTAAGAAAAATAAATCATTACAAATTACAAAATATAATATTCGTATAATATTCGAACGTAATAATTTGGCAAGATGTCACAAAAAAAATATACATTAACACACAGATAACTCCTAATTAAAAATCAAATTATGCAATAATATCAAAAAGCTGACTCTTGCTTAGCGAGCTTCAGCACCACTGTGCCAGAAAGGTTCTCAGAATACGGTCAAAACGGATCCCAGTGTTCTGAAATTGACAGAATTTCCCCAAAACAGGGTATTAAAAGGGTTGATTTACCTACGTAAAAATGGGATCCGTCAATTCTTATGAATATTTTAACCTAGCCGTGAGTGCTAATGCTGTGAGAACACCTGGATTTAGTGACTTGGGTTTGTAAATAGTAGACAGTATAAGGCATGAAAGCAAAGGATAGGTCCCCGTAAATAGGTGTATAAGGTATTTGGTTTCCTGGAAGAAATCGCTTTAAGCGATAAGGCCGCCAGTTCCATTGCTGTTCCCTACATTATATTTAATAAGTACTATCTGTTTTATAAGGTGATGAATAAAGCATTGTCTATCTATCTATCTATCTACATATAAGGAATTCCTAAGTAAATCAAAGTCAAAAACTCTTTATTTCCATAAATACAATAACACTGACACGGAAATAAAGTGATATTTTTTATTTTAGTCGCTTCGGTATGTAGACTAATGTAAAGAAGCGACGAAGAAAACTTTAGCCTGTTAGTTAGTTTTTATTTTTCGAGTTAGTAAAATCCCGTCCCAAGCTTTTTTATCCTCTAGATAATCTGATATTTTATAGTAGGCCTTTTTACACAAGAAGGTTTTGACAATTTGTTTGAATTTATTTACTGATAATTTTTGCAACTCATTAGGAGTTTTGTTGTAGAAGCGTATACATTGCCCTTTAAATATACATTAATTGTGTGTAGTCTATTTGTGGGCACATCCTTTAGCAGGATGTTAATCTTAAACTAAGATGTACTGCAAAATAAACAACATAGAAGGACTGGACGAAAATGAAATAATCAAGGGAGCTTAATAAAATCCCCATGAATTATGGTTTGTGGAGTCCGCCCAGTTGCTAAATAGATAATTTTTGGTAGGTCACAAAAATAACAGTCTCGTTTAAACAATAATTGACTGAGCAAGGCTTTATGTGCTAAACATAAAACCATTATTTAATGTAGTTTGTTTAAAAGGAAACTGTAGAGCAGGTAATATTATAAATTTCTGAAAGCATAATAAAAGTAAAACCAATGCACAAAAGCCCGAAAACCAAACCACGCAAATAATTAAAAAGTCACCAGGAATAATATGACAAAGATCGTAAATAAAAACGACAACAATGATATTGAAGCGCAGCTTAACGAGAAATAAACCGATTTTCACACTGAAAACTTTAAGCTAAAAATATATATTATTCATGTCGCATCGTCCACTGTTCGGAACCAATGAATTTGTAGATAACGCATTTTATTGTCAGTTAGTACTAAATAAATTCGAATCGAGCAATCGCGTACATGGATCACGTGCCAAGCGCGATGAAAGGTACAGTCGCCGATATAATGCGTTGAACAGATTGAGACTCCAAAACCCAGCGTATCTACCACAATGCAACAGGACCCCTCTACTCTAGTTCTCTTCATCCACAGTTGCAAAATGCGGCCGCAAAACGCAACGTGAACACTACTCGTTAAGATACTTTCGGACTGACCGTATTCGTGCAGCCGATTTTGTGACTGAATTTTCAAATAAATCTTACTAAGAAACATACGTTTTACCGACTAAACTTTCAGTGTCAAACAAGAAGAAAGCCATACTTTCAAAAATGAAAAGGCAGCTACCGTGCGAAACACGAACTGCGATTTTCGTTCGATTACAAAACGTGTTCTCGAGTGGAGACTGCGACTTGGCAAACGTAGTAAAGGACGTTGTTACGTGTCAGGTTAAGTGATTAAATATGTACAGAATTAATTTATTGACTAGAGAGGGCGCCAGGAGGGTTTTACAAGTTGAACGACGGAACCCTGCCAATCCAAGAAAGCCGGCTTCTAGCTGCAGTAGGTATATTTACTACGATTGTGTAAATATTTTTGAGTTCATAATCCTTATGTGTTTTAGGCTATTCTAAATGATCCAGACAATGAGACTTCCTAAACAAGTTCCGTAGTTAGGTAAGTGTCCGTATATAGCAGGGCGTTTCCACAGGCTACAACAAACAGAACAATGTTAACCACTTACTTGGCAAAATCCATAAACGGGCACAGACGCGCGTAACACTATTGTAAACACTCACCCCTACAGAAACTTATTACTCTGGGATCATTAACATTAAAATTTGAGCAAACCACGCGAAAAATATAATTGCAATAGAAACGTGCGTGTGCTCATTGAAATGGCATCTACAAAATGGCTGTCGGTCAAACCGAACTTTATTTCAGCTGTGCTCCGACCTACCTGCACTATGTTTTCAATAGACAGACATTGGAATGCACCACTAACTCAAAGATAAATAAACTATAAAGATGAAAAAAGTAACGACGACGTGCAGATTTGAACTTGCATCCTGGCACTGAACTTGCAAGGCGGACGTGATACGCCTGCACTACGGAGCAGTTACGAGATATGACGAAAATAAGATAATAATATGCATCTTTGAAACAATATCATAGAATGACGTCACTAAAAATATTCATTACAACGCCCTCCGGCCAGGTGGGACCTGCGCAAGACTGCAGGCAGATGCTGGATGCGGCAAGCTGAAGACGGCGCTATGGCGCTTATTAGGGGAGGCCTATGTCCAGCAGTGGACTAAGATAGGTTGATGATAATGATGAAGATTACAAATCACACGAAACAAAATTTCGTTAATTATGAACGGTTTTCATTTGATCACCGATCGCGATTGGTATTAAAGTAGGCATCCAGAAACAACTAAGCCTTAGGAATGGTGTTCCTAAGGCCGCAATAAGCTGGAGTCTACATCTGTACAAAGCTTTTTGGCGGTGACTATACCTATAATCCGATCAATTATAACTCCGGAACCAATTCCGAATGAATTGCAAAAGGAAGATTAAACGGGAAAAATTGGTCGTTTGGTTGAAGCACAGATTTTGTTATGATATTTTTACTGGTTGTCTCCGAGCATTTGATATGACGAATTGCTTTACTGGGCCTCGGCCTCGACTCTGAGAAAAGATTTAGAAATATTCGACAAACTCTCTGCTAACTGAAGTGGCGTAAGGTTGGGACTCTTCTGGGTAGGAATTGTTTACAATCGATGTTGGAGTCAGGACCCAGACGGGCTAACAAAGCGGCCGGAGCGATAATTTTTCGTAGCGAAATTGTATTGTTACATTTAATCTGACTACAATGTTTCCTTTGTTTGTGTGCCAAAAAGCTGTACCAGATAATGTCGGTCCACAGATCTACCCGCAGCAGGAAAATAATTAACTTTATTTGTTATGCCGACCAACGTACAAAACAAATTCAATATGGCTCGATGCAAGCAAACGTTTAAAAAGTTAAATTAATTACGACAAACGGTCACTGACCTCAGTTGGAAACTATTTTCATGTAAAATGGTAGTTAGCTCAGAGAGAGAAGAGCAAGTTAGAGCCCTAAGTTCAGTTTGACGATAAGGGTCGAGACGTCATCTTGACTTCTCATTTTTGTATGAGAGCTAGGTATACTATGATAGAGGCGCTATACCAAACCCCATAGAAAAAATGAGACGGTGACGACTGAGGACACTATCGTTAAACCGAACTCAGGGCTCTAACTTGCTCTTCTCTCTCTGAGCTAAGTTGCTACCATTTTACATGAAAATAGTTTCCAACTGAGGTCAGTGACCGTTTGTCGTAATTAATAAAACTTTTTGAACATTTGCTTGCATCAAGCCATATTGAATTTGCTCAGGTGGACAAAATGGAACTAGAGCCGTTACGTCACTCTATGATTTTAATCAAATGTTTAGCGCTCTAAAATAATATAGAATCAGTGGCGCTAGAGACCCTGTTACACTTTATGTATCTGTATTATTGAGCGAAACTTCAAATTTGCATTTACAAAATTAAATTTCTTGTGAAGGATTCCCTTAGGTTAAGGCTGTTGTCACGATGCTTCGAAAGACTTTTTGAATGAAAAATCTTCACATTAAATTTGAATAATATAAATTATTTATTAATATTTAGTCTGGAGTAACATCAAAATTTAATGTAATTAGGTTTTATACATAATAACAGCCGGTAACTTGTTTGCTCATTTACTAACCATTGATCAAATCTGTTGTCAAATTGATGTTGTAAAGATATTTGATCATTGATAAAATTTTTGATTAAATTATTATTTAATCATTAGTTAATCAATGTACGAACAACCAGCTGACACTGATTTAGATAAAAAATGAATGAGACTTTTTGTGATTCTATCTACCTGTGTGCTCAGCCAGTGAGCACCAACTGCTGGGTACAGGCCTCCTCTGTATTACGCCATTCGTCCGGTCCGGTTATACATATGCTTGCTTGAATTAAAAAGCAGCTATTAAAAATATAAGTACTACGCTTATCTTAGTAAGAAAGTATTTGATTAGAAACTAAGGCTCATTAAATATTTTTAAACTTACGCGATCTAAACACATTATTATTAGTATTATTTAACGGGTATTACAGTGTAAACCTGTTGAAACGTCGGGAAAAATAGGAAAATAAACGCGGTAAATACTCGTTAAATAATATTAATAATAAAGCTCATTACTTTGACATAATTTACGTACACGTCGTGAGAGTATTACAAAGGTCACTCAGCCAAGCATGAAAGATATATACGCGCAACAAACAAAAATGTTTACGAACCTAATTACAGCCAGGAAATGTAGTGGCGTAGCTGAATTGGGGCAGTTCGCTCATTTTTCAGGGCTAATCCCGCCAATACCATTTTTTTCTCAGCCACTGCTGGAAAACAAATTAATAAATAATTAGGTGCTCAAATTAGTTGTAAACAAGCAGTCAGCTACAAATCATTAAAAAAGCGCGTTAAAATGCAACTGTCTCCCCGTGGTGCTCCGAGAAGAGAACACAATATGGTGAGGGTACTTTTCACTAGAATCCCAAAAGACTACCAAGCCCAACCAAGGACCCTGTCCTTTCATTTGAAGCAATCCTGTAGCTATTATGTGATAATAATGTTAGATTGGACACGTTCCATCGCTTTGCTACAACTCTGGTGGAAACGCCAAGACCTTAATGAAGATGGAGTAGTTGCCGATCGATGGCTATCAAATATGCAATTATTACTTTTTATCTAAGCCTTACCAACCTGTTACTCGTCATCAGCAAATAAATTATTTGTATTTGTAACACCACAAGAGATGCAAAAATAAATTAATTTGGTTTCGAATACCTAGTCAATAGTAATTTTACAAATTGACTCTGCGAGTATGATCGGCATGAACTCTATAACGGCCGCGTAAAGTGAATGTGATGAGATACGCTTAAGGTCAAATTCAAATTTATAGTACGTATTTATTGTAAAGATAGCAAGTAAAATCAACATAGTCTCTACGGCATAAAGAATCGTTTGGCCACTCCATTGTAACCAGAACCCACAAAATAAAGTCCAAGGAAAGAAGCAGTACGTATTGTTAAAAAGTTAGAAAATACTGTTTCAGGCTCACGTCCTTGGCCGCACGCAACAAAGGAGTTACCGCGGAAATGAGTTAACTTTCACAAGGAAGCTGGCTAATTCACCGCTCTCGCTTTTTAGTTCCGTTGTAAGTCATAGCAGGGCTTGTTGTAATATCCGAGTGGAGTTTCACTTTGTTAGGATAGAGGAGCTACTTAAGAGGGCGCATTGCGCGCCGTTTCGTGAAACGGATAGGCATAGGATTTTGCGTTCATAGAAGCGGGACAGAGCATACGGATTTGGAACGGTGTAAGCGCAAAAATCAAGTTTTTGCTAATTTACAAAGAAACTACACACTTATAAAAAACTTGTTCAAGGAACCAAATAATTAGTACCAACCTACCAACCAAAACATAAGTATTTCAATAGACCGTAGGGTTCCTGAGATCTCGACCAAATTACGTGCGAAACAGTTCTCTGACATGATTCTTTTTTTGCGTAATTTTTTCTCAATCTTTTTTCACATTCAAGGAACCAAAGAAAAAATTTAGAATTTAATGTAATTCGATTTTTATACCACGTGGATCCCTTGAGTATCCGTATGTGTCTAGGTCTAGTTTGACAACCAAACTCGTAAGGTTCTTCCCTCACACTGTTTTCAGCCGTATTTTCAGTGGAAGCGTAAGCAGTTTTCTGTTAGTTTTCATGTGGATAATGTGTAGTGTTATGCACGATAATCGTTTGGATTATTCCAAGGTCTATGCATTTTCTTTATACAGGAACAAGATCCATCAAGTGCGAGTGTGACACGCGCGCCGAGTGTTTCGAACGGTTGTCAAGTATACCAATATGTACTAATAGGTACCGGAAACTTTGGGGGGTTACTAGACTTTTTTCAAAATTTTTTTGAAAAATTATGTAAACTACAGAAATTTCAAAAACTGTTTTGAAATGTAGAAATTGATAGTTTTTATTTGATAACCCACTTGACATTAGGTCTCTTAAAATTTCGACATCACAATTTGTACTGAAAGTTTTCATGTTCATTTTTATTTTTTTTATTTATTTCTCTTTTAATCTGTACAGGCCCACGAAATGTATTATTTTTTTAAATTTCACGTATTTCCTGCTGTAGTTGCTGAAATATTAGACGGAAAAAAGGACAGAAAAAGCGCAAGGGCAAAGCAAAAGGGTTTCGAAACCGATCTCCAATCCTCGAAACCATAAAAAAAAAACTTTGAATCCAAAACACGTCTTTATGGAAACCTCTGTTTTTGGTTGGTAGGTAGAAAATGTCGTGATACTGCTGCGCGAAAACTTAAAAAACACGACATAGACAGATAGATAGAGATTTAATTTGGTAAAAACAACACATAAAATAAAAGTGTGTTTTCAACACACAACACACATAAAATACACAAACACAACATTACATTTCTTCACACACTGCGACTTACAACGACGTCATTTAACTTCATAACTAGATGCTCAATAAAGAACCTTATAATAACGAGTTGAAGGAATAAATTTAACACCCACACCTATAAAACTACTATATAGAGATACAAAACACAATCCTTCGTCTGAAGTTGTTTTTAAGTTTATAAGTCTCTGGGCAATATTGTTGCAAAAATGAAATAGATAGCGTGAAGTTTTGTAAGAAGCTTTCCGCTACACACATCGATAAAGTTTGAGGAGCACAGGTGTAACATAACAGTTATTTTAAGACTAAAGTTGATAAAATCACAGTGTGGCTTTGTTTAGAGTAGTTCTTCTTTGTTAGTGCCTACCTATATCAGAATGTATAATAGTAACAAAAACTCGTAAAGCCGTCTCTGATAAAATTCAACGTAAAGCTATTCGCGTGCACCGCCACTCCCTTTCCACCACATATTCACATGCCATACAATCAGAAAAGGTGACTTACGCAATAAAAAGTTTTTAAGTAATCTCACTATAGGTATCACATACATAATTGTGTACCTGTGCCTATGAAGCACGTGTCGAAGCCATGCATGATGTCGGCCTACCTAATGCAGCTCTGAATAACATTGTGTTTATTAGAAAGGTCGATGTTGTGTAAAGTTTTCTGCTGTGTGTATCAAGAATAAAGAAGCCACTTGCAATCATGCTTTCATAAAGGTTCGTGACTTACGTTGTTGTTGAAAGTTCTAGAGTGATAATGAATTAAAAGCTTCTTGAAAATAGCTTCTTGCCTTACCTACTTATTGATTTATTAATTCAAATTATGATAACAAAATAATATCCTATGACGGTTTTCGTGGCATAATACTCGTAACTTCAACTATGAAAATTCTGTAAGCCTCCACAAGGCGATATTGTTCCAGGCGTTAACTTTTATTGATTTGTCGCGTCCACCGAGGTGGCCCCTAACGAAGCCTCTAACCAAATAGATCACAAGACCGTCGCACCGCACTTTCATATGGCTGGTCCATATTTTTACTAATGCCAAGCGCAGATGTGTAAAAATTGGCTATAGCATGCTACATTATGCCAAATTATCATGACATTGTAATCGAAATTCTGATGGTTATTTTAACAAGTCATGTCTCTTCGCTCTATTGAAAACCGGGCGTTTGGATATATTATGATGAATAAATCTACCTAAATAAGTGAAATAGGCAAGCCACCCATTCCTTCCCGTTATTGTTCTAACAGGGCTCTCCCGGATTTATGAATGTAACAAATAGTCGAGAGGTATCTCCAGATTGGCAATAACTCGCGACGAACAATCACTAGCGAACTAATGGGGGAGGTTGCACCGGGGTCTTACCACCTAATCAATTTCGAATCAAATATGTTACCCGATTAAGGAACCGGTGGGGATCTGTTTGTGAGATTTATGGAACCGAACACCAAATTAATCTTTGTGATATTTTTTGAGGACTTCGGTGACTCAGCGCGAGTTGGCTAGAAGAACTTCAAGAAAAACTTTTTAACAGATAATTTGACTATAAACCGACTTCAAATTCCGGTAAATAGGATTAATTAACGGCCAAAAAATTGGGTTTGCACTTCGATAGCGCGATCTAATTTCCCTAGTGGCGACATCTAGTTGTAACTCAAGTCCAATTTAGTTTGTGATGACACATGGATGGAACTGTTGACGCACGTTGCCACGGAATCCATTAGTCGTGATTCTTGATAATATTGTGGTTTTTTAAGTTTTACGGGGTTAATACTAATCCCTCGGGACAAACATTTTTATGGGCCCATTTTGGGATCATTATCTACCTATACAATAGTGAAAGAATCTGCAAAATCGGTTAACCATTCGCGCTGCCAATGGCTGAGGTATCAAGTAACATACATACGTAAAAAAAACATACAGACGAATTGAGAACCACAAACTTTTAGAAGTCGGTTAAAAATAAAAATTTCGTTGAGCTAGCATATTTTCGAATTTCAGAAATAGGACTAACGTGGGAATAAAAAAATGTACTAAATTCTGGAATAAACAACATTTTATTGTCACAATTATACCCAACTAATAAAATAAATAGGTATAGGTAAAAGTAGGTAGGTGTACCTACGAACGCTTCCGACTGGTATTGTTATGGATCAGTTGAGCTACCTGTAGGTTGTTTGCAACAGTCTGCAGTTCGCTTAATTGTTTCAATTGTAAATACTAGTTCTAATTGGTTTTCATTATTCAATTGTTATTTTCTTTGTCAATAAAGATATATGGCATACCTACTATGACTCTATTTGCTTTCTAAATCATCATCATCTAATAGTAGTCGGGATTCGAAATTCAGTCCCTATTGTTATGAGAGGTCATAAAAAGATTAATTTATCAGCGATCACAGCGAGTTTTTCCTCTATGCTTACGCAGTGATTCGTGAGCACTTCGAGAGCTTTCCTTCTTGTAAACCGCAGATCCTGAGAGAAATCAGCATGAATCCTAATGAAAGTGGATTATTCCTCGATCGCAGTGGGACTAATGCAAAAAGATGAAATTTAAGTTCAACTGGGATTTTGAAAAGCTTTTTCAGCTGAGCTTTTTAGTTTTATCAGGTTTGAGCTTTTAATATATATATAATCATTTACATATTTGTGTCTTTGTGCTCTTATTACCGGTAAAGTTAATTTTGTAATCAGGCTTCCTGCGACTCAGACTTGCCTCGTGCGAGGACCACCAGTATGTGTTTTTCTAGCTATAAGTTTATTCGGTAAATAAATGTATTTTATTATATATATAGTAGGTAAGTAGGTTGGTAATATGTCGATAAGGCGCACATGGCTGACGTATAAGAGGAAGCCTTATGCCCAGCCGAGGGCGTCAACGGGCAGAGATGATGAAGATATGAGTACGCACTGTACTCAAGTGAAAATTATAACTATTCAATAAGTGAATTACTGACAAGACCACAAAACGTGCTTCTCGGTGGCATTGGTTTGTCGTCACGTTTAAGCTATTCCTGTAAAGTTACCTACCATCAATTGAAGTAAACTACACATCTTCTAAGGTACCTGCGGGTAATAAGGCCTAGCTAAGGGTGATTTGTAATAAAATGTAAAATATACAATTTAATCAATAAGTTTTAATGATAATCATTATTAAAGTACAATTTCTATAAAATATAAACGAAAAATTGTATTTTTTACTGTATGTACACATGAACAAAATTAAACATTCAAAAAAACCTTATAATTAGGCCTTATTTTACTATAGGAGGGTAATAAGGCATACGGTTTTAACATGCTTAAATAATTAAGCTATACTTAACTATTTACTTGCTTTTTTGTATTTGTGATCAATTATCATATTAATGCTTCTCTGCAGTTTTATAAAAAAATAAAAATTCTTCTTTCCACTACTCTGACAGCTGATACCAGGTTGTTTTCTGGCCACAACGCTGGTTTAGGAGGCATCGGGACGAGTCAGTCATCAGTCATCAAATATTAATAAAGCAAATTATTAACGAGAAGATTCACGCCCCCATAATTTAATTGACAATACAATTAACATAAAACAAGTTTTGGTATGGTTAAAATTGGTAGGCCTTATTAACTGCTAACCACATATTTCAGAAAAACAATAAATAAAAAATATTTGGACCATGATACGTTATTTATATCGTTAAAAACATCGAAGTTCATGAAGATAAAGACAAATATTTTATTGTTAAGTGTCATTAAAAATACTTACGATTTACGTGGACTGCTTTTTATTATTCGTTCTGCGCGGCCGAGCCATATACAATGTATGATAGATAATGGAACACTGGTGACGGAGAACGAAGTATCGCGTTTCCGCGAACTTGTAGCAAGATTTTTATGCATTATGCTTCCGCCTCTGTGGCCTTGCGCGAAAGCGGTTATTGTAAATATGGCCTTATTACCCGCGGGTACCTAAAATAAGGTTCGTTATTTTAGGTTTCAGTCTCATAGCTACTCAATATCGACTAATATGGATTAATAAATATCAGTTTTGAGGTTGGTTTTAATAGATATTTGCCTAACTTTGATAAATACAATTAGCAATTCTAAAATCCATTACGGATGTAAGCGGGTTAACTACGATAGTTTTATAGTAATTTTTTACAATCAATTTAAAATCATAAACCCCTAACAACCTCAAAAAAAATATTCAAGCAAAACTCATACCTAAATAAGGAAAGCAGTAATGTGCTACCAAAGCCCTACTCAATAAAACAAGGAAGACTTTTCTAAGCTAGGTAAGAAGAATAACCACTATATTAACATTTATATCGATCGGACGATGGATTGGTCCTCCCTCAGAATAGAATTATGGTAATGTAACATGTGCCTGGAGGCAAACGTAGAGCCAATAAATATTTACACACATCGAATTTGAAGAGACGACTAGTACGGCATATACGTGAGGACTAACCTTCGTTCGCTAGGCTAGGCTAGGAGACCATCACCGATACGAGACGCGCCGGGCTGAACAACTGGCAAGGATAGCACACAAGCTAACCAAATCAAGAAAGCACACTCATATCATGGGGCCGGACATCTACAACCGTATACCTAGTTCCATTACTGCGGCTCCCAACTTAAAAATTTTCAAGTCAAGGTTAAAAAAGTGGCTTATCGAGCACCTCTATCGTGCGGATAGGGAACTACGCCAATCCCATACAAAAATGGGACGTCACGATCACGTCTTGATACGTCAACCACGTCTTGATACGTCAACCGGACTCGTGGACTGATACAATAGTTTATTTCTTTAGGCTTACAAGCACATAGACAAATCGTTAAAAATATATGCTAACAACTAAACGTATAATAATAATAATGCTGGACGATCTACACAGCATCATCTAGCTCCAAGCTAACTCATATATTACTTAAATAGATATTTTTTATTAAACATAGAAAATACCCAGAACACCCGGAACAAATATGTGCAGATCATACAAATATTTGTCCCAAGGCAGGAATAGAACCCGCAACCTCTCCCCTTGCAGGCGGACCTTCGCCCGCCGCGCCCCATCGGTCGTCAACGTATGCAAATCAGGCAAAATCAATCTACAATTTCTGGAGATAATTTTTCAGAGCTACCAAAACCTAGCCAAACAGAGTCTGACCAAAACCTGTGCTTATAAAATAAATCCCTGTAGGAATACTCGCGACCACACCGTAGGATGGCACGGAATAACTTCTATGTTTACATGCAATAGTTATGAAAAACGAAAAACCGACTTCGAACACTTTTATATTTAGGTACCTAGTTTCATCAGAAAAATGGAATATAATTTGTATGGAAATATACAAAAGCAAAAGAATCAACAAAACGGTCCACAACTGAGGGATGAACACACAACAAAAACACATACGCATACAGCCGAACATAGCCCAAGTAGCACATAACAGCCGCACAGTGACTTGATTATAGAATTTGTCCTCAAGGCTGTTTTCGTTTCCTGCCTTGTAATTCAAATTTGGGCCCCAAATTAACCAGCCTTGAACATCACAGAGGCTAGTTAACGGCAGTATTAACATTGAAACAGCTGCACAAGGTCTGTACATTGGCTTAAACAGCTATACAACATTGCAGCCAACCTCCCTTTGTTGAAGTCGGTTAAAAAGGGGCGACAGCTCCTTGTTTTTTTTATTTTTATCTCAAAATAAAAGCAGACCGTAAAGTAACTTTCAGGTCAGCCTGTAAAGAAACAAAGACCTAACTGTGTATTAGGGTCTCCGAACAAAAGGTGCCAAACGTTATGGGACTCTATCATTATATGCAGGTTCGATTCCCGCCTCGGCAAATTTGATGTTTTTCAGATCTGCAGATGTTCCGGGTGTTCTGGGTGATTTCCATGTAAAAAAAATTTTATAATTATAATGTATTAAGTATATCAGTTATCTAGTAGCATAACACAAGCTCTGCTTTCTTAGCGGCTAGATGATGCTGTGAGGATTGTCCAGCATTATTAATTTATTATTTAACTTCATCAATAACAATCTACTTATGAAGCCTTGCTGCCTGTTCAAATCGAGCCTTGTAAGCCGGTGTCCAAGTCGTTGTATGAATTTAAAAAAAAAACAATTGTAAGCAATGGCTAAGCAGTGTTTATTCTCATTTTGATTTGTCAAAAGAAGAAAGGTTTATGAGTAGATGCCTACTTAATTATATTCTAATTGTTAATATTCCTCATCCTGAGCCCTGAACGTGCCTCCACAAGGGGGGTTTCATATTAATTTATTTTATTATAAAAGAGGATCTACAGAACCCACGCTGAGCGCTGAGAGACTCGAAGTTTCTTCATTTTTTCTGCATCTGAAGTGAAAACTTTTTGGTCGTAGGTACTCGATCTGACCGACTTTCTGTCGACAACGGATGCACATTTTGCTGTTGTTGCAGTTGTTTTTTTGGTCGTTGCTTCTTAGTGATAGCTACTGGCACATGCCAACGTAATTCGACCGATTCTATCTATTTCAAGTTGATATAATTTGATTATTTGAAAAGAACTAAAGACTGGCTTCAAATTCTAAAGTCATTTACAACGAGATATTTAGTATTTAGTGTCATTCACTATCATGGTTTCAAAAGATTTATCGACTTCGAATTCATTCATATTTAAGACTGTATTTTAAGTTTTGCGTGACAAATACAAATAATAATTATATTTATGGGACCACCTCGGGATCATTTTCTATACAATAGAGAGTTTTCAAAATCGGTCCACAGAAATCGACGAAAATACTAAAATACAGTCAAAAATATAACCTACTCCTTTTTTGAGGCCTGTTAAAAATGGTTTAAAGTATTAGGTATCTACCTAAACTCTTCATAAAACCAGTACTTATCTAAAACATATAAACTCTGTAGAAATGCCGCTAAACGAACACTACAGAAACCATCCTTCGTGGATCTAGAGGTCACTGATGATGATGATGATGTAGCAGTGCGTGAATAATTATTTTTTAAGAGTGCCACCATTATATCGATGGTGCCACCTGACACACATGCTAGGAAGACGCTCTACGATGCACTGCCTCACGTCCGTCAACCATACCAGAGGAATAGTCTTATGTATCTGTGATTTTATAAAATATCAGATTATCTAGAGGATAAAAAAGCTTGGGACGGGATTTGCTCCAATTCGAAAAAACAACTAACAGGCTAAAGGTTTCCTCGTCGCTTCCTTCTTTACACGTCGTCGACCCAGTGCCACTGACACAATTATTTTTAAATTTTATAATTATGTATGTTATGGTATTTATCATATGGGCCCTAGTTAAGTTACTTGTCTTGTGATGTCTTCAAATAAATGATTATTATTATTATTTACTTTAGTCTACATACCGAAGCGACAGAAATAAAAAATACCAGTTTATTTCCGTGTCGGTATTTAATTTTTAAAATTTGACCTTTTTAAGTGTACTTTTTATTATAATTATGGAAATAAAAAGTTTTTTGATTTGATTTACTGGCAACCACGTAGCAGTCAGTAAGCCGTGTGGTGTCAGCTTAAGATTTGCACCACCCCAACTTTTCCCGCGGGTGTCGCTTACGACACCCGCCTCTTAAGGCGACTAAGGGATACCCACGGAGGGGTGGGCAGCAGCTCCTCCTGCAGAACAGATTCACCACCAAACCGCAATCCCCAGCCCGCACACTCAACGTGGGGATTATTGCCCCCGTACGATAAGAGCCTAGCTATACCTGTAGATTGATATGTAGATAGATAGTTTATTACTTTAATGCACCGTTAATACATAAAACAAGAACTTAATACTAACTATAGTATTATCAAGTGTGGCACAATCGGCGGCCTTATCGCTAACAGCGATTTCTTCCAGGAAACCCATGGATCGGTACGTATTGAATGTGACGGTGGCGTAATTGATGACGTATTAAAATAATAAATTTAGGTATTTACCATATAAAAGTACTTTAAAAACAGAAACGACAATAATTTACAAAACGAGAGCAAGAAGACACAAGAAAACAGGAATTATTAACAAAATAACAAAAAGAATATCAGGAAGACTTACCAAGAGTGAACAGATAGTGTTGATCAATCATACTTTTGAAGATGGGAAGGGATTTGGCTTGTCGGATAGAAACGGAAGGGCGTTCCAGAGTCTGGTGACCTGCAAAGTGAAGGAATCATGATATAACTGGGAAGTGTGCTATTACTTTGGTAATAGAGTGAACAGATAGTGTTGATCAACCATACTTTTGAAGATGGGAAGGGATTTGGCTTGTCGGAAAGAAACGGAAGGGCGTTCCAGAGTCTGGCGGCCTGCAAAGTGAAGGAATCATGATATAACTGGGAAGTGTGCTATTACTTTGGTAATAGAGTGAACAGATAGTGTTGATCAACCATACTTTTGAAGATGGGAAGGGATTTGGCTTGTCGGATAGAAACGGAAGGGCGTTCCAGAGTCTGGCGGCCTGCAAAGTAAAGGAATCATGATATAACTGGGAAGTGTGCTATTACTTTGGTAATAGAGTGAACAGATAGTGTTGATCAACCATACTTTTGAAGATGGGAAGGGATTTGGCTTGTCGGATAGAAACGGAAGGGCGTTCCAGAGTCTGGCGGCCTGCAAAGTAAAGGAATCATGATATAACTGGGAAGTGTGCTATTACTTTGGTAATAGAGTGAACAGATAGTGTTGATCAACCATACTTTTGAAGATGGGAAGGGATTTGGCTTGTCGGATAGAAACGAAAGGGCGTTCCAGAGTCTGGCGGCCTGCAAAGTAAAGGAATCATGATATAACTGGGAAGTGTGCTATTACTTTGGTAATAGAGTGAACAGATAGTGTTGATCAACCATACTTTTGAAGATGGGAAGGGATTTGGCTTGTCGGATAGAAACGGAAGGGCGTTCCAGAGTCTGGTGACCTGCAAAGTGAAGGAATCATGATATAACTGGGAAGTGTGCTATTACTTTGGTAATAGAGTGAACAGATAGTGTTGATCAACCATACTTTTGAAGATGGGAAGGGATTTGGCTTGTCGGATAGAAACGAAAGGGCGTTCCAGAGTCTGGCGGCCTGCAAAGTAAAGGAATCATGATATAACTGGGAAGTGTGCTATTACTTTGGTAATAGAGTGAACAGATAGTGTTGATCAACCATAATTTTGAAGATGGGAAGGGATTTGGCTTGTCGGATAGAAACGGAAGGGCGTTCCAGAGTCTGGTGACCTGCAAAGTGAAGGAATCATGATATAACTGGGAAGTGTGCTATTACTTTGGTAATAGAGTGAACAGATAGTGTTGATCAACCATACTTTTGAAGATGGGAAGGGATTTGGCTTGTCGGATAGAAACGAAAGGGCGTTCCAGAGTCTGGCGGCCTGCAAAGTAAAGGAATCATGATATAACTGGGAAGTGTGCTATTACTTTGGTAATAGAGTGAACAGATAGTGTTGATCAACCATACTTTTGAAGATGGGAAGGGATTTGGCTTGTCGGATAGAAACGGAAGGGCGTTCCAGAGTCTAGCGGCCTGCAAAGTAAAGGAATCATGATATAACTGGGAAGTGTGCTATTACTTTGGTAATAGAGTGAACAGATAGTGTTGATCAACCATACTTTTGAAGATGGGAAGGGATTTGGCTTGTCGGATAGAAACGGAAGGGCGTTCCAGAGTCTGGTGACCTGCAAAGTGAAGGAATCATGATATAACTGGGAAGTGTGCTATTACTTTGGTAATAGAGTGAACAGATAGTGTTGATCAACCATACTTTTGAAGATGGGAAGGGATTTGGCTTGTCGGATAGAAACGGAAGGGCGTTCCAGAGTCTGGTGACCTGCAAAGTGAAGGAATCACCATATAACTGGGAAGTGTGTTATTACGTCGGTCGCTTATCAGGGTAGGCCTATGTCCAGCAGTGGAGAAGCATAGGCTATAGATGATGACACTCTTCAGTTCAGCTGCGGACTGCTACTTGACGGAAGAAAAAGGAACCAATGATGGAACTATACCTAGTCTCTAACACCCGACCTCCCTATACTTACAATCAACTAGCTCTGCCAATGAACTATAAGGTGAGTATAGACTAGATCATTTGCTAGAGCATTACAATGTAATGTTCTTTGTTCGTTCTTACGAATGGTACAAAACAGACAAATGCTCATTTTCCTAAAGCATTTCCATGTTATGAAACGTTTTGCTTATGCTCGACGCTGTGTTCGACGTAATGCGAGTTAGTATTTATCTGTAACATTTATTTCTACCTTGTGTACATTTTCTCCTCGGCACCACACTTCTTGTCGTCTCGCGTCACCCTCGCTCGTGCCTTTGCTCGATAAGATCATACACCAAAACGCTTGTTCGTTTTTAAAATCAGGTCGTAACAAAACATCACAAGTGTCGTATATTTAAAAACAGTTAATGCTCGATGTTCTTTCTAGTAAATGTGATAATCACCTTTACATATCTACAGTACGCTTTTGCATCCAATTAACAACCAAATTGAGTTCCAGACAACAGTCACTTTTTCAGTTGTGGCTGTGCTTTGTTACATTTTTAAAATGTTTGCTCAAACCAATGCACTGTTGATTTGATTTTCATGGGAAGAGAACAATGCGAAAGCCTTACAATGGGAACACTGCATGGCTCGTTGATTTGGTTTGAGGTTTAAATGTTTAGAAGCGGTAGGTAATCTAAAAATCGTGTTATTTAATATTTTTAATGTGAAGTATTTTACATTTACTTTTATGAACATTCTCTTTTTAATGTAACAGCAACAAATAACAATAATGATTACTTTGATTATGTAACTAATACCTATGCAAGTATCCTATTTAAAGTCTAAACTTTTAGAACATGTGAAGATGTTTGTAACCGAAGATCTCCAGATCTACAGAACATATCAAGAAGAAATGTTGTCTCATCAGCATCAGATGTAGAACATAATTCGACTTAAATGATAGGCAACTTTTTATGTGGGAATAGCGTGCGAGGCCGCGAGCAATGCTACTCTATGATAAACTGTCATCTGTCTAACTGTCAGCTCAAAGCTTGGGCGAGCATGCGGTGGGAATCCTGCCTAATGTTGCGGTCGACTTTAAGCATTGTCCGTCAACGTCAAGGGATGAAACGTTGGTGTTCTTCCAACACAAACTACGTTCATAGTTAACCCGCTTACATTCATTATGCAGATCCATTGTGTCTAGAATGTTCTATTTAAAGTCAAAGACAAAAATTTGTTTCCTTGATTTAGATAAGTCGTGTTTTATAAACTAACGTAAAATAAAACAGAAAATCTTGCAAGTAGATCGTATTTTCTTTATTTTCCGATAATCTCTGTCTTTTACAAGTTTCTCTATCTAATGGATACGGATTCACTAATATTAATCAACATAAATTAGCTTATTCCAGTTTTCCCCCTTGGCAAACCCTTAAGGGGGAAAACTGAAAACATAATTTTTAAAAATTCAGTATTCCCCCTCTTACATTCGTTTTTTCTTATTCGAGTTTTCCCATTTATATCTTAATAGGTACATCTTGCTTGTAGTATACATATTAGACCATATTTAATTAGGTTAGTTACATATACTATGATTGTTGCAAGACGATTTCTGCGCTGTTGGATTTTGTCACACATTTCAACAGGAAAATTAATTATTAATTTGACTGTTTGGAATTATTACAAATTTTTTCCCTGGATATTTTAATAAGGTCTAATAAGTCTTATTTTAATCTAAACTTTGGAACGGTAGGTAGCTAATTGTACAATATGAGCAATGCATTTATTTATGAAGAACATGCTAAACATAACAGTATTAAATAATGTATAATATCGAAAAGTAATTTGATACATAAAAATACAACAATAAACGAAATTTAATAAAGTACGCGTACTATGTACTTACTTAATTTAAAAAGCTATATATAGCTACATAATTAAACTTATAAAATATATTACAATAATGTTCATGTACAAACTGATATGCTAGGCATTGCTAAATAATATTTATTATATTAATTGTATTTACAAAATTAATTTTGTAACAATATCTGCTTAACAATTTACTTGAATATTTATATAACAATTTATTATAATACAATATTTTTGATTACCTATTTTATATATATATATATTAGTTAACAGTGCAGTGATAAAAATAGTTTTAACGACTAGATTGTAATGTAATTTAGAAATTCAATTGAGTATGTAGTTTCATAGATATTTTCTAAACAAACCAGAAGAATTAAAATCCTTCATATAATTCCAATCTAAGTTACACGTTACTATAATTTAGTTATAATTTTAAATTATTATTTTAAAGTTAAGCTGCGGTATTCCCAAGGATTGCAGACGAAATTGTATGTAAGTAATTGAAAGGTATGCTATGCAATGGTGAGCATTTTTATTTCATAAAAACATTGTATGTTCCTTGCTCAGTTTGCCTTAACTAAATAGCTCTCCACATAATGGGGATTTTTAAATTTACGTTTTATTTTTGGCTTGAAAAAGTTTCCAGTTTGGGAATTTTCATTGAGAAAATTTTATTACAATTTAGGTTTTAATTAACTAAGTATAATTTGACACTTACTAATATTATAAATTCGAAAGCAACTCTGTCTGTCTGTCTATCTGTTACTTTTTCACGCCTAAACCGCTGAACGGATATCACTGAAATTTGGCAGGGAGGTAAATAGTATCCCGGAGACGGAAATAGGCTACATAAAAAGCGCGAGCACAGCCGCGCGCAGGAGCTAGTTGTGAATGAAATGTTCATCAAAAAATTAATAAATTAATAATGCTCGGTTTTCAATGACATGAAAATACAATCTACCTAACAATACATGCAATAATAATTGAGCGATTTAATACGTTGACGGCTAATAGGTCTTTGTTTTAAACTTCTGAGAGATCATAGAAGCTCGCAGTCAAGGTGTTATCAGGCCCGATTCACTCATAAAGGAATGACTTTGAAAATTATATCCACAAAGTTTAAATTATTTAAATACTAAACAATAATTAACCAAGGAACTATAATTCATTACCCAACAGTGCAACACTGCAGTCACCAGATACTGGCAACCGCAAGTGTCTTGGAAATCCAAACATGGCAACATTACTTAATTGAATACCCAGTAACAGTTCAGAAACAATTTATTGATGACGGCTAACAAAAACAACGATTTTCTAAAATTATGAGACTACATAATGGACTAAAAGCCTGCGACCGCCGGACCTACGTTATTTTAAAAAAGCTGAGAGTTTTTCTGCGTAGCCCACACAGGTAGGAACGCTCACCGATTATGTAGTTTGGGTCATAGTGGCTTTGGCAGATATCGGCTTGTAAAGTTGCTGAATTTGCATCAAAAATTCGTTATATTATAAAGGTCTATTTTTTATATTTTTTTCGGGATAGTATTACAAATCAAGTACTTCCACTGCCAGACACTTTTCATAGTGGCTTTGGCCTGCCAGATGCCTTAAACTTTCATAAGGTGAAAGTTCTTTCTTTCGTCATAGTTTAAACTTTTGTGGCTTCCTGTATTAAGGCCCGTAACATGAAAGCTTGCTCAGTCTTAGATCTAGAGTGACGTTTATTCCTTAAAAAAGCTATACTCAAGCATAGATAACTGAGCAAGCTTTCATAATATGAGCCTTAGAGTGCACTAGTTTTTAAGTTTTATCGTATATATTTTGTGATCTCTTATGTTACTTTATGTGGTTGCCCTTATTATTATATAAATAAATAAAATAAAGACTACTTGGGGAACGTAATATAAGCACGTAAAGTAGCATAGGAACGCCAAATGCCCAAAATGTACAATAGTATTAGTAATTTTTTCTTCTGAATTTACTTGTATTACAGTAAAAGTCAGTTAAAAAAAATCTGGTTTTCACTGGTACTCGTACCTATCTATATTAAAATGATTCTTGTTAAAATTACATCAGCATCAATTTTGCCTCAAAATAGACTGTATGGAATTTAAAGATAAGACAAGTTCATATATATAATATCTCTATAAATAAACGTACTAATTTACTTGCGCTTATTAATTTCCAAATGGGCCTTGTAAGCCAACTCCTCGTTATTCTATAACAACGCTTGTTTGGTAACTCATTAAAATTGACTAGGCATTAGCGACGTTCATCAATAAAATGCTTATAAACTGCATGTATGTATGTGTTTAGCTTTTGATGCCCAAAATAGGTATTAAATAGGTTTTATGTCGTGATACCGTTTATTAGGTGAACTATACTTGCGATGCTAAGAAGAGAAAGGCTAGTTTTTGCACTTATTGCGCTGTCTGGCAGACCGCATTCTTGTCCTCTGTACTCAAGGCAGAAACTCTGAAAAAAAAACAAAATTAGATAATAACAAAAATATAAATCGAGAAAGTGTGCGAGGGCCTCTTTTGAGGTAGTGTATACCTCTATATACAAAGTGTCCGAACACGTGCTGAGGACGTCTCCGTATTATCTAATAACCATTGAACTAATAATCCAAGAATGCTTAGTTGGCAGGTAGATAAGTACTCGACAGCAAACCCAGCATATTCAATTTATTTATTTAATTTCAATTAACACGGCTTACAACCAATTACATTAATAAAAGCAGTTTATATAAATAGACATAGTTAAAAGTCAGAAATGTACAATTACGGATTATAAAAACTTGCACTTAACAAACCAACTAGAAATCTATATTCGTTCCATGAAATTGAATAAAGGAAAGGTGAAAACTATTCCTCGAGTGTTTGACATCCCATACAAAGTAGCGGGGTCACGAGTGCCAGCAAATTGAGGGCAATGTTAAGAATTTGAAAGAATGCCAAAAGTTATCTCGATGGTAGTAAATAACTGAAATCTCGTTTGTACTGTTTTGCAGGCGGGGACCAATCGGGAGTTCCAATTGGGAACTACACGTGATCGAAAAAACTGAGTGAAACTTCTAACCGGAAATTTTTGAAGGCAGTTGAATGTTATTGATAGTTTCGTTTCGTTCTCCCACTAAATCTTACTGTCTGAGTTAGGTTTTCTCGCTGCGGTTTGTTTACGTAATTTTGTCGAATAATTTTTTTTCATGGTAAATGTAAAAAAAATCTCCTAGAATTATTTTTATCGTGAATGATGTTAAACCTATTATGATTATGATTATGTTTATTCTCGATAGCCACTAAGCGCTCAATTTTTATCTAGATTTTCTCACCACGAACCGCATACATGTAGGCCACCCACTGTAGATGTGATCGAGAAACTCGTAATCTCATCTAACAAACTAGTAAACTTGCTAACTTTGAAAACAAGACAGTTTTACTATTACAACATGATTTCCTATTTCTCTTTTGGAAGGTTCGAGTGAAAAACCACTCTTCAATTAATCGTTGTTTTCGAGTTTGAGAGGCTGTTCTATCTATCAATTTGCAGATAAAATATTGGGTTAGGGTATATCTCTCTAGATTAGTCGAGGACTGTATGTCACGCCTAAACGCGCTCGGCTTGAATAACAGAGTCGTCCTAAGATGGGTACCGGGACACGCAGGAATCAACGGCAATGAGTGTGCCGACGAACTTGCTCGTTCCGGGGCCAAGGGGACTCAGCTGGGCCCCGAGCCGTTCTGTGGCATACCTAAAAGCCTGGCTAACAGAACCCTCTTGGATTCCTGCTTCGAGGAAGCTTCCAAGCTTTGGAAGAATTCCTTGGGCATGAGTCACTCTAAGTCATTAATAATAATAATAGTTTTTTATTCAGATAAAGGTCTTATAAACAAAACAAAGTTATGTGTATTATAGACCTATTTCACTTGTTAGTTTCGACACCTCGCTCTAACTAAGTTCAAGACTTGTGATATAGACGCGAGGGTTCTCTACCTCGGTAAGTTAGTAGGTTTACACTATTATAGGACTTACAAAATATATATAAAAATATTAAGAAAACTGTACTATACTTAAAAATACTACTATAAACTTATCCATATTTAATAATACATTACATTAAAATACATTACATTAATAAAAGCCTTCGATAAACGGTTCACCAACCGAATCCTAGCGCTAAGCAGAAGCAACCTTCGCATCATGACAAGAGACCTAACTGGACACTGTCGCCTTAACAAGCACATGTTCAAACTGGGTCTAAGCGACACACAATCCTGCAGATTCTGCGAAGAGGCGGAGGAAACGCCTCTCCACCTGCTAGGAGAGTGCGGAGCACTGATGCAAAAACGTAGCATCCATCTGGGCAAGCACCTGCACAGCCCAGACGAGCTACGAGCCATCACCCCGAAGAAAATCCTGCAGTTCCTAGCAGCTGCAAGGGTTAGTGGCGAACTATGAACGTCGCAGCTTCAGGGCTCGTCGTTACTTTTCAAGGAATCTGTATCGAAATGTTTTATACGCCCTAAATAACCAGGATAATAGGAACATACATGCAAGGCTTTACATCATCTGTGTTATAAAAACAAAAAGTTGTAAGCTTAAACCCAAAATAGCTAACAGTGGTTTAGAGAAACCCAGTTTAGCGTTAGGAAATGGAATTTCTTCTAAACTTAATTACCTAAAGCACTGATGCTTCCAATGTCATCATCAAAGTTAATCCATTACAACGTATCTAGGAAGTATCATGTACCTAAAAACCAAGTTTAAAGAAATTATCATACCTATTCGTATTAACAGAAATTATCTACCTGTGTAGTATCAAATTACGAAAAAAGTGCAAGAAAACCCTTACCTATATCCGAGGCCGAAATCTCCTAACGAAAACGTCTAAAGCCACCTTTATATCCCAGAAACCTTTTGTCATCGGACATCCAAGATTTAATATTGAACAGTATCATGCATAGATATAAGTAAAATATGTAGGTATGGTACGTTCTCCCAGCGCTTACTCAACAAATGGCCTATGTTACAACTTGGTACACGCAAAATAATATTGGAAATGTAACTGTGAGAGAGTCACAGTTACATTTTCATTATTATGCAATAACTTTAATGAACAAACACGAGGGCATTGATGTAGTCTTTCATTCAATAAATCATACTAAAGTACGTAGCAGCAAGCACGCGTAACACGAACGCGCCGCCCACCTCAGTCATAGTCGGACCGGCGGCGGCGGCGACGGCGGCGACGCGCGCTGGTCCGACTATGACTGAGGTGGGTGGACCTAATTGCACCTAATTTGAGCCTTCCACTTTCGAGAGGCTAGTACCTCATCTCCCCTTTTTTACTTATATCGATGGTAGAGTGTGCCCAACTAAGCGGACCTTCCCGATTCATGAATGGCCATGCCACCCTTATAATCTGGCAGGCTCAAATAGCCTGAAAATGAGACTTGGTAACTGCGACGCTGAAATCTTGGGCTTTAATATCTGTAAACTACTTAAGGGGGTTGCGGTTACTCGGGCAAGTTGCTATTGCTACTTAGCTAGGGCCCATAAAAGCACACCCACTTGGGTGTGCTTTTATGGGTCCAATAGTTCCAATAGTTCCAATAGTTCAATAGTTTTACTTGTGGAACATTGAACATTTCTAAGTTAATTAAGTTAAGTACACTCTTCATTTCAGTAATTGTAATTGTTATAGAATTCAGTAACAAAACAACAATCTTTTCCATAGATATGTACCTGCTTTTGTCGTCGACTAAAGCTAAACACCTTTCCGAGCCATATGCGCTCTGGGTACCGAAGGAATCGATTTATAAAAGTATTTGTAAGAAGCCCCAGACACACTAGTCCGATCCAAGTCAGACGATTCGCCAGAATTCATTTGTTTTAATTCGATTCTTTGACTTCCTCGACGCGTTCGGGTCGGAAATGTGCGTTCAGTTTAAAGTCGCCCGTCCATTGCATCGGAATCGGAGCGTTGTCAAGATTTGATGATTCGGATTTGTTGCTTTGTATTGAATTCTATGTACAGCGTGCTGGATCGGCGTATCTACCGATACCGATGCCAGAGACCGGTATTTCTGCCGGTGACGTCATCCGCAACAATGTCCTTGTCACTACAAGGATATTAATCGGCAAACTCGATCGCTTAGAAATACCTACATATATTTATTATTGCCGATGCAAAAGCAGTGAACGCAACCTCAGCATGTTATAAATACCGACTACGCGTACGCTGCGTGCGTATGCTCCGATTCCGATGCAGTGGACCCACAATTTAACGGACATTCTCCACAAGCGGATGTATAGCTGATATATTATCCCCTTTATTTTTGGGGAAAATAAAATAAAAGGTACGCGATAAATACCCGATAAATAATCTTTAATATGATAACAGATCGCGAAAGTTTGAAGTTGGATAGCTGATGATAGCCTCGTTAAGCCCTTTCATTGCAACAAATCTCTCTAGCGTTAAATACCTTGACATGCCGTGAGACTTGTAATAGTGGCTCTTGTCTCAAATACAAAGTCTACAAAGAGGTCGGTAGTTAACTCACCTTTATGATGTTCGAAGCCATTCGCTTCAGGAAAGTGCTGGTGAACATCGCTGTCTCGTCCCCGCAAGAGCGTTGCACTGTCGCCTCTGAACATTGGAGGTACTCTTGGAATGAACTGTAAAGAGGAATTTTAAAGAGGATTAAATAAACTTTAATGTTCCCCTGTAGGTGGAGCTAACGGCGCTGAGTCCGAAGGAGGAAGTCCCAAAGTTTTTCGACTCCCACGTCACTGACCTCGTGGCGCAATTTGTTAGCGCATTTCGTTACTGAGGGAAGGTTGCGGGTTTAAGCCCTATCGAAATAGAAAAAAAAATGGGGATAATATTTGATTTCTTAGAAATTACCCCGAGTGTGAGAGCTAACGCATTTTAAAGAAAACCTTGTATATATTATATAAAATATATTATATATAGGATATATAGGAGTTTATACTTTGAATCTTCGTGGGAGAGGTGGTAAATTAATAATACTACTGGATAAATAAACACAGCATCATCTGAGCCCCGAGTCCCGCGATAACGAGATGTGAGCGTGACGTCGTCGCCTTTTTCCATACAATTTGGTATAGCGCCTCTATCGTGCGGACATGGAACTACGCTCTCGATCGCTTTACGTTACTAACGTCAAGAGATGTAAAAATCTCTAAGAAAATGACAGACTTTGACATGAATTGCGAGTCGTCTCAACAAAGTAAGCAGGAATTGTGTTACAGGTACGAGATGACTAAGCGGGGGCTGGCGGCGGCGGCGGGGAGGTAAATGGTATCCCGAGGACGGACACAGACTACTTAAAAAGCGCGTGCGAAACCGCGGGCAGAAGCTATAATACATATGCATTACACAAATTTAGTATCTGGAGTGTATCAGATATAAGAGGTTTAGATTAAAATAGACGTATTGTTTCGAGAGAAACGTAAAATGGTCCGAAGAACCCCAATCAAATAGGAAACTAACTACTGTTGCTATCAATTATCTATTCGGTGCTACTACTTCTGACCAGCTTTTGGACCCTGGCAAAGTCCAAGCATTTAGCCACCTACCCTCGAAACTTATCTATTCACTAACTTGGCCCGAGTTAAATTCGTAGTTGTCGCAGTAAACTGAGTCCAATTACCGTAAAGAAGCTGAATACACTCCGGTCACATGTCGTAATAGTCTTCAAGAGCGACCTAGACACCCCTCATGCGTAAAACGGTGTGAGGAAAGATGAAGTGAAAAAATAATGGCTGTTTTTTAAACCTGGCGCAAAAAAGGATACAATTAGGCTGTCTGTTCATTGACGCGGAGCGAGGCAGCGGAGCGGAGCAATGCGGTGTGGAGTTGCGGACTGTGTCTGTCCATTGATGCAGAGCGAGTTAGTGCGGGGCGGAGTTATGGACTGTGCGGAGCTAGACCGAGGTCACGAGACGAATAATTAGAGCGGGCGGCGGGAGATCACATCCAATGTTGACGGTATGGATGTTTTTGGTCCGTTTTCGCGTTCGCCTTCCCCATTCCGCTTCCTCGTTCGTAAATCCCTGTCTAGCGGCGGCGGAGACTTTATGCAATTCCATTGGTTAATATTGGCACAGCTCCGCTCCTTTCCTCTCCGCTCCAGTAGACAGACAGCCTATGCGAACATTTTGTGTTTTGTTACCTGCCAGTATTTTTTTATGCATGACGAAAAATAACTGCATACGTCACGAATTCTGGTCAATTCAGATATATTCGTGAGTGTATCACCCATACTATTTTCACCACCCATTGGCTGCATTTTGATTACAATATAAAAACATAAGAAAATTATCCAATGAGGGGCGAAAATAGCCTGAGTGATACACTCACAGATACATTTGATTTGACCAGCAGGATGCTTAACTCTGACGCAAGCACTAGCCGTCTTTATTTTCCACTCTCAGCTTACCAACTTTACCTGAGTTTACCTATCTCCTTAGCATATTGCGTTACCAATATAGGTAAGTTATGTTTCTATGCGCGATTAAACTAGACTCTAACATGTCGTATTATCAAGTTACGCTGCTGAGCAAATCCGTAGGGAGTGATGTTTCGTAACTTGGATGTTTGGCGTATCAATATCGAAGATGTGGTTTGGATTGTTTGCTTTGAAAAGATTGTTAAGGATGGATAGATTTGAGAGGGATATAGAAGAGAATTTAGAGGCAACATTTAATACTCGAAGGGTAGTACCTAAAACGAAATTTAGCTGTTTGGTATGAAAACTTCAGACGTATTTATATATTTTTTTAATTTAAAATTTATCTTCTAAAATTATAATATTAACGAAAACTGTAGATGCTAAAGTAACATTGAGTTTTGTGCAGCAGCCGAGTAAAATCGGCTTGTAATAACTGCGATTTCGAGGTGGCTGTTTATGAGAGTTGAATTGAAGATTTTCGGGAAACTAAGACGCTGCATTTTTACTTAGCACACAAATGTATATGAATATCATTTTACATATATCCCTGTTTTTTTTTCTTATACATAGAGCGAGTTGGCGTTGCCAGGGAGAATCACACGCTAGATGTTCTAAAGAAAGACTGGTTTTTGTCATGTTTTAGTTCCAGAGAAATTATCAAACAGAGGTCACGGTAGTTGTCCTGCCAAGTCGAGTACACTGCCGCCACCGGGAAACCCTTTTCTCGAACCATCTCGAGACACTTTTCTGCTATAATTTTTAGAAAAAACTAAACCCACCGCGCGGTTAATATACCCTATGTAAAGGACTTTTTATTTTTAAGCATGTAGCGTAGTTTAATAACCCTAGTTTGGTTATTTACATCAAAACCACCTGTGAAAGCTCCGACTAGAGAGCAGGTGTAACTAATATACAAAGTGCAGCTAAACCCACAAAGGATTTCAATTTTACAATTAATTTTGAGTTGTTTATTTTGGCACCCAGTACTGAATACAAATATTTATTTTTAATACAATTTACAATGTTGGTATGTGCACGCAAACAGATAAAAAAGTTCTTCAATTCGTGTTATTTGTATGATATATACTAGATGCCATGATTTATAACGAAATCAATAGGCGTTTCTACAGTATGCTTACAAATGTATGCGTTTCTACAGTATGCCGCCACGTAACATGCGTATTAAGCCGCAAGGGGAGATTCTAAACCCCGAGGCGGTCAACTTTCGTTCTACGATTTATGGAATTTTTTTTTTTTTAAATAAAGCCTTTAACTAATAGTGTTTTTTCACACGTACTCTAGCATGCTCAAAATCATCCCCTCTCTGCTTAGTAAGTACAAATTTAGGTGGCCGCTCGCATTCTTAATGAAATCAGTTCGAAACAGTTCTTCGTGCCTTACAAAACTTTTTAATCCTTCGCGATACGTAACGTGGTACCTACCCACCTATTTAAAGATTATTTCAATCGTTGCAACGCAAAGGAAATGTAAGGAAATAACTATTCTGTTTGTAAGCAATAAGCGCTTAGCTCTCTGTCCGGTGGATTTCTATCGAATTTAGAGTTTCATATTGATGAATATGAGATGGAGGCGGATATAAACCTGCATTTCAAATGGTCTACTTCTTGGTTACTATGGTCAGATGACACGGTTAGAATTAGAACAGCAGGGAACGAGTGTATAAAGGTGGAACAGAAATAGACAGAATCGCGTGATAGAAAGGCCTTATGCCCCATGGTGCTCACAGACTCGTTGGGCGTTTCTTCTTCTTCATTAGCCGACCCGACACCGACACCCTTTAGTACCTTAGCCCTTATACACTAGCCAAACTTGACGTAGAATGTTTGTAAACAAATCACGACAGAAATAACTAAATCTCACTTGCTTGGCGTCGAGTTTCAGATATAATTGTAGGTAATATTTATTGAGGGGAGGATCTTAAATCGACAAGAAATGTAAATTGCGTATAAAAAGACGCGCCAACAGAGTGAATTTTAGGTTAAGTATGGGCGGTTTGTTTACAAACATTGTACATAGAGTATGGCTAGTGTCTAGATACTATCATCATCAACCTATCTTAGTCCACTGTTGGACATAGGTCTCTCCAATGAGCGCCATAGCGCCCTGTCTTCAGCTTGCCGCATCCAGCATTTGTCTTTCGCAGATCGTCATCCCACCTGGCCGGAGGGCGTCCTACACTACATTTGCCAAGAAGCGGTCTCCACTCGAGAACACGTTTACCCCAGCGGTTGTCGGTTCTTCGCGAGATATGGCCAGCCCACTGCCACCTCAGCTTGCTAATTCTCTGAGTGTCTAGATACTATAATACTTTATTAGTAATTATAACAATAATTCATTTATTTTAGACTATAGAAAAGTTACAGATCCTATTTAACTAATTCTACGGCCCATAGCAGCCGGAACCGACCACAGTGGACGCAACTCTATGAAATTGCATGATGTGTTTCATAGAATTACGAGTACGGGGCCGGTGTCGGGTCAGCCATGAAGAAACGCCCATTAGATAGTTAAATGTTTACTGCGTTACGTACGTAGGTACTGTTCGCTGTATTGCATTGCCTAGTTCTGTCAACTATATCTATTTATATTCAATTGATTGAAACTGCATTCACAAAGTGCAAGATAGAATACAATGCAAACAAATAGGAAGTAAACGCGTCAATCAAGGTCAGAACTCGTAATAGTTGACGCTTTAGTCCCTGGGTGGGCGCCAAATGTTCAAGTACTTCAGCTTGAGATTTGAATATTCAATGTGAACTAACTTGCCCATTTAGTCTAGCACACACTTTTGGCTTTGATCTTGATTGAACATTAAAATGTTCGGAAATAGTTTAATAAAGAAGGTTATTTTACGTTGAGTTAAATAAAATTGGAAAGAAGGAAGGACAGCAGGTATCTTCTATTTATTTTTAACACCTGCACTGCCATCTACAAACCGCCTGCTAAGCGATGTGATTATGGCAAAACCCTCATTTTTATTACCACGTTTAACGATGGACGATAAAATTCATGTGGCCAAAGCCACACAGTAAGTAGTAACTTTTTTGCCCTTATATGCCAGTTCAAGTCTTTCGAAATAATCCTAAGTCAAATGTTAATTATTTGTCTCATTATTTTACTCTAAAGAAGGTTAAAATTAGATCCGTATAATTTTCAAATTAGACGGCAAAACAAAGGGATCTTTTCATCGGGGACAAAATTGAGGCTGTTCAAATAAGGTCGCCCCTTAGGACTTAGAATTGATATGAATTTAACAAACTATTGACACAAGCCGCAATGGAATCGCAATCAGATATGCTTAAATTGTAATTACAATTTGGTACTTTAATCACAGACTGCCTATTGTAAAGTATAGTAAAAAGATAATTGTTTTGTGTTGTTTAAAACAGAAAAAGATGTTTACCTATAAAAATACACCTTAAATTAATTAATTAAATTACGCGACGCGTGACGCGAGAGCTGGCGGATATCTGGCGCAGCGCATCAGCATTGCCATACAGCGGGGCAATGCAGCCAGCGTCTTGGGGACGCTTCCGACTGGTATTGATATGGATCAGTTGAGCTACCTGTAGAATGTTTGCAACAGTCTGCAGTTAGCTTAATTGTTTCAATTGTAAATACTTACTAGTTCTAATTTGTTTTTATTATTGAATTTGAATTTTCTTTGTCAATAAAGAACCTTAAATTAACAGGAGCACTGTCAAAATTCCGGTTTCCACTCAGCATGTGCCATGGTAGAGCAGTTCATATGGTCATACATTGGCGCTGGTCTTCCGTGGAGACCGTAAACTTTCATACATTTCATATACCTACTACATTAATTTATTATTACCTACCTGGAGATTCTCAATACAACAGAAAAATGTATGCATATTCTAGGGAATCTGTAATTTTATTTGCGTTTATTTGCATCGGTGAAAAAAAACAATGAAATCATATTTTGCAAAAGCGAATAAGTTTGTTTATACTACACCTGCTCGGAAAGTGACTTATTCCTTTTCAAACTTGAGCTAGAAAGTACGTCATTGCAGGCGTACTAGAATGCGGGTCGAAAAACTCCATGGAATTTTATTTCACACGCGTTTGCCGGGAGAGAATAATGTATGGAAATCTATTTCTAACGTTATTTATTATTTGTTAGTTATTTGTTTTTCTGAAATTTCAGCCTTTAGCTATGGTTATTTTCATTATAGGTTAAACTACAAAAAGTTATACTCCACGTCCGCTATATGATATCGGCCTCTTCCGTTCTCGGAACTGTAATTCAAAAAAAGGACCTGGGGATGACAGGAATTTATTCGAAATTTACATTTGAGTTAGGTAATTTTATTGATTCTACAGAATGTCGTGACAATGAAGATTTTATGACACCGCCAGTAATAAAAGAAACTGCTGAAGCAGTGATTGAGAACCTATTACCCTAGAAATCCAGTAATAAATACAACAAGACTAATGAAGATTTTGTGTATTGGAAAAACGAGAAGAGTGCAACTTCTTTTTCGGAAAATGTTTTATTTTCGTCGTAGTTGTAAATAGTGCTTTATACTAATAAACTTTTCACTTTTTATCACTCAGGAGAAAGTGCGATTCCTACCTCGTGTGTTATTAAACTCGTATTGTTTAAGGCCCTCTGCTGCTCAGGCTGCGGCTCGGGTCTCAAATGACACACTCGATAGGAATCAGTCACTTTCGCACCTCGGTGAACAATGTATACTATTATGTTTACGCTTGGCAGATTCAAGGCAGTCTAGCTAGTAGAATACACACATACAATTAAAAAAAACTTGTTATCAAAGCAAACTGCTAGTTTAAAACGCGCAGTGTCAGTATAACTTCGTTTTTACGGAAAATGGCAATGTTTTTGTTCATCTTTCCATTGTGTCAGTGCGTAGCCAGCGATGTATAAATCCTGTGATAGTGCTGGAATATTTTAACTAGAAAAAAGTTGGGAAAAACGAGTAGAACTTTGTGAGTTAAGGTTCACTGGAACTATTTCAGCTCTATGTAGTCTGGTTTAGAATACTCTATGCTACTCTAAAATAATAATTTGATTGTTTTGATAAATCTAAAAACCGACTTAGAATCCCTCAGTTTTAGACTGTTTATTAAGTTTTGCGGGATAAATAGCAATCCCTCAAGAATAACAATTTATGGGAGCACTTCGGGATCATCCTGTAAACAACTGTAAAAGAGTTATCTAAATCGGTCCATAAATGACTGAGGAATCGACGAACATACACAAAAAACATACATACAGCCGAACATGGAACCTCCTCCTTTTTCGTAGTCAGTTAAAAATAAATAATACTCTAAAACACTGCAATGGGACAAAAATAACTCCCGAAAGTACTTTTACACAAACATCATGTTTTGTTGCGTTTTTAATATTCTAAAATAGTTTTACCTTATTAATTCAATTAATTTATTTGATGTTTTTTTTGTACGTGTACAATATTTTTCATTTTATTTTATATAATTTTTAATCTTTAGCAACTAATGTAATTGATTTATTTTAATCGTGTTAGTTGCTATATAAATATCTAAATATCTAAGTTAAGTTGGGCAAGATGTGTAGACTTAAGTGGTTTGTCCTGAAAAGTTGTTTGAATAAATAAATCTATAAATAAATAAATTATTGCTGAGTAGGTATACAGTAGAAGCTCAGTAGTACTTTGGGATAAATACCTACTTTGAAATTAACAACTGGACTGTCCTAAGTGCTCTACTTATGCCTCTTATAGTTTTTGATAGTTTTTGTTTTTAAGGGATATATTTGTGGGCGGAACCCTAGATTGGTTCCCCGAACAACATTGCACAGGAAAATATAATTTGCTGCCGTTTTTTGATATAGTACTGAGCTTCTAATAGCCCCTGCATTTTTAAAAAGTAAAAAAAAAAAAAAGTAAAAATGTGTTTATTTTGTTGCACAATTCAGACAGTAAAAAGGAAACAATCAATTACGATGACAACGAAAATGGCCAACACTCAGCGAATGCTATGGAAGGGAGAACCTGCCGTAGCGCTGGTCTTCCGTTTTGAATAGGATTTAATTTTATTGAACGATAAACCTTATGGAACGAATAACAAAATCTATACATATATCTACACATGTGCCAGGTACTAAATTTAATTTACTATGGCTTCACTAGTGCTTTACCTTCGAATTCAGCAGTATGGAAATCTAGACCTTACTTTGGCTTACAAATGAACTATACAATTTAAACTTTTTGGACATAAAAGGTGTCGCTAGTGTCCTACGTATTTGTATTTAATTTTTCAAATATCACTAAATCTTATTATATATACCCGGAAGGACAAACTGTTGAGAACATTTTATAGTTTTTAAGACCAGCTATAGCCCACCAACTATACCTCTATATCTTCTTCATAGTCTAGAGCTGAACATCCATCGCATATTTTTTTTAAACATTATGATACCAATTATGTAAAAATTTTCAGATATCACTACAATAATAAAAAATCTGATAAAGAAGTAATTAGCACAGAAAGTGTCTGAAGTACGCCAGTTAATCCTTGTTGAATGCTAATAAGGCTTTTAATGACTGAGGGTGCAGAAAGCACCTCTTGACGCGGGTTTTAACAGCTTCTGATAATTCCGATGAGATTAAGATGTTTAAATTTTGCAGCCTTTTTGTGGCTAGAGTAAATGATTCCTTCATTATGAGAGAGAGGAGCAGATGATATAATATAGCGGGATTAGGAAATGGAGAGTAGATGATAATAACGGCGGAAAACAGGAAAGAAATGAAAAACTTCTCAAGAAATGGCAGCTACGATATCGTGATTATGTAAATCGCTTAGGAACAGCTGTCCAGGTATTAATCAAGGACTGTAGGCATAGAAGAAGAATGCTTTGAATGATAAGACAAGACACAATTGAGATGTAGTCAAAAAATTTCGACTATAACTCCCAATTTCCTATTCGTATACGTTAGCTTGTGTGTGTGAAAGCACTGAAGATATTTGCTGGTCAACACACACACAGAATCATGAATATTGTTGAATAACACTATCCTTCTTCTGTGATCGATAGCAGCGTGTTTTTCTCTAGGTAGGTACTTATAGGTATTAAAGACAAAGAGAACAACCAACGAACAACTCAGACCTGCAAGTTCAGAGGCATCACGCATTATATTTTCGCCTCTCATTAATTCTTAGTCTTTTGTTTTTTAAATAGAATGCGTGATACACTCACGAATGCATCTGAATTAAGCTCTGCGCACATTAATCCAACGCCGCTACCGCACAGCACAAAACTGTGCGTTCAAATATGGGCTTAAACTAGGTGTCTTTTACAGTGACGAAATGGCTTCCCACAAGCTTCAAACGAGTGGCCGGCCCAAGAGCTGTCTGTCATTTGATGCCGTCAATTAGAATGATTCTAAAAGTCCATATTTAAATGCACATTTTTGTGCTGTGCGGTAGCGGTGCGCCCCTGATTTGCGACAACTTTTAACCAGCCGTAAGAATATTGGATTAGATAATGAGAGAGGAATTAGGCAAAAATCATTTCGCTATTTGTCAAGCTAAAAATGTTGCTCTGACCGTTCTCTCAAATCATTTCTCCAAAATGTAGATGACACCAAAAGAAGCTAATTTCAATAACTGTCCAAAACACATCAAACTAAGCTTGGGACTCTGGGTGGCCATTTACATGCTAATTGTATGGTCGTAATGGAGACTCAGTCGTAACCTTGGCAAATAATTAATAATCTAACCAAAGCCTTGTGTAAAGCGTAGTATCTACCTACCTGGTATTTTAATCTAAGTACCTACTACCATCTACTACTTAGAGTAAAATATCAACAGGTTAACCACCTACTACGCATATTCTAAATCAATACCCTAACAAAATCAATAGGTACCACAAGGAAGTGTTCTTGGGTGTATATTATTCCTTATATATATTAACGACTTACCCCAAATAATCGAAAGCACATGCTCCTTATTTGCGGACGATATAACTGTAGTATTCCCATGCAAATCAAATTTGTCACTAAATGACCTTCTTAATACCACCATAACAACTATAGACAACTGTCTTAGCGATCATAATCTCCAACTTAAAGAAAAACTGCTTCAATTCAGACCTTATCAAAAAATCCCTTAAATATTAAATTCTCCTTTCAGAACATCAAACACGAAAATGTAAATTCTTACTCCCTACTGGGCGTAGATCTTGACACCAATCTAAATTGGTAAGAACATGTTAAAAAAATACAGCTAAGTTATCTATCACCTTTCACATACGCTCTTTTCCAATTTAAGAAAACTACAGACATAAAAACTAAAAGCACCGCCTATTACGCATATGCCCATTCCTGGCTGCAATATTTTTTATTTAATTAAATTTCATTAACACGGTATACACAACCAATAACATTAATTAAATATGATTACAGAAGTGAACACATAATATGGAGTTATCATTTGGGTTCATTTGGTAGGTACCTAGTTTTTATTTTCCAGAAGAGGTGTATTCGTACGTACGTATGTCTAGATGATGGATAATAATCAGTGATCGGAATTTCAGGTGATTATTTACCTAAAGTTGGCGATAAATAATGGAGCGGTTAAAACTACCTCTCGGTAATTCCGAGAAATTCCCGGGAATTCAAGAATTTTCTTGAATGTGGATGTTTTTTCACCGGAATCTTATTTATAGACGAAATATAAGACACTTTTAGCCTGATGCCTTTTTCACTTAAGTCGATACTTCCGGAGATAACAAAGAAACATTTTTTTTTTAATATTGATGATTTTTTGCAAAAGTCCTTTTTCTAGATGAAATATAAAATACTTTTATCCTTCGCAATTATCATTAAATTCGATATTTCTTGAGGAAAAACAAAACAAAAGTTAGTTTGTTCCAAATTTTCATAATATGTATTAGCAAGGGTCGTTTTTTAAGTCCAAGATTTGGAAATTAAACAATAGTAAAAATATGAGCTATTACAAAAAATAGATAACATACAACATAACGACTTCTAAAAAATCAAAATTACTGTTACAAAACTAAGAAAAACACATTTACAAAAATGTATTACCCATTGTCAGAATCGATATCCATTACATTTGAGAACGTTAACGTTTCTGTGTCAGGCTGTCGTGAGCTCGATGTAGAAACGTTATCGTCATCGAGGTCTACTAACTGTCAAGTACTCGTTGAAATTTCACTCTTTGAATGACAATAAATAATAATAATTTTTTCATATTTTAAATTCTTAATCTATTTCTTTTGACATTTAAAACGACGTTGAAAGGTCGTTTCCATCATATGAATGGTCATATGATGGAAACGACCTTTCAACGTCTACGGAAGTAAGTAGTGCAAAAGTGTAAAGATTAGCGTCACTTACTTTCGTGGATTCTCCACACATATCTCGGGTTACATAAAAATCGGGATTTCTGTCCATAAGTTTTTCTAACTCAGACGTCCACTAAATGTTCTTACATGGTCGAATATTTGAAATGACTGAGTAATGGACAGATTATGTTTCTCTAAGTTCTTTATTGCTTCCTGAATAGCCTTAAAATGTTCTAATATATAATTTTGTTCACTTTTTAAATGTGGTGTGGTTAAAATCGTTTTAGCATTTCTGATCGAAATCGCTTCATTGCTATTTAATAACGATATAACGTCTGAGATTTCATTGAAATATCTTGCATAATAAAATGCCGCGTCCAACCAAGTACCCTATCTGGTAATAACTGGTCGTGGAGGAAGCGGCAAACTCGGATACCTTTCTTTTAAAATATTTACCCTATTAGGAGATTTTAAAAACACTTTGTTTATATTTGAGATTAAGGTATCAACATCCCCGAAATCGAGACATATTTTTTCTGTCAACCTATGTAGCGCGTGAGTGTGTGTTGAACTTTAGTGAAAAACGCGTCAGACTAAGTGTCTTATATTATTTCGTCTATAAATAAGATTCTGGCGAAAATACATCAATATTCTAGAAAATTTGAATCCCGGAACTCCCGGGAATTTCTCCGAATTCCCGAATGTAACCACTCCATGTTATCTTTTCACCAACTTTAGGTATATAAGCGCCCGAATTTCCGATCACTGATAATAATCCATCGATTAGACGAGATGGTAAGCTGTGGTGTTAATTAGATATAACATAATAACACTTACCGTTCTATAATAATGTATATTTTAGAAATTAGTATATATATTAAAAACAATCTAAAGTTTATACCAGACCACAGAACCTGTGATCCTGTAACAGACTAGATATACCATTCTCCAAACTGCAAATGCTTCACTCAGGTCCCTACGCTATGTCTTTCAACATTTATCATATTTAATATTTAATAAAATACCTCGTGAAATACAAAAAGAAATCAAAATAAATCAATGTCTCTCCTGTCTCTCCTGAAAACAAATTTAATCAAAAACTGTTTTTATTCTCTGCAACAGTTTTGATATGTGTAGTTCCTTCACAGTCTATGTAACCTATGGTTTAAGTACTTACTTACTATTATTAATTAGATCTCATTATTAATAAAGATAGTTAAAGATTAGCCCAAAACCTTTTGATTGAAGCTTTTATATTTTATGCCTAGAATATTTAGTATAAGTAGGTACTAACCACCTAGCGTAATATTGCCGTGCCCTAGCAGGGTGAATGTTTGAAACTACGAGTACCTATACTTGTACAACATGATTGCAAAAAAAATTTTGACTATTTACTATTATTTTGTATAAAAGCGAAATACCTACCACTCCATGCCAGACTGAGTTATCACTTATCATTATCACGGAACTTCAAGGAAAACTACTAAAGCTAGGACCATAGAATTTAGTCAGATGATAGTTTCCGTTTTTAAAGGCTCGTTATGAATATTTAAAACTTATTAAAAATATATATATACACAAAAAAAAAATCTGTATAAAAATATATTCAACTGTCCAAAACATATGGAACCCCAGCCCTCGAACTACGACGGGGTTACGTCGTTTCGTTTAAGAGTTCCGTAACTCCAAAAAAAGAAATTACTTATGTACCTAAGCCAAATTTCAGCACAATGGGTTGGGGATAACTGGTCTAAAATTCAGTTGCAAGATTTGTCCCACACATACATTGTACATAACTAACTAACCGGGCAAGTTAAATAAAAGCTTGTAAAAATACTTATGTAATTTGAAGAAAGGAAAATGAAAGACAAAAAGGGGTTCAGACTTTGTATGAAACTTTTAGTTATAAGGGCGCGAAGCCGCGGGCAACAGCTAGAACGTATAATAGAAATGTCTTAGTTTAATGGAGCACACGAATAAAACTGAGGATAAGCATAAAGCCAGATTATTTTTGACCGTAGCAAAGGTACATTATGTTTAATCCGATTTGTAGGCAAATCGTAACGATCCCATATAGTACTGCTTTTTACATTTTTTTTCGAGATTGTCGTCCACCATTCTCACTAATAATATTGATTGTGTTTTTGTGCAACTTTTTTTTTACTCGTATAATGCTCACAGGCGGGCGTTACGCAACACACTTATGCGAATACAACTCCTCATGGGTCCGTCAAGATGGTTGTTTTTGGTAGGTTATAATTTGTATTATTCTACACCTGCTCGGAAAGTAACTTATTCCTTTTCAGTAGCCTTCCTTTTAAGTTTTTGTATACTTGAGCTAGAAAGAACGTCATTGCAGGCGTACTTGATTGGGGGTCGAAATGCTCTATGGAATTTCATTTCTCACGCGTTTGCCGGGAGAGAGTAATGTATGGAAACCAATTTCTAACGTGTTATTTTTTTTTTTTTTTTTTGAAATTTCGGTCTTTAGCTATACACACTACACTTCACTACTTTTCACTATAGGTTATACTACAAAAAGTTTTTACTCCGTGTTCGCCATATGATATCGGCCTCTTCCGTTCTCGGAACAGTAATTCAAAAAAAACCAAGTGCCTGAGGCATTCGTGGGAATATCTTCGAAATTTACTCATTTTATTAATTCTACAGAATGTCGTCGAGTGATAGTGAAGATTTTATGACACCGCCAATAATAAAATAAACTGCTCAAGCAGTGATTGAGAACCTATTATCCGAGAAATCCAGAAATAAATACTATATATAATTAAAATCGTACATAGTTCTTAGAACTAAATCAAGGCAAACTTATGAAAGAAGTTACAGTCAAAAGAGGATTTACATTACACAAATTTATAATCTTTGCTCAAGGTTCGATTAGTTGAATATTTCACTAACGAGGACTATTCAATATTCAAGAGTGCCCGTATTACCGAGTTGGCGGAAAAGTTTCATGACAGCCTAATTTGCGGAACTGTGAATCAGTGACGCTGAAGATGCACCGTCTTTACAAAGTTCTGATAACTTTGAAAGGGTTTGATTAATTCGTTTTGGATCCGATATTTTAATTTTCTTATGTTATTTTGGAGCGTCACGTTTTCTGCGAGGATGGGTTTACTGGTAACTACTATGATTTATGTAAAGGTATATAATATCCATATTATTGTCGTCACATTTTCTCAAACCTTAGATTAAAGAAAGGTGTTGTATAAGTTTGACGTTACGATAGTCTGGTAGAGCTCGCTCGATAAGATAGCCTATTGTCACATATTATGTAAATAATTTTATTTTGTTTTTTAATTGTTTCGTTAAACAATGCAATCAAGAATTTTCTACCTGTCTGTGGCATCGTAACACCCAAACGGATGAATCGATTTGGATTTAGTGTTTAGGGTTCCGTACTCGAAGGATGAAAACGGAACCCTATTACTAAGCCTCCGCTGTCTGTCACAGCTTAGACAGTTGAAATTTTCAGAGAATGTGTATTTCTCTTGCCGCTAGAACAACAAATAATAAAAATAAACTAAATATCTAAATTAAAGGGGGCTCCCATACAAAAACGTGTTTTTTGCCTTTTTTGCTCTTAACTTGTCAAGGCTGTATCTCTTGAACTACAAAAAGTAGGCACATTAAACTTTCTATAAACAAGGTACACTTTAACTGTAACAACAACAAATACTAAAAATAAAATAAAGTTGAAAATTTAAAGGGGTCTCTGAACAAGTAAAAATTTAATGTTCATTGAAAAAGTTGCGTGATTTTTACGGTACGGAACTCTTCGTGTGCGAGTTGACTCGCACTTTTTTTTTCGTTTATTTGTTCTTTGAATGGTTCCCTTGCATTCGAGTGTGTCCTTAGCTATGTTTGATAAAAATTGGTGACAGTACTAAATTTTTTGTCAGGGTTTTACACATCTTTGCTAAATTAGCTTGATTAGTGATTTCCCTAACAAAAATCCTTAGTTAACAACAGTTTTAATAGCTTAACTTACAGACACTGAAAACATACAACCAAATTGAGAACCATTTCCTTTTATTTAAGTCGGTTATAAAAACTCAAGGCCATTCTGTAAAAATGTATCTGTGAACTTCGAAGCTAAGGTTCTGATCCTAATTGGGATCTCACATACGTACGAAAACGGATATTAACTCCGGTAAACTGGAAATAGCTAAGTTTAATTCCTAGTAACTTAGATCTGCGAGTCTGTAAATAACAAAGAGTCTACCTAAGCTACAGGATGATTAACTCTTTTTTTATCATTAGAACGTGTTCTTTTGGGCTTTCTGCCGCAAACACAGCAAATTGTTCAAACCCGTCTGTTTGAACATAAAATCTGCGATTAAAACTGTTCATCGAAGCATAAAATGGTCGCAAAAAACATCAACTAGCTGAAAAACTATACATTCACACAGGAATATTATATATCTTTTCTGATTGTCTATTAATAAGTTGAGGATATTAATCCAGCTTTTATAATGTGAGACGGTATTAATATCAAAATTATTTTTTATGGGTTAAAAATATAAAATACAAAAAAAATTAGGAACTAACAAATTTCACAAAAAACTCAAACACGCGACGACGTTACTTTGAGCTATCATCATAACATTAGAAAGGCTTTTCTGATTTTCATCGAACATAGCTAAGAACACTAACAAATAAGTCAACGTTCAAACAAAAATAAACTATTTAAAATTAGTTCGTGTTTTTTTTTTGCGGATTTGTTCATTAATGTTTACAAAATTCATAACGAATAGTTGTTAGTTTTATCGAGGAGGCAAGTACACCAATTGTTCAAAATGATTATTTAAAAAAAATCAAGTCGATGCTAGGTACTCAAACTAAAAAAAAAATCCGGCCATATCTTGAAGAACTCTCGAAGTTCTAGAGTGGAGACCACGACTCGGCAAACATAGAGTAGGATGCCCAGGTGAGCACAAGTGTGGTGAGGTGCTACTGGTGTGTAAATCTTCACTATCGCTCGATGAGTTTCTGTAGAATTAATAAAATTACCGAACTCAAATGTAAATTTCGAAGAAATTCCCGCGAATGCCTCAGGAACCTCAGTTATTTTTTTTTAATTACTGTTCCGAGAACGGAAGAGGCCGATATCATATGGCGAACTCGGAGTAAAAACTTTTTGTAGTTTAACCTATAGTGAAAATAACTATAGCTAAAGGCCGAAATTGATTTCCATACATTATAGTCCCCCGGAAAACGCGTGAGAAATGAAATTCCATGGAGTTTTTCTACCCGCATTCTAGTACGCCTGCAATGACGTACTTTCTAGCTCATGTTTGGAAAAGGAATAAGTCACTTTCCAAGCAGTTGTATTATAAAACAAAAAAGAGGGGTGTTTTACCCTCTTTTTTGTCTGGGGATATAAAAGTACTCGTCATGTTCCTTATAATTAATCCTCATCGGATCTCAAACGGAAATCAACCTGTGGAGTGTAGCCTACAGGGAGGCAGGAGCCCCAAAAGGCAGGTAGGTAGGTAACCGAATTAACGTGGGCAAAGCAATTAGCGCAGGCGCTTGATATCTTTGTAAACTTTGTAAGCTTCATAAGCAATTAACTGAACTAATTTTCTTTGATTTGCTTCGCTTTGGTGGTATTTTATATAGATAGATGTAAAGCGTCGAAGTGTTGTATGGAAGTACGCCTAATCATTTGTTGGAGTACGCATGTTTATTTGAAAGTCACTTGAGTATATCGAAGCACAGTTGATAGAGGCACAGGAGATATGGGAATGTTTTTCGTAAATTTTTGACGTGTGGTGTTGTAATTTGGGTAATATTTTACAGATTTATAGCTTTACACTTGGTATAAGGGCAAGGATACTTTACAGTTGGATACTTTATTTTTATTTGCTTTAGGTGGCTTTCGTGTCACTACGGCCATGATAGGCCTATTGTGATCGCCACTCGAGTGTTCAGCCCTGAAGCTGCGACGTTCATAGTTCGCAACTAACCCGTGCAGCTGCTAGGAACTGCAGGATTTTCTTCGGGGTGATGGCTCGTAGCTAGTCTGGGCTGTGCAGGTGCTTGCCCAGATGGATGCTGTTGGATACTTTACTAGACTTACCGAAACATCACGTAACGAATCCAAACTTTCATAAACACACAACAATATTCAAAACTACCGGAAAATAAACATAGTATCTGCCTACGTCCAAGCATGAATATCTACTATTAATAACATTCGTAAATATCTTTTCAGGGTTCCGTACCCGAAGGGTGAAAACGGAACCCTATTACTAAGCCGCCGCTGTCCATATGTCCGTCCGTCTGTCACAGGGACACGTAACTCTCCTCCGTCTCATGAAACGTAACAGAGTAGACTTGAAATTTTCAGAGAATGTGTATATTTATTGCCACTATAACAGCAAATAATAAAAATTAAATATGTAAATATCCAAATGAAAGGGGGCTTCGATACAAGAAACGTTTTTTGGCTATTTTTGCTCTATGTTGGTCAAGACCTCTTGAACCTAGGTAGACACATTAAACTTTTTATATATGTATATGTAAGTAACACTTCAACTGTAAATAACAAATGATAATAAAAATATAATAAAGCTGAAAATAGAAAGGGGTCTCGACCCAGTGAAAATTTGATGTTCTTTGAAAAAGTTGCCTGATTTTTACGGTACGGAACCCTTCGCGTGCGAGTCGACTCGCACTTGACGGTTTATTTGTTAAAAGTCGAGCTCAGCTCTTGACAATATTTTAAAAGAACTAATAAAAAAGAAATAAATAACTGTAACAGCCTTCCGATATATTCAGATTGTTTGTCTAGAGTAAATAAATGACTGTCAAATTGGCAGCAGTGAATGCCGAGGTGAGTGGGCCCGGACATAAACAAGTTTGTCCCAGACGTGTTTGTTTCGCACATCATAGAACCAATTCATTTAAAAAAAATATGACGCTGTATTTTTGCACCAAACGCCGAATCCGTTTGGTACAAAAATACAGCGTCATACTTACAGCTACGACTTAGCTTGTAAAAGTGACTAAATGTAAATGTATTTATCTGTCTGTATATATACTAAATATTATTATGTAACTATTCTATTATTATAATTTTAAAATTTAATTTTTATTAATAGTTACATACAATTTTATATATTGCATCTAAAATTTATTGATTTATTTTATAGAAATACATATATTTTTTAATTATTATGACGTATGATTCTTGTAATGAATTAAATAAATTAATAATGATTATTTGCATTGCATCATTGCCGGTGCAAGTTGTTTTGGGAGGTCTAGCAAAATCTATAGCGTTTCTATGAAAAAAATCATTTATTTGCGTATAGGTATTAGGGTACCTATGAATGCAGGCCGGACGCATTTGTATTTATTTGCAATCCTGTGAGAGAGAGAGCATTATGCATGTTTGAAGTTTACAAGTTCGTCTACAAGTTAGCAGCTTCATCATAAACGTAGTCTTCCAGTGCAAGGACCAGGCTTTCATGTGAAATAGATTTATCTAAATCAAGACCAATAAATGATAAAGAAGCTCATATTGCTTGTTAAAATAACTTACTCAAGTAAAACGATAGCAACTCTAGCAAAGTTTCTTGCGAGTAGGTACAGTCACTAACAAAAAGCTTTGAACAGATAAAGATTCTAAAAACCCGTGTACTCACAGAGCAACAGAAACCGCTCAACCACAAAATTATTCTAATTATGTAATAAAAATATGTTTGTATTTGTGCTTTATTTGTGTTCTAACATTTTGTAACTGTGCTATATGGACCAAGGTCTGAAATAAATGATTTTTATATTATTTAATTATTATAGTCGCCAAACTAGCAAGACAACAGGAAGCCACTAAACAAATACAACGTACATGCATGTAAACAGCAATATCGCTTGCGAAATTAAAGATGGAACACCTATTCTACACTTTTCTTATTCAAATAATACAACTTTGACTGGAAAATTACAAACACTAATTGCAAAGGATTAAAACTTCAGGGGCTTTTGTTGACTTGCGGGTTTAGCGGCTTTAAGAATGGTGTGGTTTAGCGGTTTCTGTTGCTTTGTGTGTACACGGGGTTTTGGAGTTTTCATACTTCAACGCTTTTTGGCGGTGATTGTACTTCTGTAGCACAACTTTATCCAGCTTCAACTTGAGCAAGGTATGTAGGATGACTTATGGAAGTATCCTATTCTGACAGAAGTCTGAACTAAACTTTTTCACTCGACTCCAGAGCGCAACTTCAATCGCAATGATACTTTTACAAGTGAACTACGAGATATATTTTTGTACGTTCGATAAGATTTAGGTTCAGTGCTTTATTACATATTTGTACTACTGGTTCAGTAGTGTTTGCGTTAGTACGATTTTTAATCAAAATAAGGTTTTTACTCCGGAAACTGATGATTTCACAGAAAGCGTGGTTAGTTTACATAAAGGTGTTATTCTTAATGCAAGGCACCTAAATTATGACCCAAGCACATCGTCTAAAGTCAGCAGATTGAGTAGTTTAGTATTTTTTCCAGAACATAGAGGCCTAAGTATATCCAGCTGTGTGGGAGCGCAGATGGTAAACTATATAATGATTATGACGATAATTAAATGTATAAACATAGACAAGACTTGGTTCTTGACGGTGAGAATGTAAGAAAATGATACGTTGTGGCGACTATTACCCCATCTAGAGTGGGTTCAGGGCAGGAACAAGATACTACAAACTACGACTAAGAGGACTACAGTTCAAACGGTAGAAAGTACAGTGAATTCCACTCACCAACAAACAGTCCTCAAGTACTCCTCATGACTCGCTCCGATACTCTCATCAGTTTCATATTTATCCTTCTGCTGATGATCACTAATCGCCATTAACGTCCCTTCATATTTTTTACTGCAAACTTCATATTCTGGTCGTACATTCTTCACGCAATCCGCGTGCTTTAGATACTCTTCTTGATATGACCCTTTTGTACATAACTCTTGGACGACTTCTATGATGCCGGCGTATATCCTTCTGAAAACTACTTGTTCGTGCTTCTCCATGCAAGTGTTGGTGTAGTTTTCTATGCAGCGTATATCAGCGCGGAGTTTACTGTAACAAAATAATTAGGATGAGGAATGTTGTAACATAGCCTGTTTGTTATCTAATCTAAGAATTAAAATATGTGGGGGCTTCTTCCCTAATGTTTTGTAGTTTAGTATGATTGGTCTTGAACCGCTCAAATTACGTAAACAAATTAAAGAAATCAAATGAAATTTTAATTTGAGCTTGTTTTTTTATTGCAATAGACGAATAGCTAAATTCACCGCATTCAGAAACAGAGTTGCTAGACAAAACATAAATCATGATACTCCTTGATCCATTGGCTTGATCCGTCGATGCATACGTTCGACTGCGGCCTCAGAAGGCCGTTTCTACATGCTACTCTCAGAATCTACTGAATCAATTAACATTTTAAGCCACTCTACAAAACATGCTTGTCCTTCCATCCAAATCACCCTTACATTCCCCATAGAACACTAAATAGCAGCAGAACACTAATGCCCTCAAGAAGCTAAAGTTCAGTATGAACGCAACAGTGTCATGCCAACAATTAATTATGTTCCCAGTCTAGTTTCCACTTTCCAGTTCCAGTGAAGAATCGAGCCAGCTCATTATGCAGATCCACTGTTGCGCGTTTCCGAGATAATTTTGTAGCTCGGTCCATTTTAGACAAAGAGCAGTTTGCATTTTGGCTAAGCGGAACAAAATATAGATTATCTATACAATTCGTTTAACCTGGTATAGGTTAAATTGAAGTTTCTTATAAATTTCTGAAATTAGAACCAATTTTAATCTTTGTTTCGAAATATTACTTGTTAGGATCGGGCCCTACCTACTCGTACCATATTGTGATGTTTTTTTTTAAATAAGAAGGTAGAAATTACTATCCGGTCATAAAAAATGTTACTACGCCTCCTACCACTAACTGGTAACATTGCCTAAGTAATTATATTTCGTCCATGGAAATTTATATGGGAAGGGCATTGGCCAAACCAGATCCGTCAAGTGCGAGTGTGACTCGCGCGCCGAGGGTTTCGAACTTTTGTCAATTAAAAAATTTTACTACAGGTACCAGTTAAAGACTTCATTATCTGATGGATGATTGATTATCTAAACAGATTTGGTACGCACACATCAGATGGATTGCTCTGCAAACTTCGGAGATTAGGCGGTAATGGCTTTTCTACTCTTTACAATATATTTCAAACAGTAAGAAAGTTAACAAAATTTCAAAAACAGTTTTGAAATCAACAAACCAAAACCTATCATTTGATACCCCGTTCGATGAAGTATCCGGGGAGGCTACTTCAATTTTGAAAATTATTCCTCCTCTTATGCCCATTTTTCAAAAACTGGTCTACTTAGACTTCTTTAAATTTTTCCTGTAAAATATAAAGCCATATCTGACACACAAAGGGTGCATTGGATTTCAGATGGATCGCTCTGCAAACTTTAATCGGGAACGGTCGATTACCCGACTTTTGCAAAATATTAAAAAATTATGAAACCTAGAAATATTTAAAATGTGTTTTGAAATGTACCTTTCCGTTGATACACAATTTGACCTTGTAAATTTCATTTAAAATTTCGTCACAATTTCTACTGAAAATGTTTTTTTTTTTATTTCATCTGTCCAAAGGCACAAAATATATTATGATTTTAAATTTCGGTTGTAGATGAGATATTATAGAGGTAGAGGAAAAAAAGGACAGACAGAGCGAGACCGAGACCAGGGTTTCGTTCCCAAACACGATCAGTTGAGCTACTTGTAGCTTGTCTGCATTTAGCTTAATTGTTTCAATTGTAAATATGTACCAGTTCTAATTTGTTTCGATTATTTGATTGTAAAGTTAACCTTACCGTGATCCTCGTAGATAACCAAGAACGTGTCAAAAAAACCTTATACGTAACACGGCGATAAAAATGTAGACAAGTAGGTAAGCTACCTAGACAGTATGATTTATAATGAAGCCTTATCAGCACTGCACAAATTACGCAGTACATATGAGTTTACCTTTAATTGCTTAGGTATTTACAATTAAGTACCTAACCTACAGCTTTGAATAGGAGTTCCCCGAAAATTTTGTTATATGTGAACCAAATGTATATTTCCAATCACACAACACATTGTAATTTCGTACATAACAATATTATTGGCCTTTTAACAACGAACAGAAACCGTAGGTAATTTATTTGTAGCGTTTATAAAATTGTGAATACCCCAATGATAGTTAAATACACAAAATAAACTTAGCATATTTTGTCAATATATCATTAAAACAAGCAAAGGAACAAATAGCAGATCAAGCGGACAGTACATTGTCCCGAGGCTAGAATAATATGAGGCTAGTAAATATCGAATCAGAACCTCCAGGGCCTCGCATACACACACATGCTATTTAAGCAGAAATAATAGTAATATTACGTCATGTAGACCAGCGGGCTTATTATACTAAGTAAATATAGGCATGGATGATAAGGTAACTGTATATAAAATATAGCAAAAAATTAATTCCATTACTTATTAAATTTGCAAAAAATAAACTCGAGATCAAGGGACTCTTTTATTTTACACTTGGGAATAGTCGAAAATGTGTCAAAATCATTATGCTTAAAATTCGGAAACGAAATAAACTACCATCCATGGATCTATTGATTTAGTGTAATCAGCTTGCAGTACCTAATTATTATAGAACAGAACACGGTCATCAGAGTGCTGCATTGGTTATTCAATAGCCACTCTCAAGTCTGAACTGAGAACTTGGGCCGTCGGACAACTAGTTTCAAACGTCAAATTACTATTTACCGCAAACAAGAGTACTAAATTAAGATGAGCTGCGTGGGGTAGTGAAGTTGGTCCGTAGTCTTTAGGAACTTCACTTTTGAAAGTTCGCCCTCGTAAAGTGCGATCGCCTCACCAGGATAGTGGAAAACTATACCGTAATGGTCGGAAACTGAAATTTAATAGGTAGGAAGTGTTCTCTCGCCCAAATATAAAAGCTATTTAAATAAAGTATAAAATTTTGGCAGTTTTGCGATAGTCTACGAACTTTTGACAACCTGAATTGCTGACTTGAAACGAAAATTTTGGACTATTTCAGGAATATTGAGAATTTGCACGCGGGTATATCCGAAACTCTCTCGTGTTCTTCAAGAAAAGTCTTTTTGGTGACCTTTCACATATATTATTTCATGCAAAAAACTTGTACAGCCGCAGGGCAAAATGTTAACATTGAGGGTTTTCCCTGAAAACCTTTTAAAAGATTTTTCGTCTTTTGAAGTTTTTTTATGGACTCGTACCTCTACGTAAAGTTAAATTATTATAACAACATTGTGATGATTCGTTAATGATTAGTAAAAAAAAATAACGACCACAATTTATTAATTAGGTCATTAAGGTATGTAATATTATTAATAATTAATTATTTAATTATGCCTTCTGGTGACAGTTAGGTTTTTAAGAAATAGATATAAGTGTAAATACTAGTTGTAATTATTTTATTCTGTTATTGTTATTTTCTATATGCTAAATAAACATTAGGTAATCGCATAAACTATGTCTTTCATAAAATAATATTTTAACGTCCAATTAAAACTTTGGTCTCTTCAAAACAAGAATGATTAGGTGTCTTCTTGCACCTTCGTGATACGTCATCGTCGGTCACATCGTCACTTTGCATAAGGTGAAATTGTGGAAACACGAAGGTAAAGATTATAAAAAATTTGTCTCTGTCTATATCGACATCATGTAGATAATACGTGTTATTTTCGTAGATAAAATTACAAGTAGCAAACATCTCTAGACCTCGAAATCGTTGTTTTGAGAACCTTAATTAATTACTTGTACACCTTGATTACGTTTACGAAACAAGAACAGGAACATTATTAAGGTCATTTACTTCTCTGTTCTACATTAATTGTCTCAACAAAGCACTAAACCATAAATTTAGAGCATTTGTTACAAAGCAAATATTCTGCGGTAATATGGTAATGAATCGCAAAGAACAATAATTTTGAGCACATAATTTGAATCTTGATATTCTCGGTTGAACTGAAGGCTACAATTATAACTTAGGAAGTTAGAATCTGAGTTCGTACAGAGTTCGAGCTAATTTCTCACGGTGCTAAGTGGTGAGCTAAGTGAATATATGATTCCCGCTATAGCGAAACCTGAGCTCCCAACAAAACCTCATCATAACTACCAAGCTGCTATAGAATATCCGAAAATGCTAATTTCTTTGTATGCAGTGTTTTGTTTAGTCAGTTCATTGGAGAATGATTAGGAAGTTCTTGTGCTATGCAGATCTTCATTCTGCTCAAATAGATAAAACTGGTGAGGAAGCAGTCAAAGTAAACCATTAATTAATCATACCATCAACCAGACATTCACAAAAATAATATGATTGTGACAGAAAACAACCAAACGTAACGACTTTTGCGCTCGCTATAGTTCGGTATAGTTGTCATGGTCTTCTGTGGTCAGGAACACTAAAAATTCAATCGAAAAAAAAAACACTCAAAATCGGAACAAAGAATTGCAATCCTCAACATTTTTTACGCAGTGTAAATCGAATCCAACTACGCCCACTATGTCAAAGGTCGTATAGTACGCATTAGTAGAAGAGAGGTCCTACAGTAAAATGTACTTACAAGCACGTCTTGTCCAGTTCCTCTCTAGTCAGCGCAAAGGAGATGTCGGGAGAGCTCAGCACAGGTAGTGCCATCGAGCACCTTTGAACCAAGTCTTCGTATGTGTTGCAGTTCGGCTTGATTGCCACTGTTGACAATAAACAATAATAAGCACAAGACACATACAAGACTAAGTAGTCCATTTTAACGTCTCAAGAAAGGAGTAAGCCAGTTTATATATAGGTTTTTCTATTCTTAGAGGGTCAAACGAAGTGGTAAATTTTCATAACAGGAAAATATTCCGCACTCCAATGGATACATTTTCCTAACATAGGAAAAAAAACTCAGAATAATTTCTAATATGTATTCGCAAATACATAAATCGAGCTTTGGCTGTGATTCTGGCCGGGTATATGCAGCGTAAATTACGCCCAGTTCAAAATTATAAAATAGCCTTCTAAACTTCTGGAAAGGTTGCAAACATAAAAGAAGCTTGAGTACAGGAAATCTTGGCTTTCCTTTGACGCTGTAATCTTTGATATATCGATATAACACGAGAGTTTGCTTCCGCACTCCAATGGAAAAATCCAAGTCATGCGTAAAAAGAATGAGCAGTGAAAGAATGATGAATAAAAACTTGAAAACAACTTTATAGGCTCATTCATTATTAAATTCGCGAACGATTTTTATTCAGTATTATCATGTCATGTGTCCTCTCCTCTTATGCAAATAAAGGAAACGCCTATTAGGGAATCTATATTATTGGAACTTCCCGTTCAAAACAAATTTAGATTTACTATTGTGGAGTGTGGGATCTGTTTTGACTTATTTTTGTATCCAATTAGAACTAGGCAAAATAAGACAGTGAGTGTGCCAACTTTTTCTGCTGCTTTTACATTACTAGAGTTATTTTGGCCACATTCACAGTAAATAAGGAGGAATGTGTAAAGTCATATCATTCATCTTATATCATTATTCAGTTTAACATGGTTTGACATTGATATAGGTTCTGTTTAGATTTGTACAGTTTTTTGTACATGTTTCAGTTGACTGGCGAGATTATTTATACCTAAAGTTGGTATTGATTTGGACGCTTGCTATTGGTATTGATTTGGATTATTTTGGATCAGTTGAGCTACCTCTTGATTGCTTGCAACTGTCTGCAGTTAGCTCAACTGTTTCAATTGTAAAATTAAATACCTACTAGTTATATACCTCATTTTCGTTGTACTTTATAAAGATTTATAAAAAAAAAACATTTGCGTAGAGCAAAACCCGCTGCTCACACCACCGATCTGTTGCTAAGCAAACTCTGAAATTTATTTATTTATTTCTAAAACGTACAAATATTTTTACAAGACACCAAAAACAAAACAAACTAACGAGTATGTTCATATTATGTACTTATCATCGGTAGTATGCTGAATTCCGAGCGTTGGCTGCTTATATGTAAATGGTATTTCTTTATACACATAGGTACTGACTGACTAGGCACGTAGGTACATACTTAACTGTGCTGTTATTCAAGTAGGTACCTACGTCACTACAATACAATCGAGTTTCACGTGGCGAGCACGGGCAACAGCTGTTTGCACACGCTATGATAGGAAAAGTACATGATACTCTTTAGATTTACTCTCTTTGTATTGTAAAGTCTCAGATTTTTGATCGTTCATTTTCTTCGTGATTGATTATACCACCTATCCCTTTATGGAAACGTATGAAAATATTTATATTTTTTTATATCTAATCTGTTATTATGTTCTTGTGTTTAAAATCGGAGATTTCCTCATTGTTTTTACAAAAAATAATAAATAATAATTTGGCGTGTCTAAAAAAAACTAGGTATAAACCGACTTCCAATTCCTGTAAATAGGATTCATCTATGTACACGAGCAAAAAAATTGGGATCTAATTTCCCTAGTGGCGACATGTAGGTACCTAGGTACAGTTCAAGTCTAATTTAGTTTGATGAGTGATGATGATGACACATGGATATAACCAGAGACTAGTACCTACTTTACTAGTCTCTGATATAACTGTTGACGCCCGTTGCCATGGAAACCATTAACAATGATAGTGAAATTATCAGTGATGATGACAATGAGGGAGTCATTGTCAAATCACATAGCAATCCCTCGAAAAACAAACTTATAGGGGACCGCCTCAAAATCAGTCTCAAAATCACAAGGAAAGAATCATCAAAATCTATTAACAATTGGCGCAGATATCACCAAAATTGTTGTCAATCACGACTAGCTAGTCGTGATTCATTAAAAACAATAGGTTGTTTTTTAAGTTTTGCGGGATAAATACTAGGCCCTCGGGAATAAATTTTATTATAGGACCACCTCGGGACCATTCTCTATACAATAATTAAAGAGGCATCAAAATCGGTTAACCATAGGCGGAGATATCAAGTAACATACATACCTACATAAAAAAGACATGTACAGACGAATTGAGACCTCCTCCTTTTTATTTATTATTAAAAAGTTTTATTCCCTTACTTACCTAGGTTCTATTTTGTAGGTAAATACTGTTCGTAATTGAGTGGGAAACTTATTAGGTAATCCTTTCCACGTCTACAAATTTAAATATAGGCCATATTTATGGCATTCCCTAATCTTGGCATTGGCCTCGAAAACATTCGCCATCGTCTGATCCTGTCAAACAGGTAGTTATTTTTAACTATGCCGTTCTAAGAACCGTGCATTCCGTCGCGGCAATGATGTAGCTGGTGGGGAGCCGAGCCCACCAGACCGCTGCTTCTGATTGGCTGGGAGACATCGTACGATGTCTTTGGATGTGTGCGTTGTGTGTATTACACGGTACACACCTACATCTTATTACCCGCTCATCGAAGCATGATCAAGCACCAATTTAAGAAGCGACGCGCGGTTCTGCTGCCAATTGACTTATTTAATTGCTGATGTCGTAGGAAGTCATTTTTGCCTTGACATCATGTCTGCTGCTAGATACATATTATACAAGTTATTTGTTTTGATGCGTGTACAAATTGTTGAGGTATTACTTCCTCGTTGAGTATGATTACCTGCGTTGCGGTTATGTAATTTTTGTTTTTGCCATGGGTTTCATAGATTTACGACTAGAAAACGGTTCGAGAAATACTTTTATTTATACGCGAACGTAATCAGCGCAGAAGAAATCTTTGAATAATCGAGGTAGTATATGGTGCTAGGTAGTTATAGTGTTTCTTATGAAACAGGTAATACAACGACTGCGTAAATGAATCGATTACTGTTACAGATTAATCTTAAGAGACTTGCCTACAGATAGGTCCTATAGGTACCTATTAAATTGCACGACGAGGTATTGAAAGAGTCCTTGTCGTACGGTACAGAAATGACATCATTTTCTGTCGCTATTCCATGTTAGAAAAGGTTAGTTGAGCCATTTAATATGATAATATCTAGAACGCTATAAACAATGACAATGATGGTCATAACATGGTCAAGGAGCGGCTAATTTCTCTATGGATGGTCGGGTCATCATCACCTGTTACTCTGTCAGGGTTATCTGTGGTCGTACGATTATTTGAATAACTAAACTTGTCATACGATGAATCAACTACCAATGAAAACCTTCGCAAGAAATTACTGAGCTGATAACACAGCTGGATTTTAATCACCAGCGAGAAATTTGCCCCTATTTGCTTTCGTAACTTACCTATTCTACTTATCACACCTTTCTCAAGTTTAAGTGATTGTCTTTTTTGATATACCTACTCGTAAGTAGGTGTGTAGGACCAAAAACGTAATCGCCCCCAATTGTAAAAAAAAGACATCGGCATTTTTCACAATGGGGAGGTAAAGACCATTAAAATGTAGTTAAGAAAACTCCCGGGATTTATTATTCATACCTTATTTACTAATATCAGTTATGCCGTTTTGTTGCTTTTTCCTAGGCAACATAATAACCTTTGCTTGAAGAACATAAGACACTCACGAGTAAAAATCAAACGACTCATAATTTCAGTAGGTTTATAATACAGAGCTCCAACCAAATTAAAGCTTCAACCCAACTTCAGCCAAATTTATTTAAGTTGATCATTAATCATAAACAATTCAGTGCACTTCACAGGAATCAATAACGCAGTGAAGCTCAATTTGAGCAATTAATCGAGACAGAGGACTGGGCTCAGAATTGGAGCCTACAGCTGAGCATCTTCTGTTACATTACAAAGCATGAAATAGGGCAAACCATGACACACGCACATGACACGTAATGAATTATGCCCGTTGATCAGTGTGGTCTTCATAATTGAGAGAGCCCTTCTTATACTCGGTGGTTAATTTTGGAAACGTCAACTCTACCGTGAAATTTTACAGAGCTCCTAGAAAGAAAACATGCTTGTTTGGAACTCTATGTTATTATGAAGCTACATGTGACAAACCAATAATAACACAATAAATTAAGTATGTCTGTCCGAATATTCGATAAAATATCGAAGTGATTAGATCTGAGATGATAAAATAATGACTTTGCGAAAGATTGCGAAGATTGGCTGGTACAAGTATTTCTTATCTACAGCCGCCGTCGGATATGAGATTAGTAAGATACGTTATCTAGGGATATAACTGTCCTGAATTTCTGCAGATAAAATATGACGAGTTCGTGTTTATGGCGCCACGGCCACGAAAAAATATTATGACGACTATGACTATGACGACGAATGATGATGAATCATGCAAAACATATAAGGGGAAAATTTGGGTGGGTAGTCCCACCCAAATTTTCCCCTATTATGTGGGTTTATTCATTGCTCTAAAAGCTCCCGTTTTTGCACAAAATCCCTTTTTTTTGTTTGAAGATAAACCAAACGATGACAGACTTCGATTTAGAAAGACAGGAAAAATGGGCACATTCAAAATGACTCAATGGAATTATGTCCCTTAGGAATCGCGGTTAACAAAGCTCGAATGATCGAAGCAAATCGTCCGCTCTGGCAATCGTTACCTTGGACTATTAAATATCGAGACAGGAAATTTTCTGCTATTAATCCAAAAAAAAAATGGAATACCTATCAACCTATTTTAATTTAGGAAAGCTACGATATGCTACTAAGTTACTAGAATTACGGTTCCGCTAGCAGACATTTAAGTACAACATATTTCCCAAAACAAACTAAGGAACAGTTTAAAATAACGTAACATAGTCCTATCAAAAGAGTGTCTGTCCGTCAAGTTCTCGCTCCTCTTTTCATGCTGTCACCACAATATGGTAACGCAAAAACGATTCCTGCGTCAATTTCACATCCAGAGGTGGAAACCTCCACGAAATCACCCATTTCAGTGATGTCTCCGAGTTCGCTCGGCCATTTGTCATCGCTCAGATGGGGATACTTTTTGTTAGGAAGACTTACTTCATCGCGGCTTTTGTAAGGAAATCTGTGTTATCGCGACTGACGCTAATGTGTCCCACTGTCTCGCTAATCGACTCATTTGTAAGCAATTTTGCGGATCACCTTGGGGAGAAAATCGGGAATCGTTGGTATCATTAAGTAGGTACATGGTAGGTATGTCTTCTCAATGGACATGATGAGGCTGAATGAAATGTTGCGATTGCACGGGCGGATGTAAGGTACTTGACCCATGTAAGGCCCAGACCCTAGTAAGGCCTGCCGTTTAAAAATCCCTCTTCGCGGAGCGTCGTTCAATCAGCTCAAATATCAATGAGTGCGTCTCAAACAATCAGAGATAAGTGCCGATCACACCGTTCGGCTGTAGCGATCCTATCGGGACTAGTTGTGCAAAAACTGCGCTGTGGGTGACGTTGCGAACGGTTTTATAAATTTTCGGCTGTTTCAAATGTAAGTTTAGTGCAATTTTACTTATAAATTGCCATTGTTTCTATGTATAATGATTGTATAGCTATTTACGTACGCAATTACTGCAAAAAAAAAACACTGTAGCATGTACTTGTATTGTATGAGAAATTATTAAAATAAAAATACCTTTATCTCATTAAGGCCTATCAAAAAATTCCATTGGCCTTATAAGGTCATATTAAAAAATAACTTTTTATTTTTTATTTACAGTGACAACATGGAAGAACCAGTACCACAAGCTGTTAAAAAACGAGCATTCTGGACATCCACATAAATGGAGTCTTTGGCAGGCAGAAAGTAACTGAAGCTATTTCTTCAAAGACACCCGTAGATAAGAATTCGTAAAGTTCAAATGTAGAACCCTGTCAGAGCGCAGAAGCTGAATAAATTAATTGTGAAGGATCACTTCGAGAAAGTCAAAAGCTTTTCTTAGAAACTGATGATCGAAAAGAGACCAAAATGCATCTACAATATGGATAAAAAAGGCTGCCGCATTTCCCTGCATCATCAAGGAAGATCAGCCTTACTTGATGATGCAGGGAAATGCGGCAGTGCAATTTAATTGTTATTTTGAACCTATGAATACTAAATATGGGTAAAATGTGATGTGATTTTTTAGATTAGTTTTAACACTGAAAAGTTCCAAATGATTATTGTTTGTGTTATATATATAGTATATTTTTTTAAAGATTATTTCTAAAAAAAAAATCGAATAATATCCCAAAAACTTTTTGACTTCGACGGGACTTGGGATATTAATTGATTTCTTAAAATTACCCCGTGTAAGGCTTACACACTATATAATAATAAAAACATTATTTCAGCTGTAAAACGTTTGTCCTAATAAGGCCTATAGCACGGCCTTATTTTGAACGTGTGGTTAATTAAGGCCCAAAGGAAGGTTTCTTAAAAACTCCTTTAAGTTTCTAATAAACGTGATTTTTACCGTCGAAACTGTTGATATTCTAAAGATAAATAAATAAAGAAGTACCTATTTAAAGACTAATTATTATTGAGATTTTAATTCTTATTACTTTCGATTTTATAGAGGAAACTTCGTTAGGTGGGCATACATGGGTCAAGTACCTTAATTTTTATGGGATAAATGTAATGGATGGATTAAATAAATCTTACTGAGGCACTTTTTTTTAATAGATATGGCAATGACCTTTATTAACAAGGAAAATGAGGTAAAACCGTGTTACTTAAGTACTATAACTTTTTAAGAAATTAATTTTGCTTGTGCTTACATTTATAAGCTATTTTGAACTTCACCCACTCAAATCAAACAATCAATTACAAATAGTAATTTATAACAAAGATCAGTTTTCCGGGAAAATATTAAAGCTGGCCTCCTGTGGGTCGTAAATTTGGATAAAACAATTTCATCTGACTGGAATCGCACCCGAAACTACGCGGTTTACCTCATAAATCCCGATTAGCCTTTGGGTGAAAGAATGAATCAATAGATTATCTTGCAATAATATTTGTTCCGGATAACCCGACCCGGGAAATACGTTATATACCTTTATATAGTTTTAATCGCAGAGGGAAACGGAAGGATCATTGGAAAACACGTTTTTCATTTTCATCTCGTTTTAATAGAACTACCTAATTACGTCTTGACGTCAAGCATCATTTTCCCTTATAAATGAATTGGCTTGACTCCAATGACGATACATGGAACTAGAAAACAAAACCCGCGTCATCACTTCATCAAAACAACATGGGTATGTGTACCTACTAGTATTTGTAAAGCCTACGTCGGAAAAAATACATTTGTATAAGAAAATTAGATGTTGCCTTGGTAGAAGCGTCACAGCCTCATCAATATTATAATAACTACGTAAAGAATACATCCACCATGATGGCAGAACCTTTGTAAGTGATGTTGGCTGGCTTCCGCTTGACCTAGATTATCATGGCTTTTCCACAACTCCGATATTACAGAAACTACCCGTCTTGCTCGTTAAATGCAGTTTGAGTTTGCTATAAAAATAAGTTAAAGTTAGTCATCTTTTATACAGGAAACTACCGTATAAAAGATGCAAAGGCATTTTATCATCCCAGCTAGCAGACAACGCTTTATCGATGACAACATTCAGAGAAGATAATTGGTTAACATCATGGTCAATATCTGAGGTCTAGAGCGACTTGAGGCGCGGGCTGACGTCCTTGCTTGCATTAGGTACATACACATTTAGAAGAAGCAAAACGCAGCAGATTAAGGACGGGAATCGGAATCTTCAAATTAAAGTCGGAATTGATTGTAACTACTGACGAAACCTCAATTTAGAGTTCTTCTGTGTGGCTAAATCATTGGTTTCAACTAGGTTGTTTACAGTGGCAGTGACGTTAAATTATTTGAAACTGAATAATCGAACTATACAACCGAATTATGGATATGGATGGATGCCTAATCACGGCAGAGTGAACGCGGCTAGCTGTCGCTACAAATGGGGACATCATCGATATTCATCATAAGACTATTGAATCAAATAGGGCACAATTGCTATCGACGGAACTAAGTACATAGTGACTATGGAAAATAACTCGCGTACGCTCTCTTGTTGTTTTCACGGTTTCGCTCTGCAATTTAAATGTTGTCTAGAGCTTGAACTTTTTTTCTTGTCAATAGTTTTATTGTCTTGCCTTGCCTAGTGACGATGTGGCCGCCGTTGCCGGTTTATATTACTATTGTTAATAATTACGTATTTTTTTTGTATTGGTTAGTAGTCCTTTGGAATTTGTTAAGTTTTGTACGTAATAAGTAGTGTTTTTTTAAAGGTTTTATTATATGCTTACGAGTTATTTTATAGGTTTTCATCATCACCATCATTTCAGTCGAACGAGGTCCACTGCCGGAACGCCTCCCCCAAAAATCTCAACAATTATCATTCATACGCTGCCCGCATCACGCGGTTTCCCGCTTTACTTTATACATGACTTTACTGACTCATTCTATGTGGATAGAGAATAGATAAAATAGCTAGTTTATTTTAATAAACTTCGAAAAAGGAGGAGGTTATCTGTATGTATGTTTTTTAACGGAACATTATTATTAAGCCACCGCTGTCCGTCCGTCCGTCCGTCCGTCTGTCACAGGGCTCTATCTCATGAACCGTAAGAGGCAGACAGTTGATTTTCTTCAGATATTGTGTATTTCTCTTGCCGCTATAATAAATTAATAATAAATTATTATATTTACTAACTATTTAATAATAAATTATTAAATAGTAAAAATACAATACATATAAAATTAAAAGGGGCTTCCATACAAAAAACATGTTTGTTTGGCTATTTTTGCTCTTCGCTTGTCAAGGCAGTATCTTTTGAACCACAATTGGTAGACACATGAAACTTTATATAAATAAGGGACGCTTCAACTGTAATAACAAGAAATACTAAAAATATAATAAAGTTGAAAATTTAATAGGGTCTCTGAACAAGTGAAAACTTGATGTTCTTTGAAAAAGTTGTTTGGTTTTTACGGTATGAAACCCTTCGTGTGCGAGTCAAGTCGCACTTGGCGGTTTATTTATGTATGTTCGTCGATTTCTCCGTCAAATGTGGACGGATTTTGAAAATTATTTCGCTATTGTATTGATATTATATATTGGGATGTTTTTATTATGATCCTGAGGTGCTCCCGTAATATTTTATTCCCGTGAGATTAGTATTTGTCTCGCAAAACTTAAAAAAAAAACAGTGCAAATATTAAGGAATTTGAAATCTGTTTTAGTTTTTCCAATACAATCAAATTAGTATAAATTCTATTATTTCCAATATACCTACATTATTGTTTTATTTATTTATTATTTCATTATTGTGTAGCATCTGTGTGTGACGATGTATGATGAAGACTTCGTTATTTTTCAATATCTACCTATTAGTCGTTTCGTTCTGTCATTCCACTCCTATCAACTAGTTGAACAAAATGTAACTCGATAGTGCCTTTTGCTAGGCTAGCCTCACTAGATAATGTTTGTTATGATCTACAACCCTATTAGGTAGGTACCTACCTTCGTTTGGCCGCGAAACGAAGGTAGGAACCTAACCTTCGTTTGACCACAAACTCACCTAATGGTGACTTACCTATGTGAACGACAAATCCGAGACTGTTATCTTATAGATATAGAAAAAGACGACATAATCAAAAAAATTAAGAAAGCCTTCGTAAATTAATAATATAAAATAAGGTGAACACTTTAGTTTAGTTAAAGTAGGTAAGTACCTAGGTACTCTAAAAGGACTTTTGAAAATTCATGCTCACGTGCGAAGATGGTATGTGAATAAGTTTGTACTAGATACCTGTATGTACCTATGGATCTGGCAAGGAACACACACATCGAGTGACAAAATAATTACTGTCTATCCAACAACTGGACACGTAGGTATATTTGGCTTGGACACAGTGTCGTCAGATATCGTGGGTGTCTGGACCGGCGCCCAGTTGACACGCCTCGAAGATAAAAACAGCTTGTAAAAAACACCATCACATCGGCGTTGCGCGGTTTCACTGAACTTGCTTGGCGCCTCTAATTTTGTTTACAATAATGCGAAAGTATGTATTTAACTACAAAAAGTTAGATATACTTATAATAAAATTTATTTACCAGGAACCTACAGTGTCCAGTTTTAATTTAATCTATAGTTGCATGGAGTTTAAATAATGTTGTGCTGTAGATAGATCTTGTTTTTTTATGTTAGGTACGTGAACAAACGACCACTACCAACTAATATATTAATTTCAGTCTAAATGGTCTACGTTACAAACCAAACAATTCACGTAACCTACCATACCATACCAATGCACGAACGTAAAGATTCATAATAATAAAAATACCCTACCCAAGTACCTACCTACCTTCCTACACAATAAAAAAAGACAAGACGCTGGCTTACATAGGTAACTACTTACCTTTTAAAAATAATAAAACGTCGCTAAAAACGGATAAAAACAACTGTACTGGAAAATACCTGGGTACCTTCCTCATTTATTTTATTTACCTAGCAATATAATTTTAGCTATTATGTAGTAAAACTACTGGGTACTTTATGTAAACCAATTATAAATACTTATATCAACACAATCTTACCAGCTGAGCTGAGGCCGATGATGAAAATGCTGGCACAAATTAAATTTAGTTTTTCCATGTTGTTTTTCGGTTCAGTATTTACTTTGAAGACTGTGAAAACACGTTTGGGTTCATCAACTTATTTATAACCTTCACTCACGCTAAGCTTGAATAACAACCCACAATTTTCTATTTAGCCTACAATGTGATCTAGAAAGGGAACAAGTAGGTACAAGCAATTATTTTTTTGCTAAACTTCATGCGTGTTTGAATACGCAGCACAAGTTTTTAGAAAGACGTGACGAGTGCTCCGCATCAACACCAAAATACAACTGACTGATTGAATTGAATTGAATGAAATGAAAATGAACGAAAATATTACGCGGGAAAAAAGTGGAGGGGTGTGAATGAAGTGAAATGAAGGAAGAATGCCGGAGCTGTGTGGACGAACAAAATACTCCCTTAATCGACTAACTAAATGGCCTCTTGACTTCTGGCCTGTCTTTCTGGGCAAGGAAAAAATAGAGTTTAGATTCTAGCTTTACCGCAAAACAGTTCATTTCAGCTTGTACCTCTCTCCGTCAGAGCGCTAAATGGCTAACAGCGGTCTTTCTGTATCGAAGTAAAGGGCATCTCTTTTTACAAAATGCAAACTGAGCGAGACTTCAGGGTTGTTAAGTAGTGCATTAACGCGCCACGTGTAAAGCTACTACATGTTATGTACATGTCAAAGTCAACAAACAAAACGTCTAATCCCAATATTTATTTACTCATTACAAGAAGAAGAAGATAAAAAGATTTTTCAGAAGAATTCGTAGAATTCGAGTTTTGTGGTGGCGATTTCGCTGAAAAATTCTTGATCTAATAACTGATACCTGTTAGAAAAGACATAATTATCTCAAATCCTCAACAGTACATGCAGTGTGTAGTAGTCTGTCCTATGGGCACATAACCTACAATGGGAACACGAATTCTTCACAGTATTTTGAAAATAAAAACTGCTAATTTATTGATGAAAAGGTGGGAAAGTTCTGAGAAAAGAGTGTCTATTTATGATCCATTTCTAGTAGCAAAAAAGAAGGACAAGCACACTTATTTGGAGGCTTTAAAACTGTTCGAAACTCGGGAGAAAAGAAGGAGGGGTCATGTAGAGTTTATATATGCAGGTTTGGCTAGAATGCAAGATTTCGGGGTACACAAGGATCTTGAGGCCTACAAGGCCTTAGTTGATGTCTTGCCAAAAGGAAAGCTTATACCCGAAAATATCTTTCAAGCTGAATTTATGCACTACCCAAAGCAACAGCAGTGTGCAGTAGACTTACTAGAACAAATGGAAGATAATAGTAAGTATCACAGTAATAAAGCACTTCATGGCATAGGCAGACACAATCAATAAAATTTTACATAGGTAACCTTGATTTGCAGAAGTGATGCCTGACTCAGAAATGGAGCAAATGCTGCTCAACATATTTGGACGCCGAGGGATTCCACTGAGAAAATTCTGGCGTATGATGTACTGGATGCCAAAGTTCAAGAATCTCAGCCCTTGGTACTTACCTGATGAGCTACCAGCTGATACTCTCGAGCTGGCTAAATTGGCTATCCAGAGGATAACTTCAGTGGACCCCATCACTGAAGTTAATGTTTGGCAGGTAAGGTTTCTTCCTTGGGGTTGATTGTTTAGTGTTGATACAAGTTTTTTTTTGTAGCTTTTATTTTTTTCTGCCTTCCAAGGCAAGGAATATAACCAATGGAAATGTACTTTGCCTCAAATGTGAAACCATTTCCTATGAACCCATGTAAAACTAACTTCAATTAAATTGTATTTTTGTAGCATTTAGGAAAAATTCATAATAATTTTTAAATGCATTTTTTTTTTAGCCCAAAATCTCTGATTTTCTCAAATGCTCCAAAAATACCAGTGAATCAGAATTAGTTGTCTGCAACTGTAAGGCTGATTAAGCAATTATGAAGATAAGTTCTAGTTAGATTCTTAGAATAATTTACTTTTGTTATTTTGTCTTTATCTTACGTAGAATACTAAAGATGTCAATTTGCTTAAGTTTTTACGTAACTTGAAATTGTACTTTTTTGTTTGTTTATATTTCATAACAAAAATAGTGTGAAATGAAAGGTTTAGTTTTAAAACTAAGTTTTCAGTTTAAATTATATAAATCAGTTAATTAGTTGTAACAATATTTTAAGATTTGTCTATGGACAAATGTTCCGAGCTGAATTTTTGTTATACAAAATTTTTATTGTTTGTAAATGTTTAGCTATTATGATTTTGTATCAATAAGGCATATTTTTACTACGTAAAAAACTTAAATTTGTAAGTATTTTTCAAGGAAATTATAAAGAAATAGAGGTTTAAAGGTTACGGCTCAAGTGAAATGTTAGGAGCAATAGGGTCAAACTCAAAATCGCGCAGGCGTCTAGCCGGTAAAACGCGGCCATATAAATATAGGCGCATTGTTGACGGCCGTCAGTCGCAGCTCAGCCACCGAAGAGGCAAGAAGTAGTGAAAGTAAGATAGGAAGACAACAAGTAGTAGTAGGGAAACCTAGGAGCAGCCGAAACATAAGATTTGAAGATTATCCTGCCTTTCATTTCTTCGGAAGTCGAGGTCCCCATAGGAAGGAAGGTTCAGGTCGTTGTACCACAGCACCACACATTCAGGGGTGCGTGGCGGCGTGCGTCTACTAGCTACGGAAGGGGAAAGGAACGCATTTCGAACCCAAGTTGGGACACTATCCCAGGCCGAACCAGGTTCATCGGGGTTACCGTCCGCAACATTCGTTTTTTCATAACTTAATAGAAAATGTATGACGATTTGCGGCAAATTAGTTTTCCGTTAGTTTTATTCCTTGTAGAACGCAGAAAAAAATTCAAAATAACTTACGCCAACAAAAAACGATCAACGTTAAGGCTGCGTCCACCAAAAAAAAATCGTAAATAACTTTGCCATAAGATCTCCATGAAAAACGTCAATTAAACCATTGATTAAAATGTAATTGCCCGTTTATCATTTTGAAGAACACTGAGGCTTATCGCAGAACTATTGTGCCACCAAACTGAGATCCCCAACCTGCATGCCCAGCGTGGGGATTATGGGCATTAATACCCCCCATGAGATAAAAGCCAATATGGCGCTTATCAGAGGGTGACCACTGATATAGGCTGTTGAAAAGAAGGAGAAGAAGGCTTACCTAATAATCAGTCTAATATTCAAGTAATAACCCTATTATGCAAGATAAATCTTTATTATAATACTCTTATTCATGATCGTTTTTTAGACAGAAGAAATAGAGGCATCTTTAGATAAGACATGGATAGTCAGCGGACAAAGTCCAGCTCAAAGGGTACTCCTGTCCCAGCAGCCTCCTGACGAGCCATTGGTGATCAGAGGACCTTATGAAGTCTATGTGAGGGATCAAGTTGTAGCTTACTTCATACTGTTTGGGAAAACTAGGCCTGAGTTTGTTGATAATACGGATCCTGATGGTAAGCTTGAGAACCATAATTGTACCATTATCTTTTGATAAACCTCTTCTACAACTATTTAAAAATATTACATTATATTGTTATTGCTTTCAGATGTATCGAATTTGGATAAGCCCCTAGGGATACCAGGTTTCATTGGCAGTACTAAACTACCCTCAATCAGAAGCACGGTCCATGAACAAGATGATGGCACTATATTAGCAATGTGTGCTACAGGTACAGACTTATTCTTGACTAGCTTCTGCCCGCGGCTTTGCACGCGCTTTTCGTGAATAAAAAGTAGCCTATGTCTGTCCATGGGATACAATCTACCTCCATGCCAAATTTCATTGTGATAGTTACTTTCGTATTTCATGGCCTAGCTTCCATTTGCGCTGGCTAAGCACTGGTTTTACGGGTTAAAAGTACTAGGCTCAATTCACACTGGAGTGGCAGCGTCGAGTCAAGCACTTTCAGTGTCAATCTGGTGTTAAATAATTTTAAGCTTTATCTACATATTACATATGTGGTACCTTAGGCACTTAGCAGTTAGCCGGAACGCGGTCAGCCGTCTGGTTGGCCGCAAGCAAATATATGTACCAGAAAAGAGTTTTACACTCAACACAATCCATACACATTGGCGCTCCGAGCACACTTCGAGCCCCTTTGTGTTCGTTTGAAAAACCGACAAATCACGGATCGCGACTTGCAATGCTCGTAGCGTGCTCATGAAATGCTGTGTTCGTGCTATAAAAAAAAGGCCACACTAGAATCGGCTTAGATGTACATTGCATGATACCTTTCGTGATACATTACGCTAGTGTGGACGGCAGATTCTTTAATTTCATGTTACCTTGCGTAAGTCTACCTACGCGCCATTAGGTCTTGTAGTTTATTACTAAATTAATTCCTAACAAGTTTGTGGTTTTTCTTACAGGTACTTCATCAAGAGATTCACTCCTATCATGGATAAGGATATTAGAAAGGCATGATAATCCTATCTTATCAAGTATACCAGTTATATTCACTCTAATAGCGCCATCCACTGATGTAGCTATACAAGAAACACAGCCTGCCATTAAAGATGAAAAGAGAGAAACTCAGAATCAATGAAAACATAACTACATTTATATATATACTTGCATTCAACAGTGACCATGCTTGATTTTAAATGCAAAATAAATCAGTGTTTTTTTGGGATGCATGCAGTTGGAGGCCTATGCTTAACTGTGGGTCAAAATGGCTGACAATGATGATGATGCAACTTTAAAAGAATGTGATGTAATGTAGCTTAACCTTTAGCTTAGGTTTTAAGTAGATTATTCAATAAAATTGTTATGTTTTAAAAATTTTTATTATTATATATTTGTAAGTTAATAAAAATAATAAAATTTAATTTATTATTTTTATTAACTTACAAATATTCATAAAATGTACAGTCAGCAAATAATTTTTCTCCTATTTATTTAAACAGCTCAGTATAAATAATATTAATTCTTAGTTTCCCTGATAGTTAGCTATTAAAGCATTGGGAGTACAGTCTCTGAACAAGATTAATATGAATAAAAACCCATACCTTTTTACATTTCTATTTTGAAAAAGTAGTCGCAAGTTGGTCTCTTTTACAAGAAATTGTTTAATTATTTTTGTTATTTTTATTACAATTACTGCTTAAAAGCTGATTACTTGGCTACACAATGTTTTGCTTTTTCTTCCTAAATTCACTCCACTCATTTTATATCTAACATCCAAGTTTTAGAATTATTAACAGGACTACTACTTGTTTTTTTTTTTTAATAATAATACTCCTTGGTTATTTGATTCCAAAACAATTTTAACCAAAAGCCAACCTAGTTAGGAAACTACTACAATTCAAAAACAGTCTGAATGTCACAAGACAAGTGACTAAACCAGTAATCAGAACCTGCAGTGAACTGAAGTAGCTAGTCTCATCTCAAGTCCATTCATACTCGTAATCTTCGTAATTTATGAAGCCCCACTGTCAGGTGATGTTGTGCCAATCGGGCTGGGGCAAAAGGTAGGTCTCATTGTTGCTCTGTACAACTGCAACTCCAGCTCCGTAGTAGGGAATGACATAAGCCGACCCATCTGATGGACCAACCACCTGCAAACAAGAGAATAATTTAGATATGTATTTTTCAAAAAGAGAATCAGGTAAGTACCCAAATACATACATACAAATTAATATCAAGAATCTGTTCTGCAAGATCTTCAGTAAGATTTGGTTGGTTGTAACAATACATACCTGTGCAGCTATTAATATAATGTCTAGTAGTTGGCCAAGAAACATGAATCCAAGTGTGCAAAGTTTGGCCAGTCCTATGCCAGGGTAACCCAAATAAAAGCGATCCAGGCCAAACATGCCAAGGAATACTGATAGGAGCAGAGCTATCTCTAATGAGTAACCATTCCTGTAAAAGAAGATTTGTGAAAATGAGTGTTTTCCATAGAAAGGAATTATGGTTTGTATAACATTACTTAGTAGAGATGGAATGTTGATTGAAATAAAACTGTACTTACGTCCATTTGCATGGAAGCTTTTTAGTAAAAGTCCCATTGTTGAATCCATTGTCGCACGTGATATTATCCGCAGCAATGCAATAAACTGAAAATAAGTTAACTGGAAATAAGTTGATGAAAAAGAAGAGTACATAATAAGACAATAAAAGTTCAAAGTAATTTCTAACCTTCTGCTTCCCCTTCAGATGGGATTTCTTTGCCCATTACACATCCTATGAACTGTTGTGTATTAGGGTCTATTTGGTCGAAATTTGGATCCGGACATATGTACTGGCCTAATCGCAATGTGCTGCAGTCTACGACGACATTATCATTATCGCTCTTCACATCATCTGAAGCCCTAACTAGTGAGAATGAAAATAACAAATAGAGCAATGGAATAAACATAATTCCGCTACAGGTCACAAGGTTAGGGGAATTGTGGGGACACTTGAGAGCACTTTTCACTTCATTTTTACAGAATCTATTGGAAATTTATTATATTTCCATTGCAGAGTTTCGCAAGTTTCGCACCCAACCCACAAACAACACAACACAACCACAGATACGCGCGAGCGAGCGAGCGAATAGCCAAGAGAATAATAATACCTACGGAGAAGAGACGAGACTACAAACAAAAAAGTTATCTATGAAACGTGCAGTTACACTCATTGCCAACCTTAAAAAATCAGGCAATAGTTTGCAACAACAATAAATAATGCTGGACAATCCACACAGCCTTAATGTAAGCAGAGCTTTTATTATGGGTAATAAATGACTGATAAACTTAATACAATACATAATATAGATAGATATTTTTTATTCATATGGAAAATACCTAATAGTGCCAACATGAGCATAAAATAGGGTTGTACTTAGTAGGAGTCAGGCTTTTATCGATGATTGATGCTTACATGATAATATGAACCTTTATAGGTATTTGAAATTAATAAGCAACGTATGAAATAATCTTTATTTATTTCAAGCACAACACAATTATTATAAACAATTTTTAAAGGGCACAACGCCTTACTATGATGGGAAACTATATGTACAATACAAGGTGTATTGTAATTTAAAAAAATATTAATTAAAGGGTAATATTTATTGCACATCAGACAAATTATCACCTAGGAATTTATAACCATTAGTTCGAGTTAAATAATTTTTACATATTTATTATACAAATTTACATCAAAAAATAAATTCACTACATACAAATAAACCGAACGAAAAAAACTGGTACATTATTTTAAAAATAATTATACTTAATTCGAAAATTCATAAAACTCTGCATTGTATTTTTTCTTATAGTGCGAAACAAAAATGTTTAATGTATAAAAAAAAATTGAACGAAAATACTGATGATTACATATCAAATCAACCAGCGCATATAAACTACAGGACTCTTGGACACGTCAGTAAATGCAAATTATATTATAAGTAAAACTAGGGAAAAAAACTGTTTGATTGCTACCTGCCCCTATGTAATGTGGCTTATACACAAATAGACTTGACATAAAATAGCTTACCTTGTGTATCAATATGCTTACAATAATAAAAAAATTATAAAATTATTATATTATTGTTTTTTTTGCGAGCTATATGCAATGGAAAATCCTTCATTTCGTCATCTGTCAGAGGGTTTATAGAGATATCGATGCAAGGGACAGCTCTTTTCGTTTCGTAGTTGCGTTTTTTTTCTGAATATCTTTCAACTTAAAATGCTTGCCACTTTTATAATATATCGTAACTGGTAAAGCTTTTCAATAGGCACATGGATCAAATCTTTATTTTCTGTTGCTGCTACCCATTGTCTACATCTGAAAATAAAATATACATTTAATTAGTAGCAAGCCAATTTATGTAAACGGTTCAACATACACAACGATAACACAAACACAAACTTTCTTTGATAAAATCAAGTTCAACTGATGCCCAACACCGTTTACCTTTTAGCCCTAGTATTTGAAGACGAACATTTTATTACTTAATTAAGCCTAAATTAAGAATAGACATGCAATTATTACGAAAGGAAATAAAGTTCTGTTCTCACCGATCTTCATCCAGAGGAAATTTTTAGGACGTTTTTTACTGCATAATCGACGTGTTTTTACACGGCATATTTCACACTTGATTTTACTCATTTTCCACTGCACTCAGCACTTTGTTCATTAGCGCATGGATAATTTTACTATAGGAATAAAGATTAAATATAGGAATAAACAATCAAAACTGCAAAAAACTCACAAAACATTTTTTTTAGTAAAGATCTTTAGTGCATTCCGAATTACGCTTATATCGATATTATCGCGCTCACACGCGTTCCGTATTACCATGAGCGCGACAACGACGTCCCGTGTGACGTCATAGATGACGTCATTACATACGCCATTTTGCGATATCACCGACCATCCTACAAACCGAAATCACTGTGAACGATCAGTCAAAAGTGACAAATGTGACAGTTGGCTTGCGAACATACACACGGTTTGAGAACCTCCTCCTTTTTTGAAGTCGGTTGGTAAAATTGTTGTTCTGCATCATCTTCGTAACGAATCGTCGTAGTAGTCCCACTCCTCAACTGAGTTATTTGTTATTACGGTTATTAGTTTATAAAGCCCTATTTTCTGCCATTCTCTTTTGATTTTCACGTTAGTAAGTTATAATATAACTAATAATGTTCTGCGTGTGCGGTTAAAATACTAAAAAATAAATAATGTTCGATAATACACACAGCATCATCTAGCCCCAAAGTAAGCAGAGCTTGTGTTATGTGTGCTAGATAAATGATATTATTATACTTGTTTCATTAAATTATTACACAGATTTAATTGTTTTTAAATAAAAAAAAAAATATATATTTTTCTATTATAAGAAAATACCCAGAACACCCGAAACAAATATTTGCAGATCGTACAAATAGGTCTTAAAGTGGGAATCAAACCCGCAACCTCCTGCGTCGCAGGCGGACCTTCGCCCGCCGCGCCACATCGGTCGTCTGTCAACATTCTAAACGTCAGTCGAAACTGACTGACGTTTAGAATGTTCGTGACGTGCGTGTGATCGTGAGCGCGCTCATGAGCGTTCCGAATTATTGTTAGCACTCAACTGTCAGTATCGTGATAACCAATTCGGAACACAAAATATTTTGTGATCGCTATCAGCGCTGTAATCTTATTTCGGAACGCACGGGTTGTTGTGACAAGACACCGAATTGAAACCGAATGAACATGACTGACAGCTATCCGTCCCGTGAGACAGGTGACGAAAACATGATGGCGAAGTACCAATATGCCTTCTAAGTTCGAAAGCGGACAGTTACAAAGTGAACAACGAGTTTCCGCCTACACCTTAAATTGAATGCACGTTTCTTACAATCATTTTTTTCTTAGAAACTTGCGCCTGGGTGGCGAATACTACAAAGAAAGAAGTCAAGTCAAGCGATGTTGTGTGTGGTTAATGGATAATGTGATTGTGATGTCACAATCAGTCAGTGTCACTTTTGACATTATCTCATTCATGGTACTATCCTTGGATGAAGGAAATCACCCTTGGATTCAAAGATCCGGTAGCTTACCTCGAATTGTAATTTCTCACTAGAGAAATTACAATCCAATAGCATAGGTACATACTATTCCACTCTGATAGATAGATACCTACCATGAATGACCATGTTGTAGGTAGATATACTACCATTGAACACATCTTGGAACCTGCCCCCGTCTTATTATCATTTTATAAGTATGTAGATACGAACCTTCTTAATTCACATTAAAAGTTAAGCTAGCATCATTAAGTTACCTACGTAAATATTCCTTGAGAAAAGTATTTGAGGATGGTTTAAGGCTTATTCAACACGACCTAGATCCGCACGCAGAGAGAGAGCTGGTATTCTGTTACATTATTTGAAAAGCCAACCCTTACCTTGATCGACGGCACTTCACACATTTTATAGCGTTCGCACATTTTTGTAACTTTTATGGTTCTGAGTGAATTAGCACTCGGACATGTTCGTAGGCTCGAATTAATTGAATTGCACTTACACTAATTGAGCTCTCTCTCTCTGTCGCTTTTAACAAGTGAACCGGTACCTACCAACATGCTTGTAACTCTTTACCTACCTAGTACCTACTAACCTACATTTCGAATCGTTCGTGAAGGTAAGCAACACTTAGAGCGCCCACGACGCACAAGCACATGCCAAAGTACAGCTGCATGAAGCGTTAGGCTGGGCAGTGAATGCTTTATTTATATACAAACTGGCTATTGTCAAAAAGTTCTCGCTCAACGTAACTTTTCGAAAGTCCGCAATGTTGACCTATTTCCACAGAGCCATCCAATCCCCCTTACGGCGCTAGTTATTAGTTCACACCATTTTTAATAAATCCATTCCAAGTTTCTCTGTTCATTAGTGAACTTTTTCAATGGACGAAGTTCACTCTTCGTCTTCATTAAACATTCAGAAGTTTAGCAAACTGCCGCCCGCCCGGATAATACGCGAATAACGAATCAAGGCGAGATGATATTCCACCCACATCACCACTCTGGGGCACAGAATTGATAATACTTTTACTAACCACTCGCGGACTGTTTATCTTAGAAAGCAATATGCGAGCCGTTTTTAACACTTAATAATTATGCACAATAATATTAGTAGGTATATTATTAAATAAACTGTAAGACCAAAACGAAACAAACGATTTATTATTATTATTTTGGTGTATGGAAAAGGAACCTAGCAGTGTTGACATAGGTACTTTAAAAGGGAGTAGATACCTACTTCTTAACCGGGTTTGTCTATTTTTTTTGTTGTACTAAGTATTACTGTATTTTTGTGTTATATTATAAGTAACAAATGATTTACTCACTACATAGTTGGATTAGAACCCTCGGTGGTAGTAGGTAGATATAGAAAAATGTACCTCTTTTTGTTTTGGTCAGAAAAACACAGGTGAGTACCTAACTCTTAGTCTGTGGACCAACTTTCCTTAGCACATAATGATCCGATACAGTTATCCACTAGCGCCTTAAGGAGGGGCGGGGGGCGGTGTCGTCGTTGTTACCCTAAGGAAGGGGTGCCAATTGGCACCCTTTCTTAGGGTAACAACGACAACACACACGCACAGCCAGATCATAAAAATTTTCGTGGCTCTCTTTGCTCGCCGTTGATTCTGTAGGGCATAGTTTCTTGTCCTCATATTTTGTTGTTAATCGCCAAAAAACGTATAGGTAATTAAAGTTAGTTCTAAGTTCATTATCTTAGCTTCCTTGTCTATGTTGTGCCGACCTTACCCAACACCAAAATTACCACGGCTCGCTATTATTTATATTCATAGCTTTTTATAACTTCCACCGCAGTCTTTAAAATTTACAGGGCTCGCTTTTCTTGCTATAATTTTTTCAACCAGGTTTCTTTTTGCCCCAAACAACCAAAAAAATCTCATTAGTTTCGCGGCTTGGATCGCTCGCCGCGCCGTTACTTATTAATACCTAACTATTGTTAGGAGTTGAGAGTCAGTAGGTACTGTCAACCCCCAAGACGGTTCAGAATTTTTGTTTCGTTTTTTTTCACCACTGCAGTCATTGGTATTCGGTCTGGCACGTTACGAAATGCGGTGCTCGTAAACTTGTAATTGATGTTTGCCTCAGTTCAATGAGGAAACTTTTTATGACATTAGGTATCATCTATGTTATGATTATAATAAGAGTCCAACTATCCATAGTAATCATAATTTTTCGGGGGTTTTGGGGAATAAAATAAATAACAAACGTTAGTAGGTACTGAGAAAACTTTATTAATAATAATGCATAATAATGTATTTTTTTATAGTATCATGATAATAGGCATGCAAATAATAATAATATAACTACATTATAACAATAAATAAGCTAAACAGGACTTGCGTAGATACAATAACGATTAAATGGCGTCTACATAGCAACATGAGTAGTTTGAATTCAATTTTAATAATTTACGGCAGTAATTAATGACTCGCTTCACAATGACCAAATTAGCTTGTTACTGCGATGAAGTAACTTTACGCTAACAGACAACGTTATGAAATCACGCGTTAAAGGTAAGGAATCACAGCGAATACGGGCCAAAGGTTAAGTACAAAGGTAAACACAAATTGTAATGTCCTATTAAGTGTCTCTGTCATTCTCTGCAGCGCTTTTTAGTCGAGCGATTTTTCAGTTTGGATCAGCCTCGCCAACTACTGAATGATGGTGAACTGAAAACAATAGACAACGTATTTAGGTAAATGTAATTGCGTTTGTGTTTGTACTCATTCCATGCTTTTATTTTATGTTTGGTAGTTCGACTGACAATCAAATAATCATGTCCTAATGCTTTACCGATTTGATTTTGTTATTTTTGCTCAACATTTTTTATTATTTACAGACATACTCAGGCGTCTAAATTATTATATTTTAGAATCAGAATATTTAATAGTATAAAATAGTATTATTTTTGTTGTTTTATAATTGACAAACGATCGAAACTAGCGGCGCGCGAATCACACTCGTACTTGACGGATCTTGTTTTTATACTATTTCCAATACTTTTTCATTGAAAAATCAACCAGGATAATCTTTGTTACTTATGTCGTCGGCTCGATAAAAATCGAAACGTTCGTACTAAGCCCCGATTTTTTTCGAGTCGACAGATTTGCATTTCTATTTGTCAAAAGTACCTAACTGTTTCTATGAAATATTGCATTCTGTCATCACTCATCTGTTAACAATTAGGGAACTTCATAGTCGTGCATGTACCAAATAGAAAATAAGATAGTGGACGAGGTATAGCAATAATAATAAACCTAAGCGATATTAATCCTAACGTAGCTTAGAGAATTTGATTGTATCCGTGATTTTTTTGGCAATTTTATTACAAAGGGACTAACAATAAAATCGGTACCCTATGTGCGGGGGCGATTTATAATTTGGGGTTACACTAGTGAGTTACTTATTTATATAAATGTTTATCTTGTTGGTGCTAAAATTACGACGAAAACTTAGAGGTTATTTTAACTGAATCATAGGCAGGTGAAACCGGCCGAGCAGTGATTCGTTTTGTAGATCATCATCATCATTCATACAATAGCCCACATCGCTGAACATAGGCCCCAAAAAGGACGACAACACTCCGATTCGCATTGAATGGTCGCTACCCGACAACCTTTACCTACTATCCAGCGGTTATCGGTTCTGCTAGACATATCACCTGCCCTCTGTCATTTTAGCTTGTTAATTCTGAGCTTAATATACGGTGGGTGTGGTGTTTGGTTTTGGTATTTTGGTTGGTTAACTACTATTAGTCCAGAGAGGGCAGAGAGCAAGCTGCGCTGAACCATACCTACATACAGTAATGCAAGGTTAACTGTGAATCTCGGTAAATAATACACTGTATAAAGTTATTAAATCATTACAATAGCATTAACGTTAAATAATTAGTGTATTTTTTATAAACAATTATCTGCTGGCCTGGGAATAACAATTGAGAACATTCACTTAGGCCCGTATTACGAAAGCTTGCTCAATCATAGATCTATCTATGCTTGAGTGACGTTTGTGCCATAGAAAATCGTTACTCAAGTATAGATCGATGACGTAGCAAGTTTTCACAATACGGGCCTTAGCATCACAGTTTACCTTGCATTACAGTATGTATGGCTGAGCGCAGCGCGCTCTCCACCCTCTATCACAAAAACGGTTGAGCGCATGAAAATACAATAGTAACAAAATTAGTCGCAAATTACATGCTCTAAAATTTTATATTAGGTCCTTACATATGAAATTGGCGTTTCGTATGGGAGGAACAAAAAGTCGAATATTTTTTAATATAATATATTTAATTAATCAAAGTATGAACCATTATTTTCTATGCACTTTTGCCATCTTATAGGTAGTTCATTGATCCCTTTACTAAAAAAACCAGTCGGACGGGAATCAATAAAATCTTTGAAGGCGATTTGGACTGCCCCATCGGAGTTGAATTTTTTCCCTTGCAAGAAGTTATCCAAATTTCGAAAAAAATGGTAATCTGTTGGAGCAAGGTCCGGGGAGTACGGAGGATGTCTTAGACTTTCCAATTGAAGCTCTTCTAATTTAGTAGCCGTCTGTTGCGCAGTGTGTGGTCTAGCGTTGTCGTGAAGCAGCAGTGGCGTGGAGCGATTGACCAGCCTAGGTTGTTTAACCGCTAGCTTTTCCATCATGGTTTGCAATTGCTGACAATAGACATCAGCCGTAATAGTCTGGCCAGATTTGAGAAAACTGTAATGAACAATACCGGCACTAGTCCACCAAACGCTTACAAGTAACTTTTTTGGGGTTAATTTTCGCTTGGGGCAGGATTTGGCTGGCTGGCCAGGATCCAACCATTGCGCTGAGCGCTTCCGATTATCGTAAAGAACCCATTTTTCATCACAGGTAATGATTCGGTTTAAAATACCTTCATTATTGTGCCGGTTTAGTAATGTAACGCAGCAGTCGACGCGCGTTTGCCGGTTTGCTTCAGTCAATTCGTGAGGTACCCACCTTTCAAGCTTTTTAATCTTCCCAATTTGCTTCAAGTGAATTAAAACAGTTTTATCACTAACATCGCAGCCTGCAGCTAACTCGGACGTGGTTTGCGATGGATCCGCTTCCACAATAGCCTTCAACTCTTCATTATCAACTTGAGTCTCAGGCCGTCCACGGGGCTTGTTCTGCAGGTCAAAATTTCCAGAACGAAAACGTTGGAACCAAAAACGAACTGTGTTTTCTTTTGCAACACGACCGCCATACACATCATTCACCCTTCGAGTTGTTTCCGCAGCACTAGTGCCACGGCGGAACTCGTACTCGTAAATAATGCGATATTTTAAGTTTTCCATTTTGTAAAATGAGTGACGCAAACAGAAAAAAACAGAAGAAAAAAAACAAATGAATGACGATCATCGAAGCACAAATACATGAGTCTATAGCTGTACAAATTTGAATTTGGAATTCCTTACCAAAGAGGAGAAATTTGTGATTAAAGTGGCCAGTACGAAAAACGCCAATTTCATATGTAAGGACCTAATATTTGATGTCAATATCATTGGAGCTATATAAACTAGATATTATCTATGTGACAGCTGTGACAAGGGCGGAAGAGGGAGTCCAAAATCATGAAATTCGTGTGACGTAAAACAAGTTATGGATGCCCGACTACTGAATGCCCCGGCAGAGGGCCCCTAATTGCGTTTTTTTTTTGTGCCATTTGATCTTGAATAACTTACCTACTAAGAAAATGCGATAGAATGCGATAAATGTATTATTTGACTTTTGAGACAACGTTTATAACGTCAAAATGAAGGCGTATACGAGTTTTCAGTTGGTTATCTCTAAATTCCGAGGTTCTATTGAGAAAGAGAGAGTTTCTAGAGAGAGGACTTTATTTTTTCAGTTTTATCTGTTGAAAAGAAGAAAGCATAACGTTCTTACGTGTTGAAACTAGGCTGCTGCGATTGCTGCGGGGTTTGCGCCAAGCTGCCGAAGGTGAGGGTATTCTGTCCAGCCAGGTTCTCAAACGTCGCGTTAGATTGCTGAGTTGGCGAGCCGAAACCTGTAGGTGAAACACGATCTTTTAAGTATCAGCATAATCTAAAACTTCTAGGAGAATATTGCCGGACAGCAGGCAGCAGCGCCCCGTGCAGAACAAATCCGCCACCGAACTGCGATCCCAACCCTCATGACCAACGTGAGGATTATAGCTTTACCCCTAATTATTATCATTAGGGGTAAAGCTATAATCCTCACGTTGGTCATGAGGGTTGTAGAGCCATTAACACTTTTATCAGGGGAGGCCCCTGTCCAGTGGCGGACTAGCATATAGGCAGTATATCTGTATAAAGATTTTTAGGAATATCCATCATTGGCAGTTCCTCCTCTCTTGCAAATAAAGATTTGATAACGGGACGTAGTTTTTAGGAGAAACCATTTTTATTTTCTTTTTCAAATGAATAACAAAAATTAGAAAAAAGCATGATAGCCAACGTCATTCCAATCATATTTCTAATAATATTATACGGGCGAAAGTTTATTTGAAGAAGTTGCTACCTATTATCTCTAAAACTACGACACACAACAAGATGAAATTGGGTTACATGTAGATCTACTTTAAGGCATGCGACGCCACCGACAGTAGCTAGTCAAAAATAAATACTTACTCGCAGGAGCTCCGCCAAAGGCTTTGCCAGGCGAGGTGTTTCCAAACGCAGTTCCGCCGAAACTGGCGCCACCGCCGAAAGCGGCGGGCGCGCCGAAACCACTAGGGCTTTTGTTGAACCCGCCTCCGAATCCGCCAAAACCGCCGCCGGTGTTTGTTGGAGACCCGAAGCTGGAAATTAGACACGGTTAACGGTTATACAGGGTGGAACAAACGAACGTTACCTCAAGGGCCAGTACTCAAAATATTCATCATCTTCCGGACCTTATCCCACGCTAGGTGGGGTTGGCATAAAATGTATTTTTCTTTTACTCAATCAGCCGTCATCTCTGAACTTACACTTTTATTAACCATGTCCTCTTTCACACAATCCATCCAACTTTTCTCGGACGAAAATCTGTGAATGCAGTTTTACTTTTTTTTATAAATAAAGGAATGTTTCCTTTCAGTAAAATTTGCTATCTTGAATATTTCGAGTACTTGCCCTCCAGGTAACGTTTGTTTGTTCCACTTCCTTTTCTCTTTTATTTCCTTATTGCTATTGATTCCTGAAGAGTCAGAGTCAGTAAGAGTTCTAAATATAAATTAGTCTTTTAAACGGGCCACGTTTAAAATACATTTTCAATGTCTTTTGAGTGTTCAATACGAATGTGGGGGTCTAAGAAGCTACATAATGAATTCGGCAAACTATATCGTAGTTTGCCGTTCCTAGTCTTTTGAGTGTCTTTAGCTATTTAAAAATCAATTGTCATAGTGTACTTAGTCAATTTAATAAACGGTATTAAAAGTAGGTAAGTAATTATGACACATTTCTTACCCAGATGGTTGACCGAAAGCTAACCCAGGCGATCCACCAAAAGCAGATGCTGGAACAAAAACTTTGTCATTAATCTGTGTCATTTTACTACTACACAATGGGCAGGGCATATAGTAGGGACCTAGGGCCACCGCTCTCATGCACTAATGTTTAGAATAATAAAAACAAAATTTCTGGATAGGTACGTCTTCTCTACCGCCGCGCGCAGTACATTCTTCATTTAGTTAAGTTTAGAGCATATACCAGTATGCCAGATTTACAACAAAAACTTGGGAGATATTTTCCTGAATGCCATGTTTAGCGCGCGGCGCGGCGGTAGAAAAGACGTACGTATCCAGGATTTTTGTTTTTATTACTCAAACATTAGTGCATGAGAGCGATAGCCCTAGGTGCCTTATACAGCTGAAAAGGCACCAAGCTCGTAGATCCAAGTCACTTGGGTCATAAGGTTTTCGAGCAGCGCCCTGAACCGGAAGGCGTAGGTTTGGCTGATCCCACTATATGAACCATAACCTAAAGGTTGTGAGAGACCACCTTATATAGCCAGCGCAGCACCAATCATTGAGGCGATCTTTGGGGGAGGGTTATGGCTAACAGTGTTTCATTATCTTTTGGTTGAGATGAAGACGTTCATTGCATAGTTAGTATAAGTTATTTGCCCTTTAATTCATCTTTGTTAGATAACAAAAATAAAAGGTCTTTTATGTACCAAAATTTAATACATCAACACTACAAAAGGCGGCTTTGGTACTACAGTAACAATTTACTCACCACTCTGTTGTTGAGGATTACCGGTCACTGAAGTGGGCTATGAGATTCGCCAGTACCAAAGGCTACTGAATGCCATGGCAGAGGGCGCGCTGAAACTGCCTCCACTTCCAATCCACTGATGTCTTACTACTGTTGTTTGTTGACCTTTGTTAAGCACAATCCACTGATATCTTACCACTTTGTTGTTGCGGAGTACCGAACACTGAAGCCGCTTGGGACTCGCCAGTACCAAAGGCGTTGGTTTGCTGCGGACTACTGAAGGCCCCAGCAGAGGGCGCGCTGAAACTGCCTCCGCTGCCGAAGATTGAAGCTGGCTGGGTTGTTTGTTGACCTTTATAGGGCACAATTGTATCACACTAATATAATAAATGCATAAGTTTGGATGTTTTTACCTCTTCACGCCAAAACTACTGAACGGAACGGGCTGAAATTTTGCATACAGACAGTTCTTGGTAGGTGTCGCGGCGTATCCGAACGACCGGCATCGGAACAGTACGGTGCTTCCGAATGTATTTTGTAATGTATAAATTCAATATGGCGACAATCCCCTGACAACCCAAATCGCCTCGTCACGTAACATTTTTTCAAACTTTTGGATTCTTTAATTTGGCACCACACACTGGACTCAATAGCCGAACCAGTAGGTAATAAAAATGGGCTACTTTTTATCCCATAAATCAGTTCCCCTGGCATATCATTATGCATATTGTTTGCTGATACTAAACTACAACAAAACTCCTAGTGAGTTGCAAAAATTATCAGTAAATAAATTCAAACAAATTGTCAATACCTTCCTGTGTAAAAAGGCCTACTATAAAATATCAGATTATCTAGAGGATAAAAAAGCGTGGGACGGAATTTGCTCCAACTCGAAAAATAACTCGAAAAATAACAACTAACAGGCTAAAGGTTTCTTCGTCGCTTCTTTACTTTAGTCTACGTACCGAAGCGACTGAAATCAAAAATATCACTTTATTTCCGTGTCAGTGTTTAATTATTAAGAATTTGACCTTTTCTAAGTATACATTTATTGTATTTATGGAAATAAAGAGTTTTTGACTTTGACTTTGACTGATGACATTTCATTAATTTTTAAAATGAAACGACAAGACACGAATTTCGATGATGTGAATAATGCAATCTCAAAAGTAGTCCATTGGTTTAATGTCAATAATCTTTTGCTTAACGAAACCAAAACGAAATGTATTAGATTTAATCTACCTAATGTTAAACAAGTTCAGGCTGATGTAAATGTAAAAGGAGAAACGTTAAAAATTGTAGAAAGTACCGTTTTCTTAGGAATCACCTTAGATAATAAACTTCAATGGGGCGCACACATAGATAAGCTATCGAAGAGACTTAGTTCTGCAGCATATGCTGTCAAAAAAATCCGTCATCTTACAGACGTGGATACATCTAGACTTGTTTATTTCAGCTACTTCCATAGTATTATGTCTTATGGTATTCTACTGTGGGGGAACGCTGCAGATATTAACACCGTATTTGTGTTGCAGAGGAGGGCTGTTCGTGCTATCTATAGTATGGGTTCCAGAGAATCCCTGCGTGATAAATTCAAAGAAATAAACATAATGACAGTACCATGTCAATATATTTATGAAAACCTATTGTACACTCATAGAAATATCAATCGGTTCCCTAAAAATAGCGATGTACATAATTTGAATACAAGGAATAAACATAAACTCGCTGTGCCCACAACTAGACTACACAAAATTAATGTATCTTTTAAAGGGCAATGTATACGCTTCTACAACAAAACTCCTAGTGAGTTGCAAAAATTATCAGTAAATAAATTCAAACAAATTGTCAATACCTTCCTGTGTAAAAAGGCCTACTATAAAATATCAGATTATCTAGAGGATAAAAAAGCGTGGGACGGAATTTGCTCCAACTCGAAAAATAACAACTAACAGGCTAAAGGTTTCGTCGTCGCTTCTTTACTTTAGTCTACGTACCGAAGCGACTGAAATCAAAAATATCACTTTATTTCCGTGTCAGTGTTTAATTATTAAGAATTTGACCTTTTCTAAGTATACATTTATTGTATTTATGGAAATAAAGAGTTTTTGACTTTGACTTTGACTTTATCATCTTAACACCTTTAAACGTTTCCAAAGAAAAAAACCCGTGCGCAGCTTTACGTCGGGGGTTCACATCACGTCATCATTAACCTGTACAGTATAGAGTGATGATGATGATGTGATGTTAACCCCGTGTAGGCCAGCAAAGACGCGGTCCATCGGAGTTCCCAGGCCCATTGATTAAGCTTAGGGGCCGGCCACCTGGGGGTTGTTTAGTGGGTCGTCGAAGCTTCTCTTCGACAACCCCACATAAACATACTGTACCCTATGTAGTATGGTACCTGGTACCAGATTATACCCTCTAAAAAAAATAGACTGCTAGACATTGGCCTCCCCCTGATAAGCGCCATTTTGGCACGCGATACGCTGGGTGTGCGCGTTGGGTATCGCATTGCAGATGTATGTTAAATATACACAGGTGGAAGCTGCAGTATTTCCTTTGGTAGATTCCCATAGTCGCCTTTTACAGAAACCACAGGCTGATTTGGGGGGTCGATTCTATGCTGCGACCGCCACGGCATAGGGGGTTGAAGCGTACAAACATCACGACACTTACCAAACCCAGTAGAACCGAAAGCAGTGTTGCCACTGCCGCCAGCCCACAAGTTGGGAGCGGCTTTTTGGCCGAAAGACGCGGCCCCTCCGAAAATACTGGCCGCTGTGTTGCTACTCTGTCCGAACGCTGCCTTACTGCCGAAGGCATTACCACCACCGCTGCCGCCAAATACGGAACCACTGGTACTAGAACACAGAACAACAGCGCTTGAAGCAATCGTAGGTTTTTGTCAAAAATCATTAGTTTTGTAATGTTTTGTAGGAGGATCATGCGATTTAGTGATTAAAACTTAAAACTTATTATCAGTGTTCACAGGGTGTTTATGAATGGTAGTAAATCATATTATAGCTTGCTTGAGGTTTATTTTTACTTGCTACCTCTAGCTAAAAAAATATTGAAGTAAGTATAGAGAATCAAATAAAACTTTATTCCTTCCAGAGTATTTTATTCAGTTAAAAGTTTAGATTTTGATTTCTTAAATGTATAATGGAATTATGCAAACTTTTTCGATTCCAATATTTAGCAAGGAGTTACTGCATTGAGTTACAAACACAAATAAATAAATAAATTTCTTACCTTCCTCCAAATATGCTCCCACCGCTAGTACCAGGTGGGTCACTGGTAGTAGAAATACTCGCAGAAGCAAACAGACTCGCTTCCCCACCTCCGAACAGAGAGTTACTATTCGCAGAACCTCCGAATACTGAAGCTTGGGTTGTCTGAGTTGGTGTTCCAAAAACGGAAGCTTGGGTTGTCTGAGTTGGTGTTCCAAAGACGGACGCTTGGGTGGTCTGAGTGGGCGTTCCAAAAACTGACGCTTGAGTTGTCTGAGTTGGTGTTCCAAAGACGGACGCTTGGGTGGTCTGAGTGGGCGTTCCAAAAACTGACGCTTGAGTTGTCTGAGTTGGTGTTCCAAAGACGGAAGCTTGGGTGGTCGGTGTCGGAGTGCCGAAAACAGACGCTTTTGTTAATTGTGTAGGAGATCCAAAAACTGACGCTTGAGTGGATTGAGTGGTCCCGAATATGGACGCTTGGGTTGACTGCGTTCCGAATACCGATGATTGTGTTGTTGGAGTTTGCACTCCGAACACTGACGCTTGAGTAGTTTGCGTTGGTGCTCCAAAGACTGACGTTTGAGTAGTCTGGGCGCCGAACATAGATGGTGTTGAAGTAGCGCCAAATACTGACGCTTCGGTTGTAGGAGTCCCAAATATTGAACCAGTCGGTTTTGTAGGCGTTGTGCTGCCGAAAGCTTGATTCGCAGCTCCGAAAACTGACGATGCAGTGGAAGTAGTTTCATATACTGATGCTTGTGTAGTTGTTACAAAGGCCGGTTGGCCAAATGTTGGCGCAGATGTAGCAGGGAACAGCGATGTAGTTGTTGGAGCAAAAGCGCCTGACGCTTGACCAAAAACAGATGTCGGGGTGGTTGAAAATGCTGACGATGACGTCACAGGAGTACTATCTAAAACTGACTGTGTGGTCGTTGAAACTGCTGTAGGAGCTTCGGTTTCAGAGTTAGCTGTCGAAGTAGTACAAACGTCACTAGTACTAGAAAGTACGGAAGACGCACCGAAAACCGAGGCAGTTGTTTCAGTCGTTTGACCAAACGTCAAGTTACTTGATCCAAAGACAGATTTTGAGCCAAACAGAGTCGGTGGATTAGTAGTAGTAAATATTGAAGAGCCTTGAGAAGACAATAATCCTTCAGATTTCGGTTGGGTTGCGGCGGCGGCACCGAATAGGGAGGCGGCGGAGCTTTTAGATTCGGCTGGTTTATCTTCTGATTTTGGTGGTGTCGAAGTGGGGGTGACAAATGCAGATGGTTTTGAAGCTGAAATACATACAATTAATATTATAACATGAATTGATCCTTCTATTGATTAAGAAAGGTTAAAAAGACGAGTATTCTATTTAAACTGTATGATTGCATAGCGTATTTAATATTTACACTGTCATTTAGGCGTGAAGGTCATTTATTAGCTTTTTTATTGCTAGTTTCTTGTAACTTTTTTATATTAATATAAGATGTCGTCTTCATTAAAAATTCAATAAAATATACTAAGGAAACTTACTGGCATTAGTAGGAGGAAGTTTAGGTTCACAAGTAACTGCTTTTTCAGACTTTTCTGTTAAAGATTCTGATGGCTTGTTTTCAGCTTTCAAATCCAATGCTTTTGGCTCTGCTGCAAATAAAACTCAGTTACGTAAATCGATGGTAGAAATGATAGCTTCGTCAAAGTGAAGACTAAATACTAAACTTAGTCTTCACAGAACTTTTGACTTTAGAATACTTACTGGGAGTAGAATTATTTGACCCAAACACAACTTTATTCGGCGTTTGCGCACCCAACGGCTTTACTTCTTTCTTTTCCTTTTGAGTCTTAACTTCCTCGACTTTAGGCACATTTTCCTTTGACTTTTCCGGTAATTTATCAATTGGTTTTATAGTTACGTTTTCTTGACAAGTTGTTTTAAGTACATCGGGTATAGGGGTACTAACTGCGGTAGGTTTCATTCCAAAGAGGTTGGTCATCGGTTTGGTTGGTTTCAGTTCTGTTTTAGGGGGTTCGTTTGGTTCTGGTTCACCGGTTTCACTCTGAATCTTTGGTTTGATTTCTTGCTTTGTCTTCTCTATTGGTTTCGTTGCAGTCTTAGCTTCGAGTGTTGGCACTGAGGCAGTCTTGGGTCCGAATGGCGTAGTCTTGTCAAAGGCTGATGTTTTTTGGTCGAAGGCCGATGTTTTTGAGTCGAATGTCGGTGTTGGCAGTTTAGTGCACATATTGGTAATTTCAGAAATCGGTTTAGATGTGAACACAGCGGATGGGGGCGACGCTGGCGTAGGCGCTGACGAGCCTAATAAAGAAACCATAGTATTTCAATACATAGACGTAAGTTATTAATTTATTATAATATAAGTACTATACTCGGTTTTAAAGTCCTAGATATTTTTTGCGAATGGGTTATAAAACCAAACAAATGCTGGTGGAAATATTTTACGACTTCTGCGATTTGCTCTGATGATACCAGTATCATCAGAGCAAACCGCAGAAGTACGAAATAATTTTTAGTTTTGAAACTATTCATCATTTCATTCGTCCGTTTTCGAACTCGCATTTGAACCTTTTTTGCTGTGGGTGTGCAATTATACGCCGTTCAGTTTTTGTTAAGTTTTCATGCATAAATGTTTTTGTAGGCATAAAATATATTGGTTTCTAGAACCGGGTACAAGAGGATCAAATGGATAGGTATCAATCTAAATAGCTAATACAGGTTGAAATAAAAGACAACCCCTAAACTACCTACGTAAAGCTAGTTCTATTAAACAACCTCTAGATACCTAATAATAATAACTAACATACATACATAAACTAAATAATAGAGAAACACCTTTTATAAACGTATTTATTTACTTTTTGATAACTACATCCTGTATGAAAATACACATAAATCTATAGTACAAATAGCATGACAACAAAAACTACCAAGTAAAAGTAAAAACTCATATTTATCTATTTTACTTTTACTTTACTACCAACATTATTCAATAGCAACTCACACTAACCCAGCACACTTGCTACAAAATCGGTATTTACTAAACGTTTTTTTGCAGTCAAAACTTTTTTCACCGGCTCTGAAAAAAACCATACGCTACACTAATGGTGTACTTTAACCTGCGTACTTTTAAGGAATTGAGAGTAACATAATCTCTCATGCTGTCCTGCCCAGTTCGAATCCCATCTGAGCGGGACAGCATGAGAGATGACGTCATCATATTATTCAAGTACGCAGGTTAAACATGTTATTTTGGCACTACAAAGAAAATACTACTGTAATGTTTACGCCGCCGTAGTATTTCTGAGGCATTACAAGTCAACTCTACATAATTGCCGCCTATAAACCTAATACCTACTTCACGCGGTTCTCGAATCCTAGATATTTTTTTGTAAACAAAGTCATCACAAAATCTTCGAAATTTGGTGGAAAACATTTTACGACATTCATCAGAGCAAATCGTAGATGTTTGTTATAATTTTAGATGCTTCATTCGTAATAAAGGATGACTCACGCTAGACCGTGTCGGGTCCGAGCCGAGTGTCGGCCGTAGGCACGGGACCGGCTCGGTGACTGTGCTACGGCCGACACTCTGCTCAGACAATTATGCGTTGTTGCAGTTTTTGTTTTTTACTGATTACCTTGTTATTGCTGAGTTTCTCAGAAGTTTACATTCCATTGTTAACATAAAATTTCGTGGATTCTAGAACCGAGTATAGGTAGGTACCTACATCCGTCGTGGTGTGCTGATGAGTATTGTTTAAATGCCTGTAATGTTTCTATTAACAAACTCAAAATAAATGGACCACCTACAAATTCCATGTTTATGATACAATTTAAAATCTGGCGCGATACCCTTTTGTTTTTCGTATACTAGAGTCTTGGATTTGTGACGTCTCGTCGTCAGCGTGAATAATTGTATGAAAAAACAGGCGACAATCGCGCCGGCTTTTAAAATTTATCTACCTCTATATATCTGGGCAGTCTCCTCCAACCAACGATATTTTGCCTACCACACACACAAATGGGTAAAACCTGTGGACGCCAAATAATACTTACGACTAAGTCCAGTAGGAGAGCAAATCTTCTGTCCCATGAACAAATTGTTGGCATCAGAGTGGTCAGGCAGACTGGTTTGAGACGTGTTCAGTGATTCTTCCGCGGAAGAGTTTGCTTGAGATTTAGTCTCGAGTAATTTTTTGAGAACGCTCTTAGAGAAACTGAACGGTTGTATCTGTTCTTGCGGTTGAGAGTTTGGTAGATCTTGTTTTGGGTCTGTAAAGCAAAAATAATGGATTACGTTGTGTTTTTAGCCGATAAATAAGGAGGAGGTTCTATGTTCGGCTGTATATTATGTTCCCCGATTTCTCCGTAAATTTTGGTGATTATTTTGTTTTTGTACAGAAAATAATCCCGGGGTGGTCCTTATATTAGTTTTATTCCCGAGGGATTACTATTTGCTCCGCAAAACTTAGGAATTCGAAGATGGTTTTTTTTTTTTTAATGCAACAAACTTTTCATGCTATCCTAGACTAATAGCGAAAGTATGCGTGCTTCTTTACTCGAGCAAGAAATAGGAGAAGGCAAGCTGTGAAACAAATACGTCGAATGAGTATAGGTGAGATGTCAATGCCGATCGCGTTTTCTTCACTCAAGGAGTTTACACGCCAAAGTCGGCGGGCCACCGACAAGCTGCAATCTTTGGTGTGTAGACTCCATTCAAATTAGATAAGAATGCAATCTTACCATCAGTAAACAAAGTGCGGGCAACATTAGCCAATGGAGCTAGTTTCACATTGCTTTGGGGCGTGAAAGCGGGAACTGTTATTGGTTGTTTGATGGCTTCTTGCTTCAATTCCACTTTAGGTTGGACAGGAGCGGCTATGAAATATACTTTGATATAGTTTTCCATAAAAGGCGATAAAATAACTACGTAGGTACGTAGATCACAGGTTTGTTACAAATAAATAGAGATGATAACCAGGAAAATTATAATACTTAACTTACTTTACTTGATTGATTATAATACTTACGGTATTGCACCATCGGTCGCGGTGGCTCTGGCTGGCTGACAACTTGAGCAGGTTCAGTGTTAGTGCTTCCAGATAAGACCTCAGCGATTTTCTCTTTGAGAATCCTGTCATACTGCTCCTTCATAGACACAAAGTTCGGTCTCATTTCAACGTTGACTGGCTTGATCCTGACCATCTTGTGGTTAGTCAGAGCGTCTTTCAGGACTTCAAGCTTCAGCATTGAGAGTTGGCCTTTGGCTTGTTTCGGGTTTTGCGGTTCGATGCTCATGTTTAGGATGTTTTTGGTAAGTTTTGAGAGGGGATCCCTTGAAAAAATTGGCAATTTTTAGATAGGTATATTAATATAAACTTGTTTTAAGAATTTTTGTTGTAATTTATATAAGGCATAAGTCCGATTCTTTCCTCAAGGATGTTTTTTTTTCTACTTTGATTTTAACATGACGTGTATTACTGTAAAATTAGTTTTGTAATAATGTACCTACTCGTATCATTATGTATCACGTATTGTATCAGTAATATGCTAAAGTCATTTACAACGGGATATTTACCATGATTTGAGTATTGAGCTTTTCAATATTTCGGCACAGTTTCATGCGCCATGATCACGGAATAACTGAAGGCACTGCGAGTGAGTTTTTATTGGCAGACATACCGATCTACCTTCATTTTTTGTCTTTTGCTACGAACTTATTTATTTTTTGTCTTTTGCTGTTATAAATGATTTATCAGTAATATGGTTTATAGTCTAGCAATATATCAAATTAGTCTTCGAGTCGGCGATGATCTCGTAAGACAGATAGATAGATAATAAAAAAAATCTTATCTATCTTATCTTCCTTTCTTACTTCTTTCACCAGGGGCACCATATTAAACATGAAAAATACATACTTGTTCCTAAAAGGCGTACTCCGTAACATCGAAGTAGCTTTAAACGCAGGTCCCACGTCACACTCGCTCAAAGTTTTCCGCAGAGTTCGCAACACAGCTTGCTGCCGGCTCAGGATCTCTTGTTGTTTTACTAGCGGCTGGTAAACGTCGTCTAGGATAGGGCGGATCATGCGTTTTCCTGGCCTGCCAATTAAAAAAAAAAAGTTATAGTCTTTTATTTTATCGTTTTTTCAGGGCATTCATTACACAAAAATTGAGGTAAATGTAAAATGAGAAATCAGGATGATTGTGATCAAAAATGAGGATGAACATAACATCAAAATACACCATTAGAAAAGCATCGTTTGCTTTAGCTATGAAAGAAATAGGTCGTTCTTGTTGAGAACAACCTATTTCTTCCTCTCGCCTCTAGCTCTGCTCACTAGACTTTTGCTCTCTCGCTTGCATCAATGTTTATTGAATGTATGCGTTTTATTGATGAAATTGATGATGATGAATTCCATGATGCAGATTCGCTATACTTCAGATAGATCGTATCAACATTATTTTTATATTAGTAAACTTTTGTACATACCCACTGCTGTCTTTAGAAGCCTCGCTCCACTTATAGTCCAAAGCCTTCTGGGCCTGGTCTAGTTGAGTCTGTACATAGTACGTTAGCTTTTTGATGGAAGCTACGCGTTTCGTGGTCAACGGGTCAGCTTGAGTCCATTGGTGGAATTCTCTGGCACTGAAAGGGAATAAGAGTGTAATATACAGAAGTAATTTATTTGTAACATAGGCATATTGTCCAGCCAGTATAGGCTGATAATGATGTCAGATATATTAACGTAGCAACTTTGGAGCCAAGTTGGGTTAATAACGGCGATTTTCATAAAAACAATGGGCTGTTGCGTCGATGGTTGTTGCATATGTGAGAATGGCCTTGTCTTAAATGCAAATTCAATTTTACATTTAAAGGACCATGGTGGTTGGCGTTAAAGTCAAAAATTGATGAGCTCAGATATCTTTTCCAAGTGCATATATATGCATTGGCCTATTGAAACGATTTAAAATTATAAAATTTGGACTACCCAACTTTTTCTGCGGGTGTCGTAAGAAGCGACTAAAGAGATATCCACTAGGGGCCGGGCAGCTCCGCCCGCCCAGCCAGGATCTTATGGCATTACCCCTTATGATTAATCTTTTTGCGTTACGTACTTATAAGAATAATATTTCTTATTACAATCCACTCACTAGAATGGCACGTCAGTACAATGAGCTATCTATAAAACATATTGAACTTGACATTTTTAATCCTAGATTTAATCATTTTATTAGAGAACTTAGAGTTATACTCCATTTCAATGATCCTCATATAGCTGGTCCTCCATGCTGGAGCACTCAGCCTAGTGATGTAATAAAATAGGGAGCTGCCGGGTCATATAGCTAGGCGGTGTGCATTGCGCACGTACATGCATAATATTATTTAACTCAAACTTATTACCAGTGTCTTATTATATATACATACTTAGCTGTACACACATAAGTTTACGCTACAATGTAGATTAAAATAATTTTTGTTTTATTTTAATTTTTTAGTTGACATTGTAATGTGTTTTGTGTGATAAATAAATAAATAAAAGACGCTTATCAGAGAAGCCCATGTCCAGCAGTGGACTTGTATAGGCTATTGGTCTGTTTGCGATATTTATGGGAAAACATTTCTTTTTACTGTGGTGATGTATTATGGTGACAACTCTGGTTTTCTCATTTTGAGTTAAAAATATCATCTTCCTGACTTACTTAGAATGCGAGCGCGCCTCAGCGATGACAGCGCAAGCTCGCACCAACTCCAATTTGAGTTGAACTATAGCACTTCTAAGCTCATCGATGGAGCATTCCTTCTTTAGTTGTTCCGTATCTAGCGAGTTGAAGTTGAAGTTCGAGTTTATTGATGCTATGTCTTTTTGAATCTGAAAGTGAATACAAGTATAGGATCTGTTTAAGCAAAACATCGACAGTGTTGTTGAGTGGTTTCCGGTTATTGCAGTACGCAAGTAAATTATCCACAGATTTTAGTGCCCAAACATCCCGCTAGAGGCGCTGCCTTCTGCTTCTAACGTAGGTTTAGAACTATATTATTTTAGTCCTTGTCGTCCTATTGCAGGGCAAAGGCCTACGTAACATGCTTTAACATTCTAACATTCATTTCGATCTGGTGTACCTACTTAGTAAGCTAGTTAAGTTTAAATCTTTATAGTTAGATAGAAAATACTTTACAAAGAAACACACAAAGAAAGAAAACAATACAAACAGACATGCCTAGAATAGAGCAAGTATAAAGAGCGGCCTTATCGCTATCAGCGATCTCTTCCAGGCAACCTTGACATAGTTCATGCCATTTTCTACTCTACAGGATAGATCTACATCCATGCAAAATTTCAGCTCAGTTCATGCAGTAATTTTAGCATGAAGAAGAACTAAACATTTGTAACATCAGTGTGAAAAGTTGCCCATATCATACTCACTCTAGCCTGCGTTTCTCTAGTCTTCAACATAAAGTTGTACAACTCGTTCTGGAAGTCATTAACTTCTTTCACTAACATATTCTTCAGTTCTTGGTTTTCTTTTGCTTTGTTAATCTTCTCTTGCTCAGCTTTAAGCGCTGCGTTTTCTGGCGGCGGCTGAGGTTTTGGGGGTTCCGACGGAAGCTTCGGCTGCGGTTTCGGTGGTGCCTGTCAAGTTAAAATAATAACGAATATTATACCGGGCATTATTTGAATGGTCCAGCTGACCATTTGAATGATAACCTGATAAAGAGGTTTTTGTCAGCTAGAAAAGTATTATTATATAGTGCAAGTTTTATTATTAATTGCTGTAGTTTATCTAGCTTAGTTTAATTATAGCACGCCTTTTTGTTTTATTTCTACCATGTGTGGGTTGGCAGGTAGAAAATGCCATTGGCATTAAGCCCACCTTTTGTATACTTTTGTTAAATGTGTGCAATAAAGTATTTAAATAACAAATAAATAATAATAAAATGTATTTTATCAGCAAGTGATTTGAGCTGCATCCAGGGGGCAAATTCTCGCCAATTTGTCACTCGATAATTATCAAAAGAACTGTCAAATTTGACAGTTTTTATATGAAAGAGCTGTCAAATTTGACAGATCTTTTGATATTTATCGAGTGATAAATTGGCGAGAATTTGCCCCTAGTAGTCAGCAAGTAACGTGATAATGTGACTTAAGAGGAGGACGGCCGTTTTACGGCGTTGGGTTGTTTCTAAATCAAACCTGCTTTCACTTATTAGCTTCTGTGTACAGGGGGCAAATTAATTTATTCCATTTCAAAGTATTTGCTTTCCATATGATTTTATCATGATTATAGGACAGCTATAAACATTTTTTTGAAAGTTATTCTAGTCTTACAATGGTACACAAACTACGTATCTACAAGCTAAATTACTTGTAGAATGCAAAAATGACAGAAAAACGTTTTTTTTCGTATCTTGCTCGTGTTAGTTTCCTTATAAACTGAATTAAAAAACATATTTTAGAAGCACAGGTAATTTTACAATAGTTGAACATAAAATGTTCCTTACCACATTACTACACTGAACAGGCTTTGCTGCAGGCTTCTCTTGGTTTTGCTCCGGAATCGGAATCGGCGTGGGCACAGCGCTCGGAGTGAAGCTGGGTACTTTGATTGGCGCAGCGGTTGTGTTGAAAATAGATGATGGAGTTGAACCATATTGGCTTGTAGGTTGGGTTGAACCATATTGGCTTGTTGGTTGAGTTGAACCATATTGGGTTGTTGGTTGAGTTGAACCAAATTGGGTTGTTGGTTGAGTTGTACTGAATAGGCTTGATGGTGGAGTTGTTCCGAATTGGCTTATTGGTTGCGCGGTTGGCATGGCTGGGAATTGGTTGGTTGGTTGGCTTGCTGGTACCACAGGCACTGGGGTGGGTTGAACCTGCCGAGAAATGGTCTCTATCTATAAAATCTATTTACATGAAATATATACTTTATTTTTAATTTATTTTCTAGCATGGTCCTACCTTATCCTTGAATACTCGAACGCAAATCAAATATTAGCACGCTCACGACGTGATTTTTTGCCAGGTTTTCATTGAAATCTGTCAAAAAACGGCGACTTGAGACAAGCTAAAATCTGTTTTGCGTTTGTGGATTGAATTTGGGGGTTAGTCACTTTAAATTTGAAATCCAGTTATATTAGAGTGAACTCTATTAAATCACACTAAAAAAACACTATGTGACACCAACCATGTATTTCTTAAGGTTTAGAAAACAACAAATATCAATTACTATTTACCTTCGCTTCTGGCACGGGTGGCGTAGGTTGTTCAGGTGGTTTTAGATCTTCCCCGGGAATATCACTGTACGAAAATTAAAAAACAACAATAACACAAAAGTATTTGATTACGAAGGTAACTGTTCAGTAATATTCACACAGAATCGTCTAGTCCCAAATTGATCAGAGCTTGTGTTATTAATAAATAACAATAATATTAAAATATGTTCACTAATAAAAAGCTACATTATTCCTGAGTGACGTAGTATCCATTTTCCACGTGAGCGAAAGCCGCGATCAGAATAAATAAATTAATAAATAATGCTGGACAATCCACACAACCTCATCTAGCCCCAAGCTAAGCAGCTGTAGCATTAATGTTAATTACCTAGTAAAATCATCAGCAGCTAAGTTGATCTGTGTCGGCGGGCTGCATATCTGCGGCGCTTGCTTGTTCAAGTTGATTAAATTGAAGATTGTTAAGAGACCGCTTTGAGAAACTACGTGCAAGAGAGGCATGGGTGGAAGTGTTTCATTCTCACCTGTAAGAAAAGGTCAAATAATACTATTATTTGATGTTTGTTTAGTGGTTTGAAGACAAATCCAGGATATAATCACAGGTAATCAAAGGTAAGCATATTTATTCATATTCTTAAATTTAATCTGTAGGATGACAGAGAGATTACTTCTGATATAGTGATCACAGTTCCACAATGTAAGTATACAGTAAAACACAGGCTAGTGGTGTGCACAGACACAGGTGGACTCATTTTAAATAATACACGGGTTTGGTATAAGCGAAATAAAAATAAATCGCAATAAAAATAAGTCGACTCGCACACGAAGGGTTCCGTACCGTAAAAATCAGGCAACTTTTTCAAAGAACATCAAATTTTCACTTGTTCGGAGACCCCTTTAAATTTTCAACTTTATTTTGTTTTTAGTATTTGTTATTTGTCAGTTGAAGTTTTACTTAATTATAGAAAGTTTCATGTGTCTGCCTATTGTAGTTTAAGAGATACAGCCTTGACAAATAAAGAGCAAACAAAGCCAAAAGATCACGTTTGTGGCCCCTTTAATTTTGATATTTATTTTATTTTTATTATTTGTTGTTAAAGCGGCAAGGGAAATACATATTATCTGAAAATTTAAACAGTGACAGATGGACGGACGGACAGCAGACACTTATTAATAGGGTTCCGTTTTCATCCTTCGGTTACGGAATCCTAAAAAGAGAAATGGAAGGTATAGAAGTAAGTACTCACATACTCGATTTTTTAATTAATATGAGATATGATTCTCAGTAATTTCTATTTGAGATTTCTGTTCTATATAGGCTTTAATCCTTTAATTTATCAGTTTTAGAAGTTTATGTTCTCCTTCTCTTGCTTTACCTACATCATTTCTTCTACTTGCTGCATCGGTCATATATCTAACTACTTCTCACGTGTAAATCTACCTACCTATTCAATTGGCTTGTACTTACCTATGTATATCTGATTATAAAGTCTGTGCTGTTCTTGTGAAGCTAAATAAATGTATATTTATACATACCATCTCATAGGTTTTAATATGAAAGAGAGGGGGAGGGATTTAAGGGATATTAGGTTAGATCAATGTATCTTACCCCAGGGCAACTGATGTACTGCACAGGAATCAATGCATATCCCAACGGGATAGTTCTCTTGTTTCTTATCTGTTAGCGGCAGTTCTGGTCTAGCTTCATCAGGCTGCGAACAACAGTGAACTTTAGTTGTGCGGTCAGAGGGTTCAATTTTCTATTTTTAATACCCACCCAAAAGGAGGGGGAAATTTGATGCGTGTATCTATCTGTAGTGTTTGAATTTCATAGTTTTCTGAACTATTATATTTGAAAAAAATCGGTTAAGCTGTTCTAATGTAAAAGGAAATTTTTTTGTTAAACCATAATATTTTTTTTTGAGGTGTTTTGCAAAAAAGAAAAAACCCTATTTACCTTACATCTTAATAGATGGCAGAAATATTTCGCGGAAGAATAAAGGTTGTGGTAATGTCAACCTAAGCAGGGTCTATGCCATATAATTTACAACAATAAGCGCCATCTTTTCAGTCTTGTCGAACCATTTTTTGACATTACGAAAACGCCTCATTACCTGACACCATTGTAACCAGTTAGCGCCCTCCGCAGATCCAATAGTAGCCAGTTCCATGCTGTTTGACGAAGCGCTCAAGATGATGTTCCTGTAGAACACAAAATAATATGAAATTCAACCCCACTGCATAGGGTTGCATGATACTGAAAACACAATATCCAAGAGTCATGCACAGTCCTACAAGAAATAATACATTTCGAATTCTGAATAAACAGCCTTAAAAAATATGAAGAAAATTGGGAAATGGTTAGGAGAATGAAAATTGGGATATTTGCATACCACAGTTTTTTCTTTTTAGCCAAAAGCTCTCAGAAAAGACCAGAGATATAAATAGTGATGAATATATATACCTACCACTGAGCCACTCCATGAAGATAGTAATACCAGGGCCTACTAGAGCCAGTACTGTAGCAGATATCCTCATAGTTGAGACAGGTAGGCTGGCCTCCTTTTGGTGTGTTTACTATTGTTACAGCTGAAATATAAAAAAACACTCAATCTTAGGCCTTCTAGTTCTATGTACCCAATACTCCGTAACTGTGCTGACATCTTGCAAGGGAGTATATTGGGCATTCACTCCTTCCTAACTGGTCTTGATATAAAGTGGACCTTGGCGATTGTTTGTAAGCACCTTTTTTTGTCATTTTGCCATTAAAAAGGTTTATAGTGTTAAAATTACCAGCATTTACTTACATGGACGACTTTTATCCGCAGCATTTCTATAAACTACCGCAAACTGGAATGTAGTTATCCAATAAACAGCCAATGCCTCAACTGGAGCGCCTTCAAACAAGTTTGGTGCTGGGATGGCTTTAGCAGGCGTCAGATCCGGTTTGAACTGGTGTAGGGTGCCATCACTGTTACCTGTCACTAGCTGCTTGCCTTTAGGGCTCCAGCAGATGCATCTGAAGTGAATGAAATGGTTAAGGATGGGGTTGAAAATGAGGAGAGACTGTATCAGATATTATTATAATTTCATCTATTTGAAATGGTTCGAGGTTTTATTCAAAACAACAACATTTGATGGACATTTTAAAACAAACCTTAGGGTTAACTAGTTTCTTCCCGCACCTACGCACTCTTTGTGTCTATGAAAACATTTAAATTAATGAAGATTAAATAAAGATTTCCTTTTTCTTATTTCTATCCCATGGGAACTGATCTAAGGGATAAAATGTAGCCTATGGTCTACTTTTATGCAAATTTTAGCCCAATCCAGTAGTTTAGGCGTGAAGAAGTAATGAACATTCATTTAGTCATCCATCCACACAATTCCAGAAATCTGAGCAATTTATATTTTCTATTAATGGAAATATATATAAATAAATACTGCTGGACAATCCACAGAGCATCATCTAGCCCCAAGCTAAGCAGAGCTGGTGTTATGGGTACTAGATGACTGATATACTTAATACAATACATACATAGTCAGACATTTTGTTTTATACATAGAATACCCAGAACACAAATATTTGCAGATCATACAAACACTTATCCTAAGGCAGGGATCAAACCCGCAACCTTCTGCTTCGCAGGCGAACATTCGTCCGTCGCGTCACATCGGTCTTAACGTAATATTAAAGAAAGTAATGTAGCTTCACCTGGCTTTAGCAGCAATCTTTTTTACTTGACCAATGCCAGCTTGGTACACAAATAGGGTCCCATCATAGAATGCCAGAGCAATGGAATCAGGAATGCAAGGATTCCATTGCATAGCAGTCACAAATGACTCAGGGCTCTTGTCATAATTGACCGTGAGAGTTGGTTGTGCTCTCTGAAATCACACAAAGACATAAGAATTTAAATAACTTCAATCACATACAGCATGTACCCATTAGAGGGGAAAAATGGTCTTACGAATTCCGAAACTGATCAGTGATTTGTCACTAATAGTCATTAGTGACAAATCACTACTAAACTAGCCTTGTGTAGCCACACGAGGCTAGTTTTTCAAGCTAGGATAGCAAGCTCCACTAAACTCCACTAAACTGTCCTAATAAAGGTCTACGTCATCTCATTCTCATCATACTATAATAGTGTTGTGCTGACGTAATAAAATAATGGATCGATACTCCCCATATAACAAGTAATTAAAATTTATCAATTTGATTAAGATATTGTTGATTAGTGTAACTTTTATAAAAACTCGGCGATTTTGCATATTAATTCATCGATATAGTAAGAAATAAAACTAAATTCTTTTTTACATTAACCTTCCATTTATAGGTATCTTTATTAAAGCTTCAAAAACTTTGTGTACATATGTAAACTAGTTAGCATAGTATTCCTAGATCTACATTTACTTGCAGGAACGGGTGAGTAGCCCCCGCCCGAGTAGGGTGGGCGGTGACCTACTCGTTATTAGGGCTTGTGCACTGGTGGTAGGTAGGTGTCTATTTTAGGTATTGTATTTATTTTTGGTTGTTTTGCTTTTGCTTTAATTATTATTTTTTTCCTTAAATATACTTACCTAAATACTGTTTTTGTTGATTTGTTATGTTTTCCTGTGCTGTATGTGTGTGAACTTAATAAAAAATCTTATCTATCTATCTATCTACTTATACAGGGTTATTTTTAAAACACTAGCAACCTTCGCACGGTGGATCGAGCCCATACAACCCAGCCCATACAACAGGTCGGACATACTCGTAGCATGCCTAAATTTCGAAGTCGTAATTTCATATATTTGAATATGCCATTATAGCTTTTTTAAATCTAAGCAATAAATATTCTATTGCATTATTGGCCTAGAGTTATAGTTCAGGAGTAAATGGCATAAAACTGATTTCATTGCATGGTAAGCAACATACAAACAGAAATAGGGGGCGTGTTTCGTCCCGTTTCGTTCTGGAGTCTATTAAAGCATGTTCTTGGCACTGTGCCGCAACTTTCCTTCAATGACACATCTTGCGCTTTTTTGCGCTTTATGAGTTACATCGAAAAAAAATTGTGGTCTATTTTATTTCACGATTTGATAGCGTTATCAAAACTAAGCAAATATTATTCCGTTGCTATTTAGTATCACGGTTGTAGTTAAGGAGTAAATGGCATACAACTGATTTCATTGTATGGGAAGCAACATGCAATAGAAATAATGGGCGTGTTTCCTCCTGTTTCGTTCTAAATGGCGAGAGGTGTCACCGGAGAGGTTTTAGTAGGTATTACGTCATTATCAGGACGTCGAGTCCCACATAATTCTGGTCCCCCCAGACCAGTCTGTGATGCCAATGTGTCGGAACCCTGCCACCAATTTGGAACAAGTTTTACAAATTTACGGACAACGAGGTGAAGTAAGCCGCCACACAGCGACTACGAGATTATGGACAGTTCGAGCGCAGGATGTTAAACATAATACCTACCTACCTACCAGATCTACATAGGTACCTATCTACATACCACTTATTTGTTTTTAATTGTTTAATGTAGCCAGTCCTAAGCCTGGTCAACTATGAAGGGTTTGTTGACTGAGTACATACCTACTGCCGACAAACCCTGCGAGCAATTCATATTAACTAGGTATGTAGGTAATTATCTGAGTGTTAATTATTATTATCGCCAGCGCATGCGCGCGCAAGCGTGCGTCATCCTTGATGCAACATAGACCTTAAATCTTTTCTAATTAATACCTATTGAGTTATTTCAAGTTGTAGAACAAACATTGTTGCTGATTATGATGCTAGGAACCTGGTCACAGAAGGTTGCTGGTCTTATAAAATTAACCCTGTATAAAGAAAAATTTGATTACCACTGGCTGACTCACTTAAAAAAATATACCAAATATATAGATACAAGACTAGCATTCCTTAGCAAAAGTAAATTATATAATGAGAAACAAGCACTAAGAAGAATTTACACTAAATTGATTCATTTCACAAAGCAGCGAAGCGTAATATACCTAGGTTATTTTTCATAATATTAAATGGCTTTTGGCCTTTAGACTGTTTTTTAATTAAATATCCTGTCCCAACCCAAGGCTGCTTGGGATTGCTCATAGCGATAATAAAGCTGCCTTAAGTACTCCCACAATTCTTAATAAGGGTAACTTCCTTTATAATTAGTTCTTTCTATCTAATATTAGGTCCTTACATATGAAATTGGCGTTTTGTATGGGAGGAACAAAAAGTCGAATATTTTTTAATATAATATATTTAATTAATCAAAGTATGAACCATTATTTTCTATGCACTTTTGCCATCTTATAGGTAGTTCATTGATCCCTTTACTAAAAAAACCAGTCGGACGGGAATCAATAAAATCTTTGAAGGCGATTTGGACTGCCCCATCGGAGTTGAATTTTTTCCCTTGCAAGAAGTTATCCAAATTTCGAAAAAAATGGTAATCTGTTGGAGCAAGGTCCGGGGAGTACGGAGGATGTCTTAGACTTTCCAATTGAAGCTCTTCTAATTTAGTAGCCGTCTGTTGCGCAGTGTGTGGTCTAGCGTTGTCGTGAAGCAGCAGTGGCGTGGAGCGATTGACCAGCCTAGGTTGTTTAGCCGCTAGCTTTTCCATCATGGTTTGCAATTGCTGACAATAGACATCAGCCGTAATAGTCTGGCCAGATTTGAGAAAACTGTAATGAACAATACCGGCACTAGTCCACCAAACGCTTACAAGTAACTTTTTTGGGGTTAATTTTCGCTTGGGGCAGGATTTGGCTGGCTGGCCAGGATCCAACCATTGCGCTGAGCGCTTCCGATTATCGTAAAGAACCCATTTTTCATCACAGGTAATGATTCGGTTTAAAATACCTTCATTATTGTGCCGGTTTAGTAATGTAACGCAGCAGTCGACGCGCGTTTGCCGGTTTGCTTCAGTCAATTCGTGAGGTACCCACCTTTCAAGCTTTTTAATCTTCCCAATTTGCTTCAAGTGAATTAAAACAGTTTTATCACTAACATCGCAGCCTGCAGCTAACTCGGACGTGGTTTGCGATGGATCCGCTTCCACAATAGCCTTCAACTCTTCATTATCAACTTGAGTCTCAGGCCGTCCACGGGGCTTGTTCTGCAGGTCAAAATTTCCAGAACGAAAACGTTGGAACCAAAAACGAACTGTGTTTTCTTTTGCAACACGACCGCCATACACATCATTCACCCTTCGAGTTGTTTCCGCAGCACTAGTGCCACGGCGGAACTCGTACTCGTAAATAATGCGATATTTTAAGTTTTCCATTTTGTAAAATGAGTGACGCAAACAGAAAAAAACAGAAGAAAAAAAACAAATGAATGACGATCATCGAAGCACAAATACATGAGTCTATAGCTGTACAAATTTGAATTTGGAATTCCTTACCAAAGAGGAGAAATTTGTGATTAAAGTGGCCAGTACGAAAAACGCCAATTTCATATGTAAGGACCTAATATAACAATAACACACTTGTAGTTATACACATATTTGATTTAAGTATTTGCTTTTTAAATAATTTCACTATTGTTAACGTAAATAGTTTTCGCGACTCTCATACATAGTTTATAACATTGACTATCTATATAGATAAAATATTTGCTTGCCCATCTCAAGTGTGATGCTTGAACTTGAGTCGGCCGATCGGAGCACAGCGGTCCCTGCAGTGATTTTGAAATTGTTGTCTATACAAAATGAATGACATTTCCTCTCTAATGGTTATGTGCTCGATGCATACAGCATTGTATGCAATTTATAAGGCATCTTGGCCAACAGGGTAAAAAGTAAATCTGGGCAGACCCTTTAGGGTCTTTAAAGGATAATCCACCACCTCCTCATCAGCAAAAATACATCTACTGCACATGCCTCACCCAAACAAGGATAATCTATTGCTTTAATTGTGTTGGGTGATAATTATAATTACACAAGAAACTTACCCCATTTTGAATGTGCATAACTCTGTAAATGTAGAGTTTCTGAACTCCAGAAACTGCCAACAGTTCATAGTCGCAGCTGACTGAGAGGTATGTTGGTTTCTCCGGCAGACCTACTGTCATGTGCTTGGGCTCTGACTCTTTGTCTATCAGTTGCTGAAGACGATAGACTGAAAGAACAGTATGTTCATTAGATAATCCATGTTATTTAGCCATTTAGTAGCTTTCAAACAGCTCATTTTCCTGAGCTAAGCCAAAATTTTGTTGCACAGGCAGAATGGTTTATTACCAGCTGGATGTGTATATAATTAATTTTGTGTTAATGACATGAATCTAAAGTTAAATCTTACCGGACAAAGTTCCAGTGGGCACACCCACAAAAACCAAGCCATATTTGCTGCTGCTGGCCACTAGATTGTACCCACGGTTAGGTAAAGGGTCAACGGTGCTAAAAACCTTCACCTTGCGTTGTATTTTGTACAGCAAATTCTAGAAACGAAAGATTTTAAATGCATCAATGCGTTTTGCATACCTACTCAACAGTAACGCTGTTTGTCAGGATACGAGGATTATCTGCGAGGTTATGACTCGTTCTAATTATTTTATATGCTGAAGGCTGTGAAAATGAGTCCTTTTATAGTGAAAATCAATCGCTGAAATGCAATGAAATGTAGGTAACGATCGCTTACCGGTTCGTCAACAGAATTAGGTCCAAATTGCACTTCCATGATGCACAAGCGAAAACAAATCTGTAGTGGTCTTTGAAACTCTACTGTAATTATTTCGAGAACACTTTCGATAGTCCAAATTCAGATTTCCAATTTTCACAAATTATTGATCTTACCTTCCACCATCGGGGAGGTTGTTTTTATGAAAATGACTTTGATTGCCTTCAACTTCTTTTTAATTTGGCGCCGCTTGCTTTTCGCTACGACTCTGCCAGTGTCTGTGTCGGAGTGTCGTAAACTTCGAAAAATATGATCAGTATAGGTACTTGAATTTAAAAATTTTGCATCAAGATGATTTTGCTACGAAAAACGGACAACACAACATAAATTAAAGGACAACACAACATGTAAAGCACAATGTATATAAATAAATAAATATAATAAATAATATTACACAAATTACACTAATCTATTTTTTTTTTTTTTTTAATTTTTTTAAATTTTTTTTTTAAAAAATAGACGTCGTAGAGGGAGCATTGTAATTTCGGACAATTGAAGAAAATGTGTTCCACACTTCCTTCTTCAAGCCCGCACTCACACATTGAATGATCTCGGATCCTTAGTTTCGCTAGAAACACCGGTGTGCATGAAAAACCTAATCTTAGGCGGCAGATAGTTGTAGTTACTACTTTACTTGCATTGCGAAATTTAAAGAACCAAGGGGATGAAGGGATATCCGGTTGGATTTCGGCATAGTACTTGCCTTTAATGAGTCTTGAGGCATGCCATAAATCCTTCCAAGATTTTTCAAGGAGAGGTTTAGGTAGTAAGCATAGGTCGTGGCGATAAGTATGAAAATGCTCAAGAGAACCTAACTGGACTGCGTCTTTTGCGCAAGCGTCTGCTGTCTCATTGCCCGGAATACCTGCGTGACCTGGTATCCATGCAAGAACTACATTGATGCCTAGTTTATGACATTCGTAAAGAATATGTTTGATTTCAAGAATAATAGGGAGACGAGAAATAGATCTGAAAGGATTGGACAATATAGATTGCAAGCAACTTTTAGAGTCCGAAAAAATGATGGATTTATGAAGGTTATGAGATTTAACAAAGCGGATAGCCTCTAGGAGTGCAACAGCCTCGCCTGTGAAAACTGATGAGGACGAAGGACATTTAAAGCTAAGAGTAATGTTTGTGAAGGGGATCCACACCGCAGCTCCAACTTCACTATCACTTGATAGCTTGGATGCATCGGTAAAAATGGAGTACCAGCCTTGAAATTTCAAATTCATTTCAGCTTTAAACATTCCTCTGGCGTCAACAGAATTCTTGGCAATACCAAAATCTAAAATTACATGGGGTTGGAATACTAGTGCATCATAAGGGATGAGATAAATTGGGTATGTTGGATACTGTCTAATAGAATTTGGAAGTCCTGAAAGTATTTTAAAACTATGAAGGAGACATGGAATTTTATCCGAGGGACCGGATAAACTAAGCAAGTGTTTTAACTTTGGAAGAAGGGGATGATTTGAATTTTGTACCAACTTGAACAAGAATCTGTCACTGAGATATTGCCTTCGGAGACTTAAGGGAGGCTCTCCGCATTCAACCTGCATAGCGTTAATGGGTGAGCACTTCATAGCTCCCAGTATTATACGAAGGCATCTAGACTGGATTTTGTCAATTTTATTTAAGCCTGATTTGTTACAAAGATTAAGAAGGAATGCTCCGTAGTCAAAATGGCTTCTGATTATAGCATTATACAGTAACTTCTGAGTATATGGGTGAGATCCCCACCATACTCCAGATAGGCAGCGTAAGATGTTAATGTTTTTTTCGCATTTTTGTGCAATAAAAATAAAGTGGGAGGTACCTGTCATTTTAGTGTCCAACGTAATACCCAGGAATTTGACATTGTTTGACTTGGGGATGATTTCTTGATTAATGAAAATCTCTACGGAAGGGATGATTCTTTTTTTGGTGAAAACGACAACAGAGCTTTTGGGTGCTGAGAGGGACAAACCATGGTCAATAAGCCATTCACCGAGATAAGACAACGCGGAATTAAGTCGGCTATTTGCTTCTGCCACAGAGGAAGAGGAGACATAGAGACAAAGGTCATCAGCGTACTGTAGAACTTTACAAAAGGAGGCGACAGTTTGCTCGAGATCAAAAGTGTAGAGACTATAAAGCAGTGGGCTCAAAACAGATCCCTGTGGTAGACCTTTCCAAACTGTTCTAGGGGGTAGGAGACCGATAGGAGATTTAATAACGACAGATCATTCCATTATTAAATTGCATATGAAACGTACAAGCTTTTCCGGAATTCTCAGCTGTAGGAGTTTCCTCCTGAGAACCGAAAGCAGGACATTATCATAGGCTGACTCTATATCGAGGAAGACACCGACTAAATACTTTTTCTCTCTATAAGCAATATGAATATCTGTCATTATCAAACTCAGGTTGTCCATGGTACCCATGCCCTTTCTGAATCCAAACTGAGATTCAGCAAGGACAGAGCTATTTTCGGCCCACCACTCGAGACGGCGCTTGATCAAATTTTCCGCAACTTTGGCCATTACAGATGACAGCGCTATAGATCTTCGACCAGTGGGGTCCGAGGGATCTCTACCGGGTTTCAGGATAGGGACAATGATTTGGGATTTCCATTGTTCGGGGACCATACCATGATCAAAAAATGAATTTACAAGTGTTAAAAAAATTTGTTTTGTTTTTTCTGAAGATTTCGTAAGGAAGGAATAAGGAATACCGTCTATACCAGGGGATGAGTCAATCAGTCCGCCTAGTGCGAGTGTCAATTCGTTGTACGAAAAAGGGGCGTCCAAGTTGCTTGTTGCTGGAAGTAAAGAAGGAGATGATGGGAATGATGAATTAGAGGGAACTGAGGGGGGGGCCAGTTTATCCGAAAAGGCTTCGATCCATGATACGGGATCATTTGCCGATATGTTTTCTATGTTTACAGAACATCTGAAGCGTCTTATCTGTTTCCAAACAAGAGACGGGGGAGTGCGTGGTGATAAATTTTCACAGAAGCCTGTCCAACTAAGTTTCTTTTTCTTCAAAGTTAATTTTCTAAATTTGGCAGCTGCTCTTTTATAATCTATAAAGTTTTCCGTGGTCATGCTTTGACAATATGTTTTCTCCGTCGCTTTACGCTCAGTAACAGCCGCTGTGCATTCTGCGTCCCACCACGGGGTGGATATTTTAAAGCCACGTGCAGGTTTCTTAAGAGGTACATGAACATTAGCGCAAGATAGCATTATGTCAATAAAATTATTGTAAGAAGTGATCGAGTCTAATGAAGGGGAGAATGAGTCTAATTTTAGGTCAAGGGAAGACGAATACCTATGCTGACCAGTCAGCACCAGAGAATCTATATTTCAAAGAGGGAGAAGAATTACTATAAGGGGTGACGCTATAATAATAATATATATATATTAATAATTCGCTATAGTAATTATTTCGAGAACACTTTCGATAGTCCAAATTCAGATGGTTTTCCAATTTTCACAAATTATTGATCTTACCTTCCACCATCGGGGAGGTTGTTTATATGAAAATGACTTTGATTGACTTGCTTGACTTCTGTATTTGGCATCTATGAAAATGACACAAAATTGATATTGCTGTCAATGTAAAGCAGAGTCAAATTCACACTTAGGGCGCGTTCCCACTGAGTCAGATAAAGCAGCGGGTAGACACCGGTATCCACCATTTGACAGCCAGTAAAAAGCAGTAGTAACCCGACTGTGGAACGAGGGAAGGTGGGACAAGTATGGGTGTGGGTTAAGTATGAGGCGGAAGCGCCGCGGCGGGGCGGGGGGCCGCGGCGGCGGATGCTTGGTAATACCCCGTTTTCAGCATTCGTAAGTACGGAACCCTAAAAATTATGGTAAGTGAGTAAACTTAGTGTCACTGTCATTTGTCATTTTTGTTTTCGGGGGGGCAAACAAACAAGAAGAAGTTTATTATTGCGGGAAATTATCTACGAAAATATTATTCTTCTCCGCAAAAAGCTCGTCTGTTCCCTTTGATAGCGACTTCAAAGGGAATAAAACCACTGATCGACACAAAATGTAAGCTTTTTACGTATTCGTACCTTCCATTAGCACAGTACAGATTACGAATATACCTACTTTTCAGAAAATGACTGCCGCCGCACCAACGGCGCACCAAATTGACTTTCTGCTTACATTTCTCGAAAAGTATACCCCGCTGGCTCGTGGGTACCTGCGAAGCGCTCAAAATCGTGTTCGGGGTAAAAAACTTTGGGAGGAGCTAACACGACAGCTCAACGCTCTCGGAGGTGCCCACAAGACTACTAAACAGTGGCAGAAGGTACGTACTTGAACAATAGGTAAAGAACTACTAGATAATATGATATAACATGAGTGCTTGACTGTGCATTATAATTCTGTTCTTCAATAGGTCTGGGCGGATAAAAAATACTTAGTAAAAAAGGCGGTTTCCGCCTCCAAGGAGTCAGAGACAGATGGTGGACCTTCCTCAGCCAGTGTCCTCACAGAGACTGAGTTAAGGATAGTTAACCTCATAGGACAAAGATCTTGGGACACCGACACCTCTTTGTCAGTGCTGGCACTCCCCTCACTTCCGGTAAGCATAACAACTGCCTAAGGCTATGTCCAGGCTGAGCGAGCACTGCGGCCAGACAATGCAACTCTGAGCTGTATATTTTAAGACTGCTTGCCCAGTCTGAAACCAGATTTTAATGCATAAAACCATTTCAAAAATCTCAATGTATACATGACTAATAGATTCTCTTATATCTTACTCTTTCCCGGGAGTAAAAAGTAAGAGAATGTTTCTCATATTATAATTCAGCCATCGGTATCCTACAGCAAGGCAAAGAGCTCATTTCCCTTCTCCCACTGTTAAACTTCCCATACATTTACTAATCTGTGAACAGCAGTCAAGTTATACATTTAGCTATTCCTTGATACCATTATTTTTTGTCTTAAGGTTAAGCATAAAAACCTATGTCTGTAAAGGTATGCAAAACTTCATAAAATTAAAACAATAATTTTGTCAGATTGTTACAGACGAACATTGTCTGAAAATAGAGGAAGATTGTTTGAGAACAGAGGAAGATTCACTGAAAACAGAGGAAGATTCTCTGGAAACAGACGCAGATTCTCTGGAAACAGATGAAGCTTCTGTTGCCGTTTCTCCACGTAAGTCTACCTACACAAACATTATGGTTGCTATGAGTTTGTGAGTCTATCTAGGCTATCTCCTAAACTACTAGTCCAATTTTTGGGATGCCATCCAACTCAAGCATGTCTCATAAACCTTCATTTAGTCTTTTGAAAGTCTACGTGCCTCAAAGGTGGTCAAAGGTGATCTAGAGCATTACCTCAAAAGTTAAACATTTATTTGTGTATTTCTAGTTCCAGGTCCACAAAGAAGGCAGCGAGTGCGTCAGCGTCAAGCCTCGCAAGAAGCAGGCTTCCGCAGTCGCTTATTCCGGATGGAAAAAGCAAGACTAGCTGCAGAAGAATTGCAAGCGCAAGAGCTGGGTGCCATACGGCGATCATTGGATACACTTGTGAACCTTCTGCAGACATACATGCACAGAAAGTACGATGGATTTATTTCTGACTATCTTTTGCCCGCCGCAAAAGATAGTCAGAAATAATTAATATAATAATTTAGCACACTTGTTTTCGAAAAAAAAGTAGACATTATGTTATTTCAGCTCAATCCATTACTTGTGGCGTGGTCTTCGGCCAAACATCTTCACAATGGCACAAAGTTTCGCCTTTATAATATTAGTAGGATGATTTTATTTGATTAGGAATATGTAGCCAGTTTACAGTTTACTGCTGTCGAACAGCTTGGTCATCACGGATTATCGTGTACTAGCGCCGCCGGTCGGATATCTCGTCATGCCAGCCTTAACGACGTCATCCGGCGGGCCTTTGTCACCGCTAACGTACCAGCTATTCTCGAACCGAATGGTCTGTTGCGTGACGATGGTAAGAGGCCTGACGGCATGACACTAGTCCCATGGGAGTTGGGGAGGCCCATTGTGTGGGACGCTACATGCGTCGACACACTTGCGCCTTCCCATCTTCCGAGGACATCCGTAAGGGCTGGTGCGGCGGCAGATTTGGCCGAGGATCTCAAGAGACGCAAATATGCAGGTCTCGACAGAGCCTACATATTTGCTCCCTTTGGGGTCGAGACCCTAGGTCCGTGGGGTACCGAGGCTCTCCGGGTTTTTAAAAAGTTATCTGAGCGTCTGGTCGACGCGACGCGTGACCCGAGAGCTGGCGGATATCTGGCGCAGCGCATCAGCATTGCCATACAGCGGGGCAATGCAGCCAGCGTCTTGGGGACGCTTCCGACTGGTATTGATATGGATCAGTTGAGCTACCTGTAGATTGTTTGCAATAGTCTGCAGTTAGCTTAATTGTTTCAATTGTAAATACTAGTTATAGTTTACAGATAAATAAATATATTCAAAAAAATAAATAAATAAGGCTGGACCCACACAGCCTCATTTAGCACCAAGCTAAGCAGAGCTTTTGTTATGGGTATTAGATGACTGATACATTACACAGATAGATATCCAGAACACCCGGAACAAATATTTTCAGATCATAATATAAACATTTGTGCCAAGGCGGGAATCGAACCCGCAACCCCCTGCGTCGCAGGCGGACCTTCGCCCGCTGCGCTACAGAGGTTGTCGTAAAGCCAAGTTACTAATTTATTTGCCTGAGTTCAAAACTAAATATAAAAAAAACCTTTTACATTTTTACAGATGAGCACGTGGCTGCCACGATAAGCAGGACATATCAAGGGGTGCTGCTATTGTTGATTAATGCCTACTTACACCTCAATTGTAACATAAAGACTGATTGTGATAAAAAAATGTACATACACTATTTTGCCTTGTTGATTTATCTTGGACACAGTGAGTTACACAAGAACGTGGCAACCAGAAAAAAAATCAAGAGCTTTTTTGGAAAAGATGCGGGCAGGCTAACTGCTCTTACAACATTTTGCCCATTTTTAACATTATGCTTGTTTTTTACATTTTGCAACATAATGCGTCATAAAATCAATTCAGTTATCGTATTCACTTCGCACAGAGTGCACATTTCCCAAGATAAGTGCCGCTTTCCGCTATGAGGCAGTGTTCCTTTGTTCGCATTCCAAAAGACCAAAAATGTTACACCTTCTGGCTGCAAAGTATATGGATAGTAAAGGCGTTCGTGACCAAGTGGGTGAACCGACTTTCAGAACAAAACACGTCGATGATCTACAAAAACGTGGTCAAACCAAAAAGTCGGTGTCTGCCGAGGCAAATAATAAATAATAATAATGCTGGACAATCCACACAGCATCATCTAGCCCCAAAGTAAGCCAAGCTTGTGTTATGGGTAAATCAGGTAACTTACCTATTTTGAAAAATCCACATTTATCTTCGCGATCTTCACAAGAAAAACTGAAGAAAAAAGTATAAATATTATATCATCTCTAGCTACAATTAAGAGACGTTTAGTGAAGATTAAGTTAAAATATGGCATATTGAAGAAACCGCTCCTTTTAGCACGTTAAAAAAAGCATGTCCAGGGCACTAGAAAACAAAGACCGCGACAGGGACAAGATAATCTTTTCTGACGAAGCTTCGTTTTGGGCAACTAGTATCACACCTCGAGATTCGTCAACTGCCTACAATAGACTTGTCGAACGATTTAATTAAACACCCGGTAAAGGTGCACGTTTGGAGATGCTTCTCAAAACGTGGTTTTGGCAATTTAAACTTGTTTACCGGCTCTCTGAATGCTGCAAAGATACCAAAAAGTATTAAGTATTACAATCTGCCCAAAGACTGTTCCGAAGCCTATGTGAACCATGGTTAAAAGAAGAAGACAATTACCCCAAACACGGAAGTCGGCTATGGACCGCCTGGAAACAAAATAAAGGCATCGAGGTCTTGGATTGGTCAATCACAATCAGACGCTAACCCTATTGAAAACGTTTGAGCGCCAATGAAGCTTAAACTTTGAGGAAAAAAAACGCTAACGGCCACATGGAAGTCATTACCCGTGAATACGCAGAAAATATGCATCGAAGATGCCAGGCTATAATGGACAACGGAGGAGATTGGACACCCTATTAAAAAGAACAGTCTGTGTTCACTAATTTGGTAAAAGGGTTGTGTTTCTAAGAAAGCTTTTATTTTTAGTTTGAATAGATTTAGAGAAAGACTTGTAATATCCAGAGTTAGCTTGTTATACATTTGAGTCTTTAAGCATGTGCCTTGTTTGTGAGTTTTAAGAGCGTTTACGCCTAGCGCGCGATTGACTGACTTGAAAATATTTGCGCGCAGCGTTTTAAAGTAGTTTTAAAATATTTACAACAAAATAATTAAAATTTTAAATGTATGATTTTAAAGATGCTATAGTTTATTGGTAAGTTATTGTTATATTAAATTAAAAAGGTATATCGGTGAAAAATCATTTAAAATCGTAGTAATTCACATTTAATGAATTTTAATTACTAATACCAAAACCAAACATCTTTTTAACTAACTATTTTCCCAAGGGTTTTATTGATTGCCTTGATTGGCTATTATTTTTGTTAATTAGATATATCAGTATTTTCATAATATTTCGAGCTTCAAAACTGATGCTGAAAGGGAAATTAAGAAAACCTCTAACAAGTTATCTTGATAGAACGCGTACATACTGTATTTATCGAAAAATTTCCTTACTATCTATTTGGACAACGAAATTTCCTAAAATTGTTATTAATTAACATATAGTGTAAGATAAGTGGTTCATGATATTAACTGGTTTGAAAAGTACTGTTTTCAGCCAAACTGCGCATGGAAGGCGTAAACGCTCTTAACAAGCCTAGTTTGTGGTGGGTACCTACTATGTACAATTTCTTTATTGTTTCGGGTTTTGTTACTATTTAAATTAATTTTCATCCGTATTTCTTCCTTATTAGCGTGTATTTCCACAAGAGATTTGTTTATAAATAATAATATAGTTATGGCAGCCATCATTTTATATTTCTTGAAAAGGCTCTGGTAATGTACTAGTGACCTAGGTAGTTATGAGTGAGCTACTCATAAAAATCTCTTAATGCATCTTTACTTAGGTACCCAATTTAGCAATCTACCTACATAAAATATTAGAATAATCATAAACATACCGAAATTTCAGTGATTAATCTACGTAATACGTTGAACATTTTTATTTACGAAAATTAAAAGGTAGCTTCGTAAATTGACATTAGTTCCAGAACTACAGTGCATTCACAGTTATTTTACCTCTGACAGATGTTTTCTGAGTGTTGGTATAAATGTCGAGTCGTCTTGAAGAGCTTACAGGTATGTAAAAAAGGGTTACCCGTTTTAAACATTTTACCCAATTAAACTGGAAACTAGAATGTTGATCTGTTGTTTATTATTGATTGATATAATATTATTGGTATTACATATTATGTTAATCGAATATTGGTACAACTGTACTGATTTTGTATGGAGATAAATATTTTAATAAAAAAATTACTTCCAAAATGCCTGATTAAATATTTAAGAAATATCGTATTATGTGTACCATTATCACACAAAGTGTAATACTAAATCGGCATAGTTATGTAATATTAGCAATACTGTTTTTACATTTCGTTTATGGGAGTCATAGAAGTTATATATGGCAATATAACGCTAAGATTGCCAACCTAACAGCTAGAGGTAAAATAACTGTGAATGCACTGTAAACGAACGACTGAATTCTGCCAAAAAATCGCTTTACTACGACCGTGGTATCGTCGCGGAATCGTCCATAGATAATAGAAACTAGATGTACCTAAAGTGGGTGATAGACGTGCGAGTACATTCGGGAACTTGTGGCTCGACGACCTTTTTCGCTGGTGTGTCACCCTAAGTACGCGTACTTTAAAGCCGCCGAGTAAGTTCGTTGGCGATCCGACAAGTTTGAAATTTTGCTTGTAACCCACCTCAACACATAAAACACAAAGCTTCTTCTGTCGACGACATTGCAATACAGAGTAAGCTTCACGTGTGTCACCGACGTCGAGCGGAGTATGTTCGCGATCTTAAAAACCGCGTACTTCAAGTTCACTTAAGTTATGTTGCAAGCGCGCGTTGCATGAGCACGAAGTTTTTGTTATTGTACGAGTAGGTGTTGTTGTTTAACAGTTAAAAAATATAGATTTTTTTATAAAGTGATATCTGATTTACTCAATGTTTCACGGTTTAATTAATAGGTACATACACTGCCGGCCAAAAGTTTGAGACCACCTACATCAAAGTAGGAAAATGAAATAAAACTCAAAATACAAAGCAAGAGGTTTAATTATGAATTAAAATACTTATTTCCTAATACACATACATTATGAAGAAAACAAAAAAATCAAGAAAAATCAACCATTTACTTTAAAAATGTCGCTCATATTTTATACAGATTTTTCGTCGAAAAACCCTCCCTTGCATTTTATTACTACTTTCACTATTCTTGGCATACGAGCAATCAATTTGTCGATTGTATCTTGTGATATATTGTTCCAGCTTTCTTGTAAAGCCTTCCACATGTCTTCTTGCGAAGTGGGACAACAACTGCGCACATTTCTATCAAGCTCTTCCCACAAAAGCTCAATCGGGTTGAGATCCGGACTCTGAGGGGGCCACACCATGTTTTTTAAAACCCCTTCTGTTTCTTTGTGTTCTAAATAACCCCTGCATAATTTTGAACTATGTTTTGGGTCATTATCTTGTTGGAAAAAAATCTATCTCCAATTATTCTTGAACCAGACGGAATGGCATTTTGCTGTAGTATTCGTTTATATTGCTCCTTTTTCATGATTCCTTCGACTCGTACCAAATCTCCGGTTCCATGGCCCGAGAAGCATCCCCAGACCATAATGGAACCACCACCATGCTTGACTGTTGGCACCACACAGTCTGGCATCATCTTTTCCTCGACGTTACGTCGAACAAAAATTCGTCGTTTTGAACCAAATATTTCAAATTTGGATTCATCTGACCAAAGAACTTGTTTAAAGTCTTCTTTAGTCCAGTCTCGATGGGTAAGGGCCCACTGCATCCGTTTCTTTTTGTTTTGTGGCCTTAGTAGTGGTTTTCGAACGGCGACGCGACCAAATAACTTAGCATCTCTCAAACGTCTTTTTACTGTAGTCAATGATACAGGTTCTGATCGGGATTTGTTCACTTCTACGCGGATTTCTGGTGCTGTTAGGCGTCTATTCCGCTTGCTGGTAGTGACGATGAAGTGATCCTCGCGAGAAGTGGTAGTTCTCGGCCTTCCCGAACGCGAACGATCTTGATTACTGCCAGTCTCCTTGTATCGGGTTATTGTGTTATGAACACAAGTCTTCGACAACTTAAGTTGAGAGGCAATCGCACGTTCAGATTTGCCTTCGCCGTATAAAACAACTATGGCAGAGCGAGTTTCACTGCTAATTTCGCGAACTTTTCCCATTTTAAGATGTCTTCACTGTAACAACGACGAGCTCAGACTAATAAGGTAGAAAATAATTTACTCCATAAAAACTCAGGTACTAAATATGTTTTAGGAAGCTAACATAATCCCTGATATCGGTTAAGAAACAAACCCAAAACAATAAGTAATGAGCAGATCATTAAAATATTACAATGACTCTACCACCTGGTCCTTGCGCGGCGCTCATTGATGTTTTGAAACAATAGACCTTTTTAGGATGATAACTTAAACAACAACATAAATAATGACTCTTAGAAATTCTTTAATAATAATAGAATACGCAGGTGTTCAAATTAGCTCATTATCATATGTGTACTTTGAAATATTTTGTTGGTGACAAAGATTTTTACAGTGGTCTCAAACTTTTGGCCGGCAGTGTATATTGATAAAAGTATATTTAACCGCTTTTGCATTTAATCAACAAATACATCCAATAAAGCCTATAAAATTATACGCACTATTAAAACAAACAAAAAAACCTTCGGATTTCGGGAGTTTCTCGGTTTATAATTTGGATTTTATTTTTACTCGTGAAACCAATTCTAAAAACTTGTAATTTGCTAGGATTTCATTACGTATTGAAAGGCCAGTTATGAATTTGTAATACCTACCTAACTTTATTAATTAGTAAGTCTACTTTGTGCTGCCTAAAGGTGAGTATATGCTAGAGCATTTACTTGTAACAGAACATCGAGTATAAGCTGTTTTTAAATTTACTCGAACCACACTTCGAACATGACGCTTGTTCTTTTGTTACAACCTGATTTTATAAACTTACGAGCGTTTTAGTGTAACATTTTATCGGGCAAACGCACGAGCGCGGGTGACGAGGGGCGGCGGAGAGTGAGGTGCGCGGGCCAAGAGAAACTTTAAGCCAAATGTTACAGGTAAATGCTCACTCGCCATGAACGTGATGTGACGTGCGTCGCCGCTGTCAAGCTAAGTATGATAGTTAAGTAACGGCACGACATCAAAGTACAGAATTCGTTTTTCTGCTCCTGCTCCTGTAAAATTTGGAAAAAGTGAACTTCGTTTCAGGTTTTAAGTGTGAGAGTCTAATTACCCAGAAAATACATGCCTACGTAGGTACCTACTTATGTTATACCTATCTAGTAACCGTGCTGTGCTAAAGTTGCTATGATTGGCGGCACGGAACGGGCAGTTGGCAAATCAAAATAAAAAAAAATAAACATACGGAATGTTAATTCCTGTTTATATAATTTCTGGAAAGTTTACAAACTTCTTCACAAGCCAATCCCGCGCTGTTTCAGGAAAAGGAAGTTTCATGAGATTGTAATAGAACTTATAACGCCATGATTCCACTTTGTACAGCTCTGCAGGTTCCTCTTCCATCAATGCTTTCATAAATGTTTCTATAATATTTTCGTCCTTCAGCGAGTCAAATCTTGTATCCCTTGGAACTGCAGAGCTTAAGTAGCTAGTGAGAGTAGAGATTTGCTTCTCGTAGACAACTTTCTGCTCCTCGGATAAACTTTCAATCATTGCTTGGCCGTGATGAGCTTGTCTCTCGAGTATGTTGCTGTAGTTTATAAAACCGCCTAAAAAAAGGAAAAATCTCATAATCCTATCGAAAGACTGTACAATTGAATACCTATCTATTACTGCGCCTATTGCTATTAGGTACTTAGGTTTTTACAGTTGGTGAACCTACAGTTCGTTCGTTAGGTTTCGAGGATTGCTACGAAGCGTTACGCATTGGCTACGCAAATGCTACGAATTACCTCGTAGCACTTCGTAGCTATATTTGCGTAGAGTTTCGTAGCATGACAACGGCTACGAGCAGTGTAGCCGAAAAGTTGCCTAATTACCTATATTTTCTCGTTTCAAAATAACGCTACGAATCACCTAATAGCACTTCTAGCTTTTAAGTTCGTTTGTCGCTGTCAAAATAGCGCTAAGGATCACCTGTAGTGTTTCGTCTCCACGCCATGGGCACCGTAGCATAGCTACGAGTGGTCTAGAAATTGCTACGAAATGCTTCGTTATTTTCTGTCATTTACATTTCAGAAGTCAGTAGTACACAATGAGGTTATAGTCAGTCGTCGCGTCGCGATAGTCTCCAGGTATAATAAATAGCGAGAGCATTAATCGCCCAGTGTTTCTGTGACGTCACTGCTGCACTGCACTACGGTGAGTGAAGCCGCCGAGGGCGCACGACTTGCTGGCACTGTACGCCCAAAGCCCGGCAATGAATACAGGGCGCAGTGACGTCAGTCTAGTCAGCAGGTAATTAGGTAGGTAGTTGTATAAAACGAGTACAGAAGGTACCTACTAATCCCCCGGTGCTCTTACCTTAGCGCGAGTAAAGCCGAGAACGCCTGCCTTGCTAGTACTGTAGGTACGCAGCAAAGCCTGGCAGGGGCTTAGTACCTTAATAGGTAAGCTGCAACGAGTGACCTTGTCTAGCAAATAACTGCACTACGCAGTGACGTAGCGTTATTTTGGGTGCAATCATAGAAGTATAAACCAGGTATAAAAACGACAGCAGTAATCCCCCGGTGCTCCTGCCTCAGCGCGCGAATAAAGCCGAGGACTGTACGAAGTGTCGTACAGTCCTAGTGCGGCGTAGTGACGCCGCAAAGCCTGGCGGGGATGCAGGGCGCAGTGACGTCATAGTCAGTTGTCGCAATAGTATTAATTACCAGGTATAAAAGCTGAAGCCATATTGGACAAGAGTCGCAGAAGACAGACCTCAATGGAGGCAGTTGGAGGAGGCCTATGCTGAAAGGCACAACAAACTAAGAGACATTTAGTAACTATAAGAATTTTTGCAGGATATGTTAGTTTTGGAAATAAAAGGCTATATTATTATTATTATTATTATTATAAAAGCTGAAGCAGTAATCCCTCGGTGCTCAGGCCTCGGCGCGCGAGTAAAGTCGTGGACTGTACGACACTATACGCCGCAAAGCCTGGCAGGGGATGCAGGTCGCAGTGACGTCATAGTCAGTTGTCGCAGTAGTATAATTACCAGGTATAAAAGCTGAAGCAGTATTCCCTCGGTGCTCAGGCCTCAGCGCGCGAGTAAAGCTGAGGACTTTACGGCACTGTACGCCGCAAAGCTTGGCTGGGGATGCAGGGCGCAGAGACGTCAAAGTGAGTGGTCGCCATAGTATAATAACCACGTATAAAAGCTAAAGCAGTAATCCCATGGTGCTCTGGCGGCGTCAGCGCGCGAGTAAAGCCAAGGACTGTACGACACTGTACGCCGCAAAGCCTGTCAGGGGATGCAGGCCGCAGTGACGTCATGATTGTCGCAATAGTATAATTACCAGGTATAAAAGCGAGTGCAGTAATCCCCCGGTGCTCCTGCCTCAGCGCGCGAGTAAAGCCGAGGACGCCTGCCTTGCTGGCACTGTACGCCGCAAAGCCTGGCAGGGGATGCAGGCCGCAGTGACTAGCCACGTTTATTATACGGGGCTTTGCCGCGCTCGCGCTCTGAAACTAATGGCTTTTGTCTTCGCTTTGCTTTTGCATTCTGTTTTAATTCTGTTCTTTAAATCTACTTAGTTGTGTTGTTTGGAAGCGGAAGGTCTGTGTAAACCAAGGGATAGCATGAGTTAAGTACACGCTTTCACAGACATTTTCTAAAAAACCTTCTGAGTTCGTAAATAAGTGGGTAGGTACCTATTTACCTAAACTTCAAAAATAATCGCCTGCATATAGCTAAATTATGTTTGCAGTGGGCCAATCCTCCGCCAAGTTATGGCTCTTCTAATAGCAAATGGTAGGTAGGAAGCATTGTGACACAGGAAGTAGGTAGGTTAGGTAGGTAGGTAGGTATCTAAAGTATAAGTAGATATCTCTAGTTGAGTGCATTAGAATTCACGGTACCTAATAGGTACCTGTCATACGATATAACGATATTTAGTTTTATCTACAGTCGACACACTAGACTCAAGTAGGTAGGTAAACGCGGTCGAGTAAGCCTAGGTATATAAAGCGACAAGGTACTGCGTGTCTCAAAAGAAAGGACATAATGTAAATAGGTAATCGATTAAAAAATATAAGCCGTTTAACTAAAAAAAAATTTAAGTAGGTAGGTAATAATTATTAAAACGCACTCCTTGGGAATTAATTTCTTAAAAATAACGGCGCGCCCGCGCCTTCCAAATGCTTACCCGCACGTTCGCGACACCAGCGACACTCATTCAATTTAACACAAAAATTTCTGATGAAGGCTTGGCAAGTAAGTAGGTACGCTCCGTACTTGCCAGCCTATAGCGATGATCTTTGCATATTCAAAGCACTTGCACGCTTCCGAATGACGAGGTCAGGATCATCACGAACAGACTAATGATGATGATGATGATGAGAGTATTAACCCGTTCAACGTTCTCTTCCAACATCTTCGTACAAGCTGTCGTATATTTATCGTATTATGGGATTGTGGAATATCGAGTTTCTATCTTTTGTCTCGTAAATTATAAGAAGTGATCCTTATGCAATGTACTGTACATTTATGTGTAAGACGAGTGTGAGCACCAATACAAACCTATTGTAAGACAAGGAACGGTGGGGTTATAATTAGCACCGAAACGAGGGGAGATATTGAGAAGCTCAAGCAGTCGATGCAGCTTACAAACTCTGGCCTGCTGGTAGACGAGCCTCTTAAACGCAAACCCAGAGTCGTAGTTATCGAAGTGCCCTCATCAATGCAGGAAAAAGATGTGTTTACTTGCCTTTATAAACAAAATATAGCCGCACTGCAAAGAAAGTGGTGCTGGAAAGGAATTTTTCCAGACTGAAATCCAGCGATTTCAGTCTGGAAAAATTCCTTTCCTCAATAAGATTGAGTCATAAGTCTGGCAAGAAGGACGCTGAGACCTGCAACTTTGTGATCGAAGTACCAGCAGCTATGCGTAGGGCCCTAATGACAAAGGAGAGGGTTTTTGTAAATTGGTCCTCGTGTCCTGTGAGGGACTTCACTTTGGTCACACGATGCTTCAAGTGCCAGCAATATGGACACGCTGCCAAGTCCTGTCGAGAGATGACCCACATCTGCAGCCACTGTGGAGGTCAAGGTCACTCAGTAAAGGAGTGTACAAGAAAGGCGGAAGAACCCAAATGTGCTACTTGCCTACATTTCAAGAAGCCGAGTAAGCACATTACAGGTTCTGCTGACTGTCTGGCAAAAACAATCGCAGAAAATAGGTACATAAACTCGATTGACTACGGAGGCGCCTAAAAGTGCCGATACAGTAAGCATATTAGTAGGTATTTCTTTATAGAAGGTTTATGATAAGCAAAATCTGTTTTTACTCGTATCACAGGTACCCTTAAAATGTAGCCTAGTTTAGCGTAGTTAGCATAAGTTATTTTGAAAATCTACAGTCGGTTTGTTTTACTTTATTTATGTGATTATACCTACATGTATTCGTTGTAAGCTATTTTGCCTGAGATACAGGTTTTACCTAGTTCAGGCAAACGTAATCTTTAGAATTTAAGTTATTATTATTCGTATGTTAAACATTTATCTTGAGTAATTTTTGAATAAATTATTATTTTTATTATTATTATATATATTATTGTGGTTTAATGGTGCATCATTGGCAAACAAATATTCTATTCTATTCTCATACTTTTTTATCCATTTCCGAAAAGCAGAAATGCTTGGCGAATCATTTAAGTGCCGAAAACCTCAAACTTTCCAGAAATTCGTTTGCGAATTACCATTTTTGTAAAATTCGCGTAGGTACGCACAACGCGCGATCCGTTACCGAGAAACGCTCCATAGCGACTAAATTCCCAAGAGGCCAGGCTACTGATTAACATATCTCCCCACTCCTCCGAAGCGATGTGTTCAAACAAATATGTCCTTTCTTTTGAGACACCCTGTATTTAAGGTAGAAAGTGTATACCTACCTATCTACTAGTAGCGTCTTACCTCTTCAGCACTTTTCCTCAATGTGGGCAAGAATGCCTTCGTGACCCTCATAGCTCCAAGCAGGTTCACATTAATGGTGTTCTCAATCATAGCAGGCGTCTGCCATTCGAAGTTACCGATCGTCATCACACCGGCGTTGTTCACTATTGCATGCAGTTCTGAAAGAAACGTCAACGTGATCATAACGATCTTTGTGGCGTACCTAATGGTAAAGGTCCGTCCGTCGCTGAAGGTTATGAGTTCGATTCCCATCGCGGGAAGAATGTTTTATGATCTGCAAATATTTGTTCCAGGTCAGGGAAATTCGTATTTAGAAAACAGTCGGTAGTTTGGTCAGGAATCTGCAAAGCTATAGGTACCTATCTATTTAGAAACTACGATAGCGTTACAGAGTCTTCAACACGGAATCTGACAAAAATTCGCGTGAAATTCAAATATTTTAGCGGCTCTTTTATATTTTCTACGTAGCATTCATTAGCATTGTTATAATTTTGTTTTGTTTTAGATATATTTCTAGGTTAGTTTAATATGTATATAAATTATCTACTTAGATATGTTTGTATTTTTCTATCGTATGTAATGTATTATATTGGTAAAAAAACGTTTCTGCATGTGCACTACCACTCTTAATATAGGTACATAAATCTTTAAAATATAAGGTTGCCTGGAAGAAATTGCTTTAAGCATAAGACCGCCTTTTGTACGTTCTTTTTTGTTTATTAATTTAGATGTAAGATATTTTATTTATTTTGTATGTACAATAAAGTCTCAACCATTCATTCATTAATATATAGAAAAGAAATTTCCCGTTAATCGTAATTTCGATGTAGTGCTTTTGGAGCAATTACTAATAGGTATAAGAGATATTACTAAAAATCAACATACCTATTACCAAAAGCTCCATTATATGATATCATGCTTTTTTGTAACAAGGGTTACAAAAAAGCATAAAACTAAAAAACTACTTTTCTGGTAGTTTTATTCTTTGCAGAACGCAGAAAATATTAAAACCGTCAAAATATTTGAATTTCATGCGAATCTGTGCCAGATTCTGTGTCGAAGACTCGAAAACTGAGTTTCTGAATAGCCCTGCTGGTCCCCAAAGCACAGATTCTGCTAACTTTGGGGCGAAACGATGTTGTATGAACATTTTCCAGCATTATGCAGTCCTTGGCGGGAATATAATCGGTAAGATCATTGCAAGGCATGCCATCAAGAGAACGTTGAATAATTTATCTATAAGATACGTGCAATAGATACTCACTATAGTTCGGATTATCTTTCAGCAAACCATCCACAAAATCCTTGAACTCAGCAACACTCTCAGCCCTTGTCACATCCAAAGCGAACGGATGCGCGCAGAGCCTACGCAGCGCTTCAGCGGCTGAAGTGTCCGTGCCTTGGAACATGCCAGCGATGGTCACAAGACCTTCCCGCGCTGACCGCGCTGCAAGCGCCCAGCCCAGACCGCTGTCGCAGCCAGTTATTGCTACGACTCTGGTGATAGACATGCCTGGAAAACCTGGTGTTAGGTCACATAATAAGGACTTTCCAAATACAAGTACTAAGGTAAATAGGGACCACTTTATTTTACAAAAATTTAATGTTGGTTAGTTAGGTAGGTAATATACTTACCTATGTATCGATCGAAGTTACTTTGTTTAATAATTAGTTACAATAAATATTGCGCTCCGATTTTCAACAAACATAGGTAATATATATAATAGAAGGTTAGGATCATTAGGGCTCATTAAGGAAGGCAGTCCCAGCAGTGGCCCAGCAGTGGACTATTATGGGCTAATGCTGTTAAAGGAACACTCGACTTACAACAAATAGGTAGGTATTATTGGTTCATCCGCTCGAGAGACACAGATTAGGTAATGTTAGCTAAGACGAGACAGGCAGACACAGATTATAGGTGTACTAGGTAGGTATAATATAGGTAGGTACTAGGACATACGGACACATTCAACTTAACATCGCTCTAGTTGAGAGGGCTTAAATAAAACACAGTTCACATACCTGTACAAATGCAGTCTACAAAAGGATGAAAAAAAAACTACAAATTCACCCGGATAGGTAAAAACGATAAAACAGTTTCAAATATCCTACTATCCTAATAAGCAAGCAGTCCAGATTAAAGTCGGCTAAACACTGACGGACCCTGACTGACTTGTTGCATATGAAACGGGTCTCGTATTTCTATTTACAATGGATGAGGTTTTTGTGTAATACGTCAGCAGAATGGCTTTTAGGTAACTGATTTACAAGTCAACGCAAAAAGACGGGCGAGCATTTGACACTTTAACAGCATTTTGAAATTTTAGGAAATGAAATTCCGTAATGATAGTTGAAGGTTCTTTTGGCTGTGTTTAATTTCAAGCTTAGTCGAACCTATTTTTAATACTTATAATAGGTAGGTACCTACATCTGTCCAGACGATCGAATATGCTGCGCTTCGCACCGCGTACCTTGGTATACAGGGTTACAGGTTAAGTCGACCTAGATCCTGGAGGGGGTTGTAGTTTCCACCATTTCTGACTGATTTCACTATGAAACACCCTACCCCAAACTTAACCGTTTTTAAGTTATTGGACTTTGAAGTTTTTTTGAAAAATTACCGACTTTTAGCCTATTGACCAATTTTTTTTTGGGTCTTTGTCTCTAATTTATTTGTGTTTACGATTTTTGTGTAGTAGATGAGTTGCTTTATTATTCTTAATACTAAAATTGCAGTTAACTAAACCAACTGGGTCGCAGCAGACGATTGATAGTAATAAATTGAAATGAACTCATAAAAATATTTTTTAATTTCAGAAATATTTTAATAAATATCTATGACAGCCATGCTGCAGATGTGCCTAAAAATATCTACGTTTCATCAGCTATCTAACAAGATAAAACAAGCTAGGGTGTTATCAGAATTCTTAGAAAAAACTTTGATGAAAGGGTCTCAGGTAGTAGTAAAAATAATGGTACCCACTTCAGAAAACAAAATAAAAAAATCCAAATAGGTACAAAATGACTTTTATTACAATTTTTACATAAAAGCCTACAATTACAATTCATGTTCCACGTGTCCGCCTCTGTTTCGTACACAAACTCTCATTCTGTGTCTTAATCCACTTTTTACTACACCAGTTGTTAATCCCCTTCTTATTTCAATCGCCGCATCGATTATTCTTTGTCTCAAAACATCAACAGATGTGATTGGATTCGGTTCATTGTAAACTAAACTCTTCATGTGTCCCCACACATAAAAATCCATCGGGGTCAGGTCTGGACTTCTAGCTGGCCACGGTATGGGTCCACCTCTCCCGATCCACTTATTAGGATAATTAGTGTCTAGCCATTCTCTGACGTTTCTCCTGTAGTGTGCAGGGCAACCGTCATGCTGAAACCTCATGTCGCGTATGAGATTAAGTGGTAAATCTTCTAGTAGCTCGGGTAAATCTTCTATTAAAAAGTTTTCATAACGTTCTTTATTTAAATTGTCAGGAAGAAAGTAAGGCCCAATCAAATGGTTCGATATGATTCCCATCCAAACATTCAAACTGAATCGTCTTTGTGATCCCTTAGTCCGCTTCTTATTGGGATTTCTTTGTATTTTCGGGGCCCAATAATGAGCGTTGTGGTAATTCGTTATGCCGTCTTTATCAAATTTCGACTCATCAGTCCACAAGATATTTCTCAGAAATGATGGGTCCTCTAAATCTGCATTGAGCATGAATCTGCAGAAATCCAATCTCCTCACAGGATCTCCTTCTTCAGTAACTTGTACCGGCGTGTAATGATAGGGGTAGAGGCCGGCAGTATTCACCGTAAACCACACTTTCCACTGCGATAGTCCAAGTTCTCGGGCAACAATATTAGTCGAAGTAGTTGGATTTAATCTAAACCGTTGAACTATTTCATTGTCTTGCTCTTCATCATCATTAACACGTGGTCTACCCAGGTCTGTTCGTCTCCTCGAAACAGAGCCAGTCTCTCTAAGTCGTCGGTAAACTCCGTCAAAGACACTAACATCCGGTATTCGGCGGCCTGGATAACGTGATATGTATTCATCACGAGCTCGGCTAGATACACAATTGCAGTACCCGTAACAAATCAAAATATCCGCATATTCATCGTTCGTGAAGGTCGTCATATTCAACAGTTCCAAATCAGAAGTACAATCAGAGTCCAGTTTGCAAGCACGGTCACGAAATGAAAGAAACAGTTCAGAAATCAAGCCAAGTCGAGTGAGAAATGAAGAGCACAAGTATCGCATCTATCACGGACGAATCGCGTAAGCAGACTAACCAAACAACTAATTGGCCGGGGTTTTTTTTCTCGCTCACTCCTGCTTACATCGTATGGTAACCCACTTGCACGCACCGCAATTCCATGAAGGACGATAGGCGCAGCAAGTAACTCAACGAAATAGGTATGTACTGTTATTTTTACTACTACCTGGGATCCTTTCATCGAAGTTTTTTCTAAGAATTCTGATAACACCCTAGCTTGTTTTATCTTGTTGAATAGCTGATGAAACGTAGATATTTTTAGGCACATCTGCAGCATGGCTGTCATAGATATTTATTAAAATATTTCTGAAATTAAAACATATTTTTATGAGTTCATATCAATTTATTACTATCAATCGTCTGCTGCGACCCAGTTGGTTTAGTTAACTGCAATTTTAGTATTAAGAATAATAAAGCAACTCATCTACTACACAAAAATCGTAAACACAAATAAATTAGAGACAAAGACCCAAAAAAAAATTGGTCAATAGGCTAAAAGTCGGTAATTTTTCAAAAAAACTTCAAAGTCCAATAACTTAAAAACGGTTAAGTTTGGGGTAGGGTGTTTCATAGTGAAATCAGTCAGAAATGGTGGAAACTACAACCCCCTCCAGGATCTAGGTCGACTTAACCTGTAACCCTGTATATACCCATAAGAGTCGTTCTTTCTTGCATAAAATAATCAGCTTTCTAACAGTAATGGAAGTTGCAAAATTTTTGATCGAAATTGAAGAATTTACTTTGATTTTATAACTTGCATTAGGTACCTACTGTTAGAAAGCTGATTATATCATGCAAGAAAGTACGATATTACAAAAAAAACAAAAAGCCAAAAATTCCACAATGAAAAAAAAATTAAAACAGTTTTAACCGTTCCGCCCGAAAGTTCTCAAACAAAACTAAAAAAACTCATAGCTCGAAAACTACGAAAATTCGGGGAACATGCATGGTGTATTTTCAGGTACCTACACCCGGGGGTGAGGCATTCATTTATTAGGGTTTCGAAGATAGGAGATCGGTTTTTCAGTACAAATTGTGATGTCGAAATTTTAAAAGAGACCTAGAATGTCAAGTGGGATATCAAATGAAAGGTATCAATTTCTACATTTAAAAACAGTTTTTGAAATTTCTGTAGGTTTCATACTTTTTTAAATATTTAAAAAAAATCGATATACTATGACATAAGACTAATTTATACTAATAAAAGATTTCAATGCGGGCATTACCTTCTATCACAAAACTAAACCTATCGTCTCAGGTACGAAGTTATGTAAGATATGTTTATTCTATCTATTTTAATTTCTAATTTATAGTGTTTCACTTCCAGCTTTTTTATCTTCAGTACATGGTACTAAAGATCTTGTTCACAGCATTTTGGCTAAATGTCAAAATTTTGAAAATACAGGTATCAATGAAGCTTTAGACTCATGGAAAAAAGCCTGTCCTGACCAGAATCTGCCCAAAGTCCTTTCTTCTCAGAGACTGTGGGATGAGCCACTATGTGAGCTGGTACGGAAAGATATTATTAATACGTCAACCAGCTCATCAGAACGTGCTCATCTGCTCGCCGTTTCCGAGTGGAAATCAGGACTTTGGTTACATGTTCTGCTTTCCAAAAATCTAGGTACCCTTTTAGATAATAACCCATTTTGGGTGGCCACCTCTTTGCGTTTAGGTTCTCCTTGCCTAGTTGCACACCGTTGTCAGTGTGGTGAAACCGTTGATAAGTTTGGTCACCATCCACTGGCATGTGTCTCTAGTGCAGGACGTGTGCCCCGTCATAGTTCTATTAATGACATCATCCGTCGGGCTTTTACCAGCGTCAATGTGGCAGCTACCCTCGAACCGCGTGGCCTTATGCGAGATGATGGTAAAAGACCTGACGGTATGACTCTGATTCCCTGGAAGATGGGTCGGCTTTTAGTTTGGGATGCCACATGTGTAGATACCCTAGCGCCTTCACAGGGACATCGGTAAGGGCCGGCTCCGCAGCAACATCAGCGGAGTCCCTCAAACGGCGAAAATACGCTAATCTTGACCGAGGTTACCTATTTGAACCGTTTGGGGTTGAAACCCTTGGTCCTTGGGGACCTGGAGCACACGCCATTTATAAAGATCTTACCAAACTTCTTATAGAGTCTACAGGTGATCAGAATGCTGGCTTCTATTTCGGTCAACGAATTAGCATTGCCATTCAACGTGGCAATGCTGCCAGCATTCTGGGCACTCTGCCTTCTGGTGACGGCTTAGATTTTTAAGAAATAGATATTAAGTGTATATACTAGTTGTAATTGTTTTATTCTGTTATTGTAATCTATGTGCTAAATAAAAGATTTTATAAATCAATAAATAATTCTATCTATGGTCTGAGTTTGAAGATGACTATGACAATATCTCGAAGACTCGAAGTTGTAACACCAGGTAATTCTTATCTCCAAACTCTGGATCTAATAACAAAAGTTTTCAAGGATTCCTATAATGTTTGTTGCTGAAAGCTGATGTCTTGAATGTCGAGATATTCGACAAAGAGACGCCAATAAAAGAGGATTGTTTCAGCACGAATACCCATCTGGGAGATTAGACCCTCGGAGGGGAAATTTTACTGAGAGATTTCGTTAATCTTGTGATTGGTATGAACCGTCGTCGTCGGTTTGAAAGGATATGAACATAAGTTGCTCGGGAAAAATTTAAAAACATATAAATTTTATCTACTTATCTCTCGAGTATTAGGCGTAGTAGGTTTGGCTCATCGTGGATTAGATGTTGAGGTGTTGTTAGACAGAGGTGGTAGGACTGAAATGTAGAGATGTTAGGAGGTGTTATGTAATGCTTTTTCGATCAAAACTAATCTATAGGTAACACAACGAAACGTTTCTGTCTGGAAAATTGCTCTAGAGACCTATATTAAATGGCAGCCTCTCAGCCGCAGCACCTTTGGTTTGGTCGCCCTTTTTGATATTGTGCCTCTATGATTAGATCTATTGAACGGAAACAATCTTGTGTTTCTGCTTGACTTAATACAGGGACCTATCAAGCTAAAGTGTTTAGGGAAATCAGACGACGACGACAGGTTCCTTATTTTTTCTCCCATAGGTTCTGGCCTTTTGCTCATCACTTTAAATCACTGTCGTGTCCATTTTCTAGTGCGTTATCCTGGGCAACTTCATGGCTTTACTTTTTTATAGCTAAAAGCAGTATCTTTTTTCGTTGTGACTGATTTCTTTAGCAAATAGATAAGTAGGTAGTACCAATCCAATTTATATAGGCAACCCCATGCGAAAGTAACGGATCGTTTTGAAATTGGCCAAAGAGGAAATTGTAATCTCTCTTGCCGCTCGGTAAATTAGTGACCTGAGTGTACCTAATACTTTTCACTCAGTAATTTCAACAAGGAGGGTTTTCCACCAATATTTTTTTGGTTTTGTAATACCTTTTCTGACAAAAAATATCTAGAGATCAAAACCTACCTAGCCAAAATGGGAATCCTTAGATCCAACTTCATCGAAAAACTTGAGTATGGTGTCTTTTATAAGGTTTCGATTAATATGAAGGATACCTATTAGGGCGCGTTCCCTCTGCGTCGTGACGACAGAAAGTCGTGCAGTTTAAAGCACCGTGGCTTGTATATATTTTAAATGGAAGTGTTACTTAAAGGACTTGTGATGTGCAAACGAATGGAACAAATGGGAACAGCTAGAGACGATAGTCGTCTAATGATAATTTACGGTTACGACGCAGTGGGAACGCGCCCTTATTCAAAGACCTTGTTGACCGAGTTAGACTCGGTTTTAGAATCCTAGATATTTTTCATATAGGCAGTAGATCCCTATGTACTTACCGCCTATATCTATAGGTGCCTACCTAAACCCAGGTTAGATTGTTGATGTATGTTGGCCCCTTGATATTGGTATCGGGGTGAATGACGAAAGCTGATAAATGGCTGGAATACCTTTTTTTGTGACCGTTCTAAGCCCGAGAGGATGATAAAGTCAGATTTATTTATTTGCGACCCGATAACAGGCTTATTGTTTGCAATTTACGAGATTTGTGGCTGTAAATGGTCCTTTTCAATTAGGTATTCAAATTCAAAGAGCTTTTCATCCTTTAGACCTTACAGGACTCTTGGACACGTCACAAAATTCTAATTAGGTACCTACATTTATGTAAAACTAGGAAGTAACGTGATTACTTTGATTTTATGTTCAATTCAATCATTTTAAGGAAAAGTAAAGAAGCGGACAAGAAACCTTTACCTTGTTAGGTTGTTAGTTTTCGAGTTGGAGCAAAACTTGTCTCAAGCTTTTTTATCCTCTAGATCTAGATAATCTGATATTTTGTAGTAAATAAGCCTTGCCTTTTTACAAAGGATATGTTTGACAATTTGTTTGAATTTATTTATTGATAATTTTTTTAACTCATTTGGTATTTTGTTGTAGAAGCGTATATATTGCCCTAAGATATCTTGCGTAGCCTAGTTGTGGGCACAGCGAGTTTATTCTTATTTCTTGTATTTAAATTATGTAAGTACCTATGTTGTATGTACTCCAAGGTATATTTGGATAATGATGTTGTTGTTGGTATTGGCAATGATTCACTATGTTTATGATGATGACCTTTATCTATCTACCTTTTATAATAGGTATAAGTAAGGTACTACCTATTCCATTTCGTAGAGAAAATAATTCTGAGGGTGGTAGTACCTACCTACATAGGTTCCTGCGTTCTTGATCTCGAAATTCAGTTCTTACCTAAGTCTTAAAACCTTTAAGATATGTCACAAAATTACAACGAACAGTTCTGAATAAGGGTTTTAGTAGATGCCTCGAAAGAAATAAGTATAACCCAGGCAAATTAACATGGGATCTGGTTCGAATAAAAATTTAACAAAAATCCAAAAAAAAATAACAAATAACAGCAAGACAAGAGAATAACTCGAAATTTTTACACGTGCATGGGTAATTGTGATGCTATCGCTACAGCCCTCGCATGGCGACGGCGGCGGGGTGCCGCACTGGGCAGCGGGGGAAGTATCGAGTTCCGAGCCAGGTGCCATGTTAATTCACCCGGGATATAGATTGATAGATTATTACTTTATTTCAAACTTAAAACTAATTATATCTAGTGTGGCACAATCGGCGGCCTTATCGCTAATAGCGATCTCTTCCAGGCAGCCTTTGGAGGGATAGGATCGGTACGTATTGAAGCTGACGGTGGCGTAAATGAATGTATTAAAAATGATAAATGATATAGGTACGTACAAACTACTAGAGGTATGTAAAATCTCTATAGGTACCAATTAAGCACTCGTTTTCTTTCATAAAAGAGTAGTTAGGTATTTATGAAAGGAAGTGCGTATAGCTAATTACCGACGGAAGCGCCCCCTACCCTTACGTACAGACTCCACTCGTCCCCCATTACGAGTGGAACGACTGAAACACAAGCCTACCGCCTCCGAGAGCCTCTGTGGAACACTCAAATGAGCAAACACTATTACAGTGACGCAGGGCCCGCGTCACTTGCTTGGGGAGGTTTGGTGTGGGAAACATAGGCTTTATGTTTACCAAGAATTCACTCCTCCAACTCAGTCTGTGGACGTAGTAAGAAATTCAAATTCAAAGTGCTTTATTTCCTGCTGCTTAAAAAATTATTTCTTCGATGAAAGTTTTCGACAAGTTCTTAGTCACCCTATACATACGCAAGCTGTTGCTCGAAATCAGCTTATCACTACGCGCGCAAACAATGTTTACGGCGAGCGGACGGCCAGTTATCTGGTCCCTCTGCTTATAAATGAATTGGGTACCTAACCTACCGAACTGATTGAAACTATAATGCGTAAAAACATCAAATATAAACTTAAAGCGTACTGTAGGAAAGGCATTGTTTCTCTACGAGGATGATGGTAAAAGTTCTCAGGGTTGGCTTGATTGAAAGAGTTCGTAGCACGTTATACAGTATATAATAATAAAAAAGGGCACTGATAACAATAGGTAGAAAATACAATACACGGTTAAACACGGAAATATATGAGGTAGCAACAATAATACGGTAAAAAGCACAACGCATATCTCGCGCTGGCTGTCGCTAACTGGCCTGCCTGGGCCAGGCAGGCCAGACCAGACCGCTAGGTTGCGCGTGGGCCAGGCCAGGCAGCCTGGCCTGGCCCACGCGCCACCTAGCGGTCACGTCCCCTGGCGGAGGCAAGCGTGAACTCCAACCAATCACATCGTCGCGCGCGTTTCGTTGTGCGCGCGCAGTATTACGTTCCGTGCCTACTAAAAATGAGTAAAATTAATATTTGCTACAGTAGGTACCTATTATCGAGCCTACATAATGTATCAGTAACTTTTCGAAAAGTTATTGATGCATATGTAGGTTCGATGATTCGATGATGGGTGCGTTTTATTCTTTGAGTTTATGTTTTGAATCAATTACCTACCCAATTCCAGTTACCTAAATGTTATTGTAATTTTTTTTTCTGTAGTCTTAATCACTTAATCACACATTGTACCTACTATCGCAAGATTGACTCACTAATAGCACTCCCTTACAAACCTCTGTGGTTTTTAGGTGTTGTTATTAGTTTTATATTGTAATTTATATATAATCTTTTAGAAGGTAAAAAATTAAAAAAAATTAAAAAAATAACTGAGTAAAACTAGGAAATAAAGTGATCCCTTTGATTTTTTGTTCACTTCAATCTTTTTAAGGTAAAGTAAAGAAGCGAAAAAGAAACCTTCACCTTGTTAGGGTTTTCGAGTTAGAGCAAAACTTGTCCCAAGCTTTATCATCCTCTAAGAGCCGACTAAAAGGGAACCCGCCAGAGGAAGAGCACCAGCTTTCTTCATCTGTGTGTTTTTAAGTGTTAGCAAATTTTATGTGTTAGCTGTAAATACCTATAATTAGAGGGTCACAACTGGTGATGCCTTAAGTGTTCTTTTTTGTGTTTTTAAGTGTATCCTTAGTTCCGTTTTAAGTGTATCTTTAGACTGTGTGTAGTGTATTTTATTGAATTAGGTTAAGTTGTATCTTATTTGTCTAATTATATGTACTTTTAATAATTCTGTAAGTTGTATTTTTATGTTGTTTTTGTTTATGTTAAACTGCCGGTATTTTGTAAGTTTATTTTGTATAGTGTAAATCTCTCATTGACCGTAATTTAGGTTATTAAGGTAAGAACTGTTTAGATATAAGGGCTGTTGATTTTGTTAACAATAAAATAAAAATAAATAAATCCTCTATTGGGGGGAATCCTTACTCCCTTTGGAATACGGGAGAGTTAGTTGTGACTACTGGCGATACGGTATGGTAACACAATGACGGAGTAATGTTGCCATATTGTTTGCTTTAAGACTGCGAGTAATCTTATAGCCCGGCCATACGCACCGTCTGACTTGCAAGCAAGCCTGCAGAAACCAGTTTGCACAGGTAAGACAAGCAAGCCCGGAAGCGCGACTTGTGCAATCGTTGACATGCTGAAGATTGGACTGCGCAAGTTTAGTTTATCTTAAAAAAAGGCTCTTAGACTGTTCTTCACTGACTCACAGACTGTTACTTCAGTGAAACATCTCTACACCCACTGTGCCTATCTGTGACGCTGCAGAGGGCGGTAGATTTCCCGGGAGAGCCATTCTCCTCAAAAGTGCCCCTACAATGACCGCTATTCTTTGCTAGTGCAAAGAATAGCGGTCAGGACAGTTCCCGAACGGCTTTTTCCTTAACGTGAGGAATCACGTTATAGGCCTCTCTTTAACGTTGCATGAAAATGTTGCCTTTAAATTATGTATTTGCAGTCTATGGTCACAATAATACTACTTCCTGAAAACGCACACAATGAAAAGGAACAATCAATTGTTTTTTTTTTTGTTAGAAAATATTCTTTTTATGCAATTATTTCACAAGATACGTGGTACATTATTATAATCTCATACACTGTGTTAATTATTATTTGTCATGTCATTTCATGAATCTACTTTTTGAAACCTACTCAAGCAGCCACGTAGATAGTTAGTTCTTAGTCGTCGGCGTAGTTTTAAAGGGATAGTGCGGAATTATGTTAATAGAACTCGTAACAGGCCGTTTCACACGATCCGTCATCATCCATCAAACTGACTGAGCAATTCTGCCTAAATTCACATTTGCCTGGTAATTGTGTGCCATGTGTTTTCGTGTAGTATTTTCTCTGGTTATTGAAATTACTCACAGCCATTTATTCTCTAGATTATTACAACGATTTGTTGATCACATATAGATTATTTTATCGTTTAAAGATCTTCGTTTGGTTTGACCACTTGTGTGTCATCGTCACCAATGGCTATGGCTATAGCTATTGGGCCCCAGAGGTGAGGCGGAAGTTTTCATAGAAAATGGCGGATAGTTAATAATTGTTGATCGTTCCTTTAACATATCATTAGTTTACGAGAGCTTTCAAAATTTACTCGTCTCTTTTGTCTCTTTTTTAAGTATCCATTCACCTAGTTGCCTATTATTTTGATACAAAATCCGTATTTAACTGATCAACTAATTGCCTAGAGCTGGTAGTCGTTTACCAATAAACTAAAAGTCCTATTCAGTGCATGCCGGCGGGTGAAATGAACCAGTGCGATGCATGAATGTGATCCCCACGGGGAAGGTAGACCACTTGATTTTGCATGCCATCAAGCGGAAACTTTCTTACATACCATGGCAACTTATCTGTTCAGGTGGACAATATTGGAACTTAGGTCCTGAGGTAGGTAGGAAGTTAGGTAGGTACTTCGGTTACCGGCTGATTTTATTAAGTCACAACTTGCAGGCTAATTGATCTTGTTATTTTTAAATAAAAAATCTCTAAAATTTGTTCAAATTATAAACGAATATTCGAGCGTAAAGGTTATCGCAGATCTAGACCGTACCACTGCCGCGCAAGGGCTTCAACCTGTAAGGTAATTTTTAGATGAACTTAAAGGAACCAAAACGAAATCTACCTATTAGATTTGTTCTACCTAATGTAAATCAAGTTAGGGCTGATGTATCCGTCAAAGGAGAAACGTTAGAAATTGTTAACAGTACCGTATTCTTAGGAATAACCTTAGATAGTAAACTTCAATGGGGCCCACACATAGACAAGCTATCAGAGACTTAGTTCTGCAGTATGCAGTCAAAAATCCGTCATTTTACAGACGTTGATACTTCTAGACTAGTCTATTTCAGCTACTTAAATGAGTTGAAAAAATTATCAATAAATAAATTCAAACAAATTGTCAAACGTATCATTTGTAAAAAGGCTTACTACAAAATATCAGATTATCTAGAGGATAAAAAAGCTTGGGACAAGTTTTGCTCCAACTCGAAAACTAACTACCTAACAAGGTAAAGGTTTCTTGTTCGCTTCTTTACTTTACCATAAAAATAATGAAGTGATCAAAAATCAAAGTGATCACTTTATTTTCTAGTTTTACTTATGTAATTTGAATTTTGTGACGTGTCCGACAGTCCTTTAAGGTCTAAAGGAAATAAAGCACTTTGAAATTAAATTTGACTTAAATTTATGAAGTGCATCATGTAACAGACAGCTTGCGGGCCACTCGCTTGAAACTTGCTGTAAGCCATTTTGTCTGGATGTATGTGCTTTGTCTCTTACCTCTCCGTCGTCGTCGTCGCGGTTACTTACCTATTGCATACAATAGCGAGCCCGCGCGGGCTGCAGGTACCTACGCGAGTTAAGTTAAAACATCGCGCGGAAGTACATTGCTTGGTCAGGAGCTGAGTAGGTACCTCTATATATTCTGGGGGTTTGGTTTAATGTTCTACCTACCTTAATAAGAACTTCAAAAGGCTGGGAAGTTAACGGTCGAGTGTATGCACCGTAGAGGGAAAATGGCATGCACTCGTTTCCGGTGGCCATTGTGGCATGGATTCAGGATACTCCTTTGACATGTCGTTGGTTAGGTCCACTGAACATTTTAGGATGTTTTGCACTTTATAAGCACATATTCCTTTATAATTTTTCTATTTTTATTAGTATAAAATATGTATAATATTTAGATACAAAACATTGTTCATCGATTCATACAAGACTTGGGGACCTAGTTATATTAAGTACTAGCTGCTGCCCGCGGCTTCGCACGCTCTTTTCCGGGATAAAATGAAGCCGTCCCCGGGATACCAACTACCTTTCAATCAATCAATCAATCATTTATTTGCAAGAATACATAATTATTTTACAATGTCAGGTCTTAAAACTGTATTCAGACTGCATGCACGCGTGCAAATATTGTGGGAGTCATATTATTATTTAAATATATACTAGTCATTTATGTTACAAATCATATTCTTAATTTTCGTTTATATTATAGAAACATGTTTCAAGCAACCATTCAATTAACTTTTTCCTAAATATATTTCCACTAAGTTTCTTTAAGTCTTCTGGTAATTTATTTTTAATAGTACATATTATAAACATTTCTTTTATATATATCTGTATGACATTGGGGTTTGTACACTAAATTTTTAAATTTGATCCGTTTTTGCCGTTTTCAAGCCTAAACTGCTGATATTCTTTGAGATCCTCAAATAATTTTTGGCAGGGAGGTAAATGGTATCCCGGGGACGGACATTGGTGTAAAAAGCGTGTGCGAAGCCGCAGGCAGCAGCTAGTTAGTTATAACTAAGACATGTTACTTAACCTGGACGCATCTTTAGACTTAGAGAGCATGGAAGGAGACTGCACCTCATCTATACGTATGTATAAGGTAGATGTCTATGAATATAGATACAAGAAAACTAAACTATTGATGAAGGCTGGTGTACCTTTATCCAAACGGCCTTGAGAACAAATAATAGTTATCTGTAGCCGTATATACCATTTAAAAAGTTAAATTTGTGCAACATACTTTGACAAATATTTATGTGAAAGAAAAATACTCAAACTCAATAGTGTTTAGATGATATATTTGATCGAAGGCTTACAAGAAATATGCAAATTTCGAATAAAAAAAATATTCGAAATTTGGATATTGCTGTTGATTTTGAGTATTTATTTATCTTTCACTCAAATATTTGTTAAAGTATTTTGAACATTTCACGAATAAAACAAATTATTAATACGGCTACAAATAATTATTTTGTGTTCTCAAGGCCGTTGGGGCATACACCAGCCTTAATTTATCTCATATCTATAAAACTCCTCTCATTCGTGATAGTTTTTCTCATTCGCGATAGTTTCTTGTATCCAGTTAAGGTAGTGGTACACATTGGTGTAGAGAGAAGGCACCGCTGAGCCGCAGTTGACGTCCATCCGCTTGCCGCTCACAACGCCGACCACAAAATACTTGCCGCGGTATTTCACCATCAGTGGACCACCGGAATCACCTGGAAGGATAACGTATCTCGTTAGGTGTGTTACTTCCTTAGCTATGAGGAATTTAGTTCAAGTTTTTATTTTCCTTCAATTGTGTTGTAGCTGTTTTGTCTTACGTGACGTCACCGTCCGGCCATGTCGAAAAATCAGCGTTGGTTGCAAACGCGACTAACTTATGCTGAGACAGGGACCATTTTGTGATTCAAGTTGTTTAGTTCTTCTTATTTTTTATTAATGTAATCAAATTCAAAGTGCTTTATTTCCTTTAGACCTTACAGGACTCTTGGACACGTCACAAATTTCAAATTAGGTACATGTAAGTTAAACTAGGAAATAAAGTGATCACTTTGATTTTTTTTTCACTTCAATTTTTATAAAGTAAAGAAGCGAACATGAAACCTTTACCTTGTTAGATTGTTAATTTTCGAGTTGGAGCAAAACATGTCATAAGCTTTTTTATCCTCTAGATCAATTTAATCCCTTTTTACAAAGGATACGTTTGACAATTTGTTTGAATTTATTTATTAATAGGTTTTTAACTTATTTGGTATTTTGTTGTAGAAGCTTATACATTGCCCTTTAAAAGATACGTTAATCTTTAGTAGAAAAGTTTTTTAATATATAAGACTATAATATACTCTATAGTTGAAAAGTGAGTGCGCGTTGAAGTCTTTTGCATGCTAGAGTGGTCCTCGTAGCACGTGACACGATGCTACGATAGTATATGAAAATCTACGTTAAAATGTGTTTCGATAAGGGAAAGGTAGATATATCAGAGGAAAGAAACCAAAATCCCCTACACAATGGTGAAATCCGTAATTCTCCGCAACTCATGAATTTCGTGATCTTTCGCGCAAGTGTCCACTCGCGCAAATGATCACTCGCACAAAACGTGTCATTCGCGTAAAGTGTCTACTCGCGCAAGTGTCTTTCGTGCAAACGTGCTGGGGCCCTATCCTGCTAAGCTAGTCGCGTTACTATGCCAATGCTATCGCTACAGAATTACACATTTTGGCATTCTACCTCATATGAAAGAAGGTATAGAAAGAAGGACGCGCGTCAAAAGTGTCAAGCTTGAAACCATTATATCAATCTCTCCGTGCAAGTAGCACCGCACGCACTATACAAGGTGTCCGGTAATTGATGGATAACCCCGCAGGCCTTGTGGGGGGCAAAGGGGCAACTCAGAAAAAAAAACTATCTGCAAAATAATAAATGCTCAAATTGTTTGCCACCTACTCAAACAATTGAATTGGTGGCAAACAATTTGAACATTTATTATAAGATTACCTATTTGAAATTGTTGTTTCAATTATTAATAACACCCCAAACACCCCAAAATACACCTTCATTGATTTTAGAAATAAACTTCTTATCTCTTACTATTTGTTCTTGTTATAAGAAAAATAGGGCTAGAGAAACATAGGTAGCCATAACTCGGTAATTTAACAATAAAAAATTGAGTTTAATACCAATTAAGAAACTACATAAAGTAGGCATGTTTTATAAGTTATGGGCCACCCCAGTCTCTATACGTTTTTCTATACCACAGGAGCTCAAACTTTATCATAAAAAAATCGAATACACTAATTTATATTTTTAAGTATTAGAAAAAAACAAACACTTAGGTCTAGGAATATTTTGTGATGCGCCATAGCAAGGCTAATTATCCACGGTTATTTCCAGAGAAAATCAATTCTTTATTATTGAATTTGTAGCCGTAGTGAACATAAATTTTAACTAAAGTATCAAATTTAGGACTTAAAAAAAAAAATTAAAAACATCCTAGACCGTTGCAGATAGATTTTTGTAATTTTTTTCTGAGTTGCCCCCTGCCCCCCACAAGTACCTGCGGACTTGCGGACTGCTGATCTAAGGACGATTCTGCGACGATACCATAGTCATAGTAAAGCCATTAGTTAGTGCACATCAGGAATGACCGAATAGGAGGAGATGTCTCTATCTATGTGCATAATTACTTAAAGCACACATTGGTACATTCAATATACGAAGGCGGAAATAATTACTTATGAATTCAATTGGACAAGTACGTTCTTGATGTCGGATTTGTTTATTATCCAGGAGACACAAACTATGAGCACGTTTTGGAAACTCTCGAGTCGTATATTCAACCACAAAAAGAACAGTCGTTTTTGGAGATTTCAATGTGAATCTTTTGAAGTCAGATAATAAAGCTAAGACATATAAAGCAATCATAAGAGAGGCTGGACATCAATTATTAAACAACATAGACGAATAGTATTGTACAAGAGAAACAGCGAGTACTAAATCGATCATCGATGACATAAGCACAAATCTAAGAAATGATAATTTCCATATGACAATCATAGACTCATCCTTATCAGACCATAAGCAAATTCTACTACAGCTAAACCAGTTTGAACCGCCGCCGCCAAAACAGAAGACAATATATGAATCTATTGTATAATGTAAGTATTTGGAGTTAAGACTGGATACAAACCTCAACTGGCAAGTCCAAATAGACCACATTAAATCAAAGCTATCAGCGCTTGCTAAATCACTTCAAAAGAGTGTTAGATGTTTTCCGAGGCGGGCCCGTTTAAACATTTACAACTCTTTGGTAAAATAACACCTAACGTACCATAGAGAAATATGGATTAAACGCACCAAACTTTAAACTAAATGACTTACAAAGACTACAGAACAAAATTATTAAAATTCTATTTCACTATCCTTATCTAACACCTACACTTAAAGTCTGTAAAGTAACTAAACATGAGAAGACCAGCGCTATGGCACGATCTGCTCTACCATAGCACATGCTGAGTGGAGTCCGATTTTGTCAGATTACTAATTAATGTATGGTTTATTCTTATATGTATATTTTTCTCTGTATGTTCTGGCAAAATAAATATCTTTTAATTTTACTTTACTTTACATAGATAAATATTTTTTTTTCTGGATATGTAATATCCAGAAAACCCGAGACAAATATTTGTAGATCGTACAAACATTTTTCCTAAAGCGGGAAGCGAACCCGCAACCTCCTGCGTCGCAGGCGGATCTTCGCCCGCCTCGCAACATCGGTCAGAAGAAATAAGAAGCAGAGGCGAAATGAGCGGACGATATCGCAAACGGCACAAGACGCTCTTAGGTGAGACTGGACGACGTTATGCACGCCCGTAGTAGGTGGTAAAAGAGTTTGGACTCCTAGCCGAATTTCGCCACGGCGTGGCGGCCAAGTCTCTAAGCTATGTGCGAAACATTTCTCAGAACGAACAATTCGCTCAAAGGGTAGTGAAAACCTAGCTTTACCTAGAAATTCCTTTCAAGACAACTTGTTCCCACCTTTACAAGTATCCTGCCCCGTATACCCAGCAGCACAGAGATGCCGCGGAGTCAGGTCCGGGTAGAATCTTCTGCAGTCATATTGAGGCACTAGATGGATAGTTGTGGATTGCTTAACGTCAGTCTGGTAGGGTCCATTGCGGCCCCATCCCGCTGCTGTAAGGGTTAGCCGCGCGTGCTCTGGGTCATCTACGTTGATTGATGGTAGACATATCGGTCTGATGTAGTCTGAAATGGTCATTAGTTGTTGATTAGTTATATTACTAAAGTAATTATAAATACTAAATACCTATATGAGGCGAAAAAGGGTTGTGCGAGCGGCTTTGCTCGCGTTTATTCTGGGGCCCGATTCCGCTAACCAATCGCTATATATAAATAAACTTTGACAATAGTATAGTCGCAGAATCGTCACGTTGAATCCTTACATGAAAGAAACTCTAAATAGTGCGTGCGGTGTTATTGGCATGGAGAGATTGATATAACGTTTTCAACATTGACACTTTAGACACGCGTTGGAGAGACGCGTGACTAAAGTGTCAAGGTTGGCGAGGTCTGTAGTTTCATTCATCTAAAGGTTGTCATTGTCACAGATCAGAGACACACTGTTACCGCAAATCACAAAAATCTGCATTCAAATATGGTCTTTAAGGGCGTAATATTTCGATGCATTTCATATCGACGGCATCAGATGACAGACGGTTCGCTTTTGAAGCTTGTGGTAAGCCATTTTGTCACTGGAAAATTTATCTAAAGACACGGTAATGATATCTATATGGGTATATGTCATTACCGTGCTAAAGATAACGTTTAAGCCCATATTTGAATGCACATTTTTGTGCCGCGTTGGCACAAAAATGTGCGAGCAATACGCGCGCATGCATTCAACGCATATTGTGGCGTTGGATTAATTTGCGCAGAGGTATTGGTATAATGCCAAATTGTATCATTCTATGACGATACCATTGTCAAAGTGAAGCGATTAGTTTAGCAGAATAGGGCCCTCTCATTTAGCCATTTATAACAAAAATTAACAATCAAGTTAAACCAACTTAAGGTTTTTGTTATTAAAATGCGTAAGTATAGTATAGTTTGTTACAATAGTGCGTAATATCATACTCGGATCAAGTCGTGTCTAAAAAAGTCGTAAAAATTGGGATATTTTTTGATTTTTGAAGGTCTAACTTAGTATATCTCTGAAACATTTCAAAACAGTCCAAAACTTCTCTCACAATAACTTTCTCTTAAGGTAGATCACTTTATTTATTTTCCCTTATGACTTTGCCATCGTGCAACGATAATTTTACCACAAAGCTTCGTTTGTAACGAATACGAAGCTGGATGTTCCATACTCCCATAGATTTCCTCGTTACTTGATAGCAATTAGTAACAAGAATAGTCTAGAACGCCTTCGCTAATGATATCATCCTGTTTCATATCGTGAAGCTTTGTGAACAATTCACCGATGTTATGGGTACATCCATTTACCGATTTTAAGGATGTCACAGGAGACAATTTTTAACCGACTTTGAAAAAAGGAGGAGGTTGTACGTATGTTTTTTTAATGTGAATTCTCCGTCAATTATGGATCTATTTTGAAAATTATTTCGCTATTGTATAGAGAATGATCTCGAATTTCTTCCAGAAGAATTAGTATTTATCCCGCAAAACTTAAATACAGTGTAAAACTAAGGGATTCGAAGGCAGTTTTAGTTGTTTCACAATAATCAAATTAATAGAATCGCATTATTTACCCTTAATAATAGCGAATAAAATGCTTATATTAAGGAAGGCCTAGGTCCAGCATTAGACTGTTATAGGCTGGGTTGTTGTGTTGTTTGATGTACTTATAGGAGAGATTGGACGACACTTTCGCTTTCGCTGGTTGTTTTTTTACGAAATGCATCAGAAACAATGGGGTTGGGGTTCCCTGACTCGTAAAATAAATAAATAAATAATGCTGGACAATCCACACAGCATCATCTAGCTCCAAGCTAAGCAGAGCTTGTGTTATGGGTACTAGATGACTGATAAACTTAATACAACACATAACATAGATAGATATTTTTTATTATACATATATAGAAAATACCCAGAACACCCGGAACAAATATTTGCAGATCGTACAAACACTATCAATACTCAAAGCCCTTACACAGCTGCCTTTTCATGAAATTTTTTGACATGTATGTATTTTATATTTTATTTTATTCTTGACATTATTATTAATTCTAGGCCCTTTTACAGCCGACCATATGTAATTTTATATACAGGTCCCACGGCCATGCCACATGGAAGGAAAGTACCTTGAATATTGTAGATGGAACATTTTACTGAAAGAAGACATTATTTTATTTTAAAAAAACAATTTAAACCGCATTCATAGATTTTTAAATAATTACATGGTTGAACCGGGAATCGAACCCGCTACACGAGAAATAAAATTACCCTGTAGCTTTATCACACCGAACGAAAGGCATAAGAATAATTTTTTGATCAGTAACATAGTGTCAGAAATAAAAGGATACATAACCATGGCGTATCAAAATAATTAAATTAGGTAATAATAATTATTAATATAAAAATATTAAAATTCATGGTCTTCCTTTTATTTCTGACACTATGTTATTTAGCAAAAAATAATCCATAAGATGAAGCCTTTCGATCAATATGATAAAGCTACAGGGTAATGTTTTTTCTCGTGTAGCGGGTTCGATTCTTGGTTCAACCATGTAATTATTTAAAAATCTATGAATGCAGTTTAAATTCTAATTTAAATTAAAATAATGTCTTCTTTCAGTAAAATGTTCCATCTACAATATTCAAGGTACTTTCCTTCCATGTGGCATAGCCTTGGGACGCCCTGTATAGTAGTTTATATAGGAATCACTGTCTATCTGTGTTTTTTTCTCTCTTCTGCGTACTATCTCTACTGGGGCTTCAAAAAACTTGTGTGTATTGTATAAATAATCATAATTAAGTATTCTGTTTAATTAAGCAATATTCAATTTGATTATAACGACACCAAGAGTATTAGCATGTACGTATGGTGAAATAAATAAATAAACAAAAGAACTTATAGGTTTCAATGATATAAAAAAAAATACCTACCAGTATATGGTACATCTGATTGGAGTTCTATCAGTGCGATATCATTCTGCAGTCTAGATTCTTCAAATTCAGGGTTCAGATGCACATTCACCGCAAACAAAGCGAGGTTTTCAACGCATTTTCGACCCCGGCTCGTTGTCTTACAGTCTATTGGGAAGGTTTTCTTATCGTATTCAGCTAAGAACACCTTGACACTGAAAAGCAAAATAAAATCAATGAGACAGTATTTAGTAATACTTAGGATGAAGTTAACTTTTTTATTTCTTGGGCTTGGGAAAGCTCGGGAAAGCTATTGGGACGGGTTTGACTCGAAAGATAACAACTAACAAACTAAAGGTTCTTCGTCGCTTCTTTACTTTACTCTACTTACAATAGGTACATACCGAAGCGACAGAAATAATAAATATCACGTTATTTCCGTGTCAGTGTTTATTTTTATAATTTGACCTTTTCTAAGTGCACATTGATTGTATTTATGGAAATAAAGAGTTTATGATTTGATTTAATTTCTAAAAGAGAGATAAAGTATTATAGAATCGTTACTTGGATTCTTCTAAATGTTTGGATCCACAAAGGTATATGTCGCGCAATTAACATTTCATCCGTAAGATGAACGACGCGACCTCCGTAGAATATCCTAATTAAACTTCTAGAGGGAGCCACCCGTGCCCTCTACAAAAATTAATAACTTTGTTCAGCCCTGTATGGCTCAGAGATCAAAAATGGACACTATGTCCACTTTTGATCCCATTTCTATATGAGAAAACAATTACTTCTTTAGTGTCGCTTTGTCATCATAGAGACAGTGTGCAGCAGTGAGGACGTATTTGGCACTGATGAGCGTTCCACCGCAGGAGACAGAGGAGGTTTGAGTATCAGATGCAAACGTTGCGATCAGAAGCACAGTCCATGGATACTGGGTTAGTTCTGTCTCTTTTCCTCCTGTAAGATAAATACCTTACGACGATTAGTTCTACTTATTTGATTAGCTTCGTGTTTGAATGAAGTTCATGCAAGCTTTAGTGGTGCAAAAGAAGCTATGCTCTGCGATCCCCAAACCCCCATACCCAGCGAGGGGATTATGTCTTTCCCCATAATAAATCCCCATAATAATATTCATAATAAGAGCCATTATGGCGCTTATATAGGAAAGAGAGAGGCATAAGCCTAATAAAACCCAAACTGTACATAGGTCCAGCAGTGGACTAGTAATAGGCTGGTGATGTGGTGTGATGATGAGGTAGTGTACCAACCTGCTATTCTGTTATTAATCTCCACTGTAACGTCGTCATCTATAGTTCCATTTGAAGAGCTGAAACTTCCAGAGGGAAGTGTGCTATTGAATGTGATGTGCGAGGTTTTATTTTGAGAGCTCCCATCTGTGCCGTTTACCTCTTCTTTGAACATAGAATACGACCAATCGTAATCTTGATATTGCATCGCTCGCGACCAGAAGTTGTTGAAAGTAGGTGAAAAGTGTTCGTAGAAGTTTGGTGCATCTGTGCAGGAAATTTATTAATGATGGTAAGTGCAATGTGCAATAAACAAAACATCTGGATACCGTCAATAGATTTCGTCAATTTGGTTTCCACTTCGTTATTGCGGTTAAGTTTAAACGGAGAACCTGTACAGAAAATAATAAACAAGTTAAATACCTTGTCTCACGAAAATAATTAAGAGAATGGTAAATATCCGAAGGACCTAGGTACCTACAGTACAATTATCATCATTGTCTCATGGCCTCTACACACAAAACCCGCAGACGACGCCGCTGACACAGACCGGCGTGTTTCTGTCGGCGGCATTATTTTAGAGCACCATGGCAGTGACAATGCTACCCGGCGATATTTCGGTGTATGAATATTGCAAGCCGCTGACCGTGCTTTGCCAACTTGTAAGCCACTGACATGCCGCTGGCTTAGCCGCCGGACTATGTCGACGGGCCAGCGACTTTGGTGTGTAGACACGGATGAACTAAACAGGGTGCCACGAAATATGTGTAATAAGCCGAAAGGGGGTGATTCTGGACCCCAGAGATCATTTCTAAGGATTTTTTGTTTTCTAACAGTTTTTATTTCTTCCTTTCCATTAATAAAAATATTTGAGACTTGTTTTGTTCTTACATAACCTACCTATTGTGTTGAAATTATTAATTTCTTTGTAATAACTTCACGACAAAACACTGGTTTGGCTGAAAAAACAAACAAAAACATTTGTGAATTTTATTATGTTAAATAATGCAAGAGTAAAAGAACACGAATGAGAAGAAAAAAACACAAAAATACACATTCGAAATTCCAAAAATTGTTATTCACAAGTTGTTCCCCTCGGGGTCCAGAATCGCCCCCTTTCGGCTTATTACACATATTGTACACTGTATACGTAGTACGTAGTTCTACGTAGTGTAAAAAGACTCCATTATTCACTACTACCTACACTTTCTTCTCCATCTTATTAAAACAGGTTTAAACGGACCGGCAAAGTCTACTCCGCTTTCCGCCAAAACCCAGATAAAGACTAGAGGTGAAAGAGTAAGCAATTTACCGTTAGTCTTGTCATCGTCAGACGCCTCTTGGCCGCAGCAGCCAGTCTGGGGGTTGGGGGGGAACCTCGAAAGGTTGCACTGACCCGCCTTGGCACGCGAATTACCTGGGGGACAAACTCAACTTTTATGTTTACACGTATCGTATAAATCGTATAAATCTTTGAAAAGGAAATGTTTAAGGAAAAGATCAAGAGGCAGGATCCAGGCCTCCAGTAGACGAAAAACAAAATGCAATGCTGCTTTTAAAAAGTACTACTCTAACTCTTTTCTTTAAGGCTTTTGTTGAATCGGAAAAATAAATGTAGTACAAACTCTAGGCTAGGGCTAGTTCAAAAGCAAACCGCAGAAATCCGAGAAACCGCATCATGGATTGGCCATGATGCATGATCCGCATTCTAGAGTGTGAACGTCTAGTACGATCCTAGTTTTGCATCACTTGGCGGTTTGATTACTTTTAGTTTTTTTAGGTATAGTGTATGTTTCTATCGAAATAAATATTAATGATTTTATTTATTTTTCTACTCTTTTCAATGCTGATGAATGGTACAGATATTTATTTATTTATTAATTTATTTTACAATTTTAGGAAAATTAACAGTTATGTAATACATATAACAAAAATGGTGTATAACAAACGGCTAATTATAAGATTCCACAAAAAATAACTACATGAAATTATGATTAGGTATCAGTCGAAAAAAGAAAAAACGAAAGACGGCGCGTTTGTTTAAAAATATAAACTAAGTTACATTAAATTCCTAATCAAATATTAGGTCCTTACATATGAAATTGGCGTTTTTCGTACTGGCCACTTTAATCACAAATTTCTCCTCTTTGGTAAGGAATTCCAAATTCAAATTTGTACAGCTATAGACTCATGTATTTGTGCTTCGATGATCGTCATTCATTTGTTTTTTTTCTTCTGTTTTTTTCTGTTTGCGTCACTCATTTTACAAAATGGAAAACTTAAAATATCGCATTATTTACGAGTACGAGTTCCGCCGTGGCACTAGTGCTGCGGAAACAACTCGAAGGGTGAATGATGTGTATGGCGGTCGTGTTGCAAAAGAAAACACAGTTCGTTTTTGGTTCCAACGTTTTCGTTCTGGAAATTTTGACCTGCAGAACAAGCCCCGTGGACGGCCTGAGACTCAAGTTGATAATGAAGAGTTGAAGGCTATTGTGGAAGCGGATCCATCGCAAACCACGTCCGAGTTAGCTGCAGGCTGCGATGTTAGTGATAAAACTGTTTTAATTCACTTGAAGCAAATTGGGAAGATTAAAAAGCTTGAAAGGTGGGTACCTCACGAATTGACTGAAGCAAACCGGCAAACGCGCGTCGACTGCTGCGTTACATTACTAAACCGGCACAATAATGAAGGTATTTTAAACCGAATCATTACCTGTGATGAAAAATGGGTTCTTTACGATAATCGGAAGCGCTCAGCGCAATGGTTGGATCCTGGCCAGCCAGCCAAATCCTGCCCCAAGCGAAAATTAACCCCAAAAAAGTTACTTGTAAGCGTTTGGTGGACTAGTGCCGGTATTGTTCATTACAGTTTTCTCAAATCTGGCCAGACTATTACGGCTGATGTCTATTGTCAGCAATTGCAAACCATGATGGAAAAGCTAGCGGCTAAACAACCTAGGCTGGTCAATCGCTCCACGCCACTGCTGCTTCACGACAACGCTAGACCACACACTGCGCAACAGACGGCTACTAAATTAGAAGAGCTTCAATTGGAAAGTCTAAGACATCCTCCGTACTCCCCGGACCTTGCTCCAACAGATTACCATTTTTTTCGAAATTTGGATAACTTCTTGCAAGGGAAAAAATTCAACTCCGATGGGGCAGTCCAAATCGCCTTCAAAGATTTTATTGATTCCCGTCCGACTGGTTTTTTTAGTAAAGGGATCAATGAACTACCTATAAGATGGCAAAAGTGCATAGAAAATAATGGTTCATACTTTGATTAATTAAATATATTATATTAAAAAATATTCGACTTTTTGTTCCTCCCATACAAAACGCCAATTTCATATGTAAGGACCTAATATAAACTACTCAACAAGCGTTTAAGACGCTTGGTTACCTACAGATAGCACGAGAAAATGCCTAAAATACGACTTACTCACCAGGTTGTTGATTGGAGAGAAAAGGGTTATTCATGGAATTAGGGTTTCCTCTTGAGCCTTTATTATTCGAGTTATCTGGTTGACTTGGCACCCGATTATTATTATTATTTCTATATCCTGCGCGATCATTATTGATATAGTTTCTCCAATTATAAAAATACGGAGACCTATGCGAGCCTTGGTTGTTTGGGCGATTATTTACGTTATTTCTCCAATTATTATCATTGCCTTGATAATAGTTTGGATTTCCTATGTCCGACTGGCTTTTATCAGGTCTTTCGTTCCAGTTTGTGTTTTTTTCAGTTGTAGACCACCTTTTTGGTCCTAAAGGACTATTGTTTTGATTTTTCCATTGTTGCTTGTTCAGGTATCCATCGTTGTTATTGATATTCTGGTTTTTTATACCATTGTTGTTAGTGTACGGAGGTTCTAACTGCTTGTTGTAAGATTCAGGTGTATCCTGGGAGTTCCCAAAATGGTTTTTGAGCTGGCTTAAATGATTTTCTTTATCCACTCCCCAGACTTGATTTGGGCAGCAGACCTGAAATATTTCAAGACGTTTTAATTATTTATAACGTTTATTTTTTCCATAGGCTCACAATTAGCTTTGAACATGTTAATTTAAAATTATATAATATTTTTTATAAATTATAGTGCCATTTGTAACAAGTAAAAGGAATAAAGTAAGAATACGTTTATTTCAGGACAAAACATATACTACAAAATATGTAAATTGATAGTAACAAAAACAGTCAATCCTCAATTGTGTCAGATTCTCTTCACTCAACCTTAACTAAGAAGTTCATTAACAACTGCTTAATAAAAAATTATTTAAAAAATTTTATCATGATTTTCCAAAACCACAGCGTTATAATTCATTCGTTAATTATGAAATTGATTCATCGCGGTTACTTTATTGAATAGGTGGGTTCGTGATTCATCGCATCATTATCATGTTACGTGTATGTTATAAACTAGGAAATATTTATTAACATCGGAAATGCTGGGAGATTTAACAGTTGGAACTATTGAGGCATTTCTACCGATCGATCACTGATAAAATATGATCCATCGATTGGATGGAATCACTACTAGAATTAAAAGAAATAAGAAATGGTAACGCGTCTTGTTATTAGGAATGTGTACATATTTTTACACCCCTCGTTAGGGACGCTTGCAGACGTATGTGACCCTATGAAGACTTGGTTATACTCTTACTTAAAAACATTTCATTTCATTCTTTATTATGCTCTAGATTTAAAATAATTAACTATTAATTCATTATCCAACGAATACTCAAATGCAACTCGGAAATACCGTCTCAAGTTGCGACAGTTTTTAATGAAAATCTGTCAAAAATTCTGAATTTAAATCGTATCGAGTTGCGTTAGAGTACCTTCCATAAATAAATAAAAAGGAATCATCTTGTTATTAAAAACATTAGATACAACTTAATTAAGTAAGTAGTCGTCTAAATTTTAAGAGACGAATATTTTCTCATCCGAAAAACTATAAACGAATTTTTGATCTTATCACGAACTTGTTATTAAAGATCAACATTTATTTGTCCATAAACAGGTACATTCAGGTTTGACAAGAACTAATAAGTAGGTACATTTACATACAGACACAAATACAAGCAGAGAGTTATATTTTTTACTATTCTATGGTAGGTATGAGTACCTACTGTATAAGTATCTACTGACTAAAAAATTATGACAAAAATACTAATGAATATACTAAAATATCATCAATATAAAGTTATCTGAGCGTCTGGTCGACGCGACGCGTGACCCGAGAGCTGGCGCCGCCGCGCCGGGGTATCTGGCGCAGCGCATTGCCATACAGCGGGGCAATGTAGCCAGCGTCTTGGGGACGCTTCCGACTGGTATTGTAAATACTAGTTCTAATTTTGTTTTTATTATTGAATTGTAATTTTCATTGTCAGAAAAGACCACATGTAAAAAAAAATGAATATATCTATACTAATGATTTTTTTACTTACACTGTCACCTTTATCTTTCGAACCTGGAGGAATTCCATAGTCGTCAGGATGGTTGCTGCATGGGTATTTCTGCATCCAGGATAGCTGCTCTTTACTGCTCATGCTTGCGAAGAATCGACATTGTGATATTTGGACACATGACTCGCAAATATCTGGAAATAAAATGTCTAAAGGATCCTCCATTTTATAAGACGCTTAAGACCGTTTGAAGCACATATTTTTTTACTAGCGTCAGCCCTCGGTTTACACTCGTTTTTCCGGTATGAAAAGTAACCAATAATTATGTTATTCAAAGTCCAGAACTTTAGGTTAACAAATTTTTTACCAGATCCACTGGTATTGACATGGATCAGTTGAGCTACCTGTAAATTGTTTGCAACAGTCTGCGTTAGCCTAATGTTTTAATTGTAAATACTATTTCTAATTTGTTCCTATTATTTGATTGTAATTTTCTTTGTTGACAAAGGCCCTATAAAAAACCAAATCCATCCAGAAGTTTTGGCGTTGGCTTTGCCCAAACATCACACAACGGCACATGATAATCCCATTTGTCCTACTGGTAGGACGAACGGGATATCACGAAACTTTCGCCTTCGTATAATAACTAGCATACGCACTTTATAATTATATAGGTAGCGCAATCAGAGATCGTGTGTATTTGTTAAAAGTTCGTTGATGAAAAAACAGAAGACGATCGCGCCTTCTTTCTCTGAGCTATCTATTTTTTGACACGCTGCAACTGATCATCAGTCTTCGATCTTAACTAATTTAACTTATCATTGTTCACAAAATTATGCCAATGAATTTCGCACACGAGTATAAAGTTTAATAGATCTAATTTATAGGGAAATGGCGAATCTCACAGGCTTTGGATAACTTTGTTTTGAAAGGCAATAAAACATGAATATTCAATCACCATTGTGCCACCTACGTGCCTACGTGGTAACAGAGTTCTTACAAGATAGAGCCTATTCAAATTTTGTATGGAAGGGGTAATTTTTGATTGCGGGGAAGGCATAAATAAATAAACAATGCTGGACAATCCACACATTATCCTCTAGCCCCAGGCTAAGCAAAGCTTGTGTTATGGGTATTAAGAATTTGACCTTTTCTAAGTATACATTTATTGTATTTATGGAAATAAAGAGTTTTTGACTTTGACTTTGACTAAATGACCGAACTCGACTAAATAACTAAATGACTAAATGACCGAACTCGACTAAATGACTTAATACAATACTTTACATTAATATTTTTTTTATTATACATAGAAAATACCCAGAACATCCGGAAAAAATATTTGCAGACAGTACAAACATTTGTCCCAAGGCGGGAATCGAACCAGCAACCTCCTGCGTCGCAGGCGGATCTTCGCCCTTCGCTTATCTCTCCCTCTCGCTCGCGGCTCCCGCTGCGCGTCGAGAAGCTGGAAGGCAATTCTCGCCAATATATCACTCGATAAATATGCCAAGAACTGTCAAATTTGACAGTTCGTGCCATATTTATCGAGTGTTAAATTGGCGAGAATTGCCTTCCAGGTTTGTCGCCATAATGTAAGCTTCATTTCATTTATGGTGAGAGTTCCGACTCAAACTCTCTCGACCTACTTCAGTGAAGAGTGTCAAATTCCGGCGGTTCACTGGCAGCCTGCAAGGGTACACCGCCGTGCACCGTCGTCAGCTGACACCATGTGCATCAGAGGTACAGTCGGCGCCGCAGTTTATAACGTGTACAATTTTATTGAATCATTTTTTTTTTTATATTAAGGTACTTAATAAATTATTTTCCATTCTATTCCAAATAAGATTTTATATTTCTATGTAAGATTTCTTTTTTTTTAATCATTATTGACAAAGAAAATTACAATTCAATAATAAAAACAAATTATAATAACCATAATTGTTTCAATTGTAAATACTAGAACTAGTATTTACAATTGAAACAATTATGGTTAGAACTAGTATTTACAATTGAAACAATTATGGTAACTGCAGACTGTTGCAAACAATCTACAGGTAGCTCAACTGATCCATATCAATAGTTAGATTTAAGGTATATATTGATATAGACCGTAGAATAAGTTAATAATATACCGGCCCCGGAGGTATAGCGTACTTAGCTTATATATTATTTTTAAGAACTTTTTGTATCTTATTATAAGTGAACATTTTGTGCTTTTATGAGAATAAAAATCTTTAAACCGAATAAGATATATACCTACTTGTTTTAATGTTGTCTGAAATAAATGTTATAATAATAATAATATAGATATTACCTTCGGGAGTCACGACAGATACCAAACACGTGAGAATTATGAAACTCTGGAAGGAAAACGAAATCTTGAGCCACTTCTTCATTGTTTAAAGCCTGATTGTTGACTGATAGGTTGCACTGGGTTGCACAACAGGCTTGATTGAGCCCTAATGATTCCGCTTAAGGCGCGGCTGCACGTTAATAGGAGCGTTTATCGATGACGCGTCTCAACACTTAATTATAATAACGTTATGGGAAAAGCAGATAACGTAATAATAACCGTTTGTATTCAACATTCGTGACACAAATACAATAATAATTATCTAATTTAACGATTATCTAGAGGTAGGTCTTTAGATAATTTAATGGATATGTGTGTGATAGATAATTTAATGGTTAGGTTGATACCTAACCATTAAATTATTAAGATAACTTTTATCTTTTAAAATGATGAAGATAGGGAATGATATCATTATCATTCCCTATCTTCATCATTTTAAAAGCCTACAATAATAAAAATAAAATATGAGCCTACCTTTTTTTTACTTAGCTATGTTTCTATCATTGTCATTATCAACCCGCTTTAAACCACTTTTGGATAAAGGCCTCCTAATAATGGCATTAAAAAGCTTTTCAGAGGGGTGAGTCTATTTGACGTTAGTAACGAGACGTGATCGTGACGTCTCCTTATAGTATGGGATTTGCTTAGTTCCCTGTTCGCACGATAGAGGCGCTGTACCAAATTGTATAGAAAACGTCACGATCACGTCTCGTTACTAACGTCAAATAGCCCCCTCAGGTCTTGCCATCCTCTATTCATCAGTGTCTTTTCATTTCTGTACTGTGTGATTATTGAAAATACAGCAGTAGAGAGCTACCATCCAAGGAAACTCTATTAACAGACTGACCATTGTGCTAAAGGAGAGCGGAAAGTCCAGCTTGCCCTTAACCTCGTCAGCAGAGCCTAAACAAAGATACCGAATGGCTAACTAATTGCCTACAATAGAGGAAATATTTACTTCAATTATGCACTGATTGGTTAAGAGTACCTTCTTACGGTAGTTCAGTTGAACAGTGAGTAGGACTAGGTATATCAATTACCGACGAAATAATCTTACTGTTTCTCGGAATTATAGTTCTGCTGTTATAGTTTTTGCTGTGGAAAATTCTAGAAAATCTTCTTTATTTATTGCTTAACTTTATTGCACACTTAAATGTTCTATAGCTATTTACAATAAAACAACTTAAAACTAAGTGAAAATTGGCGGTCTTATCGCTCAAGAGCGATCTATACCCACCATCCATCGAGACAACCATGGATGGATATGATCATTGGACTGTACAAGGGGATCTGTGTGCTTATTTAGGGTTTATAATATTATAAATAAATAAAAGACGCAAATATGCAGGTCTCGACAGTGAGCCTACACATTTACTCCCTTTGGAAAAAGTTATCTGAGCGTCTGGTCGACGCGACGCGTGACCCAAGAGCGGGCGGGTATCTGGCGCAGCGCATCAGCATTGCCATACAGCGGGGCAATGCAGCCAGCGTCTTGGGGACGCTTCCGAGTGGTATTGATATGGATCAGTTGAGCTACCTGTAGATTGTTTGCAACAGTCTGCAGTTAGCTTAATTGTTTCAATTGTAATACTAGTTCTAATTTGTTTTTATTATTGAATTGTAATTTTCTTTGTCAATAAAGATTTAAATAAATAATAATTAATTACCACCATTTAATGCTTATTACATGTCGGGCGAGCTTGGCCGAGTCTTGGCGAGCCTGGACTCTTTTGATGGTAATGTTGTTCTCCTAGCCGAATTTCGGCCACGGCGGCCAGTCTAAACGGAGACTAGCCATGTGTGCAGGATGTTATTATAGTGCACAAGTGTGTGCGCAAACACAGGTACAACCTCTATTCCCTCTCCCTCATAATAAAAACCTAAAAACCAAAAAAAACCTTTAAACAATTAAATATTAGGTCCTTACATATGAAATTGGCGTTTTGTATGGGAGGAACAAAAAGTCTAATATTTTTTAATATAATATATTTAATTAATCAAAGTATGAACCATTATTTTCTATGCACTTTTGCCATCTTATAGGTAGTTCATTGATCCCTTTACTAAAAAAACCAGTCGGACGGGAATCAATAAAATCTTTGAAGGCGATTTGGACTGCCCCATCGGAGTTGAATTTTTTCCCTTGCAAGAAGTTATCCAATTTCGAAAAAAATGGTAATCTGTTGGAGCAAGGTCCGGGGAGTACGGAGGATGTCTTAGACTTTCCAATTGAAGCTCTTCTAATTTAGTAGCCGTCTGTTGCGCAGTGTGTGGTCTAGCGTTGTCGTGAAGCAGCAGTGGCGTGGAGCGATTGACCAGCCTAGGTTGTTTAGCCGCTAGCTTTTCCATCATGGTTTGCAATTGCTGACAATAGACATCAGCCGTAATAGTCTGGCCAGATTTGAGAAAACTGTAATGAACAATACCGGCACTAGTCCACCAAACGCTTACAAGTAACTTTTTTGGGGTTAATTTTCGCTTGGGGCAGGATTTGGCTGGCTGGCCAGGATCCAACCATTGCGCTGAGCGCTTCCGATTATCGTAAAGAACCCATTTTTCATCACAGGTAATGATTCGGTTTAAAATACCTTCATTATTGTGCCGGTTTAGTAATGTAACGCAGCAGTCGACGCGCGTTTGCCGGTTTGCTTCAGTCAATTCGTGAGGTACCCACCTTTCAAGCTTTTTAATCTTCCCAATTTGCTTCAAGTGAATTAAAACAGTTTTATCACTAACATCGCAGCCTGCAGCTAACTCGGACGTGGTTTGCGATGGATCCGCTTCCACAATAGCCTTCAACTCTTCATTATCAACTTGAGTCTCAGGCCGTCCACGGGGCTTGTTCTGCAGGTCAAAATTTCCAGAACGAAAACGTTGGAACCAAAAACGAACTGTGTTTTCTTTTGCAACACGACCGCCATACACATCATTCACCCTTCGAGTTGTTTCCGCAGCACTAGTGCCACGGCGGAACTCGTACTCGTAAATAATGCGATATTTTAAGTTTTCCATTTTGTAAAATGAGTGACGCAAACAGAAAAAAACAGAAGAAAAAAAACAAATGAATGACGATCATCGAAGCACAAATACATGAGTCTATAGCTGTACAAATTTGAATTTGGAATTCCTTACCAAAGAGGAGAAATTTGTGATTAAAGTGGCCAGTACGAAAAACGCCAATTTCATATGTAAGGACCTAATATAAAGAAAACTGCAGATCTCTGGGGAATTTCCGTTAGAATTATTAAACCATTGATTGATATCATTGCACCAGATCTAGCTTTTATATTTAATGAGTCTATTGATTGTGGCGTATTTCCTGATCTAATGAAATGTAGTAAAATAATCCCACTGTTTAAATCGGGTAGTAGGTCTGACCCCACTAACTTTAGACCAATATCAGTACTGCCTACATTCAGCAAAGTTTTTGAAAAACTTATTTTACATCAATTGCTTAGGCATTTCAATGGAAATGACCTGCTACATAGTAAGCAATTCGGGTTTACTCGCGGCAGGTCAACTACTGACGCCGGTGTAGAGTTAGTAACGCATATTTTTGATGCTTGGGAGAAGTCGCAAGATGCATTAGGCATTTTTTGCGACTTGTGAAAAGCATTCGATTGCGTACACCATGAAACATTAATCAGGAAACTAAATCACTATGGAATAAGGAACAGCTCTTTGGGTCTTCTTACATCTTATTTGAGTAATAGGATACAAAGAGTTGACATTAATGGGAAACGGTCTTCGGGGTCTGTAGTTACAATGGGTGTACCGCAGGGATCTATCCTCGGCCCTTTCCTATTTTTAATTTATATTAACGACCTGCCTCATGTTGTTAAGAATAATCACGAGATTGTATTGTTTGCTGATGACACTTCATTAATTTTTAAAATGAAACGACAAGACACGAATTTCGATGATGTGAATAATGCAATCTCAAAAGTAGTCCATTGGTTTAATGTCAATAATCTTTTGCTTAACGAAACCAAAACGAAATGTATTAGATTTATTCTACCTAATGTTAAACAAGTTCAGGCTGATGTAAATGTAAAAGGAGAAACGTTAAAAATTGTAGAAAGTACCGTTTTCTTAGGAATCACCTTAGATAATAAACTTCAATGGGGCGCACACATAGATAAGCTATCGAAGAGACTTAGTTCTGCAGCATATGCTGTCAAAAAAATCCGTCATCTTACAGACGTGGATACATCTAGACTTGTTTATTTCAGCTACTTCCATAGTATTATGTCTTATGGTATTCTACTGTGGGGGAACGCTGCAGATATTAACACCGTATTTGTGTTGCAGAAGAGGGCTGTTCGTGCTATCTATAGTATGGGTCCCAGAGAATCCCTGCGTGATAAATTCAAAGAAATTAACATAATGACAGTACCATGTCAATATATTTATGAAAACCTATTGTACACTCATAGAATCATTGTACACTCAATCGGTTCCCTAAAAATAGCGATGTACATAATTTGAATACAAGGAATAAACATAAACTCGCTGTGCCCACAACTAGGCTACACAAAATTAATGTACTCGTATCTTTTAAAGGGCAATGTATACGCTTCTACAACAAAACTCCTAGTGAGTTGCAAAAATTATCAGTAAATAAATTCAAACAAATTGTCAAAACCTTCCTGTGTAAAAAGGCCTACTATAAAATATCAGATTATCTAGAGGATAAAAAAGCGTGGGACGGAATTTGCTCCAACTCGAAAAATAACAACTAACTAGGCTAAAGGTTTCTTCGTCGCTTCTTTACTTTAGTCTACGTACCGAAGCGACTGAAATCAAAAATATCACTTTATTTCCGTGTCAGTGTTTAATTATTAAGAATTTGACCTTTTCTAAGTATACATTTATTGTATTTATGGAAATAAAGAGTTTTTGACTTTGACTTTGACTTTAATCTGATGGGACGGCAGACTGACACGACGGGGATGAGGTCAGGCTCAGGACCGACGCCTTAACGTGCATTCCGAGGCACTGGGGTAAAACATCGCCAACTTCCTGACTGAGGTGTTGCAATGATTTTTTTGCTATAAAAACCAATACTCACATAAGCGTGTAGAGTACAGTAGATACTCCAAAAACGTGCCCTATTCCACTCTGATCCACTTTGCAGATCCACTAATGGATCAGTTTCCACTTTTTTGTCCGTTCTGATCCACCGATGGATTAGTTTCCACTTCAAGTTCCACTCTGATCCACCGATGGGTTAAACGTAGTTTTCTTACTCGGCCAATATGAAAGTGCATCGAATGTTAGATGACGTCTTAGTAGAATATTAAATGTATTCTGATGAGTTTCAAAACTAAATACCTACAAACGTTTCCAGTCAAATATTCGCAAAGTGAATGGAGTAAATAGAGATGGTTGGTCAGTGAATGAAATGTCCCCTACGTTAGATAGGTAGATGCTACTCGAAACTCAATTACTTAGTGGGGAAACACGGTCAATGGGATGCTTAGGTCCCAGTCAGTACCTCATTTAGCTGTAATTTGAAACAGAATGTTGTAGCCATTGACAATGTAGGCAAGTTAAACCATTGTGTGTGAATAGCAAACAACGTAAGGTAATTAAAGTACCTAAAACAAAAAGATCATATGACGTTGCGCTTTCAGAATCAGAGTTTCCTGGGATAATCGATTGTATAGGTATGTATAATAAACCGCCAAGTGCGAGTCGACTCGGACACGAAGGGTTCCGTACCGTAAAAATCAAGCAATTTTTTCAAAGAACACACTTTTCACTTGTTCGTAGACTTGAAATTTTCAACTTCATTTTATTTTTAGTATTTGTTATTATTACTGTTGAAGTGTTACTTAATTATAGAAAGTTTCATGAGTCTATCTATTGTAGTTCAAGAGATACAGCCTTGACAAATTAAGAGCAAAAACCCTTTAATTTTGATATTTATTTTATTTTTATTATTTTTTGTAATAACGGCAAAAGAAATACACATTATTTGAAAATTTCAAGTATCTACCTCTTACTGTTCATGAGATATAGCCACGTGACAGGCAGACAGACGGACGGACAGCAGCGGAGGCCTAGTAATAGGGTTCCGTTTTCACCCTTCGGGTACGGAACCCTAGAAAGTAAGTAACAGTTGCAAAGTTAAGTGGAGACCGTGACTCAGCAAACCTAGTGTAGGACGCCCTCCGGCCAAGTGGGATGACGATTCGTGATGATGATGATAAAGTTACAAATTTTATTTCTAAAGATATCTAAAAGTGGTTGCTAGCGTAACTATTTCTGATGACATGAATATTATAATGTTTTTGGAAATGAAATTATTAATACGCTGAATAATTTTCCGCACTTGCGTGTAAATATAGTAGATTAAATGATCCAGAAACGACCCAATTAGGCCCGTCAATTTGCCTCGTTTGTGGGCAATTCTTCGCGAAACTTTCTCAAGTGACCGCTTGATTAACTGACGGCAAAATTAATATAAGTCTTAAGCGGAGCACACACTTTTCTAAACAGAAAATACCGAGGGGGAAAAGGCATCGGATTGTAAATATGTTTTTTTAAAGAAATTCTCATATTTTGTCCGCGTTGATTCGGACAAATGGGCAAAATCTCATTTGTATCAGGATTCCTTATTTTATTAGCACAAAAGTATTCATATTTACAAAACTTAAAACCAGAAAGGTACTAGGTACTTACCTAACTAGTGCATAGTTTAATTTAACTTAACCACAAATCTACTTTTACTGGTTGATCCTTCGAAGTCTGTGAATCTAGTTGTACCTATATTTATATACAGAATAAATTAAGCACAAAGAGAAGTTAATAAGATAAGCTCCAGCAGAGACATCCTCAAGTTGCAATGATAAATGGTATTCACCCATAACTGCATAAAACCGTTGCAATTGTAAATAAAAAACAACTTCGTGATTTAGTATGTTGATGTTCATAATCACGCGACAATGAGGTTTCTCTTGTATAATTATCATCATTATCAATTCTTGTTAATAATATAGGTCGCCAATAATATAGGTCGCGATACTTCTATCTAGAGACCTAGAAACCAGCCTCTTGGCTGGTGAGCGCAAAAGAAAAATTGAGGTAGATAACAATTGCAAATAAGTGATTCCTCCTGATCAGTACGCATACGAGTGCGTCCACTATTGCACATGCCTCCCCAACCAAGCGAGGTTTTGCCATAATCATCATGATAGGAGGCGGATTGGTGATCGCAGTGAATGTGTTGAGTAATACAGTAAGAAGCTGCTTGCTGCCATTCCTCTTGTAGTTTCCATTGGTCTGTTCTTACGACATCCACGGGTTGAGTTGGACGGGTCGACTCTTACGCCGACCGCTTCGACCAGGATCAATTATTCATATATATAATATAATGTAATATAATATAATAAACCTAATGTAATATAATATAAAATAATATTGATTTGTTTACAATTCGATATCTTCGGCTCCATCGGCGCGATCTGCACGGATACATGTGCGTTCAGCTAAATATAGAAATACGTCGCTTTATCTGCCTATCTAATATAGAGTTATAATATATAGGTAGAGTCGTCTCTACATTGCAATGTAACCGACCAACCGAAGGTTTGTTTGAAAAAACGTTATTTAAATCATCAAATTATTATTTATTGTTTTGCAATGTATTAAAATGTGTAATGTACCTATTACCCTTTTTACTACATAAAACATTTTCATTCATACTATATGTACTAATATTATATATTCGAAAGTAACTCTGTCTGTCTGTCTGTTACCTTTTCATGCCTAAATGGCTGAACGGATCATAATAAAATTTGGCAAGGAGGTGGACGGTATTTCAAGGACGAACACAAGTTTTTTTTTACCTCGGTAAAATGCGGGCGAAGACGCGCAGAGGCAGAAGCTCAAAAGTAATCTATAAATAAGCATAGAAACATCAATAATATTTAGAATTTTATTTGTCTGGCAGGATAAGAAATTTTCTCAATAAAAAAGCCAAGGAAAAGACCACTTGGCTTCTTTGCCTACAAATAGTGTTTCGACGAGATACAAGTTTGAAGACTCTCAGAAGTATCTGGTTTCAATTTAGTCTTGTCTCAATTAACTTCAGGTTGCGTTCGATTCGATATAAGTGGTACTTGGTGATAGGACGTTATATTTGGGAAGATGGGTGATAGGCACGATATAGAAAAGCATACAGAATGAAACCTGATGGATGGATGGAAATTTATGATAGATGTTTGACTTCTTCACGCCAAAACTACTGGACGTATCGGCCTAAAATTTTGAACAGATGTTGATCTAGATCTAGTCAGAAGCTAGTCACACTAATATTATAAATGTGAAAGTTAAGGCTGGTGTATGCCCCAACGGCCTTGAGAACACAACATAATTATCTGTAGCCGTATAAATAATTTGTTTTTTTCGTGAATCGTTGAATTTGTGTAAAATACTAACAAATATTTGAGTGAAAGAAAAATACTCAAAATCAAAAGCATTTAGAAGATATATCCAAAAACCTTCCCACCTGGAAATTTCATTAAAAATTTTATTTTTAGACGAAGCTCGAACATCTTGGCATAGTGCTTCCCCCAATGCTGCTCCTCCAAAGTCTTTTTTGTCCCAACGGCAATGGGATGGGCCTCTGTGTGAGTTGACACGGAATTGTTTGTTACAAACGTGCTTCAGTTCTGCAGATCGTGCCCGTCTCCTGGCCGTTTCTAAATGGGAGTCAGGACATTGGTTGCAAACATTTCCTTCATTTAACACTGGCACTTTATTGGATCCCGTAACATTCCGTATCGCAACATGTCTTCGGTTGGGTGCAATGTGTTGCGCGACTCATCAATGCCAGTGCGGTACTGCTGTCGAACAGCTTGGTCATCACGGATTATCGTGTACTAGGGCCGCCGGTCGGATATCTCGTCATGCCAGCATTAATGACATCATCCGGGGGGCCTTTGTCACCCACCGTTAACGTACTAGCTATTCTCAAACCGAATGTTCTGTTGCGTGACGATGGTAAGAGGCCCGACGGCATGACACTAGTCCCATGGGAGTTGGGAGGCCCATTGTGTGGGACGCTACAGGCGTCGACACACTTGCGCCTTCCCATCTTCCGAGGACATCCGTGAGGGCTGGTGCAGCGACAGATTTGGCAGAAGATCTCAAAAGACGCAAATATGCAGGTCGACAGAGCCTACACATTTGCTCCCTTTGGGGTCGAGTCCCTAGGTTCGTGGGGTACCGAGGCTTTCCGAGTTTTTAAAGAGTTATATGAGCGTCTGGTCGAAGCGACGCGTGACCCGAGAGCTGGTGGGTATCTGGCGCAGCGCATCGGCATTGCCATACAGCTGGGCAATGCAGCCAGCGTCTTGGGGACGCTTCCGAGTGGTATTGATATGGATCAGTTGAGCTACCTGTAGATTGTTTGCAACAGTCTGCAGTTAGCTTAATTGTTTCAATTGTAATACTAGTTCTAATTTGTTTTTATTATTGAATTGTAATTTTCTTTGTAAAACCGAATTTAGATTTTTTATTTTTTATTTTAAATTTGGTTATATTTTATAAACACTGTTGGTTTTGAGTATTTTTTTTCACTCAAATATTTGACAAAGTATTTTACACAAATTGAACGTTTCACGAATAAAACAAATTATTTATACGGCTACAGATAATTATTTTGTGTTCTCTAAGGCCGTTGGGGCATACACCAGCCTAGCATGTTTGTTGCAAAAACTACTGAACGGTCGCGCTGAAATTAGCATATTATTTAAATGTGAATTTGCGGAAGAACGTGTAGCCTATAAAAAAATATGCTACTTTTGATCCTATAAAGAAGAAATAACCTCTAAACGTTTCCATACTCTCCTCCGTAGACCGAGACACGTTCTCGGTGACCCCGTTGACCCAATCACCGCCGCTAACCCGGAGGTGACGGCAACAAGTCCCGATTCGCTTCCGCACACTAAACACCCGAACAAAAACCGACCCCGCCGAATGCGGGGTCGAAGAATTCCCCGCTTCCGCCCATAGGTGCATTCGTGCACCTTGGCTGAACCTCCATTCCTTCTTGTAGCATCTGGCAACAGCCCAAACCGAGGTTCGCACCTAAGTGGTGGTCCTTGTGCGTGTTGCCCCATCATTACTTTACCGGCGAGGCGCCCTCTGCGCCTGCCAAAAGTCCGGCAATGCTGTCATGGCCATCTGCGGTCAACAGCATTATAGTCAATTCGAAAAAAAAAAACTTTTCCATAGATATAACGCGCGCAAGGTCGCGGATAGAAACTAGTAAATAATAAATAATAAACACGAAAGTATGGATGTTTAGATGTTCCTTACCTCTTTACGCTAAAACTAGACTGGACGGATCTGGCTGAATTTCTCCTGATACAGTTCTACACCGTGAATCGCCTATAAGCTTCTTTACATCTCGGAAAAATGCGTTCTAAGCCACGTTATGTACAAAAAGTTAATCCATCGTGGAACGAAGAAGGGTAAAAAGGTTAATACTGTGCATAGAATAAACCAACGTAGGACCTATTGATCTGTAATTTTATACACACTGATATCTCTCACCTCACCACAGATAAACTCTTAGTTATAAAAGAGGTATATTTTTTTTTGAGATATTTTTACTGGTGAAAAAAATAAAAATAAACGCTGGATTGGTGATCCAAATAAAATTTGTGACTGTACTGTATACTCTACATAGTGTACGAAAATTTCCATTGTTTACGAACAGAAAGGGGTTGTTTTTGTTTTCATCCCTTTGTTGACTTTTTGTACATAACTTCCTAATAGGTAAAGCTATGATATATTTGGTTTTATAGATTTTATAACTACGTAGTGCTCTATTTTTTCTATAACTTTCATCTTGATCCAAGTCTACTTGCCGCTGGGGTAACGCACACCTTGAAAACATTTAACTAAACAATATTTGATGTGTTTTCGACCAAAGCTAATTTAGGTAATTGCATTTTTGATAGGATTATTTTCAATGTCTACAGATTTCTGTAAAATGTACTCATTAAAATATCTACCACAACCTCCTACTATAAGTCACATACTGCGTATTATCATGGACGAAATTTTAGGAAAACACAATATATCAATAATTTATTTTACCCCACCAACAAAAGTTAATAAATGACGTGTTTCGCCCTACTGTACGTGTCGACACATCGATCATAGTTCTAAACATGGTAGATATGAGGGGTGGTTACCTTAATGCTGGTCTGGGCAAATTTGAGTTAGAAATATGTACCAAAAAACTTCTGCCCGCGGCTTCGCACGCGTTTTTTCGGTACAATAAGTAGCCATTATCTAAGTAGGCTGTAGCCATTATCTAAGTAGGCTATGTTCTAAATGTACGCCAAATTTCCTCTTGATCAGTTCAACGAATATATTTACTAAAAATACCAATGTTCACTTAAATGAGTAGGTACAATAATCTTACTTACTATATTCATTAATTACTACTAAATTACAACAGTTTGCTAATAATTGTAGTAGTAATGTTTACCGTTACGCTAACTTAAAATATCTAGTCATAAATATATTGTTTCAGTCTTTTAAATATGTGCATTGATAAACAGTTCATAATGTTATCGGGTAAGCTGTTGTATAACTGCGCACCTTCATAAAGAATATTTCTTTTTCCATAGTTGGTTCGTGGACTCCTTAGTGTTAATCTATTTTTATTTCTCAAATTGTAAGTGTAGGCTTTTTAGCTATTTTTAGATGAACTTATGTCGCTTTGCGTGGCGGCCAGGAAGGCAATATTTATCGAGTGATAAATTGGCGAGAGTTGGCTTCCAGGATTCTTGTTTATAATGGTTTATGATATTTTATAAGATTAGCAACTAATTGAATGTACTAACAGGACTGACGTAGTCAGTCTTTAAAACATACTATTTAAATAATTAGTGTAGGGTTTTATGTAAGTGTAATTTGCGTATTTTTTTAGTTAATATTTTCTTTAAGAAGAAGTTAAGAAGGATGCAGGTTAGGTAAGTATATATAGTTATTTGATATTAAACATTTTGGTTTGTTTGTATCTGTTCAGTAACAAAATAAAATTCACATTTCACGAACTTTCAGCTTTATGATATAAGTAGGATATTTTGATAGTACATACTGGTACATGGTACATAACTGGCTGTGGCGGTCGCGGTGCAAGAATCGGCCTCTCCAACTCAACCCATGGATGTCGGAAGAGCCGAATGAAGGAACGTACTAGAAGAAGGGTAGCAGCTTCCTTCTGTGTATTTTTAATACCTCCACTGCGATCACCAATTCACCTGTCAAGCGTGGTGATTATGGCAAAAACCCTTGTTTGGGGAGGCATGTTCTGCAGTGTAGGTATTATACGTCCTGATGTAGGAGGATATTTCATAATTAATTGCCTAATTCCTTTTGTATGCTTATCTAGTATTTTCTGTTTATCTGTGAGCCTACGACCATATCAGGTCTCTGCCCGAAAATAACACCGCGTTTAATTTCATTTTCGACCTTTGAATTACAAGAAATGGAAATAGGAATGAAATCCAGATTTCTTCGCTTAAAAGTTTAAGTCCTTAGATATTTTTTTTCAAAAAAACTTAGCTCATTTTCAAGCAGAACTTTCTTTTCACTTCAAAATGATCTCGGTCAAGTTCTTATTCAAATTTTTAGACGAATTTTATATTAGTTTAAAAATTCATAACAAGCCGAACTTTGAGAACGCCAACTTCTACCTATATAGTAGTTGTTCTCAAAGATATGGTTGATGTAGCATAACTTAGTGTATATTCAAAAAATTAATCTGTAAATATTTGGTTCTGGATATTTTATATGTAGTATAATAAAAATATCTATCTATGTATTTAAGTTTAACAGTCATCTAGTAACCATAACACCAGCTTTGCTTAGCTTGGGGCTAGATGATGCTGTGTTGATTATCCAGTATTATTTATTTAGTCATTAATTAAAACTATGACTCACTTTATTTGATTTTGTTTTTCAATTTACCTGACTTCAATATTTTATTTTCTTTTTATTACTGTATACTGTACAGCGACATTTTTTTTAATATGGCAATGGCCTTTATTAAAAATTAAATTTCCAATCAAGTAATAGAAACAAATTAGAGTTTACAATTGAAACAATTAAGCTAACTGCAGTCTGTTGTAAACAGTCTACAGGTAGCTCAACTGAATCCAACAGCGACATTTAAAATACATAGATACCTACTTACTCCTGAATAACGCAAACTTAAAAGAACAATTTTCTTTTCAAATTACTTTGCTTTATCATAAGTAAAGTTTAAATTAGGTTCCAATGTAAAAGAACGTAAAAGTAACAATTTTAAAACTTTAACCTAAAATAAGTACCTAATAGAAAAGAAAAGCGATTCCAAAACAAAACCACAATCAACTCAAATAAAATTAGAAAAAGAAAGACTCAAATGCTTTTAAAAAGTTTAGTTATTATATTGCGACCTCCTTTGTTTTCATCCAGTATCTTTTGAAATTGGCCGTTCAATGAAACTGTTATCTTGAGCAGATATAACGTAATTACTCTGAGCAGAGCACTGAAGAGTCACAAACAAGTATTTTTACAGACACTCATAAAATCTAGTTAAAGGCATTGCCCGAATCTTCTAACAGAAGAAAATACCAAGCTGTAGGTCTTCCAAGATTTAGCAAAATTGCAAATGGCTTAACTTGGAAGAGGAGCTGTCTGGTACTTTTTTTAAGCGCTATTTTTCGTAAGTTCTGTAGATCCAGTGTTCAGGCTGGCCACTGGCCCCAGGTATTTAAGCTGAAAATGCAACAGCATTCTTTTCATTTGAATAAAACTGAAAAAATAGCCTGAGGGTGAACTTCTGTCCATATGTTAGAAACCCGTGCAAAATGCAAACAAAAGTTTCTTTTTACACGAGTATTTTTTGTCCATATCGTTGGACGCAATATGTCGACCGCCCAGCTGCCGCCGTTGCCAACGTATTTAAAACAAAATCATAAATATGCGCATAAAAGGATCCAATTTGATTTCATTATCATGCAACTTATGAATCGTCAGGCACCTATCTTGTATAATTTGAATGATATGGGCAATATGATCCCTCGTAACCGAAATATTTATGTATCCTGCGACGGCTGCGACGCAGGAGGTTGCGGGTTCGATTCCCGCCTCGATATTTGTTCCGAGTGTTTTCTATGTATAATAAAAAATATCTATCTATGTAATCTGTTATGTAGGTATATCAGTTATTACCCATAATACAAGCTCTGCTTAGCTTGGGGCCACATCTTATTGAGCTCGGTTTTTTTTATTTCATTTTCTTTGATAGCATTTCATTTGTAGTCTATCATTGGATGACACGACTAAGCAACTCAAAAGCTATACTTACATGTAGCTCAACCAACGAAAGCTATTTCTTTTGTTAACTCTAAAGTTTTGGGATTTTTTTTTTACATAAGTGTCTAGGAAAGAACCAAAGAAACTAACACCCATATTCTTAGTCGTTTCCTAAAAATATTCCTCCAATCAAACTCAATTGAGGAGTTTTGGAGGCTTCCTCAAGAATTACCTTGAAATCGGTATTCTTAGACACAACGCTAAAGTTTTGAGTGTTTCCTCGACTAATCCTCAATGAGGTACGGTCATGTTGAGCAAGCCACATTCAATCTAAAAACAAATAGAAATAATTATTAATCCAGTGTTTAAATTAATTAGGTAGGTATGCACAATTTTATTCACGAGTGTCTTCTGAAGATAAATTTTATGCAAACTTTTGTGGCATTTTTGTTGATTGCACATTATGTTTTTCTAGGTTTGTTTTTCTAAGTTGTTGTTTTACGTAGATAAGTATGCACCTACATACAGATTGTGATTTGCATCTTACTTGAATGAAACAAACCCGTTGCAAAAAACTTTATGCATACTAATAATTGCATTATCGGCGGCACAGGCAGTCCTCTGTTATTATTACCAAACCAATCGATGTAAAATAAATTAGGTCAAAAACACTTGAGCCACAGTTTGTTTGGTAAATCGAAATCTTTTCTGAAATTCTTCATTACTGAAAACCTCCAAAGGGTTTGAGGCGTCGCGTAAATATAAGTAAGTATCTAATAGTCTCCACGATTAGGAAAAGTTTTAACACTTTTTTATTATTATCTCAGTTCCGAAGTATTATGCCGCGCACATCCGCATATCTTTATCAAGGTGGCTTGTTTTATTTCAGTGCCTATACAGTTAGATTAAATTTCCTCGATCTTGTAGCTTTATTTTCTTCATTTTAATATTACCTCTCTTTCACACACCATAAAGTGCGGGTCGTAATTTTGAAACAGTCGTATTCATCCCGCTCTGAATGGCCTCCTTGACTGTACTTTGGAGTCTTTTGCACTTTTTCAACGTTTCGCTGCTGCTTTTCGTTTCGAGAACATTTGTCACAAACGCCAGCAGGTGAACAATGATCTTTTGAGCGTGTCTAGCCGACTGGCAGGCGCGAACCTGCAGACTGAACTAGGCACGGGTTAAGAGCTCTTTTAAAAACCTGCACAAAATTAGACGAGGAAATAATGAAATGCTCGGTCTGAACGCTAGCAAGTCCCTTTCAGTTCCCTCTGACGGTATATCTTTAGACTAAACGCAGTGCTTTACTGCATAATAATAAATATGCTGTAAAAAACGGGGATTTACAAAGCGAGAGTTCAGTCGGTTGGGCCACATATTTTGTTTGATGTTAAACGAGGTGCATTCGTTTCGGATCTGCTTGTGTTTCTTTTCAAACAAATTACCTCACATTTCATGAATATATTTTCAGTTTCTGCGAAAAATAATAAGGAATCGTCGCCATTGCTCATTATTGACATTCGTTTCAGGATGAAATTCTACACCCGATCGTAACACGTTTTATTGTAAAGCTCTTTATTAATATTTTCGTTTGCGACGCTCTGCGCTCTTCAGTAAATAAAGTAAATTACATTCTTCTCGTGGTTATAAAATGGGTGTAATAAAACATTATGCGTCCCTACCGGCGTTATTTGTGGTTGCACTTCAGCCAAGGAGGGCTGGTGGCTGCGGCAATAAGGCAAGGACACACTGCCGGTGTCGCAATAATGTCACCAGTTACCATGCGGCAGATACTTTATGCCTGCGGTTATTTCGTAGACGCTACTGTGTGGCTTGTAGCTTCGATACAATGTACAGTTTGCGTGCTAGACAGACACTAGGGGAGAAAATGAACTCTCCATGATATTTGCAAATCTTCAATAATAAATGCGCAGTCGGCGAGGGGACTGTGAGTAACTGCCGTGGGCGCGTTATCTGTGTTTCACAGCTTTGTTTATTTGCTAACGCTAGCTCTTTATGGCTATTAGCTTTTTAAGAGTCAGACTAGACGAACTACAATAATTCTTGGTATACTGTATTAACTACTTTTATGTCGGCTTCTCTTAGAGGCTATCTCTGACGCGATTCATATCTACTTTTTTCTTATAAATTTGTGGTAAGTTGCCACTATTACTAGCCTTAATCTTTAATCATCTGTCTGCTTTAATATAAGTTATGTTACCGGTATATTCACTACTTACCTTAAAAGGCATATCTATTCTTAGCCTTAAAAATTTACTTCGTCTCCCAAGGACATAGGAACCCTTTACTTTGAAACCTGTTGGCTGAATAATTTCCTCTCTGTTATTTAGGAAGATGGAAGTTTAACACAAAAGCTGGTTCTAAATAGAGTTTAGAAGTGAAACAGTGATTGCGCCGCGTCGTTAGCCGAAGAAAGTTTGGTTTACGACGGGCCAGCGGTGGACCGCAATCAAATATTTCTACTTTTACATGGAAACACAAGTAATGGAAGATACTCTTGGGGTGGCTTGTGAAAAACGGCAACATTTAAAAAAATTGAGGGGTATTGAGACTGGTTGAACGTTCTCCTCAAAATTTATCAATGATAAAACAGAGGAAGCGGGGCAGATTTTTAAAAATCGCGGCGGGTCAAGGTTTTCAAACTGTTTTTAATTGAATAATAATCGCCAAATTTCGTACCCTTTGCGCTGTCCTATCCACCGGACTACAGTCACTTACCTTGGTAGACTACTGTAGCGAAGTCGACATAAAGTGATACCGCACAGCTACGTACAAAATTGTTCTCAAAGGATAAAATATTTTATTATTTAATATTTCAGGCAATTTTACCCAGCTCTTCCAGTAAAGCTTGAGTAGATCAGTGCATCCAAAACGGTTCCACTAAACTTCTGAGATGGATGGATCCATTTCAAAGTACAGGCCTAATTGTAAGTTTGCGAAGGCAGAGCGCAACTTATGGTCTCTGTTATTGAAACGTGCTAGCAAATGGGGAAACATTGATAAATCGATGTCGAATTGCCTTGAATTATTGTTACAATGCATGTAAGTAATTTGGCATTGTAAAAGTATGTTTAGATTGTTTTGTTTGCAACATACATAGATGTTTGGAAATTGGAAATGAGTTTAACAGTGTTAAAATGAATAGACTAGGTCCTAGTCTATTTAATACCCTAGTCACTAAGGTCTACTAGACCAGAGCATCATTTCGTACTCAATCAAAATAATTTCACACGAATTTATGTTTGTTGCCTGGAAATAAATAAATATTTTTATTAGATGGCTAGCCTGTAATTACCACAGCAGAAACCTTGAAAATTATGAAGTTATTTATAATAATAACCCAACAAAGACGGTAAAGGGACATACAAAGTGCGCACACACGTCTCTATTCCAAGACGCCAGAGGCGTTGTTTTATTGCTAGGGTCAACATATAAATCTTGCCCTCAAGGAGGTCCTGACGTGTAGAGAACCAGGGGCTCAGAACAGATATGGAAATGAATGCGGGGTCACACGATGGTCTTATGCTTTTAATATATTGTTGTTTCTAATTGCTAAAAGCAGGTGAGAGATTAACAGATAAAGCTTGTTTACAAATATTTGAATACCATGATAAATTGCACGTGTGTGCACCTTAAACCCAGAATGGGATCCGAATGGCGAACGGTTACGAAATTACGTAACTATTTTGTTCATACGACAAATTTCACGTAAAGTAGATTTTCTCCGAGTCTGTGGCTACTATCTAATTCGAAGCACCGACCTAACTAAACTCGTTTCGCTCCGAAAATTCGTGGCAGCCGTAACTACATTTCATTCGGGTCGCGTGTAACGTTATAACCCTACCCCCCTTGTTACCCTTCTAGCTTTTAGTTTTTACAAAGCTCAGTTTTGCAAAGCCACAGAATGTCAGTGTCACTGAGGGTGGAACCGAAACATTTCAATCATGAAAATTTACCGAACCTATAGATACAGGTGATTGCATGAAATCAATGGAACTTTTCATCTATATCCTTATCATAAAACTATAATAGGTCCAATTCTTTACTTACATTGAAGATATTTTGAAATTTTTTTTGGATCGGTACTGCAGCCAAATCTGTATTTTTTTTAATTTTCGCTGTCTGTCTGTCTGTCTATAACTTGGCCGCGCATCACGCCGAAACTACTGAATGAATTCAAATTAAACTTGGCGCGATTTGAGTTCATACTGTGAGAAAGGACATAGGATACTTTTTACCCCGGAGTTCAGTACGGTTCCTCTAGGAGAGGGCATGAGAGTTAAATTCTTATACCACGCATGACGCCGATACTATTGAATGCATTCAAATGAAACTTGCCACGATTTGAGTTTATACAAGGAGAAAGGTTAAAGGATACTTTTTATTCCGTAATTCAGTAGGTACGGTTCTCTTGGGAGAGGGGATGAAAGTCAAAACCTGTACTTAGTTGTAATAAAAATAAAACATTTATTTCAGACAACTTCGAACAGTTAAAGATCTTAATTAACTTAATCTACGGTCCATAGATCCTTAAAACTAACACACATAAAATATAAAAACTATTCCGAAGCCGTGGTAGTGCCACTTATTACAGAACACACATTTATGTACCTATAACATTCATTAAATTTACAACACAATAATCAAAACAAAGAAACAGTAGTAATTCATTAACGCGATTTCATTCATTTTTTTTGTTAGAAACAGTGTTGCAAGGTCGATTTTGACAAAATCTACGCGACTTTACTGAGTCGCGTAGAAAATCAGACGATTAAAGAAAATATTTTAATCTTTTGAAAAAAAGTTTGTTGGGTAATTTCCTAGATCTATGATTTATGTATGATCTATTTTTTTTCTTCCAAGACGCACCTATTATTTAGGTAACAACCCACCTACGACCCAATACCTATTTTAGGCACAGTAAAATTTACAAATGGTCCATGTGATCTTCATGAACATGATGTTAGGTGGCTCCGTTCAGCTGGTCCAGTTGACTGTACCGCCGACGAATTTCTTTTTCCCGTACTTGTACCACCAAAGTTAATTCAGAAAAATATTTTTTACTGTGGTATACACTACCTCTATCGAAAAAAGAATTACGGTCCAGTCACCTAGACCAGCGGCCCAATTCTGCTAAAGAATTGCTTTGCTATGACAATGGTATCGTCGCAGAATCGTCACGTAGAATCCTTAGATTAACGTGACTCCAGATAGTGCATGCGGTGCTATTTGCACACATAAATTAATAGTTTCAAACTTGTTAGACGCGCGTCCCTCCATTTGTATTCATCATAATTTCTTTTTAGAAATTTAGAAATTTATTTCTCAAAAGAATATACATTCACTTATAGAGAAATACAGGATTATCTTAATTTAATTTAACATGCAGAGCGGAATTATGTAACTAAGAGTTAGTTGGTGATGATTATTCAACATTAAAAATCAATTTTTATGGAAATATACCAGATTCACTTTGTGTTTAACAATAATATTGTAAGTGCGGGTAGACCGGAGTATTGTTTCGTTCGTCGCTATAACTAAAACAATGCAAGTTAACAATAGCAGTTGCTCGAGGGCGGTTCTATTACGTGTTAATTGGCAGTTGCTTTGAGAATTAGGTTATTGGTAAGTGGTATGATTTGAACAATATGGTAGTTATCTAAGTAAGTTGGTTGTAGTAGGTATATGACAGATTTAAAAATAATAATTTGAATTTAGTATTTTTATTTTAATGTGTTAGTTAGTGTTTTTTTTTTATACAGTTTATGCAGAGTTCTTAAATTCGGAGAAGTCTTGTAAAATATGGTGTTTTAGTTTCTTTTTAAATAAATTGAATGAGTTACCTTCTTTGATGTAATTAGGTAATTTATTGTAGAGGTCGGCTCCCTCGTATAATATATTCTTCTTACCGTAGTTTGTTCTCGGTGCTTGGAGTACTAGATCATTTGGTCGTCTGAGTGACCGTTTAATGTTGGTTTGTGATTTTTTTGTAAAAGATATTTTTGTATGTATTTTGTTATTGAGTATTTTCCGTATCAATACACATGTGTTAAATTTATATATTTGAGATAGAGTCATAAGATTAGTTTCTTTGTAAACTTTAGACGTTGACGTTAGATAATCATAGTGAAAGAGTAGTTTTATTATTTTATTTTGCGATGTTTGTAAGATTTTTAGATTCGTTTTAGCAGCACAGCCCCAGACCTCTACTAAATAAGTAATGTGGGATTTTACGAGGGAGTTGTATATTGTGTATCTCACGGATTTTGGGAAGCAGCGAACATTACCACGAAGCGCACCCATGAGAGATGACAATTTTGAGGAGATTTTTTTGATATGATGTTTCCAGGTAAGGCGACTATCGAGGGCTAATCCAAGGTATGTTTCCTTGTTCACTTTGTTTAGCGGTATGTTATTAATAGTGAGAGGTGGGAATTCAGCAATTTTTTTATTTTTAGGACTGAAAATCATATAATTTGTCTTTGTTATGTTGATTGTTAGCAGATTGTATTGGAACCAAGTATTAAGAATGTTGAGATCATTTTGAGCATCATCTATAATTGAGGTGATTTCGCTACCATAATAAAACAAGCAGGTGTCATCGGCATATAAAGATATGTCACCTTTAAGACCTAGTTCACTCACATTATTTATGTATATTAAAAAGAGCAATGGGCCGAGGATTTAACCCTGTGGAACCCCATACGTTATTCGTTCTGAAGTACTTTGGGTATTCCCAATTTTGACAATTTGGTGTCTGTTAGTTAGGTACGATTCTAATGTTTTGAGCGCAGTTTCCTGTATTCCTATGCCATGCAACTTTTCTAAGAGCAGTTTGTGACTTATTGTGTCAAAAGCCTTTCTTAAATCGATGAATACTCCTACGGCTATTTGCTTTTGATCTATTTTAGTTTTAAGGGTTGTTACGAGGTCTATGCAAGCGGAGAGAGTGTTTGATAGGGGGCGGAAACCATATTGCTTAGGAAAAAGAAGTTTGTTGGAGTTTAAGTATTCTTCCAGCCGATTGTAAATTACTTTCTCCAGAATTTTAGACATGACGGGGAGTACTGAAATGGGGCGAAAGTTACTAACATCAGTTTTGTTACCACTTTAAAATATCGGGCTTACTTTGGCTACTTTAAGTGAATCTGGGAAACTTCCATTTATCAAATAGCTATTGAAACATTCAACCAGTGGATTAACTATCAGGTCTTTGACACATTTAACAGCTTTAGAACTTATTCCGTCAAGCCCAGTGCTCGTGTTAGCGTTTAGATTGTCTATAATTTTGCTAATTTCATCAGATGTCGTAGGCGCTAGGTCAAGTAGTTTCGCTGACGTCTCATCACATGGCTTTTTAGAGGATTCCATATACGCCTTGCTGTTGTGGTATTCTGCAGGGATGTTATTAGCTAAGTTTTCTCCAACATTAGCAAAGAAAGAGTTAAAATGCTCACATATGTATGTCTGAAACAGCAGTTACTGGTCCCATGATTGTTTCAAGTTTAGCAGGAACAAAGCTGTCTTTCTTCTTGTTAGCACTTAAATCGTTAATGAGCTTCCACATTTTAAGGGGTTTGTTCTTACAGTTTTTGAAAAGCTTTAGGTAGTAATCGCTTTTAGTAGTTTGTATGATTTCTTTAACTTTCTTCTTTTGTATTAAATATTTCTCTTTTCCTTTCGTCTCATCTGTTGATTTTCTCATTTGTTCGTAGCCTAATTGATTCCTTTCGTTTATTGCTTGTATTATTTCCTTGTTAATCCAGTCTTTCATTAAGGGATTTTGTATTTTAGTTTTAGTGATCTGAGTGTTTGTGATTTCTTCCTTGATTATTTGTTCTATTTGTTCGTACACGTTGTTGCATTGTGCAAGGTCTCTCTTCTCCAATTGTTGATAGAATTTAACAAAATTTATTGATCGGTATTCTATCTTCTTGTTTTTTTCTGTTCTGTATTCTCGTACTTCTAGGTAAATATATTTATGGTCAGAGATTAATGATTCAACGATGGCAGTATGGAAGGTGTTATTTTTTATATTGGAGCAGACATGATCCAGAATAGTTTTAGTAGTAGAAGTCTCTCTTGTGCAGTATGTTTGGTCAATATTGTTGAGAACAGTGAATCCATTCTCTTTTAGCATTCGTTTGTAGTCCGAAGTAGTGTGGCTTCTTACCTACAACCTTCAACTACAACCTACTCAGGTTATAGTTGAAGTCACCAAATGCAACTACTCTTTTGCGTTTCAGCAATTGTTGTGAGTATGTCTCTAGAAACTCTTGATGGTTAGTTCTTTCTGGTTTGTATATAGCGCCAATATCTAAACAGAACTTTTTTAAATGTATCCATAGAAAGTGGTTATCGTTTTGGGAAGAAGATTCTATTAGGTTGTGATTCAAATCATTGTGGGCGAAGATGGATACTCCCCCTCCTCTTCCAGAACTGCGGTAGTTGTAATAATGGGTGTAGTTGGGTAAAGTAATGCGCTCTGCTTCCAAATCCGATTTTATCCATGTTTCTGTTAAGATTATGATATGAATTATATGATGGGTCGACTGTATAATACATCTTAGTTCGTCAATCTTTCCTGGCTTCACAATACTACGAATATTTGCGTACAAGAACTTCAAGGCTTTTGGGTGCTGGTCTAGGTCACTATGGTTGGTCGCTATTTGATAAGTCATGTTATTTACAGTGGCTTTGTTAGTATTAGCTTCTATTGTAGGTTGGAGTTTTTTGGTGGCGTTTGTACAACTATTTTTGGTACTCCCTGTGAAAATTTGATAATCAGGTCTTTTTCACCTGCTTCAGTCCGGCGCTTCAGATTTTCTCTCAGCTGTTGCATGATTTTTTTCTGCCATGGTGTCTCGTCGGAGTAGATTTTTACAGATGGTAGTTCCCTGTTTATTGCAGACTTGTTGCGCAGGATTGTCTTTGCTTCGCCAGGTGTCTCAAAGCAGGCCTTTAAAGGTCGAGATTTACCATCAGTAAATTTACCAAGTCGAATGACTCTTGTTGGCTGTATGGGATCAGGAACAGCTAGTTGCAAAACTTTATTAACTTCAGCGGTGTCATGATTACGCCTTTCTTCGATGTTGGGTGACCTGATTTCATCTATACCAATTATAATTAAGTTTTTCTCCCTTTTAGACCGTTCATGGAGTTCCGAGACCATGTTGTCAAAGTTAAGATTCTCACAGCGACTGGTGCCTGCCGTAATTTGGAGTGTTTGGATGTCGTCCTCTATGGCTTTTATCTTAAGTTCGACGTTGGCTTTGAAGTCTGCAACCTTCGATATTTCTTCTTTTAGATGCACCTGTTCTGCTGCTAGTTGGTCAGTGGTGGTTTTTATTTGAGAAATATGGTCTCTAATAAGTGAAACATCTTGTGAGATAATGTTAAGTTTTTCAGTTTGTGATTCAGCTAGTCCAGAAATCATGGACATGACTCTTTCTTCGAACATGTCAAATCTAGACGTGAAGTCATCATGCGGTTGTTTTCTCTTGCTCCTAAGTGCCACTTTTTTGCCTTCAGACTCATACAATTGTAGGTTTCTCAGGTCAGGTTGTGAACCGCCACCTCTGCTGTCGTCGCCGAGGAGAACGTTGCCTATCGTAGACGGCAGTTTGCGCGCCGTGTACCGGCCGGCGGGGCTGCCTGCAGCCAACGGCACGGCGCTGGACCGCTGTAGCCTGACGGTAGGGAGGTCGCCGAAGAACTGCGGCGCGACGGCGAAGTTGTTAGGTTGCTTTATAAGTCTCGTGATGTGATAGTTTTTGGCCAGGAATGACTTCATATTAGCTGAGGGCCCGTCCACAGCCAGATGATCCGCCGACGTCCCTTGATCCTGAAGCATGAAGTCAAACAGCTTTTTCCCCAAACCGCGGCGCTGGTGCGTTTTCTTGATATAGAAGTCAAGAACGCACAGGGGTTCAACATCGCGTAAAGTTTGTCCCTGATCATATAAAAATAGACGCATTTTTGCCACTTTGAGGAAACCAACCGTGCCGCCTGTCAGTCATGTATATACATGACTGACAGGCGGCACGGCCGGCACGCAAGGCGGCACATTTAACGGTTATATTCTTTTTTGGCATATCATTGACCAGATCACGAAATAAATTACATAAAAATGAACAGGATAAACGAACTGTTTTCAGAGCTAATTACGAAAATGAATAGCACGTCGTTACTTCCCACATTCATTGGCGACATCAGCAGCATAAGGAAACAGAAATACATCAAGAGTGTTTTAAACCAACTCGGAGAGCTTTCTGCCGAGGAACAACAATTGGGCAGAATTGTCACCTCTGCGGAGAAGCTAAGCACTGCTAACGGCCACACAATCTATCTACTTAAGGATGCGGAAGGCAAAAGCGGCACGGGTGAGGCGATTGGTTTCCTCAAAGTGGCAAAAATGCGTCTATTTTTATATGATGAGGGACAAACTTTACGCGATGTTGAACCCCTGTGCGTTCTTGACTTCTATATCAAGAAAACGCACCAGCGCCGCGGTTTGGGGAAAAAGCTGTTTGACTTCATGCTTCAGGATCAAGGGACGTCGGCGGATCATCTGGCTGTGGACGGGCCCTCAGCTAATATGAAGTCATTCCTGGCCAAAAACTATCACATCACGAGACTTATAAAGCAACCTAACAACTTCGCCGTCGCGCCGCAGTTCTTCGGCGACCTCCCTACCGTCAGGCTACAGCGGTCCGGCGCCGTGCCGTTGGCTGCAGGCAGCCCCGCCGGCCGGTACACGGCGCGCAAACCGCCGTCTACGATAGGCAACGTTCTCCTCGGCGACGACAGCAGAGGTGGCGGTTCACAACCTGACCTGAGAAACCTACAATTGTATGAGTCTGAAGGCAAAAAAGTGGCACTTAGGAGCAAGAGAAAACAACCGCATGATGACTTCACGTCTAGATTTGACATGTTCGAAGAAAGAGTCATGTCCATGATTTCTGGACTAGCTGAATCACAAACTGAAAAACTTAACATTATCTCACAAGATGTTTCACTTATTAGAGACCATATTTCTCAAATAAAAACCACCACTGACCAACTAGCAGCAGAACAGGTGCATCTAAAAGAAGAAATATCGAAGGTTGCAGACTTCAAAGCCAACGTCGAACTTAAGATAAAAGCCATAGAGGACGACATCCAAACACTCCAAATTACGGCAGGCACCAGTCGCTGTGAGAATCTTAACTTTGACAACATGGTCTCGGAACTCCATGAACGGTCTAAAAGGGAGAAAAACTTAATTATAATTGGTATAGATGAAATCAGGTCACCCAACATCGAAGAAAGGCGTAATCATGACACCGCTGAAGTTAATAAAGTTTTGCAACTAGCTGTTCCTGATCCCATACAGCCAACAAGAGTCATTCGACTTGGTAAATTTACTGATGGTAAATCTCGACCTTTAAAGGCCTGCTTTGAGACACCTGGCGAAGCAAAGACAATCCTGCGCAACAAGTCTGCAATAAACAGGGAACTACCATCTGTAAAAATCTACTCCGACGAGACACCATGGCAGAAAAAAATCATGCAACAGCTGAGAGAAAATCTGAAGCGCCGGACTGAAGCAGGTGAAAAAGACCTGATTATCAAATTTTCACAGGGAGTACCAAAAATAGTTGTACAAACGCCACCAAAAAACTCCAACCTACAATAGAAGCTAATACTAACAAAGCCACTGTAAATAACATGACTTATCAAATAGCGACCAACCATAGTGACCTAGACCAGCACCCAAAAGCCTTGAAGTTCTTGTACGCAAATATTCGTAGTATTGTGAAGCCAGGAAAGATTGACGAACTAAGATGTATTATACAGTCGACCCATCATATAATTCATATCATAATCTTAACAGAAACATGGATAAAATCGGATTTGGAAGCAGAGCGCATTACTTTACCCAACTACACCCATTATTACAACTACCGCAGTTCTGGAAGAGGAGGGGGAGTATCCATCTTCGCCCACAATGATTTGAATCACAACCTAATAGAATCTTCTTCCCAAAACGATAACCACTTTCTATGGATACATTTAAAAAAGTTCTGTTTAGATATTGGCGCTATATACAAACCAGAAAGAACTAACCATCAAGAGTTTCTAGAGACATACTCACAACAATTGCTGAAACGCAAAAGAGTAGTTGCATTTGGTGACTTCAACTATAACCTGAGTAGGTTGTAGTTGAAGGTTGTAGGTAAGAAGCTACACTACTTCGGACTACAAACGAATGCTAAAAGAGAATGGATTCACTGTTCTCAACAATATTGACCAAACATACTGCACAAGAGAGACTTCTACTACTAAAACTATTCTGGATCATGTCTGCTCCAACATAAAAAATAACACCTTCCATACTGCCATCGTTGAATCATTAATCTCTGACCATAAATATATTTACCTAGAAGTACGAGAATACAGAACAGAAAAAAACAAGAAGATAGAATACCGATCAATAAATTTTGTTAAATTCTATCAACAATTGGAGAAGAGAGACCTTGCACAATGCAACAACGAGTACGAACAAATAGAACAAATAATCAAGGAAGAAATCACAAACACTCAGATCACTAAAACTAAAATACAAAATCCCTTAATGAAAGACTGGATTAACAAGGAAATAATACAAGCAATAAACGAAAGGAATCAATTAGGCTACGAACAAATGAGAAAATCAACAGATGAGACGAAAGGAAAAGAGAAATATTTAATACAAAAGAAGAAAGTTAAAGAAATCATACAAACTACTAAAAGCGATTACTACCTAAAGCTTTTCAAAAACTGTAAGAACAAACCCCTTAAAATGTGGAAGCTCATTAACGATTTAAGTGCTAACAAGAAGAAAGACAGCTTTGTTCCTGCTAAACTTGAAACAATCATGGGACCAGTAACTGCTGTTTCAGACATACATATGTGAGCATTTTAACTCTTTCTTTGCTAATGTTGGAGAAAACTTAGCTAATAACATCCCTGCAGAATACCACAACAGCAAGGCGTATATGGAATCCTCTAAAAAGCCATGTGATGAGACGTCAGCGAAACTACTTGACCTAGCTCCTACGACATCTGATGAAATTAGCAAAATTATAGACAATCTAAACGCTAACACGAGCACTGGGCTTGACGGAATAAGTTCTAAAGCTGTTAAATGTGTCAAAGACCTGATAGTTAATCCACTGGTTGAATGTTTCAATAGCTATTTGATAAATGGAAGTTTCCCAGATTCACTTAAAGTAGCCAAAGTAAGCCCGATATTTTAAAGTGGTAACAAAACTGATGTTAGTAACTTTCGCCCCATTTCAGTACTCCCCGTCATGTCTAAAATTCTGGAGAAAGTAATTTACAATCGGCTGGAAGAATACTTAAACTCCAACAAACTTCTTTTTCCTAAGCAATATGGTTTCCGCCCCCTATCAAACACTCTCTCCGCTTGCATAGACCTCGTAACAACCCTTAAAACTAAAATAGATCAAAAGCAAATAGCCGTAGGAGTATTCATCGATTTAAGAAAGGCTTTTGACACAATAAGTCACAAACTGCTCTTAGAAAAGTTGCATGGCATAGGAATACAGGAAACTGCGCTCAAAACATTAGAATCGTACCTAACTAACAGACACCAAATTGTCAAAATTGGGAATACCCAAAGTACTTCAGAACGAATAACGTATGGGGTTCCACAGGGTTCAATCCTCGGCCCATTGCTCTTTTTGATATACATAAATAATGTGAGTGAACTAGGTCTTAAAGGTGACATATCTTTATATGCCGATGACACCTGCTTGTTTTATTATGGTAGCGAAATCACCTCAACTATAGATGATGCTCAAAATGATCTCAACATTCTTAATACTTGGTTCCAATACAATCTGCTAACAATCAACATAACAAAGACAAATTATATGATTTTCAGTCCTAAAAATAAAAAAATTGCTGAATTCCCACCTCTCACTATTAATAACATACCGCTAAACAAAGTGAACAAGGAAACATACCTTGGATTAGCCCTCGATAGTCGCCTTACCTGGAAACATCATATCAAAAAAATCTCCTCAAAATTGTCATCTCTCATGGGTGCGCTTCGTGGTAATGTTCGCTGCTTCCCAAAATCCGTGAGATACACAATATACAACTCCCTCGTAAAATCCCACATTAATTATTTAGTAGAGGTCTGGGGCTGTGCTGCTAAAACGAATCTAAAAATCTTACAAACATCGCAAAATAAAATAATAAAACAACTCTTTCACTATGATTATCTAACGTCAACGTCTAAAGTTTACAAAGAAACTAATCTTTTGACTCTATCTCAAATATATAAATTTAACACATGTGTATTGATACGGAAAATACTCAATAACAAAATACATACAAAAATATCTTTTACAAAAAAATCACAAACCAACATTAAACGGTCACTCAGACGACCAAATGATCTAGTACTCCAAGCACCGAGAACAAACTACGGTAAGAAGAATATATTATACGAGGGAGCCGACCTCTACAATAAATTACCTAATTACATCAAAGAAGGTAACTCATTCAATTTATTTAAAAAGAAACTAAAACACCATATTTTACAAGACTTCTCCGAATTTAAGAACTCTGCATAAACTATATAAAAAAAAAAACACTAACTAACACATTAAAATAAAAATACTAAATTCAAATTATTATTTTTAAATCTGTCATATACCTACTACAACCAACTTACTTAGATAACTACCATATTGTTCAAATCATACCACTTACCAATAACCTAATTCTCAAAGCAACTGCCAATTAACACGTAATAGAACCGCCCTCGAGCAACTACTATTGTTAACTTGCATTGTTTTAGTTATAGCGACGAACGAAACAATACTCCGGTCTACCCGCACTTACAATATTATTGTTAAACACAAAGTGAATCTGGTATATTTCCATAAAAATTGATTTTTAATGTTGAATAATCATCACCAACTAACTCTTAGTTACATAATTCCGCTCTGCATGTTAAATTAAATTAAGATAATCCTGTATTTCTCTATAAGTGAATGTATATTCTTTTGAGAAATAAATTTCTAAATTTCTAAAAAGAAATTATGATGAATACAAATGGAGGTACGCGCGTCTAACAAGTTTGAAACTATTAGGTCCTTACATATGAAATTGGCGTTTTTCGTACTGGCCACTTTAATCACAAATTTCTCCTCTTTGGTAAGGAATTCCAAATTCAAATTTGTACAGCTATAGACTCATGTATTTGTGCTTCGATGATCGTCATTCATTTGTTTTTTTTCTTCTGTTTTTTTCTGTTTGCGTCACTCATTTTACAAAATGGAAAACTTAAAATATCGCATTATTTACGAGTACGAGTTCCGCCGTGGCACTAGTGCTGCGGAAACAACTCGAAGGGTGAATGATGTGTATGGCGGTCGTGTTGCAAAAGAAAACACAGTTCGTTTTTGGTTCCAACGTTTTCGTTCTGGAAATTTTGACCTGCAGAACAAGCCCCGTGGACGGCCTGAGACTCAAGTTGATAATGAAGAGTTGAAGGCTATTGTGGAAGCGGATCCATCGCAAACCACGTCCGAGTTAGCTGCAGGCTGCGATGTTAGTGATAAAACTGTTTTAATTCACTTGAAGCAAATTGGGAAGATTAAAAAGCTTGAAAGGTGGGTACCTCACGAATTGACTGAAGCAAACCGGCAAACGCGCGTCGACTGCTGCGTTACATTACTAAACCGGCACAATAATGAAGGTATTTTAAACCGAATCATTACCTGTGATGAAAAATGGGTTCTTTACGATAATCGGAAGCGCTCAGCGCAATGGTTGGATCCTGGCCAGCCAGCCAAATCCTGCCCCAAGCGAAAATTAACCCCAAAAAAGTTACTTGTAAGCGTTTGGTGGACTAGTGCCGGTATTGTTCATTACAGTTTTCTCAAATCTGGCCAGACTATTACGGCTGATGTCTATTGTCAGCAATTGCAAACCATGATGGAAAAGCTAGCGGCTAAACAACCTAGGCTGGTCAATCGCTCCACGCCACTGCTGCTTCACGACAACGCTAGACCACACACTGCGCAACAGACGGCTACTAAATTAGAAGAGCTTCAATTGGAAAGTCTAAGACATCCTCCGTACTCCCCGGACCTTGCTCCAACAGATTACCATTTTTTTCGAAATTTGGATAACTTCTTGCAAGGGAAAAAATTCAACTCCGATGGGGCAGTCCAAATCGCCTTCAAAGATTTTATTGATTCCCGTCCGACTGGTTTTTTTAGTAAAGGGATCAATGAACTACCTATAAGATGGCAAAAGTGCATAGAAAATAATGGTTCATACTTTGATTAATTAAATATATTATATTAAAAAATATTCGACTTTTTGTTCCTCCCATACAAAACGCCAATTTCATATGTAAGGACCTAATATTAATTTATGTGTGCAAATAGCACCGCATGCACTATCTGGAGTCACGTTAATCTAAGGATTCTACGTGACGATTCTGCGACGATACCATTGTCATAGCAAAGCAATTCTTTAGCAGAATTGGGCCGCTGGTCTAGGTGACTGGACCGTAATTCTTTTTTCGATAGAGGTAGTGTATACCACAGTAAAAAATATTTTTCTGAATTAACTTTGGTGGTACAAGTACGGGGAAAAGAAATTCGTCGGCGGTACAGTCAACTGGACCAGCTGAACGGAGCCACCTAACATCATGTTCATGAAGATCACATGGACCATTTGTAAATTTTACTGTGCCTAAAATAGGTATTGGGTCGTAGGTGGGTTGTTACCTAAATAATAGGTGCGTCTTGGAAGAAAAAAAATAGATCATACATAAATCATAGATCTAGGAAATTACCCAACAAACTTTTTTTCAAAAGATTAAAATATTGAATTATATGATGGGTCGACTGTATAATACATCTTAGTTCGTCAATCTTTCCTGGCTTCACAATACTACGAATATTTGCGTACAAGAACTTCAAGGCTTTTGGGTGCTGGTCTTGGTCACTATGGTTGGTCGCTATTTGATAAGTCATGTTATTTACAGTGGCTTTGTTAGTATTAGCTTCTATTGTAGGTTGGAGTTTTTTGGTGGCGTTTGTACAACTATTTTTGGTACTCCCTGTGAAAATTTGATAATCAGGTCTTTTTCACCTGCTTCAGTCTGGCGCTTCAGATTTTCTCTCTGCTGTTGCATAATTTTTTTCTGCCATGGTGTCTCGTCGGAGTAGATTTTTACAGATGGTAGTTCCCTGTTTATTGCAGACTTGTTGCGCAGGATTGTCTTTGCTTCGCCAGGTGTCTCAAAGCAGGCCTTTAAAGGTCGAGATTTACCATCAGTAAATTTACCAAGTCGAATGACTCTTGTTGGCTGTATGGGATCAGGAACAGCTAGTTGCAAAACTTTATTAACTTCAGCGGTGTCATGATTACGCCTTTCTTCGATGTTGGTTGACCTGATTTCATCTATACCAATTATAATTAAGTTTTTCTCCCTTTTAGACCGTTCATGGAGTTCCGAGACCATGTTGTCAAAGTTAAGATTCTCACAGCGACTGGTGCCTGCCGTAATTTGGAGTGTTTGGATGTCGTCCTCTATGGCTTTTATCTTAAGTTCGACGTTGGCTTTGAAGTCTGCAACCTTCGATATTTCTTCTTTTAGATGAACCTGTTCTGCTGCTAGTTGGTCAGTGGTGGTTTTTATTTGAGAAATATGGTCTCTAATAAGTGAAACATCTTGTGAGATAATGTTAAGTTTTTCAGTTTGTGATTCAGCTAGTCCAGAAATCATGGACATGACTCTTTCTTCGAACATGTCAAATCTAGACGTGAAGTCATCATGCGGTTGTTTTCTCTTGCTCCTAAGTGCCACTTTTTTGCCTTCAGACTCATACAATTGTAGGTTTCTCAGGTCAGGTTGTGAACCGCCACCTCTGCTGTCGTCGCCGAGGAGAACGTTGCCTATCGTAGACGGCGGTTTGCGCGCCGTGTACTGGCCGGCGGGGCTGCCTGCAGCCAACGGCACGGCGCCGGACCGCTGTAGCCTGACGATAGGGAGGTCGCCGAAGAACTGCGGCGCGACGGCGAAGTTGTTAGGTTGCTTTATAAGTCTCGTGATGTGATAGTTTTTGGCCAGGAATGACTTCATATTAGCTGAGGGCCCGTCCACAGCCAGATGATCCGCCGGCGTCCCTTGATCCTGAAGCATGAAGTCAAACAGCTTTTTCCCCAAACCGCGGCGCTGGTGCGTTTTCTTGATATAGAAGTCAAGAACGCACAGGGGTTCAACATCGCGTAAAGTTTGTCCCTCATCATATAAAAATAGACGCATTTTTGCCACTTTGAGGAAACCAACCGTGCCGCCTGTCAGTCATGTATATACATGACTGACAGGCGGCACGGCCGGCACGCAAGGCGGCACATTTAACGGTTATATTCTTTTTTGGCATATCATTGACCAGATCACGAAATAAATTACATAAAAATGAACAGGATAAACGAACTGTTTCCAGAGCTAATTACGAAAATGAATAGCACGTCGTTACTTCCCACATTCATTGGCGACATCAGCAGCATAAGGAAACAGAAATACATCAAGAGTGTTTTAAACCAACTCGGAGAGCTTTCTGCCGAGGAACAACAATTGGGCAGAATTGTCACCTCTGCGGAGAAGCTAAGCACTGCTAACGGCCACACAATCTATCTACTTAAGGATGCGGAAGGCAAAAGCGGCACGGGTGAGGCGATTGGTTTCCTCAAAGTGGCAAAAATGCGTCTATTTTTATATGATGAGGGACAAACTTTACGCGATGTTGAACCCCTGTGCGTTCTTGACTTCTATATCAAGAAAACGCACCAGCGCCGCGGTTTGGGGAAAAAGCTGTTTGACTTCATGCTTCAGGATCAAGGGACGTCGGCGGATCATCTGGCTGTGGACGGGCCCTCAGCTAATATGAAGTCATTCCTGGCCAAAAACTATCACATCACGAGACTTATAAAGCAACCTAACAACTTCGCCGTCGCGCCGCAGTTCTTCGGCGACCTCCCTACCGTCAGGCTACAGCGGTCCGGCGCCGTGCCGTTGGCTGCAGGCAGCCCCGCCGGCCGGTACACGGCGCGCAAACCGCCGTCTACGATAGGCAACGTTCTCCTCGGCGACGACAGCAGAGGTGGCGGTTCACAACCTGACCTGAGAAACCTACAATTGTATGAGTCTGAAGGCAAAAAAGTGGCACTTAGGAGCAAGAGAAAACAACCGCATGATGACTTCACGTCTAGATTTGACATGTTCGAAGAAAGAGTCATGTCCATGATTTCTGGACTAGCTGAATCACAAACTGAAAAACTTAACATTATCTCACAAGATGTTTCACTTATTAGAGACCATATTTCTCAAATAAAAACCACCACTGACCAACTAGCAGCAGAACAGGTGCATCTAAAAGAAGAAATATCGAAGGTTGCAGACTTCAATGCCAACGTCGAACTTAAGATAAAAGCCATAGAGGACGACATCCAAACACTCCAAATTACGGCAGGCACCAGTCGCTGTGAGAATCTTAACTTTGACAACATGGTCTCGGAACTCCATGAACGGTCTAAAAGGGAGAAAAACTTAATTATAATTGGTATAGATGAAATCAGGTCACCCAACATCGAAGAAAGGCGTAATCATGACACCGCTGAAGTTAATAAAGTTTTGCAACTAGCTGTTCCTGATCCCATACAGCCAACAAGAGTCATTCGACTTGGTAAATTTACTGATGGTAAATCTCGACCTTTAAAGGCCTGCTTTGAGACACCTGGCGAAGCAAAGACAATCCTGCGCAACAAGTCTGCAATAAACAGGGAACTACCATCTGTAAAAATCTACTCCGACGAGACACCATGGCAGAAAAAAATCATGCAACAGCTGAGAGAAAATCTGAAGCGCCGGACTGAAGCAGGTGAAAAAGACCTGATTATCAAATTTTCACAGGGAGTACCAAAAATAGTTGTACAAACGCCACCAAAAAACTCCAACCTACAATAGAAGCTAATACTAACAAAGCCACTGTAAATAACATGACTTATCAAATAGCGACCAACCATAGTGACCTAGACCAGCACCCAAAAGCCTTGAAGTTCTTGTACGCAAATATTCGTAGTATTGTGAAGCCAGGAAAGATTGACGAACTAAGATGTATTATACAGTCGACCCATCATATAATTCATATCATAATCTTAACAGAAACATGGATAAAATCGGATTTGGAAGCAGAGCGCATTACTTTACCCAACTACACCCATTATTACAACTACCGCAGTTCTGGAAGAGGAGGGGGAGTATCCATCTTCGCCCACAATGATTTGAATCACAACCTAATAGAATCTTCTTCCCAAAACGATAACCACTTTCTATGGATACATTTAAAAAAGTTCTGTTTAGATATTGGCGCTATATACAAACCAGAAAGAACTAACCATCAAGAGTTTCTAGAGACATACTCACAACAATTGCTGAAACGCAAAAGAGTAGTTGCATTTGGTGACTTCAACTATAACCTGAGTAGGTTGTAGTTGAAGGTTGTAGGTAAGAAGCTACACTACTTCAGACTACAAACGAATGCTAAAAGAGAATGGATTCACTGTTCTCAACAATATTGACCAAACATACTGCACAAGAGAGACTTCTACTACTAAAACTATTCTGGATCATGTCTGCTCCAACATAAAAAATAACACCTTCCATACTGCCATCGTTGAATCATTAATCTCTGACCATAAATATATTTACCTAGAAGTACGAGAATACAGAACAGAAAAAAACAAGAAGATAGAATACCGATCAATAAATTTTGTTAAATTCTATCAACAATTGGAGAAGAGAGACCTTGCACAATGCAACAACGAGTACGAACAAATAGAACAAATAATCAAGGAAGAAATCACAAACACTCAGATCACTAAAACTAAAATACAAAATCCCTTAATGAAAGACTGGATTAACAAGGAAATAATACAAGCAATAAACGAAAGGAATCAATTAGGCTACGAACAAATGAGAAAATCAACAGATGAGACGAAAGGAAAAGAGAAATATTTAATACAAAAGAAGAAAGTTAAAGAAATCATACAAACTACTAAAAGCGATTACTACCTAAAGCTTTTCAAAAACTGTAAGAACAAACCCCTTAAAATGTGGAAGCTCATTAACGATTTAAGTGCTAACAAGAAGAAAGACAGCTTTGTTCCTGCTAAACTTGAAACAATCATGGGACCAGTAACTGCTGTTTCAGACATACATATGTGAGCATTTTAACTCTTTCTTTGCTAATGTTGGAGAAAACTTAGCTAATAACATCCCTGCAGAATACCACAACAGCAAGGCGTATATGGAATCCTCTAAAAAGCCATGTGATGAGACGTCAGCGAAACTACTTGACCTAGCTCCTACGACATCTGATGAAATTAGCAAAATTATAGACAATCTAAACGCTAACACGAGCACTGGGCTTAACGGAATAAGTTCTAAAGCTGTTAAATGTGTCAAAGACCTGATAGTTAATCCACTGGTTGAATGTTTCAATAGCTATTTGATAAATGGAAGTTTCCCAGATTCACTTAAAGTAGCCAAAGTAAGCCCGATATTTTAAAGTGGTAACAAAACTGATGTTAGTAACTTTCGCCCCATTTCAGTACTCCCCGTCATGTCTAAAATTCTGGAGAAAGTAATTTACAATCGGCTGGAAGAATACTTAAACTCCAACAAACTTCTTTTTCCTAAGCAATATGGTTTCCGCCCCCTATCAAACACTCTCTCCGCTTGCATAGACCTCGTAACAACCCTTAAAACTAAAATAGATCAAAAGCAAATAGCCGTAGGAGTATTCATCGATTTAAGAAAGGCTTTTGACACAATAAGTCACAAACTGCTCTTAGAAAAGTTGCATGGCATAGGAATACAGGAAACTGCGCTCAAAACATTAGAATCGTACCTAACTAACAGACACCAAATTGTCAAAATTGGGAATACCCAAAGTACTTCAGAACGAATAACGTATGGGGTTCCACAGGGTTCAATCCTCGGCCCATTGCTCTTTTTGATATACATAAATAATGTGAGTGAACTAGGTCTTAAAGGTGACATATCTTTATATGCCGATGACACCTGCTTGTTTTATTATGGTAGCGAAATCACCTCAATTATAGATGATGCTCAAAATGATCTCAACATTCTTAATACTTGGTTCCAATACAATCTGCTAACAATCAACATAACAAAGACAAATTATATGATTTTCAGTCCTAAAAATAAAAAAATTGCTGAATTCCCACCTCTCACTATTAATAACATACCGCTAAACAAAGTGAACAAGGAAACATACCTTGGATTAGCCCTCGATAGTCGCCTTACCTGGAAACATCATATCAAAAAAATCTCCTCAAAATTGTCATCTCTCATGGGTGCGCTTCGTGGTAATGTTCGCTGCTTCCCAAAATCCGTGAGATACACAATATACAACTCCCTCGTAAAATCCCACATTAATTATTTAGTAGAGGTCTGGGGCTGTGCTGCTAAAACGAATCTAAAAATCTTACAAACATCGCAAAATAAAATAATAAAACTACTCTTTCACTATGATTATCTAACGTCAACGTCTAAAGTTTACAAAGAAACTAATCTTATGACTCTATCTCAAATATATAAATTTAACACATGTGTATTGATACGGAAAATACTCAATAACAAAATACATACAAAAATATCTTTTACAAAAAAATCACAAACCAACATTAAACGGTCACTCAGACGACCAAATGATCTAGTACTCCAAGCACCGAGAACAAACTACGGTAAGAAGAATATATTATACGAGGGAGCCGACCTCTACAATAAATTACCTAATTACATCAAAGAAGGTAACTCATTCAATTTATTTAAAAAGAAACTAAAACACCATATTTTACAAGACTTCTCCGAATTTAAGAACTCTGCATAAACTGTATAAAAAAAAAAACACTAACTAACACATTAAAATAAAAATACTAAATTCAAATTATTATTTTTAAATCTGTCATATACCTACTACAACCAACTTACTTAGATAACTACCATATTGTACAAATCATACCACTTACCAATAACCTAATTCTCAAAGCAACTGCCAATTAACACGTAATAGAACCGCCCTCGAGCAACTGCTATTGTTAACTTGTATTGTTTTAGTTATAGCGACGAACGAAACAATACTCCGGTCTACCCGCACTTACAATATTATTGTTAACCACAAAGTGAATCTGGTATATTTCCATAAAAATTGATTTTTAATGTTGAATAATCATCACCAACTAACTCTTAGTTACATAATTCCGCTCTGCATGTTAAATTAAATTAAGATAATCCTGTATTTCTCTATAAGTGAATGTATATTCTTTTGAGAAATAAATTTCTAAATTTCTAAAAAGAAATTATGATGAATACAAATGGAGGGACGCGCGTCTAACAAGTTTGAAACTATTAATTTATGTGTGCAAATAGCACCGCATGCACTATCTGGAGTCACGTTAATCTAAGGATTCTACGTGACGATTCTGCGACGATACCATTGTCATAGCAAAGCAATTCTTTAGCAGAATTGGGCCGCTGGTCTAGGTGACTGGACCGTAATTCTTTTTTCGATAGAGGTAGTGTATACCACAGTAAAAAATATTTTTCTGAATTAACTTTGGTGGTACAAGTACGGGAAAAAGAAATTCGTCGGCGGTACAGTCAACTGGACCAGCTGAACGGAGCCACCTAACATCATGTTCATGAAGATCACATGGACCATTTGTAAATTTTTCTGTGCCTAAAATAGGTATTGGGTCGTAGGTGGGTTGTTACCTAAATAATAGGTGCGTCTTGGAAGAAAAAAAATAGATCATACATAAATCATAGATCTAGGAAATTACCCAACAAACTTTTTTTCAAAAGATTAAAATATTGAATTATATGATGGGTCGACTGTATAATACATCTTAGTTCGTCAATCTTTCCTGGCTTCACAATACTACGAATATTTGCGTACAAGAACTTCAAGGCTTTTGGGTGCTGGTCTAGGTCACTATGGTTGGTCGCTATTTGATAAGTCATGTTATTTACAGTGGCTTTGTTAGTATTAGCTTCTATTGTAGGTTGGAGTTTTTTGGTGGCGTTTGTACAACTATTTTTGGTACTCCCTGTGAAAATTTGATAATCAGGTCTTTTTCACCTGCTTCAGTCCGGCGCTTCAGATTTTCTCTCAGCTGTTGCATGATTTTTTTCTGCCATGGTGTCTCATCGGAGTAGATTTTTACAGATGGTAGTTCCCTGTTTATTGCAGACTTGTTGCGCAGGATTGTCTTTGCTTCGCCAGGTGTCTCAAAGCAGGCCTTTAAAGGTCGAGATTTACCATCAGTAAATTTACCAAGTCGAATGACTCTTGTTGGCTGTATGGGATCAGGAACAGCTAGTTGCAAAACTTTATTAACTTCAGCGGTGTCATGATTACGCCTTTCTTCGATGTTGGTTGACCTGATTTCATCTATACCAATTATAATTAAGTTTTTCTCCCTTTTAGACCGTTCATGGAGTTCCGAGACCATGTTGTCAAAGTTAAGATTCTCACAGCGACTGGTGCCTGCTGTAATTTGGAGTGTTTGGATATCGTCCTCTATGGCTTTTATCTTAAGTTTGACGTTGGCTTTGAAGTCTGCAACCTTCGATATTTCTTCTTTTAGATGAACCTGTTCTGCTGCTAGTTGGTCAGTGGTGGTTTTTATTTGAGAAATATGGTCTCTAATAAGTGAAACATCTTGTGAGATAATGTTAAGTTTTTCAGTTTGTGATTCAGCTAGTCCAGAAATCATGGACATGACTCTTTCTTCGAACATGTCAAATCTAGACGTGAAGTCATCATGCGGTTGTTTTCTCTTGCTCCTAAGTGCCACTTTTTTGCCTTCAGACTCATACAATTGTAGGTTTCTCAGGTCAGGTTGTGAACCGCCACCTCTGCTGTCGTCGCCGAGGAGAACGTTGCCTATCGTAGACGGCAGTTTGCGCGCCGTGTACCGGCCGGCGGGGCTGCCTGCAGCCAACGGCACGGCGCTGGACCGCTGTAGCCTGACGGTAGGGAGGTCGCCGAAGAACTGCGGCGCGACGGCGAAGTTGTTAGGTTGCTTTATAAGTCTCGTGATGTGATAGTTTTTGGCCAGGAATGACTTCATATTAGCTGAGGGCCCGTCCACAGCCAGATGATCCGCCGACGTCCCTTGATCCTGAAGCATGAAGTCAAACAGCTTTTTCCCCAAACCGCGGCGCTGGTGCGTTTTCTTGATATAGAAGTCAAGAACGCACAGGGGTTCAACATCGCGTAAAGTTTGTCCCTGATCATATAAAAATAGACGCATTTTTGCCACTTTGAGGAAACCAACCGTGCCGCCTGTCAGTCATGTATATACATGACTGACAGGCGGCACGGCCGGCACGCAAGGCGGCACATTTAACGGTTATATTCTTTTTTGGCATATCATTGACCAGATCACGAAATAAATTACATAAAAATGAACAGGATAAACGAACTGTTTTCAGAGCTAATTACGAAAATGAATAGCACGTCGTTACTTCCCACATTCATTGGCGACATCAGCAGCATAAGGAAACAGAAATACATCAAGAGTGTTTTAAACCAACTCGGAGAGCTTTCTGCCGAGGAACAACAATTGGGCAGAATTGTCACCTCTGCGGAGAAGCTAAGCACTGCTAACGGCCACACAATCTATCTACTTAAGGATACGGAAGGCAATAGCGGCACGGGTGAGGCGATTGGTTTCCTCAAAGTGGCAAAAATGCGTCTATTTTTATATGATGAGGGACAAACTTTACGCGATGTTGAACCCCTGTGCGTTCTTGACTTCTATATCAAGAAAACGCACCAGCGCCGCGGTTTGGGGAAAAAGCTGTTTGACTTCATGCTTCAGGATCAAGGGACGTCGGCGGATCATCTGGCTGTGGACGGGCCCTCAGCTAATATGAAGTCATTCCTGGCCAAAAACTATCACATCACGAGACTTATAAAGCAACCTAACAACTTCGCCGTCGCGCCGCAGTTCTTCGGCGACCTCCCTACCGTCAGGCTACAGCGGTCCGGCGCCGTGCCGTTGGCTGCAGGCAGCCCCGCCGGCCGGTACACGGCGCGCAAACCGCCGTCTACGATAGGCAACGTTCTCGTCGGCGACGACAGCAGAGGTGGCGGTTCACAACCTGACCTGAGAAACCTACAATTGTATGAGTCTGAAGGCAAAAAAGTGGCACTTAGGAGCAAGAGAAAACAACCGCATGATGACTTCACGTCTAGATTTGACATGTTCGAAGAAAGAGTCATGTCCATGATTTCTGGACTAGCTGAATCACAAACTGAAAAACTTAACATTATCTCACAAGATGTTTCACTTATTAGAGACCATATTTCTCAAATAAAAACCACCACTGACCAACTAGCAGCAGAACAGGTTCATCTAAAAGAAGAAATATCGAAGGTTGCAGACTTCAAAGCCAACGTCGAACTTAAGATAAAAGCCATAGAGGACGACATCCAAACACTCCAAATTACGGCAGGCACCAGTCGCTGTGAGAATCTTAACTTTGACAACATGGTCTCGGAACTCCATGAACGGTCTAAAAGGGAGAAAAACTTAATTATAATTGGTATAGATGAAATCAGGTCAACCAACATCGAAGAAAGGCGTAATCATGACACCGCTGAAGTTAATAAAGTTTTGCAACTAGCTGTTCCTGATCCCATACAGCCAACAAGAGTCATTCGACTTGGTAAATTTACTGATGGTAAATCTCGACCTTTAAATGCCTGCTTTGAGACACCTGGCGAAGCAAAGACAATCCTGCGCAACAAGTCTGCAATAAACAGGGAACTACCATCTATAAAAATCTACTCCGACGAGACACCATGGCAGAAAAAAATCATGCAACAGCTGAGAGAAAATCTGAAGCGCCGTACTGAAGCAGGTGAAAAAGACCTGATTATCAAATTTTCACAGGGAGTACCAAAAATAGTTGTACAAACGCCACCAAAAAACTCCAACCTGCAATAGAAGCTAATACTAACAAAGCCACTGTAAATAACATGACTTATCAAATAGCGACCAACCATAGTGACCTAGACCAGCACCCAAAAGCCTTGAAGTTCTTGTACGCAAATATTCGTAGTATTGTGAAGCCAGGAAAGATTGACGAACTAAGATGTATTTACAGTCGACCCATCATATAATTCATATCATAATCTTAACAGAACCATGGATAAAATCGGATTTGGAAGCAGAGCGTGATCTGGTCAATGATATGCAAAAAAAAAAAGAAAGAATATAACCGTTAAATGTGCCGCCTTGCGTGCCGGCCGTGCCGCCTGTCAGTCATGTATATACACTACCTCTATCGAAAAAATAATTACGGTCCAGTCACCTAGACCAGGGGCCCAATTCTGCTAAAGAATTGCTTTACTATGACAATGGTATCGTCGCAGAATCGTCACGTAGAATCCTTAGATTAACGTGACTCCAGATAGTGCATGCGGTGCTATTTGCACACATAAATTAATAGTTTCAAACTTGTTAGACGCGCGTCCCTCCATTTGTATTCATCATAATTTCTTTCATCTAAGGTAGAATACCAAAACGTGTCATTCTGTGAAGTACAACTGTCAAAGTTTTAAAACGATTTGTGTAGCAGAATAGGGCACCAACTGAACGGAACCACGAGTAAGAAGCGAAATCAATCATATTTTGTTTTCGCAGTTTATGACACTTCTTAACACCGACTCAGGCCTAGTCGTAGCTAAACTTCCATCAAGGAAAGTAGGGTGAACTCATTCGTCCGAGTAGCTAAAAATCGTGTAGACAAAGATAAAGAATGGGATTGAAGATGGCAGCATGACAGCATGCTATCCCGCGTAGACCCCTACACGATTTATACACAATCTAGGTAGGCACCTAAATATAGGTATTTATATTAAAAGTGAGACAGGTCCAATTATGCACATTGAATTATTTTTTGCACAACGTTTCTTATTATGAGAGAAAGTGTGTTCAAATGTGAATACCTAATTAGTCAGCAGGTATGGCAATCGCGAACGAAGTCGCGGGTACAGCTAGTTTTGTTATAAAGCTGTAATTGGATTTGTAATAGTAATTACTTTTGTTTAACTGTCGAGCATTACTAGTTAGTAATGTCCCTAAAGTGTTACCTATACATATGTATTTTAATGGTTTTACCTTTGCCATGGAAAGGAGCATCCTATAGCTAATCTCAAGCGCAGCGTTGTCACTGGCCTGATGCACGTGATTCACGTGGATCACGTGTGTGCAACTTCGCACCGCGCCTTACAGCTACACTCGGACAGGACGGACGGTGACACCGCTGTGTTTGTTGCGTGCATAACTGCCTACCTACCGTGTGTACAAAATTTATTCTTATTGCTATTTTTAGAGAACCATAGTGTCTAGATAAACCTAACATAGGATTTAAGACACTACTAACCAAAAACATGTAATCTCTTTGACAATAAACTATATCTATCGATCTATCTATTTAATTAGCTGGCTGCTATGTTCAGTTCTCTGAGTAGAATTTTGCTATGACAAAGCCCAGTCTTTAGAATAACAAGTTACCTAGGTAAAATAATACAGCCCCTACCTCTAACATAGGTCCCTTCTAACAATGCACTATGCATAAAAAAATATAGTTTCCTACGAACTTCAAGAACAAAGCAAATTCTATTCTTCCGTGAATTGACCACAATCAACCTGACTAAAGCAAATAGGAAATAAGGAACCCGTCGGGGTTGTAAAAACTTTTAATTGAAGAGCCCAAATCCAACTTCAATAGGAAAATTTAAAGTTAATTTTGCCACAGACCTATTAATTACGAAGATACCTTACCTACTCGAACAAACAAAAACAAACAGCTAGGAATCACTTAATTGGTGGCCAATTTACTGTTTCCTAGCTTTTTGATGTATTCGACTGCAAGAGACCCAGCTTAAGAGTTACGAGGAGTAGGCGACAGCCAACATTTGTTTTCGATCCTCGGGGGCTTTTCACTAGGAAAGTGTTTGTAGAGACAGAATATCGATCAGGAGCAAGTTTGAGGTTGTATTGAAAAAGGAAAATTGTTTTTCGCCCGGGAAATTTTGCTAGCGGCGTAAGTAATATCAACAAAGCTGAGTTACAAGTCCAGTGTCCCATTATGGTGTTTGTTTAAAAAGGTTTACCTACCCATTTGAAAAAAAATGGTCTAATATTATACAATATATTATAGAATACCAACTAGGTAGGTACCTACCTACTTTCAACAGACAATTCGGCTACAGAAGTTTTCCTAATTTGCACTTTGCACTCAAACACATAATGTTGGATTAGATAAAATCTATGTAACAACTTTGAGTTTTATTTTGGCCACAATTTAAACATTTTTTAAGTAGACTTGTTTGGGAAAGCGTGGAAAGTATTTTTAAAAACAATTAAAATAATTAAATTGAAGTTGAATTTAATATTTTAATGATTATACAATGGTGACTTAATTACGACTGAGGCTTTTAGACCGGAGTTCTCGCATCACAGGACGTTGATAAGAATGTCTAGACGCTTACCTCAGCGAAATTGCTCGTGAGAAAGCGTGTGGGCGTATATTATCTAACAGGCAATGTCCGATCTTATGGGACGCTGAATACAGACCCTGATGCCGTAACTCCTCCCTCCTGTAGTTCGAGATTATCCTCGGGATTATCTCGAATTTGCCTCGTTTTACAAAATAATTGCTTAACTCTATGCTTAAATGCTAACAATAAGAGGCAAAAAGTTAATATAAAGCAGAACGTTAAGTTTCCTACACTAACACTTTTATAATCTAGAGCACTATGGTTATTTTCATTATCACTATAAATTTCACTTCCACCTTTCTGCAATAAGTAATTCAAGAACTGAATGTCGGCAAGATCGATTCCGTTGAGATTGACGGGTTTTCTCTGGGTGTCCGATGAACTGGACATTATTCTAGGTAAGTTTATTACGGGAATCTTTGTAAAGATTATATCCTTTCCATGCGTGAGATGTCTTTTTAAATTCAAATTCTTTATCTTCACTTGACAATTATCGTCTAATGTCATGAGATAAGTTCCACAGATGTTTTCCTGAGATATCTCGTTCTCGCAATACTTGGTGAGTAACGTATCAGTTTTGGTGTAAATTATCCATCGATTAGGCTGTATGGAAAAAGCCTTGATTTCGTTGATGGTAACGGGAACCGGGTGACAGCTCGAGATGTTGATAGAGAATGTCATGAGCTCCGTGATACATTTGTCTTCGGCTAGTGGCGGTTCATCGCTCTCAAAGCACAGGAAACGAGCTTCGTCGATTTCTCGGCATGACTGGGAGAGCGGCTTCGTTTTCAACCCTTTCGTAAGGATATAAGGATATTTGGGTAGGATAAAGACTGTCTGGTGACTTACTCTATCGTTAACGGGCAAAGGCGTCAATTTAAAATAGTTAAATACTTCATTTCTTATCAAAGGTATTTGCATAATTAATTTTATCTGATTTTGTTTGATATACGCTTTCATCTCTATACACTGCTCTATTTTTACAATATTTTCATGTAATACTGGAAACACTAATTTATTGGTTTTTTCGATTTCTTTTAACAATACAAATAGTTCATTAGTATCTAAAATAGATGGATGTAATATTTTATTTCTAGCAAAAGTTATAGCCGTTTCAATTTCATTCAATCGCATGTAGAGAGTTTGGAAGTTATGCAAAAAGACGTTGTAAATGTGTATAATTTTGTTACCAACTTGTGTTAATTTTGAATGATTTAAACCACGATTAAAATCTTGGATACTACCTTCAATTTGAATGAAATTGCTTTTGGTAGAGTTGGCTATTTTTGTAAGTTTACCCACCATTTCGGCGACAATTGTCATTTTCTTATTAACTGCGTCTTGTTTAGATTTTACTTCATGAATTAACCTTTCATACAATACAGCGTCGTCATTATCCAGATTACCTGTAATCGTCTTGATAAGAGTACCAAGAGGATTTATGAGACCGCGCTTAGATCTTACCGATGGAATCAATTGCTCGTACTTTTCTAAAGTTATATTCATGTTAAAATCTGTTTCTAATTCTACTTCAGTAAAATCATAATCAAATGTTTTATTATCGTAACAGCTTTGAATTTGTCGCTTTAGTCTTACGTAACTATCGATGTTTAGTTCTAATTGCTCATGAATGTGCTTTAGATCTAGAATTTTTATAACGGTCCACGTATCATGGCTAACAACAGCTTGACCTTGCTTTACAGGTAACAGCCCCGGGTTCTTGTCAATCGGCTGCAGATGAAGGCCCTGGCTGCGGATCACTAGGACCGCCAGAAGGACCAACCTGTGGAGGACGTCTTATATCTTTAATAGGAACTTTAGTATTCCGATTATGAGTTGTTACAGGTACAATATTCCGTTGAATGGCTCCGATGACTTGAGCTTTCTGATAACGAGGTTTATCTTTACTGCGCCTAGTATTCACTCCTTTGATAAATACCGTATCACCTATGTCTATGTCAAAATCCTTTTCTCCCCCACGTTTCACGATTGCCGCTGATTTTTTATCAATAATTTTATCAGTAAGATATTCATACAAAAATTTTGTTCGTTTAGCGTGTTCTTTAACCAATTGTTGCGTAAACTGTTTACTGAAATCCACATAAAATGCGCTGTTAGATTCGGTGTGCCCAAAAACTACTTCAAACGGTGTAAGACCGGTGGTAGAGTGGATAGAATGGTTATATGACATTATAGCATAAGCCATCACAGATGCAGCGTCAGTGATCTTCTGTTCGTACTTTGCTATACGGTAAATCTCTATAAGGGTTGAATGAAATCTCTCAACTATCCCCATAGAGTTGGGATTATGGGGAGTACCGATATGCAGGTTGATCTTATAAAATGACATCATTTCTTTCATGAGCGTATTATTAAACTCGGTTCCTGGATCCGAACTTATTCTACAAGGTGTTCCATATAAAGAGAAGTATTTTATGAGTGCTCTTATAGCTTCAGGGGTTGATTTAGTGCTGATTTCAAAAGCTTGACCAAGTTTGCTGAAGGCATCTACTATTGTCAGGTAATGCTTTCCTTCAATCGAAAATGTGTCTATAAATAATTCCTGAAAAGGTTTAACTTGAGTCTGTGATAGTTGTAATTCTGGTTTTAAGGGTTTGCGATCGTATTTCAATTTTTTACAAAGTTCGCATGCATTGATGATGCTGGCTACTGTTTGGTCCATGTTATTCCAGTAAAAGGTACGTCTTAGATGTACTAACGTCTCTTTTATTCCCCTATGGCTGTTTTTACCCTCGTGATATTTAAGCACAATGTTTCGTTGTTCCTCTTCGCTATCTACATAAACTACTCTCTTAGTACAATCATAAAATTTAACCGTGCCCTTTTGAAAGAGCGACAGGGTGACTTCTGAAAACTGTTTGCGGTGTAATGCATCTTCGAAATAAAAGAAATATTTTATTTTGGGTCGAATATAGCTTTTCAGAAATCTTTTTACCAGTTCCGAGTTATTTGTTGGTAAGTGAACTTCCAACACCTTTTGTTTTGGCCTAGATATGTCTTTAACCGATAACTCATCTCTGTTCCAGGTATGAACCAGAATCTGGTTCGGTTTCGTATCAATGGCCTCTTGGAGGATAATAATACCATCAGTATCTAAATCACGCGCCGAATGTATCGTGCCTATGCTTTCAGTACGACCTTCAGAGGCAGTGGCAGTGCTACTACCTAAAGATGGAATCGAATAAGGAGACCGCCTACCGCCAGCTGTTACTGACTTATTGCTTTTCTCCGATCCAGATGATATTGTTATCGGGGATGGTGTTCTTTGACGAGGGGTGGAGGCTCGAGAATCGTCCTTGTGATCTTTACTTAACCGAGCGATTTCTTCAGTTAAATCATTTATGTGCCGCTGAAGTTTTTGCTCTTTACTGTCAAGATTTACCTTCATCGAAACATCATCATTTTCTCCTAGCACGTTTAGCCTAATTCGAGATAAAGCGTCTGCGTTTAAATTTAGCCTGCCTTCTTTATGTTGAATATCATAATCAAATTCCGATAATCTTAATTTCCATCTTGTTAATTTACTATTGGGCTCTTTTAAAGATTTAAGCCAAGTTAAGGGTCTATGATCCGTGAAAATCACGAATTTTCGCCCATACAAATAGGGGCGAAAATGTTTCACAGCCCATATTATTGCTAGAAGTTCCTTTTCGATGGTACTGTATCTCGTTTCGGCGTCATTCAAAGTCCTACTTGCGTAAGCTATCGGCTTATCATTTCCCTTAGGTCCTTGCGATAGGACAGCTCCTACTGCAAAGTTGGAAGCATCCGTCGTAAGGACGAATGGCTTAGAAAAGTCGGGAAATTGTAAGAGCGGCGCGTTTGTTAAGAGCTCTTTACACTTTTCAAATGCGTCGATATATTCTTTTTTTGTGTAATCAATTTTATTCCGTTTTTTTAAACATTTCGTAAGTGGCTGTGTCAATTTAGCAAAATCTTTTATGAATTTACGATAATATCCTACTAGACCAAGAAAACTTTTAATTTCTGTTGCTGTTTTTGGTAAGGGAAATTTCATGACCGCTTTAATTTTGTCGTCATTAGGTAAAAGGCCGTCCTTGGTGATAGTGTGACCTAAATAAAGGACCTCCTTCCTAAGAAACTCGCATTTGTCGAGGGTTACTTTTAAATTAGTTTCCCTGAGTCGTTCGAATATTTTTCGAAGCTTGTCTACATGTTCTTGTAGGCTAGATGAATATACTATGATGTCATCAAGGTATACTAAGCAGTGAATACCTTGAAGACCTCGCAATATATTATCCATCGCACGTTGAAACGTCGCTGGAGCTGTTTTTAAACCAAACGGGAGCCTTTTAAATTCATAGTGACCCGTCTGGGTTGAAAAAGCCGTTTTTGATCTATCCGCCTCATTGACTTCTATTTGATGATACCCACTAGCAAGATCTAAGGTGCTAAAATATTGGGCTTTACCTATCTTATCTAGAAGATCAGTGATATTGGGTAGTGGATACTTATCATCGACTGTGATCTCATTTAGACGACGATAATCGATTACCATTCTATATTTTCTTTCTCCAGATGCGTCTAATTTTTTTGGAACCAGGTGAACTGGGGCACTCCATGGAGAATGAGAGTCTACAATTACGTTATCTGCCAATAGTTTTTCTACCTGTTTATGAATTTCCTCATTTAGAATAGGTGGGTGTCGATATGGTCGAATATAAATCGGGTCTTCGTTGGTTGTCCTGATGTTATGTTTCACTTGATTTGTGAAGGACAGAGGTATTTTGTCACTATAAAATATGTCGCGGTATTCGTTGCATAATTTAAAAATGTTTTCGCGTTCCTCCTTATTCATGTGATCTAATCGTAACTTTTTTAAATTCTCTTTCAAAATATCATCAATAATGCAGTAATCTTTCATAAAATTTATCTCACACTCTTGATTTTCGAATACCGTGACTTCAAAAGGTTCCTTGAACTGAAGTTTGTAGGTGTTATCTGTTACATTTTGAATAACCGTTTCAGCAAAATAGTTTTCACACCTAACAAGGGCGCTAGGCATGCGAACGCCTTCCTGAAGTTGAAGGAATTCCATGATAGCGTCACCGGTTTTCAGGGTCGTGGGGATTTTAACCCTAGTCTCAGTCCGTGGCGGTACATCAATCTCATAAGGTGGATTATAGACGATTGGAATTGCCGCATTGTGCGTTACTAACATTTGGTTGCACATATCGATGTTAGCTCCTAACTTTTTCAGAAGGTCAGATCCTATCAAGCCGTCGTATCGTCCGTCAACATCATAAACGTAGAATTTATGAGGAAGCATGCTCCTAAAGGTCTTCAGTAGTGGTATGTATATGATCTCATTGTGCACGCTTTGAGCATGAGTGCTTACCACTGTGAACGGTTCGTAGTATCTGAAGTCATTGAAAAATTCATAAGCTTTGGCAGGGCTTATAAAAGACCTACTACTTCCGGTGTCAATTAAAAACTTTGCGCCTATTTCCGGTATGTCAATGTGAGGCAATTTCAATATACTGTTACAATAGTTTAGATTTATCATTTCCCCGTATCCTTCGAGGCAATTATCTGAAAATTTTCAGGTTCCTGCGTGTCCAAACTGATGTTGTCCATATTAACCTTATCCGTGTTGACGTTTTCCGGATTGAAGGAATTATTTCCTTCGAGCTCAATGTAATTGCAATCACCTACAGGATACTCTACATAGCCATACATATCATTCATACTCGTGTCATAACCGTAATCACTATCAAATCCATTGCCATCCATAAAATACAGATCGTTTGCAATCATGTTTTGTCGAATCGGAGCCGTATGCATTGATACATCTGTATCTTGGAGCCTAGGAGCTTGAACCTGTTGTTGGGGCACACCAAATTTATTTTGGTTTTGAGGTTGGTTTTGTGAAGGGATACCGAATTTGTATGCTCCATATTGGAACGGCGCACGTTGTGGAACAGCCTGAAAGCCTGAGCCGAAATTACGTTGCAGTAAGTTCTGAGGTATCCCGAAACGAAAACCTTGAGTAGGCGGTGCAAATCGCATTTGTGGAACAAAGTTAGGTCTAAACCCACCTTGATTTTGAGGAATGCCGAATCTAAAGTTGTTTTGGGGAATGCCAAATCTGAAATTATTTTGTGGAATGCCGAATTTAAAACCTTGGCCTTGAACCGCTGGAGTTGGTTGAGCAGGCATGGGTTTTGGTGTGTTTTGTGAATTTTGTGCGCTTGGGTGTGCAGCTGTTTGTTTTAGTAATTTAGTTTTTGCATCATACTGAAATTTGAAATTTACCTCTTCCGTTACAATACTCAAAGCATTTTCCAAATTGGAGCAACCTTTTAACCTCACAATACGAATCATCTCCTCCGGTAAGTTGAACAGAAACGTGTTAAGAGCCATATTGTTATACACGATCATTTTTGCAGCTTTGATTCCTTCATCGGTAAGTCTATTCACTTTCGCAAACAAAGAACTACGCACATTCTGAATTCTATGACAAAACTGTATGTACGTTTCCCCAATCTTGATTTTTAACTGTTCGAGTTCTATCGCTATGCACTCTTCTGATCGAGGATCACCGAAATGTTGCGTAAGTAGCTCCTTTAGTACATCATATGACTTAATATTCGGATGGTCGCTAAGTAGAGTCGCAGCTCTACCAGTAAGTCTACTCGATACGGCATGAAACAAGTACAAAACTTGATCCTGGTTTCCCTCAATAGAGGCGCCTTCAACTACATAATCGCATTTCGAAAGGAAAAGATTCAAGTGGTTTTCCTCTCCGTCATATCTTGGAATAAGCGACAAGGTGTCTTTCGGTATTGCCTTGACAGTCGACATTTTACCAATACTAATTTAATCTATTAATTACTATACTAAGCAGTAACCTACTTGTCAGTTTTAGAGGTATTTAATTTTTTCGATACAAAAATCAAATAAATTTAATTTCTTAAAAAACACTGATTCACCAATTTTTGTGCAAATCAATAAGCCTATTTTAGGGCTAAATACTAGTACTTACAACAAATTAATCGCGAGAATAACGGAATGCCGATTTCTAGTGCAAACAAAATCAGATAAACGCAATTAATAAGCCCGACGATTTGAGTTCGGGGAAAAAGGGTGGAAAAGACACAGGAGTATAATACAGGAAGTGAAAAGGTTTACTCACAAGCTGCTCGATCCCATGTCCTCCAGGAGCCGAATCAGAGTCACAATCACACGCGATCACCGGGAGTCGAATTTATTTGGTTCTTGGTTTCCACGGCCGCGTAGAGACGGTTCCGGAATTTCGCGTCTTCGCTAGACCAATTTTGGGGTTTTCGCGATTACGGATTCACGGGAAATGCGTGGAAAATCCAATAGGCTGCGCCAGACTTGTTTGGGAAAGCGTGGAAAGTATTTTTAAAAACAATTAAAATAATTAAATTGAAGTTGAATTTAATATTTTAATGATTATACAATGGTGACTTAATTACGACTGAGGCTTTTAGACCGGAGTTCTCGCATCACAGGACGTTGATAAGAATGTCTAGACGCTTACCTCAGCGAAATTGCTCGTGAGAAAGCGTGTGGGCGTATATTATCTAACAGGCAATGTCCGATCTTATGGAACGCTGAATACAGACCCTGATGCCGTAACTAAGTACGAGTACGTCATAACAAAGTTAGCGCGACGGGTGCACCGGAAGTTGGTGCTACATCTGTGATCCTAACTATTCAGACCCGACGAAAAGTTCCTTCATATTTCTCTAACTAGCTACAGTAGCACGCTAACTTGCTTTGGTATTAGCTTTCACTGCGGTTTTGGTTGTTAGGAAGGTATTTGGATAAAATATGAATCTCTAAAAAGTACAATCAGAGAATAGAAACAAATTCGAACTAGTATTTACAATTGAAACAATTGAGCTAACAGCCTGTTGCAACCAATCTACCGTTAGCCAACTGATCTAATATCAATACCAGTCGGAAGTCTCCCCGAGAAGCTGACTGCGTTGCCCCGCTGTATTGCAATGCCGATGCGAATAAAATTGGATAAATTGATTTTAAAATATCTGTGTCAGGATAACTCATCAATTACATACAACAGCGAACCCGCGCGGGCCGTACGTGAATGTGTGTTAAATGATATTTTTAAAACGCAATCTAGTTTAGATGATTTAAACATTTGTCTTTTCCTCTTATTAGCAACAGAACTGGTCCTGTTGCTAATAAGAGTTGCTCTGTGTCGGAGAAGGTGGTTTAAATGGTTAAACCACCTTCACCGAGTGCATTAATCGCATTTAGAAGTAATACTGTACCTAGCCGGTAGTCTAGCACCAACGGGACGTTTCGTAAACGAGAGAAGTAGGTAGTTAATCCTTTGTCCTCGAAATTATTTCTGCTTCCTGCTGCATTCAGCTTAGCTCATGTAATTTCCCCTGCGATTCGGACATCGTTAAAGTCTATTCATGTAAAGTGGCTCATTGAAAAACAGCCTTTGAATTCGCTATAATGAACTGACTGAATGTCATGGATACGCTTTTCCACATCAGTGGGTTCCGCGCTGTTTATTGGGATTCACTTCGTTTGCTGCTGTTAAGGCGGATTGTCACGGGCTGGCGCGGGATTCAAATCTTTTCGTGGTTTTTAATTTATTTCTGCGTTCTACAAGGAATAAAACTACGGAAAAGTAATTTGCCGCAAATCGTTAAACATTTTCTATGAACCCATGCTAAAGCCAACTTCGATTCAATTGTATTTCGGGAGCATTTAGGAAAATGTTGATTTTAAGCCCAAAATTTTCTATGTAAAAATACAAGTGAACCGAAGTTAGTTTTTCACAGGTTTATAGAAAATAGTTAACTATTTGCGGCAAGTTACTTTTCCGTTAGTTTTATTCCTTATAAGCAGAAAAAATTACAAACCACAAAAAAAAATTAAACTCGCGCCAACCCGTGACGATCACCCTAATACTAATCAATGTGAGTTGGAGAATTAATTAGTTTCTCTTGTTAATATCCTACTAGCATTACCCACTTTAGCATAGGTAAATTAAATCCATACGAATATTATTAAATGCGAAGATCACGCCGTCTATCAGTTACCTATGTTTTCACTACTAAACTGCGATCTGAAATTTGTACTCGGGTACTTACGAGTAGACCGAGGAAGGCCATATAATAATAATAATAATGCTGGACAATCCACACAGCATCATCTAGCCCTAAGATAAGCAGAGCTTGTGTTATGGGTACTAGATGACTGATATACTTAATACAATATATACATACATAGATAGATATTTTTATTATACATAGAAAATACCCAGAACACTCGGAACAAATATATGCTTCATTCTTGTTTATTATATTTTATATTTTATATATTTCATATGTATCCAATTTATTGCATCAATAAATTGGATACATATGAAGCAAAGGGCAGAAAAAAGTCGCAATTAAATCAACCGGGTTAGAATCCTTAGCTACCTACAAATTTGGAATATTTATCAGAATATATATATTGTGTTATACAAAGGGTTTCAAAGTGTTCAATGTCGTAAGGCGTAAAGGGTGGGATTTCCACGGAATCCCTCTGATGCTGGGACAAGCACATACCTAAAACTATTAAGAATCTTATTATGAGATTCGTGAGAGGTGAACAGTTGGAAATATTTCGGCTTTGTATTTACCTCATAGAGGACAATTTAAACAGTGTTTCTCTTTAGAAATTGTAGCAATATTATTTTGTGTACCTACTTAACACAAAATATTTATGCGTAACCTCCGGTAGGTTATACTTAAATAATGCCTGAAACAATGCCAATATTAGTATCAGAAGCATATATCGATCTTATTTACATCTTATTTTATAATTGTTTTTTCTTAGTAAGAATACAAATTCTTAAATTTACTTTATTTTCACAATTTGTTTCGTATATTTTCCTCACAATTTTAAAAGTAGGTTTCTTTATTACCATTTTCTTATTTGTATAAAGTAATTGCATGCCATACAGCGGGGCAATGCAGCCAGTATCTTGGGGACGTTTCCGACTGGTATTGATATGGATCAGTTGAGCTACCTGTAGATTGTTTGCAACAGTCTGCAGTTAGCTTAATTGTTTCAATTGTAAATACTAGTTCTAATTTGTTTTTATTATTGAATTGTAATTTTCTTTGTCAATAAAGACTTATAAAGTAATTGTTTTCTTATTTTTTACATAAAGGCACATGTGTAAAACTTTAAAAGGAGAAGCCCTGGATCCTATAATACAGCCTAGGCTAGTTTAGGACCATACGTACTCAATATTATACTGAAACACTGTAATTGTGTCCAATATTTTTTTTTAATGTTTTATTATCATGTTTGAAAATATTGCCCTACATTTAATATACTTATTAGGTATATTTAGTACCTATTGATTAGGTGTGGTTGTGAGGCACCATACTAACGAAACTGTAGAACAACGATAGCTTCTCATGTGGGGTGCACATGATTTTTATTTCCCATTCGCATTTTTACTCGATCGTGTTTTGTCACGTGTGCTTTTTAGGGTTCCATACCCGAAGGGTGAAAACGGAACCCTATTACTAAGCCTCCGCTGTCCGTCCGTCCGTCCGTCTATCACAGGGCTCTATGTCTAGAACCGTAACAGGTAGACAGTTGAAATTTTCAGAGAATCTGTATTTCTCTTTCCGCTATAACACTCGGAACAAATAATGCTACGTTCTTGTTTATTATATTTTTACATGAATCAATAAATTAGATACATATGAAGCGAACGGCAGAAAAAAGTCGCAAATAAATCAACCGGGTTAGAACCCTATTTAGAACAAATAAAATAAATATCTAAATTGAAGGGGGCTTCCATACAAGAAACGTTTTCTTTTTTGGCTACTTTTGCTCTTCGTTTGTCAAGACTGTCTCTTGAACCACAATAGGTAGACACATGAAACTTTCTATAAATAAGTAACATTTCAACTGTAATAAAAACAAATTCTAAAATGTAATAAAGTTTAAAATTTAAAGGAGTCTCCGAACAAGTGAAAATTTGATGTTCTTTGAAAAAGTGTCCTGATTCTTATGATTTCTATGTGTGCGTGTCGACTCGCACTTGGCGGTTTATTTAAAGTAACTTTTTATCATAAACTCTTGGTTTTTATCATTGTTTGGTTTATGTTAAAGTACTAAATGGATATTTTGTTTGCTTGCTTGTGATTTGTACAAAAAGGTTCGAATATTTCCGAAAATACTACACGGTCGGAAATTAGCTGCGTAATCTGTTTTAGACATTATTTCCTCTTTCCTGCTTCGCCGTAACCGATTTCCTCAGCCTCGGTTTCCTGTGTCACTTTAAATTTGAAATCGTTTTTAAGAAATCAATACACTGTTGCTTATAGGTTTGTTACTAGAATGTTTATGACACAATTAAAAACTGTTTGAAAAGGATTAAACAGTTCAGCTGGTTAATTCACACGCTTTTGTGAGTGTGTGTGTGTCACTTCTTTACTTTAGTCTACATACCGAAGCGACTGAAATCAAAAATATCACTTTATTTCCGTGACAGTGTTTAATTATTAAGAATTTGACCTTTTCTATGTGTACATTTATTGTATTTATGGAAATAAAGAGTTTTTTGACTTTGACTATCACTCATACTATTTTCACCGATCATTGGCTGCTTTTTGATTACGAATAAAAGACAGAAAAAGATGCACCAATGAACGGCGAAAATGATATGAGCTATACACTCACAAATACATCTGAATTGATCTGAATTGAAAATGATATGAACAATACACTCAAAAATACATCTGAATTGAAAATTATATGAGCTATACACTCACAAATACATCTGAATTGATCTAAATTGAAAATTATATGAGCTATACACTCACAAATACATCTGAATTGATCTGAATTGAAAATGATATGAACAATACACTCAAAAATACATCTGAATTGAAAATTATATGAGCTATACACTCACAAATACATCTGAATTGATCTGAATTGAAAATTATATGAGCTATACACTCACAAATACATCTGAATTGATCTGAATTGAAAATTGTATGAGCTATACACTCACAAATACATCTGAATTGATCTGAATTGAAAATTGTATGAGCTATACACTCACAAATACATCTGAATTGATCTGAATTGAAAATTGTATGAGCTATACACTCACAAATACATCTGAATTGACCTGTGATTATTTGTCTACTTACGTACAAAAATCACTAAATTGTGATTAGTTTAAAAATGGTGTAAGAGTTTCATTTGAACGGTTGTATTCTTATGAAACATCTTTATTACTTCGGTTTCGGTTTTCTAACTATTTATTTATTCACTCATAACGACTAAAACTATTCGCTTGCAGAACAAAATTTATTAATTTAGAGAATAAATAAGACTTAAAATTAATTTAACAAGTTAAATTGATTAATTAGTGCTGTTTCACACTAGGCTGGTTTGCCAACCGGACGTTAATGGGGCCAGAGTCGTACTCAGGTTGATTCCCAGGGGCAAGCTTTCAACGGTTGGCAAAGAGAATGAAGCTATTATTTTCAAATCCTTTAACTTGACATTTCTCTTTGAGTCCGTTCTTGTTTTACCTCCTGATGTTTAGACTTCCGCTTTCTTGTGCAGTTTACATTGCTTTGCTGAATCGATATGAACATATGTACAAGGGCAGCAACGTAGAGGCCTCAGTTGCGAACAAACGTATACACCTATGAAGGTTTGGAACCTCAGAGTAAATTTGATTTTAATTACCTACTCAAAACAAAGTCTTAATTTACTCTGAGGTGAGTTGTAACCATCGTAAGTACAAAATTAGCGTGTTTATATTTGTTAGCTTATTTAAAATTAATGTTGTGATTTAAAATGCCTTATATACATTTTTTTTTTATTTATTATCATACAAAAATAAGTTGCTGTAATATTGATTAGAGCGGAAACTCTCGAAAAGTAGACTAGTGAATTGTTAAATCTACCTTAAAACACTGAATTATTATTACTAGCGTAGGGAACCGACGACACCCCGGAGCAAATGTTTGCGCCATGAATTGTTGCCGATGGGCAACAACTTATTTAATCACTCGCATACGAACAAAAAATAAAATACTCAATATACTCAATACTCAATATATTTATTGTTGTCATCACATTGGCTTAACTGGTAGGTGTATATGCATGTAATTCACAATGTGAACCCTGTTGGGCGTACACAACAAGTGGAAGGCAGACCGAGGTTAATTTTGATAAAAATATGTAGGTACCATTATTTTTTTTTGCTTTAGTTGATTTTTCTGTCACAACGGCCATGATAGGCCTATTGTGAACGCCACTCGAGTGTTCAGCCCTGAAGCTGAGACGTTCATAGTTCGCCACTAACCCTTGCAGCTGCTAGGAACTGTAGGATTTTCTTCGGGGTGATGTCTCGTAGCTCGTCTGGTATGTAGGTACTAAGGTGAGTAGTAGGTATAGGTACCTACTACTGGTACCTACGCAAGTAAAAATTATAAATTAAATTTTTGACTTTTATTTTGTCATTTAAAAATTCATTTACGTCATAGTAGCATTTGTCAATTAATAATTGTTTTAAATTATTTATGAATAAGGAATCGGATTGAATGTCTTTCATTTCGTTTGGAAGCTTGTTGTAAATTTTTATGGACATTTTATAAGGGCTGGTACTGTGCATACACAGGTTTGATGATCGTCGTATGATTTTGTTTCTGCCTGGTCTAAGTGGATATTTTCTGGGAAGTTCGTCGAGTGTTTCGTAGAAGTTAGGGTATTTTCGAACAAATTTACGTAGTTCTATTATGTAAATAGATGGTAATGTTAACATTTTAAAGTTCTTGAAAAAAGGGTTTGCAGTTGTTCGTTCTTTTTATATTTGCTAGGATACTCACACATTTCTTCTGCATAATTAACAGATCTTGTACATCTGCGCTATTGCCCCACAGAGGCACACTTCGTGATAAATGACTGTGTACATGTGCATAATAAGCATTTAGCGCTGTCGGTAGGTCAGTGGTTTTGATTAGTTCTCGTAATGCGTACGTGAAACTTTTTTTTCTTTATAATATGCTATCTTGCGTTTTAAAATCGTGTAAAAATCAATCAAATGGAAAGAAATAGATAGTGGGGTGCCTTATCATCGGTAAGTAAACAGAACATCAACTAAAACCAACCAAAAGTACTTGTTATATTTTTTTTCTATTGCACCTGACATATTCTATTTACTATTTTTTTAACTAACATATTTTTAAATAGTAATACCTATGCATAGGTACTTAATTAAAAATAAAATCAAAAACTGTGTGAAGTGTCTTTTCTACGGTAAAATCTTCTAGCCAGTCCACGGCGGCGGCACGCTTGCCCCGCGCAGTCCCCCCCCGCTGACATCAAGTTGCGACTCGTTTTTAGTTTGGTATAGCTTCTCTATACGTAGTATTTGTAACCCAATGCCTTACAATGATGTTTATCTTTAGTTCATATTTTTATAATGAGTTCAGAATTTCTAAAGTGAATTTCACAATATTGTAATTATTTCGTAGCTCAAACGACTACTGACATTCCATTTAAAAAATAGTCAGCTGAGAGCTTAACGGAATTTTTTCTACCGAGTGCTTGGATTGCAGCCAGTTGTTGTTGAGCTATGGAACAAGAAGGTTGTCTTGTATCCGATATTGTAGCTTTGTGAAATTATAATAAAAGTGAATCTCGGACGTTTTAATTTCTCAGGAAAGATGGAGATTACATAATGTTATTATGTACAGGCATTGAAAATTGCCCGCTGCCGCTTGCGACGCTGTCCTCAGGTTCAGATTTTTAACATTCTTGCCTGATTCCACCCCTGCTTGAATTCAACTAATTAGATAACGAATTAACGTCTTGACAAGACGGGACTTGCTCATCAAGAGACTCGCTCTGTTTGTGAACCGTTTTGCTAACTGATCCGGTTGTGCATCGTCTTAATTACACTGACGATGTAGTTTGTATTCACTTTACTTTAAGCTGAGGGTTGTTTACTTTCTGTTAGTTTGTGTACAAGTCAAAGGAGAGTTAAATAAATGATGGGTGGATCTATGTATCTATTTACCTAGACGGTCGCGACGTAAGAATCGACTACCCCAGCTCAGCCCGTGAATATCGTAAGAGTCGACTAAGGGTAACTACCAGGGATATTTAAGCGCCGCCTAAAACGCTGGCTTATCGACAAACTTGTTATAGCTATGACGAGTTCATAGGCTCAAATAGACATATAATTATAATTGTATATATGATGTTGTAGGATTTATAAGGAAAAAACAATAGCAATGCAAATAGTTTGCTTGACTTTTTTCTTCAATCATGTACAATGAGTCTGATAATATTATACTTCATTGATCATGTGTATAAAAAAAAAATCGTTTTAGGATAAAGCACAACCAGATATTACAATAAGTTTATTGTAATATCTGGTTGTGCTTTAACAGAAGAAAAAAACAGAAGAAAAAAAACAAATGAATGACGATCATCGAAGCACAAATACATGAGTCTATAGCTGTACAAATTTGAATTTGGAATTCCTTACCAAAGAGGAGAAATTTGTGATTAAAGTGGCCAGTACGAAAAACGCCAATTTCATATGTAAGGACCTAATAGTTTGCTTGACTTTTTTCTTCAATCATGTACAATGAGTCTAATAACTTTTATACGTTATTGAACATGTGTATAAAAATAAGATCGCTCTAGGATAAAGCACTACCAGATATTGCAATAAACTATTTGCATTAAAAGCTAGTTTCAAGACAAGACAAACATCAGCTTTGATATACTGCACGATAAACAAAATTCCTTATCAGAAACTATGCACCTGAAGCATGAAATTTTATTAATAGAATCTCTCTTGATGTTGCTCAATCTTCGGTGTAGTTAAAGGTTCGAGCCAACTGCATGCTACGGGCAACATACGGATAACCAGTCAAAGAGTCTTTTTATATTTTATGTTTATAGATTTTGGCATACCTACTTTGATTTCAAAAGGAGAGAGCTACTGACCTACTTTGACGTTAAATATAGAAAATAATAACATTTATTTCGACGCAAAAAGTAAGTATAATAAGAGTAACATGAGGTATTGACACCAAAATTCAAATAATTTTCCAGATTATTTTAAATTAATAAAATATAGTTATAATGTATTATAACTATATTTTATTAATTTAAAATTGCTCTTGTTTAAACAAGAGCCGCCAGTGATAACGCCATTTTGCAAATTTTTGACCCACTGGTGGTGTGGCTAGTAAAAGATCTGCAGATGGAAACAAGAACGACCGAGCTGTAATCGGTTCATAGCTTTATCAGTCAAAAATTTGTACTATTCTCGAGCTTAGGAAATATGAAAGAAACCTTGCATTGCGTAGTAGAGATTTGGTATAAACTAAAATCTTTAGTTCGTCGTCGTCTAGACACTCGTGATGTCGCCCGTTCAAGGGATTTGTCGCTTTTTGAAGGGCTTCTAAGAACGCGCCTCTTAGGCTTTTTGTAAGGGCTCTGATTTTATTACAGCACTTTTCGTACCAGACATATCAGTTTACGTATGAAGCTGAATGGTGTCAATCATATTGGTAAGCGATGAACCTCTTACACAGAAGGGTACTTACGTAACGTACCTAAGAATTAAAAATAAAGGAGCTTCTATCTGTTTATAAAAGCAAAAAGAACTTCTTGGTCCTTTAGATGCGTTATGGTGATTATGACGATGCGTTTAGCGTATTGTTTTTTTTTAATTGTGTTGTTTACGCTGTTTGATGTCCTCTTCACAGTAGGCAGGTAGGTTTGTACAGTACAGTCAGCAGTGAACGAGTCGAATGCGGAAATTAATATTTTAGTTCGCTCATAGTTATGATCAGGGGTCGGAATAGGTAGAGTTTATAAGTACCAAATGACGTCATATACCCTACGCTAGTTTAATATGGATATGCCTTTTAATCTCGGGATTGATATAGTATATCAATCCCGATAATCTGCTAAAACTTATTTACGTACTTCGAACTCGAAACATTACTTTCATTCAAAAAATATATTTAGGAATATTAAAAATTATTAGTAATTGATTCCTGCCCGGTAAGTCAGAAAGCAATTATTGTTTCTCAAGACAGTGTGTAGACCGCGTAAATTTTATTTATTTCCATTTCTATTGTCCAAATTCCTACCGCTACAAGGTGGGGTGCGGGGTGGACGTTGCGGGGTGCGGGATGAGGGGATGGTTCGAAGAGAGGATGGATATACATTTTTGTTCACTCGTCTGCTTCGGTGCGTTGAGTGTGCGTGCGTTTAGTTTTGGTATTGGATTTTTATATTTTTGACCTTGGCTTACGTTTTTTGGATTGAACCTGCATAACTTGACGATTTTGGCTATGTTTATTAGACTGGGATTTTACATTTGATAGTTGTGTTGTGAACAAAACTAAACACACGTGATATTGCTCCTGTATTTTAATTCAGTTTTAAGATACCTACATTTAAGGTGAGTTTCAATAACTTTATTATTTGTATTATATTGACTACATATTAAATTTCTATTTAAATGTATATTCCACATAAAATATTAATCCAGTCTTTTCCAGTTAGTTCACTGGATTCCCGCTATGAACGGGTTTTAAAATACCTAACAAAAAGTGTATGCTCTGAATAAGATTCTTGGACTGTCGAAAAGAAAAAGCTTAGGTTAAAATATCACATCTTATAATTATTTAAAACCTTGTGTTGATGCTAGCAAACAGTATTAGTTTTAGTCCACACATACCTTATACATTTTATATTAGGTAACTTAAAATCCGTGCATATCAGGAATTGAGCATAGCGTAACTAACTGGTCTTTCCTCTCTTTGATCTCTAGTTACATCGTTTAAAATATTTTAAATTAAAAAACTTTGTGTTCACGAATTTTTATTTTATTCTATGTATACCATTTCCACGACAAAAAGAAAACTGAAAAAGAAAACACAAACAGTTTACTTAAATGAGAAAAACAAAACATATTACTTATACTAAGTACTTTAAATTAACATTTTACATTATACGAGATAAGCACTAGTGTGCTTATCTCCTATCTAAAATTACAATTTTTATGTACCTATCCAAAATATCTTACTAATTTAACATAATTAAAGTTTGGGGTCAGCTACTGGAGGAAGGCTAGGTGTTTTACGCTACTTAATTTGTGTTTAACATACAAAGAAATGTTTTAGAAGACAATAATATCAATCCCTGAAATTTAGAAAACATTTAATCAATACCCAATCCAGGGATTAAAAAGGCGTATCCATGTTATGTTATCCTAGGTATGTTTCGTCATTAGGTACTTAAAAACTCTACCTATTCCGACCCCTGGTTATGATGCATAATGCCCTTAAAATGGCATTATGCATCATAACCAGTCTTCCAATCCTTAAATTTTGGCTTATAATTTAGATAAAAGTTCCACCGTAATTTGAGACTTAAAAAATATGACTTGTTAAGCGACTTTTACTGCTGACTGTACCTTACCGAGCTAAGTTCAAAGTAAGGTTTTTCTTTATATAGGAGCGCACGTGCACTCTTTTTTTCAAATAAAGTTAAACGAATGACTCCAATACTGCATTTTGCCCAATTCACCCCATGCACAAAGCGAACGGCAATCCAATATTAGAATTTGTTGATAGGAACGCTTTGTATTTTTCATCTACGTCAGGTGCCCCTGACTATGATTCATACTTCCGTTCAAACGCGAGATTTCAATGAGTTCTTGCATGAGAAGTCTTTTCAATGTGTCAACCTTTCAGCTTTACGGGGTGGGTTGGAAAATTTAGTTTTCGGCGTACATTATACGAGCGTTTTTGTATTAAACAATTATTACTATTTAGATATATACGATATTTCATTTGTTTTGCATGTACAATAAAGTGTTCATTGGTTCATTAATAACATAAATTTTGCAAAGATATAAAGGAAATCATATATTTTAGAGCCGTATTTCAAAATAAGTACTAACGTAATGAATAAGTAAGGGCGTTTCTTTAATAAAGACAAGAGAGAACCATAGACAAAGTTTGATGCTTCATCGAATTACTAAAGTGCGTAGCGATGAATTGTGAATCGGAGATTTTCCAAATGGAGACTAGAATGGAGAAAAGAATCATCAAAGAGACAGAGAGGCAAACGCAAAGCTCAACAGAGTTCGATCTAAATAACGTGAGCGAGTCCCGGAAGTCGTAGAATCGTGAACAAAGGTGAATTGGATGTTTGCAGGAAATATTATACAAACAAGGAAATCGAATGTTTCTCATCTGATTTGAAAGGTACCTAATAAAGAAGGGGTCGTCGCTTCTTCCGCTCGACGAAGTAACTGCTCAATTGATGTTTTATGTTAGAAATGGAAATGAAGAGTGGATTTTCTAACCTAATACCAAATAAATAAAGACTCTATTATTATGACTTTACATCTTTATTGACAAAGAAAATTACAATTCAATAATAAAAACATGTTAGAACTAGTATTTACAATTGAAACAATTAAGCTAACTGCAGACTGTTGCAAACAAACTACAGGTAGCTCAACTGATCATCCATTATTATGACTGTTATTATAGTATGCTAATTGTAGTAGCATTTTATTTCATTGATGGTTGGTAGTTTTAACTTAATAGATATTGTCATAAATATATTGTTTTAGTATTTTCTTGAATATGTAGGTACATTGTACACTGATAAACAGTTAGATATTTTCTATCCAAGATAATACTTTTGTGTGATCTCACGTTTGTTTGTTTTATTTATTCAGTAAATATATGGTAGCATAGTTGATTGAAGTTTTAAAGTGGCTTTTTGCCACGGGATTAAAAAGTACGTCGTTATACAGGGAGTTAAAATAGCTAATTACAGAGAAAAACCCGAGAAGTAAGATTAAAACTTTTGAGCGTGCGTTTAACTGTCACCATTAAAACTTAAGTAGCAGAGAGTGAGAATTATAGAAGAAGCCGAATTGTTTGGTTCCTGTATGAACCATTATAATGGAAGAAAATAGCTTACCGAATAAAGAATCATAATTATTATGGTTAGAATTATTATCAATCTGATTTCAACGTATTCAACCTACTCAATTTTTATTTTACTATAATTATGGCGCACTAATACCACTCTAACGAGTCTACTCTGTTTACCTCCGTGTGCACGCAGCTAAGCTTTTAAGATGGTAATTATCATGAGGGATTTAGAAATTGTTCCATATTGTTTGCCTTACCCATGTGCGACGTCTGGCAGAGATGATCAGCGAAATTCAGAGATTTGGGAACAACATTTACGAAAATATCTGAATATGAAACGTTGAAGTTCTCGAGCGTAATGGACGAATCAAGCTTTATGAGAATGATGATAAGGTTTATTCTCGAAACCAAAAACTAAGTTTGCCTTGGAGTGGTGCTAGAGACAGACTATTAAGATATGGACCATTAGATAGAGACAACGTCTTAGTTCTAATACAATGACCATCAATCGTGACCTCGGCAATTTCATGATAAATTGATGGTAGTGAGGACACACGCAGGTCTGGGTAACTTGGTCTTAAGGGACCGTGATTAAATGTACTGGAAAAAGTCAATCTGGGAGTTGCAAAAACAATGTGTTATCTAAAGTAGGCCTGCAGTCTTGGAGGACTTATGACAATTAAAGGGTCTTGGCTTCTTAGTAGGTACCTATCTAACTAATAGACTGAAAATTTTAGATCAGACCCTATGGGGTTTGATCTAAAATTAAGTAAATACGTTTTAAATATTAGGAATTCGACTAGAGCGTAGCGATCTGGATTTTAAACTATTTATTAGGCAAAAATTTCGTTTCATTTCAGAAATAAATCGCACTGAAAAAAAATTTCTTCTTAACAAAGTTTACACAGTTTCTTTACCACAATACTTGGACTTAACGAGAATAGAAGCACTCATTATATTTAACGGTCGTCCTGTCGGGCATTATTAACCCTTTAACGCATCCACGCTCTTTTATACGCCATAAAGTTTTATGTAACACTCTTTATTATTGTTTTGTTGCTTAGGCATTTTTATGGCGGTGAAGTAGATCAAGGTACGCTCAGTAAAACTTTTGTAGAACCAAACCAATGTGAACAAAACTCTTTCGGCGGCTTAGTAGGACCACAGATAAATTGATTCAATTAGAAATGGCCATACCATCAGACCATGAGGATTTTACTGCACGTTTTGGTCATCTAGATCAGAAAACATCCATAGTTTTTTTAAATTACTGACTACCATCGGTTTTATCAAAATTAAACTACGTACTTTTCTCACATTCTTCAAAGTTCTGCGAAGTGACTCAATATTTGTCGAATTAAATCCAACACTGTGTATTTAACCAGTTACTGCTCGTTAATCAGCAGACTGGCAGATATCCTTGTAACTCAATTATTGGGCGCAGATTCAAAGGGGTTCTTTAAAATTTATTTTGCATATAAGAGCAGTCAAACAGTCAAAGTAGAGGAGAAACTATAGTAGGTATCTAAATTTCTACTATATTAATTACCATACAGCGGGGCAATGCAGCCAGCGCAGCGTCTTGGGGACGCTTCCGACTGGTATTGATGCTTCAGGTGCAGTTTCTGATAAGGAATTTTGTTTATCGTGCAATTTATCAAAGCTGATGTTTGTCTTGTCTTGAAACTAGCTTTTAATGCAAATAGTTTATTGCAATATCTGGTTGTGCTTTATCCTAGAGCGATCTTATTTTTATACACATGTTCAATAACGTATAAAAGTTATTAGACTCATTGTACATGATTGAAGAAAAAAGTCAAGCAAACTATTTGCATTGCTATTGCTTTTTCCTTAATATTCACTAAGTTTTGAAAGATTGTATCACTGTTTACTTCTTTATTAACAAATAAAATTACAATCAAATAATAGAAACAGTATTTACAATTGAAACAATTGATCTAACTGCAGACTGTTGCAAACAATCTACTTGTAGCTCAACTGATCCATATCAGTGTTACATGTTTGCAACAGTCTGCAGTTAGCTCAATTGTTTCAAATAATAATTTAACTGTATAATAATTTAATTGTAATTTTTTTGTACTATTTGATGGTAATTTACATAATAAAAAAACCTATAGGTTTTTTTACGCACATAGGGTGCGTTCTCAGTAAAAGTAGCTTTGAAAGTTTTTGATGGATTTTGATCCGCCGCGCGCTAGGCAGACCCCTAATTTCCTTTGAAAACTGTCAAAAATCCTGTTCCCGCTCCCTCCTATGGATGCAGCAAGAATGCACTCATTAACCTCCATTATTCAGTAGGTATGCTCGAATTTTTGGTGATAATTTAGGTTTAAAGAATATTTATTTTCTCATAAGAAATACATTTCACTTATCTGAGAAAACATCTTAAAGTTAAGTACCTATATTAAATAAAGCTTCGAGGAGCCAAACAATTTTTGTTACCTACCTAATTATGTAGGTTACAGTTAAAAAGTGTGTAACAAAACAAAATACAAAAGTTTTACAAATACATAATAACAGAAAGAATTCATAGATTTAGTAAGACACCAAATATTTTTAACACTACCCGCAAAATCCTGCACATTTATTAACTCCTATAGAAATGGTCATGTGGAGTCATTCGGCATTATCATGTCACAGTGAAAGCAAAACCAGTTAGGCAATTTGTTATTTGAGTAAGGATATGTCATTAAGTATGTGTTTTTTTAAGTTTAAGTTTAAAGTTGCTGCAGGATTCCGCATTCTTCACTTCTCAGGGAAGACTATTATAAATTTTTACTCCCTAGATATTTAGCGCTCGTTTCCCGAATTCAGTTCGCACGCTTGGAAGAAGTATGTGGTCTTTTTTGCGAGTGTTTATTGTATGTGTCTTTTAAGAACGTTATATTAGTATGTATTGATTTCTTCAAATTTTTTTTAATGAGTGTGCAAATACTGTAGTTATAAAGTTGCTTTATATTCATAATTTTGGTTGGTTGATTGATTGTGGGTGTTAAGTAGTCTAAAAGAAATAACATTTTGATAATTTTGTTTTGAGAGACTTGTAGGGTTTTCAGGATCGTTTAACTATGATAATTTCCCCTAACTAATTGGGAAAGTGTGCTACAACAGCGTTCTTGCGTAGCAATATTTTGGCAACAATTGAGTTAGTCTGCCGTCCGGCGTTGTATCTAAAGTCAGAATACCTTCCGGCCCTGTCACCAACACTGCATTATACGAAGTTAAAACAAGGGGCGCTCAATACTTTCCCTACTTTGCCCCAAGAGGGCTCTCTTGTTCTTTATTGACATTTACTTTCCGAGGGTAAACATGGAGCCACCAGCTGTCTACTCGCCGCATAATACCCACTATTGCCAGGCAAGGGATATTATTTATTACCAATATTTTTTGGGACTGCTAAAACTTAAGTGTCTGGAGCAGAGCCGAGCGGTTTCTTAATATATTTTAGACATGAACCAAATTCTGAAATATTTTAGTCATTACACGTAAGTATAAAAGGTTTGTTCCTAAAAGGCCTCAAATTCACTAACATAGCGTACATTTTTCGACAGATTCGTGATCAATAATTTTATAGTAGGAGTCTTCGTGAGACGTTGGGAATGAACACGTTTCACGTGAGACGTTGGGAGTATAATTCGGATTGATCGGTAAACGCAAAATTCTGTTCAAATATCAACAAAATCTTATGATTTAAGAGTTTACCAACAACATTGTACTAGGATCGCATAAATTAGTATAGTTTTTTCGTCATTAGAATCTCAGCACCACCAACATTAAAATATCCAGACGGTCGCGACTTAACAAGCCTTCACTGAAAACCAGAGCTGGCTGGACACACCAGTGTTCATCCAGCACAACACAGAGTGGAGGCCATATTTCCCTAAGACTCTGCTGCGCACATAATAAATAAAATGTATATTGTCTTATTTAGTAGCATAAGTTTGCGTTTTGTGTAGTAGTTAAGGTAAATATAAATATTTTCTTTCTTTCGTTCAAAAAATATAGCTATCGAAGCCAAATGTAGAGCTAGACCAAGATCTGTCTCACTGCAGAACTTATAATCTGTCTTATTCATTCTCGAATTGAAAGCTTACTCTTTCTGGTTCTTTACTGAAGCGAGAAATCTCGCTCAAGCCCTTGGAAAGTGAGATAATCCTGCTGTCCTAGGTGGAAGCCGGAAAATAGTGAGCGAAGCGGTGCAGATCAACATATATAGGTTTTGAAAAAGTTATCGGTAGATTCATAAAGAGTAAATGCCCATAGATACTTTTACCACATTAGTTGAACCTTAACTTTACTTGCATATTTGGAAATATCCCTCCATCCATGGAATTTGAAGGTATTGTTCAGTAGTATTTTCGATATAGGTGTAACATGTATGAGAGATGTTCCGACTATGATTTTGGCCGAATTAGTCGGTTGTAAAGAGACCGACTATTCGGCCACAATCCTTTTAATAAATCCTTTTCTTTTTTTATATAAGAAGAAATATTTATAAATGTTTATTGAAGATAAGAAATTATTTGTTATATTATATTATTTATTATATTATTTTTCTTTGAGATGTAGTCAATTGTGGAAACACAGCGAGCTCTTGGACAACATAATAAAGAATACTCTATCATCAGTTTTGAATGTCGTTTTAGATGACAAAGCATGGTCGCAGGCCAGGGAGGCCTGTCATATTGTCAAATTGGGAGGCTTAGGTATACGCAAAATTTCAAGTATAGCCCTTTCAGCGTTCCTGTCTTCAAAGAGGAATAAATCTAGGTATAGAATGTTGTCGTATCCAAGAACTAAGCGAGCTGCCCCGCGGTTACGCGGGGCAGCTAGTGTTTTTATATCGTCGCATAGAATTTCTCACCAAAAAGCGTTCAACTTAAAACAATGTGTCGGGGATTAAATTCTCGCAGACTCCGCCCGAGACGTCAGCTAATGTATTATGTATCAGCTCAGACGGACTACTGAAACGCTGAGTCTTGAAACACATTGTATTTCGCTTTCCGCTTTGTCTTCTTAGTTAAATAGTTCGTATTCAATTTGTCTTCTCCTTTCTTTTTTAATTAACTTATCTCAATGGTTTTCAAGTTATTGGCAAGATACACTTGACAAATAACTAATGCAAGATGCACCTGAAAAACCATTAGATGCCTAAAAGATTATAAAGTGTTGCGATAGCCTTACCGTATTATTTTTTTTTATTCTTAATAAAGGCTTTGTCGCACATACGTGAGCAAACAATGTTGTAGAAATATTAAATCAAGAAAACTTAGGCACAGTAGGGAGACCGGAGATGGTTGACATAATAGTGCATTTCTTTTGTGCTTTAATATTTATAGACAAGAAAACTATATTAATTGGTAGGAAAACTATTTAAAAAAATAAACTAATAATAACTAGTTCTTAGTTTAATGTAATGGTGAAAATTTAATGCATTTTACAGAACACTAACTCTTAGTCAATCTGCCCCTGGTCCGGGGTAGGTAGATCATAAGCCAGGGGTATGTTGACCTAACTACTACTAAGCGTCAAGTCATGAGAAGAGGCAAATAATTAGACGTTTCTTATTGTTATTGAACTCTTAATTCAAACAAAACAACATATTAAATTAGATATTGACATTTTTTAATGACTTTTACTTAATCAACTCCTATTTTTATCCGAGGTTTTATGTTCATCATTTTTAATTTGACTTTTCTTATTATATTAAATAAAAAAAAAAACAATTTCAATCAGGTGTAGGTACATTTATTTGTAAGTAGGCAACAAAATTACCAAAATCGACTCTAATATGTAATTAATTCAAATTATCTATTAGTCAACTCTTATATCTTATAATCGAACTTTTATTTTAAAAATGATATATTTATTTACTCATGATTTTAATTAAATGCACAGCTTCTTACAACTTCTTTAACAAAAAATATACCTAACCCTCAAAATATACAGGTTGACTAATTATTCAACCAGCCCCGAAAGAAATTGGTCTACCAGCCCCAGACGCCATTTATTACTTTGAACGCATGGCAAACCTAAACACCGCCACCGATTTATAAAACAAGATATGAGATATGTTGAATATGCACCTTAGACACGTTTGGGCTAACCGACAAATTCGTCACATAAAACGTGTATGCATCAGATCAAAATCTATACATAGTGGAAATATTACTTAAGTTATAAACAAATGAACAACTTGTCACTGCTTGAAAACTACGCAAGACCGCGATGCGGCGGCGGTTTGGACGTCTGAGCGGGCCGCGGAGTGTAATACTTGACTGTGATTGCTTAACGTTATACTCAAACTGATCACAAGTTATAATCAGTTAGTCTACCTACCCCTAATAGTCAACCATCCCCGATCTCCCCTAAATATCATACTTACTAGACTTAGGTAAGCAGGACATGAACGAGTAGATACAGTATTCGGAAACAGTATCGCTATTTAAGACAAATCATTTGCAGTCAGCAACCATTGCTAACAATATCAATCAAAGTGGTAGGAAAAAAGATATGAGATCGTCATGTAGCCCCGTCCGTTGATAGAAACACCTCACGTTCCGTAAGTCACCTGTCAGCATGCTCTATCACCATCCTCCAAAGGTTTTTGGCCACATCTACCGCCGCTTTGGAAACTACTTACAGCTGCAACCATCACCATACAGCATCGATGCTTGCCCGGAGCTGGGAAAATCCTCTTTTCTTTTAGGGGAAACATGTAGCACCTTCATCTCGATGGTAGGTATTTAATAGATTTACTCCAAAAAGTCTCTGACAGATTCAGATTCAATAACGTTTATTTTCGCCTAAAAAAGTAGTTTAAAAAAAATATCCTAATTTTTTTTAAACTAATAAATAAGCACTTGATTAGTATTGTCTTCTTACTAAGTAATGCCACTTCATAAAGTGTATTCTGTGGTTAAGGGAATCAAAGCTCTTAACTAAAAGTTTTATAAACCAAGTCAGCATACAATGTTAAGCTAAGTAGTACAATAGCCGGGCACTGTATACTACATAGTATTGCAGTTGGCTCGAAAACAAGTGGGACAATAACAGAGTAGAAGCAATAAAGCGGGACTACTTGGTCCCAAGTTTTTCGCAGACTTGTCTAGACACATTAATTCTTATATTTAACTCTAAGTAGCGGTTTGGCAAATGTATCAACCAATCTTTAATTAAGTCCAATTAACGTTGTAATTAGATGTCTTGTACATACCTACAACAATTTCAGTTGGTACCTATTAAGAATAGAATAGAATAGAATATAGAATATTTATTTTATTTGTAACTCAAATAAACAAAAACAAATATGATTAAAAAATAAAATAAAAACAAAGCTTAGGTACTAGTTTTTGCATTGAGTCACAAAGCGGTCTCTGTCTCAGCATGAGCTAGTTGTAAAAACATTACAACCAACGCTGGCTATTCACCTGCCTAATTATTTCCTATTATATTTAATCATTAAGTACTGTTTTACTGTCCGAAATTTCTCTTTATTTCTCCTTCCACTTCTCGCGACTTAACGTAAAAACTGGTATCTACCCTGAGGTTTAAATAAAATGTTATACCAAATACCTATCGTTTATATTATTTGTATTTTGGATTTAGCTACTTAAAACTTCTGCCACCAGAGCCCTGAGTTCGGTTTGACGATAATATTGATACGTCATCGTCTCTACCTTGTGGACAGGCAACAACGCAAATCCCATACAAAAATTAGATTTCACGAAATTTTCTCGATACTATCGCCAAATCGAACTCAGTAGGTACTCAGATTTAGTAAAAATGTTGAATGATGTATTTCCTGCGCTAGTCTTATCATTTTTATCATTCGAGGGCCTCTGTGGCGCGGCGGGCAAAGGTCCGCCTGCGTCGCAGGAGGTTGGAATCTGCGCAGTGCCACTCCCTACGTTCCTACCTGTCCCATAGGGCAACAAAATATAGGGCGAACCTTATTAAATAAATAAATAATTCTGGACAATCCACACAGCATCATCTAGCCCCAAGCTAAGCAGAGCTTGTGTTATGTGTACTAGATATCTGTTATACTTAATACTTTACTACATAGATATATATTTTTTATTATTTGTATAGAAAACATTCAGAACACCCGATACAAATATCTGCAGATCGTACAAACATTTGTCCCGGGGCGGGGATATCCCCGCGCGCTGTGTGGATTGTCCAGAATTATTTATTTATTTATTAAGGTTCGCCCTATACTGTAGGGCAGGTAGAGACGTAGGGAGTGGCTCAAATAATTTGGCTGCTTAACAAGAAGCAGTGGCTGAAGTCAGGCTGTATATTAGGATGAAGATGTAAATACCCTAAAGTTTCTTTCAATGACCAAAATGTTAATTGAATTCAATAATTACTCTGAGGTTACGTCCCTTGTAATGAAGCAATCAATCAATCCCTAATCAAACATGCTCAACTTAGTTGATTACTCTCGATATTGACAAGTGCTTGATTCCTCTAACAAATGCGCACAGAGTGGAACTGGTGACCCGTAATACAGGTTCTTGTGAACCCAAAACAGGTCCCAGTCTCTAACAATGTTAGCTATTATAATTTGTATTTAAACAACTTGCATTATAGTATTCAAGCAACTAAGCTTCTATTGTTTAATAATAGAAGAATTAAAAAAACTAAGTACTAACTTAGAACTAAGACTTGATTTCACGAACCTAATACTAAGTAGAGCTTAAAAGAGCTGAAAACAAAGGTACAAAGAAAAGCCTTTTAGTATCATCATTCAAAAAACATCACAGCTCATGCTTACTTCTAAAAACTACCCTGCCTGTAGATTATTAATTGTGTAAGTCCAAAGACAATAAACAGCGTAACACTGGCTCATTCATTTTAATTAGGCCAGAGAAAAATCACCCTTTTGACTCTTTTGTAAATTGATTGACCAACCGTTTAAGGCTGGCAGAATTTAGACATATTTTAGGAGTCATCGGTGCGATCCATTCGGTCGTTAAGCATAAATTAGGCCACCGAAACTGAAACGGTGGTCTATGTTGTGTGCCTCTTGGCATCGAAATGCGATAAAACCAGCGCTGTGCCAAATTGCATGACCCTTATCACATGGATTACGTGCTCGGTTATGTAACCGTAGGTAAAATTCGACTGCCTTCTAAATGAAATGGGGTTCATGAAACTGCAGCTGGAAAATGTTCGATGTACCTATGACCGGTGCACAGTTTGGTCAGGTAAAGATTTAATGCACAGACACATGTATCAGGAAAGCTTTAAACAATATTAGGTTAATAGTTATTTATTTATTTATTTATTTTAACACTTTATTGCACTTTAAGGTACAAAGGGTGGGCTTAATGCCGAGGCATTTTCTACCTGCCGACCAAAACCACATGGTTTTTACAGGGGGGAGTTACAACAGTAACAAACAGTTTAAATAAATGAAGTTGTACACACGTAACCCCAGTTTTGATGAACACGTCCCATAAAGCTGCCATAGGATTTAAGCGGGATTCTACGCAATGCATCTGTGTCTGTGACGAGCAAAATGCATTTTAAAATTTACTGGTGCATATTTTTTTCGAAAAGTTGCGGATTTTTCCAGACCGGGGCGCTAAAGGGAGTCGATGACTTGGAAAGTATTGGTCTCCTCGCTCGATTTGCACTGCAAATTGATTTTTATATGGGCTGACGACGCTTCCCTGGCTGTTTGTTTGTTGCGATATTGAAAATATTCCTTGTAACTTTATTTGATCGCTTTCCAAAGCGTTTGCATGACCTGGATTTTTGTACATAATTCATTAAAGTTGTCTTATTTTTCTTGTGAATTTTGCAAATTGTCCGTTGTTTGCCAGTACACTGCCATGAAAAGTTTTGAAAATATCGTAGTTTGCTTCGTAAACTTGCAACGCAGCTTGGCTTGTTTACAAAAAGACGGCTACACATGCTTGTCTTTTTACACGACCCAGCGCAAGCTTCCTGCTCCTAATTGTAGCTATTTGGCTTGTTACAAACTCTGGGAAAAAGTGCTAAGTCTGGACTATCGCATACGGCAGCGGTCATTATAAGAAACTTTTGCTCTGTTTTGGTTCGAAAATGTTGTGGTTTGCATTCAAGTGAAACATACCTTTTTCGATTGTTCCAAAACTATTTAATTACTAGCTGCAGCCCGCGGCTTCGCACGCTTTTTTCCAGAATAAAAGGTAGCCTATGTCCGGCCCCGGGATACAATCTACCTCGCTGCCAAATTTCACCGAGATCCGTTCAGCCGTTCTTGAGTTATAAATAGTGTAACTAACACGACTTTCTTATATATAGATTTAAAAGATGAATAAGACAGTGTTCTGATACGCATTCGGACAAGTTGCCAAAGACAAAGAAGTCTAGTCAAGTTTATCTTACTCAGCTTAGTCAGCAGTACCTGGTGTAAGGTACCTACCAACTTATATTCTGGTTCATATACTTTCTGCAAATAATTTCGGAATATGTAGTCAAAGTACCGACATAGAAAAAGGGAAACAGGCGAACTCTTTTACACCTAAATTTTATTACAGATAAGCGAGACACCTGTCTTCGTAAAATTAAATTATTTCCTCGCTGAGTTCACACTACCTATTCCTGAATCGTCTGAGGACCCGTATCGATTTCAAAAGAGCTCAAACAAAACCCGGTTTTCCTTGGTGAAATCTTGTGCGTGGATATAATTGACGGGCGACAACCCCTAGGCGCCGACTAACATATCGAATATTTCCTCGTAGGAGCTTTTACAGCATCACGGGCAGACGAAATTATGATGTCACTAACCATGGTAAAAGGAATAAGACAAAGCCCCTGGATATTGTCAGTAGGCCTTATTTATAGTGTGCAAAGTGAACAAAGTAAATATACTTTGTCATATTCCTAATTATGTAATAATGCTTGTGTTTGTGCTTTATTTGTGTACTAAAATTATGTAACAGTATGGACCAAGGTCTGAAATAAATAACTTTAAATTTTTTTTTATAGTGTCGTATAGGTAGATATATGTAAATTTTTTAGTTTGAATGTTATTTTTTCGGAATTAATATTCTAAAGAACAAACCACAACCTAAAATATTTTTGCAGGGGTTCTTTTATATAACTTTTACATTCTTAAGTCCACAATAATTCATCCCGTCCCGCCTCAGTTCCTTTATCGTAATATGTGGCTGTTGGCCCATCACATCAAATATTTTTCGTGTTCGGCCCCACCGGAGACGGAAACGCAATAAATCATAGGCTATTGTCGCGTGGGGCCAATTGACGTTGATTTTTCTTCTCTCTGCCGTGTCAGTTGTTTGCTTATACGTTTTGTTTGTGTTATACTTGGCGAGAACGTAGTGTTTGCGAGCCTAATGTCATGCTGATTCGGTGAAGGAAAACATGGAGCACGTCTGTTGATTTTTATTGGCTGATGTCGTAAAGTTTATTGTGTCTGACAGAAGAACTTTGTTACTTACTCGGTGTGACACCTACATTTCGTGTGGGTTTTGTAAAGGAAACAAACGTTTGGATTATTGTAAAAATTGTGATATATTTTTGTTAAACTATAAATATTTAACTGTACAAAATACATGCTGTTTCTAATTTACAATTAATATTAATTAACAAAATAATAATAATCAGTTATACAGAGTTGTTATAATACCTAACTCAATATTATTCGATGGCAGGGGATGATCGATCATTTGTTAGTGCTTTCCTTAGCTTCACGGTTGCAAATTGTTGTGGCCTGAAAACGTATATCTCTTTGAGTAAGACCCTTTCTGAATCCGCCATGTTTATTAATAAGGTATTATTGCAAAAAAGTTGCATAACGGTATCATTAAATTACACTTAAAGATTACAATTGAAACATAAAACATGTCCAAAATAAAATAAAATATAAACAACGATAAAAAAACTACGCAACTAACGAGTAAATGATTAAATTATCATGGGTAATGAGCACACTTAAACAAACCTGACTATGTATTTATTTGTAAACGGCCTGCTCTCGCCCCCACAAGTCATACCACGGCCCAAACGTATGACCATCCTCTGGTAACTCCTGTCCTTCTACAGGTTTTTTCAACAGCTTTGTTCTGGGAAGAAGCTGCGGTCTTTGCTGCTTCAGAGCTTCATTGAACTTTTGATCATCAGATTCGCTGTAAGGACCCTCACTTCGTCTGTCTACTACCCTTCTGGCTTCAAGCCTCGCTTCTTCCTGACGAATTTTGGATTTCTCAGCTTTTTTGGAATCAGTTTCGTAATCGTATCGGGAAACGCGACGCTCTTGATCGCTAAAGTATGAAATATTGGACTCATAGAATCTTTCCTCTCTTCCTCTACCATTGTAAGGAAGAGAGCTGTCGTCGTAGCTTCTGTTTGTCCTGATTCTTCGTCCTTCTCTAGTTTTTGTATCGAATTCTTTCTTAGCTTGACGGCGATCGAGTGAGTAATCGATCCTTGGTTCTCGACCCTCATATGATCTGGGATCTTTCCTTTGGTTCCTAGATTCTGCGTGTGGATATTCTCGCTTTTGAGCTTTTCCATTTTCGAAGGGTTGTACCCGTGTTTTTTCTTCACTTGGACGTTTTTTGTACTTTAGAGTTCCTTCATCATGCCCATTGTATGCATCTTCGCTATGAATGTGATTGTTGTTCCTTTCGATATTATTACCGTAACGATCGGTTTGCACATCGTCTTTGTACTTAAGAGTTTCAGACGATGCTGAAAAAGTTTTGATCTCCTTGGAATTATCTTTGAAGGTTTTAAATTCCATAGCTTTGGTAGGGCTCCTTTCATGGGAAGGACTTTTTGCCTTTTCAGATGACATTGTTGCCCTAACGTGAGGTTTGATTGGTGTAACTTCAATTTCTTCAAACTCTGGCATATAATCATTTTCTTTTCGTTGTTTAACTTCGTTATCTAAGCTTTGCTGTTTCCGACGTCTTTCAAGTTCTTGTTGTTTTTTTAAAGTCATGTGATCGTCAACAATTATACAATCATACGGATCAGTACTAGATGCAACGGAATTAACATCAGAGCTGCTATCATTATCGTACCTTTGTAGGATTTCTCTACGTTTCACTGTCTTCATAACAAATCCTTCACCAGTTTCATCGTTGTAGAAGCTATTTTCAAAGTTGGTTTTAATGGTACTGGTATTTGTGTTATCAGAGTGTCTAGATTCGTTTCTCGGTGTAAAACTTTCATGTTTCTCTTCAACAATGGATTTTTCGGACGTACTTTTCTGATTCATCTGGTTGGATTTATAATCCATTCCCATTCCCTTTCGTCCTTTGTCATTTTGATCTTCGTTTTGGATTGATGTGAGACTTTTAGCTTGACGTATTCCGCCATTAGATATTTCTTTCCTGTCGATCGTTTCTTTGGGCCGAGTTATTACTGGTGCTGTAGTTTCTGGTGATGGTGATTTCTCGGGACTTGCTTGCTTTCTGGCATCCTGGATTCCTGGCGCAGGTCTCAACTCTTTCTTTAATTTTCCGAATAATTTCTTCTTATACACCGGGACTGTGTCAACGATATCTCGATGCTCCCAAAGAGACATTCCTTCCATGATTTCATCTGAAGTGGTGCGGCCGAATTTCCAGAAAGACTTTGTCCTCTTGACTTTTTGCAAGTCTTTATCCATATCGAGCATGTTTCTTAGCATCAGTTGTTGATCGTCAGTTAGGTAGCCGTTAGAGTTAGGAGCTTTGGGGCCACGTTTGAGACTTTGAGTTTTAAGCAGATACGCTTTGTGGTCAGCACGTTGAGCGGTTTTACTACAAATGCAAACAAAACAAAAATAAATAAACTACATTCTACTTCTAGAAAAAATCAAAAGCAACAGAACATCTAAGCAACAAAACAACAGAAAATAGCAGGCCAAACCATTCTTGTAATGCTTGATGCTCAGCGAAGTAAAAATATTCCGCTGCTGACCAATTCTGTGCGTGAAGAAGATAAATAAGTATCTATCATTTAAATACTAAGGTCGTTAGGTTAGTTCAGTGTCGCAGCAGAATATTAAATAATAACTTGAGCCTGCTATTTTATAATGAAACGTCTTGCTTACCTGATCGGTACACGAAGCCTTTGAGCTTCCTCGTCACTGTAGTCCACATCAGGCTGCGGTGGCGGCTCGTTGGAGAAGCCTGAATCATTGGAGCTGTGCAGAGAAACGTTGCCAACTGCACCCACTGCGGACACGACTGTTTTAGCTGGACCAGCCTTGTTTTGGACCATCTGGGAAAATAAGACAAGATCGCTCTAAGCTACTAGCCGCTAATAGGCTTCATGCGAGAATTAGTCTCGGCATACAGTAAGAAAAAATGCTGGCAGCTAAGAAAAACAAAATGTTCATCTTCGAGCGTCCATTTATTTTAAATCCGCCAGTAACATTTTTAATTTTATTTTCCCTTTCACTACACATTTTATCATACATGGCATTAAGCACGGGGTGCTTGAAGGTACTGTAGTAGGAAACCCATCCAGGGTTTGCTTGGATCTTGGGTCAAACTTGCAGATAAAATAAACTGTATCAATTATCGTGGCTCTAAAAGCCTCACATAGGTAGGTAAGTCGCTGCTTATTCTCACCTGTGAACGCAGCGGCAAAGTCTGCGGGCCGAAGCTCCTGGTCTCAATAACAGCGTGAGTAGTGAAACTGGCAGATGACGTGGAGCTCTTGATTGGTCCAACGTTGGGCACGACTGGGGTTGTCGGATGGAAGTTGGCACTGGCTGAGGTGCTGAGGGCGCTAGGTGACGGCGCTGGTAGAGTTGGGGGTAGGCCTGGTGAACCGCTGCCAAGACGACCCTGGAGTGGAATTTATAGACAGTTTAGGTATATGTAATTGGTTATACTGTTAATACAATCGACGCTCTATGTAAGTCATTTAATTTAGAGTCAGTTTACAGCAGGATTTCATAGATTGGTACAATTTTTTGTACAAGACATGACCGCTGTTGATATTTCTATTTGATAAAATATTTTTTTTGGGTAGGTAGGCATAGAATAAGCTTGCAGTTGGCCACAATGCGTTTTAAGTGATGACGAAGCCTGATGCTGATAGACTCTCATAATGAAACCCAATTTATAAGAAATAAGAAAAAGAGGTAGTTAATTCTACATCAAGTACCTTAAAACATCTCCGACACATAAAGCATTTCAAAACTTTCTAAAATGCAAGATGAACATTAATTTTATTGAGCTTGGATAATATTGGAGAATGTTACCTTATTAATATGGTGAGCTGTGACGACATCTTCAAACATCCTGGTTGAGGCGAGTGAATAGCAGTGGCCGTGGTCTGGCGATACGTTGCTGAAAGGATACTGATAGAATCTTACCTTATTGACATGGTGAGCTGTGACAGTATCTCCAAACATCCTGGTGGAGGGATGGTTGTGCGAGTGCACGGTGGCCGTGGTCTGAGCATGCGTAAGCGGCGCTGGCGGGGGCGCCTCGTTCGGTGTCTGGGCCATGGACCAGCGGGCCGGAGATGCGCTGCTGAAAGACAAGAACAACTAAATTATAAATCGGTAGGAATATTTAGATTTTTTCTGTCTTTAGTCCACATTGTAACTTGTTGTTATTATTACGTATAAACAATAACAGGACTAACTGGGAAGATGCCACGCCGGGGAGAAAATTAATCACGAATGCTAACCCCATTCCCAATTAGTGAGAAATTGCCTTTCAACAATCATTTGCTCCCTTTGGGGTCGAGAACCTAGGTTTGAGGGGTACCGAGGCTCTACGGGTTTTTAAAAAGTAATCTGAGCGTCTGGTCAACGCGACGCTTGGCCCGAGAGCTGGTGGGTATCTGGCGCAGCGCCAGCATTGCCATACAGCGGGGCAATGCAGCCAGCTTCATGGGGACGCTTCCGACTGGTATTGATATGGACCAGTTGAGCTACCTGTAGACTGTTTGCAACACTCTGCAGTTAACATAATTGTTTCAATTGTAAATACAAGTTCTAATTTGTTTTTATTATTGAATTGTAATTTTCTGTCATAAAAAAAAATATTTTAAATAATAGTCAATAGTACTGACAATTTTGTTTTGGGATTTATTCAATTTTATAAAATTTACTATCAATAAAATTCCAGTCGTTTACAAACTCTATCAGACCTAAACTTAAATAATCCAGTAGATAGATCAGTACTAACAATCTGATCGATAATTAAAAAGAGCGTCTATGTTACAAAGCTTATCAGGCTGACAGTTTAATCTTAGCTCATCCTATCTCCCGACTAATCGGGCTAAGAACGGCGTTGCTAAGATCTTATCCTCACGATAATAGGCAGTTCTAACGGCTGATCATTGTCATAAGCAGAGCATAAAAGTGCCTTCTTATCGTGTTATAAGATTATCTCTCTCGTGTGTTGTATCTAGGAATCGGAGATGGTAGTTAAGTATCAAGATATGAGCACGGACAGACACGTGATGATTTTAGAACATGGTCTATTTATCTAAAATCATCACGGCTGGCCGGATGCATGATATTTTTAAAGATAGAAGTAGACTTGGTTGGTACCTATCACGCTAGGTTCTAGTTGTACAGCTAAATATTATTAAATTACAAGATACATTAAAACGTTTCAAATGTGTTAATAAACATAATAATACTGGACAATTCACAAATCATCATCTAGCCCCAAGCTAAGCAGAGCTTGTGTTATGGTGGCTTTTGCCGTCGAGGTCGTCAATGTGTTGAACTATAAGTACAAATGTTGTGGGTAACAAAACATTCAACCTATTTGGTAAGTATAAAACATATTTTAGCACATTGTTGGCTTTTCTAATTGGAATGTATTTACAGCGCGTTTCTTGCGAAATCAGAAAGCTGAAACACCTTATAAAACAGGTGCTCGATTGTTTCGTGGAAGCTTTAATATATGAACTCTAACAACCTACTAAGAAATTGATAATTGAGTAAACTAAATAATTTATTTAAAAACTGTTCAAAGGAGTCCTTTCCTAAAGGGCATCTTCTGAACTTCCCCAAGACCCCAATCGGTTCATTGTTCGCATTCGGCTCTGTATAATCCAACAGGAACCAGCCAGCATTCACTCCATGCTGCCATACTTTAGACCTCTCTCCCAGCAGTGCTAACACATCTCCTGCTTGAAAGCTGAGTTAGTTGTCTTCCGCGGCCGCGTAGTTGTATCGTAATAATCCGACCTTAATTTCAATCATCATGTATCTAAACTTTTTCATGATTAATTAAGTCTATAAGTACTAACCTCGGTTCATCGTTCGCAATTGGCTCGGTATAGGCTAACGGGAACCAGCCAGCATGATGCGTGCGCACATTCTCCCCATACTGCCATCCTTTAGTTCTCTCTCCCAGCAGTGCTAATACGTCTCCCGCTTGGAAGCTGAGTTGGTTGTCTCCAGCGGCCGCGTAGGCGTAGAGGGCGCGCGCGAGCGGCGGATCGCGAGTTGTGGCGGTTGGCGGCGCGAGGGAAGATGGACGGGTTGCTACGCGTGTGTCACGTTCTATATCTGGAAAGGATGATGGTTTTTAATATGCACATAATGTATGATATTGTATGTAGATATATGTATAATTAACTAGCATCTGCCCGCGGCTTTGCACGCACTTTACCGGGGTAAAAAGTATGTCCGTCCCTGGGATACCGTCTACATCCCTGCCAAATTTAACTATGATCCGTCTGCCGTTTAGGCGTGAAAAGGTTACAGACAGACAGAGAGTTCCTTTTGAATTTATAATATTAGTATGGAAGTATGGATGATATAAATACTTACTAGCTGACCAGACAATTATACAACATTAAAATAAATTATTTTTATATACAAAATTAAACTCATTTTCGAGTCCTTTTTATTTCAAAAGTATACTTAAAAAGTTATTGCAATTTTAAAAGTGTGATCCTTAGTTTTGCAGGCGAGTGTAGTACCCATAACACAAGCCCTGCTTAGCTTGGCTGCTGTGTGGTTTGTCCATCAATATTATTATGATTATATTAAAGTTACATGGTATTTTAGATATAAAAAAACAATTAAAAAATGTTAAATCACTCAAACCATATTCAAGTGATGCGCTTAGCAACGAAAAGCATTAATATTTTATTGCGTGTGAAATGAGGGATTATAGACTGACAAAAATACGAAACGAGGAAAAATTGCTATAATAACTAAGACACTGATGATCGAGACGGTCGTCATCAAGGTGAATGACATCATGGCATTTACCCAAGTAAATTGAATAAATGATAACCTGCTAAGGCTCAGAGCCGTACACGGATGTAAGAATGAAATGTGAATAACGTGATCTATTGGTCCTTTATCATTTCCTGCGCTATGTTTTGTTTTAGAGCGATCAAACAGTCAAGGACGTGTATAAGAAAGGAAACCCTGTAAGAAAATATGACTCACAGAGGTTTGCTATAAGGTATAAAAAGTTTAGATACGATGTCGCGACAAGCTGGCTGGACACCTTTGATAGAACCTGGTTCCAACTGGCTTAGAAACGTGACGCATAGAGGGATCACGGGCGTCCACCTTTGCCCAACAGTGGGATTTCACAGTTCAATTAATAATTGTAATTGTAGATTCTCTTTGAGATTCAATGTTTCACATAAGGTTCACGTAAGATTTAAAAAATAAGCATTGTGACAAAATATCAATAATTTAATTTATATCATACTTTCCAGATATAACTAGATTATAATGATGTAAGTGCTTGTCTGTTATGCTTACCAGGGTCACCATTGAGTGAGCTGGCCTGCAGATTGAAGTCAGACTTAGCCCTTGACAGTCCTTGAGTTGGTGATCCGAGTTCAGCAATGGATCGTACGTCCAGACACGATGCATCAACTGAGCGAGTCTTTCTAAGCGCTGAACCAACTGATGCTCTGTCATCGTCATCACCAATCCTGGGGCTTGCGTATACGTCTTCGTCGGCCCAAAATGAGACTTGCTGCGAAACAAATGAAACATCGTGAAATATCTGGCAAAGATCCAAGCTTGTGTCAAGAACACAAAGGTAGTCTTCAATAAGTCTTCAATAATTCGGTAATTCAATCATCTCTAGTTACATCGCTGAAGGGAATATCGATTTCCGTCAAACATTTGATTTAATCGGCCTTGAAATACCAGTGATTTTATCAAGATGGAATAGTGTAATATCTACTGAATATTATGTTTTGTATTTAAATGTGGGTAAACAATTGGCAGTTTGAGATTGTACCGTCAAAGAGGTAAAATAATGTGAGTAAATAATTCGTTAGACGAACTCCTTACGGCCAATATTTTTGCCATTATATTTAACTGCTTCTGTCCCGATTTATCAGGTCATTTCGTCGCAAAAAACAAACTTAAATGGGCAAATGCTCGATATAAGAGGCCATAAAACAACTTTACGTTAGTGGAGACAGATTTTTACGACAACACGACAGGAGAGGAGCATTTTATTAAAGTTATGAAATATTTGACGTGGAATGAAAATGTGTCACAAACTTTATACGCTCACGTCAAACGCGAAAAGCGCCTAAATGGATGCGACATAATCCTAATAGACTTCCATTATGAGACTCTTGTATTTAAACCCTTGATATATTCGATCTGGATTTTTTCGATTAATTATTTAGGCATATAAATCTTATGGGCCGAGGCGAATGGTATAAACGCCTATTACCTTAGTAAAGGCATGCCTAGAGTGGTGCAAAAATAATTTACTTAATGAAGATGAAATGATCTACATAATATGTGTGCGTTAGGAATCTAAAATTTATCCAAAGTCAAGAATGAGTGCTGGCCCTTTAAACATGGATTGTTTTTTCTATTTAGATAAATAAGGGGTTCTTTGTAAGGGCACTGAAGTCTTCGAAGCCTTACTACCTACTTAATTGTTATTTGAAGTTTGATAATTCCGATTTCGGCCTAGCCAGACAAAACACAGCACAAATAAATACTGTTTTGCTTACCCGCATTCTGCTCAAGAACATGGTCTCTACATTGGGCGGCAGATACTCCCTAGTCCGAGACACCTCCAGCCACTCCTCAAGTCCTGAGCTGTATGAGGCGGTGCCAGCGGCGTGGTATGCCAGCCAGTGCTTCGCCAGCGAGCACTGACGCTCCAGGACGAATCCATAGCGGCGGCGTTCTTGTGTCATGGCCTGTGAAGAATTACAACCTCGTTATTTTAATTTAACTATTTATGCTGTTGATTCACAAATGGAAAAAAATACTATTAGGTCAGACCAGTATTGTCTGTGGATTGTTTTTAGTTTAGTATGGACCTGTCATACTAAACTAACAACAATCCACAAGACAATAAAGTCAAAAGGTAAAGGTCAAATTAAAATTAGTAAGAAAGAATAAGAATATTAAATAAATAACTGTTTTTAATTGTCCGGCTGGCCAATATTCATAAAAAAACAAATGAACTGTGTAAAACAAAAGGCGAGCAAATCATAGTAGTACGAGTAAAATTAATTGACTACTTACATTTTTCAGACTTTGTTCACAAAAAGCGTCCAATTTTGTTTTTTCCTCCTCCAGTATTTGCATATTCTGCGAACAGAAATAATTAAAGTTTTCCATAGGAACGTCATTATAAGCTTGGCGAGTTGTTAATGTTGGCTTAATTAATAATAATACCTTCATTTCTTTGTCCATTGCTGAGCCAACTTTGGTGACGTTTGTTTTCTTCTTGCGTTGTTTCTTGATTGTGGCCGCCGCTTTGCTGTAGCTCTCTGACCGAAGTTTATGTTGTTGCAAGAATCTCTTTTGTTCCGACTGTAAAAAATGTGTTCGTGCAAATTCAGGTAGACCCATAAATATGTATTTTTATTTATGTATAATAACAACTTGGGCACATCTGGTGAAAGGCCCCCGTTTCTGGCTCAATTATTTTTATGAAGGTGTTTAATGTATTCTTTACGATGTAGGTTGGTAGGTGGGTAACTAAAATTGTATCTTTATTCACACAGTATTTTTTGCGCTTTATTGTAAAACCTTTATCATTGTTGATAAAAACAAAAAGACCCAAATAAACCTTTAGCGATGAAAGCTCCAGGTTCGAGATTATTTTCTACATGGTTGTGTATTTAACATTTTCTCATTCTTTGAACAAGTTGATGGAACTCTTATAACACCTTTATACGTTAAGCTTATTCCAAAGAACCCCGCTGCGGTAAACAATCCCCTAAGAAGGGGCCTCCATAAAAGATTATGAAAGGAAAAATCGTATTGACTGACCTGTACAACTTTCGTATCTTTTTCAAGATTAGTTTCCAAGGGGACGAGCAAATCTACGTAGAATGCCTTCAGCTGAAACAAACGAATAAGTTGTGGATTATTGTGTTTGGGTCATCAACAAAGTTCCGGGCCATTGCTGTAAGGGTTGGAGGTAAACAATGGCAGTGGATTTATGAAAAAGCTTGGAGAGTGGTTTAGACGATGTTTACAAAAGATTACTTTGACTTTTGAAATAATTTTTAAATTTAACTCAAAGGGATCTTCTTTTTGAACGAACTAATGATTGAGAAAAATAGCAAAAGTGATGTACTTACATTGAAATAACAACCGACCTGTAAAGCTATGTGGTCTGTAATTCTCTAATTTTCTCTAAATGGTGAGAAAGGATTCCAAATTATGCGAAAGTGAAGCGGAACACTTACGATATTCATCTGTTGATCTTGAATCTCTCGGTAAACCTCAACCACTTTCATAAGTGCGGTCCCTGCAATACAAATATTGGTCAGTAGGTTATGATGTTGAGCATGCGAACAAGTGTACACATTTCCCTCTAAAAATAGCTGCCACCTGTAAAATATGGAGATAAGGGTCAACTTATTCAGCGAAATGTGAAATACCGGTATATTTGCAGGTAAAATACAAAGTTTTGAAAGGATATTGGAAAAGTAATTCGATTACCGTAACCTATTTCACATGTCAGTTAACAAATTGGAATTTTCACAACCTAGTTAAAAATAAAATTCGAAAATCGAGAGCTTACGTTTATAAATTTATAGATCGCTTTTTACTAGTAGATAAATGTCGTTTTTGATGACCTTTGTTGAATGTAACGAGTAGAATAATTCATGGTAAAATGAACTTACCGTGTACGTGAAGTTCTATTATAATTATGTGAGCTGCTCAATTTGAAGCGATTAATAATCGTTGCAAGGGCAATGTCGTAAAGGTGCAATTTATTCATCAACTTCCTAAAATTATGACAGGAAATAAAATGACGATTGCAAATGTTCTAGAAACTTATGAAGTTTGTATATTGTTGTTACATGCAAAACTTTCTGCACATTTATAAATCTGTTTAAAAAAATGTTTAAGTAAATGTGTGTGTGGAGGCAAATAAATGATAAATGATTTTGTCTTTGTTTAACTAAACATGACTTACCAATGTCCGCACATCCTCCCCAAGTGCCTTGCTGGGCTTGCCTGCCCAGTTTCCCCACTGCGTCTACATACAGCCTCGAGGCAGCCGCGGCACCTGCATTGACACATTTAATATAAAGCTTCAATCAACGATAAAAACTGCTCACCATTGGCCTTATTAAATACTACTCTCCGCCTCAGCACCTAAGCGAAATCACTTTTGGAAGACCTTTTTTTCGGTGACTCTACCTTTACAATAAATCCATAAAAACAAACTAACCAGATACTGCAAATAACGTAGTACGTATAAAAGAGCTAATTTATAAACCATGCACGCTTATCAAGATTGCATTCTGCAAAGAATGAGGTAACCATGAAGCAGCGTCAAATAAAATATAACGATATGTAAATATAGTCGAGCACGTAATATTCAAATTGAAATATTTTGTAACAGAATAGAGAAAGTTTCACGTCTCCTACTACGCTAACGACATCTTTGGTTAAGAAGTTTTAAAAGACGAATACCTTTATTGAATACGATAATCTAACGTGTAAAGATTTTACCAATTAGGTAGCGTATTTGCACTTTCACTTGCAGACATCAAACAGACAAAAACTGCTAAAATGCAGAGTCAATATTTGTAAAAAGTTTGAGCGTTCATAATGCCACGGTAATATTATCATTACCGTGATCATACCAAAAATCTGTATTATCTTAGCTGATTCGATGGTATTACGCAATGCTGACTAGCTTAGAAGATTCATTAGTTTGAGTTGAGAGGAATACTTAGTACCCGTTAAACTATCCTCACTAATCCCGTGAATACTGTTATAATGATGAACCCAAACCTTTACTAACTAAATAAGGTTCTACCTTCAAGTTTAAATTTAATTTCACAGTGGGTACAGAGCTTCTGAGTACCTACAGATCTAACTTAACCAAACTACATCAGTGAAATCTTGGTTTAAACTGGCTTACTTATTCAGAATATTAGGACATTGCTCGATTAAGCGCACTTAAAACATTCTTAGCAGACCATAAAAGGCTATGCTCAAAATATTTCCATTTACGAGACTGCTTACCATAATTAGTCATTTATGCCAAATATTTGGGTTAAAAAGAACTAAAAATTTTATGTGCCTATTTGTTTATCTTATGGACCGATTCACGATAAATGAAATCGATTTTAACTTTATAGACGGAGATACGATTCACAGACAGCAACAACGCGACATCGTTCGGGAATTAAATAGGTATTGAAGGAACAGATAATGAGCAGGTTTAATATTCGAGATAATCTCTTATACATTGAAACTAAATAATATTGTATTGTAAGGCAGGTAAATATTTAAATTTAATTTTTATTGCCTTGATGGCTGTTTTCAGGCCAATTTCTTGACGACCGATGTGGCGCGGGGGGCGAAGGTCCGCCTGCGACGCAGGAGGTTGCAGGTTCAATTCCCGCCTTGGGACAAATGTTTGTACGTGCTGCAGATATTTGTTCAGGGTGGCCTGGGTTTTTTCTATGTATGTATAATAAAAAATATCTATCTATGTAATGTGTTGTATCATGTACATATATCAGTCATCTAGTACCCATAACACAGGCTCTGCTTAGCTTGGGGCTAGATGATGCTGTGTGGATTGGCCAGCATTATTTCAGCAGCCCTAATTGTGCCACCGGAGTAGTTCAACCTTACCATAATACGTATAACAGTGTCATAATAAGGGTATTTTTTTTAGCCATAAAGTGAAATAAGCCCCTAGGCATCCTCAAAATAAAGTAGGAACTCACTAAGAGCCATACATCGTGCACAATGCCCAAGTTTATTGGTAGTATAGCGCGGGCTATAATACTCTAGATAAGCCAACAGAGACAATTTGGCACAAACTACGCCCCAGTTTCCGCAGCCAAGCAAGCGCGGAACACTGAGGTTTTGCATATAGATGCGCCTATTTGGCTTACACTACATAAATTAATTGTATACGTTCCACTGGATTCACATCACGCTGATTTATTTGTGTCCCGCCTCAGGGATTTCACTTTCTTAGCATTATTATGAAACCTCTTACAATGCATATGCATTTCATCTCATGTTATGTCTAGACGCGCTCATAAACTGTGGCGTTATTACTCTTCCCTCTTTTTCTCTTGTTATTGAATCTTATATTTTTGTATGTAAAGTATGACCTTTCCGGAGGCTCATTATCATTGAAATGTTTTACTTACCATGTAAAGCCTTCAAATAAGCTTTCCCAGCTGTAATCATCTGTCGCGCGCCGGGATTGAATTTGTCCAGAATATTCTGAAACAAGGGAGATATTGCGGTTAAAATGTGGTTTGAATTATTAGGTAAATGTGGCATTGAAATAAAAAATACAATCAAAACTCAATTACTTAGGATCGAAGTCTACGCAAATTTTGTTTTTATTACCCAACTAATCTAATAAAATTAGTACTCAATCACTCGCTCTTTTGTTGTGTAATCAACGACAGTCCGAAAGCTATATTCAAAGAAACTGCAGACGTTACGACACTAGTAATTTGTGATGGTGAATAGATAAGGCTATTCATGCAATAGCAACAGAAAATGGGAACTTCGTCCATAAACAGTTGTTTGTTGGAATGTGGCCTTTCAAGGATGCTGCGCGGTGCGGTTTGCTGGCCTCGATACGCGAGGTGTGGCCAGCTCGCCGGCTCTCGATGACGGCATTCCTCTGCGAATAGTGCGAATCTACCTACTTGTTCTGAACCGCTTATGCTTCAAAATCACTTGTTTGTCTCTATCTACGGTGAGCGCATACAAAGCATTTTCAATGAGAACTCGAGCACATGCAATTTATAAACATAAAGACTACCAAGTGATTGCGACTAAACAAAACAAAACACATACATACGAGTATAGGTATTCACAGACACGTAAATGTCTTTCGAGCACCATATGGAGGAGAATGCACGCATTTTCTTTTCTGAACGGAGTTCGCACTATATTGAGTTTTCATTGAATGGAATCAGTTTCAAACTTGATATCGTTTACTTGAAGATGCTTGACAATCGAAATTGATTCTAACCAAATTCAAACCTTCTTTTTTCGGTTAGGAATATATGACTCCAACGCAATTAAATTGCGTTAGAGTCAGCGTGTGGAGTCACTAAAAGCCTCGTCAAGGAAATGGTCTAATGTTCAGTGCGGAACGATCCCAATCCTTGGGTTATGGTAACATTACAAAAAGCTGATGCAGTCTTCCACCCCTATATTGAGCTTCCAATGGTGTATGAGGGTGCTACGTGCTAATGTGTTTTACGATCTTGCCAACTCAAAATTTTTGCCGTCCACATCTCTGTAATGGAAGCTGATGTTTAATTCATTTATGACTTGTTTGTGCAGTCCATAAAATTTGCTCCTACTGAAACATAGCGCTTTGAGAAAATATAACGTTTCTTGACCACATAATTTATTCCTTCTCAGTTCTCGTAATTTTTAAACATTTTAACGTCAACAATAAAGCTTGATTGATAACGCTATTTATTATTATTTTTCCTGGGTGCTAACGACACCAGTGATGGGATAAACACTTCGTTATAAAGTTATCTGGTCCATCTTGCTGCCGTTCAATCGCGACGATGGCTGTGATATATGGCTTCTGGGCCGGGGCAAGCGGGAAGCAATTTTTCACCGGATTCAGACGTACCTTTTTAAAATACCGAACAGGCTGTAGAAATAGGTAGGCCCGCTTATTGCTCGCGTCGAGAACGTAAATCTTTGGGGTGTTTCGCATAGAAGACGGCCAGGGGGTGAAAAATAGATTCGCACTTAGAAAAATTAACTAAAGGGCGAATTGTTAGGGGAGGTTACTTTTTGATACACTTCTGTGCGAAGTGATTTTTTTGTTGTTTCGGTAAACAAGTCTGTGGTAAACATAATTTAAATTTTCTACATACTTTCGTGGTAATTATACTCTTAACTTCATAAGAGTTGGATGCGCAATTGAATAAGTACCTACTAGAAGATGAAGCTTGTGAAAGAACCCGTTTTTTAATATATTTCTAGATTTACTTCGTAAATCTGTCAGGAAAATCTCCAAAGAGCCCAAAATTTAAGTTAAAGACATACGAACCATTCATACTGTTTTCTGACGGCAGGTTTTATAATTTCTCTAAAACAATTCCAAGGATCTAAATCGGTAGTAAAATGTCAGTTGTACCTAAAATAGTTCAAGAAATATCTGAAATTATTGCATTAGCCACTTAGACCAATTGAATTGAAACCGAAGGCCAGAAATATATTCCATAAGTAGTTTAGGAAGTTTTATTCGAGAAGAAGCTATATCTAGTAAGGCAATTTCACAGAAACTTGTCCTCAAATGTCGTGGCGAGTAGGTAAATGTAGAGGTATAAAGCAGTGGTCGATGTTGGGAAACTTGCAAAATGTTCGAAAAACTTTCCTTACCCAAGATACCTGCTATTCGAAGATTTGCATTGAATAAAAGTGAGGAGAGTTGAAAATACGTTTAATGAAAAAAATTTTTTATAAGAAATTCGTTGAAATTTTAATATTTTTCCCATAAAATCAATGTCACCGCGCACAATTAAGATTAACTAATCCATGAACCTATAACCGGAATAGGAATCAATTTACACTTTATTTCCTGGTCGAAAATTTTTGAGTAATGATGTTGGTTAAACTTTATTGTTTCTGTTTATTGATTCTTCATTATTTTAATTTTAAAGTTTGTTCGAATAATGCCATTGTCAAAATTTACCTATCAGAGTTAGTCTTGTGACATAATTTACGATAGGTCTTTCTGAAACAAGGTCTTATCCTATCCTCTTTATTTGTTCGGCACGTAACACACGACATTTGGCACAAAATTGCCTCAGGCAGACTTCGTGACTCTCTTCCCTTCGTACCCTTTTTTGAGCCTAATGTTCTTACACGTACGACCAGGATCCCCCCGGAAATAAATAGCGTGTTTAAATTCATATGGGATTTCACTGTGTCATTTGATGTGTTAATAACAGAATGAACGTATCTTTAACACAAGCTCGCTCTACTAGCTGGGTGAATTGTCCAGCACTTCACAAAAAAAAATAAAGGTGATCGTAATAAACATTTTATTCTTAGCACACAGATTCATGAATAGATTTTAAATCATTAACTATTCAGACATTCACAAGTGTGGCTCACGAATGGCAAGAACTAATATGTATTCGCAATTACTATTTTGTGTGCAGGCAAGTGGTTTACCAATTGTTTGAGTAAAAGGCACTATAATATTCCGAGCAAGTGTTCATTATTCAATTAAGTAGGTACATGTACCTACTCATTTCTCATTACAAATTTACTCATCTGCCCTCATTATAAACTTGTAACGATTGCTATCGGATTTTAATTTAAATACAGTAGCATTTTTAGGACAAAATTAACGAAACACCAAATTGTTTATTTGTTTAAATGTTTTACTGTACTCTACAAGAAAAGCAGATTTTATGAAATAATTTTGAGTATAAAAATATACGTGTGTCGGGAATGTCCTACTGTTCCATACAAATACATGGGTTTAACAAATAACCTAAATATTTTTTATAAAATCTAATACAAGAAGACAAAAAGTACATTAGGTTACATTAAATACCTAATTGATTTGATGTTGAATGTGTGTGTGTTTATTTTTGTTCAAAATAAGCTCAAAGCAATAACAAAATAAATGTGGTGCAAAGTGTGCGGTAACCACTTTTTCAACCTAGCCAACGCTAGAGCACTCGAAAACAATGTCTCGTCTAAACACTTACCCGAAAAAAAAAATGTTTTCTCGTTCCGTGACATTTTCTAAATCGGATTTTTAACCGGAACAAAGATGAATTGTTATGCCTGAGTCACGTGAAGTTTTAAAAAATGCTCGAGCAGGCAAGCAGGAAGGCCCGAGGTGTTTGCTCGCACTTGTTGCCGATCGTTGTTTACAAGAGCCTGCAGGCGAAATTTATACGAGAATAAAAATAATGTCAACAACCTATGTAATGCAACTCTTGTACCTTGCGTGTTTACCCCGGCATAATGCTTCTTCATTTTTCAACGGCCATTGAAATATTATATTGTAACCGGTAGAAAGCTTTTGCATTAGCAAAATCTAAAGAATTTTACATAACTATTGTAGAATTACGTCAACAAAGTAACATTTTCAGTTGAAACAATAAAATGCAAATTAAAAGTAAAATCCCATTTAAATTGCTTCACTAAAAGTTTAATTAAACAATTCTTTCGCAAAGTCAGTGCCAATTCCTTTGATTTAAATTCATTGAAAATGTGAAAGAGATAACTGTTAAATTCCAATCTAAGCTGCACCTTTGCCAGGGGCAGAGTTCTTAACGTAATCACGGCGCGTGCAATTTGTTACGGATTCAACAATGCACCTCTTAGGTTCTTTGCTCGAAGAAAATAAAAGAGTCTCCTTTAAGTTCGCTAAATGAAGTCAACTACAAAAGGCTGAGAGGGACGTAATTCAAATGAACGCGGGCCGAACGCCGACCGCTTCTCGCTTTGATTCTGTACTTTGGAAAGTTTAATTTTTGCAAAGTTTCACTTGCAGGACTTCACAAATACTCTTAGCTCAACTTTGGCTGGAACTTTATCCGGTAAGATTTAGCAAAAGTCAATAATTCCTGTAGGTAGAATAATGAAGCTGTAATAATTGCAGCGTTGCGGTGCTATTCCATTTATTAAGACCATGATGCGCACTATTATTGTGTGAACTCTGATCACAGTCAGTTTAAAGAGTGTATAGGTTTGTTATTTTTTATTTCAAATAGGCATAGTAACTCTATTCTAGACGTACCTAGATCTAGTCTTGTCACTTGACGTAAGACTCTAGAATTATGGTTAGGTTATGGTTCCTACTTAATAACTTTAATAAGCCAACCTTGAGAAAGGCCATGGCCGCATGTACGGTATTGTATATATGATGCAAACACTTACTCTATACCGCCATTCATATGTTGATATTTGTAATTACTAAAGCATTCACTACCGTTCACTGTCGTACTATTTTGACAAGCGCAAGGTCAAACTCAGGAGAACTTGGTCTTATTTGGTCGTAATATTGTTTGCCTGTTACATTATCTGACAGTTAGATCTTACCGGTTAAGTAATGTATGAGAAACAATTAATGGACAGGTTTTTTTAAAAAAAATTATATATATTGTGGCCTTTGGTTTATTTATGGTTTGTATAAAGTGTACCTCCTTTATTGTAAATATAATGAGAGCTTTCCTTATTAATTAGTGCTAAGCGACAGTAGCAACAGTCGATGATCATAAAATCTGTGCAAATTCATCGTTCATAGATGTTCAGCATATGTATTTTACTGTAATGTAACGTACTTAACGTTATAACTTATAACAGTGACTATAGTGAACTCTTACATTTCGTATTGTCTGGCATTTACAGCGTTGATTGCTTCAACAATAATCCTAGTATCTGCACAGATCGAGTTCCAATCAAAGCTGATTACAATTCCGCATGGTTGCCAGTGGTTAGCACGTAAACCCGATGTGGATAAATATTTGCACGACAGGTTGTAAACCGTACGTGCCCCGGCCGGTAAATAGCTAGCACAGTTACTCGGACTACGCTTCAAATTTCAATTCAGCATCGCTTCAGAATCGTATAATTAGATATTTGCTTTGGTCGGTGGAATCAATGATTTCTACATTTGCTACGTTATTTGAACCCTATACTCTTTATGCTCTTGCGGCATGCAATACGTGCATTTATCTTTCCATCAGGTTTTTATGATTGTGTGCAAAATAACATTTTGCAGACTCGAAGCGCAATGGTTCTGTCAGTATTTCCATTATTCCGGGGAGTGTGCACGGCACATAAGAACCGCAAGCGCAATTACATGAATTTTAATACGGGGTTATCCATATATGGGGTTACCCATTCTAGGGTGAAATTTGAGGAATTTCATTATCTTCCCTATTATTCTCCCTAGATGTGGAATTTTAAATATAATATCAAAACACAAGTTTTCGTGTAAACTTTTGCTAATATATCTATTAACAATGCGAGATGAAAGTTGCAAAGTGTTTCAAAGCTACCGGTTCATTTTATTATTGTTTTTCGTTACCTTTCTGAGATTGTTCAACCGAGTTACGGGGATAATAAAGGAATTTGTTCTGATTATCTCTGTTGGGATAAACATGACTGTGAACGCGAAAACACGAGTAATAATAACAGAATCGTGTAATCAGTCTCGCAAGATATTATAACTGGAATCAGTAGATCTGCTTTTGCAATTATTTTGAACCAGAGAGCACTGATTGTTTCCTGCTTTTATCAAGCCATGCTACAAGTTTTATATTATTGTTGTTATTTTGCTATGATTCGTTTAAGATTTTAGGTACCTACTAAATGCAATATTGCAATGTTAAAGGCTTGTTTCACGGTATGCTAATTCCTTGCAAGTGGAATCTATTGCAGCACCTTGTAAACGTGGAATGCGGTAACAAACAGCAGCTATTTCGTGACTTCGCCTTTGGTTAACTATGCATAGTTACTAGGCACTTAAGACTTTACAGAGTGCATAAAAAATATAAAGCGCGGTTGTTGCACAATTTTAAACGCGAACGGCAAAAAAATTAACCCAAAATCACATGTTATTCTTATAACTCTGGTAATACCTGACTACTATTGCTTTGAGCTTCCTGCTAAACCTCTTTGCGCTCTTTCATGTGAAAATTGTTGGTTATATGTACCTTATACTATAACATGTTGTAAAATAAAATATAGCAGCGTCAAAATAGTAGCAATCCGTTTGAAATATGTATCCACTTAATTTGGGATCGATTCATCACTTGCGGTTTATAATGAAACAGCCGCAGCGAATTCCGCAGTGGTTCGATGTAATTTGCGGTACCTACTGTACGGGAATTTACAGCATTTTTACTGTAAATATCTTTTGAAAAATAAAAAATACCAGCTGTTGTAAAAATTAAGCGGATTGCTTTCGCCGATTTATTGTACGAGTTCGTTATGACTGCATTTTAATGGGAAACATGTCTTTTATGTCTCACTACTGTGTCGTATCGATAAATGCTTTTTGAAATAACACAAATAAAAGTGTTTTCTTTGACTGCTATAAGTACAATGTTCAACCCATAACTAATCCGGATAACGTTATTAAGGTTTACGTTAACTTTCACCGTAAAATTGTTAAATGTTTTTATACCTAATAACTTTTTGCAATCATTTCATGCTTAAGTTGTATACGCCGCGTTGTGGCTTTTTGCGTTTTATTCCAATAATGTTACCGAATTCTGTCAGGCGATTCATATCTACATTTTTGTCACGAAGCTCAAGATGCTTGGTGGTTCCCAATGAAATCGAGAGAGACAAAATGTGTGGACAATTTCGGTAAGACGCTCTACATGTTCTGTGAATTCTAGTTCAAATTTCCAATGTCCAAAAAAATAGACAAAATAAAATAAGCTTTAGTTAGACTATATTCTAATTTCTAATTATAATAATGTTTAATTTTGGGTTAGGTAAACGTAAGTACCAAATCTTTTGTAGTCATTTACGTGCCTACCAAAGCAAGCATAAGTTGCTAAAAGTACCTACTACCTCAAACTCAAACTAGCTCAAAACGTAACAATGCTTTAGTTACGCGAGCTTTCCTTGAACTTTTACTATGCATAAATACCTTAGCTTAGTTTTGCTTTGTTCTTTGATCTAGATGAAGCAAAGCAAGTTAGTGTCTTGAAGTGAAGCCAAAAACCACAAATGTTCAACTAGTTTTTAGAACAGTAACAGAGATATCGAAGAAGCAATTTCAGTAAGTATATTAGGATTGGAGCATAAAACTGACAAAACTTATTGGAATAATATGAGGTCACTGCCTGCTTTGTTCTTCCAACAAGTAACCCATGTTCTTTAAAAATGAGCACTACTATTTGTTCTATGTTCAGAACCTACATTAGCACGAAAGACAACGCAAAAACCTGACATGGAACCGTTTCGTATAATACCGATTTCGCGGCCATCGACGACTTCGCTAGAAAGTCGCAGAAACAATGGGATTGTTACACAAGCAGGTCATCAATAATGTACGCATACACAGTGAACAATTGGAGAAGTTTAAGTATGAAATCACTCGTTTTTAAAACAATAATCAATGTATTATTAACATAGTGACGTGTACTTACGTAGGTAAAGAGGCGTTCATCAATATCTATCGATGAATGCCTCTGTATCTACCTAGCCCCCCGACAAACTCCAAGTCTCTTTATAACATTAGTTTCGGTTTTTCAGTAATAAACTTATTGTTTTTATATTAAACAGCTTGCTAAAAGAAGATTCTTGTTTAAAATAATTCTGTACTAACAGGAATTAACTTCGAACTAAACAAGGGGTTAACCTATCAATGAACGGCACTGTTTAATCAAACATGTTCATTACGACCATGTGATGACAAAACACGTTAACCCGGATAACACCGTTTTTAAGATGTTTTAACTTAACTAGAATTTAAAAATTTATGTTTTAAAATTTTGATCATTTACTATGTGACGAAGCAAATCAACACAGGAAATGTAACGAGAACCCTGAATAGGATCAAAACAAACAATCAGTGTCGATTTCAAGCTGAAAACCTCTTGACAACAGCTCACAATCAAACTGAAACGTAAACAAACATTTGTTTTGATACAGTGTGTTTGTATTTGTACACACTCAGAAATGTCAAATGTTACCGAAATGCGAAACCTGTTAGAAACTTTTCTTCGGATAACTGGTTTGTTTCCTTAGCAGTCGAGTAATAAACTTGTGTGCTCATACCGAATACAAATTCAAACAAACATGAATCCATGCATTTATTTGTTTCTGACAGATATTAGAATTAATATGAAGATAGTTATGATAACAGCCAAATTAAGGCTACGGGAACCAACTTGCCTATTTTCTCTACAAGTATAAGATTATGAACACTAGATAGTGTTCATAATCTAAAGCCTAATAATCACTACGCTTGGCACGCAGGCGGCGGTTTTAAAAATACGAGTGCCTACACAGAAGGATGCTGCTGCCCTTTATTCGGATAGTTCTGCTAAATATTGAGTGATATCCCGACTAAGCCTGAATACAAACTCAAATCATAATGTCTTTAATTTCGTCAGCAACGAGGAGCCGAATCACGGTAGGCAATTAAATAAACGACAATCAACGACACAGATGTGAGGATGAGAAAGGTAATGTAATTATTACGGAGACATGCCATGTTAGGGTTGTTGGGTGGCTTTTCCTTTTTGGGGTCTGTGATGTTGACACGATTATATTATGTTTTTAAATATATTACCCGAAATCATATTTTGCTTACGCATTTTCTGTTTTATACGTACGTGTACGTACGTAATAATAACAACAAATTAGTAATAAAAATAAAATACATATCAAAATTAAAGGGGGCTCCGATATAACAAACGTGATTGTGCAACTCTGTTTTCTCTTTTTTCCTGTACCTTTTTTTTTTTTTTTATGGAGTGCAATAAAGTGTTTTGTATTGTATTGTATTGTGATTTTTTTGGCTAGTTTTGCTCTTAATTTGTCAAGGCCGTATCTCTTGACTACAATATTGATAAAACTTCAACTGTAATAATAACAAATACTAAAAATAAAATAAAGTTGAAGATTTAAAGGGGTCTCCGAACAAGTGAATATTTGATGTTCTTTGAAAAAGTTGCCTGATTTTTACGGTACGGAACCCTTCCCGTGCGAGTCCACTCGCACTTGGCGGTTTATTTAGTACTCCAACCTTAGTTTCAGTACAAGAAAAAGGATCGATTGGCATCAAAAAAAGTATTAGTGTAAAATATAAATTTCCTTGCACACTGTATTTTTTTATTAAATCTATGAATGGGCATTAAAATTTCTCTGAAAATTATGGATTGTCTCCTAAAACCATTTTCCTGTAACTACATCGGTTAAGGTAACTCTCATTACTGCCCCGTCCAAAAAGTCCATCTTGTTTAGGTATTGCTTATTTTATAAGCCTATAGAATCTGATGAGTGAACCTCTACTTAGGCATCCATACCCATTTTATATGTTTGTATATGTATCTACTAGACGTTGTAACGTCTAGTCATGAATTTCATGTATGAAATTCATGAAACCGGCTAATTGTTTGAGCTACCCGAAACTTTTCAAGCAAGCATCCAGACAAGAGTCAAAACAATAACATTTAAGAGCTCCAAGTGCTCTTCTGCATCAATTGGAACATTCCTGGCAAACGGAGCAGTGAGCATTAACGTAATTTGTGCAAATATGAAACGGTGGAATTTGCCCTTATTAGCTGTTATAGCTAGTTTGACATAGCTTGTATACTTCTCCTTAGATTATGACCAGGTCACATCAGATTCAGATTAATTTATTCCATTAAGATACATTAAGTACATTTGGAAATGCCACAATAGGTACAGAATAAAAAAAAAAAATAGTAGGTACATTTTTAATATAGGCAATAAAATCATCAGCAAGAGCATCGTCAAGTTTATAATAAGATTTTACGAATAATAAGTTTCGAATGTTGACTACTCGTAAAAGCAGCATTTTCCATTTTTCATTACGTATTTCTAAAGGCAACTTCTTGAACAACATACAAACAAACATACAAAACTCTTTCCTATTTTGGCTATTCTATGTTTTTGTAGACAAATATTATTTTTGTTTCTTGTATCTTGTTCATAAATGTGTATAGCATTCTCAAATCTTCTAACCGTGAACTAACACCTGAGCGGCTGGTCGACGCGACGCATGACCCGAGAGCTGGTGGGTATCTGGCGCAGCGCATCAACATTGCCATACAGCGGGGCAATGCAGCCAGCGTCTTGGGGGCGCTTCCGACTGGTATTGATATGGATCAGTTAAGCTACCTGTAGATTGTTTGCAGCAGTCTGCAGTTAGCTTAATTGTTTCAATTGTAAATATTAGTTCTGGTTTGATTTTATTATTGAATTGTAATTTTCTTTGTCACAAACACCATAACGTATTTGACTGAAACATGTACCTACTTTTATTAATTTCCCAAACAAAATTAATCATTTTGATTTGCGTTTGGCTTGCGCAGTTGTGAGTTTTAGTAGAAAGGGATTTACATTTTTTTTTTGCTTTGATTAGAAGTAGTATGGAATTTTTCAATATTTTTTTCGTTCTTTTGGCGTGTCCCAAAATTTAAGATAATTTGATGAAAAATGTTTTCAACGGTGTTTGAATGACCTAGCCATTTTCTCATAACCTGCGATCGAACGCCAGTGGTGCGTGGAGGGGTGCTAGTGTCTCCCTTTAATACATACAGACATAATTACATTATGTTTGACGGCATCTGTTTCCTTTCTTCGGAGGAATTAAGTTTTATACTAATTTCACTCGTCATTCTCCCGGGGCAAATGTAAATTGAAGCTATGGTTTTAATGTTATCATTTTGGTTCGCAGTAGTCTGGCTTTCAAAATTAATTTCTAAAGGCATCTGTTAAGCCTAAAGGTAGGGAGATGGTTAGAAACATTATTTAAATTAATTAATTAATTAATGCTGGACAATCCACACAGCATCATCTAGCCCCAAAGTAAGCAGAGCTTGTGTTATGGGTACTAGATGACTGATAAACTTCATACAATACATAACATAGATAGATATTTTTTTTATATATAGAAAATCTAGAACACCCGCAACAAATATTTGCAGATCGTACAAACATTTGTCCCAAGGCGGGAATCGAACCCGCAACCTTCTGCGTCGCAGGCGGACCTTCGCCCGCCGCGCCACATCGTTCGTCAAAATGTTTCAATATGTTCAATGTGTGTATATCAGGTTTCTAATTATCAAAATATTTAGAAAACTAGTAAAGAACGTAATGATAACCAAACAAATTAATAGCCATTTGTAAAATTGTATAATATTGACGTAGCTTAAAAGCAAATTAAAAATTCCGGTGGGAGATAAGCGGATTAAAAAAGCACCTCATAATTAGTATACAGATCTGTGAATAAATAAAACTACATTTAATAAAATAATACTATTGAAATAACGGCTGAATATATCACAATAATATTATAAATGCGAAAGTTTGGATGTTTGGATGTTTGTTACCTCTTGACGCCAAAACTACTGAACGGATAGAGCTGAAATTTTGCATACAGGTAATGTAAAGACTGGAATCAAACATAAGCTACTTTTTATCCCGGAATTCAGTTCCCATGGGATAGAAATCACCTTTAAACGTTTCTATAGAAACAACGCGCGCGAAGCCGCGGGCAGAAACTAGTAATATTATAAACGCGAAAGTTTGGATGTTTAGATGTATGGATGGACGGATTTTTGTTACCTCTTCACGCCATAACGACTTAACCGATCAGGCTGAAATTTTGCATAGATGTATCTCTAAGCCTGGATTCAAACATAGACTTTTTATCCTAAAAGTCGATACTAACAAATTTGTGTTCAAGTTTATTTACAGAATCGGAACGATTGGGCATTAAGGTTGTCCATACATCTCGGGCGCTAAAAAAAGGAACGTACCCCTTAAGATCTTCAAGTGAGAAAACTGAAGACTTCGTTTTTAATTCCAGTTTTCCTTCTTAGGGGGGATTTCAGGGGGGAAACTGGAATAACCTTATTTTACACAACAAAAGGAGAAGCCGCCGGGACGCGGCGTTTAAAAAATAAATTTTCGGTGCTTTCGCAAAGGGTGTTATTACCTTAGGGCGTATTCTTAGGCATACCTATTGTTGTTTAATCTTTCGAACAATCGCACTTGATCTCTTCGCATCTGGCGCTTTCAGTTGCTTTGCCTTCTTTTCTCCAGGATTTGATATAGGTTTGAATATTCTTAGAATTCCACAGTGAGTGGAATTTCTGCCCTACAAAGCTGTAAAATTACAAATGACGAACTGTTCACCTTACGGAATCCTAAAAGGATTGAAGAAAGGGCTAACACCAGTTTTCTCTTACAATCATTCCCTTTATAGGCAAAATTAATTTATTTCCATCATTTGCTCTTGTTCCGCGCCAGAACGAAGATTTTCTGAAATTATTTGATGTAGGTAGCAGTTCAGTTATATATTGTTGTGTGTTTTGTTGTTCATAGTGCTTGGGTTTCTTGTTGTTTCCGTTTGTGGCTTTACTAACACATCGATGAAGTTTTCGTAGGTACCTACTCATCATTCTAACTCAAGGCTATTGTATTTGTATGAATATCCTTGCTCAATATTTAATTACAAAGGCAGTAAAGTGCACGACTTGATTATGTTTGCGTTGGACCTTGTGTAATCAGCACATGCACCTCATTAGGTGTCCACTTGTCCAATAACGTGTCAGCGCTCATAAAGTTCGTGATGAATCATTAGTTTTAGCGTTATTTAAATTCAAAAGCAACTTCTGCCAGCAAACTTCCAATAGCTCATGAAGTTTTCATGAAAATCTCACTTTATAAATTTTAATGTTTAGAGCGCAAACGGCTACGAGAAACTCATTTCGCGAGTATAAAAATATCATACAAAAATATCCTTATTTCATTATGATATTTTTTGTAGGGAGTCAGAAAGTTGGTACTCCGCATTCCTAATAACTGTCATCCAGATTTAATATCGCATCTTCCATTTCGTACGGCTCATGCCGGGAGGCAATTTCCTTCTTAAAATTGTATTTGGACGAATGCGCGTAAACTTAATACATATGCGACCTGAAAGACAAATTTTATTTACATTTCCTCCCAGCCCCATAGATTCTGAAGCTCCTACTTCTGTGTTTTACGACATGTTTTTATTGATGTCTTTATGCTTGAGTTTTTGGGGATCGAATCGTATAAAACGGACGTATTCAACCGAAATAGTAAACTGACATCGATAAAAATCAAAGGATGAGTTCAGAAAACTTTGATTTGAACAATCATTCCTAAGAAATTATTTATTAAGCCGTCTGCGAGGGAAATAACTATGGTTAGACTATGTTTGTCTGCTGTGGAGGACTCCTACCTATTACGCCTACCTATACAACCGTGGTAAATTTTATATCAATAATTAGCAAAACATTGACATTGGAGCTCGAGTATATTTTCATGCATCGACTTATATTCGATATCAATATTTAGACGAAAAAGAAAGGGGCACCATCAAACCACCCCTTACAAAAACTCATGTAAATGAAGCCACAATATAACTAGTAAGTTATTCAAGTATTCACATCAATGGGGCCGATCGTGATCGTTCTTACTAACAAATCGAAAGAGGCTTCCTCTCTCAATCCAACTTCCTAGCGCAAGCTATAAGGCCCAGAATATTTCTACACGAACCCATCAAATTCTAAGAGAGGTTCAAATGGCTTGCTATCGATTTTAGCATTTTATTTTTGTTTATTTTTCTCTTCGCCATTCTTCACCTATCCATACTGAGATTTTTTTCGCACATAATCCCACATGAAATATGAGCTGCCACTCATCAATCTTTTTTCAAAAAGGTTATGATAAATTGGACAAGATAGAGTATCTTGACCTTATGTGTTTCCATGGTTCATTCCCCATGAAAAGACTTTGACTTTCCACACGCACATACAATTCCCTTAAACTATCTCAAGGGAAAAATAATAAACTACATTTCCAACTAAATTACACAGAGTCCATGACGGTGTACGAAGTCGACCGTCTGCTAGCCTCTCCAGGGGTTTGGACCTGGCCATTCTTATTCAAATAAGTGAGGGCAACGATTTACTCGAGGGAGTAGCATGCATGCTCTAAAATACACAGAGCTTGCTCGAAACTACAATAGGTAATGCAGGAAACTCTGTTGCTTTTTGAGCTATTTCAATTGTGCAGTGAGACCGATCCGATGGCGAAACGAAGGCACGTGAAATGGAGCAAGATTGCAGATTGAATTTTAAAACATTAAACCGATTTCAAAATTGAGATTTTTTTCTTGGATCAAACAATGGAACAGCTAGAAATATTGAGTCATATTATCGGATTTCTATTAGAAGTACCTATACTTTACTATATTCTAGACAATGAGCTCTCTGCACAGGAGTTCTTGTTTTTGAGTGGGGGCGAACACGCAACATTTTATGATAAATTAAAGACCAAGAAAACGATGTGCATTCCAACGAAATATTTCTCACATGGAATCTTATTTGGACAAAAATTACATTTACGTGCCGTAAGTTCACACGAGCAATGCTCAAACAGATAGGGCTATGAAAATTTACATTTGGCCGGTTTAATGTCGTGGAGCATTCTCATTCTGGAGAGGAAGCAGGGCAACACGGGACCAGCAACCTTTGGCCTTTACAATATTATATTTCACGGTGGTGGATACGCGGTAACGTGGATCTACTGAGAATGGCGGCATAAGATCAGTTGCGATGCGACGAGCGATATCGCAACCAAAACAAATGTCTCGCATATTACGAGGTAGGCACAGGCGTCTAGTAATATTCATAACCTTGACTATCTCATTTTCTGAAGAGACAGTGAACCAAAAAGGTTTGTTTAAGGGATAAAATATTACAACGATTTAACCTGAATTATGTAACGATCTTGCTGTTTGAGGGCCACCTGGTTTTTAATTACCATTACGCGGTTCCATTCCTACTATCTTGATGCAAAAAAAAAATACCATTTTCATGAAATATCTCGCTGTTTGTCAGAATGATAAGAATGTTGGATTTTTCTAACTTTGTGTAAATAATTGGTAGAGCCTACTGTTTCAATTAAATATAGAAAAATAACTGTCAATTTTTCTAATAAATTAATTTGTTTGTGAAGTAAATGGATTGTTTAATTTGATAGGATCCTTTTTCCTGTTTCAAAAATCCTTTTGTTTTCCTATTTCTTAACAAACGGTTCAGTTGCCCAAACATTTTCAAAATTATAAAAGCCCAACGAACAAAGGGAAAGTCTTACCGACTTTTCCGGAAATGCCGATGTTTATTTTTACAAAACTCTTGTGTTTTTTCTAAGCGGCACTCAGTCAAATGATTCAAAGACCACGTAATTATGCTGTTGAAGCGAAATGTCCTAATTTTCCCCCTCGCCTTTCCATTAAGTGACAGCGAAGTAAAAAGTGGAAAATTTATAACAGTCACGTACTGTTGTATCACAGTTTTCGTATTAAAATTTTGTTTTAATTTTTTTTCCATTTCCATAATTTAAGGGTGGCGCGTTGACGTCATTAATTTTGAGAGGTTTCACCTTGTTTTCCGTTTGTAAACACGCGCTACGAATATATCTCCGACGACCAACATAACCATTATCGTTGTTCCTCATTATCAAAATAACTGACTTCGAAAATTAAATGAATATTATTCTAAAAAGTTTTCTAGTGTATTTAACCTAATTAACATGTTATTTTATCAGTTTACCGTTAAATCTAATTAAAATGATGCCAATTTTCACTTCTTCATGTTGTGGCGAAACTTTTTTAATAGGGATAATGATTAAAACATCCTCAGAGTAGATTGATAAATTGACTCGATTTCGAAACTGTATCAATTTCCAAGCTTTCTAGAAGAATTTGGTTATTTTAATTGACTGGAGATTTATGGCCTATTTCCTCGATTAATTGGTCAGATTCTTGTGGCCTATTGAATTTTTATGCACAAGATGCTAATAAGTCATTTTGTGAGACGTTATATGGATCAAAAAAGATATTAAAGACGAAGATATTAAGAACGAATTCATCACACTCCAAAGCAAACTCTTCAAAAGCCCCGGATCTTAATGAAATACATCAACTTAAAGACCGATTAGTTAAATTATCTGAGACCGAATATTTAGTAGAGTGAAGTAGAGCACCAACTGGTTTCTTTTAAAAAATCCCAAACAAAACTGCCCAAACCAGTGCCATAAAATTTTAGTGTTATAGATGAGAAAATGAAAGTCATAAATAAGTATGGGTAGATATGCGATGAATAATCATTAAATTATTTTGTATAGAGGCGTTAGAGAAATCGAGAAGGAATGTGACCTTAAGCCTGACGTCTGGAGGTAGGTACCTACTTGCCTCATAAGGTGGCCTTGACATTAAGGCAGGTGCACATAAAGCTATACCTCCAACTCTTTTTCACCTTTGTATTTACACCTTAACTTTGGAATTCAGGTTTTATTTTATTTAGTAAACGTGTTTTAAGAACTTTGTTGAAATAAAGGTCATGTAAAAAAACTTTATAAACATTTTAAAGTCGATGCAGTGTAGATACGTATCTACATATTGACATCATTAGATTAATTTCAAAATACACAGTAAATACGTAGTAATTTTTTTTTAATGTTTACTCTTGGTAATGACGAATCACGTCGGTTAATCAACGCACAAAAAAAGTCTAAAATAAAACCACAAAAACTTGATAAAGGATTTGAATTGAGAAGGAAAAAAAAAATCATTGAAATAATCCTGGCCAACGATAAAACCTATAGAATACTTATCAAAAGTTTTCGGAAACGAGACCCTTTTTAAAAATAAATTTAAAACTTTTGTCGATAAATCGAATGAAATGAGAATTCAATTAATTTATCATTGAATTTTTTAAGAATCGCTCTATTTTTTTATTCTGAACGTTTTTTATCCGTGCCTTACTAAAGTTTAGAAATGTTAATAAAGTGGCTAGGTATGCCTGCCCACTAGCTAGCTAAGTCATTCAATGATTAAATATGATTTTGGATATATGATTTTGGATATATGCTAATAAAAATACCCATGAAACTGTAGATTGGCAATAGATAAAAAAAAAACATACCTTGTAGATGCCGTCGACGAGTTTCGTCAACTCCTCCGTCTCCATGGTGAATGATTTTCAATAAACCGACAGAAAGATAGGATATCACACGTGAAACTTCATCGGGATACAAACAGAATAAACGCACAGGTAAAATTCGATTTTATCACCATCAACACAATATTCACATTTCAATGTACACTCGTCCTTTTATCTTTGATGAAATCACTCACAAAGCCACTTTTGTTGACATCTGAAACAAAACAAAATCAGGTTTTATTTGTGAAAAAGGATTCCGTGCAATTTACAAACATTTTCAAAAGTTTTCATTCTGTTTGCTCTAAAAAGTTTCGAACTGCGTTCTGTTTTCAAAGTTTTTATTACCGTAGCAAAGCGTGCGTCCGGTTCGAACGAAACTCGCGAGAAGATAGAGTCACCTATCGCTTGCCTTGATAGTAGGTACCTACTCGCGATGTTTAGAAACTTGCAGCGAACGGCGTAAGATCACTAAGAACCCGTTGATGTCAGCCACCGGCTCGCATTGGTATTTAGATAGGTAAATAAGTAAACTTTGGTGTGGGCTAGTACGGGTCGTTTCGGTTCAACAGCCTTTCCGGTTATATCAAAATAGTATTTACGAAATGACAACGAAATAAAGTAAGTGTCAAATAAATTAATTATTCGTAATAAAATTAAAATGACTGTGTCGAGTCTTGGATGTGGCAATTTTACGACTAAGTGGGTATCATTATGCCCGCAATAAGGCTTACAGGTTTGTTTCATAAGCAATCCTCACCTCACCTCACCTCAACAGCCTATATTGGTCCACTGCTGGACACAGGCCTCCCGCTGATAAGCGCCATATTGGCTTTTATTTCGTGGGGAGTAATGCCCATAATCCCCGCACTGGGCATGCGGGTTGGGGATCGCAGTTCAATGGTAGAATTTTTCTGCAGGAGGCACTGCTGCCTGTCCACCGGTGGATATCCCTTAGTCGCCTTTTACGACACCCGCGGAAAGAGTTGGGGTGGTGCAAATTCTAAGCCAGCACCATACGGCAATCTGTCTACCTCAAATCTCTCTACCGTAAAATAATATTATGTTACCCTTTCCTACCAACACTACAAAATGGTTCGTGACAAACTCTATTAACTGCACGTTAAGAAACAGCTTTTAATCAAACATAGCATGTAATCTGCTGATTATTTCGACAACCTTCTTTGAGCAAAATCGACCTTTCGGGCCTACCCGAACAGGCGGACAGTTATGTTAATTTATTACTGTCCGCTCTATGCGGTCCGTAAAGTATTTCGAATTTCGAATTCTATTTTGTTTTGATAATAGATAGGTGCATAAAGGTTTTATGCATATTGAGCAGTACCAGCTTCACTGGCTGGTTAGAATAAAAACGGAAACGCGGGAATCTGACAAAAGAGCGTTGCGGTAAAAATTTTTGCATGATACGTTCTAATCAATTTTCGTGAATAAAATGTGAAAATGAACTCTTCAAGCGACGATTCAATGACTTTTAAATTACTCGCATTGTTTGAGTAAAGCACTATACACGCCTCGGTCAGCAATGACTGCCCACGATAAGCTGGCATCAAGCTAAGCTTGCTATGATCTCGGCATTCAAGCTTGGTCATCATTGCAGCCCTTGATGTCCACGCTATAAAGGCCTCGACCTTCGGTCTCGGCCTACATTTCATCTTGGCCAACAAGGGCTGCAATGCTGACCGCGCTCTGATGGCTTGGACCTGCGCTGTTTCGCTTTCAGCCATCTTCAGCCGCAGCCAGCAACCCACCCATTACAGACCTTGGACGTAATGTAAGTACTATTATTTTCAATGCCGAAACCTCAATTGGGGTTAGAAGTAACAAGCAATTTGCGTGGCAGGCATCACTTAAGCACAAGACTCGATAACAATGAATGCCCACTGAATTACGAATTTACAATAAATAAATTAACTTAACTTTCGATTTTGCCTCTTGATCGAATTAATCTATGATTCCATTTATACAATGATACTTACAGTATTCAATTACCTACGGCAAATTTTATATCTTCATTGAAATTGGAGTAGTTGCTGGTTTTCTATTTCTATCCCAGGTTACTTTTTCACGTCTATACGGCCCAGATCTTAATGAATGTTGGCAAGGAGGTAGACGGTATCCCGGGGACGAACTTTAGCTATTTTTATCTCGGAAAGGGCGTACAAAGCCGCGGGCAGAAGCTAGTTTAGTAAAATCCCCGGCATGATGCTTAAATTAACAAAGGGGTAGGTCTTGTGTGCGATTGCCACCTTACATAAAACCATAACAGCACATACGTAATCAAATCGCAGTCGGAAATAATTACTCAGCGTGCACTCCAATAAACTTTTTCTTTTATTAATTAATTTTATGTAAAATACACATTAAACTCAAGTAAATGAGAGATGCTGACGGAAATTTGCATAATTACGCAAGTGCTTTATGCACTCAGTGGCATGTTAATCGTATGCATAGCCTGCTCCACAGCCATTTGAGGTCGCTTAATAGATGCTAATTAAGTAGCTGTGATTTCAAGCGTTTAAGCTTTTATTTCAGTAGCGAATTTTAGGAAATTGGAGGTAGTGTTTTGTCTGGGCCTGATTCATGAAACAAATGTTTTGAAACCTTCTATGATCTATAATTTATTTGAAAAGCAGATTTCCCCGTAAAATTCTCAGATTCTGATGCGCGGGAACTTTATGATTATCTGAGGGGTGAGTCTATTTAACGTTAGTAACGAGACGTGATCGTGATATCTCCTTTTTCCATACTATTTGGTACAGCGCCTCTATCTACCATAACTGGCATTCAGATTTGTCCCAATATTTTTTTCAAACTCGCAGTCGACTCGCATTTGATAGTTTATTACTGCACTTACATCAATAAAATTATCTCCGAGTGCTAACTCTCACAAGCGTTAAGTTCGAATAAAAATAAACTAAAAACCCAAAGTATCTCAAACTATCTGCAAAGTTTTTTCCACATGCCCCGAAGAAAATTTAAAACACAATTCGCGGGAACTGTAACTTCATTCCGAACAAGGGGGATTTGCGCCAGTCCTGCACGTAGAGTTGCACTATTGTGTATTCTGCAACAGATGCAGATGCACCGTCGGGGCTCGCACTTTTCTTTTTTCGTACCCTGAGGCGAACGAAACAAGTGAAGGCTGCTTATTCTACAAACTTGTTTAGGACCGGATCGGACGCTTCGAGCCGGATTCGGGAACAGGAAGCGTAAGTAACAAGGCTAAACAAAACTTAGTTGCGTTACCTTAGCTGAGACAACTTTGTTACAGTACTGCATTGGCAATGTTCATGTGTGGAATAATCGAATTGTGATTTATGCTGGTGCCAAGACAAGGAGCGGTGGAGTGGAGTTAGCAGAAATCGTCGCACACCAACGTCGGCCGGCAGCGTGGCAGCGGCGTCGCGTTTTGCTGACGAACCTTGTTATCTCGAATATAATATGCGACGACGCTGTACTGCAGCTGAATATTCATACGTATTCTTGTCTGCTCAGTTCTCGTAGATAAATGGAATTTGTATTTGAAGATTTCCGTTTTATCCATGTCTACTTGCACGGGTTCAATCGTCGACGTTTGAAGTCAATATTATTGCACCATTGCATATGCAGTGGTAATAAAACCATTCCAATTCATATGATTTTCATTTCACCGATTAATTAATAATTATGAAACTTCCAGGAGGAATATTTCGTGTGGATAAAATATGATACAAGCCGATTATGCTCACCATTTCTTATATTATCGGATAATTATTAAAGCAAGTGTCTATTGAAGCCCAGAGCCGTAATCTTATAATAGAATGGGAGCTCACTTTATCAGTAAGATAATTTTATTATAGAGTCTGTCGAGCAAGCTCTTTCCAGTACCTACCACAATATCTGATAACATTATGTTTTTACGTGATACAAGAATGTTGCAAATATCATGAAGGTAGGTAGAGTTGAGTTTGAAATAATTACTCTTTGGGAATGCTCTCTTAAAAACTAATTTTTAATACATGCATTATATAAATCGAAAACATAAAGACGCCCTCCATCTCGGAAAAATAATTTCTTTCCATGATGTCCATGCATCGTTTGCGTTTCGGGCCGCCACATCGAACTTATCGCAATATTGCAAAAATAAAAACAAGATTCTCACTGATTTTCATATCGAGTTACTGAAATCGGTAAAGTCATATATCAGACACATATGTGAACGTTAACTGTTAATAAGGTTTTCACTCACTCCTGGGAAATCGGTGTAATGTAGTGTGTTCGATCATCACAATTACGAGAATTAATGGTTGATCAATTATATCAATAGATTTTTTACGAATGTGAAGAAGAATTGGATATGGAGGGTCAGGGCTGCAAAAGAAGTGGATCAAGGCGATGAAGAAAAACTAGATAATCAAAATTTGGTTCGCAGCTCGTTTCAAGTGATGTTTGGTCTTTTAGGGGATATAATATGTATATGGGCTGATGCGGGCAGGCAATGTTGATGAAGTAGGTATGCTTGTTTTAGTCATAGTCATAGCAACCACTAGGACGAGTCAAGAAATCCCCAAAAATTTACGAAATCTTGGCTGACCGAGCTCTTGCGGTATCTAGTTTACTCTAATTCGGTGTTGGACATTCAAGAATCAAGCATGGGGTAATTGTTGCAGTTTTGAATAACGCCCCGTGTGGTCTGGCGTGTGTGCTCGAGCGTGTTCATGACAACCTGCTAAATTGAATAGCTACCCTGCGGCAGTCATCGTTGCAATATTGGACGCCGTTGAAAACGGGGAGCATAGGCGAATGGGAAGAGTGTTCAATAAAGCCTTTACGGCTTGTTATTAAAGAACCTTTTTGAATGAAGCTTTAAAATAAAAAAAACCCTGTTCGATAAGTGTTGTTTGATCTCGTTCGATGAAATTTAAACTTTGAGGTATATTCAGAAGGTTTGCAATACCTTGCTCGTTATCAGGATAGACGCTGTAATCCTTTCCCTAAACGAACGATTGTAATTGAACTGCATAGAATTAATCAATGGAACCTATAATAAATGAGGTACTTTGTGCAGAACAAGGTTCGCAGGCTCGAAGCTATTACCGACATGCAATTTCCAAAGCCATACAGTAATGTCATCCACATAAGTTATTAAGTTGGGCCAGGCTGTCGAAGCCATTTTTCACTTGCAATTATAAAGCTAAATGAATTCGCTACCGAGCGTTAAACTGTGTTGAGATTAATTCCTGTTTCACTCGGTTGTTTTATTATTGTGATTTTCACTGGATAATATATGTCTGCGTCTGATCGTTGCATCAGCCCGTTTGTAGAATGGCTAGGCCGATTACAAAACGAATGCTGATATGTTGGGAATACCTAATTAATTTCATTCGAAGCGAAGGCTAAGTTACGTTTAGTCATATTTTTGAACGTTAATCAATCAAAAATTGGCATAGGCAATTTTCGCTGTTTGCTGTGTGACACCGGCTAAGAATTTGCACCACCCCAACTCTTCCCGCTGGTGTCGTAAGAGGCGACTAAGCGATATCCACCGGGGGGCAGGCAGCAGCACCCCCTGCAGAACAATTCTACCACCGGACTACGATCCCAACCCGCATGCCCAGCGTGGGTATTATAAGCATTACCCCCATGAGATAAAATCCAAAAAGGCGCTTATCAGGGCGAGGCCTCCAGCAGTGGACCAATATATGTAGGCTGTTGAGGTGAGGTGAGGGAATTAACTGGATTGCGCCGTTTGGCAACCGGCCATTTACATTCTACAAATGGGCTGATTCTACGATCCGGCGTCATCATATACACACAGTAAGCCAAGTTTTAAAGCGTACCAAATTTAGATGACCTAATCTTAATCCGAAGCAGGAGTTAAAGTTTTTACCAAGTATCAAAAGCTTTAGACTAAACTTTTAAAACATCAGTACAACGAACTCTATTTCAATAGGAAACTCGCAAAATCCTTTTAAATAAAGCTCAAACGGTGCCTGAAGCTGAAACTCAAAGGCTTCAGTCCGTAGATAAGTCAAACCAAATCACCCGAGAGTCTCGTCGTGATCTCATAAACGTTTTTTAAGCGAGGCACGGCAGCTAATGCTATCGACACCCGAACCGTAGCCTCGATGCGATTGTTCAATTGGCGAGAAATTGCGACGCAACTAAGCTTGCGGAAAATTGGCGATACCGTTAATATTCACCCGAAACCGGCGGCTCACGTGGCGACTGCAAATAACGAGCAGACAACCCCATAGATTTATGCTCTGTCGTTTTAAGTGATATATAGGCCTCAGCTCGCCTGTCCCAGCGATCTGTCGAAGAATATTTCAAGGCACTGTTTATGGTTGTGATCCGAACCGATTTAAATTGGGTAGTCGGGTCTCTCGAATGTCTGACGAAACGATTCACACAAGACCTGAATTTAGGAAAGGATACGCCTGTAAGAAATATAGCGCAACATTAGAAAAGGAATTCAGTAAGCAAAACGATAAACTTATCTGACACTTACAAAGTAATGTGGGCTACCTTGACGTGCCTGTTTTAGTCAGTATAAATCAACCTGCACGAGTCCACAAAAACAAGGATTCTAACATGCCCCGAGGTAAGGTAAAGGCTACCTAACTTTCCGAGGCGTTAAGCCGTTCATCTGAGGAAATTGGTGACAAAAATATTCCAGTCATGTAGGGACCCCTTGTTAGCGCCTAAGGAAAATACAAGGAAATTCCTTCTTTCTGACATGGCTTGTTTTGTAAGGCGGTTCGTCGGTCTCCTCTAAGTTTTATGGCGAGAGCGATATTGCCGATACCTTAAATTTTATGTCAATATATGCAGCTGCGTACGTGTAGACTCGCCTTTTTTATGGTCTCATGAAAATGCGATTGAGTCTTCGGTGGCAGAATCGAAGATAATGTAAGCTAGATAAAAGTAGACGGTTTGTCAACCCACTCCAGTTGATTGTGATGAAAATGTTTCGTGAAAAGTTTGAATCGTGGTTTTTATTAAAAGCACATACCTCTATATTCTAAAACATACGAAAGCTTGTTAAGCTAGTCGGATAACTCAATTCGGCTTAAGCCGTGCATAAATCGGGTGGACGTCGGCGAAACGTAAATGCGGACTTTTACTAAATGTTTTTATCAAATTTTTCAGGACCGCCGTCGTGTAAAATTAAAACGTGACATTGATAAAGTGGTCACATTGTGTACAATTTGACTTTACGCACAAAGCCATGGTACCGGCGACAAATAAAGCGGACCACAAAATGTCAGCGTGTAAAAGCCACCCAATTCCACACGATACAGAGCTTATAAACTTTCGTTCATCATAACAAATGATTATTGCTATTATATTCAGTGCGCGTCAGAGGTTTTCCCGAAAATAACGCAAAACACTGACCGTACAAACACATTTGTTAGGTAACCGCCAGTTGGTACTTGCCATTTGTACTCTTGCCTATGATACTCGTATAAACTGGAGAAAAATTCAGCGAAGAAAATGTCGTGAGCTTTTGTAACAAACGTGTATGAATTATGAACCACTTTTAAACAAAGTCTAAGTAGGCGTTACGTTAACATGATTGGAAGGCATGAAAGATCATAGGCTTTTCAAGAGAGGTACGGCCTCCGCTAAACATACCGTCAATTTCTTCTTCAGAATTTTACAGTAACTCGAGAACTTATAATTCCAGGCACAATAGATACTCGTATTCTCGCGATTCTTTTGTACTTCCGGTATTTCTTCTCAATATTTTCTTTTAATTATGTGGTGTACTAACAGGATGTATTTAATATAATATTCTATTGTTAGATGAATGTAATTAAACCAATATCTCCCCTAACCTATTAGAAAATAGGTTATGGGGTAATAGGGCACGGCACACAAAGCAATAGCCCACCTACACGTCATGTGTGTTCTTTATTTTATTTCACATTCCAGATTTTTTTTGCTGGGACTACAGCTAAGTCCCTCGTGTCCCACATAAGCTGAGGAGAGCAAAGCCGAGCACGCACGCATGTGAATCATACCCTAATCTTGTGATTTCGCTGGATAAAGGGCAAGGCTGAACGGATTCTGCCTGATTGAGTCAAGCCGTAGGGGTCATCTCTATTAGACTTTAGCGGTGATTTATATCCTGGTAAACAATATTGTTTAAATAATATCCCAAAACTGTTTCGAAATCGACGGGACTCGAACCATCGCAACCTTCCCTAACGGGAATTTCTGCTAAACTCCTTTTACTGTTTATTTTTTTAATTTTTTGTACGGGTCCTAACCGGCGGCAGTGGCGTTACGGGCCGTAATGCAACGTGTGTTCGAGCGTTCGTGCAGTCAGTACGGGGAAAGAAGGCGCTCGCAACGAGCAACGAGACGGATTTTAGCACACGGCGTAACATCATCAGCATCGTGCTCACTGCGAATGGTACACTATGCTTCGTAACACCGGTCAGTACCTGGCTTTAGATATTACCCTGAGTTTGAGAGTATACGCACTATTAAGAAAAATCCTGGTAAATGTTGCTGAATTACCTTCTTATTCCGCCGATTCACGTACCTCACCACAAACTGCATAATATTGTGGGCTATCCAGCATTACAAATTTATTATGATTATTATGTATCTTTATTTAGCTGCTGCCTGCGGCTTCGCTCGCGCTTTTCAAATAGCCTATGTCCGTCTTCGGGATACCATAAAGCTTCCTTACCTAATTTAATAAAGATCCGTTTAACCGTTTAGGCGTGAAAAGGTAACAGACAGACAGAGAGAGAGAGAGCTACTTTCGAAATTTAAATATTAGTATGGATTATTATTTTATCATATAAGCCGATCTGGTTTTAGCTTTGGTGTCCTAGGAAAGATTTTTCGAATGCGAATACTGGGTGTGTCATGCTAGCCAGGAGTGCCCCCAAAAAAAAGGTAGATAAAATTCGACACTGCGCACGGACGGATAACACATTTCCTCATAAAAATAGTTATAGTAGGAAAACTATTACAAAAGTCTGTGTTTCAGTATCACTGCGGAAAGCGTTTTGCCTCATTAGAAGCTCCGGGCTTTTAATAACCACACCAACAAAGCTTTCTTGAGAAACTTTTGCAAAGGGCGGAGGAGATGCATATTTTCAAAGTTAACGTAGCCTTCTGAAAAAGAAGATCCCGAGGTTCTTTTAATTGAAACTTGTGTGGTTTATAGGAAAACTTGTTGTTTTCTTTACAATTAGATTTTAAGGACAAACCATTGTAGGTATTTCACATTAAATGTATAGTTAGAATTAATCACGGAGCATAGCACGCACACCCCTCACTTTGTGAACAATCAAGCTCATAACACTCAAATAATCGTTCTGCAATAATTAAGCGCCGAAAAACCCTGTGTTTACCAAACTGCCGGTTTAATACAGCGTTTATATCCATTAAGGGCACTTCCGACACGTAGTAGGTAATCATATTCCGGGCAGGCGTAACATAAATCATGAGGACCACAGGGCAAAAAACAAACTTTCTGCTGCCCTCGCTTATTGTACGTATCGTATTCACTTTATTGCGCCACCTTTAGCTAAACTCAAGCGCAGCAACATTACCGTGGCGTTGTCCTCACTGGTCGCTGGCTTGATGCGTGATTGGTGGTTCACTTGTGTACAACTTCACACCGCGCCTTACATCTACACGAAAACAAGACGGTGACACAAACACAAGTTTGTGTGTGTATATATTTTAAAGAGAACCGTAGTGTCTAGGTAAACCTAATTTACCAAAAATATGTAATTTTTTGGCAATAAACTATATATATCTATCTGATGTAGATTATGCACCTATTTGTATTATTTAGTGGGTCATTCATAGAACTGTCTTCGTGAACAATAAACCGTATTTTCTCAAGGATAGATTCACGTGGTAAATTTCAGTAGTGATGGCATATATTTCCTATCTCGAACTTTATGTTATGGCACTTTAGGCTGACCTCTTTTGAACATAAACACTGAAAATATCTTGTTCATATTTTCTTCGTTGAATAACTTGAGAGGTAACGCCTTGGGTCAGTGCGCTCGTAACCTGAAAGATGCTGACAAAGAGGGAAAATAAGTACTGAAAAGAAAAAGTTATTTCTGAAGCAAACGTTTGGGTGAAAATCAGTTGTTGTTGTTGTGCTAATACATTATTTTCTTGGGAATAAAACAATTGTTAAAAACCGAGAATGATTATTTTTGTGTGTTTAGGTTTGTGAGATAAATTACTTTAAACTATTAACGAGATAAGAACGAAAAATTTCATAATAAATATAAGTACTTTGTCGAACAAATTTAAATTATTTTAACATAGTCAAACAAATTTGAAGCGTTACTAAGAAATATTATATGCAACTAGCTTCATTCAGCTCGTTGCCTCGCACTCACATTACCAGGATAAAAAGTAGCAAATGTCATTCCCCGGGATACAGTATACCTTACTGCCAAATTTCATTAAGATCCGTTCAGCTGTTTAGGACTGGAAAGGTAACAGACAGAATTACGTTCACTTTTATAATAGTATCAGAATGGATTTTTCAGAAAAGCTCGACACTTTTCTCGATAGGCACAAAGGTGACAAAGTCATAAGTGGAACACGCTCAAACACTGCATAGGTAGTTACACCACGCTAAAAGCATAGTCTTGCGATGTGGCAAACTAAAAGCTGAGATTACGGCCCAAGATTGCGTCGTTCGTCTGGTATGTGCTTACATATTAGAAGACAAGTGACGAGCGAATGTATGGATCTACTTTAAAGAGACGAAGATGTAAGTTAGTAAGCCTAGAAGTACCCACGATTAATTTTGTGCCTAGTGTTTGGATGAGTGTTAGAAATTTGTATAAATTAATGGATAAGGCCATGAAAAGAGAAAATGAAAAGAAGAGTATGTACAAGATGATGGCCAGCCTAGACATGCATTAATTTATTTTAGGGGTTGTTTATATTGGTCTAAGTATCTCATCGTAGCAAATCGACTCCTTAGCATGAGTGGCTTCTTGACCTAAATTAAATTAAATTTATTTTTATTGTTTGAATATTTTAATAATTTACTTTAGACATCGGAATGATCACTATCTTCCTTTCAAGTAAGCTCAAATACCTCATAAGTGGTAAAGTGCCACATGTCGACACCGCAGACACTGACTGCAAACTCACTAATACCTCGACGGTTCAGTGAAGTAGGTAGTAAAGTTTGACGGCAATACTTCGAGCGTTTCCACTCGCCTCACCTGTCTACTTTCGCCACCTGCTGCCGGTAAACCGCTTACAATGAAAACAAGCGTTGTTTACCGCCCTCATTGTGAATCCAAGTATTAGCGTTTTATTTTGCGACATTGCGATTTTTGCTATAGGATTTTGTGCAAAGTTTTACAACGTTTTTAATTTTATTTGAGAAAGAACATTAGACCTACAAAACTTTTGAAACTTTACTCTGAAATAGCGTAATTCTACTCATTGCTATTATTTTCATATCCATGCCCAGGTACCTTAATGTAATAAGAAGTTACACCGAAGTACGCATTTCAGTGCTTCGTTCGTGCGTGTTGCATCTTTATTTTGAAAAACATATTGAAATGTACTTCTTACGCCTTGCACTTTTATCGCAATCTTTAGGAAAACTTTGATCTCCTTTCATACTTTTCTCTTACAGCAACTTATAAAAGGATAAGTACCTATTACTGACTGTTTTTCTAACAATAGTTAGAAGCATAAGGTGGAGGACTCGGCATTGATATACCTGCGTCTATTTTTGTAGACATACCTACTACAGTCTTAGTCTTAATTATGTTGATACAAGACCTTAAAGTTCTCCTGCCCATTGACTTACAGCAAAACGACAGTAGGTAGAGTGTGACGAAGGGAAGACCACAGTCTTTTCCTTATTAACATCTTACGCATTACCCAACATAGTCACAACGGAGGACCAGCGCTACGGCAGGATCTGCTATTCCACATCACATGCTGAGTGGTGAGCAAATTTGTTCAGAGTGTTCTTGCAAAATTAAATCTTTTATTTAAGGTTAGAATCTATCTCGCCACTTTCATCAATCTCTAGAATAATTCTTCATCTGGCATTTTCCTACGCTCTTTTAAACTCTTCTACGAGGCAATTATTTGGTAAGTAATTCCTTAACACGTTTGCTCGTGATCGCATCGAATCATTAGGTGATTAGCGGACTCTCATTGAATGAGATTACGTCAGCTGATGCTAGTGCTAATCGGATTGCGACGCGAGGCGATGCTGATTCCATAATGGAATCAAACACAACGCAGTTACAGATGCATTGCTAATCTGGACATTATGCTAGTGATCCTTTCCATGAACGCAATGTACCTATCACACTTTGCATTGCTTTGACAATGATGGTGTGCTTGTTTCAGTAGATCGATTAGTACTGTAAAGGAAGGCAGTGGAGCGAAGGAAGCGGCGCCGAATTGTGAGGCGTACCTCCGCTGATATGACGACCATGGCCACTTTGTCAATAGTGTCATGACTAAGAAGGTCAGGTTATTTAGAGCATTCATCTACTCTCACTTATATACCTAACTAGCTGCAGCCCGCGGCTTCGCACGCTTTTTTCCGGAATAAAAGGTAGCCTATGTCCGGCCCAGGGATACCATCTACCTCGCTGCCAAATTTCACCGAGATCCGTTCAGCCGTTCTTGAGTTATAAATAGTGTAACTAACACGACTTTCTTTTATATACATATATAGTATAGATTACTAACTTTTTAAGATAAATAAATGCTAAGAAGAAAAGCTTATTCACAGCTCTGGGATGTCCTAGGGGTATTATTTATACCTTTTTATTTCATTTATTCAGTAAAAGCTAACGGCTACAAAATATATAGTTACATAACTAGATTAGGTATACATCATAACATGATAATCTTAGATAATAATGCAGCCCACGACGCAATTCACAGATTGCTTTATGAAGTAGATACTAAAAAAATACCTTGTCTTTTTATTTGCTTTACTAATTATACAGTTTATCAACGCACAGTGAGGTAAAATGGATCGACTGGTTCCCGTTTACTCTACGTCTATGGTAAATGTATTTGTGATGATCAGACAGAAAACGGCTGAAGCCTGTACACGTGCCAAGCAGCCAAGAGATGCCATGCCACATACCATTGGCAGCTCCTACTTTGAATTCTCGAAAGGTTTGACAGCGAGGCATTTAGACCCCTACCTGTCTAACTACCTCTCTTGTTTAGTGCACTCGTACCGGAATTTCACTATAGATTGGATGTTGCAGGGAAAAGAAGTTGCGATAAAAGCAGTCTAGTCTTATGAAACTGCTGATTATTGGGTGGCTTAAGGATAGGAGCTTATTCATTATTATAAAAGTATTCAGTTAAACTGAAATCCACATATGTAACATTTCAGAAAAAATCTCTCTACTCGTGCAAAATATAACAAAGTTTGTTCATTTTAAAACCTCTTCAAACTGTTTTTCTACTCCCAAAATCCCTGTTCATTACCAGCCCGACACGTCTTGCGGGTCTAAAAAGCCTGTAAGTAGTTGGACCTAACTGTATTTCCTGCAAGCAATGTAATCGGTTTAGGGCCCCGGCAGACGTGCCAAGCTAGCGAGCTCGTGTGGAGCATTCTTTGCTTCTACCTACTTTAGGTTCACGACAATATGTTTCTGAGACTCAGGTCTCTACATGAATGAATCATTTGTAGTACCGCAGGTTTACTTGATAATCGAACATTGTTATTTTTTAGTGCCAAGCTTTATTTTTAGGAACGTGTCTCGTTAACTACATTGTATTGTTTTAGGTACTCGTTGGTATCATCATATCACTAAAGCCATAATTTGATTGTTTTAAAAATACTTAGAACCGACGTCGATTAATTTTACAGTGTTTTTAAGTTTTGCGGGACAAATACTAATCCCACGGGAAGCAAATTTTGATTTTCTAAATTAGTCTATAATTGACGGAGAAATAGACGGACATACGTAAAAAAAGAACATACATAAAGACGAACATAGAATCTCCTCCTTTTTTCAATGTTGGTTAAAAAGGATAAAAAATTATGGTAAATGTAAGTACAGTTTTTCTCTTACCTAAGTATATAACCACACTGGAGGGCAAAGGTCTCCTTTGGACCACAACTAATAGGTAAATATGTTATCAGCAAATACCTACATCCTAAAATCTAGGTGTAGTTTTAGTATTCTTCCGATCACATATTTGTTTAACGTTCGTAACGGTACAGGTTATAATCCTAGCGAATTCAATAACTGTAGATACCGGTTTTAACAAAAATTTTGCCGTTCACATTATATTAAAATATGTCAAATACCTAGTTTTAATGCCTTGATGACCAATTCGACATTTGACCTCGGTCTAAATTCTTTATTTATTATTTATGTTATCATGAATATACCTTTCGTTTGATCCCTCCCCTGAGGGTAAGACGTACTATATTAAATATAGTCGAGTTACTATAGTTTCTAAGTAGGTTGTATTGTACGCTGTGACAAAAAAATACCATACGCTGTTTTCTCTTTTTATTTACCCACATACAAAATACCTAAAAGTAAATCCAGATGACCGTGTTAGGGGTCATTCCGTCCACATCACGAATTCCCAACGTCAAGTCGTAAACACGGACTGCATTGTAATAGGCCCGGTCCTACGCAAAGGTATTTTGTCCTTATTATAATTAAATTAAACTTTAATTTTATGTGACAGCGGTATTTAAATTTAATATTTCATTGCGAACTTTGTGGGTTGGGTACGATATTGAGGTACCTACCTTCCTAATAATTTTGCGAAGGTGAATTCCATTATGTAGATTCATTGGTTATCATTATACTTAATGTACTTATTAAAAACATACTAAATCTAGGCAGGATCATCGTTATCATGTACAGCCTTAAGGTACTAGTCCGCTGCAGGACATAGGCCATTCCTATACAAAATACTGATTAAAAAATTTTTTTTCAATATTTTAGAAACCCGGAATCCAGACGCGTATGTTACTTTTAAACTATTTAGATAAGTTTTTCAAACCGAGCTTAACAACATAAAACCAGAGTCAAATTTACTCCGACTTCCTATACGAGATTTGTAAAGGAACCGCTTCGACACCTCGATACTGACGAAAACACGTCCATTACCGTGCTTTATGCATATTGCGTTTCCCATTATCCCATCTCCAGTTTGAAACTAGAGGGAGCTAGTGGATATACGGTTATCACTCACCTTTATCGGCACTAATATTGAGTAACGAGTCGCCCGACCGTCCCAACATTCTAATGTTAATTGACGGCAGGCCGATAAAAAGACGGGTTACCAAAGTTAGATCTTATCGGTGAAACGGAGCCTATCGGTAACGGAGTTGATTCCGCTTTGAATAAAACAATAAGTTTTTCCTCGTTCCTTTCACATTTTTTCATTTCACCCCTTGAACGGGTTGCGTATTGATTTTTCCAATAAAACCTTGCTAGCAAAATTTAAAGCTGTAAAGTGGTTTCGAAACGTCTGTAAATAAAACGCTTTACTAAACTGCAGTTGGCAAAACGCTGCCGGTTACAGATACAAACAAAATAGTAAAATAGATGCCAACGAAGGTAGCCAAATAAAAACTAGTTTGTCGTTCAGAAATTAGACGACTCCCACTTTCCAGAGAGCAAGTAGAGCAATCGGGCTGCTATTTCAGTCTCATTTTATTCTTCAAATAGCAAATTAACTGACCTCAAACGAACTCTCGAGGGACTATTCTAATATCATTTGATGTATGTACGTCATATTTTCAGCTGCGAAAATATGACGTTACACTGCCAAGTTTTCTATTTTACTAAATAGTAAGTGTTAAGGTAGTTATAGTGATAAATTTATACTCGTATACCACATTCTGACAAGTGTGACTACTTTGTATGGAAAATCGCAGAATATGGAATATGGAAATTTGCGATTGGGGAGCAAATGTAGCCTACATGTCGAGACCTGCATATTTTCGTCTCTTGAGATTAATTACGAATTGAATTGAATTACGATGCAAATAATTTTAAACTGTAAAACGATCTTCTCAATTTATAAATGCAAGTAAATAAGCAAACATCCGCTTGTTAAAACTGTTGAAAAGCAATACTAAAATAGCTCGCAACCCGCCAACCCGCCAAAAATATAGCCCGCAAACCGAACGTCTGTTTCATTTCGTAATTTTTCATTACGCAAGCGATTTATGCGACAACACCGATCGACATATTTCCGACCGAACGAAACTTAGCTTGATTAATCCGGTGTTTGGATTTATTGCGGGGATAAATCAATATCGAGTGTTCGTGGAAAACAAGCCGGCACCGGTAGACGCTTTTTTTTAATTTCTTATAGAGAAGATCAGAGGTGTAGATTACATCCGGTCAAGAAAACAGTTATAGAAAACTAAAAACATAATACTTATAAATGTTATTGGTGGTCACAACATTATCTGTCAGAAGCTTAGTACTCTACTCATAGGTACTGTATCTTCATAATGTTATTTTAGTTTGATTCCAAAGAGTATGAAATAAGATTTGTATTATCAGGTCTAAAAGCTCCAATTCCGACTTTTTGGATGTTTCCGGCCGTATTCTAGTTTGGTACCTACTTATTTGATAGTCTAGAAATGTACGGCACCCAAAGACACAATAACTCAATTCTTCTTTTGGACAAATGAAATAGCGATAGGTTTTTGTTTTTGGTTTTGATGAGTATCAGTTTCTTACTCACTTGTTTTGCGAAAATACACAGCAATAAATAATTTGCAATTAATGTATTGCTGTACGTATATTTTCGCGACTGACTTTTCATAACAAATACAATAAATCAAATTCATTTAGTTTTTCAGATAGCATTGTTATTTTGTTTAGTTGCCGACTTACGTTTCTGATACTCCCTATTAACCATATCAACACAAAATGTTAAGCTAGGTAACTGTTGGCTAAAGCGGGAATTAACATAAACTCAAGCTTAGAAAAATGTTAGAAAATAATGTTACTGTATCTGCGTACTTCTAAATAAAACCGTATATATTTTTTGTGTTGTGAAAGGCAGTCTATCCCTGCCTTTACAAGGAAAGGAAATTATGTCTGGAAGCCAAATTCCGTAACCGCTAGCTAACATTTTATTACTTGATAAAAACAGGATGGAACGTCCTTCTCCCCAAATTTCACTATAGCTCATGAATGGCTCAGCTAGATCATGAAACAATAACAAAGGGTGCGTTATCGATGAGCAGCGGAGGCAGCTTTTAAACAGTTTTTAATTCCACAGTAAATGAAACAATTTTTTTTGTTTACAGTAGCATATACCCGTTAACGACGGATGGAAAACAGGGCCATAGAAAAACTGTATCAGAACTTTTTTATTGTCACTGGCTACCTTCACTTTTATCACTTTTATGCTCCTTAGTTCATCTGAGTGGGCTATCTCAAGTTTCTATTTTATGTTCTTGTTAGAGTGACCTAGCTTTAAAAAGCCCTAGCTGTGGGTTTATGGTAAGTCGTAAGCGGCTGCAGCGGGGACACTCGCAAAATAACCAAGTTTCATTACGAATGACAACTCCACGTCGCTAAGTTTAAAGAAAAGCTTAATAGTTTTATCTAGGGACACTTTGCTCTTCCACCGAAGTGCCTTTGCATCTAGACTTTGAGGTTTATGGGTTTGGTTGCACGATAAATTGGGTACCTTACCAAGTTGGTCAGTAGGTTATAATTTAAAATTATTTCAATGCTGGATCTACTTACAACAGAGACATGTATAAAAAAAAGGCAGAGTGAGAAATATATTCACAAACTTTTTTTGCGACAAAAATTTCAAGCTTTTCGTCGCAAAGATCTATATAAATAAGATCAAGTTGAAACGAATCAATCCCTACCGAATCCAGGTCACGGAAAACGATATCGAAAACATCAATGATATTAAATCCACCACCAACGAAAGGGGTGATGTTATTTGACAAATTCCAAAATCCCTATAAAATAAAGTGTAAATTAAACGTCACTTGCAGTCGAGGGGTTCATCTTTAGGGTTGGTTTATCCTATCGAATGAGGGTAGTCATCAGTAAAGATTAGGTTGGAAAGATATGAACTTGGAGACAATGTCAAACTTCAGATATCAATGTAGGTACATCTTGTATAATGAAACAATATGGTAAAGTTAATAAAACATTCCTAAAAATCTTTGAAAGATGAATGTGTCCTATGGTTTTTTTTGTTCTTAGCTGCAAACAACCGGAAGAAGCCAAACCGCAAGAAGCCGGGGTGCACTTGTAGGCTGAGATGCCTTTTGTTCACGTTGCAAGTAGGTAGCTAAGAAGCTTTAGGTATAGGTACCTGCAATAAATGCGCGTTCCCTTTTTTAACAGTTTCTGAAATGGTTAGATACAACAACTAAATTTACTGAACAAGATGAATCTTGAAAACGAACTCTACATTAAAATCTGTTGATTTATTTTTATGACAAAGTCAAGACCATTAATAATGTGTTTGCATAACATTGTCATCAGCTATCTAAGAAGAAATAGATATGAATTTCGTAAAGGTTCACTCGAGCGAGCTTCTGGTCAAGCAACGGTATGTTTGCAACAACAGTTTGATCGTGATTTGGTCCACATTTCTGTTAGCTGTTATCAATATTGTGAAATTCGTAGTATTTGTTAGCGGATACCTATCGCTCGTTATTAAATTTGTCCATATTGTACTTCAACCTGTCGGATTTTGGACAATGTTGATTACAATACGCCGAAACGAAATGAATGAGCTTAACTGATATTTTTCCAGGAATGTTTTTTTTTCTATATCAGAAGAATTGATTACCCAGCTAAAATTACACTGGTTGCGCAATTCTATAGTACAAAATTGCAAATCACAGTTCAAATAAACTTGCTATTCCAAATTAGGTAGGTACCAAACTGTGTGGAAATAGTTGTACGGCATAGTTTGCAAACAATGGGACAATACTTAACGCCTGGGTTCCCCATAATGAGTAAAAGTTACTTCATCGTGACCACTGGCCTAAGTGTTAAGTTCACTCAGCATTTCTTGTTTGTCGTGACTTGTAAATAAGTTAAACATTGCAAAAAGGAATCAACAACGCTTTTACATTACAAAGGTCTTCTTCTTTTTTAGGCTGAAAACAGCGAATATTTCTCAGAACGGAGACTCAAAGTAGCTAAAACTGTTCAGTAGTTTGGAGCAAAGTGTTGAGGGAACTAAACTAGCTGCAAAGACTGAGATTAGACCGCCCAAGTGCTGATCGGCTTACGATAAAACAGCACTCGTGTTCAATAATGCAAGAGCAAACCAAGTCCAAGGTGTAGATGTCTACTTTTTCAACGCCAACTTTGAGGTGCCAATTCAACTTTCAGCTCCAATTACAGAAGTGTTTTAGAATGAAGGAATTTGACTTTAATTAGAAATATCTGTGTTTTTCCGTTTTCCTTAAAATTTTCCCATAAAACCGCAGAAATCCCTAAAATGGGAGCGAAATTAACCACCTAAAAAAGGAGCAGTAATTAAGTCGTATTAGGTTGAGCTCGTCTTTCACCCTCGTGACACAGAATAAAGTATTAGTTCTTAACCCATGATACGGAAAATATATTTTTAACAGGCAGTAAAATCACTGGGAAGAACAGCAGAAAGATCAACGCCATTTTCAACACAAAAGCTCGAAAAATATTTTAAGATTTGGGTAAGCTCCTATTCAATAGTAAACAATAACAGACTCACTATTGATAGAAGGGAAATAAGGTCTATCTTATCCTGGTATTCCACAATTGTCTATAATTTAGGTGCCTATCTTCGTATAACTTCTGTGTTGGTGCTTATTAGGATAGAATAACGAGACGCCATGTGTTCAATTATTTGCTCTTCCACTACTATCTTCTTCTACGTTCCCTCTTCTTTCTTTGCTTTCTACTTCTTTTTCAGTAGTCTATGAGTATTCTAGTGGTGGACTTAAGAGTTAATGAGCAAATGCTCATTCTATCCCCACAAATTCACCATCAAATTATTTTCATGCAAACAGATACCTACAGAGAATTCTTGCGTTATTCTATCTCTGTTCGTAAAGATAAAAATAAGATGATAGAAGATTATAAGAACACTTTTGTTCTAGCTCTTTGTTCGTTTGTTTTTACAGAGATCCTTCTTACACTAGAAGACCGAATTATTATCGGGCGTCTATTGGTAGAGTAAGTTAACTGTTAAAACGTAACTTTCTGCGACCGCGTGTTGCGACGAGGCAGACATTTAGGATGAGATTCACCACAACGTAATTTCCTTAGCCATCCTAAAACAACACGCGGATAAAGTTAAAGCAGATTGTCGGTTGTAACGTTTGGAGGTCATCTGTAAATTACCCTTGCTGAATCCTGAGTAAATACGTGACTAACTTATTTAGGCACTTGCTGGTGTTTCACTACAATACAGGGTGCCACGTAATATGTTTACTAAGCCGAAAAGGGGCAGGATCCCAAGAGAATCAACTTCTGAATAACACTTTTACGAATTCTGAATTTAGTTTTTATTTAAATATAAATTTTTTTCTTCCTGTTCGTGTCGATTACACGCACTCTTGCATTATTTAACATTATAAAATATTTCACAAATGTTTTTTTGCTTGTTTTTGGAGCAAATCCAGTTGTTATGAAACAAACAAATTAGTTAAGAAGTATGTAAATCCTTTGAAATTAAAAAAAAAATATTTAGCGTAAGAGTACACGTACAAAAACACGAATATGAAGAAAAACGGTATATTTTTTCCAAAAAAAGCAAAAACAAAATCGATATCGAAAAATTGTTGAACAAAAGTTGATTCCCTCGGGCTCCAGAATCACCCCTTTCGGTTTAGTACTTACACATGTTTCGTGCCACCCTGTACAGTCCTTAAGATATACATCAGAAGTAGGTACCACAGAATAACAGAAAACAACAGTTGTGGCTTACAGAGGTTGTTATGTACACACCCACATAATGATTCCAGGAATGCTTTTACTTCTTTGAGATCAATAATTCTAAAAAACTTATTGTGTTCGGAAATCGGTTCTCAAGCCACTTACTGCTTACAAATGTTACTTATGTTGACTTTTACTGCATCGAAAGTGAATTTCTAAAAGGCGCTTCATCAGCTTGGCCTACTTTCTAAAGAAAATACGCTGTCGTCATTATCTACAATTTTCTTCTTCGTATACAAAATTACATTAATAGCAGTCAGACTGGGCTTTCGGAAAATGTTTACAGACTCTTTCTTTTCAGAAGACAGATAATTATTGTACAATTTATTAGGCAATGTTTTAACTTAGAGATTCGATAACTTACCTTTTCGCAGTGAAATTGAAGTCAGCAAACAACGAAATCTGAAAATAAAAATACTATATTAGATTCTCAGTTAACACTTGGGTATTGATCGTCAGAAGAACCGTCCTAACCTCTATTGTTAGTCATCATAACCTGTAATCATATATGAACGATGGAGGCTGCGGTGCCCATAATTTCCTGTCGACCTTCACATGCTTCGAATTCATTTATGTAATGTGTTATGAACATTATGGACACACACTGTTTAATAGTCTCTTAAGAGATCCATTAGCACCATTCACAAATAGTATATTTACTTATTATAGATTGCTTACTTGTGTAGTGTATGTCGGCCAAATTATGATGAGCCTTGATCCGGTCAATTACAGGCTCTCGAATCTTTTAAATGTTATCACAAAAGTCGTTTCTAATAACTCGACCTATATATTCTGTTGTGCAGAGTTTAAGTCTCTTTTGTTTCTTCTGGTATTACGCCTACTGTATTATGTTTTTATAAGGACTTGGCGTTTTGGAGGCGTTTTTTCTAAACATATAGGCAGGCGGCACGCCTTTTCCTTGTCTTCTCAAGAAGTAAAATTAAATATTCTTTCTGAATTCCTTTCCCAGAAGTGATGTGCACAATCGTGACACCTAGATAATTGAACTGCGAATTGGATTCTGGATGTACTAGGTCCCTGTTCGAATAAAACCGTATCTATTTTTACAGCGAAGTTTGATTTGAGACTTTTGATCGTTTTGTTTGTGAGGATTGGTACGGTATTATGGAATGGATTTTGCAATAATATTTTAATATTCCAAAAATCTATTTGAACTTCGATATTTGTTTGTTTTTACATTTTCAACTAAAAAGTGTAGGTAATATAATCTTATTCTAGATTAAAAAGCGTAAAACCACGCTAAAATGCCATTATTAGGAGATTACCTACACGATCGTCTCGTAATCTGCTGTAATTACTAGGACCTAAATGCCAGTAATAATTACTTGTATTAGATATTTACTGGTAATAAATACATTAGTTAATATTGTTATTACCTACCTATTAGTAATATTCCTAAATTACAAGATAATCTAAAGGGGCTTAAACGCAATCAAGACAATCGACAATGCATCGTGAACAAGATAGGGACGAACAATTGCACCGTATAGGGATAAAACCCTACCTTACGCTATACGATCGTATATCGATCGTGGTTGCAACCAGCAATCAAACCTGTGTAGTCACATGTAGAGTTTAATTTCAGTTAGACACGACCGAGACACCTTTGACGCTTTGATTAGAGCCTATCCGGTGTGTGTGCTATCCAGGTTTGTGTTCGTTCAAAGAGGAGCTCAATGAAAAATAAGTCCTTTCATGTTACCTTTGGTTCCAGTTTAGATTGCATACGATCTAATCTCATTTAGTTTACAGTGCCAGACATTTTACTTACAAAAAGAGTGTTTCTATCGATGACATCGAAAAGCTAGCCAAAAGTGAATTCTTTTCAACTTTGTTACGACAAGCCCTTTCACAAATTTTGGCAATATTTGAAAACCAATTCAAATCATTGAAGTGCTTGACCTAGTCTATGCCACAAAGCCTATATATATTATATATATATATAGAATCAAAAAGCTTCAGGAAAGTTGACTTCAAATAAAATCAAAGTGAAATATTCCTAACAAGTCTTCTGTGATATACACGTCGGCACGGACACGGAACCAGCACCTAACAAAAGCCTGCTAATGAGGATAACGTGTATATACAACGATAGATTGAGTATCGAACGTGTGTTGATGAAGAGAAAGCGGCTGCACAATCTAACAAAGCGCTGAGGATACCAGGAACAGATTGTAAGTAAGCAAGCAGCCATTGCATTTCAATGAATATATTGATTTCTGCTTCTGCCTTATAATTTAGTCTAAGTTTTGTCATATCAATGAAGCAAACTGATTAATCAATAATTGCGTCGCGTATATTCACAACGCTGCTGTAAATATGTGAGGTTAATAAAGTTACTTAAAATTGTTTTAGGTATTTTTTTAGGCTTTAGGTTTCATTCAACCATCTGTCTGTAGCTACCTATCCATTTATTCTAAAGATGCCTAAAATAAAGACTAAAATTAGTGCATAAGTGCGTAATTAGTTACTAACTGTATCATTATCATATTTATTTAGTTTCTGATACTAATGACACTCAAAGTTCAATGATCGAGCACAAGCAAAGTTCGTCTAGCAAGTCTAGTCAAACGCGATGTGACTCACATTTTAATTAGCAACTTGCACAGAACTCATGATTTATTTACATAGGGTATAATGTGCCTAGGTTTGAAGCCCACATAGAGGTGTGGGTTGCTAAGTGAACCTTTCTGTTTATGAAGAGGTGATTGATATTCACTTATGTATGAGAGATAATGTTAGGGAATTATAAATTAATCTCCTGCCTACATTCCTGTCTAAAGCTGAAGGAACGATCTCGCTGAGAGAGCCAAAATAATCCCATTTAAGAATTCGTTGAATGAAACCTCGCACATATCACGTTGAGCTCACTTTTTGCTTTCGCATTGTACAGATTGCGTTCAAAACAGTGTAGGTATGTATAGGCGAAGATTATGTGATAAAATTATAAAGATAGTTACATCATGCAGACATATGCAAACTTTTGGGAGCCTAACGACATATTACTAGGTACCACACAGGTGAAATTCTAATTTTACGGAACTGACTTAATATTACTGCCGATTCTAGAAATCTAGTTCGTCTATCTAGTTCGTGCCCCATTGATACACTTCATTATGTAAGCGTATGCAAGAGTAGTAATACCAAAGTCGTGTGAGCGTGCAAGCTGTACAATTAAACTTTCCCAAGCTTTATTACTATAGTAACTGGTTACACACGAAATATATGTAGGTAATTTAATCTTTATTGTTTAATTAACTTTTATTTGGCAGACGATTTAACAAGTGCCAACAACCTGATGGTTTTGGCAATATTCAGACTTTATTGTTGATGGCTAAACATTGGGCTCAGTCTAATGTTTTTGTATTTAAAATTAATTAATTTACTAACGACTACTTGACGTGGTCATTGTTTATCTAAAAGCTTTTTAAAATATTAAGATAAATATAAAAATAAATAATAATGTTTACAAATTCTAGGAAGGCTTTCCGATTTCGAAAGTACCTACCTAATATAATGAAACAGCAAATATTTCCATCAGCAGGTACAGCATTAAAAGCATTTCTAGAAATCCTGAGTAATCTCTCAGAGGTATTAGAGTTGCAGAGCGCACTTACTAACTATCCGGTCAAACGTAACAGATCCCGCGCCAATTGTGGTAACTAAGACCCATGTAGAGCTTCTAAGTCATCATCAAGTAGATTTAGACTGCAGCTTCTTTTTCTAAAAGAAAACGCGATAAATATTTACTAATTGGAGGAAATGTTGCCTGCATCAACACTTCGAATGAGGCTCTCATTCGAAGTGTTGATGCAGGCAACATTTAGGATAAAATGTTTGCCATCTCTGTACCCACAGTCAACGACAAAATCTGAAGAGCAAAGTCAATCTGCCAAAAGCGTTTTAAAATAGTACGAAAAATTCTTGCCTACAGTTTGAGGTGTACTTGCGCTTATGAGAATTTACAAAGACCTTGTTACAACGGTAAAACATTATAGAAAATGCTAAATTTACCCTTCTTACTATACTTTACTTACGTAAGGCTAATGTAAGTATAGCTAACAGAAATATTCGTAACTAAAATACTTGACATCATTCGCATCTAAGCCTACCAGTATATAGTACAAGCCGTCATCCGTGACTTCGTCCACGTGGGATTTGTTTTCATATTTTCATACTTTTGATAATTTTCACAATTACCTATATAGACAAACGTTTTATTCTGTCGGTTTTTGCTAACTCTCTACATTATTAAACCTATCAACCATTCTGTCACCTCATGTATCCTCCATTTTGATTAATCAATGGATTTTTTTTTTGTTTTATATTTTAATATATTTTAATATATTTAATAATATAATAGGCAATTTCATAAGGTTTATGGATAACTAATTTATTTTAGTGCTGTGTAGAAAATCCACCTTCTATGTAGGGACCGATATACGGTTTCACGGATCACAAATGGCGGCCGTGTCCGCGGTAAGCGGAAAACCCTCCGGATTTCAGAAAACGTAGAATTAAATGTGTGTTCGTTTTGTAAGAGGAATCTATGTAGGTATTAGACCTACATAGACGCTTACGGTTACTGAAATACAGAGTATTTTCGTTTAAACTTTCAACCACCTATTTTGAACCTGATAGAGTGCGAATTTTCAATAGTCCTTTCTTAGTGCACCCCTACACCTTAAAAGGAACAAACAAGTCTCTAGGACCAGCGGTTTGTGCTGTGCGTTGTCTGTCAGTCAGTCAGTTACTCCTTTATAATATATATTGATATATAAGTATTTATTATACAACATGCCGCTCAGGATGCAATAGAATTGCAGATCATTTGTAAGGAATTTGAATCTATCTCAGACTCAAGGTAAACTTATAATCATGATTTCTGAGTTTCCACACAACATTATCAGTATTAGATAGATAGATAATGCTTTATTCTGAGAACTTATATATAAAATCCTTATTGACAAAGAAAATTACAATTCAATAATGAACCAAAATAAAACTAGTATTTACAATTGAAACAACTAACTGCAGACTATTGCAAACATATAATATATGAAATGGTTTAGTAAAAAAATGGGATTGGAGGCCTTATCGCTTAAAGCGGTTTCTTCAGGCAACCAAAAATTAAAAGTGACGATCATAGGATGGCGGTGCAGGAGGATTGTGTTTCTTATTACTTCACTAAAATAATACCTACATATAGCTAGGTTTAACAAGAAATAGTGCAATGGTAGGTTCCTATGTCTACAATGATAACATTGGCATGCATGTCACCCATAGCTATGGACAGTTCAATGTTGGAAATTGACACATAACAGACACTGTTGTGGCGGAACTGGAGGCTGATGTTATCTGGGTAGATCTAATGTGTAGGATTAATGAGACAATTAATTCAACAACCTACTCTTACCATTACATAACTCTTAACATCAATCTTATATATGTACCTCTAGATTGTTTGTAACAGTCTGCAGTTAGCTCAACTATTTCAATTTACTGTAAATACTATTCCTAATATGTTTCTATTCTCTGAATGTGATTTTCTATTTGACTATATTAAACATATTTTGTTAGGGTGGGGTCGAGACCCTAGGTCCGTGGGGTACCGAGACTCTCCGGGTTTATAAAAAGTTATCTGTGCGTCTGGTCGACGCGACGCGTGACCCGAGAGCTGGTGGGTATCTGGCGCAGCGCATCAGCATTGCCATACAGCGGGGCTATGCAGCCAGCGTCTTGGGGACGCTCCCGACTGGTATTGATATGGATCAGTTGAGCTACCTGTAGATTGTTTGCAACAGTCTGCAGTTAGCTTAATTGTATCAATTGTTAATTCTAGTTCTATTTTGTTTTTATTATTGATTTGTAATTCTCTTTGTCAATAAAGTATAAAAAAAAAACATATTTTGCGAACTTTATTTATCAACTATAGAAATCTCGCATAGATAGATTTAATCTAGTATTGAAAGGCTAAAAAGTTACACATCTGTCATATCAGTTGGTAAAGCAGCCAGTTTATATTTTACCAAAATAAATATAAACACTGATGATAGTAAAAAACCCGCGCAAGTAAAATTTCTCATTGACATATGTACATACGACGACGATGCGATGTACGTAAAGGCAAGGTTTGTGTGACGAAGAAAGCGCCCTGTTATCAAAGAGATAAAATTTTGCTTTCATGTTCCTAGCTTCCGATGATAACTTATTCGAAAAACCCATTTTGGGGTAAATTTATGGTTGATTTAACTCGTTTATTTCGCAAAAGAACTTTCCATGGTTTGCGATGTGATAGGGCAGATAGGATAATGGTGGAGGCCATTTTTGAACGTTACTCTGCGTGTTTTCCTTTGGAATAAATTTTATTAGCATTAAAATGGGAATAAATGTCGACACAGTTCCGATAAGGTTAAATACATGGGTTTTATTCGAGTTTGTTTAAGATTGTAAACAGAGACAAGTAGCTGAGACGAAAGTAAGGAATAAAACATCAGAAGAGCAAAGTTTTTCTTAATAAATCTCAAGTTTTTAATTTTAACGTCTAACTTTTTTTGTATAAATCTCTCAATCCGTTATATACCTACCCTAAGAAATCCAGACGCAGCCTCAGAAATTATATCAGCCATTTTCCCTATCATCTCGAAATCCAATATCTCGCAAATCAAAACTCGAGAAAAACTTGGTTCTCGACCTAGGGAACGGCTTCTTGCCTGCGTGATAAATAGCAGCTTAGGATATTGCTTGAACATATTGAACGTTTTCATTCATTGAAATTTCGATCAGCAAAATGTATTTGAGTTCTGCTTTGACGCTTTGCCGTCATTTATTTAATTTGTAGTACCTTTTTAACCGACTTCAAACAGTCCTCCTGTTTTGTGGTGGTTCTCAGTTCGTCTGTATGTTTTTATTTTTATGTATGTATGTTACTTGATATCTCCGCCTATAGGTAACCGATTTTACTGATTCTTTCACTAATGTATAGGAAAAGATCCCGAGGTGGTCCCATAAAAAAATTATTTCCGAGGGATTAGTATTTATCCCGTTAAACTTAAAAAGCAACATAATATTTTTGGAGAATCACGACTAGCTACAACAGTTTTGGTGATTTCTGCGCCAATTGTTAATAGATTTTGATCATTCTTTCGTTGCTGTATAAACATTTATTTTGAGGTGGTCCCATACAAGTTTGATTCTCGAGGAATTGCTATGTGCGCCATAAAACGTAACCTACGTTTTATGGCGTTTACGTTTACGTTTTATGTAAAAATTCTTTAGAAAGGGATAATTTCAATATCACCTAGTTAATGGTATCCATGGCAACGGGCGTCAACAGTTTGTTCCATGTGTCATCAAACTAAATTAGACTTGAATTATAACTAGATGTCGCCAGTGTAAACTAAATTTTTTGCACGTGAACATAGACCTTCGGTCAGGGAAAGTAAGGGAGGGGTGATTTCGTTCGTCCGAGACATAGATGAATATTAATATAAATTAATATACTTTCTATCGTATACTGACTATAGCATTTATTTTTGACAGATTTGTAAATTGTATTATGTAGTTACATTTGGTCTGCATTGGAGCATATGGTTTTATTCCCTTTATATGCTCCCTTGAACCTTTGTAAGCCACTTGCACTTAGCACTACTTTTTCCTGGTTTCTATCCGCGGCTTAGCACACGTTGTTTGAATGGAAACGTTTAATAGTTATTTGTTCAACAAGTGAACAAAATGATTTGTTGTTGCACGTGCCGATATTAAATACCGAGCGAAGCAGACTAGAGTAGAGTCACGAGCGAAGCGAGTGGCTCTAAAGTAGACTGCGAGGGATTTAAAAAGCACGAAACAAAAAAAAATTGCACTCGGGTTCAACACACAACTTTTCACCTCGACTAGCGAGAAAATATTTTGTTATTATAAAAGAGCTCGAATGTCAGGAACTCATTTTGGTCAACAACCGTGGGCGTATGCTATAAACCTCATTCAAACCATGAACGAAGAATTTATGCGTTTCTGAGAAGGTTGAACGCTGTCTAACCTCCTTCCCTACGATAAGCTAAAATGAGTGCAACTCACAGAGGTGCAAGTCCCATATAAATTCCGAACCTGTGGTTTGGTAGATAATTTAAAGATGGCACTGTCCGCCTAGGAGAACGGTCTTCACTAACCAAATTGTAAAGGTACACATAAAAATGGCGATGCCTTTAGTGAGAAAGTTTACCGCCTCTGGTGCAGATCGCGTAGTTTATTCTATTTTTCGGCGCCGACCATAGAGTATCAATAACATATTACACCATCGAAATTGAGTACCTACATTCTAGCATCTAGCCTAGCATTCTGAATTCAAATAACTTTTTTCAACAAGTTGAATAATATCCTTTATCCACATGTGAGTAAAACCCAGTTTTGCTCACTGTTTTTCAGCAGCAAAGTCACATTTTTCGAGCGAGAGTGGAGTAAAGGTTGTTTCTATTCCATAATAAAAATTAATGTAAAAATGGAATGTTTTATTCCAGGCGAACTTCATGTACAGTGCAAAATTTTAGCCCCATATAACCCCGTTTAGCCCCGTTTAGCAAACATATAAACTATCGCATTTATAATAATAATGTGATGTGAAATTTTAGCCCCATATAACCCCGTTTAGCCCCGTTTAGCAAACATATAAACTATCGCATTTATAATAATAATGTGATGTGATTACAAAGGAACCTTCTTCATCTATTTGTTTGATGAATAAAATAATTCCAGATACCTATATTGTATTCCAGTTAGACACGTCAAATTATTATCAAACGCGTGCAATTAATTGATTCGCACCTCCATAACTGTAACGTATCGAGAATGAGATCAATTTCCTACAACACGTACAGACCTGGACAAGTTTTCTACGTGCTTGGAATTTGCAACCGAATCAATTATGTACAGTGAGCGACAAAAGTGTGTGAACAATACGAACTCAGAACGACCTTGTGGCTGTTTTATTGTCTCATGGTTGTCTTCTTTATTTCGATTTATTAACGATCTCACGCACGGAATCTTTAAAATGTTTTACCCTTGGATTTACTCGGGTTACCTCTTAGAACACAGTACAAAATTACAATTGATACAAAGTTGGTTTTAGCAAAGATATATATAGCAAATGACTCAAAATATTCTTTTATTCTGCTATCTAAATTACTTGTAGGAATAGTAAAAACCCTATAATTTTTTTTATGCGTAAATAACCTTAAAAGTATGTATACCTTAACGTTTAATTCCTAAAGTCAGCATGTTTCATGTTCAATGCATTTGAAAGAGAACCCCGCTCGTTAATTCCACCAACTAGACGAGTAAGTAGATACTCTAATATGGCTGATGCATTAAATCCCGCTCATCCTAACTCGCTGCATAGAAGACCGCTTTAATTGCAAAGAGCCCCGTCAGCTAAGTTTTACCAATTAAGAGAATCGGAAATGGAACCACTCGACTCAGCGAAGCCCCAGCCAGTCGAGCACAAACTCCGCACGGGTACCTCGACCGAACGAACGGCAAAGAGGAACGCACCAGAAACAAAAGAGGCCATTTCGTGACTCTTTTCCAGTCCAACCGACTAAATTCATCTACAAAATGAAAAAGTAAAACAATAACCAAAGCCCTCACAAACGTAGGCACCGTTCAAAATACCAAAAAAGTTACAATGATGAGACAAATAAATCGGAAGTCGTTATCGTGGCGAAAATCGGGACTTGTCGTAAAAAGTTGCTGCTTCTGAACAGCCATAAAAACTTTTTACATCAATAACCGACGGACATACTCGTAAACGTAATTTCATAGAAAATTGCGCGACTCAATTTGTTTCAGTTGTAACAAAGCGTATTGGGTCTCACCGACAATTTTCATAATAAAAATACTTATCAAGGCGTGATTCTGTCCGACGTAACGTTTCGACGGGACGGAATTCGTCAATAATAATGCCTTGGACCCAAACAGGGTCGCAGTTTCGGGAGTTTCACAATAATGAGATTAAACGAAGTATTCTTTAAAACTTATTTGAAATACGACCCTCTTGCGTAGGGATGGAATAAACAGACAAAGAGGCAAACAAAGCAAAGGTAAATTAAACATTAAAAATAAATTGGCGGCACGTTTTAAAAGGAGTACTTCTAGTTCTATTGTGCCGATCGCAGATTCTTTACAGACAGGAAACAACTGAAATAAAACTTAGTAATTGTGAATCTACCCGACCCATCACATTATAATTACAAGCTATTTAGGCAATTGTGTAAGTAATATCAAGCTCCAATCTAGGGATAAAATAGCAAAATCATTCCTTAAATTATTATAAATTATTAAAATATTAGAACATTTCGTTTACTAGTATCCTTGCCTCTCATTAGGCAGATATTTAAACCAGAGACTCACATCAAAAGCAATCATACATTTTTAATATTATGGTATTTAATAGATAAAAGAAATTATGCGGGCATCGCCTCTCAATAAGGTTCATCAAATATTAATTAAAACCTCATAATTGGTAACCATAAGTGACCACCAAGTCGCATTAATTAAAATTTTAATTCATAACTCATTTGTAAGCAGTTACCACGAGTTGAGTTCAACCGATGATATCAACTGTAGTGCTTATTTCCATCAGTTATTATTCATATTGTACCGAATACCACCTGTGAACGGTCCAGACAAGGTAATTAATCATACCCTGTTTGGTTATAGATCAGAGCGATATGCTGAAATTGATACGGAAGCATTGTTAATATCTAGATGTGCCTTCTGCTGCCGAGGTTGTATAATATTCCGGCTCAGTGTTAGCTCAAAAGTACTCTACATAACCTAATCTAGTAAACTCAATGGCACGACGACGCTCTATCGTGTGTCTATACACCATCAACTTAAGCCTATCTTTTCATTGTATTGTTGAACAGAACACTCACCAAAACGCTCAGGAAATCCCAGTCCATTTTCCTTTACATCTCGGTAGTCCACCGAGACTCAATAAGATTTAACGAGACAATGACATAATACTAAACAATGGTTATTCAATTAAAGGGGTATTGTTGTGATCTAGCTGGACCTGTTTCACTTGACCGTTATTTAATTATTTGACTTGCATTGCCAGAAATCAGACCATGTCCTTTATAATAAATTCACTGTAATAGTTTTTGCCAGAAAAGAACAGTATATTATGGAAGCTTTACAAAAAAGCTATTACTTATAATCGACCATTTAATCCATATCCATACTAATATTATAAATTGAAAAGTAACTCTGTCTCTCTGTCTAACTGTATATCTGTTTATCTGTCTGTTACCTTTTCACGATTAAACAGCTGAACTCAGCTGAGCAGCTGAGCTCTATGAAATTTGGCAGGGAGGTAAATGGTTTCCCGGGGACGGACATAGGCTACTTGAAAAGCGCGTGCGAAGCCGCGGGCAGCAGCTAATAGCTATATAATTAAGAGATTATCATGGCTTACATTTAATTAATAGGAACCAACTCTTTTTGGCTGAAGACAGGTTTTGTCTAAGCATGTAAAAGGCAGCAATACAATAATTATTAACCGTCCAGGGATACACCTATGAATCCTCCCAAAGCAGTTAGTCGAAGCTACTTCATTGTAACATCTATTCTTCCGAGTGAAATCTCTATCCGTAACTATTGTTTCCTGCACCCCTCCACCAGTTCCATAACGAGTCTGAAGGCATGTTGGTTATTAGGTTCAGCCGGTTTATCGCTTTCGACCACTCTGAATTCTAAATAGACGATTCCGAGGCCATGCCTTCGACGCGGCCATCTTTTTGAGTTATTGCCGGCGCCAGTACAGTGGAATTAGAACTGAAAGCAGGTCATGCTACTGCATAAATAATAATTGTATAAATATATGCAATTATAGATAATTTGTGTACCATTGAAACGAATACTTTAAGAGAAGACAAATTAAGTTTAAAAGAAAAACTTCAAAATGACTTTCATTTAGTGAGGTAGTGGTTCTGGACACGTTTTCAAACAAATTCGTCGATCATTATTTATCTGACTTCACCCAAGTTCAGGATTGCATCTATTCGGATGACATCCGTATAGTCAAAGAGCGTATTTGGTTTAGTATACCCTACAATCATAAAAATATAGATGCGCTATTACCATGCAATATTTTGTTTTCTTCACGAACAACGTAACCGTAACACTGATCATGAAATAAAATTGCCTCACGGAACAGAAAAATAATAAAAAAGAACTCTATGTTTCACTAGGCCAATTAAGGTTATTGGAGCATGGTAGTGACTTTTAAATTAATTTTACGCAATTTATTTGATAAATATTTTAAAATGGATTTCCATTCTAGTTACAAGACGATATGTAACGAATAATAAATAAATAAATAATGCTGGACAATCCACACAGCATCATCTAGTCCCAAGCTAAGCAGAGCTTGTGTTAGCAACTTAATACAGTATATTACTTTAATAATGTACCGTTTTTTATTTTTTTGTTTATGGTGTCAGAAAATGTTTGACGAAACTTTTCTGTGCAAATTGTTCTCTCAAAAAGCTGGATTGGTTCCCATTTCAGCCGAACTCTCCCCGAAAAAAGCCGGCCCCCCGTGAACCCGTGTGCGCCGTGAATTCAGCTCCTATTTTGGCTCGTTTTATTTGATGTCGAGTATTTCCCGCTCCCCATTCACATGAATCAAACCGAGCGGACTCATTTATTTGATACGCACTGACAAGATACAAACGTATCTACAGAGTATAAATTCCGGTGGGGGCGATATAGTGACAGATCAATTGCAATTAATGGATTTTCATAATGTGTGGTTTCTTTTTTTTTGGGGAACAATTCTGTAAATCTGCTGTTCGATAAACAGCTATGCATAAACAGATATGTATAACAATGTTTACCTATACGAGATTATAAGAAAATAGAATAATAAGAAGTATGCTATTAATTTTCTAGTTGTAAATCTATGTACCTTGCTGTAAAAAAATTACTCACGGTGTAGTAAAATGAAAAGAAAGCCTTTGCCCTGCACTGCAGGGCAAAAGATTTCTTTTACGCGAGATAATGGTGGCAGTGAATATTAATCATAAATTTACCACGTAGTACCAAAGAATGGGTTTTCAAACTGACCTAAATTTAACACTTTCTTCTGACTGCAGTCAGGAACCAAAATTCCAGTCAAACCCTCAAACTAGAATTTTGAAATGTTCTGTTGGTAAGCCTGATATTTATATCAAAAGTTTCAGCACTCACCGTTTTATGTTCGTGATAAACATAATCTAATCTAAATAATTCCTTCAGTGGAATAATATCGTATTTCAATACCCAATTTAGGCACTCGAATTAAGACACCTCCAACTCGGAATTTAATTTAAAATTACCAACAATAAATCTATTGAAATTTATGTAACGACATGGACTTTAATCCCATTAGATTTTAATCTGGGGGCACTAACAAATAAATAATTAGGTAGTAGGTATCTATGGTACAAAATATGCATGGGTATAGTTTAAATGGTAGGGACCACACATCACTATGGAAATGGCAATGATTTTACAAGCTAATTTCACAAAAAACCCAAAACCATGACGGAAATTTTACTTTGAACCATCACTACTTTTGAACGGCTTATCAGATTTTCAAAAACTTAGAGTCTGCACACTAAAGTCGGTGACACTGTCTGGTGGATTGGTGCAACATTTCAGTGTTGTTGTAAGCAGCTGACCGAGTCTGACTGAGTAACTTTAAATTACCAATACCTACCTACTTTAAATAAATAAAAAATAAATAAATAATGCTGGACAATCCACACAGCATCATCTAGCCCCAATCTAAGCTGAGCTTGTGTTATGGGTACTAGATGACTGATAAACTTAATACAATACATTACATAAATAGATATTTTTTATTATATATAGAAAATACCCAGAGCACCCGGAACAAATATTTGCAGATCGTACAAACATTTGTCCCAAGGCGGGAATCGAACCCTTCTGCGTCAGAGGCGGACCTTCGCCCGCCGCGCCACATCGGTCGTCAAACCCCGGACTTTATTGTCTATGTTTGATTTTGTTATGTGCTGTATATGTTTGTGAACCAAATAAACCATTTATCTATTTATCAGACAGTGTTTTGTCAACTTGTAGGTGGCCCGCCGACTTTAGTGTGACTCCAAAGCAAACTCTCGGTCAAATCGCTTCCGTTCAAATTCACGCATTTGGGAGTTATAACACACAAACAGACAAACAAATACACAGACACGTAAAACCCATTTTATCGGGGGCTAAACACAACTAAAATCAATTTTTCTTGCCTACTTTTCGGGAGACATTAATCTTCGTGCCGTACAGTGTCCGTGAATCAGAACTGTGTTTTATTTACCAAGAACCTTGTTTTATAAATGTTATCTTATTTCATTAACTTAATAAAGAGCGTTCAAGTAATCCAATCCTGTTTCTAATTAACACCACAGAAAGTTTGGCTTTGGGACTTAAAGACATTTGCTTTACAATTTGGTCTACTTACTAACTTATTTAGGGTTTGTGGTTGGAAGATATATGTACCTACCTAGTGCTTAAACGATTGTTTTTGAAATTCTAGTAAAAAAACCCTTTATTTTTATTTTTACTCCAGCTCCTCCCAGCGGCTAGGCTCACGTGATACTTACATAAAACATAGCATTTATCACTTAGAAATATTGTAATTACCTACCTACCACTGAAGTAATTTCTTGAATTGGACTATTGTTTCCAGAGATTGCCCTTAGCATCCAAACAAGCTTTAAACTGTATTGCTCCTCATTATTAGTGTAGATTGGCACAAGTGAACTTGGTACCTGTACGTGATTTTTGATGCCAGGAAACGTAATTTATTTAGACCTTCATTCAGATAGACTAACTGCACAGTTTATAACAAGACAGTAAATCCAATAATAACAGTGCAATATAAAGGTTACACCACACTTTTATAAGGTGAAGGTTTTCTTTAGGGTTTTCAGGATGGTATTTCCAGTAGCAGCCGGTTACATCCGTACACACATACAAACTTTAACTTTTGATTATATAAGTATAGAATCAGATGTCAAAGAACCATAAGAGCAGATATCATAAAGATTTGCCATTTTGGTGTACTACAACACATGTTGCATTGAAGCGCCTTTGATAGCAGCAGCGGCGTGTTATTGCAACAGTTATGGAAGAGTTTAAATCATACGATTGATCCCGATTATGAACCGGGGCAGTAAGAACGTCTTAGAACGTTACTTGTGGTAGATAGGTACTTATTTATAATGTGTTTTGTTACGACAAGATGGCTGGCTCGTGACGAGAAAATCGCCATTGTTGAAAGAATTTTCTAATGGTGTAGCTGATTCTCGTATGATACGGAAAGCAAGCTATCAATTCAGGTAACATAAACAAACATTGTCTAGCAAAGAAAAATGAAATAACTGTATTCTAGACATCGTCCTTGATGTCTAGAATACAGTGAATACAGTGTGTGTGCTTTTGAAGCTGAAAATGTTGGACGAAAATGTTAAAGGGAGAACTACCCTATATAACTTACATGTAGTTAAGTAGTTAAAGGTGCAGAAACCGGTGTAAAATCATTATAAGATTTTAGTAAGACACCTACAAGGATGAATACAATAAAATCTCAAAATGTCATGAAACAAAGCAGAAAAAAATTTCAACTGATTCGTCGAAATAAATGTTACCAAGCCTTAGTATGTGATCAAAAAGAGACAGAAAAATGTATAATTACTTCACTAAGTGGCTTTGTATGTGGTTTTATCAGTACTATGACTATTTTTCGAATAAAATATATTAAAAAAAAATATATATATATAAATATATTTGAGATTATAATTCCAAATACCTTCATATTTTAACTTGTTCTTAAATTTAGTTTTTTCCTAAAATTTCGATATTTCACAGTCGTTGAGCACCCTCTTCTAGTTAACATAGGAGGCTCAAATTTTCACTAGATGATCAATAATTATGTGTTACAAAACAAGGGGATGGCCGAATGCCTACGCAATATTTAATTTTTTCCATACAAACATGGACAACCCCACACACACCTTACACACACACTGGTAGCTCCGGTTGCCCAGACTCATAAGAGACCGGTGTCTCTTCAGGAGCATCAAATTACAAAAGCCACACGCACACATACTCGTAGTACACTGAGTAACAGTCAGGTCCATTTTTCTTAAATTTTTCTTTAATTACTTTTATTTTTGCTAAAGGTGCACAATTTTATTATTTAGATACCCTTTTTATATTTTAGATAACTTCGTTAAATAAGACCTATTGTAAATTTGTATATAATACTTATGTACTTACACTCTGTTGGAACCCATTCAATAATCTCGGAGGTGGGCGTTGCGACCTGCGACACAGTATTTTATTTTTGCAGGGCGCATCGCTACCTATTTTTGTTATTTGCACCATAATTATGTTCCTAAATAAAGATTTTTTATGTTTATGTTGTTTATTGTTTTGGTTTATAATTTATAAATTAATGTACATTTTTATATAAACGAAAGTTTTTCTACGGTTTTGGGTGAACATATAAAATTAGAATGTTAAGGTCAATTTCACACAACAAATTATCCCAAACATAATAAACCGCCAAGTGCGAGTCGACTCGCACATGAAAGGTTCCGTACCGTAAAAATCCGCAACTTTTTCAAAGAACATCATACTTGAACATCAACTTTTTGCTACTTTTTTAGTATTTGTTGTTATTACAATTAAAGTGTTACTTATTTATTGAAAGTTTTATGTGTGTACCTATTGTGGTTCAAGAGATACAGTCTTGACAAAAGAAAAGCAAAATAAGCCCCTTTTAATTTGGATATTTATTTTATTTGTATTATTCGCTGTTATAGCGGCAATACACATTCTAAGAAAATGTAACCTGTCTACCTCTTACGGTTTATGAGATAAAGCCCTGTGACAGATGTACGAACGGACGGACGGACAGCGGAGGCTTAGTAATAGGGTTCCGTTTTCACCCTTTGGGTACGGAACCATATAACAAGGCTTAGTTACACCCAGTAAGGCCTTACTAAGACTTTTTGTAACACAATATTGAAACTTTTCCCATGCACAGGTCACAAAAAACTTATATTCAATTCATGGAAAATTATAAACCCGTCTCGGAGGCATACAGGCAAATTTATAGGGATATCGTAGTAGACTGCTCTACGGCAGACCCTTGAATTCCACGAATAACTTTTTATTTTATATTTTAGCACACGGCCATCACGTGTCCACCCCTATTTAAAAAGTATTTAATTAGCCTCACGTTAAAAAAAAGTGAATGGGCTCCAAAAACAATCCGAAACTCCCTGCAATCCGCATTGAACGTGATTACCGATAGACTTTTTTACAAAATTAATTAAAAGTCGCAATGGAGCCAAAGCTCGGAGGACGTGCTCAAAATACTTTCTGACTCCCTTTGTTCTATTTCTGTCTGGACAGCTATTGAAATAATGCCCCAAAATATCACTTACAGGAAAAGTATTGCCTGAAAGTGTCGTAGATTTGCTGCAAATAATGGTTCAATTGTGTCTTCTTTCATACGGTTTTGTTCTGTTGGATTTGCCTGGCTATTTGCAGTTACAAGAATGGACTGAATATTAGTTGGTAAGTTGTTATAACTGTTACTACTTTTGATATTATCATAAAATATATATTATCAAATCTAATAATGGTTGGCCTAGTCATGCCAAGTTTTAGCTCGCTTATGCTTATAAAGACTGTCAAAACCGCGGATATAAGGTCAACAGCATTCTGTTGAAAAAATTAGTGTAAGAACTTAAGTAACAATAAATTTAAACTACAAAAAAAAACGAATTTAGTGCCATCTTGTCCACCGACCTTAACAAAAGTGTGGTTCAAAGGAAAGATCATTAATAATAAAACTAAATTGTCAAAATTTTACGACAACCTGCGGTCCGCACTACGGCGGAACTCAGTACTAAATAACTTTTATTCATAAAATATATAGTTCAAATAAAGTTAACAGTAAATACTAAACCAACCTAAACGAACAAAAAGCTTTTTTATACAAACCTCAAAAACTTTACAGTTAATAGTCGCAAAGTTTACAGTTCGCTGGAACCGAGCACACAGATTATATACAACAGATAAATCGTATAGGTGCAACTAATGTCCACTCCCGCTGAGTTTATAGATTTTATAGCACTAGACCTTCGCGATACATCGACAGCCACATCGTCACTTCATCAGGTAAGATTGTGGGCAAACGAGATCGATTGAAGATTCTATTGATTATAAAAAAGTATATTATGTATATTGACCGCGGCTGCCCTGAAGATGGTTGTTTTGTTAGACGGATAGACATCTGACAGATATCAAACAAGCGGCTGGCTTAGCTAGTCGTCTGGACGCAAGGGGTTATCTGTTATCGGATTTTGAACTCGAACTCACAGACGGGCGGCTTGTTTAGCGCCTAGGTCCTTCGTATGTATAGAACGTGCACGCTTGGTGTCTTCGCTAGTCGACAAATGGCCCGTAAGGCGCTTAGCAAGCCGCCTGTCTGTGCTTTCGCAGCCAAAGTCTAAGCAACGCACGTACCTAGCTGCCGTTAAGGCAACCTGATAAACTACGCGCCGAACTACCCGTCAACCTAGGCGCTTGCAGTGCGGCCTTGGCCTTTGTTAATACTCGTAAGTGCGATTGCGTTAATTGCGTGCAGAGATAAGAGGATTAACACCTATAAGTTAAGAGTAAAATTTACTCGTACTTACGATTTGCGGACGCTTTTCGACGAAAACTCACTTCTTGTAGCTACCCAAGAATGTGAATTACCTGAAAAAAAAAATGTAATGAGTGTCAGGTTTGATAGTAGAGTATGCAGGTTAAAATAATTAATGTTATCAGGGAACTAACTAATAGCCGTGACTTCGTTTCACAATACAATCTTCCACATGCCGAAAATTCTAATAAAATAAAAAATCTAGCAAAACATATTAAAATGAGAATGCATGAAAAGACAAGAACCGAACAAGCAGAAACATTTTTTATTTGTTTTCAGTTATGATTTACTAGTTAAATACATACATTAAGCATTAACAACATAATTAAATTTTTTTTAACTCTTTAGCTCTTTATTGACAAAGAAAATAACAATTAAAAAAAAACAAATTAGAACTAGTACTTACAATTGAGACAATTAAGCTAACTGCAGACTGTTGCAAACAATCTACAGGTAGCTCAACTGATCCATATCAATACCAGTCGGATACATCATTAGTTAAATGTACAATAATATATTAGGACCTATAGTAAAATAATACAAAAATATAAAAGCTCAAATTGGCTCGATTCCAGTTTCATTAATCAATCTCTAATTAGCAATATTTACAGTTTACTCAACATATTGTTCTGAAATTCATCATGCTTTAACAGACATTCAAATTAAATTCGAATTTGCAGACTGTAATCATCTACCTAGAGTTATTTAATCATGGACTATGCTGTACAAGCGCAGGCGTGTTGAAAAAGTAGAGATAAAAATTAAATTTAATTTAATTGTTATTTAATTAAATAAATAGTGAAAATGAACTACATTTGGGAGTTAATAAAACGTTGGTTAACTAACTTTTTCAAACAATGTTGGTCCTTATTTTATTCAGTGTCTTACTTTTCTTTGGTCAGATTATTGTCTTACGTATTAATCTAAAATACCGCGAATATGCAGGTATCGACAGAGCCTATGCATTTGCTCCCCTTGGAGTCGAGACCCTAGGTCCGTAAGTTACCGAGGCTCTGCGGGTTTTAAAAATATTGTCTGAGCGTCTGGTCGAATCGACGTATGTGACCCGAGAGCTGGTGAGTATCTGGTCCAGAGCATCAGCATCGCCATACAATGGCACAATGCAGCCAGCGTCTTGGGGACGCTTCCGACTGGTGATATGGATCAATTGAGCTACCTGTAAAATATTTGCAACAGTATGCAGTTAGCTCAATTGTTTCAATTGTAAACACTAGTTGTCATTTGTTTCTATTATTCGATTGTAATTTTCTTTGAAACTAAATTACTATTTAAAATACCTACTATTGGCAATAAGTTTAAATTTTATTTACACATTGTATAAAAAATAAACGACAGTTTGATTCATCAATGTTGTGGCCTTATAATACAGGGGTAAATCAGTTCGCTGTTTCCATCGAGCCAAAATATTCCATTTTAAATTTTAATGAGTTGGTTAAAAGTTCAAGTTTTAATCACCATCGATGACCACTGTCGATAGGAACGTCGCGAAATATAATTTAAATTTACTACCTACAACATTAAAGACCTTATTTAATTATTGAAAACATTTTACTATAAAAATAGTTAAACGAATTCAAGTCCCTCGTAAAGGGATCAAACATTGGTGTTCTTCCAACACAAATAAGGTTCGTAGTTAACCCGCTTACATCTGTAATGTATTGTAAGCATGAAAGGTACGAAACAGGCCGAGTTCCGAGGAGGATATGGCACCATAGACCACATTCACGCAATAAGGCAGATTACAAAGAAGTCTGAAGAGTATAACCAGCCTCTGTGTCTCGGTTTTGTGGTCTATGAGAAGGCCTTCGACTCCGTCGAAACCTGAGCTGTGTCAGGAATCCTTACAGCGTTGCCAAGTAGACTATCGTTATACCGAGATGCTGAGATGTCTCTACGAGGACGCCACCATGAGTGTCCATGTACAGGGCCAGCAGTCTAAATCCATCCAATTGCGCAGAGGAGTGAGACAGGGGGACGTCATATCACCGAAACTGTTCACGAGCGCGTTGTAAGATATTTTTAAGACGCTGGACTGGAAAAGCAAGGGCATTAACATAAACGGCGATTACATCTCGCACCTACAATTCGCTGATGACATAGTCTTAATGGCGGAGTCGCTAGAGGAGCTGAACCGGATGCTAGATGGCCTAGCCACAGCCTCGCGATGCATCGGTCTTGGCATGAATTTGTATAAAACCAAAGTCATGATCAATGGCCACATTGATCCAGGACCAATCGTCGTACATGGCCACCTTCTCGAAATTGTTTCCGAGTACACTTACCTCGGGCAGATTCTGCAGTTAGGTAAGAACAATTTCGAGAAGGAGGCCAAGAGGAGGATTTAGCTAGGCTGGGCAGCGTTCGGGAAACTACGTCGAGTCTTCTCGTCATCCATACCGCAATGCTTGAAAACGAAAGTTTTCAACCAGTGCGTCCTACCCGTTATGACCTACGGAGCTGAGACGTGGACACTCACGGTAGGGCTGGTCCACCAGTTCAAAGTCGCTCTATGGGAATCTATGGGATCTATGGGAAAAGCTATGCTCGGAGTTTCTCTGAAGAATAGGATTCGTAACGAATACATCCGACAGAGAACCAAAGTTATCGACATAGCTCAGAGAACTAGCAAGCTGAAGTGGTAGTGGGCCGGCCATATCTCGCGAAGAACTGAAAACCACTGGGGTAAACATGTTCTTGAGTGGAGACCGCGACTCGGCAAACGTGTAGGACGCCCTCCAGCCAGGTGGGACGATGACCTGCGAAAGACTGCAGGCAGATGCTGGATGCGGCAAGCTGAAGACAGGGTGCTATGGCGCTCATTTAGGGAGGCCCATGTCCAGCAGTGGACTAAGATAGGTGAATGATGATGATGATTATGTAGATATACTGGGGATTATGGGCATTACAATACAATACCCACCGTGAAATATAAGCCAATAAGGCGCTTATCAGGGGGAGGCCTGGGTCCAGCAGTGGACCAATATAGGCTGTGGAGGTGGAGGTGGAGGTAGATAAACTAACACTTTCATTGCCCACGACACCCATGCCCATCTACAGGACCGTGGAGCGCCGCGCTGCCGCCAGCGCCGCCCGCCCGGGGCGCAGCGGGTCGCACCGCCTAGGCTAAGCAGTGAAAGAGCTAAGCTAAATTAGCTGCAGACATCCCTAGGAATTCTGTATGTTAAGTGTGTTGTCTTTCTATAATAGCTAGACTATGAATGATCCTACAGCACAGAAAAGCATTATCAAATAGCAATATTTCATCTACTTATAAAGAGCGTCCACATCAATATCATTGAAACTCTTTCCGATCGTTTCGTATTGGCGCGAGTTGTTTTTTTTTGTTCGTTTTAGTTTGTTCTTCGTTCTACAAGGAACAAAACTAACGGAAAAAATAATTTGCCGCAAATCATACACCATCTTCTATGAATCCACGATGAAAACAACTTTGATTAAGTTGTATTTTGGGAGCATTTGGGAATATGTTCATTTATAACCCGAAACCTCTTTTCTTTCCCAAATGCTCCAAAATACCAGTGGATCGGACTTAGTTTTATCATAAGTGTTAGTTAAGTTATCATTATGGTTTACGATTTTAATCAAATTACTTTTCCGCAAGTTTTTGTTCTTGTAGTCCTTGTAGGATGCAGAAAAATTTCAAAACTACAAAGTAAAGTAAAGTAAAATTTATTGCATCAAATACATGTAAATAAGGTACATAGGTGGAGTATGTTTTAAGAAGACACAATGTATTTCTACCGTTTCGGCGTGCAAAATCTGGGACAATATCACTTAATTAAATGTATAGCTAATAAATCAAATTTAAAACGAATACTTAGTTGATAACAAAACTGAATATTAAATTAAAATTTAAATTACAAAAAATTAAAAACTAACAATTTGTCATTTACATAAATCTAAAAAAATGTCTTTCCGTCATGAAATCATTTACTGTATAGTAGCATTAATAAATAAAAATAAAACTCGCGGCAACCTGAAACGATCGACCATAACTTTTTAATTTTGCTAAAAGCGTGTGTCTCATTTTGTGGACTGGATGATTCAGTAAACTGGACACATGGCCTCACGAGTTTGGAATTTAAACTTTATCCCCTAGTTATAAAGACATCCTTTGTTGCTGATTGTACGGAATCTATTAATACCCAGGTGAGCTGTAACGAGCATTGTGGACTTAGAACGCAAAGTCATTGTGCTGGTTTAAGCCTTTGTTACTGAAATGGGTTTATTGTAGTTTTGTACGTAGGTACTCACAAAATCCTTGCTAGTCCTGTCATTGTTAAAAATAATACGAAGTCTCTCGATTTCTTATTTATCATTGATAGTGATGTCTCGGTCAACATGTGGACTGTAATCAGTCACAGTCCACATGTTGACCTAGTCACAAACGATTTTCCAAAAAGATGTTTCATTTAGAAAAATCCGTTTTCTAAAAGGTACTTTTCAACCCCATATAAAATAACGTGTTTACCTACTTGTATTTATCATGTTGTTAGAACAAATTATTAATAACTAATCCCATGTTTGCTAAGGGTTTATGTAAACGGATGTGTAAGGGAGCTGGGAAATTTTAATAACGGTTAACAAACAAGTGTCCCATAAATTTAACTACGAGTCAATGTTTGTCTTACTCCCTAACAAACAAAACACCATCACATGGGTGTCTGCACGATATTTTGTTTACTGGTTACTTTTGAGTAGGGAATCTTTCCACAGAGCTATAAAATAATGACTGCTTTGAAATGTCCAAAATTAATAAACCGCCAAGTGCGAGTCGACTCGGACACGAAGGCATACCGTAAAACTCAGGCAACTTTTTCAAAGCTTTTTCAAATTTTATATTTACTTTATTTTTAGTTTTTGTTGTTACACTTAATTATAAAAAGTTTTATGTGCCTATCTATTGTAGTTCAAGGGATAAATCCTTGACAAATGAAGAGCAAAAATAGCCAAAAATAATCACGCTTGTTGTATAGGAGCCCTCTATAATTTAGATATTTATTTAATTTTTATAATTTGTTGTTATAGCGGCAAGAGAAACACATATTCTCTGAAAATTAGAACTGTCTAGCTCTTAAGGTTCATGAGATAGAGCCCTGTGACAGGCGGACGGACGGACGGCCAGTAGAGGCTTAGTAATAGGGTCCCGTTTTCACCCTTCGGGTACGGAACCCTAAAAACAGACGTTTGGCCGTGGTAGTCGCGTCTGGCGGCGTAAAACTCTGCGCTCATTAATCTAACACCGCTACCACGCAGCACAAAAACGTGCATTCAAACGGGCTTAAACTCGTTACATTTTACAGTGACATAATGGCTTCACACAAGCTTCAAACGAGTGGACGCGCTGTCAGTCATCTGATGCCGTCAATATAAAATTAATCTAAATGTTACGAGTTAAAGCCCACATTTAAATTCACATTTTTGTGCTGTGCTGCAGCGGTGCTCTCCAGGCGTGCGACAAGCTTTAGAATCGATTCCTCCAACTTAACCCATGGATGTCCTAAACACCGACTAAGACCAAGGGAACCTACCATAGGAAAGAAATCTGTGTCCTTCTGTTTTTTCAACACCTTCACTGCGATCACCAATCCGCCTGCCAAGCGTGGTGTTTACATATTTAATATATATGCTAGCTGCTAACTACCTGTAATTTACGGGGGGCCCTGTGTGTTCATTGTTGGGTTTGTAATTGTCTATACTCCAGACATAAATTAAAATAAACCGCCAAGTGCGAGTCGACTCGCACACGAAAGGCTCCGTAGCGTAAAAATCAGGCAACTTTTACAAAGAACATAAAATTTTCACTTGTTCGGAGACCCCTTAAAATGTCAACTGTATTTAATTTTTAGTACTTGTTGTTGTTACAGTTGATGTGTTACTTATTTATAGAAAGTTTCTTGTGTATACCTATTGTGGTTCAAGAGATACAGCCTTCACAATGAAGAGCAAAAATAGAAAAAAAAAAAGTTCTTGGTCGTACGGCTGTCTGCAATAAGGCATTTTATTTTTATTTATTTAATATGGATATTTATTTAATTTATATTATTTGTTGTTATAGGCGCAATGTCTGCAATAAGGCATTTTTATTTGATTTTTATTTATTTAATTTGGATATTTATTTAATTTATATTATTTGCTGTTATATGCGCAAGAGATATACACATTCTCTGAAAATTTCAACTGTCAACCTCTTACGGTTCATATATAGATCCCTGGGGCAGACGGACGGACGGTCGGACAGCGAAGCCTTAGTAATAGGGTTCAGTTTTCACCCTTCGGGTACGGAACCCTAAAAATGATGTTTGAAATGTCAAGCTATATTTACTTTTAATAATATTCCAGCATAATTCTAGCATATAGAGGTACTCGTACAATATTGTAAAGCTGGTCAATAAATTAATGTACATACTCACTTGTGCTTTAGATAAACGGTTGCAATACCAGCCAGTCAACTTAAAACGCATTGCAATAAATTGCTTGTCCCATCAATTGCTGGCAATGAAGTGAATAATTCTCGCGGCCATAGACAAGCCAAATGCATCGAATAATCATAAAGTAGTATCAGTGGAGCCTTCGATCGCAAATAGCGATTACATACCGGTCGATTCACTGATCATGGATCAAATATTATTTGTGCCCATTCATATTAATGCACATAATGCTCTCAGAACATTATACTGATGGTGACTTATATTAATTGAAGAAGGATAACAAGCAGAGAGGATCTTATTGTATCTTAACATACAGCAGCTCTACATCTGCTGTAAGAACTAATATGACTGCTGAAGACTAGTACTTATATCTAACGATTGCTGTAGGTTATAATGTACGATCAAAAGGTCACCTAAAAGTTGATGGGTTGGTACAGCATACCTCAAAGATCACCTAAAAGTTGATGGGATTGGTACAGCAAACCTCAAAGATCACCTAAAAGTTGATGGGATTGGTACAGGCCTACATGCTTAAAGTACCCTGGCCAAAGTCAAGATACATTTTTTGTCAACATTAACTTTTTTACTATTTTACAATTAACCTAAAAATCACTTTTTTGTTGATTTTCAGCCATAATTGGTACTACTTGTCTATTTGAGCTCTGTTCTACAATGCGTAATGCTTGCAATCATTTTGCAAACTCGTCGCCTTTAGATTTTTGGATTTTTGTGTTGTGAGTGTATCTTGAAAATTCTTAATATCTTAATAAAATATCTTGAAAACATTGTATCTTGAAAATGGCCTTAATGTCTTGAGTATATCAATGTATGTTAATTGTTTCTAGAGAGCAAACTCGGAAGCGTTAAACAACTGACGTTAAAGGTTTGTGCTTGTTGGTCCATGATCAGCGAAACGCCCTATACTCGACAGTTCTGAGTAGCCAAAGCGATTTGTGAAGCCACATTCTTTGGCTCCTTTGCAAAGTGCCGATCCAATGCCGATACCGAATATATACGGCATGATTATACGCGTAAAAATGCAGACAAAGGATCATGGCTTATGCAGTCCCTGACTGCAGTTTTCCTAGGCAACACACAATAACAAACCATACTAGCTATAAAGATGACTGTTTGTGCTTGTCCGATATGTTTTCTGGCAACTGTTTGGTTTACCCATCGTGCTCGATGGGTTTACCAGACTGCTAGACCCGATTTGGAATACAAATTCCGATTTTCAATTTATAGGTTGCCTAAGAAATACCTATAGCCTGTTTGGGGTCATTGAATTATCATACCGTATTCCTAACCTCAACCTCACCTCAACAGCCCATATTAGTCCACTGCTGGACGCAAACCTCCCCCTGATACCCTGTACTACGTTGCAATGAAGAATTTCGGATGAGTTTTGCATAGTTTACGAAACCTAAAAACGTTTTCGTTTTCTTCCATACATTTCGCTGATCGGTAGGAGCGTTGAAACTCGCATTTGGGCAATGCGAGTTTTAACTTTGACAAGGGGCAGTAAATGGTCACGTTCTCGAAAACTTATCCGTTTTGGTATTTTGTCTGAAATTGAAAAGTAATCAGCACAAAAGTAATTGTATATCTATAGAGCTCAGCTAATGATCTGTTTACCTTACACCATAAAAATCTTAATAGCAGATTTGGTTAATGAAGTAATAAACAAGATTTGTTCCTTAATAACCCTGATGAAAATCCAAAGCAGGTTTAAATTTAATTATTTACTTAATAGGCCGGGGGAGGCTTATGCGACGAGTTAAATGAGAAAGCGATTATACGAGTTGAAACGACACACTCGCATCTGTTTAGTTATTTTCCTTAGCAGTCGGTGTCGTCATTTCATTAGCTTTTGTGTTTTTTCGTCTCACGTTCTATGAACAGGTTTTATGACACTTTACTTTTTATTTTATATTTTGGTTCGCAAACACGGCTCAGCCAGTTTCAGTTTCTGTTTTATTTTGTGTTTTCTTATTTATTTTAACGATTTTATTGACACTTGATAGGAATGGTAACTATACGTTATTTTGGTGTAAGTAAACTATGGTGGTGATCAATAAATAATAATAATAAATATAACTTTCTTATTTTTTTACTTTCCATTAAACATTTCCTCGCCGCACACGAATTTCTTTGAAACCTGTCAAAAATCCGCCACCGCTCGCGCTTCCGCTGTTCACAAAAATACAGCCTATGGTTGTGTTTTACTTTAAACTTACAGGAAAGTTCGCAACTCTAGTCACGTTTCTAGTTTATTGCTTCAGATTTTATAAGGCTTGTTGACTAAACAAGGTCCTCTTTCTAATTTGCGTGTAAAAAGTAGCCACAGCCTAATGGGGAAGTGTTTAGAAATCGAAGAACAAGATTTGTTGACTTTAGCGTTTTTTGACGGTGAACTAGCTGAAGGAAAGTGCACTACCAAACTCTTCCTATTTTCGCGCAGAAAGTGTGAAATGGAACTCTCCTTTTCACACTTTCTGCGCGATTCTCCTCGTGTCTGTGTCTTGGGCGTGATTACATCACTCTCGCACTCAAGATTACTCTTTTATCAAACAAGATTAGAATAGAATAGAATAGAAAAGAAAATCTTTATTTGTGAAACATAATTTAACATATAACATATGTATGTACATTGCTTATAACTAATATTAAATTTAATGTAACACAAAAAGTTCATAATAACCAAATTCGCTTTGTTCCCTCTATTAAGATAACTAAATGTTGCGCGTTGCGTTAAATTTGTATTGTTTTTGTCCCCTTCACGTCACCATACTAAACCATTTAAGTCCAAAATGCAAGCCTAGGTAGGGATCGTCCAATATTGCGTAGGTCAGACAAATTGGGATCAGTGACTGAATATATTACGGTCCCCGTACATTGGTTTGTTAATCGCCCCCGTTATTTATGTACAGGGATGTTTAAGTTGGGGTAGTGTTCTGTGATTTGAGAGTAATAATAGTTTGATTGCTTAGGGCGTTAGGTTATCGGTCCATTAGGGGCGAAGTAAAACAATTTGGTTGTGTTGTTGTATGAAAAATATTTGTTGAGTCAATCAATCAACACAGTGTTGTGATATCAAAAATAATAATGGGTGTCGATGACGATAAATCATTAAATATGCATCAAATGTTTGTTCTTGTTGTCATAAACTAAATATAATTTGCAGGTTCCTAATAAAAGAATATGTTCAGATGGTACGTAGACGCGTATTGTGCAAAAGTTGGCTTATTCCATTCTTCCCCGTTGAAGATCCCCGTCAACGGGGAACAATGAACTTTTTGTTCACTATTCCCCGTTGAAGCCGATCCGAGCTTGTAACGGGGAATAATGAACTAAAAAGTTCATTATTCCCCGTTGCGTCAAAAATAAAATACTAATAATTTTTAGAATCATGTTTTTATTTATTTAGGTAAAGATCACACTGATTATTTTTATAATCATATTAAATTGCCGTGGAGCAGATTTATTCCTATTTCTTTTTTATGTTTCTTCAATAAAATCACAGAACTATAAAATAACATAAGTATTATAAAATAAAATACAGATATGTACTTATGTAATCACAGATTTTACGTTTATTAATTTATTAACAATCACAGTTTAACAGTTAAATCAGTCCTATATACCTAATCAAGTACTAATATACTAATAAGTACTAATAAGTATGGTGATTTCTCTAGTACATGTTACCTAAACGTAAAAATGTAGCATCTGAAATATAACATTCATATACCCAATAAAATCACAGATTGTTATAATTATCAATTTAAAATTACTTTCCTAATAACTACTTTAAATTACCTACTTTATGATTAATAAAGAAACATTCGAAAAACTGAAGCTGACCCAACGAAGGCATTCAAGCGATGCTTGAGAATTTCGACCTTATTAACTAGGTATGCAATAAGATACACAATACTGTAAGACGGACATTTTTGGTGGCGCGCGGCGGCGGCTTGTCAGCTCGTACAGGTCATCTTTTGTTTGTCGGTTAGTAGTGGGGCGGCAAAGTGTCATAGTTTTGAGAATGCAGTCCTTATCAATTTGCAGTTAGTAACAGATAAATATGTTTTGGAAGTGTTAAATTAAAGAAATGGCTGGTATGGCAGCTGGGGCTAACAAAGGACAAATTAACCAGAAGACAAGTTGCACTTAGTGCCGCTTTGGCCTTGTTACCATCGGACAAAATTATTTCGGGTTGGTTTTATATTGCCTCTCAGAGCCCTGACAACGATGATAAAAGCAAGGAGTTCAGAAATTACATGCTCAGGCAATGGATACAAGAGGACTTTATTAAAGTATAGTGTGCATTTGGCCAGACCCATCACACTACGAATTTAGTCGAAACTTGGAACAACAAAATCAAAAAGCGTGTGTTAAAAAAGAAACCCAATATTATGAAGCTTCTCAGAGCGTTGGCTGAAGATGCATCGTATTATGAAGTTCTTGCATTGCGGGTTTCTGATGATAAAGGTATTTCAGAAAAAACAATGAAAAGTATTAACCGCGACCAACATATATGTACATACAGGCGGTACAAATGGAACTTACTAAAGGCGAAATTACAATTGGACACTTCTAAGAAAAACTTCGGTGATTCAACAACACATTATTTATGTAAGAGTTTGTTTTGTGGGTATTGTTGCCCGAATTGCATTTTATAGGAGTGTTATGTTAAGCTACATTTTTAATGAACAATTATCAATCTGTTATTTTATTAGATACATATAAGAATATTATGTTTTTAATGCTACTTTTTAAATTAATAATTGTAACAATCTGTGATTTTATTAGGTATATACATATATAGGAATATTATGTTTTTAAAAACATAATATTAATAATTGTAACAAACTGTGATTTGATTAGGTATATGAGACTGATTTAACTGTTAAACTGTGTTTGTAGGTATTATTAAACGTAAAATCTGTGATTACATAAGTACATATCTGTATTTTATTTTATAATGTTTATGTTTTTTTATAGTTCTGTGATTTTATTGAAGAAACATAAAAAAGAAATAGGAAAAAATCTGATTTGATTAAAAAGTTTAATAAATAGTTTCCACGGCAATTTAATATGATTATAAAAATAATCAATAAGTGATCTTTACCTTATAAATAAATAAAAACATGATTCTAAAAATTATTAGTATTTTATTTTTGACGCAACGGGGAATAATGAACTTTTTAGTTCATTATTCCCCGTTACAAGCTCGGATCGGCGTCAACGGGGAATAGTGAACCAAAAGTTCATTGTTCCCCGTTGACGGGGATCTTCAACGGGGAAGAATGGAATAAGCCCAAAAGTTTTGATCGCACAAAACCCTATTTTGTGTTGTAACGAGTTTCCACCCTAACGGTAAAAGCTCGCTTATATAAACTTATGATAGATTTTATAACTAGGTACTTACCTATTCTTTAAATTCGTGAACTTATAACATTTGTGTAACTAATTTTGTATCTAGCCGAACTTAAAACTTGCTTTTTCACAAAAACATAAATTATACGATTTTTTATATGTAAAAATAAGCCCGTAAAACTTATTTATTATTTAATCCAAAGTAAGATAATTTATGCGATATACTAAATATAATACTTCAAATCAAATATCAAAACAGAGTTCAATAACACCAGATGCAACAAATTATCACAGGGCACAAAAACAAATGAATGCTATAGAACCAAAAGGAAGCAATGTGTGCAAACAATTCTCCAACAAACTAGAGAAGGACCACCTGCGAAACATCACCTTTAATTTAAACTGATTAAAGCCAAAATAAATGTGAAAAGCACAGAGGGTTCAAAAAGTTTCATTTAGTTGAATACAGCTGACACCGACGCGCTAGGTAGATTAACCAGTGTTCAGAGAATTAGGTTTTGATAAAGATTAAAAAATATTATAGAAAAATATTCAACTGTCAAAAACGGGAATGCATTAGGTACAGTAGGTACTTGTTAAGTAAGTAACGAAAAAAATGGTCTCAACAGTTCATCGTCAGTGAGACAACACAAAAACCTGTTAATAGTTGAAACCCAATTTAAATTTATGTTACGTTGATTCTTCATATTTTATTATTGAATTAAATTAAGTAAAAAAGTACTTACCTACTGTATTGAGGCAAAGCGAACTGTATTCACCAATAGACGCTCAATATTAGACGACAGCTCTAAATCACGCCTACTCTGCACCAATAGCGTATGGAATACATTACTGGTGGAACGCAATTTGTACGGAACCCCACAATTTATGTTCGCTTCCCACTTTAGCCAGGAACAAGAGTAAAATAAAAAACGAGAGTTGCTGATCCAGGGCATAAGTCAGGGGTTTGGTCATCCCCTTGATTGCATTTTTATACGGTTTCAAAAAAATCGGATAGGTATCATATTTTCAGATTGAGTATTTTACCATTTTTTATATCGTCGTGGCTAACGGCTAACTCGCCCGTCAGGTTTGGTAATTCTCAAGAATATTTGTTGGTCGAACGACAAAAAATATCAATAGAAGGCTTTTGAAAATAGGTATGTAATAGAAAACTCATGGGGTATATAGGTATTTGCTGAACAGTCGGATGCAAAATTTTTTTGCAAAAGGTATAGTAGATTTTGTAGCGTCACACAGGCTCAGTGCGGAACAGGACGGCGACGGCGCGGCGCGGCGCGGCGCAAGGAACTAGATGTCGAAACTAATCCATCGGTGGACAAAAGTGGATAAAAAACTGGAAACTGATCCATCGGTGGATCACAGTAGACAAAAAACTGAAAACTGATCCATTCGTGGATCTGCAAAGTGGATCAGAGTGGAATATGTCGAATTTTGGGTAATTTAAATTATCAAAGTGATTTTCCTCTTCGTAATTTTACACAAACAAGGTAATAAAAGGGATTACCTCCCTCAGTTTAGTTTTAAACGGGACTTGAACAGTTAATAAATCAAAACGTGTGTCGCGGCGCGTTTCATCGTAGCTTTACCGTGAAATATGTCGGGATTACGCCCTACCATCGCGGAATTGGTCTGATGTACTGTCTTCATTTCACGGTGCCAAGGTACACCTAACATCAGCTACTTTTGAACGGATCTATTAAACTTATTTTACAAAAATTCAAATTATGTGACGAAAATACAACTTTGTACAATCTCAGCATCTAGACAGCTGCAGCTATTTGCTTTGATTACACAAAAACACTATCGATTAATGATTTCCACAAAAAAACTATCTTTGTCGGTACATCTGTTTGAGAACTATGATGCCAAGAACATTATCATCGTCAGCCTATGTTAGTCCACTCCTGAATATAGCCTAACATAGGCCTCCCCTAATGAATGACATAAATAAATTACTACATATTAAATTATAATTGTAATTGAATTGAATTTTAAAATCTTAGATTATAATTGTATTATTGCATGCTAGGACCATAGCGAGACATGAGCACAATATTTGTAATTATACTACCTGTATACAATGTTTAACGCAAATAAATATTTAAATTGAATTGAATAATGAGCGCCATAGCACCCTGTCTTCAGCTTCCTGCATCCAGTATCTGCCTGCCCTGCAGTCTTTCGGGGGGCCAAAAACAAACACACGTCAAACTACATACCTGTTTTGAACCTAACTTTTTCTATCTTTTTTGTAATGGTTTAAAATAAGTTACCAACATAAAAAAAAACTTTTGTACGTTGTTAAAATTAAGCATTATTATCATATACTAGGGCAAGAGATTTACATCGCTCACTTTAACTAATTTTGGTGATTTGCGTCGCTTACATTTACCTATCTCTTGGTTCAAAATTATATTTTTTTCGCTTAGAATAATATTATAAAACGATAACAATAAATAAATAATGTTAGACAAAATTCGAACAGCATCATCTAGCCCCAAGCTAAGCAGAGATTGTGTTATATGTATATTAACTTATTAGAGTGAAATTTAAAAAGTTAATTAATAATTAACATATTTAATAAGCGAAGCGATAAGATATTTTTATTTGAATTCAGTCTTTTTATTACGCGTAAACTGAATTGAAATAACATTGAGAATTTATTTTGTTCAACCAATTTATATCGTAGATCACTCAGTTGACCACAGCTTTGAACAAAATTTTAATTGAACCTGCAACGAAACCACCGAGGCCTAATCAGTCTATGTGCAACAAAAAAGAAAAGAATGTTATGATAGCTAACAGAATCGGTTCACAAAAAGTGCTAGTTAATGAAAGAGAAAAAACTATTAACCATTCAAAGAGAATAGGTAGGTTTTATTGTTCATAAGGACGGTCGGCAGTGGACTTTTAATTAAAGGCCCCTTCACATTCTCCATTATACGACGGGACATTTTTACAACCCCTGTGCTCTACATAACTATAATTTTCACCACTCTCGGCGGCGAGAAGTGGGAGTCAGTATGGTAATGGCACGAAGTGCGAAAGCGCTTTATTCTGTCTGCATTATAACTGCCAGTTTTTATTTTGTATTCAAAGTTTTCGTACCCTTTTAGTTAATGTTTTTTTATTTACGCGAGTTAAAACTTTACTAAATTTATAGGCCTTGAAAGGTTCTTCCTTATTTAATATCATCAAAGCTATATTGCAAAAATAATGAAATGTGCTAACAAAAAGCGAATTCTCTCTGAAATATTTTGGAAGTAATTTCATTTAGATACAGCTATCACCGCGGGTTCCTTCTCGGGTTCCCGGCAAATTGAGCATTACTTCAGATGCCTTCAGTAATTCGTAGCTTCTTCCCCACCTTCTTCCTACCCTTACTTATTTAGGAAGATATAGCTATACCGCGTACCAATCCAATTAATCAAGATAAAACTGTCTTTGTACTTATTCTGTTATCTTTTTTAAAATAATATTATTTTCAAAAAACTATATAGATAACAGAAGCAGGCATGATAGCATGGAATTGACGTGAAATGATGCCTGTAAACTTTTGGACAGTTTTTGCTAGAGGACTTTTCTATATAAATAATAAATAATTTAAATAAATAATGCTTGACAATCCACACAGCATCATCTAGCCCCAAGCTAAGCACGATGATTATGATGATGCTGATGATGATCCTATGATCCTAAAGTTTGGCGCTCACACGTCCAACACCACTGCCGCACATCACAAAAATGAGCATTCAAATATGGGCTTAAACTCATAACATTTAGATACATTTTACAGTGACGGCATAAACTAGTATACAGCGTGCGGGCGACTCGCTTCAAGCTTGCGGAAAGTAAGTCACTATAAAATGTATCTAAATAGAACTGAGAGTTCAGAGAGTTTAAGCCCATATTTGAATGCTCATTTTTATGATGTACGGCAGTGTGGATGGAAGTCTGAGAGACAACCTTAAATTGACGTGATTGTTGTCAGCTTTAGCTGAAGGCGTTGAACGTTCAAAGTTATTTAAAAGTGTAAATCTACAAGGACAGTTTACACTATCAAAATCAGCTTTATTCATACCTCGTACGATTATATAAAAAGTATAGTTAACAAATGTGGAAACTGAGCTCTTAATTTTGCATGGATTCGTATTTGTCGTAACATGGAGGGTTGGCTGTGCGGCCAGACCTGTGCGTTCCGATGCAACAGAATAATTTATTTCACATCGCCTGTCCAAAACGGAGTCCCAAATGATGCAAAGAGCATTTAGGACAGCTGACTCAGTTGCATTTACAATTTACAGCATCCGGTAAGCATTAAGCGGTTCATGGGATATCGTTTAACGTTACTTATTGCGGACGAAATGTGATTTCAGTGAGGCAAATGCTTAGTAGAGTCAAAGGAAAACTTTAACTCCCATGATTCCACCACTGGTCACCAATTTAACCGAAAGTCATCTTTAAATGCTGTTTATTTAATAATCGTAGAAGTATAGAAAATATGCTTTTAAATTAATGCTAAACTTTACTCTTAAGCTTTTTAAATTAACAAAGTTCAGCAAATCACTGAACAAATGACAATATTCAAATGTTCGCTTTTATTTTACACCAAGAAACAAATTATGGCAACGCAAGGCAATTGTCTCCTTACAAGAACGTTAACCATTATGAATACAGAGAGTCCTCTCCGGAATGGTAGTAACTGGCAGCATTGCGGTGACCACTTTCAGTTTCAAACTGGTGTCAAATAATTTTAAAATTTGTCAACATATGTACATAAAAGACCATTATCGCTTATAACGCTTATAAAGCTCGAAGCGGCCGCGCGGCGCTGCGACCGGCGGCCGTGTGCGGTTTCGAGTCGCTGCCGCCAGCCGCTGCCAAATGCCATCCCAGTTTGAATTGAACCTAAGAGCACTAGCCTGAAATATTCATATGGGGAGTTTGTGTCCGAGTACCCCAGAAGCATAAAACAACGCAAATCGATTGTCTTTTCCTTCTAGAATGGTAACCGGTAGAGCACCAGCTTAAAATTTTAAGCTGGAGAATCAGTTTCACATTTTCGGATGCTCGATCAATCGAAGCATTTCAATTTCATTTGAAAACACGTTTGGCAATAATCACGCGGAATTTAATTATGCTCGTCACAAATACATCAACCGCTGATGTCATAGAATGTTTATATGGTTAGTTTGTAATTCCAATCTGTTTTGTCCCATTGGACTCGGTAGGTTTCGGTGGCAAGATAATTTTGTCCCGACTCCGTAAATGAATTTACAGGATTCTGGGTTGTGATGATCGGATGAATTATCACGGATTTAGAACGGATACGGATCGGAAGTAGTGCTAAAATGCTCATAATAAATAATAGATACTGGATACGACCACTTCGGGCCGTCGCGTCGTCATTTAACAGTTACCGAATACATATGAAATGTTTTGGTTGTGGATGGTAATGGTAATGGATGGGTTTGCTTAGTGATGTCAGAATGGCTGTGCTTGCAAAGCACACTAAATGGTAGACTACAATACAAAAGACAAAAATTCTTTATTTCTATAAATACAATAAATGTACTACACTTAGAAAATGTCAAATTCTTAATAATTAAACACTGACACGGAAATAAAGTGATATTTTTGATTTCAGTCGCTTCGGTATGTAGACTAAAGTAAAGAAGCGACGAAGAAACCTTTAGCCTGTTAGTTGTTATTTCTCGAATTGGAAGCAAATCCCGTCCCACGATTTTTTATCTTCTAGATAATCTGATATTTTATAGTTAGCCTTTTTGCACAAGAAGGTTTTGACAATTACATACACAATACCTTTTTTACAACAACGTTTTTGACAATTATATAAACAACCTCACAAACGTCCACTGCTGAACATGCCTCCCCCAAACAAGGGGGGTTTTGCCATACATATTCACCTCGCTTGGCTGCAGGATGGTTGATTGCAGTGGAGGTGTTAAAGTATACAGAGGGAAGCTGCTGCTTTTCTTTAGTCGTCGGCTCTTACGACATTCACAGGCTGAGTTGGAGGAGGGTGTCGATTCTTGCGCCTTCACAACGAACCAAGCCAGGTATATCTAATCTCAATGTATAATCTTTCACATATTTTCAAAAAAGGCCATTGTTATTTTTGCAGTTGTTTTGAACTGATGCCGGGCTATTTGAGCAGAATGTACCTATTCATTATGGCGAAATCCACACCGCAGACTCGCAAACAAAAATATTCACACAAAAATGTAATATTCTTTGTTGTTCGTACATAAATGTCTATAATTAAATGCTCGACACGCTTCCAAAAAATTAACAGTCGGTAACAAAAGTGAATTTACAAATTCGGTAGTGTACTGACATTAATTCAAGTACATACTGTTTAGGTGATTCGTTTAATATTACACTAGTATATGCTCGCGGACTTGCACGAAATTTTCGGAGAATAAAAAAAGCCTTTATATTATTCCAGGTACAGAACCTCATTCGCGCATTTCAGCCTGATCAGTTCCGTTAAATACGCATATACGTAATCCATAATATCGATCCATACTAATATTATAAATTTGAAAGTAACTTTATCTGTATGTCTATCTGCCTGTCTCTCTGTCTTTTAACTTTTCACGCCTAAACGGCTGAGCGGATCGCAATGAAATTTGGAAGGGAGGAAAATGGTATCCCGGGGACGGACATAGGCTACTTAAAAAGCGCGTGCGAAGCCACGGGCAGAAGCTAGAATAATATACGATAGATATATAAATTCACATTCTTACATCTTCACAAACTTTCGCATTTATAATATTCGTACGATACCAGCTTGCACTGTCTCATGCGGCAGTGTTTGCGGCTTTGATTTATAGGGATAAAAATACACTTTTACTAACGACTGTACTGGTCTATCCACATAAAACAATGAAACTCGCCGAAAAGAATGAAAATTTAAAGGAAAGTTTACTTTCACCGAGTAAATTTGTTAAAAGCTAAATTTAATTTCACTTACCATGCAAACTCAGGGTTCGCAAAGTCAAACTTTTTACTTTAGTGCATAATGTTGGTAAAGGAAGTGTATCAAAAGTTCATGCACTAAATTTAGTGCCATCGTTTAACTTCTCCTTAGCATATGAAAGAACGGCCGACATCGTCAATTTTGTCTATGGTTCATCCTTCGAGTTTGACGACCTCTGTAGCGCAGCGCTCGAAAGTCCGCCTGCAACGCAGGAGGTTGCAGAGTATGAACCCGCAACGTATATCTGCAGATTGTATAAATTGTATAATTTGTATAATTTGTCCCAAGGTGGGAGTTAATCCAGCAACCTCCTGCGTTGCTGGCGGATCTTCTCCCGCTACGCCAATAGATCGACAAAGAATATAGCTACTAGTCTTTTCACTTGCAGCTACATTATGATGAATGACTAAGGCAAAGTTCCCGAATGTTTTGAACTTTGTTCACAACACTCTTTATACGGAAACTCGCTACTTAATAACGTTTTATAAGTTTAGGCATCTACATGATAACCGGTACAAATAAAAGATCTTGGTTCACGTGACGAGCAAATTTTTTCGAATTAGATACTCGTAAATCATAAAAAATCTTTACAAATGTGAGGTGAGGTTATTGTTAAAGCTTCCTACCCCATTATAGCGAGGAATTAATAAAATCTTGAAAAGAAGAGGTAGACTTTTAGTCTATGGATTACATCCATATTAATATTATGTAACATTTTCACGCCTAAGCAGCTGAATGGATTTATTGAATTTTGGCAGGCAGGCTGATGGTATCCCGAAAAACGGACATAGGCCAGGACATAGGTTTATTCTCGGAAAAGAGAGATGCTAGTAGAAAATTTATCTCTTTTATGAGTCAAGCTAAAGATCAAATTATTGATTATCAAAAACAGCTTTTGCTTCCTGACTTCTGTAATTCTGTAATTCTTTATTGTACACAATAATACATAGCATGAACTTATATAATAGGATATGTACATAGGCGAGCTTAACCCTAAAAAGAGTTTTCTTCCAGCAAACGTGAGAGTAGGTAGCTATATACAATACATATGCATATAATAAACATACTTAAATTAAAATAATAATCACTAAATAAACCTAATAAATACCTTTTATAATAATATTACTATAGATAGATAATATTTATGATAGCAGGAAGTGCTCTGACTTCCTAGGTGAATAACCTGAAAAAGCTATTGAAAACATTGTATTACAATCATTATTGTCTGCTTATTAGGTGTACCTTTATTCTTATTTTTTTAAATATATGCCTTTATATAATTTAAGTTGCCAGAGATACAGCCAGCGTCTTGGGGACGCTTCCGAATGGTATTGATATGGATCAGTTGAGCTACCTGTAGATTGTTTGCAACTGTCCGCAGTTAGCTTAATTGTTTCAATTATAAATACTAGTTCTAATTTGTTTTTATAATTGAATTGTAATTTTCTTTTTCAATAAAGAATAAGTTGCCAAATAAATGATATTGTATTTGTATTTTTGTACCTACACAATAATATTGTGCCACCAGTTGCTAGATCAATATTTGGTAATATTAAACCCATAACAACACATGTGATTTGAACGAGCACAGCTGATCTTACGGGAAGTTGATACATACTCTAATAAAATTGATGGCGCAAATGCTACGCTTGAAACTCATTGATCTAAGTAACATCACTTGACAACTCGTGCTACTTAGTAATTGATGACAGCATTAATTTGAAGGGGAAGAGGAAGAGGAAACTAAGGGTGAACTAATCACTATGGTGGCAGGTGGATTGGTAGCAGAGAACATTGCAATTCAATTAATATTATAAACACGAAAGTAATTTGTTACGACCGATGTGGCGCGGCGGGCGAAGGTCTGCCTGCGATGCAGGAGGTTGCAAACTCGGTTCCCGCCTTGGGGCACATGTTTGTACGATCTAAAAATATTTGTTCCGGTTGTTGTTGGTATTTTAAATGTACATATAATAAAAATAAGTATCTGTGTAATGTATTGTATTAAGTACATCAGTCTAGTACAGTCCAGCATTATTTATTTATTATTTAATTATCTCTGTCTGTAACCTTTTCACGCCTAAGCGGCTGATCGGAATAAAATTTGATAAGGGGATAGATAGAATCCCGGGGAAGGGCATGGGCTACTTTTATCCCGAAAAAACGCATACGGAGCTGTGGGCAAACCGTAGTCACACTTCACACTAATTTTCATCATCATCAACCTATATTAGTCCACAGCTGGACATTATAGGCCTCCCCTATTGAGCGCCATAGCGCCCTGTCTTCAGCTTGCCGCATCCAGCATATGCCTTCAGTCTTTTGCAGGTCGTCGTCCCACCTGGCTTGAGGGCGTCCGACACTACGTTTGCCGAGTCGCGGTCTCCACTCAAGAAAACGTTTACCCCAGCGGTTGTCGGTTCTTCGCGAGATATGGCCGGCCCACTGCCACTTCAGCTTGCTAATTCTTTGAGCTATGTCGATTACTTTAGTTCTCTATCGGATGTATTCGTTACAAATTCTATCCTTCAGAGAAGCTCCAAGCGTAGCTCTTTCCATAGCTCGCTAAACGACTTTGAACTGGTGGATCAGCCCTACCGTGAGTGTCCACGTCTCAGCTCCATAGGTCATGACGGGTAGGACGCACTGGTTGAAAACTCTTATTTTTGAGTAATTTGGTATAGTATAAATGACGAAAAGACTCGACGTAGTTTTCCAGACGCGCTGCCTACTAATATTATGAATGCAAAATTATGGATGGTAGGATTAATCGTTGGATGTTTGTTACTTCTTCACGCCAAAACTACTGAAAGAATTTGGCTGAAATTTTGCATACATGTAGATCTAGACCTAGAATAACTAAATCAGTTCCCAAGGGAAAGAAATAACCTTAAAACGTTTCCGTACAACAATAATTAGATTGTTGTTGACTTGGAATAACGTATCTAAAGACTACATCTCGAAAACAACGCATGCGAAGCCACGGGCAAAAACTACTTAGTAGTGAATAAACTATGCCGGTATGCTGAGATCTCGATGCTAAGCTTGGACATTTGATGTTTGACAGATATCTTCCTTTCTGTGACGTCATAAGACAACAAAGCACACATTCATATGTGTGCGTCGAAGATCCGATTTATTTTTCTCTATAGTCTCTATATTCCTACCCTCAAAGTAAAATAACGGCAAGCACCCAGCCTCCTTCATGTTAACGCAAGCAATAATTAACCAAACCAAAGTTGACCCTTTATCGGAATACCATTACAGCTATCAACAGTGGTCGAGATAACTATCAAAGTAAGCTAGCGAATTGGTTCAACTGTAGGTTCAACTGAACAAAAGCAAGCTGATATGCATAGAAGTGAACAAGATTTTCATACTCTCACCTGAAATTGTAAGTACCTACCACTACACTACCTTGCAGTTCATTTGTTTTTACGTAACCAAAAAACAAAACACGTTGAAGCCAATAAAACAGAAGCGAAATAGCCGACAGAGTGAGAACAAAACTGAAGGGCCACAGGTTTAATTCCCGTCGTAGAAATAAAATGTTGATTGGTCTGCTTAGAAGCCGAAAAGGGGTACTGAGGGCCAGGATTTTTTATTTCTATGTAGGATCAAGTTTTTTATACATAAAGGTATATTGAACACACCGATGGTAAAATTACCTAGAGGCCTCGTATTGTAAAAGCGATATTATAATACAGAAAATGTTCTTACTTCTCATTTGTGAAGCTTTATAACGATTAAAAAAAAACTACTCTTTGATTAACCAAAAGCGTCCTTTAGTAAATCCACTTCTACGCAAATATTTTATGGTAACATTATACCTCTATAATCTGCCACGATAGTTCAAATACCCCGAAGATATTATTCCAGGATGAAAATCTGTTTTAGTTGTCGAAACTTGATAGCAGTAAGCCCCAATTGAAATTCGACATCCCAGCTTCTATTGGTATGATTCAATCAGGGCACAGTACCTATAATAAATCTGGGCAAAATTGAATTTACTTGTACCTTGTAGGTACGGGTAAATTGTCCTAGTCATTTCTAGAACTCCGATAAAAGAATCACCTGGTAGCAATTTACGATGATATTAAATACAGATAGAAAATTTTGATTTGGCTTCTTTTGGTACCTACCAATATAACCTTAGAAGATTTAAATTTACGTATTCTATAGATACGGCATTGTATATGTGATGTGCATTTAGTCTATGTTCAGATGGCTGATTAATTATTTAGAGGCGCATTTTCAAATAGCATGTCTAGACATTCCGATTTTTACCAAACAACCGTTCGAATGCGCGCGCATTAATGCCGCTGCGTTACTCAGAGAAAAAGTCTCTTGACGCAGGCGATCGCGCGTTGACGCTCGTTTTGATATGTGTCATGTAACGCAATGTAACGTCCGTTTGCTATCAGTTGAGCGCACGCTTTCATCGCAGTTCCTAATTGTTTTACCAGACAGGCGAGTAGTAGTGACCAGTGCTCGCAAAACACGTTAGCGCTAGTCATCTGTGAACTCTTTAAATTTGATCGTGCGTTAACGCGCATCAATGCGCTTAGCTTAGCTTTAACCTGCAAGCATTATTTCGCTCCCATTGCTTCTGAATTCTGAGGTTCAAAAGCATGAAACATTTGACAAGGATTTCTAAAACAGTTAAAATTTAAGATTCTAGCAACAGTAGTAACGCCGCACAGCACCGCTCTACCAAAACTGCGAAGGGTAACTTGTTCAGCTACAATCTCTTTGATAAACTTCCTCGGAGAACTTGGCACACGGTTGTTTGCAACTTGCACTTAACGTGCAGCTTAATTGAATTGTCCAGAAGTCAATTTGATTCTTCATTGTGCTGGAACTTTGATACTGTGGAAGCGGAAACATTTTGATGTTATTTGCATGAATATTGTGTTTTTATCCTCTGATTTATATTGTCAGGAGACAGAGTTCTAACTCTATAAACTAGACATATTTTTGAATATAAACATTTTGACTTTATATTGTTTAATTATTCATTTGCTATTGTTTCTTCCTAATTGGGGAGAAATTTTCTGTACCTAATTCCCCAAATTCACCTTCGTCACACCTACCCATCATTTACTTATTAGGTACAATTAGCATGGATGACTATGAAGAGAAAGAGCTAGGTCATTGTGCAGTCCAATAGGTAACTTTATTAATTGATATACTCTACGTACCTTTTGTTTTACTTAAATTTATTTTTGACTGAATTAAAAATGGAATCAAAGAGAAAACAGCCGAAGCATCCAGCTCTAGCTTTTGTTCTGTCATGAAATATTTAAAATTGTCTACCTACCGCTTGTTCTGCAAACTAGCTCATAACTTCCGTGTTCAAAGGTAATTATTTCGGGCAGATCATATCACCAAATAAGTTAATTTGACGAGTGGCTCAAATTACTAAGAGATTGTGATCAGTCTCGTCAGATACACGCGAGAATGTATTTTGTTAGGTGTAAAGCTTGTGTAACTGTAAATAAAAGAGTTTTGTCTGATAATAAATCAAGCACAGCAAAAATCATTTCTGTAAACATTTTTATTGTCCTGTCGGAAAGGCGTAACAGGACGTTAGGCGTAAAAGATTGACTACAATGAAAATAAATTTATGACTTAGATAAGATCAATAATTATGTATTGTGAATTATGATTCCATCTGAAAACGAGAAAATAGAAAATAGCTTCGGCTTTGACGACGATTTAAGAAATAAAAATAGTATCAGTACAAGAACCTACAACCATCTTGAAGTGAGGGCTTCTCAACTTTCAGTCTCTATTATAATTCAGTAGGCACATTTGGTATTACATAATATTATAGGGATAAGTACCCAGCTTGTACGAAAATACGATAATAAAATTTTACTATGCCTACTAAATAGGGACACTGACCCAAACGTCGATAGAACGGTTTTTTGCCCGGCACTTGGCAAGAATTCAACAATGTTTCGCTAAATCATATCATTTCATTAATATTCGCGATAACTGCCAAGACTGCACCAAATGCCTCCTATCAATTCAACTGCATGGAAAGCCTTAGTATTAGTATAGGTACTCAGAAACAGATCTCAACCATATGATAATGGTAGGGACTAGGGACCTAGGTAAATAAGTGGTAGAGTTAGGTTGTCCAAAGCAGACCACACTACCGCTCTTATAGCCCTAACACACTGGCGATTAGCGTGCTCTAAGGCGAAAAGGCTGTGATTCTTTTTCAAAAGTAAGGTTGCTGATTGTAATTACTAGTCATATAAAGTACCGCAAAAAATTAATCATGGATATTCTGGAAGTTAGTTAGTTAGTAATGTTACCGATGTGGCATTAAATCCTGTGATAACACAGGCTTGAATATCACATAGGTAACATAATGAAAACAGGAATAATCTTGTGTTTTTATGTTACCTATGTGATATTCAAATGATTTTGAAAATAATTTGGCGCCGCTGCGCCATGACGGACTGCTGGCAGAAATATATTAACAAGGTATTTTATAATTTGTACTAAAGATTCGTTGCAAATAAAACTAAATGACCTACTTAATTTAAAGCAGGTAGGTATACAAACTCAGCGTTAAAATAGACTTTCATGGAAACAGAAGAGGTTGTTTACTTTTGTTTGCTTTTGCTTTACTTAATACTATTGAAGAGGAATTCATCAAATATTTTATTGAAATTTGTTTATTTTCAGTTTTTTTCTATTTGTAAAGCTTTCTAGCAAAACAAGGTATGATCAAGTTCTTTGATAGTAATTAAGCAGATAATTTCTTATTGCCCTACGTGAACTTTACAATAAAGCCTGGCTAGCTTTATTGTAAAGAAATAAAACTTTATCTGTATTTTTTTGCTTTTTGAGATCAAGTGTTCTCATTTGGCAACAGAGTACCTACCTAATTTTGACCCACCCCACCCTAATTTTGCTCCAACTCGAAAACTAACAACCTAACAAGGTAAAGGTTTCTTGTTCGCTTCTTTACTTTTCTAGTTTTACTTATGTAATTTGAATTTTGTGACGTGTCTAAAAGTCCTGTAAGGTCTACTAAAGGAGATAAAGCACTTTGAATTTGAATTTAATTTGAAATTGGATTTAATAAACCATCTGATTCGGTGTATGAGAGACTAACACCCGAATGTTCAAACGCAACTCAGATTTAAGCGCGTCTCAAGTGACGAATTTTTGACAGATTTTCTAAGAAAACTGTCAAAAAAATGCGAATTGAGACGTGCTCAAATCTGAGTTGCGTTTGAGTATTCGGGGGCTAGAGTCCGAATAGGTCTTTAGTATTTATCTAGCACACATACAGGTAATAAGGTACGTCCACTGCTAAACATGCTTCCCAAACATTTCACGGGGTTAACTCATAATCGATGCTGTGCTATAATCGATAATGTGCTGTGGCTTAGAATTTACACCACCTTAACTTACGTTTTGCAATACCTTGCTTGTTATCAGGATAGACGCTGTAATCCTTTCCCTAAACGAACGATTCTAATTGAACTGCATAGAATTAATCAATGGAACCTATAATAAATGAGGTACTTTGTGCAGAACAAGGTTCGCAGGCTCGAAGCTATTACCGACATGCAATTTCCAAAGCCATACAGTAATGTCATCCACATAACTTATTAAGTTGGGCCAGGCTGTCGAAACCATTTTTCACTTGCAATTATAGAGCTAAATGAATTCGCTACCGAGCGTAAAAATGTGTTGAGATTCATTTCTGTTTCGCTTGGTTCTTTTAATATTGTGATTTTCACTGGATAATATATGTCGCCGTCTGATCGTTGCAACAGCCCGTTTGTAGAATTGCTAGGCCGATTACAAAACGAATGCTGGTATGTTGAGAATACCTAATTAATTTAATTCGAGGCGAAGGCTAAATTACGTTTAATCATAGTTTGAACGTTAAACATTCAAAAATTGGCATAGGCAATTAAAAGAATTTTCGCTGTTTTCTGGGCGGGCAGCAGCGCCCCCTGCAGAACAAATCTACCATCGAACTGCGATCCCCAACCCGCAAGCCCAGCATGGGGATAATGGGCATTACCCTCCATGAGATAATGTGCTTATCAGGGGGAGACCTCCGCCCAGCAGTGGACTAATATAGGCTGTTGAGTTTGAGTTCGAGGTATAATCACCGCGCTTGGCAGGAGGTTTGGTGATCGCTGTAGTGTAGAGTATTTAAATACACGGAAGCTGCTGCTCTTCCTCTAGTAGGTACCCTTAGTGGACTCTTACGACATCTACGGGCTGAGTTAGTACTACGAAGAAAGAAATAAAGATATCCGTGAACACTATCCATACTCCATACTAATATTATAAACTCGAAAGTTACTATGTCTGTCTGTTATCTTATCACGCCTAAACGGCTGAACGAATCTCAGAGAAATTTGGCAAGGAGGTAGAATGGTATCCTGAGGACAGATATAGGCTACTTTTTATCCCGCAAAAAAACGTGCGAGGCAGCAGCTAGTTCTGAATTAATTCGTAAACTCTAGTCTGGCTACAAGTTGAATTTGGGACGAATAACTTAAAATAAAGCTCTGAGAATTGATGCTAAAGCTAAAGAGTTTTCGTGAACTTTAATCTGAGTAAAGACCACTGATCTTATTTTACTACCTCAATGTTTCTTCTGAGCTCTTTAGAATAGGTTTGTTTATCAGGCGTGAAGATCGCTGAACAAAGAAACAGTCCGTATCTATCACACACTAGAGTACCATTCAAAATGGATCAGCGGCTGATGTTAGGGTAGCTCTTAAAAGTGGAGGACTTTGATTTGATTTTAGAGGATAAAATTGGATTTTTGGCAAAATTCCATCTGGTTGAAGATCTAAGCATCTCAGACTAGACTACATTATCAGGATCTGCGTATTAAAATATATTGTTTTAGTACGGTATCTATGAACGACATTTTCGGAGTCAAAAATATGGCATGGTATTTAATTCTTGCTGAAATATTTGCTACCACGTACTTATTAAATCTGAAAATATTTTACGATATGCGGAGCTACATAAATTTACCTACGTTGCACTAAAATATACCAACAAGGAGGTAAAAAACGGAACAAAACGAGGGATCAGATACCATTGATAAGTATTTAGGTAGCTATCCTTACAAATTCAGTTCAGATGAAGCCACTACAGAACACTATAACCGTACTTTAGACTACCTTAATTGCGCAATTGACCCAATACCCTCCTTTGTAATAAGGTTCTTGCGAATCGTATCAAATTGAGTCCCTCGGATAAAGATAAACCAAGGAAAGAACGAGGATTCCGAGGATTCGGATCTAAATTGTTTTTAGAACGATATAAGAAGAATGCAAGATAGTGAAATCCTTAGATGAATAGGTTCGACTATATTATCCAGCGACTGTGTAGTATACACATTAGTGGAATATGGCTTAAAGTTTACTTACTCGACGACGCGACCATGTTCAGTCTGCCAATAAGAGCTCTTAAGTATTTGGCAACAAGTACATAGAATTAGAATTTATAGTAGAGCAGAGTGGCTAGTATGAGTTATTACTATAAAATAAACCGCCAGGTGCGAGTCGACTCGCACACGAAGGGCTCCGTACCGTAAAAATCAAGCAACTTTTTCAAAGAATATATATTTTTATATTTTTCACTTGTTTGGAGACCCCTTTAAATTTTCAACTTTATGTTATTTTTAGTATTTTTTGTTATTAAAATTGAAGTGTTACTTATTTATAGAAAGTTGCATGTGCTTACCTATTGTAGTTCAAGAGATAAAGCCTTGACAAATTAAGAGCAAAAATAACCAAAAAAACACGTTTGTTGTATCGGAGCCCCCTTTAATTTTGTTATACATATTATTTTTATTATTTGTTGTTATAGCGGTAAAAGAAATACATATTCTCGGAAAATTTCAATTGTCTACCTCTTACGGTTCATGAACTGGAGCCGATAGACTCTGACAGACGGACGGACGGACCGAGGAGGCTTAGTAATAGGGTTCCGTTTTCACCCTTCGGGTACGGAACCCTAAAAACAGATTATTTTCAAATAATAGAAAAAATTAAATATAGGTACTAACTAACTTTACCAAAATGAAAAAAGTTTTCATTAAACTGCTGATGGCTTCATAGTAGGTAGTAGGTACCCAAAATTGTACCATACTATGAAAAGCACTTCCTCTATGTATCCGGTAATAACGCTGCAAGGCACTAAATGTATGAAAGGAAACGATAGCTTTTATAGTTTCTGCGCAGACATACACATTTTCATGCAGACTTGCAAGTTTTTGAAGATAAGAGAAAATATCTTCTAAGCAAGACTATAAGTTGGATTTAGATAAACATCGGGCGATTCATAATGTATCGCCCACCTTGAATACAATGATAGTGAGTCTATCTGTGGGTGTAGACACTGCACCTGTTGTGTAGGACAATCGACCGTCACATAGCTAGCCCACGCAGGGATAAACTTTTTAGTGGCTAATAGGCGTTCTAAAACCTTAGTATTTGTTTTAGAACGTTACTTTGGCTTAGGTACTAACTAAAAGCCCAAAATTCTTTATGTTCATTGGTCAGCGTTATTTTTCTACCTACTCAATACTAGACACTAAAAAGGTCAACTATTTTAAATCTTAAAAAATAATAACCTGCAAATTCCAGTCACTTGAAATAATTATTAGAATTATAAATGTATGTTTCCATTACAAAATATGAAATCTATATGTGTTCGGTAATTGGTTTGCTATGTTGAAATGAGAATCATAATTGATTTTGCTCGCAGGCAGTCACGGGCATAATCATATAAATCGTAGGTATAATTATTCTAGTAAAACAGGTAAAACCACAGGGTAAAACTGGAAAAGCAGCGTAACATAGGAACTAAAAGTAGAAACATGTTGTTGCTTAGAGGAAGTCTGCTAAAACCTTGGAGCTCTCCCTACGCCAGGTTTCATCCATTCCGGTTGGCTGGGTAAAGGTTGAGCTATCTCCACGGACGTCATGTGGTGATTTAGTCGGTCTCAGGAATCCGACATAATCTTCGGTTCCCCCCAAGCCCGGAGATATCAATAAAGAATTTCACCAGGTAAAAAAGGGGGAATTCTCGGAATTCACAGATGTGAATTCCGTGCTTACAAATGATGAAATACTTACCTACCAGTTGTAACTCCAATAATTTAGGTACTTGTAACTTGTTGTGTACTTCAGTAGTGGTAAGGTCACCCAGGGGGCCTCTCCTCCAAAGCATTATTTGCTATGATATTACTTCAGAATGCCCCAATGTTTGAGTTGCCTTCCAAATAAATCCAATCCATGAGCCATAATTATTTATTCTGTTTTCTGTTTCTTACTCTAGAACTTACCATAAGGTAATATGTATCAATTTGGTCTTCAAAAAAAATTCTAGACTTTTCTCTACTAGACGCAGCAAGTGCAGACAACCTGCTTCATTTCTAAACAGTGTCAGACCGTTTACCACGCACGAATGACCTCTCATTCCAAATCCACCTGCGGTGTGCTTTGACAAATTGCCGCTCGTAACAATCATTCAACAATAACAAATAGAATAACGCAATTTAATTTGGGTAACGAGACCTACATAACTTGGCCAAATCCGTTTAATCATTGGTTGTTTATTGTTTCCTATTCAAAGAAAGCAGGTACCAAACTATAGTTTAGTGACGTAATAAGGATATCGTGGATATGTTTAGGTCATTATCATCTTCACATCTAATGTATTGTGTGGATTGTCCAACATTACTTTATTAATGCTGTGTAAATTTTCCAGTATTATTTATTATTATTATTTATTTATTGACTTTTCTCAAAATCACCCAGAAGCGGGCTCTCATCACAAAAGGCCAATACCAAGTTTAATTTCTATGGTACGTTCTATTTTCCAAGGTTTAGATTGAAAAAATTGTAATAGTAGGCAATGGGAAAGCTAGGGGGTGACATTTTGCCAAGGAGTGGGTCAGTGTGGGTAGCAACAAAAAGAATAATAACACTAACAAGGCACTCTTCCAAAACCTCTTACAAAACAGAACTCAAAAATGAACTGAACGTTCACTTAACCTTCCGATTTCGGCAGACTGTACTATTAGTCAAAGACTAAAATACCTATCCCACAACTCCATATTAAATAATATTATAATATGCAATTATTAACGAGTAGGAAGATCGACTCATCGTAAAGATGAGTCAGTTTAAACTTCAAACGTTCTAGTAATGAAGGAGACTTCATTACTAGAACAATGACAGCAAATTAACAAGAATTATTCAAGCCCACTCAGGCATTCAATAGAACACTGACTTTAATTTTAAATTCTGCTGTGCCAGGCTTGTGTGCAACTAGCGGTCGTCCTTGACATTATAAGTTGGTAATATATTGCAATAGAGGTAACCAATTAAACACTTTGAAATAAAGATATTAAGTGCCAATTTTAGTTGAATAAGCTCAATTGAAGAATGTCTTATTGCATCAGCAACAAAATACGGTAAGAACAGCATCAATTTTGTGTCTCCTTAAAAGCGTTATCTATTCAAAGATGATAGGTAAGTAAGTACAGATAAATAGAAAATAATTTAAAGATTGACATTTCACAGCGTGTAACTTATATTCAAATTTAAAACCATTACCTAACATGATTTTTCTTGCTGTAATTCAAAATTAAAAAGTCCAGTCTTTGATAACCTGATAAGTTTTTAAAGTAAAATGAAACACCCTTTTGTCTACCTTTTAATGCTCAAGCGATAAAAGAAGCCGATGTTTATACATCAAAGAGAAAAAAATAAAATTACGAAAATCTCAAACGTAGCCCCCAAAGGGTTTATTTCTCGCCTGTACCTGAAAGTGCTGCCATATTCCATCAAATATGCAATGGCGCATAGCATTATGAAAAACTCTTCCGTTCAGCGTGTTAAGGCCCCGTTAGCAGCTACCCTAAACAGTTTTATGCAATTGCTAAGTAATATTGAGCGCTATAAATTATTTGAATTTATGGATTGGCAAAATACCAATCAGGCCGATACATATGCAAAGTAATATAATTACAGTTAGATAACTTAGCTGGCAATTTCTACATTTAATGTTTTTGCGTTTAGTATAGTTTTATAATTCTTGATGATTATTTTCATCTTGTAATTGAATTTAAGATCCGTTCTCATGTTAACAGTTACCTATTATCTGGCGCATCAGCATTGCCAAAAAGCGGGGCAATGCAGCCAGCGTCTTGGGGACGCTGCCGACTGGTATTGATATGGATCAGTTGAGCTACCTGTAGATTGTTTGCAACAGTCTGCAGTTAGCTTAATTGTTTCAATTGTAAATACTAGTTTTAATTTGTTTTTATTATTGAATTGTAATTTTCTTTGTCATTATAGAATTAATTTTAAAAAAAGTAGTGTACCCAATTTTTTTATATTTTGAAACATAGACAACGAAATCAATTATTTTCAATAAAGACTTCGAAACTTCGCTAACCAAAGTTCATAAGGACCAAAACTAAACATTAGGGTAGTATTACTTACTAAGTAAGGTAACCTAGTCTTACGCTTAGCTTAACTTTAGTAAGTTCATCACTATACCTAAAGCTTCCCTCCAAATATCTCAAAATAACTAGGTATTTAATTTGGAAGTTTGGTAAATCTCGGGATTCGCCATGAGCCGAGCTTAATCGGAAGCTCTTGTCTCAGATTAACTAGGAAGATTCTAAGAAACTTGAAGGCCTAGTCATAAAACCACGATTTACGCACAAGACCGGCTATAAAATGTTTAGCACGTAAATAAAGCGTATTTTCAATATGTAAGGCTTACATGCATGGAGTCACGGTATCTAAGTTAATTATAACTAGTCATGATACAACACAGAATTAAGTTCCAAACTGGAATTAAATCGGACACCTCTATAAAATTTGAGAGTATGTAGCTATGTCGATTTTTGTTTCCCAGTGTACACTGCATACTGTACAAAACTTAGGCCCGTATTATGAAAGCTTGCTCAGTCATAGATCTATGCTTGAGTGAAAGTGTTATATTATTAGTAAACAATAGGGGCCTAAGAACTACTTATGTACCAGCTACAAGCTTTAAAAAAAAAGAAGTCTATGTCCGTTCCCGGGATACCATTTACCTTCATGCCAAATTTAATTAAGATCCGTTCAGCCGTTTAGGCATGAATAGGTGTTACCTATTCACGCCTAAACGGCTGAAAGGATCTTCTCTGTATATGTATCTATCTGTCTTGACAGACAGAGTTACTTTCGTATTAATAATATTATTATGGATTAGATTGAAGGTATTGTAGTGTTTGTGATCTGAAAGATGATAGATAACGAAAAACAGAAAATCCAGACTCTCTTTGATAAACGGTTCAATGGAGTTTTCTGTAGTCGATAACAAACGTCAAAATAATTTGACGTTTGTAACTGATACGGTTTATCATGCTCAAGTTAAATAAGCCGTCACACCTCAACCTCGGACTAAGGAAATCACCCTCCTCACTTACCCTGATCGAAGAACCTCAACCCATACTAAATCTATGTAATTCCTCAACGACACCTAGAGGTTCAACTTTGATGGATCTCTTCAGAGCGTGTGTAGATGGCATTTCCCTAAAAGCAATAACAAAAAGCTAGGTTAGTTTGTCCATTTGAGAATACCGTAACTTGCCAGTCACGGTTCGCCCAAGTTAATTGTCCGGCAGCTTGTGGTGGAAATTGCAACGTCACCTTCCCTGGGCGTCGATGGGGCAACAATGGACAATCTGCAGCACAAGCACTGGATAGCAATTAGACTCATGCCTATTCATCAAGATCAAGAGACACGTAATACCTTTGGTAATCTTCTAGGATTTAAGCTTTATTGTTTTTGTTTCGGTAGCTCCTTGAGGTCTAATTCGATTTACTAACACAAACTCATCATATTGCATTTATTGCATTCATAAATTATAGGTAGATACATGAATATTTTACTATACTAACACTCTTAGTTGGTATTTGATAATGTATCTGGTCAGGGTGTAGCAAATTGAGAAGATGGATACTAAAGTTAGTTATATGTACTATCACATTGCTAAGTATTATCGTTAAAAATGCAATAAGTGTATAATAACATTTATAATTAGCATATCCTTTAATATTTTATTCAAATTAATTTCAGATGTATCTTTTAAATCGTCAGATATCTTATTGTAAATCTTTGCCGCCATTTTATTTGGGCCTGTGTTATGAATATTTAGTAATGAGTCAGGTATTTATTACAAGTTATATACGATACGATACGTAAACAGACAATAACTATGTCTGTATAAGTATCGTCTTGGTATATACATTTTTTTAATAAATTCTTACGAATTTTTGTAAACGTTATTTATGTTAATGTTAATTTATTTTTGTACCTTGTGGTAAGGCTCTCAAGGCACACTGAAAGGCAATCTATCTTATTTTAAAAGATTTTCCTAACAAATTAATTAAATAGCTTTTATAGTTGACCCTATTTTTTGCAGCAATCTTCCCCATTTCCCTTGTCATAGTGAGAAGATACAGGCCGATAATATATAGATAGAATATTCTTTATTGCACAAAAGTTGTAGATAGGCGAACATAATGCTAGATAGCATTCTCTACCTGCTAACCTTTAGGTAGTGTTGACAACAATTTAGTAGGTAGTGCTAGATAACAAAAATTATTAATTACAAGAAACAAAGGAAAATACAATTAATAAATCGTGACATTAACATACATAAAAAAATATAATAATAATAGGTACTCACATTAATACATATACCATGTTACTATATTATATTATAAAAAAGATAATGAGCAAAAAGTCTTTAGTTCTGACTTATAATTATTATAATATTTTCTCTGCTTACGAAGATATTTAAGTACAATACGAATTATGTATAAAATCTCACGATACGAGTCACGTCATAAGTCAGCCCAGCCGTGATGCAAAGACATGCAATTGGAATCGTCTTGCCATCGGCAAAAGTAAAAGCACTTAGCGAAATTGCAATAGCACGCCGGATGATTGTGCCCTCTGCCATCGAATACTGAGAGTGAATAAATGCATCGTGTGGTTTCTCTTCGAAATCGTGCAGCTAACACGTCAACTACTAAAGCATCTGCCAATCGAACTATGACAAATATACTGCGTACGTATACTTTGCCAGCTTTTTAATATTTTCTCCAAATTTAAAAACGCGCAAACTGTCTCATGATTGTACTAGATCTTCGTTTCTAATAGACTGTTCTTTGACTCCGCTTTGTACCACAATTTATAAATCGTGTCTGGAACAAGAAGCGCCCAAAGGCAACCTTTTCGTTTCCGATTCTTTTTCTATTTCTTTATCTTTTTCCAAAACTAAATGATAAACCCTCACCAAAATCTTACTTCCAAGACGTCGGGACTTTGCATTTATGAGCATATTTATTCTTAAAATTTTATTTTAAAACTAATTTAAATTGAGGTGTTATCTCATTTAAAGAGTCAGCGTAGATAATTGCATAAAAAACAAATGACAATGCCGCCAGGTTTTAAAAAAATATCTATATTTTCAAGTTAATCGTGTCTAGGTAAGTTTGCATAATCTGCTTTGCTGCTTCAGCAACATGAAAACGCTTTAGTGGATATCAGGTAAACTTCAAGTGGTATCGTATTCGAACTCATTTTGATTTGCCGGGAACGTCGTGCAAATATGTCTTTAACTGCAGCAAATTGAGTAAATACTTTTACTCTTATTTTTAAACGGGTCTTGTTAGTTTCTTGGGTACCTAATTGTTGTCGTTTGGGATGTCGGCGAATAATTATTTAATCGGGTATTCCAACATTTTGTTTTGTTAAAAGGTAGAGCTATCATTTGCTCTGGTCTCAAAACTACGTTAACAATAAACGGATTTAGGTCCATGGTCCCAAGTATTTGAATTAAGCATTTGCCTAATAAAAAAACGCTGACTGGTCAGCGATCAGAAAAGCCGCAACACTATATGTGATAATTATTTAAGGCTGTAAACCTTTTTTTTTTAATGATTTTGCGATAAGTTTGTTGTCCTATACCAATCCATCTCAATAAAAACTAAAATTTAATTTATAAATTAACTTCCAGCACCCTCCCTTATAATTTACACGGTCCACGCACAAAAAAGGCCTACCATATGGCTGAAAGGTTTTCCGATAGTTACCAGCCATAACATGAAAACGATTCAAAACGATCTTATTTATCCACCGGAACGGTAACATGGGAAATGTTCTGAATATCAGGCACACTTGTTCCACTACAACTTCGTAAATGCCTGGAAATTATGTCGCATATTGAAACGTAAAGCGTTCTCTATAATTACGTAACATCCACCGTGATACGGAATGCGATACCGCCGTAATTATGTAAATTCTATGTGAGATTAAAGCAAATAAGTAGGTACATTTTATTTAAAGGAAGATTAAATTTTCAAGTGAAATTTACAAATATTCACAGAAATATAACGAATAGTATTGGTAGGTGTTGTTTTTGAAAAAATTAAATTTTGATGAATATTAACGGGCTTCGAAAAAATGAGGAGGTTCTACGTTCGACTGTAATAGTATGTAAGTTTTATTGAGGCATTCCTCGTAGCGCACCCAGATGATGCGCACCCAGATGAACCGCACCAAAGTACTTCCACATAGCGCACCCGTTTTGGTGCGCTTCATTCAGTAGGTGTAAATGTTAAGTTTTTATCCCTCGTTGCGCACCAATGACAATGTAGGATCTAGTGATTGGGTTGCTTTCATCTAATTAGTAACCTATAAGTGAATTTATAATTAGCTTTCAGCTGACATGTACCCAGCATGTATATTTCTGATATTTTGTATTTGTATTTGTATTTATTTATTCCACCGTAGGTACACATGTTACACTTGATGTCGTTACACTTTTTAAATAATTTATTTTGTAACAATCTCGCATAAATTTTTAACAAAGGAAACACCATAAGGGTTGTTCATAGAAAATAAAAAACAGACAGTTAAGGACTCTTCCACAAAGTAAATTAAATAAAATTGGTCAAACTAAAATTAATAATAAATAACTTAAAAGGTATGTCGAAGTATGCTATGATACCTAGTTAATTATGTTTTGTGTACCTACCTGTAAGTTTTCATAAAGTTCCAAAATAAATAAATTAAATTAGGATTCAGGTAATTAAAAGTAATATAATTAAAATTTAAATTAGTCGTTAATGTGACGAACATTAACGACAACAAAAATAAACATTTATAGGTATATGGATTTATATGGATTTCTCCGTCAATTATGGATTGATTTTTAAATTTATTTCGCTATTTTATACTTAAATTTTATTCCCGAGGGATTAGTATTCACCCCGCAAAACGTAAAAACAGTAAAATTTATTAGATTTATTGGTTTTTAGTTTTTTACATAACAATCAAATTATATAAGAACCTTAAGTACTTATTACTTATTTTTCAACGGGTATTTATCGCGTTTATTAACCTTTTTTCCCGACGTTTCGACAGGTGTGGTGGTCACGGGATGACTCTGAATAATGTGTTTAGATCGCGTAAGTATATAAAAGATTTTATGTTTTAAAGTTTAAGAAACTTACATTTAGATTTATTTTACAGCATAACCTAACTTATGCATACCAACCTTTTTGTTTCATATCTCCATTTTTTCAGCCCGTTCAAAACAGAAAGATAGAAAGTTTGCCAAAACTACAATAAATTGTGTCCGGCAGCATCCTCGATTAAACTGACAATAACAACACATTGGAATAGTGTTGTGCTGACCCCAGTGACTCGTTATTCAACGTAATTGTCAGGGCCTGGACCCTTGCTTTGTGACGTCACTAGCAGGTGTCGCCAGCTTTTAAACTTCTGAAAGCAGTTTTGTTTACGTCAAAGCTGAATGAAGCTTTTGTTCAAAACAACCTTGGGATTGATGTTAATAACGCTTTTATTTACCATAAATATGGTTTTTCACATATAAAAGCCTTATCTATAAATCAGTCATCATCGGTATGTAACGAGGAACGGAAGGCGGAACACACTATGTCGTAAATATAACCCGTAGGTCATTATCCAAATGTAAATGTGTGGTGATCTCTGAAAGATAATCAGACGATAAGCACCCTAGTTTAACACAAAAAACTTTCAAAATGAAAGATAATAAAATTAGCCAAATGTGTGTCGGGGCGAGCGCAGTGCAGGGTTCCGTTGTAGCACGGTTCAGATCAGAGTGGAATAGATTCAAGCAGTGGAAGTTAATCCATCCGGTCTGTGGATCAAAGTAGAAAAAATGGTGGAAGCTAATCCATTAATGGATTAGCAAAGTGGATCAGAGTTGAATAGGGCTCATTATCTTGTAGAAACTTATTTATGTTTTACACAACTAACAATTTTATCTGAGTAATTTTCAATGGAATGTATACGAACTTTTTCATTTTACTTATTTACGTACAAGTTTTTAAGTTGATCGACTATTATTCGTTAACCAGTAATGCATACAATACAATATATTTATTGATAACACCAAGTTATAAGTCGAGTGGGTACTGTTATATTTTAAATAACAATACTTTATGTGTAATTATAGATTCTGAATAAATATTTTATAAGATCATAAAAATGAATTAATGAATTCATTATACATTTCGACACTATTATTAACAAATTCGCAGTTAGTAGATAGTTAGTTGTAATAGTTTTCTTTTTATATTAAATTTACACTAAGTACTACTGGGATTATTATACATTTCCTAGAACGACAGTTTATCTGGCAGGTGACACTTGACTCCAGCAAAAATTATCGCCTTCAAGCTTAATTTTTCGCAAACGGAACCCTAAATCGCAAATAATTTTCATACACTATTTTTTGATCGAGCTATCCAACGATACCCAACCCTATGAAGTAGATGAGAAAAAAATATTTTTAAAGTATTTTTTAAAAAGTATTTTAGGGGGTCCCTTATACCTAAAGTGGGAACGAATACTTTAAAATATTTTGTAGGTTCCCTGCAAAATATTGTTTATACCCATACCCATGCCAAACTACAGCTTTCTAGTACTAATAATCTTTAATCTAAGCCGCAGACGGACGGACAAACGGACAAAGCGAAACGACGAGGTTCCTTTTTGACTGCAGAACCCTAAACGGTTATCCATTGTATTAACTAAAGTTACAATCAGTAAATGTTTTCAGGGGTTAAACACTGATTGATGTTTCACGCTATTTCCACATTTGTAGAGGCCATCACCCACCTGTATTATAAGTTTGCTTTCACAATGCGGCCATAATTGGATCTCGAAAATTGACGTTTGCTCCAACAAATTTCTCGTAGTTGAACCCCTTTTGACCTCCATCAACTCTCATTCATAGCAACTGTTGTTATGAGAAACTCAACACAGATAATTAAATAAACTTTATCTGAATAACATATAAAAAAAGGATTTCGGAAAAAAAATATTGTATGTATTAAACATAGGTATCGTCGTTATGTAGAAAATATGTTTTAAAATCAATGATAATGATTATTTAAAAGATTAGAGCATAAACACCACAAAAAAGTTAAGCTTACAAACTGTTGTTTAAATTATCAATATTAATACAGTTTCAAAACCTTAACGTTACGTAGGCTAGGTATTATATTAGGTCCATGGATTATAAACAAAAAAAATTAAAAAGATTATAAAACCCTGTATGCAGAACCCAGTTACTCAGCTACTGCTTTTATATCCATGTCAGGCTTTGGGTGTGATTTAAATTCACAAATTATGCATATAAAAGAGCTATTTAACTGACTTCAAAGTGAGGTCGTTAAAAACAAAAGTTAATGGTTGGTTCATGTTCATACGCAGCAAAAAGATAAAGTAAGTAGCTATTAAATTTGATTCAGTTATTTTTACTCCAAGAAATAAGTTTTATGAGTATTCGCGGTTTTAAATGTAATTAAAACGCCAAATTGGATTAACATTTATGCTACGTCCACACTACGAGGCGAAGATTCGCGTGCCCGTTGTTGCAATAAAACTTAGTGTTCGATCTACGAAGTGTTTGGCCAAATTGGAAAAAAACTCCGCATCGTCTCGATAATTCATTTACACGGAAAAAATTAAGAGGCGGTAGCGCTCTATTACATGTTCGCAAATAATTATTTACTACATCTTTATAATTTGAACAAAACAAAGAAAAATACGGGCAAACCGCTTGGCGCGGCGTCTCGATGTCAACAAAGCGCGCGAACTGTAGCACGAACTTTGTCACGATGAAACTATAAATTGATGTGCGGCAATTTACCGACAGCGGCGCAAAGGGCATTCGTGTTCGCGATGATGATTCGCGATTGCTTGGCCAGACTTGTCAGGACAGCGCAAATCTTGGCGTTATCGCGATAATGTGGCCGTAGCATAAAACATTACTGAACATTTTTAAAACGCAGACCGTCGTCGTACATTATGATCAGAGGTTTCCGAGCACAAATGTACGGTATAATATAAATAAGCTTAAAAACAAATTAACGGTTAAAATCATCAAAAGCGAGCTCTCCAGCATCAAATCGAACGGGAAACAAGTTATTATAATAATTTATTTTACTTGTTTTGGTCTGTAAATTAATACAGCCAGCGTTTATCAAAAGGGTTTTAGGAATACATTTGCTAAATTTATGCGAAACAGAACAGAGAAATTAAGCATTAATTTGCCGTCCTTAGAGTCTCAATTTACATATTTATCGATGCGCGAATATATTTAATTTTAGTGTTTTGAAAGACCCAATGACTGAAATATTTGTCCAGCATTTATACAAGTAGGTACAGTCAGCATCATCAACTGGTAACCCTCTAGCGGTAGGAGTGTAAACGTTAAAGGAGCTACCAAATGATGCTGCTCTCTATGCTGTACATAGGTTAATAAGATACTCAACTAATTAACTTTCATACCTTGTGTAAGATTCGTTGATATAATCTCTGCGTGAACTTCAGCCGAGAGTGATATTAACTTACCTGAAACAAAATAAAATCATTAGAAGAACATCTTTTTTAGCACATCTTTTCGGGAAAAATCATTTTCTATTGAGGCTGTTAGACTCTGGAACTCTCTTCCCTATGATATCAGGAAAGTCGAATCAAAGGATAGTTTTAAAAAGTTGGCACGTTAGCATTATATAAGGAACCTTAACCCGACTTCTAGTTAGGTAACTCAACCATCTTTTTAAGTTTTTGTCATTTTTCTTGCTACCTTTCTTCATTAAAACATTGTAAGTACCTATTATAATATATATTTATATATATATATATATATAGATATTATATAGTGCAAGTTTTATTATTAATTGCTGTATTTTATCTAGCTTAGTTTAATTATAGCACGCCTTTTTATTTTATTTCTACCATGTGTGGTTGGCAGGTAGAAAATGCCATCGGCATTAAGCCCACCTTTTGTATACTTTTGTTAAATGTGTGCAATAAAGTATTTAAATAAATAAATAAATAAATAAGAACAATGAGAATGGGGTTTTTCAGACTCTCTGGGTGATCTTATTGACCTGGAAGATCAGTTAACCTAGATTCTTCAGTGCAATGCATCGCACCATCCGAAATGAGATTCAGCGGCGTAGGTTTTAGGTCAATTTGAAAGTCATTCAAGCTTCAAAGCCCTTGACAATTATGGCAACGTTCCCGGGTAGACATTCATTTTACTAAAATAAGGGAAAAATAAAGACACAATATTTTTCTTCTACCTTTTCTTCCACCAATGTTTTTATATTTCATCATCAGCATCATGGTCGTCCACGTGTTGACATAAGTCTCCCCTAAACTTCATGTGTTTTATTCTTGCTCTCAAGAAAAACCACCTCAGTGTAGTGCATCTTAGTAGCAACAAACTAGTAGAACCTATCAAGTAATTTAAAAAAAAAAAAAAAAAATATTTTGTTACATAAAATACACAGTACAACATTTAAAAATAAAATATAGAGACGTGACAAAAATGGTTACCACTACACGTGTGCTACGACAGAGCGAATCATGCCGTAGCGCTGGTCTTCCGTGGTGACCGTCCGTGGTGCCTGGGGTGGCTACGTCATACACATACCTAAATACAAAATAAAACAAAAACAAAGTGGACAGAGACAAACCATAAAAAAAAAAAAATTATGTAAATAAAAAAATTAAATGTTGCTAAGACTGAATAAAAAAAATCAGATATGCGTAAGTATGAACAATAAAATTAATACTAATAAACTGCTATTACATACTATTTATACTATTATAATTACTATATCAGGAGAGTAAATACTGAGAGTAAATAATAATACTGGACTACATTAAAATGATTTATTATTTTTTATTGAGGCTTCGAACAACCTCATCATCATCCCATCTTAGTCCACTGTTGGACATAGGCCTCCCCCAATGAGCGCCATAGCGCCCTGTCTTCAGCTTGCCGCATCCAGCATCTGCCTGCAGATGCTGGATGCGGCAAGCGGCAAGCTGAAGACCTTTCGCAGATCAAGGTCTTTCGCAGATCGTCATCACCTGGCCGGAGGGCGTCCTACACTACGTTCACCGAGTCGCGGTCCCCACTCGAGAACACTTTTACACCAGCGGTTGTCGGTTCTTCGCGAGATATGGCCAGCCCACTGCCACTTCAGCTTGCTAATTCTTACAACCTGTTTGGACTGAAATATTTTGTTGAGATTCTAGAAGTACCTACTATTTTTAATGATTTTTTAAAAGAAGAAATAGATAAATAAATCATTATCTCTCGTACTTTTATAATCCTATCTCAACTTTTAGCTTTAACTAAGGGTCATATTAAGAAAGCTTGCTCAGTCATCGATCTATCTATGCTTGAGTAACGTTTTTCTATGGCATAAACGTCACTCAAGCATAGATCGATGACTGAGCAAGCTTGCATAATAAGAAGAGTCGTTTGTGTTTTTGAAGAAGAGAATTTTGATAATTCATTTATCGAAATCGCTTTAGCCGTTCTGATGCTCGGAGGTAATAAAGAATGTCCGCCAACTACATAGAAACACTCGAAAAACTTAACTCGTCGTTACAGACTCTTGACCGGTTTTTATATGTAACTAAGGGAGTGAATCAATGTAGTGAAGTATATTTAAATATATATATATATATATATATTAAATATATATAATCAATATAGCCAGCGTCTTGGGGACGCTTCCGACTGCTATTGATATGGATCAGTTGAGCTACCTGTAGATGGTTTAGTGTGCAGTTAACTTTTTGTTTTTATTATTGAATTGTAATTTTCTTTGTCAATAAAGATTTTTATATGTAGTAAAACATTATTCGGTTGGATTGGGCTAAATCATTACAAGTTTTGTTATTTCCCAGTAATTTTGGAAGCTCGATGCCGACTCGTACTTGGCCGGTTTTGTTATTGTTACTACCAACATCATTAACATAGTTATTCGAGCATAAAATCGTTTATTGACTCTCGGCATGCCGACTGGGACTTGAAACCACAGACTATACAGCAGTTCCAGGCGCCTAAGAGTTTCTCTTCGACTTATGTCGATAAATATATCAATATACATTTAATAAATAAATAATTCTCGACACTCCACTTAAGTAGATGCTGTCATCTAGCCTTGAGGCTAGATTACTTTGAAAGCGCTAGTTATCTAGTACCCATACCATGGATGGATGGATGGGCGGATCGATGGACGGATATCGAAACAATGTTTTTTGTTTGTATTTGAATATAGAATATGAAGATAGATGATAGTAGGCATCTTAGAATAGATTTAATTATACGATTAAACATTAATTTGATTATAAAGAAAATTAAATACAAGGTCTCTTAATCTCTAAAGAATACAATTAAAATTAGAGGTAAGCGAACTCTAATTTAAAATCTAAATTTAAAGTCATCTAATGACTGCACTTTTTCTATCTTTTTTTTTTCTTTTTTTCAAAAGTTTTTTTGGCTTTATAATGCTTTCCATGTATTTGTACTTCATCATTAAACCTATGACTTTTTTAAGTATGTTGAGACCCTTCGCAGGGGAGAACCTCTCTCATTCAACCATTACATATAATTTGACGAGAACCTGATCACACTAGCTAATATTCTTGTAATTAATAAACATTCCAATTTGAATTTAATTTGCGCACAGCTATCAACCCGCTAGCACAAAAGCTCGTAGATAGTTACTTACCTTCAATATTGCTTTAAGACACCTCAAGACTGATACAATAATTAACCTCTGAACACCCAATTACTCAATCAATGCTGTTAAGCAATATTGACGCACAATCATGGCATATTAACATGTAACCTATCGGGAGCTCCATGGGGAATTGCGATTAAGCGCACGCATACATTTCTTGTTAACCCTTTGACTTGAAAACAAAATAAAATACAAAATATAATCATTCTCATAAGTTACATTGTACATTGTTCAGTATTCGAGACCTTATTTTAGGTATAAGAAGACCTGTGTTAAGAGGTAACGCTCTACCTTATCATACATTATGAGTTAAAATAAAATATGTTGTTACAAAATAATCTTGAGAGGGCACAATGCGCGCCATTTTGTAAAAGGATAGGCATAGGATTTCGCGTTCATAGGAGCGGGACAAAGCACACGTTTTTAGAACGACGTAAGCGTAAAAATCTAGTTATTGTTATTTACACGAGAAAAACACAATTTATGACAAAACTGGTTCAAGAAACCAAATAATTAGTAATAACCTACAAATCGAAACATAATCATTTCAATAGACCGCAGGGTTCCTGTGATCTCGACCAAACTAAGTGCGAAACATTGCACTTTCATGTTTTTTTTTTTTGTCAAATTATTTGTTGCCTCTTGTTTTTTCACATTCAAGCAACCAAGAACAAAAATTCAATTCTATTTCATTCGAGTTTTTTACTACGCGGATCCCGTGAGTACTGAGATCTAGGCCTAGTTACAACCAAACCTGTTAGGTTCGCCTCATAATATGTAGATATATTAATAGGTAGGTACCTAACAATTTCTGAGTTGACCGAAATTTGTTGAGGGTAGGTTTCTGTTAATTGTCGGTTAACTGTTTTCTATCGTACGTTTATGATGTTGAGTGGTACAAGTAGGTGCGAGTTGATTGTTTGTGTAGTGAGTGTGTGTTTTGTTCAGTACTTCCAAGAGACCGGTGTCTTTAAAGTGTGTTAAAGGTTCCAATAATTTTTATTTCTTATTATACATAAGTGACAAAAATATCTTACAAAAGCGTTAATATGGAATTGAGGTAGGTAAGTATAGAACCTTTGAAGGACAGGGTATGTATAAGGACGCTTTTTGAAAATTGGCGCTTTTAGGGTTAATCATTTACGCTTTTAGGGTCATATCTTGACGTGTATAACGTATAAAGTTTGGATGGATGTATGATTGTTACTTCTTCACGCCATAACAACTGAACGGATAAGGCTGAAATTTAGCATAGATGTAGGTGTTCATAGAAACATTGCGTGCTAAGCCGCGTTCTGAAACTAGTTTGTAATATGAACGATTTAAATACTATTGAAAAGGGATATTGTTCATTAGCCTAAATAAAAAATGGTATGAAACCAGAAATTGTGGTTACATATTTTTAACCGACTTCAAAAAAAGGAGGTGGTTCTATGTATGTATGTTTTTTAAACTTTTTTTATGAATTTTCTTCGATTTCTCCGTCAATTACGGACTGATTTTGAAAATTATAGTAGGTAAAGAAATTAATAGAGAATGAAACGTGTAGTAGTTACAATCGCAGCAAAAGACAAAAAACGAGGGTAAGGCGGTTAACACACTGCCACGCACCACGCGGCATGTTGCGTGTCGACGCACCTACGCGCGTAGTTGCGGGAGTGCAGATCTGCATCATTGTGCGGGTTTTTTATGCAATCACGCGCGTAGTTGCGTTTTGTGGATTCACGGTCTCTCTGACTCATTTCATTCAAAGCTGTTCGCGAGTGCAATGCAGAGCGTCGCGTCAGTTTTTGTATTAAAAATGGTTATTAGTGTGGAACTCATTCAGGATGCTGCAGTTATAGTGACTGTTTGGTTTTTGTACAGTCAACTTAATATAAATCGTGCCTATAGAAGATCGTTGAATGAGTCATTTGTTCAAAATTGAGAAAATTTAAGGAGAAATTATTTTGAGAAAATATGAAGAGAATTTCGATTTCGAATATAAATCGAACGATATCGAGATCCATTTTCAAACACACGTCAAGCCCTTCCGAAATCACGCACGGCACTACGGGACTCGGTGTGCCATACCTTGCCTCTCGCCCCGCATCTACGCGCGGACGTGCATGTTTCTCTGCGCTTGAGCGCGTGGTCGCGTGGATGCATTTTCTGTGTGTTGGACTGTGCGTGTTTTCTATACAAACGGGGATACAAGCAACGTTAGAACACGCATTCACGCAGCTGCAGCGTGGTGCGTGGCAGTGTGTTGATCGCCTATATCGGCATGTCTGCCAATAAAAAGTCACTCGCAGAGCTTTCAGTAATTTCGTGATTATGGCGCTTGAAACTGTGCCGTAATATTGGAAAGCTCAAAACTGAAATCGTGGTAGATATCCCGTTGTAAATGACTTTAATATTATTATTAACCATAATGGATTTAAAATATTAATCAAATTATTTGATTATTTAGGTTTATAAAATCAAATTAAAACTCAGCAGGGTAAAAAGACGATTACTTTCGAAGGTGCCCAATTCAATAACAGGCTACCTGAAGATATTAAAGGAGCTGGAACGTTTGGCGTGTATAAAACTAAATTGCAAAGATATATATCCGAAGATGTAACACTACTAAACTAAACCATAAGAGACGAAAATAACATAATAATATTACTAGCATAAGTTTCTCATGTAAGTAACATGTTTGTTGTAAATGAGAAATAAAGATCTTTGAACTGAAAATCGTCTAATTTTTCCGCGAATCGCGAAAACGTTAAAGTAAGAAGTTTTGCAATAAAACCGCGTTTTAATTTCCTTTTACGTCACTTCGGGATTTGAATGAAGCCTGCAAGGTTTTGTAAAACATTTAATTAGCGTCGAGAGAGGAAATGAAACACCCATGTGGATATGCGAACGGAACACGGATATACAGGGTGACCAGAGAACGCTACAAACAAAAGCATAGCTCAGACAATAAACACTAAACAGCCATTTAGTGAATGAAAGTGACTCCTGATGACGTAATCTTAAAGTCTTATCGCTCTGTTTCTACATCTGCAAATTTGTGACGAGTACTTACCTACCGATAACTAACCACATAATGACGTCTAACATTGCATTGAAAACTGACTTAAGTTAACTTATATGTATGTAATACACAGGCAGCTCCTAAGCTGATGCGTGTATATATGAGTCTTTGTCAATGCAGTTTAAATATTTGTCCAGTCTATTTTTGAAATAGTTCATTATGGTAATGTTATCGATAGCAAAAGGTAGTAAGTGCTCTAAGTTGCGTACTTTTGCTATAAGTACCTAGTAGCAAAAGTACCTAAACATCGTGCGATGAAATTCATAATTTGTGTTGTTCTCGCCGCCACTCGAAAAAACTTTTATTACCTCAGCTAAAAATCGCCTTTTCATGGTAAAAATTATTTTGGAACATGCTGTATGCATAACGTATCCTTGGCCCGACGCCTGTATTTAGAAGATTTTCTTTATTAAATTTAGCTCGAGCGACGAGAAAAATGCCCAGCTACGGAAAGTCTAAAGGTTGGCTTGTGAAAAATAAAACAGCACTTTAGATTTTACAAAAGGAAAACTTTAAACAAAACGCTTTCTCTATGCAAACGAGACTCGTCCACGAGCGAAAGTTACGATGCCCATGTAGAGTGCCACCAACTTATTTGTTCAGGTGGACATTTGGATCTAAAGCTGTTATTTCAACAGACTCTCGAAGCCCACAGATCGTATGTAAAATCTGTAGAATCAACGTTCTCCCAGCGCATACTGAACATCTGGCCTGCGTTACAACTACACCCAAACACTAGCTCACAGTTACATTTCCAATCTTGTGTAATAATTATAATGATCAACAGAGATAGAAAGACGTATCTAAATCGAAGTGCGACCGAGACAACAATACGCACGCAAAACACGAACGCCAGCGGCGGCGCCGGTACGACTATGACTGAGGTGGGTGAAACCTAATTGCACCTAATTTGTGCCTTCCACATTCGAGAGGCTGGTACCTCATCTCCTCCCTTTGGAATTTATTTTACAAGGTCAACATATTACAATACTTAAGGAATACGTATAGGTCAATGAATTTCTGAGGTACGCTAAAAATATAGGGTTGATTTACTTATACCAGTAGTAGTGCACAAAAAAGTTGGTTAGACTATAATAGTGACAGCGATCGGTCACCACAATCGCCTCGTTGTTGGCCAGAAGCTACTTAATAATAAATAACAGAACGCAAGAACAGTTTCCTTCCGGTAAAGGTTTCTGGGTAAAACAACTTGTTCGTTGCAAGCTTTGTGAGATTCTGAAATACCCTAAGGACTCTAAGCCAACGCATACATCACCCGTTTTCATTAAGCCGTTAGAATGCCAAGAAAATGTTCATATCTTAGAACAGCGTGTACAAATATTGGCCAGTTCTTGCTTCGACCGCAGAAACACATTTTTTTGTATAGGTACAGTATTGACGAGGCGCCCAGATCTGTACTTATGCGAGCGGAGAAATTAGCTTGTACAGGCTGTCAAGTTAAACAAAATAAACTACGTTCATGATGACCGCCCGGACCAGGGCACCAAAAATGATATTGACAACAATATTGCGAAAAGTACGCAAGTCTCGTATCGACACATAATAGTGTTAGTATATTATTAGTTGCCTACGCATTTTCGTACTTGCGGCTGGGAACGTGTAAAAAAATAGTTCCACTGTTTCGCACTACTTGTAAAAATAATATAAAAAATACGCAGTTATACCACTTTATTAGGTCTGCACTGCGGCAATTTCGGGGTATTGTTAAATGTATCGGAACATCCCTACTCCACAACAGACAAAACGCAGCAATTTTGGCATTTGATCAAAACCTATCCACACCGGCAAAGTGGGCCCAGCGGAAGCGATTACAAAGTAGGTGTCTATGTTGATTGATCGACGTTTTAATATCCTTCCGAAATGTAAATCAAATTCTTCATTATTTTAAGACGATCAAAATCTGTCAATGAAATTCCGCCGTAGTCATTAGCGAAATAACGAGTTAAGTTTAGATTGGTCGTAATCATAATTATGCTAAAACGTTTCGCGGAACATTTACAGAAGATCGTAATCAATCCGAATATCTTATGCTGGGATTCGCGAACCAACATTATCTAATCAAATTGTCGTTTGCAGAAACGTATCTCAAAATCGCAGTCATTAAAGTTTATCTGGCTTTGATTGGTTATAATGAAGCTTTGAGTTGAAATTTTACATATGCCGACAAAAAGATATCAATAAAATGTATAGTTAGCACCTATATCTAACCTATACATTAAAAAGTAAATAATACATTAAGCCCACGGATTCACCAATTAAATAAATAAATAAATAAAGCTGGAAAATTTACACTGCATCATTAGCCCCAACATCGATTTACAAACAAAGATAAGCCCAAGCATACAATAGCGAGTCCGCACGGGCCGTACGCGAAACATGTTATTCTAGAGCAAAGTAGAAATGCCTAATTTTTTTTTTTTTTATCAACTCAAACGGAATAGGTTCACGTAAATCTACCTATACCTACCAGCAGAAAAGCAAATAAATAAACCAACAAAATAAATTGAGCAGCACATTTTAAACTAAATCCGCGTTGGAAAGTTCGAAAGATTAAATTGAAAACGCATCAGTGCAGCGTCTATTTCCACGTGATTTTCACCGAGAATTTTCGCGAACGTTTTTAATAAATGTTGAGATTATTAGTTAACGGTTGGTGTATCAAACATATGCTTCCTACACATGTGTTTGGAGCTCAGAACTCAGACAGAAACGTAATAAAGCGTCTGACAGGAATATTATGTAGATCATTGCCAGAAAGATTAATTTTCAGATGTATTTTGTACGCGTTGGCAGCTTCCGCGGGTTCCAGTTGTACTTTTTTTTTTTTTTGTTACTTTCTTCAGAGTAGCGAGTGTTATTCTAAAATATGGCTACATATTTTACAATAACACTCGCTACTCTAGCTTTTGTAAGACTTATTAATCTATAGGTTTTATTTTTTGGTTTCTTCTATGCTTACTTAGCAATGTAACCATTAGCGGGATCATATTTCTACAGCTCGTTAGGTGCTTTATTCGCATGAATAGTTCCAGATTTTAGTGTCGGATGGTGATCAATAAATCCTATCTCGTTCCCTGAACAATAATGTGGCCGCAGCTCACATTTTATTGCCTAATACGCGAACAGAATATAAATACAATACATTTGATATCGGAAATGTCAGCGGAGTATTTAAATTAATGGTGTTTCGTTGAATTATTTCTTTGACACCTGGTTCACTGATTTTCATAATCTTTCACAGCTTGGTAGCTTAAAATTTTCGTATTATACGCTGCAACTGCGACGCACCTTCGTTTCGTTCTATTTATGACCGTTTTAAATTTGTATAGAAACTTTTTGCCTAACATGGGTTCTTAATAAATTTCGTCAGAAGTTTGCTTATCCAGCATTATCAGTTAGAAAGTGAACCTCTATAAAGATATCTTCCTTGAGGCGGATCGTGCGGTTCCCGGCCGTACGTTATCACTACCTCTAGTCAAGCTCCCTGGGGAGTTGTATTTTCCTCTGGGTTATTCATGGACGCTTTTTGAATAAAGATGAAAGATCCATCGCTAGAAAAGTCACCTTAGAAGGTGACAGGGTGAAGAGGGTTAATGGAAGTCAACGCAACGATATTCGCAAATAAGCGACCACTAAGTTACATTGACTTAGAAATACCGTTAGATAAAATCATGGAAATTGCTCGCCTCGTGACACGTGAATATAGGTAGGTACCTAAGTACCAAGATTTCTGTCACAAAGTATCTATCTCTGTGAAGTTGGGATAGCATAAAGTTACAAAAAAGATATTACCACCACTTCATGAAACTGCTATAAAAATGTTTCTTTTAAAGTGAAGACAAAACTGCCAGAGTTTCAAGACAAAGCCACTAAAAACCGAACGAACAATTTCCATTCTTTGTCAGACACAATAAACCACCTAAATAAGGTCTCTCAGTATAAGAAATAAAATAGCTTTATAATATTGCGCGCGAAAGCAAAAGCGAAATTACTCTTCAGGGTGTGCTGAAGGAAAAAATATTACACAATGGAATTTTGGGAAATAGAAAACAAAACCCTTTGCTGACTTTCTTTCAAAAGTTTCCAACTTTTTGAGAAAATAAAGGGTAAATTTTAAAGGTTGGTTTTCTTAACCATAATTTATGGCTTGAGAAGTTTGATTTATTCAATTACTGTTGACTGAAAACAAGAAACTAAGATGGTAGGTAGAGTCTGATTCCGGGAGAACGACTTGTTGTTTGATTAGCCGATCTGCTTTAGAACAGAAGCGTCGCAAACTGAGATTTAGATCTCAGTTATAGCTTATAGATACGTCCTTATTTTCGGACCAAATGCCTTTTTCGAAAGTATGAAGTTATGTATAGCTTTTCCGAAAGAAGCTGCCAGTCTAGCTATTATACCAGCATTCCCAACACGATACGAAGTCGGTACCTTAATCAAAACTGGAGAATGGCTCTATTAGAGGGGTAGGGATTAAGGAAACAGTCAACGTACTCCGAAACGATTTTGAAATGCGGAAAATAATCAAAAGGAATGACATCCCAGTTTTACGGGGAGGATCCTTGAGCATTTTTCATGCAAATTACGTTATTGTTTAGTTTCATTGCTCGGCGGTACGTGAAGTGGATAAGAATTGAATATTTGCTGTTGTTTTCCCTCGTAATAATGTAAATTGAACGAGAAAATTATGTTCACTGCTACAAGGGTTTCGAAAACATATCAGTTTTTAAAAAGCTAACGTCTCTAAGGTGGTTCAGGGTCGTGAGTGACGGAATAAAGAATCAGCCAAATAGTAAGACATTACGGGCTAGTTGAAATCGCAACTCTTCCAGTCACTATAATCCGTCAGACAACACAAATTTTGAGCAAATTCAACATCTGGATCATTCATCAACTCCCCCAAAAAACTACCTCGAACTTTTCTAACCCCTGGAACAATAACAACAAAGTACTAAGTAACCCACTGTTTACGGCACTCCTCCCAACTCACCATCTCAGTACTAACTGACACGTGGCGTACTAAACTTGCAACTCATTAATCACAAGGTGAGGGGTTATACGTCCAAGAGGACTGTAAAAGTGTACTGTAAACATACTGAGAAATAAAGGCTTCCGTACACTAAAGTAGAGCAATAAAAAGCAAAAGATTAGAGTTTTATGTGAAAGAAATCAAGTGAAATGTGTGTAGGGAAACCTCTCCGTCAATTTATCGAGATTCACCAATAGAAGAGACCCTTGTATTGACAGTTAATGTTATTAACGAGTGGTGTGTTCTACTTTGTTGTCTACTCTTTTGTGTTGTTGTCTACTCGTTTTTATTGTCTACTCTTTTACTAGCTCTTAGTTTCCCTTGTGTATTGGAAATTTGGAATTAACTATATAGTTGATCAATGCGCATCATCATCATCGGCCATACCAGTCCACTGCTGCGCCTGCCCTAATAAGTGCCATAGCCCTGTCTTCAGCTTGCCGCATCCAGCATCTGCAGTATTTCGCAGGTCGTTATCCCACCTGGCCGAAGAGCGTCCTACACTACGTTTGCCAAGTCGGCCGATGAAGTTCTCCACTCAAGAACACGTTGACCCCAACTGTTAGCGATTCTTCGCGGGATATGGCCGGACCTGCCACTTCAGCTTACTAATCCTGTTTGTCAATAATTGGTTAAATTTATTATCTGCAAAATTGCTACAATCTCTACCAACCGAAGATGCTTCTTGGGATAAGAACTAGACTCTACCTACACTATATAAACTAGTATGATCTGCCTTAGTGGACGACGGCCTGTCCCTCAGGTCCTCCTACTTTTTAACAAATTGATGCGACAGTTGCCAGGTGGCACAATGAGATACTAGTCTTAAACCAGTCTGTTTTTGTAACAGCTTAAAAATTACCCTTTTACAGGAATTATGTCGGAAGTTCAAGCTTGTTAACCTCCGAATTTTTCTCTCCCTTTCAAGCAACGTGTTTTTATAATTGATGCTGTTCGAGCATCAATTATAAAAAACGCTGCTGACCGATTAAATAGGTCAGCATTGATTTTTAGGTGGGAACATTATAGTTTCTCTAGCTGTATGCTCGCATCCTCATAATCAATGATTTTCAGTTGAGCTACCTGTAGATTGTTTGCAACAGGATGCAGTTAGCTTAATTGTTTCAATTGTAAATACTAGTTCTAATTTGATTAATTATTGAATTGTAATTTTCTTTGTCAATAAGGACTGCATGATTTACTAAAGATCTCAGTTTCATTATTAAGTATATCAATCATCTAGTACCTATAACGCAAGCTCTGTTTGCTTTGGGGCTAGATGATGCTGTGTGCATTGTCCAGTATTATTTATTTATATTTATTTATTTATTTCTCATAGGCACATTATATTGCACTTTAGAAGCTCTTAAAAATAAATAAAAATGATAGGTAGGCGTACACAGTAGCCAAGCCAGTGCTCTGATCTCCTGTTAGTTCTCTTATAAATCTGTTCTCCTTGTTGTTCGTTGTTTTCTAGGAGGTAACTTGGATATTTGCTCCATATATCCATCCGGTAGCTATTTTCAACATTTAACAAAATATAGAGAAAATTAAAGGCAACCAGTTTCACCGACCCAGCTTTGGGCTGTAACTAATTAGAGCTCCCTCGCAATAACATTTGTTTTTTGTTATTTTTAACAAAGCAGTCACGTTTCCGTGAAACTTTTCTCTACTTTTGTTTTTATTCTGAACGCGTTATTACTTTCGCATTATTTTGTTTTGTTAGTAATAGGGCCTGATTTCGATGTTGGCTTATGCTTCCTTTTGTTAATATAAGGATGAAAGATATTTAGTAACTATACCGCGAAAAAACCTTCTCCAATAAGATCTAACAAAAAGTAGTCCGTGTAGAAGACCACACCAACCACAAAATGCATGAACATCTATCAAAGCAAGTCGTCAACTAGTTTCGTCCCTCCACGAGACATCATCAGATTATTATACATATGTATATCTTCCATTCGTTGCCCATTATATCATTTTTTTTTATCTTTAGATTGAAATAGAAACATAAAACATTTTTATTTTCCCGGAAGCGTATTTTTGCATTGCCATAATATTTACACAGCCACCCCAATCATTACTGATTTCGATATCAGAATCTAATAGAAACCTTAAAGAGCGCAGTCAACACAATATTTTCTATAAATATGTATGAACTATTAACCCCCTACCACATTAGCCCCAAGTCACCGTTTTCGGCGTTTTCCTTGCCCTTAATATTTTCATCTTTATTCAAAGGTCTATGAATAAAACAGGCGGTAACGGGGACTCAATACGCGGACTTTGCGAGTTCTTCCTGATGTCACGACTTTATTCATTTTGCGGCTTTAACTCAATTAAAATAGGTTTCAAAGTTGAAACTGAGGTTTTAGAAACTTCGAAGCTACGTGACTCTATAAGGTGCTAAGAAGGAAAGTTTTAACAGGTAAGTACTTTTCTCTTTGAATGGCACTAAAAACAGCGAATGTCATGCCATGTAGCTCGAGCCACATGTGCAAAGACACGTAAAAGCTTTATTGGTTACCTTACCTTCTCAATCAGGGGGCTGCACGGATGGAATGATATCTTGTCTCTCATATGTGCAGGTAACAAGTCTGCAAACCGCCCATAAATAAACTTATTGAATATCTTAGTAATTGACACGGTAGCACGTGTCTCTGATAAGTCAATAAGTGGCACTTCTTCTTAAATTTTCGAGTCCCCTCCAGCCTAGTTTGATTATGCAACCCTTTGCTTACATTGTAAATGTACAGAGTAGCTACTAATTCAATTTCTTCTGAAGCCCCATAATAGAACCACTCAGGCAAAATTTGAAATTGGCAGTAGCGATGACGGGGGACCCAGCCTGGCACATTAAGCACATTCAATCCAAGCCTTAGGCGTCAATACTCACCCCATAAAATAAGAAGTGTATGAGTAAAGGGAATGAGTCTAGCGAACACAATTTAACTTGAAATAAAATTACGTGCTACCCCACGTAGTATATGGTTCGGAAAGGTCTTAGGTAACTATCCTATCTGTCGGTAGTCGCTTCGGAGTTCTTTGTGTAGCGTGCCTAATGACATGAATGAGGTGCGAGCCGGATTATGTGGAGGTTAGGTTAGTAGTAGGGTAGGTAGGGTCAGCTGTAATGTTTGGAATCTTTGTGTGGATGGTTCTGGGAGTTATAGGTTTGTGGTCACGGAATGTAGACAAACTTTGGCCATTAAACCAAGCATCACCATAAAATTAGGCATTACTTTGGCGATTCAGGATAATATTATGGAAATTGCACATTTTGTATGAATATTTAACATTTTCGAATATGAGTTTAACAAATATAAGCTACGAAAACCGCTTTCCCCAATTCCACCTATTCCATTCTATAAAGTGCTTAGCCAATAAATAACTATCCACATTGAACTCGATATTCCGTGCCAATATCAATGGCCTACCGTGTATAAAACATTTTTATCCAATCACGATTGTAACAACGTTCTCACTACGAACTGTACGAACAAACATTAGTTCGCGTGATCTCGGTATCAATTTCACGCAACTTGTACGGATACGTTAGACAAACACGCCTGAGTAACGATATAAAGGCTGCTGCAGACTATACTGTACAATGCTTCTAGAAATTACCTTAACAAAAAAAGTTGTTTCTGCAAAAGTTTCATCTGCCTCAGACCTATGAACAACAAATGGTCTAAGATTTCACTTCCAATAAGCTAGAACTTCGCTAGAGAACTTCAACTTCATTTCTAGAAGCGTTAGTGGACCTAAATCTATACTCGGTTCTAGAATCCAAGAGATTTTTTATAAACAGCAATGACCTTTATTAACAAAGAAAATTACAATTATATAATAAAAACAAATTAGAACTAGTATTTACAATTGAAACAATTAAGCTAAGTGCAGACTGTTGCAAACAAACCACAGGTAGCTCAACTGATCCATATCAATACCAGTCGGAAGCGTCCCCAAAACGCTGGATGCATTGCCACATTTGTAATCATAGGCGTTAGAAAATCGAAGTAATACTGATGGAAAATATTTTACCACACTCTGGTAACATCGGAGCAAATAGCAAAACAATTTTTAAAAATTGGATCATAGTTAAAAATTAATTTGTAAACTTTTTCAGGATTCGAAAAGAGATAGTCTGGGCAGTGAAAGCGTTAAAAGCTTCACTCAAAGTAAATCTACCACTAAATAACCGTGTCCATCTTATTGAAAACGATTTAAATAACTTGGAATAAGTATGATTTACCGAATCTGCCGCCCCGTTCAGTAAGAGGCTGCCTTTAGCCAGATAGTAACATGAGGTGGAATGATATTTTCGTTCAAGTTTTATTAGGAATGTTTTACAAGTATTTTCCTTTGGTTACAAAGTTTGAGGGATCGTCGGAGACTAGACCCGTCACACAGTTTCCTTTACCATTTTATTACAGCATGTTATGGTAAGTAACTGACACGTGTTATTCATCGAATCGGCATAGATATACTTAGCTGACGAAGTGTATATAGATGACGACCTCTGTGGCGCGGCGGGCGAAGGTTCGCCTGTGACGCAGAAGGTTGCGGGTTCGATTCCCGTCTCAGAACAAATGATTGTACGATCTGCAGATATTTGTTACGGGTGTTCAGGATGTTTTCTATGTATAATAATAAAATATATATTTATGTAGTGTATTGTATTAAGTATATCAGTTATCCAGTACCCATAAAACATGCTTTGCTTAGCTTGGGGCTAGATAATGCTGTGTGAATTGTCCAACATTATTTATTTATTATTTATAGCTTCTAAGACCTATTTGTAAAAATGTCCTATCTACCTACCTTGCCCTCCATGTCCCATAGCCGTGGGACACCCTGTATTGAGAACCTTAGTGTCTAGCTAAACCTTAATTTAGGATTTCAGACGCTATTACCTGAATGTGAAATTTAACGACTTTGTGTCAATTTTACCTATCTATCTTTTTGTCTATTATTTGGTCCTGCCCGTGGCCCAGAGCCTTAACGGGAGTCTATAAACGTAAGTTCGCTCCGCTCGCCGATGACATTTGTTGGTTCTGTCCCGTCCCGTGTCCGAAAGCTCGACCTCGAAAGTCACTTTTTCTAGCACCGCTAGATAATCTAACAAAAACTAATTTTTATTGCTACTCGCTCCGCTCGCCGATAGCGTTTTGCGGTGCAAGTGCATGGTCTAAGGCGATCTCCCTATTCCCCACCCGAAATTAATTCCTGGTTACGCCCTTGTCTGCGGCCCTCCAAGCTTTCTGATAATAGATTTTGGCCCGCAATCGTATCTGGGTTGTTTGGCTAGCCCACATTTATAACTTAGTATTTCTCATCAAGCATCATCAAAATCATCATTTACTAATTCCACAAAAACAAAGGCCTCGCAAAAATCTGCTTAAACAATATGCACAAAAATTCGCAATGGCCAAGGCCTCCCTGGCATATTTTAAGTACCTTTCACACATGGGTACCAAGTACCAAGCCATGTTGCTTCCACCAATGTTGTTAAGATAATAGAAAGCACAGAATCAAACTCCGAAGTAGCCAACCCCAACCTCGCACTATTCAGAAAGGAAAAGTGCTGGTATGTGTATCTCCCCATACAATATCTTCACGGCACAAGCGAGTAGGTAAACATTGGGAAAGTGAAGTCTCATTTCTATTCTGATACCCGTATCACGTTCTTCTTTGTTTTTGGTTCGGATAGACACGTTCGGGACGGTCATTTAGATAAGGTTTTTCATACATGTATTTGTACAGTTGAGATAATCAGATAATTTGGGGGTTTGGTCTGGTTTTAAAGTTTTATGAATTTCTGCAGTGCGGTTCTGGAACGTTAAATTAAAACATATAAAATTTAGTTTAATACATTTCAATATTATTTAGTTGTAGGTAAGTAGGTACTGCTAGGTTATTATACATATGTTGTTTTAGGTAAGTATTTATTTTCTAAAAATTTAGCTAGCTCCTGAGTGAGGGAGGCCTATGTCCAGCAATGGACGTTTGTGGGCTTACGATGATCTACCGCTATAAAAATCCTTTTACTTGAATCGCATAAATTTCAATTTCAAATTGTATTTCTAACCGAAATAATAAAATATCTGAACAACGCAAAAATGTAAAAACGAACGACATTGTTGAAAATATTCAGAACGCGCAAGATTTCCATTTTCTATGCATTTAGATAAGTTGAGTTACACATCTTCTCTACGATTTCGTCTGATTCAAAAACTTCTCCAACCAATGTGGTGCAAGAATACTGAAATAGAGAATATTATTTCTACAACATTCATAAAGCCGCTGCCCCACCGCTGCGCACGAAGAGGTGTGTTAAGTGACGCACGTGTGTCTAGCGTAGCGTTTTCGAAAATGTATGTGATAACGTCCACTGCAACCCACGAACACGCTACGCATGAATATGCGATGAATGACGTCATTGCTACACGCGTGGCTTGCTTGATGGCACCCACGCAGACAAACGCTGTCAATGCTATGCACGTGGTACACGCGTGCGTAGCTTCACTGCGGGAAGTCGGACGTCAAAACTGTGCTGCGCTACAGTTGTACATAGTCGTGGGTTAATTTTCATGTATACTGTTACTTGTTTCTGGACTGGTTTCCGCAACTAGGCCACAGGTGGGCCCTTTTTGCGTGTTGGGTGGGGGCTGCTAATCTAACCACCCGATGTCCTCTAGGAAAGCCAGCAGCTCGCTGACGCCGGTGCATGCCACCCTAGGCGTCCTCGGTGTCCCAAAGTAGTGTAGTCGTTGAGACGCTACGCTATCGGACTCTACAAGCACATGCGCGGCCGTCTCCTCTGCGTTCATGCACCCTATGCATAGGGGGCTGACCGTGATACCCAGATTAAACAGATGTTTGTTAAGCATGCAATGTCCTGTGACAATACCGACGATTTGCCGGAGTTTGTCACGTTTCCGATTGAGGAGATTTCAGGAGAATCTCGGGTTTAAAGCCGGGAAGGCCTCCTTCGACTGCCTACATGTATACTGTGTGCTGCAGTGGAAACGTGGACCCCCGTTGTCAAACGAACGAACCCACGCAGCTAAAATTCGCGGCGTGGCCGTGCACGCCTGTTATTTTTTTTGCCGTTTCTCGCTCGGTCAACTATCAGGACGATCTATGATTTTAATTTAAGTCGTGTAGATAAAGAATGGGACTGAAAATGACAGCGGGACAGCATGCTGTCCCATTTAGATCACGTTTGATCAAATATGATCTACGTGTGACAGCATGCTTTTCCGTCATAAAACACATTCTTTATTTACACTACTTATACCATTCCATTATTTGGGATCGGACGCAAACAATTTCTTTGATTTATGGTTTTGACTATAGGGATGATTTCAAAAGAGATCTGAACACTTGGTTAATGATGTGATGAGGAATATAATAAGTTCATTCAAGAACCAACACTTCACACAAACATTTCAGACAAGGTCACGAAAAAATAAATGATTTGCAGTCATCAATCATATGCCCGCATTTAAAGGAAAAACAGGTTCACCTGTTAGGGAAAACAAAAATGGTTTTTATTTAGGTACTTATATGTACATAAAGCGAGATACTGAGCTCATTGAACAATATGAGCAACATTTTTAAGATCTAGCAATCAGCTTTCTTTGAACTGCCAGTTTAGTAAAAACACAAGGTAAGCAAAGATTTAGTCAGATGACTTCATAATCTTCTTAAAATGAAACAGGGATCGATATCAAACAACAAAAATCCTGACAACAGTGTTAAATATTGTAAATATGTAGATAGCTGAGAAAAAGTACCTACCTATCGATACAGTTAAAAAGGGGAGATGAGGAGTACCTCATCTCCCCTGTTTGTTGAGGAGTACCTCATCTCCCCTGTACCTAATTTTATTAGGTGCAATTAGGTCCACCCACCTCAGTCATCGTCGGACCGGCGGCGGCGCGCGCCGGTGTTCGTGTTACGCGTGCTTGCTACGACGAACTTTAGTGTTATTTAGTGACTAATAGACTACAGCAATGCCCTCGTGTGTGTTCGTTATAGTCATCACACAAGCGCGAGTATTTGCATGTAGTTGTAACACAGGCCAGTTGTTGAATAAGCGCTGGGTAAACGTACCATATCTGCACTTACTTACTTACTTAGATCTACCTACCCATTACCACACATACGTCCACTGCTGAACGTGCCTCCCCCAATCGAGGGGGGCTGGGCCATAATCACCTCGCTTGGCAGGCGGATTAGTGGAAGACAAGAGCGAATAGGTATCTTCTAGACCTTCGTGATACATCGTTGGCCACATAGTCACTTTCCATCAAGTGAGATTGCGGTCAAACGAAAGTCTGTTGACTATAAAAAAATTGTGATCATAGGTATTAGGTACATTACAAAATTCTGTAGATATGGTACGTTCTCCCAGCGCTTACACAACAAATGGGCTGTTTTGTGTTACAACTAAACGTAAAGACAAGCTATTTCCATTTATATTACACCTTATCAACAAAAAAGATGGAAAGACGTACCTAAACCGAAGTGCGACCGAGACAACAATATGCAAGCGAAACACGAACGCCAGCGGCGCCAGTCCGTCTATGACTGAGGTGGGTGGACCTAATTGCACCTAATTTGAGCCTTCCACTTTCGAGAAGCTAGTACCCCAATCTCCAGAATTTTACTTAGATCGATGAAAAAGAAGCTACTGACCTTCCCCTGGTTCCCTTAATCGCCTGTTACGTTATCCGCGGGCTGAGTTGCAGAGTTATGCGGCGACCGTAACTACATGCAAACGAATATGTTTAAAACTAGCTTAGTAAGCGCCGAGAACCTGTTTCCCCCAAGAATGTAGTACAACGGACAACATGCTTCCACTGATGCCTAATGAAGTGAGAGAAAATGATGAACGAGGCGTACAAACGTGACAGCTAGAATATACAATACCTATCTACATAATCGTGTTTTGTAAACATCAAACATCATGGACGTAATACAGATGCTACTGAATTGAATAAGGTAACGTTATAGAACACGTTGTGTGTAAACAAGATAATAAAAATGCGAGGTTTAGAATCAATAAAAATAATGGGGTTTACACGGGCTGATTTCAGCTTGTTTGCCTTGTCTAATCGTTCTGGTATCTGTACAGAATATAACAAACGGGATAATTTACTGTTTGATTAAGCTTTTATAAAAAGGGATCAATCTTTGATGTTAGAAAATTTGATGGAGCATCACATCGTTATTGTTCCAAGTAAACTATTTTTGCTCATTGAACTAAATATTTGTTTATTTATTTATTCCACCGTAGGTACACAATGTACACATGTTACACTTGATGTCGTTACACTTTTTAAATAATTTATATTGTAACAATCTCACACAAATTTTTAGCAAAGGAAACACCATAAGAGTTGTTCATAGAAAATAAAAATAAAAACAGACAGTTAAGGACTCTTCCACAAAGTAAATTAAATAAAATTGCTCAGACTAAAATTAATAATAAATAACTTAAAAGGTATGTCAAAGTATGCTGCTGTAAAAGGGCATTGTCAAATTATACTAAGAATAATGTACAAAATTAAAAATATATATATATATATTGATAGGATGTCAAAAGAAAAGTTATATAAATTCATAATGTAAATAGAGCTGCTGTCTAAGGGCATTGTCAAAAACCTAAACAAAAATAAAATTAAAGAATAAATACAGGTAAAACAATGTCAAAGTAGTAATTAAATTATTATTTGCTGCTGTAAAGGGGCATTGTCGAGTCAAACTAATAATGTCATTAGGTATAAAATGCATGTAAATTTAAATTACATAAAAAAAAAACAAAATAAATATAAAACCGAATGAAAACAGAGAAGGAATTATAATCAACATTGACACTGAAATAGCTGCTAAAGAGAATAAGGAATATGTGAATTTTAAGAGATAAGATTGAATAACTATGATTGTTTAAAAAAAATGTCCAACTTTTAAGTGAATCCAATTTTTACAATTTTTACCCTAACGTCAGTCACCATTTTGTTTTCTTTTTTTTTTAATCAGGGCACACATTAAGGCTAAGTTATTTTCATCTGTGAATATCTCAGAAACCTGACGCTTTAGGACATTATTTTATAAGACATGTTTTATTTATTTTGGTGTTTTCTATACCTATATAATTTTTAATGTCCACGGTGATTTTGAAAATAACTTCAAATGTACACTCCATACGAAAATATTTAAATCCCTTTCTTATAATTATAATGTTTTTTTAAGTTTGTATGGGACTATCTCGGGATCATTTTCCATACAATAGCAAAATAATTATTGAAATTGGTCTACAATAGACGGAGTAATCGACGAAACTAAATAATAAAAAAAACGTACCATACCTCTTTTCTTTAAGTCGTTTAAAAATAAAGACGAGAGAGAGAATAAAAAACTTCTTGTGTCAAAATCATTTTGGAAGACATCTAAAGCATAGCATGACGAAAATATGTTTCCTATTAAAGCTAAATATACGTTATCCGAAAGTTAAAAGTGTTTTTTCAGGTCGAACTTCCACCAAATTAACTGCATTGAATACATTAAAAGCTGAATAATTATTCGCCACGCAACCATTTCCTAGAAAATAAAATTATGTAAGTAGGTCGAAATTCCGCTGATTCAGCGTCCATCCTTGCATCACTTCGATTCGCAGGGCCTTGCCAAAACACATTTATTTTCATCTAAAGCTTCCTGGGGGAGCCACAATAGCCTGCATATTATCTAGTTGGGTAAAATGCTGCCTGCTTCTTTGTGCAACTGCTCTGTCAGTTTTATGGTAAAATATTGTTATTCTTTCTTTAGTAAAGAAGAAAGACAGTAACTGGAGTACAGTTTACTTTGGTTGGTCGAAGGAGTAAGGTGCGTCTATGAGAAGCATGCCTACATGGTGTATGTATTCTTCGCTTGTCAGTATACCTAGTTCTAAAATCAACTCCGAGTACCTAATCGAAACTAAACTTTTGTAATTCATTCGCAGACCATGGAAAATTGTGGCGTATTTAAATCTAGAACTCTCATTCATTTGTTTTTGTTGTCTTTAGAGAAGTAAAACCAGAATAAACCTCCATTATCTTCTTCATAAAACCGGGGTGCAATAAAGAGGTCCCATATCAACTAGTGTATCAGAAACAGAGCTCAAGTCTCCCATTCGGTGAATCGTTGTTGGTTTAATTAATGTTTCCTCGAATGTCACCATTAAGTTGCGTTGTCTGCCCGCCCGAAACAATGGCAGTGAACCTTTGTTTTGAGTCCGTTGTTTAGTGTACTGATGAGAAGGAAAATGCCTTGACTTTTATAAAAACTTGATTGTTGGAATTATACCTACAATTAAGTTTAAAAGTACACAAAAGAAAAAATCCGATTGCAATGTAAAATGAATCTATCAAATACTCTCAACTAGATTCATCTTTTAAGTCTTCTTTTCGCGTTTCGCCATATCGGTGTGACTTTTAATTTAGACCTATACGCGTTGATATTGAGAGAATTGCCAATCAACCTTCAGAGGTTGATCCCATCCAAACTGACCACTGCTACTGTCAGACACTCAAAGGATTCTCTGCTCCCAAAATAAATAGAACAGTAAATCACTCTGACTGTACAGCGGACTCAATTTCACAATGTATAATTGGAACACCAATATACCCGTTGCCATTCGCCTTTTGTTATCACTGAATTATGACTCAATACCCAATTAAGAGTAAAACAACAAGCCTAGTTAACACATCCCCAATGACACCCCATTATGTGATAATGGAACTTGTATAAAATACAATCGAATAGGTATAGTTTCGGATACTATTTGGTTTAATTTTACAGCGCGGGGCGAACTGTTTTCTGTATATTATTTTGATGGTCAAATAAATTAAATAAGCTTATCATGAAAATAAATCAGTTAAAAAAATAGTAGACAATAATTAAAATACTAACTACAACGGGTAGGTACAGAAGGCACTGTTGAAACCACATTGTATCTGTATTTTAAGAGAAACAAAAAGTATTTAAACAAACCTAGCAAAATCCTACACGAAAAACAGAGAAACACCAGACAAAATAATATAAACTGAGCAAAAAGTTCCAAATCTGACCAACTTCCGTAAAAGTTTAGCGCAACAGACACTACCGCCAGACATTTCGGCTTTGCTACATTAAACAAAACACCCTGCTGCCATAGTTGGGAGAACATGACAAAATTGGATTGCTTTATTTATTTTATTTCGTAAATTCAAAGGCTTGCCAAACCATCGGGAGTCGGGACCTTATATGCCAGTCTAAAGCTGCTCTATCTTTACCTACCTACTAGATTTACATTCACCGGACGGAGTCTAGGTTTTATTTATTTATTTTTTTAAATACTTTATTGCACACATTTAACAAAAGTATACAAAAGGTGGGCTTAATGCCGATGGCACTTTCTACCTGCCAACCACACATGGTAGAAATAAAACAAAAAGGCGTAAGATTTTCTGATTCAGATTTTCTATGCTATCGCTCAACAAGGTTTGTAGAGCCACCAAGACACGGATGTTTCGATAAATTTGAAGACCTTAGGATTAAACTTATAAATACTTAACTATTATTTAAGCCCTCTTAATTAAAAACGTAGCTTAAGATCCTGGGAAAAGGGGCTTCCTCATCTCGTTCTACGTACTGGTATATATTATACGAAACAGTTGCAGTCTTTGCATAAAATAAAGGAAATGTGTTCATTAATCTTCTAGGCGTGAAGAATAGTTTGTAGGTACTAAGCACATCCAGAGTGGAAATTTTATTCAAAGCATTTCACAAAGAAAATACCTAATGTAGAGTACCTTACAACATAAATGATAACTGTTAAGTGTTATGTTCATTTATTAAGGCCGCCGAAGAAAAGGTTAGTTAAGTACATTTTAATTGCAAATTTATGTTCTGAGTTATCAGCAGGCTTATCAAAAGCGGAAGGTCCTTATTAAGTACCTATTGCCCTTCTCTCGGTTTTCTCTCAAAAATTACTAATACTTTTTTGAGAGAAAACCTAGTCTTAGCCACCACAAATTTATCACATCTTCAAAATTTATATCATTACCAGCAATTAACGTCTTTCTATCTTTTGGCTATGCCTCTTTTCCGAAATTTGGTTTTGGGTTTGCACAAAAATCTCCATCTTCACTTGAAAGCCTTAAGATAAACAATATTAATGGCTTCTAAGAAAATGCCTTAGGTTTATGTATTGTTCGTGTTATTTGCTATCTCCTGTTTGTTTATATTCATGCCCTCCGTATATTTACCCTGGTTTAATCCCGGTAGTACTCCCGTCAAATGCCGCCACAATCGCGCAGATAATCTTTACTTATCCTCCAGTTTTCCTCAATGCTTTTAAACATTACCTCATTTACTGCTGCGGTGTGGTCGGGGAAAAATTAGTCGAGAGGCCCTTGAAACTGATGACTTGAGTAATGCTTTTAGAATTAACTAGACTAAAACCGTGGGCGTTTTATTTTATGGAATCGAGAAAAGAAGATCGATTGGATTATGTTTTAATTTGAAACTAATTGACCCGGTAGACGTTGTCCTGTCTTATCTATGAATATTGAATTCGAATTGGTATTATGGTCGTTAGGTTTCTTAAATTTTTTAATTTTCTCCGCAATATTCTTGAGTTTTTTCTTTCATAAGAACCTTCTCCTGACAATAACAAACACAACAAAAAAATAATTAACGAAATCGGTTTAGCCGTTCACGCGTGATGCCGTGACCTAGGAAAATAGGGATTCATTTGTATTCATATTTTTTTTGTAATCGAGAAAAGAAGGTTTGAGATCGATTGGTTTATGTAGAACTGCTTGCCAGGAAATAATATAGGTGTTCATAATTTTGAACAAAAGTTTCAAACAATAGTTTGCCTACCTTCTACTAGGTACTTTAAATTGTAAATCAAGAAACCAAACTTCGACCACTCTCAGTAAACTTCTTCAAACAATGCACGTAAATTTTATCTACCTTTAGAATGAAAAAGTTTCAATAAAACTGAGCTTGGAAGAATTGAAACACTTTGAAGTTTTAACTTGTTAGGCGTGGATCTTTTAGCTTGAATTAAAAACTAATGACAATGAGCAATCATAAGTCATTTCAGAAATTTGGGTCAAATGATTTTGGATTGTAGGTACCTATAGATAAGGAAAATAAACAATCTTAAGTAGAGTTAATAAACTGGCCAAGTGCGAATTGACTCGCACACAAAAGATTCCGTACCATAATTGATATACTTTTTTTGATGAATCGCAAAAAAAACAAAAGCCAACATGACGTGGTCACCCATCCAAATACGGACCGCGCCCAATGTTGCTAAAGGCTGGTCTATGTCTATGCTTAAGGCTGGCCACAGCCGGGGAGAACGCAAAATAATTACTACTACTAAAAAAAATTTAAAAAAAAATTTTTTTTATACAGCCGACTATTTGTTGAACAGCTGATGTTCGACCAAACAACCTGCACCCAATTTGGAGGACTCTGCAGGAGTCCGCTCGCAAAATTTGTGTTTCCAAATCGTATCGGCTCTGTTCGAACTATTCGGTTGTTTTACGATTTTCGTCCAGGAAATTTCCAGTATTTTTCGTTAATCCAGAGTTATTGTTCTGAATCCGAAACTCTTCGATTATTAATATCAATTCAATCGTAAATATTTTATTACTACGATAGAAGACCGTTATGAAATATTTGTGTGAGATAAGTACCTATATTTATTTGTTTTATCAGGCCACAAGAATAAATACTTTATTTTTGTGAGTTTATTAGTTCTGTTCTAAAACCTTGTTATCAATATAGAGCACAATCAATTTCTAACTAATATTCCACAGTGTACGCGGAGACAGTCTTCCGTTCAGCCCGTAGGATCATAACTAACTTAAAATCTCTTGTCTCCGGCTTAAGTTAGGCTTAAACTTGATGATTCGGCGGCTATCCTCATCGATCGACTTTGAAACTCTGCTAATCCCCGATATGAGTTTCAGGCGACAGCTGTTATCTGTTATATTACTGAGAACTATTAAATTTATACCAAGTTTCTTTATAAACCAATTGACGATTGGTTTTGCGGAAATATTTACTAACTAGCTCGTAATATTGATTATACAACAAAACAACACTACTATTGCTGAAAAAATTGAGCTAACTTGTTTCAATTGTAAATACTAGTTCTAATTTGTTTCTTTTATTTGATTGTAATTTTCTTTGTTAAGAAAGACTACATAATTAAAAAAGTACTTATTATAATTGCCTCAAATAACATTAAATCATCATGGATATAAATGGCATGGCACATGGTCTGAGAGCCTGCTCTTAGAATAACACCCAAATATGCGCATTTTTACAGCATATATCAGCAGATTCACACTGTTAGAAAATTCGTAGAATTCATTTGTTGACTCTATAGCCCTAGCGACTGGACAGCCAATGCCGAGTAGAATACGAAAACTTCTCTACTACTGACACATAAACAAGCTTGTGCTAGTAGAATACGAAAACTTCTCTACTACTGACACATAAACAAGCTTGTGCTAGTAGAATACGAAAACTTCTCTACTACTGACACATAAACAAGCTTGTGCTAGTAGAATACGAAAACTTCTCTACTACTGACACATAAACAAGCTAGTGCTAGTAGAATACGAAAACTTCTCTACTACTGACACATAAACAAGCTTGTGCTAGTAGAATACGAAAACTTCTCTACTACTGACACATAAACAAGCTTGTGCTAGTAGAATACGAAAACTTCTCTACTACTGACACATAAACAAGCTAGTGCTAGTAGAATACGAAAACTTCTCTACTACTGACACATAAACAAGCTTGTGCTAGTAGAATACGAAAACTTCTCTACTACTGACACATAAACAAGCTTGTGCTAGTAGAATACGAAAACTTCTCTACTACTGACACATAAACAAGCTTGTGCTAGTAGAATACGAAAACTTCTCTACTACTGACACATAAACAAGCTTGTGCTAGTAGAATACGAAAACTTCTCTACTACTGACACATAAACAAGCTAGTGCTAGTAGAATACGAAAACTTCTCTACTACTGACACATAAACAAGCTTGTGCTAGTAGAATACGAAAACTTCTCTACTACTGACACATAAACAAGCTTGTGCTAGTAGAATACGAAAACTTCTCTACTACTGACACATAAACAAGCTTGTGCTAGTAGAATACGAAAACGGTGTCAAAGGCCGCGATATCATAGACCTATTGAAACGATTGTGTTAAAAGGATTAGGCCCCAGACTATTGCTGCCTAAATCATCTTTCGCACATGTCAATGATAATGACTATTATTTACCAATCGTTTCATACAAACGACGGAAAAATAAAGTATTCGCAATAAACTCTTACAAAACATCCTTCGCTCACCATCACGCGCAATTCTTAGCTCCGTATATTTTTAACAAGTTAATAAAATAGAATCTCTGCACCTTAAAACCCACTTAGAATGTAAACGATATGTCACACGATACTTACAAAACCTTGACTACTCCCATGTAGAGCAGTTGTTAGATATCCATTCTTAAATTTTGGGCTTTGTGTGTTTAATTGTATTGTGAGTTTAAATGTTTTATGTATAAATTTTTTCAGCTACTTTTACTATAATGAGCTTTATTTTCTGTGTTAGGTATAAGTCGCCTTTTTAGTTTCACTTAGAAGCATTTATTATAAGTATTTAACAGTAAGTGTTGTACAATTAAAAATTAATATAAATCTTACTTGCGGTAACAATCCCGGTATAAATCCCGGTAAATATGAACCTAAAAGTAGCCGGAGGTTTGAGCCCTCGTGTCTAAATACAAGTTTAATGTAAACTTAGTTAGAGCGAGGTGTCACTATCTCTTACACGTATAGGTACCCATAGTACTTTGTATATTCTACCTGTACCATTTTGTAAATAAATATCTTTATTATTATTATTTATTATTAATCACGAACCACTTCTTATACAAACGTTAAATTATTTCGTGAATCAAGATAATACCTGCTGTACCTGTCTATAAATTTGTGTATCTATGCTCCCTTGCACTTGCCTCTTGTTATATTTAAGCCGCATTAGTACCCAAAGCGGTAGAGCTACTCAATTCAGTCTTAGTTCCTTCGATTGTACTATCGAGTGCACAAGACACTTGGTAGTTCCGACAGACGGGCAGGAAATTGAGCCAACCAGCTCAGGGCATACCTTATGAGACTACTGATTCTATTATTATACTGTGCTTTTTGAAATCGATAGATTGTTTTTTCGCGTGGTGTTCTTTGTTATTGATAGACAGATAGATAATTTATTCATTAACAAATCTTTATATAACTTAGTTAGCAGTATCTCATTCTTATTCTTGAAGCCTTTGCTGGGTCACAGATTTTATAATACTAGGCTAGGTTATTGGTTTAGTTATGGGACATGTTTTAAATTGAAATTAAATAAAATAACGCAGGACAATTTACACAGCTAGCCCCAAGCTATGCAAAGTTATAAGAAATTACTAGATAACTGATATACCTGTTACAATAAATTACACGAAACTTAGATATTTTTTATTATTCATAGAATATACCCAAAACACCCGGAATATCTTCAAATCGTACACACATTAATTTGTCACGAGGCGGCAACTAAGGGATATCCACCGGGGGCGGGCAGCAGCCCCTGCAGAACATTTCTACCACCGAACTGTGATCTCCAACCCGCATGCCCAGCGTAAGGATTATGGGCATTACCCCACATGAGATAAAAACCAATAAGGCGCTTATCAGGGGGAGGCTTGCGTCCAGCAGTGGACCAATATAGGCTGTTGAGGTGAGGTGGTGAGTTGGGCATCGAACCTGCAACCTTCTGCGTCGACGCCACTGAGGTTGTCAAAATGTCTTGGCTTTGCCTTCTGATTTTGTTTCATATGCAATTCATGTAAACCAATGACTGAGTTCATTATGGAAACTCGTTCACATCTCAGCTTGCAATTTGCTAATTGAAAGTCCTTTGGCGGTTGAAAGTTGTGAGAGTCGATATGCTTGTGCACTCGCCTAGAAGTTTGAGAGAGCAAACTTACCTAGGTACTACTCTACTACTCCATGTATGAATTCTAATCGCTAAGAAAATGTATGTTGTATACCAATAAGGAACAAAAAACTTGTACCCTCTGTCGGATTGCCGGACAAAGGCTTTTATTCCACCTTCTTAGATACTATTTTTAGGAGTTCGAAATAAAAGTTAATGTAACAAGCAACTACCTAACTAGGAAGCAAAACCTAAGTTGAACCTCTGCTTAAAGGCATGATTGAAACACCTACGAGCATGTAAAGCACGCCTTAATAACTTAGGTCGGCGGCTGCCTCTGCTAATATATTCACAGTAATTGTTCCTGTACCCTTCTCTATTATTCGATGAAGTGTGAAGCCAAGGGCTGAAATATTTATAGGGCAAGTTCAAACCGCGGCGCGTAGACATCCTTCATGATATTATCTGATTTATTAATTAAAACAAAGAATTTCGATGAAACTGTACCTTAGTTAATGCAATAATGAATTTCGCCGTAAACATACCTTAGCTTGATTAAAATTCTTCAGTTTCTCGTTAATATTTTGGAGTCAATCTCAGGTTTGAAGAATTCATTTCCATAATGACCTTAGGCAAGTTTGATTTGTGAAAGGAAAGATTTTGGTTACCACAGATACAGTGCAGGTGCCAATCAGGTCAGCAATAACTTACCTGCAAAGAAAAACATAGTCTGATGAGTCATCGTTTGAAATCAAATATTATACTACTAGTAGATTAAAAATAAGGTATTATATTACTTCTAGATAATAATCAATTATCTTTTCTTAGTAAAATTGTGTAAACACATGTTTTTCTAATCCAGATCTTACAAAGCTAAATCAACATGCAACCAAATAAAAAGTCCATAAACCTTAAGTCCAATTAAAACACTCACTGCTAATTACAAAATCTAAAATTATCAAAGCATCTGCGCAACAATAAAATTAATACTTTAAGCGGAAACTGGTGGAGATAAAACTCCCTCCCTATATTAGTCCCAAATGGAACGGAGTGGACTCATTCCCAAGTTTGGCCCATAAAAGTTAAGGGTACATTACGCCAAGTAATAAGCGAACAACGTACCCTTAAATTGGAGAGTCCGACTCGTGATCTATTCACGGCCTCCACAATTGCGAGGTGATTACCCTTCCTGTGTGTTTAGGGTGTTATTTACCTACTATCATTAAGATCTACCATGATATACTCGTACTGGGCTCTCTGCACAGTAGAACAATAAGCAGTTCAATAAATTCTTGTCCGATTTAACTGCTGGTACATGCTTGTTCCCAGAAGTTCAATTAATAGTCACGCTATCGATCGTTAGGTCGGTAAATATTCACTGTTCGACTCATGGCATGGTGACTGGTCATAGTACAGCTAAGATCACGTACTACTTCCAACCAACTTTTCGGTTGTTATTATAAATAATACGGAGTAAAATGCGTAATTAATTATAGCTCTACCAAAAGTCTTATTAACTCATAATATGGTAAAAAGGTTTATTATTATTATTCGTTGCTTAAAGATACCACTTTATAGTAAACGACCGTCACAAAATCATTGTAGAGTAAAAAAAACAAGTTCGAAACATAACAATCTCTATAACAACCAATGATTAGCAACCTATGCATAACAGGCCGCGATGATAATGATGAGAAAACTATGTTTATCAACCAGCCTATGCTTTGACACCTAAAGGAACCTCTGTCGATCGATGAGTATAAGCCTGTATAAGATACTGCTCGAAACCACGACCCAATGGCCGCAAGATAGTCCGTCAAATACAGAACTAGATCGGAAGCTAGAGGAGTACGTACTTACTGCTGCAAGTATCTATAGTACTACGAAATTGTGGAAGTTTATGACGATGGGATTATGGAAATTCAGAATTGGATCCAAGGTCACTTTTGAAGTCAGCTCCATTCATTTCCGTATGCAAAGCCGCGAGTCCATTACTTAAGAACCATTACTTAAGAACAAAAAATAAGCTAGATTAAATGCTAGAGTAAGCTAGAGTAAAGTGAAAATGGTAGTAGGGTAGTGGTACTTTATGAAGAAAATGATGAGGAGACAAGAGAGAAACAGGTTAGAAAAACACACCTACACACACGCATTACTTACATATTGGGATCATCCATTACTGATGATGATGAAAATGCTACAGCAACAACATAGTAAGTACAGACAGATTGAAGCGCTTACTGATATCGACAAACTTTCACAATAATTTTCTATTAGGACAACGATACTCGAACTCGTCGCCAATAGCAATTAGTACGTGATAAATCTCACACGTGTTCGCTTTGAGCGCTAAGTGAAAGCTGTGTTAAAACTTGGTTTAAACTGGTTTATAAATAGCGTTGAAACCAGTTCCCCTAATCTATGTACATGTAATAGAGACATATCTCTCTTACATTATTATCGCTAGTGAAAGTTGTGTAATAAGTGAAGTCATATGTTAACTGAGCTTGAGTGCTAATAGTTTTAGAACTAGCTTTTGTAGCAGTTTTTCTAGTGTAAGACTTGAATATAAACTACCTTATTAAGGTACACTTGGTTCTATGGCATACTAAAGAGCGAGTGTTAACAGACGAAACGCATCGTCGAATGAGTCAACCTTAAAGTGGCAAATAGTCTAAAAAACAGTATACTTCTCTTTTAGGCAAAAAGCTGTAGATAGGTACCTACACAATACTAAATAAATTGCCAATCCGATAGACACAGTTGAAGCGTCTAAAGCCAAGTCAAGAAGTAGCAGAGATCAAAGAACTCATCAACCCGTATCAGCATAGAAAAACTATAAAAAAGCTGTCAGTCCCTAAACCAGTAAGGAACAAGTTCAAGATATGTCCAAGACATGGGCATAGGAAAGTTATCCGATTGCTTTATTGACGGGTTTCTCTACAAGTACAAGCTTTCACTGAGGCTATTCAAACAAAGATTACATTGCTTGTATTTCGTAACAGGTTCTGTTAACCATTATGGTTACATCATAACCACTAATAATTTCTGTTTGACCTACGACATAAGTAAAAGCAAAGTTCTAACGTACGTGTACATTACCCGCTAATTCACAGGCATGCCTACCTACAGAATTGAACTTAGACCCCAGCAGGTATTCTGAAAGCATCGCAGGTTTATAAGTCATTGTTGCACCTCCATAATCCTTTTACCTCGAATTTATCTTCAATGCTGGGCATGAGCCGAAAAGCCTTGAAAGCTTTCGGCGAAGTAGGCCGTACTAATGTTTTGTCCATTATGAACTGAACCCGTGGCAGGAAAAAAGCAAAATATAAATTAGTAGCTCGCCAGCGCTCCCCCCATTCCTTGTCTACGCCAAATTATTACGAAAACATTATACCAGAGGCGTGCGAGCAATTTTCGGGCATTGTTATCACACGTTCAATAGCACCGTTTATGCTAACACATTTTTATGAATGGAACTGAACCGTTTTAGAGAAATAAGAAGGAGCCCAAAAGGTTGAAATCGCCTTATGTCCTCCCAGCACGGGTCATTGCTCACCCCCAGGTGATAAAGGCGTTAAATACGATTAAGAGGTCTCTAATGGCACCGCCCAATAACACCCAATACTCCCACTCTTATCACACTCCGACCCGATTTCCTCAATTACCAGGATCAAGGAGAAGTAATGAAATGAGAGTAATCATTATCTCATCCGTATTCTTTCCTCGCTGTCGCCGGAGGCTCCGAAGCATTAAAAGACTGCTACGGATTATCACACAATTTATTCAGGTGCTTAATTTGAGCGACCATCCCACTTCGGGCGCAATTTATTTTTATTTCACTTAAAATGTGGGCTCTAGAGACCTCTGGAGATTTACTCGCACCTCCACTTTTCATTATAGCTTTTCTTGTAAGGGTCGTCAGCAAATTGCTGAGACGTAGATTATATGCAGTTCTCGTTAGCGGCGGAATATTGCCGCCGAGATCGCGCCTAGCGGGGAACTTATAACGAGTTACATGTGGTGGTTACTCGGGTGGATACACGCCGAACGAACTTTCAACAATTATACGAGTGCAAATAGGATTTAGATTGAACACACATTGGGAGAGTAGTCATTAAAGTCTGATCATAGTCGGTCGCTGTCGCACTCTACCGGCTGGCAGTTCAATCGAAACTTTTGATTAAAATCAAGCAAACCAGTGCAGTTGCAGTGTACCGATTCCGAGTGAATGCAGATATCTTTATTTGAGCTCATGTTATGTTCAGATTGGGAAACTAGGATCAACTCCGATTGAGCTCTTGTTTGTACAATCGATTAACGTGTAGTCGGGTGCTGACCACCGCGCTTCTGTTTCCTTTTTGGGTTTCGGTCCCAAAAATACATGTTCTAGCTTCTAGATTTTCCTCATTGATCTGTAACTTCACATAGTACCTACTTGTTTTTTTTAATATTGTTTATGTTTTGGTCATAATATTTTTTCTTGCTGCAGCAGGGGTTCATCATGCCACTACTCACAATTTTTCTTATTGAAGTAAAGTCCCATTTGCCAAAATTTAAGCAAGTTTGCGACGGAGCTTTCCTTCATATCCGAGGAAAAAGGTTGACAACGATTTGGAGGGTTTCTTTATAGCTGCCTTTTTCATTTCCTCTCTAGATCTTCCACTTCATCATTTGTCTGAGGGTAAAAATATTAAATTTGCGAATAAGATTGATCGTTTCCCCACTGAGCTTACCCTCCTGGCTGCGCTTCGATATTAATATTCATTGCTCATTGCAAAATGAAATAAGGGGCCAATTATATCCGATGGCAAGAAAGGTGTTGCGTTAAGGGGATGTCAAAACATTAACGCTTGTAGAGCTGTAGAAGAGATTAACGTTTTTTTTTTTATAAAAGTGATTATTTACTTTTAAATACTTACAACTTTGAGTTTTGTATTTCCAGCGTGTTAATATCGTTATATTATTTGGATTTAAGTGCATTCCAAAAGAATAGTTTCCGTTACGTCACGTTATCACGTATTATATTGCAAGATGAAATAAATTGCTCTGTTGCGCTGCAGTGCAGTATTTATTACCACCATGTCGGGAATAGCAAAAGTAGAACAAAAGTAGATACAGATGGAGGGATTTCCTACTTGTGTTACTATTGGACAACCTCAATAAGTAGGAAATCCCTCAAAAGTTCCTGAATTTCTTGATCATCTGTATTTAGTGGCATACTACCCGTGATGCTCCGCGTTTCGATGTGCGTTTAGGAGTTAATCCGATTAATGCCGGGGCTGGGGCAAGGGATGGTGTGTATTAACACGGCACATAACACCTCAGGGGTGGACTGTAGGGCTAAATATCGTAACGAACGATATAAAAATAAAGAAGAACAAAGAAACATGCGGATATTTTGACGAAAGTTTGCTGTATTTCAAAAAGATAACAGTTTTCTAAAATGAATATGGATTTTTTCTTTAGCAGTATCATCATGCAAGACGAACTCTTAATCATAGGATAAACTTGTAAAATGTTATAGCAAGGTACAAAGAATCAAAAATTTAATGGTAAGGGTTGTGACAAATTGCGTTTATGCTATCATGTATACAATGGTAGCGTAGATTACACGGTTATGTTAATGGGACTTTTTTCAGATTGTTATCTGTTAGTCTCTAGGAATGATGCAGAGGTCTTTTTGACAATCCATGCTTTAAATTTGCATACTTTAAAATTGCATACTTTTGATTTATAATATTAATATATCAAAAGTAACTCTGTCTGTCCGTCTGTTACTTTTAACACCTTAACGGCTCTTAATGAAATTTGGCAGTGAGGTAGACGGTGACCCGAGGACGGACATCGGCTACTTAAAAAGCGCTGCGAAGCCGATGGCAGAAGCTAGTTTATTATATTTTATCTTATTTTAATGTCCTACTGTCTAATTATCCATTGGTTTAGTGTCAATAACCTTTTGCTTAATGAAACCAAAACGAAATGTAATAGGTTTATTCTACCTGATGTACAATTACAAAACAATTTAGGGCTGATGTAGACGTCAAAGGAGAAACGTTAGAAATTGTTAAAAGTACCGTATTTTTAGGAATGACCTTAGATAGTAAACGTCAATGGGGCCCACACTTAGACAAGCTATCGAAGAGACTTAGTTCTTCAGCGTATGCAGTCAAAAAAATTCGTTATCTTACAGACGTTGATACTTCTAGACTAGTATATTTCAGCTACTTCCATAGTGTTATGTCTTATGCCACACTGCTGTGGGGGAACGCTGCAGATATTAACACCGTATTTGTGCTGCAGAAGAGGGCTGTTCGTGCAATCTATAATATGGGTCCCAGAGAAACCCTACGTAAAAAATTCAAAGTAATAAACATAATGACAGTACCATGTCAATATATTTATGAAAACTTTTGTACACTCATAGGAATATCAATCGGTTCCCTAAAAATAGCGACAAACTTAATTTAAATACTAGAAATAAGAATAAACTCGCTGTGCTCACCAATACTACTACACAAGATTAATGTATCTTTTAAGGGCAATGTATACGCTTCTACAACAAAATACTAAATGAGCTGAAAAAATTACCAATAAATAAATTCAAACAAATTGTCAAACATATCCTTTGTTTTGGCTTACTACAAAATATCAGATTATCTAGAGGATAAAAAAGCTTGAAACAAGTTTTGCTCCAACTCGAAAACTAACAACCTAACAAGGTAAAGGTTTCTTGTTCGCTTCTTTACTTTACCTTAAAAAGATGAAGTGAGCAAAAATCAAAGTGAGCACTTTATTTCCTAGTTTTACTTATGTAATTTGAATTTTATGACGTCTCCAAGAGTCCTGTAAGGTCTGAAGAAAATAAATCTCTTTGAATTTGAATTGAATTTGAATTTGATTTATCCTGATTTTGTCCCTGGCATTTCGCTGAGTGCCGGTTAGAAGCATGATACAGGCTAATGTTCGGACGCCGCCGCCGCGCCGCACCGCGGACGCCTGCGATGCGGAAACTCCATTAACGGCCACGAATTTACTGCTGCTGAATTTGGAGCCCGATATGTGGGTATTAGCTCCGATAATTCGCGGTGCCGTATCTATGTTAAACACGTGAGCGCAACGTGTTGTTTTCGAGCTCTTGTTATATCGTGGACTGCTATGCCGCTTAATACATCTACTAATATACCATAAGTTCTTATTCCCAGACTATCTGACAAATCTCTATCTGTTAAATCGAATTCGCTTATCAACATCAATAAAATTAATCAAGAGAAGGGACTATTTGACAAGAGGTTTGATTTTTAGGGGTTAATCAGCGTTGGAACAATGTATCTAGCCTGGAAGCCTTGCCTGGAAGAGCTCGCCCGAAGCGATAAGGCCGCCCTTTGTACTTCCTTGATTCTCAACATTTTCTTTTATATTATATTTTGTGTTTGTGTGGCACAATAAAGAGTTATCTTTCTATCTAACATTTCATGACAAAAATTTACTTACTGTCATCGATATGCCCATAAATTAATAAATAAATAATGATGGACAATCCACACAGCATCATCTAACCCCAAGCCCCAAGCTTCAAGCTAAGAAGAGCTTGTGTTATGGGTACTAGATGACTGATATACGAGTACTTAATACAATACATTACGTAGATAGTTTCTTTTTATTATACACAGAAAATAACCAGATCACCCGCAACGATAATTTACAGATCGTACATACATTTGCCCCGAGGCAAGAATCGAACACGCAACCTTCTGCGTCGCAGGCGGACCTTCGCACGCCGCGCCACAGAGGTTGTCGTAAAAGCTTACGATCGTGCATCAGCCCTCGAAATTCTTGCAGAACCTTTACTGTTAGATAGAGTCGCATTGCAGGATGTTTAGATGTAGGTAGGTACCTGCAGTTCTCAGAAATATAACGATGTCATTTGATAGAAGACGGAGTCAGGCATGATAATGAAAGCAAACATAAAATATCTAACAAGGCTTTTACCTCTCTACCTAAAGTCAATAGCGTGAAGCACAAAAATCTAAATGGGTATCTGATCTTATTATGTTGAAATGAAACTACACATTTCAAAAAGAAACTCAACAATGCGTCTGGTTAGATCTGAGTGCAGCCCCGGTTCAAATTAATTGGTGCCACAGCATGACTAGGCCATGCAAAACAGACGCAGCAGGATTGAACAAACTGCATTTGCAAATTCATGAAAATGGTGAATGAATCCCGTCAGACAAGTACGGAAAGCAGTCCTTGCTTATGGATACCGGGAAATTCAGTCATTGTGTTGCGTACCAACCTATATTTGGTTTTTATCTCAGTTGAAACTCATGTCTACACAATCTAACTTTCGTAGATATATCTTGAAGTATCGTAGTTTCTTAAAACAGGCTCTACTAAAACGTACTGGGGTTAATTAACCAAAGAAACAAGAAAACAAATCAAATCAAATACTTATTTTGATTATACATGAATAATGTATCTACCTAACTACAAACCAAAAACATTTTCATTCCCATGCGAAATTTTACATTTGCTTTAGGTAAATTGTCCATATTTGCACTGTCATCATTAGTATTAAACGCTACACCTAGTAAGTCCGAGTGATTTATGTAGAACTAGGTCCAAAGTCGACGCATAAAGTCAAGTGAAAGGCGTCGTGGCCTGTCGGATACCTCGGCTAGGCCGGGCGTAGACGGACAGTGTGGTAAATCATTGGATAACCTTACCGCTCTGAGACAATGACAGTTGCTAGCGTCTTTGTTTGCTTATAGTTGTTTTAAATCCTAGCCTCATTTATTTTTGGTCTCAAAGAAATATTCCAAAACTTAGAAGCTAGTGTCTTTTAATCGTTGTCCGAAAAAAAATAAGTTTATTTATTTATTTATCTTTATTTACCTTTAGGAGCTGCTCTGATCGTTACGCTAAGCTGTGTATAATCAGCTTTAGCTTTGCTTATTTCCTAGCTGCTAGCTTTTTGCTGTTCCTGCCCATTTATGTTCAAACCAGATAATGTCATTGAACTGGTAGTTGGAAACTTGGTTTCGCTGCTGGAATTTTCATTAGGTTCGTTTTCACTTTCGCTTCAATTCAAGATATTTGGACTGTTGATTTCCCAGATTCGAGTCCGGTAGATTTTTATCAATAAATCCACCTACTGGGTAGGTACTTCATATATAATTTTCAAGTCAAATCACAAAATTTTAAGGAATTTAATATTTTAGTAGAAATTATTAATAGCTAATAATTTGCAAATTGCTACATTTTAAATATTGACTGTTAGATAGATCTCTGTCGAAACCATTTCTGTCGTGTTAGAACCCAGAAAAGTTAAAGTACCTACTAATAAAAGAAGGCCCACGTAAATTGAATAATTTTATAACCTCAAAGTAAAAGCAACAGCGATAAATTTATATAATTTTCACGTAATTTAAAGTGTGTCTGAGGTACATAATAAGTGATACAATTCAGTGAAAGCAGCTTGATGGACTTTACTTGAGTTTCAAGAACTTTCTCAATAACATCAAAGTCATAACAAATGAGCGATTAAAATTATTTCGCTCAACTTTTATCGCATCTGGCATTTCGGAAATTTGAACTGTTTGATTGAAAAAGTCTTGAAATCATATAGGGATAAGGGACACAACAAGTTAAAAAATTCTCCCCTGTAAACTTAATTTCCTGTTAATATTTTCTTGTGTTACTTACCTCATAATACTTGGGATGCTGTACTCTGTACTGCTAAAAATAATCAGAAGAGTTAGGTGCCTACACCTTATTTAATTAACTTTGGAACTTGCGTGCGGTAAAATGAGTTTTGAGCCGTTAGAGTCTCAGTTGGACTATTGTAGGAAGTTTTGGGGTAAGCTTAATGTGCTAGTAAATGTGATAATTGTAATTGAATTAATACAGCCATACTAAGTCTAGTACTCATTAGGTAAAATAATAAATATTATTATATTTTCAGCTCGAGTCTTGCCTTTAACTAAAAGACGACCCTCCAGACAATCTTTCCTTCTTTAGACCCAGCATAAAGGAAAAGTAAATTCTAATCATCTATTCATATTCCGGCGTTCTAAGTAGAATAGTCTCTCCTATTTTTTTCTGACTCTTGTCGCAGGCTGTTTTCTCGTTTATTAATTCGCATAAATAATAATTTTGGTAAGTATTCATAAAATAATACCTAGAGTAGGATGTGATTACTCAGAGTTCACGGACAGGTCACAAGTCACGAACTTCGTCTTACGTCTTCCAAATGTCACGTTCTTGTACACCACGTATGATGGACAAATTGCTGAGAAGAGGCACGACGATGACTTGCTCAGAGTACCTAGTAGGCATATCACGCGTTACAGAAACGATAGATTTCTGCATGTCAGTGGCTTTAGATGGGTTTATTATAATTGCTGACTGGCATTGTGTTAAAAACTTCGATTGTTGATCGAAGGTTGAAAATAAGCTTATGAGAAAGTGTGAAGACTGAAGTGTTAAATTATTTTATGGTAAACAGAAAGCGTGATAATGCTATTTCTTGATCATAAAAATGAAAACTTTAGTAATTTACAGCTTAGCTTAAAATTGTGATTTTGTATTTTCTCCTCGTATTGCGCTTAGGTATATTTTAAAGATTCTAGCTAGGTTTTATGTAACTAAAATAATGATAAGTTTCCTTTGTTTTTTTAATTTTGAAATGAGATTTAAAGATATCTCGGATCCGTCTTCTTTCTGATTTATGATTGCCTTTTCTCAAAAGTTCACGAGAAAGTCGACTACCAAAGGGCTAGAAAGCTGAGTCGTTAATTAGTTAGACTCCTACAATACAAGTCATTTAACTCGATGGGTTTTTATCTCAAGCTATCTGGATCTGTCTCTGTCTGTTAAGTGCTCACAGAAAATTTAAAAACCTAATAATTTTTATCCACGCTAAGATCGCGTAGATCTAAATTGTTTTGCCTTGGTATGGAAATAATTCAGCTAATACATTTTTGCTCGATTATGCTAAAGACTGATTATATTAATTAATAAATTTTGCAAAATCGACGTCTATGAGCAAAAACAACTGTACGCTTATTACCAGAATGCACAGTTTGATTACGAGAAAAGTTTTCGAGAGCTCGATAGACTTTTAACTTCTATCTCGCTTACACATACAAAAAAGAATGGGACAAATACAACATTCCGTGAGAATAGTCTCTGTCAAATCTCTCAAAACCATTCGAAAACTAAAATCGAGGTCGTACGCAACAAAGATTCTAATAGCCTACGAGCATGAAAATTTTCAACCGCTGTCAAACTACTAAAATTAGTTCCATGCACAGGGTACTAAGGAGTCTGATTACTGACTTCAATGTATTTGTTTTTAATTCAATATGATTTTAATTATTTCCTTTAAACGACTCTACACCCACCGAAAAAACAAACAATTAAAATATGAAATAGCACGTGCTACCTACTAAATAACTTGTACGGCAAGTGCGTTGATAGACACACATCCGACTCAATCAGTTGGTCACGGTCCACTCGTTTTATGAATGAAAGTAGAATATTCACAGTTCTTTGCTCTAGAGAAAACGTCTGTTTTTTACACTCGGCTGCTAATGAGACGTAGTGAGATATTGTGTTCTTCTACAGGTTGTAGGTAACGCTTGTGTCCGCTTTTAAACATTTTCAAAAACAAAAGAAGGTTTAAACACTTTGAACACGCTGAGCGAAACTTTTTTAAACTGTTTTTCGTTGTTGATTTCAAATTTTGAATTCAAATTAGGAAATTCAAATTTGCTTTGATTTATTTTTTAATAAAAACAAAACACACTACAAATGAAGCACATTCTTGCTACTAGTTGCTTTGAAGCGTTAATTTTCGGATTTGGCACGTACCTATGGCCTAAATTTGAGTTAACTACATTGTAACATTTCATCCCGACTGTACCCCAATTAACTACAAGCAACTTAGTAAAGTTTGTTTACACACAATTTGTTGGAAGCTGTCTTTAATTGAATTGTTTGATCATTTGCATGGTGTTGATTGTAATGCCTTTTCATCTTTGATAAATTTATACTAATTAACTTCATTCGTAAGATTCTATATTGAGAGAAGCTTTATGAAATCTCCCTTGACAGCGGTTCAAATAAACTAATAGTTACCTACAGTGTGTTTTTTTAACTGGGAACGTATGGGGGCAACCATAACTAGGGGAACACACGGAAACTTTCAAAGGAAATATCAGTCAGTTCCTTCTTTGGTGTACCATCTGGCATCATATTTTTTTTTAATTAATATGACTAATAAATTTGAATAGGTGTTCACGCTTGGTAAAAAAATTATTATTCAAATCAATTCAACACGTTTATTTCAGCTGATTAAGATACATATTTCAGGCATAGATAAATTAAATAAGTAAAGGTATGTAATTAAAACATTCAAATTTTCGCTGAACCTTACTGTAGGATAGGATTCGTAACGAATACATCCGACAGAGAACCAAAGTTATTGACATAGCTCAAATAATTAAGCAAGCTGAAGTGGCAGTGGGCCGGCCATATCTCGCGAAGAACCGACAACCGCTGGGGTAAACATGTTCTCGAGTGGAGACCACGACTCGGCAAACGTAGTGTAGGACACCCTCCGGCCAGGTGGGATGACGATCTGCGAAAAACTGCAGGCAGATGCTGGATGCGGCAAGCTGAAGACAAGGCTCTATGGCGCTCATTAGGGGAGGCCTATGTCCAGCAGTGGACTAAGATAGGTTGATGATGATGAACCTCTGTATGTTTGGATGCCGTTGCTGTCCCAGTTAAAGAAAACCCACTGAATAGTGCCTATAATCAAAAACTTATACTATTATGTTATATCAGACAACAGATAGTCTACAGTCAAATGCCCTCAACTCTATCGCCTGCGTAGATTGCTGGCTTGGTAGAGTTCTGTGGTAGAATACATAAATACGGAAATTTCATCTCACATTTGTTCTTTGTACTAACTTTTAAAAACCTAGGTATCGATTGACATTCAATCGATACTTAAGTTTTTAAAAGTTTTAATGTTTCCACAAGGCTTATTCAACATTTTATAGAACCGCATTTTAGTTTCCATCATTGTTTGTACAAATATGTTTGAGTATAATTTGTTGTCATATTATTGGAGTTGCCATGATTTATGCGCATGCTGCGGCCGCCTATAAAATAGAGACCACTTAGACCTAAGTACTTTGTCATTGTTTTTTTAAGTTATCTCTAGTCTAGAGAAGGATAAAATAAATAAAAATATCTATGTGCCTTTAGCCTACTTGAGTAGGTTTCGAATTTCATAATTAGTTGCTTTAGTGTAGATGAAAAAGGCGTGTAACTCGGTAACAAACTCGCGGTAAACAGCTACATTGATCACGGAGCAAAAATCACTTAGCAACCAACGACACATCGGAGGATTAAGTTGACAATCCAATGGATACAAAGTAGGTTAACATTTACATAAACCACTAGGTAAAGCGAAAAAGCTCAATAAATCGTTTAAAACGGAGACTTCCACAAACGTATCAATTGCCGAGGTCATTGGGCCACGGTATACACGTCCCAAAATATATAGGTACCTTTAGAGGCAATAAGTAACATTATTTACAGGTCCTTCAAGGCTTTGGTAACGGTTTGTGGTGGTGCGCGTTGATTAGGCTACGACCTTTTTGCTCACAAAATCCGGCCGCCGAAATTTTAATTCTTTATTGTACACAATAATACATAAGCATGATTTAATTTAATAGGATATGTACATAGGCGAGCCTAACCCTGCAAAGAGTTTTCTTCCAGCAAACCTTAGAGTTATAGGAGAGGCTAGAGGAAGTGTACAAGAACAATTATTATTAAAAAACATTATTATTAAATTATTATTATTAAAAACAAAGAATAATTTTTCCACATTATGGATCGTAACCGGGAAAGGAGTAGAGTTTTTACAAGACGATTCATGGCTTTTCTACAACTCAATAAAACTACCCACATGCAGCAAGAAACCAATTGATGCGGTCTGCCCAGGACGTGTCAATTTCTCTTAAAATCTTTGGGAGTGACTTACGTCCAGCAGTGAAAATTCCACCTATACAGGGTGTAACAAGCACATGCAAGCACATGCATCAGTAATTGCCTTGTCGACTAATCATTTTGATTATTTTTTTTATTGAAAACTAAAAGTCGAGAGTTATTGAAAATATTTTTCCTTGGTTTTATGACCGAGTCTGACCACCCGTAGAAGTTTGCTCCTTACTTTTTGTTACAATCTGTATAAACTGGTAAGTTTGAATTGCTCTTATGGCTAGTACAAAACACAGTGATATTTACATCGCCCATTTCTGTCCGAACTTAGACACACATACTTTAGACTCTAGCGCGTGATTCTTCTTTCATGACGCGGAAAGATTTTCGGCTTCGGCCTTAACAACAAACGACCAACAAGAATAGGAAATGCCAGCACGTCCACATAACGGTCGCATCCATGTCTCGAAAGCTCATCATTACATCGAGGCGTTCATTTCGATTACGTGAACGGAATTTAATTATCTGTCGATACCCAAATAACATACATATATAACCGATGGGTGGATAAAAACATCGCGCTACCTACGTCTTTATTTGGGTTGATATGATAGCTTTGTGCTTCTTACAATGTTGTTGCAGACACGTTAGTACAATGTTGTTGCGTTATGTGATTAGAAACATTGTACGAAGTCTTAATTGGGTTGATTTGATAGACTTTGTTGTGTTGTCGTGTTTCGTAGAATGGTTTTAGAAAAAAAGGTGTTTATAGGGCTTTAACTCTTTTTTATCAAAGGTGAAAAATAATCAGGTAGCTGAGGTAAACCGCTTGTGGGTGTCATTTCATTTTCAAACTAGAAAAATGCGTGAAAAATGTCTCAATTGTAATAATTGTTCTAACTAAGTTTTACAAGATTATGTACTTTTATACTACTGCTCGGAAAGTGACTAATTCCTTTTCCAAACTTGAGCTCGAAAGTACGTCATTGCAGGCGTACTAGAATGCAGGTCGAAAAACTCTATGGAATTTCATTTCTCACGCGTTTGCCGGGAGAGAATAGTGTATGGAAATCCATTTATATCGTGTTATTTATTTTAATTTTCTGAAATCTCAGCCTATGGTTATTTTCATTACAGGTTAAATTACAAAAAGTTTTTACTCCGAGTCCGTCATATGATATCGTCCTCTTCCGTTCTCGGAACAGTAATTCAAAAAAAGAACCAAACTGTTCGCGGGAATTTCTTCGAAATTTACATTGAGTTAGGTAATTTTATTAATTCTACAGAATGTCGTCGAGTGATAGTGAAGATTTTATGACACCGTCAGTAATAAAATAAACTGCTCGAGTAGTGATTGAGAACCCTAGAAATCCAGAAATAAATACAAAAACACTTATGAAGATTTCGTGTATTGGAAAAACGAGAAGAGTGCAACTTCTTTTTCGTAAAATGTTTTATTTTACACGTAGATGTAGTATAAAGCACTATGTATCACTCAGGAGAAAGTGCGATTCCTGCCTCGTGCGTTTTTGGCACTCGGCTGCGTCACGGGCCCTCGATAGGAATCAGACACTTTTGGACTTCGGTGAACAATGCACTATTTACTGACGCTAACGCTGGTACGGTAAGTAAAGGAAACTAAAAAGGGAAACCAAAATTCGCGTTACAAACCTTCAGATAAGTACATATGACACATAATATAACATCAAAGCTACCCATTGCAGGTATCGAATCGAAAAGCTGTATCGAAAGGATTTGCACAAAGAATGGATTTGCCGTAGCCCAAGGCGTGACACTTCGTTTGTTCGTGACGACTATTGTGCTGCTTACCGTCATGTCTGCCACCGATAACGTAATCGTAACCATGCAACTACTGACGTAACTTACAACGTTTAAAAATATTGCAAGTAAATTCACTTTATTGAAGTATGTCAATATATTTATTTATGAATACTTGTTGTACACTTATAGGAAATCCAATCGGTTCCCTTAAAATAGCGACATAAATAATGTAAATACTAGAAATAAGAATAAACTCGCTGTGCCCACAACTAGGCTACACAAGATTAATGTATCTTTTAAAGGGCAATGTATACGCTCCAACAAAATACCAAATGAGTCAAAAAATCAATAAATAAATTAAAACAAATTTTCGAACATATCGTTTGTGATAAGGCTTACTACAAAATATCAGATTATCTAGAGGACAAGTTTTGCTCCAACTCAATAAGTAACAACCTAACAATGTAAAGGTTTCTTGTTCAATTATTTACTTTACCTAAAAAGATTAAAGTGAACAAAAAATCAAAGTGATGACTTTATTTCCTAATTTTACTCATGTCATTTGAATTTTGTGACGTGTCCAAGAGTCCTGTAAGGTCTAAAGGAAATAAAGCACTTTTTTGAATTTGTTAGTTACACCTACTGGCCAACTAAAAACAAATGAATAGTGTTTAATTTGGGTAGTTAGGTACCTACTACCTACAGTGATCAAAATCAAATGTGACATCATACAACCTTAACATAAAGGTCCACATTCCAAAGCCTTGCCAAACCCTTGTCTTTGCATCTAAGCCATTGACCGTAATATGAAGACATCGTCACGTGCAGCCGCAGCCCCGAGGACAAAGCCAGCCCGATTTTATATTCTCTGTAAACACGAACAACCCATTTCTTATACCGCAACCACCCTTCCAGCAAATCACGAAGCGGAGCAAAGATCTCGAGACGATTTCATCTCATGAACTTTGCGAAAGTGAGAGCTAACTTCAGCAACTTTATGCTTAGGATTTCCGTCTTTCCGGTCGTTTCTTATATTAGCATTTTCTGGTCCGGCGGAACTTCCGTGTGACTTACCACTTCCGATCTGATATCAACTTTCGAAATGTTTGATTTATGGTCTGAATCTTGATTAGGTGGTTTGCGGTCAGGTCGAGGCTGTCAGCAACTTTTGTTTTCTGAGGTGTTGAAAATATTTTAGCGAAGTTACATTATCCTCACCTACCATGAAATAGGACCTTCTTTAGATTGGACAGACTCGTGCAAACGGTCTAAAAAGCAAACATTTACCGGTTACCAAATAATGTTTGATGAAAAGAAAGAGATCGTTTCACACCATCAATGTACGAATGTAGCACGTACAGTCAGCAAAAACTTGAGTTCATTACCAACGCCACAGCAGTCTACGGCCAAAAGCCTAAATGTGGGTGAGCATCTCTTGCAAAGAGGACGTTATTTTAGACCCAGTCTCCTCTAGTACCTAAAGCGATGTCGATACTGTGGCGAAACAAAATACGTAAATAAGCTGAGGCTTCTAAGATGCTAGCTCATTATTAGTAGGCATTAAAGAATTCAAGCATAGCCAGCTAATCGCATGTGTGGCTCCGTGTCGCCTGACCTGTGTCTGGCCTCGGTCTAATTTTCGCGCGTCGCTTATTTGAGGCAACCAACGTCATCATCATCATCGCTAACATCCCATAGTATCCCACTGTAGGGCATGGGCCTTCCTTTGCTTACGTTAACCTTTTCGGTCCTGAGCTTTACCAACCTGAAATTGTTTTAAAAATCCAGCTTTTCGTGGCACCATCGCTTACCTACAAGTACAGCTAGACTAGAGCCTCATAAAAAAGCCAGAGTACTGCTAGAATCTAAAAATCCAGAACAAAGGAGACTTTCTTCTTGAGTCACCTCCGCTACATTTTCATACGTTTTTCAATTTGCATTTAAACAAGGTGTTACACTGTTTCAATGTCTTTAAAGTAAAAAGGCATGTCATTATTTAAACAACTATCTTGGCTACCTATATTATCCAAAATATATTTTTGTATGGAACCTTGAGCTTGTTGTATCTACCTATATATACACTGAATGCAATTATTTACGTTTTTTATGTTTTTTGCTATTTGTATTATAAGTAGGTAAAGATAGGAATCTAGAATAGTTTCTATTCGTTGCGACATTATTTCGCAGATCTATTGTTGTTAGCATAAAGATAGTAGTCCATGTAAGGTGTGTAAATATTGCGAAACTGATGAGCGATTATAATTTTTATGATCGTTAACAACTCACAGCTTACGTGCGGGCCAAATGGTTTACATCAACATAACATTTCCTCACTCCCATCACAAACATGTTGAGTAACCAAATAATACAAATTTTTACTCAAGTCATCGGAAGGAATCACTTAACACCAAACTGCCTTCGAGTCTACCCTGAACGAAAGACACTCCCCAATAGATCTCGGACACGATAACGCACAAGGAATTTATGACAAAAGTGACACAACTTCCCGATTTACGGTTAAATCGTGGCCAACTTTCGAAGGTAAGTGCCATTGTTTTTTGGCTTGGTTTGATTCATAAGTTTGTTTTTTCTGAGTTCGTGCCTTAGCTAAGAGGATGGAAAATAGGAAACCATTATAGATTCGCTAACGATGTCAATCTTCATATTTTATAGGTAATTTGTAGTAAGCCGATTCGAACCGTGTCCCAGCTATTACGAAAAACCCAAATAGAATAGGTAAATAGTTGTTGACGCTCTACTAAAAAAGCATATAACGGTAGTTGATCAGTAATGCTTACGTAAAATACTTACGGTTTGATAAAAAGCAACCGTGATCTCTTTCCGTTTGAAATCGCAGCTAACAAAAATATATTTTATGACCATAGAGCACTTGCAGTGCGTCCTGTTGGTAACGAAAAGTTAAGAATTCAAAAAGGCAGTCATCATATCTCCACGGCTTATCCCTTAGGGCAAGTCTGATGGATCATCATTTCCCCCTTTCACTGACACTCATCAATCTTCCATATAAACTTCTATCCACTTTCAAGATTAAAGTTAATGTATGGATGTTTATGGTATTGGATGATGTCAAGACGTGGTAATCGTGACTTTATGGCGATTTGTTGCAATAAGTTCAAAAGTGCCTAGAAATTAGCTTAGGTAACCTTCATTTTCATAGGCGCCTATAAGCATAAAGTCAGACACCAAAAGATTATTTCACAAAAGAGTAAACAATTGGTACATAGCACAGCGTAGGAATAAAATCCTATTCGCTGATAAATACCTATGTATTTGAACCTGCAGACGCGCAAATATGAGCATGTGTGGTTATTTCCAACTGAATTTTGTTTATTAATTTTTGTTGTTAAACCTCTGACGAAAACCCTTTGTCTATGGCAACGAAACTCTAACAGATGAAACCATATTGTGTTCTTGTGTACTAAAGGTTACTTAACGTAGACGGTGACAACGCAACTGTTGATTTCGCTACAAAAACTTCAGCAAAGTGATTATTAGATTATTATACCTACCTAAAAATCTTTTGCATCAAATATCATTTTTAATTTCTTATTATTAACTTGTTTACCTACAAGGGTTAATGCTATACCTAAGCCAGTTAAAGAAGAGATTTAACGACGCGGCGTCGAACCTCCGCCCCTGTGATTAATCTCCTCTCTATTTTCAGCCAAGTCACGCTTTCGGGGTAACGCCACTAGTACAGCTTACGGAGAATAGATGGACCAGTCTTTGAAGATTATGCTGGTTCCAGTGAGCAGCTGGCTCTTTTTGACATCATATAATCTCTGAGATCTAATCGAAGTTATATTTCGACTACACGTCCAAGGACTTATCAGGCAACATGTTTTTTTGTGAGTGTTTTGTACCTACTGGAAGCTGACTTCGATATTATTATGCGTCGGTAGATTGATTGTTCACCATGCCATCTTAAGTAGGTGCTTAGGTTGACCTCATTTAGTTTTCACTAATTTATTTTTAAGTAGATACTTACTTTGCAACCAAAATTCACTTACTCACTTTATGGTTCGTGATTTGCAGAAATTAAATTTGTAAGTATTTAAAGTTTTGTATTGACCTATGTAATTAATATACATTATTCCGTAAATAATAAATAATGCTGGAGAATTCACACAGCATCATCTAGCAACCAAAAAGGTAATATTCCAGTCAATGAGTGGACAAAAGAGGATGGAAAAGTAGAAATTAGGACTTCGAAACTTTGTTTTAATTTACATTTAATTAACACATTTTAGAAAACCCACCGTTTTTTGGAGGTCATATCTAGACAACGATTTGGAATAAGTAAAATGTCTATACGCCCAAACTTGTAGATAATTTTATCAGCTTTTATTATGTAGTACAACAAAATTTCCTACAACGCATCATTTACGGGATATAAACAAAAACAAACAGGACCTTCTTTGTGCCCTACCCCCTAGGGATCACCTTACAGGGGTGCGGACTTCTAGTATGTTTGTCTCCTAACTAGTTCCGAACAAAGTTCCGAAGTCAAACTTGCTGCTTTTGACCTTTCCATCCACAATCATTCATTGACTGGAATATAAGCAAGCTTGTGTTATAGGTAACTAGATGACTGCTATATCTATCTATGTAATGTATTGTACATTACATGGATAGATATTTTTATACAATAGAAAACACCCAGAACACCCGAAACATATATCTAAGCCATGTTTCAGAACCAGCTACAAACTCGCCAAGCTACGACAAAGACGCTACGGGTAAAACGACTTTCCGAAAAAGCTTGTCTGCCAAATTACATCCTGACCTGTGAATGGATTCGATATCTTCATGGGAAGCTCTCGTATCGCCTCTAAAACTTTTATCGGGTTTTTGACAGGGATTCTTAATCCTGATCTTTTTCATGTCTTTGACTCTTATGATATTCGTTGACAGGTTTTGGAGATTGAAATTGTTGGATTTTAAATTTCCTCTGTGTAACTGGTACGAAATTGGTGTTCGTTATTTTTTTGTGACATAAATATGTGGGTTTTATTTTATTTTATTTTATTTATTACTTGAATACATCACAAATATACAGCCCTTAATTACTAGTTATACTTATTTCTTTTGTTTTGCAATAAACCTTTGAAAAACACACAGTCACAGTGTACAGTGTACAGTCAGCGTCAAAATTATATGAGCGTCTAAAGTAGTCAAAATGATCTGAAAAACATAAAAGCAATTTGATATACGCAGTTCGAATCATATGTAAAGTAAAAAATGTTTATTAGCAGCAAATACAAACATAGGTTAACTTAAACTATAATACTTCTACATGTAAAGTAACAAATGAATAAAACTTAACTTTTTGTACGTTTTTATAGGCGATTTTCGTCGGTTTCCTCACTAGGTTGAGCCTGTATCGAGGAAACCAGACTGAAGACTGGTAACTAATTAAGTAACTTTATCTGTTGTGCTCGGATTACTTAGTTCAGTTTGTAGTATATGAATAATATGAATTCTGTTATTATGATTATTTTTATAGGTACATTTTATGCACAGATATCTTTGAGAGCTTTGTTTGATAAGATAATTTTGAACACCCTGACTGTTCAATGACACAATGAGTAGTAAGATATTTTGAACACCTTGCGTGCTTACAAGAATATAATGATTCGAACTGCGTATATCAAATTGCTTTTATGTTTTTCAGATCATTTTGACTACTCTAGACGCTGACTGTACCTACCTACCTATCATAACCTTGAAAATTACTCTCAAAATGATAGTAAACTCTTTAATCGTATCCACCCATATAAAAAAAGAAACGTAAAACAAATAAAGGACTTCTCGTAAATAAATTAACAACGGGAGAGTCAGTAATAAGTTTGTAACTGTTGTCTGAAAAAACTACGATGTAAATAATAATCATTCATCAAACGGGTCTTCTATCGCGTTAAATGATCCGTTCGTTCTGAATTAACTTTTCATTATATACCGATAGATGTTGATGAATAGAATAGAATATTTTTATATTTATATGAATAAGTCTTTATTGACAAAGAAAATTACAATTCAATAATAAAAACAAATTAGAACTAGTATTTACAATTAAAACAATTAAGCTAACTGCTGACTGTTGCAAACAATCTACAGATAGCTCAACTGATCCATATCAATACCAGTCGGAAGCGTCCCCAAGACGCTGGCTGCATTGCCCCGCTTGGCTTTAATATGTATAAGTATACATATTAAAGCACCACCATTAAACCAGCGTTGGTTTGTCCTTATATTTATTTATATAACATTGCGTTTGGATAGTTCAGACACACATAATCTTAAATTTAAGTTATTTTTATTCACAAGTCCATTTGTCTTGAGTAATCTTTCAATATTTTTCTTCTGTTTTTTTTTTAAGTTTGCGATCTGAACACATTATTATTAGTATTATTTCATAGTTATCCCGTGACCACGACAGTGCATAAATCTGTTGAAACGCCGGGGAAAATAGGTAAATAAAACCGTTAAATAATACTAATTATATAGGATTTTTTGTCCAAACATTACAAAAGTCAACAGACTAACAGGAAAGTCAATAAAAAAAAAATGTATATTATTATATGACAGCTCATACTTTCTTACCAGAATCAACGCGCATGTTAAAGTAGGTAAATATTAATAATAGGTATATAAGTAAATAGATATTATGTAGTATTATGACAAATAGAAACATACATCGGCCCGCTGCTGCAAGGGAGCAAGGTCAATTGATAATAAATAATATCTCTTCTACATCCCTGCATGCTGTCTATCTCGCTCAAACCTGTAGTCTATTTCGCTCTTATGACATGAAGACTCACTAACTAATGAAATACCCTTTTGTATTGTTTTTACTGACTGTATCGTTAGTTAAATCGCATGGACCCATTGGGAAGTAATGTCATATTTAAAATAATAGTAATAATTTTCATGGACTCATTGGGAAATAAAGAACAATAGTATCAAGGACCTAAGCCAAGTTAGGTTGTACTAGCTGTACAGATAGCGGCACAAATTGATGATTGCGTCACCGACAAAACCAGAGGGTAGGAAGCTGAGCTAAGTCACTCTGCCTGCAGCTGTTCCTGATAATATTTTTTAAGCGTACGTTAACGTTTTTATCATTTAAGTTTTTGTTTAATTTTGTCTTTGATATTGATAGTAGGGTTGGTATGAATATGGTTCAGAATACTTGCATGTTACTTTAACGAATATATTATTTTTGATAATGAGGTTTCCCTCGAGTACTCAAGCGCAAGGCAGTCTCAAGTCGCGATTTTTTTTCAGTTTTTAATGAAAAAGTGGTAGTAGCGTTGTAAAAATCAACCTCTCCAACTCAGCGTGAATGTCCTAAGTGCCGACTAAGAAACCCACCATACGAAGGGCAGCAGCATCCTTCTGTGTGTTATTCAACACCTTCACTGCGATCACCAATACCCCTACCAAGCATGTTGATTATAGAACCCCCCCTTCGTTTGGGGGAGGAACGTTCAGCAGTGGACGTGTGCTGATGAGGAAGGACCGTAATAGTTTTCGTTAAGCTTCGATTGTCTACAAACATAAAAATCAGAGCCATTACGATCATCACATAAGATATCTTGTGTATGCTCTGTCGATCGGCTAGCGATCTCTTCTACTATTAACGGTTACCTATTCGTTTTAGTCCCAGCCCGTGGTCCACCTACATGGTGTACAGGGGATTTTTTTCTTTCCGTGGTCCACCTCAAGATAACTGGGTGTTCCATGGGATTTTTTTTATTTCCGTGGTTCACCTATGCACATGGTTTTAAAAATGTATTGCCCGTAGTCCACCTAGAGAATACGAACCGAATACGAACCGAAAAAATCACTCGATGTACCCCACATCGAGTGATTTTTACGATTCTAAAAACTAGTAAGTAAACGCAGAAAAAATCATGAGTGGCAAAAAGACCGTGTCGTGTCAATACCCAGCTTGCATTCAAAGAAATCTGGGCTGTTACCGTTAGTGGATAAGTAGCGGTGTGCTATCGCGATAGCACAGAAACAGTTGAGCAAAAACTTTTAGGCTCAATTCACACTGGGATGGCAGCATCCGGCTGGCGCGCCGCGGGGTGCGTGCAACCGCTTGTCCTTTTCGAGCGATGCTGGGGCAGTACTCGTAAAAACGAAAATCGAAATTTCTGGTTCGTTTTCGTGCAAACGCTAGTTATCTTATGAAAGTGACATAAGAGTTGGTTTTGCGTGTAGCTGGGGCTAGCTTAAGATGCGCGCCGCGACAAAATTTGTCGACTGTTTGTCTTTTTTTTTTCTGAAAATAAAACAAATGCACGACGAAATGGACGAAAAACTGTCGTCACGGTGCCACGCGATGCGTATCGTAGCCCGGCTAGTCTTTTAAGTAGTTCAGTTTAACACTGAAAGTGGTCTCCGTGTCGCTGTCATTCCGGTGTGAATTGAGCCTTAGGTACGTAGGACTAGGAAAACTTGATTTAACGCCTGTTGTACAGCTTAAATTAGCTAAATCGTAAAGAAAATTAAGATTTTCAACAAAGAAGTTTTTCATGGGGAGATTTGGGTGAATAGCGCGGTAACAGTACTGAGTGCACGTGAGACGCTGGTTATAGTCCTGTGATACGCTGGGAATAGCCATGCGTGAGACGTTGGGATAATAACGCACAGTTTTTATTAATTTTTTATAGAATATTATTTGTTGAAAAATAAATACAATTACAGTTTTACAACCACAGAAGCTCAACATAGCTGCTATAGTTCAATCTAAATAAATAATTGCGGGTTGTAGCTCATTTACAATAAATAAAAGCACTGTCGCTAAACGGTAAAGTTTCATTAATGTAAAGTTACATTTCCTTGTCTGTTAGAATTTTAACCATAAGCTACATTGTTTGTGTCAGTATGAGTTTCTCTAAGAAAGTTTAACGAGTACAAAGGTAGCTACTTAATATATACATTTCCAATCATGCAATATGTGTTTTGTTAAGTTTATGTGTTTTGCCTGACCCCATCCAGTGGGGTGGGTGGCTGAATTGAATAGATGGTTGGAAACTCCAAGGTTTTTAATGCTTTTAGGTAATATTTTAGAATAATTCAATAAGTTCTTAATAAATTTCATAGAACAAAAACTGTGCCGTTTTAGCATGGAAAAAAGTCAAGAGTGAGTGTTAATTTTGAGGTGTTATCCACACAGTTCGTTGGCTGTCATCGTAACTGTCAACGTCAGGTGGCATGGTTTCTAGTCTGCGTCGGAACATCATGTTATTTTGTTTTCGTTTTATACGTGTAATCTATTCTGTGTCAAGTAGAACACAAAAACGCTGGTCTTCATGTTTTAACAGACGACTGTTGTACTTTGTATTGATGTAGGTAATGTTAGAGTTAGCCAGCAGTGCTGCTGAACTCTAGGTCCAAACTAAACTAAAGGTCTAATATAAAGCAAAAAACCTGACTGTCACTTTGCTAAGTTAACAAGAACCCGTAGTAATTGCTCTACCAGTGCTCTACCCTAATAATATTTATCTTCATCAGCTAATTTCCAATTTAGCAGATTGGTACTTTAAAATTTGGGAGACAAATGATAATGGAATTTATTCGGTCCTCCGCAAACCACTCAAAAATATTACCCTCTATAACAAACAGTCGGGTAAACCTCCAAAACCATAAGTGGGCACTCATCCCAACCCTTAGCGTTGGATAAGCATTATCATAAATTAATTATGTATGCGTCAAAATCATAATTTCAACTTTTTTATTACTTTGTAACGCTTTCTTTCACTTATAACATTTCCTTACATTTTTATAAGACGTCCAGTGAAGAATCTACTTCTAGGACCAGCGGCGAGACGGACCAAAAGGGTTCCGTTCAAATTACTACAAAAAGGTTATTTTCTGACGATATCTACAATGAACAGAACGCACGCTTGGCAGTGTCTTTTAACCTTCGACATGATTGGTAGAGTCTATCAGACCCATAACGTTCCTTATTAGAGCTAAATCAACTGCTTCGTAAAAAATATGGGGCATTCTTATATCTGTCTAAAGTACTTCTATTATGTTTGATTCTCATCAATTACGCCACCGTCAGATTCAATACGTACTGATCCTATCCATCCAAAGGTTGCCTGGAAGAGATCGCTGTTAGCGATAAGGCCGCCGATTGTGCCACATTATATATAATTAGTATTAAGTTCTTGTTTTATAAGTGTATTGATGGTGCAATAAAGTGATAATCTATCTATCTATCTATCTATCTATCTTATATTTAAACATCATTGACACAAGCCATAACGTCTAAGCACTTTCTTATAAAATCCTGTTATTCTAAAACCAAGCTAATAAAGTGGCGAATCCTAAATAAAGCGCCGAGTGCGAGTTGACTCGCACACGAAGGGTGCCATACAGTAAAAATCAGGCATTTTTTTCAAAGAACATAAATTTTTCACTCGTTCGGAACCCTTTAAATTTTCAACTTTATTATATTTTCAGTATTTGTTGTACAGTTGAAATGTTACTTATTCATAGAAAGTTTAATGTATCTACCTATTGTGATTCTAGAGAGATTCTTGACAAACGAAGAGCAAAAATAGCGAAAAAAACACGTTTTTGTATAGAAGCCCCCTTTAATTTGGATGTTTATGTTATTTTTATTATTTGTTGTTATTATAGGGTTCTGTTTTCACTCTTCGGGTGCGAAACCCTAAAAACGAGCACTTAGGTAAGTATACATTTTCTTATAAGAAGGTTGGAGTTGTTTGTTCATAAAAGATATGAATAGGCAATTTTAGGAGTCAGTGAACGCGTATTTTGTTTATGAGCCGTCCATAATGAGATTCTATCTTATTACTGGCTTTGTCAAAGGAGTCCTTATAGGTCTAAGTAAATACTTAGGAACTGATGATAGTTTTGTTAAATACCTACCTTCATAGAAGAAAAATATCTATGTATATAATTAACAGCTTGAAGCTAGAAATCACACACGCTAATTTTGAAAAAAATCGCGTACTTTCTCCGAAATTCTTTGTATTATGATATTTTCATAATTCACGCTTGCGATTAAATAACTATTCAAAAAAAAACTTTTCTCATTCTGTGCATCCGTTTGGGAGATTCTATCAATGAAGTATAGTGAAGATAACTGATTGGCTATGATGCCACAAACCGCCAACCAGATTTAAAAAAAAAAGTGGTCTTCGCGATACAGGCTTGCCTATTGCAGAGGCCGCTGAATAACTACCTGAATTCTTGTTTCAAAAAAAGATATAAGTATTTTCTTTTTTATGAACTTATCTTATAAAACTTCGCTTTTTGTCGGGGTGACAAACGAACGGAACATTTCTATTGAACAATTATACCAACCAACAAACCGTCCTGCTATCAGACATTTTACATTAATGTATTATCTAAGGAAGGACCTATCTCCATGGAGTAAGTAGGTATACGTGCTTGTTCTTATAGTAGCAAATTTAAATAGGTATCTACTTAGGCAGAAATTTGCATTTTGGTAGAATAAAGATTATTATCTTCGTACGGTCTCTTGAGCTAAATAAATAACAGAATCCTAATAAGAACAAAAATAAAAATATGAAAATTGAGTTATGGCTGAAATATTTCTAGTCTTCGTTATCCATACATTAACATTTCGGTCATACGGTACATTTCAGAAGACTTTGAAGCCAACACCAACTGGACTGATGACGTAACCAAACCAGGTTTGGTTTGGTTACCACGGGAAATATTATGACACCAAATAAACCAAAAATGTGCATTATACAGTCTTATTTGTAACTTGAACACTGAGAGAACTCGGACGAAGAATGTTATGTTTGTAAAATGCAAAACATTTCGAATGTTTCGCAAAATAATCAAGGACAACTTGGTAACATTCATCTTGCAAATTGATAGCGTAGGTAGGTAATTACAAAATCAGCATGATACTACTTATTAAACAATAATTGCATGCTCAGTGAATGCAACACCTATTAAAGTAGCTTGTTAGCTTGTTAAATCAAAAATGTCTATTTCAAAATTGTTTAATATCAGCAATGTTTTAATTCAATGCCATTTTGTAATTCTTGCACGCATGTGGATTTTGTAGTAAATTTTATTTGTATTAAATTTGTGTAAATATTGGTTTATCGTAAATTTTCTTTGAAAACTGTCTCAAATTTGCACTGCTTGAATAGACCATGCCAAAAAAAGTATTTTTTTTTACGAATTGTACGTCTCTACAACAGTAACTATAAACACTACAAAATCTATAAAGGACCTCCAAAATTTATTTTGGTAAATTATTTATAATAATTACAGCTATACTTCAAACTCAAAAAAGCCGCTAAGTTTATAGGGACACTATAATACACTAAGCTTCTACCGCGACTTCGCACGCGTATTTTGGTATAATAAATAGCATATTAGCTAAGTTAGGCCATATTCCAAATCTACAACAAATTTCATCTTGATCTGTTCAGTAGTTTTGGAGATCTTAGGTACCAAAATAAAATTCACAAACTCTTGGCTTTATAATATTAGTAGGATAAATGTAGGTAGTGCTCTCACAAAATCCTTATATTTATTTATTAAGTTTCCTACGTAATTACCTTAATTCTATGAATCTCAGAAACCATCAACCCATAGCCATAATGGTATTACCATTTTTATATCACCTCATGAATATAGCCGACTACTCCCTTATAATGAGCTCTTCGTATAATGTATTTAAAATCCAATTTACATCCATTAACCACATTCACGGTCTAAGATTAGTTATAAAAGTACCGCAAACAACCATATTATTCATCGCTATATTTTATACTGTAAATATAATTGAAACATTTTTAGAAGCGCAGTCTTAAAATATGTAGAGTTATAATAAAACTTACCGTTCTAATAAAAGCAACCGGCAACGTATCAATAATCAAGACACAGTTTTAAACTAAAAACCGCGCTGATATCGAAACTAGTCCAAAAGTTTTATAAGTTCAAAAATCACCTCGTCCCACTTCACATCTAATCCTTGCACAATCTTTTATCACGTCTGAATAGTATTCGTGATCGTCCACGGGAAAGGCCAACGCAGATGAAATGTTGAAACGCGATCGCAAAGTTGCGGAGACAATCGAGTCGCGTGGTTCGGGAGCGAGAGCGCAGAGCGGCCGCAGCGGTGTGCCGTCCGAACGCCGAACAGCGACTGTGATAACGAGACCTCCTCCGAATCAACCCGCGAGCCTCCATACACTCCGAGCCTCTCTCTCGACGCACTCACCGCACCCCGCGAACCAGATCTGAACCATAAATCGCCGCTCCAAGAAACATATTCCAACCGAACACCTCGCTTCTCGCAGAAGCGTTACGAGTTTACGGTACGTAAATCGTAGTGGATTTGTTTTGTAGCGCGGCCACTGTAATCCGGTTCTTTACCTTCATGCACGCAGAGCGCTTTTTCCGAATCAGTTCCCGTTAAATAGTACCTACTTTTTAAACAACTTGCAGCATGCGGCCGGTAACGCAGGGAAGGCGGAATGACCAGCGGACAAGATGCCAACTTTCTAAACTAAACCGATAACACTGCTCGATGAATTACGTTATTTTTATTGCAACTATCGAGACAATAATAATAAGCAATTCTAGAGATTGGATACGGCGAGAGTCGGTCGACGTGTTGCAATTTTGCGTTTTTGCTGAGCGGTTGTCTAGGCAACGTTTTATAAGCTGCGGTTTTACTTTCGGTGTCAATTACAGGGTTTGCGGTCGAAGCCCCACAATCGCAGCGGCAAATTGGATACAGCCCTGCGAACCAGATTATACCACCTTGTGAAGGCTGCCGTTGCACAAGGGACGCACAGTACAACCGTAATCTTTTAAGGTTAGAAATAGAACGACATTGTACAATAGGAGCGGAATTGTAAGTCGATACGCAGTGCATTACGGGAATATGAGGAAGCCAAAGTGCGCATATAGAGGCACCCGAATATTGAAACCGTAAACCCTCCGGAGTGATCCGGAAACGCTCCGGAACTGGGTCAGCATTGCTCCCCTCACATTAGGAGGAATTCATAGGATAGAGAAAAGAGATAAGAAAATGCTTTAGTTAAACTCCGCAGAAGCCTGGATGTGATGGCTCATCTGATATTTATCAAAATACATTTTCTCATATTTGTTATCTACGACAGTAAAATATACTATTTAAAGTTTTCAACCTCTCAAGAGCTCTTGGAAATTTTATTTATAAGGTGTTGAAACGGTGTGGGTAAGTGATAGTCATAACGTGTTCATCGATAGATCGTAGGTACGTACCTAGATATCGAACCACACGGTTGAGTAAGTTGATCGGTAGGTACTCTATATATTATATAAAATACATATATGTATATATTTTATTTTTTTAATTGTCAATGGCCTTTATTGACAAAAAAAATACAATCAAATAATAAACACAAATTAGAACTAGTATTTACAATTGAAACAATAAGGCTAACTGCAGACTGCAATTAAACAATCTACAGGTAGCTCAACTGATCCATATCAATACCAGTCGAAAGCGTCCCCAAGACGCTGGCTGCAATGCCCCGCTGTATGGCAATGCTGATACGCTGCGTCAGATACCCACCAGCTCTCGGGTCACGCGTTGCTTCGACCAGCCGTGAGAACTTTATAAAAACCCGCAGAGCCTCGGTACCCCACGGACCTAGAGTCTTGTCCCCAAAGGGAGCAAATGTGTAGGCTCTATCGAGACCTGCATATTTGTGCCTCTTGAGATCCTTGGTCAAATCTGCCGCCGCCAATATATATTATTATTATATATTAGGTAACTCTAGACAGCGGCAATACTACAATGTTCGTAGACGGCACAGCCAGCTCTCGCAGCCTATTATTTTTTATTTTGTCCCATCCGCGCGATAGTCCCGATTTACAGGGCAATGCAATAAGGCTCAAGTGTAATGCCGTACTACTGCGAAAATGAGATTATTTTTAACCACATTTTATTGCGTTTCCACAGATTGAACTGAACGCAGCCTTTTGAAACTGAACAATATTTTTAAACACATTAAAAAATAAGAAACCCGAAGTTTTCGACCGACAAAACAGTCAAGCTCTACAAAATTATAGTTTCGCTTTTAAAACTGCTGAGCTGAAAGAGCTGAAACTTTGACGATTCGAAAAACTAAAGTCAGGGCCGAGGAAAAGGTATACCTACAAAAACTTGCCTCCGTTCTGTACCTGATAAAACGGCTATAACAATAACGATAAACCGGGTTCAAACGAACAGTAGGTAGTACACGCGTCGTAAACACCAGAATGTCCTAAATGTAACGCTTTTGCCACACTTAGCGGCGGCGTAGCGGGTCTATACAAAATGGACAGAACGTTGTTCATACAAACCAATATTTTATGGAAAAATTATCTACTTACTTGTCACAAACAATGCATTCTGATTATGAAAAACTAGTCAAAAATATAGGTAGACCTGATGGTCTATCTGGACCATACTTTTTAGGGTTCCGTACTCGAAGAGTGAAAACGGGAACTATTCTAAGCCTCCGCTATCCGTCCTTCCGTCCGTCTGTCAGAAGCTCTATCTCATGAACCGTAAGAGGTAGACAGTTCATATTTTCACAGAGTTTGTATTTCTATTACTGCTATAATAACTAAAAATAAAATAAATATTAAAATTAAGGGGGCCAACGTCCAAACCACGTTGAATACCTAATATCGAAGTTAAGCAATGTTGGGCGTGGTTAGTACTTGCATGGATCACCTGTTGGCTTTTTGTTGTTTCTTTCGAATCTGTTTTTCTTTTGTTGTTTCTTGTTTCTTTTGCGAAAGTATAATAAAAAAGTATAAAGCTTTGTACGATGGTACGGAACTCTTTGTGTGAGAGCTGACTCGCAGTTGGCGGGTTTTATTATTGTTACTTGCCTACCTACATCATCACGAAAAAAGGGGGGATTCAATTTTAAACCTTAGATACCTACTAATACGGGAAGCTATCCGCAGAATAGGGACTATTATTCCATTTAATAGTCTGTTATTCCATATTACTATTATTCCATAGCACAAGTCTAAATTCCACCCTATAACGGGTCCGTTGCCAAAAGCTTCGTATACCAAAGCCTTTAGGATTTGCGATTTCTGAACGAACCGTCGGAAATTTCCTGTTTCGCAGGAAATCGAGACCACAAACGGTAACGGGAAAAGCAGCACTGGCACACGAATACAAATAATATGTATCTCCTGGATCCTTTATAAATACTGACCGGAATTCCAATTTTAGGGCATCTTGATATCACTGAACAAATTAACTCTCATGCAGTTCCATTTGTTTTAGAAAAGGCTTGTTCAAAAAACCTTAATTCATTAACTTTTGAAGCTTTTACTCTTATAGAGCATCATGTTTATGATCCCTGTAACTCATTACGAAAGTGAGTACCTAGTCTAGATAGATAGATAGAAAATTCTTTATTGCACACTTGAAACAAATTAATAAATAAAATAAAAATTACAAAAATGTGACATTTCTGTTCAAAATGTGTCTTTGCTCAAGAGCGATCTCTACCAGACAACCGTGGATGGATCTTTGGATTTAACATAGTCTATGGCCTACATTAGTATAGTATTATAAAATCTGTGATATAATATAAGTAATACCTTGCAGATAGGTCGTATTAGCTTCTGCCCCAGCCTAACCCCCGAAGCGCTCTACCTCCTGGGGAAATTGAATTATTCTTAAATAATACCTCTTTTACCTTTGACTCTTCTCACGATTTTCAGCGGGGAGAGATAGGGACCTGCTGGTGTGCAGAATTGAAATGCTTTCGGGAAGAGAACTTTGTTGATGCGTAGGTACCTACAATGTGCGTGTGTCAGAGCGGAAAATTCCATAACCATAGACAAAACCCAAGCTGTACCATAGACAACAAAAAATATTTTATAACTTATTAGGCCGGCCACAGACTGGTGAGTCAGGCACGCTACACCCGATCCAGTTTATTATTTTATATTTTTTTAAGTGTATGTACTTGACAAAATAAGTTATCTAGGATGCATAGTGTTAGTAGGTACGGTGACCCTTTTTCCATACACCTAATTTGAATTTTTTATTTTTCTCTTGTTTCCTGTCATCTGTCTTGTAAATTTTATACACACCTAACTCTTGCCTCTCTTTTTGTATATGGAATTACAGAAATGTAATGCATTTAAATCAACCTTTGACCACCACACCCAGGACCTGTCTGAAACTCAGCGCCGCTTCTAGCTTTGGCTTGTAGCGGCATGAGACAGGGACCTTTTTGGCTCTATTGTCTAATTGTTTATGTTTTTATCTGTATTCTTCATAAATGTGTTTCTTGTACCAACTTATTATTTTGTAGGTAATGTATTGTGTTGTGTTACGTGTTGGTTCAAATAAATTCATTTTCTGTTTTTCCTTCTAATAATCTTAATATCCATAGAACTGTTTAGTAGAGAGAATGTTACAGACAGAAAAAAAACAGAGAACTCCATCTGAATAACTTTCGCTAACTAGTATCTATAGATTTGGAATGACCTATATATTTTAAACCAAAATGAACCTTCGTTCAAGCCCAAAAACGTCTAGTCCCAAGCCTCAAACGCTCTCGTCTATTTTTATCACCGTTGAACGATACATTTAAGAGCGCCATACATTGTCTCCATATCCACAATCGGAGGAATAGGTTCCGCTGGCGCTGCAATAAATCCAGCTAAATCCAGCACAAGTACTGGAGATATTCATCCGCTCCATTTCATCTGGAATCCTGACCTAATGCGATGGGATTGGCCTAATTTGAACGTAATCAGTCGAACGTAATCGTGATGGGCTATTTACAACATATAGGTAGGTTAGGTATACTTAGGTACTTTATAACCTAAGCAAAAACGTTTTCTCTCAGCGTTGGTGATTAATTTTTTTTATCACATATATAAAATAAACCTATTTACTACCACGTGGTGTAAGCGACGTGTAACACGTAATGTGTGCTGCGACCGGTAATCGTCCGCGAAAACGTCGGAACAGCACATTCTTCGGTCAGAATTCTTCCTTAGTGAAGGTCGAAATATGATCAGTTGGAATACGCACCACAAATTATTTAAAATTATTATGACGTGACTTTTTAACTGCTCGACTCTCGAGTCTTATTTGAATTTTCTTATGGATCTTTGAGAATCTCTGTCCTATTACGTATAGAACAAGACGGACATAGGAATTCAAATTTTCGATATCGTAATTTCATTAATTACAAAATTCCATTCGATAGCTTTTTTAAATGGGAACATTGGATTTCGCAATATACACAACAGCCCCCTGGCGAGTGGCCACCATACCACCCAGCTAAGATCTACTTTTGAGTGGTAAGGCATTTATGCTGAGGCGAGACCTTTTTGCTGCTGTAACACTCAGCAGTCTACTTTTTTTTTTAAATATTTTGTGTAATTGATTTTGTGGTTATTTATGTTACATATGTCCACTTTTTTTCAAAATGTGTTTTTATATATGTTTTGTACTTTGTGAGGTGTTTGAGCAGCAAATAAATGATTATCTATGTCTATGTCTAAGAACCATTGCGAATTAATTTGGCAATACAGAAAACCGTAACGAAATCGGTCGAGCCAGGTCGAGCCATTTTGTAGATAATTGGGAACATGTGCAAATGCACACACACACACATACAAACAAACAACTTCACACCCTAAACGCATATACCGCCTCCGTTCCGTCGCGGGTAAAAAGAGTCCGAACACTGTTATGTAACTAGGTACTAAAACTACTTTTTTAAACGTTGATTGCAGCGCCCCCTGGTGAGTAAACACCATATAACTTACCTAAGAATCTTCAGCAATGAACCTTATACCTTTTAAAGAATTGTGTCTCAATCGATCTAACCGTTCTGGACATAAATGTGAACATTGGTTTTCATTCAAACGTTGATTGCAGCGCCCCTGGTGAGTAAACACCAGTCATACAACTTAGCTAAGAACCATTGCCAATAAAACAAAACCCATATCTTCAACAGAAAATTGTGTCTAAATCGATCAAACCGTTATGGAGATAAATGATAACATTGGTTTTCGAAAATACACACACAACAGCGCCCTCTAGTGAGTGACCACCATACCACCCAGCTAACAAATTCCGAACCCAATACAGAAAACCGTATCTAAATCGGTCTAGCCGTTTTGTAGATAATTGGGAACATGTGAAAACGCACACACACACACACGCATATAAACAAACAACATCGTGTGATGTTGTTTGTTTGTTTGTTTCTTTACGCATATACCATCTCCGTTCCGGCGCGGGTACTAATAACACATCACACCCTAAACATCCTAAACGCATACACCGTCTCCGTTCCGTCGCGGGTAACAACATCACACCCTAAACATCCTAAACGCAAATACCGTCTCCGTTCCGTCGCGGGTAATAACAACATCTCACCCTAGACACCCTAAACGCATATACCGTCTCCTTTCCGTCGCGGGTAATAACAACATCACACCCTAAACATCCTAAACGCAAATACCGTCTCCGTTCCGTCGCGGGTAATAACAACATCTCACCCTAGACACCCTAAACGCATATACCGTCTCCGTTCCGTCGCGGGTAATAACAACATCACACCCTAGACATCCTAAACGCATATACCGTCTCCGTTCCATCGCGGGTAATAACAACATCACACCCTAGACATCCTAAACGCATATACCGTCTCCGTTCCGTCGCGGGTAATAACAACATCACACCCTAGACATCCTAAACGCATATACCGTCTCCGTTCCGTCGCGGGCAATAACAACATCACACCCTAGACATCCTAAACGCATATACCGTCTCCGTTCCGTCGCGGGTAATAACAACATCTCACCCTAGACACCCTAAACGCATATACCGTCTCCGTTCCGTCGCGAGTAATAACAACATCACACCCTAGACATCCTAAACGCATATACCGTCTCCGTTCCGTCGCGGGTAATAACAACATCACACCCTGACATCCTAAACGCATATACCGTCTCCGTTCCGTCGCGGGTAATAACAACATCACACCCTAGACATCGTAAACGCATATACCGTCTCCGTTTCGTCGCGGGTAAAAATACACAACAAGAAACAATTAATTATAACGTGTGGTGATACCAAATAATAAGAAAGTCTAAATGAGAAATATGACTATCCTTAAAAAAGTTCACATTACATTGGACTTAAATGACCTGACCTTGAAATAACTATTTGATACCTATCTATTTTAATTTAAAATCAATTTTGACATTTTATATATTTAAAAAATAGCCTACAAAGCACATGTACTATTGACCTAAGCTAACATTAAGAGCTAAGCTGTACACAAAATAAATATGTATATAATGTGTCGGTGATGTAAAAGTTAAGCCGGGCTTCCACCGCGAAAGGGTAATGAGCAGGAAATGAGAGATGAGTGGGAGGAGTGCTCGCGGTGGAAAACCGGCTTTAGGAAGGTACTAATCAAAACTTTTAATCAATATAGAGATTTTAAAGAAGAGAAAAACTCGTTATAAATTTGCCGTCGCGCCAACGTGTATGATTTAGGGAGGTATTTATGTATTTATATATTTATATTTTCAGAATTTACTAATAAAGATATGTATTTTTATAAATACATTTTTATTTAGTAACAAAGAAATTAACAATCAAATAATAGAAACATATTAGAACGAGTAGGTATTTACAATTGAAACAATTGAGCTAACTGCAGACTGTTGCAAACAATCTACAGGTAGCTCAACTGGTCCCTATCAATACTACCAGTCAATGATCCTAGGTAGTCCCTAGGAAAAAGCAATAAAGTCTGTTCAACCAGCAACGTTTCAGGTACTAGGTATTTGCATAATTTGTTGCAAATAATCTGTTAGTAACTAAACCGGGTTCAGGGCAGAGAAACAATATCCCTCAAATTATTCAACCAGGTAGAAATTTACTTAGCACTTGATTAGTTCGCTGTGCTGGAGTGCAATTATTGCTTCAAAGCTATAATTCTATTGCTAGATGATGCTGTGTGGATTGTCCATCATTATTATTATTATTCACATCATTTGTTTTAAATCTCGTTATAAAATACATTTTTTACTATGGAAAATAAACTATTATAGAACTATTCTACAGTAAAAAATATATCAAAACGGTGAATTACCGGCCGCGAAGCTAGCCTTAAGCGAAACGACTATTGGGACGACGATCGCTGAATCAACATCTCACATGCTGACAACCTTGTTGGCCAAGTCAAGATATTTGCTAAGTTTATCTTTCTCAGCTTTAACGAGTATAACATCATGTGGTATGGTGACATCAGCGAGCACCGCCCTCCGTTCTAACCGTGTCGCCAAATGCCTCAATTACTATTATGGATTATGACGAATATTATATGTATGTGATAAACATTAATATGTAAGAAAAGAATGCTGAAATAAGGTCACGTTGCAATGTTGGGTTCGATGGCTAATTCATCTGACATGAGACTTAGTTGTTCCATCTGGATGTGATGTGATGACTAATTCATCGAGCTTTGATGGTTGTTCCATCGGACTGTGTTTCATCGAGCTATGATGGCTGTTCCACCTGTGCTCTGGTTCATGGAGCTATGATGGCTGTTCCATCTGTGCTCTGGTTCATGGAGCTATGATGGCTGTTCCACCTGTGCTCTGGTTCATGGAGCTATGATGGCTGTTCCACCTGTGCTCTGGTTACTGATTCTTACTATTACGGGGACGCATCCCCTTATGGCCTCCAACCTCCCCTATAGCCATCCCGAGCCTCGCTTTATTCTCTGTTCTACCTGTCCGCAGACAGACCAACGCATTGGTATACACACTACAACAATAATCTGAAACTGGTTCTAATATCGGTGGCAAAAGATCTCAATTGCATGCACTGTAACTCAAAGTGACTCACCGATGTGTCTCTTGCTTGTTGTCTTGTCACAGAATGAATACTCCGCCGTCCGTCGGCAAAGCACAGCGGGCGCGCGCGCCCGCCTCCTCGTTGCGACCGGTTATTTCGCCAGTCAGCTAAAATCCTTTTCAACCTACCTACTACTTACATAGGTAGGTACTGAGAATATTTCTTCGCCTTCGCGACATTCCCCCCTTTTAAGGAAGATTAGGAAAGAAAGATATTCAATATCATTTGTATTTATTAAACAATCTTAAATATCTAAATCACTAAATCTGACCCTGACTGAACATTAACTGAATTTACTGGTGAAACAGTCTAATTAATAAGTGCGTGGTCCACTCTTTGACCTTTTCTCTGGCTTTAACAGCTGAAGCCCTGGTTGGTCTCTTACTGATTTCAACTGTATCAGCTTCTGACTCTGGTTGCGCCGCAACTTGATGTACTGGCTTAATTTGATGATCCTCGGAACCTTCAGCTCTGATCGTGGGAACTTGGTCAACATTCGGAACTGTACTTTGCTCTTCGAGTTCAAGTGGGAATAAGTGTCCTATTGAACGAGTGAATGTGTCTCCTTTCAATGTCTTTACTCTTGCTACTCTTATCTGCCCATCCGACCCTTTAACTAATTCTGCTATTTTTCCAACCTTCCAGTGCGCCCTATTTCCCTCTGATTTTATCTGAACTATCTCTTCTAATTTTGGTGTTCTATTAACCACCACTCTTGATTGTCTATGCTTGTCACTTCTCTCTCTCAAACTTGTTAAATATTGATTGGTGAACATCTTAGCGAATTCAGCGAGAATAACTTGACCTCTCTTCCACCCGTCAATTAAATTTGATTTTGTTTCTGTAGCTGGTTCAAGGAATTCCCGTCCAGAGATTTGGGTTGTTACTGATCCGCCTACACGCAGAAAGTCTTGAGGAGTTAAAACGTGCTCCAGCTCAGCACCTACTGTGGTTAAAGGCCTTGTATTTACAATGGCTTCAAGTTCTTTAATTGCTGTACACAACTGATTATGATTTACCAAGTGTTTGTCCAATGTCCTCTTCATACTGTGTTTTACAATTCCTATCAGGCGTTCATAAAAGCCCCCAAACCATGGTGCTAATTCTGGTATGAACTTCCAGCGTAAATTGTTTTCAATACAATAATCTGAAGTTAGAACATCAGCTGTAAGCTTAAATTGTGTGGCGTTATCCGACACAATCAACTGCGGTAAACCTTTCACTGCTATAAATCTCCTTATGGCGAGCAAACATTCTTCAGCGGATAAGTCTTTCACTACCTCCATGTGTATGGCTCTAATAGTGAGGCACGTGAATAGGCAAACCCAGCGTTTCTCTTGAGCACCTTCATTTACCAATAGAGGCCCAAAATAATCAAGGCCAGTGAAGCTATAAGGTAGACTGAGTTTTACTCGTTCTGCTGGCAAATCTGGCATTGCTGGTAGTTTGAATGGTCCTCCGCCATATTTGACACACTGTGGACACCTTCTGATAACCTTTTGTACGGTCGATCTTCCATGTGGAACCCAATACTTCTGTCGTAAAAGAGCTAATGTGTGTGACACTCCGACGTGATAGTTTTTCTTGTGTAGATTGGTTATTACTTTCTGAGTAAATTCTGCATTCTTATGCAAAAGAATAGGTTCTTTTTGGTTATCTGTCAAGTCGGTATGCTTAAATCTTCCTCTACACCTAATGATTCCCTCCTGGTCTTTGTACAAATGCAGTGATCTCGTCAAATCAGTCGTTTGCCCTTCACTTTCTTTGGGGAAAAATTCCTTTTGAATTTCTACGATTATCTTGGGTTCGTATTGATCCGGGTATTTAAGAAGTTTGTTAGTCTTTGGTTTAGCACTATTTAATTCTAAATTGACTTCATTTGTAGGTTCGGTAAAAGTATTCGCAAGACCCTCCTCAACCAAAGAAAGAGTCTGAACTTCACTACGTTCGGCGACCGTTGGCCACTGTTCAGAATCTTTTCTGAGAAATTCAGGTCCTTTGAGCCATCTACCGTACGAATCTACTCTGTCTGCCCTGGTACCTACATCGGATGGGTTAAGTTTAGTTGGTACGTATCTAATTTGTAGGGACTTATTTTGCTTTATTTCACTAATTCTTCGCGACACAAATGGCGGTAGCAATTTTTCAGAGTTACACCAGCTCAACACTATTTGGCTATCAGTCCACAAAAATTGCGATTTTAATTTAAGGCGCAAAAATTTCATGACGTATTTTATCAGTCTACACCCAATTAGTACTCCTAGCAACTCCAGTCTTGGAATCTGTAAGTTCGTTTGGTCCTTTATCGGCACTAATCTAGACTTGCCAATAACAAAATTGACAATATTATTAGTTTGTAAAGAACCACGCAAATATACCACCGCGGCATATGCATCCTTTGACGAGTCTGTAAAGCAATGCATTTCATACTCTATTTCTTCAGATTCTTTGCTGTTTAGGTTTTGTGCATAATAGCGATCAACACTAATGTCCTTCAGAAAGCTAAACTTCAATGCTATTTGCTGCCATTCACTAACTAGTTCGTTATTCAAGCGAACATCCCACTTAACCTTCTCTTTCCATAACTTTTGAAAGAATAGTTTTGCTGGGAGTAAAATTGGTACTGCGAAACCACAAGGATCGTACACTGAGGCCATAATTCTGAGAACGTCCCTTTTGGTGTGAACGGTGCCTAATTTTCGGTCGGTGAAATTCGATTTCAACAATAGGTTATCGTTTTTTATATCCCATAACAAACCTAGTAATTTTACTGGCCCTTCATGATCACGGACTCGATATTTTTGTGGAATCGCAGATACTAGCTCCTTCGAATTTGAATTCCATTCTCGTAAATTCATGGACAAGCTGTCAAATGATTTCTTTGAGGAATGATATAGATTAAGAGCTTCTGGGACTGTTTCCGCGCCGGTTACTATATTGTCTACATAAATATCATCGGCTAATTGTTTCATGAGGATGCTGTTTGACCTTGACAAGTGAAACCGGATTGTCGCGTTTAGTAAAAATGGGCTTGATATGACGCCAAAAGGAACTCGACAGAACCTCATGTGCAATACGTTGTCTGAACACGCTTTGCCTTTTATGTCCTTGAGCCAAAGAAACCTAGTCACATCTCTATCAACTTCTTGGAGACCTAATTGTAAAAAGGCCTTTTCTACGTCTGCTACTATAGCTATAGGACGTTCTCTAAACTTAATCAGCAATCCAGTTAGGTCCTCTAACATCAACGGTCCCCGGTATAAGCATTCGTTTAGGCTTCGATTTTCTCCGGTTTTAGCGGACGCGTCATAAACGATACGATAATTTTTAGACTTATCGCGACTATGGACGCAGTGGTGAGGCAGGTAATGAACCGTGTGCGATTGTGAGCTAGCCGGATCTGATACTATTTCTATAATCCCGTTCTGTAACTGTTCTTTCATGACATCATCATATGCCTTCATGTCAGCGTCATCTAACCGTTTCACTAAACTATTTAGACGACCCCAAGATAAACCCAAGTTGTTAGGCAGGTTAGGTTGCGATTCTGTCCATGGCCATTGAACGTGGTATCTACTGTCCTGATATTGAACGGTGTCATTAAATTGTTTTACTGCCTCTTCATCGCGTGTAGATTTGGGTGAATCTATTATACCTATCGATTCGAGATCCCACAATTTCTTTACATCATCTATCTTTAAAGGAAGATCAGGTTCATTAAATGTACTTTCTAATATACCATCTGATTGAAAGTATGTGAGTACAGTTAATTGATCACGACTGTCAATAATTTTGCTTATTTTTCCCGACCATATCCAACCAAACTTAGAATTTACTAAGAAAAGATCCTTAGTAATCGAAATCTTTTCATTTAACATGAACGAATGATAATAGTCATTACCTATCAAGATATCAACCTCATCACCGCCTGATCCATCATCCGCCATAGTAAGACCTTTCAATCTCACATCATTACTTAAGCTGATTGAGTCGTTGAACTTAGGGGTGTGTATAGCGTGCGTAATATGCGGTACTACATTTGCATATATAATGCGAGACGCACCTGTGCGCGTCACTATTCTAAAATTGACCACGGGACTCTCAATTTGATGTGGCAACTTCGACCCAAAGGTGAATATTGAGAGGTTCATCCGATCGGTAACAGGTAATTTTAATCTCTTGGCAGTAGACTCAGCAATGTACGAGCGCTGACTACCGCAATCGAGCAATACCCTGCACTGTTCTTGCCGCGCATCTACCTCGGGGCGGCTTAACATGACTAGACAAGTTTGTAATAGCGTGGTATTTACTTCCGTCCTAACATGCAAACTATCCGTTTCAGATGACTTCACAGCCGTTTGTTTAAACATTTTAGGACAGAAGGCACGGTTATGCGAGCCATTTTTACCGCAATGATGACATTTGCGAACAGATCTACAGGTATTTGCCCTATGACCCCTTTGAAAGCAATTAAAGCAACGGTTTCCTAGGTGAGCTTTCCTATCCTGAATAGTTTTGTATTTTGTACATTCATCATTATAATGATCTTGACTACAGAATATACATTTTCTCGCAAATTTCTTTTTAGGTGGCTCCTCAGAACTTCCTGACTCCTCATTTTGTCTTTTCTTTAATTGTGTTTTACCGAAGTGTCTATTATCATACTTGTGTCTGTCTTTTCTAAAAATTTTAATTTTGTGGTGCTTATTGTCTTTGTTTTCTTCTGATTTTACGTGTAATAACCCTGTAGAAACGTTTTCCGTCATGTCTTTCCCTTCACAAATTGTCGATTCGCTAATCTTTCTATCTGTCGTGTCTTTGGTCAGTCTATTTGCCGTCTCCCGAGCAGATATTATAAGTTCTAGATATTTTCTTATAGCATCTATTTTCTCTTCTTCGCCTGTCATCTTCATTCTTACTTCATAAATAAGATCTTCTGGGAATTTTTCCATTATCATCACTCGGAGATGATTGTGATTCACATCTTCGCCAAGGGAGCTCAATACGCGTAGGTGTCTCTCTATTTCATTGAGTATATGCCTGCAGTCTTTGACTAACTTTGTAGTAACTGGTTTTATCCGGTTAAGCGCCACATAATGCGCGTCAATAATCGCCGCAGGCTTACCGAACCTTTCCTTGAGAGTTTGGACAGCTATGCTATAATTTGTGTTAGTTGTGTCTAGTCCTTCAATGACTTGTTTTGCGTCGCCTTCAAGAACAGATTGGAGGTACAACAGCTTATCTACCTCATTGATATTTCTACCGTCAACATTTGATGAGAATTGGTCCCAAAACTGGTACCACTTGAGAATGTTACCATCAAATTTGCTCAATTCCATTCGTGGCAATTTACTACAAATATTGAGGTTTTCGCCATTTGTCGTAGCTGCACTACGTTTTCGGTCATTGTGTTTGATACAAATATCTATTTCTGATACTAATTCTTCGGCCTTAATTTGTATGGACGTGTACTCGGTGATCTTATCGGTGTTGGGTTCTGTAACTAATTTGCAGTAGATGTGGATTTCTGCTACAAACCTCTGAGTAGCACCCTTTAGTTTAGCTCCGGTCAACTCTAGTTCTCTATAGCTAGCTTCAGCATCAGATATATGTTTGAGGGCACACTGGGCAGAGTTTATGCACGATTGGACTGATTCGTACAATAAGTTCAAGCGGGTCAGGACGACATCCATTTTGTTTATTTTAAGCACAGTTCATATTGACCATAAGAGCAAGATCTTGATTATATCCAAAATCTATAAAAAATATGTATTTGTTTAGCAACTTACTTGTACTTTGTGTTAAGTACCTGCCTACCTACACTTTTTCTTAAGTAGGTAGCAATTTCAAGTTATTCCCAGCGTCTCACGCGTTGTTTTTCCCAAGGCTTCTCTTTCTTGCATTAGTACTTTATTTTTATTAGTTGTAAATGTATTTCTAGGTTGCTAAAATTAAAGTTTGATTCGGTATCTACGTACCAAGGTATTTAGTAGGTACATTATACGTAGGTTTCTACTAAAGCCCCACATTACTAGGTTGATTTTGAAGGTAATTAATAACAAATGAACCGACAGCAACCCTTTTCAGAACTATGTCAAGCAGTGGACTAAGGCCCCTTTCATTCTACGGGTAGGCACATCAAGGAAATTTACTTTCAAGCCTAATAAATTCAATAGTTTTTACTTCATATTATCTGAATCTGCAAAAATGAAACGTCCTTATCTATGTCTTGTATGAGTAAGTATGTACCTACCTCTATGTACTTGTTTGGTAAGCGTATTACAAATTTTATTTGTAACAAGTTAGGTACCTAGTTTAGAATTAACCAGTGTCAATGTTTAAGAATACCCCTGATACCGACGGCTGCTCTAGTGCATACATTGCATGGGTAGATTGATTATTTTATAGGTACCTAAATTATATATTTTGCGCGAAGGTTGCTTGGAACAAACAAGACCGCCCATTGTGCCAAATCCCTTTGTCTATTTTGATTGGTTTTAACTGCGATAGGTTGGTTAACGAATTTCTGTTGGGATTGTATTGTACTATGAACAGGTCATGTATAAAATCTTTCTTGCGTAGTCGGGTAAATAAATAACCAACAACTTTTACGCGTAGGTAAAGTGTAAAATCTACACAATTCCTTTAGTGCAAAAAACAACAGTCATACAGAATAATGGCCTACTAACAATTAGTACCCGGTATTTAAATAGTTGAAGATTTTTGTCTACTTCGCAAAAATGAAAAACACGAAGTCGTAAAATATTTTACGATCTAATTATAGAATTTTTACTGAGTTTCTCCGGCAGACCGTGCGGTGCGAGCACCATTAGTGAAACTACCCACATCACATTTTATAATATAATGTATGGATTATATTTTTAGGCCGTAAGGTTCGAATATTTGTTCGAAGATCCCTGCATCTCCACCATGTCGCCAAATGCCTCAATTACTATTATGGATTATGACGAATATTATATGTATGTGATAAACATTAATATGTAAGAAAAGAATGCTGAAATAAGGTCACGTTGCAATGTTGGGTTCGATGGCTAATTCATCTGACATGAGACTTAGTTGTTCCATCTGGATGTGATGTGATGACTAATTCATCGAGCTTTGATGGTTGTTCCATCGGACTGTGTTTCATCGAGCTATGATGGCTGTTCCACCTGTGCTCTGGTTCATGGAGCTATGATGGCTGTTCCATCTGTGCTCTGGTTCATGGAGCTATGATGGCTGTTCCACCTGTGCTCTGGTTCATGGAGCTATGATGGCTGTTCCACCTGTGCTCTGGTTACTGATTCTTACTATTACGGGGACGCATCCCCTTATGGCCTCCAACCTCCCCTATAGCCATCCCGAGCCTCGCTTTATTCTCTGTTCTACCTGTCCGCAGACAGACCAACGCATTGGTATACACACTACAACAATAATCTGAAACTGGTTCTAATATCGGTGGCAAAAGATCTCAATTGCATGCACTGTAACTCAAAGTGACTCACCGATGTGTCTCTTGCTTGTTGTCTTGTCACAGAATGAATACTCCGCCGTCCGTCGGCAAAGCACAGCGGGCGCGCGCGCCCGCCTCCTCGTTGCGACCGGTTATTTCGCCAGTCAGCTAAAATCCTTTTCAACCTACCTACTACTTACATAGGTAGGTACTGAGAATATTTCTTCGCCTTCGCGACAAACCGATCTATCAATACAATATCAGGTTTATTCGCAAGAATAGTCCTGTCTGAATTATTATTATTATTCACCTCATTAATTTTAAATCTCGTTATAAAATACATTTTTTACTATTGAAAATTAAATATTATAAAACTAATAAACTATCATAAACTATTCTACAGTAAAAAATATATCAAAACGGTGAATCACCGGCCGCGAAGCTACCCTCAGTTATTATTATTATTATTTTAGACTCAACTACGAGTGTGTATTGAAATGTTTTCGAGCGAATAAAACGTTGCATGATTGCCTTTATGACTTTTAGAAACGCAAAGCCAGATGAAAATTTTTTTTACCAGTTTGTATAACCAGATTTTCAATCGCGATTGCGAGTTCATACGATTCTAATGGAGTCTACACACCACAGTTGGCAAGCCGCCGGTAAGTAGGCAAAACACTACCTATCTGAAATGTTGCAACAGCCCGCCCGCTGACTTTATTGTGTTGTGCAGACTCCATAAGGATTAGAGAATAGCGAAAAAAAACCGCGTGTTTTCTTTTCGCAGTGCTGGTTAACCCTGTCAGAAAATTGCGTGAGCAAAACAAATGAAAGCTTAGTGCTCATCGGAGACGAAACTTTAAAATAAGAGGCAAACATTCCCGTCCACCAACTTCTTAATTAGGTAATTACGCCAAAAATCTGATGATCATTTCAAAAATCTTTTCCACGACATTTTGCTTTCGATTTGGCTATAACAGACATTACCAGTCACGTCTTATGCCCCATAAAAAGGGTAACAGGGTCCCTTAATGGCCGGAAAAGTTTGAAAATTGGGTTTCGTACCTCTAGGTTTTATGTTTTAGGGCTCACTCACTTACCCATTAGGATTGGTAAATGTACGCTAGTTCCTTTAAAGAGACGAATTAAGTCTATGGACCTAAAATGTATGCAGAACATAACGACCAAGCTAAATACGGACGTAATAAGACGAATTCAGTAGAAGCAGGATAGTCTGTATGTAGTCACACACATCATCGAGGTTTATTTAATTCTGCTTCCCATACGCTTGTTTGTGAAAAAAATACTCAGTATACTAGCTACCCTATCGATTTTTCACACTGGGGGAATATGGTTTCGATTAAATAAATAAACTATGATTGAGCGTAACAAGTCCGTAGCAGGATCGTAACAACCGTAACAAGTCCGTAGCAGGATTGTAGTCACCATAGCAAGTCTGTAGCAGGATCGTAGCCAACACAACAGTTAGCAGCTTGAGCGTAGCAAGTCCGTAGCCACCCAGATAGGTTGCCTGGGAGAAATCGCTCTCAGCGATAAGGCCGCCTTATGTGCTATGTTATTTTCTTATTAAAATATTAATTATATTATTTATGTTAATTTCTAGTACAATAAAGTGCGCATTCATTCATTCAGCTTGCAGCTTGAGCGTAGCAAGTCCGTAGCAGGATCGTAGCCACCGTAGTAAGTCTGTAGCAAGATCGTAGCCACCCTAGCAGTTAGTAGCTTGAGTATAGCAAGTCCGTAGCAGGATCGTAGCCACCGCAGCAGTTAGTAGCTTGAGTATAGCAAGTCCGTAGCAGGATCGTAGCCACCGCAGCAGTTAGTAGCTTGAGTATAGCAAGTCCGTAGCAGGATCGTAGCCACCGCAGCAGTTAGTAGCTTGAGTATAGCAAGTCCGTAGCAGGATCGTAGCCACCCTAGCAGTTAGTAGCTTAAGTATAGCAAGTCCGTAGCAGGATCGTAGCCACCCTAGCAGTTAGTAGCTTGAGTATAGCAAGTCCGTAGCAGGATCGTAGCCACCCTATCAGTTAGTAGCTTGAGTATAGCAAGTCCGTAGCAGGATCGTAGCCACCCTAGCAGTTAGTAGCTTGAGTATAGCAAGTCCGTAGCAGGATCGTAGCCACCGCAGCAGTTAGTAGCTTGAGTATAGCAAGTCCGTAGCAGGATCGTAGCCACCCTAGCAGTTAGTAGCTTGAGTATAGCAAGTCCGTAGCAGGATCGTAGCCACCCTAGCAGTTAGTAGCTTGAGTATAGCAAGTCCGTAGCAGGATCGTAGCCACCCTAGCAGTTAGTAGCTTGAATATAGCAAGTCCGTAGCAGGATCGTAGCCACCGCAGCAGTTAGTAGCTTGAGTATAGCAAGTCCGTAGCAGGATCGTAGCCACCGTAGCAGTTAGTAGCTTGAGCGTAGCAAGTCCGTAGCAGGATCGTAGCCACCGTAGCTAGTCCGTAGCAGGATTGTAACCACATTAAGAGATTATTGTGGTCCGATTAGGGCAGATACACGAGATGCTTTTAAGCAAATGGTGCGCAGGCTTTTCCATAAGAGTTAGTTTATATATATGAGTATTATTATAAACATAAAATGTTTTTTTTTTGTTTTGTTTCTTGTTTCATATTTATGCTTTATTAGGTATTTAGGTATATATATATATATATTATAGACATCTAAATTTTTTTAATTAATATTAGCACGCCAACCCCCTTTAAAACATGTTTTTGGCCGGCAGGTAGAAAATGCCTCGGTATTAAAATTGACGACGTTTGAGATATTAATATACCTGAGTAACAAAGTGTTTGAACAAAGTCTGTAAACTTAGCATATTTTATATAGATAATATTAAGAACTAACATTGTCGTATTTATTTCGGATCTGTATCTGATTCAAAAATGTTTTCCGTCGATTGGGACCGCGGTCCCAATCGACGGAAATAAAGTGATCACTTTGGTTTTTTTTTTCACTTCAATCTTTTTAAGGTAAAGTAAAGAAGCGAATAAGAAACATTTACCTATAGTTAGGTTGTTAGTTTTCGAGTTGGAGCAAAACATGTACTAAGCTTTTTTATCCTCTGGATAGTCTGATATTTTATAGTAAGCCTTTTTACAAAGGATATGTTTGACAATTTGTTTGAATTTATTTATTGATAAGTTTTTCAACTCATTTGGTATTTTGTTGTAGAAGCGTATACATTGCCCTTCATAAGATACATTAATCTTGTGTAGCCTAGTTGTGGGCACAGCAAGTTTATTCTTATTTCTTGTATTTAAATTATATATGTCGCTATTTTTATGGAACCGATTGATAATCCTTTAAGTGTACAACAAGTTTTCATAAATATACTGACATGGTAAATCAAAAATAGACATGCTGATCTGATCACACTCATAAATCAAACTTTTCCAACTGATTCGTTTGTTGTTTGTTTGTGTTATTGAATCTGCGTCAAGAAAATTAAAACAAAACAGTAGCGCTTACCTAGATTTCCGATATTTAGATGTGAAAACAATATTTCCAGGTTTTCTTCTAGAGGTACATGGTAGATTCGATGGTGAAAAGGATGCCATGCGATATCTTACACAAAATATGCACCCTTATAAATTACTAGCTGCGCCCGCGGCTTCGCACTTATTTTTGATGTAGCCAATGTCTGTCCCCGGGATACTATTTACCTCTCTGCCAAATTTCATTAGGATCCGTTCAGCTGTGACTTTCGAATTTATATTATTAGTATGGATATGGATTGTTACTTTCCAGTGCTTAGTATCGATACTATCCTCCCACGGATGGGAGGTGACGACGCCCACCCTTTGTACCTTCATGCAAAAAACAAAGTGCTAAAATGAATAAATAAGATAATAACCATATAATTTTCGGCATGCTGCATTTTCCTGGGAACTAAAGGAAGTTAAGGAAGTTCGGGAAAACATGATGTTGATCATAAAATCACTGGGACCTTACCTAAGTACTTATCCAATTTACGCATTACAACCAAAGGCCTCTAATTCACGCAGGTAACAAAATTACCAGTCAATTCCTAAAACCATTCAAATCCAATCTTATCTACAGTTCAAAGGGTGTTGCCATAACAACGCGTTTTTACAAGTAATTCTGTAAAGAGGGGTGTCCGCGTGTAAACAAACATTTTGTTACATTGGCCCCTTGTGCCCTTGCCCATAAAAATACTGTGTAGGTATAAGGTAATTCAGGCTTAGTTGGTAAGCAGCAACTACTAAGCCTGCGACGCAGGGTTCGATTCCCACCATGGTACATTTTTTTTTACTATCTGCAGTTCCAATGCTATCTGCCTATGAAAAAAAAAAACAAATAAGAAAACGTCAGTACGAGTCGGACTCGCGCACCGAGGGTTCCGTTCCGTATAATTATAAGACCTTGCTTCTAACCAACTTTTATGATTCTAGGTCAACGAGAGTACCCTATAGGTTTTGGTCCATAAAAAGAATCTAAATTTCTTTTTTATGAATTCACTACTAATTTACGGTTTTTGGATTTATCCTGCACTTGTGCTAAAAACCTTGCTACTTGCCAATTTTTATGGTTCTAGGTCACCGGGATGTACCCTATAGGTTTTGGTCCATGGAGAGATTTTTTTTGTAAATAAACAAAAGTTTACAGTTTTCGTATTTCTCGCTTTAGGTACTTATGCTATAAGAGCTTGCTTCTTGCCAAATTTCATGATTCTAGATCGACGGGAAGTACCCTGTAGGTTTTGTGTGTGTGTCACTTCCTTGGAAATTTCAAAATATTCGGGTATAAACGGCTGTAACTTTTGATTGCGTTGACTCAAAAGTTTGATTTATATAACGGCTCCAAGAAGTTACAGACTTGGGTATTGAATGTTATTTTCATTCAATACCTCCATGCGTTCCTGAGGAAATAGACTTGACATACGGACAGGCGGACAGCAAAGTGATCATATAAGGGTTCCTTTTTCCTTTTGAGACACGGACCTCTAAAATAACTAGATAACATACTTAGTATAAGTAGTGTTCATATAAATATTATACGTCAGAAGTTGTTTAGGTTACCTAAACAAACTCTGACGAAAGGTACATATCTTAGCGCTATTAAAGGCTGATAATGATGACCTAACCTACTTAGTATACCTAGATTCACGCATACTAACATTAGAAGAACTTGATCTAGGCTGTTCTCAGTTTCTTAGAACGATTTGACAGTTAATTATGCTCATAAGAACTCCAATGTAAACAGCCATTTGTACAAAACCTAATCAGCGATTTCCCTTCCGAGGTATAAGAAAAGAATCCAACAATAAGAAGCAGCACCGCATTGGGTAATTCCGGCTAACAGAGAGATATAGGGGAGATCCCCTTCTTTAAGCAGTTGTTATTTTTGTGTCGTCTGCGTGTCTGTGGAAATCAGATCGATGTCTCCGTCCGGATGAAAATATTGCAGGAATTTCGTGAAATCGTGCTTCTTTTTCTTCATATTTATAATTCCTGTGATGAATAAGTACCTGAGTGTCTTTTGAATGTAAGGAGCTTCTTTAGAGAATCATAAGTATAAAGGGCCCATGTTTCACACGTCCTTTTTGTATCTATTTAACCGTCAGCTAAAGGTTAATTCCATGTATTTTGTAGAAATTTTTGTTGGAAAAAAATCATAATATCAACCAAAAGTTTACAAATTCTACCCCTTATGAATTCAAACATCCTTATGTAACATATTAAGCTGCAACGAAAGCTTAAAATTACCATCATTTGGTATGTTACTACTCATTTACCCAACATACCAAACATTTGCTACTGAAAATAGAGTACATCGTTTTAAACGAAATACTATTGTTACTTCTTCCCTTAGAGTAGCAAAAACATGACGAAGACATATGCTCTGTCCCGCTCCTATGAAGGCGAAATCCTATCCCTATCCAATTCACAAAATGGCGCGCATTGCGCCCTCATAAAGATAGAAGAATAATTATCTAAATTCAAGAGCATCCAAGTAAGTGCACGCTTTTGCCTTTTTCTGTAACTACATGACCATTATTCGATTTTATACGGCTTCTGGGTTTTTTTCATACCACTAAGGGCCGCATGCCTGGTGGCAAACCAACCAGGCATGCGGCCCGCTTGATGGAAAACGGTTACCGCAGCGGACGCCTCTAACATCAGCTTGAAAGAACATCAGGGCCATTACGCACGCACGTGGCCCAACCTTTAAATGTCTTACTAAGACGTAAGGCATTCTAAGACAGCCTTAGAACATCCTTTTTAAAGAACCCCATGTTGTAGTCCTGAGAGAAATCCTCGGCAGGAGGATTTTTCTCAGGGAGATCATTCCACAACCTGAGTGTTCGCGAGAGGAAATTCCCCTTCTTTGTCACGGGTAGTAACGACATTTAAATTCGCCGCACCTCACTGAACGTGTAACCTCATTAATTTCTGATCATACATGGCTCATACTAGAGGTTTCCACCTCTACACCGTCACTACTCTGCCGTCGTTACGCTTGCGTAGTATATTAACAGAATTTACTTTTAAATGAGATTTAAAAGTGGTAGTTCAGGCTCTCCATTATTGCGTATATGTTTTATTGGACCCATTTGTTGCTACCCAGCCTTAAGCTGACCTTACAACCAGCCGTAAGCTGACCTTATCTTCCGCTGACGGCTATATTTTTCTGCTTACCTGATCAAGAGATATTTGCTAGTTACGTACGAGTACGGGCGGATTAGCACCGAACCGGCATAGGGCAGCGGCGAGCAGTAGTTTCAATTTCAAAGCATTAATACTAACTTTATCAGGGGCCATAGTAGGTGGCCCTGCCAAGTCGAGTAGACGCGCGGCCGTCTTGCTTCTGGTCAAAGCGTTGATCACTACGATCCTTATAAATTAACATTATCTTTGCCCATGACGCGCATGTTCAGAATGTAGCTGCAAGTATGAAGCTGTAAGTTCAGAATTCAGCGATATAGTTACTGCAAACATTATCACATTATGTGTACTTACTGAATTTATTGGAAGTAGATGTTTAGTGCATCGACAAGCAAATTCAGAAGAATTTGCTATCATAATTTATGAAGGCACTTCCCCAATTAAGTACCACAATAAACCTATTCAAGGAACTGTTTACAACCACCAGAAGCCTTATAATATAAGCCTCTTTTACAAATAACATTACCAACTATGTTACAATGTCGGTACGCTACTGCTTGTAACAGTCTCTACGTAGACACGCAACTACAAGTTCGACTCCTTTGATAAGTACCACAGCAAAGTATCGTGCTAGTGTACCTAGTAGGTAGAGAAAGTTATTTAGGACCCCTGGCTTCAAGCACTGGTACTCAACTTCTGGTTCAGCTAAGATGAGATTTTATCACAAAAGCGTATAGGGGTTTGAAGATTTTTGTATGGAGGGTGCATTTGTGTTGTTTTTCAAATTTGCTGCGCAGTATAATAGTTAAATATTTGGATAAAGGACATTAAAACAAATAAACAATAGCATATAAAATCATTTTCTAAAGCGTCAGGTTTCTGAGATATTCACAGATAAAAATAACTACATACTACATTTTTTCTATAATGTGAATAATTATCTCAGAATCTTAGTCTTAAGTCTTATACGACCTTTTTTATTTGTTGTAGTGTCCTCTATCCAAATATATAACATTTATTATGCGCCTCGATTTTGAGAAAAATAAACAAACTGGTGGCCGATGTTAGGGCCAAAATCTTCAAAACCCTTTTAGCCAGACATCAAGCAACATAACTTCAGAAAGTTTTATGAAGAAGATTACCATTTTTTTGTTTTATAGGTTAAAAAAATCTACAAAAAATTACGAGAATAACTGTATTTTTATTTTTTCACTATCTTTAAAACTGACCGACTTAGATAAGTAAAAAGTTAATATTTTCGGTCTAAGCCGCGATATCGTTGATGACGTCACGGCTTCCATCTCCGCGCGAGCAACTCGGGGATTCGAAGCATTTACCCGAACGAATGTGCCCTTCAAGTGCAGAACTACTTTGTATATTTTAAATAAGAAACAATAAAAACAACATGAGTCAAAGTCAAAGTCAAAAACTCTTTATTTCCATAAATACAATAAATGTACACATAGCAAAAGGTCAAATTCCACTGACACGGAAATAAAGTGATATTTTTGATTTCAGTCGCTTCGGTATGTAGACTAAACTAAAGAAGCGACGAAGAAACCTTTAGCCTGTTAGTTAGTTGTTTTTTTTCGAGTTGGAGCAAATCCCTTCCATCTATTATATATTGTATTGTACCTCAGTGTCAAAATACGGCCACAAAAACACCAGAAAAGTTGTTCACTCGCGTGTGTTTAATACAGTTTTTTAGTTAGTAATTGTACGGCAATACAAATAACAGTTTATTGTAATTTGGTATTCAGATTTCCAAAATTAAACGTGAATATGTCCAACTTGTAAGGCGGTTGAAATCGAACAGGCAGAAGCGAGGGTTCATATTTTCACTCGTTCGTTGGTGCAGAAGATGGCACGTCACATCCAGTTCATTCGCCGATTTCCCAACAGAGGGTAGAAAGAAATCGGCTGATAGCCTTACTAAATTAAACTACTCTATGTTTGTTTGAGCAAAGACCGAACAGGGGTCGCACTTGACACCTATTGCCTAGACTAGTGGATCAACTTCTTGGACCAAGATGAAAACAAGAAGGAAAGGAATGCATTTTGCAGTAGGATCCGATGGGCTCTTTATATTAAATTAGTTACTGCCCGCGGCTTCGCATGCGTTGTTTATATGGAAACGTTTAATGGTTATTTCTATCCCATGAGAACTGATTTATAGGATAAAAACCTATGTTTTACAAATAGACTCACTTCTCTCTGGTCACATCTAGAAGAAGGCATTTTACGAAGTGGTCTCAGAACGCCTAAACGAATGAATTAATGAACACCTTATTTCATTGTACTAGAAAATAATATAAATAATTTATTATGATGGAACAAAGCAGTTTGAGTTGTTTGCGTATTAGAACCGCCTACCTATCTGTTTAAACTCAGATAGTAATTGACCTATCGTGTAGGTATCCTGCCTGTAGCAATTATCTTTGCGAATGCAGTATTGCACACAAACTCTTTTCATTTCACATACCTACCTACTTGCTTGTTTAAAAATGAAATTGTAAACAAGCTTCTGCCCGCGACTTCGCACGTAACTTTACACAATCAAAACTAGGAAATAAAGTGGGTAGGGACCACTTCGATTTTTTATTCACCTCAATCTAAATAAGAATAGTTCCTACTGGTTTTACCTACCGATTGTAAGTTCTGTGGTAGTACATTCTGTAACTAGTTTTAGTTGCTAGGTAGGTATAACTCTAATAGTTTATTTATTTATTTTTCATCCCATCTATTCGAAAAGGACGACTTGGTTCACAGTTAAGTCCAGCCAAAGGTGGTGTTTTCTATAAGAAACTTTTAGCCGGCAGTAATGAGTTTTTAATAAGTGCGCCGCAATTATCTTTGCCGCGCCCTTTTTAAATTTGGAACATCTTAGTGTTCAGCGCCAAAGAAATCGAACACAAATATTGTTTGAATAAAGACTGGCACCAGCCAGTCTTTATTCAAACAATATTCCAAACAACGGTGAATCTCGTTGTTTGGATGTAGTACCAACTACATCCAAACAACGAGATTCACCGTCACATTTTCTTCAAAATGAGGCAGATTCGGACATTATTTCAAACACGCAGAATATAAAATCTACAACAATCTCTATTCCTAATAAAACATTAACAATACATTTTCATAATTGTGAAAATGTCTCAAATGTAAATATAAGTTTTTAGTTGTTTTATTATTTTTGAAGTTGGTATATATAGAGGTAGGTACTTACCTACTAGCGGTTCCAAATTTATGGAAACCAGAAAATCGCGATTATACCTAATACGTAATGAATGTGACAATGATGTTATTGATGATGTGATGACATACCTAATGAGCTTGTGGATATAATAAATTATGTAAATAAATCAAGTTTATTTTATTTTATTATTTTAAAACACATTTGTCAACATTTACATATTTTATTTGAAAAAGTGTCACCTCAAAGTTATTTTTCACATTTTTCATGTGTTTTCATGGCTACAGTTCAGTTTATATATAATAGGTATCATTGGGCTACAATGATAAAGTAAGTGTTGCTTCTTCATTATCTGTCACCTATGTAAGGACCTATACATAGATAAATCCATAAGTAGCCTTAGTAACTGCCTACCTCTACCTATTCTACTTTTACATAAGCCAAAATTGACATTGGTATTTTTCCAAATAACCCTTCAATTCAAATTGAGACAGTTGTGCTAACATTTTTTTGGTTTTACCTCGTTTGTGTCAACTACCATTCTAAGGCCCGTATTATGAAACCTTGCTCAGTCATCGATTTATGCTTGAGTAACGCTTTTCTATGTCGTAAGCGTTAATCAAGTATAGATCGATTAATGAGCAAGCTTTCATAATATCCGTATTATGAAAGATTACAATTTAAAATAAGAAGGTTTAGGTCCGCCTAAGCCTTCTTATTTTAAATAAAATTGTACCTATAGGTTGGTAGGCACCTATACTTTATCCACTCACAGATTACAGATTTCTGTAACCTGTGTCTATATCGTAGTAGAGATATCATCATCAACCTATCTTAGTCCACTGCTGGACATAGGCCTCCCCCAATGAGCGCCATAGCTCCCTGTCTTCAGCTTGCCGTAGAGATATGTATGTATGCATATGTACCTACCTATTGTACAGATAGGTAACTTCATTTCGTTTGATTTCGAAGACTAATTAAAACGTCCCCATCAAAGTGACAACTTCATTCAAATTGAATTCTATTCGATTGCCTCTCTGTGACGGAAAAATAAACAGTGAGATACGAGTAAATTAAATCTTTGTGCTACCCTATGGCGTTAGGGGTTAAGGTTAGGGGCGGGATTAAATACTAAAGCCGGATGTAGAAACAAGGAAAAAATAATGAGAGATGATTAAAAAATAACGGTTCTTTTAGGGCTATGGCGCGGACGGCGGAAATCACTCTTCCTTGATCGAAGGGCTAGATTATGGAGTGTGAAATGTGTCATAGGTCATAATCCAGCATTATATTAATATTTATTGTTTGTTCAGAATTTTATTGAAAGATTAACATTAATACTGAAGAAAGCACCGCTAGGCTACGCTAGCTTCTGGCTAGGTTCATATCAGTGGTTACAAAAAAAGTAAAAAAAAAACAATGTAACATGAAAACATGAAACATGTTTTTTTTTGTTATGTTATTGTGTTTTTTGGGTACCTAGTTAAATAAAATGTATTTTATCTTTTTTTTTCTTTTATGAATAAATAGGCACGAATAGGGACAACCCCATATTCCTCATCTAGGGTTAAAGTCAGCGTGCCCCTGTGAGAAAACAGACACGCAAGTAATTACACGACTGGGACTCCGATTTATATAACAGAGTGTTTAGAATTGAGTTACTCAGATAGGTAATTAGTTGTGTCTTTGTGAGAAACAAATACATACTGTAGATAGCGACTTTCTTCCCTAACACCAAATTGTACGAACTGATTAGGTAAAATTAAAATAGGTATCAGAATACCTATTTTATAATTCAAACTTTTTTTTTTTTATTTTAATATCTTTATTGACAAAGAAAATTACAATTCAAAAATAAAAACAAATTAGAACTAGTATTTACAATTGAAACAATTAAGCTAACTGCAGACTGTTGCAAACAATCTACAGGTAGCTCAACTGATCCATATCAATACCAGTCGGAAGCGTCCCCAAGACGCTGGCTGCATTGCCCCGCTTTCAAATTAACTAATCAATGGTCGTATCTTGTTAACCGACAAAACTAACGAAACAAGCCACAAACAATACTATCAAAGTTATTAAGCATGAACCTACACAAAATTCTAATAGTATATTTTATGTATCCCGTCGACAGAGGTAAAAGAAATAGTTAAAAACCTAAAAAATTAAAAGGTAAATAATTAACCTCAAAGAGAGCTGGTCTGGTCATGATGATATCCCGATTCAGGTAATAAAAGTGAGCATTGAATACATACATACATAACTAAAGTCTTAGTTATACTAATAATTTATCGTTAGAAAATGGTTGTTTTCGTTCTCATTTTAAAAAAGCTCTAATTAAATCGATACATATAAAAGGTTCTAAGACGGAAATGAACAACTACAGATCTAAAGCTCTCCTACCCAGTTTATTAAAATATTCGAAAAAAATATTTTTATGAGATTATATTCGTTTATGCTATGCAACAACGTTCTAAAATGTAATCAATTCGGTTACCAAAAGAAAAAAAAAACCACAACGTTGGCTATCTTTAAAATGTTAAATCAAGTCTGGGAAGAATTCAACAGAATCGTAATCAATCAAAATCGTACGGACACACGATCGAAACTTTTGTTAGGTCAATTGGAAAATATAGGTATAAGAGGAACTGCATTATCCCATATCCTACTTGAAATATCGTACTTAGTCCACTTTCATTGAAAGTGGACTAAGTTCGATGTTTAAAATAATTGTTTTGTCGCAAAAAGTATAGAGAAAATGTAATCCACATTTGAAAAAGTTAAGCTCGGCATGCCATAGGGTAGTATTCTGGGCCCTCTTCTATTGCTCTTATATATAAATAAATTACCAAAAGATACTAATCACTTGTGTACTATGTTTGCTGATGATGCCACTTTATTTATACCACAAGGTCAAAAACCAGCACCTGAATTGGAAACTGAAATTAATAAATAACACACTTGATTTAACTGGCTTCAGTCTATAAATTTACAAGTCAAGGTGTCGATTCTGTTGTTTTAGAATTCGCTAAAATTAGGTAAAATTAGGATCTAGGAATGTCAAATAGAGGAAAGCTATTCTATGTTTCAAAAATTAGACTGGCAGGTTTAAAATTTGGATGACAGGTCTATAACAACTCAACTTAGATATAAATAGCTATAACCCTATTCTTTGCATTACATTTTAGCTACGATTAGAAACGTCTACCTAATTTTAGGAGGCATCTAATTTGATCATGATTAAAATTTATAGGCAAAACGCTGGATGGATAAAAACATTAAGGTACTTAAAAGTTGTACACACCTGTTTGACTGACTGACTGACTGACAGACTGACTGACTGATAGACTGACAGACATACTGACTGACAGACTGACAGTCAGACTGACTGACTGTCATACAGACAGAATGACAGACAGACAGACAGTCAGTCAGTTTGGGATTTTCAAACACGTTCTTATTTAGGTATTTTTAGGATCTGTTTATAGAATACCATAATTTTTCGGTGAACCAATTTTAGAAAATTTAGAAATCATAAAATTTAAGTTAGGAATCCTGTTTAGAGAATTACCATAGTTTTTAGCTCAACCTAACTTAAAAAATTTAGAAATCGTTAAAGTTTAGTTAGGAATCCTAAAACAACAGAATCGATACCATTATCAGTAAAACTAATATCTTGCGAACCCAAAATTTAAAACTCCTTTAATAGTTAATCTTAAAATAGTAAATAAAAACAATGAAGTAAAATCATCGAGATTAATTCAAAAATATTACAAAGTATTGCTACGCTCTTTCTGTTCTCAGCTCCATTTCACTAAAAATATTGCCAAACAATCTTATTATGATTTTGTGTATCCTCATTTAAACTACAGGATCATCGTCTGGGGTAACTCTGTCAATATCCAATCTACATTTTTATTGCAAAAGAAATGTCTACGTTCTATCTCTATCACATGAAATGTACAGAGACTCTCTGATATATATTTAGAGATGAAAAATATTTAACTCTTGTCTGTATGTAGGTATATCTTGGAAATTTATCTTTTAGTAAAAAATAATATGCATTACTTTTTTGAGGTTTGAAGACAAGTCAAGGCGCACCAATTCAATAAGAATGGATATCAATACCAGTCGGAAGCGTCCCCAAGACATGTCTTGGGGACGCTTCCGACTGGTATTGATATGGATCAGTTGAGCTACCTGTAGATTGTTTGCAACAGTCTGCAGTTAGCTTAATGGTTTCAATTGTAAATACTAGTTCTAATTTGTTTTTATTTTGCATTTGTAATTTCTTTGTCAATAAAGAAAGCTATTGAAAAAAAATTAAAAAAAAATAAGAATTAAATATTAGGTCCTTACATATGAAATTGGCGTTTTGTATGGGAGGAACAAAAAGTCGAATATTTTTTAATATAATATATTTAATTAATCAAAGTATGAACCATTATTTTCTATGCACTTTTGCCATCTTATAGGTAGTTCATTGATCCCTTTACTAAAAAAACCAGTCGGACGGGAATCAATAAAATCTTTGAAGGCGATTTGGACTGCCCCATCGGAGTTGAATTTTTTCCCTTGCAAGAAGTTATCCAAATTTCGAAAAAAATGGTAATCTGTTGGAGCAAGGTCCGGGGAGTACGGAGGATGTCTTAGACTTTCCAATTGAAGCTCTTCTAATTTAGTAGCCGTCTGTTGCGCAGTGTGTGGTCTAGCGTTGTCGTGAAGCAGCAGTGGCGTGGAGCGATTGACCAGCCTAGGTTGTTTAGCCGCTAGCTTTTCCATCATGGTTTGCAATTGCTGACAATAGACATCAGCCGTAATAGTCTGGCCAGATTTGAGAAAACTGTAATGAACAATACCGGCACTAGTCCACCAAACGCTTACAAGTAACTTTTTTGGGGTTAATTTTCGCTTGGGGCAGGATTTGGCTGGCTGGCCAGGATCCAACCATTGCGCTGAGCGCTTCCGATTATCGTAAAGAACCCATTTTTCATCACAGGTAATGATTCGGTTTAAAATACCTTCATTATTGTGCCGGTTTAGTAATGTAACGCAGCAGTCGACGCGCGTTTGCCGGTTTGCTTCAGTCAATTCGTGAGGTACCCACCTTTCAAGCTTTTTAATCTTCCCAATTTGCTTCAAGTGAATTAAAACAGTTTTATCACTAACATCGCAGCCTGCAGCTAACTCGGACGTGGTTTGCGATGGATCCGCTTCCACAATAGCCTTCAACTCTTCATTATCAACTTGAGTCTCAGGCTGTCCACGGGGCTTGTTCTGCAGATCAAAATTTCCAGAACGAAAACGTTGGAACCAAAAACGAACTGTGTTTTCTTTTGCAACACGACCGCCATACACATCATTCACCCTTCGAGTTGTTTCCGCAGCACTAGTGCCACGGCGGAACTCGTACTCGTAAATAATGCGATATTTTAAGTTTTCCATTTTGTAAAATGAGTGACGCAAACAGAAAAAAACAGAAGAAAAAAAACAAATGAATGACGATCATCGAAGCACAAATACATGAGTCTATAGCTGTACAAATTTGAATTTGGAATTCCTTACCAAAGAGGAGAAATTTGTGATTAAAGTGGCCAGTACGAAAAACGCCAATTTCATATGTAAGGACCTAATATAAACATGATATCCGCACTGGTAATCTATGTTTAAAGAAGTATATAAAAACAACAAAAGAGCTTGCCTCTAGACCTCAAACTTCTAGAGGGTCCTAAGATTAAAAACAATCCTAATAGGTAAATGGCTTTTGTCAAAAACTTTTTATTAGTTACCATTTACCTACTTTTTAGATGATTCTCTTTTGTGTTTTTAATTTAATTGAATTGTTTGCTTTAGTACATAATCTTAGATTCTTTTTTAATTTTTTTTTGTGTATAATTCTACCTCTAGTTTAGGTTAAGATAAATATAGGCAATAAATGATTTATGATTTGATTTGATTTGATTTTACTTTTATTTGGTTTGTTGTACGTTCAGCTGGATAAAACTGTGTACCAAAGCTTGTACTGTACCTACCTCCTGTGTGAACATTGTGCAAACAGTTTTACAATAAAAAATATTCTATTTCTGATTCGGATTCTGAACCGCTTACTAGGTTTAAACGAGTTTTGATCAAATCAATTTGTCAAACAAAAGGTGTGTTTGGTTTTCAGGAACGATACCTACCTAACTCATTTTTCATCGGTGCATTTCGAGAAACTTGCTGCACAAAATCACCAACAGTTTCACAGCAGCTTATGCAATTCGGATGTAGGTAGTAAGTACCTACTAGGCAACCTAGGTGCCTAAGCGTCTCGTTTCGGCCATCTGCGACGCCCATCGGGCCATCACCGGTTACTTATCGCCTCGGGGTGAGCCAACAGGCCATTTTACATCAGCTTTCAGTGTAAAATGAACTCTGTTGACCTCGTCTTAGACTCAATCTCACTCGAACGCGAATCCCTAAAAACAAAGATAGTAAGATCTTTATTATAGTTTAGATCAGGGGTGGCCAACTTGATTAGACCCATGATCTACTGTTTACTGACGAAACCTTGTAATACCTACCAATTACATAGGTACATGCTTCTTAAAATTGTTAATGAAACAATATAGTTTAGTATACAATTATGTTACATTTTTAATGTAATAAGAGGGACATGAAATTTATAGTTTTCTTAGTAACTACTTAGGTATTTATATTAGCGCTATTAAGTAAGAATAATTAATGTAATATGAGAGACACGAAATTTATAAATTCTTAGTAAGTTATTCATATTAGTGTGAGCATTGCGTCTGAACATTTTCCGCTAAATTAGCAAAGTCGGGTTTGTAGAAGGAAAATGCTGATTTACACAAATATGTTGAACCAAAACACGAATGCAGTTGTTCAACACATTTCTTCAAATTTTGATATTTCTCGTTGGAATCCAATGTCCAGAAATCTAGACCAGAGGATGACCTTGCTTTTGGAAATATGTCGCAGCGCAGAGTAATAATTTCGTTTTGTAACGTCATGTGGTCCCTTTGAAACGTATCTGCAAATTTTTTAGCCACTTCATAGATGACAGCAGTGTGCTCAATGGAATTATTATGGAACTATGATAAAATTAAATAACGTGATGGAACGGCGATTGAAAAACGATACTAAAATGATAGTACAGCACTTGGTGATTGCGTTCTACGTGGTCTTTAGGGTTTCGAAGTTCGGAGATCGGTTTGGGCACCCTTATAGTCTCGCTTTTACTGTCCTTTTTTCCGTCTTTAATATATCAGCAACTACAGCAGCAATTAACGTGAAATTTAAAATAATAAGAATTCATTTTTTGCGCCTGTATACATTAAAATAAAAATGTACATTTTCAGTACAAATTGTGATGTCGAAATTTTAAAAGAGACCTAGAGGTACAATGTCAAGTGGGGGGCTACCTCAGCGAGTGGGGTATTAATTGAACGGTATTGGTTTGTACATCTCAAAAGAGTTTTTGATATTTCTATAGGTTTCATACTTTCTCAAATATTTTGAAAAAGTCGCAGTTTTACCCATACCGATGGTAAAATTGTGACTTGCGATGATTATTAGGTATCTACCTATATTAAATTCACGTACTTATACGTTTTTTGCCTTGCCACGATCGACTGGACTAATCACCGCGATCGACCGCTTGGCCATACCTGGTTTAGATGGTCACGTTTGATATTTTGAATGTGAAAACCTACTTACGTAGGTACTGAAATACCGCTGTTAGAGTGGTGATGGTGGCTCGGGTTTATGAAATAGGTATCGATCCCTAATCGGTAGATATCAATCCCATGTAAAATTTTTGTTTTATCTACATAGGTACCCAATACAATAAGCAAACATACGTAGATTTCAGCATTTCAGCCTAACCTTTCGTTAGCTTCGTTCTATCAAACCTCGGTGAGATTTAGTTATGTTTGTCCCTATCAACTTCCCAAGTGGATAAGTACCTATTCAGTCCCTCAGGTCAATCACAAAAGAAAGATCAACGACCGACCACGAAGTAGTTGGTATTAACAGCTGTTATTCTACGTTAAATTTAAACTCGTGCGTCGGCACATCGGAACCTATATGCTAGGTACCGTCCTACAAATAGGTAGGTACCTACCTACTTATATTAATACCACACCTTATGTAGGTACATTATACTGTAATAAGTACTAGAGTGCTTTTCACGAAAGAAGTCCCGCGGCATTTAGTGGAACTAAACTTATTTCTACGCTTATTTAATCGGTTGCACTACCAACAGCGCTGCGTCTAGGGGACTTCTTTCGCGAAAAGCACTGTACTTATTTATTCGTAGGATAATACTCTCTGAACTTAGAGCAGTTGCTAAGTAGTATTTTGGCTATTACACTCCAACAGAAGAAAACCAACAACTCCCGATGATTCCTAAGTATGATACGACCACTGCCAGATGACAGATTCAAGGTTCTGCGGATACGACTTTTTATTACACTTAGATTCTAGAGTCCTTAGTTTCTTCGTATCGAATTAGTTACGAAATCTCGTTTGGTCACCGTTCGACGACCTGTGGCGCAGCGGGCAAAGGTCCGCCTTCCACGCAGAAGGTTGCTGGTTCGATTATCGCATCGGGACAAATGTTTGTACGATCTGCAGGTATTTGTTCCGGTTATTCAGGGTATTTTCTATGTATAATAAAAAATATATATCTATGTAATACCTATGTTGTATTAAGTATAGGTAACTATCAATTATCTAGTAGGTACCTACATAATCTCTGCTTAGCTTGGGGCTTGTGTTGGGGCTAGATGCTGCTGTGGTAATTGTCCAGAATGTTCATTTATTTATTATCTTGCTAATCGTCAGTACCTACTCTGAAATGATGTTTGCCGGAATGGCCAGATACATAGATATAAGTAAATAGATACATAGATATACAACTTTACTACTACATTATATATAATAATACATGATCATATCCAGAAACGTATCCTATGGGTCAGTAGAGGGATGGATTTAGTTTTAGTCGGTGGCAGACAGGGTGTTAAAAATAAGATCTAGGTAACATTTTAAGCGGGTAGGTATGTAAGGAGCCTAGAAGGAACCTATAGCCAAAGATCTTTGCCTATAGCGCCCTATTTAACCTGATGAAAATACTTATTGAAATAATTCAGAAAGAAGAAAGTCTGTATTTTCTAAGTTAAGAAGAAGGTAGGTAAGAAAATAAAGAATTTCTGACAAACTTTGTGCCCAGGGCTCAATGATGATGTGTCATCCATCACAGATTACAGAATGTGTCATATTGCTAGGTAGGTACATGCTTAAAAGTAGACAAGCCTTCGTAGCACAAAATTACGATAGGTTCACTCAAAAGGATAACACAATAAAATGTAGGTCTATGAAAAAGGTGAGAAAATGGTCAGTTGGACATTATTTTCACATTACTATAACATTAGGGATTTAGATATACCTACCTACCTACTATTTACTTGCCAAAGTAGTTGTTCCTTGGCAGGCCTTTATTTTAGTGAAGCAGATCCATTGCTGAAGTCTTGAAGATATATGAAATTTAATTTAATCGAACTGCTCCATCCTCTAGAAACCTCACTAATGTGAAAGCCATTATTCGAGTGGTCAAAGTAGGTCCCGCAATCTCGTTTTCATTAGATAAACATGATGACATTATGTACACAGGCTACTCGCTCCCGTCCCCAACTAATTATTTCCAACGGACACCAAACAAATATTTGCTAATCACTGTAAAGCGTTCGACCGTATTATCTATCAGTTTGCTTTGTTTTATGACTAGATAGAGATGTTGTTACAATTAACCTTCGACACGCGCGGTCAGGCGGTGTCTGGCCCTCGTATCGGACGCTCCGACCGACGCAATTACGCGGCTTGCGAGCACCGCCGCCACCCACCAGTCGTCGCGCCACATTCGTTCAAGCAGCGCGTCCATACGCTACCCACTCGACTGTGCAAATTGAAAAACAAAAGAACAATGACTTTTCGTGCGACGCTCCTCGCGCTCGCGTGTGTGGTCGCTGTCGCCGCTGCCGGCCTGCACCCGCTTTCTGACGCCTTCATCGAACGCATCAACTCCAAACAACCAACTTGGAAAGCCGGCAGAAACTTTCCCCACGACACTCCCATGAAGCACATCCACAAGCTTATGGGCGTTCTCCCGGACGACAGCACAAACTTATTGAAACTCCCGAACGTCGAACACGACGCTGACCTAATCGCCAGCCTGCCGGACAATTTCGACCCCCGGGATAAGTGGCCCGACTGTCCGACTTTAAATGAGGTAAGAGATCAAGGATCCTGCGGGAGTTGCTGGGCTTTCGGTGCTGTGGAAGCGATGACCGACCGAGTCTGCACCTACTCAAACGCCACGAAGCACTTTCACTTTTCCGCTGAGGATCTACTGAGTTGCTGTCCAATTTGCGGACTCGGCTGCAACGGAGGTATGCCTACGCTAGCCTGGGAGTACTGGAAGCATTTCGGGTTGGTTTCGGGCGGAAACTACAACTCTAGTCAGGGTTGCAGACCGTACGTGATTCCTCCTTGCGAGCACCACGTTCCCGGGAACAGGATGCCGTGCAGCGGCGACACGAATACTCCTAAATGTCTGAAATCGTGCGAAGACGGTTACAAAGTGGACTACAAGAAGGACAAGAAATACGGGAAGCACGTTTTCTCGGTGCGTGGCGGAGAGGATCATATCCGCGCGGAACTATTCACGAACGGTCCAGTCGAGGCGGCATTTACTGTTTACGCGGATTTGCTCGCTTACAAGAGCGGAGTTTACAAACACGTCGAGGGCGATGCGCTCGGCGGCCACGCGATCAAAATTCTCGGCTGGGGAGTTGAGAACGGTAACAAATACTGGCTGATTGCTAATTCCTGGAACACGGACTGGGGTGACAATGGTTTCTTCAAGATCCTGCGAGGGGAGAACCACTGTGGTATTGAGAGCTCAATTGTCGCTGGTGAGCCGTTGTTAAGTGACTAATGTGACTAGGTACCTACTTATTGTAATAAAGATAGGTATATAAACCCCGATAATTGCTAGTCACATGACTGGGGAGAGTTATTTTTCGTAGGACTGCTAATTTTAACATAAATTTTATGAACATAAATATTGTTTTTTCATAGAACTGTTTTATTTTTTGACAAAAAACGCAGTTTTAGGTTTTTTGCACATTTTGCAAGCCCCAACAGTGCGGGCAGTCCATATCGGCCCGCACTGTTAACGCCATTTCGCAAAATTTGGCCTCACTGCTGAGGCCAAATTTTAATCATGAATCCTAAAAATATGTATTTCTCTATGAATAGTAAACAAGGGCCTCAAAATCATAAACAGATGCTATTTACATTATAGCTACGGTCAACAACAAAAGCCATACTATGGGCCAAAAACAATATAATTATTGTGGGTCATTTGTAGATATAGTATCTCATTCTCATTGTAGATAGGTAGGAACATATGAATTTCATATGGGCGTTTTATCGGTAGGTAGGTCATTTAACATAGATAATTAATGTATGTATAATGATAATAAATCAACAATACTCAACTCACGTAGTAGTTAGGTACCTCGAACAAGAGTTGTGGAAATCCAACACACGAAGGCTGGAGTTCACCAAAAGATAATCGGAAAATTTGCAGCATCGTCGGTTAACTTTGACATTAAAAGTAAGAATGAAAACTTCTGTCAAAAACGTGAATTTAAAATGCCCTCTTATCTATTGTAAGAACACATGTCTAAGAATCACCACCATCAATAACCCGAACGAATTCCACTGCTGGACAGGATTCATTCTTTATAACTGTATATTTATTATGATTTGTAGTGTTTTAAGTTTTATAATATTTTGGCACTGCATCTTTGGTTGCATGCTCCATGATCTAGGAATAACCACCACCACAAATAATCAAAATTAAATTACTTTTTTCTTTGCCTATAAATAAGAACAAAGACAAAGACAAGCCAATTACTTAACTATACAGGGCGTCCCACGGCTATGCCTCATGGAGGGAAAGTACCTTGAATATTGTAGATAGAACACTATACTGAAAGAAGACTTTATTTTATTTAAAAAAACAATTTAAACCGCATTCATAGATTTTTAAATAATTACATGGTTGAACTGGGAATCGAACCCGCTACACGAGAAATAAAATTACCCTGTAGCTTTATCACACCGATCGAAAGGCTTTATCATAGGGATAATTTTTTGATCAGTAACATAGTGTCAGAAGTAAAAAGAAGACCATGAATTGTAATATTTTTATATTAATAATTATTATTACCTAATTTAATTATTTTGATACGCCATGGTTATGTATCAAATTCACAATAGGTACAATGCAAAAATCCAAAAATTAAAATCACAGTATCAAAATAATAAAAGTATGAAAATGGAACACATTTTGGAATTATTTCTAATCAGCCTTTTTAATCAGCCAGCCGCATTGCAGGCTCTCAGTTGTATGTCTTTACGGCAATGTCAGCTTTTCATTTTTCTGAACAAAATTTCACATCAAATGTCTTCCTTTTATTTCTGACACTATGTTATTTAGCAAAAAATTATCCATAAGATAGATAGAGCCTTTCGATCAATATGATAAAGCTACAGGGTAATGTTTTATCTCGTGTAGCGTGTTCGATTCTTGGTTCAACCATGTAATTATTTAAAAATCTATGAATGCAGTTTAAATTGTAATTTAAATTAAAATAATGTCTTCTTTCAGTAAAATGTTCCATCTACAATATTCAAGGTACTTTCCTTCCATGTGGCATAGCCGTGGGACGACCTGTATTATGTACACAAATAAAATATAGCAGTGCACACGGGCGGTGCGCAAGGACTGGTGCCTCAAACATAAGCTGTTCCTATAGCTGTATACAGTCATGGTCCGCCCAGTGCTAAACTACGGTGCTATAGTAAGGTGGCCTACAACAAACTTTGTCACCACCATAAATAAATTACAGCAAGTTCAAAGACTGGCTTGCACAGTCATCTGCGCAGGCATGAAATTAACCCCATCAGCAGCACTGGATATAATACTAGGATTAACGCCTTTGCATGTTCACATACAGCAGGAAGCAATGGCAACATCCCTATGAATAAAATCAACAAACCAGTGGAAAGGCGAATCAGGCCTAACAAACCACTGCGAATATTACGCAAAGCCATTGCTGTAATTCCAGAGGCGGCGAATGGCATCGACAGAGTAGCGTCTACATACTTAATCGGTAAGACCAACCTACGTAATAACGCATGAAGAGAACGCAGAAGCGATCACCACATGATATGCTTCTGGAAACAACCATCAAAGAGCCAACCAGATGGATACAGCTGGTGTTTAAAATAGACAGCGCTGCGCTAATAAACGCACTCAAAAGGACAGACACAAGATCAAAAGCAATTGTTGAATGCCACAACGCTCTACAAGATCTTTCTCAATACAGCAAAGTCTAATATAGATATCATAAGTTTAGATATGCTATTTTTTAGTTTTTATGAAAACCACCCGAAATCATGCCTTTAAATCCAATGACATTTCCTGAACTGGTCCCTACTACCAATTTTAGAAGAAGATGTGCCAATTATTTTTGAAAATGATGGCTGTCCAGCAGATTACCAACGAACGGTACGAGAACATTTAGACAATGCATTTCCCAACTCGTGGCTCGCGAACTCTGGCCATGGAATAGGGTACAGCTGGCCCTATTCCATGGCCAGCACGGTCCCCAGATCTTACACCCCCGGATTTCTATATGGGGACGTGCAAAAGAATTAGTTTATGCAACAGAGGTGGCGTGGCGAAAGTAATTCTCAAAAAATTCCGTGGCTCTCTTCGCTCGCCACCATTGTCCACCAAATGGAAAAATTTGGTTTTGTTGCCCAAAACCGAAAAAAGCACAAAAATTTCGCGGTTCACTCACTCACCGTTACCTTGCCTTTATTGCTAACCCGGCTAAACCAATCTGGTCGTGAAAATTTTCGTTGCTCGCTCCTCTCGCTGTTATTTTTACTAGGGCGTAGAGTTGTAAAGGTCAGTAGGGGCGGCAAAATTTGAATAGCTTACTGGCGGCAAATGTGTAAATCCGCCACACACAAATTTATTTTGTGTGTGGCCTCTGAGGTGCACACAAAATAAATTTTAGTGGAACGAATCAACGCCGCATTCGTAAAAATTCAAGATGAAATGCGGCTTCTAACCACAACCTCAGAAATCAAAAAAAGGTGTCGTGTGCATGCATAAGGTGTGAAAGCAGCCAATTTGAACAAATTTTCTAATTTAATGTAATAAAAACAACAACATAGAGAAATTGGTTCTCTTAGCGTCAAATTTTTGTCCAATAACAGGAGAAATGAAAAAGAAACCTCTTGCACGTTTTTAATATCATCTAAGTGTCTAATACCTGCATGTTTGTTAACTTGTATGAACAGGTCCGGATTAGCCCCTAGGCCCACAAGGCCCGGGCCTAGGGGCCCTGCAAGCCTAGGGGCCCTCATGGCGGAAGATCCATACCCCTAAAGTCTGGGTTGGCCGAAAAATTGGCAATTATTTTTCCAAATAATAATAGGTAGGTAAGTAAATAACATGATCCGTCAAGTGCGAGTGGGACTCGCGCGCCGAGGGTTTCGAACGTTTGTCAAGTGTAACAATATGTACTATGGTTCAGAAGGATCGGTTTACAAACTTCGGAGTACAAACGGTATAGGTAAAGATTTAGTTTTTTTTCAAAATATTTAAAAAAGTATGTAACTGATAACTTTTATTACCTACCCCACTCGGCACGGGCTCCGGAAGTGGGGTGCAGGGGGGGCCAAATGTCCCCCCAAAATCAAACGGCTGCTAAAAATTTTGACGACATAATTTGTAGTGAACATTCTGTAATGAGAACCATAAGTGGTTGTGCATGTATAAATATTATAAGGCAGGGGGGCCCTCAAATACCAAGTGCCTAGGGGCCCTGGATCCCTTAATCTGAGCCTGTGTAATGAACCATGCTAATTATGATACTATAACCAAATACTTAAGGTATTTGCTTATCTGCTGAAATACCTAGTTATCATCAGAAATAACACAGCACGAACTATTTCAAAAAGAATGTGCCTTTATTCCATAAAAAAGCCAAGTCAATCCAATCAATCATTATTAAAGCCTAATCTAACAGTATGGTTTGTCTACTCACCGGGTTGGTAGCCCTAACTTGTGCAATTGCCACCGCTGCTGCGGCAGCAACTGAGCTACACCCTCTATCCGATGCCTTCATCAATCTTATCAACTCCAAACAAAACACTTGGACCGCCGGCAGGAACTTCCCAGAAGATACTCCTATCGAATACCTCAGGAGTCTCAACGGTGTTCGTGAAAACAAAACACTGTTTGATCAACTACCGGTGATCGAGCACAGACTCGCACTAAGATCCAGTCTACCTGAGAGCTTCGATCCGAGGGAAAAATGGCCATACTGTGTATCTCTAAGTGAGATAAGAGATCAGGGATCCTGTGGAAGTTGCTGGGCATTCGGAGCCGTTTCAGCAATGACCGACCGATACTGCATACAGTCGAAGGGAAAGCAATTCCACTTTTCAGCGGAAGACCTACTTAGCTGTTCTCGAGCCGGCAACTGTCCTGGAGGAGGTTCACCTACTGAAGCTTGGAATTATTGGGAATCAAACGGTTTAGCTTCGGGAGGAAATTACGACTCTAAGCAAGGATGCCGACCGTATTCTATAGAACCTTGCATTCATAATGGGAATGAAGAGGATGGACTAAAGAAGTGTACCGGTCATGCTGCTCCAACTCCAGTCTGTGAACAGAAATGTAGGGAGGGATATGAAATTCCTTACGAAAAGGATTTAAAGCGCGGTAGGAATATTCACGCTATAATAGGCGAGGAAAATATAATGGCGGAGCTTTACGAGAGTGGTCCAGTTGAAGCGGGTTTTACTGTGTATGAGGACTTCCTTAATTACAAGAGTGGCGTTTACCAACATACTGAAGGGGACAATCTTGGTGGTCACGCTGTCAAACTGTTAGGCTGGGGAGTCGAGAATGGCATCAAATATTGGCTCCTCGCAAATTCCTGGAATGAACACTTTGGTGAAAAAGGATTTTTCAAAATTCGTCGGGGAGTCGATGAATGTGCTATCGAAGATGGCATAATTGCAGGAAACCCAATAATATAGGGCAGGGGAAACATAAATTATAAATTGTTTGTTACATACCTACTTAACATAAATAAGATATTCAAACAATAAAAAAAGAAAAAATACAAAGCTCATTTGATTTAGTTAAATACCTACCCTACCTATGGATCAGCTATATTACCTTTCAAAACAGGGTCAAATCACTTTATTTAAATCACGATATAAATCTAATGATTTTATTTAAAAAATCATGTGATTCAAAATCAATTTATTTATTTATTAAAGTAAAACAAACAGAAAAAGTATTTATTCTGTGCCACAAACTTACAAGCAAAGTTGGTACAAACAAATATACAACCAAAGGTTACAACCGTGCGTGACATCAAATAAGATCGTCGCTCAGCATGATGCACACCCAAGTAACATTTTATTTTAAAGGTTGTGAAAAATGCCTAGGTCGTAAAAAGGTTAATACTTTGCTATTTAGTCATTTTAAGTACTTGAAAATTATAAATACGTCCTAAAACTAATTGCTTACTAGTACAACCTTGGAGCTACTGACAATAGTTTAAATTAACGTTATTAGGATTTGTGTTTCAAGAGCATAGTAACCTAGTCCTAGGATCTTACAGTTGTCGTAGACTCCTGATTAATTTTTGGAAAGGTAAGCAACATGCTAAAGTGAGATCTAAAGGTTTAACTTATAACTTGGATATTATGAAATGTGTAAATCGCTTATAAGTAATTTCTAAAACTAACCTTAAACCTTTAGGTTGTATTAGAGTTTTCTAGGCAAACAAATTTTTGTTTTTATTTTTTTTTGAACTGCGTGGTGAAAACCCAAAACATAAGCTATTGTTTATGAGCTGAAGGCATGATTATAGTCCTAAAAGAACATTTTTTAAAGCTTTAGAGGCATCCTCAAAAAATGTCAGTTGTCTCCGCGACTTCAAAGCACGACTGACTTCTTCCTAAAGTTTCATGATATAGTGCCAATCGCAGTATTTTTCTTGACTTTAGCCAGCTACTTTTTATTTATTATGAATACCTACTGTTCTCTTTGTTATTTTGAAACTTCGTACTATGACAGGGAATGGCGCCATATAAATAAGTATTTAAATCCATGATTAGTGTTTCTGTTTAAAAAAATCTTAAAATGAAACATTTTAAAATCCGAGAGTCCTGGAAAGGTATCTATTCATGACCATCAAAAAGGTTTTAAGTTGTTATACCTAGCATGCAGGATTAATTTAGAGCTAAAAGGTGCCTTGCAAGGTTATATTAAGGTTATGAAGGTTATATTTGGGTTCAGTATTCGAAAGGTTCTGGATTTGAGCTATAGGTTTTGCTGTAATGTAAATAAATATTAATGGGAAACGGTCTTCGGGGTCTGTAGTTACAATGGGTGTACCATAAATAAATAAATAATGCTGGACAATCCACACAGCATCATCTAGCCCCAAGCTAAGCTGAGCTTGTGTTATGGGTACTAGATGACTGATAAACTTAATACAACACATAACATAGATAGATATTTTTTATTATATATAGAAAATACCCAGAGCACCCGGAACAAATATTTGCAGATCGTACAAACATTTTTCCCAAGGCGGGAATCGAACCCGCAACCTTCTGCGTCGGAGGCGGACCTTCGCCCGCCGCGCCACATCGGTCGCCATAGGGTTCTATCCTAGGTCCTTTCCTATTTTTAGTTTATATTAACGACCTGCCTCATCTTGTAATGGATAATCTCGAGATCGTATGTTTGCTGATGATACTTCATTAATTTTTAAAACAAAACGACAATACACAAATTTCGACGACGTGAATAATGCAATCTCAAGTAGTCCATTGGTTTAGTGTCAATAACCTTTTGCTTAATGAAACCAAAACGAAATGTATTAGATGTATTCTACCTACTGTAAAACAAGTTAAGGCTGATGTAACCGTCAAAGGAGAAACGTTAGAAATTGTTTACAGTACCACATTCTTAGGAATAACCTTAGATAGTAAACTTCAATGGGGCCCACACATAGACAAGCTATCCAAGAGACTTAGTTCTACAGCGTATGCAGTAAAAAAAATCCGTCACCTTACGGACATTGATACTTCTAGACTAGTTTATTTCAGCTACTTCCATAGTGTTATGTCTTATGCCACACTGCTGTGGGGGAACGCCGCAGATATTAACACCGTATTTGTGCTGCAGAAGAGGGCTGTTCGTGCAATCTATAATATGGGTCCCAGAGAATCCCTACGTGATAAATTCAAAGAAATAAACATAATGAATGACAGTACCATGTCAATATATTTATGAAAACTTGTACACTCATAGAAATATCAATCGGTTCCCTAAAAATAGCTATATACATAATTTAAATACAAAAAAAAAACATATACTCGCTGTGCCCACAACTAGACTACACAAAATTAATCCATCTTATAAAGGGCAATGTATTGTATACGGTTTTACAACAAAACTCCTAGTGAGTTGCAAAAATTATCATTAAATAAATAGAAACAAATTGTCAAAACCTTCCTGTGCAATCTATTCTTCCATTCAATTCAAACAAATTGTCAAACCTTCCTGTATCAGATTATCTAGAAGATAAAAAATCCTGGAACGGGGTTTGCTCCAACTCGAATAAATAACAACTAACAAGCTGAAGATTTCTTCGTCGCTTCTTTACTTTAGTCTACATAACGAAGCGACAGAAATCAAAAATATCACTTTATTTCTTTTAAGAATTTTATCTTATATTTTATTTATGGAAATAAAGAATTTATGATTTGATTTGAATACTCATTGTTTGGGGAGGTATGTTCAGCCGTGGTAGGTATGTGTTCTGATGAAGAGGTACCTATATTAGACTTGATTGAAGGCTGCCCCATAAAATTACTTAGATAACCTTGTATTATCGTAAGCGTGGTAATTTGTGGCATGAATATTATTGAAATACCAAGTTCACGCGGTGGCATGCAAAAGAAAGTACATATTTATTTATTAGGTAGGTACCTATATACTACTACTTACATACCTCTACATGAAGTTACACGTGATAAGTAGGTAGTTGATACATCTAAAGCCTTAGCTAGCTACGAGCGTGCCGATTAAGAATCAAAATCAGGATAAAATATCTAACCATCATCAGAGACAGAGAATCGTAGTTGAACCGAATGTCAGTCGCCAAAATATATTGTATTAAAATGTTTGTTTACAGATTTGAAATGACTAAAATTATGGCTTGCACAAGACCTACTACATAAATATAGATTGGAAAATATAAGTTTATAGGTTTGAAAATTCTCATAAAAGCCTTAGTATTTTACCGTCGCAAACGTTTTGATAATAGGTGAGCAGGGGTTTACCAGCTGTAGCATAGTCTTCTATGCTACAATCATTTTGCCCTCGACGAATTTTAAATAAGCCGTTATCACCCCAGTAAGTTTTGGGCTCCGGAAGTGGGGTGCAGGGGGGGCCAAATGTCCCCCCAAAATCAAACGGCTGCTAAAAATTTTGACGTCACTATTTGTACTGAACATTCTGTAATGAGAACCCATAACGGGGGGGGGGGGGGGGGTTGTGCATGTATAGATATTATAAGGCAGGGGGCCCTCAAATACCAAGTGCCTAGGGGCCCTGGATCCCTTAATCTGAGCCTGTGTAATGAACCATGCTAATTATGATACTATAACCAAATACTTAAGGTATTTGCTTATCTGCTGAAATACCTAGTTATCATCAGAAATAACACAGCACGAACTATTTCAAAAAGAATGTGCCTTTATTCCATAAAAAAGCCAAGTCGATCCAATCTATCAATATTAAAGCCTAATCTAACAGTATGGTTGGTCTGGTTGGTCTACTCACCGGGTTGGTAGCCCTAACTTGTGCAATTGCCGCCGCTGCTGTGGCAGCAACTGAGCTACACCCTCTTTCCGATGCCTTCATCAATCTTATCAACTCCAAACAAAACACTTGGACCGCCGGCAGGAACTTCCCAGAAGATACTCCTATCGAATACCTCAGGAGTCTCAACGGTGTTCGTGAAAACAAAACACTGTTTGATCAACTACCGGTGATCGAGCACAGACTCGCACTAAGATCCAGTCTACCTGAGAGCTTCGATCCGAGGGAAAAATGGCCATACTGTGTATCTCTAAGTGAGATAAGAGATCAGGGATCCTGTGGAAGTTGCTGGGCATTCGGAGCCGTTTCAGCAATGACCGACCGATACTGCATACAGTCGAAGGGAAAGCAATTCCACTTTTCAGCGGAAGACCTACTTAGCTGCTCTCGAGCCGGCAACTGTCTTGAAGGAGGTTTACCTACTGAAGCTTGGAATTATTGGGAATCAAATGGTTTAGTTTCGGGAGGAAATTACGACTCTAAGCAAGGATGCCGACCGTATTCTATAGAACCTTGCATACATCATGGGAATGAAGAGGATGGACTAAAGAAGTGTACCGATGATTATGCTCCAACTCCAGTCTGTGAACAGAAATGTAGGGAGGGATATGAAATTCCTTACGAAAAGGATTTAAAGCGTGGTAAGAGTATTCACGCTGTAATAGGTGAGGAAAATATAATGGCGGAGCTTTACGAGAGTGGTCCAGTTGAAGCGGATTTTACTGTGTATGAGGACTTCCTTAATTACAAGAGTGGCGTTTACCAACATACTGAAGGGGACAGTCTTGGTGGTCACGCTGTCAAACTGTTAGGCTGGGGAGTCGAGAATGGCATCAAATATTGGCTCCTCGCAAATTCCTGGAATGAACACTTTGGTGAAAAAGGATTTTTCAAAATTCTTCGGGGAGTCGATGAATGTGCTATCGAAGATGGCATAATTGCAGGAAACCCAATAATATAGGGCAGGGGAAACATAAATTATAAATTGTTTGTTACATACCTACTTAACATAAATAAGATATTCAAACAATAAAAAAAGAAAAAATATTCATTTGATTTATTTATACCTACCCTACCTATGGATCAGCTATATCACCTTACAAAACAGGTTCAAATCACTTTATTTAAATCACGACATAAAACTAACGATTTTATTAAAAAAATCATGTGATTCAAAATCAATTAATTTCTTTATTAAAGTAAAACAAATAGTAAAAAGTATTTATTCTGTGCCACAAACTTACAAGCACAGTTGGTACAAACAAATACACAACCAAAGGTTAAACCGTGCGTGACATCAAATAAGATCGTCGCTCAGCATGATGCACACCCAAGTAACATTGTATTTTAAAGGTTTTGAAAAATGCCTAGGTCGTAAAAAGGTCAATGCTTTGCTATCTAGTCATTTTAAGTACTTGAAAATTAAAAATACGTCCTAAAACTAATTGTTTAATAGTTCAACCTTGGAGCTACTGACAATAGTTTAAATTAACGTTATAAGGACTTGTGTTTCAAGAGCATAGTAACCTACTTAGTCCTAGGATCTTTCAGGAAAGGTAAGCAACATGCTAAAGTGAGATCTAAAGGTTTAAATTTTAACCCTTTAGATCTCACTTTTTAACTTGGATATATCGTTATGGAATGTGTAACTCGCTTATAAGTAATTTCTAAAACTAATCTTAAACCTTTGGATTGTATTAAAGTTTTCTAGGCAACAAATTAGAACTGCGTGGTGAAAACCCAAAACATAAGCTATTGTTTATGAGCTGAAGGTATGATTATAGAATCTAAAAGAACATTTTAAACCTTTAGAGGCATCCTCAAAAAATGTCAGTTGTCTCCGCGACTTCAAAGCACGTCTTGCAAGATGAATCGACACAGGGTGATATCAAAAAAAAATATTTATTAGGTAGTTGGTAGTGTGGTGACTGGTAAAGACTACTTAGGGCTCTTATCGTCGGCGACCGTCGGGTCGCAGATATGTAAGAGCCCATATAATTCACTATAATATTATAATTGCGAAAGTTTGGATGTATAGATGGATGGATGTTTGTTAATTTTTTACGCCAAAACTACATAAGGGATCGGTTTAAAATTTTGCATACAGGTTGTTCTAGCTAGGCCTTGAATAAAACATAGGCTACTTTTTATCTCATAAATTAGTTCCCATGGGATAGAAATAACCTTAAAACGTTTCCATAGAAAGAACGCATGCGAAATCGCGGGCAGAAATTAGTATACAAATATGGAAAAGTGTGGCTCATCTTGACATGGGATCTTATGGGTTAAAACTAGGCCGTTTGGGTAGGCATTCGATGTAGACTATTTTTACAGCACTTTAAGAGCACCCTGTAGCTGTTTGTTCTGCCTCTTGTTGTGCCGTCGAACGCACGTCCGCCTACAACCAAAAGTCAATAGCAACTAATGGTCCTCAGCGGTTGTTTTGGCGAAAAGAGAGACAAGACTTGCCAGTCGCGAAATGGCAACCTTAAAACTGCGAAACCGCCTTGTCGTATTATGTAGCTCCGCAAGATTACCTTTAGCTCTTATTTTGGCAAACATTAAGAGCTTTTAGCTGTTACAGTTCTGAAAAGGTTAATTTTAATGCTTTCTAGTAATTTCCCAACGTCCAGCCATATTCTTTAACTGAATTATAAAAAAATCGATATTAGCAATATTTTAATCATATTTTAATTCAATAGGGCAAAATTAAGTAACGTGTGTTATGCAATTTTTTACATGAATATAAGTTTTATTTCTAATGCGACTTAACTTACCACCAACCACCTAATTTTATAATTTTTATTCCAATAAATTATCTTCAAAAATTTTAACATACTAAAGGCCCGTCTCGTATACAGCTCTATCATCCTAAAGTTTCACGATATAGTGCCAATCGCAGAATTTTTATTGACTTTAGCCAGCTACTTTTTATTTATTACGAATACTTATTGGTCTCTTTGCCATTTTGAAACTTCGTATACTTCGTATACAGGGAATGGCGCCATATAAATAAGTATTTAAATCCATGATTTATTAGTGTTTCTGTTTAAAAAATCATACAATGGAACATTTTAAAACCCGAAAGTCCTGGAAAGGTATTTGTCCATAAACATCAAAAAGGTTTTAAGTTGTCATACCTAGCATGTAGGATTAATTTAGAGCTAAAAGCTACCTTGCAAGGTTATATTAAGACTAGTTTTTTATATGTGCGCGAGCTGCAAGCAGCTCGCGGCGGCTGTTTATATTGTTTATTTTTTTTATTTAGTTCCCCTTGTCGTAACCTACACCCTCGATTTGGTCGCAATCGATAACCAAGAGTGAATTTTGCTATTAAAAAATGTCAGCCATCTTGGATTTTAAAATGGACGTCTTTTTCGTAATCTACGAGTTTGAGTTATTCGAAAACGATACCCATATTAGTGGGTGTGCTGTCACACAGCAAGGCTCGCTTCGCTCGCCTTGCTATGTGACGGGTGTCGAATTGCGGTTCGCTTCGCTCACCGCAATCCGTCCCACGGCACACGAAGCGCGGCTCGCTTCGCTGCCTTGCTAAGTAACGGTAGTCGTACTGCGGTTCGCTTCGCTCACCGCAATACGACTCCGCTCGCGCTGTCACACAGCAAGGCTCGCTTCGCTCGCCTTGCTATGTGACGGGTGTCGAATTGCGGTTTGCTTTGCTCACCGCAATCCGTCCCGCGACACTCGAAGCGCGGCTCGCTTCGCTCGCCTTGCTAAGTAACGGTAGTCGTATTGCGGTTCGATAACCAAGAGTGAATTTTGCTATTAAAAAATGTCAGCCATCTTGGATTTTAAAATGGACATCTTTTTCGTAATCTACGAGTTTGAGTTGTTCGAAAACGATACCCATATTAGTGGGTGTGCTGTCACACAGCGCGGCTCGCTTCGCTCGCCTTGCTGTGTGCCGGTGGTCGAATTGCGGTTCGCTTCGCTCAACGCAATCCGAATCGCAACACACGAAGCGCGGCTCGCTTCGCTCGCCTTGCTAAGTAACGGTGGTCGCTTCGCTCACCGCAATACGACTCCGCTCGTGCTGTCAAACAGCAAGGCTCGCTTCGCTCGCCTTGCTGTGTGACAGTTGTCGAATTGCGGTTCGCTTCGCTCACCGCAATCCGACCCACAGCCCACGAAGCGCGGCTCTCTTCGCTCGCCTTGCTAAGTAACGGTGGTCGCATTGCGGTGAGCGAATCCGCTCGTGCTGTCACACAGCGCGGCTCGCTTCGCTCGCCTTGCTGTGTGCCGGTGGTCGAATTGCGGTTCGCTTCGCTCACCGCAATCCGACTCGCAACACACGAAGCGCGGCTCGCTTCGCTCGCCTTGCTAAGTAACGGTGGTCGCATTGCAGTTCGCTTCGCTCACCGCAATACGACTCCGCTCGTGCTGTCACACAGCAAGGCTCGCTTCGCTCACCTTGCTGTGTGACGGTGTCGAATTGCGGTTCGCTACGCTCACCGCAATCCGACTCGCAAAACACGAAGCGCGGCTCGCTTCGCTCGCCTTGCTGAGTGACGGTAGTCGAATTGCGGTTCGCTTCGCTCACCGCAATCCAACCCACTGAACACGGAGCGCGGCTCGCTTCGCTCGCCTTGCTAAGTAACGGTGGTCGCATTGCGGTGAGCGAATCCGCTCGTGCTGTCACACAGCGCGGCTCGCTTCGCTCGCCTTGCTGTGTGCCGGTGGTCGAATTGCGGTTCGCTTCGCTCACCGCAATCCGACTCGCAACACACGAAGCGCGGCTCGCTTCGCTCGCCTTGCTAAGTAACGGTGGTCGCATTGCAGTTCGCTTCGCTCACCGCAATACGACTCCGCTCGTGCTGTCACACAGCAAGGCTCGCTTCGCTCACCTTGCTGTGTGACGGGTGTCGAATTGCGGTTCGCTCCGCTCACCGCAATCCGACTCGCAAAACACGAAGCGCGGCTCGCTTCGCTCGCCTTGCTACGATACGGAGGTCGCATTGCAGTTCGCTTCGCTCACCGCAATCCGACACACGCACGCCGTCATCAAATTCGGAATCCTCACCCCCATGTTAGTCGAAAACGATACCCATGTCAGATTTTTTGATGGGGGAGGGGGTTCAGGGGGCTGGGGGCGTGGGGGGTCACAGCAAGGCTCGCTTCGCTCGCCTTGCCGTTCCCCTTGGTCGCATTGCGGCTCGCTTCGCTCGCCGCAATGCTCCCCCCGTTTCAGGGGAAGGGGGTTCTGGGGGGGGCGTGGGGGGTCACAGCAAGACTCGCTTCGCTCGTCTTGCCGTTCCCCGTAGTCGCATTGCGGCTCGCTTCGCTCGCCGCAATGCTCCGCCCGAAAAAAAAGGTCAAAATTAGGGCAAATTTCGGTTTTTTAATAAAAAGACCCCCCTAGAGGGGCGGGGGGGGCAAACTTTTTTCCGCATTCAAAATGACCTATCCTTCCCTAATTGATCAAAAAAAAAATTTCTTCCAAGTCACTCCGCTCGGGAGATACGAAAAGGGGGGTTGAAAAGGGGGCGGGAGGGGGGGTAATTTTTTTTTCCTTTCTATTCGAGAAGAAACCCTCTATACGACCCCGCCATCGGAACCCCTCTATCTCGACGACATCCGGTAGCAATTTAAAAGAGGGGGTACTTTGGGGGGCCGGGGGGGTTAATTTTTTTCTTTATCTAAATCACTCGTGCCCCTCTACACGACCCCCTAAAAAATATAACACAGTACTTCACCGTTCGGGAGCCCCTCTAAGGGGGGAGGTTCCCGGGGGGCAAATCTCAAAAAGTCGGAATTTTCCCTAGGTCACCCGGACCCCCTCTACACGAACCGTAAAAAAAAACATACCTTCCCCTCCACCATCAAGGAGAACTTATGTCAATGAGTCAGCGAGTGAGTGAGTGGTAATCGAGCTTTATATAGTATAAATTGTGAAGGTTATATTTGGGTTCAGTGTTCGAAAGCTTCTAGATTTGAGCAATAGGTTTTGCTGTAATGTAAATAAATATTAATGGGAAACGGTCTTCGGGGTCTGTAGTTACAATGGGTCTACCATAGGGTGCTATCCTCGGTCCTTTCCTATTTTTAGTTTATATTAACGACCTGCCTCATCTTGTAATGGATAATCACGAGATCGTATTGTATGCTGATGATACTTCATTAATTTTTACAAACACGAAAAAAAAAAGACAAAACACAAATTTCGACGATGTGAATAATTCAATCTCAAAAGTAGTCCATTGGTTTAGTGTCAATAACCTTTTGCTTAATGAAACCAAAACGAAATGAATTAGATGTATTCTACCTACTGTAAAACAAGTTAGTTGCAAAAATTATCAGTAAATAAATTCAAACAAATTGTCCAAACCTTCCTGTGCAAAAAGGCTTACTATAAAATATCAGATTATCTAGCTAGAGGATAAAATAGCTTGGAACGGGGTTTGCTCCAACTCGAATAAATAACAACTAACAAGCTGAAGATTTCTTCGTCGCTTCTTTACTTTAGTCTACCTACATAACGAAGCGACAGAAATCAAAAATATCACTTTATTTCTTTTAAGAATTTTACCTTTTATTTTATTTATGGAAATAAAGAATTTTTGATTTGATTTGAATACTCATTGTTTGGGGAGGTATGTTCAGCCGTGGTAGGTATGTGTTCTGATGAAGAGGTACCTTATATTAGACTTGATTGAAGGCTGCCCCATAAAATTACTTAGATAACCTTGTATTATCGTAAACGTGGTAGTTTGTGGTACGAATATTATTGAAATACCAAGTTCACGCGGTGGCATGCAAAAGAAAGTACATATTTATTTATTAGGTAGGTACCTATATACTACTACTTACATACCTCTACATGAAGCTACACGTGATAAGTAGGTAGCTGATACATTTAAAGCCTTAGCTAGCTACGAGCGTGCCGATTAAGAATCAAAATCAGGATAAAATATCTAACCATCATCAGAGACAGAGAATCGTAGTTGAACCGAATGTCAGTCGCCAAAATTTATTGTATTAAAATGTTTGTTTACAGATTTGAAATGACTAAAATTATATGGCTTGAAAAAGACCTACATAAATATAGATTTGAAAATATAAGTTTATAGGTTTGAAAATTCTCATAAAAGCCTTTGTATTTTACCGTCGCAAACGTTTTAATAATCGGTGAGCAGGGGTTTACCAGCTGTAGCAAAGTCTTCTATGCTACAATCATTTTGCCCTCGACGAATTTTAAAGAAGCCGTTATCACCCCAGTAAGTGTTCCAGGAGTTTGCAGCCAGCCTATACTTGGTATTGTTCTCTACTCCCCAACCCAGGAGCTTCACTGCATGACCGTCAACCGCTTTGTTGTCGACAGGATAGTAAAGACCACTCTTATAGCTGTAAAAATCTCGTTTAACATCCAACGGCGCAACAACAGGACCGTTCAAATATATTTCCGCCATCATTTGTTCTTCTCCATCCTTTATTAATGTTATTTCATTTGCATAGATTTGTCTTTTCTGTAACCAACGTCGTAACTTCTCTCACATTTGTCCGGACTTTTTGGTGTTATATAGTAAGTCTCTTCTAAGCATGTGATTATGTTATTGATAGTATTTACTTTCTGGCCAGAGCGTGATGCACGCAAGGTGTATAGAGTACGACATGCAACCCTGGCTTGAGTTGTTATTTCCTCCCGTCACTACACCGTTAACCTCCCAGTACAACCAAGGCATATAAATGCTTCCTCCTTCGCAACCATGTCAGCAAAATGTACAGCAACTGATAAGATCCCTTGCGGCAAAGTGGAAATTCTTGGTTCCGTTTGAGAAGATGCAGACTCGGTCTGTCATGACTTCGACAGAGGATACAGCCCAACAGCTGCCATAGGAGCCCTGATCTCTTATTTCTTTCAAAGAGGGACATTTGGGCCACTTCTCTCGCGCATCAAAACTTTCAGGCAAGCTGGCTATGACGTCAGCATCGTGCTTGATGCTCGACAGTGTTGCTATTGCTTCTTAGTCTTTTATTCTAAAGTGAAGAGGAAATCCCAGGGTATTGTTTAAGTGCTCCAGGGGAGTGTTTTCGAGAAAATTCTTGCCAGCTGTCCATGATCTTTGCTTGGAGTTGATTTGGTCGATGTAGGGCTAGCGCGAAGCAAAGCACTGCAATCGAACCGTATTGAATTCCCATGGCAAACAGCAGACAGATTAACAATTGATTGACAGGCCGTTTTAGTTCGTGTTTTAAACTTTATGACTATCTACGTCGAAGTCACTATCAATACTTACCTAACCTAGATTTCAAAAACTTTCAGTGCTGTGGATTGTTTTAGTTATTTTAATTATTGTTATGCCTAGAGTAGAAACATAAAGGTCATATTCACATAACAGTGCTTATCTAGCTGATTAGTATAATGATTCCGTTTTATTGGGCTACTACCTTCTAATACTACCTTCTGCCAGCGGGTTCGCTCACGTGGTGCCTCGATAAAAAGTAGCTCTCCATTAGTTAAAAAACTTTTTACTTCCGGAGATTGGTTTAGGTTTTTTTATATAAGGTGACTTGGTTTAGACTTGTTTAAGCTATATTTGACGAAAATTGGTGCAGCTGTTCTGTTTTTTTTATAATATAATGATTGGTATAACAACAACAACGCTGCATCCCACAATAGCTATTGGAGGGGCAGGGGCACCAGAATTGGCATCATGCTCTGCTTCTTCATGGAATCACAGGGCTGCAGGGCGATGGTTAAGAAATATTATAAAACGCCTTTTACATAGAATTTCATTTATTTTCCTTTTCTCTACAAATATATTCATTAAATTACACTTCTGTAGTACGTTTTTATAACACTTAAAGTAATCATACCTATTTAATTCTAATTATATCACAAAATCATACTTTTCTTTTCGATAGTCGATTCCATAGTACGTTAATAGATTTATTTAATCATACGATGAAAGAAAAATATTTATAAGTATATATTGACTTCTATGTTATTTTATAAGGTTGCAATTCAAGAATTTATACCCAATTCTGAGCAAGCGAAACTAATTTTTTTTCTTACACTGGGTAGTTGTAAAAGGTGTTAAATAAATACTATCAATTAAAAAATAATAAACCAAAATCGGTCCAAATTCTGAAATTGCAATCAAAAATATCTTATCACGACAATAAGACTTAATAAAATAATCATAGTTATTGAAATTAACGAAAAATGACTGACTTAATTTGTAATACTAAAACAAACAAAACACATATACATAAGTTAACACTCAGTCTGTTAGAAATGATAATAATAATTAATAATTTTGTCAATATTTGGTACAAAGTAAATTCTATAATCATAATCAAACATACGCTCTAACAGGCGCTCATTAGGGGAGGCCTATGTCCAGCAGTGGACTAAGATATGTTGATGATGATGAATCAAACATACATAACACAGAGATCACAAGCAGACATTAAATTAGTTCTAACCAATTAAACAACATAATATATGTATCAATAGTAAGAAAGAATATAATTAATTATAAATCCCTAATAACTCTAGATTCTAGATCAATTTTAGTTCACCAAAGGTTTATTTAAATCAAAATATATAACTCCTTCGATAAATTATTATTTGCACTTTTAAATTAACCATCGAAACGACAATACTTGTGGCACTTGGACTTTACACCGACTAAAATTTCATATCTACTTTACGAATCCTAACAGCCAGGCTAGCCATAGAAAACTCAACCTTATTTAAAGAACCTTACGATCAATCATAGAAAGCGCCAAATCGCGATAGTCTTGTACTGTACCCTATAAAGCTATGAATAAATTTGAGTCTTCTGTTACTATTTCACGCAAAGGCGTTTACGGGACCGGAACGTTCTAAGACAACAAGATTTTTTTAAGGACGTGCCTATTACGAGACAAAACACATATCCAGATCTCTCTCTATCTAACTTCAATAAAACAAGCGAGACAGATGATAATGTCTTTCCTTAAAATTGTATCCACCGTAAAGTACCTCTAGATTCAATGCAACTTAGCTATTTACAAATGGAATGGATCAGTACATTTTTTATCCGAGAAAGAAGAACGAAAGTTATTTTGGCCGCACTCCTTTATTTATCGACTTAAAGTAAAGGAAGAACCTGGAAATCTTGTATTGATTGATGTTCTTGACTTTGTGGCTAATTTTCTTAGAAATAAAACTTTTTGATGACATGTGCGCTTAAAAGACCATTTGATATTCATCCTTTTTGATGTGATATAAGAATCACATGCGTTTCAAAAGTGATATGGTCGAAACAATGAGCGTTAAAGACAAATTCAACCGACAAAAAAAACTAAATTGTATTTCCATTGTTGCCTTAAGGCTCTATGGTTATGTTAGAGTACCGAGCGATTTATAAAACCATAAAAAAGAGTGCGTCTTACCAACTGTTCTTCCTCAATCTCATGCTACCTACATTGAATCGTACCTACTGTTTGTCGTTAACGGATCGGTGTCGTCCCGTTGGCCAAAGTTGAAGGCATTTCTGAAACTGTCTCGTAGGCGTTCGCCAAATGTTTTGTAGTCAGGATGCGCTTGGCCAAAGTCGAAGTCTGCAACTTCTATTGTGTGCCTGGAAAAGAAAAAACAGGATTTTATACAAGGTGTTCTACCGTATAATCCGGACTACTAGGCGCAAGGGGTGATTTCGAACTAAGACGGTAGGATAAACCGTATAAACGATATTATTTAGACTTTTTTTGTACTTTTTTTTTGTATTATTGTAAAATTGTATCCATACTAATATTATAAATTCGAAAGTAACTCTGTCTATCCGTCTGTTACCTTTTCACGCTTTAACGGCTGAACGGATCTTTATGAAATGTGGCAGGGAGGTAAACAGTATTCCGGCGACGGGCAAAAGCTACCCGGAAAAGAGCGTGCGAAGCCGCGGGCAGCAGCTAGTATTGTATAAAAATGTATAAAACTTTTCTACTTTTGGAATCTTAATCAAAGACCCTTTGTATTCTTCCCACTTTGTACTTGTAATGCTATCTTACTTTTTGCTATGTTACTACAGAGATGAAAGAAAATCCCGAATTGCGATACCCAAGCCGCCGTGAGTACGCGTGAGGATTATAGGCGTTACCCAAATATGATAAAAGCCAATAAGGCGCTTATCAGCGGGAGGCTTGCGTTCAGCAGTGAACCAGCATAAGCTATTGATGATGATTATTATTTGGGCTAAGGCTAATTATTTCGTTTGTAAATTGTTTCTTTTTAGTGTGCAATAATAGTATATCATGCACCTAGTGCAAAAAGCAGTGTCTTACGTTACGGGCGTCATTGAATCTCGAGCGCAACTCAGGATTCTAGAATAACTCACGAGCAAAGCGAGGGAGTCACTAGAATCCTGAGTGCGTGAGGGATTTAATCACGCCCAAGACGAAGATAGCTTTATGTACGACGGAATACTCTACTTTTTATACTTACTGCGAGTAAATAGTAAAAATTTGGTAACGTGTTTCGTGGCATTATTTTTTTATTCAGCCTTCTGAACAAAGGTTAGTTCGAATTCCGAAGAAGATCTCATTGTACGAATCTCCTTGGTAAAAACAATTCTCACATATTTTGATGTTCCAATTTCAATTATTCCTTTTGGAGTAATGTTCATTATTCTAGGAGACTCAAACTAAGAGATGTCATTCGATTTGTTTGAATTTGGTAAAACCTGTACCTTTTTCAGCTAACAGGGCTATAATCACTTTCGGTTACAGATCTTACAATATTTTGCAAATGGAAAGTCGTGTCCCCTCCGAAAACTACATATAAACCATTCGAATATATGCTTGGCACGGTATATATTATCAATCGCCCGGGCTCTCATGCTTCGTATTGCTGTGCAGAGCTCCGCAATATGGTGTATTGTGCAATGCAATCGTGTACCCGGAAGGCAAAAACATCAAATTATAAAAGAGACGGTGTTACTTATTTCACTTATGTATAGTAATAACAACACAACATCCACATAAAAAATACAATTTCTGTTGCCAAGGTTACGACACCTAAACAATACAAGATGTCGTGGTACAGATGTAGAGATGTGACAAAATAATGATTGGTGTGTCAATCCGGGACCGCGTTCAAGACCGTGAAATTTTTCGCAAAAAAACTTGATCACGTTTTTATACCTTGAAGGTCTACGATAATGATGACCACCTGCGAAATACTGCAGGCATAATATGCTGGATGCGGCAAGGGCGATATGGCGCACATTAGGGGAGGCCTGTGTCCAGCTGTGGACTATTATAGACTGATGATGATGATGATGAACTTTCCAGTCACGGCACTGTACATTTAAAATAATTGATATTTTTATTTACTAATAATATCCGTCTTCATTGGTGACGATGATGATGTCGGTCTTACTTTCCCAGCACTAGTTTTTGTGTCTGTTGACGTCTAGCAACTTGCGTATGTACGATGAAATCTTTGTTCGTGTGCGTGTTTTTTGTTTGTTATCTTAATATTATGAGCTTTTAAATTGCTTGAAATAAATACATTTTATTTTATTTTTATTTATTTTTTATTTACTACATTGGTTTAGTGTGGGTTCGTAGGTACACAAGTTTTTTTTTTTGCGAATGTGAGCGTAATACCGCCTCTGTGAGCTGTACGTGTTTACCTCCCCTCCCTCTGCAAAATCGGAGAGCAAAATTTGTATAGCGGTTCCATTTGCTAAATATTTCATAGTTCATAGTTTTTTATTCATAACAAAATGTTACATGTCAGTTAAGTATCTAAGCATGATATAAAATTCTAAAATTTACCTACTTTAACATAAAAGTGCATAATTTCCCAAAGAAACAGAAAAAGATAAATAAATAACAACATTCATTAGAATTAATAATAAAAACATTTTCAGCTTATGAACTCATCATAACTATAAAATGTTTGTTCGATAAGCCAACTTTTTAGGCGACGTTTAAAAATTGCATCGCCTGTAACCCCCTTAATCGAGTCTGGTAACCTGTTGTACACTTGCGGACCCATAACATGAGTTAGCTTCGACGACTTAGTCAGGGAACGCGCTAGTAACACCAATCTGTGATGTGTCTGTGTATGTCAATATTCTAAGTTACAGACACATGACATACTAGCTGCTGCTGCGGCTTTGCACGCGCTTTTCAAGTAGCCTATGTCCGTCCCCGGGATACCATTTACCTCCATGCCAAATTTCATTAAGATCCGTTCAGCCATTTAGGCGTGAAAAGGTAACAGACAGACAGAGTTACTTTTGAATTTATAATATTAGTAGGGATAAAGTGCGTTTTACGAGCATAAAGTGTGTAAAAGTATTATCTCTCTATATAAGCAGTGTTTTTTCTCATTCTGATTTAAGAAATCTGGAGAAATAAAACGACTTTTGTGAGAAAAAATGTACATACCTTGATCTATGTTGATAATAAGCGACGCCAAACACCACCAGTATAACTGCGACCAGGCAGAAGAACACCGGTATTACGATCACAGACAACTGCGGGTGGACAGTCGCTGAAAATTAAAATAAAATGATTAGATTTTAAGTTAATACCGCCTTTTAATAACTGATTGCTGGGTAAAGGCCTATCACCATAGCCAAAGAGCTATTGGCCACCATAGGGCTTGCCACCAATAGGATTCAGTCCAGCTCCCGTTTATCAAATACCAGCTTATGCCCGTACTTCGAAATAGGTATATGTCATTCTATACTCGAGTCATTCTTGGGACAAATGTTTGTACGATCTGCAAATATTTGTTACGGGTGTTCTGGGTATTTTCTATATATAATAAAAAATATATATGTATGTTATGTATTGTATTAAGTTTATAAGTCATCTAGTACCCATAACACAAGCTCTGCTTACTTTAAGGCTAGATGATGCTGTGTGGATTGTCCAGCATTATTTATTATTTATTTTTATTTATTCTCAAATTACAATGATTGTAAACAACTCACAACACAAAAATCCAAAATTCTATTTTTGGCGTCGGTTTTGAAAAATAATTTCAGCATTACGCATGGTAGGAAAGACCACAAAACGACAAGAAACAAGTTCTGTCAAAAAATCAAAAGCGAAAAAGTAATTTTAGGTTAAGTATGGGGGCCATGTTTACAAGCATTGTATGAGTTTGGCCGGAGTATAGCTCTAGGCTAGTCTCTAGCCAGAGCGATGACTAAAATGTCAGCTGAAATTAGCTCTCTATTGCGATTCGTTTAGTAGTTTTGTTTGGTATTAACAAGAACCAAACACCCATCCATCCAATATTCCACCTTTCAATGTGCAGTGATTTGAAGACAAAAAAACTTAATTAACAAGTTATTTGTGTTAGAGAGATCCAGACCGGTCTTTGCAATGATCGTATCAGTCCAACATCATCTGTCAGTCTGCCGTCACATCTGATTATGAAAGGGCGGGAATAGAGTACACCTGTGTTTTAAGGATTTTTAAAGAGCACGAGTGTGTGCGCAACACACTCGTGCTCTTTAAAAATCCTGCGCACATGGCTAGTCTTCGTTGATACTGGCTGCCGTAGCCGAAATTCGGCTAGCAGGAAGACATCATCATCAGTCCAAAACTTAATTAGTTTGAGCAAGAGTACGAGTGAGAAGCATTATTATAGTTTAATGCTATAAATAAATACGGAAGCGTACAAATAATATCGTAGCATTATTTCACAAACGCTAAAGCTTCGGTTACACTACCCAACATTTGATGGTATCGATGGCTGAACGCACCGGTCGCGCGGGAAATTCAATTTGTGTCTTTTCTGCATTCTGCAAGTAATCTTGCTAGTAGGTGGTTCTGCGCCCAATGTAAGCCCTTCGATATGAACCCATGCGAAAACCAACTTCGAATTAATTCTCGTTTTGGAGTCTGTTAACATGTTAAAGATCAGTTACTAAAATCAACATAATTTCAATAGGTACCGTCCAAAATTTACGAGTATTTTACTCACGTTAAAACCGAATTTGGTTTTAACGTGGGTAAATTTCAAATGGTTTACATTTGTCGTAAAACAACTTTTTTGCTATATATATTACTTGTAGAATGCTGATAATATAAACAAACTTATTTCCCGCGCGACCGTTGAATATCTCCTTTACAATATTAATATTATCCAAGCGTGGATATAAATCATTGCGTAATTAACATTGGGTGGTATAACGGCCACTTTTAAAGCCATACTTACTTTTATAAATATTTATCGTAGCACTCGACACAGATCTCCCAATATCATTCTCTAACACCACAACAACTGTATGCTGCTCGCTGTCAGAGAAGTAATGTATTATAGGGAACACATTGGACATTGTTCCTATCATCTGGCTACAGGTTTCGTTGCCAGTCACATTGTATGGCCCTCGCATAAACAGGTAGCAATAGCCGAATGGTGGCGAGCCAGAGTATTTCACTTTGAGGTCCAGTAAATCACCGTGTTGGATCCAATTCAGACCGGTTATGTTCACCGTTGATATTGATTCTAATTGGTTAGTAAAACAAAATGCGTTAGGAACTTTTTGTAATTAGCTTAGCAAGGAGGTTGTCCTATGCTGCTCAGCAGGTCGATTTAGATGTATTCGTGAGTGTATCATTCATAGATTTTTGTCGCTCCCTATCGACCTCCCTATACAATATTATAAGCGATAAAAATATAATCTACTTTTTATTTTTTATTCGTTATCAAATGCAGCCAATGGGCGGCGAAACTGACGAATACATCTAAATCCACCAGCAGTAGTTTATAGGGTGTTTTTCTACCAGAGCCAAGATGAGTAGGTACCTATAGCTGGCTAAGCGGCGAAATGTGATAACTGAGTCACATTTCGCCAAAAAGATCGCTTTTCTATAAAAAATGGAGCGAATCTATATAATGGGTTAGCTTAGCTTCTCTCTGGTGGAAAAACACCTTTAGATCTCAATGTTTTTTTTCTGTTTCGCATAGAAAAAGAAAAATACATATTGACAGCACACAAACAGCACATTAAATAGATAATGGCTTATGTAAGTACGGAGGGCGTTGTCACCAAAGTGGTCAAATTAATTCAAAAGAGGCAGGGAAGGTTTCGAAGGTGACCCCCGCCCAGGTGGGCCAATCACGATGGCTACAGAAGAAAATGTAAAAATTATCGAAAAACTTGTATTAGTCTTGTAATACTTTGAATACTCAACCACTTTAAGCCATTTGAGAGAAGTGCTGCTTCATGACAACGCACCGGTTCACACTGCGCGTTTCTCCAAGGCTGCTGTACGAGCGTGCGGGTTCGAGGAAATTAACCCACCAACCCTACAGCCTAGACCTAGCACCCAGTGACTACTTTTTTCACGATCAAATAAATGCATTGATATCATGGGAGACTATATTAAAAATATTTTTTTTTGAAGATTTTCTTTTTTCTAACATAAGAATACATTGAACGCCCCACGTACATTTTAATTTTATGTAATCTCAAAATTGAAAAAGTATAAGCCTGCTTTGGGCAGCTATCCTTGATCATACAAGGCTGACCGCACTTTACTACTATCGCTTGACTGTTCGTTTCCGCAATACAGATAGGGGCCCAATCATGGAGCATGTACAGAGAGGAGGCGGCCTAAGCAAATGTGCACTGTGATTCTCAACTAGGTCCTGACGTAGGTGTGGCCTTAGTCAGTACCTACATGCCGGCGTGTCAACGGGGCAACAACATGAATATAATAAAAAGACAGCGCCGTAATTAGAATCCAATTATTTTACCGATTGTCCCACGGAGCATGCTATGATTATAGAGGTATGTATATTGGTAGGTATCGATTCTGTTGTTTTAGGATTCCTAACTAAAATTTTACGATTTCTAAATTTTCTAAGATAGGTAGTCGGTGAGGTGCCCCCCCCCCCCCCTTTTGAAAATTAACCCCCCCCCCCCCCTTATTGACTAGTTTTCTAAAAGTGGGCTTTTTACAGACTTCTCTATATTTTTCCTGTAAAATATAGAACCATCTACAAACGACACATACATTTCAGATGGATCGCTCTGCAGACTTCGGAGATAGGGGGGGGGGGAATGGGTATTTTTTCGAGTTTTTCAAAATATTTTAAAAAGTATGAAACCTACAGAAATATCAAAAACTGTTTTGAGATGTACAAACCGATACCTTTCATTTGATACCCCCACTTGACATTGTAGGTCTCATAAAATTTCGACATCACAATTTGTACCGAAAATTTTCATTTCCGTTTTTAGTAAATTTTTTTCTTTTAATCTGTACAAGCGCACGAAATGTATTATGATTTTAAATTTCACGTTATTTGCTGCTGTAGTTGCTGAGATATTAAAGACGGAAAAAAGGACAGAAAAAGCGATGCCATAAAGGTTTCGAAACCGATCTACGATCTTCGAAACCCTAAAAAGACAACCTTTACCTTGAAGACTGGATTCAAAATACCTATACAAAGATTTCTTCTTGCCATTTTAATGATGAAGGCTTCATAGTGACAAAAAAAGGCGACATGCAACTTTTGATTTAGGTGGGTATTACTTGTTTACTCCCTAGTACGAAAGTTCTGAGTACGTCCCTGTTACACCCTACACTTAGTGACATCTAGTGTGAGGTAGTTAAAATAAGTAGTACCATCGACACAGAATGAATCGAAAATAAAAAAGTGGGCGGGATTTAATACCCCCTCACCCCACAAATTGTCACGCGTTGTTTATTATGGAAATTTAATTACAACATCTCCCTGTACCTGCTCCGTGGGCCCTATTCTACTAACTAATCGCTTTACTATGGCAATGGTAACGTCGCAGAATCGTCACGGTTGACTTGACAATTTTAACGTGCGTCTCTCTATCTGTAGTTTCTTTCATCTAATAAGGTAGAATACAAAAGCGTGACATTCTGTGAAGATACCATTGCCTAAATGATAGTGAAGCGATTAGGTTAGCAGAATAGTGTAGACAGTCGCTTATGCTACCGCTCAGTAGCTCAAGCAATAGAATGTACTTGGCAAAGACACGGTAGTTTGAGGCCTGTTCAAATCAACGCGCTATTGGTTACCCAGGGCGGTAGCGGTAGCGGTAAGTTTTGCATGGATTTACTCAATTTCGCGCAGTCCGGGGTTGTACTGCGCGTGTAGGCATTTTAGTATTTTTGTTATTAATTAATTGCGCATAATTAAAGTAAAGGTAATTTCTAAGAAATCAAATAAAAACCCAAAAAATCGACTTCGACGGGACTTGAACCTATATCCTTCCTTCAGTACGGGAATGCGCCCAAATAGACCACAATTATTTATAAAAAAATTAATATGTAACATAATTAATTACCTAAATTATTTTTTTAGGATATTATTTGATTTCTTAGGTATTTTAGTGACAGTAGGATTACCACATCACTCAAATTTCGTTTCGGCTCTGGGTAGCGAATACCGCGTAGTTGTGCACATGTCTATGGGACAGACCCGTTGCCACACATGCCGACGGCCGAGACACCGTTCTCGCCGCCGTTTTAGTGTGCCAATGGCTCCCTAGGCGGCTTTGCTAGTGACCAAGCCGCCGGGATGTGTGGATGCACCATAACTGCAGTCAACTAAAGCTTAAAACACACTATTGTGTCGTAATCGTGACGCGTTAGAAGACATCGGTTTCATACGTTTTAGTAGTATAATTATTAACACATTATTACAGCGACTTAACACACAATAATAACGTGTTAGAAACACAGAGCTCCATTATAGTCGTATTATAGAGCTCAGTGGTTAAAAACCTACTAAATTAATGAAAGCGATATGTTTCTGACGCGCAGCGACTTAGTAGTGTTTCAAGCTTAATTTGTTCTTGTTATTGTTCTAATAAACTTTAGTTTCATTAACACTCACCTCTTACATTCAGAAACGACTCAAACCGTCCATACGTATACTTATCCCCAATCGGAACCGTATTATTACACTGAGACACGTTAGGACCTTGTGGAACCAAGCCCGTGCTGCGTTTCGTTCTATTCACAGTCTCATTTGACAATTTTATCACTGCTAAAGTCGTATTACTCTCTGTTGTATTCGGTTTTATTGTTGTGGTAGTTGTTGGTGGCGTTGTTGTCGGTTTTTCAGTAGTAGTGGTGGTTGTTGTGGTAGTTGTTGTGGTAGTTGTTGTGGTTGAGGTAGTGGTAGTAATAGGTGGTATTGGTTCATTGTTGGCCAACACGATAGCTTCCACATGGTGACTACCCATACTATCAAGGTATGTATAGTTAAATGATAACTCTTCCGTTGAACCGACTAGCACGCAATCAACGAACCAGTAAGTGGTTATTTGTGACGAGTTCTCTTGAAGGTACTTCATTTCGTTTTCAGAGAGGCTTACGATATGGTTCACGGTTTTATTAACCTCCACAAAGCCGTTTCGTTTTGTGTTGTTTTGTTTCACGACGAGATCGCCGTTCAGTGCATCTGAAAATGTAAAGTGCTATCAATGTATCTGTACAACACCGTAGCGGAAAAAAACTTGTATAGACATAGTCTAGACTAGAATACATGACGATTCGATGTCATTACACCTAGATTAAGCATCGCCTTAGAATTATTTTTTAACCTGTAAAGATGTTATCGTCAATAAATATAGAAAAAATTTTTTTTGTTTTTTATTCTCTTATAAACAATAAGAGGCAAACCGACGTCAAAGGTGATCATGTTAAGCCTGTAAATATATCATCTACATCAGTCTGTGCCAGCCCTTTGCTGGACATAGGGTCTCCCTCTCTTTATGTGCGCCATAGCGCCATCTCTTCAGCTTGCCGCATCCAGCATCTGCCAGCAGCCCTGGCGGCGTAAGAGAGGGGGACGCAGGGGGCGCCGGGCGTGCCGACCCCGGTACCAAGCAACAGGGGGTGACAACGACAACACAACGTTCCTCGTTGCAACGTTCTCGTGCCCGCCTTTTGAAAGTTTCTTTGCCTTGCCATCCCCGCCGCACCAATCTCGAACATAAAACTCCAGAGCGGTTTGGTGTTTTCTATGTTCTTCGGGTATGGCCTATTACTGCAGCAAGACTATTAATACTAGTCTGATTTTTACTATTCTCCTCGACGTCGGAGGCGCAGCAGGCGAAGGAGCCTGGGATGCAGGAGGTTACGAGTTCTATTCCCGCCTACTACGGACAAATGTTTCTACGATCTGCAGTTATTTTTTCCGCGTTTTCTGGGTGTTTTCTATGTTTAATCGAAAACTATCTATGTATAATCATCATCAATCTATCTTAGTCCACAGCTGGACATAGGCCTCCCATAAATCCATAAATTCCTTCTATCTATGTAAGGAATGTATTAAATATATCAGTTATCTAGTACCCATAACACAAGCTCCGCTTACTTTAGGGCTAGACTAAATAATGCTGTGTGATATTGTCCAGCATTTTGAGTTTATTTATTTACTCTTTTGCTATGAGATTGTTATCAGTGAGTGACAAAGGCTAAATTTTTCCAGATATCCTTGCGAGGTAAGCCACAGATGCTGGTCAGTCATACTTTTCACTTACAATCCGCAATGTACCTATTGAACATTGGGTTCTTGATTATTAATAGAATAAAAACCGCCTTAATACCTGTTAACTCGAATGTACTTCGATCGCTGTCAACTCGAATCCATTGAACTACGGAATAATATCTGAAGAGCTCAACTGTGACCGTATAATCTCCTGCATCGTAATCTGATTTGGGGTACTGCACTGTCCATGATGTTGTGTTTTTGGCTGCAGTTACCTGGAATTAAAAGAAAACCGTACTTATTTATTTATATTGTACTAGCAAACAAGGATGTTATTGATATTCCATTTTAGATACGGATATATTGGAATAATATTGTATCGGTTTCGGATACGAATATTTAATCATTTTGGATTAACCGGTAGTTTCGGCTACGGATATATAATTAGGAATAAAATTACCTTAGGCTTCTAAGACTGTTCTTACTTTACAACGTAATTGCTATCTTCACTTGAAATTAAATAAATACAAGCGTTTTTATTTTGGCAAAAACCCGTAAAATGTCAGTAATTATATTACTTTCGCCTTCACTAAGTCGATAAAAATATACTGAAGGACATAAAAAGGCACTAATTGATAAATATGAACAAAAAAAGAAAAATAATTGCCGTAAATCATCTCGCTTCGCCGCAAGTGAAAGTATTTGTTTTTGTATACCTTAGCAATAGGGCTACAAAAAATATTCTGGACAAAAACCCTGCCAAATTGATCCAATTCAAGAAAAAAAAAATATATTTTCCTCCATACAAAATATAATTAATTATTTTTTATCTTAATAATTATGTATCTCACAGATTTTCTTCATAGAATAAAAGTTGTAAGGATAGCTGAGACCTGTTCTGTAAAAAAAAAGTTATTTAAAATTCCGACTTTCGACCCTATGTCCTTTTTTTTCAATTTGAAACCACCGTGCGACGTCGCTGGCAACGTATCCACTCTGTATCAACTATCCATTCTGTATTTTATTGTAAGGCAGCTAACTCACTTGGCGACGATTTGGCAACGTCGTCTGCGATTCAATAGTTCGAATACGATGCCAGCGACAATTATCCTTATATTTCAGTTGGCTGAAATATGTATAAGGAAGGTACAAAACCTAAATTAATTATTATTCACCTGAACCTTCTTCATGAATAGTGATTCATGAGGAAGGTTTAGGTGTTGAAAACCTTATGAAAATCTGTTAAGAGGGCGCCATGCGCGCCATTTTGTTAAAAGGGTAGGATTTCAGGCAAGGGTAGGCATAGGATTTCACATTCATGGGAGCGGGACAGAGCAAACGTTTTTGGAACGGTGGCGTAAGCACAAAAATAAAGTTTTTGCTTATTTACAAGAAAACTACACAACTTATGAAGAAACTCGTTCAAGAAACCAAATAATTGGTATTAGTACCTACGAATCAAATTATGTAATTTTAATAGACCGCAGGGTTCCTGAGATCTCGACCAAATATGTGCGAAACAGTGTTTAATCTTATGTAAATCTAGTTTTTTACCACGGGGATCCCGTGACTACTGAGATCTAGGACTAGTTTGACAACAACCCGCGAGGTTCGTAGTTTCTGAGTTTACCGTGTTCGTTCAGACAGACTGACAGGCGCCGCAGGGCGGGCGGCGGCGGACAGGCTTTGTTATATATATCTTTTTTTAATTTAATTCTCTCTTTTTCTTGCAATCGCCTATTTGAGCATTATAATAATATGTACCTATACTCGAGCCATTATCAAGGTATGTTAAGTAATAAATATTTTTAATAAGTTTATGGTAAATAAACGCGATTAATTCCCGTTAAATAATACTTATAATAGTATGATATGTAGTTATTAATCATGAGCATTATGTTAATTTATATAAGTTCACAGAATTAGTAATGACTCCATGGGATATCAGACTTTTACTTCTTTTATACAGAACATATTACACTAGCTGCTGACCGCAGCTTCACACACTTTTTTCTGGAACAAAAATGCCTATGGCCATCCCGGGACACCATCTACGTCCCTGCCAAATTTAAATGAGATCCAGAGGAGAACCCAATTACAATTTATTTATAGATCCGTAGTAACAATGTAAAGTTGCAGTTAATAAATTGGTTTACCGAATATTCATGATGTGGTATTGTATTATCTCGGAATGTAAATTTGAGTTCTTCTTCAGGATTATTATAATCAGAAACTGTTGCTGTAAATGTGATGTTTGATCCACGCACTGTCTTGCCCACTTTGCTCAGTTTCACCTTCATGGCAGATACATCTGAAAAAAACAAAAAAAATAGGTATACAATGATACAATCAACACCTGAAATTTACATATGAATGGAATATAAACATTATTGTTAATTGTGATTGTGTGCAATACAAATACATGTAGGTATATATTTACTGCTTCACACACAGCACAATAAAAACCGAAAAAAATATTTATAATTTGAATCTTAACAAAAAATATTTATATATTATAATTCAATTATAATTTAATATAATTTAATTTAATATTTATAATTTGAATGTTTACACACTCTACACGGCTCGGATAAATTAAGCAAAACCATTATAAACTGTTATCCTAGAGACAAAAAGAGGAAATCTGAAGACAATACAAAAGATGGAGGAGGACAAAATATGAGCAAGGGAGAAACGGAAGCAGTTGGAAGAGGGCTTTTCCAAAACCGCGCAAACCAATAAATTTAAATTCAAATTCATTGTTTTTTTTTTCCTTTAGACCTTACAGGACTCTTGGACACGTCACAAAAAGTGTAATTATATTATATACAAATTCACATGTTCATAAATACACTTTGTAATTGTATCTAACCCAAGGAATGTTATTTTCTGCACATATCCTAAAGGGTTAAAGAATGTTAAAGTGTAAAATTATAATAAGCTTTTAAAAATACATAAATAAATACTATTAGGTATTCAAATTGTAAACAAGTGGCTGAGTAAAGGTTTTCATTAAAAGTGCTTAAGTTAATAATTTTATTCATCTAAAGATGAAAAGAGATAATATATCATTGTAAAGAGACGACCTACAAGTATTTGTATTTGTTATATTATAATTATATCTTATAACATTAAAAATATTCGCTCAGACTTGTGACTATAATTTCTCAATTTCTGCCATGTGGACTGAGACCAGTCCAAAATAACCATATGGCCTTTGCTTTTAAGCGAAGGTGAAGTTTAAAACCCAGTATTTTCCTAAAATTTTTTAATGTTTTTATTTAACAATCTACATAGGTTTTTCGTTTGGCTGGAAATCTACAAAGATTTACCAAAAAGTTTTGTTAAAATAATGTTTGCATGTTTTGAGGTGAATTATTGTATAATTATTTGATTAGTATCCTATCCTGTTACAAAATTATTATGTATGTAACAAACGCAGCAGTTATTATATTAGACACCAAGTATTTGAGTTTATAGTGGATAAATTATTTTAATACTAAATGATCAATTAATTAACAAATTATCAATTCAACATTTAACCTATTTCTTTAGTCTGAATACCTACATTTTTATAAGAAAAGTGATATTCATTATTTTCCTACTGGAGTCATGAACACCATTTTAGCCAGTCGAAAATCGAGTTGGGGTAATTAATATAATAGGTAACAGTTGCAATTCATTTTGACCACATTTAGAATATAAATTTCTCTTTCTCTCTCTCTCTCTCTCTACCCACAGCTGCTTTGTGATTTTCAAGATACCTTTATCAAATCAAAACTTATTTCAGCCTGCCCTTTTATAGGCCCTAATATTTACTTTCTTTGTGCATTAACAAACCTGTTTGTAGTCTTGTAAGCGTATATTAACTGAAAAGCGGTAACTCACCCATTACTGAGAAAACTGCGACACAAAAATATACTTTCCAAAGAGCCATAGTGTTCGCAGTTTTAGTGCCAGTAAGTTCAATCATGTGAAAAATATGATATTTGACTAGCCCGTCGCTAGGTACCTATTTTTCATTTCTCGACACTCAGAAGCTAACAAAACAACTAACAAATTCGAAAAATACAAGAAAAATATTAGGTGATAAAGGTAGATAGGTACGTGACGAACGAAACGAAAACCAAATAGGTAGGTATTAATATCTACCTACCTACTACATACATCTATTCTACATCCAGTCCGTCCAATCTTGCTTCTTGCCAACTTCTGTTTGCTTGACTGACACTGACATATTGTGTTTTATGACATTAGCAACGTTAGGTTCCTACCTTCGAAGATTATTAAAAGTACGATAATTTAGGAGTGATTACCGACATTTTTCATCGATGTCGATGTCATGTAAGCCAAAAAATTTAAATTAGCAAATCAATACACAAAATAGCGATAACCGAGAAGATACTCATTAAACCAGCTGAATGCTGCGTGGTCGATTTAAAAGTAAGTCCTTACGAAAATTCGAGCTTAAAACTTAAATCAAACTAAATAGTGAAAACTGTGGTTAAATTTTATTTTGTTTTTTTTTTTTATAATAATAACGATAAAATTCTAATAACAACAATGACTAGGTACATCATTATCAAATTTACGTCAAATATTGGCTAAAGCCCGGCTACACGCTCCGTCTTGCTTGTGCGCGAAATTTAACAATTTAGTCTAGTACAAACCCCAATGTCATAAAGATATTTATAAAATAAATAGGTATTTATAATATGTGCATTACTATTTACAATAAATTAAAGAAACTTAATGGAAATATATTTAGAAAAAGTTAATTGAATGGTTGCTTGAAACGTGTTTCTTATAAGTAAACGAATATTTAGAATATGATTTTTATCATAAATGACTACCTAGTACTTCTAATAATAATATGACTCGCACAATATTTGCACGCCTGCTTGCAGGCTAAATAAAGTTAAAAAGATCTGTCTGACATTGTAAAATAATTATGTATTCTTGCAAATAAATGATTGATTGAGTGCAGTGCAGTTTGTGCAGTTATGACTGTAAAAAGATGGAACACCGGTACAGTAACCACACGCGCAAGTAAGCTCGTGCAACCTAGACTACGCAAACTTCATGTCGTGCCTCATACGTCTGGACGAAACTGTCAGTACGGAGAGGTTTGTAGAACACTTTTTGAAATATGGTCAAAAGGGGGAGGGGGGATAGTTTTCAAAAGGGAGGCTAGCTACCTCACCGAGTAGGGTATCAAATGATCGGAATCATATCGGTTTTTGAAATATGTGTAGGTTTCCTTTTTATTTTATTTTATTTTTTAATCTTAAAAAATTTTCTATTACCTTCTAAGTTTTCAAACCGATACATCTGAAATGTAGGTACCTACCTGCCTTTAATTTTTAGGTATTCATAGCATTTTTAGGTATTCATAGCAAGCTCTAACAGTAGGTACCTATGACAAACATTCGAAGGTCACGGCGCGGCGGCGCGGCGCCCCGCGGCGCGCGTCGCGCGAGTCACACACACTGGCACTTGACGGACTTGTTCTTTAATGTAGAATTTTTGTGTTTATTTTCCCATCTGGCAACTTTCGCAGCCCATCATCAACAACATCATCCATCAAACAAATCGAATCGAATGTAATAAACTAGTAGTACAAGCAATTGAAAAGCAAGCAAGCAAAATAGGCCTTGTTTATTTTCTCTTTTGAATATTGCAGAAGTTTTGTGTTAATTTGATAACCAATTACTACTTCTTTAATTGTGCGAGAATAAAAAATCGTATTCTAGTATCATGACCACATTGTGAAGTGCTAAAATCCATATTGTTGTGTAAAATGGCTACCGTTTTCGATAGCCCGTTCATACGGCAACGTTTACATCGATTACGACAGCGCGACTATGATTTCGAAGAAGATCAACGATTCGGCAGATGTGATTGCACTAGTTATTCCTATTTTGTGCTTTCCATGGTATTATTTTCAGTCGGAACTGTCATTACAGTTCTAGCCTTGGGTGATGCTGATGGGTACATTTTGAGTAACCTGGGCCACATGTGGCTCGTGGGACCAATATTCATATGTTCCGGTATGATGGTTGCAGTAAAGAGTATGCTTTATTTGAGAAGGAAAAGTGTCATTCAGATGCTTCTTCATCAGAGAGCAATTATTCGGGTGAGTCATGTGTGTACTTACCAAAACAAACATGTATATGCACCTACATGTTTGTGTTGGTACCTACCTACTTCTTATTTTACTTAATTATGAAAACAAGTTTTTATTTTGCAAATCGGGTTTGAGTTTATGATGAATGAAATTAAAACAATACAATAAAACTGGACTGGTCTGATTAATTTGGACAAATTGCGTAAAATAGCAATGTTTTGCCAATTTATAACACAATAGCTGATCTTTTCTGTTGTAAGTTTATCTTACATGTATCTGAGCTTTCTACATTTTAAGCTTGCAAACTTTCACTTTTAACTTCACCAAATTATTGATCTATCCACCCTGCCTAGCTTAAATTCAATATCTCAAATGTTAGGTTCAACATTGTATCTTTAATCTACCTTGAATAAAGAAATATTCTTAAAAATGTTGTTAATGATTAAAGAAAATATTTATCTTTCAGGATTTGGCTACAGTACAAGAGCAATCATATGGTGGGCAAGTGCCTAGGAATGCATCCAGTGCTACATTACCTCCTTCGTATGATGCTCTGATATCTGACCCATCAGCCAGCAAACCAGAGCCATCTAGCTCAGAACCTCCCCCACCCACCTATGATGAAGCCATGTACCTTATTGGCGACCAGAAATTTAGAATAGGAGCTGATGACAGTGCTAAACAAGAAACCAGTAACCAATCAGTTGATACTGTAGACATCACAAAACCGTGAGAGGAACCTAGATGTGTAATGGAAATCTAAATCTTCCTTTTGTACTTATGTATAGTCATAACGGTATTGTTTTCTCAGATGTGCCTAATCTTCTGATTTGTTAGCAATATTGAAGGTCCTTTTGAGTGTAAGAGATTAAATATTGATGATTAATTACTATGAAGATAGCATAAAACCAATAGAGGTAGGGTTTTAGTCTACTTTTATTAAAGAGTATATTGGCATTAAATTATGTGACATGAAAAGTTTAAACTCCATGGACAACAATACCTTATAATTTTATATGGTTCTTTTGCTTGAAATCTAAAATAATGTTAAGATGCAGAAACTTAACCATTGCAGACCAACTGATTATGGGAATTGGGAGTCTTCAAAAATGTATGTTTACCAAAACGTGTGTTGTTGTTGTAAAACTTTAATCAGTGTTTAAACTTATGTGAGAGAGATATTAATATTTTTTGCCAAAACATGCTGCTTAATAGTCATGAATATAGTTTTAAGACTGATGCATTTACAATGACATTTAATTTGTAAATCATTGTTTTATTGGATCAGTGTAAGTCACACCACATGACAACAAAATTTAGTGCACTGGTGACATTTTAGGAACATCTAGTGTTTTATTAATTGGGACATGCAACACAAAATATCTAAAATTACTTTAAAAAGATTTGATGCTATAAGAGGCCATTCATTGCTTCATTTTAGTGCACATCAAAGCTGAAAGTTTTACTTGTAAAAATAAAAGTTTACATTGTTTTAATAAGGACCATCTTTAAACGAGCAAAAAAGTAGGATATTTAGTGTATGGGGTACTGCTAATGACTTTTATTGCAATCAGTATCATTTGAATTGAGGACACCTAATTTGGTCATGGTTATTTTCAGTGTGTTTTAACTGGATGTTTACTTTTAGTGTAAAATGTGTACTTAAGAGTTAAATTGCTCTAGCCTTGAACCAGACCAGGTGGCTACTATTAAGATATTGTGCCTTTTATAAAGTTAAGGGTATTTTAATCTTCCATTAAATAATTATTAATTGTACTTAGCAATACTATCTTGCAATTTAGATTATTAATGAGGCCCTTGCAGTCATTTATTATGATGCTACTTAATTCAAAGATGCAAATGAAAAACCATTTATTGGAATGTAATGTATTATTATAATTAAAAATAGGTAGGTACAATATTGACGAGTTTACATAAGCATTTTGCCTTTTTAGGGTTCCATACCCAAGGGGTGATAATGATAATGTAACCCTATTACTAAGCCTCTGCTGTCCGTCCCTCTGTCACAGGGCTCTATCTCATGAACCGTAAGAGGTAGACAAATGAAATTTTCAGAGAATGTGACTTCTCTTGCCGCTAGAACAACAAATAATAAAAATAAATATCAAAATTAATGGGGACTCCCATATAAAAAATGTGATTTTTTTGCTCTAAATTTCTCAAGGCTGTATTTCTTGAACTACAATTAGGTAGGCACATGAAACTCTATAAATAAGTAACACTTCAATTGTAATAACATCAAATCCTACAAATAAAGTTGAAAATTTAAAGGGGTCTCAAGTAAAAATTTGATGTTCTTTGAAAAAGTCTGATTTTTACGGTATGGAACCCTTCGTGTGCGCATCTACTCGCACTTGGTGGTTTATTTTAACTAGTATGTACCTATCTCATGTTACAAGCTTATCAAATGCATTGTGATAAGTATCACAAAAACAAGTTGACTAGACTATCCAACTACTCCTTATTTATTGTTGTCCTGATAAATTGTATTAGAATAACAACAGATGACATTATAATGAATGACTATTTCATTACATATTATAATAACAATATTGTGAGAGCCAAAGTTAGATCTGTATGCTGCCTAAATGTTTACTGAGATAAACTGAATATTATGTGTACTGATCTCCCTAGAACTATTGATTATACACTTTTTAAAGTTATGTCTTTTTTTATTTGAATAAAGTGTGAAAACTTTAAACTCTAGGTTATTATAATCAAACAACACAGATTTAAGTCAATCTGCCATAATATTTGGCTCGGAAACAGACATCATTCAACTGAGGCCATTGTACAACAAAAACGTCAGCAAAATATTGCAAAATGGAACCTGTCAAAGATAATGTCCTCACCCGGCATATACTTTCAATGAAGATAATCCTACAGTTTGATAAGAAAAGGCAGCGTAAAACAAAAGCAACCACACAAATAGGAATACAGGTGCCAGGACCATTACACAGTATAACATTAGGCTTGAAGCGCAGAATTATTGGCACAGAGCGTACAATTGCATAGAAAGTAGTGACAATGGATGATTTAAAAGACTGATTCACATTTCTGCTTCTAGGAATTTTGCAAATACTGTAATCTTTCCGTCCATACTCTGCCATGCGTATTTTGTATTCACTGCCACCATCATTTTTGGCAACAATGTACATTCGAGGGTTGTATTTTTCCATGTCCAATCTCTTGGAGATACGCAACAGCTCAGTTGTGTGACCACCAGATCCGATGCATAGTAAAGTTTTGAATGCAGACCCTTCATTCACCAAACTACATTCTGATGTATAGATTCTTAGAATCAAAGTAGCAACTCGAGCTACGATTATAAATACAACGATATTAAACAGTGTAATACAGTTTTCCATGGTCAGATCCAAAATTCGTCTTCTGGCTGTTTCTACCTCCGAAGCACTGATCTAAACTTGTTACAAAAGATCACGAGTTTTCTGCGGCGTGGGCCAACAGATCGTGTAATTTTCAGATGTAGGTAAGTACTCCTTACAAGTCAAGACCGAAAATAATATTTGTCTGGATGGTATTTTTGGGTATAGGTATAGTGGTAGTTTACTTATTAATTCAGCGACCACAAGATATAAATTCCGGCTCTTTGGTATGTTGAGTTACGGATTCACAAAATGTAGGTAGTTTTTGTTCGTATCAGCAGCAATATTTGCTCTTCAATTCCACTACATTTTGCATTGCTATTTGTACTTATCTTTTTGATTTTTCACAAATGCATGCCAAGGAACATAAACCCTGCATGCAGACACCCAGCCAATGGTCGCAGTAGCTATTTCACCGTACCGTACTGTATATTACGTTGTAAAACCAATAACGATCAAGAAGTAAGTAAACCGTCTTCCACACACGGAAAACCACTGTTCCGTGCGGAAAACAGCTTCATACAAGCAAGTTCTCAATTCACATGTTCCCAAAACTTAACATATTTGATAGGACTAAAAATTAAAAAAAAAAAACAAAAAATAAATAAAAAATAAATAAAAAGGAACATATCCACCAGGCTCTCTGAACACATACGCGCCGTAAAGAATGTTGACACCAATAGCTCGGTGGCGGTGGTAGAATTGTGTTGAGGAAAGACCATCGCATTACGTACTTACGTTTCGACAAAGCCCGTGTCTTGTCTACGGAAATTTTTTTTGTTCCCCGCAAGATAAGCGAGGCGATAGAGAGTGGACGACGACGGCCCAACTTCAATAGAGATAGAGGTTGGAACCTACCACCCGCTTGCAAGCCGTGTCTCTATTAGAAGTCAGATAGCAGTATAGAGCCGGGTGTAGATACTGTTAGTTCCGCATGCACACAGAGTATACATACACTACTCGGCACAAATGGGATCTCCGCGAGATGATGATTCTTCAGCATCGACAAGCAGCGTGCCCCCACCACCCCCGCCCCCGGCGCCTACAACCCGCGTGTTACGGGCTCTGGCCCGTAGTGAGCGCACCGCGGTACAGGCGCGTCGCGAACCGCACTCACCCTGCAGAAGTCCCTCTTTACGGGATGAAACGTTTAATTTATGCCATATTCGTCCCGGAGTTTCGGCCCACACCATTAAAAGGTCTTTATTCATCCCGCATGATAATATTTGTCCATATTCGTCCCGCATACCAAAATTATTGGAAGTACAGTTAGCGCCAAATATATAATTTATCACTACCTACAACCAAAACTCTGGTCATACTAAGACTAAGAACTGTGTTACAAGTGTCTACAGCATTTACCACCACCCCAATAGTGATGTTCATTACTAGTATTATTATTACCTTTAGTAATCCACCTAAATCTGTAGACTTGTGTAATAAATAATTTAAAGAAACAAATATGGCTGACAAATATTTTTTTATTAAAGTGTATATATAAGGAAATACCAAGTGACTAGGTACCTATGTACCTATGTAATCCTCCCATAAAACTTAAAGGGTACCTAAAATATATATATATATACATATATGTATTTAACGATACATCACTATGAATCACAGAACAAAGAACATCATTAAATGAGATCTACAGAACTTTAATATTTATTTAAAATGATTGGTTAATATTATTCTAAACACAAATACATAGGTAAGTACATATAACATTTTTCAAAATAATAATTCGTATTATTTTATCAATAACATAAAGTACTTATTATAAAAAAATTAAATCTCTGAGGTAGAGATTAAAAATATAGGTTCAAAAACTAACGCATAATAATATATTTACTATCAATCCGTAAACAATCATCAGTCTTATAAGGTCTAAAAATCTGTAACGTTCATCAACAACAATTTGTAAAACCAATAAAATCAGTCTTACAGTAACAAAGAGCATCTTAGTGTTCTTTATATGTTTCGTGTCATAAAACAGACTACCTACTCTCATTTTATAACCCACTTACATATCCGGCACTAAAGCGCACCTTTGTTATGCGCGGTATCAGTAAGAAAAGAACATATGTACGTAATTGTTGAAATCAAAATCCAAAAGCGTATCTTTACCGCAAATACTTCAAAAACAAACGTGCACGCTAAATTGAGTTTAGCTTCAGACCTTCAGACTCAAAATCCCTGGTGTCAAAACCGAATTTTCCCAACAAGTAGGTAGGTAGTTTCATGAAAACCCATATATAAAACAGACTTGTTAGATCTTGTAATCTAAAACGTAAAATAGTTACTGAAGCAAAATGTTCATTAAATAAATGGCTTTCTTCATTAACATATGATGAAACCGAGAAGCTACATATAGTATAATAAAGGTACTTATTTTGTAACAAAACCAACGTTGTATTGTAATGTAAGTAAGTACTTAAAATTAGGATTAATATAAGTATTTTACAGTACTATTTTTTTTCTTAATTAATTTTTGTCACTGTTGTTAATTCTTTCTGAATTATAACTAAACTACGTAATCTGAGCACAACAGAGTTACCTAATTAGTTACCAGTCTCCAGTCTGGTTTCCTCGATATAGGCTCAGCCTAGTAAGGAAAGTGACGAAAAACTGCCTATAAAATTAACTCGGCAAACTACAAAATGTACTTTAGGTTAAGTTTCATTTATTTGTTACTTTAGATGTACGTAGATACTTTAAGTTAACCCTTTTTTTTTGTTTTTGCTGCTAATCAACATTTTTTACTTTACCTTGTTCATGTAAAAGTCAAGTGAAGACTTATTGCGTCAACTGTACTAAAATAATTATGATTTACCTACATGAAAAATATTGGGTTGAATGTAAAGCTGAAAAGGAGGACATAATAAGAATTTTTAATGTGGGCCGAACTTCCACGGGACGAATATGGCATAAATCAAACGTTGGTGTTCTTCTTCAGATAAGGTTCGTAGTTAACCCGCTTACATCCGTAATGAGGACTAAAAATATTGAAATATAAAAAGGATGTCATAATTTTTAGAGCCGTCAGTTTATACAGTACTAGCTTCTGCTCGCGGCTTCGCACGCACTTTACCGGGATAAAAAGTAGCCCGGCCACACACTCCGTCTTTCTAGCGCAACCCACGTTGGTTGTGACTGCGCAAAGAGACGGAACACTGGTACAGTGGCCACACGTGCAAGTAAGCTCGATCAAACTAGACGGTGCAAGCTTTGGTAGAGTTGGGTAGGCTAAGCCGCAGGCAAGTTGATCGAACAACGCAATGTTGAAAACTGACGTTTGTAATTTTAACTGACTGTCAACGTCACAACTGTAATTTTCTATTTACGGGTATATAGCTTTTCAGTTTGAGAAAATTCGATTTGAATTTTCGAAACCTTTTGGGCTCATTGCTCCTTGTGCCAAACAAACGCACAATTTTCTTGATTTCTTTTTTTTCCCCTATTACGTAGTTTAATTATAAAACTAACATGAATACGTAACAAAGTTGTAACGGTTTAGTATAAATTACTACACAATGGAGCTTCTAAAGTATTGTCGTACCAGTGTTTTACAAATTACTTCGCTGATATGTGTTTTGGGATATCTTCTCGGTGTTTTGAATTTACATTTTAGTGATAAAACTAATCATTGTATTATGACTTACATGTACGAATATCCACAATTCGTTGTAAGTACTTACGCGATCTTTTATCTAAAAAATCTTATAGCCTTCCTTCTGAGTAAATTTTTAAAATTATCTTTTAGCGTATCCATTTCAAGGACAACATTGGCTACCCGGCATATGGATTGTACGCCTATAGTGAAGGAAGATTGACAGAAAAAGCCCGAAAAATGAGGTATTACATGTACTAATTCCTGAACCAAATCCATAAATTATTAAATTCAATGATGTTTAATGCAGTTCTCTTTCAGGTTTGATGGTATCCCAGTACTTTTTCTGCCAGGCAATGCTGGCAGTCACATGCAGGCTAGATCCTTGGCATCTGTAGCTTTGAGGAAAGCCCTTTCTAAAGGCAATGAATATCATTTTGATTATTTTACAAGTAAGTTTCTGGCTTAAGTATACAATCGGCAAGAAAATTTGAATAATTCAGAGCATTTCGTAAAGTGTGCTAAAAGTTTTTGAATAGGATGAACTAATCACTAGTGATGGGAAATTCGGGGGCTTATTTACCTAAAGTTGGGGATAAATAATGGAGTGGTTTATTTATTTATTTATTCATTCACAAATCAGATAATAATCAAATTAAATATAAACTTATTGTACTTTTACAATTTTGATCTAGATTGAAATCAATTATGTGTACATAGAGAAAATAATGTTGCATGCATTAGATTTAAATTACCCTAAGACGTAATAAAGGAAAGACATTTACAATCATTGTTACTGGATTAATAATATAAAAAGATATGTTTTTTATGCACAGCTTAAATCTAAAATGGTTATTATCAAAAATAACTATATTATTGGATTTAGCTACTTCATTATACAAACAACAGATTCTTTGTAGGGGAATATTATAGGAAACATTGTTTATGTACACTCTTATTGAAAATGTTTCGGAGGAACGGAACCTATATTTTGTGTTTATACTGACGGACGCTAATAATTCGGGTCAATCTATATGGGAATGAAGTATTTTATGCAGGTACATGAGGTTAATATAATCTCTTCTACTAGATAAAGAGTCAAAGAGGTGGTTAAAATCATCTCTCGGTAATTCCGAAAAATTCCTGGTAATACCAGAATTTTCTTGAATGTTGATGTTTTTTCGCCAGAATCTTATAGACAAAATATAAGACACTTTTAGCCTGATGCGTTTTCCACTAAAGTCGATATTTCCAGAGAAAAACAAGAAACATTTTTTTTAATATGAATTTTGCCGATATTCTTTTTGTAGATGAAATTTAAAATACTTGTATTCCTTCGCAACAGAGTAGGAAAAAAAACATGTTTTTTTCCTCGAAAAAAAAAAACATGTTTTAATCTTTTTTTTGAGAATGTTTTTATTGACATGTTTTAATCATGTTTTAATCATGTTTTAAACATGTTTTAAACATAGTTTAAAACACTTCTTGTTATAAAAAAAATTATTAAGTACTACTTACAAAAGAAAACAATAAGAGATTTTATAGTGAAACACCAATAAATATTTTATATAAAAAATCTGAAGTATTTATTAAAGTAATTTTTAACTAAGTACTAATCTTTAATGACTAGGAAAATCAACATGTTTCATTTCACCTTCCTTATCCTACTACTTATTCTTCGTCAGCTACATCTAAGTCATCCACAGTTGATTGTTCTTTCGGATTGAGCGCTCTCATGATCGTGACTAATTTTGCTGCCTTCTCTGTGCCAAGTCGAATGGGTATAGGTTTTTTTTATGTACGTTTTAAACATGTTTAAAACAAAATGTTTTAAAACATGTTTTAAATAGGTTTTTTTTTTTCAGTGTTTTAAACAATGATTTAAACACTTGTTTTAAGCAATTATTTAAAACATTGCCAACCCTGCTTCGCAATTATCATTTAATTAGATATTTCTTGAGGAAAAACAAAATAAAAGTTATTTTGTTCCAAATTTTCATGATAATAGAAAGGGTCGTTTTTTAAGTCCAAGATTTGGAATTGAAAGAATAGTAGTCAATTTGTATCGTTTTATTTACAAAAAAAATAGATAACATACAACATAGTCTTCTAGAACAAAATTTCTGTTACAGAACTAAGAAAAACACCAATTTCAAAAATTTATTATACATTTAACTAATTGTCAGAATCAATATCCATTGCATTTGAGGATGTTAACGTTCCTGTGTCAGGCTGTCGTGAGCTCGATGTAGAAACGTTTTCGTCATTGAGGTCTGCTAACTGTGTAGTACTCGTTGACATTTCACTCTTTGAATTACATTAAATAATCATTACTTTTTCCATATTTTCAATTTTTAATCTATTTCTCTTGACATTTACACAATGACATTTTTAATGCAAATTAAAAACCGTTGGAAAGCCGAGTTGTTAGAAAAAATATCACTCAATAGAACACCGAAACGCATGAGTACACGAAGAGTACCTACAGTCAAGTAACGAATGAGACAATCAACATGTTCCTCCAGAACATGGAGGAACGGCTATTTTTACAAGACAGGGGGTAGATTATAAAGTTAGAAAAGATTTAAATCGTTTATCGTTTGAAATGAACTGTGAAATTTCAGCAATTGAAATACGCAAACTTAAAATTATTGTCATATGTGTTTATAGAGCGGGAAGAGACACAGCACTATTTTTTGACATAATAACCAAATTGCTTCACAGACTATGTAGAGAAGGGAAAAGAACCATCATAGCCGGTGATTATAACGTAGACATATTAATAGACTCAAATAACTCAAAAAAATTTCAACATATCTTGGACAACTTTAAATGTACTTTTGTTATAAATAAACCAACGGGGACCACAACCACTAAAAAAGGTACTAGCTCTACATGTATCGATAACTTTATTGTAAATTTTGAAAATGTGATAGGAAGTGTCCTCAACACTAAAGTATCAGAGCACAATGTAATAAAATTAACCTTTACAATTGATTATAAAAATAAACAAATCTCTACCACTAAACGATATGTTAGACAATTTACAAACCAAAACTGTAACTTCTTCCATTTCTTACTTTATCAAGATTACACAAAACTTAAACAAGAAATACACTAGCTAGAAAATACATAACACTAGCGATGCAAATAACAAAATGTTTATACTTAATAGTGCCTTATTACATTACTTTAACGTAGCATTTCCAAAAAAGAGGCTAGTTAACTTTAAACAACCGACTAAAAAGTGGATAACAAAAGGCATACAGGTTTCTAAACAAACGCTCGAAAAAATGGAAATGTTGGAGGAAATGCAACCAAATAAGGACTTAGGAAAAAAAATTAAAATGTACAAAAAAGTTTTAAGAAAGGTAATGAAAACAGCAAAAAAACAAAAGTATACACAGAGAATAATAAAATCACAAAATAAAATAAAAGAAACATGGAGGATCATCAATGAACAATCATATAGAAAAAGAAACGAACATAAAATTATCACTAGTATAAAAAATGAGAGGAAGGAGCAAGTATCTGACCCTATCGCGATAGCAAACATGTTCAATGATTTTTTTAAGAACATAACCAACAACCTGACAAATAATTGTAATATTAATCTAGATAAATGTAAAGAATATTTAAACAATACAAACAAACCTACTAATAAAATAAAATTTGACCTAGTGACGTACTCAGAATTAAGACTGATTATAAGAAATATGAAAAGTAAGACATCTGTTGACATTTATGACATGAATACCAAATTAGTTAGGCAGTTATTACTAAGAAATTATTTATTGTTTAAATTGGTTTGTGGTGTTATTAATGATTGCATAATAAAAGGGGTGTTCCCAGATGTACTTAAAGCTGGAAGAGTAGTACCGTTATTTAAAAAGGGGGAACAGGGAGAACTTAACAACTACCGACCAGTTTGTATTCTCCCGACTTTATCAAAAATATTAGAGTCAGTAATTAAAAATAGAATAGTAGGATACTTTGAACACAATAAATTATTTACTGTGGCTCAATATGGTTTCCGACAAAATAAATGCACTGAAATGGCTATAAGAAATGTCAGTTATTTTGTACTAAGGGCGTTAGATGAATCTAATAAGTGTGCAAGTGTGTTTTGCGACCTATCTAAGGCTTTTGATTGCTTAAGGCACGACATTTTGTTAGAAAAATTAAAGTACTACGGCTTTGACGAAAATGAATTGAATATAATGACAACATATCTAAGTAATAGGACACAAATTGTAAGTATAAACGGAATAAACTCTGACCAAGGATATATAAATGTAGGTGTACCGCAAGGGTCGATATTGGGCCCAGTACTCTTCCTTATTTACATCAATGACTTACCCAGATGTGTACCAGACTGGGCGTTCATAAACCTCTTTGCGGATGACACACATGTAGGGATTAAAGATAAAACTGAACATAAATTAGAAGAGAAAATTGAAAACTCAATCCAATTACTTACAAACTGGTTCGAGGCTAACGGCATTGTTCTAAATGCTAATAAAAGTGTTATAATGCGATATAAAGCAAGAAGAACTAGGCACGCAGAGGGGAGCATGTCACATGTTTTCCTTGGGTACACTATTGATCACACATTAAATCATACATCACACATTGAAACAATGTGCAAAAGACTAGCAAGTGCCAACTACGCTCTTTTAAAATTAAAATCTGTGTTTACTAAAAGGACATTGGTCACAGTGTATTACGCTTATGTCCATTCCATAATAAGCTATGCCATAACAGTATGGGGAAACAGTGCTGTTGTAAACAAGGTCTTGATTTGTCAAAAACGGGCCATAAGAATAATTTGCGGATTATATAGAAGAACGTCAGCTAAGAAATATTTTGAGAAATATAAAATAATGACTGTGATATCACTCTATATTTATAAAAGTCTCTTAGAAATACATAGTAACAAAGAAAACTATCTACAAAAAAAATATACTCATAACTATAATTTAAGAAATAAGGAAAAACTAGTCAAACCAATCGTACGCCTTGCAAAGGTACAAAAACAGGGAGAATATATTAAAATACAAGTATATAATAAACTACCAATTAACATTACGAACATTGACAACTTTGAACATTTTAAAAACATAATCAAGCATTTCTTTGAAAGCCATGCATTCTACAGCATCAGTGAATTTATGAGTACTAATCTATTGCAATCCCTTTCTTTACATAATGTGAAAACATGACATTGAACTTTATGATCTGGAATTAAATGACATGTGTATTTTATCTTTTCAAATTGTACAATTTGTGACTTGCCTTGTATAACGACCTATGTTATAAATGGTGAATAAATAAATAAATAAATAAACAAATGTATCAAAGGGACCCGACGACAGGACAGGAAACAGGTAATATTTGTTGTCTCACTCGCTCTATCAGTAAATCGAAAATTTCTGATCACATAAAATACTTTAGTTCTTACAAGTTTTCAATAACAATATATTATTTTGACGACCGATGTGGCGCGGCAGGCGAAGGTCCGCCTGCGGCGCAGAAGGTTGCGGGTTCGATTCCCGCCTTGGGACAAATGTTTGTACGATCTGTAAATATTTGTTCCGGGTGTTCTGGGTATTTTCTATATACATATAATAAAAAATATCTATCTATGTTATGTATTGTATTAAGTTTATCAGTCATCTAGTACCCATAACACAAGCTCTGCTTACTTTGGGGCTAGATGATGCTGTGTGGATTGTCCAGCATTATTTATTTATTTATTTATTATAAAAAAACTGGGAAATATTAACTGATATTTTGTCTAGAAATCAAATTATTTACGACAAAAAAAGTAAGCAATCGAGAAAAAAACTCTTCTCCGGAAATAATATCGACTTAGTGAAAAACGCGTCAGAATAAAAGTGTTTTATATTTCGTCTTTCGGCTAGAAATAAGATTACTTACGGCAAAAAAACATTAGCATTCGAAAAAATTGGAAGTAGGTAAAAACGCAAACTTTTTCTCCGGAAATATCGACTAGGTAGTGTAAAACGCGTCAGACTAAAAGTGTTTTATATTTCGTCTTTAGAAAAGATTCTGGCGAAAATACATCAGTATTCTAGAAAATTTGCCGGAATTTCTCCGAATTGCCGAAAGTATCCGCGCCATGTTATGGCTTTTTACCAACCTTAGGTATATTTAATCGCCCGAATTTCCGATCACTGGTAATCACATTCTTTAATGTTATTCAGATGATGAATTCTATTGATAAATAGTAAAACTGAGTGTTCTGTTCACACTCGGCTTTTATCTAAGTATTGTGATAAATTCTATCATCTTAGGTAGGCTGGGTATGCAAATGTTATGTTTCCAGATGTAATTTATTTATTTAAGAAACAAAATCCAAAGCCCTTAAGAACTAAAAATTTACAAGCTTAACGGATTTACTTTTTGTATAATTTAATACATATGGACTATCAGTATAAATAAAATTTACTGAAAATTTAAGGCAAATTATAAAACTTAAAATTTACATGGACATTATAAAACAAAGAATACTATATATGTTATATACCTATATTGCTCCTAAGTTAAGCTGTCCCAACCTATGGAAACCATTTTAACTTAAGATTCTAAACAATGTATTATAAGCCGAAGATAACAAAAAATCATATATAAAATACTAAAAACAAAACTCATAAATTTAGACTGCCCTAACCTATGTAAACTGTTATTATTATTATTAATATTATTAATATCTAAAATTTTGTTACAGTTAGCTACAATGAGGAGTTGACAGGATTTTATGGCGGCACTCTGACTGAACAAGTAGAGTTTGCTGGTAAAAGTATCAAGAAAATATTGGATCTATACTCATCCAACAAGTATACTAAAAATGTACCTACACATGTCATTGTTATTGGGCATTCCATGGTAAGATAAGATATTTCTAGTGCTTTATGAATTCTTTAAGAGCTTTCATTTCACAAATTAGATCACATTCAACAGTTCATAACATTTGTGTAGAAACATTTGAGGCAATTATTGTGGAATGGCAAATATACAGCAGTATTTTATAGTTCTTCAAATTGTACACAAGTATGAGATTTTTCTGTACAGTAAACTATCTAGACTTCTAGAATAGACCAATTCGAGTCCAAATGCAGAATTAGGAATACTCTGACCTAAATCTAGACTTCTAGAGTTATCTTATTGTACCCAAGGGCCAAGAGCCATCTCACTTTTACACAGAACACTTTATTTATCTTGAAAAATCAATGTATTTGTCGGAGCAACACAAGAGTAAAGAGACTTCATTCACTTGATGGTGATGATGAAAGCAGTTTTTTTATTTAATTAAAGTCTCTAAATTACAGTTCATTCTCATTACAGGGTGGTTTAGTAGCCAGTCGCCTTTTAGCATATCCCCCAACTGTAATCAATACAAGGATAGCCATTGCTCTGGCTGCACCTTTAGAAGCCCCAGTAACACTCTTTGACCCTGATCATGACCGATTCTATCAAGACATGAGGGATGAATGGGCAAACTATGTGAACAGTTACCATATTATTGCTGATAGGAAAATGCTGATCAGCTTTGGAAATGGCCCAAGGGATGTGCTAGTGCCATCTAGCTTGACGTATTATAACAATAGCTTTATTAGTGCATTGGTAAGAAGTACATAATATATGATTTTATTTGAACTAAAACTAGGTAATTTAAAGGTTTTTGTTATTATAGTGCGTAAGCTCTCCCATTCAGGGTAATTTAAGAAATTAAATAATACAAACGGTGCTAGTCTGTAGGAAGTCCCAATGATTTTTGCTTTGACGGTTACTTGACCTCGTACAGCATTCCAGTACTAAGGCAAGGTTGCAGATTCAAGTCTCGTCGAAGTAATTCTTTTTTCTGAAGTAATAAATAAATAATAAAAATAATAATAATGTAATTATCTTATCCTATATAAAATAATAGATACCATCTGTTACATCACCTAAAGAAAGGTCATAATTATTTTGCAGTAGAAACAGAGATAAAGTGCAAACTTCAATAAAAAAAGAGTTTAAAATATGCCTTGTTCCATTCATAGCTGCATTGCTATATGCATCTAACTGTTTTCTAGACAACTGCGGTACCAGGTGTTTGGGTATCACCCGACCACGTCTGCATAGTGTGGTGCAAGCAAGTGGTAATGGCCATCAACAAGTACCTCTTTTCATTGGTGGATCTTCGCACGCAACAGATTGTGGAAGATATGCAGTTTGTGAGGGATAAGGCGAAAGATTTTTTCGTTGTATGTATCATCAGAAACTATATAATTTTTGTTGAAATTTAGGCCTTAAAATAGTGTGATCCAAAGTCGATTTAGAATTTGAAACTACCGTAATACTTTTGTTAAATAATTATTTTTCTTACGATTTTTTCTTATTTCGTTTTATACCTAATTGTTTATTCATAATTTATTGATTCAATCAAATTATAATTTTATATACTTAATTCGCGTTTATTTACCACGGGATTCCCGTAAGTATTGAGATCAAGGCCTAGTTTAACAATCAAACCCGTTAGGTTCGCCTCTTAATCTTTAAATGCCAATAGTAACAAATGTGTCCTCATTTTCAGTCCCATCGAGCGATGACTCTAGACCCCTCAAGAACCCCACAAAATGCTACAATGGTAGCTGATGCCTTCTGGTACGAAGACAACCGTCGCATATACCAAGTCGCTAGACCTGGCATCGAAAAGTAAGTCCTTGGTCTACTTTGAGACACGACACGATAATTTCTCTGATGTTTCCTACATTTTGATAGGCATTTGGCAAATAAGGACCTTAGGTAGTGACAATAAAGTCGCAAAAAACAAACCGACTTCAAGGTAGGTACTCTACTTCCTTTGTATGTTCACCAGAAAACTCTGTGTGAGTATATTGCTATTACGCAAAACAGTGATTCAACGATTCCACAAATCATTAGAGGACACGTTGAATTGGCTAGAATCCAACAAAATGAAGGAAATGTATTAGCAATTTATTTTTAGATACTTCCGTCAAAACATAAACGAATACGTTTTATTAAGTTAGGAAAATGGTTTCCTTTGCTTTATTTATTACCACCACAATACTTCAAAACGAAATACAAAATATGGCTGACGTCGTCATTAACAAAATTAAATAGGAGATAGTAATAAATAGTAGATAGATCTAGAATTCTAGATATTTTTAAATGTATACTTTTTCCATTGTTACAGAATGACATACCTCATGGTGAGATTGGTGAGCTTCCCGCAGAATCGGTTTGCAGCAATCGAAGGGATGAACATAGACGACCAAGACTGGGTATTCGGATGTAATGCGAAACACACATTCAATGTCCATAGATATTGGTGAGTAATGGGTCGTCCATTAATAACGTGAGGCTCGAAGGGGGGGCTTTGGAAAAATCACGAAACATCACAAGGGGTGTAGTGATATTACCTGTATTCATATAATATATTTACGTTGAACGCACGACAGACATATTTTTTTATCACGCTAAAAAACAATACGTGATTTAGTCTAAAACCTCACCACGTATCACAAGGGAGGCTAAAAAGTTGCTAAAAAAACATCACGTGATTGTCCATTAATCATGTAATGTTTTTTTAGCAACTTTTTACGTGACCGCTACTAACGTTACATCTTGAGATAACGGTTTTACCAAAATGTATCAAAAGTAACTGGTACAAAACAATTCCTTCTGATTACTGTAGTCTCAATATTCTGCAAAATTAGGTTAAAAACATGAACAAGTAAAATTTTATTTACCTATGGCTAAAACTTGTAGTTATAAACTCTTCTAAACGCTGTATTATCGAGACGCGCGGTTGAGCGTATGCCACGTTCGTAAAGCGACGCAATATCAGTGTGTATCTTTACATAAACCTTGGGCACGCTTTTGGTTCCTTCCGTATCTCACACTTATGTAGATTTGCAATTTTGCATGTCATGTCTAGTAAGATCTTTCCTTCAAAAATGTATGATTTTTTTGTTATTTAGTCAGCTAGGTGTCTTAATTTGATATTTAAGTAAGCACCCTTGATTGTTTTAATCTTTATGCAAGTTTTTGAACAATACATTTATTTATTTATTATATTTCAGTAAGCAAGCTACGTCTCTATCAGAACTAAGCCGCTGGACGGGCGCAGCAACAAACTTTGGAAAGAGAAAGCTCGCCACGATTAACCTACATTATTTGAAGAAGCAACACCCCGATTGGACCCATGTTATAGTCAAAGTTACGCCTACTAAAAAACCGGTACGTTTTTCCTGCTAATTAAGTTCACTTTTATTGCAACACTAGCCCGCGCTTTGCAAGCTTTTTTTGAAGATTAAAATAGTCCGTAGTGTTATTGCAGATGTCAGCAGTTTTGGCGTTTTCTTCCAAAGATTACACAAACATCACCACAAACTTGGCGAAGATTTTTTTGTTACAAAAAAATCTTCGCCAAGTTTGTTTACAAAAAATATCTAGGATTCTAGAACCGGGCATAGAAAAGTTTAAGCAGCTTAATATCTGGAAAAGGCGCCCTGTTAATAAATAGAGTCGTAAATACGCTTAAGTATATCATTCATCTAGTACCCATAACACAAGCTCTGCGTAGCTTGGGGCTGGATGATGCTGTGTGGATTGTCCAGCATTATATTATTATTATTATTATTTTGAAACAGCATTGCTGTTTGCACGCTAAATGAAAACATTAGTGCAATTTTTATTTTATTGCTTTTAATTACGGTCATAAAAATCGTGTATGAAGTACGATTTGCTACTTTTCACCAAGCTTTCAAAAAAACAATGGTTACTAGTTTATTCATGCAATAAATAGTTTTTCATTGTTTCTCTATTAAAACTTGAAAGGTTATCTATGTACGTTTTTAGTTTTATTTCCGGGTTACAAAGTTGCCTTTAGGTTATTTTAAATCCATCATGCGTGCAAAATTGCAGCCTGATTATTTTGGAGTTATTTCATTTCGTCCCACTCAACAAGGGACTCCTCTAAAGTCGCAAGCATTTCGACGAATGCGCGTGACTTTTCATCGTGAAAGAAATATGTCCTTTTCGGTGTGGAGACAGGGTTCAATATCCTATCAAATTCTTCAAAGATTTCTTTCGATTAGCTTTTAATGTGCCTTGGCCGTTAATCATTGTAAGTGTCACTATCAAGTATTGCTTGGGACAAGTTTTGCTCCATCTCGTAAAATAGCAACTCACAGGTTAAAGGTATTTTCGTCGCTTCTTTACTTTAGTCAACTTACCGCGACAGAAATCAAAAATATCACGTTATTTCAATGTCGGTATTTAATTTTACGAACTTGACCTTTTTAGTTTTTACCCATTTATTGTTCTTAAGGAAATAAAGAGTTTTTTGATTCTTGATCTACCAACAATATCCTTAGAAGGGTTTAGGGTGTGTTTCATATAGGTACGAAGTCTCCTAAGTGTGGCGCTAGTAAGTAATCAAATGTTTAGCCATGAAATGTATGAAATTGACTGTAGTTCGTTGTAATCCCACTGCTTGGAAAATGCCTGCCCCAAATCCTTCTATTATCTTACTATATATTTATTTCTAGATAACCCTAAACATCGATATAAACGACCACTCAACAAGGCGCATAGAAGTTACTCCACCGTCTTTACTATTTGGGCGCCAGCACACATTAATAGCCCAAACAGAAGAACAGAGCTTGTACTACGAGATAATATTGAAAGATTTTAGCACGCTGCCCGAAGCGTACTTACTGTATGTTGAACCTGTGTCGAGCTGTAAGGAGTATCATGTATCGGCTGAGGTGTATGTACCTTGGACGCAGAATTATGAATATTTTCATTATTTTACGTAAGTACCTATAGTTAGATAGTCGTGCATGCTCAAGTTTCCAATGCCACATATCCCCGTGGCAGTAGTATCTTCAAGCTCAAGCTTTCCTGTTTAAATTTTACTTCTCCCCCTCTCCCGACCGGCGGCGGCGGCGGCTGATTGCGGAATAGCGCAACCTAAAATTATGCTTAGCTAAATCTCTCGCCGTCGACGGGCAGCAGCGTCGATGATGCAGTGAAAAACTGTGCCCTGCAATCCCCAACCCGTGTGCCCAGCGTGGAGATAAGGGTTTTCTTCTAAAAAGCTCCTTATTGACTCTGAGGCCCGTGCTATGAAATGAAAGCTTGCTCAGTCATCGATCTAAGCTTGAGTTACGGTTTTTTCTATGGCATAATAAACGTCACTCTAGCATAGATTTATGACTGAGCAATCTTTCATAATACGGGCCTTAGCCAATAAGGCGCTTTTAGGGTTGGCCTAAATCCAGCAGTGGACTGTATAGGCCGTTGTATTTTAGTTATCTTGCTTGGCTGTACACACTATCTTCCTCATGCAATGTCATCCATTTCCAGGCATTTGAAACGATCGCCAATGAAGATTCGACTATTCAAGAGCAATCCTAACATAACTTTAGGCGAACCAGTGACTGACTATGTGAAAGTTACCCTACTGCTAGATCCTAAGTGCTCTTTTACGGTCAGGTAAGCTTACAAAATAATTATTTCTATACCCTGGCCAAACTGAATGAACAAATTGAACAATTCCAGAATTTGAAACGATTGTTGTGTGTAAACACTAGCCCCATACTTAACCTCAAAATCACTATTAATTCTCAAACATTTATGTTTAAAACTTGTATCGGAATATAATTTGAAACAAACGAATTAATCATTGCTAAGTCATACCATGTTACCTTACGACGTTGGCACTTTCGATAACCCGTTGATATCGTAAGAGCCGACTAACAGACCCTACCAGAGTAAGTGCAGCGTCTTTCTTCTATGTATTTTCACACCTTCATTGCGGTCACTAATCCGCCTGCCTAGGGAGGCATGTTCAGCAGTGTACAGTACTGAGGCAGTCCACTACCATCAACTTCTATTCTGTGTTTTGTGTTTTCTAAATGACTGTGTTTATTCCAGCATATCAGCATCATGGTATCACAGTCTCGCTCAACTAGTCCGTAACTACACTCCAGTATTGATACCGTACATAGTCGGTATAGTGATAATGGCCGCTGCAAGTAATATATTCTTTTTGTGGGATTCAGGAACTTGCGTTCCTATCCATACAGCGCTGGATAGCGAACTACTGAAGCCTTACTATGTGGTGCTACTGTCGAAGTTTCTATTTTTTGCTGTGATGTGAGTATTGACTGTAAGTAAAGTATTTATAGAAGTTAAAAACGGTTTTTGTTGTAAGAGGCGTTTGCTAAGGATATGCTAGCGTAAATACCAGTTGTTTGCTTCCATATCGCAACATGGCTTCGGTTGGGTGCAAGGTGCTGCGCGCCTCACCAATGCCAGTGCAGCACTGCTGTCGAACAGCTTGGTCATCACGGATTATTGTGTGTTTACTAGGTCAGCCGGTCTGATATCCCGCCATGCCAGACTTAATGACATCATCCGAATGGTCTGTTGCGTGACGATGGTATGAGGCCCGATGGTATGACAGTAGTCCCACGGGAGTTGGGCAGGCATTGTGTGGGACGCTATGTGCGTCGACACACTTGCGCCTTCCCATCTTTCGAGGACATTCGCAAGGGCATCGCTAAAACTACTGAATGAATCCGGCTCTAATAGAGGCTAGTCCATCATTATAAGCACTTTTCCATGATATTTACAAATAATCTTTTTGTTTCAGAAATATACCCCTTCTAACGTACCTTCTAGAATACTCCACGTTTAGTAACAACGAGCTGCATTGGTTCGTTGGATCTCTGCTAGTCTTTCCGGCGTATATGGTAGCTTTGGGTATACTCAACGTTGGTATGGCGGCGGTACTGTGTGCTATGGCGTTCTCCTCGCAAATTGACAAGCTGATTTTTAAGTGAGTAATTCTTAGTTTTAAATTCTATAAAAGAAAACTTTTTAAATAACATTAAGCACAGCATCATCTAGTCTCATCATCTCCAAAGTAGACAGATATGATACTGAAATTACAGGTAATTTAACACCATTGTATGAAAACGAAGACCAAAATAGATTCTGCGTTAGATAAAATGCGCGTGGCTAAAATAGGAACTAATGGTTTTCCTTAGAATCATAAAAAAAAAACTTTTTTTCACTAGTGCCACCTAGCGTCATGCAGTGTATATAATATATAATGAATTCTGTTAGCTGTTTTTCTTGCGAAAGCGTAAATCCCGCTTAAGCGTACACGCTAGAGGCGCTGTACCTACAGATTTTGGCCCGGACTTCAAAGCCACCCAAAGCGGAGAAAAGACGAGCGAAGACGAGATGTGTTTTAAACAACCAATAGATTCTATTGGTAGTTGAATAATACTATTGAATAGAACGTCTATTCACACATCTCGCCTTCGCTCAGCTTCAGTGGATACCACCGAGCGGAGTTTTATCATAATTGTATGGCGCGATCGAAGCGGAGATGTCAGCTGTGCCTCGCCGAGATAAAGCTGGGAGGCGGTACAAAGCAGAGATGTGGCTGTGCCTCGCAAGCTGGCAAGCAGCGGAGGCGAGAAGAGATGTGAGTTGCGTGCAGTATTGGTCTTAAAAACATCCAATACGCTCGCCGCACGCAGCTCAGTTCCGCTCTAGCCAGCACACATTCACCAGTTTAGCCAGACGCATCTCCGCACAGCTTCGGTGGATACACTTTAGCTGAAAAAGTCTCTTCGTGTCTCCGCTTTGGTGGAGTCTGACCCTTTTACCCACATTTCATGGTATATATATGGTAATTGGCATGGTATCTACTTCTACATCCTAAACTGTACCGATCTTACTATGTAATATTTTCCAGGATATTCTGGGGAACCGGCATAAGCATCGGCGAAAGGGTCGCCTACGCGCTCCGTAAAGTGCCTATGGTCCTGAGCGGAGTTATGATGGCGGCCGTGCCCGTGTCGTGTGGCGCCGCGTCCTTGGCTATCGGGGCAGCTTTCTACGCGTATATGGTGAGTTGAATCAATTATCGGTGACAATACACATGAAACAAAAATTAAACTAATTTTAAAGCACTAAAAGCACTTGTGTCCTTTTCTTATCAATCGAAATAAAAAGGATAGCATTACTTTTAGTGCATTCACTAACTTATTTGACACACTGTCAAATAAGTTAGTTTGGTTTTTGTGTTAACTGAAATGACACCATTTTCGTATGATATCAAAGACCAAACTAAAGTCGGTATGTGTAAAGTAAGTATTTAATTTATTTACGTCCCTAGATTTAAATAAATACAATAACAAGATATCTAGGTAAAAATAGGAACGAGTGTTTTTCCATAAAGCATTGCTTTAACTCTTCAGCTGTTTGAAATGATGGACAAAAGGAATATTCTAAGGTGCCTAGACTCTGAATGAGAAATATCCACAAAGAATGAATAGACGAGAAAATTATCATCATCTCACAAGACAAACATGTCTTCATATTGTGGAGAGGTATATTGTATTAGGCGGACGATGAACGAGATCATTTGTAGCCAAGTTGAAGCTTTTAAAATTAAACATTTCATTGCTTATAGGTTCGTCTCTGTGACATTAGCCAACCTTATATATTTATTTATGTTACAGATCTCAAAAATGTTTGAAGATTATTTTGAAGATCTCGTCTACAAAGTATTCGCTAAAGTAGCGTCAAAATTATGCCGCATATTCAAAACTCCAAAAACGAACGCAAATGGCGAAGAAGTAAAGTGGAGTAACTTGAAAGAGTTAGAAAAAGAGGGTTTGAAGCAACCAAAGAGAAAAAAAGAGGTTTCTCGCGAGGCTAAAGATGAGGAGCTTAGCAATCTGAATTTCCACATGATGATGTTTTCTATTTGGATGATGGTGACGCTTCTGAATTTGCCAACGCTTTTTGCTTGGGCAAGGAACTTCAAGTAAGTTTTTTTATATAGAGGGTGCCACGTAACATGTGTACTAAGCCGAAGGGCATTATTCTGGACCCCGAGGAGATAAAAGAAAAATTGTTTATCAACTTTTGATAAACGATTTTTTGGATTTTGAATATCGAAAATCGTAGAACAAAACTTGAGAGCTGAGCTGTGTATGAACTAATCTACATAACAACGTAAAGCAGCTTTAAATTATTGTCTTCTGACAAAATCCATACTAATAATATACATTCGAAAGTAATTCTTTCTGTCCGCCTGTTTGTTATATTTTCACGCCTAATTGGCTGAACGGCACTCAATGAAATTTGCAGGGAGGTAAATGGTATCCCGGGGACGGACATAGGCTACATAAAAAGCACGAGCGAAGCCGCGGACTGCAGCTAGTAAATTGAATAACAGTTACCCACAACTGCCGCACTGCTGAGCAAAGGCCTTCTCCTAGTCCCTCCTCATCTCGATCTGAGCCAGCTGGATCCACGCCGATTAAGGTCTCATTTCTCGTCTCGGCATGGTTTCCTCGGTCTTCCGCGGCTCCTCACGCTGCTGGTATTTCACAGGGTGATCTGGGTCCACGAGTCTTCAGGCATACAGCAGACCATGCCCTATAGCATTCCCAAACTCAGATAATTAAAAAATGCGGATTAAGCTCCGCAATTTTTTAATTAGTTTAGTTTGGGAATGCTGCGTCGTTTTCCCCCCACCTACTCGATAAGGATTCAATATTAATTATTTATTACAATCTTTTTTCAGATATGAAACAAAACTACACACGGACGCCTCGTTTACAGCGGGACTCATACTCTCGGCTTGTTCTGGGTACATCTGGCAGCTCGATGGTCCTCGAAAATACTTGTAAGTTCAAACAATCAGAAGTCATATTTTACTTCTTAATAACAAACCTTATTTTTGCCCGATAGCAAAGGAGAGTCATGTTTAGGGGTGGCTGTTGTTGTAGCCTAAACGGCCGAGTGGATTTTATAATTTATTTTTTTATTTATTTTATAATATTTTTATTTTATGTACTTTCGGACATTTTTAACTTACTTTCCAGGAAATTGTATGCAGTCAAGATTTTTGATTTCTGAATTAATTAACTACTTTGTTGTTTTCAGGAATCACTATACCCACACATCGAGCTTCCTCTACACAACTGGAATATGTGTGATGGTTGCAGGACCGTTTTCACTCATAGTCGCTAACTACGCTGCTGTAGCTGTGTTCTTCACTTTAACACTACAACAGCTTATAGACTTTCAAATGGATGAACAGACATACAATGAAATGTATGGTGTCGATGAAGAAAATGAACAACAACCTAATGAACAAGGTGATAATAAAATACATTTTGGAAAGAAGAAACGTAGGGCCAGTGCCCGAATCCGAAACTATTTGAATTATCTGACTTGCAATGCCAGAAGTCGAGTCAGAAGTATTATTAGCAGCAAAGATAGTAAAGAAAATTACGAACAAAGTATTAACAGTCATGAAAATACCAATGGCAGCCAACACAGTACCAAAGATAGTGGGAAACCAGAGAGTACTAAATCAGATAATAGTAAAACAAATGAAAAACCTGAAAGTAACAGTGATAGAGAAACAAGTGAAAGTGGTAACACTAAACGTGACAATGCAAGTAGCAGCAAAGGCAGTGAAGGAAATAATACATCAAATAGTGACAGCACAGAAAGATGTGATCCCTGTGACGAGAGTGGTATCTTCAATATTTTCAAGAACCTTAGAGAAAAGCTCAGTTTTTCTACTGACTAGAAATGTTAAGAAGTTTATAGTAAATTTTTTGTATCCAAACTGCCACTAAAGGCCTGTCAATTTGTTAAAAAGTTTACCTTATCCAAATACATCAACCTTAGTTTTTTAAAATTATAAAGAGATAGAAGAATATTCCAATAAAGCAGCTGTACCATATCAAAACTATTTTTTTTACGAAAGTAAGATGTTTTAAATTTATCTAGTCCAATTATACAGTAAATTTAATACCAATGTTATATTATTTTACTATTTATTTAGAGATTGTGTTATTGTTATGGTCAGCACTAATTTCATGCAAATATTTTGCTACCTAGTGGTGTCAATTTAGAGGTGGCCCAAAACTAAACTTAACTTCATTACGGATGTAAGCGGGTTAACTACGAACCTTATTTGTGTTGGAAGAACACCAACATTTCATCCCTTAACGAGGGACTAAACTTATCTGACAGCAATAAAAATGATGCCATCTTTTTTATTTCGATCATTATGAAAGAGACCGCTAGATACATTTTTAGTGCTGTCAAGTGTCAAATTAGTTTAAATAAGTTTTTGCAATATCTGGACTCTTCCATACTTGAATTATGTGCTGATGTTAATTATATTTATATTTTTTATTATTTTTACAGTAACAAACTGAGATTATTAATAAGTTTTTTGACTTTATTGTCAAGTGTTCCTTACCTACAATAAACTAGCTAAAATTATTTTTTCGCTTTTTGCAGTGTAGCTTTTAATTATTTGTTGTGAATGAGTTTTCTTTTAAAATGTAGGCCATTACTAAAAATACATGTCACTTATTGTAAGGTGTAACTGAAGCACTTGAGTTTTTGGTTCTTATTTAACACTTAGGTAACTAAAACTATGGAATATCAATCCTATTAAAAGAATAAATTGATTTCTAAGCTACAAGCGGGCACACCACACCTATAAATATATGGTTCAATGCACATTCAGAACTTAATATATATTAGTTTAGTATATCACACTCACTGCCCAGCATTGTGGTGCTGCAGATGGACATGTGCATCTTGGGCCATGTAAGTGTTAATGTAAAGATGTGTTGGATGGTAACCTCATCCTAGCTTTATGTCCAGCAATGGGGACTTGATTGTTATGTCATTTTATATGAACATGCATTTGTAAATAAATATTGAAGATGCAAATTTTTCTTTTTTTTGGGCTAAGTGATAAGTCCTTTTTCAACTAAATTTGGATTCTAGTAACAATAGATTTGCTGTAAGAAAAAATTTTGGTAGTATCTATTGCACATTATGTAGGTATAGGTTATGCAAATCTTTATGAATTCTGTGAACATAGCCTTGAATGCAAAACTATGCATGGTACAGTTGAGTGCATAATCATTACTGTAAGATATTAAATTTGATAAAGGACCTACATACCTACCCAGGTAATGTTTTTAAATAGCTATAAGTAATAGTAATATTAGTAGGTATAATTACACTAATATTATAAAGGCCATTGAACCGATAGAGCTGAAATTTTCCATTGATGTAGTTGTAGACCTGGAATAAATAATAGGCTTTTTTGTATACTATAGGAGGTAGATTGAGTTGGTATTAAATGCTACTAAGTAATCAATTAAGGTATCTTCATTAGCTAATAGGTAGAGAAAAGAGAGATGTTTTAACCAATATTTATTACAAATTAAGACGGTCTTATAAATCTATTTCATTTAAGAATCAAAAGGTGGCTCCCAGCATCAATGTTATTTCTTCCCTTTCTTGTTTGTTGGTTTCTCATCTGTGTTCTTCGGGTTTTGCCAGTTCAAGGGGTTGCGACGGTACATAGGCCATGGGGGAACGGTGAGGATCGCCGCCAGAAGGAAACCAGCTCCAAGAATATAGACAGATTGGGAGAACTGCTGCACGATGTAGCCCCAAACAAACCCTACTATGCTGAACAAAGTTATGATTGCTCTGTACAATTTTTCTGCTTTGGCCTGACCAACATAGTCAATGTGCGTCGGAATTGATGAAAAGAAATCCATATTTCACAGTATTTCAGATAATTTTATTATCACGACTATTTGCCAGACGCCACGAAACCAAAAATCTCCAACCTCAAGTTTTGTGTTGTGTGCGATTGATTGGTTGATTGGTAAACATGACACTTGACAGTTTTGGCAATGACATAATATTTCGCCACATTAGTTTTTTCTAAGTTTTATTCCATCAAAAAAAAAAACCATACATTTCCTTCCAGCGACTATTTCACATTCCGATTCTGCGTGTAACGAAAAATCCTTCCCTTTCTACTGCTTCTGGGCTACCAGCTTACATGGAAATCTTCGAAAACCGTAGTTTTTGACATAGATGAATGAATACAATTTTTCCAACTAGCCGGATTAATTTTCACTATTACCTAGTTTAGAAATCCAAGCACAGGATTATCATCTATAATAAATAAAGGTATTTAAACAAAAACAACAAATCATTAACATACATAATTTAATTTATATAAATTTTGAAAATTATTTATATGTTATAGGTTAGGTATAGGTAATAGATATTTTCGAACATTCAGCTTATTAACACAGCAGGATCCAAGGAACACCTGTTGGCAGGATCACAGGAACTACAGATTGGATTATTTTTGAAGTATTGAGCTACTTTATGGCTACCCAATTTTTTTAGTGGTGTGACCTGTGTTTCAGTTTAATTTTTTTCACTATAATACGTTTATTTTACTAGTGGACTTACAGTTAAAACCAAAACGTCAAAGAGTCAGGTAGTTACACAACAATAACTAATAGAAACATAGTAAGTCAAATCTTATACAATACATAGCAATGAATACAAAGAATTTTATCAATCTCGAGTCAATACATTCTTAAATTCTAAAATATACCTAATACTAATAAAGCTTCGTGAAATAATATATATATAAATAGTTTAAGATGCTGCCACATCTTATCTTATCTATATATATAAAAGTACACAACAATAACTAATAGAAACATAGTAAGTCAAATCTTATACAATACATAGCAATGAATACAAAGAATTTTATCAATCTCGAGTCAATACATTCTTAAATTCTAAAATATACCTAATACTAATAAAGCTTCGTGAAATAATATATATATAAATAGTTTAAGATGCTGCCACATCTTATCTTATCTATATATATAAAAGAAAGTCGTGTTAGTTACACTATTTATAACTCAAGAACGGCTGAACGGATCTTGGTGAAATTTGGCAGCGAGATAGATGGTATCCCGGGGCCGGACATAGGCTACCTTTTATTCCGGAAAAAAGCGTCCGAAGCCGAGGGCTGCAGCTAGTTGCATATAAAAACAGATAAGTCCTGTCAGCGAATATGTCGGCCTCGTTGTATTGGTGAAAGTGGTGGAAGTAGTTAAGTAGAGCTTTTGCTAGTTTTGTGTTAAAATACAGAATGTTTGGGGATGGACCAATTATTATTGGATTTTCAGAAGTCAGAAGTCGATAACTTTATTCTGTAGGCTTATAAAATAAGCACTGGGACAAGTGAAATTTTAAATAAATTATTATTAGAAAAGAAATAAAGTCTTATTGATTTTCTCTTAACTTAATTTTTTTCAGAAGGCCTTCTAACATTACACGCTAGTTTCACCCGTTCGGTAAATCAACCGTTTCTTCGACTCAGGCAGAATTTGAACTCGCAACCGTCCGTCGTTCCACTAAATGTGCAACCAATTGCGCCACGGGGTTGTCCATCTCACCAGTCGAAAATCTTGGTTGAGACGTTCTACGGCTCTCTCGAGAATTTTCGAAGAGGGTATTTGACACGCACATAGGGGCGACTCTAACCCATGTAGCGCCCGCAAATAATGTCCAGTGAGCAAATAATGTCCAGTCGCTCACCCTAGTAGACGTGTGATCAAAATGGATACGTAGTAGGTAGGTACATACCAAGGCCGTCTTAACTTAACCATATCGCATAGGCTTAATCATAAAGGTGCGAAAAAGTTTCAAAATGATAGTAGCGAAAAATAACGGCGAGCGAAAAGAGCCGCGAAAATTTTCATTCTATTGGCATTGTAACGGTGGTTGTCATAGTGGACCAGATTGGTTTGGCGGGGCAATACAGGCAAGGAAGGAAAGATAACGGCAAGCGGAGTGAGAGAATTTTTGTGGTTTTTCCGATAGTTGACAATAAAACCAAAAGGAAAAGACAATGACGGTGAACGGAGAGTGCCACGAAAATTTACAGAATTATTGCAGTGGTTGGAATAAAATGACGACAAGCGTAGAGAAAACCGACCCTGAGATAAAAAAGTTAAGGAACTAACGGTAAACCCCGAATATTTTAAGGGAAGTCGTTAAAAAATTAGGTCCGATTTTGTTTTCAAATGATGGAAGCTAAACCAAGAGAAATAATGGCAACGGTGGGAGTGAGCGTAAAGTTTTGAGACTTTCAGCAACTTGACAGAAAATTTTACGAAGACAAAAATAATCCGAAATTCTTTTTATGGCGCTCCTTGCTACCTGGCACCTAGGGACCGATCCATTCGCTCATCGTAAAGCTCTAAAAAACTTTAAATCACTCGATAAATATGGCAAGAACTGTCAAATTTGAGAATTTTTATAGAAGAACTGTCTAATTTGACACAGGGTAAAACGGCTGATACATTTCATCGATAAAACACAAGATGCGGCACTCGCCTTTGAAAATCTAGCCACCCTGACAATCTGTCTTTTAAAACATTCTAATACAGCCTACTGCGCAAGTATTATTGGCGCCATTTCAAAAAATTAAATCTGTTGTCATGTGTTCGTTGCCGGGCCGATGGCGACGACGACATGGGCGCCTAAGTAGTCTATGAGAGTGCCGCAGGCTAGAGCCTGCGGCACTCTCATAGACGGGCCAGCCACCGTTCGACACCACATAGGGCGGGGCACCCGTATGCATCACACACCCTGCACAGAACACCCAGTTAAGCCGCCCCTGCATACAGTAGTGTCATTAAATTGTTTAATTTTATTTATGCATGTCTATAATAATTTAAATTAGGTTTCCTTTAATTTCAGATGAGTTTTTATTACTTTTGCTCTGCGTCTCGGGCGGATTATTGCCACATAATAATATACGAGTATGTTGGCGACCTACTACTAAGCACCGTCAACATGACTTCGTAATGGGTACCACACTCGATTTAATCCCTCATCTATAATGTTGAAAAGGATACTAACGGCCTGCTCGGCCGACCGGCCATATCTCGCGAAGCACCGACAACCGCTGGGGTAAAAGTGTTCTTGAGTGGAGACCGCGACTCGGCAAACGTAGTGTAGGACACCCCCGACCAGGTAGGATGACGACACCTGTTGAAGACTGCAGGCAGATGCTGGATGCGGCAAGCTGAAGACTATGGCGTTCATTAGGAGGCCTGTGTTTAGCTGTGGACTAATATAGGCTGATGATGATGAGGAACTTTCGTGTCACCACTCTCTGCACCGACAATAATTGATATTTTTATTTACTTATCTTACCGTCTCCTTGGTGATGATTATGTTTGGTCTTACTTCGGAGGAATACCTACTTTCCTAGCACTAGTTTTTGTGTCTGTTGACGTCTAGCAACTTGCGTATGTACGATGAAATCTTTGTTGGTGTGCGTGTCTTGTTTGTGTTATTATTATTACCTACATTGTTTTAATGTGGGTTCGTAGGAACACAAGTTTTTTTGCACATACGAGCGTAATACCGCCTCTGTGAGCTGTACGTGTTAAGGGAGGTAAACAAGCTCGCTAGAAAATCAGAGAGGGGTGTTCAGGGAACTTTTTGTATAGCAGGGGCCGTATTAAGCCAGCACGAGGCCGCCCGTAGCAAATGTGAACAGGGAGACCTTGAATTGCATAACCTATGTTTAACTGTTAAAGTTAAGGATGAAGGTCAATTCAATTTTGGATAGAGTGAGGTGGTGGGCAAAGTGATCTTAAACGGTGGTCAGGCTCTGGTCTGGCTGGACAAGGGAAGAAGGAAGTAATGTTAACGTCACGGTGGCGAGCGAAAACTTTATGTTCATGTAGTATATCTTTATCGATGGTGGACCACGTGACCACTGCCGCCTCTGCCGCCGGCTCGGGCTCTCTAGTCTAGAGGCTCTAAAGCTAGAAACCTGAAATGTTATTTATTGGCTAGAAGAGCGAGCCGCTAATAAATTTCGTGTCTTGGTTGACCTGTTGGCCAGGGTGACTCATCAATTGCAAGCCCATGCAGGCCGTAGGTACGCGAAAGAAGTTACAATTTTGATTTTAATGTGTAATGGATGTTTTTATGTTATTCGGTGGTCGGCAAAAAGCTTAAAAAGTAACACGCTGGCGAAGTGAACTGCTCTTACACTCAAGACTGAAAAAGAAATACGGCGAGCAGAGCGAACCGAGCGCAATTTTTTGTCATCTTAGTGTGTAGTGCCGGCGATCGGCAAAATAGCTTAGGAAGCTAAGGAACTGACGATACCTTTTTCTTATTTATGTTTTTTAAATATTATTCAATCAATTCATTTCAACGCGATTATTATGTCCAATGACTCATAAAGTATTTCTAAGTACGAGCGGAAAAATGGTAGACTTTGTTGACAGTACCACATGCAACACAGACACAATTTGTGTCAGTCGATTGTCAACATCCAGAACGATCAGACTCATTAGGTTAATTTTTAGTTTTATCAAAGATTTATTAGTTTATTTTTGAAAAGTACAATCTATTATTTAATTTGTAACAAAATGACTACTTTGAAGCAAGTTCCTCTCACATGCGGTGGACATACCAGACCAGTGGTGCATTTGGATTTTAGTGACGTTACCAAGGATGGATATTATTTGATATCGGCCTGCAAAGGTAAGTTTCATGTCATTGTGTGCTGGGGGTGGTCTTTCGCCCTGACCTAATTGTGGCCTGAGAAGGCAAGCAAGTGTAAATTGTGTTTTCGTGCGATCTCCATTGACAGATGTCGTGCGTCTTTGGAGGCCTTCACTTTTCACGATAAGTGTTCTCTCGACCGGCTTGCATTCTGTGCATGCTTTGACCTTCTCTTTCCGGACATGCAGGAAGCACCTTGAGTGTCCGCTTGTGTGTTTCCTCGGCGCTGGTTTGCCTTGGCTCGTATCATGCTTTTATTCACGGTGTTGTCGCATGATACGCAACTTCTTTGTGTATGGAATAGTGATAGTTTAAAAAACTGCAGTCCTGTTGCTTGTTGACATTTCCCATTGTTGGTCACCTTGTACCTGATCAAGGTTTGATAAAGTACTTGACATTATTGTTGATAAAACATGTACCTATTTACTTTCATTGTAGCACTATAAGGAAACTAGGGAGATAATTATTCACTTAGTTTCCTTTGATTGTCTGATAAGTGAAGTAAATTATTAATTTTATTGAGGACATGTTCGGTTTAATGTCAACCTTCATCTTATGTGGTTAGTATGAAACAACATGATTATCAGTTCAACTTTATTGCTTAGAAATTAGTTCCTGATTAGACATGAATGTTTACAAAATTTGATACTTGATTATTGTTTCATTTATCTACTTAGTATCTTATTAGAAAAAGTGCCTATGTTTTAATAATCTACTTTACCAGCTGAATTTCATACCATTAATTTTTTTTCTATATTTTGTATCATTGGAAGTTTATAATTTAAATATTCATGACTTGACTTCACCAGATATCAATGAATGACTCATCTGTACTGCGTTATTCTTTTGTGTTGATCAATTACTGCATTGAGTAGTCAACTTAACCCTTAGTTATCCATAATAGGAAACTTATTAGACTTCAATGCCAATAGCCATAAGAAGCAGCTTTAAATAATAAGCTTTCATTGTTCAAATACACAATGCGAATAACAATATAGGTAAATGTTTATAGTATTTCAAGTAGTTTATGTCTTTACCTCTGTGTTCATAAGTTTTGAGACGAACTTATTTAATTAATTTAAAAAGAAAGTAATTCATGCAACCTTTTTTAAACTTTTAAAATTTTAAATTTCTAATGTTTTGAATCAGAAAAAATATACATTAGAATATTTGTTTCATTCCGTGAAAATGGCGCCAACAAAAGATTTGCGTGCGACTGTAATTTCACTGTTTCAAGCAGGAAAAAAACCAATGCAAGTTTTTAGTGAAATCCAAAGTTTGGGATGTAGTCGGAACTTTGTGTATTATACCATAAAGAGGTACAAGGTGACCGGCTCTTTAGAAGACCGTGGAAGATGTGGCCGTCCGCGGTCTGTAAGGACGCCCACCAACATCAAAGTAATCAGAGAGCGAATTCGTCGCAACCCTTGCCGGACTCAAAAGAAATTAGCTCTGCAGACCAACATTTCGCGAATATCGGTGAACAGGATACTTAAATATGATCTTAAACTAAAGGCCTACAGTCGAAGGAAATTGCATTATTTAAACGAGCGTCTTCGTAAATTGCGACTGGAACGATGTCGGAACCTATTGAAGAGACACGATCCAAAAAATATCCTGTTTACCGATGAAAAGATCTTCACGGTGGAAGAAAAGTTTAACCGGCAGAACAATAAGGTTTACGCCAGAAGTTCAAAAGACGTCCAGCCATCTGTACGCAATGTCCAGCGCACTCATCATCCAGCAAGTGTGATGGTTTGGTGGGGTGTTTCCTACGAGGGGGTCACTTCGCTTCATTTTTGCCAGCAAGGCGTCAAGGCGAAGGCACAAAATTACCAAACCGACATATTGGAAGCGGTGGTTAAACCATTAAATGATATGCTATTCGCTGGAAAATACTGGGTTTTCCAACAGGACTCTGCTCCCTCCCATAAAGCTTTAAGCTACCCAACGTTGGCTGGAGGCCAATTTGCCAGGCTTCATTCGGAGCGAAGATTGGCCCTCGTCAAGCCCTGACTTGAATCCTTTGGATTATTCTTTATGGACGGAATTGGAGCTGAGGGCATGCAGAAAGTCTCACTCAAACCTGGATTCTCTCAAGCGAGCCCTTATTAAAGAATCGAAACGGATTCCCATTGAAAAGATTCGTGCCGCCATAGATGAATGGCGCACGCGTTTGAAGGCCTGCATTGAATGCAAAGGCGGCCATTTTGAATTATTTATTTTTAAATACAGATCTAGATGTCAGTAGTTTTAATTTTAATATCCAATAAATGAATACTCAACTTAGCTCCAAAAATATTTTAGTTTTACTGTGTCTCAAGACTTATGAACACACGAGGTATAGAAATCACAGGAAGGAACATTCCATTTTCACAGAACATCGTCTATCACCAATATAAGTAAGGCTTTTGGGTTATCCCCAATGAATAGCCCAAGGATTACTATACCTTTATGGTCATTAAGGGCATGTGTGTGGCCATCCCTTATCTTCTGAAGTATCTGAGTATTTATGATACAGCTTTGAACCTATTTTTCTCAGAGAAAATGTAGCCTATTTCCAGGTCCAGGTTCCAGGTCTATAACTATGTGCAAAAACAACAAACATCGCTGAATGGACCTATCCAGGGTTTCAACTTTAATAACTACATTATTATTACAAAGGCCTTTGTCCAGTGTAGGGATACTTACAGCTAAAAAAAGGGAATTGGTTAAAATTCCATTTTTTTAGTTGTACTGTACATGTAGTCTGTCTGGGCCTAAGATCACATGGAGTGAGTGAGAAGCCTACATTGGATACATGCCATCTAAGAGTGGACCTCAATAAAGCAAATATGGTGATGATAATGATCTCTATAGGTCTAGAAATCATCCAGTATTTCTGCTTGATTAAGTCAGTCAGTTATTTTGATGTGAAGAAGTAAGAAACATACATCTCAAACTTTGTTAGTGTCATCAAACATCAAAAATTATGACACTAACAAAATTTTGTATGAAACAAAATTCGGCCCATAAGAACAAGACAATTATAAAAATATTTTTTATATCTAAGAACTAAATTCGCCAAACTTATTTTAATTACAGTGATAACAGTATTTACTTTTTGTTAAATTTAAAACAAATTTACTATAAATCAATTTAAGTACTTATCACATAAACAATTTCGAATTTTGAATAAATACAGGGTGTTTGGTGGAGGGTTAGACAAACTCGGTAGGTGTGTAGGTGGACCTATTTGTAAAATACAAATTGAAGTCGAATACCGTAACTGTTTAGATTTTTTTTGAATCATGCTTTTTTTTTTAAGATTTTCAGAAATTTTTACAAATAGGTCCACCTACACACCCACCGAGTTTGTCTAACCCTGCACCAAGCACCCTGTACATATTACATAATAAGAATCTGAACAAATTAATTTAAGATTCACTATAACATAAAGTGATTAAAACAATAAATACAAAACTAAAACAAACCTCATAATTTGAACAATCCATCGCTACCCAATTAAGAACAAACTGTAGTGTGTGTATGTTACACTTTATTTCAGTCACTTTTTTTAATACCTAAAGTGTAACACTTTATTTCAGATGGCAAACCAATGTTGCGGCAAGGCGAGACAGGCGACTGGATCGGGACATTTGAGGGCCACAAGGGCGCCGTGTGGGGCGTCGCTTTGTCACAGAATGCTAACTTGGCAGCAAGTGGGGCTGCCGACTTTTCAGGTAAATATGACTAAAATAATACCCAATTTGACCAAATTCACTAATAAACTTATAAATGAATTTGACTTTTAACTTGATATTTATCTCGTCGCTACAGCGTTTTACGTGGCCACCGCAAAGTTATAGTAGGCGTGGCCACGTAAGACGTTATGCGTAAAAAAAAATTATGCATGACGTTTCACATATTTCGAAGCTTTACATGTTGTAGAGTCATTAATAATATAATAACTTAAAAGTTTTTGTCATGACATTATGTTATTAACTGTTAATTTTAACAAATCGCGATAGATTAAACTACGATCACATTACATTTGATATGGAATTTTACGTGATTATTCCAGTACCCTTTCTATCAATAAATGTTGACTAATCTCATCCCAATTAACCCAGCAATTTTTGCTGTTCTCACATAGAGTGCACATAAGGACTACAATGCTGGAGCTTAATATGTGCAGAGACGCGGCCTTAATGCTGCATTCACTGTCCAACATCACTGCTGAGGTTGGATAGCGAATGCTATAAAGCTTATACAAAATTTATTTTATTAGGTACACACAACTCTTAACAAGCAATAATAAATCTAACATAAAAAAATCAAAGAAAATATGAACTGGCTTGAGACATTGTCATGCAAGCATAAATAATTTGACATGGTCAAATCTGATGAAAGACTACATAATTGGCCTGAAATGTGGCTTTTGGACTATAATATGTTCTGCGCACATGGCTAGTCCCCGTTGAGACTCCGCTTGGCCGAAACTCGGCTAGGTTGGCATGATCTTGATCAACATTGACCTGAATCAAATACCAATCTGACTGATTACGTGTTTATTTTCAGCAAAACTATGGGACGCGCGTTACGGGGAGGTGGTACACACATTCGACCACGAACACATCGTCAAAAGTGTAAATTTCAACCACGATGACACAATGTTGCTCACGGCAAGCAACGAGAAACTTATTCGGGTGTTTGACCTAAACAGAGCAGATGTTGGAGGTATGTTTGAACTATTTCTACCTTACCTTAATAGTCATTCAATCAAAAATCAAAACCAACTATGGTGGTTCTTATTAGGGTTCCACACCCGAAGGGTGAAAACGGAACCCTATAACTAAGCCTCCGCGGTCCGTCCGTCCGTCACAGGGCTCTATCTCATGAACCGTAAGAGGTAGACAGTTGAAATTTTCAGAGAATGTGTATTTGCCTTGGCGCTATAACAGCAAATAATAAAAATAAAATAAATATCCAGATTAAAGTGGGAACAAAAGGTGTTTTTTTGGGCTAATTTTTGGTCTTCGTTTGTCAAGGCTGTATCTCTTGAACCACAATAGATAGAGATATTAAACTTTCTATAAATAAGTAAAACTTCAACTGTAATGATAACAAGTACTTAAAATATAATAAAGTTGAAAATTTAAAGGGGTCTCCGAACAAGTGAAAATATGATGTTCTTTGATAAAGTTGCCTGATTTTTACTGTATGGCGGTTATTTTTAATAATCATCGATGCACTAATCTACATCAATTTTTACATTAAAACATTAATATACACTAAAAAAGCTATCAACACCAAAAAAAAAATTAAATCTCAGTCATTATGTTTTGTGTTTCAATGATCTTGTTTATTCAATTCATTTTATTTTGTTTTCAGCCATAGAAAAGATATCTGCACACTCAAGCAGCATACGCCATGCGGTGTTCCTGCACAATTCGCGCATCGCCAGCGTCAGCGACGATCTTACGATGCGCATCTGGGACAGGAATAGTGGGCAGGTAACAAAACAACAACAGAATTAGCAGGCTGAAGTGGCGATGGGCAGGCCATATAGCTTGCAGAACCGATAACCATTGTACATTCGCGGCTCAGGAACGCTATTCGTGGCGTCGTTCGGGGGAGGCCTATGTCCAGCTGTGAACGTATACGGGCTGATGATTGTGTACAAAACAACATGGAAATAAGTATCATTGTAAAATAAGCATAGAATATGTTGTGTGTAAACAAAATATACCTATAGGTAGATCATACAAACATCGGATCGGGATCAAACGCGCATCCTCGAGTCAATCCCTTTCAGAGTCGCACGGGGACGATCCCCCGCTGCGCCACTAAGGTCGTCAAATAAATAAAAAGAAAAATCGAAGCTCCAAAATAAAAATCTGAATCAAAGACAGGATTATTTGGTGCAGACAATTTTTTTGTGAATCCTTTAATTCGTAATTTAACTCGTAATTCTTTGACATAAAAAGTAATTTTTATATCAAAGAATATTGTAGAATTCCTTGGCTGGAATAGATCCATATTTTTGGATGTTGTTATTCTATCAAGAATTTGTCTAATTTATTGAGAATGTGTTCAATAAGGTATTTGTTTGTTTCAGGAAGTGCACACAGTAGAATTCCCTACTATACCTAACAGTTTAGAGCTGTCGAGGGATGGTGCCATTGTTACAGTAGCACATGGTAAGTACTCACCCACTTTGCAGATAGTGGATACAATCGAAATAGTGAACCTTTTTGTTTAAAATCAGTTTAAAAAAAATATTATGTCTGCTTGCTATTCTCAGATATACTACCATCACACAAAAGACAAAAGTTAGCCTTTGTCTTAATCATTCAGCAGTTTTGTCTTAAAATGGTAAGAGATAAAATAGATGAGTTACTTTTGCATTTATAAAAATATCATCATTTCAGCCCTAAGTTACCCACTGATGGGTACAGGTACGTACGGGCCTCCTTTATTCTTGCCAGCCAGGAGGCTTAAAAATATAATAATGCGAAATGCACAGGACAGAGGACTGTCCTCAGCATTTCTTGCCTTAATCTGACGCGCCTTACTCAGCACTTCGGGTCAAGGCACATTGTAAGCAAATCGAATTTATAGCTTATATAAACCCTATCTCCACAACGTAAGACACACTTTTCTATTAATTTAAAAAACTATAAAAGCGATTATTCGCGACCCTTAACGTGAAAAAAATTGCATGAATTGATATTATTTTTCTATGTATAACTAAAAACACAAAACATCTACATGTGTTTCGTCATAGCATACATAAGGCCACTGCAGAACGTGCCTCCCCCATACAATGGTGGTTTTGCCATAATACCACCCTTGGCTGGCGTATTGACGATCGCAGTGGGTGTATTAAAAATAGACAGAAAGAAGCTGCTGCTGCTACATGTGTTATTTCTTTCCATTTCAGGTACAAATGTGTCCTTCTACTCGTCGGATACGATTCGCCTGATGCGATCGTTCCCGGTGCCTACTAAATGTTATTCAGCCTCGCTAGCGCCATCTCGCGCTACTTTTGTATGCGGCGGGGAAGATCTGAAGGTGTACAAGTTTGATTATAACACTGGAACTGAGCTTGGTAAGTGGAGTTCAGTTACTTGCTTCTGTATGTTACTCCTTACAGGTTTATCCATGATCGAAAGTAGCCACGATCAACAGTAATTTGTTATTGTTTGCCTTAACAGTACTTTGTTATTGTTTATTAAGTTTAGTTTAGATATATTCTAAGTGGGTCTTAGATTTGTCGACCTGACATGTAACATATTTGTTATTAATAAAGCACTATTGAACCAAAAACTTTATCTATGCAAAATTTTCGCCTAATCAGTTCAGTAATTTTGGCGTAGGCCGCGCACAAAGGCATATCTTTACAAAATTTAGCTTTTTAATAAAATCAATGTGTGCTTCTCAACAGTCACCGATATGCTACGTAGATTATCTATGAGCATGCAAGCTATCCCGTTGGTTGGTATGACTGGTATGATACGCTTACACCCCTAAATAACTACTTTTCACACGTTTGGATAACAATTTTCATCATGCGTTTTGCTAATTATAAAAAAAGATGCAAAATAATACAGTGAAAGTTGTAAAAGACTTTCGCGAAGATCTATTTTAAACAACCTTTATTAAAATGACTTCTTTTGAGCTATTGTCTATTTATATATGTGTATTTCATTATTCCAGAATCAAACAAAGGTCACTTCGGTCCAGTTCACTGCGTGCGCTGGTCTCCCGATGGAGAGCTCTACGCAACAGGCTCCGAAGACGGCACAGTGCGTCTGTGGCAGGGCACCCCGGGCCGCGTCTACGGCCTGTGGCGGCGCGCCAACGAACACGTGCCCCTAACTAACGGGTTCAAGGAGGTAGCAGCCAACTGACATGCAGCCGGCTCCTCGCGACAGGTGATTATACACTCTAATATTATAGCAACAAAAGATAAATTGGCAGGTCCTGATAATTATCGGTGCGTCCTGCAGGCCAAGCACGGGGATTATTCTCTAGGGTAGAATAGACAATGCATCGCATCGTCATACATTGCGTACATTATTAAAGTTGAAGGAAAGAATTTCAAATAATTTACGCATTCTATGACAAAGTGACGTAATTTTTCTCAATTCTACCCCAGACAACAATCTCCTTGCTTGTGCTACTGTCCTGATTCTAGACTAATGTCATATCAACAAGAAAGTAGTAGAGAAGTCATTTGGGCTATTTTTAGTGTGCATGTGTGAGGTTCCGTGTCAAAAATCTTTGTAAATATACTTAGATTACTGTGGCTATAGTCGTTGACTCGCAACTTCATGGGTCATTTAAATGGCACTGTCATTTTAATTACACAAAAAAAGGAGAGCTTTTGTCATTGCATCTTGTGAGCAAATTTTTTTCTGGAAGATCCAAACGAAGATTCTAGAAGCCTACATTCCACATTTTTGTCTTCTATCCCTGTTTGATTAGCAGTACTTATTTCACCGGGACACAACAATATTAGAAGTATGGTTACTCTTATTATTAAAAAGTTTTGTTACCTGTTTCATCACATTTTTTATTGTTCTAGGAATATGGGTGGCAGTGAGTGCTAAATGGCCGAAAGTGGTGTAAGACAGTGCAAAGTATTTCCCACCAGGCCAAGAGCAAACGGACATTTGAGAGGGACTAGCCTGACCCCACAAATCGATGACTATTATAAAATTATATATTCAAACTTTTAAATCTGTGTTTGTGTTGTTTTTTTTACTGCAACAGCAATTTTTATACTCAAGGTAACATAGATGTAATTTATTGTAACGAAAGGAAACTAATGGACTTATGCAACAAATTAAACTGATTTGTAAATACTGTACTGGAATATTTTATTTCAACCTATATATTGCTTTTGGTAAATGAAACAACCATTTAAATTGAAGCAAATAATTTTTATATTTATTACTTCATTACGTTTACAAAACTATAAAATTACGATATTAACTAAACTATCAATATTTTACAGAATAATTTACAAAACTAGTCTAGGATAATAAAACTAGGCAGTGAAAGTGTATTTTCCTATTTAAATCTGGTATATTGTGTATGGTAACACTGGTATAATGAGAGTTATTTTATCACTAAAGCCATTTTAAACAATTTATGGTAACAATTTCTAAAGGTGAAAGTTTCCTATTTGTATTACACATCAATTAAAGCTAGCGATGGCCATGAGTGCTTAAAATTACTTGAACAATTTTGTCTTATAATAAGTATTATATTTTGGGTTTTGTATATCGCCATTGCTTTGTTTCTATACAATAAAAAATCTGATTCATACTACTACAGAAATACAGAAATATAATTTATTTATAAAGCCGATTTACATGTCACTACTGCTAAGATAAGAGTATTACTTGCTAATAAACTATTGACTGAAACGCTGACACCAAAGGATACTATCGTTATTTGTGGTAACCGATTTTCACACTTTTTCTGAGCTGGATAACTAGGTACATACAAAAATAAGTATTTTTGAGACTTAAGAACAATTAAAACCTTGATACCTACATTTAAAGTTTAAATTCAATACACACACAATACAATCAATTCAAAGACACTAATTTTAGTTCATGGATACATGAGATTATGAGATACACTTTGTCCATAATAAATTAATCACTACCGTTCTCAGTCTATCACATTATCTTTTAGCTGGTTCACAGGCTCACTTAGTTTATTCCAGTTCACTTGGTGTTTTATTCGGTTGACTATAGTTCAGAGCACATTGTTGGTTCGCTTTCGTTTCGATTGTAAGGCACCATACGACAAGCTTTTATTTTATTGTTTGTTTATAAATGAAATCTCGTTGAATCAACTCCAGGGTCAGTTATTTAAATAAACAGTTTTAATCGGACTGTATCTACCTACCTACTTTGGAATTTCAGAATTGATTCAAAAGGGAGTCCTTTCTTTCCCAGTACCTAGTGGGATCCCAGCAGGCCAAACACTCCGAAGAAATTCTATTTAACTTTCTTTGAGCAGCAAAATGATATCGTTTTAAAGCGCGAATCCAGTGATTACCCTGATTATGGCCACAAGCATATGAGGTGAGTGCATTAGTAGCGCTAAATATGCCGATGTCTGTTATTTCGATAGTCGAAAAAGAAACGGCAAAATTTTTAGCGCTGTCATATAACTTTAGTTTTGTCCCAACAGAACCGACTGGCCAACCAAACTATGGCCTGAACTATATCAAACTTCACGCTCATTTAGCTATGAACGGGCTCAAATCCGGGAACTTGAAGTTTAGTGGCGGCCGCTTCGGCGCGCGGTTGTTAGCCGGCGCGGCGGCGCCGCATTGCGCGGTGCACACATCATCACGCAATATGGCGTCTCGAGGCCACTCGCGGAGTAGTTGCGCGCAGTCAGTGATGCGGAGGGAGGCGCATTGAGCCTGGAAAAGAAGGGAAGTTGTTATTAACTTTGCTTTGATTCAGTTTGTGAGTTTTATAATTTTGTTAATTTCTAAAGATACATATTAGTGGAAACGTCTTCTACAATATTAGCCTCCTGCATCCAGCCATTGTTGTTTTGTCAAAAACCCAATGTGATTCATTTGTTTCTTTGTGACATGTGGGAATTAAACTATTTCATTATCAACACTGATGGGTATAGACGTCTAAACCTCTTGTTGCTTCTATATTAGTAAATATAAGCAGTAATTTACCCCTTAATTGCAGTGCAGATACAAGACGTGCAAGGCGACGGAAAGACCGACTCGCCCACGGCGACGGAGCGCCCGGCGATGAGACAGCCTTGGGCGGAGCTTTCGCGTCACGCTGATAGGGCTAGCTTGGGGAGGGAGCCACAGGTTCCTTGTTGCCTCTTCATCAAAAACTTACCCCTTCGTTAGTGCAGATACAGGAGGTGCAAGGCGACGGGAAGGCCGACTCGCCCACGGCGACGGAGCGCCCGGCGATGAGGCAGCCTTGGGCGGAGCTTTCGCGCCACGCTAATAGGGCTAGCTTGGGGAGGGAGCCACAGGTTCCTTGTTGCCTCTTCATCAAAAACTTACCCCTTCGTTAGTGCAGATACAGGAGGTGCAAGGCGACGGGAAGGCCGACTCGCCCACGGCGACGGAGCGCCCGGCGATGAGGCAGCCTTGGGCGGAGCTTTCGCGCCACGCTAATAGGGCTAGCTTGGGGAGGGAGCCACAGGTTCCTTGTTGCCTCTTTATCAAAAACTTACCCCTTCGTTAGTGCAGATACAGGAGGTGCAAGGCGACGGGAAGGCCGACTCGCCCACGGCGACGGAGCGCCCGGCGATGAGGCAGCCTTGGGCGGAGCTTTCGCGCCACGCTAATAGGGCTAGCTTGGGGAGGGAGCCACAGGTTCCTTGTTACCTCTTCATCAAAAACTTACCCCTTCGTTAGTGCAGATACAGGAGGTGCAAGGCGACGGGAAGGCCGACTCGCCCACGGCGACGGAGCGCCCGGCGATGAGACAGCCTTGGGCGGAGCTTTCGCGCCACGCTGATAGGGCTAGCTTGGGGAGGGAGCCACAGGTTCCTTGTTGCCTCTTCATCAAAAACTTACCCCTTCGTTAGTGCAGATACAGGAGGTGCAAGGCGACGGGAAGGCCGACTCGCCCACGGCGACGGAGCGCCCGGCGATGAGGCAGCCTTGGGCGGAGCTTTCGCGCCACGCTAATAGGGCTAGCTTAGGGAGGGAGCCACAGGTTCCTTGTTGCCTCTTCATCAAAAACTTACCCCTTCGTTAGTGCAGATACAGGAGGTGCAAGGCGACGGGAAGGCCGACTCGCCCACGGCGACGGAGCGCCCGGCGATGAGGCAGCCTTGGGCGGAGCTCTCGCGCCACGCTGATAGGTCTATCTTGGGCAATGAACTGCATGGCACTCGGGGGTTCCTGGAAGATAATATTTAGTAAGTTTTATCATATTTTAGGCAACCATATCCTAAAATATAAAAACAGCTCGCCACACTGTGAGGGTGGGATTCGCTTTGCTCGCCAGGCTGTGAAGGAATCTGAAGGGTTCGGGGCGAAGTTCCATTTGCATAAATAACAATCGACTGTTTCTAAGCTACCTAACTCATTTAAAAGCAGAATTTTTGATAATTGATCTTGCAAACTTACAAGAAATTACTGGGCAGGTCAAAGGCAGCTCGCTGTATGTCACCGGCGATATCGAAGTTGTCGCACATTAACTTCGAAAGGGTAGACTTTCTGATTTCAGAGAGCTGCTGTTCCGAGAAGCGAGCTGCTGTGTTGTCGTTTTCATACCTGAAAAATTATATGTTAAGTTAATAAGTATGTAGATACAAGAAATGAACTGAAAAAGGTTTTATACTCAAACTTGAAACCGCCTTCTAGTTAGTTAGGTACTTGTGTTGCTGGTGATTCTGTGTTTGGTAGTGTTATAAAGTTCTTAGGGTGCGTTTTTGGTAGGCAGCAAAAGCAGATTTATGACAGTTTTAAGTCGCCACGCGCGATATTTTCGTCCAAAGTTGACGAAAATTGAATGTTAATCTGTCCATCGAAAAATTTCCTTAAATAACCTTAAGTTTTTCAAACCAAAGCGCTAATATAGGTTTTTAACTAACCGCACAGTTTGAATCCCACCTTTTTCTTTGACGCATTCTTCGTGAAGCTCGTGTCAGCCCTAGGTACCTATCCAATCTAGTCATAGATCTAAAACGCTTACCAGCAGGTACCTATAGCATTTCATAGGACGTCTGAAAACTGTCAAAAATCTGCCCCCGCTAAATATACAAAATAAACGACAAGAGTATAATTTAGTCGTTTATTTTGAATATTTAAAAATGCTTACCAGTATCTATCGCACTTCCTGAGCTGCCTGAACTGAATGGCGATGATGCAAGCGAAGGTCGGGCCCACCAGCCCGCCTTGCAGTGGTCTCTCGCTCATACCGCCCGGGAATAGATCTATGTCGTCTACCGTCGCGTATATCCTCTTGAACCTGTTTAATTCAGAACATATTAGTCATCGTCATTAATTAAAACATCCCAGTTGTTCCCAGTTTCATTAAATTCGACACGCAAAAAGGTCCCACCTACGGCCTAGACAAGTTGTGACAAGTTGTGACACAAAAGCGCCTTTCTGCTAAAGAGTGTGTGCTCTGAGAAGAGCGATTGGATTGGAACCTATTGGTTAGTTTGACATATTCTGTCTCTTTCTCTGTACTACATAGCACATCTTAGGTGCAAAGGAAGCCTCTTAAAAAAATATTTTTGTGTGATAGCTCATCTGGTATAGTGCATTCACAGTTATTTTACCTCTGACAGATGTTTTCTGAGTGTTGGTATAACTGTCGAGTCGTCTTGAAGAGCTTACAGGTATGTAAAAAAGGGTTACCCGTCATAAACATTTTACCCAATTAAACTGGAAACTAGAATGTTGATCTGTTGTTTATTATTGATTGATTAATATTATTGGACTTACATTATTATGTTAATCGAATATTGGTACAACTGTACTGATTTTGTATGGGGATAAAATTTTTATTAAAAACATTACTTCCAAAATACCTGATTATATATTTAAGAACTATCGTATTATATGTACCATTATCACACAAAGTGTAATACTAAATCGGCATAGTTAGGTAATATTAGCAATACTGTTTTTTACATTTCGTTTAAGGGAGTCATAGAAGTTATATATGGCAATATAAAGCTCAGATTGCCAACCTAACAGCTAGAGGTAAAATAACTGTGAATGCACTGTAGTTTTACTGATATTGGCACGATTGTCAAAGTCAATGAATTCGTTTCCTGAGAATGCTAAGAAGTAACGACCTAAAGGTTTTCAAATAAGTTTGCTTTTATCTTGCAATAACTTCATCAGGAATCTCCCTGAAAAGGTCCTCAAAAGTTGTTGCTCTGTTCAAGTTACAAATAACTCTGTCTGTAATTGTTACAATTCGGTAAACTGTGGTCTCTTGCCCTCTGTATATTCAGATTTCAGCGCAATAAGGTCTATTTCAGAGAATTTCGGCGGCTAGTTAAATAAAATAGCGACCTAACGGCCCACAAATAAGGTTAAATTTACCTTGTAATAACCTCATCAGGAATCTCTCGCGAAAGGTCCTCGAATGTTGTCGCCCGCTTCAAGTTACAAAGCGCTCTGTAGTTGTTGTAACTCGGCACACCGTGGTCTCTTGCCCTCTGTATATTTAGTGCAATAAGGTCTATTCCGGAGAAAGGAATTCGGCGATCTTCGAAGAGATGGTTGGTGACTTCTCCTGTGATGAACTGGTCGAGGGTTTCCATGGGGGTGGATGAGAGACCGCGCATTAGCTCGTCGACTAGAGGTGGGTGCTGGAAAAATAATTTTTGAATGCTTTGAAGTGTTATTTTATAACAAATTACTTAGATGTATGGCATACATCTTTAAGTACAGATAGGAAGAGGCTTGTGTGGCGTAAACTAAAAAAAAAACCAAGCTCAAAGATCCTAGGACTTTTGTCAGTGCACATAACTAGCTTGCTCAGATCTACTAACTCAGAAAAATCATATCTTCTCGATCAATCAGGAGATCTCTTTCCTGAGGTAGGCTACGTTTATGCGTCATAAACCGAAATAATTTAGCAGAATTGCTTAAGTCGTTCGGTCTCGGTCTTGGCTTAGCCTGGGTCCAATTGCAATAATTTGCAAACCATTTCAATGCAGACGTAGGAGTATAAAACTCAACCTTATTACCACTAATTTAAGTATCTATGTATAATTTCACTTACATACAGTCATGAACATATAGGGCTTAAAGAAGCCGCCTCTGAGTAAAATCCCCGACAGACGAGGTAAGTGCGTGCGAGCGAAGCAGCGAATGACCGATTCATTCCATTATTATATAGGTACATGAACGATATTTAAAACATACACAGACTACATTTAAAACTCAACGTTATTGCCATAAGATTGTCTATCTTCACGTAAGTGAAGCTTTTAACGTGACGGCTTTTTCTGGTCCGATATGTTCATGAATGTAAAGTCATGAACATATCGGACCAGAAAAAGCCGTCTCTAATTAGGATCTGTGTTTGGACCGGCTGGCGGCTGGTACACGTTAGACAGACGAGGTAAGTGAGGACGTAGCAGCGAATAACCGATTCATTCCATGCGGACTTGTTTGATACTCAACCTTATTGTTACTAGCTTATGTCTGTTTTCACTTACAGTCATGAACATATCGGGCCTGAAGAAGCCGTCTCTGAGTAGGATCGGGGGTTCGACCGGCTGGTACACGTGAGACAGACGAGGTAAGTGAGGACGTGGCAGCGAATGACCGATTCATTCCATGCGGACTTGTTTGATACTCAACCTTATTGTTACTAGCTTATGTCTGTTTTCACTTACAGTCATGAACATATCGGGCCTGAAGAAGCCGTCTCTGAGTAGGATCGGGGGTTGGACCGGCTGGTACACGTGAGACAGACGAGGTAAGTGAGGACGTAGCAGCGAATGACCGATTCATTCCATGCGGACTTGTTTGATACTCAACCTTATTGTTACTAGCTTATGTCTGTTTTCACTTACAGTCATGAACATATCGGGCCTGAAGAACCCGTCTCTGAGTAGGATCGGGGGTTCGACCGGCTGGTACACGTGAGATAGACGAGGTAAGTGCGGACGTAGGAGCGAATGACCGATTCTGAAGGCGGCAGTGGCGAATTCCGTTACAATGGCTGGGTTGCAGGTTGGCGAGTATTCCTTGTAGTAACCTGAAGGTGAAGAGTCAGTTAGATAGATTTCATTTATATACAGTCAAAGGAATACGTTCGGGAAAAGTGAGATATAGTCGGTAGAGGGCTTTTTATAAACTGAATTTCAATGAATGGAATGAAGCTGTAGAAAATATCGAATATCAAAGTGCTTTATTTCCTTTAGACCTAACAAGATTCTTGGACACGTGTCCAAGAATCCTGTAAGGTTCAAAGGTAAAAAAATTAAAATGATCTAAGCAACCAATCTCAAAAATATTATACTGAATAATATTAAGATTGGTTGCTACGTTCAATAGAGGGGGAAGGTAGGTACAGTAAGAATAAAAAAAATAACGCTGAGAATTTCACACTGCCTCATCCAGCGCCAAAGCGGGATCAGGTGACTGATAGGTGTGTATTTATACTTTACAATGTGACACCGATATTATATGACTGTCACCAATAAACTAGATTCGAATTAAATGGTTATGTCGAAATCGCTCATCACCTGCAGGCAGCAAATTCAGTCCATACAGATTCACAGCGTTCCAAGACAAAAGTCTCGGCAGGAACGCGTAGATAATATGCGTGAACTCAGTCGCCATGATCCTTTGACCGTGTTCGAAGAGTAGCTCCGCGTCCCAATGAGAGTTGACGCCTCTAAGGCCTTTTAGCGTTAAGAACTAACACCATATGACTGAAAAATGTCAAACCTGCAGGCAGCAACTTCAGTCCATATAGATTCACAGCGTTCCAAGACAACAACCTCGGTAGGAACTCGTTGTAGATAATATGCGTGAACTCAGCCGCCATGATCCTTCTAGAATGTTCGAAGAGTAGCTCCGCGTCCCAATGAGGGTTGACACCTCTAAGGCCTTCGACCAGACGGTTGTGTTCGCGGAGGAAGATTGTGTGGATGGCTGTTAGACCGGGCTGTTCGGAGGCGCGACCGTCACCTGGAATATAATAAATTTAGATTAGAATAGAAAACGTGGTAGGTATGACAGATTGAGAATTCGGACCTTTACGCCTATTTCGATACATAATAAATAATGCATTTTGCCCCTCGATAATAACCTTAATTTATTTATTTATTTGGTACACAAAACACATAACAAGCAATAACAATAATAGAACACAAAAATCTGAGAAAATATGAACTGGCTTGACACGTAACACTATGTGCACTCAACAAATAATTAGGTATATTGAGTAGAAATGTAAACAAAAGTTTAGATTGGTTTGAAAACGGTGATACAAAAATAAAACAATCAATAAAAATAAGACCAGATATATAAAATAACACAAAACAGCAATACCTATGTATTTAATGGTGACTTCAGGATACAGTGGCTATGTTGCTCTCACAAGCATCATTTCCCCTGCAGTTCGAATGGAGGATGTCCTTAGCAGTTTTAACAAAACCATACAAACTAGGACAAAATATGTCCAACACTATATGCGACTTTAATAGTTCATTATACTGGCGACACATTCTCGATAGTGGGTTGTAAAAAGAAATGTTATTTTTATAAGTAAGTAATGAAAATAAATTGGAATGATTTGCTCTACGGGCGCTAAATTTAGTATTCAAAGAAATATGCGTCAACAATTCGGGAGAATCAATAATAGAATGCATGATTTTGTACAGGTAAACTAAATCAAAGTATAATCGACGCGTCTCCAAGGACTGAACATTAAATCTGCATAACCTATCTTCATAGCTCAAAGTAGAGCGCCCAGGTTGTTGACGATAAATTAATAATTTTAAGCACTTTCTTTGCACTCGTTCAATTGCATTGATATGTACTTTGTAATTTGGGGACCATATTGGACTGCCATATTCCAAACCACTTCTGACCAAGGCAAAGAAGAGGTATAAAAGACTGCGAGGTTTTGTAAAACCCTTTGTCGTCCTAAAGACAAAACCAAGAAGTTGATTAGCCTTTGATATGATTTGATGATAGTGAGGTCTAAAAGAGAGTTTACTATCAAATATAATACCCAGATCCTTAGCCGTGTCAGAACGATTTAGTAAATTTCCATCTATAGTATAGGTGTTATTAATTTTTTGCTGCTTATTGGAGAAAGAGATTACGAAACATTTGTCTACGTTTAGACACATCTTATTAATCTCACACCACATAGATACAGTATCCAAATCATCCTGTAAAATCAAGCAATCAGATGGCTTAGAAATAACGTTATAGATTTTTAAATCATCTGCATACAAAAGACAATTAGAAGATAAACGCGTAACTAAATCATTAATAAAAATAACAAAAAGTAGAGGTCCTAAATGGGAGCCTTGAGGAACACCTGAAGACACCACCACTGGAGAGGAAACAAAACCTTTTAATGCCACCAACTGACTTCTATTATCAAGGTAAGACGAAATCCAGCGAAACAAATTTCCATGTATACCATAAGTAAAAAGCTTACGACAAAGTAGTCGATGATTGACTTTGTCAAAAGCCTTAGAAAAGTCCGTATAGATCGAGTCAACCTGACTTCCAGTAGCAAAAGCTCGGCAAAGGTAATGTTTGTACTCCAGTAAGTTAGTTATCGTAGATCGATTCTTAACAAAGCCATGCTGTTTATCAGAAAGAATTGGTTGTATGTGGCTGTAGAGGCGAACGTAAACTAATGATTCGAATAGTTTTGCAAAACACGATAAAATACTAATAGGTCTATAATTCTCACAACGAGATTTGTCTCCACTTTTATGAATTGGAACTATGTGCGCAGTTTTCCACTGACTTGGAAAAGTACCTAATTTGAGGGACTTATTAAATATTATACAAAGAGGAATAGATAGCTCCCTGCCACAAGATTTAATAAAAGATGGAGGTAATTGATCTGGTCCTGGACCCTTGTTTCCATCCAAATTCCTAATTTTCAGTTCAATCTCTTTTTTATTTATTGAAACCTATGATAAAGAAGAAGAAATGCAATGATCAATATTTACTGATGCATCAACATCTGCAACAGACTCACAACACGAGTCTTTAACAAAAACAGAACCAAAATAACTCGAGAAAAGCTCACACGTTGTTTGTCCATTGGATGTCACCACATTACCATATGACATCGTCTGGGGTATAGATGGCCTTTTCTATTATTCACAAACCTCCAGAAAGATTTAATGTCTTTTTCGATACAGTCCTCAGTGGATGAAATATATCTTTTATAGCATTCTTCAGACAGAGCTTTACATCGGTCACGTAATAGTGAAAAAGTGTCGTAATCGCGCGGATTACCAAATTTTTTATAAACCTTGTGGAATTTGTTTTTTTCTATTATACAGTTAATTAAACGCTTACTAAACCAGATAGGAAAAGTCGCGGATTTATGTGAGGTTAATGGCGTATGTTTACGAATTATGTCAAAAAGAATGTCGTATAAAGTTTTAGTACAGTGATGAGTTAATGGTGTCAAGTTTGTTGGTATGGTACAAAAACTGATCTAATTTGACAGCACTATGTCGCCGTCCCTTTCTTCATGATCGAAATAAAAAAGGCAGCGACATTTATAGTGCTGTCACTAAGTTATGTGTAGTTTCTGTACCAACAGAATCGACACCGAGAGAAAGCAGTTACAAACAAAATTTTAGCAGACGCAGCCACGTTCAGATGTCCAAATGTCCATTGAGGTTTTACAACTTCAGCATTAGCTATTATAAAGCTTACTATAAATGGGCTGTTTCTGCAAGACGTTACTCTTACCAGCAATGAAACAGAATCCACTAGGCGCCTTGCACTCCGGATGGCTGTCAGACCGCGGCAGCAAGTCTTTGCCGCCGTTGAGAGGGCTAGCAGTCGCGTTCAGACGCCCATTGAAGCCTCGCAATTTGCGGACTATGCAAGGATTCTCGCCATATATTACAGACGCATCGATGAAAGCTGTGTTCTGGTTCACTTGCTCGCGAGGTCCTGGAATTAAAATTGGGAAATGTTATCGATCGATCAGTGCATTGAAGATTTCACGGTCCGATGAGGGAAGTGTAATTAAAAGATTCCTGATAGAGGAGTGGTTTAAGTGTTCGAGAAGTTCTATGAGAGATATATATTAAAAAGTTCTCGTAGTTACGTCCATATAAGCTCTTACCCAAGTTCTGCTGTCCGGGAAGACTCCTCATGAAGGGGAAGCAGAGTCGCTCGCCGGAAGTCACGTTGACTTCGGGGTAGTAATGGTCGCCGCGAGGGACTGGGAAGGGATTGCACTCTGGGTGGACGGTTCTGGGTGATTCGCAGGAACGGCAGTCAGGGATTGACTCGTGGAAACCTGAAAGATGATAATACATTTGATCGCAAAGTATTGGAGGACCTTTTATACATTACCATTCAATTTTATTACCATAATTTGGAAACATGTCGTTGTTGTGAATGGTGCACTCCCTCCCACAGCGTGGCGAGCGCAACAAGCTGCACACCCTTACACAGCGTGGCGAGCGAAGCGAGTCGCATTCCCACACACAGTAAGGCAAACGAAGCGAGCCGCGCACCCACACTTAACGTGGCGCGCAAAGCGAGCTGCGCACAATGTACCTTACACAATGTAGCGAGTGAAGCGAGTCACACATTCGTACACAACGTGGCGAGCGAAGCGAGTCGCACACACGCACATAGCTTGTTTGCTGGTCTTGAGCACGCGCCAGAAGTTTTACGTACTCAACTGCTGCGTCCCTGATTCGTCTTGTCGACTCGTCATGCGAAGTACCTTTATGAATAGGCGTCATGGTGAGCTCGTGGTCCAGGAACTGCGCGAACTGCATCACCATCAGCGTGTAGCGCGTGTGCAGGTTGGAGATGTCGGGGTGGATCGTGGTGGAGATGATGCGGGGGGACGGAAGGGGCGTGCCGGCGACCGAGTTGATGCGGGGACGGCTTACACCTGAGGATAGAAGAAGAACATCCGTTTATTTGACGCTCAATCAAAAACATTATTCTTAAATCTTTTTTCTTTCACAAAGTTTAATGCGATATACAAAGAGGTTATGTTTACAAGATCTTGATAGACTCTAATATTAACCTGCTTGTTGAAAGACTGAATGAAAAGGATTTAGAAACCAGTATTAATCAAAAACATTTTTGTAATAAACTTGCGACTAGTCACAAAACATAGAAATCGAGTCAGGGTAGGTAATACCTAGACCCTGGAACTATAGGTAGTTTCAATTATAGTGGGTATATTAGGTATCATAGTGACAACATAGCTCTGAAGCGATAACTGGGAGAACGAACTGAGCAAAATGTCATCGAATGCGAACATAATCGAAAACGAGGAATTAACTTCTTCAAATATTTTACGAATTCGATGTTATTTTTGTCTCTGCTACCCTGAAATAAGCGCGGTCTAGAGTATTAGTCAAAAGAAATAAAAAAAAAAATACACTATAAAGCCAGTAGGTAATACTATCCTATTTTAAATTTCATCAAATATTTTGCTAAGCTAGGTAAATAAAAACTCACCATCCTCATATACAGGCGGCAACAACCTCGCGAACGTAGTCAAACCCTTCCCCAAATTGGGGTTCCGCAAGTTGTTGCAGAAGCCAGTGTACGATCGGAAAGGGTTATCCGCATCGCAGGTTCCCGTGTCGTCACATTGCGGCTCGATGAGCGGTCCTGATTGGTCGTTGCCGATGAAACCGCTGACGTCGACGTTTTGGAGGGAATCGACGAAGTCATTGCTCCCGAAACCTAGGGAGTCGTCGAAGATCTGACGCTTGCGGCGGTGGCTTCTGAAAAGGAAATTGGTTTGGTAAAGGAAAGGTGTAGCTGAAGGCACACCCCGGACGCGCGCCCATTTTCGTGTGAAGATAAATCTCACCTAAAAGAAGTTTATGTCTTTATAACTATAGTAGTTTGATTGGTGTTCTTCCAACATAAATAAGGTTCGTAGTTAACCCGCTTACCCTCCATTAATGTTGTTGAGAAGCTCGTTGGTAGCGAATTCCAAGAAGAGTGAAGTGTTGGCGATCTTCAGAGCGTATTTGTTGGCTTTGGAGAAAGACGATAGAGTTCCTACGGGAGATTTCGGGTCGGCTCCACCATCTGCAACAAATAACAGCATGAATACGGTCTATAGGGAGCAAATCTAGCGCCACCTCTTATTTTCTAAAACGCTTTATAAATCTGTTTATTTCTTATTTATGTTCAGTTCAGTCTCTGCTTGTATCGAAATGTTTTTCTATTTCTCTTATTTGGAACGCAAACCGAACTCGCTAGGACGCGGCAGGGTGAGGAAGCTCGGTCAGGTGAAGGGCGAGAGGTGTCCATTCTATACGTTAGTAAGTATTATTATATAATATTATCTGCTGTAGGTAAATGAACGATGGTTGCTTAGGTATGAGAGTGACCATTACTGGCTAAATGTGGAGAAAAATTAAAAGAGGATAGAATCAAAGACTCGATTAGAGTAGACTAGCCCGCCGACTGACCCGCCAGCGATTTCATTCGCATGGACTTTAGAAAACCTCATTATAATGTTTGTTTATATGCAAAGTATAATCGCAAAAGTTTTCACAACACACAGAACACAATTTTAGTTCTTATGATAATAACAAAAAACTAATGCACATTGACGAATAATAACATAAATGTTTTTTCTATTTCTCTTATTTGTAAACAAAGTATACCGCTACTCCATACTATCCATACGAGTAGGTACCTAACAATATAGAGGTAAATTAGAAAGTAACTCTGTCTGTCTGTCTTGTTACCTTTTTACGCCAAAACGGCTGAACAGATCTTAATTAAATTTGGCAGGGAGTTAAATGGTATCACGAGGATGGGCATAAAAAGTAGCCTATGCCCATCCTCGTGATACAGCAGCTAGTATAGTATGAATATGGATTGGTTGGTGGAGGCATGTTCAGCAGGACGTATGTTTGCTTAAGAGGAGATTTGGGAAAGATCGTTATCGAAAACGGATGCATTAGAGCGAGAAATCAATTTCACGTTTCGCCTTCTCTAACACTGTAGTTAACATACATTTAGACAGTTGTTCAGCTGTTTTAGCGCCTGTTTCGTCGCGCCACGCGGAAAGCTCTTAGACGAGCATATTTCTATAATAATAAATTACTTACGAGTCTCCCAAAGCATGTATTCCAGCCTCTTCCTATCAGCCATCTCTTGTTTCGCCTTCTCTAACGCTGTAGCTAACATATCTTTGGACAGTTGTTCCGCTGCTTTGGCACCTGTTTCGTCACGCCACGCGGAAAGTTCTAGACGATTGTGTTGGGAACAGTGCTGGGCTGCGTTTCTAGAGAATGAGACAGAAGTTGAATATTAGAAATAGACTTAAGCAAAGTGTTCTCTATAATCTGAGGAATATGGCACACTAAGGAATTAACCCTAAAAAACTATTGTAGTACGAATAAAAACCTGTTTAACTTATGTGTATGTGTTGATGTTTTTTTTTCTTATTATTTTATTGTTTAGATTATTTTTGAAAAAGTCGTCAATTTACTTTGTACTTTGTTATTTTTAATTTAACTTGTCTGCGGAAACTTTTAATTAGCCGTCAGCAAACATGCACTGGTCATTACAGGCATGTTCTATGCTTGTAACTGTAATTAATTTTATACCTAGCTGTAAGTTTTCCCAAAATATTGTAAATAAATAAATAAATAAATAAAAAATCTGTTTTTTTCTCACAGAATTTGTATGGGTAGATATAAAATACATGTAACTGTAACGTAATGTAACATGGCTTAGGTAATTTTCTTGCATCTTTTGGCATCGGTGACCTCACTGACTAACAAAAGAATATCGAAGTCGATCAGTTGATTTAAGAAAATTGGGTTATACGTCTTTTTTAAAGCACCAAAAACAATCTGCGGCATGGCATAGCGTAACTACTACTCAGACAAAAGATATTCGGTCAGCCATTATAATATAATCATCCGAAATCTACATATGTATTGGATTAATTAGAATAAGTATTATAACCTTATAGCTAGAACAATACTCGTATGAAACTCACAAGTAGGGGTCTTCCTTCACGAAAGCCTTAGGCTGTATGTTGACAAGAGTTTCTTCAGAGTTGCAAAGCATACCCGCCAGAGACACATTCCGTATCGCAGCCAGTTGTTCAGGCGAGAACGATGATGGTGGAATGTCGTTTTCGTACCAGAATCTGTTAAAACAAAACAAAAAAAACATTAGAAAATACAAGACAACATTTTGTCTTACCCTGTTGTGATTAACTTTTAATATTCAAGGAGCTATATCTACCCAGATTCAAACATAGCATTTGAATAATTACCTACACTAGGTTCTGCCCGCGGTTTCGTACGCTTATTTCCGAGACAAAAAGAAGCCTATCTATGTGTGTGTGTGTGTGTGTGTCTGAGGGTGTGTGTGAGAGGGTGTGTGTGTGTATGGCAATATGATATGCCCCAGGATACCATATTTCCTTGTCAAATAGTAAGTTACGTTTTCACGCTTAAACATCATCAACCTATCTTAGTCCACTGCTGGACAGAGGCCCCTAATGAGCGTCATAGCGCCCTGTCTAGCTTGTCTTTCACAGATCGTCATCCCACCTGGCCGGAAGGCGTCCTACACTACGTTTGCCGAGTCACGGTCTCCACTCGAGAACACGCCTGTTAAGCTTCAACGGGTGAACGGAATTCACCCGTTTAAGCGTTAAAACGTAACAGACAGAGACAGAATTACTGTCGCATTTTTAATATTTAAAAACTGGCAGCTTCATCCAATTTTGGTTATTGTAAGTTACACTCAACAGAGGGCAGTGGAATATAGTTAGGTCTAAATTTTTAAATGAATGTTTGCATTTTTATGAAACTCCTGCAGTGAGACAATACGGGCTCTTATAAAAAGTTGTAATTTCATTTTCAAGAACATTTTTTTAAAATACGGGCAGTATTTACCTGTCGCTCTTCTTGAGGCTAGCGAATTGCAAAGCCAAGACGCAGGCCAGAGTGTGACCGACGACAGCGCCGTTGGCTGCCTTCTCCATCGCACCTCCGATTATTAGTTCCACGTCATCAGGGTTCCTGAAAGTGAAAATAAAAAGGTAGCAAAGGCAATTTTGTAGGGCTCATCAAATGTTACAAATACTTAGAAACAAGCATATTTTTCCACATTTGTTCGTCACGATTGCTGTTATTAACCTCACAAGAAATATTAAATTAATATCATGACATCCATTCGTAGGGTACTAAGAATCTTCTCATATGAAATTTTTTGATATGGGCTTGGCTTGTGGATAAAGATGGTCGATCTCATTACCTGTACATATCAGCTAACATTTCCTGCTGTGTCCTTTCGAATCCCAGTTGCGCGAAGTCTCCAAAGCTCTTCACATTGCTCATAGGGTCACAGAGCTTCAGCGCCCGAAGGTAAGGCGCGACCCCGTGGTCTCTAGAGCCGTTGAACTCCGATTGAGATAACGAAAGAAATTGGAACATACCTGTACATATCAGCCAATAGTTCCTGCTGTGTCCTTACGAATCCCAGTTGTGCGAAGTCTCCAAAGCTTTTCACATTGCTCTTAGGGTCACAGAGTCTGATTGCGCGAAGGTAACGCGCAATGCCGTGGTCTTTAGAACGGGATCCCATTGAGAGAATGAAGATAATTGAACATACCTGTACATATCAGCCAACATTTCCTGCTGTGTCCTTTCGAATCCCAGTTGCGCGAAGTCTCCAAAGCTCTTCACATTGCTCATAGGGTCACAGAGCTTCAGCGCCCGAAGGTAAGGCGCGACGCCGTGGTCTCTAGAACGGTTCACGTCCCATTGCGTGGATGAAGGAAAACGGGAGACGCGGTGAGCCGTTGTTTGAACCAAGTGCTGGAGGGTTATTGTGTTGTTGATCTGGAAATTACAATGATTAGTTGCTGGAAATGGTTAAAGCGTTATAATAGGATCACTAAAACTATATGTTATGGATGCCAGTTTAGATATTACACCATATAGTAGGAAACATCAGACTGCAGTGTACGAATTCGCTGCAAACAGTTCGTCTTTACAGCGATCTTAAATGCCTGGCCTAATCAGATCTCCAAACTACTAGCGAACAATTTATGTGTGGTTTACTCAGGGGCGGCTCTAGCTCTTGTAGCGCCCGTGTGCAATTAACATCCAGACGCCCCCTCTAGTCTAGGAGACGCGCTATCAAATCAGATGCGTACCGGGGCTGTCTTAACTGAAACGCCCGATTCGGTTCGGTTCGGTTCGGCTCAGCAAAACCCGAAGCACAACAAGTAAAATGACTGCGAGCGATGTAAGCCGCAAAAATTTCCATGTTTTTGGATAGCATTATTGCGGTAGACCAGATTGGTTTGGCGGGGTTAGCAATAAAAGCAAGGGGAAAAAGGAACGGCAAGCGGAGCGAGCCGCAATATTTTTGTGATTGTTCGGCAGTGGGCAAGAAAACCAATAGGAAAGGACAATGGCGGCAAGCGGAGAGAGCCGCGGAAATGTAGTATAATTAATTGAGACTTTTCAGCGGTTCTACATAAAAATTTACGAAGTAATAAATAACCAAACACACGGCAAGAGAAGCGAGCAGCAAAATTTTTCGTGACTTTGTGGCGATGGGATGTGTAGACACCGTCGCCTACCTCGCTCAGTTACGTAGCCCGCGCCTCTCACACCATTGACTATCAAAGTATTACTTTTTGCTCTAAATTGGTTCGAATCAGAAATTCGCGTTATCCTTACCACCTGATACCTTGCAACCGCTCCGCTCGCTTTCCCCTAGGACCTGCACTAATACAGCTGTTTAGCGGAAAAATACAAGATACACCGTACACATGCCTTCGAAAATCTCGCAACCCTTTTCAAAGATATCTTTGACGACCTCTGTGGCGCTGCGGGCGAAAGACCGCCTGTACGAGGAGGTTCGTTTCCCGCCTTGAGACAAATATAAGATCTGCAGATATTTAATCAGGGTGTTCTGTGTGTTTCCTTGTATAATAAAAAAATAACTATCTATGTATTACGTATAGATATCTGTTATCTAGTACCTACCCATAACACAAACTGCTAAGTACTAAGTAGTCTCTTTTTATTTTTATTGTCTCAATGTTTTTTTGTGATATAAATAATGTTCTTTCTTTCTTTCTTTCTTTTTCTTTCTTTCTAAGCTTGGGGCTAGATGATACTGTGTGAATTGTCCAGCATTATTTATTTTATCTCACCAGTTTGTCGTTCATCAGAGCCTTGAAGATGGGAGCAACAGCCACGAGCTCGGTGTAAGCTCCAGCGCGGTTGTTGCTGGAGTAGCCTCGCCAGAAGCCTAGAGACGTCAGCTTCAGCTCAGCCTTGGCCATTCCAACCTGAGGAAGTTAAATAAAGGCGAGATTGTAAATGTTGAAAAAATTTGAGTAAAACACATAATATTATCTACAGAAGAGTTCGGAATCTAGAGCCGTAAGTTCGAAGTAGTGGGTTTTCGTTCTAGACGCACTACTTCTTGCTTATCTAAGTGGTATGCTGGATAATAGCCACTACAACTCGTCTTGACTCTAGGAACAGAGTGGTGCCATCCCAGAATGGATTCATAAAATACAACTCCCCGGCGATACGATTGTGTTCAAGAGCCTTGTAGACAGGGGTTCTAAGACTAAGATTGACTCACCTCTCCCAACAAAACCGGCAAGAACTCATTATACGTGATATGTTGGATGATAGCCGCCACAACCCGTCTCGCTTCTAGGAACAGAGTGGTGTCATCCCAGAATGGATTCATAGAATACAACTCGCCGGCGATACGGTTGTGTTCTGAGAGGAGAGCCTTGTAGACAGGCGTGGTGGGGGTTCCGTCGTTACATCTGAAAGAAAGTCGTAGTTAAGTAAAAGGTATCATGATAATTGTAAGCTTCAGCTATGACTTGACACACATGGTTCCTATTTGAACTGAAGATATGTGCCCCCATAATTTAAACTTTTAAAAGAAGATCTTGTCTTCTCTTGGCCAACCCTCCTCAATATAAAACTTAGCCTCAGGTTTGGTAATGTTACTAAGCTACGCATAATATAAGGAAATATTTGCTTGAACTGGAACTTGGTTACTTCCGCGTATTACCAATATATTAAACCAGTTACCTACCTAACAAACTTTTTCTGTAGTAAATATTTGAGGAGATGCTAAGCGGCTGCAAGTACACAGGCTCTTTCAAGACAAGAACTCAGTTACCAAACAATTGTACGATTAAATAGCTAGGCTTTTTTTAAAATTTTCCAGTAACTTCATTAAAAACAGTCCCGCCTGGTGTTTTGATATTAATCAGCAACAAAAAACTGAAGTTAAAATTATTGAACATGTCATGAAGCCATTAAATGCCAATGCTAACAAAGATGGAAATCAAATAGATATGCAAAGTTTACAAGGTCCTATTTGCATACAATCATCCTACCTTAATGGCATACAAGATTTTTTTTCATGTTATTTGTCAAGTTATGTAAAAAAACCAATAGGATGTCAAAGTACCTACAGTGCGTTTACAACTCGTAGGAACTATCGTAGTAAGACTACTTACTAGATCTACTTACTAGAATCTTTTTAGATTGCATCACAAGGGAGCAAAATAATGAATGTATTATTTTATAAATTTTTAATCAATTTGATCCATTTTTTGTTAAAAAATGTATTTCAACCCCAATTTGTGTTAACCAATTTTGACTTATAATAACTATGAATAAATAACTATTAATGACGTATTTAAGGTGAGAGCGATTTCATGAATCCTAAGCGTAGCGAGTGATTCAATTTCAAACTACGTCGCTCGAAGTTAAATAATTTTGGTCCGTGGCACACTCTGCTTTTCTTCCTAAACTATGGGAAGAATTCATCATAGGAGAAAAATTTATAAGCGATGCTTTTAGTAGTGACGAATATTTATATTTAGGTACATAACCAAATTACTAGGTACTAATTAATAATGCTGGACAATCGACACAGCATCATCTAACCCCAAGCTAAGCAGAGCTTGTGTTATGGGTACTAGATAACGGAGATACTTAATACAAATACACTACAAATAAAAAATATCGATCTAAGTATATTTTTATTATACATAGAAACATCCAGAACACTCGGAACAAATATCCGCAGATCGTACAAACATTAGTCCCGAGGCGGGAATCGAAACCGGAACCTACTGCGTCGCAGGCGAACCTTCGCTCGCCGCGTCACAGCGGTCGTCTTTTTTATTATCGGCCAGGACTTTATTGAAGCGAGTTGCGTTCAAACTTTTAGTGTTCCTAATTCAAAAGGCATTTCATCAGTGTTATTAAGTGCGCTGGAATGACCCACTTTGTGCGCACTTATCGAGGAACTCTGCCTCTTTTCGAATAGATAGTATGAAAATAAAATTGCAGTCCCGGTAGCATAAACACAGTTCAAAACAAACATACATAGACAAGTTTTTGTCCAGGATAGAATAGAGAAAGAAGCCGTACAATGCGTGTGTCATTTTGGTCTGTTCTACACAAAAAGTTCAGCTCAGACAGACCCTAGCTAGACTGACCGCTGTCTAGCGTGATCAATGATCATACTGATCGTTCTAAACCAGCTGGTAGTTTTCAGTAGGTACTTTTGAAACTACCTAATATTGTAAGTTACGGCACAGTACTCAGCAGAACCCGCGGGAGCAACAACAGCATCCTAACCGCGATGGCTGCAAAATTTGACTGTCCTATAATGTATAAATTGGTACAAAGGACAAAATCATTAATCAATTTTAAATACTAACCCATAGTTTTTAAGCTGACTAACACATTGGACTGTAAATTGTCTTAATAAATTGAAACAGTTACGATACTTTATGTACTTACCTAGTAGGTATCTAGGTAATTACGATTGTTACCTTCTTACTAACTAATTACTCATTTGATTTTCGGTAAGAAAATTAACTTAAATATTATGTTAGTAAAAGGCCTACCCTATCATAGATATAAGTCAAATCTGTAGATATGGTACGTTCTCCCAGCGCTTACTCGGCAACTGGCCTGTGTTACAACTAGACGCAAACACTCGCTTACAGCATTACCGTTCTTACAGTTAGGTACATTTCTAATCTTGTGCAATAATTATAATGAACAAACATACGGGCATGGCTGTAGTCTTTTATTGAATAAATCACACTAAAGTAGGTACCTACGTCGTAGCAAGCATGCGTAACGCGAACGCCGGTCTGACTACGACTAAGGTTGGTGGAACTATTTCTGCCTGATTTGAGACTTTGCGAGACTCAATTGCGAGAAGCTAGTACCTTTGTATTGTATTTGTATTTTCTTTATTAATCAAAACTTATTCTATTCTTATTTATAAGACACTTTAAACCATAGAAGGTTTGTCTAGTGTCGACAGTTACAACGTGTTGCCATTGCCACACATTTGGCATGAAGTTCTAGATAAACAATTATTATCATAAACATACTAAGTCTTAGTACCTTACCTACCTAACATTGTTAGCAATTGAAGCACATATTATTATCTACAACCATCTACACCTAAAAACCAAAGTACCAATACACAGTTTACGTACCAGTCACACTACCACTTATTTATTTTAAAGGTTATTTTATCGTAAAGTAGGTTTAGATAAATAACTAATCATCTCCCCTTTTTTACTAAGATCGATGATCCTATCTAATAAATACAACCTATCTAAAACGGAACTGAATAAATTTGTTTAATAGCTATTTTGCGTGCAAAGTTATTAACTAGACGCTACTTACTCAATAAATAACACAAGCACGTCATAACTTTTCACACAACAATGGATTTGCATAAATATGAATGTCTGCAAGTAATGCTAACACGTAATTTTGTTGCGAAATATTTGTAGATAAAATACATTGGTAATAACAATTTAGAGGTAAAAACTATCATCATCAGCCTAGTAAGTCCAATGCTGGACATAGGTCTCCCCTAACGAGCGCCATAGAACTCCGTCTTCAGCTGGCCACATCCGGCATCTGCCTGCAGTCTTTCGCTGATCGTCATCCGGAGGGCGTCCTACACTACGTTTGCCGAGTCGCGGTCTCCATTCAAGAACACGTTTACCGTAGCGGTTGTCGGTTTCCTCGAGAGATATAGCCGGCCCAATAATTTAGGGTGAATAATTTTTTCAATTATAATTAGTGAAAACTTATGATTATTTTATTTTATTATATATTCATTTTTAATTGACCACTTCAGCTTGCTAATTCTTTGAGCTATGTCGAACTTTGGTTTTCTGTCGGATGTATTCGTTACGATTCCTATTCAGAGAAACTCGGAGAAACTGCGAGCATAGCTCTTTCCATAGCTCGCTGACCGACTGTGAACTGGTGGACCAGCCCTACCGTGAGTGTCCACGTCTCAGCTCCGTAGGTCATGAGAGGTAAAGTTGATAGATTTTATTTTTAATTGTAAATGGTAAAACGTTGACCACCACGCTTTTCCAGAAGGAACTTATTCACTCTGGATTTGAAAAGTCAGAATTTGTACTCTACCGGGGAAAGAAACAACACAAACGGACAGAAATTACATAATATTATGGTTTGTTTGGATGTATGTAGGTTATAATAACATGCGGGGTTCATTAATGGACTAGAAAATTATTATATTTTACCACTTTTTTTTAAATATTTCAAAAAGTATAAAACCTACAGAAATTGCAAAAACCGATACCTTTCATTTGATACCCCACTCGGAGAAGTAGTTCCCCCTTTTGAAAATTACCCCCCCCCCTTTTGCCCATTTTTCAAAAAGTATGAAACCTACAGAAATTTCAAAAACTGTTTTGAAATGTACTTATTGGATACCATTCATTTGATACCCCGCTTGAAATTGTAGGTCTCTTAAAATTTCGACATCCCAATTTCTACTGATAATTTTAACTTTTTTTTTCTATTATTTTTTACACGAAATGTATTATTATTTTAAATTTAACGTTATTTGCTGCTGAAGTAGCTGAGATATTAAGGAAAATAGGACAGAAAAAGCGAGACCATAAGGGTTTCGAAACCGATCTCCAATCTTCGAAATCCTAAGAACGGTATAAGTACCTACCTAATTTAATCTTCAAATGGAGCTTTAAGGTTGTCGCAGCACAGCTACCACGCAGCACAAAAATGTACATTCAAATATAGGTTTTAACTCGTAATATTTAGATACACTTCATATTGACGGCATCAGATGACAGACAGCTCGCGGGTTGAAGCTTGTGGGAAAAGTCAAACCAGTCACATATTGCCAATAACAAAGAAGTCAAGTCAAGCCATTTTGACACTGTAAAATGTATTTAACGTATCAACACCCATATTTGAGTGCACATTTTTGTGCTGCGTGATAGCAGATAGATTAATGTGTGCAGAGTTTTAATGGTACATCGGATCGGACTTCAAGATGCTAATACTTATCATACCTCTAGTTATTATCTGATTATGTCTAGTCCATCCCAAAGGTTGTCTGGAATAGATCGCTACTAAATTTTATCAGCTTTAAAAATGAAATAAAGTCAGGCTAGTTACACAATTTGTAACTCAAGAACGGTTGGACCTGCCTTTGATTTGTTGGATTAAATAGCAAAATAACTAGAAAAACATAAGAAAAACTCGCGAAAATAATATATGAAGAAAATTTGTTTTCTCATACATTGTTCGAGAGCAACGCCATCTCTGAAAAAGAAATATCAATCGGTTCCCTCAAAATAGCGATGTACATAATTTGAATACAAGAAATAAAAATAAACTCGCTGTGCCCACAACTAGACTACTCAAAATTAATGTATCTTTTAAAGGGCAATGTATACGCTTCTACAACAAAACTCCTAGTGAGTTGCAAAAATTATCAGTAAATAAATTCAAACAAATTGTCAAAACCTTCTTGTGTAAAAAGGCCTACTATAAAATATCAGATTATCTAGAGGATAAAAAAGCTTGGGACGGGATTTGCTCCAACTCGAAAAATAACAACTAACTAACAGGCTAAAGGTTTCTTCGTCGCTTCTTTACTTTAGTCTACATACCGAAGCGACTGAAATCAAAAATATCACTTTATTTCCGTGTCAGTGTTTAATTATTAAGAGTTTGACCTTTTCTAAGTGTAGGTACATTTATTGTATTTATGGAAATAAAGAGTTTTTGACTTTGACTTCTGATTCTAAGGCGGAACGAAGTTTGCCGGGTCAGCAGTAGGGCATGCACCCGGTTCTACCCGGTTTTAAAATACCCGGTTCTTGCGAGGTATGTGTGGAACCGGTTCCGAAAGCAGTAAAACCGGTTTCCCCGGTTCTTTAAAAAAATAAAAGTGGTTTAATTTTACGCATAGAAAATGGAGGTAAATATGTCCTCAAAGAAGATAAGTTGATAAGGTACTGGGTATGACTACGTACCTAAAAATATTTTACTTTGTTTATCTACTGTTTAATTTTTTAGATTTTATTAGGGTTTATGAAGCACTAAATAAAATGGTTAGTTGATTTAAGTTTTACGATAGCTCATATCAGCCCACACATGTCCATTGATCACATTATTATAAAAATATAATAATAATAATGCTGGACAATCCACACAGTTATCGTGGTTGGATTTACCTAGTTGGACAATTTGGTCTAGCTAGGTAGACATAGTGATCAACAACTTGGAAACGCCAACGTGAACCCGTATGGGCACATGGTCTTTCGACATGATCTTTGCTTTACCCATGATCATTTTAAGACCTACCTGTCAGGTATCTAAGAATCTTGCTAAGGTCTTCTAGCGATTCCGTCATTTATGTAATGACGTCGGCAAACCGAATGTGAGTGTTGTAATAGCCATTGAAATTGATTCCATATCCATCCCAGACCAAGAATTTAAATTTACCCTCTAATGTTGAGAGCTAGTTTCGGAATATAGCGTACTCTCCCTGTCTCACCTTTTGTTTTGCAATGGGATCTAATTTGTGTTCAGGTTCTAGATCTGGATAGATATTATGGCCATGTTAAACACTTCAACATAAGATATAGGTACCGGTAGTAGATTTGGTATCGCTGGAGAGGCACTACTCAAGTTTCGACTGAATCAAAGGATTTCTTGTAGTCCACACACGCTAAATATAACGGCCGATTATACTCCTCTGTTTTCTGTATAATCTGCCGAAGCAGATGTGGTCTACGGTACTAAATCCTTTTCGGAACCCGGCTTGTTCGAGGATGGAAGTCCTCAAACCTTCAAGAGAGACGATTGGTGTAAAACAGTTTATAGACGTGGTTCAGCAGTAAGATGGGCCTATTAGTTATTTAGGAGAGGTTTGTCCTAATTGTAAACTTTCTTATGGAACAGTCAGAATAGGAAAGTGGCGGTACCACACTCTTGTTCCACGCCTCTGGCGTTTGCCCCTTGAGAGTAATGGAGTTGAAACGCCTCTGAAAAACTTTAAACCGCGGTGATCCACTTGCTCTCAGAAAATTACTTATTCATTCAAATGCTCTATGATTTATTCCAATCGTAAACAAATCGTATAATCGTATAAACTGGAACCGGGGGAACCGGTTCCCCGGTTCTGACAGCTTACTGGAACCGGGTATCAGAAATCTAGAACCGGGTACGGTTCTGCATGCCCTAGTCAGCAGTATTCTCATAAAAAAATAATAGTGGATTATGAGCTATACGTACTTACATACGAATTAATTAAGCAATTTATCGAAACTATGCTAGTATTCGCCTCTTTAGGTACAACAAAATCATCAATTCAAACGCACTGTCATTGGGCATAATGAAGGCCTAAGAATTCACACGAAATATCTCTTTAATATCTTGAATCGGTATTGTATGGCCGTTTTATTACTTAGCGGCGTAATATCTGTGATGTAACTTCTCTGTTTCGTTTTCGCATTAAGCACCTAGTCTATGGTAACGGCAAAAAAATGAGAGAAGTAGGTATGTTTGGTTTTAGCAATCTGGTACCTACCCAGATTTAAATAAGGAGGGAAGAACTTACTTGCGACACGAATGCACGTCTATTTTCCCGGCGTCGTAAAGCCTTAGCGAACGCAGCTCCTTTTCGGAACTTCCATATAGAGCAGAGCCATCTAGGAAAGCTGTCGCTAAGTTCATCTGCTCACGGACCTCTGAGAACAAAATAAACAATTTTTATTATGTTATGGCATTACTACATACTTTAAATCTTTTAAATCCATCATGGTTATTAAGACTAAAGTCATTTACAACGGAATATTTACCATGACTAGAGTTTTAGGCTTTCTAATATTTCGGCACAGTTTCATGCGGCATGTTCACGGAATTACTGAAGGCACTGCGAGTGAGTTTTTATTGGCAGACATACCGATCAACCTTAATTTTTTTTCTTTTGCTACGAACGTTACCACTATCGACTGTGCTACATTTAACACATAATCAGTACAATAGGCGGCCTTATCGCTAAGAACGATTTCTCCCAGGCAACCTAGGGATGGAGAAAAATATATAAGTATAAATAAGAGTTGGTAGAGCACAAACAGAAGAAGAAAATTATTCTTAAAATACATACTACATCCAATATAATACAATACAGAACTAACTTAGGAGCTAACCTAGAAGTATACCTGTAAATAACTTAATAAAATAGGTTCTACAGAAAGAGATAACTATAAAATCTGATCACCGATGGAGCTACAACCACATCTGGAGTTACAGAAGGAGATTTCAGGTACCTGAAGATAGGAAATAGGACTTCAGTTTAAATATGAAGCAGTTGATTGAAGGCGCAAGTCTGATATCGATAGGCAGTTTGTTCCAAAGCCGTACAACCTGAACGCTAAAAGAGTCGCCATAGATGGTTTGGGAATGATTGGGAAACTTGAGCAGTAGGTTATCTGATGACCTAAAATTTTTTGTTAGAAGAATGAAGAAACTCAAACCTATCAATTGAAAAGCTCAAAACTCAAATCATGGTAAATATCCCGTTGTAAATGACTACATACTTTGTCTAGGATGCCAAAGAAGTCAGATAGAACCGAAACAAATATTATCAGATCATACAAACACTTGTTCCGGAGTTGTGCTGTGGGAACGAACCCGCAACCTTGTGTGTGCCGAGAAGGTCAACTAAACCCACTGTGACCAACACCACCACCCACTTTAAGGGCCCGTTATGAAAGCTTGCTCAGTCATCATTGTATGCTTGAGTAACGCTTTTCTATGGCATAAACGTCACTCAAGCATATACCTATGACTGAGCAAGCTTTGATAATACGGGCCTTAAAGTGCCCTGGTCTGCTACCATCGTTTACGAAGTAACTGTGTCATCGTCTCAGCTCAGGTTTATCAGAGAAAAGCGCACTTCAATAAGTTTAGAACATGAAAATCCGCTAAGGCTTCATCTTCGGCACAGTAGGTCGAGCATATCATAAAATGCACTTCAATGCACTTATTATGAAACCTTTTAAAACAACAGCAACATTTCTATCTACCTGCACATCCTCGGACGTCATCCCACCTGGCCGGAGGGTGTTCTACACTATGTTTGCCGAGTCGTGGTCTCGATTCAAGAACACGTTTACCTCAGCGGTTAGTCGGTTCTTTGCGAGATATGGCCGGCCCACTGCCACTTCAGCTTGCTTATTCTTAGAGCTATGTCGATAACCTTGGTTCTCTGTCGGATGTATTCGTTACCAATCCTATCCTTCAGAGAAACTCGAGCTCTTTCCTTAGCTTGCACCTACCTGCGCAACACAATTTTAATTCCACGTTATCTACTCTGTGCTCATATCTGATAAATTATGAACGTAATTCATTAAAGAAGGTCTACATTCTACTCCATCATCATACAACCACCCACACCGCACTAGGTAAATTGATTATGGCAACCAAATTGATTGGAAACCAGTTTGGTGGTGATTGTGCCAGACTTCCTACTTATTGATGGTGTACGAAATGAAAATGTGACGTTTGGCTGTCACTCTACAGTTGAACTAATTGGGCCTTGGTATTTTAAGTAGGAATATTTCAAATATTCTAGCTAGTATTATGTAACTAAAATAATGGTAAGATTCTTTTGTTTTTTTTTTATTTTGAAATGAGATTTAAGGAAATCCCGGATCCGTCTTATTTCTGATTTATGATTGGCTTTTCTCAAAAGTTCACGAGAAAGACTACCAAAGGGCTAGAAAGCTGAGTCGTTAATTAGTTAGACTTCTACAGAATAAACAAATACATAATATGTTATGAAATAAATGGAAAGAAATTGTAAATAGTAGATTAAAACTATCGCTAGATTCGCTGAATCTACAAAATAGTACAGCAGGTTCCTTTTGTGTATTTTTAACAACTCTACTGCGATCACCAATCCGCCTGCTTACCTGCCCCTCTTGTTTTAGGGAGGCAGATTCAGCATTGGATGTAAGAGTGCTGTGCTGATAGGGTATTGTCTAAGAATTGGATTCCTAATGTCTATCTATCCAACGTTTTGGGCTATTTAAAAACCAATTTTGACACATTTTCGCACTTAAATTTCTGTTACCGGTACCGGCAGGCAAAACCTGAGATGCTACGAAGGTATTAGAAATATAAATAAACGCATTCGAGCAATGTCGCGGGCAGACGTGAATTGCTTATTAATAGACGAATTCATGCTCAGTCACCGTAATATCATTGTTAGTTAGCTAAAGATTTGGTAACAAAATTTATTTGAACTCTAGACGTGGTGAAACAAAATGTAGAGCTACATTACGTAGGAATCTCCAGTAACTCATCTTTCCTTTCTAACGTACTCGTAGTGTAAGTGTAGACTGGCACTAAGTTGGAAAGGGACCTAAGGTGAATAACCTGAGATAGATAGATAATAATATATACTTAAGGTTCCTTAGGGTTCTTATAATATCTATTGGAGAACATTTAGGAATTTTCAAGAAAGATTGACAGTTTGAAGATGTTACTTACATTCACCTACATACCTTCAGAGCCCTAAGTTGATTACCCTGGTATAAAGAATGGTTCTTTGCCATGAGGATTAGAATTTACACTAATCTAACTCTTCCCGCGGGTGTTGTAAAACCAGCATGCCGAGCGTGGGGATTAAACATTAGTCCCTAATGATAAGATCCAATAGGGCGCTTATCTAAAGTAGGCGTATGTCCAGCAGTGGACCAGTAAATAATAATAGTAATCATTAATTTCAGGCATCTTAAGACAAGTACAAACAAAGTAACTTAACTAGGGCCCATATGATAAATACCTTAGAGACTATTGACATCTCGCATGGGAGTGTATTGTGCATTGTCCCCCTGCCTAAACAGGCCCTAACCAGCCCAGCTCCTTGAAGTACCGGAGCAGGACTTTTGGTGACTGACAGCTTCGTGTCAGTCTTTTCTGTGGGTGCGAATGGGTTTGATGCCTCAATGAGACTCTTCAGCCCCGTCTTATACATAATTATAAAAACTTAAGTAAGTAACGTGCCATTGGCGCTGGGTCGATGACACGATTCTTGAAAACGAAACGTTGATGAAAGGCAGTTGCTGTGAATATACTTACCAAATCCACAAGAGTCAATGTTCCTTGCTGGCGCCGACCGCACATATTCACAAGGTCCATGAACACACTCCTGCAACAATTTAAAATTATTTTATTAATTTTAATAGTGAACGTTCACCGCTTATTGTAATCGTGGTCATATAATTTATTATTGAATTAGAACGTTATATTCTGTGATCGGCTTATAACGTTCTAATAAATATAATAATATTAGGATGATAATAGGTAAATGAAAAATATACTTTCATTATTTCAAAATGAAAAGGCAGCTCAACTTCGTACCAAACTGCAGTTTTATTTGTACCGATCGAACGAAACGATATTTCGTAGTGAAGTAGGCCTCCAATATACGAAAAAGAAAATACGATCGCGCAAGCTCCTCTCATAATTACCTAGAACCGTCGCACCAATTTGAAGAAAAAGTTTGCCTCAATGTAGCCACTTGGCTTAATAATACTAGTTTATGATCCTGAACTGACTGTTAGATCATAGAAGTTATCTAGGTCTGCTTTGCATATTTTGACTGCATAATGCAGATTTGATATTATTACATTTGCATAGAAACCGACAGCTTATGATACGCTCCAATTAATTTGAATATTTTGTTCAATAAACTATGGTTAAATTGGTGAGTAGATAAGCTAGAAGCACTCTGATTTGCAATAACTAGAACATGTACCTCTATAGGTACGGTAAGGTTAGGTTTGAACTTGGCCTGAATAAGTACGAAAGAGGTGAATGGCATAAAATAAGAGAAGCCTTTGCCTATCTATCAGTGTCTTGACATAATCTGATGATGGGTTATTTTTATTATTAATTTATTAAGTAATCCAACAGCGGTACTTTTTACATAAAACAGTATAAACCACTTATGCTAAAATAAGGCCAAATAAAGCATTACAAAAAGAATGTATACAATTTTAACAACAAAGGTGCTGATACGGAAGCTGATAAAAGAAAAAGAAAAATATTAATATGAAAACCAATAGGTCAAAATAAATAGTAAAGTGAGAAATTCGTTTCAGTGGCTTTGCGACGTGTGTTTCAGTGTGCGTGCGTGTATATGTGTGTGTCGTGTTGTAACGTGCTCCTGAGGCACCAATCTCGTAAGAGTCTGGGCAACAGCAGACACCCGGTGTGGGGAGGCGAAAGTGATGTATGTTCGAATGCGATAGGGGTGAATGGAATTGAGGAGCTCCTGAGGCACCAGTCTCTTAAGATACTTAAGAGACTTATGATGACTATGAAGATAATTAAAAGAAAGGCATTGTTGCCTATGGGTACAATGGTACATACTGATTCAATATGTTTTAGAGCTTACCTACCTAAACTCAAGAAAGTCCTAAACTCAAGAAAGTCCTAAACTCAAGAAAGTCCTAAGCTCAAGAAAGTGTAGTCTTAGGTCCGTATTATGAAACCATGGTCAGTCGATGAGCACTGCACTGAGCGGCTGAGCATGGTTTCATAAAAGGGACCATAGAAGTTTATTTATAATTCTGAGTATTGTGGAATACATTTTCCACGTAATATTTGCTAGCGGGTGAATAGAAAATCTAAATTACCTAGCCTCTCCTCAGTCATGTCATCATATAATTTGAACAGGTAAGTTTCTTTTATTTCGTAGAAAGTTGAATGTATCACACACAGTGTAAGGCCTACATGTTCTATGAAAAGAATAATAGGGCTAATTTATTTCATTTCTATTTATTAGATGTATTAGATGCGGTAGAATTATAATTATTGTTTTGTTTGGTAGAAGTGCAGCTTTGTTCTTGTACTAAGTACTCTGGTGGTCTTAGTCTTACAAAATTATGTAACAAGTCTTGCTTGTCTAGAACCGCACTCACCCGAAGATGAGATGAAATGTCGGTGTTCTTCCATCGGAAAAAAAAGGTCGTAGTTAGGTATAGACATAAGTAAAATCGAATCTGTAGAACCGTTCTGCGTTCAGCGCTTACTCAGCAACTGGCCTGTGTTACAACTACACCCAAACACTCGCTCACAGTTATATTTCCAATATTGTGCAATTGTTATAATGAACAAACACAAGTATTGGTGTAGTATTTTAGTCAATAAATCACACTAAAGTACGTCGTAGCAAAAACGCGTAACACGAACGCCGCCGCCGCGCCGGCGCCGGTCCGACTAAGACCTAGTTGTGGACCTAATTGCACATAATTTGAGCCTTCTATTTTTGAGAAGCTAGTACCTCATCTCCCTTTTTTTTACTTAGTTCGATGTTGTTAGCCCACTTACATTCATAATGAAGTTTTTCTTTAAAAACTTTCGTAGTTTAACGAATTCATTATGAATGTAAGCGGGCGAACCTAATAGGTTTGGTTGTCTAACTAGGCGTAGATCTCAGTACTCACGGTCTACAACTCAAATAACGTAAAATTCATTTCTTTTCTTTATTTCCTTGAACGTGAAAACACGATTGTGAAAAAGAATAACGATTAAAAAAACATGAATGTGCACTGTTTCGCACATAATTTGGTCGAGATCTCGGGAACCCTGCGGTCTATTGAAATGACTTATGTTTTGATTCGTAGGTTATTACAAATTTTTTGGTTCCTTGAACCAGGTTCTTAAGTTGCGTAATTTCTTGTAAATAAACAATTACTTGATTTTTGCGCTTACGCCGCCGTTCCAAAAACGTTTGTTTATCCTATGAACGCCAAATCCTATGCCTATCCTTTCCACAAAATGACGCGCATTGCGCCCTCTTAACTACAAACTTACTTTGTGTTGGAAGAACACCAACGTTTCATTATTTAACGAGGGACTTCATCAGGACCAACACAAACTAGGTTCATTGTAAGCACATTCGTAATGAAGTTTTGCTTAATGAAAGGTCCGTTAAAACACGTTAAAGGAAGAGGAACTCATACACTTTATAAATAATCAAGTAGGATGTCTCAGCTTGACTAATTAAATGTCTGTGTATTCTTTTATAACCGGTCATTACTGAACCTACAAAGTAATAGGTACTCTATTCTATTACATTGTAAAGTCAACGGTAACATTGCTCATAATACGGTAGTAACTCTTTATAACCGATTTCGAAAAAAGGACGAGGTTCTATGTTCGGCTGTATGTATTTTCCGTATATGTATCCGTGTATGTATTGGCCGTCATTCATGGACCTTCCGAGGACGAACATATGACGAGATGACGATTCCGAGGTGGTCCCATAAAATTTTTATATGAGATAAACATTTTATGGTTCGAAGTCGGTTTATAGTTTTTTTTCAAAACAACCATATTATCTATTATTTACATTGTAGACCCAACAGTGAGGGGCTATTCTCATCTATCAAAAGTACCAGTTTCTAGTACCAAGTACCAACATTGAACCTAGGAACTGATCGTTTCTAGGTACTTAAGACCTACTTTCACTGTACGTAACCTTTTATCGTTCCTGCAAACTATCACGAACGTTACGACACCCACCATCGATCGCTCGATGACAAGTTAATCGAATTTACGTCAGTTTCAGGACATGAAGCTCTCGATTAGGTTTACGTCGATTGTGGGTTATTTTCGACATATGGGAACAGTCTATTTGACGTAAGTAACGAGACGTGATCGTGACGTTTCCTTTTTGTATGGGAATTGCGTAGTTCCTTGTCCGCTCGATAGATGCGCTGTACGAAATTGTATGGAACAAGGAGACGTCACGGTCACGTCTCGTTACTAACGTCACTAGACTCACCCCTCAGATTAGAAGAATAGGCCTAGCGTGCAGAAGCCTCATATCAAGTACTCATGATAAGTATGACAGACATATTTTGTATACACAAGCTAAATTCGAGGCCATGTCTGTGTGCCTGAGTAGGCATCTAAGGCCCGTATTATGAAAGCTTGCTCAGCTCATTCATCGATCCATGCTTGAATAACGATTTTCTATGGCACAAGCGTTACTCAAGCATAGATCTATGATTGGGCAAGCTTTCACAATACGGGCCTTAGTGCCTGTCTAGACACTCAGATACTCAGGCACACACGACAAACATCATAACACCCTTTTTATGGTCGGGGTTTAAAAAGGATTCTTAAACGATGCATACAATAAAGTACCACACTGGCCTACTCACACATAAAATTTTCGTGTCGTGTCATGAGACCAACCTATCAAAATAAACAGTAACAATACATCCATACTAATATTATAAAACAAAAATATTTATATCTGTCTATTGCCTTTTCACGCCCAAACGGCTGAACGGATCTTAAAGAAATTTGGCATTGAGGTCAACGGTATCCCGGCGACGGACATAGGCTACTTGAAAAGCGCGTGCGAAGCCGTGGGCAGAAGCTTGTTATTTATAATTAAAAGTCCAACGTACAAGGGAAATTAATAAGTTAGTGTATATTTGCACTCGTAAATACATCTTCTTAGCGTAATTTACTAGACATTTATGCACAGTCGTGATAACAATATGTACCTACTTCATTGAAAAACAAATCTTATTTCCTGTTAAAGAATACTCGATAATTAGTATCTTCTACAGAAATAAATGCATAGTGTTTCTTCCTATTCATTATTTTAATTCGTATGCTATAAAGTTCTTGGTGCTTTGCTTAGGTACAATTTATTAATAAGTGATTTATTAATACACTTTAAAAAATACGCGAGAGATTAAACAAGTCAAAGATTATATGTCGTAGAAAAACTAGAAAATTCAATATTATGACATGATAAGCAGTTTAGCAAACTGTATGACCAATACATGAGATCTGAGTAACAAACCAATATTAAGTAAGTAGGTACCAGTATAATGTATTAAGTACTAGCTGCAGCTCGCGGCTTCGCACGCTTTTTTCCGGAATAAAAGGTAGCCTATGTCCGGCCCCAGGATACCATCTACCTCGCTGTCAAATTTCACCGAGATCCGTTCAGCCGTTCTTGAGTTATAAATAGTGTAACTAACACGACTTTCTTTTATATATATATATAGATATCAGTTGTCTAGTACTCATAACACAAGCTCTGCTTAGCTTACGGCTAGAAAATACTGTGTGGATTGTCCAGCATTATTAGCTTGGGGCTGAAATGCCGTGTGAATTGTCCGGCATTATTTAATTATTTATTTTATGGCAAAAATGTTAGCTTTGATTGATAAGGATTTAATGACACAAATCTCCTTATAATAAGTGCCTTTTTGCACGCATACCTAAGCCTGATCTGGGTTTACACAAAGAATATCAGTAGCTATAAAAGCAGGAAGTAACGAAATAAGTCGGCTTGCTCAGCTGACAGTAATTCCAATGCATGACTGATGCATTACTCTAAAGTTCAACTAAAGTTCACAGCAAGGACGCCCACTTGACTACCACATTAGGCATTTTAGTCTACTCGTACACTCTCGGCCAAGTTCAAGAAATATCATCATTAGTAGCGGTTGATTAGGCACCGAGGTGTACACATCCGTTCGTTTTAACAAAAAGCATACGTCCGCTGGCCTTTACACTGTTGACTACATGGGTAAGCTAGGTAATTGAAGAACTCTAATGAGCTGTTGTCTGGTATAAAATACTGAGATTTGAAGAATTTAACTGTTTTTTTAAGATAGGTACAGTTCTGCCGAAATTACCACATTTACGCTGTTAACTTGAACTAAAGTTTGATTCAGTTTTTCACGATCTTTAGGTAGAGTCGAGTTACTATCAATTATAAAAAGTCATCAATACAAACAGAGGCCGTTCCTTAGATAACAAAACAAACTTCCTGAATACTAAACTAAGTAGAAAATACATAAAGACCTTAAAGAGAATGCTGACATTGAAAGAGAGCGTAGGGCTCTAGCGGTAAGAGGTAATATGTTGATCCGTAGGTTTTCCCGATGTACAGAAGAAGTAAAAATAACGCTTTTTAAAGCATACTGCCAAAGTTTCTACACCGGGAACCTATGGGTTAGCTATACTAAACGACCGCTAGAGACCCTACGTGTACAGTATAATAATATATTTAGGATGATGTTGGGACTGCCCCGTTTCTGCAGTGCATCAGGGATGTTTGCAGATTACGAGACGGACGGTTTAGCAGCCATTCTCCGTAAACAAGCCACATCCCTGATGCGCAGAGTGCGTGACAGACCCAACACCATCCTTCAAACAATAGCGGGTAGGATCACCTTTCCCACGTGGCATTGTTTCGTTAGGAGAGTGATCTACTAAGTATAGTTTAGTATTAAGTACTAGGTACTTAATACTAAACTATATATTATGTCAAATAACTAACCCTAGTAATAAATGCTTGTATAAATTTACTGAAAAATTATGGATCCTTTTTGTTTGTCCGAATTTTTTTATTTTATTTTGTAATGTGTTTTACCTGTCTTAAAATTAAAAATAATTACAAACTTTTATTCATAAAATTTTCAATTGTCAAATTAGTGCCTCGTGTGGAATATCTACAGAGAGCAAGAATTAAAGGAAGCATATACCTAGCAGAGGATGATATAAGGGCTGATATGATGAAGGCTATCTCAAATACCTGATTCCCATTAGCAGTACCGAGTAGATCGGACATCAGCACTTGTCCCCAGGCTGCCAGTAAGCTGGTAACGTAGTCGTGATCAGCTGGCTCCGTGGATTGCGCAGCCGCTTGCACTGCCAGCGACGCTGATGGCAGGTGGGGCTCTTCCAGAGGTTGGGATACTCCTTGAAAAGAAAAATATGTCGTTAGTATTATTGCACTTCGGAATAGTAGAGCTTCTAGTGATAAGGCTCGTCTGTCTGGGGAAGTAATGCCATGCTCTTTTGTGTTTCAGTTGATAGGTATGGCTTCGCATACCGCACTTGACACTGACTTGACTGGTGTCACTAGCGCGGTCTCTGACAAAGTCATCGTAGCTGACTCATATTGGTCATACGCGCTGGCTTATCGAGCAAACTTTTTATAGCTACGACGAGTTCATAGGCTCAAAATGACATTTAATAATAATTGTTTTTAATTATTTTATTATTAGTAATGATTGTGTTATTTATCTTGAATATATATTTTCAATTTTATTTTTTGTGTGTATTGTAGCTATAATTTTTAGAATTGTTAAGCTTAGTTATTTTCTAAGTGGATCTTAGATTTGACATGTATAATTTTTGTTATTAATAAAGAACTATTAAACTATCGTTGCCGTTGAAAAAGGCACATGGATGCAGAACAGTTGTGCCTCAGGTTGACGAGCGCGATGCAGTGCATCGAAGAAATATGAAATCTCTGGTTCTTGATCAAGAGATTTCATATTTCTTCCATATATAGTTAGTATTTGTTATAAAATATACTAAAGATGTCTTAAATCATCGGTCGGTTAAAAAATTGAGTTCCATTCTTAGAAAGTACTAAGTAATAACCCCTTATCAAGTAATTTGCATTAATAGAGAATGCAATGTTTATGTCAGATTTTTCTAAATTCGTAGTTTGTAGTATTTATTATTGTTTATTGTTATTGTAAAACTCTACTTAATACCAAAAAAAACTTTAGTTAGTAATTAAAAGCCTTATAATATGAGGGAAATAAATCTTCTTTTATGTGAACTGTAGATAATAATAGATGACTACTTACAACTTATTCAAGAAATAATTACCATTACCATCATCCTTGACAATAATTTATTTGATTGCGTATATTATAATGCTCACTTTATATATAATGCATATACCAGAAAAATGAAGTCACCTCTTTTAATCGGTAAACTTGGCTGTCGGCAGAACTTGTGTTTTCGTCTGAAGTGTAACCTACCAACTTAAAATACACGTAGGCATAATAGTCTGGACTACCGCACGACACAAAAATGTATATCAAATATAGGCTTAAACTAATCTTGAGATACATTTTCAGTGCCAAAATAGCCGCCCTCGAGCTGTCTGTCATCTGATGCCGTAAATATGAAATGCATCTACATGTTACGAGTTAAATCCCATATTTGAATGCACATTTTTGTGCTGTGAGGTAGCCCCTTTGATCTGCGACAAATTTGAACCTCTCCACGAGAGGCTCTATATCTCTGCCAATAACTGTCATCTGGCCATATCATATCTTATTGTTCATGCTTTGCAATTATGAAATTATGCGCTTCCTTTACACGATTACTTTATGATCATTTATGGGCAAGGTTATTGTTGGGCTCATGGTGACCAAAGGTGTGTATAATTATTAATTACTCACTTTTCTACATCTTGAAGTTTTTAATTGTAGCCATAAAAATGTTTGTATAATATTTCAGTATAGGTCAAGATCATAAAAGTATGTGTGTGGGTAATTTAAAAATTGAATGAACTCATTCAAAAGTGATTTTTCTCATATTTTTAACTAAGGGCGAAATCAGACAGAGCTGCTAAATTCAAGTAACAACTTTTAGGTCCTCCGAAGGACAGACTAAATCATTATTTATCCGTTATTTTAAACAAGAAACAAGAGATTAATCAAATGTGAACATGTTTTCTGGCCTTCGTGACACATGCATAGTCCCTTTTCATCAAAAGAGAGAGATTGTGATCAAACGAAGGTCTATTAATTATAAAAAAAAACATTTTATATTATAGATTGAGGCAATCTTTTTTATAAAAAGATTGTCTATTAGAAACTTCCATATCTCAAGACTAATCAATCAAGGCATTCAGAAAATATCCATGGTTTTTCCTAGCTCAGATCTGCATGGGTTAATAAATTAATTTAATTTCAATACCTTCCGATATAAATCTTGCCAGTAGCAATGGAAAAGTCATCCAAAGCCTTGTTATCTTGTTTTGCTATCCAAAGTCGCCATGTTCGTACATCATCTAGTATTATTTTTTTACCTCCTCCCTCATCAAATCAAATCAAAAACTCTTTATTATTCATAAATACAATAAATGTGCACTTAGAAATGGTCAAATTATAAAATTAAACACTGACACAACTGAAAAGTGATATTTTTGATTTATGTCGCTATACATTGCCCTTTAAAAGATACATTAATTTTGTGTAGCTAAGTTGTGGGCACAGCGAGTTTATGTTTATTTCTAGTATTAAAATAAAGTATATCGCAAAAAAATAAAAAAATAATAAATAATAACGAAAAATTATGTATATTGTAAATTATGTATTTTCAGGGAAACGATTGATCTTTCTATGAGTGTGCAACAAGTTTTCATAAACATATTGACATAGTACATAACCACATATATTATGTCCCCTGTTGAATAAGCATATCCCAAACCAGGGGGTTTTACCATAATCACCCCGTTTGGCAGTCGGAATAATACCTTTTTAGTGTCTTTGTTATTTAATTATGCGACACCTAATTTTGTAAAGATTTATAAGGAAAAGGAGAATAAAACCTGAGTCAAAATTGGAGTCCAGACAAAAATATAGACAATACGATACAAATCACAAATAAGTTACTAATGTCATTGCAAATCCTTGTGACACCGTAGATAATTGTTAACATCAGAATAGCGTGAACCAAGATCGTTTGTTTGCGATGATAGCAATCTAAACGCATCTTTTAATCTTCATGATTTTACATGAGGATTGTTATTGAATCATTAGATAAGAAACCTTTAGATACATGATCACAATAAGACTGAGAATGAGTCTGAATTGAAGTATTAATGGTTAAAAATCCCTCCACCCCCTCCATTGCCGCTTGCATTAAAATCTTCTACGCATTAGCATAATTGTCATAAAAATAATTTATTTTGTTTTCTCGTGTCTTCTTCTTCATCTTTTCTGTCAGTACTCGTCATTAGAGTTCGCTTTGCTAAAAAGCGAACTAACCCTTTTGTAAATTGGACTAGTCTAAACCTAATTATAGTAACGCTTAACCCTTTTCGAACATCTTTTTGATATGATTTTAGTCATAACTTACTGTTGACATAATTAGCCAGCATCACTGTCCTCTGGAAGACGTCTACGCGGCGGCGTTGTTGCACTCGCTGCTTGCGCTTCTATATTTGCTATTACATTCAGTACCTATCATCAAGTAACGTTGAATTGCTCTATATTAATAATAATAACTTACTGTTGGCATAATTAGCCGGCATCATCCTGAGGAAGACGTCTCCGCGGCGGCCCCACGGTCGGTGCCGCACGTTGTTGCACTCTCCACTTGCACTTCTGTATTTGCTCGGCGGGCATGGTGTGTTGCTGATCTCATCTTTTTGTGATGAGCAGTTTTGCCTAGAATTTTACGATAGTTTAGTGATATATTTTTTTTCTGGATGGTTATGTATTTTTTCGTTTACAAATTTTAAAGACCAACGACCAGACAGAATAGGCTGCTAAGATAAACAATGCTTTGTCCTGAATGACTGACTGACGGATCAACGCACAGCCTAAACCGCTGCTCCTAGAGACCTGAAACCTGAAGGGTGATTTCTTTGTAAGATCTAGGCATCCGAAAGGAAAGGATTTTCCGAAATTCTACCCCTAAAGGGAAGAAAAAGGGGGGCCAAGTTTGTATGGGACAAAGTGATTCTTTGGTCCAATCTACTACAAATTTTGCACAAACCTTTTTTAACAGAATTGATGGAAGACGTGTTTCGTATTTTATTGAAATTCATCCCCTAACGGGGTTAAAAAGGGGTAGAAAGTTATTTACGCACAAAATGAATGACAGACTGACAGAGTTACTTTCGAGTCCATACTAATATTATTCATTCGCAAGTAACTCTGTCTGTATATCTGTCTGTCTGTCTGTTAGCTCTTCACGCCTAAACGGTTGAACGGATCTTAATGAAATTTGGCATAGAGATAGATGGTATCCCGGGGACGGACATAAGCTACTGTCTATCTCTGAAAAGAGCTTGCGAAGCCGCGGGCAGCAGCTAGTCTTAATATATAAAAGAACAAGCGATGTTCTGGTAACAACGCCCAGTCCAAACCGCTGAAGCTAGAAAGATGAAATTTGAAAAGCGGGTACCTGTTACTACACAACTTCCCGCTAAGAAGGGATTTTTGAAAATTATATCTCTAAGGGCCCACACCACACCCCCTTAGAGGTGACCCATAGGGAAAGTGGAGTTGAAGTTTATTTGGTGTTTTTAACCAGTGGCCCAATTAGCTTGAAACTTCCAGAGAATACTAAAAATTCAAAAACATTGAACACGTGTTTCAGGATTTTAATTTTTTTCCTGAAAAAGTGGTAAATCGGGTTATTATAGTTTGTCATTCGTAATTTGGGTCCGTACTGAAAAGTCTGTACTTTTTAATGCATTATGCTATTGACGTCAAATTTTCTGTTATATATCAAAATAATAATAAATTAAAACACGTATTTCAAGAATTTTCATAAAAACCCTTAAATGAGGGTAAACTGAGTGTTGAAGTTATTGAGGTTTTTTTACAACTCTTTAACCAGTGTCCCAGTTAGCTTGAAACTTACAGACAATACTGAGAATGCAAAACTTTGGAACACTTCTTTCAGGATTTTTCAAAATTTTCATGAAAATGGGGTAAATCGGCTTATTAAAGTTCGTAATAAACTATAAAGTAAATAATTATACACCTATTTTTTATTTTTACAAAACTACCCCTTGGGGGTGTGCAATCATTTTCCACGCGGGTAAAGCCGCGGAGCGCAGCTAGTTAAAATATAAAGATCAAAGCCGTTTTGAGATATCGGTCTGTTTTAAAAACTTGTTCACTCCCCAGCCTCAACGCCGCCGCCGCTACTATACGACACTTACAGTACTCAATGCATTAATATTTCTTGACGAAATGAGTCATGATGTTTACCAAATACTACCTTATACTTAACCAGAAGTGCAGTCGACAGAAATACTGAGAACTCTTCCCTCATTCTGCCAAATGATTCCGGCGTAACCCGTCTTACAGTAGAGGACTTCAAAAAGCTCTTAATCAATCAAAAATCATATAACTTACGCATCGCTAGCGCCCAATAAGAATCTCTTCTCCAAATTCAGCGCCTCACTGACGACCCGTCTGAGATCACTCGGTACGACCGGTATGCTGTCATCCGGCTTGCCATTCTGGGAATACGCGACTGATAACGCTATGGCTAGAAGTAATATACTCCGCCTTAACCTGTAACGAAAGAAAAGACAATTTTAATATAGGTACATAAAAAAGAAAAAGACAAACTTAACTACTCTAGAACAAAAACCACCGATGTTTCTTTATGAGATGTATTTTGGAAGGGAAAAGTTCAAATATTTAAGTTCCAGTCAGTAAAAAAATCGGGTGTATGATAGCAAAATTTCGTAAGTTCAAAAATCACTACTTTCTATTAAACCATTTTTGTTCTTAATTTTCGTTTAGCACCACTTCTCTTATTATGTACAGACTCTACAGTATATAGAAACCTCTCGTCAAACGAACTAAACTTAACTTTAATCTTTGAACAGGATTGGATTTCAATGTTTCCCCTGTAGGTGGAGCTAACGGCGCTATAGTCCGATGAAAGTCCCAAAGTTTTTCGTCTCCTACGTCACTTGACCACGTAGTGTAATTGGTTAGAACGTTCCCGTATTGAGGGAAAAATGCGGGTTCAAGTCCCGTCGAAGTCGAAAAATTTTTGGGATATATTTGATTTCTTATAAATTAACCCAGTGTGAGGCTTCCGCACTATAATAATAAAAACCTTAGTATATAGAAAGTTGGATACAGGAAGTAATAATATATCAAGAGATACATGTACCTACTTATAAGCATAAGGTAATATATAGGTGACCGCAAATGCTTTCGTTTTAATCAGTGATCTTATGACATGTATCTCTACCGGTTACTACAGACTTTCTACTTATGTCATTGACATTGTACAAATCGTATGTAACCATATACAGGGTGGCTTTTGAGATGGGAGTGGACGGCCAAATTAGAAACTATGAGAGTTAGAGAAAAGTCGTAAAAAGAGTCATGGGCTCAATTTATGAGAATATAAAAACTGCGTATTCAGATATTTTTTTTATCTTTTACTTTTAAAGGAAAACGAACCGATTGATTATTGAAATAATATGACAACCATACCATCTCAAAAAGATATACTAGAAAGATATACAATATACTGTATACACTGATCATGTGCGATAATAGGTATAACGTACAGCGCAAACATATATTAATTAAAGAGATTAATTGCAAGCTTGTAAAAAACAGAATTTTGACTTTTTGGGTACGTAGCTTTGTGACGCAATTGGTAGCGCGTTCCCGTACTAAGTGGAAGGTGCGGGCGCTTGTATGAATGGTTTTTTGTTTTTATAGTACTCGCCCAGCACTATTAAATAAAAACTTTTAGGAGTATTAAGACTGAGGTGTAATCATTCTGCAGCTTTTCTAATCATAACGATTTAAAAAAAAGATTTGCATCACTCACCAATTTGCACAACAATATCTTGAAATGTGTTCACCGTTCACTTTATAACAAACTGTGGTAAAATAAATGATCCCTTGTTTTAAACGGTTTAGAAACTTAGGCTTTCACATGTTTTATTACCAGCACATGGCTTTTGTAGAGGTACCCAATTTAAACCTAAGTAGCTTGTGAGTTATTAAATTAGAACATGTAGAACTGACTTGATGCGGCCTTTAGGCCTTTAGGTTTAGTAACTTGAACATCAGGCAAAAGAGAAAAGCCCTTAACGGAATGAGTTTAATATCAAGTATCAGGAAATAATCATTACAAGCAGCAACATCTTCATTATGAAAAGTCATCATCATCAGGTGGACGAGTCACTTGCTATTTCAAGTATTTTTTAAAAAAGTTAGTGATTATAGTTTGCGTACAGATAGAGATATTAATAAGTTTGTCTGTAGGTACAGTGGCGACCATTGTTAGCTGAACCCCCGTTACGCTTGAATTAATTTTTGATGAATGAAAACTGATTTAATTATTGGTTTGATGTGGATCAGTTGAGCTACCGGTAGATTGTTTGCAACAGTCTGCAGTTAGCTTAATTGTTTCAATTGTAAATACTAGTTCTAATTTGTTTTTATTATTTATTTAAAACTGACATCAGTTTTAATTACATAATTCCGAGACTTCCAGGGGGTCAGATAACCAGGCAGAATAGTAACCAGGCAGAACTGCCTTGAAAGACTAAAAACCGGTACAGTCAGCGATCTTCATGCATACCGCGCCTTTTAATATCAATAGTTATAGCACTTTCGCTCCCGGATACTCGTTTGGTGTCCAAACGATACCAAATAGATTTGAATAGACTATCATCTACTATACAAAAATAAGTCGGGTTTTCCTTCCTGACGCTATAACTCCAGAACGCACAAACCGATTTCCATGGTTTTGCATTCGTTGGAAAGGTCTCGGGCTCCGTGAGGTTTATATCAAAGAAAATTCAGGAAAAATTTAAAAAGAAAAGCGGGAAAATCTTTTTTCACATAAAGCGCCATCTCTGATACGAAGGTGGCGAAACGGAGTTCGCCGGGTTTGCTAGTTGCGTATAAAAACAGCTTTTTATAACTGACTTCAAATAAGGAGATTCTCAAAATTCTAAGTCAGTTTTTAGTTTAAAGAGAAAACACCAAAAAACTACAGCAAAGTACGCTAGGCTAAAACTTCGCGTCCGATGTCATAAGTTACTTACTGCAAAAGCTGATGAAATAAATAATTCACAGCACGAAAATCCACGATTTTTTGGTATTCCGGATTTACAGATACCTAAAGATTATTTTTAGTTGATAATAACGACACAAATTATCTTCTTTTTTATCAAAGATAATGTCACCACTGGATCTCAAACTAAACAGGTTAATAAAATAGATATTTTTAGGTTACGTAGGTGTGCCTAAATATGCTGAATTATCGGCGTTTTATATAATATTTAATTAATGGTGCTATGTTTAGAATGGTTCAATCACCAGACATTTCAATAAGCAAGCACTTTTTAAATAATTGAGGGGGAGCTTAAATAATTTACTCGTAGTTGCATGAATATCCGTAGATATGTTTTAAAAGCCCTGTCGAATAAACTTTGCAAGCTTTCATAATAGCCGTTATGAAAAGAAAAATACACATTGGCGCTTCATACACAAGCGAACAATTACTCAAACAATCGCACAAATTCAATGTCAAAAACGCAATCAAAATAATTGTCTGCGTGCGCGCAGCCTCGATAGTTTTGACACTAACCTAAAGCGAAAGTGCGTTGGCAATAATACGTGACTAAAAACTTTGAATACGTCAAATATCTTTGGACCTGTCCAGTATGTTGGACAAGGTCAACTGTGGTGAAACAGCCTATAAAACATCGGTAGATGACACCTTGGAAAATTATCTATTCTATGGGGGCCTTGGCTTAGTAGCCAGTAAGTTCGATGGCATATGTCACTAAGGACACGAGGAATCGTCTCGAGCCTCATTTAATTTTTATGCAAAGAAGCCGCGCCGCTGCTATGAATTCTAAATTTAATAAAAAATTGCGTGAATCACATTTCAGATCGCGGAATAAATATGCCTTATGTATACAAACCTATGTTAGTTCATAATATCGCAATAAATATCACGTTTTTCTTAATTTATGTACACTTTTCAAAGTATATGGAACCTCTAACAACCTAAGGTTTTCTACCGCGTGTTTCATAAACAAAAATGTTTAAAAAACGTATCAACAACAAAGGCAATAAGTATTTGTATTAAACATCCCCATTGTTTTAGTTATTTACCTATCACATAGATACTACTCGTGAGTGAACTGGGTTAATGTGTACCTATTCTAACACTTAGCTATTGTTTCTTTATCATTACGAAAACTTTGGACACAAAAATTTTGTAACCACTTCTTAGGCACGAAAACAATTCTCCTCTTTACCGATCGGTGACATAAAACACAGGCTGTTATTTTTAAGATTTTAGTGGGTTCGATCCCCGGATAAGGCCAGTAGTTTTTCAAAATTCTGTGAAAGCTGTTTTTATAAATAAGGGCATGTTTCCTTTCAGTAATATTGGCTATCTTATATCGGGTTGCTGCCCTCCAAGTAACGTTCGCTTGTCCCATTCTAAATATTTGGATAACACTTAAACAAATAAAAATTATCATCTAACATAATGCCCTAAAGCGTCAGGCTGTTGAGATATTCATAGATGAAAATAACTATTGCTCTAATTTAAAAACTTTTTTGTAAAAACTATTTGCAATATCCAAAATCATCAAACCCCTTAGGCCTACACAAATGTGAAATGAAATTAAATGAAATGAAAATGATTTATTTGACACGACACGACACTTTACAATTACTAAACATTTATGGAAAAAACTATACTAGGTACAAATTTATCAGTATGACATTTATAGATTATCAGTAGTAGGTTCCTACCAAGTAAGTTCCGCATCCTTCTTGGCAAACCACCGAGTGTCGAGTCAAAAAGGAATCAACTCAGCATGTTGCTGAGTAGATAAATGAAAAATTACCTACTCAGCGCTGGTATTATGTTGACCCTTGTGAGGTAAATTACATCACCAACGACAAACCTCTACGTACACTGCTCTATGTATGTTTAGCATAAAGTGAATGAAGTAAGGGTTTTATATATGCCTAAAATTATAGCTTATGTACCCTATTATGGGGTACATAATAGGGTACATAAGCTATAATGTTATAGGGTTATGTACCCTATTATGTACCCAATTATGTACCCTATTAGTGTAAGTTACATTACGTTTAATTGTGCCATATGTATAACTTTTTGCTAATCAGCTAATACAGAATCGATATTTAATCGATCATGCATAAACAATTTATTTCTGAATGAGCATTAAATCAATTATCAATTTTTGTAAGTACAGGTTACATAATTATAGCTTTTCATATGCCATAACAACTTTATTAATGTATTCAAGTTAGTTTTTGTAGCACATTTTAAACAAAGTAGGTAACAAAGAATTTATAAACTAGTCAAAATATCATGCAAAAAATCACGTGACCCAAACATATGGATTTAAAGCAAAATTTTGTTGTAGCTTTGCAGACACTACGACGAATCAACGCAGGCACGAATGATTCCAAAAATCATCTGAAGTCACAAGCGTCATATAAAAGATTTCAACGAGATCCTAATCGGTGTGCTCTCTCTTCTTCTGTGTATTTATTTCTTCTCTTTATCTTTGGCGTATTTATTTTTTACCTTTAAATTTCTGTGACCAATTTTATGTGCCTCATCAAACGATAAAAATAATAAAATCGCAATTTTAATCAGTGATCGGCGAAATAAAATTTGCACATTTATTGCCATTTATTCTAATTTATGCTAACGTAGCGCGTAGGTGTCTAATACTTACCTTTTCAAATAAATAGGCACATTGCTATAGTGTTATCACTAAAAGCACGTGCAAATTTGCACATCCTACGCCCAAATAAACACATGATTTATATTTAATATTATAGAATTCACGTAAGATGTTTGCGATTCAACGTAGTGGATGACCTCATGGACAGCCGACCTTTGGAGATATCCTGATTGAGACATGATCCGGATCCAGATGTGGCTAGATAAATGCGGTGAGATCAGGAAGTTCGATCGTCGCGTCGTTTGGTTCGGGAGGACAATCAAGTTGCCGTTTTTAGGACATTTTTTTAATAAATATACAAGGTAGAGAACCTTTATGAAATAGATTATGGGCCGTTTTGAGAAGGTATTACTTAGATAGGTTATTGAAAGTAAAAACAGATTTATAGAAAGAGCATTAATTTGCCTAACAACCGAAGTTATGACACGAAGTTTTGGAGTAGGCTATGCAGATGATCTTTGAAGTTAATGGACAATAAAGAAGAATGAACGTGCTAATATTTATTATCGGGTCAGTGCAACATCGTTAGACGTAACCCACATACTATTACAACTGCATTCTTCACCTACAAACACCTTGTCATGTGACCGCTAATAGATGGTTAATTACTAATTACTCTCTTAGCGTTACCAGTTTTTGCATAAAAAGGCAGTTTAGCGCGAATTTCCGTGTGCGTATGCGCTGGTGACGAAATATTTACTGTTATTTATTCTGTGGTAGTTTCTCTTTGATGCGGGTGTTAGCCAACAGTCATGTGAGCTCCCGATTCTAGTACTTATTTCACAGAGTAATAGTTTTAATTTACATGTACCTGTCAGTATGTATATATGTATGTAATAAATAAGGTAAAGTGTGTCAATTGTTTTGTAATAGTATGTGCTGAATATAGTTGCCTAGATTTGCTAATATACAAACTGCTCTAAGATTGACAGTCTTGATCTCGAACAACTTAATCAAAAAATGAGTCGGTTAATAATTAGGTACCATGAACTAAGCTCCTTGAATTCAAGAATCTACCAGCGGAAGGCGAAATATAAACAGGCCTAATGATGGCTATCAACCAAAACAATCTATAATTACAAAGCGGTAACCGCAGCTATTGATAAGCTACGGTCAATCAAGCACCCGATTTCTGTTTATGACCCAAACGAATTAGCTACCATGTTAACACCGCACTGAGAACTACGTTGGTTCTAATCTTGCAATTTTTGTTGCGGCTTGTTGCAAAACTACGTGGAAAAACGCTTGCTACATCCATGGAAAGTGAGTACTTTGATGATGTTATATACTGTGTGTACCTGTTAGGTAAACACATTTGCTTGAGTCGAGATCTTCAGGGTGCTTGTCTTAGTTCATAATGAAGTAATTTCAGTAATTTTCTTGAAGGATAGGCCAAACTACTTAAGTTAAACCCGCAAAGTGTAGAGTAGCATTTTGGGACTAGGAAGAATTGGTACAATTGCTCTACCCACTGTAAAGTTTTAAACAAATCAGAAATTTAATTGTGTAATTCTCACCGACATGCATATCGAACTTATAACTAGTAGACGAGGAATTAATTATAATTTATAGACTACAGACTAATCTGATTCTCCGAAACGATACGCGCAGCTTACGCAACAAAGATTTTTACTTTAATTGCTACATTTTGACGTAGGTATTCCGTTTCTGATCAATTGTCTACGATTTTCTCACGATTACAATATCAGCCCTTTAACCAATGGTGTGTATTTAAACAGTGCTAAAAACTAGCTGAAAGGCAGTTTTGTAATGAATCCTTATTGAACTGTCAACAGCAATCAACACTGAGTGCCGAACAATGAATAGCTTTTAGGAATTTCGAGGACTCGGTCAAAATTTAATAGCTCAATCACGCACGGTGTCTCATGAATTTTAATAAATGCCTTATCGTATTGGAATTTGTTGAAAAACATTATGATAGGCTTGGTGTTAGACACGCGAAGTTTTAACACGATCTTTGTATTATTTTGACACAGTCAGCTTGGGGTTAACAGGCTTTAGTTACCTTTGTTTTAAATTCCGTTATTCCATACAAAAATGGCTGATTTGATTTGGCATATAACGCTTCGGCAAAATTTCAAACAATAATAATTCGAGAATCTTCTATTCCTCGAACGATTTATCATCGACAATTGCTCTTTAACGATAGAAATACCATTATATCACACGTTTCGTTGTGCAGGGCATTGTTCATGGCATCAAGAGTGTCATTTGTACTACAAAGCATGGCAATTATTGCAGATAATAGTTTAAGACCAGTTGATTGGCCTCTGATTACTTCCTAACATCTGTGCAGTCATGACCTTTGCCTGGCGCGGTCTAAGAAACACAATAGTGGGACGGGGACACGAATATTTATTTAAAACTACATGACATTTTGAGTGCGAAGATGTTCTACTGGTTCTATAAAGTTTAATGTACGTTGATGAAAATGGTTGGGTACCTACATACCTTAGTAGTTGCGTACAGACAACTTTTGAATTGTGTATTGTAAAGAACACTTTAACTATCGCTGACGAACGATAAATTCGACGGAACGCGCAAAAATTATAAGGGTTCAGATGACATCTTCGTATATTACTAAAGATCAACCGATCGATTGTCGAAAACAATAATTTTTATCGATGCCTAATGGACCATTATTGTACCTTACCTACCCACTTCCTACTCATAGGTACCTTCCTTGTATAAATAAAAAGACGAATATAAAGTGCTTTTTTGTCTCGTGTTGGTAGCATAAGGTTAACTATTACACTTTATCGATTGTCAAGTTCCGTCATTCTGAACTTATTATTTCAAACTGTTTTTGTTGAAATATGTTTGTCTTTTTTTGCTTGTATATTACAAGTTTCTTTGTCATTATTCAGTGATTAAACGCCGTTTACTTGCAAATTATGTAGCACGTGCGAACCCGCGGGTAAAGTTTGATTTGATATAATTTAGTAGTAATTTTCTCTGTCGTGGTAGTTGGCCGCTAAAATGTTTAATTAGTGAATGGTGGAAATTATTGTTTCCAGGCATGGCTACACAAGTTGGTTTTTTGAGATGGGAGAGGATAGCCACATTCGAAACCATAGGAGTTGCAGAATAATTGTGAAAGAGTCATGTCATCGATTATACTTTTGCAGGAAACCGAACTGATAGATTTCAATAAATATGACATCCTGTATTTTTGCTGCAACGCTCAACTTAGCTCAACTGTTACAAATGTAAATACTAATTCTAATTTGTTATTCTTGAATTGTATATTTCTTTGTTAATTATCTTTATTGGTATAAACTTATAAAAGCTTCAATTACATAATAATAAAAGCGTTTGTTCAAAATAAACGTGGTTTAAAATAATCGTCTGGTTAGCCTTCGGTAGGCGCATTATGGGTTAGAGGGATCAAAATTAACCATAATGGTTGTACGGTTAGAATAACGATAATTGACGGTTAACGCACAAAGAAACTGTGTGCGTTTTGAACAATCTTTAAGGTAGGTAAATTACTGTACCTAATGCTTGATCGCAAACCGTGCATCATTCACATCAGGAGCATTGAACTAATAATTTGATGTGTTTCGAAAAAACTAAGACTTCGAATCCCTTTGTTTTAAACTGTTTTTTAAGTTTTGCGGAATAAATACAAATCCCTCGGGAATAATTTATGGAACCACCTCGGGATCATCGTCTATACAACTGCAAAAAATCATCCAAATACGAAAAAATCAATAATAAATCAATAAATAGTCATACATGACGGAGACATTGTCAGACATACATAGGTACAAGACGCAAACACTAGGGCGTTGTAAGATAAAAGTTTATCTGAGTATCTTTTATAGTATCGTACCTCTTAAATGGTTGAACCGATTTTGATTAGTTTTTTGGTTTGAAAGGTGACTTACTTCAAAGCATTTAAGATATGTTTCAACAAGAAAATCGATGCAGCCTTTAGACATACTTAATGTTATGTTATTATTCTCAGTACCAGAGTTCAAAGTATAGTCAAGGTGTTTTATTATATAATATATCATAGCTACGAAGTTAAAAGGTTTTCCCGAATAAGTGACCCTTTTCCTATTCCTAACAGTTATAAAGATGAGTTTCTTTAGCGTTACAATTATCAATCAAGCACACATCAAAAGAAAATAATTGCATTCAGTCAAAAATTCAAATAAAATTAAACGATACAGCATAACGCATATCTTTAACTTATGTACAGCGTAACATCTTTAAATATTCATCTTAAAAATCAATAAGGGAATAACGGTAGTTGGAGCAATCTAATAACGGTTTTTAATTGCAGAGCTTCAATAAATAGTATTGATTTATAATAACGTTTTCTTGTGTAATCGGTTTGGATAGTTGGGCGGTCATTCGAATATCGATGATTGATTTTAGTTTAGTGGTATGGTTGTGTTTTAAATATGATATCGTACGAAATTATATGGAACAGTTTTTAGTACTTCTCTACTACTTTTTGTTCTTTTCTCGAGCATGTTTTTATTATGGAGAAGTTTATTTTTGCGTGCATTTCAAAATAAACGACTGAAATCTGGATTTTCCATTCAGCTTAGCTATCAAGTCAATTGACTGGAAACACTAACTGAGATTAACAAAGCACAAAGAAAACTGAATTATTTGGCTATGTACGGCTAGGAAAATCCTGAGTTAGGTTTTTTCATTACATTTTTTTCTTTCTCATTTTCATTCTACGTAATTTTTTTACGTTCTGTCTCGGTGTCATGATAGGTCAAAGATCCTTCATGAAGTTTCATACTTGGACTTCGTACTTGGATCCTGTTTGGCATTTACATTAAAAATAAAAGGAATAAAGATCACCCTGTATAGTAAAAATATTATGTCAGGTAACAAGTGGTGTGCAACATTGTATAATACGCATGGAAGGAAGAAGCACTATTACAAGAGTTATGATGTGCGTGGCTTACCTAACCGCGCGTACAATATTGACCGTTAGGCAGTAGAATAGGTCTATTTGTTGATAAGAATGTAAGGGACGGTATCGTCTATAAGTAAGTAAGAGATAGGTAAGTGCTAAAATAAAATTTTATAAAAATTAAGAAAATTCAAACAAGAGGACACATAAAAGAAGAAAGGAAAATTGGTATATAATAGGTCTATTTGTTGAATGTGAGGACTTTATATATTCTTCTCTTTGCATCGTTACATGTTGTACGATCTGAAAATATTTGTTTCGAGTGTTTTTTATTTTTGTATTTTCTAGGTTTTTTTAATGCATTTTGGTCTCAATATTAGACGAAAGCGCATTGTAAGTTTTCCAATTTAGCGTCACTTCTTTACTTTTAAACTTTTTATAATTTTGTGTGCGTTTGATAAATTATTTTCTTTATTTAATGGTAGCATAAGTACCTACATAGTTACTTAATTAATGTCTAAATAGTCTTTGTGAATACGAGATATCTGATTGAATAAACAATACATCTACTTATGTGTACCCAAGGATTCTTTAAATCATTTACAACTACTTTGTAAAACATTATGGAAAAAGATTAACTACCTACCTGTGCTACAAGCCTAGTTACATCATTTTATGAATGAAAACTAATAGTCGAGTAGATCCCACTAATATTGTTGTCTAATAGAAATACGAAAGTTCGTCTGTCTATATTTATATGTTTGTTACCTCTTCACGCCAAAACTAGTAAACAGATCGGGCTGAAAGCTAGCATACAGTAGTTTTAAGCCTGGAACAAAACATAGGCTACTTTTTATCCCAATGATCAGTTCCCATGGGATATAAATTACCTTAAACGTTTCCATAGAAACAAAGAGTGCGAAACTGCGGGCAGAAACTAGTGAGTAATACATTTTATCCATATGACAAAGTGTAATGAGCGTATGTGTGTATGTACAAGTGCGACGAAAGCGAATCCGCCTGAGGCAGGAAGGAATCGAAAACATGTTATGCAATTTGAAAGTCAAAGGGGAACTCTTGCGCAAGTGTCCGTATTCGGGATCGCCATACAAGATTAAATCTCGTTCGCCATACAAGATTAAATCGAGACGATTTTAATCTTATGACTTTTACAAATTATGCATAACTGACATCGGAATGTAGAGTTGAGATCATCGAAACATTTTCCTCGTTAAAAGACACACCACTAAATAACTTTACATTTACTTCTTAGGTTTTAGCGTTATGTGTAGTTAACAAGAAATTAATTGAAAACAATAAAAAACGCGACTCGATCCCCCTACAAAACGCAGCTATGAACCTAATGTATTTCCAGACGAGTATTTTGATACCTCACTTAGCCGTTTAGATGCTTCGAGGTAATAAATAATTACATAGAAACATTTGAAAAACATAACACTCACTTGCGAAAAATAACGAATACTTAGCAAAATTATATCAATGCAGTTAAAACAGGACACGTCCATCGCATGTTTTGAAGATAATCTGAGTAGAATTTTAACATCTTCGCTTCGAAATTCTATGGCGGCCCAGCCCTATAGAGTAATTGTTATTTTTCTTCTCGTTGCTCTCGAAATAAATACAATGTTGCCTTGCTAAGCTGTAATAGCAGCGTAGTTGAAAGAGCAATGTATGGAAACCAAAGAAACATTTTGTTTGCGCAAGATCCGTAGTCATGCAAGGTATTACGTTAAAAAGTTTTTGCTCAATGAACTCTTTTGTGTCTTTAGTGAGACCTATGCTCAGTCGTTGTGTTCCAAATTCTCTACATCTTATTTTGTACTTTCATCTTGCTTTATTTTACTCGTTAACTTAACATAGCAACTTATCTAGAAAGTAGTTACTATTACCTACTGGAATTTCTTAAAACCGACATACTAGGTTTCAGGGTGGGCAACTAAGTTGGTATACATAAGATAGGTCCCTCCCTGGTAACATCATTCAAGAGATCTTAGAATTTTGATAAATATTCTAAGGTAGATATCTCTACCTTAGAATATTATATGTGATAACTAAATAGTCGAGAAATATGAAACAAGTTCAGCACTTCCTATGGAAACCGTCTCATCCTTCATCAAGATTGTTGAAGCCACAGTTGAAGCAGTCGATCAAATGAATTTAAAAAATCTACATAAATATAGTGTTCATTCAACAGGTTAACTTAGCTCACCTTCAGTGAACTATGTCAAAGGCAATAATCGCTGAGCATGGGCAACCTTCCAAAACAGTTCGAAGGCATAACACAGTAGGTACTTACGTGTTTTTGAAGATATCAATGTTCAAAATGTTTTGTTGCTGTTTGAGTTATGGAGTCTACACACCAAAGTCGGCGAACCAGCCCGCCACCGGGTCGATGGGACATTTCAGTGCATGGACATTGTAGGTAGCTGACAATTTTTTGTCAAATTGTCGGCAGCGTCCCGCCTACTTTAGTGTGTGTATGACACCTTTAGGTAGAATCACTAAATATTAGCCACTAACTTCCGCCTACGGCTTTGCGCTTTTTAAGTAACCTATGTCTATCCCCGGGATATTGTTTACCTCCCTACCAAATTTCATTAACATCCGTTCAGCCGTTTAGGCATAAAAACGTAACAGACAGACAGCGCTACTTTCGTTTTTGTTATGGTCCGTCAAAAGGTCACACGAGAGTCAACTTTTAAGAAGAGAGTCATAAAAATACTGGAGTAGGATAGAGAAGTAGTTAAACAAAGAAAGCAAAACTTCCGCTTTGTAATGGCACACTTTTCTGAAATAAAACTTAAATAGGAAAACAATGATATCGTATTCAATTAATAAATACCTAATAACATTTGTAATATTTGAAAATTGCTTAAGCAACTTTCGAAACACGTAAAAAGTTTTATAACAGTAAACACAATGAAATCACATGAAAAATACTATTAACAGATCACGAAAATTATTTAATAATTTATTTTAGACTACGCAAACAGTTGAGGTTTTTTATACTGCAGTTTTATTATCTACTCTAGTCATCTAATTTTTCAACAGCCCACTTCACTACGTCCACTTGGTATAACCATTTCATGCACTCTTTTTACTCTAGCGCTACTCTGGAGGGATTTGAAACTGTTATTTACTGCTTACAGCTGAACGCTTTGCAACTATTCCCCCATGTGAGAGTATTCTCCTTACCTCTACCCTCCATAGTTTTTATAATACTAGTATGGATTCACAAAACAATAGAACAGTCAATCCAAACTGTAGGTAAAACCAAAAACTCAACTACAATTCAAATTCAATGACAGCCAAAATTCTAAAGACATCTACACAAATACGTACCAACAAGGTCAATAATGAATGATTTGAAAAAACTTTCGCCGAAGCCCTAAGAACAGGCGCTCGCGTAATCCTCCTTACGCAACACACATCGCCAATGTCTGTGCGTGCGATAAGTTTAAATTGCGACCCGTATTTGTTGAACATCGAAGATTTAAGTACCTATTCACTTGTCATCTGTATGGTCTTATTTTTATGCATATTAAGTTTGAGTCTCAGATTGATAAAATACTTTTCAAATAAGTCTCGATATCACCCTTATATTTATAGATTTGATTAATTTTTTTTATTTTATTATTCTATGCTCACAAGAATAATACAATACTTTTACGTTCTTGTAAAACTTGTTTGCTAGGTATTATCGCTTTTGGCAAAACAAAAAACATCTGTACTACTGGTCAAGATTAAGGATTCAATTTCGTCTATCTAAACGTGTATGTTAAATCGAAAACATAAAAACTAGCAGTAGGTAATCCGAAACTTAAATATTCTTGGATTTTCAGTTTACTTTGCATTGACCTTGACATGAAATTAAATATGTGTTTGGTTTTCACACCTATTGGTTGACTTTACGGGTAATTTTTTTTGGTTAAGTGTCCGATACCTTATTTACACAGTCAACTAACGTCGATGGCGTAACAGCTAAATATGGTACATTAGAAATAAAGGAAATTCTAAGCTATCCCGAAATTTTTTTGATGATTGACAAAACCTGCTCGTGAATAGCAGTAGAGATTATTGCTCAGGAGAGCATGATAGAGCTTCTCTTGATCTAGGTAGTGTTAGACACATAACTAAGTATATAAATGAAAACTTCAGAATGTTACGATAAAAAAATTATCTACATTGAACCTAATGTTAAGAAAAACTCAGTCTTCTTAGCAGTCTAGGCACAATGGTATGTTAATCGCTATTTTAAGTTTCACCAAGGTCACTGAATTACCTTTTAAATGCGAAGGTATTTAAGAAGAATGTTGATTGTTGACCCTAGATTTATAAAGGACTCTAGAGGTATAAAGTTAAGTTGTTCCTTGTTTCAGTTTTTGAAACGCTATAAGAGAACCGGGCTGTCGTGTGGTCTAAATACTATGAACCCCAGAATGGGCGAAGGACTACACCAGTGATGCACATTTGACTCTGTCTTCAGCTACTTGTCTACAGTTTGGACCAGATATTGCTTTAATATCATCTTCCCATCTTGTAATAGGTCTACCTCTTGTTCTTTTGCCTATTGGGCCGTTCCAGAATGTTACTTTTTTGGTCCATTTATGATCTGATAGCCGCGCAACATGTCCTGCCCACTTCCATTTCAATTTTTGTGCGTAACTCAGAGCGTTTGTTGCTTTAGTTATTTTTCTTATTTTAGTGTGTCGTATTTTATCCAGCTTCCTTATCTTTAGCATACTTGGTTCGAGTTCTCTCTGGCAGACGCTTATCTTTTTCTTGTTTCAGCAGTGAATTTCCACGTTTGGCAACCATTTGTCAAACATGGCAAGAGGTTCGAGTTCATGACTTTTGTTTTCACGGCTTGTGGTAGATTACTTTTAAAAATGTCCTTGAGCCCCCAGTGTTTGTTCCATGTTAATTTTATTATTTTTTCTATTTCTATGTTTTTATTTTTCCAGCCGAAACTTAGTTTTTCCTATTGACTATTAGTGGTCTTTTCAAGCTATATGTCTTAGTCTTTGTAATATTAATTTCTAGTCCTACCTTTACACTAGCTGTGTAGGGTTTCTACCATGCTCTGTAGTTGGGAGGATGACTCGGATAACAGTACTAGGTCATCCGCGAACCTCAGGTACCAACCTAATACCTACCTAAATACTAAATCGAACAGCTTTGAACTTATCACCTCGGCTGGCATTGTCCTACTTTTGGAGGAATTTTGCAGTCTATTTGACATAAAGCGAGGCGTTGCGAAATGGCAGAAACCTACCACCAAGAGAAGTACCTACCTAAAAATAGTGTTATTGGCATCAATTTATTGAGCGATATTTTTTTGCCATAATAATGGTATCGTCTCTAATTAAGTTTTAAGTTAGTAGTCTCATAATGTACCAATGTTAAAAAATAAAATATATTATAATATCACCAACAACCATAATAATTGAATATTCATTATAGTTTACATAGTAACTAGCCACTGAGTCAAATCTACGATTTAGCTCTTATGTAGGTAGGTATCCATTAGGTACCTAATTAACGTGCATTTTGGTCTGACCATCGTGAATGAAGGTGGCAGATATTGCAATAATAATTACATAACAACTAACCAGCTAATTAACAAAAACAGAAACTTACATTACAAAAGTTCCCATGTTGCCGCCAACAATCGACAATTCAACTAAATGTCACTCAAAAACATAAAAAAAACGAGATTGCACTTTGTTGAGCATGCAGTTTTTATTCACTTATTTGTTTCTTTTTCGTTCGAAATGAGGTTCGGATAAATTTGAATATAGAACGCGGGCGAGCGCGCGCCGTTCCCGCGAACGTGCTGGCTCGTCTGTGGTGGCGGAATGAAGCTGGCTACAGTCTCAGCCAGGCTGTGGGCTGTACGGAACAGCCGCTCGGTGGCAGGCACCGCTCGAGAGAGAAAGTTGCCAAGTTATCAAACTTGGCGGTTACGTTCAGCGATGACGCTATCTTCCTCCGATTGCGTGTTCGATGACAAAATTTTATTTTCGCGTACCCTCGACCATTTTCGTGCTACTGACACGGTAAACGTTCCATTTTAGATGTCCTACTTTTCTAAAAATGTTTATTTACCTATTGTCATTATCGGCTGGCCGATAATAGTTTCGTAATACTTCGTGAGGACCTTTCACGGTTTGCCCTGTTCAGTCCACTGGCCGTCTTATAAACAAAGGATTTACGTAGGTACTGTGTGTGTAGATTTTGTACACAATAATTGAACCAGAGCAAAAGACAATAGTGAAGGAGGTCGGTACGTAATTTACTAGGTACCTAACTGGTCCATTTATGAATGAACCAAAGGTGTTCTGGTTTAGTTATGTGTTAAATTTAGGCGATAGCAATAAAAAACTATTTCCAGATATCTCTGGGATATGACTTCAGTTTTAGTATCTACTTAAAAATCTAGTTACTTATACGAAATTAAGGTTTCTACCCTTAACGGAATCTTAACTGCCTTACGTATCAGTCGGTCTATAAAAACTTAAATGTACCCGTTCAACATTCCATTTGAGGTGGATTTAGATAGTGTGCAATTTTATTGATTTAGCGACCATAACAATACGCTACTTATTCGCTTCGCTTGTAAAGACAAGATCTGTTGTAGCCTCTGCCCTCGGCTCCACTCACGTGGTAGGTAATCAAAATATAGCACTCAGGCATCAGGGATATTTTAGCATTACTAGAGAAATAGTTATTAAAATACGTTTTTGCTAACTCATCATCATCATCAACCTATCTTAGTCCACTGCTGGACATAGGCCTCCCCTAATGAGCGCCCTGTCTTCAGCTTGCCGCATCCAGCATCTGCCTGCAGTCTTTCACAGATCGTCATCCCACCTGGCCGGAGGGCGTCCTACACTACGTTTGCCGAATCGCGGTCTACACTCGAGAACACGTTTACCCCAGCGGTTGTCGGTTCTTCGCGTGACATGGCCGCTGCCACTTCAGCCTGCTAATTCTCTGAGCTATGTCGATAGCTTTGGTTATCTGTCGGGTGTATTCTTTACGAATCCTATCCTTCAGAGAAACTGCGAGCATATGTCTTTCCATAGCTCGCTGAGCGACTTTGAACTGGTGGACCAGCCCTACCGTGAGTGTCCATGTCTCAGCTTCGAAGGTCATAAAAGGTAGGAAGCACTGGTTAAAAACTTTCTTTTTCAAGTATTGCGGTATGGATGACGAGAAGACTCAACATAGTTTCCCGAACGCTGCCCAGCCTAGCTGAATCCTACTCTTGGCCTTCTTCTCGAAATTGTTTTTAATAACTGCAGAATCTGCCCGTGGTAAGTGTATTGGGAAACAATTTCGAGTAGGTGGCCATGTACGACGACCGGTCCTGGATCAATGTGGCCGTTGATCATGACTTTGGTTTTATCCAAATTCATGCCAAAACCGACGCATCGCGAGGCTGTGGCTAGGCCATCCAGCATCCGGTTCAGCTCCTCTAGCGACTCAGTCATTAAGACTATGTCATCAGCGAATCGCAGGTGCGTAATGTAATCGCCACCGTTCAGGTTAATGCCCTTACTTTTCCAGTCCAGCGTCTTAAAAATATCTTCCAACGGGCTCGTAAACAGTTTCGGGATATGACGTCCCCCTGTCTCACCCCTCTGCGCAATTGGATGGATTTAGACTGCTGGCCCTGTACTTGGACACTCATGGTTGCGGCCTCGTAGAGACATCTCAGCACCTCGATATAAAGATAGTCTACTTGGCAACGCTGTAAGGATTCCAGAACACCCCATGCAGGTTTCGACGGAGTCGAAGGCACAAAAGCGAGATACTGGGGCTGGTTATATTCTTCGGACTTCTGTATAATCTCCTTAAAAACTACAGACCCATCACACTTCTGAGCCACGTCTATAAGCTGTTCTCACGAGTGGTCACGAATCGTCTCGCCAGGAGACTTGACGAGTTCTAGCCACTCATTACTGTGTGAATGTGGTCTATTGTGCCATATCGTCCACGGAACCCGGCCTGTTCCGGATTCACACAGTAATGTGTGAATGTGGTCTATTGTGCTATATCGTCCACGGAACCCGGCCTGTTCCGGTGGCTAGAACTCGTCAAGTCTCCTGGCGAGACGATTTGTGACCACTCGTGAGAACAGCTTATAGACGTGGCTCAGAAGTGTGATGGGTCTGTAGTTTTTAAGGAGAGTTTTATCTCCCTTCTTAAAAAAGAGCACCACCAAACTCCCGCTCCACGCCTTAGGAGTGTGAGAACCTCTTCAACACTGTGACGGTGTTGAAGAGGTGGAGGAGGAGGCCCCTGTATTACAGGGGCTCCTCCGGCTTTTAGAAGCTTTGATGTAATTCCCTCCTCACCAGGAGCTTTTCCATGTTTAAGCTGCCTCAGAGCTAACACGATCTCGTCTTGACTGATATCTGGCAGTTCGTCGTCGGTATAGTGGCGTGTCAGGGTGGCTCTGGAATCGTGGTCGTCTCGTCGAGAACGAGGGGCACATGCAGCGTATAAAAGGCCATAAAAATCCTCTATCTCGGCGGATATCGCTGGCTTCGGCAATACGGTCTTCCCGTCGTGCGTTTTAAGTTTCGTCAGGTGGCTGCCAAGCTGCTGAGTGAATACTTTGGACCCTCGGTTTTGTATTAGTAGTGTAGTGTAGTAGTATTTTTTTAAAGCTGGCGCGTTTGTCTTATTTTTTATCATACAACTATCCGCGCTGACGACGTCACAAATCCAGGCATCCAGTATATGACAAAAAAAAGGAGATCGCGCTAGCTTTTAAAAACAATTATATGACTACGATAAGAAATTTCATTTAAATATCAAACGTACTGGCGTACCTATGTCCATATGTAAAAGCGGGCATTATTGATCGTATTACATAATACACGGGTTAATATTTATTCGATTGTGAATGGTGACCGTGCAACTTTCACTTTTGCAAGTTCTTGGGAAAAGTCATGTGATAGGTACCCTGAAAGCGTTTGCATTTTTCTTGACCTGACTTCGCGAAGGCGGGTTGTGTAATGTTTTGATTTATCTATTATTATATAAATCAGCCTCTTTCATTCTAAGATAAGTACCAGCTTATAGACAACCGATCTGGAGCAGCGACCGCCTGCGACGCAGGAGGTTCCTGCTTCGATTCCTGCCTCGGGACAAATGTTAGTAAGGTCTGCAGATATTTGGTCCGGGTGTTTTCTATGTACAAAAAATATCTATCGATGTACTATGTATTAAGTAGGTGTATCTATTATCTAGTACCCATAAAGTAAGCTCTGATTTCTCTGGGGCTAGCCCCCAGAGAACACACACAGCACAGCACCATCTAGATGATGCTGAGTGGACTGTCCAGCATTATTTATTTATTGTTATAGAAACCAGCATCTTTCATTTTAGATGAGAGACCAGTTTATAGCGCTTATTCTACTTTTTCAATGGAGTTATCTGAATTAGCTTAAAGCATTGGTTATTATTTAAAAGTAAAAAAGTAAAAAAATTCGTAAGCGCCAGCAGACAAACTTCGTCTAGTATATTATGGTTAATTCCTATTAACTAAAAAACATTAACAGGGTAAACTAGGTTGCATTACAACAGTAGTGACGGTCCCCGCTGCACAAAAATACAACATCTGAAAACCACAATTAACTACTGATAGCGTAATTATTTCGCTTATAAATTACATATTTAGTCTACCAAAACTCGATTGCGAATTTCAGAAGTTGTGTATTTTAGCAGTGGGGCACGTAACCCTGGCGTCAATCCCGAGCTTATCCCTACTTATAAAACTAGTTTAAAAAATATTAAAGAACCTTATCGGAAGGTGCCAACTCGGAGGCACACGCGAGTTTCACGCCCGCGAGTTGGATAAGTCATCGTTCCTACCTATAACCTCCGTGGATGACCCAGTACCTTTATGACCATAAAAAGCAATAAGTAACAACTAAATAATTATCCATTACATTTTTTAAGCTTCAATCTTCTTCATCCGGCATTCAGGAAGGTCAAGGTCGAATGGTCAAAAACGTTATACCATTATGGTTTAATAACTAGGTACTATCTTATGGCAATTAACTCGTCTGTCAAGACCATATATAGTTTTTTGCAAATACTTAAAAAAACATTATTGGACTTTACTATGATTCATTCCACGGATTAAGGTATGAGGAATATGATAAGAAAATATGTACCTAGGTAGGAATCCCTTTCTGTGACTAAGCCCCGCTTGCACAACGATTTTTAAATGTCTAGTTGTATATATATTTGACGTATCTAATCATATTTTAGCCAGTTAAATTTTATTGTGCTAGTTTATACCCACCGCATTTGTATAAATGTTGGACTTGCACAAATTAAATAATGTAAGAATGTAACAACTTATGATTATGAACTGCTATAAAGTGAAGGCACTATCTGAACGAACTTGGCTAGTTTTCACTTTTTGTTTTTGATTAGATAAGAAACTACGAGAGTAGGTAAGGTAATTAAATATCGGAAAAAGAGAAGATCTATCGTGTATGGTAAAACCACGTCTACACTTGGAATACTTGAGAGCAAACATTAATTTACCGCATCGGCGGGAATCGAACCCGAACCCTCAACGAGCCGAGAGGAGTCTTTATTATACCCCGTTACAACTGTTTCAGTGCTGTAATGAAAAACCACGAACCAAAGTAGAAATATACTCTCCCCAATGCTGAACTATGTATATGTGTGCGCAAAGGGACATCCTTGCAAACTTTTACGACTATAAATTAGAAACGATTCAAAAGTAATGTGTAATGATACCACGGATATGACCCTTGGGAGACAATAACTGAGGTTTGTTACACAATGCCAATATATTTGAGATGGAGAGAAAGCGACAGGAACTATTAAGGTGCGTGTAGACTAGAGCATTTACATAAAAAAAGAAAAACGAGCATTCGCTGTTTTTAAATTTACTCGAACCACACTTCGAACATGGCGCTCGATATTTCGTTACACCTTGGTTTTAAAAACCAACTAGCGTTTTGGTGTAACATTTTATCGAGATAAGGCACGAGCGCGGGTGACGGGGGACGGCGGCGGCGGCGGAGCCGGCGGTGGGGCGTGAGGTGCGCAGGAAGAGGGAAAATGTACGCAAGGTACAAAGAAATGTTACCGGTAAATGCTCACTCGCCGTGAGCATTACGTCAAACACACGTCGAACATTACGTCGAACACAGCGTCGCGCATTCACAAGAATGTAACATTAAATGGAAATGCTCTAGGAAACTGACCATATTTTGTCTGTGTTGTACCATTCGTAAGGACGTTACTTTACACTGTAATGCTCTAGCAAATGCTCTAGTCTACACTCACCTTTAGGTAAATGACATCACGACTGTACCTGCCTTAAGTAATTGATGATGCGGTCATGTTGTGAAACGATATAATTATTGATGCCTGGCTTAGTTTACAAATATGATGGATAGATTTTTGAGTTTATTAAGACAGACGAAAATTCCAGAAATACTTACTATGTATGATAACGACATGTCTTAAAATAAAACCGACCAAGTGCGAGTCGACTCGCACACGGAGAATTCCGTACTATCGTACAAAACTATTTCGCAAAAGAAACCCATTTTTTTGATGGATCGAAAAAAGTAAAAAGCCAATATTACGCAGTAACCCATCCAAGTACTGACCGCGCTCGACGTTGCTTAACTTCGGTGATCGGTACTCAACGTCGTTGACTCCTTAATTATTATTTTTTTTTATTTGTTTTATAGCGGTAAGAGAAATACAAACTGAAAATTTCAATTGTTTAGCTTTTATGGTTCCTGAGATACAGTTCGCTGACAGACAGCCAGACGGACGGACAGACAGCGGAGGCTTAGTAAAAGGGTCTCGTTGGCATATTTTGGGTACGGAACCCTAAACGCAGCGGCATACACCCAGGAATTTTGTAATAAATATAATAGCATCTGCCGGCGTTTTCGCACACGAGGGACCAAAATAAACAAGATCCGTCAAGTGCGAATGTGACTCGCGCGCCGAGAGTTTCGAACGTTTGTCAAGTATGTAATGTACTATAGGTATAGGTTGATATTTAATGAATAGGTAAATATTGAAGGTACCTACATTTCAGATGGATCGATTTGCAAACTTGGGAGTATATTATTGTTATTATTCATTTATTTCAGATTAAATTTATCCATAGATAGAATATTATTAAAAAAAAAATTTAAAACTATACTTAACATTATAAAAAGAATTAAATAAAATGTCACACAAAAAAAAAATATATATGTAGAATTAGAATTTGCCAATTTACATACATAAGGATCAGATGGTGCCCATAAGTATATGCATCCACCTAGATACCTACACCCACATACATTCCAGATGGATCGCTCTGCAAATGTACAAACTAATACCTTTCATTTCATATTCCAATTGATTTTGTAAGTCTCTTTTAAAATTTCGATAAAACAATTCGTACTGAAAATTTTAATTCTAATTTTTTTATTTTAATCTGTACAAGCGCAAGAAATGTATTAGGTTTTGAAATTTCAAGTTATTTGCTGCTGTAGTTGCTGAGATATTAAAGACGGAAAAAAAAGACAGAAAAAGCGAGACCTTAAGGGTATAGAAACCGATTGTCGACCTTCGAAACCCTATGGACACTGTAAAGGAAGAATATTATTTAAAACTGAACATTGACTAAACTACAAAATGCTCTACCCGATAAGCTTGTTAGCAGGAAACTTAGATCGAGCTCTTGCAATTTAAAATAAAGCTATCTGCGATCTTTAATTTAAGCTAACCATAGCAATATAGTTACGTTATTCTCAAGAGCACCCAAACACGAGGGGAAATAACACCGGCATTGTTTCGGCCTCACAACTAGGATTTCCGGAGTCATGAGAACAGACAGTAAAATCACTGATAGATCATTTTAGGTGCATGTCAATGACGCTTGAAAACGTTGTTTGTGATTAAATAGGTAAAAGATGGAGTTAGTAGAAGAGAAGATACGCAGAAATAAGAGATCTCTTAGGTAGAGACAGTAACCAGTAACTTTTCACATTTTAAGTAGTATCTTGTAAAGTAGGTCTACTATAAGTTAAGAAAGTCACCTATAGTAATGCTACCCTACAGAAGTCTTATATGTGAAAATTTTGTAAATATAAAAGATAGCAAAACGCCGCAAAAGAGATCTAGTAAGTGCCAGGTAGAGTCATAAACTACAGACGGTAGGTGTTGGTAGAGCGGCCTTTATAAGCAAACTAGCAAACCCGGCGAACTCCGTTTCGCCACCAGATGGCTTCGTTTTATGTAAAAGATTTTCCCGCTTTTCTTTTTAAATTTTTCCTGAATTTTCTTTGATACAAACCTCACGGAGCCCGAGACCTTTCCAACGAATGCAAAACCGTGGAAATCGGTTCGTGCGTTCTGGAGTTATAGCGTCAGGAAGGAAAACCCGACTTATTTTTATATAGTAGAGATGAGATTAGTAGTAGCATATACCTAGTAGAATATGACCGTGTGGTGCCAGCTTATGCACCACAACACTCTTCCCGCGGGTGTCGTAAGAGGTGACTATACATATCGGGGATGGGCTGCAGCGCCCCCTGCTCAACAGATCCACCACCGCGGTGCGATCCCCAATCCGCATGCCCAGCGTGAAGATGATGGCATTACTATCTAATGATAGGTAGAGCCACTTAGGCGTTTATCCTGGCCTATAACCAGCAGTGGACTGGCAAAGGCTGTTAGGTAGTAGATTAGTGGGTCACCTTTAATAACGCTAAAGATGATGCTACATTAGACAGCGTGAGACAGTCAAATAGAACCAAATTAAATCTCGAAATTTTCATCTAAAGGAAAGCTTTCATGGTGTCAGCAATAATTTAAATATATAAAAGTGAATGTAAATTATAATCCAAAACACATATTACGTGGATTACGAGTTATTTCGCAAGTCTTCGTATTCGGTGTAAGACAATATTGACGAAAATTTCACTTTCAACGCACACTACTTACTGGTCCGTGGTTGGTACATACATACATTAAAGCGATTCGTTAAGCTTTCTTGATGACAAAGGCTTTAGTTTGCTTTTAGTTTCGGTAATATGTTAATTCTCTTAGGTAGGTATTTCTTAAAGTTTGAAAGGTATTATCTTATTCACACATACATACATAGGTACACACATATAGCAATAGTATGAACATTTGTTAATAAAACAAGTTTTTCAAAATGAATACAAATAATTGACTAATTTATAACACGATCCAATTCGTATCTTATCTTTATTTGTTCTATTGTTGTATTTTTGTGACAAAATTATATACGACCAATTAAAATATCAATTATTTGATAGTAGATATTAAAATTGGCAATATCATGAGTTGTCAGGGTCGGTAGCCGAGAGAAGGGGGCTCCAAGGATGAGCGTGAGTTCGTGACCACTTAGCTATTGTTGCCCTAGCGTTTACTGATATCCTATACATGATTTGAGTTTTGTGGCTTACGTAAATTATCGTGTTTTTACTAAAAATAAACTTATCTAAAGTATACCTAAAACCTACCAAATCTCGTCAGAAAATACAAAAAAAGTTACTCGCGCACTCTAAAAGGTAGCTATTTTCTTTTTAGGGTTAGGCTGGACTTCCGCAACTCTGTCTTTAAAAAGAACAAAGAATTAAGTATTTTTATGGACAAGAAAAACCAGGAAATACTTGATACCAGGAAGCTTACCGCTGTAAGAGTTCATACGTCTCTGTCACTAAAGTAATATAGTTCACCGACTTTATTTTATTTACTTCACCATCAAAACCATAAACATGTATTTGTGACAAGACGACATTTTTTATTGGGTTTGACGACCCGGACTCTTAAAGAGATTTGACCCCTTGCTAGGCACGTAGGTACCCGAAGGCAAAAAATGTGACGTGCCCATAAAATTTTTATAAATGCTGAAAATAAAATTAAAACAACCTACCTGTATAGCAGGGAATCTTGAAACGATTAAGGTAAACGGCCAAAACGGCCAATAAAGAGCCTACCTAGTAGGGTACAAAGTGATATTAATTTTAATTACTGCTGAAGGCAAAAAAATGCTAACATAACTTTAGTCTTGTATTACCTATTTGTGTCAGAAGTTTATGCAAAATTCCAAATTGAAAAAACAAAACCAATAAAAAAAAGTTGTCAATTTTGTCTCTTCGTTTACCTGCTAATGTTAGGGATATCTACAGTAAAGTTAATCGTTTGACTGTGTGTTTGTACTTATAAGAACCAATCAAAATTTGAATTTAAATCTAATCTTAAGCATTTAGTTCTAGGAAAATGTTCAAAGGCTCGGCTAGACTTGCTCAACGGCGATTACCTATCTTTAGGCTGGCGCAATCCACCCTAGCTTGGGAAACCACGTGACTAAACGCTGGATTTACAACACTGCAGAGGTACGCAGATAGAAAATGGATACTGGCTTATAGTCACCTATTGGTTTGAGTTTAATTCTGCACGTGGTAGAGTTCAAAATGGTTTGCTATTACTCGATACTGAATGATTATAAAGGTTTCCCAGGTTCCTTTATAATCCTCCAAGGATCTGAAGCGAACGAATCCTCTTTCTTGGCTGAATCTTTACATCACAATACAACAAACTTCTCACATATCACTGCTGAGGATAAGTTACAGAAAACAGAAACTTCTTTAACCTTACAGAAAACCTAGCGTTGAAGCTACCTACTTGAGAAACTTATTTCACAAACTTAGGCCATTTGACTGAAAGGCTTACGCAAGGAGCTAAATCCAGACTTTGTTAGACCTAGGAGCCTAGAACTTTTGAAAGGGAACGGGCAGTTCTAGAAGAACACATTAAATGCAATTTTCTCTTTTAAAATAGAAATGGGAAAATGTGGGATTATAACCTAAACAGCCTAGTACCGGAAAAAATCCCGGGACCATAATAATAATAATTAGCATGTGGGATGTTGATTCCGCGACCGTCGTCCCGATAGTCGTTTCGGTTAACGGTGTAATAGCGAAGAGCCTCGATCAACATCTCAAGAGACTCTCGCTAGGAAGTTGGATCAAGGGTCAGATTCAAAAGGCGGTACTCCTGGACTCGGTGCGCATCGTCAGGAAGTTCCTCTCTCTGCAGCCCTAGTCACCGGCTGCTTAAGGCTAGCTTCGCGGCCGGTGATTCACCGTTTTGATATATTTTTTACTGTAGAATAGTTTTATAATATTTTATTTTCTACAGTAAAAAATGTATTTTATAACGAGAGTAAAAATAAATGAAGTGAATAATAATAATATTATTGATTTCTGTAACAAGTTTACAATAAGTTATTCGATAGTTGAGACCCTCATTTAAGTATACAAAACTTGTGTTAGAGGATCTCGCTCTTCTATATCAAAGGTCAATAAAGACATCAAAATGAAAGGTGATACACCGGTACCAGCCACTTCAGACCCACAAGCTCACTATGTGACTTAGATGGGAGTGACAAAAATACCTTTAGGAAGGAATTCGATGTATTAAAAATTCAAGGGTAATGTTTTCAATGTTTGTTATAGTTCACTAAACCATAGAAGTAATAAAAAAAACCCCACCCAAAACAGAGGTGACTTTAATCAACCACCGATAACAAGAGCAGTTGAGATCTTCATCAGTAATATATCTTACGTAACCAGGGTCTCTGAAGTAACATAGAACATTTAACAGTTTGTAAGGCTAGAGTCACATGACTATGCAAATCAGATCCGGCAAAGTGATTCAACCTGAGTCTGTTATTTTTGGATGGTTTTGTTGCTAGAGACCTTACCGACGTGTTTTCTTCTCTTTGTACAGGATGGTAACTGGTTTAAGATGGTCGATAAGGAATATCCTGTTGAGGAATTAGTAATTATAAAGAGAAAACCTATTTAGCAGATATGAATAAAAATATTCGGAATTCTGATGGTGCCAATCAGAACTTTTAAAAGTAGTGCTTGCATCATTTGGTTTTATTCAATTAATTTTCAAGAAAAGGTGACCTAACTGAGGCCTCGTTTTATTACAACCACTTTGTATGAATCGTTTTCATAAAAACACATTTAATGCAAATAGATTCACGTTATTGTTCTTGAATTTTGATTAAAAGCAAATGGTGTATTTTGAAAAATGGATAAAGTTAAGCTGAAAGACAATATACCTTCCAAAGGCCATATGCTAAGCAATATCTAAGAGCAACGTGGAAAGCAAAGAAGAGAAAAGCAGACCTAACTATCAGATAGGAATATCAGACAGGATAGAAGATAAGTGCTTAGAAGAAAGGGCGACACTTTTGTATTTCTTGTTTTGCTACTGTTTGAAACTGCCTAAATACATTCACGCGGCGTTCTACTTTCAGTGGACGTAGAGTAGGTACTCTACTACTCTTTTGTAACCACTGAAAGAGGTAGAGCGCTATTTACCTAAAAAGCTCCTAAAAATATCACTCATATAAAAGCTTAAATCTATCTTGCGAGTTTCACACGTTTGCAAGCCTGCTTCAGACGATTTTTTAACTTTTGGTTTCAGTAAGACCTCCTGGTCTAATTCATTTCTCGCAATATGGGTTGAAGAAAGAGATAAATAGATAGATAGATAATACTTTATTGTACCACACAAAGACAGAAAAACAATACAGAAATAGATGCTAAGAGTAGACGAAGTTCAAAGGCGGCCTTATCGCTATGAACGAGCTCTTCCAGGCAACCTTGGGATGGGCTGGACATGTAAGTACAAAATGGACGGTGGCACTTGAAGAATAAAAGAAAACAATAATAGTTAAACGACATAATATATTACCTACAAACATTATAATAAACTTACTTAAACATAATAATAAGGTTTTCTAACTTTTACAAGGATCGATAATGCTGATGAAGCAGTTTTTTAAAGATGATTGATTTGAGTGATTTGGCACGTCTGATGTCCAGAGGCAGAGCATTCCATAGACAAGTAGCTTGTACAGTGAAAGATTTGTTGTAGAAAGTGGTAGTGTGGGCAGGGACTTTTAAGATGAGGGTTTCAGAGGAACGCAAAGAGAGAGAGTGAGAGTTAGAAAGGAATTCAAAGCGCTCCTTGAGATAGGAAGGGCTGGGAGAATAGGACATTATACTGTATAAGAGAGATCTCTACGTGGTGGGGTACGTGAGTGTTCCTGTGAAGTCGGATGGGCAACCACTTGAGTTTAGCGCGATATTCGTAAACGTGGTCATATTTGAAAGAGATGCAGCGCGATGCGATAAATACAAGACAGGAGGCTTGCGAAAGCTGAAAGTGGATTATACCCACCCAGTGATTAAAGAATAGAATAATGATTTTGATGACGATGAGTTTTCTAGTAGGAGTATCAGTAACCAGCCATGTTATCCTCGAAGATCTATGTCAATTTACAGAGCATTTACCTCCTTTTATGATACCTACCTACGTGTGTAACGAAAACTATGAGCATCTTAATGGTAAAGTACAAATACGTGATGGTGCCATGATATCATCGCGGATCGTGATAATGAGTTCCTTGAAACAGATTTGTTTTACCCAGATGCAAGAATGTATGGGTATTGGGTAGGATATGGTTTAACGTAATTAGTTATGAGTATTTACATATGTACACTCTAAAGACGGTTAAGTACAAAATCGATTTAGGTACACCAAATAATTACAGTTTCGTATTGCTAAAAATATATATTAAAGAACTATAATAGTGGAGAGCCAATGTGCAAGAATTTGTGCGGCAATGGCGGAGTCCTAATTTTACTTTGTAATCCATAGTCCACATTTTCCTTGCAACCTACCTCTACACATCCCAAGAACACGTAACAAAGATGCAGGATTGTGTAAACCGTCATAATAATGTCAATAAAAACGCGATAGCACGTAACGCAGCCCCGTTTACGTGGGTTTTCGCAACGCATTGTGAGCCGTGCGGTCATGTGAGCCTAGTCACATGAGCTGCGGCTGTTGCGGAAGGCAGCACTTTCTCCCGCCGTACCCCCTTCTAACAAATAACTACATATATAGCCCCTACCAATTCCCTAGCCAAGGGCAATGGATTGTTATGATGCACTAGGTGCAGTAGGAAGAATTCGCGGTTTTACCGTCTTTGCTTTCTTTCGCCTACCAATAATCGAACTTATGGCATATTACATAATAGTTTCTTCGCGGCTTCGCACGCTTTGTATCTATTGAAACGTTTAAAGGTGATTTCTATCCCATCGGAACCGATTTCCGGGATAAAAAGAAGCCTATGTTTGATTCCAGGCCTAAAATTGCATGTATGTAAAATTTCAGCCCGATCCGTTCAGTAGTTTTGACGTGAAAAGGTAACAAACATCCATACATCCAAACATCCAAACTTTCGCATTAATAATATTAGTGTGATAGTGTGACTAGATTCTGCGCGGTTTCGCATGCGGTATTCCTCTGGAAACGTGTAAAAGTTATTTTTATCCTGTCGGTACTGATTTCTGGGAAGTACCTACATCTATGCAATTTTTCCGCCCGATTCGTTCAGTAGTTTTGACATGAAGAATTAACAACCATTCGCATTTTATTATAATCATAAGTGTAATTATCTGTCATTACGAATTCGTTGTTTTCTATAAAATGATAAAACTGTCCTTCGGTTGGTCATGTGAGTCAAGTAGCTGCCATTGCGAAAGATAGGAGTACCTAATTTCTTCCGCCAAAACCCTTCCATTCCAGCGAATGGCCATGGATTGTTACAATATGCTAATAACTTCACGTAATTCGGTTTACGTCTGATTTGAGGATCCGCCTGTCTCCGGATCTTTTCGTCTAAATATATACAAGTTGAACTTTTGACTTATTGGATATACTCTGTTGCAACGAAGTCGTTGTTTTCGGAATTAAATGATCAAACCGTGACATGATTTCGTTACAAGATATTCGATTGTTATTAGAGGTAGAGTTCGATCTGTCCAAAGATCTAGGGCCCTTTTCTGCTAAATTAATCGAGTTTATGAGTTTTTTTCGTCGCAAAATCGCCACTATACACATTTTTTGGTGTTCTACCTTAGATATACAGATGAAAGAAACTACAGGTAGAGGGCCGTATGTGTAAAGAGTCGAGGTTAAAACCAAATTTAGAACCATTCTATCAATCTCTCCGTGCAAATACTTGTACCGCGTGCACTGTCCGGAGTTTCTTTCATCTATAGATTCTATCTGGCGATTCTGCGACGATACCATTGTCATAGTTAAGCGATTCGTTAGCAGAATGGCACCCCTGTTTTTCGCATTGCTCATATCCTCGTAACACCTTATTATATTTTGGGGATTTACCATAATTTCACTATCAACATAATATCCGAGGCAATATTGCTATTGATACGTATTTTATTCACAATTTAAAACGAAACCAGTTCTCAAAACGTCCAACGGCTCATACAAAAACATTTTATAATGATGCTGACGTAGGTGAAATGACGATAGTGGGTGTGTTTTGACTGATGGATTTTTTTTGACTGATTAAAGTCTACCAATGGACAGTGATTATTTAGCGATTTAGGGATCATCGACGTAAAATTGATCAGTAAGTAGGTAATAGGGAAATATCAAGCTACCAAGCCATTCACGTTGACGTGTTTTTGAGAGGGGACCGTAACTCGGTAAGCGTAGTGTAGGACACCCTGTCTGTAGCCAGGTACTGGATACTGGATACGGCTGAAGACATATGCTTTACCGCTCATAGGGGAGGACTATGTACAGCAGTGGAGTAGCATTATGCTGATAATGATGATGCCACTTACAAATTAATGAGACAAGATTCAAACTTTCAAAGTCAAGCAGGTTAAAATAATTTGTACTAACAAGAAGCAACATAGTCATCACGTTTACGATTACAGCACAATAAATGAAATAGCCCATTTTTTATGGATCTCGGAAACCGTGCCTTCAATAAGACACAATCCGCATTTTAATGAACAAGAAATCACTTGCGTTTACGCAATTATTGCGGAAGCTACCGAGGAATGCGCGTTTTAAGGTAACGAGTTGAGTCTTTTATCGCTTTGAAAGTAGTTAAGAGTGTAGACTTGAGGGGAATAGTTTGCATACAGGTATTTTGTTAAATGAACCTATGATTCGAAACACGCAAGATTCGTGTTTATGGGATTAAAGCGTTAATTGAGTTCAAGCGGTAATGTGTATGTGACATGCCCATAATCATTTCAAGATTTATTTCGTCCATATAGAAAGGTTCTAATCCGTTCACCTAAGGAAGGTCTGAACGTGTTACAGCTTCAACATGATCCCGGGAGTGGAACCTTCAAACAGCCATAATTAAATCGTACCAAAATAAAATGCATTATTTAACCTGAATGCTTACAATGTTGCAAAAGTTTTGTTTCCGTCGAGACTACAATTCGTTCCCAATAGATGTTCAAAAGACTTTCGACAGGACAGGACTCTACCTACACATTGATAGATGCTCTCTTAATAGAAATAGAAATACTTTATTAATCCATCTTATAAAAAAACATGTATACTTAAAAACTATAATAATAAGGTACTAATACATTAAAAAACAAAACTTTTACAAAAAGGTAAATCTATAAATAAATCCTTTATGTTGCATCCTTTATGTATGTACCATCCGATAGATAAATAAAAATAATATTTATTATAAATAGCGCTTGACAATCCACACCGCATCAGCTAGCCCCAAAGTAAGCAGATCTTGTGTTATGGGTACTAGATAACTGATATACTTAATACATACTAATAGATATCTTTATTATAATTTTGTACATAGAAAACACCCAGAATACCCTCATCTGCAGATCGTACAAATATTTGATCCCGATGGAGTAATCGAACCGGCAACCTCTTGCATCGCAGGCGTACCTTCGCCCGCTGCGCCAATGAGGTCCCCAAATCAATCCTTGTTTCATCTTCAGCTATAAAAATTGGGTTACAATATAAAACTCTAAAGATAAAGACTCATTACAATGCAACCCAGCTTATTTAGCATAAGACACGTAAAGCTCGACCGGTTGGCGTCGCGAGGCGTCCTCATCGGAAAATGTCAAGGCTCTTATTGTGATCCTCAGTCACATGCTCCGATCACATGAATCTACTGCAAATATGTACGTTATTTCGACATACTGGGAAATGTAAGACAGCGTCATAAGTTGTTTAATTGAATAAAGGGGCAGTATAATACCTAATTAGGTTTGTGAGCTTAGGCTTCCTAAGCTTCGTCGATGCAATTTGATAAATCGAAGTGTAGGTAATATAATTTGCAGGTGAGAAGGTATTTGAAAGCATTTTAATAATTTACTTTTATTGAGATTTTATAGCAATATTTCACTCAAGTCTAGTTTTATCTATAATTATAATCTACTCTTTGTCTATTTAGTACGCATATTGACTGACATCCAGCCCCATTAAATAACCTAGGCAAGATTTTGTCTAGGCAGGAAAAGAGTAACGTGTCATGGAATTTAAAACAAATACTTATTAATTTTATAATTTACGTGCTTTTTTGCACTGCCTGATTTAAAATACCTTGATGAAATTAGAGTTATTTTATAAGTTTATCAATGTATAGATACAGGTGCCCTCTTATGACTGCTCAGCGTATCAACAAGAAGCCAAGTGAAGCGAAGGAAGCGAAAGGAAAACAAAGGCGAGACCAGCTTGGAAACTGCGCTTGTAAATCGCTAGCTTTGCATATTGTTTAGTTCAGGAATAGTTTAACAGATGGCAGGTGCGTCGAAAAGTAAGAGTTGGTAGAGTTGGTGGAGTTGTATTGTAATCTATCGCGTTTGGACTCGGTCCCCATCCACTGTGAGTAGCCCAAAATACAAGTAGATGTATTTATACTAAAAAATATAGATTGGCAGATTCCTAGTACCTAACCTACATAACATACAATCTACTACGACGTAGAATACCAAAATGTACATACATATATGTATAAAGAAATAAAGGCGCTCATTAGATAGAAAAAAATAATGAGTTTTTACAGGGCGAGCGCGTTGATATCTTTTGTATGAAGTTTTCGATGGATACTTCTTTGTTTACTCTTTCACTAGAAATCTTTAAGTAAAATGACTTTTTTGATAAATTAACTAATTAGCAAGAGAAAAGAGAGAAACTTGAAATCGACAAAATTGTTTCAGATAGATCATATCTCGTTTAGCCACGATTAAGTTTTATAATCGATCGAAGCCGCGGGCGAAAACCAGTCACAACTAAAATAACTCTGATTTCACTTCTATCAACGCGTAAAAACCGAAATAAAATTATGGTAAAACTAAAAATCAGTCGATAGAAGTTTCACTTTTCGAAAGCAAGCGAAATTAATTCGGTTTGTTATTTTCGGTTATTCGTAGGCTTCTAAGGTGTAATTAATGTTAATTTATGTTATTTCCGACCTCATACCCAGTTCGAAGTATATGGGCGATGGATCCTTGTGCTAGTTGCGTGAAGGTGCGCATACGGAAGTGAGAAGGCGAAAGAAAGTACTCGCGCGCAACTTAACCGGTCGCCTTTCTGGGCCAACGGAGTTCAACCTATGCTCTGGCAACCTACAGAGGCCAAGATGATAGGAATTTGACGGGATGGGCTTAGCTGATAACTGTGGTTTGGTTCAGGGATTTTGATGATCGAGAGAAAACAACCGATTAATAATACACCAAGCTAATCAAACGGTGATATTCCTAATTTGGAGGCGATTTTCGATGTTAAACAGCGTAACCTGTTACACTTAGCTGATTAGCTTTCCAGTTCCATTAAGTTTTCTCAACCGAACAAACAAATTTAGCTCTATTTATTATATCTTCTGTGGCAAAAGTCTTTGTACTGGTATCTGGTACAAGTACCTAACGTTACACGGACTTTTGTTCTTGTTTGATACTTTGCGAAACTGTCATGTGTTGAATAATTACGTTAGCACATTTTGGCACACATAACGTTTGCGTGTGCTTAACTTAATAAAGTTACCTACACGCAGCTTACAATAATAAATAAATAATAAATTATAATGCTGGACAATCCACACAACATCATCTAGCCCCAAGCTAAGCAGTGCTTGTGCGATGACTGATATACATAATACAATACTGAAGTACTGAATAATATATACTGAAAAAGACAAGCAAAAAAATATATATTAGTGTACCGATAGATACTTTTTTTAAATGGTAGAAGAAAGCTTTTAATTCACGTTTGATGTTGTGTGCTTCTAGATCAAATAACATTATAAAATATTTTACGGTGCAAATCGTCAAAACAGAGTAGAAATTGTTGATTAGCAAGCTTCTTGGTATTTGAGGAAGGAACTGTATACTAGGTATTTCGCTGGATGGCGTGCAGCATGAATTCGGCAAACCTTTTATGGAGATTACACAACTACATAACTTTAGCAATTATTCGTTGCTAAGTTGAATGGACTTACAAGGAAAAAACATGTTAGAAACGAAACACTAAAATCACTTATATAGGTCGCGTATTCCTACAGGAGATTGGGTTGAAAAAGTCATGCTGTCCCGCGTAAATCATATTTGTCAAATGTGGCTAAGCATTTTCAATCACAATTGAGACGCGCGATAGAGCGTCGTCGCCGTCGTGTCGTAAGCCAAAATTTTCTCGACAAAATCTACAAGACTTATACAACATACAAATGGTAAATATCTCGTTATGAGTGACTTGTTTCTGCCCACGGCTTCACACGCGTTGTTTCTATGGAAACGTTCAAAAGTTAGGTATTTCTGTCCCAGGTTAACTGATTTATGGGATAAAACGTGTAGCCTATGTTTTATTCCAGGCCAGAACTACATTTATGGAAAATTTCAGAACAATCCGTTCAGTAGTTTTGGCGTGAAGAAGTAACAGACATCCATCAATCCATCTAAACATCCAATCTTACGCATTTGTTATATAGAGATGTGATGTTAAGGAAATGCGTATCTACGCTAAAGCAGTCAAAGAGGCAGCGTTCCAGCTTCATTCAGGGAGCTTAAGGGGTCTATGACCAAGCAATGGACTTTTTCCCACCAACGATGGTAATTAGTGATAGAGCAAGTCTAAAATGAGACAGATAGAACTGTGTTGATGACCTCGCGTCTCAACTTGTCAGATGCACTCTCGATAACCGACTTTGAAGTTCGGGCTTTGATTAGATTGAAGTTAGAATTTGTTTGTTATGGTTTTTTACGAGTGGGTACGCTTTAGGGTCTTATCTTGCGAAGTCAATATTCTATGATCCATAATCATTAAGACAGAATAAACTGTTCTATTAAAATAGGAACATAATAATAAGGAAACGTATGTTTGAGATGCTATGAGTTTCGTAGCTAGATTTCTTAATAAAAATACTATTTCTAAGGAATGTAGAATATTCTTGTATTCCTCAGTCTCAATGGTGTCGCAATTTATGAATCGACTATACGCATTAAAGTCTGGGAACGAGCCGGCACATTGTATATTTATATATTGGATATTATCATTGAGAAAAATCATTATCTAGGAGCTCGAAAGAAATCTAAAAAATTATAGCAATAGATAAAGTATCTAAAGTCGGTTTTAACGTGGTATCGGATTTCTAGCAAGCCGTTTAGTTGTTTCGGACAATATGAAAGTACAAGAAGCTCTTGCTACAAATTGTATATGTTTTTTAATTATCTCAAAAATAAATTAATTTTAGGAATTCTTGTAACATTGTTAATAATACTGTTCAACGTTCGTTTTAGAGACAGACAGACCGAGAGAAAGTCCTCAGGGTCCATTCACAAGGCGAATACAAATATTTGTGGTCGTCTACAACTCGGAAACGAGTTTGAACATCCTCTTCGACGGATGATCTCGCAATATACCTCTAGTACTACAGATTGTCAATACCTGGTTCAGGAAAAAAATATAGAGGTATTCCTGTCAATTCAAATGTCACCAAAAGTAAAATTAACTACAAATTAATTTGACAGCACTTAAATGGTGCCGTCCTCTTCATAATGATCATAATAAACCGCCAAGTGCTAGTCGACTCGCACTCGAAGAGTTCCGTACCGTAAAATCAGGCAACTTTTTCAAAGAACATCTACACTTGTTTGGAGACCACTTTAAATTTTGTACATTATTATATTTCTAGTATTTGTTGTTATTACAGTTGAAGTGTTGACTTATTTATAGAAAGTTTCATGTGGTTCATGAGATACAGCCTTACAAATGAAGAGTAAAAATAGCACAAAAAAAAAAACACGTTTTTAGTATGGAAGCCCCTTTTAATTTGGATATTTATTTTACTTTTATAATTTATTGTTATAGCGGCAAGAGAAATAAACATTCTCTGAAATTTCAACTGTCTACCTCTTACCGCTCATGAGATAAGAAAGTTTCATGTGGTTCATGAGATATAGCCTTAACAAATGAAGAGTAAAAATAACACAAAAAAAAAACACGTTTTTAGTATGGAAGCCCCTTTTAATTTGAATATTTATTTTACTTTTATAATTTATTGTTATAGCGGCAAGAGAAATAAACTTTCTCTGAAAGTTTCAACTGTCTACCTCTTACTGTTCATGAGATATAGCCCTGTGACAGACGGACGGACGGAACGACGAACGGTAAAGGCTCAGTAATAGGGTTCCGTTTTCACCCCTCGGGTACGGAACCCTAACAAAAAGGATTTGGCGATATCTGAATTGATACTATTTGAAAAGCCCACCAGCTAAAATTAGTCAATTGGCAAGTCATCTTCAAATAAATAATTTAAATTGGTAATCGTAATTTTGTGTCTCATTGAAAACAATTGACGATTGACATTTACTGTGACTTTCGTTGTGAAGGTGTCCTCGAATGTTTTATTTGCGTAGTGTAGTTAGCTACATGAAATTAGTTGTGTGTGTAAAAAAATGTATGAATGAACTCGTCATCTTGTAAAACTAGAAACAGTTTATTTGCTCATTCAACATGGAAACTCATAAACAACAATATATTCATTCAGGGAAAGAAAACAAAAAGCTTTTAGGGCTTTGTTTAATGAATGTAGGTTATTATGATGCACCGTGAATAGCCACTTAGCGTTGTGAATATATTATACTAATGGAAATGAGATTGGATTAGCCTATAAAATGTACCTTTCTTAGCTTTGGTAGGGCTCGATGCTTTAAATAGATGTTGAAACTTCATTCATGAAGAGAAGAGTTATTATTATTATGATGTGAAGTTTGGATGTTTGTTACCTCTTAACGCCAAAACTAAGTAACGGATCATGCTGAAATTTTGCATACAGGTAGTTCTAGGCCTTGAATAAAACATAGGCTACTTTTTATCCCATAAAACAGTTGCTATGTAATATAAATAATCTTTAGACGTTTCCATAGAAACAATGCGCGCCAAGCAGAGTGCATCAACTAGTCTTTAAATAATTATTTTCCAGTCATAAAATATCTATTTAACCATACAGACCGGGTTGTTCTATCAAATATAGGATAACGAAGGTATCGGTTAAATGTCTCGTTAAGAATCACATAGGACCACAAAAAAAAAACTAATTGTGTAAGTAATTCAATCTTAGGTAAATCAAAACACAGCATGCAATGTTCTGCCAAATACATTCAATCGCAAATGTAAGTCATAAATAAAAATTTCTATCAAATATGATTGCAAAACTAGCGATATCACCGTATCAGTCGGTTTACGTCACATTATCAACACTTAAGGCGAGTTTACATACATAACCTTAAGTGAAAGTATGGGGCCAGTCCCCTCATACTAATGTTCAAAATGTTTTAAGATTCCGACACCACATATGAAGGTGGCACTTTTCTCCGTCGAGACTTGTCGAGTCAATAAATAAGCTGAATAAATTAATCAATCGAAGTCGACCAACCCCTCTTTAGAGGTCAGTGATATGGAAGTTTAAAGATAGGACACTCAAAACATGATTTAACAGATTTTCACCACACATTGCAGAACATAAATCAGTTTTCATACACCTTGATCGTAACTAATGTAAAAATACAAAGTTTTTGCTAGCACTTTATTGTTGAAAGTATTTCAGAAGATGCTAGTAGAATTTAACTCTTCCTGAAGTTACTAAGTCGTGCTTAAGATATAAAGTATTTTGGGTAATTTGTCACGACTTTTTTTGAGAAAGTCTAAAAAATCTATTATGTAACTTCGCTCTTTCCTCCCGGAGTCCCCAACAAGTTCCTAAAGAACAAAGACCGTTTTCATTTAGAAACTAACTATGACGAGCTTTCTCATACAAGCTTAGTTTCAGACACTTACTACCCTACATTTGTTTTATAGAAAGTACCTACGCTGTAGTTTAATATCAATATCGCAACAAAGGTAGAAGCGATAAAGTAGAGTAGGTAAGAAATTATTTGGCAAACAAATGATTCCGGATTGTTATTGACCAGGCTCTTTTATGAATTTGAATACCATGTAGGTAAGTTCAAGGAGGTAAGAAGTCCTATGGCACTCATTTGGGGAGGCCTATGTCCAGCAGTGGATTAATATACGCTAATTATGATGTTGAATATGGCCCGTATTATAAAATATTGCTCAGTCATCGACGTATGATTCAGTAACGATTTTCTATGCCAGTAGCTTTACTCAAGTGTAGATCGATGACTGATCGAGCTTTCGGTGCCTACATCAGTTATCTAACCTCATAGCTCTGCTTACTTTGGGGTTAGATGATTTTTTGAACTATTCGATTTGTTAACATCGTTAAGGATAAGATGCGCGATATATCCCGATTATACCTAATCGTAACTATATCCAGCATTGTTTATATTTTATTTCAAGTGTGTGTTTTTTGTTTCAAGGAGCTTGTTGCGTCTGCGTCGCTCGGTGCTCTGTGGCCGTCCAGCTACCATCACTACTTTCATTCCCGGCGTGTATGACGTAACTCTATAAAAGAGTGCGCTTCGAAGACGCCGCCGCTATACCGTTTCCGCACGTCGTCGGCCATAGCGTCCCGAACCTGAAGGGCGCTAGCGGAACCACTTCCGCCACTAATACTAAGTGACAGTCAAAAGGTGAAGTGTCAAGGACATCAGTGCACGTGTAGTGATTGTGATTGTGACAGTGTAGGAGTGCAGGTGCTAATGTGTGCGTTTGTTTCAGATACGAGATGAGATCTTTGTTATTGTTGGTGGCTGTTTGCTGCCTAGTGTTGTCTGCGGTGGGTAGTCCGATATCGCGGTCGGAGGATGATGAGAAGCAGGTGGCGGTGGCGAGACAATCGGCTGCAGCAGCGCCGGCGGCTGCCAGTGATGATGATGACGACGACGAAGATGATGATGACGACGATGACGTCGATCTTGGTGGTGGTCTAGGTAATTATTCTAATGTTTGTTTATTTTTTGTTTCTGGTGGTTTACAAAGTTAGCTACTTGAAATTGTCTGATTTGATTTCAATAGATATATTTGTTTCTATTTATGGTTATAAATATACACAAAAATATCGAATAAAGCTGAAATTGATCTGAAAGTTTTATGTTTATATAATGTACCAATTAAATATTTCTGGTAAAGTTATTGTTAACCCATAAAACATATTAAACAACTCCGATTGGCCTGACATAAATGGAGTATACTGAACTTTGTTCTTTTAAATAAAAAAAGCTTGGAATTTTGATCCTTTTAAGGGCATTTAAATACAAATTTTATGTTCCATTTGCAATTTCAAATGAGCTTCATATTGGTTTTTACCGTTTTAAAAGTAACGGTCAGATATCGGTCGGTCATCAGTATCGGTCGGTTTTCCTCACAACTCCTCAATACAACCACGCATCATCAAGCATCCCATCCATATTTTATTTCTTAACCCTCTTAATCATTTCAGTAACTGATCATCATCCTCATATCTACTCATACATTTTCAATACGCAATATTTTATAGGTTAAATTACTTTTAAAAAGCTATTGAGATTTATATTACAGCGTTAGATTATTTTATTACACACTCAATAAAGTTTATGATGACGGCTTGATAGATGAGACTGCCATCTACTTAGATTATTTCAATATAATGTAAGGGAAATAAAGAATTAAACTAATAGGAATTAAATATTTACCAGATATATGTAACTGCAGGTGAAAAGAAGTTACAAATGGTAAAGCGCGCCTTTAAAGAGATTTAACGAGACAGAAAGAGAGAAAGAAACCGTGAGGCCGCGAAAGTATTACAATTCATCGATAAAAATTCCTAAGAAGCAGGACGCGGTGGGGCCACGGAATGTGAGGCGAGCAGCGTGACACGCGCTCTCAATAGCTAATTAATTCAAACAGAAACACTCAATCAGAGAAATTGACGCTCCCCTGCTTTCTACGACGAAAGCATCGCCTCTGGACGTCACGCACTGAGAGACGCGAGCGACCGATTAACTGTTCTGTTAACAGTTCATTTGTTTAGCGCTCTGCTAATAAGTTGTAGGAATTGTCGACGTGCAAATAACATTCTGTAAATACACGCTCAAATATTTCGACCAGCATATGTAACCGTAAAAGGGCGCTGTCAATGTCCGGTAAACCTCATACTTGGACAAGAATTTAGCCAAGTAGAAACTTGCATTATTAAAATTATTTTTTTACAGGTGACGATGACGATGACGAAGAAGAAGATGATGATGAGGGAGAAGCGGACGAAGAGGAAGACGATGACTACATATCTTCGTTCATCGATGACCTACTCGGAGGATCAGGTAAGAATAATATTCATTAAAAACAGGTGTTGAAGGAACGATTGAAAATTCAAGAGCAGCAAGAGCAGCAGGGCTAAATGGTAAAATTTTGCAGATGACGACGATGATGAAGAAGAGGAAACCGTCGCCGCCGTCGCCCAACCCGTCGCAGCCGCCGCTGAGCCCGTCGCCGCCGTCGCCGCTGCCGCTAGTCCGGAAGAAGTTGCCGCCGCCGGCGAAGAGGCGGAAGCCGTAGAGGGCGAATCATCAGATGTTGAGCCCGAAGCCGGTCAGAAAGAGCCCGCGGAACCCGAGGCCCCCAGCGCTGAGGTCGCTGCCGATGCCGCTGACGATGACGAGGAAGAAGAGGACGATATCACCGACGCGCTGGACCCCGCCGATGACGACGAAGAGGACGATGACGAAGAAGAGGACGATGACGAGGACGATGAGGACGACATCACGGACGCGCTCGGCAGGAATATCTCCGCGAAGCACGCACGTGAGTCCAAAAAGCTGAAGGCTGATATTGCGTACGCGAAAAAATCAGAGAAAAAAGCGAACTACATCCGAAAAGTAAAGAAAACCAAAGCTACAAACGCCGCCGCAGCGGCCCCCGAGCACAAAAAGTTCAGATAGTGAGAGCGCGACCGGGCTCCGTGCCACTTCCACCTCGTCCTTTAGCTTAGCTATTTATTGACTATTTATTTATTCTATTAATTTATTAATATTTATTAAGTGCGTGTGTATGATGTGTGAAAGTGTCGGTATGAAACAGAGAGCGATAAAGTTAAATTAATGTCTAGATCATGTCACACTGGTCTCGTGGCAATTTATTGAAATAAATCTGTTGTTCTAATGAATCTGTGTAAAATTTCTTACAATACCTTTGAGATGTTTTGTGCGTTATTTAGATTTTGTATTCTCATGAATATCGGTCAGAAACCTAGTTGCCCGAAAAAGCTCTGTCGGATAGATGAGTGACATTTTCTAGTGATATTAATTTAATTTGATTGTAAAAATAAATGTATACTAGTCAATCATAAGTATTTATACTCCTTCTCATCCTTACCCATAACTATTACGTATCTTAATGTATTTATGACATGTATTACATATTTTGTACATCTCCAATTTCCATAGTACAGTTACATAACAGTATTGTATGTAGATAGAAAACGTAGTTATAATTAACTAGCTTTTTGACCGATTATCTATGTATTTTTATAACGCACATTACATTCCTCCTATTATATCCCGTGATCCTATCTGAACGACGTAATATAATGTGTAGTGAGATTGTATTCAATGATCGTGTATGTGTACAATTAGGAGATAGGAATCATATCGTCCGGCACTCGGCCGCAGCAGGTAGCCGACGAGGAACTAGTCTCTTGATGTGTGTTAAGAGGTCGACCGTGACCATCCGCCCGCTTACTTTCCCAACCGGGCGCGAGCGATGAACCCGCCCGATTTCTTCTACAGCCTTGACACTTTCTTTAACCTTGCGGCGACCGCTCCAGGAGCGACCTTGACGGAAACTATCCCCAAATAAACCGATATAGAAAGTAAATCGCACCAAATGATTACTCTCACTGAATGACGAAATCTTTCCGCGAAATTCGCGTGCCGAACGTCCGAGTGAAAACGACATAATGAGATGCGAAAAGAGAAATTTTAAATGTTTGTCGTCGTGAAATGCTGGGAGTGTCGCGAGGAGTCATATTCGACCTAAATGGAACTGGTTTACTACCGGTAGCAGTTAGACACTTGCTGCCGCTAGAACGTGATCTTCCTTTCACGGATACGAGCCATTTTCAAAAACCAGAACTCGTATAGCGTTACCGTGGCGTCCATAAATAAAGCTCCGAGAAATCGACTACGATAATGCGATCAACATCGCGAAATAAATTAAAGTTGACTATGACATGAGTTTTGTTCGATAACGTGTGGTGGGATTTGAATCTGTGCCGTAATTAGATTTCATTGAATGTGCGTGGCTCGGCACGCAGTTTCTTTTACGTGTAGAAAATAGAAAATCCACCGTTGACTGGACGTATTAATTGTAACCAGCGATTAGAATTCAAGCGGTCTCCGCGAGCTCGCTACAGTTAGCTCGCGTGCTGGAGCAACGTGGCTAGAATCGGGTGAATAATGATTGACCATCATGTACGAGGGTGCCGTACTCGCATGATAATATGCAGACATTGATATTGTTCGAATATTCAAATACGTGAATGCTCAGTCCGTCGAAAGAGAAATTGTTTACAAATGAAGTTTCCCCTAGTATGTCGTCGACTTATTTGGCAGCGGTGTTGGCGTAACACTTACATCAGACTTAGATTTTGAGGAAATCTCGTTTTAGAAAGTGATCTATTGCTTTCGGAAGATTATACTGAAATAGTTATGAATATCGTGTTTATTGCCAGAGAGATTCATCATATTGTTTGTCGGGCGGTGGCATATAAGTTTTGATTTAGTTCTATCGGTTTGTTGATACTATTTTAAGATTATGGAACCACTACTACAAGTATTCATTCGATGATATATTTTTTTTTTAAAATAAATTAATTAGATTAAGAAACATTGATCGTATCTGATGAATTTGAATAAATCGGTGAGTAAGAACACAACACAAATACTTGGATACAAAGAATTCAATTGATTAATTACAAGTAAGTAACAGGAATTAGTTTATTATCATTAAATTACTTGTAGGTTTCCAGCAATTTAAAGGTTGTTCATAGTAGGGATCTACTTACGAGTAAATGGCATTGAAATAACAAGCAAGGAATGCTGCTAGTTAAATCAACTTCAATAAAATATTCAATGGAAAGAGTTTTGAATCTAATCGAAACCTTTTAAAGGAGTCGTAATCTTTTGCAAGCTTCAGGCTTTGAACACATTTTTCGAACTCCTTCACCGAGAACGCTATTGTTGTATAAGCTGCTACATCAAACAACAATCATAAATTTTCTTTAGTATTCAAAGAAAGCAAAGACTTACCACAATTAACTTAGTTACAAAGACAATAGAACACAATTTCGATCACCTCATTTTCTACCAGGCGCTCTCTCCGAACCAACTAAGAAGCAAGCAGTGCCAGCGATCTACATAATCAAGTACAACAAGTTTGTGGATACCATCATGGACAAAATGAACGATGTGTTGAGACAATCGTACGACCCTGTCAGCGTGAAGCTGCAGCCTATCGATGCTAGCAAGAAGAGCAGTAAGCCGAAAAAGAAGAATAATAAGAGGTAGGTAAAGATATTGACTGATAAATAGAAGCAATAAACAGGGATATATAGAATATCAAGTCAATACGTATTTATTATAAAAAGACAGAGATTTTTGTAGCATTATTGATTATTCAGCAAGCTTATGTAAGACGATAAAAAACAATTATTGATTTAAAGAGTTACCCAGTTAAATATTGTATTCAGCCATTGAAATAAAGTTATTTTTTATACTATAAACGCTTCGAAACTGCAATGCTCATAATATTTCCAGGAAATCAGCGAACAAGAAGAAGAACACAGCCCGTGGTGACATCAAACAATCATCCACAGAAATCACCGAAAAAACCAAAGAAGTAAACCCAGCTATCAATGAAGTAAAACCTGAATCTATCGTAGAAATGATCAAAAACGCCAGCGAATCTAGAGCAATAAACGTAGAAAGCTCCAAAGCCAAGCCAACCACAATCAGAACTAAGCCAACCCCGAAACCAACGAAAACGCCAACCAAATCGAAGCTAAAGCCCAAACCACCAACAAAAACAACCACAAAGAAACCGACCAAGAATAAGAACAAGACGAAATCTGGCGAGAAAAGCAAGCCGCGCGCCAAAGGTACTCTATACGGACTTTCGACATTGAAAAGGACCGGAGATGTGGCAGTCAACATTATGAGCAACCAAACAACAGTTAAAAGCAACTTCGCAATTGGACCGCTTATACTTCGAGTCGAGAAAGTGGTATGTTTAATTATCTATATCTTACGTGTTTCTGCACGCGGCTTCGTACGCACTATTCCAGGTAAAAAATAGCCTATGTCCCTCTCCGGGATATTATCTTTCTCCCTGCCAAACTACATTGAAATCGGTTAAAACGATTCGTCGTAACAGACAGACATATATAATTATCTTTGAATTTATGATATTAGTAGGTATGGAAGTATACATTGTCAGTTTTGGTGAATAACATCCAATGTCAGATGCTGAGTTTGACATACCCTCTTGCTCAATGTCTTGTTAGTTTAGAAAGTCGTTTTACATAATGTCCTTTAACATTTAACCCTTACAAAACGCGCTCGAGTCATGTAAAATGTATGCAGGCACATACGAGTATCTAGTAATTTCATGCATGAATGAATCAACAATAACGCATTCTCAGGATACCTAAACCTGCGTTAATTGATTAATTTGTTGCAAATACAAACGGAAAGTGATGATTACCAAACACATTAGTTATGTTTCAAGCAACGGATCAAGAAAATAACTTGAGCTATAAAAATATTCAGAGATTTTAATGTGTACCCATGGCGGAATTTTAGGTACATTCCGCCGCATTTTATGGCCATTTCCAACATTACAAAATAAGCGGTTGCTAAGATACCCAGTCTCAAGAAAAATACAATGTTGCGTCTACTTTAGCCTCGTGCTTCAAACATCAAATTAGTTAACGGGATACATTTCTATATTAGGCTGATTGGCTACATAACACTAGCATCTTTTAGTTTCTGCGCAATAAAACAGTCGCATATGCTCGATAGCTCAAACAACTGAATGGATGTTTGAGCTCTGAAGCTTACGCGACAAAACCGCTCATGCTATATCTTAGGTGGGTTTAGCCTTAATGATACTTTTTGACCATATAAATGTAGGTACCTGTAAAAAACCTTCTAAATAATTTGCCATTCGAATTTAACAATAAAATAACTCAAAAGAATATCAAAGCCATATTAACAAAACATTATTTATCGTAACTTATTTTAACTGTCGAGCTTCACTATTTAATAATTTCCCTAAAGTGTTATATATATTTTTATTGCTTGACTTTGTCATGGAAAGGAGCATCCTATAGCTAAGCTCAAGCGCAGCGTTGTCACTCACTGGTCGCTGGCCTGATGCGCGTGATTGGCGGATCACTTGTGTACAACTTCATACCTCGCCTTACAGCTACACGAAAACAGAAAGGTGACACCGCTGTGTTTGTGTGCGTAACTGCCTACCGTGTTTACAAATTTTATACTTATTGCTATTTTTAAAAACTAGTGTATAGATAAACCTTAGGATTTAAGACACTGTTAACCAAAAATATGTAATCTCTGACAATCTGTTTCTAGGTCGGGAATGGAGGCAAGAAGGAGGTGAAATCGGCCACAGCCACCACCGCTGAGATGGCAGGCAAACTGACTCTGAGGATTAACAACGACGGTGTTGCTACGCTGCATTCCATCAAGGTGTTACAGCCTAAGCAGGTACAGTATTATATTCATATATCATATTTCTATTGATAAACGATTGTTTGGCGAAAGAATTGTTAAGATTTGATACACATTGCATAGAAAAATCTTGCAGTACTCAACCATTTAGAGAAAAGTTTTTCCAGTAGGTAGGTACTACCTAAAAATATTGCATTTCTTTTAAAATTTAACTGTAGCAGCCTATCACAAAAATATATAGGTCGACCTATATATTTTTGTGATAGGCTGCACCCGAAAGATCAGAGTGGACAAAAAAGTGGAAACTGATCCGTTAGTGGATCAGAGTGGAATAGAGCAAGAAAAAAGCGCTATACGTATGTTGTGTTTAAAAATGAAAGTTGAATTATTTCTGTCCTCAAACTTTCATAAATTTTGTTTTCTACTACCGTCATCTAGTTTGTTTTCCTCCACACTGAGGCTGATGACGACAGAGAGAAATTGTTTCTCTTACCCAAAATAAAATAAACTTACTTTCTTCGTAATAAGGTCCATTTTCCGCAGGTTCGCGTCGACAGCAACCACGAAAGAACCCGCGAGTTAGTTTGGAGGCGCAGCGCGAGGATCGCTCACGTCGTTTCTGAGAAACTTCTATCAGCGTCCAAGCCAATGTTCCATCATCAGGCTGTTGTCAAACAATAATGAGCTTTACATAGAGAATGGATAGTGCGATATTGCATAAATTACCGCTTAGTTTGATCAGACCCCGAGGTCGGTAACTCGATAGTATCGTCTCGAGACCGGACGTTCAATTATTGTATGGGATTTGGTACACCGCAGCGCCTCTACCGTGCGTACATGGAACTACGAAAATTTCATACAAGTAATTAATTGAAAACTATAAAAAACCCGACTCGGCGGGGAAGGCCTATATAAGTAGTAGTCAAGTAACATATAGTAGACCAGACGAGATACCTGATTTATCAAAATAGCCGTTTTGATGCTTGGAGGTAATAAAGGGACACTTTACCATACACCTTTTTTTTATCGTAAAACCAACCATAAAAAAACTCGATACATATACAGGCTGCTACGGAAACGGTGTACTAAGCCAAAAGGGGGTGATTCTGGGCATCAAGGGGGCCAACGTTTGTCTTGATTTTTTTTGCTAGAAATAGTTTAATTCTTCTTATTCGTTTTGTTTTACACGCACACTTGCAATAATTAACATTACAAAGTATTTCACAAATGTTTCTTGCTTGTTTTCTCAGCAAAACTAGCGTTTTGTCATGAAAACATTACAAAAATACATGTAAATGCGTTGAAATTTCAAAACAATTAAATTATATAAGAATACACGTAAAAGATCACGAACATGATGAAAAGAAGGCGAACATTTTCAAAAAAAGGAAAAAATATTCGAATTTACAAAAATCGTAAAACAAACGTTGACTCCTTCGATGTCCAGAATCACCCCCTTACGGTTTAATACACCCTTTCCGTGGCTCCCTGTATAACCCAAGCCTCGCGATTTAAATGAACGTCTCGGTTGTTGAGACTATACTATCGACTCGCCTTACTCAAGGGCTCAGATTTGGAGCGAACGTACTTGTAATTCGATTTCTCATTGTAAATTCTACTTTAGTAAGGAGGTAAGGCATAATTCTTTGTATGGATGAGAAGGGATCAACATCGTTTAGAACAAGTTTTAGTACATTTAGAATATAGAGATTTTGTTGTATAAACTTTAGACTGAATCTAACGGAGTTTATAATATTTTTTTGATTGTTCACGATACTCATTATTTGATACGTCAGAGAATGCATTTATTATTTTTAATATTTTGGTGCTAAGAAAGTTTTAATTTATTTTTATTAATAAAAATATAATGATTGAATGTGCTCTTTTATATCTCACATTAAGGTTTAGGGAGATTTGTCAAATGAAACTACTTATTCTTGACGTTGTCATAAATTATATTTAAGGTGCTAAAAACCACACAACACTTAATTAAAAATAATAGGTAACTTTATAATTGTCTCATAAATAAGGGCTGTGGTCAAGAAACTTCTTTAAAACTGGCATACGTTGCTAACAGTAAGTACAAAAAACAGTCAAACATTTTGGAACCTTATAAATAATAATAATTGTAATATTCGAGTTTTAGGAAAATATTAATAAATAAGTCTAGCATGTTGAGGCAGCACCAATAAGTTTAAATAAATTATATAAACAAGACACTGGTATTTAAATTACACAAATAAAATAAAATAATACATACAGACGATGGAAATTCTAATTCCTAAATGTTTTATTAATAAAATAATTATTTGATCGTAACGTAATTTACGTTTATTATTTTAACAAATAGAGGCTCTATTACATGCTATATTCGTAATCGTAACGGTAAAGCGCACGTCATCGTTTTACTTTGACATTTGCCTTTATTATGTTTTTAATAGGGTTGATGTTTTGATAAAATTGTAAACAAAACAAGATCTTTGGTATTTTCATTGATGACAAAGTAGTTTGCTCACACATTTATTTAAATGAAATCCTAAGTAAGTGTATTGCATTTTCAATCTTATAAACTATATCTAACTACAGACAATTGTAACACTAACTACAAACATGCATTCAGTCACCAAAACAAGATTGGATTAGGTGCAGAATATGGCGGTGGTTCAAGATATTGTGATATTTATTGCATTTTGATATGCGAAAACCCTTCTAGTTGTTTCGTAGCACGAAATTGCTACTGGCTAATGATCAAGAGCAAGTGATCTCACAAATTTGTTACTCGGAACATCAGCCTGTTTTAGACGCAATTTATGTCGCCATTTTGTATAAGCTGTCTTTGACAAAATGGCGACATAGTTTGCGTGGCTAATTTACAGAACTGACAAACAAAAATTGGTACGGTGTTCACTTACGCGTGAATACTCTTTGTATTTTTAGGACATTCGTAGATGTTTACTTCTATCTATCTGTATTCTGTTAGACAGTTTACTGTACAATATTATTACCTTACCACCATTCCATCCTATCTCTCTTGTTCACTACAATTACTACAAGTTACTATTGCTGACTATGACTACGTCACGTGTCATTGCTCTCAAGAGATCTGACTGCGATCCTGTTACCGTTGAGTAAAGGCGTTCTGTTTTGTTCATCGACGATTACTTCTATGTCGTCTTGTTGGAGCGAGTCGTAGTTTGGAGGCGGCGAGTGAGAGCCGTTCATCTTTATTATTGGTAGGGGGATGATTCCGGTTAGGTCTGAAAAGAGAACGATATAAATAATGCAGGACAATTCATACAGATCAAATGATCAATATAATTCAATAATGTGGGTCGTATGAAATCACACTAATATTTTCAAAGCCAAATTTTAGATGGATGGATGTTTGATTACTCTTCAAGCTAAATCCATTGGACAGATTAAACTAAAATTTTACACGGATGCAGTTCTAGATCTGGAAAACACTTAATATCAAGAAAAAATGCGTGCGAAGCCGCGGACAGGATCTGATGCTTCGTACATTATGCATGACATAAACTCACTTTGTAAAGTAGAATCCAGCTCGTTCTGCGTAAGCACGCAAACAACACTGGAGCCTGCGTTGCTGAAGACAGAGGCGACACTCGCTCGCGGCGATAACAGTACTAATGGTTGGCCGCGGGATGATAGGGAGCTTGATAGCGCACACATGCCTTTTGCTGCGGTGAAGTCTGCACCTGTGGGTATGAAAGAATTATAGTCTTAAGTCTGTTGGCATACGGGTGATTTTTACGTGTATAGTAATTTTAAAAGAAATTAACATTCCACCGAATCGCCAATTAGATTTGAGCAGAACTTAGGGCCGTTTTAAGATAGCTTACTCGATCTATACTTAAGTAACGCTTAAGCCATAGAATAGCGTCACACAAACATAGTGATGACTGAGCAAGCTTTCATAACACGGGCCTTAGTCTTCGATGAAATTGTGCTCAAGTCGCTATTTTATTCGAAGACTCAATCAAGCTACTAAAATCTAAGCTGCGTTTGAGTATTGGGGGAGGGGACTGTTGGAAGTGGGAAGATCAAGTAAACTTTCAAACAAAACACTAAATCCAAATTGGCTCATTCATTTGAGAGCTACGATGCCAAAAACAGACATTAGTAACAATTTTTTTTGAGGTTAATACCATTAAAAGGAATAACGAAGTAGGGCGTAGTGTTTATTCCAGAAAACCATACCAATTAATATAATTTTATTTCATAGATGAATCAATCGGCTTCCGAAAATTATTTAACATGTTTGAAATTTTGTAATGCGTCCAATTGTAAGTACTACAGTCCTATTGATTATTTTCCGAGAATTTATAAACTGACTAGTAAATGTAGTTTATAATTTTGCGGATCTTACTATCTAACGGTGACATACATACCTAGCACATATCTGCAATCAATGACAACAGGCAAGCTGCAGCCACCTTGCTTCTTCGCGGCTCTCTCGACGTATTGCCTTATGTATTCTACTCCGGGGAAATAGAGGCTATTTCCCACTGTCACTAGAACGTAGTTGGACCCCGATGAGGCCTGAAATTAAAAGAAGAATATAATTAGTTTCTGATTGCGAGTTCCCTCATGGCATTACCTTTATTTTATAGAGTCCTATATACATATATATAACTGGACGCCTATGATTAAGCTTGGAACCAGCTGGCTTAGGATCAAGATGCGTGGAGGGACTAGTGGGAGGCTATTTTCTAGCAATGGCCTTATAATAAATTGTAAGTTTTACACAAACATCCTTTTTTGCTTTCGTCACATGATTTAGAAATTTTACATTTGTCATTGGATAACCGGCGGATCATTTCTATTGTTATTGTGACCAAAATGTCTTTAAAAAAAAGTATATGCTTACTAAGGGCTCATAAAAAAAATAAATTACCACCAAAGAAGCATTATACCATACTTTAGTATTTGGATCTAAGTGTCCGTAAAATGGATAGATTCCTTCTCTCGTCGCGTCGAAACTACTTGAGCGATTTCAAGCCCATATTAGAATGCAAATTTTTTTGCTGTGCGGCAGTCGTGCGGTCCAGATCTGTGACAACCTTTAGAGTTCAAACTAAGCTTACCGTAACAATCTCTGCATCAAGCTGTGGCCTTGCACTGGGGTACAGCAGCAGTATGACATTGACGCACACTCCAGCCAGGATGCCCAGTTCGACGCCCACACAAAGACACAGCGCGAAAGTAGCGAACGCCGGTACAAGGTCAGCTCGCCGGGACCGCCACATTGGTTTCACTACCTGTAATCAAAAATAAAACATCGTTAAAATATTCTAATTAAATTAATTTATTATCTTAAATTTCATTAACTAGATGAAATTTAAATTAATATTTAGCAGTAACGTATCCACCTACTACTAATATTATAAATTCGAAAGTAACTATGTCTGTCTATCTGTCTGTCTGTCACACCTAAGCGGCTGAATCTCAATGAAATTTGGCAGGGAGGTAGTTGGTATCCCGGGGACGGACATAGGCTACTTTTTATCCCGGAAAAGCGCGTGCGAAGCCGCGGGCAGAAGCTCGTTACAAATAGTTGATAGGTACCTAAGAAATAAAAAGTTACTTTGGTTATGAATTTAATTTCAAATTCAAAATGCGTTCGTTCCATGACTTCCATGTCATGTAAGAAACAAATCGTAATGATAATTGTTGCGAATGGTCTATTGATTTACACTCAAGTTGTAACAACAACATTCGTGATCCAATCGAAGGTAGGTTTTTCAGTTATGCAAAATACCATCTTCCGCGTTTTTGTATGAATAATTTCTAGAAACTACGAGACATTGAATGGGCTTGACGCAACAAACTACAAGAAAGGGCCACCTGAGCATACACGTACACATATTTTGTGTCTTGGCTACCAATTACATACAGTCATTAATTTGATAAACAAGTAAATCAATTTATAGTTGTAGTTGTACAAGAAAACAAACGCTTCGTAATGGGGTTTGAAGGTTTTTTGTATGGATGGGGATTGGTTACCATTTTTTTTTTCAAAGATGCCGCGCACCAAGTATGTTAGGAGCACCTATATTTGGATAAAGGACACTAAAAGAAATACGAACCAACACATAAAATAATGTCCTGAAGCGTCAGGTTTCTGAGATATTAACACATGAAAATAACTAGTTTTTCCTGATACATATGTGAATATCTCAGAAACCAGTCGCTTTAGGACTTTATGTTATAGAACATTTTTTATTTGTGTGTTTTATTCAAATATAATAACAATTATTGTGCACAGCAATTTTGAAATCGCAATGCAATTTGTTTTTATTATTGAATTTTAATTTTCTTTGTCAATAAAGAATATTTATTTATATAAAATATTTTTTTTTTTCATAAAATAAAAAACTAAATTCTTGCCGATGTTAAGGCCCTTTATAAGAATCATAATAAAAGTTTTATATTTGGATAAAGGACACTAAATATATATATACTCTATATATATAACGTATATACATATATAGATACTAAATAAATTCCTAAAGCCTCAGATTTCTAAGATATTCACATAATGAAGAATAAATTTAGCTATGTTCATCCATTTTATCTAGATAAATAATATAAATAAAATTCGATAATTACCTCATATTCTATCATAAATATCACAGCACATATCACTACGGCGGCTAAAGACGCCTTCGGAATGAAGTAGAAATACGGAGTCAGCAAGCTTAGTGCGAGAAGGACCAGAACGCCTGAAAATTAAAAACATTTCTTAAATAATTTGTCTCCGCATCAGCACACCGCCCACAGCCAAACATGCCCCCAAACACCGAGGGGTTTTGCCATAATCAGCACGCTTGGCAGGCGGTTGGGTAATCCCAGTGGAGGTGTTAAAAATTAACAAAAGGAAGCTGTTGCCCTTTTTGTCTGGAAGGTTGCCTTAGTCTCGACTAATGCGACATCTACGGGTTGAGTTGAAGGGCTCGATTCTTAAGCGACGACCCCCCCCCCCCCCCCCCCTCAAGATCAAGATTAGACACCATTACATTACATAAGATTAGACAACTCGTTGGCAGTGAGTGAACTGCCTACGATTTGTCTAATCTTATGTAAAATCTCTTACATACCTACTAATATTATAAATTCGAAAGTAACTCTGTCTGTCTGTTACTTTTTCACGCCTACACAGCTGAACGGATTTCAATGAAATTTGCCAGGGAAATAAGTGGTTTCCCGGGAACGGACATAGGCTACTTAAAAAGCGCGTGGGCAGCAGCAAGTCTCTTATAAGTTAGTCTTTATTCCGCGAAATTTCGTACGAGATGACTTAGATACCGCCTTGATAGTGATATAAAAAAATTATTCAAGCAGCTATGATTATTTTATACAAAAGAGTGCATATTATCGATTTAACCGATGCTGCTGCCAAGAAATTAATTTCCCAAGAAAATCACTATAGCGTGAGAATGTGCCAGTTTACTCGTACATCAAAAATATAAAAGAGACAATTATTCTTAGGGGATAACAGACAGGCCAACAGACAAAAGGTAGAGACAAATTTTATTACATTTTATCAGCAAACTTTATTCGTGATAATGACAAGTATTGACTTATGAATATTAATGAGTTTCTGAGCTACGAGAGTGTGTGACTCATAAACAAAGTCACAGTAAATATCAGCGTGACATATAATGCGTAGTAAAAGGCCTTTGGTAAAAAGTGTGAAGAATATGCTAACAGGTAACAGAAAATAACATAATACAGACTGTTGCTTATTTTAAGCATTCCTTGAATGTTATGACTATGCCAAGTTTTTTAAACTTAAAGTAATCTTGGTGTACGTATACTTTACTGACGGTGTAAAGCCGGGTTTCCACCGCGAAAGGGTAATGAGCGGGAAATGAGAGGTGAGCGGGCGGAGTTAATTTCAACGCTTTCTGCTTGACTATCTTTTTACTCGCTCAGTCCTTTCCGCTTGACTATTTGTTGGTAGAAATACAAGTATGCAGTTTACACTTGTGAGTTAAACGTGGTCCGCTTCGCTCGCGGCGGAAACCCGGCTTAAATGTACCGCATTGACAACACTTAGCTTGCGGAAAAGTCTAGTATATTCGGTAAAGACTTTTTGTTATGGCTATGTCCAGTCCAACAAAATGTGACACCACCAATGATGATGGTGCAAATGGGCTGAAATGTTGATGATGATGACATCATCAACATTTCAGCCCTTTTGCACCGACTGTTGGATACAGTAGGTATACTAGTTTCTGCCCGCGGCTTCGCACACGTTATTTCTATGGACAAGTTTTATGGTTCCTTCTATCCCATGAGAACTGTTTTATGGGATAAAAACTAGCCTATGTTTGATTCCAGGCTTAGAGCTATATCTATGCTTTGTTTGGTTTATTAAAAAGACCAGAATAGCCTGATGGATGAGCCCGACAGATCCGGCTGGATAGGCCACATTACAGCCGCCTCCCCGAACCCGGCCCGGGCCATATTTGGGCCGGTTATTAAACTTCCAGGCGCTATTCAGAGCATATATTTCTGTTGCGGTAATGCTCAATATTATATTGGAAAAATTTTATGAAATGTATTCAAAACACAAACTATGTAGTTGAACTTTCCGTTTTTAATTTGTCAACACTTTGCATGCCCATAGCTGCTTTATTTACCTAGATCTTACGTAAATATTGATTTTAATAGTAAAGGCTAACATGCCGAAAACATGACGAAAAATCTTTTACAAATTATTCAAAATAGCAGAGTTGTAAAAAAGTCACCAAGCTATTGCACTTGGTTCCAACTACCCCCAATTACCATAAAATGTGGCATACGGTCTGCCGAACACCCTGCATATTGACTTCTACCAGAGTTAAGTTATCGATCTATTAATTCTACTTACCAGTATAAAGTCCCCCGAACTGAGTGGCAACACCGCTAGCATGGTTCACAGCACTGCGAGAAAACGACCCGGTTATCGGCATGGCACCCACGAAAGATCCCAGGATATTCGTCAGAGAAAGGGTTAGGAGCTCTTGTGTTGCGTCAATGGAGTCTCCACTTGCTGTAAAGAAAGGTAGAGTGAAACTATTGCATAAAATTACAGTGAACAAACGGAAGAGGAGGGAATGGTGGAAGAACGCGAAATTGCTTAGATTCAGAGAGATTGTGTCGTCGTGGAGATGTTTGGCTGAACTCTTTTTTGGCTTAATTATAAGATTAATATGTATTACCATATATTTATAAGCTACGCTGTTGATTTACCAATAAACAAAATATAAATATAAACAACGCCAAAAGTACTGTATGGATCTAACTGAAATTTTGCACACATAAAGTTGTTGACCTGGAATAAAAAATAGGCTGATTTTTAGGGATTCAAAGATCGGAGATCGGTTTCGAGACCCGTATGGTCTCGCTTTTTCTGTCCTTTTTCCATCTTTAATATCTATTTAATAACTACAGCAGCAATTAACTTGAAATTAAAAAAAATAATACATTTCGTGCGCAAGTACAAATTTAAAAGAAAAAAAACTAAAAATAAAAATGAATATCTTCAGTACAAATTGTGATGTTGAAATTTTAAAAGAGACCTTTGTAGGTCTCTTTTAAAATTCCCACTTGACATTGTTGTCAAGTGGGCTATCAAATGAAAGGTACCAGTTTGTCTTTGAATTTCTGTAGGTTTCATACTTTTTGAAATATTTTGAAAAAAGTCAAAAAATACCCATTCCCCCCCTCTATCTCCGAAGTTTACAGAGCGATCTTTCTGAAATGTATGTAGCGTTTGTAGATATGGATCTATATTTTACAGGAAAAATACAGAGAAATCTGCATGTAGACCAATTTTTGAAAAATGGTCAAAAAGGAAGGGAATGATTTCCAAAAAGGGGAGGCTACCTCACCGAGTGGAGAATCAAATGTAAGGTATCGGTTTGTACATCTCAAAACTGTTTTTGAAATTTCTGTAGAAACCTACATACTTTTTCAAAAATTTTTAAAAAACTCGAAAATTATACTCCGAAGATTGCAAACCGATACATCTGGAATGAAGGTACGTACCATTAATTTTTAGGTATTCAATAAATAGCAAACTCTCTAATCAGTACCTGTAGTACATAATTGGTAGGTATACTTGACAAACATTCGAAACCCTCGCCGCGCAAATCACACCCGCACTTGACGGAACTTGTTATTTTAACAAAACCGTGCGAATCCGCGCTGTGAATCTAGTAGTATATAATGGGAGTCGTTTTTCGCGGAACTTACGCCTCGTTGGGACGCACTTTCGAAACAAAACGTAATTAATCTTTATTGAGAGCTTTTGAAAAGATGCACACGAAAATAGCCTGTGACGTATTCCTTCTAGCAACAGAAACCGAACTACAAAATAACTACTACATATTTATCTCTTACAAAAATCAATAAATAATTGCAAGTTCAGAGGGTTATCTGATGTTTACGTTATAAGTCCCACAAATCCGTTCTTTGTTTTTATAAAAACGCTTAACGGCTTGATTAAAAATGCCATCGCATGCACACAGGTTTCATTTTGCGCTGATAAAGTATATAATGTAGGTAATTATTTTGTAAATATATTTTATATCATGTGACTTTTTCTACATGCGAGGAACTAAAGTCATTAACTATTGTTAATGACTTTTTTATTGAATTGTTGATAACTGTCCGTGGAAGACTAAATTAAAAGAATGTATATACATTATTTGTAGGTAATGAAGATGTTTTTAGAGTTTCGCTGTGAAAGGAATAAGTAAAGCAAAGTCAGATTCGTAGTCTGACAACCACCTATTGTTTAGTCGTCGCTATCTTGAACATGTTGAGTTCAAGTTAGAAGAAATAATTACAATGAGGACTTAGAAATACCATTCCACAGCACATAAAATAACTACTAAATTTTTTTTAAATATCGTTACATACTAAAGTACAGTAGTATTATAATATAAGCGACGGGGCTTATTCTTTTGTATGTAATAATTTTCCGTCCGAACGTACAAAATCACGTTACGTATGCAGTAACCTTAAGTTACATGGTTTTGTTACTTAGTCGTGGTGCACCATATGGCAACAGTGTAACAAAAATGGCGAAAAGCGCATTATGTGGTGAGCCCAGATGTTGCCAAAAATCCAAATTTAGTACCATAACACAAGCTCTGCTTGTCTAGCTAGATGATGCTTTGTGAATTGTCCAGTGTTTTTTTTTATTTCGCGCTTATGGTAAATTAAAAAGATCCGTCAAGTGCGAGTGTGACTCGCGCGCCAAGGGTTTCGAACGGTTGTCAAGTATACCAATATGTACTAGGTACTGGTTAGAGACTTTGCTATTTGATGAATATTAAAAAATTAAAGGTACATTTCAGATGGATCGCTCTGCAAGATTTACAAACTACAAACCGATACCTTTCATTGATACTCCACTCGGTGAGGTAGCCCCCCCCTTTTGAAATTTAGCCCCCCCTTTTTGTCCATTTTTCAAAAAGTGTTCTACTTTACAGACTTCTCTATATATTTCCTGTAAAATATAGATCCATATCTACAAACGCTACATCCATTTCAGAAGGATTGCTGTGCAATCTTCGGAGATAGGGGGGCGGGAATGGGTATTTTTTTGACCTATTTCAAAATGTTTCAAAAAGTATGAAATCTACAGAAATTTCAAAAACTGTTTTGAAATGTACAAACTGATACTTTTCATTTGATACCCCACCTGACATTGTAGGTCTCTTTTAAAATTTCGACATCACTTTGTACGTACTGAAAATTTATTTTTCATTGTTTTTTATTATTTTTCTTTTAATCTGTACACGCGCGCACAAATGTATAATTTTTTTAAATTTCACGTTAATTGCTGCTGTAGTTGCTGAGATATTAAAGACGGAAAAAAGGCCAGAAAAAGCGAGACCTTATGGGTTTCGAAACCGATCTCCGAAAAAAAATGAATATTGCGCAATGTCCTGATAGGTACATATTTTGGGTTAGAATAGCGTCGTTCATTTTATATGTATTTTACACGTTTTTCGAAGCCACGAGAAAAACCTAGTCAGTATACAAAGCAGGTACTTTTAGACTACTGGGATGGTAATTGGACACTACGTAGGTATATAAAAATAAGGCCATTGAATTTCGCGTAAAACGCATTTTGAAATCACAGGCATTTACTGCTAATCGGTGCTTCGTGTATGAAAAGTAGGCTATAGGTAGATATTTAGCGAGATTGCTAATTCTACGTTCCAAAACACAACGTTTTAATTTCAATGTCGATAGCTAATATTTACATTAATCTCAATTCATTAACATTTTTCGAGCAACCTTGTCAATTAGGTATCATGTGACATAACTATACCTACCTACCAAGATATACATTTATGGAATTTTCCTTTTATTTAGCTGTGACTCTGCTTCTTGCCCAAATTTCATGGTTCTAGAGAAGATCCTATATAAAAGGTTTTGCTTTATTTTCGAATAGTTCCTGCCGGTGGTTCGCACGCGTTGTTTATATCTCACGGGAACTGATTTATGGGATAAAAAGTAGCCTGTGTTATTCCAGGTCTAGACCTACATCTATGCAAATTTTGATCCCGATCTGTTCAGTAGTTTTGGCGTAAAACAGTAACAAACATACAAATATCTAATAATATCCAGACATTCGCATTAATAATATTAGTGTGATTGTAAAACATTGCGGCATATTACCTATCATCGTCACATACACATATTATGCTTCTCCTCTTCAGCTCGCCGCTAATAACCAACGTATTTCTTGATCGCGTTTTACAGCTATAAAGGACCATAGAAGAATTCGATTTTAACTATATCTAATCCTCCACACTTTCTAATGCTACGGCCACACTGCGAGGCGAAGACTCGCGTTCGCGTAGTCGCAATAAAACTTCGTGTTCGATCGAAGACGAAGTGTTTGGCCACATTGGAAAAAAAGTTCGCAACGTCGCGATAATTCATTTTCACAGAAAATGGAAGACGCGGTCGCGCTCTACATATTACATGTCGGCAAATAATTACAAATCAGAATAACGATGCATCACACAAAACTCTCACTGTCAACAAAGCGCGCGAAGTGTAGGCAACCGCACGAACTTTGTCACGATAAAACCCTTTGATGTGCGGCAATTTAATGACAGCGGCGGCGCGAAGGGCATTCCTGTTCGCGATGATGATTCGCGATAGGACGAATTGCATGGCCAAACTTGTCGCGCCAGCGCAAATCTTCGCGTTATCGCGATAGTGTGGCCGTATCATTAGACAAAGTTATGAGGTTATGACAGATAGCCTGACAACAAAAGCGATCTTACAAGGGTCAATTTTCACGTTTTAAAGTACCTACAGAAGGATCCCTAGTAACTAAACTAATATGACAAAACATTTCAATTTAGAATTTTGAGAAGGGAATTGTTTTTGGGAATTATATGAATGATTATTGAACAATTCATCATCATCAACCTATATTAGTCCACTGCTGGACATAGGATTCCCCTAACGAGCGCCATAGAGCTGTCTTCAGCTTGCCGCATCCAGCATCTGCCTGCAGTCTTTTGCAGGTCGTCGTCCCACCTGGCTGGAGGGCGTCCTACACTACGTTTGCCGAGTCGCGGTCTCCACTTAAGAACACGTTCACCCCAGCGGTTGTCGGTTCATCGCGAGATATGTTCGGCCCACTGCCACTTCAGCTTGCTAGATATAATATCTTACCGAAAGCCTTCGCAATGGCGACATTGCCTAAAACGGCAATAACAGGAACTAGAACAATCGACGAGCCGAGGTCCGAACACATTTCTATGAAGGAAACCTCTCGTCCGGCCACCTCTGTGCTGAATGGCGGCACTTTTACCGATGGTAGACCATCCCTGGAACAAACATATCATTAACAATGTTATTCTTATACTCATAGTTTGACATTATTTTAATAAATTTTCCGATCTCCCTATTTGCAAAAGCTGGTAAGGAACATTTTAATTTGCATACCAACTTGTAACCCGCTGTTATTAAATGATTTGATTTGATTAAATATTGGAATAATTTGCTAACAAACCATAAAGTTTATGCAAAATAATACAGATAGATAGATAGACCTAGATTATTACTTCATTGCACCATCAACACATAAAAAAATATAGTTATAGGGCAAAACATAGCTTCGTTCCAACCTGCAATTAGGTAACAAAGCATTACTGCGTAAGCAACGCAAATTAGGAATAGGCACAAGGTACATTGCCCTGAGTCCGTCAACTGTTTGTTATGGGCAATGAAGTATTATAATACTTCATTACTAAAGTAACACTCATTGCTTGGTAACATAGTAAATTTTTACTACCTCGACTATGATGGGACTTTCACTTATTACTTACTTCACGGTACCAGTCAGTTTAAAAGGTGATTCCCCGGGCCCGTAAGTAGACTCGAAAAAGTACGCCAGTAGAGAACAAAATATCACAACTATAGCATTTCTTGAGGTAGATAGCAGCCAAAGAGTTTTCTTTAAGCCTTTTTGACTTAGAGGTAGGTTTAGGTCCTTCATTTTCTGTAGAAGAAAAAAATTAGAAAAAATTAGTTTTTAGGTGTTTTGCAAATGTAATGATAATAATCAATTGAAACAATATTTTTATTTAGCACATAGATTACAATTACAGAATAAAACAGTTACAACTACTAATACACTTAATATCTATTTCTTAAAAATCTATGCCGTCACCAGAAGGCAGAGTGCCCAGAATGCTGGCAGCATTGCCACGTTGAATGGCAATGCTAATTCGTTGACCGAAATAGAAGCCAGCATTCCGATCACCTGTCGACTCTACAAGAAGTTTGGTAATATCTTTATAAATGGCATGTGAATGATAATAATCTATTTTTTTGAATAATGCAGCAACTAATTATTCAAAGCAGAACATTGAATGAATTCAAACTAATATTGTCTCTCTGTCACCTTTTCACGCCTAAACGGCTAAAAGAAACTCAACGAAATTTGGCAGGGAGGTCTATTAAAATTTAATTAATAATTAAATTCATTTATTGATTCAGACAACACAAAGATGCAATCCCTGAATGATACCTTATCCCGGGGACGGACATAATCAACTTGAAAAGCGCATGCGAAGCCGCGGGCAACAGCTAGTACTAAATAAATTTCTTACTCTTCATATTTTTATCCGTATACCTGTTATGACATGCGCACATAAATCCATACTCCATACTAATATGTATTGTAAATTAGAAAGTAACGCTGTGTGTCTATCAGTCCGTCTGTTACCTTTTCACGCCTAAACGGCTGAGCGGATCTGAATGAAATTTGCCATGGAGATGGATGGTATCCCGGGGACGGACATAGCCTACTTTCTATCCCGGAAAAGAGCGTGCGAAGCCGCGGGCAGCAGCTAGTATATTAATAATTACAAGGATAATGTTTGTGATAACCATTTACGTGCATTAATTATGTATTGGTGTAAACAATATGTTCTTTTATTGTTTGTTTCTACTGTACAGTAAAAGTTCCATGTAAACTCACTCTCATCAAAAGAAGTACAGCAATACACGATACACCCAAGCAGCTGTCTGCAAATTTCGCGCTTGGTAAATTTGTAATCACCTGTGAAAATATAATTATTAAATTAACAATGCTAAAATAATAATGGAACCTGCAAAATGGCAGTGGCCTTTATTAACAAAGAAAATTACAATCAAATAATAAAAACAAATTAGAACTGGTGTTTACAATTGAAACAACTAAGCTAACTGCAGACTGTTGCAAACAATCTACAGGTAGCTTAAATTATCTGAAAAATGAAGTTTAAATATCAAGCAAACTACCATGGAATTGTTTAAAAGATTCTTGGTACCATTTAGGTAATTATAAGTTAATATTTCTGTTTTTGGTAAATTTGACATTTTGTCATACATACTAGCAAATTAGCTTAAAATACCATCTCACGTTATCTTTATGCGTTTGATGTATTACTTATTTTATATATCTATTTAGCTTTATTTTTTTATAAAAAAGATCTTTAATAAAATTATAACCAAATAATAAAAACAAATTCAAACTAGTATATTTACAATTGAAACAATTAAGCTTACTGCAGCCTGTTGCAAACAATCTACAGGTAGCTCAACTGAGCTACTATTTAGCTTTAGCTATTAAAATTATATAATTTATAATCTCTGCAAAATGTCTATTTTTTAGGTTCTATTTTCACAAATATTAGTAAATCCGTATGGGACTAGGTCCGCGCTCGATTGGCCACGTTCTACCGGGTGCGGCGATTGAACTGTCCGTATGTGAAAATGAAATATTTCTGTTAATTTTCAATATTTATTTTTACACTTTTGGCATGTGAAAATAGAAAGTTCAAAGTTTTATTATCACTTATTCCGAAGGAATAAAACCGCCTTTAGCCTTTACTACAAGCTAAAGTCTCTTTCTGAAAGAAGCGCAGGCTGCTCGAATGACATCGTCACTCAAACAATTCCATTCTCGCGTAAGAGTAACTTTGAGCGCTTCCAGCGAAGTGTGTTTTTGAGCACAGGCCCTGGCCTGTAAAACACCCCAATTACGAATGTCCAACGGATGCCGGAAGTCGGGTGATGACGACGGCCACATATCTCGGTCGATCAGCACTGGAACGTTTGCTTTTAACCAATTTTGCGTTCCAATTGCTCTGTGCGATGGTGCCGAGTCTTGCTGGAAAGTCCAACGCTCAGAACCGAATGTGTTGCGTGCCCACGGTATCAGGCCTGGTCGCAAGACTTTATCTTGATAGATTTGTTGATTTATTTTGACTTGGTTGCGACCCATTGGAAGAAAAACAAGCGGAGAACGGCCTTTTTCAGACACCGCCGCCCAGACCATGATTTGGTCGGCTCCTTAGCGTCGAGTGACTTGCAATTCGTCTGAATGGTCGCTGACACGTCCCTTCAACCAAACACGGTCATTTTGTTTGTTTAAAAACTGTTCAACGCAAAAAGTTTTCTCATCTGAAAACACCAAGTTGGGAAGCTCGCCAGAGTCGAGCAAGCGAATCAGCTCTTTCGATCGATCCAACCGTTTGCTACGCTGTAAAGCAGTGAGTTCCTGAGAAAGGTTTTTTTTTAATGGTTTGACTTTAAGCTTTTCCTTTAATACGCGACGAACGCTGCGGTCGCTCACCTTGAGATCCTTCGCGAGCTGGTTTGCTGAGCGCGCTGGATTTCTGTCTAATCGATGACGCACCTTTTCAACAACTGCTGGCCCTGTTGCAGTACAGCGTCGTCCGCCACCGTAGCGTTTCTTAACGCTACCAGTCTCATTATATCGTTGAATAGTGCGATGCACAAATTTCTCGTTCAATTGAAGATTTGGCAGCGCTCGATGTATTTCAATATTCGATTTTCCCCCCAAATGAAGAGCAATCACTGAATTTCGTTTTTAATTCATTGTTCTAAATTCGTATGTGTTTTTCTCACAACAAAATCACTTCAAATGATGATAAAGAATATGTCAAAGACCAACATTTGAAATTTTGGCGGCGTTCGATTCAGTGGTTCAAATTTTAAAACAGTTAGATAGAGACGGACAGTTCAATCGCCGCACCCGGTATTTCATAATTATAAAAGTTTTATGCCGACAATATAAACTCGCCGAGGCACCTCGAGTCAGGCCAAGCACGACTGTGAACATGCGAGCGTACCGTCTTGCTCGTCTTGTCTTGGGGTTCGCACGTTGGCTCTCGTCGTCGTCGAATGATTGACCGAATCGTCAAGAGACGTCTCGACGCGGTCGCGAGTGTGTACTCCTGCATGCCGACATCAGTACTCACCTTCTTAATAGTGTCAATGAACCCTCCAGACTTAAACTGCAGACCAAGAAGTCCTTTCAACTGCGACACAGCTATGATGACTGATGTGGCAGACGTGAATCCTACTGTTACAGGAACCGATATGAAGTCTATAAGAACACCTAAAGGAAGAAAACGGAAAATTGTAGAAGCGATCTTTGAAACTGTTTAACTTTGTTGGTACTAGTTTAGTGTTTAATTTTCATGGCACTTCTACACTTTTTACGGTATGTACCTGCCGTGACACGGACAGAGAGAGAGAGAGAGATAATAGTCAAACCAATTCAAATCAAAAACTCTTTATTTCCATAAATACAATAAATGTACACTTAGAAAAGGTCAACTATAAAATTAAACACTGACAAGGAAATGAAGTGATAGTTTTGATTTCAGTCGCTTCGGTATGTAGACTAAAGCAAAAAAGCGGCGAAGAAACAAACATTTAGCCCGTTCGTTGTTATTTTTCGAGTTGGATCAAAACCCGTGACCGTAGTTAACAATCCAGATAGTAAATTGATACAAGTACCCACGTAAAAGAGGGGATCAAGTCCAAGTTCTGTTATTATTATTACCGTCTCACTAGAAGGCGATTCTCGTCACAGGTTTAAGCAACCCGGCACCCGACCCGCAAGCACCGCCTCGTGTGGACGCCGCGGCGTCGGCGGGTGGTCGACGCGCGGTCAACCAGCGAACAACGCGTGGGCGGCTCGCGGTCCACTCTGGACCCTTGCGCTGTCAACGCAAGGCAAGCATGCGAGCAGCGAACTACCCACGCGCCGCCCGCGCGAGGACGGCGTTTGATCAACCCGCCGCGCCGCCTATCAGCCTCCTATGTCCTGTGCTCGCATCCAACTGCGCCCTGTGATTTTCACCCGTATTCAAGAACAAAACTATGAGGTCTCACAATGTACACGAACGCATAGAGCCGGTCAATCCGATTCATAAACTATACTTGAACGCATCATAGTGTAGCTATATCATCTTTTTGACTAGTATGTCACAAAATGGTCACAAATGATTGGTTATGTTCTGTCAGTTTTGCTTTGAGATTTTGTTTGTAAGTATTTATATTCAGTTTCTATGGCAACAAAATTGTTTTATAATGTATGTATGTGCAGGTTTTTAAAGGATATTTATGTCATTCGCAAATCTGCCAAACATTAAAAACGGACTAATCACAGTAATCTAATCGACGCAGTGCGTTCGCATAGTAAAGTGTCGCTTGAGTGTTGTTTTTTAATGAATAGCACAGATTTATAGGTGTAGTATGAAATGGCCTACCATGATCAATATTGCTTGCTACCTTACATAAGTATTGTTCTTGAATACGGGTGTTTGACAATATCTTCAACCCAAGCCACCGGACGACCCAGATTTCTACAAGGTAGCAAGTTAGTAGGTATAGATAAACTCACCTAAATGTAGTATCCCCATAACCAATTGCACGACCCCGGACATAAAACACAGGAGCACCGCGTAGTCAGCGTTCCGCCCCTGAATCTGCTGGTATGTCATGAGAGCAAGCAGCGCGGTCGGGCCCAGAGTTATATCCTTACATGACCCGAATACTACGTACACGAAGCAGCCAACGAAAGAGGAGTAGAGGCCGTCCTAAAACGTGTTAAGTGCGTGATTACTTAGATGTTACTTTATGGGGGTATTTACGAGGCACTTGATTTGGATGTCAAATAATGCAGCTGGTACACTGAGTGGCTGAAATAATATACATTGGGCAAGTTTGCGTTCTCTGTGTATTTATGGGCGAGTTGTGATGTTAATTGTAGAATAATAGGACTGTATACTCATGCAAACGAGATAAAGGATTTTTATCCTTTATCTCGCTGCACAAAGAAATAATAGATAACTAGCTGCTACCCGCGGCTTCGCACGCGCTTTTCAAGCAACCTATGTCCGTTCCCGGGATACCATTTATCTCCCTGCCAAATTTCATTGAGATCCGCTCAGCCGTTTAGGCGTAAAAAGATAACAGACAGACAGACTGAGTTACTTTCGAATTTATAACATTAGTATGGATGGATAGTATGGATTAGTATTTTAGTATTACTTGTGTGATGCAATATTCTCTCTGAAAAATGTAACATACCCTTTACAAGAACAAAATACATGAATAGTGTCTTAGTAAATGATAATGCAATGGCAAGCGAGACCTATCATTAAGTTTGAGTAGGTTTATCGGAATTCCATAATGATACTTACCTCGAATGATTAGAGGATGCTGTGTTGTGTCTGGCAATGATATTCTTGTTTTAATTAGAGCTTAATAGGTACTTAGATGTATTCTTTGTATTAGGTGTACGTTCTAGTGAACTTTACTAAGAAAACGACAGCTAAATAATACAATCATATTATTAGAGCTAGTATTTACAACAGAGAGGAGAATGATTGGAATGGGTGTAAGACGATATTCGTAGATGAAAATATAATAATAAATGATGCTGGACAATTCGTATAAGATCTAGCCCCAAGCTAAGCAGAGCTTGTATTACGGGTAATATAATAACTTTTTTGTTCTCATTTATTATATTATTTCTTCTATGTTAGGTATGTACTAAGCTGATTGTAATCTTGTAGGTTATTTATTTACTTTGCTTGTTCACATTTTTATTAACCGACTTCAAAAAGGAGGAGGCTCGTCTGTATGTTTTTTTAATGTATGTATAATACTTGATATCTCCGCCTATGGTTAACCGATTTTACTGATTCTTTCACTATTGTATAGTATAGAGAATGACCCCGAGGTGGTCCTATAAATTTTTTATTCCCGAGGCTTTAGTATTTATTCCGTTAAACTTAAAAAGAAACAATATTTTTGGAGAATCACGACTAGCTGCAACAGTTTTGGTGATATCTGCGCCAATTGTTAATAGAATTTGATAATTCTTTCGTTGTTGTATCAAAATTGATTTTAAGGTGGGCCCCTATAAGTTTGATTCTCGAGGAATTGCTATTTGCGCTATAAAACGTACATTTGTAAAAATTCACCGCGATATGATCATTTTACTATCACCTAATAGTTTCAGTTGTACTTTTATACACCTGTGGTTTCTATAGCAACGGGCGTCAACAGTTTCATCCATGTGTCATCAAACTAAATTAGACTTGAATTATAACTAGATGTCGCCAGTGTAAACCCAATTGTTTGCACGTGAACATAGACCTTCGGTCAGGGAAAGTAAGGGAGGGGTGATTTAGTTCCTCCGAGACATTGATTAATATTATCTACTGGAATTTAAAGTTTATCGTTTTTAGGGTTCCGTACCTGAAGGATCAAAACGGAACCCTATTACTAAGCCTTCGCTGTCTGCCCGTCCGTCCGTCTGTCACGTGGCTATATATCATGAACCGTAAGAGGTAGACAGTTGAAATTTTTAGATACGGTGTATTTCTCTTGCCACTATAATAACAAATAATAAAAATAAAATATATATCAAAATTAAAGGGGGAGCCCCCTTTAATTTTGATATTTATTTTATTTTATTTTATTCAACAAACGTGATTTTTTTGACTATTTTTGCTCTTAATTTGTCAAGGCTGTATCTCTTGAACTACAATAGGTAGACACATGAAACTTTCTATAATTAAGTAACACTTCAACTGTAACAATAACAAATACAAAAAAAAATTAAGTTGAAAATTTAAAGGAGTCTCCGAACAAGTGAAAATTTGATGTTCTTTGAAAATGTTGCCTTATTTTTACGGTACGGAACCCTTCGTGTGCGAGGCGACTCGCACTTGGCAGTTTATTTAAAACACGCCAAATTATGAAGGTATCTACTATTCTTCTTACTCGTGAAAACCTTCTAATGGCCTTCTGTATATAATTTCTTAGTTTTTAATTTTTTCTATGTCTGCTGGTTTTCCTTTAATATCTAAATAAATAAATATACTACAAAAAATGAGAAAAACATCCAGAAATATCTTTGAAAATTAAAAGGTACCTGAGGATTTAGTCCAGCCAAAGTAGCATAAGCTAATGCTTGCGGTATAACCGTCAAGCCCACAGTGATGCCAGCTATAACATCAGCGACAGCTTTTTCGGAATTGTACTCTAGCAGCCATTTTGTCACTGGAATCCGATGGTGTAGTAGCCTTTTTAATCGCGTCTGTTTTTTTGACCGGGTTTTTGATGGTGAAGACATTTTATATACCTGTTGACAAAGAAAAATATGTAGTTTACTTTTAACACTAGCTTCCTTTAAAGCAGACATCCCGATTCCCGTGCCTCGGAAAGCACGTTAAGCCATTGGTCCGACGCCTGACCTCTCCCCGGTCGTGTCGGTCCGTCCCTTCCCATCGGATTATAATATAGAGAATAGAGAATAGAGTGCGCCTGTGTTTACGCACACACTTGTGCACTATAATATGTCCTACGTACATGGCTACTCTCCGTTGAGACTGGCCGCCGTGGCCGAAATTCGGCTAGGAGGACCCCATAAAGCAGAAATTAAAGAAATATTATTTAGAATCAACCACGTGTAATTGAATTAAGGCTGGTGTATTGTATTGTATGGCCCAACGGCCTTGAGAACACAAAATAATTATCTGTAGCCGTATAAATAATTTGTTTTATTTATACGGCTACAGATAATTATTTTGTGTTCTTAAGGCCGTTGAGTCATAAACCAGCCTTAAGGTGTTTTGAGTGAACTAAAAAATGACCTTGATAAGAGCTATACAAATGTGTGTTTATATACTATTGTGTAACATTAAATTGATATTGAATTTGAATCAAAACAGAAGCACGTTCAGAAGATAAAATTGAATGAAGTTCATAGGTGAAGGCCATCGCACGACCTTCCGCAATTCATATTATAAATAGCACGTGAAACTATCCCTGAAGGAAAATCTACTCCTCAACCATCACATACCCTTATAATTGTTAAACACAATAGACGTGAAAAAGTAACTACAAGTATTTGTCCTTAAATAAATGGAAAACCAATTCACGGGTAAACATTTCCAGCGAGGCTGATAAACAATGGCCGACCAACAAACAACTTAAAAAGCCGAACTGATAGAAACAGCAGTGAATACTTACAATAAGTATAAATACCAAGATAGAGTTTATTAAATTGCTCCATTCAATAGTTGTTTTTGTTATGCAAACTTCTCTACTTTTCTACAAGAGTGAGATGTTTCTAATCTTGTTAAACTTCTGCGAAGATATTAGAGTTTGCGAATGTATTGTGTGGAAACTCATAATTCGGATGTTGCCGTCCATATCCACATCACAGACTGGCATAGATAGCAAACGCTAGGTGCTTTGGCAATCAAATGTGATACACACACAGAGCTATCTATAGTTTTTACAGAACAGCCTGGTATGATCTACAAAGCACTCCTACTGGGAATATTGGGGTAGTTGATTTAATTTAAGACCCTTTGTGTCGCACACTTCCAATTTCCAGATAAAGGTCCACCACTAAGCACAGCCTGTGAAAAACAAACGGGTCAAAAGGCTCTTACATATGAAAGGGTCTACATAAATCGATGCTCTGTTTATTATTGTTTGAAATAGGAAATATTTCAGTTCATTGCACGAGATCGCTTTGGCCAATATTGAGCTTTGTGCTCGAGATAATGAAAAGGGTCGGTTATGGTGTAAGTGGGTGATAATGTTTTTTATGTTGGGTTTGTTCATTGAATAAATGATTTACTTCTGTAATTGAATCACTACCATTATTCAAATGAAATGCGGAAACTACACATAAAAGGATTTTTTCCGCCCTGAAATCCACTAAGAATACCTAAGCGATATCAGAAAACCTTGGCTTCATTTAAGTGGTAGATAAACCCGGGAACAAAATGATTACCAACCCAGTGAAGGCACGATCACTAACTGTCAGTTCACCTCTAAAGTGGTCGGGAATCAGAGGAGAATTACCTATTAGGTACGGAGCACAAGTATTGGCCATGTTCCCCGGCAATATTGAGGTTCCACGTTAATTTGCGATGGTATGTAACGTGCCTAATAAACCTCCGAACAATATCTTTGGGACGCTTTGTTACCCGAGCCAGGTGCGACTCCCAATTATTTAGCAGATTGGCATAGAATGGAAATTCTTGTACCTATTAAAGAGGACAGCGAGACGCGACGGTTCTCATGCTGATGTCAAGGCAAGAAAAGAAATGTAGGTAAGTATTAGCATTAAAGATAATGTTCCTAGACACAAGAGCTATTTTACTATTCGCTACTTTGAGTGACCTACTTTACAATAAACATTAATAACCCTATTAGAAAATATGTAATTTATTATCAATAAATATCTACATATCTATCTATTAAGTCTATTGGTTAGAGAAGCAGTATAATATAAGTTAACTTGTAACAACTAGTTGCCTTATGAATAGAACAGTAAATGCAGGTATCAGGTTTTGTAGCCATATCCTGAATATGTGCCTTTTCGACGAATTAACTTCAACAAAATATAAGAGTTAACTAGAATAAATTAATCTATTATAGTTTTAAGTGCCTATTTGTTACGCATGGGATTTGCAAGGGTAATTTCGTGCCATGATGATTTCTATAACCTACCTTTTGATTAGCGAGAGATGATTACAAATGATAGACGGTATAGAGCAAATAATACGTTTGAAACGGATGTCATAAATTGATGTTATTTATTAGGTACCTGTGCTTGTGTATGGCGACGACGTCGCAGCGATTATTACCGCACCGACGACTGTCGACCTGTCGAACCTGAACGCGACTGCGTCCGATCTGAACGGGTGGTTTGAAGCCAACGGACTAATACTGAAAGTTGGCAAGACCCACTTCGTGCACTTCAATCTTTCAGGTCGGAAGTACTGACAGCTTTTACAGATATACATATACATATGCGTGGAACACATTGAACACGTACATTGTACAACTTTCCTTGGCTTCCAACTGGACAGTGCCCTGACTTCGGAGCGGCACATTGAGAAGCTAAGCGAGAAAATGGGTCGGGCCAGCTTTACACTGTGGCGGATTTCTGCGATCTTGCCTGAACACATGGTCAAGAGCCTGTACTTCGCGTTGGTCCACACACAACTACAATAGGGCATCGACCTCTTCGGACGCGCTGCCGACTGGCTTAGATGTTTCAGGATGCAAAAAAGAGCTGAGGGCCATCGTGCGAGTGTCAAGGGAAACGTCCGCCCGGCCGTACTTCAAATCCCTAGGGATACTTACGGTCCCCGCAATAGTAATCTTCCAGGCGGCACTGTACGCGAGGGAGAACATTACATTCGCAAGACGAGGTGATAGCCATAAATACCTATATAACACGCGCAACGCGCAGATGCTGAGTGCTATTTCGATTTCGAAAAGACGCCGAGGCTAGTGCACGTGACGGCTCCCACTGTCTACAACAGACCAGAAAATGTAACAGTGCCACCTCCACGCAATCTTTCAAAATCAAACTCAAAAAGTTGTTAATTGATTGACTTAAATAAATTGACTAAATGATAGTTGAGTGAATTAATTTATTAAATTACAAATGTATAATTATGGTATTATTATTACATGTATTATTTAGGAGTATTATATACCATTTTACTTAAATTTATCTAAAATTTATATAAATAATTTGTCGTGTAATATTTTTATCAATAAATGAGTATGAGTATGAAACTTAGGTAAGTACCTAATCAATTTGCTTCCACGTAGGTACAGTTTTCGAATTATGTAGGTCGATGTGTTTGACCTACTATTTTTAAAAAGCATTGACACTAGCATTGACCGTAACTGATAACGATATCAAACTGATATGACAACACTAAAACCGATATTGATAAGTATACTTCCTTGTTTTATATTCCACAAAATAAAATTATGGCCCAAGAGGGAATATATTTCGCTTCATAGAAAAATGTTTTGATGGTAGAGTTTGATTTCATATATACGACTGCGGGGAAACATTTATATGGTAGTAGTTACGTAGGTTTGTGCAGGGTTTGTTGAGCAGTTTACTCGCCTTTCGAAAGCCCGTCGGACGACAACAATCTGAATCTATCTGCGGGCCTATCAGGAAAGGTAATATCCTCAGTCCCATGTCGGCCATTCATCATTTTGGGTATGTGAGCCACGTAATTTCTAGATCAATCGTACAGCCCGGCGCCTATCACTCTCAGGCTTGACGTGGCGAATGCGTGCTCTAAAATAAAATATCTAATGCAGGACATTTAGCAGCGCCATCTAATTTTCTAGTAAAAACTAACTGATGCCTAGGTAATTGTTAACAACATACCAAAGTAACTTAATAATTGTATGTACCTCTATATTTAGTTAACGTCTGTAGGTCTCAGAGTAAAATTGGCGAAATTACCGCATGTAACTCAAGAACCTAATCCTTAGATAACATCTAGTCTTACTGGCGATTATAAAATTTGTTAAAATAGGGTTGAACTTGGCTCAGTTTTTGCTATCTACGCAAAAACGCACTTTATGTAGTAAGAACTGCCGAACATACAATATTACCCAAATTAAGGAATTAAAATATTTTTGCAAAGACTCGATCATTGCAGTCTCAGATTTTATGAATTATTTTGGATTTCAAGAAACGATGCCACATACCAGTCAATCGAGATCGTATTTGAGATAGCGTAATACGTCGTCACAACGACTATTCACTCAAGCTGTTTTATGAGTTCCGCAATCCAAGTTATGCGACTGAATCTATGGTTGCTCGAATTCAGATACCGCGAGATTCGTAGGCAATCGCGAATTTATAACCTCCTGTATCGTATTGCTTTTCGATTGCTTGTCTTGTTTTACTACCAGATTTATCTTCGTAGATTCGGGGAATAAGATCGATTGTTACCGCATTGTATTGTCTTGGATACGCTCTGATAAGCTTGAGAGGTTGCTGAAAAACTTTGTTGGCTGACAACTCGGCTAATGAAAGAAACATTAACGAAATAGAACGTTCCTATTTAAATTAACTTAGATAACGTTTAAAAGGTGTTAATGACTATAAATTGTCGCAGCTTAGTCACCTTTCCCTAAATTCATACTGTTAATAGTTGAGAGGCGATTTTCAAAGTGTGATAGCGCTGAGTGATCGCGTCTCTGGGGTACGATAGATGAGAGAAGTACGTGCCGCGTCGCCCAGCAGCCGGGCTGATGAATCGGCGACTTGTAATCGTAGGACTAACACGGGTCCAGTAATTTGTTCGGGGAAAGTTCGCGGGACCCTGCAGATGTGCAAAATCATCTGTTGTGAGCGAAAACGCGACCAGTTTATAAATTACAACGGTGTTTGGATTATTTTCTGGGGGATATAGTAATTCTATAATCCCCCAGAAAATAATCCAGAGGGCCGATCTAGACTAGTTTGCTTGCAAGGTAGGTAAAACTTATACATACTAATATTGTAAATCTGAAAGTAACTATGCCTTTGACTTAACGGCTGCACAAATCCAAGTTTTCGGAAAGAAGATAGATTGTTTAAAATTTGTATCCCGGGGAATGACGGTACGCTAATTTGAATACAGGTAAAGCCTGTGCGAAGCTGCAGACAGAATTTTGTTAGTCATGAGTTTATTTTACATTCTTTAGTATAAAAGGCGTCTTTATTTACCAAATGTGTTACTGAATAAATTTCCATCTCATATCTATATATGTTCTATTTCATATAATACATGTTCTGGATAACCTTGTACAAACTTAATGTGAGTAATGTTTTTGGTACGAAACCCAGTAGCGATGGAGTAGAAAAAAACATTGTTTAAGGGCATTTTAAGGGCTGTATTAATGATCTCTACGTGCCTCGTCGCGACAAGGAGAACAAATCGATGTCTCGTAATCGACGGACTCGCGTTTCGGGTAATTTGTTCCTGTGGAAATATTACAGTTTCCTTTTACACTTGTTATTTGTCTGAAACTTGGACGCATGTTATAAATTACAAAGGGCTCAATAACGACGAAGTTTTTCGTCATTATTTTGCAAGTATATATTTCGACTTCTCAGAATAATGGCAAAATAATAAAATTCGAGATTTCCGATGCTGTTGGTGGATATTTTACATACAATACCTACCTAGGTACATTACGGGTTTTCACTATAGATGAATGTTTTGATAAGTAGATGTAATTCCCTTCCTTACATTGGTGCTAGCCTAAAGATATAGGTACCTAATAGTTTAGATAAATTACGTTAGTTCTAAATTCTAATTTATGAATAACTCCGAGTAGACGTTTATTTTGGTTAATGGATTCTGATGGGCCTTCTCGTGAAATCTGTGCCCTTCGGCATAAAATAAATATTTTAGAAAATATATTTCTAAGACCCTACTAGCATAAACAAAATTTTCTGGAATATTCTATGAAGAAAATATTGGAGCGTTATAGTTTCACGAAAATGATGTTTTCCAAGACATCTTGTAGGTGCCATGACTTATAAGAGGGTAAGTAAGATATTTCTGAACAAAATATTTTTTACAAAAGAATTTACGTAGGTCAATATATCGCGAAGTTCACCTTCAAACGTTCCATAAATCGCATTTACTTCAGAAACAGTTACTGTACCTACATGGAATTACAATTAGGCTCTGCAATAAACATGTATGAAATAAAAGAGAAAATAATTTAATAGAAAAATCGAAATGATAGAACAATACATACTAGTCAGGTAAAAGAAAAATACTGCACGTTGTCGAAAACAGAGATTAAACGAGGTGACTGAACTATTAAATTTCATAGTTATAAAATAATTCCTACATTTACATTCAGAGAATATACCTCGTCTAGTAGATCAATGACCCGCCTAAGTTATGCAAAGTACCTACTCTGAGAATACCTAATAACCACATTTATACAAGAGCCACGTAACATGTGTACTAAGCTGAAAGGGGGTGATTCTGGACCCTAAGGGCATCAACTTGTGCTATAATTTGCTTTAATTTCAAATAAGTAAGTTTTTTTTTTAATAATATTTAGGTATAGTTTTTTTCTTCTTATTCGTGTTTTTTATCAGGCACTCTTGCATTATTTAACATTATAAAATATTTCACAAATGTTGTTAGCTCGTTTTTTCAGCAAAACCAGTGTTTTGTCATAAACTTTTTAACAAAAAAATTTATAAGTAAATCCTTTGAAATTTCAAAACAATTATAATAAGGTAAGAATACACGTAAAAGAACACACTTTCAGAAAAATAGTATTTAATATTTTCTTTAAAAATTAATAATATAGACCTTCAATAAATTGTAGAACAAAAGTTGATCAACTCGGGGTTCAGGATCACCCCCTTTCGGCTTAGTACACATGTTTCGGAGCACCCTGTATAACTTACTTTCTGTTGTGCTGTTACCTAGTATTATGTATAGAATTATGTATGTATGTATGTGCTTCTGTTTTAACTGTTCGTTAGACGAATGATCTTGAGCAACGTTCAACCGTTTATGAATAGTCCAGCATTATTTATTAATATTTCCAAATAGAAAAACTATCATAGGATTTTATTTACGATATTTAAATTTATACTTATGTATAACACAATAAATAACGCCTTGAGTAATCATTTCTATCGAAACAGATGATTAGTGCCATTTTAGGTATAACAGTCACGAGATATAATGAGCTTTTTAACCTCTCAGCTGGGCGACTTCAAAAAAGGAGGAGGTTCTATGTTCGGCTGTATGTTTTTTTATATAAGTATTGATTTTAAAACATGATCAAGTAGGTGCGGAAAAAGTTATAATATAAAATAAACCGCAAAGTGCGACTCGACTCGCACACGAAGGGTTCCGTACCGTAAAAATCAGACAACTATTTCAAAGAACATAAAATTTATCCTACTTGTCTGACACCCCTTTAAATTTTCAACTTTATTTTGTTTTTAGTATTTTTTATTATTACAGTCTAAGTGTTACTTATTAACAGAAAGTTTCATGCGCCTACCTATTGTAGCTCATGAGATACAGCCTTGACAAATCAAGAGCAAAAACATCGCGTTTTTGTATGGAAGCCCCCTTTAATTATGATATTTATTTTATTTTTATTGTTTGTTGTTCTAACGGCAAGAGAAATACACATTCTGTGAAAATTTCAACTGTCTACCTCTTACAATTCATGAGATAGAGCCCTGTGACAGACGGACGGACAGCGAAGGCTTAGTAATAGGGTTCCGTTTTCACCCTTCGGGTACGGAACCCTATAAATATTAATAGGGCAATGAGCTTTCGGATAACGATATTTCTTAATCTAACAATGAAGATAGGACAATAGAAAGTTCAGAACTAGTTACTTCCCTTACCGTATTCGGTAAGTACCTAGCCTTATACTAGTATCAGAAATAAGATAGGAGCATCACAAACCAACCTAATTAATAGTTTTAAGAACGTTTCTAAGTCCAAAATCTAGACAGAGCCGGCATCTACTTAAGACGTCTAGTTAACTGAAACTTTGCACAAAGAGAAATCATGTTCAAAGCATACTTAAGTACCTTATAGGTACCTAAGTATACTTTACAGAAACAGCCCGGAGTGAGGAAGTTGGCGGTGTTACACCCCCGTGCCTCGGAAAGCACTTTAAGCCGTTGGTCCTGCGCCTGACCTTTCCCCGGTTGTGTCGATCTGCCGTCCTATCGGATTATGAGAGTGAGGGAAAAAAAGTGTGCAGCTGTGTTTCGCACATTCTTGGGCACTATAATATTAGTCGTTTAGAATCGATGGCGGCAATCTGTCAAATTTATAAAAATTACTTATTGATATGGCCGTTTAGGGAATTTAAAATAACGTTTAAGATTTTTCTCAAACTATAACAAATGCGGCAATATTGCGTTCAAAATCGACTTCAAAAATCAGCATTTGTTTCAAATGCGGCAATCTTTGGTAGTTTAAAATCAAATCCGGCCTTCTGGCTCAACTAATCACAGGCGACCGAGCGATCGCGTGTTTTCCTACAAGGGTGTACCTATGTATTTTTAATGATTTATATTTTTGGATCTTGCGCACCTGGCTAGTCTTCGTTGAGAATGGCCGCCGCCGTGGCTAAAGATTCGGCCACGGCGCGCGGCGGCGGCGGCGGCCATTCTCTACAAAACAGTTTAAATAACACAATTTGAGAAAAAATCTGTTCATGATCTTTTGTTACAGGGGAGGGAGGCGTGAAAAACTTTGTAATGAAAATCCAGAACTACTTCTTTGCTGTACCCTCTCCATTTCTGTTTCCTGTTACTGCTTTGTTATTGGTTGTTATTATTCTCCTTGATATCACATCTGTCAGCTCTATGATCGTGTTCGCAAAGCGCTTTGCTTTGCATTCCGTTTTTAATATTGCAGAGCTTAGTGGAATCTATGTTAGAGTCTATGCATGTCAATAAGACGTACCTATTAAGAGGGCGCAATGCGCGCTATTTTGTGAAAAGGATAGGCATAGGATTTCGCGTTCCTATGAACGCGAAATCCTATGCCTATATTCCCCGCTCCTATGAGCGGGAAAGAGCATACGTTTTTGGAACGGCGTAAGCGCAAAAATCAGGTTTTTGCTTATTTACAAGAAAACTACACAACTTATGAAGAAACTGGTTCAAGCTACCAAATAATTAGTAATAACCTACGAAACAACACATGTAATTTCAATAGACCGCAGGGTTCCTGAGATCTCGACCAAATTATGTGCGAAACAGTGGTCTTTCATGTTTTTATTTTATCGTAATAATTTTTCTCAATCGTGTTTTCACACTGAAGGAACCAAAGAAAAAATGTTGAATTTTATGTAATTCGAGGTTTTTACCGCGGGGATCCTATGAGCACTGAGATCTAGGCCTAGTTTGACAACCAAACCCGTTAGGCTCGCCCCTTAAGTTCATGGACCCTGTTCGCAATTAGAGCATTATAAGACCTTAGTCAAGTTTTATTTAAAGTAAAGTATTGTACTACCGCTATTCGTGGCGTCGTCGTTTGAGCCTATGCCCAGCAGTGGACAGATACGGGCTGATGATGATGACATATTTTAGTTATACAGAGATTGAATGCACTCTTCTCAATTAAGAAATATATCCTTTTTGATGAAAAAACATTACGTTTTCGTTCTTTCCTAAACAGTTATTTTTATCTGCAGAATACAAATTCAATTTATTTATGTGATTTGAGGCCTTGTGTACAACGGCCGAGCTGGAAAACGAGTAGATATTTTCGTGTGTTCAGCGGCTAAGTATAATGTCTCAATATAATGTGAATAAAATTGAAATTCACTACTCCCGAGCCCAACACCCATGTCTCGGGAAACACGGAAAAAAGGTTTATCTTCATTAGGGAAGGGTTCAAATAAATTTGGCGTAAATAGGGGAAGATTGCCATTGGGTACACCTTCATAAACCGGTGTTGTACCAAGAATGTGACTTTGTGAGGTCGAATTTAACAACATATTTTGATAGTCCTATTTCTTTTTGATTTGCAAGTTTGGAACTATGTAACAAGGTGACGCAAAGAAAACTAAGCCAACATTGGTTTTTTTAACATTGATAAAAATAAATTATTGCACTGCTAAAATGTTTTTTTTTGTATTTAAAAGTTTGGGGGTCGATATAGGATATTATTATCCAAAAAGACTCATCACGACAAAGTCGGCCAGCGACAAGTTGACCATACACTGTCGGGTGCCTACAATAGGCATAACACTGGAATGTCGCACCAGTCTGCCGGGTTAGGTGTGTAGACTCTATTACACGAAAACCTCTAAGGAAATTACTCTTTCTGTATTGTGTTTTTGAACGACTTATGCACCTTCGAGTACCTAGTCTACCTACGTTAGAGTTTTGTTTTATTAATATTGCTAAACATTATCACTTTAGTTTTTTAACTTAGGTTAAGTTAAAAAACTAAAGTGATAATGTCTCGCCGCATGAGCCCTGATCAGCCCAGGAAAAAGTATATTTATATTGAAGGCGTAACGGCCTCCGCACAGGACCGTGGTGGATGTAATAACCTTCGGGAAGCCTGTACCCAGCAGTGAGTAAAACCGGTTGCTGGTGATGATGATAATTATATTATGAACAGAAAATAATGTAAGAACATCTCATTAGGTCCATTTTAAAATTGAAATAACTCCTGAGCAGATAATTAAACAAGCTACTTAATTAATTTTACACAAATAAAAAAAAACACCTTACCTACTTTAAATAAATAACCCGTGTCACTCGGAATAATGTGATATGTAAGGCTTCTTTCGATATCCTATACTTTATCCAATCTGTTCAGGAATTTAAAAGTTATGGTGGAATAAAGAAACACAACATTCATGAGCCCTGAAAACATTATACTCACTCACCTTGACAATAGAGTAGTATGGGCACTAGAAGGCCCCTAGCAAGTCCTCGGAGAAAATAGGCTTATAATATTTCTTTAAGTTCTCAGGATGTCAATAAACTTATCTTTTTTAGGCAGTCTAAAATAAAAATAAACCTTGCTTACCGGATTTAACTTTTACACCAACCGATTATTTGAAAGCGTCCTAATTCAATCAATTATAAATAAATATCTTGAACAAAAAACTTGCGCTCGCGTCTCTAAGCACGATAAACTAGCGGCTCTCGCACACGATCGAAGGCAACTGTCGTCTTACGTTTTCAGCCGCTAACTAGATGGGTGTAGTGCTTCGTAGAGCGAGTAATGCGGCAATCTGAATGTATAGTAGACAGCTATATTAATGACTATACAGGGTGTTGCGTAAAGAGTGGTCATTCCTTTACTTTTTTTGGGTAAGTAGCATCATAATAACGTTCAGAAAATAAAAAATTGTACCCAGTAAAAGTCTCACGGTTTTCGAGTTATTGAACATTTTCGCAATTTTAACTTTTTTTTCCCATTCTTTTCGATGGTCCAAGCTCCCAAAGTAAGGAATTCTCAATCTGTTTTTATTATAGCGTTCTTCGATAACTGTGCTATGAAATGTTAACTGCCATTTGTGTGCCAAAGGAACAGTTTTTCTTATACAAAAAATGTGTTTTGCTAATTTTATCCAAAAGTTTAACCTCGTGTGGTGTAAAAAAAATATACGTTTACCTAAGTTTGCAACTAATAAAATAACTTGCCCACATCACTGAGATTCCTCGATTCGAAATAGTATACACTTGGTATTTGCAACTTTCAATGTAAAGAATATTCCAGTTGTAATTTGAAAAAACGACTGTAACCTATCTTGGGTTACGGTCGTTTTTTCTAATTACAAGTAAGGTTAAAACTCGGTTATTGCTTTGGAATTTCTTACAATAAGTGCTCAAAATGGCTACCACTACTTGATTTGTGACGATGGCATCGAAAAGAATGGACAACTGTAAAAAAAAACTTATTTCGATAATGTTAAAGGTTAGGTTAGGTGTAAAACTGTGGGACTTTTACAGGGTACATTTTTTTATTTTCTGTACAGTTATTATGCCCCTACCCGTAGGTAAAGGATTGACCACTCTGTACGCAACACCCTGTAGGTATATGGTATTGCGACGTTTTTAAAGTCTGAACTCGAGACCAGACCGACTTTTAAAACGTCTCATATGTCAAGACGGAAGACCGGGAATTCGAAGGACTTGCTAACAGATTTAATGGAAGGCACTCTACTCTTGAAGCCCAGTGGATACAAATATAATTTATCTAATTTTCATTGATTTCTTCGATTCTTTTCGATTTTCTCTCATTCAGATCATTATAATTTAGAAAATGGAATAGCATTGACGAAGTCTGAATGAAACTTAGACATAGACAGTGTACCTACCTACGTATTCAAATACGACAAGTTTGAGGCAAGTCCTCAGGATGGTTCAATTCATATTTCTGCTCATACACTCAATACTTTCAGGGACCCAAATTCCAGTCAAGTCTCAACTTTTAGTTCATTCACGTTGCATCACAATCACCAAACAATCTAAGTGTACAATTGATGTTGATTCATGTTTATCGGTTTTGGTAGGTATGTTACATTATGTATGATGTTTGGCTTTCAAATACTTTAGTGCAAATTAATTGAACATAAATGATTTGGTTTTATTATAAATTATTTTAGTGGCGTTAGGTTTCCCGGATTGAGGTAAATTGTCTACTTATACTTAAGTGGAGTATGAACATGTTTTCTTCTTTAAAACAAAAATATTAGCTTCTCTATGTGAATGTTGGTAAGAAAGTTATGTAGTGAAATATGTAGTTAAAAAAACTAAAAGAAACTAAGGTCTTTGTTATTATAGTGCGTAAGCCCTCACACTCGGGGTAATTTCTAAGAAATCAAATAATCCCAAAAACATTTGACTTTGATGGGACTTGAACCCGCAACCTTCCCTCAGTATGGGAATGTAACAAAGTCCCGTCAAAGTAGTTTTTTTTTATTTCTAAGTTTTGTCAGTTACACAAACAACTAGGACAATAAAACTCTTTCAAAACCCAGTTCTCATGGCCATTGACTGAAGTTACAATTATGAAAGCAGTAAGGGAAAGTTGGAATAATAACTGTAGTTACATAATTTATTATTTACCACTCACAGCTTTTTTTTTAACAAAAAATTGCTGAACTACTGACACACATGAGAAAAAGAACAATTGTGTATGTGTCGTGGGCATATCCTAGAATTGATCATCCAGCTCTAAAATTTTTGAGGTAACTTTAAAAGGCCACTATTTTTTATTCTTTATAAGACACTCTTAATATACCAACAAAAAACAGGTTGCATAAACAAAGTCAAATTCACTTACATTCCTTTTCCCTTACAACAAAGGCCTACACCTAATCCCTCCATGTATATCCTGAACCAGTAGGACCTACATACATATTGTCAAAGGTATCCAGTGAGGTTCCAGGTTAATTTATATACATACTAGCCTCTGCCTGCAGCTTCACATGCCTTTTCGGGATAAAAAGTAGCCTGTATGTTATTCAAGGTCCAGATCTTTGTGTGATATATTTCAGACTGATCCATTCAATACTTTAAGCGTTGTATTCCACCAAACATCTGCACTTTCACCTTTATAATATTTATGTAAGTAAGTAAAGTTTACTAATTCAGACTTCTATAAAATGAATAAATAATGCTGGACAACCCACGCATGATCATCTAGCCCCAAGCTAATATAGATATTAGTAGGATTGAGAATCCAGGTTGTGTATTATTCTAAAGTCATTTACAACGGGATATTTATCATGGTAAATACCTGTTGTAATTGAATTTTGTGTTAATAACCATGATGGATTTAAGATTTATTGTGTATAATATACCAACTGGATTCTAAATTGATAAATTGTAACATAGCTAGGTCTGCAGTAGTTCTCATAAAATATATGCATAGATTATAAGCTTAAACACGAGGTAGGTGCAGTGATCTATTGAGAAGTTCTTCCCTATACATGAAAGTCACATTATGAATCACTTGTTTCCTTCCGAATGATAAAAGCTGCCAATAGCTACAGAACTTTGTCTTAAGCACAAAAACTATGGTGATGGTATGGGTTTTGTGTAAGAAATCTTTCTTTATCCGGGGGTACTTAGATGATAAAAATGTTTACAGACTCCTGTACAAGAACAGGTATTGCCGGTTATATAATCTGCATAGAACTCATAGGTTTGCTTTTTAAGTAAAGTAAAAGTATAAAAGTACCTGCCTCTTTACTTACCTACCATAGCCTAGCTACATTAAGTATGTGCTCACTGCTTTCTGTTAGGATATCTGGGTTCAGAAAGTTGCAGGTGAATTAACCATGAGGCCATGGAATGTAAACCAGCTTATCTTGTGTATATTAACCATTTCGGAAAACCAAGTGCGGTAAAAAGCGGTTTACTGGAGAAAAATATGGTAAACTTAATGATGTGTATTTTATAAACATTCTGTAAAATCATAAACTTACCGATTGCCACCGAATCTATAGACGAAAATCAGATGCCTCGTTGTTATAGAAACATTCTGCTGCAGTCGTGCACTAATATTTATTTCAGGAAATTGAAAATTTTTCTGAAAACATTCACAAGCACAACCAAAACCAACCTCCGCTGAGTTTGTTGGCCTTGTTGTGTTGTGTTGTGTTGATTTGACTTCTTTGATAGATGACATGACAGACGATGTGCATGACATTGACTTCATGTAACATTTGACAGCAGGACTGTCACTATGGTAACTATAAGGTAGGTACCCTCGTATGTCACGGTCATACAAAAAGTCGTCAATTCATTATATGACAGTGACATACAGAAAGGATTGACATTTTTTTTTACGGTGGAACGTTTCGTGTTGTCAAATAAATATTTTTTTATTAAAAATCGGCAAGAATTTTGAGCTATCTTGTAAAAAATTCGCATGTGTCTATCGATAGGTCCTAAATTTCTGATTAAAACTAGGTACATTTTAGTTTTTCCATTTTTGTTGCATGAAAAATTAAATTATTTTTGAAAATGTGGATTAAGTAGAAACATTGTCGAAGCTAGGATCATGAAAACTCGTAGAATCCGTTTTTGACGTTGACATTGCATGTTCTTTTGACATCAAACAAGACGTCAACAATCGGCTCGCGCCATTTGCAATGAAGAGATGAGGAAAGGAAATTAATCTACCAATTTTCAAAAAAATATTTAATTTTTCCTGGGACAAATACGAAGAAACTAAAAATGCATTGTTCCACAAAATTTTGAGATGAATCGAATGGTATATTTTTTATCGTTTTCCAAATTTTTGGGACAGACCATAAGGGAAAGTTGCCATTGTTCTTTAACCACGCCACACGAAATGATTTTTAATTACACTTTTTCTTGATAACGATTTACTATCGAAATCAGCAGTCAGTGATTGGAATGCGTTTCCGTTACGGGCTTTGAAGAATCGGGACTCAGAATCTGATACGAATTCGCGCGAAATTCAAATATTTTTGCGGTATTTTAGTTGGTAGTTTACTTTACTTAGGTACCGCAAATCCTAAACCATTTTTTAAAGATCCATGTTTAAACCAACTTCGATTTGATGGAGCCTGATGATTATATAGCTACGAGTAAATGAAATAAGATCATTTTGGCTTATTATGTACTTAAAAGGTTCGGGTTAGTTTCATTGTTGGTTGGCATGAAACGGAATCATGGTTTTATTATATTCTAGACCTGCCTAAAGCTCTGCGCTCAATAATCCAATACCGCTACTACACAGCACAAAAACGTGCATTCAAATATAGCCCATATATGAATGTTGTCTTGAGATACATTTCACAGGCTTTCCACAAGCTTCAAACGAGTGGTCCGCGAGCTGTCTGCCATCTGACGCCGTCAATATCAAATTTATCTAATTGTTACAAGTTAAATCCTTTATTAAAATGCACAGTTTTGTGCTGTGCTGCAGCGGTGCTTTACAGGTGTGCTACAAGCTTTATGCCACCTACCTACATTCATAATTTGGTGATTGGTATACGATTCATTCTCCATCAGCCCTTTTACTATCTACTATATAAGCTCTGCTTACTATGCTATGGGGCTGGATGATGCTGTGTGGATTGTCTAGTAATGTTCATTTATATTTATTAGTCCACATCTGGACATAGGCCTTCGTTAATGAGCGCCATAGCGTCCCGTATTCAGCTTGCCGCATCCAGCACCTGCTTGTGCCTGCAGTCTTTCGCAGATCATTATCCCACCTGGCCACAGGGGGTCCTACAATACGTTTCCCGACCCGCGGTCTCTTTCTCCTCAAGAACACGTTTACAACAGAGCGGTTGTCGTTTCTTCCTGGGATGGTCCGCTCACTGCCTCTTCAGCTTGCTACTTTGGTTTTCAGTCGGATATATTCGTTTTTATTTTTGTCTTTAAACTGGTGGACTAGCTCTACCGTGAGTGTCCATGACGGGTAGGACGCACTGATTGTAAACTTTCGTTTGCAAGCATTGCGGTATGGACAAACTTTTAAAGGCATAATATTAAAATAACTCTATATGAATACAATTTATGTGCCTAGGTAGTTTAGTTATGTACCTACCTACCTATGTACGCTTAACTAGGCGTATATAGGTAGGCAAGAACCTAATCTTCGCATCTGCCTAAATTAGTACCTAGTGTATCCTCATACACAATGAGCCACCTCATCACAATGCCAGAGTGCTATTCAGTTAAAAAAACACAAAAACGTGAGGGAAACGCCATTTTTAATGAATTCTTTAATTAATGCGAACGCAGTAGATCCTTCCGCCTCCGCCTCTATTCTGTGAACAAACAAAAGTCACAATATATTCTCAAAATGTTGGGACTAGCTAGTATAGTATGTACCTATTATAAAATCTGTGGTACTAGGTACTATCAAGTCCAACGTATTCTTTTCAATGGGTCACATTATAAAACGTGGTGTTGTGGTAAATAGAGTGTTTAAAGAACCAGGTCGGGGTACAATGTGCACATAGGTTAGTGCACAAGGGTCAAGTGTACGAACTGCCGACAATCCATTGTACCCAGGTTAAGCTTTTGATGGTTACGTACCCAAAGGTTAAAAACGGGACCCTATTCAAAGTCAAAGTCAAAAACTCTTTATTTCCATAAATACAATATATGTATAATTAGAAAAGGTCAAATTCTTAATAATTAAACACTGACACGAAAATAAAGTGATATTTTTGATTTCAGTCGCTTCGGTATGTAGACTAAAGTAAAGAAGCGACGAAGAAACCTTTAGCCTGTTAGTTAGTTGTTATTTTTCGAGTAGGAGCAAATTCCGTCCCACGTTTTTTTATCCTCTACTAGATAAACTGATATTTTATAGTAGGCCTTTTTACACAGGAAGGTTTTGACAATTTGTTTAATTTATTTACTGATAATTTTTGCAACTCACTAGGAGTTTTGTTGTAGAAGCGTATACATTGCCCTTTAAAAGATACATTAATTTTGTGTAGTCTAGTTGTGGGCACAGCGAGTTTAATGTTAATTACTTGTATTCAAATTATGCACTATTATTACGTAAATAAATCTACCGAGCTAGGTACCTACGTTAGTAATAATTATTTATTAGTTATTGTTTGACCTAGCTACAAGTATGCTATTATAAAATCTGTGACCTAGCTAAGCCAGTATCATATATGTAATATAGTATATACGTGCCTATTTTCTAACCGCGAGAAAATGTTCCTATGGTTAGAAGGTGTAAGACACTTTAAGATAAACTAAAGGGAAACTTAAAGCTAAAGCTGACTAAAACCTCTTCAATTTGCTCACCGTTAAAATGATAAGGTATGTCCACAGATATCAGAAACTGGTAGGTATGTACCTATAATATGATTCGCTACGGCCCCACACTAGGCTCATGGCCCGTGACGTGGGCACCAGGGCACGATAGTCAGAAGATTAATTGTTTTAGAGGGGATTGTTGTAGTTGTATCAGATGTAATAATAATGCATGTTTGTAAATTGAAGATATAAAAACAGAAAATGTGTAACTACCCTTTTTCCCAACTGTCCCAAAAGAGGTTGTTGTATACACCCCTGTAAGTTGTATGCCACCACCATACATAATGTATGTGGTCTGAATGAAGATAAATCGCAATAAGCACATAACTCTTGGCTTGGGTTACTTGACATTAAGCAAGGTCTCTCGAAGTTACTATATTTCTAAAACTAGATGTGGTATTTGCGTAGTACATAATTATTTGGTTCCTTGAGCCACTTTCTTTATAAGCTGCGTAGTTTTCTTTCCCCCGCCGCCGCCGGCGCCGCCGTTCCAAAAACATACATATGCATTGTCCCGCTCCTATGAACGCGAAATCCTATGCCTATCCTATTCACAAAATGGCGCGCATTGCGCCTTGTTAAAAACTCGGTTTATATAGAAAACTATACCAGAGTCCAGAGCCTATACCAATAACTGGTTCAATTATTTTCAACTACATTAACGAACGTTGTTCTGACGAAAAAACTTGTAAACAGCGACAAAAACTCGCTGAAAACGTAACTATGTCAACTACAAAATCCAATTGTCGGATCTAGTTCTCTACTTCTACCCTTTCAAGCTAGTCCCGGAGATTGGACCGAGAGGTTATCAGTTGGGCGTAATTTAATTCATTATGGCCCATGCCGGTCCATGCCTCGTAGACCCTCGCTAACGCCCATATGCAAAATTCTTTCAGAATCGGATATAGGATAGCCGGGACTAATAAAGCGATCCGTTTTAATTTTCGCTGAACCTTTTCGGACTCAAAGCTATCTTTATCCATTTAGGTTTATCCTTAAGTTTTACACGTTTTTATTGTAAGTACATACCTACTTCTATCTCTGCGTTTTTTTTTTTGGACTTTGCTTTCTGTTTTAGTTTCGATGTTATTAATTAGACGCTAATTTGCTCGATTGCTCCTATCCCACTACAGTAGAGCTACGCCAATGCTACGACGCAACGGTGCTACGTATATGGTGATACGCCAATGCTACAACGGTGTTACGAGGGTGCTACGCCGATGCTACGCCGATGCTACGACGACGACGACGACGGTGCTACGTTAATGCTACTAAGTTGCTACGACGACGATGCTACGTCGATGCTTCGATGGCTCTATGTATATGCTACGACGTGATTTGTTTTAAACTTAGGACGGAATTTTGTTTTGTAGGTGTATTCCCGTTGTCCCCATTGTCGCTGTCCCCATTCAATGGGGACAACGGAACTCAATAAAAATAATAAACATTTATTCCTGTTGTCCCCATTGACTGTGACCCGTTAATGGGGACAGCGAAACTTAATAAAAATAATTAAAATGTATTCCTGTTGTCCCCATTGACAGTGTCCCCGTTAATGGGGACAGCGAAACACAATGAAAATAATTATAATGTGTTCCTGTTATCCCCATTGACAGTGACCCTGCTGTTAACAGGGATAGCGAAACTCAATTAAATAATTAAAGTTTGTTGTTATAGCGAGTGACTTAAATGGAGTTGACACTGGTATAATAATTATATAACTATGTACTAAGTTATTGCTGTTACTTTTGCTCAAAAATACACATTCTTAATGTAACGGTGTAAAATAGATTATTTGTTTCCTAGTTGTCTAGACTAGTTAACTATGATAAAACAAGTGTCCTAACTTTATGATATTAATAATTATCAACCTGTGAAAATTGCTATCAATTATTAGTAAGGTAACGCCGAGAATGTCTGTGACCATGATCGTTTCAACGTGATGGTAACGTTGAGAAATAAAAACAAAAGGTGCACGTTTATCGATAATTACGGTGTCAGTAGTTTTAATTAATTACTTACTGGTTCATACGCGTTTTTTCCGGAATAATCCAGTCCTACATCGATGCAAAATTTCAGGCAGATCAAATAAGTCGTTTTGGAACTCTCCTCAGTCAAAGATCTTCACAAAATTTCGCTTTATAAATAAATTCTAATGTTATAGAGTCTATGAGGAATTTATTTTTAGGTCAATAAATAAACTGTACTTACTTGTTATCTATCCAGTAAATTTAGCCAATTCATCGTCAAAGTAATCAGCAAACGCGTTTATATCCGATACTGATCCTCCTTTGCCATTATTCTCGATTATTTCCTTCAAGTTCTTCACAAACGCATCATACCGCTTGTTGTAATCTTCGTCAGTTTTATACGTCTTTTTGTATTCGTGCATAAACTTTTGGAAGAGTATTGGCGCATCTTTAAGGGTATAGTTTGGTTTTTCGTAATCACCATCATCGTCGCCCGCGTCTATATCTGTATATTCTACGTCATCTTCTTTATATTCTACACAATTTACTACTGATATTAAAACAACGAGCACTATAATATAATTCATGATGCGCGTTCACGTTTCTAGCAGTGTATGTGTAGAAGACGTCTGTCTGGATTAATTTTTGTTTACGTTTATTAACTTGCATGACCTCGGAAACTTGTTTTCGATGTATCGATTGTGGTTTTTTGCTAAGATTAATATGGAAATTAAAATGTGTTTGTATTGGCATCCCAAATACTCTCCGAAACGGCTTGACTGATTTTGACGTAACTTTTACTGGCAGGTAGCTGATATTATAGGAAGTAACAGAATATACTTTTATTTTTAGAAAAATTAAGGGGTCTGCGCGAAAAATCGGATCTCTTTTTGTAAGTGGTAAAGCGTTTGAAAACCATCTCACTATAGCTTATGAATATGATGCAGCACTTTTTCCCAAATGGAACTTATTCACACCGGATTTAAAGACTCTAAAAAGTCTAGAAACTAATTAAATTGTGAATTCTACGCAGGTTAAGCCGCGGGCACATCTGGTCTTTTTTAAATTACGCAATATCGGCTATATCGGTGGCATATATAAGTAGGTACTTATGTATATTTGAGAAATTTAGATAACCTTTAAAATGTAGGTCCAGTTTTTCGTTCATTTTATACTAAAGTTGCATAAGATAAACACCGATTGTCATCAATAAATGTAGTTAAGCTCACGAGGAAGCTTCGTTGTATAATTATAAATAATGAACCTTCAAATGGATGCCTATTTCAGTGCCCACCAATGATTGATGATAAAACCTGAGCTATCTTGTACTTCCTCTTTACATAATATCACAAAGATACCTATAGCATAACAGTGAAGGTAGTAGCTAAACAGGTTTGCTGGTCTCTACCTAATGCAAAAATACCTATAAAGGTTTGTGTAGGACCTGTTGGGCTCTTATTGGTTATAAGAAATCTAAACCTTCTGATATTCATAGTCTGAGTAAAAATGAGGCCATTAGTTATTTTTATTTCACATAACTAATAAGTAAACGTGTGTTGTACACTAATAAAGTGTCCTGCTCACATGTCAGTCTCCGTTGGGGTTGGGCTTCGCAGCCAAAATTCGGCTAGAAAAGACATCATCATCTTCATCAACCCTTCTAGGTAGATATGTACCTACAGTCACTATGTATCTAAGCAAAGGTAAATTATAGTTTTCATTTCTCAAAGAGAACCCCTCTTCAATAACCTACAGTTACTTACGTTTATAATTGAATGGAGATCCAGACTGTTTCAACAGGCAGGTTGATAGCGGCCCGTTATAATAAGCAAGGGGGACGTTATCTCATTCACCACGTATTAATTTAGGTCTCTGACTTTTAATGTTGAATATTACAAGACACCCAAAATCATACTATCGAAATCTCATTGGGGTACTTCACTTCAAACATGATGGGCCCAATTTTGCTAACCTATCGCTTTACTATGACGCTACAGTTTCGTCACGAAGAATCAACTAGAATCTAGATAGTGCGTGCGGTTCTATTGCATGGGTATATTGATAGAAAGGTTAAAACCTTCACACTTTTGACGCGCGTGATGATAAACTACAGATGGAAGGATTTGTAGTTTCTTTTAACTAAGGTAGTATACTAATATGGTCATTTTGTGACGATATTATTTGCTAAAGTGAAGCGATTAAGTTAGCAGAATAGGACCCAACGACACTACACCCCCTGCTTGATTACCTCAAATCACATGAAAAAATTTGTAGAGATAAATCAACAAATAATTTTTGCTTCATAATCTTTTCGTTTGTTATCAATTCACTAGCACTTTTTGTGCTGAAATCTGAAATAAATTATCTATTCTTATTTATCTGGCTGCACTTTTAGGAACGTTGTTCTTAATGAGATCACCCATTTAATAAGTCAAGGTTAGTGTCGAAAAGCTTTTAAGGTAAATAATAATAAGTAGTAATTGAGGTCAAGGTAAATACCTTGACCTCAATTACTACTTATTATTACAATCAACACCTAAATTGCGAACCTAACGGGTCGGGTTTGGTTGTCAAACTAGGCCTAGATCTCAGTACTCACCGGATCCCAGTTGTAAAAAACTCGAATAACATAAAATTATTTTTTTCCCTGGTTGCTTGAAAGTGAAAAAACGACAGAGAAAAAAAAATTAGAATAAAAAATAATGAAAGTGCACTGTTTTGCACATAATTTGGTCGAGATCTCAGGAACCCTGCGGTCTATTGAAATGACTTATGTTTTGTTTCGTAGGTTTAAGAAAGCAAATAATTAGTTAGTCCTTGAACCAGTTACTGTTTCCTCATAAGTTGTGTAGTTTTCTTGTAAATAAACAAAGACTAGATTTTTGCGCATACGCCGCGAGCCTTTCCAAAAAGTAAGTATGCATAGGATTTCGCGTTCATTTGCGAAATCCTACCCTTTTCACAAAATGGCGCGCATTACGACCTCTTAATACAAATCTTCGAACGAATTAGTGTTCTAACGTAGTTATAGAGACGAAGATAAATATTACAGCCAGAACTTATGTAGCGAGCCTTAGACTAAGTGAGAAAGACTACATCAAAGGCGAAACATCCTCTATTCAACCTTCATACGACCTTTTGGCATGATATACTACTTTGTAATAAGCTCTGGGAAATTTTCCTTAGTAGCCGTTATCTTGCTTTCACTTCGGAGGGTGTCCCTGGCTAAAAATCTAAGGGTAGGTGCGCATTGGCGTTTCCTATAACAGTTTCGACTTTTAACCCCTTGAAAACTTGCCTTTTGCATTTGTTCGTAATAAATAGGTAAACTGGCAATCAACGTAATCACGAACATCTTATTGGTTGCGTTTTACAGAAGCAGTAAACACTTAAATGATAACTGTACCGTACTGGTACTGATGATTACCCGATTAAGGTGTTAATGCACATGTTTGTACCAATGCCCACTCTACGTCATAGACATCTGACACTATTGTTGGTTCAATTCGGTAGGTAGTCACCAAAGCTTAAACACTATTATCTAAGATGCATATGTACCATATTTTTTCTTTCTTTTTAAGGTTTCGAAGATCAGAGATCGTTTTCGAATCCCTTACGGTCTCACTTTTTCTGTCCTTTTTTCCGTCTTTAATAACTCAGCAACTACATCAGTAAATAATTGAAATTTAAAATATTTATAGATTTCGTGCACTTGTACAGATTAAATAAAAAAAAAAATTAAATTTAAAATGAAAATTTTCAGTAAGTAGGTAGTACAAATTGTGATGTCGAAATTTTAAAAGAGACCTATAAGGTCAAGTGGGGTTTCAAAAGAAAGATATCGGTTTGTACATCTCATAACAGTTTATGAAATTTGTATAGATTTCATGCTTTTTAAAATATTTAAAAAAACTCTCAAAAATACCCATTCCCCTGCTTCCGAAGTTTGCAGAGCAATCCATCTGAAATGTAATGGTTGTGATGTTGTTCGTTTGTTCAAAAAGTGTTCTACTTACAGACTTCTCTATCTTGTTCCTGTGTCTGAGTGGGTTATCAAATGTAAGGTATCGGTATGTACATCTTATACAAATTCATCTTATTGTCCATAATCTTTTCATCGTTATCACGTCACATAAATACTTTCTTTAAATAATCTTACTTAAAAAAATGTTCGTTGGTTAGTATATGCTTAGTATTAAAGTGTCTAACAAAAAGTAAGTAGGTACTTATAAGTCTCATTATAACCTAGTTATGGTTTTGATGAATAAACTCCTTTTCATTTTGTTTATTTTATTTTAATTTTTAATAATATGAACCAAATATTCAATGTGGTAGAGTTAGCAAATAACGTGGTCACTAGCTGCCCGTCTGCACTATTCCTTAGGCTTTTTAGTTACCCTTCCATAGATACCTGGGTAGGTGTTTTGTTGACAGATAAGCGCACGCCAAGTCTGCCAACTGCCGCAGCGTATCTACCTAATTCAGAGGCTTTGCACTACGTGCCTACCTTGATAAACCTTTGTTGGCTGGTTATCTTGCCTAGCCACGGCCAGCCTTAGTAAATTAAAAATGTTGCAAGTAACTTTAAGCTTTTGAGGCGAAGATTTACTGGCAGCTTGACCTTTTGTGTGGGTTATGATGCGGAACTCTTTGTCTGAGTTAAGTCAACTGCAACATTGTGTTATGAAGAGGAGCTATGTTTCAGTAAAATTTAGCTTTTACAACTTTATCATTTTTATCTGCTTGGGGCCCAACCTCCGCGGATTATACGCGGTCGACTTTACTAGTGTCGACGTTACGGTAATCGACACTAGAGGAATCGGCGTGCAAGGAACAATTCGTAGAACAGCCTACGTGATAGGACTAAAATTATTTAAGGCAATAATAAAATTGACAGTCACTTAAACAGTTTTACACAATTTTATTCAAATTTTACTTGAAGTTCAATAACATCTCAGTGGTATTTGTAGTTCCTGTGCGCAGTCATCTTCCCATAATTGATGCAGTAGAAAAAGATCATGCTACTGATTAATACTTGGAAGGTGGCGGCCAAGCCAGCCCTCCTTGGCTGTGCGTATTTATGCTGCCATCTCCAAAAAGCTCTTGACACCACTCCCATCACAGCAGAAGGGTTTTTAGTGCGACGGGAGAACCAAGATACGAGGTCTTTGATCTTCACATCGCCAAAGGGAGTGTCAGGTTTTCCGTAAAACCGGGCTGGATTGTACGGCCCGTGGGCTGATGGGTTGTACTGGGGTGGGTAATCGCCCATGCCCATGGTTTCGCTGATAATTTAATTTGTTTGATGGAAATATTGTACAAGCTGCGTTTATTTTTTCCAAACTTTTTCGCTTGACTGAAGGTTTGACTTTTGATGACAAGTTACTGATGACTTTTATAATAAAGCTCCAGTACCCCCTCCAGTAATCCCAAGATAATATAATACCTACGGAGACCAGTACCATTGAGAAAAAAAATCTAGTATTTAGACCAAGACCATCGAGAAAAAAATTTAGTCTACAAAGGAGACGTGATGCCATAAAAAAATGTACTAGATTGACATTGTACAGGCTTACCTACATAGTGATGTAGGTAGGTATTTGTATATTATCGATTGCATCAAAATACTTTTTAAATTAAATTAATCTAAATTTTCCGACAGATGACTTATGTTTTTATAACAACCCCACCCATCAAAGGGATTTTGAGGCAATTGTAGATAAATTATACCAAAAACATTTTTTTTTTTAAGTAAATTAAAAACCTAAGTAGTACCTTCAATTGTCTTGTGACACTTCAGGTAGTTAATTAAAATTTAATCATCATTAAATTTTAATTTCAAGCTCAACTTTTTGCCAGGATTAACTATTAAATCGACCTCGTGGGTAAGGCTGCGTAAATTCAGCTAGTAAAATAAGTATTTTAAAGAGGTATTTTCTCTAATATAACTATTTTGTGCATTGATAATGCAAAATTTTATTTATTGGCTTACAAAATGATCTCGACACCGATGAAAAATGTTGGTAAAGAACTAGCCCAGAACGAAGATGTAGACTTAGGTATTCCCTAGCCTTCCTGACCGAAGTCACTATATACAAAGATAGGTAGACCAAAGAGGCGATTTTTTTTAATCTATGGTTCAAAGGAAAATTAAAATCTTTATAATCATGTCATGGGAGCAATGAGATTTGAAGGGGCAATACAACTTTTCCTTTACCTACCTACTTATCTCACTCGGTTTTTTAGAGTCGGGATGACGTGGCTGCGCCTCGTTCCAGCCATTTCACAGTTTATTTATTTGATAGGCTATGCATGCGGGTTTGCCTGCAGGTTTAATGACTTACTTACTTCCTGGCGCGGCGCACCCGAAGTGGATCTTGAAATCAGATATGGTCTGAGATAAGAGAGAGAGAGAGAAGAAGACGACTGCCCTGGGACTGGCCTGGGACCGGTGGTCCCTTGCCGTTTCAGTCCAGTCGATGGCACGAAGTTCTTGTGGGTCTTTCTCCTTTTTGAACTTGACCGCAATTGCAGCCATAAATTATTTAACTACTTTATACTCAACTATAATAGAACATAAAGGCCCGTAATATGAAAGCTTGCTTAGCTTGTCACAGATCTATGCTTGAGTAACGCCTATGCCATAGAAAAGCGTCGGATAGATGACCTCGTCTTTTTGGGTTTATGCTTTTTTACGTTCCATGAAAAAATGCGTGTTTGAGGGTTTCTTTTGTTTCTTTTGCGAAAGGTTTGTACGATGGCACGAAACCCTTCGTGTGCGAGGTGACTCGTACTTGGCCGGTTTTATTCTATGTACTAGGTATAGCTACGTAGATAATTCAGTATCTCGTAGGTTTAGTTAGGCATTTCGAAAGCGTTCATGTTCTATGGTAGGTAATTTGAGCCCTACGTAGGTACTATACATATACCTATATACTCGTAAAAGAAAAGTAACTTATTTAGATTTCATGATTTTACTTTACCCGAAGCGCCTCTAATCCTTTGTCTGTGCTCAAAACAACTCACTAATTTATTAGGAAACTTATGCAATATGGACGGACGAGCCTAGAGAGGCATTTACATAAAACTTTTACCTTTATTACTGGGGGTGATGCTGAGTAGTATAATGTTGAATTATCCTCAAGAGAAAAGGCTCACTAAAAGCTGAGGGCTATTCATGAGCATGTAAAGGTTTTTTTGAGTTCATCGACGAATCCTCACCTATCAGATTGAAGGTATATTGAGTGATTATTGAACTGGTTGTTTTAATTTGAAAGCCAGTTACGAGTTGAAACTGAATTTGAACACCAAGATGCTGTTCAAATTCAGTTTCAATGTGCTTTATTTCCTTTAGACCTTACAAGACTCTTGGACACGTCACAAAATTCAAATTATACATAAGTAAAACTGGGAAATAAAGTGATCACTTTGATTTTTGTTTACATTGAAGTAAACAAAAATCAAAGTTTTTCTTTTTAAGGTAAAGTAAACAAGCGAACAAGAAACCTTTAACTTGTTAGGTTGTTAGTTTTCGAGTTGGAGCACAACTTGTCCCAAGCTTTTTTATCTTCTAGATAATCTGATATTTTATTGTAAGCCAAAGGACAATTTTAAAGTCTTTGTTCCAGGGTGAGCCTCGCAGGGCTTGTAAAGGTAGAGAAAAACGAATAGGTACTTAGATATCTATTTGTTATATAAACATCAGCGGAAAAAATCTGCGAAGCAATAATGGGTTTGAAAATATATCAAATTGTGAGAATATTTCTCTTAACCGAAGTCAGAAAGTGAAAAAGAAAATCAACGTTGTTTTCTTATTTTGTTACAGAATATCATTGCTGGATGTCCCAGTAGTAACGAAACGTTCGTAAAGATACATCATGTAGAGAAGGAATTCACTCATACTGCGTAATGGGAATTGCTAGGGAACTTACGAATATCTTCCACGTTTTATTTGGGCTCTGTTCTCTGAGATATAAAACAAGAAATGTACAGAAACCTTTCAAAAATGCGCTAAAGAAACTTTAACAAAACATTTTCGCCAATGTCGCTTAAAGTTATGTACTTCATACCATATACATTCTCAACTGAAACATTATATGTATTTTACCAGCGAAATGTTAACCGTCAGGCCAATTTATATATTACACACTACTTTGAGAAAACATAAAACACTAACTTATTATAACCCTGCTACTTTACAAAAAAGAAGAATGCATAATGATGCTGAAGTCCCAAACACTAAAACTAAATTTGCTAGTAACCAATATGCAAAACAATCAGGTCATTTATAATCTATCCAAACATAATTATATCATGAGGTTAAAAATAGCTTGCAGGAATGGCTACTAACATAAAACTACAGTGAGACCGAAGCACTACTTCTTTACATACAATAGTAATATAGTTACTAAGAATTAACTACTCTAGTTAAAATAAACCCAAACAGTTATAAATTAATTTATAGTTTATAATAATTATTATTATAAAGAAACGTTATTGCTCTTGTTGCCCGGACTCACATGAGACCGGTGTTCTCAGGAAGGAGTACCAAACCTAACACATGCACGCACGCTACACAAACACTAGCACATACACACACACCCTAACACACACTCACTTGGTTTGGTAGCTCCTGTTACCCGGTCTCTTAAGAGACCGTTGTGACTCGGGACTACTAAACACAACACACACTACACTCACACACTACCTACACGCACACACATGTACCCACTTTTGTTTGGTAATTCTTGTGACCCAGACTAGCCGCCAGAAGAGGGCTGTTCGTGCTATCTATAATATCGGTCCCAAAGTAAGCCTACGTGAAAAATTCAAGGAAATAAACATAAATTATTGACAGTACCATGTCAATATATTTATGAAAACTTGTTGTACACTCATAGGAATATCAATCGGTTCCCTAAAAATAGCGACATACATAATTTAAATACTAGAAATAAGAATAAACTCGCTGTGCCGACAACTAGGCTACACAAGATTAATGTATCTTTTAAAGGGCAATGTATACGATTCTCTACAACAAACACCACAGACTAAGTAGAGATACTAAGGCTTGCACTTCAATAATAAAATTTGAAAATAGGTATCTTTTTCGTGTTTTGTTTGTTTTGTGTATTTTCTTTATTTGCATAAAATACACAAAACAAAAACACAATAATTATAAGGCTGGATGTATGTTTGAACTTCTTCACGCCAAAACCACTAAACAGATTGAGCTGAGATTTAGCATTAGCTCTAGACTTGGAATAAAATATAGGCTACTTTTTATCCCGTAAATCAGTTCTCATGGAATAGACATAACCTTTCAATAGAAACAATGCGTGCGAAGCCGCATGCGGAAACTAGTTATGGCATAAAAGTATTAAAAAAACTACTCCATTAACTACTAAGAAAATACCAAACATATTTATAATAAACTTAGATGTTATGTTATAACTTATCGTTTGCTTAAAAATAATGCTCTTCATTGAAACATACAACTTTTTACTTTTTGCGAGAAAATATATTGTTCCACATGAGATCAAAAACAGATTTATAATTTTTTTTTAATATTTTGCTACGTAACATAATATTACAGGAAACCCATAAAAAAACACTCAATAAATCACAAAGGTTTGTAAAGGAGTGTTATTAGCAAATCAGCCGATTAACTATCGGATATGTTTGACAATATTAACTTAATTTCTAAGTGTTAGTTTAGGTACTGAAATAGTTATAAAAGTAGCCAGAACTACATTGTAATGTTATTTCCCTTCAAAACGTACGCTTTATATAAGCAGAAAAATTGATCTTCATGCGATATTCTATAGCGATCTAAACAGAGTACATACCTAGACGTTGTTCACTTTCTTCACAGAATAATATAACTTTAGTATAAGACTGTACTAAATCCGGCTCTACCAACAAAAACTCCAGAAGGTGGTTCGACTTAAGCGAACTATTTTTTATATTTGAAAGAGACTACAACAGGGCGCTATGGTACTCATTAGGGGAGGCCTATGTCCAGCGGTGGACTAATATACATATACACAGCGATGATGATAACAGGATTCGCAAAAGCTCTATAAATTCACTATGCTGCATTTGTCAAGGCCTTAAAGAAAATGCAATGTAGCCGACAACAGTCTATCAAAATTAAATATACCAGTTTGCAGATAACACAATAGAGTGACTAAAAAGATTTTTAGCCTTAGAAAGATAACCATAACTGAATGTACACTAAAGATGACCTACATCGCGTCGTTTCGAAGTGTGTAAGTATGTTTTTTTGAGCATATTTTGTATTTTCTATAAAATAAGTTTTTCGAATGTTATTATAATGAGTAATATAATAATATGTTATTGTGTTGAGAATATATGCATAGAATTATGTTGTATACACATATTTAATACAAAATTATATTAAATAAATAATCGAGGTAACTTTATTTACTTACCCTACAAAACTTACGCATTACAGAATCTCTGTGTTAATTTTATAATTTGAAGAAAAAACTTTTATCAACTTACTTTTTGTACATTATAAGGAATTGTAAAAGTACAGTAGTATTATTAGTATTAAGTATTGAGTTGAGCTACCTGTAGATTGTTTGCAACAGTCTGCAACCTTAATTGCTTCGATTGTAAATACTAGTTCTAATTTGTTTCTATTATTTGATAGTAATTTACTTTGTTAATAAAGGTTGTAAAAAAATATGTTGTAATAATAATATTTTTTATTCATTTTGACCTTGAAGGGCCAGGCCAGGCGCCCTGCGCTTTCCACGAGTAAGGTCTTTCCAGATATTTTTGAGTGTTTTCAAGGCTTACAAAGCTTTTGTTTGCTTTCTAATAGTAAAAAAAAAATCACCTCACAGTCTTCAAAATAACTCAGAATTTCAATCTCCAAAAAATCTTTGGATTTGCTGTCCGACCTCCTGACTCTTCATCGCCGGTTTCTTACAATATTTGACAGCTTCCATATCTTCTGAAGGTTTTTGTGATGCCATTACGTTATTGTATTAAAGCCTACAAACTTTTATAAAAAAAACATATTTTTACGTTAGAAAAACCCAGAAACGTTAGAAAAAGCCAAAAAAACTCACACTAAAGATAACCATACGTCATTTCGACGTATGATAGGTAAACATTGACGAAAATTTCACTTATCTGAGCAAAACTGGTGTCTTCTGTAAGTCCGAGTACCAAAAGAGCTGGCAGGAACAACCAATGCATTGATGTGAAATTTAAAAGAATTAGAGTAATTTTTCAAAAACGTGTAAATTGATTCGACATAGGTTATCTTTCTATGGTTAAACCCACATCATGTAAGTAGTGTTAAAAATAAAGTCTCTAAATAAATCATTTATATCTTCGGAAATACTAACGCTGCTCTTATCGTTTTCGCGTTACTCGAAACGAATGTTATTAACATTTAATCAAAATAAATATATTATGTTGATAATTCATTCGATACGTTATGATATTTTAAAACATTTCCCTTCAAAACATTGGCTTTATAAGGCAGGAAAATTTACCAGCATACGTTATTCTAATAACGGAATATAAAATGAGTCCATCAAGTTTCGTCACCTTGACGTTGTTCGCACTCTTCACCGTTCCAAATTCAGCTCTACCGAAACCTCCAGAAGGTCAAAGGTGGTTTGACTTAAACGATGCACCAGCATTGTTCTTAGAGTTTCAAAGAGACTATAACAAGGTCTACAAAAGTTCCTATGATAGAGACATTCACTATGCTGCATTTGTCAAGACATTGCAGGATATTAACCAGGAAAATGCAGCATCTCCGAATACTCTTTTTGGAATAAACTCTCTTTCGGATTACACACCACAGGAGAGGCAAAGACTGCTTGGTGGGCGTGTGCACATATAAAGTAAGCAGATTTTTTTTATAGCTCGGTAATAATTTTTCGCGTGTGGCATCAAACTTTATATGAGGAAGGTACCTACCAAAATCAGTGTCGGTACGATTTCTCCCAATCTCTCAGGAAGGTGACAAGATCGTTCCGGGTTTCGTCTAACGATTTTGTGGCTAACCTCAACCCCGGTTTCCTTACGGGACCTAGGATTTGGAGGGGGCCTTTGCCCAGCAATAGGACGAATTGTCCCGATGAAAATAAAAATGAATAACCCACAACAAAAACGTTAGCAAATGGAAAAGCAACAACATGAATCTTTGGTTATACACGTATTGATATCTGTTGATGGTTTCTAGTATAGAAACAAATCGCCAAGTGCTAGTCGACTCGCACACGAAGGGTTCCGTACCGTAAAAATCAGGCAACTTTTTCATAGAACATCAAATTTACGGTACGGAACCCTTCGTGTGCGAGTTAATTTGCACTTGGCGGTTTATTTAAAACACGCCAAATTATATTCAAAAGGCTTTGTTTATTTGCAGGTTAAACGACAGTAATAAAAAATATAACAAGTACCGAAGTTTCACTAACTTAGTTTACAGCCCTGTAAATAAAGTTACTAAGTTTAATAAATCCGTAAAAGCTCCGGCTTAAATTCATCTGAACCGTCCAAGAACCGCTTCCGTATACTTATGATAGGACTTTAGGGAAATAACGGGAAACATCTGGGTTGCTAGCCAACCGACGTCATTTTTTGCGCAAGGAACTACCTACAGTGCTGTAAAGTTATTTAGTTATACCGTGGAGCTTCAATGGGACCTACCAACAATACAACCGACGACCTAAGAGATACGTGCGGCTGCGTGTGGAAACTTTTGTTTATGTTCTTCTTTTGTGACCTGGGGTCAGTGGAGTTTGTGCTACTATGTCCGGGATAAATAATACACTGTGTGATAAACGTCTCATTCGTTTTTACGGGTCACCCTTGAACCGTATATAAATTGCGAGCAATTTTCGGGGTCGTTTACCACGCGCCGGGATGCCAATGATACGCTCCTCAAACTCGTTCGGCACATTCGTATATCTGTATTCGCAGGGACGGTTCTAGAACCGTCCCTGCTTTTTTTTATAAAAATAATAAAAAACAAAATTAAAGTAAAGTAAAGTATAATGTATTTATTTTGTGTCACAAAATTACAAGCAATTTTTTCGAGCAGACACAACTTAAATAAGGGTAAAATTAATTATAGGGATGGAACTTGTAAACTAATTGGATTGTTGTGATTAGCTTATGATAGGGAAATGATTCTAAACTTACGTGATCTGAACACAACATTTAACAATTCACGCGTTAAACACATTTCTCTGTTATAAGGTAATCTTTATTTGAGAAAAAAGAACACATATAAAATGATTAACTGTTCATACAAGAACTTTCAGTTGACATGAGATTAATTTTCAATGCTCGTTCAAGAATGAGCATTGAAAATTACTTTTCACACTTACAATAATTTCTCATGAAAATCTTGGAAATGCATTCGCCTATTTTCCGCCTACTTTTTTCTTCCCTAGATCCATACCTGTTCTTTCAGTAGAACTACAAATTGTGTTATCGAGATATCAGCCAGCATTTTGTTTGGCAGAAACTTATTTACGCGATGTTCTTGATTGATACTGTGTCGCGCTGTTAATTCACTGAATATTTACGTGTTGACGATTTGATTGGGTGCAAATTGGGTTTAAACGATTTTTATTACCAACCTGCTGTTATTACGGCATAAATAAAATATTGGGGATTATGTGCTTCTAGAAGGAAATGTCTTTTATGGCGGAATCCGATGATCAAAGCCTGTTTAATCTGGTGGAATATTGCCGAGGTTTGATTTATAATAATAAATTGTTGGAGAAAATTGCAACTTAAAGGTACAAGTTAGTACTTACAAAATACTCTTCAAGCTGGGCTCTGAGTCCTTAGTACCAGTTGTGTATTAGTTTACGATGGCGAAAAAAGTTTTCGTCTTTTTCCATACATTTGGCGCCTTGCAGCGACTTAACTTGATAAAGAGAAACTAATTTTCGTAATTTGACAGCGGTTGAATAGTTTCATGCTTGTAGGCTTGAGTCTGTTTTATACGAACTCGATTTCAGTTTTCGTATGGTTTCGAGAGATTTGACAGAGGCTATTTTCACGGAATATTGTATTTATCTCATACTTTTTTCGTATGTGTAAGCGAAGATAGAACTTAACGTCATTGCCATAGTGACATTACTCATTGCCATACGTTCATTTACTCATTTGCCGTTTTCTGATATAGTTTTCAAGAGAAAACTACTATATCAGTAAACGAACTGTGCAGTTAGGTTAGGATTCATTAACACCTTCACTGCGAACACCAATTCGTCTGCCAAGCGTGGTAATCATTGCAAACCCCCCTTGTTTGGGGGAGCCCTGTTCCGCAGCGGATGTTAGGTACTGTTAAAGAAGTATCCATGAATTAAACCATTTACAAAAACGCACCTATAGAGGTAAATATTTCCGATAATCTTTTATACTACCCCGCTTGTATAATACATTTTAACTATGAATTTTAACCTTTATAACTATGAATAACTTGATACAGATCGATACCTGCTATGGGTCTACTAAGGTATCGATCTGCCAAAGTAATTTACAGTGAAACACTATTTAGTAATCCCCCGCAACTCTAATCTAAAGTTTGTTGTATCTAATTAGTGGCCCGACTTAATTCCACGGTTGGGGCGTCGGTGTCGGTTCACACTTGAGCTTTCGCCACCGATCGCCCAGAATTGTCTCCGGGCGTGTTTTTGTCAACAGTCACGTACGATACGGTTGCTTAATCTGCAAGGTTGGTTTCAGACGCGTCTTTTCATTACATTAAAACGTCTCAAATATGTGAAATATGTATCAGCATTGCCATACAGCGCGGGCCAATGCAGCCAGCGTCTTGGGGACGCTTCCGGCTGGTATTGATATGTATCAGTTGAGCTAACTGTAGATTGTTTGCAACAGTCTGCAGTTATCTCTAAAGTAAATACAAGTTCTTATTTGTATCTATTATTTGATAGTAATTTTCCATATTGGTTCTATCTAATCATGCTCAAAATAGAATGTAGAGCAGCGGCGGCGGCGCATTCCTGCAGGTTGCAATGCTAAGGCTAAAATCGTGGTAACGGGACGATGTTTAGTCATCAATATATCACTTGTAATAAAAATAAAAAGAATTTATTCATCAAGGTTAGTAAGTAAATATTTAAAACTAGTGTACAGTTAAAATATTCAAAAAATTTTGTAGTAGTAACTTAACCTTTCAAAGTCACTTAGTTACAAGTTTTAAAAATTTACCATGTCCAGCTAAATAAATCGACTAGAACATAATCCAGGATTTGAAAATTACAATAACTAAGTAGGTCAAATACTTATACTCGCTATAAGTTTAACAAAAGCTTGGCCTTGGGTACAGTAGGAGTATTTTTTGTCAGCTTAGCGCAAATTTTGAGTATATACCTACCAAATAGAAATATAAACTAATACATAACAACAAATACAATAGTGACTTTGAGAGACATACTAATTGATCTACTGAGATTAACTCGTTACCTGTGTTACAAGACCAGAAAAGCCGCGTCTAAAAGTCGCGTCCCAGCACCTTTCCCGATACATTTTCCAGCTTTAATCATGAATGACATGCTTACGTATTCAGTGGCTGACACCACAGCTAACGAGAACGCGCGATAAGTTTACAAACGTCGTAATCTTGAGTTCCCGAAGGCAGCAACGTTTATTATCCAGGGTTTGGAAATTAACATATTAGGAATGTTCGTAGATGGAAATGTTGAGCGTTCGTGGTAGTTCAGTCAGCCATAGCTCACGTGATAATTAGCACGGAATAAATTACCTATTCCGAGTGGCCAGAACTGCGAGTTTCTAATTTTGGAAAACAGAGGTTCGTATAATACCCACCCGTCTACCTTTATAATACCTGCTTGTGCATAATTTATGATGTAACAATGTTGTTCAGCGAATTAAGTGTTTGAATTTTTAAGAATTAGTATATTATGACAAGTCTAGGACTATTTTGAGCTGCAAATCTACGCAAGCAAGTTTTTTGAACTCTGTTTACGAAGTTTGTGTTCGCATTTTACGCATAAGATATTAGAAACGGCAAAGCTCTGAGCTCATTAATCCAATACCGCTACCATACAACACAAAAACGTGCATTCAAATAGGGGGTTAAACTCGTTATACATTTTACATTGACAAAATGGCTTTCCACAAACTTCAAACGACAGTCCGCGAGCTGTCTGTCATCTGATGCCGTCTATATAAAATTCATCTAAATGTTACGCGTTTAAAGTCCATATTTAAATACACATTTTATTGCTGTGCTGCAGCGGTGCTTTCCAGGTGTGCGGCAAGCTTAAGGTAGTACCCTCGTATCTTTTAACTAGATACTAAAGCTAGTTTAAGATAACCTACGTTATCTTAAACTGGCTAACTGCTGCTGGTAACCTAATTTTACGAAAAGCTCTGAACAATTCAAATTCCTACCTTAGGTAGGCTACTAGACACTACATAAATTACAATGATTTGGAATTTACAAAAATAGATTGGCAAACGGTGAAGTGATTCCTTCTTACATATTTCATTGCCTTCATGGCATTTGTTTCAGCTAAGAGTTGATACATATGTTTAAAACCGACGCTTTTTCCCCGCATGCGAAGTAGGAGGATATAGTACATACGTCCAAGGTCTGCAATGGGTGGGTTGCTGCCGTTGCTGGCCGCGGCTGAAGATGGCTGAAAGCGAAGCGTAGCGCAGGTCCAGGCCATCACAGCGTTGCAGCCCTTGATGGCCAACCTGAAATGAAGGCGGAGACCGAAAGTCGAGGCCTTCCAGCCAGGTGGGACTGGCTGGAAGGGGTCTTACACTATGTTTGTCGAGTCGCGGTAATGGTTTTGCATACCATTACCGCGTATGTAATCTAGTATATGTCTACCTATGTTAGATCTGGCTATCTATCTGCCTACAGTGTTTGCTCTCTTCATATTGCCTCCGCTTTAATAAATCCATATCCATACTAATATTATACATTCAAAAGTAACTCCGTCTGTCTGTTACCTTTTCACGCCTAAACGGCTTAACGGATCTCAGTGAAATTTGGCAGGGAGGTAGATGGTATCCTAGTGAATAAGCATACTTTTTATCCCGGAAAAAAGCGAGCGAAGCCGCGGGCAGCGGCTAGTAATATTTATAAATCATTATTTCATCATCGACGCCTAGTATTTTTATACAGACCCTAAAATCCAGCATCCACGTATACCCACGAAACTCGTTAACTGAAAAAAATACAACAGGCGTGACATATTGCGGTAAAATAACACATGAACTGGAAGCCTTAAAGTGGACTGTATACACGTCTGTTTGCGTAGAGGATTGAGCTGTGCTGTGACGCTCGTCTACCATGCTTCCGTCACGGGTAACGTAGTACACGAAACTAGAAGTGCATCATCATATTCACTGCCACTGCGAAGCCGCCGCTGCTGGAGGAAGTGAAGAAAAGGAACTGTTAATCTTACCTATTCTTCATTATATGTGGCTGTGCTTTAGCTGCTCCCTGCCATGGAGCGTCAGAAGGATGAGGAGAAAAAATTAAATCTCTATACAAGATTTTCAAAATCGGTCCATAATTGACGGAAAAATCGACGAACATACATAAAAAAAAACTAACATACAGCCTAAGATAGAACATCCTCCGTTTTTCAAAGTCGGCAAAAAAATCAAATAATTAAAACTTATCAACAAGGTGGGTACTAGTTACTAAAGATAACTTACGAAGTACCAACTTGAAATATATGTGCTACTCTGGTAAGTTGTAACTAACCATTGAAAAACTCTATGATTAATTGAAGTTGTATTACTGAATTCGTTTTACTATGTCACCATCATAAACAAAAGGGTGTCTCTAGAACATGCAGTGGTTCTTGTTATTGAGGGAAATATGACAAGGATGCCGAGGGTGCCTATAAATAAATGCATACAAATTCCGTTGAGTTGTCAGGTATTGAAGTTGGAAGAAAGGTAGACACCAAAATTCTAGGTAGATAGCACTGTTTTTAGTATTTGTGATACGGCGAAAGTTACTCAATCAAAAGTTAATCATCTACCTAGATTATCGGACCTTAAGAACCTTCAGGCTTCAGGCAAAACTATTAAAGGATTTGGGCTTAAATTTGGCAAAAATATAGCCACCTAAAGCTTATCTTACCTACTTCTTTGATTTTCGAAACACTAACGAGTTTAATAACCTAGAAGAAGCGAAGGCTGAAAGCGAATTGTGTAGCAATAGCAGCTGTTGTTCCAGTAATTCGAGTCGTGGGCAAATGAATCATTAGTCCTAAACTAATATTAACCTGTGTAGGATAAACAAGAATTTGGGTGTATCTTGGCTATGAGTACCTAATGGTTTACTGGAGGCGGCCGGGTCAATTTTTTTAATTATCTAATGGCAGCAGGGGAGTTGTCGGCAAAGTTTCACGACATTTACATAACAAAGGGAAGGGGTAAAGGATCCTGCGAACGTATTCTTCCCAGGGTCCGGATTTTGTAAAGGATTTGTCGGTCAATTTCGCGTCGTTTTTGTCGGCGTAAATTCCGTGCATAATCAAGGCCCCAGATTTACTGGGGCGTATAAACACGTAGTTTAATAAACCGAATATCTTCGCACCAGGAACTTTACCAGGATATCTTTATTATTATGGAGAACGTGTCGCGTATATCAAAAGCAAATTTACGTTATGGCGGTTCGGTATTGGCGGTTGAGACCTGAAACACTGCTCTAGAAAATAATGAAGGGAAAATTGCAAGATTCAAGAATATCTCAAGTCCTTTTAATCTTTACGTCTATAATAGTAAAAGCAAGAAAGCTTGTGTACCTAAATCTCCTTTAGAAAGGATGACTTCAAAATGCAGAAGCCCCTACAAAAGTGACTGAGCAATTTATATTCATACGACAAATGATAAAATCTTATCATCAACGATACCAAAACCATAAACGGAATGAACCCCTAAAGCTGTACCAACATTCCGCAAAAGACATAACACATTTATACGGCCAAAACGCGAAATAAACATTTATACATCGTTTCCATACCTGTGAGGTTTCGCGTGAATTTAACTTTGTCGCCGTATCACGGTAACCATCCAAAAGGAATCCCCTGACAGTGATAGCGACGTGCCGGAAAAATACTGTGGAACGAAACAAAGGCCTGCAGGGGTAATTCTAATCCGAGAGATAAGTTTAAGAAGCTTTTCGTTTTGTTCTTCCCATAGGCTGAATGAAATGAACTATGGTCTGTTGTTTCATTGTTTTTCCTTGCTAACTTCAGCGATCATTTTCTGTAAGTATGTAAAATACCTATTTTATTACCTAACTGCCAAGATGCGTATTTATGTATGTACTTATGTGGGTTTGTAATATTCTCTATTCACCCGTATCATCCAAACGGCTAAACTGATTTATATGTTTAAGGTATCATTGAATTCGTCTGACTGTACAAAACAGCGTTAATCTTTGATGTCCGAAACATCAGCAAAGAAAATATTAAAATTAAAATGTGACATATCGGACAAAATGTCCCAAGAAATAGTGTCCGAAATGTCGGCAAGCCTATTTTACGCATCAAAAAGATTAATTTTAAGGTTCAAAGATCAACACTATTGACTTGAATAAGTGTTCCCTATGAGCCTATATGGTATGAAATATAATAATATTCAGTTTATAATATTTTAATATTATCAATTCAATTGATTTATCAATTGAATTGAAAGACACACAAAACATCACAAACACAACTTGATCTGCCGATTCATCACGTAAAGATTCGGATCCATCCGAATGCAACTCTTAGTCCACGTAACCGCTTTAGCATAAGATCAAAGAGGTTGTAAACAACAACAGAACTTTTTTACCTATTGAGACGAAAGCTTCTTTGAGACCTTTAAAAGTACAGTTTGCGCCTTAAAACATTCCTTAGCAATATTTTCCCACGTAAACAGTTTTTATATTTACCGGCAAATCCTTCCTAAACTTTCCTGCATTTTATCGCACACGAGTACTGCCTACCTTAGGGCGATGGCTTACTATGAGGCCAGGCAGAACCCGGCCGTGAGCAGGAGAGCACCCGCAAGCTAACTACGTTACTGGCCTCCTTCCCTTTTATAACCTGCGTACTTAATGAACGGGGTTGATAATGAAGTCACATCTCATGCTGTCCCAATCAGATCGGATACGAACTAAGCAGGACGCCATGAGATATGACGTCATTCTTAATCCCATTTTATAACTACGCACTTTACAATTCAATGAAATGTGTGGACTTACTTGGCCACGCACTCTGGCGTCTCCTTGAGTTATGGCTCTGTATGACCACTCCGTTTACCAAGGTATAAAACGCCCTAGGAGACACAATGAAATTTCATAATGTCATAACATTTTCACTTCAACTCTATTTTAGTGCATTTTTGATGTAGGGTGTATCTAAAAGTAGGTACAGCTTTTTCATGAAAATAATCAATCTTTGAAGTGAAAAGTATGATCTAGGTATATAATTTTTCAAAGCAGGTTTTATTTGAACATTAAACGTTGTATCACAAGTTGTACCTACCACTTTCCTGCAACAGAGACCGGAATGTACTCGTACCTTATCATGTTTGTTCCCCCTTAAAAGCAAGATACAGGTAATATTCTGCATCTTGAGGCCACTAAGACATTGCGTCATTTCTACGAAAGCTCTGAAACTTTAGATAACATTTAAACAGAATGCTAACCAAAATGCTTAATTTTTTAGAGCGACTCATGATTTAAAATTATTTATTTAATTACTGTGGTTATAATGTAGTGTATTTTATGTTATGGATAAAGTGATAATTTATATTTAATTTAATTTTGTCTATGAGATACTGGCACTATTATTCTATGAAAGATTTCGTGGTTGAATTTTTCAAACCACAGCTTTACAATTTCTATTTAAATACTTAAAATATACTTAACAATAAGGCCAAAATGTATACAGAGGTGGAATGATGACCTGCCAAAGACTGCATGCAGATGCTGGATGCGGCAAGCTGAAGACAGGGCACTATGGCGGTCATTAGGAGGCCATTTTCAGCAGAGGACTAATATAGGCTGATAAGGATGATGTTTAAAACGAGGAAGCAAACGTGAATAGAAAAGCAAATAATTGTAAGTTAAATATGTGAAGTTAAAAACCGGTTCACAGTGTAAATTCAGTCGTTTCCAAGGAAGCTCAGAGCTTCGCCAGCAAGTCTTGTAAGTTAATAACATAAATGTTTAATAACCACTTATAATTTCCTGGCATACACTACTTAATGTGTTTGCTTTCATTCCTTCATTAATTAAACATTATTTCGAATAACATTTGCCTACGCTTTCTTAGAACAAAGAGTACGCATTGAACGCGCGCGATCAATGGAATGGATTTGTCCTTGTCAATGTAGATAATTATATTGTACCTCATTTCTCATATAACCCGTGCGTTGTTTAAAAGTAGTAAGATTCAAGATTATTTATTACGTAGATCTAAAATTAACATAATGGCATAGCATGCACCCCGCTAAGAGCACTGCAACATTTATGCTAGGTGGCAAATTATAAGTTCTAACTATTATAAAACATACGCACTTAGTTAAACTAACACTAACATGGCCCAAGGCGCACGTCATGTCCGTCAACAGCACCATGCACGTGGCTGAGGCTGGGCAGTGAATGCGTTAAATGTCAAAAGCGCATTATGATGGAACCTACTCAAGTAAGTAAATGTCTAATACTAGGAGACGATACAGGATAAGGATCAGACGAGTTAGGATAGGAAAATTATAATAAAGGAATTATCAAACACACTTTGTATATTATATATCTTTTATTTGTACAAATAAAGGATGCTAAGCAAAGATTATATAAGTTGCAAATGTTTCCCAGTTTTTTAAATAAAAAATATACGTAACCTAAATAAAACGAAATATGGCAAATTTTAATGTAAGCAAGTCAAAAAAAAAAGTCTAACTGTATTTGTTTCATTTCGAAAAGTTTCCATCTCATTCTGATTGCGCATGGATTATAAAGTACGGGTAGGCTCCAGACGTTGCGCCTAATCTTTATCCAAAGATTATATACAATAATTTGATTGCAATCAAATTATTGTAAACTAAAAACCAACTTCGCACCCCTTAATTTTACAATTTGTTAATTTTTGCGGGACAAATAATAACCCCTCAGGAATAAAATTTGGGGATCATTCTCGATAAAATAGTGAATGAATTTTCAAAATCGCAATCGAAAGCGACGAACATACAAAAAAAATTAATAATAAAGAAAACATACTACATACAGCAGAACTATCGAATTTATTAATTTTATTTTTATGTCTATGTAAGTTTATTATTATAAAGTAGGTAGTTTATGACATGATAGGTATTATAGTACGTAGTGTAGGTATATGTAATTGTTTTAATTTCCTCAAGTTTTTCAAACACCACCGTCTATATTGTTCTCATAAGTCCAGTCCATCCCAAGGTTGCCTGGAAGAGATCGCTCAAAGCGATAAGGCCGCCCTTTGTACTTCCTTGTTTCTCAGCATTTTCTTCTGTATTATATTTTGTGTTTGTGTGGTACAATAAAGAGTTATCTATCTATCTATCTATCGAAAACGTTTAAAAAAGAAAAGTATCATCCTCTCTAGAACAGAAAATAAAACACATTCTTTAGCTAATTTTCACAATCCGGTAGGCAGGTAGGTACCTACCTAAGGCAATGTCGCTTGGACGGGTAACTGTTAGATACCTTCTATACACATCTATTATTCATATATATATACATATATATATCTATTATACATATATATATTATATACTTTCCTACCTACTTCTATGTATGTATGTGTGTTTGTATGTACTTCTGTGTATGTGGCTGGTGAATTTTGGGGTCCATTAGCACTACAACTGAAGTGTTATGTGTTATCTTCCGTGTCGTCACCAAACGGCTCTGTCACAAGACCAGCGTTGGTTGTAATGTTTTTACAACTAGCTCATGCTGAGACAGAGACCGCTTTGTGACTCAATGTAAAAACTAGTAACCTAGCTTAAGCTTTGTTTCTATTTTATTTTTTAATCATATTTGTTTTTGTTTATTTGAGTTAGGTACAAATAAAATATATTCTCTCTCTCAAAGTGTAGAGCCACCCTTAGAAAAAGTACAAATTACGTAAACGCTCATTATGTAATAGCAGACGGGAAGCAAACTTCTTTGAATGGTGCGAATTCAACTTTGCTCTCGGAAGTTGCATCAAAATGAACCGCAAACTTTACATTTGTTCTTATTATAAAGTGTCTCGAATTCTACCAGAGCAACTTCTTAAAATACAATTTTCTTTTAATTTGTTACCAAACTTGAACTTGCCTGGTCTCGTTTCACCAAAATTTTCAAACGCGTTCATCCCATTTCGGCGGTTTGAGACCACAATTTTCTTAAACAATTACCACTAAGTAAATAAAACGCCAATATCTTAAGATGACAATTACTTACGATAACACTTCTAGAGCAACTACTTTTTAAGTACAACTAGATTTAAATACTTCTCATATTGCAAACTATTCTTGGTCTCACGTGGGTGACGGAATAAAGGTAAAACAAACAAAAGTTCGACTACTAAAGATCCTAAAGAAAAACACCAACTCGGTTGTGTGAAGCAATCACACGTATCCTAATCTAGAAACACCGCAAAACGTTGAAATTTTGACAAATTACAGACGTGAATTATCTAACCAACCACGAAGAGCACTTGCTCTTCGTAGTCGCTTTCTACGTACGTACGTAGAAAGGATGTTGAGAAAATGGTCGGAAGAAAAGGGCCGGATTAATTAATTAATATTTTGTAAGGTTACATTTTGACGACAAATAGAAACGGATAAAGGTTGTCGCATACATAGGCCGCACCGCTACAACAACAACAGCACGTATCCGCTCTAAATCGTGTTGGCCGCACGTCAACGCTATATAAAAGTGGCTCAATTATTTAAAGAATGTTTACATGTACGTAACTTACTTAATTTTCAATTTATATAATTTTCTTCTTAGATTACCGAGCAGCAGTGATTTAAATAAATTCCCCTAGAAGGTCTATGAGACCTGCGAAAGACTGCAGGCAGATGCAGGATGCGGCAAGCTGAAGACAGGGCGCTATGGCGCTCACTAGGGGAGGCCTGTGTCCAGCAGTAACCTATTATAGGCCGATGATGAGGCCTATGCGACAGAAAATTCAAGAGCTTCAAAAGTGAAGAAGCCAGATTCCATACATCCCTTGAATAAACCTGCGCCTTCCCACAATTCAGTGGCTGTGACTAATGCCTCAACGGATGACCTACGATTCCTTGAGCCAAAGGTGGAAGGTGGGTACTATTTCATGAACCCATTTGCTTTTGAGGTAGAGTCTAGAGAAACTTGGCTAGGTACATGTACCTCTATAAACGCTTGCCGATTGGTAATTTGCAGCGATTTTGGTCGTATAGTTATTAAAAAAATATATTTATTAATTGCTCTACACGCTAGACCAACACGTCGATAGAAGGACGAACTACAAGCGCAATTAAAAGACTGGACCTCGGTGGCGTAAAATAGAGAATTGTGAAAGGCCCCTCTTTTCAGGGAGACCATGGCCCAGTACTGGGACAGTGTTGGCTAATAATATTGCTCTACAATTTTAGACGAGCGAAGTGATTCAGATTAATACAGCAAAAATCAACCGGAAGATGATCTGCGGATTCTATCAAAACTAACCCAAGATTGAATGCAGGTCTATGCAGGTCTAAGACAATAGGTATACCCACTTAGAACTGACCACAAGCTGGAATAACTAAATTAACCCAACACAATAGACCAAAATTGAATGAAGGTACCTAATACGAAGACGTAAGGTAAGTGCTGGATGCGGCAAATTGAAGACAGGGCACTATGGCGCTCATTAGGAGAGGCCAACAGTGGACTAATATAGGCTGATGATGATTACCTAAATACGAAAGTCTAGACACCTCATAACTATGGATCATTCGTGGGTGTTTATCCTGTTATACTACTCAGGAAGGTGGACATTGACTTATTTAAAAAAAAAAGAAACTATCTCCAAGCGAGCAAACGTGTTGCAAACGCGTAGGTATTTTTTTCTTTGTAAATTAAAAATGTTGTTTTTTTTCAGCGATTTCTGTTATGATTATGTATAATGATATTTCCACAAACTCAGAAATCCCAAAAGCTTTCTTGGATGTTGACAACAAAACCACACTACATATTTCTCGGAACGTTTTTAGAGAAACAACATTTTTATTATATTGGTGTTTGCTTTATATTGAAGCGGTGGGTCTTGTCAATTTATTTTGTTGTGTTATAAAACGGGGATTTCGTGTTATCATCTTAAAAGAAGCAGACACGTTACACATACCGAGAAGGAGATAAATATTTTATGTCATAATTCATCTGAGCTATAAAAAGGGTGAGCGAAGGGAAGACACAGCGTCTGGTATGATTTCGCCTCGCTCGCTAGGGATTTGAGAGGGTTGTTTAGGGTCGGACCTCACGCACTAGCTAGAAAAGTAGTTCAATATTATTTACTGTTTATTGTAAGTCCAATACTTTTCTTTGCAAAAATATGTATGCCCTCAATAAAAATGTGAGAGGTTTAAAGCTCTCTTTGAAACGCAGTCAAGACTGCGATGCAAGTCCAGGTTGCGTTTTTAAAGTTCCTTGTACATAGTATTTTCAAAACTCACGCGTAACAGTAGTAACCGTTTTCGTTCATTTATTGATTTTATTTTGTTTTAGTCTACTTCAAATTGTACTACAATAACCAGAATGAAAAAAAATAAGTTTCATGCGTATAAATGGGGCTCACCTGCGTTATTGGCATAGAAGTGCGAAGAACGCTTATAATTTTTTTTAATTAGATTTTTATACTTACAAGATATTTTAGGCAATAGTACAATTATGTCTCATCACATTTTTTATTTCAATACCTAATAACTTTAGTTTCGCAACTCTTGCAATAAAGAAGTGACCATTTTATTATGCTAACACAAATACGTACTTGCCTATAATTTATCAAATCTCTTCCTCAAACAATAGAAAATACGAGTAACTTCGATGCTACGAGTCAGTTAAAGATGTGCCAACATAAATTACTTGATAATAACCGCTTGTAACGACCACTGTCTTCATGATAACAAAGTTTAGATGATTTTCCTGAGAACCTGACATTAATCAAATGACTTTATCAAACTTCATGAATTACCTGCAGGGGAGAGCTTTCAGAAACAAAATATCGTGAAAGAAACTCCAAATTGACTTCATTCTTGTTTTAAATTAGTTGCTAAGGCCCCGTCATAAACACATGCATGAAATGTTTTCACAAACTCACTGACGGCTGAATATGAAAGCCACAGTTTACCGTCGCATGATGTGTTGATACTTCTGGTTCTATTCGAAGATAGCATCATGGAACAACTGCAATATAGCAAACCGTATAAAAGGTAGATGAAGACCGAAATAGGCTATAACAAAATTGACGTCATAAGCTTTTCGATTTATGCAGAATGAGAAAATAGCAACTCGATTTCGTAGTTACAATTCTATCCTTTGTGAGGAAAGTTTAAACGAAAAACAACGGTGTTCTCGTCGATGCCTTCCCGTCAAAAGCGCTTCAATCGTTTCATTTTATTGGAACAGCCGTCTGGCGTCTTTGTTGCGGGAATTCTCCAGCATCCAATTTATGCAAAGTATTTACGAGTGACAAGAATTTATTTGACGTGCCAATTTCGCACCCCCACGTCTCCGTTTTGTGTCCTAAAAGTGCTTCGATATTCATTGAATAGTTCGATTTCCTGCTTTATAAAAAGTGGTTTCATGTGAGTCGTATTAGTTGGTCGTAAAGCATGGTTGAGTTCTCTGAACTCCAATTCTAATATTCACATGGGTATCGTTTTGATGCTTGATATCTACTAGGTATGCTTTGCTTTGATCCCTGCCAATATACCTAACCTTGTTTATTCAACCATTGGTTTTGACATCATTGGAATGTTTCTGAAAACGTCAGGCTGCCTCTCAGGCTACGTGTTTCCGTAATATGGTAGTACATTCGTGATATGCTCAGGTCCTTGTGACTCGCACAGCTACTTAATAGAACCATCTGTCCTTGTCACATATGATATCAGAATCTCGAGGGTTTGTGATTACACAAGGCGTTAACTGCAATTCACGAGTGCGCGAAGCTTCTAGCTTAGTTTCATAACATCGCTTAGTTCCAGGCGGGCTTAACAATATAGAACAACATAATTATTGTGTTTTAAGCAAGTCTATGGTAAAACCTCTCTACGCATATCTATGCGTAGGTGCGTAGATACCGTATAAGTAGTAGTCGCGCCTACGTGCCCCACTAGCAAAAATACTCACAAGTATTGATTGATTAAAAATGTCGCTTTTTTTAGGTAGATACTATAATGCCATTCTAGGCTACAAAGTTAACATATCAAAATTTTATTTTGGAAGTCTGACTTGTCCTGAAAGTTCTGTTGAAATGTTTTATTTATTTTATTTTGAAATATAAATCGTGAAAATCACGTAGTATTTTTTTGCGAAGGGAAAAGAACTCTTGATAAAGGTTTGTTCACTTACCCGCGCCCGAGTGGGAATGAGATTAGAGATAGCGGTATCGTTTTGTCATTTGCCTTCGGCCACTTGTATGGGTTATTGTTTTGGCATAACTTGGGTAACATACGCAAATCCAACTGCTTTTTTACTGTAGTTTATCTAACGAAAATCAGGCAATATTTTCATATGTTCTTGTTCTTTCTCTACGAGTAGTGAAGCAAAAGTGTGATATAGTTGAGGATTGTTCGGCAAAACATTGTTTAATTGCCCATTACTATGAATGCAGCTGATATAATGGGCTAGATGATGCTGTGTTGTTTGTCCAGTATTATTATTATTATTCACATCATTTAATTCAAATCTCGTTATAAAATAATTTATTATTATTCACCTCATTTATTTTAAATCTTGATATAAAATACATATTTTACTATAGAAAATAACATATTATAAAACAGTACTACAGTAAAAAATATATCAAAATGGTGAATCACCGGCCGCGAAGCTAGCCTCAAGCGGCCGGTGACTAGGGCTGCAGAGAGAGGAACTTCTTTAGGAACTTCTTCTAACTTATTATTATTATTATTATAACTGAGAGGATAGAGGTGCTAGGCAAGTTTTGTTAGGCCAGATACATGATAAACAGAGTCCCACAGAACATTATTAATTTAGTGTGACTCTGGGGTCTCTGGGGCTCAAATATACACCTAAACATTTACTTAGGTTAAACTAGGATTCCGTTTTGCTGTGATATGACCAATGAAGTATTATAGTTACATAAGATATGACACACTAATGTAGTTTATAGACCGCGTAGAATGGTACATATAGAAACATTTCGAAATGATACAAAAGCGCTCGGACATTTACTTTGACAAGATTCTATTCCATTTTGGCAAAGTGCGGATTGTATGAGAAATGTGATGTAAAATATTTAATCAAAAAGATACAGTCCCATTCTGATCGCGTGGGAATTATAAGTAATTTAGGAGTAACTAGGAGTACCTAAATAAATGTAAAACCACCCTGGTTCATCTCTCCTACTGATTTCGTCCATTTGGCCTATAACTGTCACTGAAGCGGAAATCAGCGATAGAACGTACAACCGAACTTTACGATTATTTACGGAACCCCGAAATGAATCGTAAAAGCGAGCAATTCTGCCAACGAAGTATTTACTGGCCTACGCCAGTATGTCTTAATCTGCAGAAAAATATTATCTGCCCTCATTGTTCTGGCCTCCCGGTGTTTGATGAACGATCCATATTAATTCCGTGCAAAATCCCCGTAACGAGCTGCGGCGGCGGTGTGGCCAAAACCTCTTACCTATCTATCTTGAACGCCAGTTGTGGCGTTGTGTGGATGTGTATGAAGTGTGGATTTTGCCTTGTTTCCAAAATTTTTTGTGTTTTCTAAGTTTGATGTCTGAGCAAACAAGACTAAAATTGAGAGTGAAAGATGACGAGTGTGGAGGGCAGTGTGGTGCTGGACCACTCTGCCCTCCACACATTCCATACTCCTCGGTTTTGTAAAATAATTTCGCAGACTAGGTTATAATAATTTACTAAAACCTACTAGGTGCCTATTGCTCTAGGAGTATACTAATGTGTTGGCTATTTAAATCTTGTGCATTCCTGGTATATCCAAATCTTATTTCATTTTTTAAATAGCTATCAAAATGCAATTTTGATTGATTACCTATTTTGAAGATTTTAATCAATATTCATTTTCATTGATTCTGCAAATAATTTTACCTAATCTCTTAATCAGTCTAGCAATTTGTCGAAACTCACGCTTAAAATAAGTTCTGCAACATCCGTTATTAATGCCTCCCATTCGCTGAACAAGCTACCTAAGTCTTAAGAGGGTCTCAGGTTTTATCTCATTATCACAAAATCACCGGAAGGCCTTTGTATAAAAGGGCAGTAAAGTGTTGTTACTTTTTACAATGCATCGTTTCATTATAAAAGTATAAGCGACAGGCTAGCAGACACAGGGAATATATTAAATTACCATTTACGTTAAGGTATGTTCAATAATTTTCTTAACATAAATAATAACATAAATTAACTAGGTACTAAAATGTAAGCAGCCACTAATGGGCAGAACGAATGGTAGGTACGTCAAATAGCGATTTTAATTTTATTATTATTTATATGTAGATAAAATCATATTCTGTCTATTAATCAACGTGATTGATGTCCTGTTTTAACTATGAATATTGAAATTTTCCGCGTAACTTTCTTATTTTTTTCGTTCAAAGAACCTTCTCCTGATAATAACTAACACAACAAAAAAAGAATTAGCGAAATCGGTCCAGCCATTCACGCGTGGTGCCGTGACCAAGATAAATAGGGATTAATTTTTATATATATGTAGTATTGATATATACATATAAGAGATAGCGATAATGATGATGGCCTTCATGACGTACCATACGTACGTCATGAAGGCCATCATCATTATCGGTCGTCGACGGACCTTGTATTCAATATTAAAGGGTGGCCTCAAAAGCCTCAAAAGTCATCTCAAAAGATGAGAGTGTCCAAATAAGAAACTATAAGAAATAGACGAAAGTAGTCTATATATATATATCTATATATATGTATATAAATAGAGCACGCACCTCAAAAAGCCATGTTTACAAAAACAGGGATTTCTCTCAAACTCAATTTTAAAAGAACATCAATTAAATCCTATTTCTTTATGTTCCCAATATCAAAGTTATTCTGGTTAATAAATGTAGGTGATCTACCATAACCCTCTTGTCTTGTATTCAGATAAGCCGTTCCCTGTTTATTTGCTCGGATCCGCGACGTCACGCGATGAGAAGCTTAGCCTTATTAGAAACCGCGTCGGCGTCGGGATGAATGAAATGAACCCGTTAAATTATATGAAAGTAATCCAGGATTAAACGACGTCAATAGATATCAGAAATAAAAGTAAATTCATCACAATCTTTTGTCAACATTGGGCGAGGCCTGGTCAAAATACGCAAGCACGATTAATCAATTTGACACTTACGTAATTTTACGACTGTCTCTTGCTTCTTTTCTGTGACCTCATTTATAGAGGTCTTAACCGTGTTGTACAAAAACATAATTTAAAACCTAGTCAAACCGTGCATCATTTGACGCCGTCTACAATTCAGCTGAGGCAAAAATTTACCATTTTGCCGCGGCTGATGCGTAGACGGCAAAGTGGGTTGCCAATTGCAAAAGTTTATGGAACTCCTATCCTAGTCTTAAATGGAATTGATGATGATGGTGAGAATCCTTTGAGCAAATAAACTCTACTTTCCCTGATTAAGTTCTTCAGCCATTGCATCCATTAGTCAACGTCTAAATATCGCTCACTACAAATTTCAAAGTCCACTCAAGGGAAGTCGTGGACAACAGATAATAGCATAGTGGTATCGCTCGCTCCTGTTGTCTCGCTCTGATTGATGGTAGCGGAGATTGCATGTCAGACTTACATCTGGGAGGATGTACGGATTATTTAGTGGCTGCCGGGGGACTAAATAGACCGCGAGATATTATAGAGATAGAGTGAAAAGTTACTGGAGCACTGGTGTTTTTGGACACCCAACTCTGCCAGAGTTGAGCTTAAAAAGGTTAACGTTGAGCAGAGTAATTTATCTGAGACAACAAAGCAACAAAGCAACGTTCAAAGTCCAAGTTTTTCCTGGTTTTGGAAAAAAAAAATTTGATGAAAGCACACGTGAAAAATGAGGTTGTGGTTTAAAATAAAATATATAAGTAACAATTCCTTTTTATTTTGTTTATTGACAAAGACTGTTACAATTCAATAATAAAAACAAATTAGAACTAGTATTTACAATTGAAACAATTAAGCTACCTGCAGACTGTTGCAAACAATCTACAGGTAGCTCAACTGATCCATATCAATACCAGTCGGAAGCGTCCCCAAGTCGCTGGCTGCATTGCCCCGCTGTATAGCAATGCTGATGCGCTACGCCAGATACCCACCAGCTCTCGGATCACGCGTCGGCTCGACCAGACGCTCAGATAACTTTTTAAATTCCCGGAGAGCCTCGGTACCCCACGGACCTAGGGTCTCGACCCCAAAGGGAGCAAATGTGTAGACTATATGTCGAGGCCTGCATATTTGCGTCTCTTAAGATCCTCGGCCAAATCTGCCGCTGCACCAGCATAACAATACCCATTTGAGACTAAAGATTCCTCATTATTAAATTCTTACTCAAAAAAGATAAACAACTAATAGTCAAGATTAACTCTTTATTACCTATATCTAATCTGAGCTTATTTGAGTTTGATCTTTATTTACTGAAAGGAATTTCTAAAAAAACTGTTGGATCATTTCTCGGTAAATTAAATCCGTCCTAAGTTGATTACCAAAAGAAAATCCAATGACCTTCTCTAAGTCGATGGAATCGCGATTATTTTCTTTTAAAAAACCTGCTTTCTTCACGTTCCTTGGTAAAAATTCACAAGTATCCTGGTGGAAAAACATCAATGATATGTTTTGAGTACGTAATTAAAGTTTTAATAAGTCAACGATCTCGCAAAAGTTTGTCCTAAAAATATTAAACTTAAACATGACCAACAAAACAAATATTTCTTACGAAAGCAGAGCGAAATCGAAGCAATTTAATTTCGATTGCGCTTGTTGTTTTCTCGTCAAAGAAAACTCGTAAAACGCTACGTAGGTATCTAAATATAACCCCCCAAAAATTGAGACAATATGATAGAACTAACCCAACGAATTAGGTGCTATTACTTCCCACTTGAAGCCTGCGTTACACCATAGCTGTAAACGTTCCTGATACTTATATTTCTGCCTTAAGGCTGGTGCGGTGTATGGCCCAACGGCCTTGAAAACACAAAATAATTATCTGTAGCTGTATAAATAATTTGTTCTATTCGTGAAATGATCAATTTGACAAATATTTGAGTGAAAGAAAAATACTCAAAATCAACACCGTTTAGAAGAAAAATACAAATTTCGAATAATTTTTTTTTATTCCAAATTTGGATATTTCTTCTAAAAGCTACTGACTTTCAGTACTTTTCTTATTGTGTAAAATTAAAATAAATTGTGTAAAATATTTTTTTATCTTAAAATATTTTACACAATTTGAACATTTCACGAATAAAACAAGTTATATATACGGCTACAGATAATTATTTTGTGTTCTTAAGGCTGTTGGGCCGTACACCAGCCTTAAAAGTTAAGCTTATGGCTTACTCCGCACATCGGAATCTCACCGCCCAATTTTTTTTCTCGGGGGTTATAATCCGCGTACTGAATCGTAACTTACGCGGATTTTTTTCCGCAAGTGCGTGCAGCTTCATACAATTTCCATAAGTTACAGAATTCTGCGGAAAAAACCGCGCGGAGAGATTCCGCAGTGCGCGGTAAGCCTTTATGAACACTATACCTAAAGGTACTGTTTATACAGAGTTTTCAAATGTTACTAGATCATGAAGTTTTAGGGTTCTAATTTGCATGAAAAAGGGTTAGTTAAGTGCGTTTTTGTTCGGTTTGACACTTCCAAAAGGTGGTTGGGTTCTTAATATAGGTGGTTCCATTCTTAAATGATGATGAAACGCAGTGTGGTCTCGAAGTGACATGCTGCATGGAGCATGTCTGGTGAAAATGGTCAAACATAATTGACAAAATCAGCTCATTAGATGACAAACAAGCTGATAGTTTCTGAAAAAATAAATGTAGAATAAAAAATATATGACGAACACGAGATGAACATCACCATTCCTAAATCTGCCGTATCACAATGAAGCGTCAAAAAGGTGAAAGGAATTTTCCAATTATTTACATGATTTACGAAGGGATGCCTTTGTGTCGTCGACTTTGTCTCTTCTTATGAGAATTTCATTTAAACGCCAAATATTATTTCCGGTTGAATGGAAATATTTTCAATAAGCATTCGGTTCCAAGGATTTGCATTACCGTCTCGAAATCATAAGGCCCTGGTATTTCAGATACAATTGTACTATTCTCGGATATTGATATAGAACGTGTTATTGGTTCAAGTCAATGCCTTTGCTACATAGGTACCTCTTTGTACTAAAGTAGTGCAATGAGCTTTCGTGAACTGATCTGCCTTTATTGCCACAGATGTTTGATTAGGTACCTATAAGGTGCCTAGTAAAATTTTAAGACCTATATTTCCAAAGTAATTCGTAAAATAACTGAGTACTAAGAACAATTTGCAAAAACGGTCTTCCATTTGTAAATCATTATAATAATAATAATAATGCTGGAGAATTCACACAGCATTGTCAAGCCCCAAGCTAAGTAGAGCTTGTGTTATCGGTACTAGATAACTGTTATACTTAATACAACACACTACATAGATCATAGATATAAGTTAAATCAGTAGATACGTTCTCCCAGCGCTTACTCAACAACGGGCCTGTACCTATTACACTTTCTCACAGTTATATTTCCAATCTTGTGCAATAATTTAAATGAACAAATACGAGGGCATTGATGTAGTCTTTCAATCAATAAATCACACTAAATTACGTAGCAGCAAGCACGCGTAACACGAACGCCGCGCCGTCCGACTATGACTGAGGTGAGTGGACCTAATTGCACCTAATTTGAGCCTTCCAATTTCGAGAAGCTAGTACCTCATTTCCCCTTTTTTATCTTTTAGTGAGCAATGACATGGATAGATATTTTTTATTATAAATAGAAAACATCTTCAAGGTAGGTTCAAGGTACGTATATGATGACCAAGACCGGTTTAAAAACAATAACCTTTCAATTTGCGAGATTGCTATCAAGTCAATAGGAGGTATCGCCCGCAGGTCGCATCTGGCCATTGTCGAGTTACGGAGATAAAACTCAATATTATCTAGCTGGCCAACTGCGATGGACAACTTGATTTAGAAATCAAACCTAGATGGGCTTGCATTAATATACTTAGTTAATGCTAACGAGATTCGATACACTGCTTTGGATTTATTTACATGATTGAAAACTTAAAATCCCTGGTCCGAAAGTCTAAAAAGGTATTGTTGGTAGCTACAGGTACTGAACTCAAGAGTTGGAATTTCATAGAGTAGGTACCATAAAGCAATATAATAGGCCTCCCACTATACTGCGCGCTTAAAGTAGTTTGTGCATTTAAACTTTAATTATAAATTATAATTCTAACTTAGCATAGTTTCTTAATCAATACTAGATACTATTAAATAACTTAATCTACTCTACCTAAATAAGTTGTTTTGGAAGAGCGAGATTCCCTAAAACAGGTATTTTCTTTACATTTAAGGGATAGTGATAGATAGTGACACCTCGCTCTAACTAAGTTCACATTATACTTGTATTTAGATATGAGGGCTCAAACCTCCGGCTACTTTTAGGTTCATATTTGCTTTTTCCGGGACTATAGTACATTATTTAAGTTAATAAAATAAATATTTTTGTATTTGTATTATGTATGTCAAAATGGCACAAAACCGCACAAGACCGAGACACGTGGGCATCTTTGGAGGAAGCCTTCACCCAACGTGGGGTTCTTGCAGAAAAATAAAAAACTAATTAATAATTTTACTAACCATAGATTATACTATAATTTAAACCTATTAAATATAAGAAAATATTTATTTTGTGTTTTTGCTAGAAATAAATGCTTATTATTTTTTTTTATTGTTTAGTATGTGTTACAAGCTAGTCAATATCAATAGAAAAATAACAGCTATCTTTCTGAAAAATACAAGGAGAGAATGTCTGAATACTTGGATAATCAACTTTATAGCGTCCCGTCCCAGTACAATTGAGTTCGATGGACCCGACGACGTTTTTTGCATCTTAAGTAAATATGGTCTGAGAGAAAACATGTTTTTGTTAGTTTGAGGTTACAGCACATATAAACCTACGTATACATTATAACCTGCCTAAGAAATCCTGCTCCACGCCCCTAGAAGGATACTTATTACCTAGACTGAGTCTAGATTCTATTTAGTCTTGATTCTAGGTTCTTTCATCGCAGATACCTTTTAGATAAAAGCATAGCCGCAAGCAATACCTAGTTCTGGACAAAATGTGCCCTAAATAGAACTAGGCCGAATGTTACATTTATAGATATCGTTACGACTTATCATATTATTGATACGCTCGCCGTCTTGAGTGTCAATTACGTTTTATGATAAAGTAGGTTTTGGTGAAAATGAGAAAGAGCTAATATGAAATTGATCTACAAGGCTATTAAATTAAGTAGGTATCCTTAATCTTGAATTCGATTTTGTAGGTTTCTTTCTTTAGTTGTTTCCTTATTATTGAGGACCGTAAAGTGACTCCGATTGCTCCGGTGACCGATGGAGAAATATCGTGAATTCCTCAACTTGAACGATGATTGAGTGAATTGACGATTTTCTACTTCTATCTCGTACGAAGGCGTGCTGTCTGTGACCCGAAGCCCATTACCACATTTAAATTATTAATTATTTAGATATTAAATCATATTTTTGAAGCAAAAATAAACTAGAATTAGTTAATGTTCATTCGAACGTGACCGATTGAACACCTAACGCTTTCAAGCATCACTGTGTGTGATAGATAAACCTGTCAAGAAGTCTTTTAAAACCATCATGGTTATTAAAACTAAAGTCATTTACAACGGGAAATTTACCATGATTTGAATATTGAGCTTCCCAATATTTATTAACTGTGCCGAAATATTGGAAAGCTCAATACTCAAATCATGGTAAATATCCCGTTGTAAATGACTTTACTGTCTATAAATGTTGATACATTGTCATTTTTTATCTCACGAAGTCTACGGCAGGTTTAGGGTTATATGAAAGTTAATTCAGTATCAAATTATCAAACCAAAAATATAATAACAAAATAAAGATTAGTTGGTTACGATGTAAAAGTAGTGTGTCGTGAGCAGCATCGTCAGACAGTTTACCTATAGTGCACTGGGTTGCTTTCTAGTTTCAGGTCTCCGCAAAATGTTTGAGGCATGCGTCGAGCCCAGCATTGTATTGGGAGTTGATTGACAGTTTAATTAATGTCTATGCTCGAATACGCCGGCGAGTCAGCCTCGCAGGCATCTGATACAGCTGGTTCATTCTATCTAGGTGTAAAAACTACGACAAGATATTTTCTCTTTTACACGTGGTTGAGCCTGTGAGTTTGTACGGTGAAAAACACAGCTTAGATTCGCCAGAAAGCGGTTAGATCCGTCGATGCAAACTAACTCATTAAGCTTTTATTATTATAGTGCGTAAGCCTCACACTGGGTTAAAACAAACAAAATAATGTCCATAAAAAAAATATTTGGGATATTATAGATAGACAATACTTTATTGCACACTTAACTTAGAAATCATTTACAAAATAATAATTAAGAATAAGCGACAATTGGCGGTCTTATCGCTCAAGAGCGATCTCTCCCAGACAACCTTGAATGGATAGGATCGTTGGATTGTACATGGGGTTATTTATATCCGTGTGCATAATAATAATATAGGTATTTAAGTACTACTTAGAATATTAACAATTAAATACTATACATATCAAACTACATATTTATTATTTGATTTCATAAAACTCATTAGGCATTAATAATATTCTGAAAAGCTAAATTGCTTACTCACTATAACAACAAAACCCATTACTCATTTTAGGCGTATAGAAGCGCGTGCTTTGGTAATGCGAGTTTCAAAAAACCATCAGGTCCTCTTCATTCGTACACACCTAAACAAGCGTTTGAATACCTAAAAGCGAATGGGTTTGTAGTTTGTACGCAGCCAGATGGTTTTCCAAACGCGCGTTACGAAAGCGCCTAATGTGTAACAACTCTAATTTCGTTCTAGAATAAGATTCTAAGCGTTTCGAACGGTGATTTAGTAAAATCTTAGATAAGTTCTGCTGGCCAGGAGCATGGTAGGTCCAAACTGACTTTTACGACCCGTTTTATTGAAATGATCAAACGAGTTCTTCTCTAGACTGCGTTTTGTTCCCTGCGGCGCTTGGCGCTGATGGCTTTTAGACAATTTTCGATCATTTAATGCAACCTTCGCTGATTAAAGCAGGCAGACGTATGATGCAATTATATTTTAATTTTGAGGTGGTTTGTGGTTTGGGATATTGATCCATTTAGGTTTTACTCCGTAGATCATCACCATAGATGATGGCCTTTACACCCACGAAGGATGGTATATGTGCTGTTCTTTACACCCACGAACGATGTTTGTAGTGTAATTTTTGCGGTACTTACGTAGATGCTTGTAATTTGTAAGGCCTATACGGGAACGACAAATTGACATTAAAATCTGATGTAGTTTCGAAACACATTATAATACACACCATGTGAAAAAGTAGAACAGACAACTTCTTAGGAACTTGTTACAAACTCAGATCACTAATTAGAATTGCCCGGGCATTGCGCAATGTAACTTAAGCTAGAACCACACTATTGTGGTGTGGCGTGTCGCGCCAGAAGCATATCGGTTTCCAATATTTAGGTTATTATTGCTTGAATTATGTTTTATATTGGTGGTATTATGGTTATAGAAAAAGATAACTGCAGTGATACCACACACAGTAATAATGGGTTTCTGACCATACTAAATGATTTAAGTATAAAAGCACTACGCTTCTAACGCGTCACTCACAAGTTGTGAGTCTAACACAAGACACCACAACAGTGTGGTTCTACCTTAACACTACGTAGGTTTGTACCTACATATGTACAGTCTAATTAGAGTTTATAACTAGTTTAATAAGTCTAGCTCTATGGGAAGCCAAAGGGTCACATAAATTTGTAAGACTATCCTATCATTTCGTTATGTACCTAGTCCTAATTTTAGTAACTAATATTAAATAAGGAGGCGTATATAAGACTCTCATGCCAGTCGTAGTAGGTGCTTTGTCAAAAAGTCGGTGAAGATGCATGATCATTATTTCTATATATTAAGAAAACCTACATAATTATAATATATTTGATTTTGAAGTGAAATAGGCCTATAATGCACATAACTTTGTTTTGTTTAAAAGACCTTTATTGAATAAAAAACTATTATTATAATCTATCTAAATTCAAAGATTTTAGCCTTTTTAGCGACATACTATGTGTTGCTAAAATGTCACTAAAATGGCAGCTTTCTAATTACCTTCTTTTCCTGTTTCTGTCAGCGTCCGCTCCCTCCTGAAACCTTAGGTTGAGTTTTACTTAGTTTACGAAAACTATAAGAGTTACATTGCATACATTAGGCGCCTTGCAGTGCCCCTAGCGAATACAAGAGGAACTACTTTTAATAGTATGACAGCGATCTAATAGTTTTATACGTACTTACAGCCTTGTAGTTTTCAAATGATTTTGAGCGATTTGTAGCAGTAGGTACACTTTAAACAGTCAGCGCCACGCGCCACTGCAGCGGTAGTAAACGAAAACTTTTTCCCTTTCGGTATTCTGCAAACTCATACTAGCCTCTCTGATTACTGAGCGACTACTCTCAGTACGAACTAAATGTCATAGATGTCTCTCAATAAATACTTTCACGAAATATAACCATTTTTCTCAAGAAAAATATTGAAAATTGACACAAATCAAATCAACGAAAGTCTTCTCAGTGCATGGTCTGATACGCTCTTGTCGGTCTTATTTATTAACTACTAATATTTGTAAAAGCAAAAGTTTGGATGTACATATGTTTGGATGTTTGTAACCTCTTCACTGATAACTACTGAACTAATTGGGCTGACATTTTGCATAGATAAAGCTCTAAGCCTTGAATCAAACATAGGCTACTAAACCATAGGTTTTTATCGTATAAGCCAGTTCCCATGAGATAGAAATAACCTCTAAACGTTTCTATAAAAACAACGCGCGCTAAGCTGTAAAGTGATTGAATTATTGACTCGCTCGAAAAAAAAATCGGGTTTTTACAATTTTCTAGGTTCTACAATTAATTTAGATAGTAGGTAATAAGTTTTACGCACATTGTAAGCCATTTGCTATTAATCTTTGCTTTACATATAAACCTAATTACGATGACACGGAATAGACATTGGCCTTGTTAAAGTAGGCTAATAATTTTTGAACCTAAGCACCTTTATTACAAATTACTAGTTTAGCGTAGTTAGCATAATTAATTACCTACTTTACAAATCTGCACTGTCGCTTTTTTTTTATTTATTTATATTATATACATACATACATATTCTACAGCTAACATAAACCATTAATCGGTTTGTCCGTAAGCCTCAGTCTCTATGGTAAGTATAGTATCTAATGAGTACAACAACTCGTACACTTATCTTGAGCTAATAATCATAATTGCACCCACCACAGGTCAGAAACTGAATGTACCTAGATATAAACCGTTGTGGATGGCATCTGGAAGCCAAGAAAGACAGGCGGGGTACAATGATCGGCTGTCCGGCGTACGAGCGAAATTATGTTATGCGCGTTCGACAGCGAAAGGAGAGAACTGGTTATAGTGCGGCGCGCAGGCAATGCCTCTTCCACTTGCCTACTAGTCGTACCAATGCTGGCCTGCGTGTGCCTCTGCGCCGCAATGAATTTCTTGTTATAAATATCGTTGATATTTATAACAAGAAATTCATTGATATTGACCTGTTTCTATTATCTGAACTTAGTTTTAAGAAAAATATTCTACAACTTTTACAAACAGGAAACTGTTCTGTCAGAATATTCATTTTAAATTTTGTATGTATTGGTAAATGGTTTACAGTATTTATTGTATGTATTATGACTACTGATTCATGTGACTAGTATTTTTTCGTTATAAGCACTTTCTGCCTGAGATACATGTTTACTTAATTCAGGCACATGTATTATTTTATACCACATGTGTTAGATATAATTGACTCTTTTGTAAACCATTAGCCCTAAGCTGTTTTGAATAAATTATTAATATTTTAGTAATAGACTCCGAAACGACAATTGATTCGTAGATTGGTTTAGGGCGGGTTCATAGCTTACAATGTGTGCAAAACTTCTTATCTGCTATCTAAATTGCTAGTTGAACCTGGAAAATAGTAAATAAAAATTGTTTTCGAGTGTCACTATTCAGCTCTATAAAACGTAAAAATAGCAAGCTCTTTAATACGCAACGTCGACATTGTTATGCTTTCATTAATAATGTTGTGCACTCATATAATGAACCCTTCACGCAACAGCTGAGTGGGCTTAACTGCATTGTCTGAAATAAAAGAATATTATAATAACTCATCCATAATGAAATAACCACTATGCATATCAGCGTAATTGAGAGCAAGGGAATGTTTTATGAAAGCTTCCTACATTGGCATTTGTGCTACCAATAAAACAATTAATGAAAAGTTGGCTAATCGTCGAAGTCCTAAGCTTTGTGAAATCATCATCATTTAATAATTCCCCATCCATGTGAATGGTCTTAGTCATAAAAGTTAGGGTATAGTGGCTAAAAAAAATATGATTTAGACCGTCCTCGTTGAAATTGAATAATAAGCGGTTTTTAGTTCGAACGGTCAGTCGCTGGTAAATTTTAGGGTATTTAATTTATCTGTAATAATATCTTCCAGCAGCATTTCATAAACATAATTTCCCTGTCCTTTTATTTACAACATCCCAGTCAACGAAACATAGCACTAGTATTTTGAATATCATATAATATAATATAATATATAATATATTTACTGTAGTTTGGTTTTGCAAAGCTCAGACTTATCTTCTGTGTGACGTCTTGAATATGAGATGCAGCGTTGTGGCAAACATCAGCCTTGTGAATTTATGTACCGTCTACGGAAACTGTTTCAGTTTACCGTGAAATGCTAGATCGCAGAATAGATTGCTTAGGGCATTCGGAGCGGAGTTAAAATCGTCGTTGAATACTACGTATCAAGCCTTGTTTTGTTTGTGAGGTTTTTATTATCGGTTACCGTGTCCTATGAACGCCTGTTTATAGAGTTCATCAGAGAGTAACACGCGCGCTGCCGACCCCGTAAATACTTTAGAATGCCCTGTTTAAAAACCCTATTCAATAGTTCGTAGGTAACCTCGGAAGCGATCATTCCACAACCTGAGTGTTCGTCGGAAAAAAATGCTCTTGAACCTCACGGTCCGCGAGCAGCGTAAGGTTAAGCTTTAAGGTATGGACGTGAAATCTCTGCCCATGGCGAGCGGTGCGATGGCAGAAGAGAACCGTGGCCACCTCAAAAGTTCATTAAAACACTGTTGCTGTGATTGTGATGTGTTCTCTATTCGGCTCCGCATGTGAATGGAATTTAAGTACTATACTTATGCATTGACGGAATTAGCCCGTATTTGGTATAAGTGGTGTTTTCTATTGATATCCGCTTAAACTTCGTTTAAAGCCGCGGTTTCGCTGAGAGCTCTAAAACAGTTTTGATCGAGCAAATGTTATTCGATCACGTGGTTAGAAAATGAAAACACTTGAGACGAGCAAACACGTTTGTTTTGTTATTGAATTGCGAACGATGGCTCAGAACTAAATGTTCCTAAGTTTAATCCCATAAAATATAATGGAATCTTTCTGTCGATGAATGCTTAGTCTTAAAAAAAATGTTAGTATTTTTTTTATTTAACCACTCACAATTACCCGTACACGTTCACCTTCTCCCCAGACATTTCCTTTCTTATTAAGGTTAAGGGGTTATAAATTAATTATGAATCCATTCTTAATGGATGTTAAAGATTTTGATGATAGACTTCTTAAAAATAAATCCAAAAACTATTTTTTTAATTTAATTTTAATGTTCTTTATTCAGGACAAAAAACAATTGTACAATGCAGACTTATTATATAATGTACTTATTCTATGTGTTTCTAAATGTACAACCAATCACATTATCCACAGATGACTACACAAGTTTTACTTACTACATAGTTGGTTGTTGTATAAAGGTAGCTTAATGGTTATATTAATGCTTATTTATTTTATTTTTGATACATTTCAGAACAGTAATTTTACCAGTAGTTATTTTTAATTTACATTTTATTAAGAAAGAGATAGAAAAAGGAAAAGGCTTGAAATTTAATTGTTATTACTTTGTAAAAGTTGTAGAATATTTTTCTTAAAACTAAGTTCAGATAATAGAAACAGGTCAATATCAATGAATTTCTTGTTATAAATATCAACGATGCGGCGCCGCGGCGCAGAGGCGCACGCAGGCCAGCATTGGTACGACTAGTAGGCAAGTGGAAGAGGCATTGCCTGCGCGCCGCACTTCGTCGAAGTACAGAGCGAGGAACTACATAACTTAATTTGTTAACGAGCTGCGGGCAATCTAGTTTACCATGACATAGACCATGCAGGAGCATGGCTTGAAGAAGAACACGTCTGGAATTAAGAGTTATCATTTTATATTTACTTAATATATTTTCATATGATAGACGCATTCCTTTGCACCTATCTTTGTTCATGGCTTTGAGGTATTTCTTTTGTATTCTTTCTATGCTATTATTATATTTGTCACCAACAATTACTCTTTCAGCGCTTCAGTTTGGTTGCAATAATAGTTAATGCACCTAACTACATTTGAGTTTATCACGTTCTTTTATGCACCAATTTAATCAAGCCTAATAAATTTTATTGATAACGGCCAAAGGTTTATGTATCAATCTCCGGAGTATTATCTAAGTGATTAGGAACTAGCTGAGTGAACGCGTTAATATGAAAGGGGTGGAATTCATAAGAAGCCGACAAGGTTATGTGGAAGATTTAGGGAAATTGCAGGAACTTACATAATTATAGCAGGAACCTACATTATTAGGTTTTGCGAGACTGATGTATGCTTGATGGTTTGATTTGTTTGTGTATTTGGTGGATGCTTGATTGTTTTATTTATGCTTGTACAGGGTGCCTCGTAACATGTGTACTAAGCCGAAAGGGTGTGATTCTAGACTCCGAGGAGACCCACTTATGTTCTACGGCTTTTTGAATTTTAACACTTTATATAAAAAAAAATTAAAACATTTAGAGACTTTGTACTTCATTGTAGTTTAGAGTAGTCACTTAACATACTCGTAAAGTTGTACATACAAAGTTTGCTATCACAATTTTTTTTTATCGAACACAAGCAAAAACTGGTCACACGAAGGGTTCCGTACCGTAAAAATCAGACAACTATTGCAAAGAACATCAAATTTTCACTTGTTCGGAGACCCCTTTAAATTCAACTTTATTTTATTTTTAGTAATTGTTCTTATTACAGTTGAAGTGTAACTTAATAAAAAAAGTTTCATGTGTCTACCTATTGTAGTTTAAAAGAGGATGATGCCTTGAAAATTTAAGAGCAAAAATAGCCATACACGTTTGTTGTATGGGAGCCCGCTTTAATTTTGAAATATATTTTGTTTTCATTATTTTTGTTATAGCGGCAAGAGAAATACAAATTATCTGAAACTTCTACTGTCTACCTCTTACGTTTCATAAGATATAGCCACGTGACAGACGGACGGACGGACAGCGGAGGCTTAGTAATAGGGTTACTGTTTTACCCTTCGGGTACGGAACACTAAAAAAATGACACTAGTAACATAAATTCACAGTACTAGCCCGGTTTCAGGAAGTTGGCGGTGTTACACCGTCATCGGAAAGCACGTGAAGGCTCAACTTTTGCCCAACATTGGGAGTAATATGGGACGCCTTACATGTTTTACAGAATCTAAAAGCACTTTTTAAATTTTTTAACTACAATGACAAACCCACTAATTATTTTATTGGAATTGAAAATACTAGTATGCCTATTTCACCCTGATTCAATTCAGTTCACGCCCTGGTTTTGTCCCACATAGGAAGTTAGGATTACTGACTCAGAATTTAGTTCTGCAAATCTCTGAACTGTGAATAGTTCACGCGCTGACTTCCACACTTTCTGACCGCGTCGAGATCCCGCATCTTTATCTCGGCCGTTTATCAAATAAATTCACAGTCCGAAGAAAATTTATTAGTTTTCGAATGGTCACCTCCGCAGCTTCGCGACTATGAGACCGCTGCTTTTATTGCAGACCCACGAATTACTTCGGGATTTTCGTTCCGTCGTCAAGATGAGGTTTATGAATTATGTAACTTTTTGTCCCCTGCGGAATAACTGGGCCGATAGACCGTATATTTTTGTGATACTTTGAAATCTTCCAATCTTTACTGACTTTAATACCCGAGCTCGATATAAATTTCGGTGAGACGTGCCTACTTAAACATTCATTACAGATATCTTGGTGCGCCACTAGTTTCTTACAAATTTTACGCGGTTGGCCATATTTTCAGATCTCACAAACCTTTTACTTGGCTCATTTTGGTTGCCCGATAAAATAAATTTACTTCTATCTACGAAAGTTGTAAGACTTTTCTTTATATAACTTCATTTTTATTACATTGTAAGGCAGATTTATCACACGTGTCGAGGGAAGGCGAGTGAGTGAGTAATATAACAATATGAAACCTAATGGCAACGAGACGTAGAGGTGAGATGCAAATATCCTGCAAAGACGTGCTTCGAGAAGTTTCTAAGCACGGTTGGAATACCAAAGTCGCGGTACCCTGCATCGGGCACAGTAAAAACTTTACAGTAGGTACGTGCTTCGAAGAATTTTCAAGGTATTTGTTTATGAACAACCAAGGAAAACCAATGAAATAAATACCTACGCAAGCTAAATTTTCTATTGAATACCTAAAAAAGTTTGCTGTAAAATCGTTTAATTTTAGCTCTCTTCTAGACTGTTGTACCGTGTGGTGCCGGCTTAGAATTTGCACCACCTTAGCTCTTCCCGCGGGTGTCGTAAACGGCGACTAAGGGATATCCACCGGGGGCGGGCAGCAACGCCTCCTGCAGAACAATTCTACGACCGAACTGTGATCCCCAACCCGCATGCCCAGCGTGGGGATTATGGCTTTAAAAGCCAATAAGGCACGTAGCAGGGCCTCCCCCTGCATCCTGCAGTGGACCAATATAGGATTTTTTTTGAAATTGAGGTTGAAAAGACTGTTATGAGGGCGCAATGCGCGCCATTTTGTGAAAAGGATAGGCATAGGACAGAGCATACTTTTTTTGGAACGGCGGCGTAAGCGCAAAAATCAAGTTCATTATTGCTTATAATAAAACTATACAACTTATGAAGAAACTGGTTCAAGGAACCAAATAATTAGTAATAAATAACCTGCGAATCAAAACATAAGTAATTTCAGTAGACCGCAGGGATCCTGAGATCTCTACCAAAACAGTGCAATAATGTTGATTTTTTATCGTATTTTTTTCTTAATCATGTTTTCACGTTCAAGGAACCAAAAAAAAATGTTGAATTTTATGTAATTCAAGTTTATTTACCACGAGAATCCCGTGAGTACTGAGATCTAGGCCTAGTTTGATAACCAAACCTGTTAGGTTCGCCCCTTAAGGGAAACTTTCATGTGATTCTTATAATACAGAAAAATACCAGCGGTAGCTGTATGAAAATGAAATGGTCCACTATCTATTCTGTGACCCTGGAGCTGAAGTGACTACCTTTGTGACTACTATAAGTACTCTAAAGTCACTGTAAGCCAGGAAAGCCGTGGCCCTTATCGTTCACGTGATTTGAATGCCTCCGACTTATATTTTACCAGACAAAATATTTTAGACAACTGCGTTTTGACTATTTATCTTCTTCTTAGAAGTTAACTCTTGGCAGAGTGGTTGTGGTTACGACGGAATCCATGAACGGTCGCTGGTGCAATGCGTCACTGTCTCATCTGTACTGGTACGAGTAGGAAGTGATTTGGGAGCTTGTCGGTGCTGGTGACTGTGGGTAGGAATAGTGATGACCACTGTATTTTAGTACCTATGAGAATGTGATATATCTAAACATACATTATTTTATATTCGGCGTGATCAGCTTAATGGAACATTGTCAAAGTAAATGTCTGTTGGCTTATTTTCACTTTGAAATGGTTCTATTCCATTCTGCGGCAGATTATTCACTTATACGTAGTTTGACACCTACTCTAAATAGACATAATGTCAAAATTAATTAATAAAAAATAGTTATTTTATAAATCTTATACCAAAATGTTTATTTCTAACATTTGCCAACCGGCCATCAACGACCAAAACGTTTTATCGTGTGAAGTGTTAAGTGTATATTTTTCTTCGTAAACCGCAGTCTCCTCGGTTGTCATGCACGGGGTTTTACACTTGGGAACGTTATGTGAAAATAGTGGAGTAGTCTTGGCAAACAAACATATTATAAGCTCCTTACTTCCACGGAGTGGAGGGAAAATAGTGCAAACGATTTTCCTATACCAATATAAAACTGTTATTTTGCTGTATTTGTGAGAAGTGGTGAGAAGTTTATTTTGTTAGTTTCGTTTTGGAATAATATTAGGTAAGTAAACGTTTAGTAAGTAGGTTAAAGTTCGGATAGTTGTCCCAGTGATGATACATATCCCACTGCCGAAAATCGCTATCAAGTATTGATTGGTTTAACATTTAGCTTACTAACGCTGGTGTTCACCAAAATATAATCGGAGAGTTAGGCTCAGACTCCACCAAAGCGGAGACGAGAAGAGACGTTTTTTAGCTAGGGTCTATCCACCGAAGCTGTGCGGAGATGCGTACTGGCTAGAATGGAGTGGAGACGTGTGCTGGCTAAGCCGGAGATGTGTGCTGGCTAGAGCGGAACTGAGCGGCGAGCTTTGGAAGTTTGTTGAGAGCGGTGTTGGTCACTGCACGCTGCTCACATCTCTTCTCGTTTCTCAATTAAATTTTTAAAGTTCTTTATTAAATAAAAAAGTAAAAAGTACATTTCCAGTGTGAGTTTAAAGACCTAGAAACAATACAACATAAAAACATTTACGGCGTTTTATAAGCCACAGGCTTCTTAAAACTCTCGAGCAATTACCTAGTAATTTAGTTAGGTATAGTATTTACCATTTTCAGGGCTATCAACCAAGATTTTACTTACATACTACTCTAGGGTCTCTTCTCAGCTCACATCTCCGCTTTGTACTGCCGTCCAGCTTTATAAAGCTGGACGGCTCTTGGCGAGGTACAGCTCACATTTCCGCTTCGATCGCTCCATACAAATATGATACATCTCAGCTCGGTGGTATCCACTGAAGCTGAGCGGAGACGAGATGTGTCAACAACGACGTTCTATTGGTTGTTTAAACACCTCTCCTCTCCTTTCGTCTCGTCTACGTTTTGGTGGAGTCTGGCCCATGCAGCTTCATCGGCTAAAGACGTTTACTCATCGATCAAGGAGGTTTCTGCCGCCTCCTCCTTAGATAACTAGAACCTTACATAAATGACACTCGAAATTGTCTACGTAATTGTTTGACGCAGACATTTTGCGTAGAGGCGTGACAAGTTCTGTGCATACGAAAGAAGAAATCAGTGGAGTCGAATTTATTTTATTTTAATTATGAGTGGGTAGCTGAAAATAATAAACGCTGTTTTTTTATAAAAACAAACTGAAAATCAAATCGTTACCTAGTACTATGAATTCATTTGGTTCCTTCTAATTAATAATGAAATTATTAAAAGTACTTTATTTCAACACTATTTACAATAAACAGTTATGTATGTACTCTTACGTAGTTAGTGTAGTCACAGAACTGTTTCTGTGTAGTCAATACTAAACAAATGTAAAGCAACAAGAAAAGAAAAACTTTCAAAATCAAAATAACAGTTGCTATTACTTTATAAATGTTTGAACTAAATGGAAACTAGTATTTTTATAATAAAAAAATTAAACGCAAAAACACACAAAATAATAATAAATATAAAAACAATATAGCCTCTCTATCCATGAATTTAGAACAAAGTCAAAATCGTAACTTATGCAAACCAAAAAATAATTTTCAATGCTGATTTCTTGAGGATAAGGCATAATAGCACATTATAGTGGGTTTCAGGGTACGCATTGTGAATCTATGGGGGGCCGCGCGGGATACCTGATCCAAGCGTTTACTGTATGAAAACTTCTGTCGAAAACGTTAATTCGTCAAGGTCAGCAAAAATTGCCCAATTATCTTTTTGAAGAACACATGCCTAACTAAGCTAGCTAACATATCAGCCAATTAAGATTTCCAAAACTTGAATTTTTTTTTTGGCAGTGAGTTATGAATTCCTCTTGGGGCATCAATCCGGACGTACAAAAATTGTACATGGCTTTGTGTTTGATCAGAGATTTTATTCAAATGTGGGAGATTAATCTGTATCATAAGAAAGCATTTTCTTATGATAAAGATTAATCTCCCGTCATAGAAAATTACATTAACAGAATACAACAACTACAACTAGTATTTACAGTATTTACACTTATATCAATTTCTCAAAAATCGAAGCAGTGACCAGAAGAGAGAGAGCCCAGAATGCTGGTACCAGCATTGCCACGTTGAATGGTAATGCTAATTCGTTGACCGAAATAGAAGCTGGCATTCCGATCACCTGTGGACTCTATGAGATATTTGGTAAGATCTTTATAAATGTTGTGTGCCCCAGGACCCCAAGGACCAAGGGTTTCAACCCCAAACGGCTCAAATAGGTAACCTCGGTTTGAGGGACTCCTCTGATGTTGCTGCGGAGCCGGCCCTCACCGATGTCCCTGCAAGATGTGAAGGCGCTAGGGTATCTACACATGTGGCATCCCAAACTAAGGCCGACATATCTTTCAGGGAATCAGAGTCATACCGTCAGGTCTTTTACCATCATCTCGCATAAGGCCACGTGGTTCGGGAGTACCTGCCACAATGACGCTTGTAAAAGCATGACGGATGATGTCATTAATTGAACTACGCAGGGGCACACGACCTGCTCTGGAGACACAAGCCAGTGCATGATGTCCTAACTTGTCAACGGTTTCTCCACATTGGCAACGGTGTGCCACAAGCAAGGAGAACCTTAACACAAAGAGGAGGCCATCTGAAATTCTTATCTAAAAGGGTACCTAAATTTTTGGAAGGCAGAACATGTAACCGAAGTCCTGATCCCTACTCGGAAAGAGTCTAAAGCCCAATCGAAACCTGTAATTTAATATTTTTGACATTTATCCAAAATGCTATGAACAAGATCTAAGATCTTGTACCATGTAGGTACATGGCACAGTCAGCGTCAAATTGATATGAGCGCCTAGAGTAGTCAAAATGATCTGAAAAACATAAAAGCAATTTGATATACGCAGTTCGAATCATCATATTCTTGTAAGCACGCAAGGTGTTCAAAATATCTTACTACTCATTGTTTCATATTTATATGAGCAGTCACGGTGGTCAATATTAGCTTAGCAAACACAAACTTGCAAAATTGGTTGCCAGGAAGAAATCGCTTTAAGCGGTAAGGCCGTCAATTCTGTTACCTTTTACCATACTGTTTTACATACATATAAGTTCTCGGAATAAAGTATTATCTATCTATCTATCATATCAATTTGACGCTGACTGTACATAGCACTGATGACAAAAAAGCTGGGAGTACACTAGAAATTTCGCGGAATATAACACAATAAAAATAAACACGCAAACCATCCAGTTGAAAAAAAAAATTAGAAAAGTTATATATATTGTACATATTTAGAAAAGTTATATAAATTTAGAAAAAAAAAAAAAGTTAGAAAACACTTAATAATTTAACCAGCTCTACAAGACTCTTTCTATACAACACAAAAATGTAACACACTTCATAAGCGGCTTATAGTACATTACGTCCAAGGTCTGTAATGGGTGGGTTGCTGGCCGCGGCTGAAGATAGCTGAAAGCGAAGCGTAGCGCAGGTCCAGGCCATCACAGCGCCGTCAGCATTGCAGCCCTTGATGGCTAAGCTAAAATTAAGGTCGAGACCGAAGGTCGTGGCCTTTATAGCGCGGTAATTTAAAAGTCATTGAGTTCATGAGGATTCGTTGCTTGAAGAGTTCATTTTCACAATTTATTCACGAAAATTGATTAGAACGTATCATGCAAAAATTTACACCGCGATGCTCTTTTGTCAGTTCCCGCGTATTCTTTTTTTGTTCTAACCAGTCAGTGAAGCTTGTACTGCTCAGTATGCATAAAACCTTTATGCACTTAACTATTATCAAAACAAAATAGAATTCGAAATTCGAAATACATTACGGACCTCATAGAGCGGACAGTAATATAACATTACTTTCCGCCTGTTCGGATAGGCCCGAAAGGTCGACTTTGCTCAAAGAAGGTTGTCGAAATAATCAGCAGATTACATGCTATGTTTGAGTAAAATACTAATCCTCATCAAAGCCCAAAGCGCTTACAAAAGCACGAAATTATTACAACATTCAGAACCAGATAACACTTACAACATAATTCTATCCAACTTATTTATCCCTAATGTCTACGAAATTGTAGGCAAATAATAGGAATACAATCCTCTATTTACGCAGTTGGTAAGGATATTATAAAGAATGAGATATGAAAATAGAAAAGTAATTGCAAAGTAAGTGTTCAAAGCGGATTGAGAACATAGTGGGGTTGAATGTAAATATGGAGGTAGAATCGAGTACTACCATTACAAAAGTGTTTGAACAAGGAAACTGTCGCGCGTTAGTATTGCATTGGCTTTAGTTCTGTACATCAATAAAGTAGGAGTAGGTACTCCTACTTTATTGATGTTTGAATGAGTTTACAAGTCTGTTGATATCTTTTTTGTCGTTTTTTAAATCCTTTCCAAATAACCATGTTGCAGGTTTTTGACGACCTCTGTGGCGCGGCGGGCGAAGTTGCGGGTTCGATTCACACCTCGGGACAAATGTTTGTACGATCTACAGATATTTGTTCGGGGTGTTCTGGATGTTTCCTATGTATAATTAAAAAAAAACGTTCTATCTACTGTAATATGAATAGGAATCAATTATATAGTACCCATAACACAAGCTCTGCTAATTTTGGGGTTTGATAATGCTGTGTGAATTGTCCTGCATTATTTATAATTTATTTTCCCAATGCCAGATCACCCAGCATCACAATACAAAGTTAAAAAAGAGACTTCTAAATTCGGGTAGGCATTCATTCAGTTCACAAAAACTGTAACAGTGTATGGATAAATCGGCTTTCTCAGCCACTCTAGTTATGAAATCCCTACGTCTATGCTGCCGCTGACGTAGGAACGAGGCTTTTTGAACACAATGCCCTGCCTGAGGCGCAATGAGAGTGCCCCACGCTTGGTTACCGTACATACCACTATAGTTCTGCGTATAAAGAAGTAGGAAGCTTGTTTGAATGAATGAAATTTTCTGTGAAACCTTTTCCAACACGTTGAGTGCGAAACGCAAACCTTGTCTTCATTTGAGTCACAGTTGCCTACCGCAGATAAATTTGCAACATATCCAATGACGTTTTTTAACTTCTGAGCATTACTAAGAGTTTCGGGCAGCGGTTCTGAAACTTTTTTAGCGCCGTACTAACCCTTTTGTAAATCAAAATATTTGACGCAGCTCTAAAAAAGTTCATAGTTTATATGAATAAAAAACAAGTTTTCGTGTATTTTAGTACATATGTTTAACAATTATTATAATATATGTTTATCTTACTAGGTAATGAGAGGTATGAAACAGTTCAAGGCTAAAAAAAAAACGGCGAGTGGTGAGATAGCCTCGAATTTTTTTGAGAATGATTGTGGTGATTGGGAAATTTGTAAAAGAAGGAATGAAAAGACGATTTTACGGCGCTGAAGCGCGGACCGACACGCCCTATTTTTTTAAACTTGATCGGTTTAGGAAAAAATTATGTAGCCAAATTTTTGCGGCGGCGGCGGTTGGAAAATATAACGTTATAACGTAATAAAGTATTTTAAATTAATTTCTTATGTCCAATATAAGAATATGTATTAGAATATACAAAATTATGTAAAAGAAATTGATTTGATACTTCATTATTTTTACGGAATATAAATGATTAAGGTCACATTATTTATTGTGCGGGTAAACGAGATAGACTGAGTAAAAGTCAATCGAGCTAGTATTCGTAGTGTCCACAATCATACAAAGCTTATTGTTTAATGCTTGACTAGGTTATAAAACACAACAGTGAGAAAATTAAAATTCCAACAGCAAATAAATTATTGACAAGCATTAGATAGGTAAGTATTGTGTCAATCAAAGTGCGTCAATATTATAATTATTGTCAACATCTGATAGGGAGCTGTCATCATCTGGTCATGACGACTTCCCCTAAATTCATTGCAATAAAGTGGTTGCTTTCGAAAAACATACACAAAACTTTTATCAATAACCGAAATGTTGGCTACGTTGCAGCAATCACTAGTTCCATATGGCAAAAAGCGATGAATTGAATAGTGGACAGACTATTTGAACAATAAACAAACTGGATATAGATTATCAAGCAAAATGTACGTAAGGAACTAATTGAAAAGGTTCTCTACAATGGCATTCAAATCCTTTGTAAATTTATCCGCCCCCGTGATTCCTCACAAACAAGAACGGTCTCAATTCTTAAGTCGTTTCCGTTTCCAATGTACAACATCGCTAACTGCATACCTCATAGGAACAATACGGCAATCCCTGGCTCCAAGATATAGCTTTACGGGAAAGAAAACTACCGAACGGTATTCGACGTTTTCTTTGCTGTTATTCTCGAGAAAACATTCGAATCTTTTATTGTTTGTAGCAAGCTAAACTTCAGTTGCATATTCATTCACTACATTAATATGAATGGTTTGAATTTGTAATATTAGTATCGATGCATGAATATATAATTTTATTCAAATTATATAATATAAATTAATAAAATAAAAAGGTTTTATTTCAGACAATAATAGTCCATAGGTTTACGATACAATACAAATCAAATCAAATATTTATAGGTACCTATTTAATATTAATATTTGTAATATAATTCAATTTATGAGGCCAATTCATGTGCAATTCATTACATTAATAGGAATAGTTACGATTTGGTTATAATTATAATTACTCCGTTTTTGCTATAATCATTGTTCTATTTCATATTTTGAACGTTATTACAGAAAAATCGATACTTATATTATTAAAATCAATAATAACTCTGTCTGACTGTTACCTTTTCATCCTTTTCTAAACGGCTGGACGGATCTTAATGAATTTTGGCAGGGAGGTAGCTGGTATCCCGGGACATTCATAGGCTACTTTTTATCTCGGAAAAGATCGTACAAAGCCGCGAGCAGCAACTAGTTGGTAATAATACATTATCGGCTCAAGTCGTAATACCTAGGACAGGGTAACAAAGCGTCCAATGTTGCTTAGCAACAGCGGCAATCAAACTGTGATAGCAGTAAGCATTTAGGTTTCCCAGTTTCGAAAGTAGTGATGAACTTCTGTAAAGTGCAATTTCATAGCCCATCCATTACCCAATCGCCTTTGCAATTAGGAAGCCCAACTTTTAGATTCATCGAAGCGAAAATATAGATAAGTAGCTCTTGCTTCAAGCTTCAAGTATGATGTTATGAATTCTAATTAATGACTCTCCCATCTAATAAAATTGCGAGCGAAATTTCTCGACGAACGTTCTCGAAACTGGAAAAAGGTGTTATAGAAAATTGAGGTAAATATTTCCACTATGTTATTCTTGCTCTTTTGAAATGCTTTGCGCCTCATTATCTTGCCTTTGAGGAGTCAAATAATATTTCGGGGTACCTACGTCTTTAGGGTTTGACCTCGTGACCTCCTGCTTTTTGTGAAAGTTCTTCTCGTAGAATTTGAACCTCTTGTGGCCATGTAGGCAGAGTAAAAGCCCTTGGGCAATGGGCGTGTCTATGACTTATTGTTCGCATTTATCACTTAGGTAGGTATCAACTTAAGGCAGTTGTCTCACCGCCGCGCCGCGCCGCGACTAACTATTGGTTATTTTCTCGCTCAAGAAACGTACAATACGCACATTCCGTGTATACAAAAGAGATGCATATATTATTATTTGATCACTGATTATTTACACTGTCGGCAAGGCCTCGCTCCACTTATTTGTCGCTGAGCGACAAAAGCTATCAATAATAATTATACTCGCTCAGCAATACTTGCTCAGCGATGCTCGCTTGGCGGTCAGAACTCACTCTGAGAGACCAACCAGCGGTCATTTCTCTACAGTGCGGATCTGAAAGTATTTTTATTTGTTATGAATATCGAACAACCATTTGAATTATCATTGTTGTCTAGTTCAGACGACGACGTTGATGTATTTTATGATAGCATTTGTGTAGTGGCAGCGGCAATTCTGAAAAACGGTAGCTAGTGGCGCGAATAATCGTCCGTCGCACTCGCACACTCGCTTAATAGCCAAGCGGCAAAACTATCGGAACTACACACTCGCTTCCCGCTGCTCGCCAACTCGTTTCTATCTCTACTTGCTTCTCGTTCATCGTCGGCGGCGGTGGGAAACTGCCTAAGGAAAGAAGACATTACAAAGGCTGGCCTTGGTTTTTGTAGTAGATAGCTTTATTTTTTTACAATAAACACTGTATTGTCCGTAAGTTTTAGAATACGTTTGGCAAATTTAGTTCGGAAGGGCACAGCCCATTTTGTTTCTACATCATCTAAAACGCATGCTAGTCCACTGCTGGATACAGGCCTCTCCTTATAAGCGCCTTAATGACTCTAATAATTGGGGATTTTGTTTAATAAGTAGATAAAACCACACTCACCCTAAATAAGTACCTCGTTGGTGTTCTTCCAACACAAACTATGTTCATAGTTAACCCGCTTACATTTATAATGAAGTTGATAAAATACTATTTTAAACCATCATCATTTAAATCATGTTTAATTTTTGTTTTTTGTGGCATCAATTAAACCATTGTTTTTAACTGTACAGAGATTTTAATGTGCCTACAAAACATTAAATTTGTGTGAAAAATTATCGCTTCAGCCGCAACGTTCTGTGTGCCACAGATGTGCAACTCTTTAGTGTAAAGCTAAACCCAAAGAGTTCCAGGGTAAATAAAAATTGTACTTTCATCTACGTGAGTAAACGTTCCTCTCACATACTCTAGATCAATTTTCTTTGCAGCGAGCCTCTTTTGATGCGTATTTGCGCAGAGACCAGATGCTCTCTATAGATATGAAAACAGAGGTATAATCAACGATGAAGGATAAACCTGAGAATTCTTATATTTAACTCAGAGTGCACAATGGCGTATTTGTACAGATGTATATTATTTTATTATGCCCACGATGAAAAGCACCAAAACTAGATTAATAATATTTCAAAGTATTGTTTTTACTAGTTATAGTTTAACGTTAGCTTGATATGTTTTATGTAAACAACCCGTGGGTTATTTACTTCCTTGGAATTCCTTGGCTTCCATGGAAGATAGTTCCAAGATACAGGTAGGATACACCTGTATCTTGGGGATCAACGATGTTTTAACTTTAAGTACCTACCAGGTCAATGTGCTAAAATATTTTTACCCAGTAAATAAGTCGTCCGATAGCATTTTCTCCTTTGGATATAAAAACGAGATAAATATATTATTACCACCATTAATTATTATTACCATCTATTGATGGTAGTGGAAGTTCTTGTTGAGTTGTTTTATGTATTCATAAAACAATTAAACAAGAACTATATCTAACTATATCTAGTGTGATGAGGTGGACAACCAGAGTTCAAAATTATAACCAGGTAAAATCAAGACTTTGACTGAATTACACTTGAACATCATAAATATCGTATAGATCAGGAATCAGGAGAGGTGACCAATATAACATTGAGCTAGTTTCCAGTTTATATATTGCGACCAAATTGTACATAAGTTATTAAAAACAGTCTCAAATATGGACCCGGCTAGTGCACAATAAGATAGAAGTACTAGGTACTAACAATAAATATTAATGCTAGGTGACTAAAACATAAGTTTAAAATTTAGGTTTGAAAGCTAAATACAAAATAATGACTAAAATTTAGGTTTGAAAATATACCTCTATTATAGATGTTTTATTTAAATTGGAACAGTAAATGAACGCTAGTTTTTAAGCTGATATGTAAATACAGGTATGGTACCTACATACCCGACTTCTGTACTATCTTATCTATACTATATATCTTATCTATACTTGTATATCTTAGCTAAGAACGAGCTAAAAACTGCTTACGGATCACACACAAGAGCGCTCTTGGTAATTACCTCGATGTCTATGAAGATGAGCTTCTGTTTATAGCGTTGTTTTCAAAAGACAATGTTGAAGCCTCACAAGACACCGTACGGTTTCACGAAGGGAGGGAATGATAACAAAAGGTGTTTGGATGAAATTGTGTGTACCAAGCACTTTTTAGGGAAGTCTCAAGAAGGGAGTTATGATAACAATATGCTTGTTTACTTTCACCAGGCTTTGAGGTATGTTTCAGCAGATATTCGTATGGATATCATAACATTGTTTCGTTTCTTTGATCTTTGCTTGGTTTTTATTTTTGTTGCTTTGCCAATTTGTATACATGAGTTGACACGATTGCAAAACCATCCATGACATATACAACAGATAATTATATATATAACAGACTAGCTGCTGCCCGTGGCTCCACACGATTTATTCCGGAATAAAAGGTAGCCTATGTCCGGCCCCGGGATATCATCTACCTCGCTGCCAAATTTCACCGAGATCCGTTCAGCCGTTCTTGAGTTATAAATAGTTAACTAACACGACTTTCTTCTATATTATATAGATAGACTACTACACTTTCCAGTGTTCTGAAATCGTATCTGTCAAACGCACTCATGGATCTCAAGATACAAGCATTCTTGCTTAGTTTGAGTTCCACTAATACTGTACTATTTTATGATTGCATCTGTTTTTGGTATAAGTGTTTTTGGGTAACATATTCATATCTGCTAATGTTACAACCCATTAATTTCTAAGCTTTCAGTCATAAGAATAATCCATATTATCTTAACACTTTACACCAATAGAGAGTTAGAAAAAGATATTTTATTCTGTTACGAAACGATAACCTTGCATTGCGGAAACAGAACGAACATTTCTTTGTTATATAATCAAATTGTTATCATCAGGAAGAAACGGATTACGCGTAGGTACGTGTCGTCAGAGGAGAAAACGTTGTCGGACCCTTATCAGGGGCCATCGTCATTCTTTACGGAAGATTTTTGGTACACATATTTCCATCAATGTAAGATTCTAAATAAAAACTATTGCGAAGAGAGAATACTGTGTGGAGAGTTGCCATTTTAATAAAATATTTTGTATTTTATTCCATTTACTTATTCAAAAAGGAATATCATCTCCCTGGAGCTTAGCCGGTCACTGCTCAAAATATAAATGCACAATAGAGGGTTTCGGCGACCGAGTTATAGCACGTCCAATGGGAGCACTGAGTCATGCATTTTCAATATTCTTTGCTAGTTTTGTAGTTGTATCCGACGGTCTTACTTCAGGAACTCAAACAGTCCACAATCATTTATTCAGATCACGATTGAAACATTACTGAACATGTAAAATGCGAAGAAGCTATAGATTTTATTTGACCGCTTTCGGATATAGGTTCCTACGCAAGTTGTACACAATTATTTTAGTACAAGGGTCGCGTCAGAACGTTCTCGTACTATTTTATTTCTGGGGTAAACATTGCGAATGTCTTAAAATAAAATGGTTTGCCGTTCTGTAAACATGAGCCCATTGTTGAGACGATTCGGATGTATAACATTCTATGTTCCTTATTCAATATACGAGTACCTACATGATAATGTTTGCGCGACAACTGAAGTACCTAAGTATATTATTATGTGAAAAAATTAAAACTGCTACGACGCAGCTGGTGTCGCCAACACGACAATAACAGACTATGCGAACCGTCGCTTCATAGCTCCGTTTGTAGACGCTCCAGCTTTTAGCAATGTAGCCACTTACACTCGTAAAACTTAAAGTTGTATTAGGGGTGGATTTCGACTAGGTACCATCGTTTTCACCGAGAAAAGAAAAAGATAAAGCTTCTCAGGAAATGGGCCATTCACCGCCCTTTCCCAGAGCTATCGGGTATTAGCAATTTGCTTTGTGTTTGAGTCGAGTCTAAAAGTATTGGAGATAAGGAAAAGGGACTCTGATAATTAGCCCTCAAAGCGTTCCACGTAAATGTGAAGTGAAATGGTGCGATGGGACAATTAGATGTGTACTTTTTCAAGCCATTTGAAGCGGCGACTTTATTTAAAGCTTGAATTTTCCGCCGTGATTAGCGTTCTTGAGAAGAGATATCAGATGCTGGAAGGAAAAAGTTTCAAGCTGCCAGACCCGTATCAAGAAACGAGTACTTATCCGACCCTATCTCGTCTGGTCCTCACTAAGAATTGTAGTTTTGTTGGAAATCTTGGTTACAATTGCGCTGAGAAGTGGTTATATCTATTGAAATTCTATTGTAATGGGCCTTACCACCTCCTTGGACAGGCGTCGCAATCCAAACGGGCCTAGTCATTATTGTGGCGCTTACTACTAAATGTTGACCAAATCTATGTTATGGTACCGCTTAAAAGCACATGGGTATTTATTTAATTACCCGCGACGAAACGAAGACGGTTTAAGCGTTTAGAACTATAAACTTACTGCGCTCACAACTAGACTACACAAAATTAATGTATCTTTTAAAGGGCAAATATACGCTTCTAAAACAAAATCCTAGTGAGTTGCAAAAATTTTCAGTAAATAAATTCAAACAAATTGTCAAAATATTCTTGTGTAGAAAAGCCTACTATAAAATATCAGATTATCTAGAGGATAAAAAAGCTTGGGACGGGATTTAGTCCAACTCGAAAAATAACAACTAACTAACAGGCTAAAGGTTTCTTCGTCGCTTCTTTACTTTAGTCTACATACCGAAGCGACTGAAAACAAAAATATCATTTTATTTCCGTGTCAGTGTTTAATTATTAAGAATTTGACCTTTTCTAAGTGTACATTTATTGTATTTATATAAATAAAGAGTTTTTGACTTGACTTTGATTGAATCAGCGTACGTACGAACAACCGGCTATCCGACAGAGACATATTTAAATATTTGAAAAGCATGATTTATAAATAGATACTTTCGACTACATTAAGTACGAGTTTATTTAACTCGTATAAAAAAAACTAGTGGACATTTTGATTTATTTCGCCAACAGTAATCTGTCAGCAAAGTTTCTCAGTCGCCGCAAATCTAGCTATCAATCTGTTACGGAACGGATGGCACTGTTTTATTTATGTTTTTATTTCAATTGTCGCTCGGATCATCAATTTTGTTGTCTTACGGGGAGGATGAAGAAACATGGTGGTAGATGCTAGATACATTACCTACCTACCTACATAAAATAATGGAAATGTTGTGATAATCTATAACATAAAATTGTGAACATATGCAGGTAGAGTACTTATATCGTGTAAGTGTAAATTAATAGCGCGGTAATAGCCTTGTTATAACCCGCGCGGGTCCCGCCAAGGGAGAGCTTGTCTTTTTGACATTTCTATTATACTTAAAAAAAAATAAACTTGCTTCCACATAGCAATTTGGGATCAAAGGTAGTTTTTGTGATCTTAATGACAGGTGAAACAACAACCTATGAGTCCAGAGCTATCACCAGGGGAAATACACGGTGTAAGCGATGATTAGTTTTATGATACAAAGGTGCGAGACTGCCACGCATTTTGTAGATCATCCATCTGCATGTGGTTCAGGTAAGTTCCGCTAGTTTTGTAGTTGTATAATCTGCTACCCATGATTTCGCACGCTCGTTTCCGTCCTCGAGATAAACCCTGACAAATTTAATTAATATAATAATAATAATATTATATTCTTTATTTACAGACTCGAAATCCATATAGATATAATACAATTCTACTTAAAATAATGCAAACAAATATATGAAACAAAAAAAAAAACGATTCAGAAAGAGTTCAGAAAGGAGGTTCAGATAAGGTAGGTACCAAAGTCAGAAACAATAAAAAAGTTGGTTTAGGTGTGTGTCTTATATTATAACTTTAAGAATAAAATCCATTCGGCATAGGCATGAGAATAAACAGACATAATTAGGTACTTTCGCTTTTATATTATTAGTATGGATTTTTATTTACTTTTATTTTTATTTATTAGGGAAACAAACAGTTAAAATATTAACTAAAATTGAGACATAAAATTAACACACAAACCAATAAGTGTTTTCACCGTTAAAATAAAAATATTACACAAATAGTAACGCTGAGACGTGTGATACCTATTAATTAATGATTACCTACTTATTACCTCAGTAGGTGTTCATAATAACGAGTTAATTTTTAATGCATGTTTGGGAATTCGCTGCCAATATAATTTAATTTTGCTTTTCCAGATACCAATAACCGATTTAGACTTTCCGCTTGACAGAATCAATGGCGCATGCCCAATACGATAGGCATAAAGTACCCGACATTTTGAAGCTGCATATCCGTTTTCGATTTGTTAACGTTAACTGGCAGCCGTATTTCAATTGCAGATGAGTTATAACATCTCTGTAATTTACGCCAAGTCTGCAGTTGCAGAGTTCCCTTTGTTTCCCTTTGTTAAGTTTTGGGTAAGTCGGCTTTTAAGAGCCAAATTGGAGGTGCATAAGATAAGGTAATGTCACAGAGATATACTTAAATAACTTATTATTAACAAAAGTAAATAATAATTATAACTATTGATACAAAATGCATTTAGTTTTAAGACAAAATAAACATAAAGTTCGAGAAACTATCGATAATTTAAATAGCCATTTAATAAATAAACCTATGAAATCTAAATCAATGAATTTGATTTATTTCCTTGTTGATAAAAACATAAACAGCAAAGCTGTGCCAAATATAAGAAAAATATTATAGTACCTAGTAAGATATTAAATGACACGTTATCTTAACAAATGTTAAAACAAGTCGTTTTAGTGAATTTGGTATATTTTTCAACGAAATATGAATTGAATATTCCCAACAGCGTAAAAGCTATATCGGTCCACAACTTCTAAGCTTTATCTTTATCTTCGAGAAATTTTATTTCTTTTTAATACTGTTTTAGTCCTTTGGGACGCTCTATAGTAGAAGATTATCTTTTGAGCGAAAAATACTCATGCACGGAGTTGTCGACTCTACTTGGTAAGAAATTGGGTAGATATCGAGTATTTGTATCTTTTGTGATTCACAGAAGAGAGTTATTATATTTATTATTCCTGATGTTAAGGACCCATTATTGCCAAAACTTCAGTTTCATTAATTTCATTTTGTTGACTTACCTACAGGTTAGGTCCAGACTGTTCAATTAAAATGAGTTTCCTACCTTAGCTCTAGGTTCTAGGTATTTTTTCAAATCTGCCAAATTCACATCAGTCAAGTCAAAAACAAGATTACAATGTGATCAATCAAGGGTAGGGACGAAGACGTCACCAGCAATTAATCAGTAGCCGTCGGAAACGACAGCGTTCTCTCGGAAATCCAGTTTAGCGATATGTACAACTAAACAGTATGGTGACTTACTTCCATAGAGGGAGCCCTGTTCTACCGAACGCTGTCGGGTTGTCTAATAAGGTTTAGGTGTGTCAACTCCTTTGTCCACACTGAGTGAGACACGAGTTAAGTTCATTGTGCGTTTGCTAGTGTAACCAACCTAACTCCGACTAGAAACGCAGAATCTTCCTGATCTTTGCAGGCATCGTGGGGTGACCTTTGCTGGTATTCCTTTGCATTCCAGGACAGGATATATCTTTATGGAATGATGCCCACGATATTAGTGTGATGCTTCCAAAATAAGCACTTATAAACTACACTACGAAAGTTCTAAGTTGCCTTACTGGGAACTACTTTGTCGTGTTTATAGTGTTAAAAATGCACGAGATTGAAATGGATGGCGCCATGTGGCACAAGTGCACTTATTTTAGGGCACCATCCATGTGGATGAAACGGAGCGTATAAAGTGCTATTTTGCAATATATCAGTTTTAGTGTTAGATCTTTCGAGGGTGTGCAGATGAAAAGTAGCACTAAAATGTCGATGCACTGTCCGTGTCTATGTCGTCAAGCAACAAAACTTTATTTGAGCTAAATCATTCCTTGTAGTTTTGTTTTGTTTATGTGAGGTTACAAAGCAGTTTACAATCACTTTAACGTCTAAGGTCCAATTTCCCTGTTCGCTGCCAAAACTTAGTTCAACAGAACTAAGTTCAGCTTAATATTGAATTTATAGTTTTGATTCAGATTGTAGTCCTAAATGTTAACAAAACAAAACAAGATTATTGTAGTACTAATTTTTGATTGGTTGAATTTCACGTTAGTGTCATGTAGCCTTAAAAATGTGTACCTGCATTTATTTGCAAGTCAGACGGGGTTTCACCCACTGCGCCCTAAAGGTCAGAAATTTAGTCTATGGTAGAGGTTTTAATAACTGCTACTCGTCCGTTAGGTAATACAGTTTTTTCAGTCTAATTAGTTTTGGCCCTAATTTTGAGGTTATGTTGCCAAATAATTAAAAACATGACTCATTTTTTCATCTCCCCTGCGTATAGCGTAAACTAATCTAAATTCTATCATTATTTGAGTTAAAACGACGAAAAAGAACCCAAGCACGTTAAGTAATAAGAAAACATTTACAAACATTATACAAACAACAGAATTTTATGAGGTACATAGGTACATTTATATTTTGTACGACGGTAACAGAATTAAGGCTCGACGTTCAATAAAATGTTACTGTGAGGTCTAATGACGATAGCTTTTTAAAATACAGCTGGTACACACAGAAATTTATCTAAATAGAAACAAAGAGTTCGCCGATTTGTATTGAAACTGGGCGTGAAAATTTTGCATAGGTACTTTGGCGTCACGAGTGTTATTTAGTGATGTAAAACACCTTAAATTTCACAATTTCCTTTTTTGGTGGTGTTTAAACAGTTAATTATTGAACAACAAGCCATTTTGTTTTTATAAACTGACGTATAACGTGGAAAGCGGTCGGAAGCGGACAGGATATCGCGGCTAGCAAAGAGGCTCTCCAGCTTCTCTTTTCGGCACGCGAGGTAAATAAATTTTTGCTTGTCTTTCTTCGCTTGATGTACCAGCACAGAAATATATCTAACATCAAGCGATATACGGAAATGATTTTGGCTTTGATTTTATGTTTTCTTTATAAAAAATGTATTATCAAAACAAATTAACAAACAAGGACTGTTGGTTGTGCATAGTTTACGAAAACTTTTTTCGTTTTGGTATTGTGCAAACCCATACTAACCATCTAAAACACTGATGGTTCGATGCATGATTTGCTTTGGCATAAAATCGGCACTTAACAAAATCGTCATCTTGAGGAAGCCAAATGTGTTTGTGTTTTTCGTTATTATTTTGGTACAGGGTGCCCTATTCTGCTAAACTAATCGCTTTACTATGACACTCTGGTATCGTCGCAAAATTGCCACCATAGACACGGTAGAATAACCTTTAATAAAAGAAAGTACAGATGTGGAAAGAGATAGAATATTTCTAGATTGGTTTGGAACCTCTAGTTGAAACCAATCTAGAACCAATATTATATCCAACTCTCCGTTCTAATAGCACCGCACGCACTATCTGAGGTTTCCTTCATGTAAGGATGCTACGTCGATTCCATTGTCATAGTAAAGAGATTGGTGAGCAGAATTGGGCCCCTGTTTAGTGCCAACGAGTAACAATACTACTATCGTTGTCACTTAACAGTACCAGCTGTTTTTTGTTTCTGCTATTGACCAGACTAAGGCCATTTGACTGAAACAAACCCAATTATGAAGTTTTATTTGAGCAGAGGAGATGAGGCGTGCAAAAATAGGCACTACGTTTCTTTCAAGAAGTTGGTTTCGAGGTTAAATTGAAATGCTCTTTGGAGTTGCTTTTATTTCCAAAGCAAACACATTTAGCTCTCTCAAGGATGACGATTTTCCACAAAAATTACCAACCCTCCTAAAGGTTTGTTTAATGTATATTTACTTTTAACGTTTTCAATAGGAAATCCTAGAGCACATTTTGTCCTAAACTAGGATTACTTGAAAAAACACGATAACCTAAAGAAGCCCAGGCCCAAGATAAACATTCTTATCAAACGAAACAGCCTCACAAAGTATCTACCTACCTCAATATAAATTCAACAAGGGGAATGAAAGATTCATTATTAATTGGCGTAAGATTAAGTGATTATGTGGCCTTTCTTGCTTTTTCTGGCGAAGCTTAGGATAGTTTATGTAAGTACTCATCTATACTTATAATAAAACTGTAGGTCTAATTCTGTACATTGAAGATATTTTGCAAAACTTTTTTGGAGGACACTCTATTATCGATGCTGAAGCCAAAACTGTTATTTTTTCATTTTTGTCTGTCCGACTTTTTGTCTGTATCTTGGCCGCGCATCACGCTCAAACTACTGAATAGATTGAAATGAAACTTGATGAGAGGGCATGCAATTCAAATTCTTTGGCCGCGCATCACGCCGGAACTACTGCATAATTTGGCATGATTTGTGAGTTCATACTACGTGAAAGGGCATAGGATACTTTTTGTCCCGTAATTCAGTAGTTACGGTTCCCTTTGGAGAGGAGATGAAAGTCAAAATGGGTACTTAGTTGTAGTTAATTAATGCGTCGTCCGATTTCATTCATTTTTTTTTGTTATAAACAGTGTTGCAAGTGTGTCTACCATGAGTTGTCACAGTTAGATCGCCTGACGTTACTACAGTAGTTACGTAAATATTAGTACCGCGCATTTTAGTACCCAACTATCCGCTAGAGGCGCTGTTCAAGTTTTCATAATTTTTTTAACTACAGTCGCTAGCGAGTATAGATTATTAAAACTTATGGTAGACACAAAGATTGAGTTTGACTAAATCAGTAGAAAGTCGCGTAGAAAATCAGTAGGTTGAATCAACAAAACAGTTTTGTTCTATTATTTTCTTCCAAGACGTACCCATTAGTTTGGTACTGGATTCGAAGATTATCACGTCCAGGTTAGTCGAGGACTGTCTGTCACGCTTAAACGCGCTGGGCTCGAACAACAGAGTCGTCCTAAGATGGGTACCGAGACACGCGGGAATAAACGGCAATGAGTGTACCGACGAACACGCGTTCCGGGGCCCAGGGAACTAAGCTGAGCCCCGAGCCGTTTTGTGGCATAACTAAAAGCCTGGCTCACAGAACCCTTGGATTCCTGCTACGAGGCATCTTACAAGATCTGGAAGAATTACTCGGGCATGAGTCACTCAGTCATTGATAAAAGCCTTCGATAAACGGCTAAGAGCTACCAGAGCCCAGACAACCTAAAAACATCACGCCAAATAAAATCCTACAGTTCCTAGCACCTGCAAGGGTTAGTGGTGAATTATGAACGCCGCAGCTTCAAGGCTGAACACACAATGTGTTTATCACAATAGGCCTATCGTGGCCGCAGTGACATGAAAGCCACCTAAAGCAAAAACAAAAATAAGAATAGGTATGCGACCCAATTGTAGGAAAAGTAAAATGTACAAATGGTCCATGTGTCTTCATGTATGGTGGTTCCGTTCAGCTGGTCCAGTTGACTGTACCACCGACATATTTATTTTTCCCGTTAACTATACCACCGAAGTTTTACATTTAGATTGTTTATGGTTTGATTTACAATCAACTGTCCCTACGTACTACTGAAAGAACAATTGTGGTGGTCCAGTCAACTGGACCAGGGGCCCAACTCTGCTATACAATTGCTTTACTATGACAATGGTTCGTTATAAGTACGGACGTCGCAGACTCGTCACGTAGAATCCTTAGATTCATGAAACTCCAAAAAGTGCGTGCGGTGATATTTGCACGGCACAAGTTTCAAACTTGACACTTAGACGCGCGTCACTCTATCTGTATTCATCATTAATTCTTTTATCTAAGGTAGAATACCAAAACGTGTCATTCTGTGACTATACCACTGTCATAGTGAAGCAATTGGTTTAGCAGAATAGAGCCCCAGCTGAACGGAACACGAGTAAGAAGCGAAACTGATCATATTTTGTTGTGTAGGTGTGTTCGCAGTTTATGACACTTCTTGACACTGACGCAGGCCGAGTCGTAGCATAAAGTCGTGTAGATAAAGAATGGGATTGAATATGACATCATGACAGCATGCTATCCCGCGTAGAACCTACACGATTTATACACAATCAATAAAGGTAGGTACCTAAATACAGGTACTTTTAAAAGTGTAACGAGTCCAACTCTGCACATAAAGTTTTTTTGCACAGCTTTTCTTAATATGAGAGAAACTGTTGTCAAATGTGAATGCCATATTAGTCTGCAGGTACCTATGGCAATCGCGAACGAAGTCGCGGGTACAGCTAGTAAATTATGTTTCTGTGTTTTGATTTTTGTATTCAAGGGTAAAATGTCCGATACTGGCTTATTGTCGAAGCTTTGAAAACTATCGCAAAAATATTATTTTTTTATATTATTCAGGTACCTTCTTACAGTATAAATTTCTGCTGTAGATAGACTACACAAAAATCAATCTGTAGAGTCTGGATGGTCCATGACACTGTGCTGAAATATTGGAAAGTATAAAAAAATATCCCGTTGTTAGGCAGTTGTCCCACCGCCGACGATGAACGAGAAGGGAGTAGAGATAGAAAGTAGAAACGAGTTGGCGAGCAGCGGGAAGCGAGTGTGTAGTTCCGATAGTTTTGTCGCTTGACTATAAGCGAGTGTACGAATCGCTGGTTGGTCTCTAGGCGTGAGTTCTGACCGCCAAGCGTGCATCGCTGAGCAAGCATCGCTGAGCGAGTATTATCTTTGATAGCTTTTGTCGCTCAGCGACAAACTAGTGGAACGAGTCCTCGCCGGCAGTGTAAACAGTCAGCGATCAACTATTAAAACATGCATTTTGTTTACACGGAATGTACATCTATTGTACGTTTCTTGAGCGAGAAAATAGCCGATAGTTAGTCGCTTCCTCGCCGGCGCGGCAGCGCTGGGACAACTGCCTACATGACTTGGTGTAGAACCACTATTCTACGTTAGATACGATGTGGTTATGTATGGTTGCGTATAGTGCAATACCTACCTACTAAAATAAGCATGATGCTGGAATCAACGACGATACAAATTCGAGATCGCTACCAGAATACACCCCGTCTCGAGGCTCATTATCCTATTTCCCTCCGCAGCTGTGCCCGTCTTGTTCGCTTCTCGCTTGCATCAGTGAACCTTGGACCGACCAGTAACGAACTTGGCGAAGTTAATGACTACCAACTTTGCTGTTGTACTTTTACTTGTAGAGTAGAAGGAGTTTACAGAGATATACTAAGTTAGATGAGAATTACAGTGCCTCAACTTTAGGATTGTTTAAGTATGTTTTTAACGTATATTCAAACAAAGTCCAGTACAAACTTTAGTTTAATGACATCATAACTCGATTATTTTGATCAGAATAAATGTAGCCAGTAAATCTAGTCATATTAATATTTTCTTTCACCCTCGATACTATAAAATAATACTCTTTATTAGGAAGTTTCCGTTCAAGAAACATCAGAAGGAAATTCAATAGAATTAAAATAGGAAAATGTTTGCGTTTTTCCCGAGATGGTCCCCATCTTTTTATAACGTTAGTGTGAATTGGATTGTTATTTCGTAGCAGACGTAAATCAGGTTCAACGTCAAAAAAATGATATATATGCCGATAACGGGACAATAGTGAATACATTTTGGGATATTCTTGAAGCTCGAGGATTTATACTTACGATTGTCTTCTGCATGTTGTGAAGAAGTAGGAAAAGAAAAGTTTCTATGGGTCAGTTTTTGAGTATTCTTTCCTCATTGAAAATGTAACCTAAAAATTCTTGATGTTGAATACAAAAATAAGGCTTATTCCACTGTTACCCCTTGAGAAAATGTATTCAAGGTGGTAAAAAGCTGAGAAGTTTATGTGTACCTACCTAAGCCATATTTTTTTTATGGTTTCATTGTGTCCTCCTTCTTAATATTTTTAAACTTCAAAAAGGAAAATGTTCTCAGTTCGTCTGTATTTTTTTTTATGTATAAGTGTTACTGGTATTGATATGGATCAGTGGAGCTACCTGTAGATTGTTTGCAACAGTCTGCAGTTAGCTTAATTGTTTCAATTGTAAATACTAGTTCTAATTTGTTTTTTTATTATTTGATTGTAAAGGCCATTGCCGTCCTAGAGATTTGTACCTATGTTACTTGATATTTCCGCCTAGATAAGTATTTAAGTAATATTTTTGGAGAATTACGACTAGCTTAGGTTTTGATGATTCGTTAGTTGTTCAATCAAAATTGATTTTAAGGTGGTCCCCTATAAGTTTGATTCTCGAGGAATTGCTATGTGCGCTATAAACGTAGGTTTGTAAAAAATCATCACAATATGATAAATTTACTATCACATAATGGTTTCCATAGCAACGGAAGTCAACAGTTTCATCCATGTGGCATCAAACTAAATTTAGTTTGATAGAAGTCTTATTAGACTTGAATTATACCTAGATGTAGCCAGTGTTAACTCAATTTCTTGCACGTGAACATAGACCTTCGGTCAGGGAAAGTACGGGAGGGGTGATTTCGTTCGTCCGAGACATAGATGAATATTATCTACCGGAATTTGAAGTCGGTTTATCGTTTTTAAAACACGCCAAATTATTATAAAACGACTATGCCCAAAATAGGAAGGTATCTAATATTTTTAATAAATTTTTCTTATTGCATTTGAGTTTCTTAATTCCACCATAACTTTAAACGACTGAGGATTTATGGGTTATCATTAGGATTGTTATATCATCTCTCACACCTGGCCATTTTATAAATTTATAAATTTCATGATTTTATCAGGACAACACTGTAACAAAATGGCGAACAGCACTTTGAGACTTTCACATCGTGTAGTGGGCCCAGACTTTTCTAGATTTCAGCAAATCGTTGTGCAGCATGTATGGATGGTGATGCACGCACAGCAACAGTCACAGTGTTATTGAATTTTTGTACTCATTTGTCGACCCCACCCAACTCGACGCCGATACCCTTTAATAACTATAATATTTAATTGCTTCACCGACATCAGTGTCTTGTTCGCATAATTCTATTAAATAGTATTACCTATAATTATGTTTAATAGAACTATGCGGGCGCAAAATTCTATTTCATAGAATTATGCGTCCACTGATGTTGGTACCAGTGTCGGTTTCGTTATCGGGTGGGTCAGCGAAGATCAGACCATTAGGAAAAATATAATTTTTACAGTAGGTAGGTAAAAAGGTAGAAATAATAATCGTGAAATAGCATTTACTGAGTCACCAACTATTCTTTAACAAAGGTTGTACCTGCTAGATCTAGTAGTTATGTTCTAGACATAGGTAGAAGGTAGAATACGTTCTTTAACCAGGTAGAGTACTTTGGACTATCTACCAGTTGTAGTATCTAGGTATTTCATCTAGATCACAATCCCAACTCGAAATACAAAGCTTTTGTTAGTCTGTTCAATTCAGACCAGTTTGTTTTACAATTTAAATGCAGGTTACGTCGCGAGAAACTCTGGCTTTACACTACCCGTATGTACATTGCCTGAACCAATTGTCATTAGGATCCGTTGTGTAAGATCTTCGTTGCAAGATCCAAGGACTGTTACATGAATATTGAAATTACGCTTGGCAACGTTCTCGTCTGAATACCTCCCCTATGTAGAGGTATATAAGGGGTGACAGTCTCCCAAAAACCTGTCAAAAATGTCCTCAATTTTTTTTCCGGTTTCTTTATTTTGCCATTCGAAGCCCGGAAATGGATTTTTTTACTTGAATCTTTTTGTAGGTATCCTGGTCACTTTTTCGCTTGTAATGTTGACTGTTTTACAAAAAAAAATTGTGATGTTATATTATTATATTTTCATTGTCTCTAAATAATTGCATTTAAAAATCTTTGAATTTTGATTTTCCTCTATGGCTATGGCATACATGGACTAGGGGCAAAACGACATAGTCCTCAGTAGGTAGTATAATAATGATTTGGTAACCATTTTATGGTATGCCATGCCGCGCTAAGCGTTAACAGCGTAAGTCGATAAACGACAGGTTTGGAACCAACAGCCCATGAAAATCACAATTATAACTAAGCTATGTATACTATCACCATGGTGCTTTATTATAATGACATTAAACTTATTTATAGTATTTTATTTTTATTTGTTATATTATAATTCTAATTAATAAAATTACATTACAAAAGCATTTAAAAGCATAGGTTCAAAGGATTTGGAACGTATCAGTTAACGTTTCCTCATGCAATTATTGCGAGTTAATTTAATTTAAGTTCTTGGAAGATATTCGTGTCTAAGATATTATGATGCTTTGTCCATAACATGTGGACAAATGGTTTACGCTCCATCTTTGCTAAGAACTAATCAAAATCAAAAGTTTTGTATTTCGTTTTTTTTTTAAATTTATCTAATTGATAGAAGGTCAAAGGTGATTGCTGTACAAACGCACCGTTCTAGCTATCATACACTATAGTATTTTTATAGAAGGAGATCACAATGAAACGACTCGTGGTAGCCATGATTAATTGTATGCATACTTGTACGAACATCTACATTACATATAATAATTATATACTACAAAATAATTTAAAATTGATAACAAAGTGGTTATTAGTGAAATAAAGTGATGGCATATGCTTAAAGAAACCAGTAAGTTATTTTGGACGTAATTTACCTTACCTAGTTAGTAAAAGCACCTAAGCGTTACAAATCTGTGAACCAAGCACATGGATTGTTGTGTTGGCATCGAGATAGAATCCTAGGATTCTATCTCGATTTGTCTAGGGTAGAATAGACAAAAATGATATCACTTCGTCATAATTATTTTATATTAAATTATATTATCATATACGTAAATTATTGAAGTTTAAAAAAATAATTTCAAATATTTTACGCATTCGATGACGACGTGACGTAATATTTCCCTTTTCTAACCTGTACGTGAAAAGTGTGGTCGACGGCCCGTATATGAAGAATAAGTAAATTATTTGGAAAAACTATAAACCTACTTCGAATTCTACGTACTAAGGACAAAACGAAACCAAAAAACACAATCGGCACTCGGCTCTTCCTTTTTTCGAAGTCGGTTAAAAAGTAGACCTACCTACTTTAATTTTAAGTAGTTGAAAACAGATATTGACAAGAACTTTATTAAATTTCTGTGCCTCTGTACCACACCATCTGGCGCTATGAGCAAGAAGCGCTTACTAAACTGCAAACTTAGTTATCCTATAATGTTAGCCAAAACACTATCTACCCCCACTCTACTCATCGTAGGCATGGCTTCAAGTAAGTTATAATAAATCATCGTCACAATAATTTGCTCTTATCTTGACTGTTGCAGAATTTTATACTGCCGGAGGTAACAATCCGCCCGCGTTCAGAATGGGATCGAAACATTTCGAAATGCAACAAAAGCGGTAAGACATTTACTTTGACAAAGTTCCATCATATCCTTCCATCCTGATAACAGACGGATTGTATGAGAGATGTGACGTTATAATTACTATGACAAGGTTGCGCTTGCGCCTTATTCATATCGCTCGCGGTTTATACCTACTAGTTATTTGGATACAAAAAACGCACCAGCAAACCAGGATTTGTGGGAACTCCCTGCTCAGCCTAAGGGACCTCCACTGCAAATCAACCAGCATTTAAATCTTTGGCTTCAACCATCATCAAGTAATGATAATTATACAAGCAAAGCTAGAGGGAAATTAAAATGAAAATCTCTTCTGACTTCGTTATCTGCTCTTTTACCTACTTTCCCTTACTGAGCCTACGTCTATGAGGTAAAAAACCATTATTTATATATTGTTCTCATGTCAAACCTAATTAAAGCTTTGACCTTTAGCTTCATTGTGGCATATTGACGTTCTGACATCTCACCCAACTCCGTTCATTATACAACTAGCTATGTCAAGTCACACGTAAACTTAATTAGTGCTGGGCCGAGCTAGGATTCCTTTGAAGCCAACGTTCAAGGCATATCCAATTATATGTACAAGGTACGTGAGATCATCGTTGAAAAGTTATGCGAAATTATGATGGTAATATTTTAACTCTGAAGCTCTTTTAAATGGCCTTTATTAACAAAGAAAATTACAATCAAATTATAACTAGTATTTACAATTGAAACAATTAAGCTAACTGCAGACTGTTGCAAACAATCTACAGGTAGCTCAACTGATCCATATCAATACCAGTCGGAAGCGTCCCCAAGACACTGGCTGCATTGCCCCGCTGTATGGCAATGCTGATGCGCTGCGCTAGATATCCGCCAGCTCTCGGGTCACGCGTCGCGTCGACCAGACGCTCAGATAACTTTTTAAAAACCCGGAGAGCCTCGGTACCCCATGGACCTAGGGTCTCGACCCCAAAGGGAGCAAATATGTAGGCTCTGTCGAGACCTGCATATTGAAGCTCTTGAAGTCTTGAATCTTGAGTTTTTTTCGCGCATGTCGAGCATTCGGCTGTAATGTAAAGACATTCGGATTCGAGATCAGATTCAAGCAATACATCTAGTAAGGGAGGAGAACAGAGCGCGGCTGATAAAGAGCGGTGGTAATACAAAATATTTAGTTATTACGGATTATAAACTCAAATATATTTTATTTGAAGTCATAAATTAGACATCATCGATCACATACAGTAGAAAGGAAATATGGTTTTCGAATTCCGAAACTGATCAGTGTTTTTTCACTAATACAATGTCAACTCTCGCTCGCTTATAGTGTTGTGCTGACATAATAAAAATAATGTATCGATACTCCCGATATATCAAGAAATAATTAAAATTTATCAATTTTATTAAGTTATTTGATCAGTGAAACTTTTATAAAAACTCCGGGATTATGCATATTATATAGTATAGTAAGAAATGTAACTATATAATATTTTTTTACAATATTCATTCATTTTCAGATGAGCTACCTGTAGATTGTTCGCAACAGTCTGCAGTTAGCTTAATTGTTTAAATTGTAAATGCTAGTTCTAATTTGTTTTTAGTATGAATTGTAATTTTCTTTGTCAATAAAGATTATATATTTTCATTTTCAATACAATATTCATTCATTCAAAAGAGATTGCTCATAGCGATAACAAAGTTGCCCTTTGTACTCCCGCGATTCTTTTTAATGATAACTTCCTTTAAAATGAGTGCTATCTAATATAACAATGGCACACTTGTAGTTAGGATACACGTATTTGATTTGTTTGCTTATAAAAATGATAAATTCACTATTATTGACGTAAATAATTTTCGCGACGTCATAGTTTATAAACATTGACTATCGATATCGATAATAATATTAGCTTGCCCAACTCGAGTGTGATGCATGACTTTGAGTCGGCCAATCACACATGATATGTTAGACACATAAAACCCAATACAAAGCAACTAAAACAGTAAAAATTAAAATTTCAGTATCTTCTTGATCATTTACACTAAGCTTGGTAACAATTTTTTCGGCAAATAAGTTGAAAATATTTTTCTGGTTTCGTTCACGACAAATCGTGAATTGCTTATTCTTCATCCTTGTTAGTATCTTATATAAAATTAAAGATTTGATATTAGATAGATAGATAATACTTTATTCATCACCTATTATGATATTACCCCTTTTTCTGACACTTATACTATATACATAACTACTGTACATGTGAGTCATATTGCGCAGTTCTCCCTTTAACATTTTTCCCAAAATCTTAGGGTATCATGTACCAACCGTAAAATACAATTTGCCTTTTTATTTACTACTATTTGTGGTTAAATTGAAAATAGTGTTATCTTACTTGCACATTACAGTATAATTTATAGTTAAAAGTAAGCATAATTTTACAAGCGGATTATGATAAGTTGATTATCATTGCTTGATTGAGAGAGTTTGACGTTATTCACGAGGATAAAATGAATAAATATAAGTAATTAAATTACGTTTAAATTAAAATGCAGCAATAACGACTCTTCTTTGTATTTATTTAATTGATTGGATAAGTGTGTGAGCAAACACAATATGTGCACTCTCGATTCCCTCACTCTCATACTCCGATAGAACGGCAGACCGACACGACCGGGGAGAGTTCAGGCGCAGGACCAACGACTTAACGTGACCTTCCACACCTCTAACTTCCTGACTCCGGACTGCTTCTGGGAACTTTTCTTTTTCGAATATATTTTTTGTTCTGACCCGGGTTTGAACCCGGTACCATGAGCACACCCCACTCGACCATTTCTCCATACAAAAGCCGCGTCTCAGCTCGATCAGGTTGCGCATGAGCAACTGTGTTGCGCTATACGTGCAACTGTATGTGTGACTTCATGAAAATATTGTGCGAGTGAGATAGTTGCAAAATCATGGATTTTTTTTATTTTCCTCTCACAAAAGGTGAAATCAAACCTCAAAACAAAAGAAGTTTCGTTTCACCATGATCAAACAAACAAAAACATCTAACACCATCGGCGTCTTCTGTCAAAATCATAACATGCCATATACGTCCCGTGAGTGCGCCGTAGGTACATCCCGTGCATTTGGAACGCAAACCGAACACGACTAGGGGCCGGCGGGGTAAGGAAGCTCGATTAGGTGGAGGGCTAGGAGTGTCCATTCTATAATAGGTAGTATTACCTATTAAACAGGTTTAATTCGATGGCATCCTTCTAAACCAAGGTGGTTCGTTAGGTGTCATTACCCTAATGACACCTAACGCATTGGAGCTAATATTACGCAAATAAAAAAAATATCATTTATGTCAGTATGGAAAAGGCAAAAAATAAAGTCAAAATAAAGGCTCAAGGATTTTATTTCAATTAAACACACAAAATAATGAAAACTAATTAATAAAAAAACATCGATATTTATTAAACTACTTAGAGTATCAAATTATTGCACGCTGTATGGCGGCCGCGCAAAACACAAAATACCTACGTGCTTCGGCTACATCAATAATAATTTGTAAGTAATCTCACCGACATACTTATGACCTTTGCGGTGCGCAAGTACAAACAAATGCATCGCCTACTCTACCCCTGCCCGCGACCGCTCCCCCGAAACTAATATCCCTCGTTGACCTTGTCAGTATCGTAACAATTGCGTGAGAGTAATGCTAATTATTCCGTAATTGTCGCGCGCGACCCCGTTCTCGCTATCCTTTGGATTTCAGTGCCTGTGAAAATTTGTGTGTGTGAGAAAATTTTTGTGACACAATGCCTCGACTGCGTAGAGTGCAAGCTAGGTACACTAATGCCCAATACCTACAGATGGTTGTAATGTACGATCCACCACCAATTTAGTGCAACGTTGGGAATTGTTCCATGGCCGCTAACCTCTCTCCGCTAAACTCGGACTGGTTAATTTATCTATGAAGGTCACGCGGCGTCTGTCTATCTACGGCGCGGCCAACACGTGCGTTTTATTTTGCAGAAATTATATTTTTTATTTGCGTAATATTAGTTTTCATTTATCTATGGTAATATTATCTCCAGTGCGTTAGGTGTCATTAGTGGTGTCTAGGTTTAGAAGGATGCCATCGAATTAAAATTCACCCTGTATATTCTCTGCAATGAAGTAAAAATTTTAAATCTATGCTTGCTTAAGGGACGAACCTAACGGGTTTGGTTGTCAAACTAGTGCTCACGGGATCCCCGTGGTAAAAAACTCGAATCACATTATGTTCAAAATTTTTTCTTTGGTTCCTTAAAAGAAAAACACGTTTAAAAAAAAAATACATGAAAGTGCACATAATTTGGTCAAGATCTCAGGAACCCTGCGGTCTATTGAAATGACTTATGTTATGATTCCTAGGCTATTACTAATTATTTGGTTCCTTGAACCAGTTTCTTCATAAGTTGTGTAGTTTTTTTGTAAATAAGCAAAAACTTGATTTTTGCGCTTACGCTGTTCCAAGTACGCCAAAAATGTCAAAAAAACGCTCTGGCCGTTACTATGAACGGGAAACCGCCTATCGTTTCCACAAAATGGCGCGCATTGCGCTCTCATAAGTGTTTAGGTGGATTAAATGCTACATAATAACATTGCGGCTTTTTATGTGGATAGCCAGCGTTGTGGTGGGTGGGCTGTGCAGAAATAGAGATCGTTATTCAAATTTCGTTGAATAAATTTTAATTATACTGACAAAGCAGTAAACAGTTTAGTAGATCGGAAACCCGAGTGAAATTTATTGTACGCGCTTCAAATAACTGTTTTAGATATTTATTTATTAACCCAATAGAATTGAGCGCTTCATATTCATTTGAGGCTGAATTTTGGCCTCCGGGAATATATTAATAAATTCACGGGTTAATTGACCTAAACAAACGGCTAGATTAAAATCATACTAAATTAAAATTTACTCGTGATTTCTACAAACATGTATTATGTATAAAATATAAAAAGCATGTAGCTTTTTTAAAATTGTTTTACTAAAACTGCTTAGATTTTATTTTATAAAATTTTAATTATTTTTTTAAATAGTACATAAACATCATCACTAAAACGCGAAACGTAAGGATATTTACACAAATGGTGGTCAATGAATATCCTTTATAATCTATCGTGATATGTACTTGGCACCTTTAAGATCAATCACCACCTCCAAGCATCAACGGATGAAGCGATTTTGATAAATGAGATATCAAAATACTCGTCTAGTCTCCTTTATGGTTCCTAACAATATTTTGTGGTCTTCGCCCTCTCGATTGACGAAAAAAGTGATAAATCAAGAAACAAGTCGAGTTTTTCAGGCTTCCGTACCCAAAGGGTGCCAACGGGACCCTATTACTAAGCCTCCGCTGTCTGTCCGTCTGTCAGCGAAATATCATGAACCGTAAAAGGTGGTCTGATGAAATTTTCACAGAGTGTGTATTTTGCTTGCTGCCATAACAACTATTAAAAATAAAATAAATATTAACGGGACAAAAAACGTGATTTTTTGGCTATTTCTGCTCTACGTTTGTCAAAGCTGTATCTCTTGCATCGTAATAGGTAGACTTGTAATTTTGAGAGAGTATGTATTACTGGATGTTATGCAACGTCGGGCGCGAATTGAAATTGTTTTATACGATGGTACGGAACCCTCCGTGTGCGATTCGACTCGCTTTTGGCCGATTTATTTAGTTTTCAATTTAAAACTTGTTATTTAACCTGAAGTCAAGGTAAACTCAGGGCTAAATAGCTATTGCCTTTCTCATCAGAAATTCGAACCTTTTCTTTACATATTGTATTACCAACCGGTGCAGCTGCGAATAAACTATGCATGCACCAACACTTGGTAGGTAACCATCGCTATTCCCTTATAGCAAAGTTTTCACTTTGAAGCTAGTAAAGTTTGCACGAGACCTGCATTGCCTTGCTAATTAATGGGTATCTGCATTGTTACGTTCAACTTACGTTTCGCTTAGCGAAGAACCTAAAGTTCCTTCTTCATAATACCTAGGAAGTACCAATCAACTTTGGCGTGCGGAACTTTACGGAAAAATGAAGGAGATAAATAAAATATTTTCGTTTCATAAAAAAATATCCATGGTCTACCGATCAAGGCGTGGTTATAAGCATATACATAGGATGTTATTCATAAATAAATAAAACCGGCCAAATGCGAGTCGACTCGCTCACGGAGGGTTCTGTACCATCGTACATAACTATTTCTCAAAAGTAACCCTAAACGCGGATATTAAAAAAATCTTAAAGTAGCAAAAACACACCATGACGTGACGCGGTCACCCATCCAAGTACTGACCGCACCCGACGTTGCTTAACTTGGTAATCGGTACTTAACTTGGTATGGATGTTGGACCCTTTATTTATTAAAGTAATTTTATTTTTATTATTTGTTGTTATACCGGCAATAGTTATATACAACCTGTCAAAATTTCAAAAATTTCTACCTATTACGGTTCAAGAGAAAAGTAGAGAAAAAATAGCTAAAAATCAATCATTAATTTGCGCATTATGTACTACAGGTACTGGTTAAAGACTTTGCTATTTGATGAATACCAAAAAACTAAAACTACCTACATTTCAGATGTATCGGTTTGCTAACTTCGGAGTAGGTACAGAGGGTAATAGTAAAATTTTCGAGTTTTTTCAAAATATTTCAAAAAGTATTAAACCTACAGAAGTTTCAAAAACTGTTTTGAAATGTACAAACCGATGCCTTTCATTTGATATCCCACTTAGTGAGGTAGCCCCCTTTTGAAAATGATCCCCCTCTCTATTGACCATTTTCAAAAAGTGATCTACTTACAGACTTCTCTATATTTTTTCTGTAAAATATAGATCCATATCTACAAACGCTACATACATTTCAGATGGATCGCTCTGCAGACTTCGTAGATAGGGGGGGGAATGGGTATTTTTGCTAAAAGTATTAAGCTTACAGAAATTTAAAAAACTGTTTTGAAATGTTCAAACCGATACCTTTCATTTGATACCCCACTTGTTGAGGTAGCACTTTTGAAAATTATCGCCCCCCCCCTATTACCATTTTTCAAAAAGTTGTCTAGTTACAGACTTTTCTATATTTTCCCTGTAATATATAGATCCATATCTACAAACGCTACATACATTTTAGATGGATCGCTCTGCAAATTTCGGAGATAGGGGGGGTAATGGGTATTTTTTGACTTTTTTCAACATATTTAATAAAGTATGAAACCTACAGAAATTTCAAAAACTGATTTGAAGTGTATAAATTGACACCTTTCATTTGATACCCTACTTGACATTGTAGGTCTCTTTTAAAATGTCGACATCACAATATGTATTTACTGAAAATTTTCACTTTCTAATTATTCTCATTATTTTTTCTTTTAATCTGTACATGCGCACAAAATGTATAGTATTATTATAAATTTCACGTTATTTGCTGCTGTAGTTGCTGAGATATTAAAGAAGGAAAAAAGGACAAAAATTTCATATATTAAGTAAAGTTTTAATCCATTTTTTTGCCAATTTGCCTCAAGAAACCAGCGTTTAAATTAATTTTTGGTTTCCATATGTTACGATATTGACTTTGTTGTAAATTCATGAATAGAGAGGCTATTGTTTTATATTTGTTTTCCTTTTATGTGTTTAATGCGTTATTCATTTTTATAAAAAAGTCTAGTTTGCAATTATTTCCTGGTTTAAAGTTTTATAAAATATTAGCAATAGGTAGTTGAACCTAAAAATTTTTTTTTTATTGCTTTGTATTTGTTTACTATTGACTACACATAAACAGTTCTATGACTACACTGACTACCAAAATACTTCTCTGTCTTGTTTCCTTCTATATATTTTTCTTACCGCTCGAAGTCTTCCATATCAAACCTTTCTCGTTCACCTTCACTTAGCTCTATCTCCTCTCGTTGCTCCTTAATATCTATAATTATAAATTAATAAATCAAATAATAGAAACAAATTAGAACAAGTAATTACAATTTAAACAGTTGAGCTAACTGCAGACTTTTGCAAACAATCTACAGGTAGCTCAATTGATCCATATCAATAGATATCTACTAATCAGAAGCGAGAAGAAATAATGATTTTAGAGCACTTCGTTCTACTGGCATGCATGCATCAAGGCATGCAAGTTCATACAACTCCCACTAAGTACACTGCAAACCGCTTGTGAAAAGCGATATTTTTATTGGAAGTATCATATAATTTTATGTTATTCAAATGCGTAACTTAATTCCAAACGGAATAAGATAGAGAAAGAATAAGCAGATAGACAATTTAGATTTTCCCCCCGAGGCCAACGTCTGACAGAGACTAATTACAAAGAGATAAAAAATTAATTTCGTGAATCGAAATGTAACTTTACTTAAATAAATTTAACTTCTTGCCAACTATTCCCTTGGGCTGGTAGAGCTATAAAATTGAAATGAGTTTTCTAAATACAATTTGAAGTGTCTAGAATTAAGTGGTTAGGTTAGGTTAGGTTAGGTTAGTCTAGAATTAAGTGGTGACACTGCGCTGCATTGTCGTTTTAAGCAGAGAATATACAGGGTGCCACGAAACGTGTCTAATATGTGTATAATATGGGCTCACCATATTAATCGGAAAAATGTGAGAAAAGTAAATTCAAACGCATGAAATAAATTTCACTATTTTCGACTGTATCAAGCTTAAACTCAGTTTTCGCATAAAAATATCCACTACTTTGTCAAGTACCAACTTTTTTGTGTTATTTTGAGAGCTAATGAACCCGTTAAGTTTTTACAATTACCAAGAAGTTATTTAGTCATGGTTATTCATTATTTTATTCAAGTTGAAATCAAGTAAAAATTTATCACATAAAGAAATTTTAATTTCGTGACTAAAAAAAATCTCAAAGAATTACTTCATAGAAAAAAATATAGCTAAAAACATCCAAAATTTAAAAAAACGGAAAAAAAGAACAAAAATATTTATATCTCAAAAACTACAAAAAATCGCGGAACATACATGGGGGTCCAATGGATATGTATTGGTGTCCCCAGGCCACAGACCTTCGCTGGTACAGGTTGCATGGGACACCCTGAATCATCTTGAGATTTGTATAATTGTTATAAACTTTATCGGAATTTTTTAGTAACTACCTCATAAAGCAATCTGTGAATTGCGTCGTGGGCTGCATTGTTATCTAAGATTATCATGTTTGATGTATACCTAATCTAGTTATGTAACTATGTACATATATATTTTGTAGCCGTCAGCTTATCCTGAATAAATGAAATGAAATAATATATTACGTCCCGCGATTGCTGTTCACATTGTAAGATATATATTTTGGAACAGCTCAGCTTCGGTCACCACTGTGTTATAATAAGTTCATAACGTTCTTTATCGAAACGGTTGAATTCTGAAATGGATAATATGGAGATGGTTTTGCTTGATACGACAGTTCATCAGACGACGACGATGCAGTATTCGATTTACATGTATTTAATATACCATATATTTATTGCGTAGGTAAGGATTGCGTACCTCAAATACTTATATTAACATCTACGGTTAACATAAAAACAAAAATTTAAAACTCGTGATCATCAGTTAACACGTTTGCACACGAACGTCACCATTCAAACTGAGGACGAGGTAGGGGGAGGCGCAGTGTCCGGGGATGTGAAGTAAAATATAGGTAGGTACACCTTCAAATGGCCTCTAAATATCGCTCGGTCGGTTGAAAAAATATTTATAGTTTGTGATGTAGTATATATTATAGCACAGTGTGAACGGTCTCACACAAAATGAATGACGAGCGATAAAATATCATATCTCCAGAAGTAATATATATTATATTACATCTCTTATTCAAAAGCCGGCTTTACCTCTATGTTCTACGTTCGACGAGCTCGTTCAGTCTTTCAAAGTATGTGTTTGTCTAGTTGCTAAACATTAGTTTTGAAAGGCATATAGTAAGTACCTACACTGAAACCTAAGAAAACAAACGAAATCAAAAACCTAGTGGTAGAGACCAGCTCATTCTTTCTAAAATTCACTTATAGCCAAACTGAAACTGACCTACAGTAGCTAAAAGAAAGTAAAGGATGTCGTAAGTTAGTAACGCAACTTTGGTAAGGGTTAGATGTGTTTAATCCACGCTCTATCAGAATGGAATTAAACCTCGTTGAAGTAAATCCATTCAAAATAAGGCATTTTTTTTAAATTTTATAGCTAGATCAGGCTGAAAAGAGGGCGCTTTAGCGTGGGAATGTCAAATTAAAATAATGCCATATTAATTTGACATAGCCACGTCCCGGCATAACATCTTTTCCTTTCAGCAGAAGCTCCCCGCCATATTTGGCATTTCAAGGTAGGTAGGGTTTATTCCTTCTTGAAAACGCGTCATTCGAAAATGACTGTGAAACATCATGAAACTACACATGTAATGTTGTAAGTTCTGGGTGAATAACGATTTATAATAACATTTTGTTACGGCACTTCATAAAATTAATTATAAATATCATAAAATAATAGATTTTAAGAGAGCTTTGTAATAATGTTTGAGTAGCAATCATTTCATTTCAAACTTACGTGATAGCACGTAATAGACAGTGTTCTACTTAATGAGATAGTTACATTGTCAGCAGTGCAGTGTTTTAGAATGATGAAACTGCTTTCTCTTTCTCTTTGTTAGCGAGTAGTGGAAAGGAACTTGAGCGAGTAGTATCTAGAAAAAGGATTACTCAACGTTTGTCGTCAAAAACTTAGAAAAAAGTTCTTTGGATGTGTTCGTAGGTTAGTACAAAAGTTATTTGACAGACTTACCTCCAACAATTATGCCAAAAGCAAATTTTGGTTTGATTTGTTGTTTGTGAAGAATAAACTCTAAAGCGTTTCGCAGATTCTCATCTATACTTATAATAAAACTGTAACGGGTCTAATTCTGTATATTAAAGCTATAAAAAAAATTTGGAGGGTACTCTATTTTCGATACTGTAGCCAAAACTCTGTTTTTTTTTCATTTTTGTCTGTCTGTCTGTTTGTCAGTCTGTCTGTATCTTGGCCGCGCATCACGCCGAAACTACTGAATGAATTCAAATGAAACTTGGCACGATTTGAGGAAACTACTGAATGATTTAATATGAATTTTGGCATGATTTGAGTTCATGCTACGTGGTAGGACATAAGAAACTTTTTGTCCTGTAATTCAGTAGTTACGGTTCCTTTTAGAGAAGAGAGTTTTTTTTTTTCTTTTAACGCGTCGTCCAATTTAATTCATTTATTTTTTGCTAAAACAGTGCGGCAAGATATAATTTGACTAAATCGAAACTAAAGAAAGAAAAAAATGAAAAAGAAGGAAATTCGAGTAGAAAATCAGTAGATTTTGACAAAAGCTGTTTTTAGGTAAGTTTCTAGATCTATGATCTATTTTTTTCTTCCAAGACGTACCCACTAGTTAGGTACTGGATTTGAAGGTTATCACGTCCAGGTTAGTCGAGGACTGTCTGTCACGCCTAAATGCACTGAGCTCGAACAGAGTCGTCCTAAGATGGGTACCGAGACACGCGGGAATCAACGGTGTGCCGCAGAAATCGTGCGTTTCGGGGCCAGGGGACTCAGCTGGGTCCCGAGCCGTTCTGTGGCATGCCTGGCGCACAGAACCCTCTTGGATTCCTGCTACGAGGAATCGTCCAAGCTCTGAAAGAACTCCTCGGGCATGAGTCACTCAAAGTTAAAATTTTATAAAAGCCTTTGATAAACGGTACACCAACCGAATCCTAGCGCTAAGCAGAAGCAACCTTCGCTTCATGACAAGAGCCCTAACTGGACACTGTTGCCTTAACAAGCACATGTTCAAACTGGGTATAAGCGACACACAATCCTGCCGATTCTGCGAGGAGGCGGAGGATACGCCTCTTCATCTGCTAGGAGAGCGTGGAGCACTGATGCAAAAACGTAGCATCCACCTGGGCGCAGCTTTAAGGCTGAACACACAAAGTGGCAATCACAATAGGCCTATCATTGACCGCAGCGACACGAAAGCCACCCAAAGAAAAAAAAAAGAAAGAGAATAGGTATCTACGACCTATTCCAGGCAAAGTAAAATGTACAAATGGTCCATACGATCTTCATGAAACCGATGTTTGGTGGTTCTGTTCAGCTGGTCTAGTTGACTGTAACACTGACAAATTTTTTTTCCCGCTAACTGTACCACTGAAGGTTTTTCATTCAGATTTTTTTTAAACTTTGGTTTACAATCAACTGTCTCTACCTACTACCGAAAAAAACAATAGCGGCGGCCCTGTCAACTAAGGGGCCCAATTCTGCTATACTTGACTATGATAATGGTATCGTCGCAAAATCGTCACGTAGAATCCTTAGATTTATGAAACTCCAGAAAGTGCGTGCGGTGCTATTTGCACGGAGAGATAAATTAATAGTTTCAAACTTAACACGCACACTTAGACGCGCGTCCCTCTATCTGTATTCATCGTCATCTAAGGTGGAATACAAAAAGGTGTCATTCTGTGACGATACTATACACTGACGATACACTGTCATAGTGATTAGCGTAGCGTATAGCAGAATAGGGCCCCAGCTGAACGGAACCACGAGTAAGAAACGAAACCGGTCATATTTTGCTGTGTAGAGGTAGTTGTGTTCGCAGTTTATGACACTGACACAGACTGAGCCGTAGCAAAAAGTCGTGTAGATAAAGAATGGGATCAAAGATGACAGCATGTTATCCCGCGTAGATCTAACACGATTTATACACAAAGTGTAACGAGTCCAATTCTGCACATTGAAGTTTTTTTGCACGGCGATTCTTTAAATGAGAGAAAAACTGTGGTCAAATGTGAATACCAAATAAGTCGGCAGGTATGGCAATCGCGAACGAAGTCGCGGGAGCTAGTACAGAATAAACTCTTATATGTATACCATTCATCGATTCAAAAGCAATTGGATTTCTAAACCTTGCGGACGTATTGGAAAACGACCAATTCCAGGTTGTTAAAATACAGTTTTGCAAAAGTTCTATGCTAAATTGTCATTTTATGAGCAGTTTTCCTCGCGATCGGGTATAACAGCCAGTTTAACCACGTAGTGCTAGGTAATTCTCTCATACGTAGGTAGATAGATTTCTGTTGGGTCTTATAGGTATTCTTAAAATTTATTTAAATGTACAAAGACTCTTTAAAATATTTTGTTTAAAAACTATGAACGAATCGTCACGCAAAATAAAAGAACTTTGTTTCTAGTGATTTTTTTATTTTAGCCGTCTTATTATCGGTTTATGATTTGATAACGTTTTTTGAACCAAGGTTGTTGTAATGAGATTTAGATATTTATTGTTTTTTTCTTTATCCATGGTATAGGTGTCCATGATAAGTTAAAAATACGATAGTAATTAATGATTGAATTTCAGTTTATAGCGTCAGTATTTATTATCAAAACATTCTAAGATAGCAAAAAAAGAAAGCCAGAATTCAACACCCAAACTCCGAATAATATTAACTAAAATTATGGCATTGTGGTGTATGTCTTAAATTACATGTTATGGCTTCCTATACTATGGGGCGAACCTAACGGGTATGGTGGTCAAACTAGGCCTAGATCTCAGTAGGTACACTCGGAATCCCCGAAGTAAAAAACTCGATTTACATAAAACTCAACCTCTTTTCTTTGGTGAATGTGCAAAATCGGTTAACCATTGGCGGAGACATCAAGTAAGATACATACATAAGAAACATACAGACGAATTGAGAAACTATTCCTTTTTTGAAGTCGGCTACAAAGAAGAAAAGACTTCTATCACTTTTGACGTCGACAGGCCGTAACAGGCGCTCTGCGCTAATCGCATCAGACGGATTTTTTTAACGTATTGCCGGGTGGTGTTATCACAGTAACCGCTGTAACGGATTGCCGACGCGACCGCCATTTGCAAACGAATTTTCACCATTGACATCCGGATTTTCGGAGCAAGCGGACGAATTTTGTACGAATGAGAATGGTGACCCAAGGCGGACGGACCGGGCGTGGGAGTGCGTCGACTGATTGGCAATACGAATGACGTCCGTACTAAACGGATCGCTGGCATTGCCGAAAGTCCGATGCATGTGCTCCTTGCGGTGCGGATTAGTGGACGCACTTGTATGGCAAACCTTAAAAAGAACGCTAAAATCCGTTTGATGCGGTCAGTGCGAAGCGTCCGATTCCTGCCTGTCGAAGTCAATCACTGGCAATACACCAAAGGCCTTTGGTGTATTGCCAGTGATTGACTTCTAACACGATTTCAGCCGAAATATCGGTTTCCCGCGGTAGTTAAATAGTTACTGAATAACGTATGAACCTCGTTGTCGGGTAACAGTACACATTTACAATTCACGAGGATGTCGGATGTTTAACATGAGGTCTGTATCGATCACCATACCTTTGTGAATTCCAAATGTTCCGGGCAGTTTTGTTGCAGGTTTTATTTGTAGAAATATTTGTAGAATAAATGTATCACTGTAACTTACAATTTGCTAGCGCTCATATTTTCAAACTTCTTATTTCAGCCACCGCGAAAACCGTCACTGAAATCAATGAAATCACATACCATACTAAATACAGATTTATGAATCAGGCTAGCAAACTCCAATACTGCTGAACTAGGTCAACAATACTCAAACTTCTTAAAGAGAAGGTCAATCAGCCTGGCTCTTAATTGAGAAGCGATGGCGGCTGCTGGTTAAGTCAGTTAATGCTTGCTGTGAAAACTTTCCTGAGTCAATCTGCATAAAAAACGAGTTGGCGACGAAGTGTTTTAGGTGGTTAATCCGCTTTGGAGATTTAAGGCTGTGGTTTTGTTTTATGGAAGAATTTGCGGATAATTTTCATGGAAATCTGTCTGTAATATGAAACGGCTTAGAACTAGAGGGAAACTCGTTGTTGTCTTAGGTACCTATCTAAAACAAACTTAAATTTTATATCGAAATAAACATAATGTAACCGTCTATGTGCATAAAGATGACTAAACATTTTCTACGGAACACATAGCCGATATTTCGTTGGCACAAAATATAATGACATGCACTATTGTTTTATTCTAAATTATTTTAGCATTCCATAATGTGATTTATAGTGACAGTCTAATTGTTTTTAAATTTTACAAAAACTTAAACCTTTATTGGCCGTTTGTTTTGCGAATAAGCTTGTCAACTTTAAGTTCCTAAGGGCTTTTGCTTTTGTTACATAATTAAATAAATGATTTCTACAAATTGATTTCTATACTCTATAGCATAAAGAGTCTGTGCAAAAAGAGAAGCGTCGTCGTGGCGCAGACGCGAGACCGTGTGCTAGCGTGTCTTTAACGCTGCAAATTACTTACGTCAACGAATCTGAGCAACAAAACTAAAATTCACGTGCTTGGAGTTGTTACATACGTTTTTGAAATAAGATCTCAAATCGACGAGGATTGTAAATTGTGTATGAAAATCAACAGCAAGGAAGTAAATTATAGTTTTAGTCGGCGAGTTTGTTTACTTTTTTTTACAGTGATTAATAAAATTTAGTACAGAAATAATTGATCACATGAATGCTTCAGTTGACGCGGAATTAAATAAACTGCCAAGTGCGAGTCGACTCGCACACGATGGGTTCCGTACCGTAAAAATCAGGCAACTTTTTCAAAGAACATCAAATTTTCACTTGTTCGGAGACCCCTTTAAATTTACACTTTATTTTTTTTTTAGTATTTATTGTTGTTGCAATTGCAATGTTACTTATTTGTAGAAAGTGTCATACGCCTACCTGTTGTAGTTCAAGAGATACAGCCTTGACAAATAAAGATCAAAAAAGGCTAAAAAATCACGTTGTATTGTATGGGAGCCCCCTTTTATTTTGATATTTATTTTATTTTTATTATTTGTTGTTATAGCGGCAAGAGAAATACACGTTCTCTGAAAATTTCAACTGCCTACCTCTTACGCTTCATGAGATAGAGCCCTGTGACAGACGGACGGACGGACGGACAGCGGTTTTCACCCTTCGGGTACGCAACCCTTAAAAGGAAGCCGGTATCAAAAAACAAATGGAACTACGCAACCCTAAAAGCTGTTTTGGAAGGCGCACCGTCGATTTCTTCATGCGTTTGATGCGATAACCACCGTAGAATATTATTTGTAAAGACCTCTTAAACCACCCTTAGTGACTCATCAATCATAAATCATTTATTCGCAGGAATATCGGTACAATAGGTTTAAATAATAAAGTAATAGCTCCAATACATTTTGCCTCGTCAATGCGTGCAAAATTATTACAAATTATTATAACGTTAGGCTTTAAAGTATTATCAGAGATTTAAAAATGATAGATAAAATAAAATAAAAAAAATACGTAAATTTGTTACTTATTGAAATGTCCTGTAATTAAAATATTCCTTCATGTCATAAAAAAACATATACCCATCAATCACATTTTCAGTTTAGTTTTAAATAAATTAGATGACATAGCCTTAAGTTCACTGGGTAGCTTATTATAAATGCGTATCGCCTTTTTTTTTTTTTTTTTTTTTTTTCTCGGCCGAGGAAATTCGTTTACGAATAACCTGGTCTGGGGGGGACCAGAATTATGTGGGACTCGACGTCCTGATAAGGACGTAATATAATACCCACTAAAACCTCCCCGGTGACCCTTCTCTCGCCGTTTTCGCCGAACCACGGGAACATATAAACCTACCGCGGCCCGACTGGCGTCCCCTCTTCCTCCCATACATAGCCGGCGAGCCCACCATCCACACACTCGCCGACCCCATTCATCCGTCAAATGCGTATCGCCTGATGATATGCATTCTTTTTGGCAAGTTCTACCCATCCATCATATTTCCATCATATTTGCGTGAGTCTTAAAGTAGTGAGGATATTGTTTCACAAACAAGCAAATATCTCTTATGTGCATGCAGGGCATTGGAATATTTTTAAAGGGCTTAACATGGTGCGCTCAGATGCGCAGATGGCATGCGAATTTTTACAAATTTAGATGTCAGAGGGCGCTAAAATTTTCCATAGACCTATGCAAATTTACTACTTTTAGAAGTGGCTACCTTCTTTAATACTATCTGATATTTAGGAGTATTTGAGTCTTCTTACGAAGATCACTTTGGTTATTTTTATACGATTTCAAAAATATATTAAAAAAAAAATAGTTAGTAAAACAGCATTTAAATTGTTAATCGGCGTTTAAAATCATGGCAGAATAGAGCAAAGGAAGCATATTTGGAATACCATTTTGTTTTAGGCTTGTGTCTTTTCTTTGTAGGGTTTAAATTAATTAATCATTCAATAAATTTAAGCAAAATTGATAAACTATCAATCTGCAGGCTATCAACAAACAAAAAACAATGAAACATCACTACTAGGTAAAATTTTAGGTTGAACGCAAAATGGCAAAATTCTGTATTCGACATGTAGTGCAGGTATTCTGGAATAGGGGTATTCCAAGTTATATTCACTAAGGTTAACATAGTTATGTAAGATATTATTACGCCATTATTTTAGAAGAAAATGTAAGAATTATGAATGCAAATGATATCCTAAAGAGCAACTCTTTAAAATCGGTCCGTTACTTGACTGAAGGTAATTTGGAATACCATTTTGGTATTCCAAATTACTTTTAGTCTAGTGGAAAGTGAGTTTGAGATCTGACTAAACTATTTTTGCATAAAAAGGATATTTATTCTACAAATAATAAGCTAATATCAGTTTTTAATCAGTTATAATCACTTATTGTAACCATTAATCATTGGTATACTGTCAAAAGTTTTCCAAATTACCATCACATCATGTATTCCAAATTAGCAACAAGACGTGGTTGGATAAAACCTCATGTCATTTATTTATACATATAAAAACCACTGAAGTCAAAGTCAATATGCAAAATCTATGGTCTATTATACAGTAAACATAAAGCTAAATCATATAAAATAACAAATTGTATGTGTGTACGTATTTAACCCATTCCCAATGGGAATGGGTTAAATACGTACCTCAAAAATTTCTAGAAACACTCCTTCACAATTTGGTCTCTGATCGTCTTCATCTTGTAAATTTGGCGGACTAACCGTGTAGCATATCGAAAGATGGTGCATATTTAGGGTTTCGTCATTGAGTTCCGTACCTCACTAGGAAAAAAGGAACCCATTTAGGATTACTTTGTTGTTCGTCTGTCCATCTGTCCGTCTGTCTATCAACCCCTATTTCTCGGAACGCGTGGAGGTATAGAGTTGAAATTAACATCAAATAATCAAGTCCGTAACCTATTGGAGTCATGATATAAATAAAACTTCTAAGTCAACAATCTGAGGCAATCGAAAGAAACAGCCTGCATATTTTGAAATAACCAAGAAAATCACATGCACACTAAACCTATAGGTCACCTACCTAACCTAACCTAGATCCATGAAATTTGGCAAGAGCAAAGTTTTATAACACAAGTAAACAAAAAAATCCGAATTCAGTAAATATGTAATTAATTCACAGAAAAAAATATTTTTCTTGTTCTCGCCATGGACTAAAACCTTTATGGTAGATTCCGTTGACTTAGGATCATAAGATTTGGCAAGAAGCAAGGCTTTTTTTCAGACGTTTTAGACAAACAAAACTTTCGAATGTATACTATTAGTATGGGTTATTAATTGGTACTATGGTGGTCGTACATGACCACCTTCTCGAAACTGTTTCCGAGAACACTTACCTTGGGCAGATTCTGCAGTTGGGTAAAAACAATCTAATCACAAAACATAAATTGAAACATAAACGTTGCATAACTTCAGTCATTGGTACTCTCCTTGCTATGGCCGTCAGACCCTTTAATTAATAAATTTTATTTATTTTATTATTTGTAGCGGCAACCACTGTCAAAATTTCAACTGTCTACCTATTACGGTTCAAGAGATACAGCCTTGTAAAAGTAGAGCCAAATATTCAAAAAAATCGATATAGGGAGCAATATAGGAAGTATGGGAGCCCCCTTTAATTTTAATAATTATTTTAATTTTCTTAATTATTGTTGTAGCGGCAAGAGAACCTTTTACGGTTCATGAGATACAGCCCCCTGACAGACGGACTGACAGGCAGCGGAGGCTTAGTAATAGGGTCCCGGTTTTACCCATCGGGTACGGAACCCTAAAATAGTAAATAATAAATGAAGATCTAGTGTAAATAGTATTATTGGATTTTATACATGTGCGTGTGAGAAGGTATGTGGTAGTAATTTTTACATTATTGGCAATAATATCACAACGTTATTATATCAATAAACAAAATATAAAAGTCGAAAAAAGAGTAGACTTCACTGGAGAACTAAGGGTTTATCCTATTAGTTTGAAAGTTTTTCATGAACGTTTTTACTATTGATACTCATTGGTACCAAGCCATCTGACTCGCGCAGAATTCGTAACACGTGCTATGAAGGGCCTCGAAACAACATTAACCGAAACCTATGTATTTAGTGTAGTAAGAAAGTGCGTGCGCGTTGAAGTCTTTTGTATGCTACGCCAGTCCTTCGTAGCATCGTAGCTCGTGCTACGATGGTCTACGATAAAGTATGTTTCTCTTTATGGGAAGGGTAGGGGACAGTGATTTATATCACAGAAAAAAGAAGACGGAGAGCACAAAATTCTCTACGAAAATCCGCAACGTTCTGCGACATCTATTTTTAAAGATAACATGAGTTTTGTGATTTTTCGCGCAAGTGTCCATTCGCGCAAATGTCCTTCGAGCATGTGTCCTGATAACCGCTAAGCTTGGGGCTAGATGATACGGTGTGCATAGTCCAGCATCATTATTATAATACATATACTAGCTGCGTGATTTTTACGTTTGTCGTGGTAAATTTTGAAATTTTTGTCATCATGAAAACCTTCCACAGACTTCTATTAAAAAAAGCACTAGCTAAATTTGGGCCATCCGTTCTCGAGTTTTGCGCTTAGCAGTTTTTAGCGATAAATTTTTATTTATGTCGATTATTAATATTATTAAAAATTAAGTATTATTCATTAAGTACTTAAACGAAAATTAGAACTTTCTTGTTGTTGATTTTGAACACAATTAAAAAAATTCTTAATTTGAGATCCTTTCTTCAATAAATATTGATAACTCGACACGTGATTTTTTTGTTGTTGAAGCTAACTCTAAGCTTGACTATAGGTAGGTAACTTCTGATCAGAAAAGTTTATTACTTTTATGTGTGACTCTACGTTTAGTACATTTGCAAAACAAATATAGTTTGCCGCTTGTGCATATCAATAGTAACTCTATGCCAATTATATAGAGACCATAGGAATTGCAAAACAAAAGTTGTCAAACATAGTAATTAGTATGACGTCACCAGCTGTCAAAATACAAAAAAGTGAGAAGTATTCCCATTGGAGCACCGATTTTTTGAGCACCACAGTTTCAGCACCTATTGCATTCCCAATTTGAGCACCTAAGTTAGTGGAAACGATTTTAAGCTTATATTGAAAAGGATGTCTGAATAATAAGGTCAACATTTGTCAAAATATTATCGTTGTTGCAATTACTTCGCAAAACGCCGTACAAAAATGTGTTTTTTTGGGATATAATTATTGGAATGAAGCTTATAACAATACGATTTTTTAACGGAGAGATAAAATGTTGAATTAGAATTCATTTGGAGTTAGTGTATTTTCTGTGAGGGTTAAAAACCCGTGTTTTTTTAAGTGTTTTTCTCCAGTGATTTATTAAAAAACTGCACAAAACATTGTTTAAAAAAACAAGATCGCACTTTATGTGCGAGTGTGACTCGCATGCCGAGGATTTCGAACGGTTGTCAAGTATACCAATATGTACTATAGGTACTGGTTAGAGACTTTGCTATTTGATGAATACCAAAAAATTAAAGATTGAGGAACACCAAAAAATTACATACATTTCAGATGTACCGGTTTGCAAACTTTGGAGTATAGAGGGTAATACTAAAATTTTCGAGTTTTTTCTAAATATTTCAAAAAGTATGTAACCTACAGGAATTTAAAAAACTGTTTCAAGATGTGCAAACCAATACCTTACATTTGATACCCCACTCGGTGAGGTAGCCTCTTCTCTTTTTCTCTCTGTTTTTCTGTAAAATATAAATCCATATCTACAAACGCTACATACATTTGAGAGAAAAAAGTTTGGAGATAGGGGGGGGGGGATGGGTATTTTTCGACTTTTTACAAAATATTTCAAAAAGTGTTTTGAAATGTACAAATTAATACCTTTCAATTGACACACCGCTTGTCAATGTAGGTCTCTTTTAAAATTTCGACATCACAATTTGTATTGAAAATTTACATTTTCATTATTTTTTTCTTTTCACCTGTACAGGCGCACTAAATGTATTATTATTTTAAATTACACGTTATTTGCTATTTATAGTTTTATATATGCTGAGATATGAAAGACGGTAAAATGGACAGAAAAAGCGATGCCATAAGGGTTTCGAAACCGATCTCCGATCTTCGAAACCCTAAAAATACGTGTCGAATTATCAATATTTACTAAGCAGAATTCCTACAAGTTCAAGAGCACTTGAGCTGAATGTGTCATTACTTTCTACAATCAAGCAAAGCAGGTAGTTAAGTATTAATTAGAGCTAATAGTCGTTTTGATAAGCAAGGTTATTTATCATTTGTCGATTACGTAGCTTGATAATGGTTGCTTCTTTTATGTAAGTGTCCTCTGTGTTACAATTCCATTGACGATTCGGTACTCCGCTAAAGCGGTGGTAAGTACAAAGTACCTACTGTAATTTAAATCTCAAAATCAATCATTATAATATCTTTTTAAAACTTTCATAACTGATTTTTCAGTAGAAATTTTAATAAGTCGATCAAAATGAAAATTACGGGTAATCGAGTTTGGTCAAAGTTCACCAGGAATGTAAACGGGACCCAGGTCAAATTGAGGATTCAGGAAATACCAGAAGACAAATTTGACGATGTTATGGAACTTTTCATGAAATTCCACACTCCACAGGAGCCTTTACGTTCCATATCAGGTATATAGTTTCCAAATAATTCACGTTATAATAATCCAATTTCTGACGTCTTGGTTAACCAAACTTTCCAATTCAGGCCATGGGTATTTCAACTTAGAGTGGGTTTTCAGGAGCCGTAGAGGGGAAGCTATAGCTTCCATGTAATAAATTAAAGGTAGATCCTCAGAAAACGAAAGATATTGAAATTTTCAAAAACCTGCTCTTTCCGTTTACCAAACATGAAAACTGATGCTTAAAGTCTTCGTCAGAGTGCGGACTAAGGACTCCATTAGCTGATTCCCCCGCAATCAGCATCGACAACGCGCCGTCTGATGCGGAAGAAAGGGGTCTACAGCAGTCATATTGGGCGGCCTATGCCTAGCATTAGTTAATCTTAATAATTCATATTTTAATTACTAGACATATATTACTTAGGTACCTTGCAATCAATTTAGTGTTCTAACTATTCCAGTGTTAATGATATTTTTTTTTGTTATTACTGCTAACGTACACATTTTTGTTCAGGTATATCAAATAATCCGGTGGCGTTAAAGGAATTCCGAGACATCATGTTACAAATAATGATCGATGAAAAGCAAAAAGTATTGGTTTGCTGTATCGACGACGACTCTGATGAGTTCAAGATGGTTGGAGCCTCCAAAATGACGCTTGTTGCAAGGGATGCTCCAAAGTCTACACATAACTATAAAGTAAGTACTTACCTTTCATTTTCATAAAAAAATATAAGTAGCGAGTAACCAGAGTTGGCACTACCATCTTTGGTTTTCTGTAGGCACTGCCTACAGATTTGTGCGTAATCTTTTACGAAAACATCTATGAAAAAAAATAAAAAATCTATCGATCTTCAAAACCGCGCTACCGCGTCCGAATAAAATCTATTTAATAGTAAATATTTTTGATTGGGCCAACCGGACGGCTGACCACGTTCGTTCCGGCTAACCGGAAAGAGCGTCAGGTATATTATACTTTCTTCCTCTATCTATAACAGTTAACAATAAGTTGGCCTATTGCCTTGTGGATTTCTTTCTTCTCATTCATTATGATCGAAGTTTTATAGTGGTTTCGTTTGGCAGTGACGAGACAAACATACAGCGCACATAGTTGTTGTCAGTCCTCTGCGGCCTGTCACCTTTTGAAAACTGTCAAATTTATTCCATTCGGTTCCAAGGAGGATCATTAGAAAAAACACGCAAAATAATAACTCTAGTATGCAATCAATCAACATAGGTAATAATAATAACCTTATTGAATGGTTTGGATTTTTTTATGATATGTAATGAACTAAATAACAGTTTTGCGTATTGATATAATAGCTAGGTGATTGTAGTGGAAAACTTATATTAATAACGGACATAGTGTAGAAATGTAGATAACATTAGGTACGTAGTAGTTTTGTTAAGTACATAGGTACTTCATCACCCACTTCGATCTTTGAACAAGGATAAGACAAGTTTCTGCTTATAACTTCGCTTACAAGGACAATTTTGTGCTTGACTCTCTTCTTTATTCTAAAAATTCTATGCATTTTTATCCTACAATATTGAGACTGCGGGACTTGGACACTTTCCACGCTATACATACAGGAATGTGCTGTCAATTTACGCTATCAAGTCGACCATCTGACAAAACGAAAGTCTTTGAGAAGTTCCTTTCGTTCGTTTGTGCCTTCGTTTATTGTTATGATTAGCTTCTTCTCGCGGCTTCACACGCTACTTCGAGATAAAAAGTAGCCGTTTTGTAATTTCAGGTCTAGAAAAATCTACGCAAAATTTTAGGTCGTTTCGTTCATTCGTTTTGGCATGAAGAGAGGTTAAAAAAATCCACATATCTAAACATCCAAAATTACACATTTGTAATATAAATAAGTTTGAAGTGGGATTTAGATGACGATGTGTGGATTGTCCAGCATTATTTATTTATTTACTTAACTTATCCGATTTCATATTTTTTAGTTAATGACGATAGAACTTCGTAAGTTCTTCGAGCTTCGCAACTCACTTTATAACACCTACAACGTGCTGAAGGAACACGACACAGAGAAGGCGTATTGCGCTGACCGAGGACTTGTGGTTCATCCTAACTACCGGTGTTTGGGAATAGCAGAGGAGCTTATGATTGCAGGGTTTGTATTTTAAAATAATAATAAAATATAGAGAAAATGATATGACTTTTTTTTTTCTTAATTAAAGGTACATTCGATGCAGATTGGAACACCGATCACCGTATCTACTTCTTTTGATGTTCTAAGAATAAACTTAGTGAAAAGCATGGTTTTAAAAGCTTATAACTTAATTTGTGATTGCCCATGCATTAAAAACGAAGATACATAATAACAACACCTTTTTACAGAAGCTTCATGCTCAAGGAACACCAAATCACTTTATACATGGGAATGGCAACAGCGATTGCCTCACAGAAAGTAGCTACAAAGCTCGGAGCGAAGGCAGTAAGAGAGCTTGACCTTGGAGAGTACGCCAATAACGCTGGTCTTCAATTCTCCGGTGGACCTTTGACCGTCAAACTGATGGTCGGAAGAGTTTAGTTTGATTAGCAGAGCATTATAAACATATGTCCTTGGCTATTCCATGTTGGAGAAACTTCACGGAGATGTGTCGCTACATGCCACGCCGTACCATGCTGTCACCGCCCTTGGTGGGTGCCCGTAGAGTTCACCAGGAAGGATTGCTGTCGCAACTTTTGGCATTAAAATTTGAAGCAATGTACCTAATCCTTACTGTTAAAAGGGGCCCGTTGCAAGTTTGTTTCTCCAGTGCAGTCTTTTATCGCATAATGATCACTTGTGAAATGATTACATAAAATTTTAGTTAGCTCCTTGCACGCCATGGTTTGGTTATCTTTTAAATTAGCTCTTATAAGTTTATTAAGCCGACTAACGGCACTTACCTAACTTAAGATGAGAACTCATATTGTTAAATATTTTAAATCCATTGTAGTTATTAACACTAAAGTCATTTACAACGTCAATACTCAAATTATGGTAAATATCCCGTTGTAAATGACTTTAGAGTCATATTATTTATTTTTTTGCATGCAATTATATTAACTTTGTATGGGTGTGAAACAGAAAATTGTGATGACTATTTTATAATAATAAAATACAAATTTTTTAAATAACCCTATTTACATTTTTGTATCCTGAAATGGAAAGATACAAATATTTTATTACAGTTAGTTAAAATTCGTTCCTTATCAACTTCTGTTTTGTTTTATTTCAGTTGGTAGATATCAAAATTATATAATATTAATTTATAATATCAAAATAATTATTGAAGTTAATCCTATTTAATTTTGAAAACAGTGTGATTAATCAGTTCACATTATATAGATGTACAAATAATCCATATATTAATTAACTTCATTCAAAATAATTATAAATTACAGCGAGTGATTAAAATAAACATTTTTATGACGAAAGAACGCCACATTTAATGCAATATATTTTCCAAACAAAAAATGTTGCAAAAATGCAAATTATTCAACCCTGAACACAAGATTGAGTTGCTTATAGATTGTTTCCAACAGTCAACTTTTTCATTTGTAAATAGTAGGTTCTAATTTGTTTCTATTATTTAGCTGAAGTACTAATAAAAGTGGTGGGACCTTTTTGTGAAAGAGCTTGTCCAGAGAAGGAACGCGTTTGAATGGCATGGAAAGGGAGACATTGTATACATTTGTACTTAGCAACTCTCCATGGTTTCGAAAATGTAGCAGAGTAGACTTAAAATCTTAAAAAAAAAATAAAGATCTTTTTAATGTCTTTGATGGTGTAATAGTAAAGCTACATTAAAGTGGATAGCGAGCGAAACTTCCAACGACTAGTTGAATAAACGTCCCGGAAAATGTTCTGGTGGAATAAAGCCTTCTTGCATTTGTTAATTAGCAAGAAATAACTGGACTCCTTCTTCGGACTTACAGAAAATAATGCTAAGGCGTAAAGTGAATGGACTCTTAAAGAAATTCTGCGAAATGGTGTCAGCTTTACTTCTTCTATAATATATTCTTATATTTTGAAAATTATATAATTAAGTAAATATAAAGTTATAATTTTCTTTGTAGACATAATTATCATAAACTAAGTATTGACTAAGCTTAACTAGTACCTTCTGTTTAATTTTTAAACATTAGGTACTAGTTGAGGTTTGAGGTATCAAGGATAAAAGGCAGTAAGAATTGGCTCTCCGAGTGTAGGTTTTTTTTCATACTGGAGAACATCTCAATCATCAATCATTGCAAAGGACTCGTTTTGCAATGAGATTCACTTTTATTTGCTGAAATAATTGCGTTCCCTTAAAATATATATCTACAGTCACAGAATAACCAGCACTACATACAGTAGAAAAAGCTATTATTTATCTGGAGGTTTTAGTTTAAATAGCACGACCTATGTTTAATTCTAATTATGCGAAGCTTTAAGTAAACTTATCGTTTTGATCTCATGAACAGGTTTAGTTCTACAAATGCGTTTCAGTAAAAGCTATAAATGAAAATTTTAAATGTAGAGAATGGAGCTGTTTCAGGGCCACGTTTGACTTTAAGCCCATATAAGAATTACTATTTTTGTGCTGTGTGGTAGCAGAGTGATCTATGTGCCTAAAAGTGACATAATGGCAGCTGACTGCAGTAGCGCCAAAATGAAACATTGTAGACTAAATTGCGGACCATAAGTCGCTAACTAAGTTACCTAATACAGTCTGTCTATCTTAAATTACGTTAAATCACCAGAGACCACATGACGAACTAAGTCTACTCTTCTTACAAACTGGTTTACAACTTTTACGCTGCAATGGAAGCTTTATGACCATGATGCTAAAATATACCTACACTTGACTGAGCTTATCATTAATGCTACGTTTTCTAAATCAACAAAAACTAGGTAATTAAAACGTCTTTACAACTTTAACAAGTCGCATAAATTTTACCTAGAAATTAGGGTAAAAATTTGGCACCAAGACTTCTCTTTAAAAATGTACCGCGAGACACAAGCTTATCTTGGTACTTGTTTATTTGAGGTAAAGATCAAGGTACAAATAACTTTAATGTCAGATTTCATTCTGTATGCAAACAAAATTAACAGTTCAAAAGCTCTCATTTACCAACAGGTCACTGCAGCCCTCAGCTCATTTTTTATGTAGATTGTGTCAAAGAAAAGTTTCACAATATCAGTCGTCGACACGAGAGCCCTGTTTTACTCCTTCGAGACCCTTTTTGTATTAAATTCGGCTGAATTCTACTGTCTTCTATTCGAATACTTTCCGAGATACTCAAGTGTTGCGGAATCTTTTAGAGTAAAAGGTCGTTGTTCAGTTCTCGCGAGGTGCGGCCTTGCTGCTTCGCTTTTATGTTTCGGAAAAGTCCATTCTTAAAATATTTTATGAAACCAATTTCAAAAGCTTTGTAACGCTCATATTTGAAATGTCTGTCTCTTTTTAAAACACACACACATACACACACAAATTGTACTCACATCTACACTAACAATAGGTCTTAACCTATGAAATTGCCGTTCTAGTTTGTCAAAGGTTAGATCGACAATGACGAATTAAAGGCGATTGTCGAAGCTGATGATACGGCTGAATTAGCAGCAGCTTTCGACGATAGCATCAAAACAATATTCGTCCATCTGCGTCAAATAGGCAAGGTAAAAGTAATTGATAAATGGATTATCCACGAACTCAATGATCGCCAGCGCGAAGTAAATCGCGCTCAGCAATTTGATTGGATCCTGGTTCAGCACCTAAACAATGCCCTAAACGAAAACTTACCCCTAGAGAAGTAATGGTCACTGTTTGGTGGTCTAGCGCCGGTGTGATTTATCACAGCTTCTTTCCAAACGGGATGAGCATTACTGCAGATGTGTTCTGTGAAGAAGTGAAGACAATGATGGAGAAGCTCGCACACCAACTTAGGTCAATCGCTCGTTCCTACTGCTCCTGAACGACAACGCACGACCTCATACTGCACACCAGACGGTCTCCAAGTTACAAGAGCTGGAGTTGGAGGCTCTCCGTCATCCACCGTACTCACCAGACCTTGCGCATAGAGAGTTCAACTTTTTCCAGAATTTGGATAAATTTTTGGCAGGAAAAAAATTCAATACAAGCAAGAGGCAGTGAAAAATGTCTTTGAAGAATTTGTTGCCTCCCGTCCAGCTGGTTTCTTCAAGAAAGGCATTAACAAACTGCCACTGCGTTGGCAACGATGCATCGATTGCATGGGTGATTAGATTATGTACTTTGATAAATATAAATAAAAAATATAGAAAAATAAATTTTTTAACTTATTTCATACACAAGATCCGTCAAGTGCGAGTGGGACTCGCGTGCCGAGGGATTCGAACGTTTGTCAGGTATACCAATATGTACTATAGGTACCGGTTAGAGACTTTGCTATTTAATAAATACCTAAAAATTTAAGGTCATTTCGTTTGCAAACTTCGGAGTATAGGGATAAAATAATGGTAAAATTTTCGAATTTTTTTAGTCTATTTCGAAAAGTATGTGACCTACAGGAATTTAAAACTGTTTTGCGTACATTTTAGATTAAACTTCGGTGATAGGAGCGTGAAAAGGTAAAAGACAGACAGACATAGTTACTTTCGAATTTATAATATTAGTATGGATTAATGATAATATGTATTCTTGCAAATAAATTATTATTTGATTCGGTGTGTAGGTATAGGTAGTCCTTTTATATTTAAGCCAACGGTCACGGTCGGCCGTCTCGCCGTCTGTGTGGTTGCTCCTTTATATCACAAGGTGTGATGGAGGAGGCTTTTTGTTAGAGAATGGAATAAATTAAAATACAAAATTCCTATGGGACTACTTTCAAAGCACAAGCTGAGTTCTCTTAATATTTTTAAGTGATGGAAAACCTATAATTAATTTCTTTTATTTATTTTCGCAGAAGGCTGGACACTTATCTGAAGTAATATTTTAACTAAGAATTTATCATGAGCAAATAAATGAAATTGAAACCTTTTTAATAACAAAAAAACAAGCAAAGCCCCCAATAATATGATAAGGATGATGATAATGTTAAAAACATACAGACGAACTGAGAACCTCCTCCTGTTTGAAGTCGGTTAAAAATAAGAATATATTAATTATATTAATGTATTTTTGTATAATATTATACAAAAATACATTTATTTATTTAATAGAGAATAATGTCCTCATTACGAACTGAAACAAACAGTCTAATGAAGGAATTGCATGCTCGCCAGCTTTGCATATAAAATTAACCGGACGTCACATATTTTCAAGAATTATTATTCTAGAAAATATGGACGGACTGTCCCCAACGTATGTATGTAGTTACATCTTGCTACTTTATGAACAAAGAAAATTACAATTAAAGAATATAAACAAATAAGAACTAGTATTTACGATTGAAACAGTTGAGCTAACTACAGACTGTAGCAAGCAATCTAAAGATAGCTCAACTTAACCATATCAATACCAATCGGTTCTGGGGACGTTCCCCAGGACGCTGGCTGCATTGACCCACTGTAGTAACTGCAGAAGCCCGATACTCACCAAATCGGTCTCGGGTCATGCGACGCCTGGACCTGACGATCTAATAAATAATATACAATTAGAAATATGCAACGGTCGTCAGTTCAATATGCTGAAGAGCGATAATACGAGTATATACCTCGAGGTAGTATGTATTTAAAGAAAACAATCAAACTTACAGAGAATAATAACCATAAAGTTTTTATGTTAAAAAGTCAACCTGTTATTTAGCTAATTTTATTTATTAAAATTTTTGCAATAAATTACCGACCATTACAGCCACAACCTATGCATTAGTTAAAGCAGACTTTTCATTTCCATCTTATTGTTACCGTGCCCTCGTTTGGATGCAAATACATTTTTTATAGTTCAAGCCCCAAGCCGTCCGCATTTTAGTTTCTTTCGCTTCCCGTAATTTGCTTTCGTCGTGTTTATTTTTGTTTCGCTTATTCCAATAAACAGATGCGTTTTTGCAATCTCAGATTTTTATGATATTCGGTTAGCAAACACAAAACAACTTCTTAAAGAAACTGTTTTGTAAAGCGAAAGCCGATTTTGGACCGTGTTCAAATGAAATCTTGCTCTTCAAGTAAAGAAAGCTAATAAAGATTTATTTTAAGTTCTATTAAAAACTTTTAGAAATTCTTTTTTCGCTCCAGACCTACCCAAACCGAAGTAACATTAGGTACCAAATCTGTGACTAAACAGCTGTGTTATTTTGTAAATAATTATTTACTACGTTAAGTAACGAAAAATTCGATTCATACGTAAAATAGCCCTGTCGCTTTATTCCACTGATCGAGTCCGGTGATGGATTCGGTACGATATTTTGAAAATTGACAAGACCTTCATTGGTATAAAATACGTACATAACAAAGTACATTAGCGCAAGGGGTAAGCATAGATCTAAATAAAATCTGTAGATATGATACGTTCTCCCAGCACTAACACAACTGGTCTGTATTACATGCAAACACTTGCTCACGCATTTCCCACTTTGTGTAATAATTATAATGAACAAACAATAGGGCATTCACAGGGCAACACGAACCCCGCGCGCCGCCCGGTCCGACTATGACTGAGGTGGGTGGACCTAAATTGAGCCTTCCATTTTCGGGATGCTAATACCTCATCTCCCATTTTTTAATTAGATCGCCCCAGCGATCGTGAACTAATGCAGCAGTGACTGTCAACGCAACTTTGTAGATAAATGGAGAACAATACCCATTGTCATAACAACATTGTGTTTGTAACAACAATACGAAGAGCAGAAATTGACGTTAATTTTAGTACATCAAGTAATGCCCGACTTTGTGTAGATTTTGACTCGGATTTAATTTTCGATATTATTTTATCATTTTATCATTTATCCGTTATTTTAGCATGAAATCACATTCGTTTGGCGTATCAATAAAAACAGAATAAATTTACTCGTTGCTAACCCCCAAGGTTCACTGGAAAAATAACATGAAATTTAAATTTAGGTGAAAAATTACGATAATAATGCTGGAAAATTCACTCAGAATCATCTACCCCCAAGGTTGGGTGCAAGGTGTTGCGCGCCTCATCAATGCCAGTGCGGTACTGCTGTCGAACAGCTTGGTCATCACGGATTATCGTGCACTAGGGCCGCCGGTCGAATATCTCGTCATGCCAGCCTTAACGACATCATCCGGCGGGTCTTTGTCACCGCTAACGTACCAGCTAATCTCGAACCGAATGGTCTGTTGCGTGACGATGGTAAGAGGCCCGACGGCATGACACTAGTCCCATGGGAGTTGGGGAGGCCCATTGTGTGGGACGCTACATCTATCGCTACATGCGTCGACAGTCGACGCGACGCGTGACCCGAGAGCTGGTGGGTATCTGGTGCAGCGCATCAGCATTGCCATACAGTCGGAAGCGTCCCCAAGACGCTGGCGATGCAGCCAGCGTCTTGGGGACGCTTCCGACTGGTTGATATGGATCAGTTGAGCTACTTGTAGATCGTTTGCAAAAGACTGCAGTCAGCTTTATTTTTTCAATTGTAAATACTAGTTGCTAGTTGTTTTTATTATTGATTTGTAATTTTCTTTGTCAATAAAAGCTTACTTATTATTACTAAAAAAAAGCCCTAAACCAAAAAAATAAGCAGAAAAAATAATATACCTACTTTTATACTTCACCCAACATGTTATTTCAAATAATACTACATTTCGTAATAAAATAAATTAATCTTCTTGGGGTTCAGAACCACCCCCATTGTGGTTTTGGCATATTGTAGGTACACGGTGCCACGTATATCCCATATCTAATATGCGGAAACCCATTCCATTTTCATTAACAGAGTACCTCATAAGGTTTTTAAAACGCGGAGAGAATTTTCCACGCAAACTTTGATAAAGTTAAAACTAACTCAGAATTAGGGAATCCAATCCCGCATCAAAATCTCTATTCCGCTAGCCTGCAGGATCGAATACATCGATCCCGCGCATCCGCGGGATTGGCGAGACTGGAAGATTAGTACTTTTTCTTCTTTTGTAACGTCTTATGTGCAAACTCGAGGGTCTAGCGTAACTTGACATTGATCACTTTCGGTCAAACGCCCCAACTCAATGTTAAAGAATATTAAATAAAAAAATATTCATAAACAAAATTGATATTTAGGCATGAAAAATCGAATTGGTAAAGCAATAGGACATGACTAATTGATTGTCACACGAGCTGTCAAAAAGAAAATAAACGCATGGACGGAGGAGTATATTCTGAAATTACTGTTTTTTCAGTTTAGTTCAAGTTCATAATTTTAACAGGTGCAAAAATTTACAACACTGAAAAATATTTAGAACGTAAACAATTTTTAGAATAAGCACGGATAGACTATAGGCCAAAAGCAAAACCCGTAGATATGGGATAAAATTCATAAGTTCCAAGGAAAAGAAAGGAAAATGGTTGAATGGATTGGTAATGAGGGCTGGACGAATAAATAATATGTAATCAGAAGGACGTCTGTATAAATGTTTCTAGCATTTCCATATTTTTTTCAGTTTTGGATACACGCGGATCGCGCATGTGTAATCTCACATTTCAGATCCCGCAAAAATGGTGCGGGATTCCGCGTTTGCGGGATTGGATTACCTACTCTACTACCTACCATTGGATTGTGATATTTGAGCTTGACTCGAGATCAATTAAGAGCAAATGTTTCAGGATAATTGTTTTTCTTTGCTTCTTTACTATCAAGTTAAGAGCGTTTACGCCTAGCGCGCGATGTGTGTGGGACTGACTTGAAATGATTTGGGCGCAGCGTTTTAAAGAAGTTTTAAAATATTTAAAGAAAAATAATAACAACAAAATAATTAAAATTCTAAATATATGATTATACAGAAGATGCTCTACTTTATTGGTAAGCTATTGTTTTTTATAAGGTTGAAAAAATCATTTAAAATTCGTAATAATTCACAATTTTTTAATTTTAATTTCTCATAGTTAGATACTAAAACCAAACATCTTTTTAACTAACTATTTTTCCAAGGATCTAATTGATTAGTTATTTTTTTATGTTAATTAGATATATCAGTATTTTCATATTATTTTGAGTTTCGAAACTGATGCTAAAAGGGAAATTAAGAAAACCTCTAACAAGTTATCTTGATAGAACGCGTACATACTATATTAATCGAATATATATATTACTATATATATTCGAGTTACTATAAGAATTACTATATTAACGGAATTTCCTAAAATTATTATTTATTTATTAATTAATATAAAGTGTAAGATAAGTGGTTCATGATATTAACGGGTTTGAAAAGTACTGTTTTTGAGCCAAACTGCGCATGGAAGGCGTAAAAGCTCTTAAAGACACCTTTATAGGAAACTAAAATAAACCTTTACATGAGCACTTACTCGTATGTGCAGATCTATAAGAAATCTGAGCCAGCGCATTTAATTCCTTATTTTAAATTTGGTAACTGCGTGAAGTCGGTACACACACTTTTAACCAACATCCACAGGTACAGTCATCGTCAAAAAAAAAAAAAAGAATAAGGTACATAAGTAGGTAAGAATTAAAATACAAATAAACGATGAAGCAGCAAAAGTTATTCCTCATATACTCGATACGATTTATTTTGCAGGCATTCGATAGAAGCACCGAGTTCGATGCTCGTTGACATCTCGCCATGCTGGATTCACGCCAGATCACGTTTTTTTATGCACACAGCCCTATAGTAGACTTGCTTTTAATTTACCCATTTTGGCACGCCCACTAGGAAGTATGGATAATTTGTTTTAGAATGTGTGAAGCTTCACTATCTGGATAACCTCCGAAGCGATGTGCCAGAAGGTCCGATTGTAACGCAGATTAGTGAGTTCAATTCCGACGGCGGGAAATATGTTTGCATGATCTGCGCATTAGTTCATGGTCTAAGTGTTTTCTTTGTATAATGTACCTCTATACCTACTTAATTTATTTAACATAAAAGCGAAAGCAATTCTGAGTCTGTTAACTTTTCACGCCTAAACGGTTGCATGGATATTTATTAAATTTGACAGAAAGGTAGAGAGTATCCAGAGGACGGACATAGGCTACTTTTTATCACGTAAAAGCGCGCACGAAGCCGCGGGCACAAGCTAGCAAAGCATGTATCAATATTTCTGTTATGTAGCGTACATTATTATCTGTCAATTAGAATAGGTGTAATAGTTGGGGCGATGATGCTATAATAATGTTTGTCCCCTTTTTTTCGAAAGGAGGAAGGAAGTATGTCCGTGCCGGCGCGGCGCGCGGGCGGCGGCGCTCGCGGCTCGTACTCAACGAGCTCTGGTCCGCAGAGAAACGGAACGTGCGTGCAAGTTATTGTAATTTGTTAAATATAATAAATAACAAGTACATGTAGTGGTGGTTTCAAAAGATATTCAATAATAAAATGTAACAGGCCTGATTTCCTACTTGTACTTTTTGTTTGTACTTTCAAAATACTAATACAAATCAGTTTCATTAAATGAATAAGCTGTAACATAATTTTAATAAAATAAATGTTTGAAAGTATTTCTATGTAATTGTCTAATAATCGCTTTCCACCAACATAAAATATGGGATTTCTAGACTTTTTGTCTAATAATTCCCTTCCGCAGCTTGATCCGATTGTTAGGGGATTTTTGGGGCAAACAGTCTAAAAATCCCCTGCGCAGGGTATTCTCTAAGGTGATTTCTAGACCAAGCCATTTTATGGTTATAATTTGTTGAATAATAAATATTATAATATAACAAGAGTATATTGTAATAAACAGTAGGGTTTCATAAGATATTACATAATAAAAATATTTAAGACTATTTGTCATGAATACTTATCATATTAGAAGATATTTCAATGTATTTAGTAGTGAAATGTTATGACAACCACTCTTGCCGTTGTTTGGCAGAATGGACAGCCAACAACGGTCCGTTGATCTAATAGACGGTGGGCTGTCTCTGTCACTCTTTTATGACCGAGTAAGTTGAAAGCATCTCTCATAACATAACGTAAGCTGTAAGCTGTTTTACATTGTAGCCCCAATTTCTAGATGTGTCCTAGCTTGTATTGGCATTGAAATTATTGAAGGTCATGTTTAAATTACAAGGTTATCCTATGCTTTGAGAATGTTTCTATTACTATGGTTTAGTGATTTTATTTAGAAACAATTAGGTAGGTATTAGACATATAAATGTGCTGTTGGTTTCTTTGTCACTTCTTCCACTAGTGGACAAATGATTGAAGTGAAGAGAAAATCAATAACACTTTATTTCTTATTTGATAGTAATGTGGTTTGGAATTTGACTTCTTACTTTTGATTTCATTATTATCAATAAAATTCCCAAAATGTTAGGTTGCATTGTAAGGTAGGCAATTCCATGATTCTGTCGAATTATAGTTATTTGTTCAACAAGTGAGCAGACGATTTTTTGTTGCACGTGCCGATATTAAATCCCGAGCTAGCGAGGGATTTAAAAGGCACAAAACAAAAATTTTTGCTCTCGGTTTCAACATACTTTTCACCTCGACTACCGAGAAAATATTTTGTAATTTTTAAAAGAGGTCGAATGTCAGGTAGGTACTCATTTTGGTCAACAACCATAGAGGGTACTAATGCTATAAACCTCTTTCAAACCATGAACGACCGAAATTATGCGTTTCTGTGAAGGTTTATCGCTGTCTAACCTCCTTCCCTACGATAAACTAAAATAAGTGCAGCTCACAGAGGTGGAAGTCCCATATAAATTCCGAACCTGTTGTTTGGTAGATTATTTAAAGATGGCGCTGTTCGCCTTGAAGAATGGTCTTCAGAAGCCAAGTTGTCATGGTACACATAAAAATGGCGACGCCTTCCGTGAGAAAGTTTACCTCCCCTAGTACAGATCTCGTAGTTTATTCTTTTTTTCGGCGCCGGCCTTAGAGTATCAATAACATAATATTACACCATCGAAATTTAGTACAGCATTCTGAATTCAAATTACTTTTTTCAACAAGTTGAATAATATTATTTTTTCCACATGTGAGCAAAACCTGTGAACAAAACTTTTGCTCACTGCTTTTGAGCAGCAAAGTAATCGTTTTCGAGCGAGATTGGTGAAAAATGATTTATTAATTTAGTAATACATAGCTTCTGCCTGCGATGTTTCTATGGTAACGTCGAGTAGTTCGTCGATCCGTTCAGCAATTCACGCGTGAAGAGGTACCTAACAAACATCCAAACATACAAACCTAGTGTGATACTCTCATAAAGAGGGTAATAACAGAATAGTCTTCATAACAAACTATTGTAACAACCTGTACTCCACTTAATTCTCATTACTCGCTAGCTGTTCCCTTCCTCGGCCATTAACAATGTGCTCATCCGTACCATTTGAGTAAATAAAAACAAAACAACTGTCGGAAATAATTACCCTGTATACAGGCTGTATGAATAGATTATTTTTATCGCCAATCCGCGCAGTTATTTTACGAACTCAGCCTTTTGACTTTTATTTTATTCGATGCACGATAATCACGTATTGGGTTTATTTTATTCCTTTCGGGCGTAACGAATAACCCTATATCCTGATTCGCATATCAACCCGACGCGACGAGTAGGATAACATTCACGTAGAAATGAAACAGAATTATTTTCTTTTAGGAGAAAAGGTAAAGGTAAAGTGTCGCTCGATCTTCGTGATGCGCCAATCATCAATTTGAACGAAGGAGTGTCGTTTCTATGTCGTATTTTCTATTTGATTATCATAGGTACTAACACTGAGAACATAATTTTTCCAAGCATGAATTACATATTTTGTACTGGCAATTTGGGGCAAATTTTGTATTATTATATTGCTGCCAACCATTGTACCATTGTAAGTATAGTGTTTTTATTGTATTTTTGCAAATGTTTCCAGGAATTTCCCTGGAATGGCTTCAATTATTAGAGTGTTGAGACTTAGGCATGCAAATATTCCGCACCAATTACATATTTTTGCTAGGAGCATCTTGAAAACTCCTTGCAGGTAAAACGTATCATTGTTTTTTGTATAGTGTTTTTATTGTATTTTTCGCAAATCTCGCCAGTAATTTCCCTAGAGGCTTTATTTATTAGAGTGTTGATAATTGACTTACGCATCCAAATATTCCGCACCAGTTACATATTTTTGCTAGGAGCATTCCTGAAAACTCGTTGCAGGTAAAAAGAAGCATTGTTCTGTGTATGCGAGTTCGTATGCAACGTTTATTCAAATACCTGTACGGCTGATAGGAAAAATGTCCGCTCCGTATTTCCATCTACAAAGGTATCAGAGAGCAACAAAGCCTTCCTGTAGTCTACATGAATAGGTAATCGATCTGTAGGGATTATTCAACAAGGGACTCATCGCTGATGTAATGAATCGAAGCTGGGCCTTAACATGTTACGTCGGCACTAAGTAGAGAAATTACTGAGCTGGGAAATTCTAAATTCTAGCCTAATCACCAGATGCGTTTTACTGCTGCCTAGCTTGCCATGTTGAAAGGATGGGAGAGTATGGTGGTCGATGACGCCACAAGATAGCCTGTCATACAGATACCTACCATTTTGCTTGTCCTCAATGATTCGTTTTATTTTATTTCTTATTATAAAAAAGAAAGAAAAAATAAACATACAATCCACAGAACATCATCTAGCCCCAAACTACCACTTAGCTTGTGTTATCGGACTTTATCGATAACTAAATATTTGATCCATTACATATACAGGGTGAAATTGAATTCCCGAGCAACCTATTGAAATTAGAAACTATTTATGATGCATTGAGCATTAGAGTTAATACTATGCAATTTTTTTAATAATAAGTATGAAAAATGCTAAGTAAAACGCAAGTATTAAGTAGTTGTGATATTTGTGATCTTGGTTATTTTCTTTGAAGAAAAGGGTGTGGCCACAGCATTGTTTTCTTTCGATACCGTCCAAATACCTCCTGTTGTTCCTGTTACACGTGCTCGCTACTACGTATTTTAGTGTGATTTATTGCCTGAAAGACTACATCAATACCTTCGAGTTTGTTCATTATAATTATTACTGTGGAGGTGGAGGTGGAGGTAATACATCGTACTTTTTCCGTAACTAAAATAGGTTTTAAATAAAACACAGCATCTTTTATTATAACTTTATTTACGTATTCCATCCAATTAAAATTCACAATAAATAAAACAAAATAACAACGTGTACTGTACAATTTATTTATAAAGATGATCGTGCAAAGAATTGACTTTACCTTAAGTGAAACACAGCCATAGATTAATGCCTAACATATACCTATTCATAAAACACTAATCAGTTTAACTAACGAGATATTTATGTTATAGCCCGAGAGGGATTGGGCAAAACATTTTTCGAAGTGTTTCTTGAAACAGTGCGAACGAACACAAAACAAAAAGCGAACTGTCATATTATTTTTCTCGAATGTTCTTACTATTGTAAGACCTAGTGCATTTAGCATTTCGTTATCAGATATTATTTATATGCCAGTCCAAAACCTTTACCTACTCTTAACCTAGCCCCATCATGATTTATCAAATTTTATAATCAGGCTACAACACCCACAAGAGTAGAATCAAAATAACATTGAACATTATCTAACGAGTTTATCTAAATTCAATGAATCTGAAACCGGCGAATGCAATAAGAATGGTAAATAAAATAAAATATTTGTAAAATGTTCAAAATGGTGGCCGATCAATACACGCTTAGATACTCATTAGCAACGCCTTTCGGGATATTTCGTGATGGTAGAAATGACAGCTTTGCTATTCAAGGCTCGCCAGGGCTCAGTCAACATGTGAAGGGAATTTATGCTCGGCCATACTGCAGGATAGTAGAGAAAACAAATAGCTGGTCAAAACCTTTCCCTTTAAGGTTAAACTGGTAAAAATTAACATTTGCTGAGGCGTAACAAAACTACATGACCACCATAATATTAGTTCCATGGACGGTCACGCCAATCACCTAAACGCTCAGCGCCAAAATGGCGAAAATCAAATAGCCTCAATCTATCATCATCATCAAAAAATGTGCGTGCGGGCTCCAGCGTACCTGTAATACCAGAGCTCAGTGGAAGTAACACAACATGAATTGTATAGGTAGTAGTTGAATAGGTAGAGCTCAGTGGTCGTAACACGTGGACGTTTTTGACAGGCATTGCGAAATCATACAAGACATATTATTAGACTTATTACCCTATTGAATAAGCAAAACATAATAATTATAACAAACTAGCTGCTGCCCGCGACGTCGCACGCTTTTTTCCGGGATAAAAAGTACCATCCCCGGGATACCATCTACCTCCCTGCCAAATTTCACCGAGATGCGTTCAGCAGTTGAGTCGTGAAAAGGTAACAGACAGACAGACAGAGTTACTTTGGAATTTATAATATTATTGAGTATGGATTGTCTTAATCATAAACATTTCATAAGATTCGATAGAAATGAGGGCACTATCACATGGGGTTAGAATTTTACGCACTTCAAAAGTATTATCTTATCTCATTGAGCTGCGTTTACACACTTCATTATTCTCAGTCTGACTCATGCTTACGTAGTTTGAGCTAGACAGACTAATTTAAAGTTGTTATGACTGTCGCCAATGAGTAATTTATTTCTAAATATAAATAATCGTGGGTATGCTATTTTGATGGCCAGGATTAACACATAAATATTTATATACATGTGTTAAAAATATATGTGTTATCGATATTTTGCTTTCTAGATAGGGTTGCCATCATAGGGTGTTCAACTTGGTAATACAAACAAATGACAGACTACGGAACTCACTGACACTGTTTTATATTATTTGCATATTATATAATTATATTGCAATTAATATACTCACTAATTTACATTAAAACATACTGTCAATTTTGAATAGACTAGCTACAGAACAAATAAAAATAACATAATTAACAGTGATCACCAGAAAAACAGAAATAATTTAAAAGCTTTAACAAGAGTTTTCGATGCTTAGTTATAAACGAGGGTAGACCTGCCACTTTTAATAAGGTGGTTGAACCCTAAGTTTAATAAAAATAATTAATTTAGAATTGCCTAGCAAAAACTTATTTAAGATAGATGTAAAGGCCATTTTCTTCATGTAAAATAAACAATACCTCTAGAATGTGTACAAATAATTATAATGAATTCGTGGTGGAGGATTCACAGGACTGACACATTGTTACGTACTTTAATGTTCTTTTTGTAATATAGTACATTTGTACATTAAATCATATCTTTATAACCTGGGGATCTAATTTACAAAAACTTTAATACTTGGAAATTTAGAGTATTATACATAGTTACCAAAGTAATAACAATAAAACGCGTGTAATATTTTTGTGCCCTAAACAAAAAAATATATTTTAAAGCTAGAAAAAACATTTTAAAAACTTGTTTTTACACTATTTAGAAAAATTTAAAATGTAAAGTACTATGTGGGAATAATATCCCACAAAGTACTCATTTTGCTAAAATAAAATACAAATTAATTAAAATTCATTGAAGACACCGACTGTTGCGATTCTCCGAAATAAACTTCATCAAACAGTAACATATTATGGCAAACACGTCATTTCACAGGAATCTTTAAAAGTGAATTATATTATGATTACGTAAATAACAAAATTGCATTTGAGGTTAAAAATAATGTACAAAATAAGTGACGTGAATTGTCAGTAATTGCCAGCATGCTACGAACGAGCGACGAAACGCTACGGTTGCTACGCGTGTAATTGCATAGCGTTGTAGCAAAAGCGTAGGAATTCAAAATAAAAAAGAAAATAAATATTATGCGTTCGATAAATGCATTAGACTATTTGAATCGAATAGTTGAAAAGTTGACCAGCCTGTCAAACTGATTACCACTTGATTATCTATGATTTGACTGATCAATTAATCAATGTCACGGGAATATAACATTACCGTGTCAACTAATCTGTGTTCATAATCAAACCATTGATAAGTTTTATTGCAACCGGAACGCTAACATAATAAATTTTACATTTTGCTACAAATAACCAATTTGGAATCTTTTGTAGCTGCTAAAAAAAGGTAAACTTCTCAAAGATACTTCAATACTCTAGTTTCCAAGTCACATCAAACTATTTCACTTTAGTTCTAAAACATTTTGAAGCAGGCCGTCCAGTTTATTTATAACTTATTCCTAATATCACTTGTTTTAACACATCCTCATAAGCTCATATACCTCGATATTTCATTAACAGTTAATGTGATAACTAATAGCACTATGTGACGAAGGAAGTCTTTGTTTGTACCTGAAACAAAAATAACGTTTTGAGAAAAATAATTATTTAATTAATATATTTTTTACGGTGCGTTGCGTTAAAATCGACCTCTCTAGCTCAGTCTGTGGTAAGATATGACTAAGAAAACCTGCCACAGGAACGGCAGCAGCTTCCTCCACTGCAATGGCTAATCCTTCTGTCAAGATTGTGACATGAGGCATGTTCAGCACATGAGTCCTGCTGAACATGCCTCACGAGGCGGTGTTTTCATACCGCCTCGTTTGGAGGACAATGGACGTTATTTAACGCTTTATATAGATGTTGTATACACAAATATATACAACTTGCTTCTGACCGTGGCTTCGCACACCGTATCCTCTGCTGTCTGTTTACATTTACGCCTTATTATATCTTGATATATTTAGTGTAGTTATACAGATCTTAGGTAACATCATGTTCAGTCCCAAATGAGCGCGTGTTTTTTTGAGATTTAAAAGTACGTAAACCTTAATGTTATTCCAGGTCTAGGTCTACATTCATGCAAATTTCAGGCAAGTCCGATCAGTAATTTTCCTGTTGTCTTCGCACAATTATCTCACAACAGCACAAACTTTTGCCTTTATAATATTCGTAGGATGTTCTAACTTGGATCAAGTCAATCGTGATAAACTTTCACACGCACACTACCATCTGGTTACATATTGATCGAGTTCCATAAGTTTAAGATGACTGATCACTACTATTATAAAATTTACTTTTGGTAGCCGTTGATTTCTCTAAGTTCGGTGAAGTTACTCACAACGTAAGTAAACCAAACAAGTACAAACTTATCGAAGCTTGTAGGTTACATAGAAACTTGGGGAACCTTTTGATGTTTCCCGCACGTATTTAGAATATTATTTGCTACTAAATACACATTAACCCTGTAAATCCAATACCGACAGACTTGGTAAGAAAGGGCCAATCGATAGAAAAGCAGTTATCGACAAAATGCTATATTATTTTATTTCATTGCAATAACTGACATTCTAGATTTATATATAATAATATTAATGTTTAAGTCAAACAATTTAGTTTAATCGAAACATTAAACACTCTTCACCACATCAGACGACAGATGTGGCGCGGCAGGCGAAGGTCCGCCTGCAACGAAGGAGGTTGATGGTTCGATTCCCGCCTTGCAGCAAATGTATGTACGATCTGTAAATATTTGTTCCGGGTGTTCTGAGTATTCTATGTTTAAAAAAAATATATGTCTATGTAATGTATTGTAGGTATATCAGTCATCTACTACCCATAACACAAGCTCTGCTTAGCGTGGTGCTAGATGATGCTGTGTGGATAGTCCAGCATTATTTATTTATATATTCAAAAAAATATGATCTACTTGCTTCTGCTCACGACTTCGCACGCGCTTATCATCTAGCCTATCTCCGTCTCCGGGATATTGTTTACCTCCTAACCTGGTCTTTGTCGATGGCGTCTGCCATCCTGTGTTTATTTGTAAATTATCTTTATCTATACCATTAAGTGCGTCACGGTTATTAACATCTCCTATTTTTGTTAAAAGAACTCACCACTATTAGCGACGTATTTCGAGAGCTGCGTCCGCGAGTGTATAGTGATGATTGTATTTGTGTCCCTCACTACCGGCGGCTCTACGAGCAGGATCGCCTCGCACCGCACTCGGATCGCGCCGCTCGAGGTGGCTGGCACCTTGACGCGGATGCCTCGCCAGGAGCGCCGGAGGCCTCCGGGTTGCGCTGGGGTCAGCTCAGTACGTTCCCACGTTTCAGGCTGTGGATATCAACAAAAGTATTACCTTACTAGTTTAGGCCCGCGGCATGCATTGTTTTTATGGAAACGGTTAATAGATTATGCATCAAGGGCTCAAAGCAGTGTCTTACGTCACGGGCGTCATTAAATCCCAAACGCAACTCAGGATTCTAGAATAACGTGCAAAGCGAGGGAGTTACTAGAATCCTGAGCGCGTGAGGGATTTAATCACGCACAAGACGAAGACAACTTTGTGCACGAGGAGAATACTCTATTTTTTACACATTTTGCGAGAACATAGTAAAAGTTTGGTTCGGTTTTTCGCTTTCTGAACAAAGGTTAGTTCGAATTTCGATGAATATATGTATGGATCTCGTTGGTAAAAAACTCACACATATTTTGATGTTGCAAATTAAATCTCATTACTCCCTAAGGAGTACTGTTCAATAATCCTAAGGGAATAATAAGTTGAATTTTAACATCAAAAATATAGGTATGGAAATGTTGACCAAGGCGACTCCCACTAAGAGATGTCATTCGATTTGTTTGAATTTGGTGAAACCTTCACCTTTTTCAGCTAACATGGCTATAATCAAGTGATTATAGCCATGTTAACCGAAAGCAAGTCCTTTCGGTTAGAAATACATGACGCATAAAGTGCGTTTTGCGAGCAAAGGGTGAAAAGGTTTTTTCTATCCCATGGAACTGATTTATAAGATAAAAAACCAAGCATATATGTTTTATAGGTCTAGAAATACGTCTATGTAAAATCAGCCCGATCCCTTAAATAGTTTTGGCGTGAAGGAGTAACAACTATACATTCATCCAAACTTTCGCATCTATAATAAATATTATTAGTGTGATGTGATTAGAGTTATAATGTGATCCTATACAAGGATTTTCACATAGCCCCATGGCTACTTGCGACGCTGTGTCGTGAAGAGTGAAAGAAGGGAAAATAAGCCATTGGGACAGCGATGACACACTTATAATTATAATAGGTCATCTGTGCACATAATAAAAACAGTAAGGGCTTAACCAGAAAAGACGGAAACCGTGCCTAATCGATACCTTTTTACATTAACAGCGGATATATTTACATTAGAATAGTACAAGGCATTCACATTAGACCACTTGGATCATCCTTCCATTCCTACCAAACTATATGTATTGACCTGCAAGGACCACGGATTCAACCGTGTCTGATTGAACCTATAAACAGAGCATAAAATGCAATTAAAACATTTTAGTCTCTGTAAAATTCTGAAACAAAGTGGAAATAAATAAATAGTTGCAATCCAGACTTGTAAATAAATAATTCCAACTTTATTCCAACAAATATATGGGTACTTTTCATTCGAGTGCGTTCAATGCGATTAAAGCCTCGGGCAAAACCTTTCGCACTAATTGGTGATTCATATTAAAATAGGTCAAAAGTATTTCATTTTAATTGAAACGCTACAGAATAGAATACTAAGAATTATTTATTAGTTACATGAAATACATCCACGATTTAACAAAACCTAAAGTTTTATTAAGGATGATTTATTTGAGCATAGGGTTGTATTGAATCTTTCTTCAGAATATAAAATAAAATATTTGCAAACATGTTGTTTTTTATTTCTAATGAACAATAACCAATCTATGTTTAAAATAAAAGACAAACTGAACATCAAAATTGATTAATTTTTATAATATTATAAAAATTAATCAATTTTGATGTTCAGTTTGTCTTTTATTTTATACATAGATTGGTTATTGTTCATTAGAAGTAATAACAACATGTTTGCAAATAATTTTTTTACATAAAGATTTCTTATGTTCTTAACTCGCAAACTGGTGGCCACCAGCATGCAATTCAATGTTCCAAGAAACGTAGACTGTATATCAGAGCACCGCACAGTTAACGGCGTGAAGACAGATTCATTGTTCTTTAAGATGTATTTATACACAATCACGAATTCCACTGTTTACAAACTTCTAATTATCAACATTTTACGAGTAAGCTTCTCAGCTGAGGGAGAGCTTGAGGATGTACTGGTCGTTTTAAAAGGCCATTAGGGAAGATTTAAGGGTCTGCTTACTTGCTTACAATGAGCTACTATAACGGCAGATAAAGAAATCCCCCCACAAAAGCTGTTGCAAAGTGAAAAGTGCATCATTTATATTGCATATTTCGAGTAAATTTGCATTTTATTACCTTAGTGGGGTAGTTTAGTTGTTTTACTGCTTTGTGACAGTTCAATCCACTTTTGTGACTTTGTTGTAAAGCAACTTTATATTCATGGTATTAAGGTTAGGTTTTCTATGATAGAAATACATATCAATGACCAGCCAGAAAAATCATCGGCTCATCTCTCCTCAGCACACATACATACGTCCATTGCTGATCGTGCCTCCCCTAAACTGAGGTGGTTTTGCTACCTTTGGCAGGAGGATTGGTTATCGTAGTGGCTGGTGTGCAAAATACTCTGGTAGGTTCCCTTAGTCGACTCCTACGACATCCACAAGCTGACTTAGAGAGGTCGATTCTTACGCTGCAACCGCCACGGCCATATACAAAAGTAAAGGTAATAAATATATCTTCTATCTATATATATATAAAAGAAAGTCGTGTTATTTACACTATTTATAACTCAAGAACGGCTGAACGGACCTCGATGAAATTTGGCAGCGAGGTAGATAGTATCCCGGGGCCGGGCATATGCTACCTTTTATTCCGGAAAAAAGCGTGCGAAGCCGCGGGCTGCAGCTAGTTATTTATAATTGTTGTGATTGTATGTACAGTACTTGTAAAATTGACAAAATTTTACTACAGGCCGCCAAAACTAGTGATAAGTTTAATATTGGTCTTCACTCCATCAGTCATCCAGCTAACGGGTATAAACAAGCCAACCAAAGTCGTTCGTCTGGGTCCCTGTTTTTGGTGGATTTCATGGTGATCCTTTAATGTTATGCAATGTTTATTTGACAGATTTGATTCATAATATGATTGACTCTACCGATCGGTGACATGAAAATACGGGGTGTTATTTTTTAAGATTTTGTGGGTTCGATTACCGGATAAGGCCAGTAGTTTTTAAAATTATGTGAATGCAGTTTTACTTACATATTTATAAAAATAAAGGAATCTTTCCTTTCAGTTAAATTTGTTATTTTTAATATTTCCCTCCAGGTAACGTTCGTTTGTAACACCCTGTATAATTAAAGTCAATTAATTAAAATTTGTAAACGAATGTAACTAACAAAAATTCTGCACTCTTATCTCATCATTCATCTTTCATATCTCAACTCTCGTCATTGTTTTTGAATGAAAGAAATACTTACCATAAGAACTTAGCTACACCTTAAGCTCTATATTTTTACCTACCTTCAAAATTGAAACATAATGTTTCACGTCAACTTTTTGATTGATTTCGGAATTATCTGGGGAATTACAGGAGAGTATCTAGTTTCTTATTTTCGTAAAGTTCTTATACCTAATCAATCACATTAAAGAGCTTTCCTAATCTTCCGAACATCTCTCAAGTAGGTAAAAACTTGATTAATTGTTCCATGTTCAATTTAGTGGCATAAGCCACAGCTGGAGAGTAAAAGCTGGTTTGTTATCGACAAAAAATATTAATTATACGAAGTTCATGACATTTTATCAAGGTTCTACTACCTACGACTTCGCACGCAATTGCCGTGATAAAAAAGACCTTACTTATAATTTAAAATCAGAGAAAGAAAATAGAAAGGAGACAATTTTTTTAATGTAGTGATTTATTTCAAGATGCATTATGTTTGACATGTAAGCCGAATTCATTTTGATTTGTTTAGTAGTTTTGTTGTAAATCTTAAGGTATGCTATGTAATATTAATAAATAATAATAAATAAATAATGCTGGACAATCCACACAGCATCATCTAGCCCCAAAGTAAACAGAGCTTGTGTTATGGGTACTAGATGACTGATAAACTTAATACAATACATAACATATATATGTATATATATTTTATTATATACCCAGAAAACCGGGAACAAATATTTGCAGATCGTACAAAAACTTGTCCCAAGGCGGGAATCGAACCCGCAACCTTCTGCGTCGCAGGCGGACCTTCGCCCGCCGCGCCACATCGGTCGTCAATATTAGTGTATGTTGCTATGTATTATTAGTACGAAGAATCCTTACGGCAATCTACCTATAACCTATAAATGTAGTAGAGACAACCCACGTATTTTTTTCATACTAGGATTAAGTAAGTACGAGGTTCATGAACTGTTACGACCCTTTCCCACGGCCGTCTAGTTCTGCGGAAACGGTTTTTTATTGGATCCTGCAAAAATCATTAGTTTGTTTACACACAGTAGTTTGCATCCTGTTTTTTGCGGCAGAGCAACGAGCGCCTACTTCTCCCCGCTCCCCATCCAGCAAAAAACGGTATGCAGGAAGTGGTAACACTTCCATTCAACTACACGTGTTATTAAACTGGATCCTGTTTTTTACTTCCAGTTTGTAGTAGCAAAACCGACTGTCGAATTCTAACGGATTGGTTTTTTGCAGGATACTGTAAACAGGATACTCGTGTGCTTGCTAGTATTGAAACACGTACACTACTAAACGGGATCCTGCAAAAAAAGTACCTGCAAAAAACGGGATGTTGCTGTGGGAAAGGGCACTCATAATGACTGAACTCAATGTGAACAATGTTGATATATGTAGGTACTTGTCAAAATAAATATTTTACGTCACATTTCCCAACGCGTTGTCAAAATTGGATGGAAACGTGCCAGCCGACCGCTTTTGTTTCAGTTCGAAATGGTTCTAACCCGTTCTATTCGCGCGCGGTCTTAGTAGCTGAAACTTGCATTATTAGAAGCCTTGAACTTGTAAATTAGCTAACTTCAAGCCTCACTACTTAGTAAACTACTAGGTTCTAACATGAGACTAGTTTGCGGATGCAACGGCTCGGTCTCGGAATGATTAATAAATAGCCACGGAAGCCGCATTGCCGAAGACTAATGAAGTGCATATAAACTAAGCAAACAGAAGACAGGTTTCACCTTGACACAATCTAATCGTACGTTATCCAACTATTTTGTGAAGGAAATGTGTGAAAATGTGGATGTTTGTTTGGTAAATTTTGATAGCTAACTGTATTTTGTTACAATATTTTAATATTCTATCAAAAATTTAGTTGAAAGACTTACCTTACGTTACCACTTACTTACTACGCGATGATACATGCTTACGCGTACCGAGATAAAAAGCTGGCTGTCCTCAATGATACAATCTAACTCCTTGCGAAATTTCACTAAGACCCGGTCAGCTGTTTAGTCGTGAAACAGTTTCAGCAGACAGAGAAATCGAGCTACTTTCGCATATTTTTTAATATAAACATGGAAGTAAAGATAGGACAATTAAACTCAGATAGCCTGGAATAACAACTATACCTCTACAACAAAGGTTTTTTTACTATAGTGCGTAACTGCGTAAGCCCTCACACTCAGGGTAATTTCTAAGAAATCAAATACCACTTGATCTCGACGTGTTAGCGCATTCCCGCACTGAGGGAAGGATGCAGGTTCAAGTCCTGTTGAATTCGGAAACAATTTTGGGATATCATATGATTTCTTAGAACTATACCTACAACATTTGAACACAAGGAAACGCGCACCTTAGGATCCGGAAAGCATACTTTTATGAAATAATAAAAGACGATTCTGTTATAAAACTGTCGGTCAAAGTTTTATTTAAACTCACTCGAAATTTAAATTAAGAAGATGCTCATAGATATTTCGAGAAAAAAGAAAATGACTTAGCCATCTTTCACGGCTATGCGTAAGTACATTATTCGACGAATAACTATTGATGTCTGAAAATATATTACTACGAGATATACCTTCACTAATGATGGTATTACTGAAAGTGCCTTTCTTTGTTAGTATGAGGAGGTATCCATTTTTAGGGTTCCGTACCCGAAGGCTCAAAACGGAACCCTATTACTAAGCTTCCGCTGTCCGTCTGTCCGTCTGTCACGTGGTTATATCTCATGAATCGTAAGAGGTAGGCAGTTTAAATTTTTAGATAATGTGTATTTTTCTTGCGGGTATAATAACAATCAATATAAATAAAATAAATATCCAAATTAAAGGGGGCTCCCATACAACAAACGTGATTTTTTTGGCCAATTTTGCTCTTAATTTGTCTAGGCTGTATCTCTGGGACTACAATAGGTAGATACATGAAACTTTCTATGATAAACTAACACTTCAGTTGTAATAATAAAAAATACTAATAATAAAATAAAGTGTTAAATCTAAAGGGGTCTCCAAACAAGTGAAAATTTGATATTCTTTGAAAAAGTTGGCCGATTTTTACGGTACGGAACCTTACGTGTGCGAGTCGACTCGCACTTGGCGGTTTATTTATTTCATAATAGCTATTATCCATATTCTATTACGGCAAAAGAAACGTAGGTAACTTTTTATGTTAAAGTAGGTACAATTTCAGAATTGTGGATCATGCTTAGATAATATATTTTTCCTTTTTTCAACTATAAATATCTTTATTGACAAAGAAAATTACATTCAAAAATAAAAACAAATTAGAACTAGTATTTACAATTGAAACAATTAAGCTAACTGCAGACTGTAGATAATTGATATGTAACATTTTTTTGTTATAAATAAAAAACTATGAACTAGGCATATAAAAGGTATCAAAATATTGTGGACTGTAATAATCATGTTTCATAAACAACCCGAAACAAATTTACGCAGCGTTTCCGGGTACGTGTTTAATTAATTAGAGATCAGAGATAAATAACCGCATCAGGTAAGCATTTTCTGGGACTAATTATTATTTGATATCGTTAAGGCATTGTGCCAGTTATTTAATATGAAGACAAAACAAATTTCACTATTGTAATGAACACAATAAACAAAACATTTCATCTTTTGACCAATAATTTGTAGAAGGTTCGGTTTACAGAAATTTCGATTACTTTTATTTTCTTTCAAATAATAGATCTGTATATAAAATCGCAACAGCATCCTGCGGACTGTGGCAGAGGGGCTATCTTCTCCACTCTGGAGATACTTTGTGGTGAGGGTGATCAATGAAGGAAGATATTTTCTTCATTGATTATCCTTACGTCATCTGGCACAGTTGTTCTTTTTATTATTATTATTATTATTATTTTTTTTTCTTTTGGTTGTATATTAATGTGTTCTTTTGTCGTAAAGTTATGGACTATTGTTGTCTGAAATAAAATCTTTTTATTTATTTATTTATTTATAAATAAAATATATTTTCCAGCAATATTACTCTAAGCAGTCGAGACGCAGGAAATAGCCTGACCTACGACCTGATGACCTGATATACGAGTTAATTATAAAGAGCAATTTAATGGGATCAAGTGTACTGTCAATGCTTAATAGCCATGAACAAGTACCTACTACTTCCACAAAATGATAAACGCACAAAACGACAAAGATTCTATCACATAAACTTGTAAGAAATAATAATCATGTAGTGGTCAGGCTATTGTCTACCCAAGAGCCTTCGAACTTGACTTGTTCGACCTCTTTTGATCTATATCTGCTATACTGTTGAACTGACTTTTGACTTTGCCTTATGTTTCATCGCTACCTATCGAACGATTCACGGAAAGTAGAACTTATGGTAGTTAGGTAACCCTGCAAAAGTCGAGATTGCGTTCTGTAGTAGATATATACCTCAAGTATGCTTAGAGTTGTTCAAAATGGCGCATCAAGTGGACTTAGGAAGCGTGCTTAGATAGAACTATTATTTTCGTTAAATATTGGATTCACTTCTACCAGTTGATGCTTTACTCGTAATTTGACGATAATTAATTGAGGATCTGGAAAGTTAGGAACAATATTCAGTTACAATTTCACCTTTGCCAAGCGTATTTTAGTTAGTTAATTACCTTCGTTCAGGTATTCCGCGCAGGAAGCGGCGGAAACCGCCTTGATCGATGTTAATTACGCGTAATATGACGATCCTTTAAAACTTACGTTATCTAACCTACTTTTAGATCGTTAGCTTGAACAAACTTCTTTTTCAAGAGAATACAGAACAAAAATCATGACGTCATAATAGGGAAACCAGCTGAGCGTAACTAAGCCGCTTCCGAGCAATCTGCAGCAACGTTCTTAGTAATGAATCTGAAATTGCAACCACCGCCCTACAGTGATCAAATTTCAACCTGGATGTGAGTGCACCTACAACGCAAACGAATACCGCAGAGGAAAAATACTCAGTGATTCTATATGGGTTTCTAATCGTTAAAGTATAGGTTTTTGTAGAGGCTCACTTCTAAGAAGTTATGATAAGAATTTTGTAAAAAAATGCATGCATTTGGAACAAATCAGAAACCCCCTACCCCTTTTTTGCATGAAAACCTCTTATAAGTCGTCGTTTTTCTTCTGTAGATTTATTATCTAGTATCCAAAACTCAAGGTCTACTTAGCTTGGGGCTAGATGATGCTGTGTGGATTGTCCAGCATTATTTATTTATTTTATTTGTAACCTATAAGTATGCTAAAGAAGGTAACTACGTTTAGGTAGGGGGTAAATTTTCAAATATTTTCGGGGAGTAACAACAATTTGGTTTGAAATCGGGCTCTTTTTATTACTTCGAAACATCAAAGGGTTTTTCATAACCGAGGCATCAGAAAATCGTCAGAATGTAGGCTGTGTGTTTTAGGCTATATTTTGTAGGGCTATGCCCCTCAGGGTCAAGTCAAGCCTAATTTATGTTTATACTAGCTTCTGCCTGTGGCTTCGCACGCGTTTTTTTGAATAAAAAGTAGCCTTTATGTTATTTCAGGCCTAGATATTTTTGTGTGCAAAATTTCAGTCATTAAGTAGTTTTGGCATTGTGTTCTGCCAAACATCTTCACAACAGCACTAAATTTTGCCTTTATAATATTACTAGGATATAATAATGGGTATTTGAGTCAACTGAATAATTAATGTACCGTTGTATGATCTCTACCAATTTTTTACTTCTCTATGTTTAGAAATCCGAAATAATGTTCACAAGATGAACATACCTTTTGAAGCTCGTCGTCTATGTACCAATTAATTTCTGCAGGCGGCAAAGAGTAGTCGGATGTACAGTTGAGAAACATCGAGTCTCCAGGCTTCAGTACCTTCTGCGGTGCGGATATGACGGGATCAGCGTCTGGCATAGCTGTGGGGAAAATTTCAAAGTAAATTATTGTATAATAAATCTAAATTTGTTTTATATTGAAATCTTTTTTTTTTATAATCAATATACCTACTTTCGTTTGACCGCAATCTCACCTGATGGAAAAGTGCTTTTTCTGGATAAATAGTAAGCAATGTCGGCAATAGAGAAGGTACCTAGATTATCCATATTTGACATAATTAATTTGTCCAAATGTCCTATACGGTCTTACAGAAATAAATTACTTTGATTTTGATGATCTCTTATTCATGTTTCATTAAGATCAGTTCAGCCTTTTAGTCATGAAAAGGCTTTGATAAGGTAACAGACAGACCGTGCATTTTTACTAAAATGTTATCTATAAGGACAGATTGAATATGGATAGGATAAATGTATTATATAAATTTGCTTTTCGCCTAGAAGACCCATTTACAGTTGGCTGCTGCTATTGAAAGCAATCTCTCGTGAAAGTTTCATGGAAATTGCATAGTTTATAATCGAGTTATCTGCCGTCTATAGTCCATGTCAAAGATAAGCCATCTAGGGAATAGAGTCCCACAAACTCCGTACAATCCTGGACAGGGAACACTAAACTAAATTAAAAGCTTTAAATTCGAGTTGCTGAGTTACGATAGCTATTGTTAGGCTGATGCCACATAGGCGCCGGCGGGCAAGTCAGACTGCTCGGTGATAATTGGACCGATAAAACTTGTGGCTGCGAAGTCACGACCGACTCCGCCCGAGCGTCATTTATTGGAAGCGCGAATGTGAACTAGACCAGCTTTTAACGTCCGATGTGCTCCTAGCCTTAAAATGGGATCAGATTATTTATGTCCACGGTAATGGAACATGAAAAATGCTGTGATAATAAAATGGAGCAATCGCAATCGTAAAATGAAATGGACTTTTTCTCTGGGTTGGGTGCCACGGAAGGGCTTAAAAAACCTTTAATTAAAAAGGTGAAAAGTAGGCACATATTTTTAAGTCGGTGTTTTTTTACAGTCAGCCTAAAATTAATATGGAGTGAGCATGTATTTTCACGGCCAGAGATGCGTGTTTCACGATTATTTGATATCCCTGAAGTAACATAAGTAACCTAGATTAATGCGTTTTAGGGTTCCGTATCCAAAGGATGCCAACGGACCCTATTTAGTAATAGTCAGCGGCTTATGCTACTAAGCTTACGGCACCGTCCCTCTGTCTGTCACAGCGTTAAGCCTTGGTTAGGTTAGGTTTAGGTATCCGGGTTAAAACATGATGTGACTTCTTTAGCCCAACTTGTACTTAAACAATTACAGTCATCTCCGCCACAAAAATAAAACAATAACATTCACTTGTACTTGGTTTTAGTGTCCAAGAGTATATTTGTAAACAATAATGACATTGTTTACAAAAAATATGGAAACTTAACAAAAATTGCTTAGCAGACAACAACAATGTAATAGCTAGGTAAACACTAAAACAAAAACTTCAATAACGCATAATAGCACAAGTACCTACAGCAAAAAAGAAGCACGTTCAAATTCGAAAACAAACGAGTGACGATTGAAACACACAAAAAATCGTGAAAGCTGTGAAATTTGATTACAAAAAATGTCTTGGATTCTAGAGAAATAAGCATTCTAGATATTCTTACCAACAACAGTCATATGTTTCGTCTTCCTCGCTATCTGGAACTTTGGTCCTTCTGTGGACACCTCGCAGGTGTACCCCGCGCGAGTGGCGATTGGAGGCGGCATGACTCGCACCATGCAGGAGTCGGCCGTGCATTCACCGCCTTGTACCTTGATGTCCGTTACGTTGAAGAGGCGGATTGATGGCTGTAGGGTAAAGGCGAGCTATTTAAGGAATTATATGAATAGTAGGTAATGTTTTTACGATTCGCAAATATTTGTTCCGGGTGTTCTGGGTATTTATTTTTATATAAAAAAAACTATCTATCTATGTAAAGTATTATAATAAGCATATCAGTCATTTATTACACATAACACAAGCTCTGCTTAGCTTGGGGCTAGATAATCATTAATAGCTTAATGCAGCCAGATTTGTCTCACTAGTCTCACTAGCGAGGTTTGCTAAAGTTTATGCCATCCAGTGTATATACATATATATATAGTGTATAATAACGCATTTTATTTTGGCGAAAGTTTGGGAAGAAATGAAATGTGTACACAGATAAAATTCAGTGATTCAAATTTAGAAAAAAAAATCTAAGATTTGTTCTCTGCGTCGTAATTGTAATCGCGCGCGTAAAACAATACAATGCTGCCAACATTACTTTTTCAATGATATGCCAGTACAAGTAGCTGAAATAGACTAGTCTACAATATACAATCCTTATAAATCTGTGCTAATCTAAAAGTATCTTATATGATGGATTTTTTTGACTGCATACGCTGCAGAACCAAGTCTCTCCGATAGTTTGTCTATGTGTGGACCCCATTAAAGTTATTCCTAGGAATACCTACGCTACTGTTTACAGTTTCTAACATTTCTCCTTTTACGTTTACATCAGCGTTAACTTGTCTTACACTAGGTAGAATAAATCGTTTTCACACATTTCGTTTTGGTTTCGTTAAGCAAAAGGTTATTGACATTTAACCAATGGACTACTTTTGAGATTGCTATATTCACATCGTCGAAATTTGTGTGTCGTTTCATTTTAAATAATAATGAAGTATCATCAGCAAACACTTATGAATACGACCTCGTGATTATTCTTAACAAGAAAATTTTATATAATTTAACAAGTTAAATTAAAGCCTACAAAAGATATGCTAAAAAATTTTTAGTCAGGAGAAGAGTATAAATTCACTAATAAAATTGTGAACAATGATGACGTCCAAGAATTATGGGAGATATAAAGTAGATAATGTAGATGAATGTAGGTATGTAATTTTGAATAAGTAAATAGATGAAAACTGTGTTATATTTATAATGTAGTCAAATTAGTAATAAAATACAAGGACAAATTAATTTTCACTATAGTTTTTTTTCATTTTAGATGCAACATTATTTTGGGGAAAAGTGTAGGAAGAGGTATCTTTTTGGGGAAAATTAAAACCTGATCTTGGGTGTTCTGGGTATTTTCTAATAGTAAAAAATATCTATCTATGTTATGTATTGTATTAAGTTTATCAGTCATCTAGTACCCATAACACAAGCTCTGCTTACTTTGGGGCTAGATGATGCTGTGTGGATGGTCCAGCATTATTTATTTATTTATCTGGAGACATTTCACATACATAACCTGGAGACACTGATGCCATCTTTCACGGTTGTGTGCTGGCCGTGTCGGTTGACACAAAACAATACAATACAAAAGCTCTTTATAGCACACCAAGACGTATTTTTTAGTACAAACATACATTACCTAGATAATTTACTCAAAAAGTGTTAGTAGTAATGTGTTTTCGATACTTTATTATTCTTTTCCAAAAATTATCAGTTAATAAATTCAAACAAATTGTCAAAACCATCTTGTGTAAAAAGGCCGACTATAAAATATCAGATTAACTAGAGGATAAAAAAGCTTGGGACGGGATTTGCTCCAACTCGAAAAATAACAACTAACAGGCTAAAGGTTTCTTCGTCGCTTCTTTACTTTAGTCTACATACCGAAGCGACTGAAATCAAAAATATCACTTGTTTTCCGTGTCAGTATTTAATTATTAAGAATATGACCTTTTCTAAGTGTACATTTATTGTATTTATGGAAATAAAGAGTATTTGACTTTGACTTTGTAAAAAAAATTTGGGCACTTGGACATTAATGTATGTTTTTCCCACTTTAAACAACATTGTTAAAATCATACCTTATCTACGAATGGAATCCATCTAAGCAAAACTAACAAAACGAAACCTCCCGCAGTAAAACATAGTAACGTTTTAGTTTTATGATTTTTTCCTCATATTCCCTTTTATAAAACCTGAAAATGCTTATAACACCGCATTTTATTGTAAATTCCGCAAAAATATGCAATGAAAAAGGCTTGTGAAAACAAGCTTCATTTTTCTGGGATATCGGTTGAGAGTAGATGTTCAAAAACCGGGCAGCTAGCTTTCGTCAATAACTAGACATGTGGAGAATCTCTACGACAAATGGGAATTATTATTTTCGCTGTAGATTTTTTTTTATAAACCGAATATTGAATCGAGTTGTTTTACCAATCGCATTTTATAGGAGTTTAAAGCGTATAATTGTGATCAAACGAAGGTCTAAAACTCAGACTTTCGTTTGATTACAGTTTCATTTGACGGTAAGTGACGGAAGGTCAAGCTAGAAGAGGAAAATGTTGAACAAGTCTTCAACTCGTGTGAATATACGTAAATCCAACATAGACGACCGATGTGGTGCGGTGGGTAAGGGCTTTTCTGCGACGCAGGGGGTTGCGGGTTCGATTCCCGCCTTTGGACAAATGTTTGTACGATCTGCAAATATTTGTTCCAGGTGTTCGGTTTATTTTCTTTAGTATAAATATCTATCTATGTAATGTATTGTATTACGTATATCAGTTATCACAACACAAGCTCGGCTTAGCTTGGGGCTAAGATGATGCTGTGTGGATTGTCCAAATACAAATACAAATGTTTATTAAGTAATAAAAGATACAATTAATTTAACCATAATTGAAAACAGCTTCTTAGTTTAATGAAATACTTGTGTTAGGTCTTTCCGCTCTTCCACGTCTTCAATTATGTAAATTTTCTAGGCGTTACATTTGAAAAAAACATTGCAAAATTATCTGTAATAGAATTAATATTTGTCCAGCATTATTATTATTATCAGTAGTATAGCAAAATGAAAGCAAAACTCACCATCAGTGACGGGTTGTAGCGGAATATCTCGTTCATATCCCGGTACCACTTGACAGAATGGAGGCTCTGATCTTCCATCTGGAAGTGACAGCTGAGCTCTGCGGCGCGCCTCGGGTCGGCGTACAATGGCACTTTCAGTTGCGTTATGTTGTGCGCTGATGTTATTGCTGTAACCAATATGAAATCATACATTGCGGGAAGTAGATTATTTTGAATACCTTAAGGTGAGTATAGACTAGAGCATTGACTAGGTAACTAAATTTATGAATTATAACGTGTTTATTGACAAAGAAAATTACAACTCAATAATAAAAACAAATTAGAACTAGTATTTACAATTGAAAAAATTAAGCTAAATGCAGACTGTTGCAAACAATCTACAGGTAGCTCAATTGATCCATATCAATACCAGTAAATAGTACTAAATTGATTGGTATGGATATAATATAATATATATACAACGAAAATAACAACTTTTTGTTGGAAGATGAGAGGTGTATGTAGGTAAGTTTGCATAGATGTCGAGTGGAAATCCAAAACCTTTAACCGAAATACCTTGAGATACGTTCTACGTAAACTGAAGCTGAAGCTGAATGCATCGATCTAAGTAATATTCGGGCGATTGGGAACTTGCTTCTCGAAAGTGGAAGGCTCAAATTAGGTGAAATTAGGTCCACCCACCTCAGTCTGACTGAGGTGCGCGTGCGTTCGCGTGCATATTGTTGTCTCGGTCGCACTTCGGTCTAGGTACGTCCTTCCATCTTTGTTGTTCATTAGGTATATTGCAAAAGATTGGAATGCGTTTAGTTGTAACTCAACAAGCCATTTGTTGAGTTAGCGCTGGGAGAAAGTACCATATCTACCGAATTTAGTTTAAAAATCGATGGCTGTATGTACCTTATTATAGGTATACCTACGCCTGATGGAACGGTTAGAATTTGACAAGTACATGAACAAATAGGTAGGTTCTGCACGTTTGTCAAGGACTACTGAAAAGACAAACATTTGCCCTTTGCGTTTAAGGAGTTTACTTTGCAACACATTTATGCACTGTACAAATTTCTGTTGTATCGGTAATTGTTTTGGTTAGACGATTCATGTGTCGATAGGAAAGTGAATCGTCGATAGATACTGGAAACATTTTTGTTTTACAAGAATTTGGTACAATTTATTCAGAATCCGATTATTTCTACTTCATTTGCTCTTCCCACTTTGGTTCTTCCTTGGAAAAAATCACTTTACTTCGAGAGAAAGAAAAATGTTTTTATTTAAATTCGGAAGGAACAGTTTCCGTTCGAATAGTTTTACACAGCTCATTACTCTAACAGCTTCATCACATGAAGTAGGGACGATATAATTTGGCGTCTTTGACATGTGACATCTAGATAAAATTCAAGTTTAATTTCATTTGATGACACACGGATGAAACTGTTGACGCCCGTGGCCATGGAAACAATTAAATAGGTGATAATAAAATTATCATATTCTGAATATTTTTTATCTACGTTTTACGGCGCACATAGCAATTTCTCGAGAGTCATACTTATAGAAGACCACTTCGAAATTAAGTTTTATAAAACAATGAAAGAATCATCACAAATATTAACAATTGGCGCAGATATAACCAAAACTGTTGTAGCTAGTCGTGATTCTCAAAAAATATGATGTTGCTTTTTAAGTTTAACGGGATAAATACTAATCCCTCGGGAATTAAATGTTTATGGGACCACCTCGGGATCATTCTCTATCTATACAATATTCTGATTCTGTTATTCGGAACAGACGGGATATTAGTAGGTTAAAATGACACCCTGTAAAAACAGCACTAATGCAGAATAGTAGATTGTATCATGACGACCGATGTGGCGCGGCGGGCGAAGGTCCGCCTCTGTCGCAGAAGGTTGCGGGTTCGATTCCCGCCTTGGGACAAATGTTTGTACGATCTGCAAATATTTGTTCCGGGTGCTCTGGGTATTTTCTATATATAATAAAAAATATCTATTTATGTAATGTATTGTATTAAGTTTATCAGTCATCTAGTACCCATAACACAAGCTCAGCTTAGCTTGGGGCTAGATGATGCTGTGTGGATTGTCCAGCATTATTTATTTATTATTTATTTATTTATCATAAGATTCTTATGGGAGCAAAATAATATTTTTACGGCGAGGGTGCTTTTTTGAATCCAGAGCGAAGTGTCTATTCTAGAGTAATCCTGATCGTAGCGAGGGATTCAAAGTACGTCGCCCGAGACAAAAATATATTTTGCGCCCGAGTGAGACACTCTACTTTTCATCACCCTCTATGAGAAAATAAAAGGCGCCTAATATTTTATTGTAATATTATTATTTAATAAAACATACTGCCCGCTAAAAGTTTCTTATAGAAAACACCACCTTTGGGTGCTCATAAAGGCGAACCAAGTCGTCCTTTTCGAATAGATGGGATGAAAAAGTATTGTTGGTGTTGCTACTAAAATCTCCAATAAATTAACTACACTGTATAGAGACCTGAGTGGACAAATGTTCAAAATAGAACTGAAAAAAATTTACTTACAAAGTGTTATTATTATTATATTCTTGACAAATTTTTAAATGATAAATTGTAATTAGCTTTTAATTTTTTTGCATGCCATCTCCCTAACTACCTAATTTGCATACCTTAACCGGTCAAGCATGTTGTTTCACTCTATTATATTTTTGTCATCTTTTGTACACATGTTTTCTGGCAAATCTTTGAATCTTTAAATAGTGAAAGAATTAGTAAAATTGGTTAACCATAGGCGAAGATATCAAGTAACATACATACATAAAAAAACATACAGACGAACTGAAAACCTCCTCCTTTTTGAAGCTGGTTAAAAATGGAGTACAACTTCCTACATTAAAAAAAAACTTGGACAATCATAACATCATCATCTAGTCCCAAACTAAGCAAAGCTTTTATTAAGGGTGCTAGATAATTTAAAGCCATTAGGAATATTATTTCCTCTCGTTTTCCTATAACTTAAGTCTCTAGACCGCTAGACCCTAGAGATTATTCCTAGATGTTATTATTATGTAATACTTTATTGCACACAATTTTAAAAAGTTAACAAATTTTGGGCAAAATTACGATGGCATTTTCTGTCTGCCAACCACACAAGGTCATAAACAACAAAAAGGCTTACTTTAAAATTACGTACGATACAAAATTGAGTCTTAACTACAGAATGAAACTAAAGCAACATAATTATAATAATATACCATTATACCTGATAATAATGTACATATATACTTGGGACACTCAGAAAGGTTTGCGAAAATAAAATATAAGTAAATATTTTTTTATTACATCTTTTCAAAGTACTTTCCACTAGGCTCTATACAAAGTTTCTTACGTCTTAACCAGTTTTTGAAACACTTATTCCAGTCCGCCGTAGACACCTCGTTTACAGCCTGCTCGAACGCTGACAGTGCATCTTCCGGCGACGAAAATTGTATCGCTTTGAGCTGATATTTTTTTTTGGGGAGTAAAATGAAGTCACACGGTGCTAGGTCAGGGCTGTAAGGAGGGTGACCCGGGAGTTTGACCGGCGTAATGTCCAGGAAGTCGCTCCTTTTGAGCACGGTGTGCGCGGGCGGTTGTCGTGGTGGAGCAGTAGCCCGCGGAGCCCTGTGTTTGATCGCTCGTTGCTCACAACAGAGAAAACTTCTGCCAATCATTTGAAAGTATACCATTCGGCGTTGATGCTTCTTTGGTTGCGTAAACGAATTGATACCAAATAGCCAGCCAATATGACAAAACTCGCGATCGAAATCTTCCCCCCGCTTCTAGATCGCTTCACTTTGGTAGGCATTATTTCGTTTTTAACACCCAAACCGTAGATTTATCAAAACGATTCAGAAACGAAGCGCCAGTGCTTCGTTTCTGAATCGTTTTGATAAATTCAGGACTCATTAACTGTAATGATGTCGAAAACATGCCGAGATGAGCCTGCTTCAAATTTGTTTAACATATCACGGCATTACACCCGGGCCTGCTTCTGAGCTTCAAGAGGTTAAGTGGCACCCAGCGTGAACCTATCCTCCTCACGCGATGATGCACGTGTAGAATCACGTGAAGGCTTCCCGATCTAATCTGCAGTAAGTGCTGAATCTCCTGATACGTAACTTGCCTATTGTCTTGCCTATTGTCTTGTTCTTCCGTGACAGCTGTCAAAGGGCGACCACTTATTTCTTCATCCCCCAAAGTTAGTCGACCGCGCTTGAACATTATACCAACGATACAGGGTTGCCTTGGAAAGGCCTTTATCCATGAATGCAATTTGAAGTCTATCGTACGATTCGTCCGGTTTCAGGCGAAACATGAAATCATAAAAAATCATAGCGCTAAAAGTTTCCCGGGCAGATTAATTTGTCAATGAGTCACGTTAATTTGAATTAGCTCGCACAAAATGTGGAGAGAAATTTTGAAATTGGAACTAATAAATAACCATATTTTCAAAATAGAATTATAACTGGCCAGTCTCACATATATAAAAACTTTTTTCGAATTACTTTCTGAGTGGCCTGATGTTTCATTTATATGAAACTTACGTTGTTTAAATCTCACACTACCCGAATCAAAACTAAAAACGAGAAGGTTTGGGTCAAACGCAGTGGCATAAAAAATCCATACTAATATTATAAATTCGAAAGTAACTCTGTCTGTCTATCTGTCTGTCTCTTATCTTTTCACGCCTAAACGGCTAAACGGATTTCAGTGAAATTTGGCAGGGAGGTAGATGGTATTCCGGGAACGGTTCCGGGATACCATCATAAAAAGTAGCCTATGTATATCCGCACTTAGGCTACTTTTTATCCTGGAAAAGAGTGAGGAAACCGCGGGCAGCTGCTGATGAAATAAATATGAAATATGAAACTAATATCTATTCAAACTAGAGGTAACCTGTCAGCCACTTTTGTAACTGTGTTGTGCAAGACGAAATTTCATATCCAGGAACCATAAATTCCGTTAAATCTTGCATCCGTGTTTTTGGGACTCCCCAGTTGTTAATTTCGAGTAGCCTCGTTTCTACAGTAGATGAACCAGCTGTTCCCTTTCCGTCTATTGCAATTAGACCGAGTTCTCGCTATGAGTAGATCTAATCAAGCCCTTTGCTCTACAGAAGTTTTAAGCCAATTCAAGAACATGAATATTCAGACTTGCACCCGTTCCATTTATTCTATTAGTTATTTAAGTAAAGCGTAATGAATAAAAGTTATTGCAACATCAACAGTGTTAATTAACTTTGGTTGTTTAAAGCTAAAAACAATTTATTTGATGCAAATTTTGAGCCCAATACGAAGTGTACAATACTTTCTTTGCTATTCGAATTTTACTACTCGTGCAGTAAAATGGAACAACCAACCAAATCCTCTGGATATCGTCATTCTTTTCTCTTTCTTACGTGAAAACTCCAACTTTAGCTTATGATAAGTCAAAGTCAAAAACTTTTTATTTCCATAAATACAATAAATGTACACTTAGAAAAGGTCACATTCTTAATAATTAAACACTGACACGGAAATAAAGTGATATTTTTGATTTCAGCCGCTTCGGTATGTAGACGAAGAAACCTTTAGCCTGTTAGTTAGTTGTTATTTTTCGAGTTGGAGCAAATCCCGTACCAAGATTTTTTTATCCTCTAGATAATCTGATATAAGAAAGAGGTAAGAATAGGTATACATAATATTTCATGAAATGTAGTATAATAAGTCAATGTATTTTTTTCCGTGACTGGCAGTCTCGTCAGCTATGTTTTGTCCTTTTTTTTAACGAATATTTTGTCAGAGGAGTGTGTTCGTCGCATAATGTAGGTAAAGTCAATATCACAATATTAATTGCATTTTAACTGCCAATCCAAATAAACAGCATCACACTAATTATGATAAACGCGAAACCTAGGATGTTGGTTGTCACAGTAATTTAAAGGCCTGAAATAACACTTATGCTACCAATTTATGGAATAAAATATATATTTATTCCAAATATCTTTTATGGGATATAAATAACATATAGACGTTTCCATAGAACCAACGCGTGCGAAGCCGCTGGCAGAAACTAGTATCTCATAAATTTAAATAGATTGTATCCTTCAAAAGGACATACGCTACTTTTCTTAAAAAGTAATGGATTCCACGTGACGAAGTCTAACAATAATTCTGAGAGTAGAATAATGCTCAGAATATAAAAAATAAGTAGATAGGTACAGAAAATTGCAACAGTAACTATTACTTCGATCTAAAGGTAAGTTATTTACGCATGAAACAGTTGGGCTATCTGCAGACTTTTGCAAACAATCTAGAGGTAGCTCAATTGATTCAAATGCAATCCTTAGAACCTAACACAGCTAAACTTCCTAAACTACTTTGAAGATAGAATAACCCTGGCTTTCATTCGCTTTTCCACGTAAATATGACTAGTAGGTATATCCCGTTGATACTAAACTGAATTAGGAGGACGGAGAACGGAACTGTCGGAGCTGGAAGTGAGTACCTACAGTGAGCGCCATCAATGTACAACCTTCACCCATAAAATTTCGTTTTAGATTTAATTAAGTTTTAATTAGTAAATGTTGTTGAAAATATACGGGACTGACATAGTCAAACCAATGACTTAAACTAATTCAGAATAAAAAAAACGATCAATGCAATCAGCGGGCCGATGACACTAAATCGATGGATTCATGAATGGTATTTAATTTAGTTTGCTTGAAATCGTAATACAATAAGTAAACAGTGGATTGACAGTTCCAGCCTAACGAATGAATGGATTTTTTTCCTTCTCACTCAATCACTAATTCCATAGCTTTTCTCTAAAATTATGCGAAATAATAAGATACAAAAAGAAAATAATCCGATACAAATTACTTTTCTACAGATATGAAATAATATTAAAGCGTTTATTTATCTATTTGCAACGGTTCGACGCATACCAAAAAACAACCAACCGTGGCTAAAAACGCAGATGGTCAAAACGTTCTTACGCCAAATAAACGCAGAAGGCCAAGCTTTGTAGCCCAAATCTGGCCAGAACACATGCATGTGAGTTACCTACCTAATAAAGTAATTGCATGAAAAGATTCTTAATAAGAAGCTTCTTCTTCTTCTTCCGCAGCAACATCAGCGGAGTCCCTGAAACGGCGAAAATACGCTAATCTTGACAGAGGCTACTTGAGCCTTTTAGGGCTGAAACCCTTGGTTCTTGGGGTCCTGGGTCACACACAATTTATAAAGACCTTACCAAACATCTCATAGAGTCCACAGGTGATCGAAGTGTCTTCTGGTGACTGGTGACGGGAATAAATAGAAATAAATGTAAATACAGTAAATACTAGTTGTAATTGTTGTATTCTATTATTGTAATTTTCTATGCGCTAACTAAATGAATCCCACAATTTCTTCTATGTTTCCCTAATTCTAGACTTTGTGTATTCTTAGAAAGACAGATTTGAACATTACGTGGCTTTATTTAATAAAAACATCATACATTTTAATTTAGAGTAGCTTCATAATCTAGATTATGAAGAATACTACTACTGCTAATCTAAATTAGGCGTTAGTCATTGCTAATACGACTCAAAGTCGCGTGTAACATGACAGGCTCATGACTGATCCTCCGGGAATTAATATTATATGTACCTACAAATTTTGCGGCAACCTGCCATCCATATAATTTGCCACAGTATTAACCCAATTAGGTTCATGTTAATGTATTCCCATTAGGTCTCGTTCATTTAATTAGTTTAGTGTTTTTTAATTAAACGTTAGTTTGTAGCTCTATGCCCTACCTTTTGTTCTTTATTAAAATGGTTAAAACTCATCATCGCCATTTTAGTAAACTTTCAACCACTGTTGGATATTTTCTTTAACGAAGGCCGAATTCCACTAAATTAATCACTTAACCATAACAATGATCTCTGAATGGCACATTTAAGTATTTTACCTTTGATGAAAGAAACTACAGATGGAGGGACGCGGGTCAAAAGTGTCAAGGTTGAAACCAATCTATCAATATCTCTGTGCGAATAGGGCCATCTATGCATTATCTACAGCAGTGAATCTTAACCGGTGGTCCCTGGAAGATTTCGAAGTGGTCCGCGAAGCACCATTCTTGGCCCGCCAAAATGTATCATTGAATATATCGCTCAATGATTTTTGCGAGATTATTTATTTTTGTACCTGCTGTTAAAGGAAGAAAGAAAATCTATTTATTGGCTTACTCATCAAATACACAATTATAAAAAAATACTTAAAATACAATATTATTATAAATTCTATGTAAACCAAAAAGGTCCTGCCTCAGCTTCTTTCTTTTTTAATTTAGTTAACTCTATCGTGTTGATTACGGCCTTCTACCGCGACAAAATATTAGCTCGATCCACTCGCCGATAGTACTCGTACTGATGGTTGTGTCCTACCTTTTAACTGTTGTGTTTAATTAAACCAGAAAGTAACAAGTTAATATGTTAAGTAACAAGTGTGGCAAATCTGACTGAAATAGACCGGTCATTTCAGTCAGATACGATCAATGTTGTGCCAAACACCGTAAAAAAATTACACAAAAATCTTTGATCTTGATTAAGGCGCCATAATAAGTCTCCATCACCGCAAGCAAATTACACGAAAATCTAACAAATTACAGAAACTCCCACGAACACCATGAATGAATATTTTCTGCCATTGACATGCATTTTTGTGCTTTTCCATGAAGGAATATGACAAAGCGCGGCTTTGTGTCAGATCAAAAAATATCGTCGCATATTTTCGAATATCGGAAATCGCAAAACCTAGTTCCCTCTTTTTTATAGAACGTGCGTTGGTGAAAAATTTTATAGCTTTTTGAAACGATATCGACAGCGGAAAGATAGAAGGCATTGTCGCCAATGCTGGCTATCAGCCAGCTTTCTGTCTGTATGTCGTAAAGAACAATGGGGGAACATTACCGCTTTTGCGCCTTAATCCGTGGACATAAAGTCGAAAGGTGTTGACATACTTTGGATTAGGTATACTTTATACTCTCTGTGTTTATCCCAGTCTCAAGGACAATTCCTTTGGTGATTGTCGCAATCTGATATTATTTGTTTTCATGAATTATTTTATTGTAGCTACTTGTTTACGCCAATAAAGCTAACTTGCCCCATGCTCTTTTTCTTTCGCAAATACTATGCTCATCCGAGGTCCACGAGCAAACACAGGCCCGTACAACATTAAGTCTTATTTTAAACTAGGTCAAGCTAAGATTGAGTTACTAGGTCGTGATTTCAGGGCGGTTACGAGGAGAACGAGAGATAAATAAAGAAATAAATCAGTTTTAGTCTAGTTGTACGAAGATTTTTATTAGCGATCGTGTGTACCTAACCTACTTCTAACTTATAGGATGTATTTATAAAACCCATTATAATAAACTAGAAGCTCGAACAGTTTGGCTCAGATAAACCACGAATTTTATCGACACGTCTGAATTTACAGCGCGGTGCGCATGTTCTAAGCGCACACCCATTTATTACAATGCGGATGGAGTCATCCCGACTAGGTATTTATGCAGCCATTATCGCCAATGGCTGGTTAACATCGAACTAAATGTGAGGCACCCTCAATTTGTATTTTCATCGGCTGTGAGCGAAGAGAATTAGAACATTGGTGAGCTTGTCGACAGGTATAAACGTGGTCTTACATTAGAGCTCGCATTTTGGCCTACTTTTCTTTAGATTAAAATTTCTGCTTTGCTTTTATGACCACTGTGAATGTAGAGGCGTGTTCTTTTGCACAGACGTTCTAGCTTGCCGCCTTTAGGTGCAAAAATCCTGCTATGTAAACTTTACCTACTTTTAACAAATGTTGGTAAGATAAAGGCCACTTACACAAGAACCAACTACCTACCTTTAGATATTAAAACCACGTGCTTACTAAAAACTTATATCTGACTACTATAACAACTTCTAATAATTATTTTATCTGTCAGCTGCTGTAAGTGTCAAATCCCTTCTGGGGCGGAATTATGCTAACCAATCGCTTTACTATGACAATGGTATCGTCACAGAATCGTCCATAGACGAAAGACACCCTACATAGTGCGTGGGGTCTATTTGCATGGAGTTATTGATAGAATGGTTTCAATCTTGACACTTTTGACATCTTCCCTAGTAGTTTCTTTCATCAAAGGTAAAATGCCAAAATGTGTCATTCTAAGACGATACCATTGCTATGGTGAAGCGATTAATATAGTAGAATTACGGCCCAGTTCGTAGAAGCGTCACAAAAACTGAAGGAAATACTCGCTACCACAGTGTACATTAGCCTATCTGGCTGCATTATACAGTGTTAGGTATCAGATACAACGCTTTTCAGCACGCTAGCCAGTGTTTCATTCATACAGCCTAATTATAAATGCAAACAGTTTGGACTTACGGTGTTGGTTTTACAATATTTCAACCTGAAACAGCAGCATAGCATAGAAAATGCCTCATTAGAAGGAATGAGTAGGCATACAAACTTCAAACTTTCCACTTCAAAGTCTCAAGTGTGTTCTCAACTTAGATTTTAGTCAAATTGCAACATAAAGTAATAAGTTTCAAAAGTTTGTGAATGTTCACAGTTAAACATCACGAAAAACATAATGAAGCTGGATTCTAAAGTTTTCACGAGTTGAAATTAATGACAATTGTGCGAATGGATTGTTTGAAGATAAAAGATACATTTCAGAGATATGGGATTCCTAAAGATGTATTTATGTCTGATTTAATCTTTCTCTTTGATATTTCTTGAAACTGTTGCCAGTAGCTTTAAAGAAATTATACCAATTGAAGCATCATACTAGCCATTTGAACTTCCATCAACGTGAATGCGCGCTATTATGGCCGGGCTGATCGTAATGGACCTTCAAAGGATTGACGTGAAGAAAACTGGATCTCTAAGAATGTAGCGGTTTGTTTAATGTTACTATCGGTGGAAAGGGCCTTTTATTGGAATTCTGTGGGCGCCCTTAGATAAATAACGAAGTATATTGGGTGATAAGTTCATGTGGGCATTAATAGCTTTGAGAACCTTTCTTATGCTGCTGGAATTTTCGGTTAAATACGACTATAGAGCTGTCTTTGCACAAGAGTTTACGATACGTAGTACAATTTCGCACAATGGGATATTTGATTAGATTTTTTGATTGATTTCATACAGGGTGTATCAATTTTTAAAGCTTACACTTTGAATATTTGTACAAGAAAAGCTCTTGTTATGCGTTAAATTGAACTGGATACTGAACAAAATCAAAAAAGTAGATGGCAAACGCTAAGGTACGTCCATATTAAACCAAATACAACAATAAATAAGGTGAATCTAGTTTATCCAATTAACTTAAATGGACCTTCGGTGGTCTAACAAAATGCAAATGTTGTTTAACAAGGCGCTTACAACTTTAATATCTTTTGATTTGGGTTCTGATTGAAGGGTGACTCGTCACCGCAGATACTTTACCTTCATTAAATCGGCACCGGATTTAATAAGTTGAGCTCAATATCTCGTTATTTATTATCAAAAGCTGTTCAAAATCACTTCATAAACATACTAGACACACTTTTTTTCCTGTAGTGCTTCGTCTAATTAACAGTCTGAGTGGCAGGCAAAAACGCTAAAAATAACACATTAAAAAAGTGCAGCTTAATTTCACAACTTCCGCTCTACCCGCAAAAACCATGTAAAATGAAGTTGTAATCAGAAATATACATAACTAGCCGCATAGCTATAGCTATGTGTATTTCTTGCCTGGCACATGGCATCGACAACATTTAATTAACTGATTCTTTACTTCCTCAATGGGAAGTGATCGGACTGGCTGGATAACGCAAATGATAACCTTTTCGTTTTTTGTGCTAACCAAATGAAAACAAAATGAAGACGAAAAGGTTATCATTTGCGTTGACCTGTCAATGTTGTCAAAATTATACCTACTCCTAAAATGCAATGAATCACTCAAAATCATAATCGTCTTAAAATCATCAACCCATACTAAGGACTCTGAATATTTTTCGTCTCACTGCTCGACAAAGGCCTCTCCCAAATCCTTCCACTCAAAATTAAATAAATAATTATTAAGATAATTAAAAAAAGTTCTCAAGCGATATAATTATGAAAACTGAAGAATCCTAGTCGCAATTTCACCATGCAGCCATGCATCATCCATCGCACATGCTGTAAGATTGCAAAAGCAGATTAAAAGTGAAATGTTATTCACAATATTGCTTTTAAACTGAGATTTATGACCGATGGCGAATATAAAATGAAAGCGCAACGGTTTAGGTATTCGCTGCTACGCTGTTTGCTACGAAACGTCTACGAAAGCTCTACGCAGGGTTGAAACTAAATTGTTTCAATCATCGTTGCGCTTTAGGTAGTAGTACTATATAGTTATTCTGTGGCTTTGATGGTGTTTTTTTAGAATTTAAATCACACTAATATTATGCAGCCGGATTTTGTTTATGTGTACATGTTTGTCACCTCTTCACGACTTAATCTTCAACCTTCACTAAACTGATTGGGCTGAAATTTTGCATAGATGTAGTTTTTAAAGCTAGATTAACATTTAGGCAACTTTTTATTTTGGAAAAACGCGTAAACAGCCGCCGGCAGAAGGTAGTATATGTCCTTGTAACTTCTGCCCGCAGCTTCTAACACGTTTTTCCGTAGCCTTAATGTATATTCCAGATCTAGAACTATATCTACGTAAAGTTTCACCCTTATTCGTTCAGTTGTTTTTGCGTATATTATAAGTGTCTGTTGACATGATTCAGTAAACTACGAAGAAAATGATCGATCGACAACGATAAATCAATGAAAAATAAGCGAGCGCACGAAAAAGTAGCATTAATATCATTAATAAAATTATATATAAAATTATATCTGGTTTTGGTGAAAAGAGCAAAGTTATTAATATAAAAAATATAATACCCAAAAATTTACGTCGCAGATTGAACTCAAATTCTTTCTATTCTGTAGAGAAATGTGTTGTCAATTCTGCCACTAACCAGTGCATAATCTTTGGGACTTTCGAGCGCTTTTTGTTGCCTTTTGTTTCGAGGGTAGCTACGGCCGTTGTCGTTTGTTTTCCAAAATGTGGAATAATACCCATTACTATAAAAGTAAATAACGTGTATGGGCATAACGTGCATCTTGCAGTGCGCCTATAAATTATGTCAAAACATTCTTGGAACTAACGGTTCCACAACTTAGCTTTCCAGATGCGCGTGGTTCGTATATCACCGCTGCAAGTAAATAACTTTAAAACTTTGTTCTAATACACAACAATGTGCGAAGAAATCTAGTCACATAAAATTCACGACTTCCGCAGGAGTTTCACCATCACAATATTTGGTTTGGCATTTTATAGCAAACCTTTTGGTTTATTACATAATATTTGTCTTAGAATTTTTAATGTACATCTTCTTTAAGACTATTTATCTAGTTAATGTTAACATACAATGAAATATATCATCGCTTAATGACATGCACCAGTCGCCCTGTGATCATAAATTACATCGAAAAAGGATGGTTCAAAACTGTTCGATTGGCGGCATAACGTAGATAATGATGTAAGCTATTTAATGGAGTTAGGCTTTTATTTGGCATAAGAAAATATGAATATGTCATTGGATCTATTGATGGTCATCGTATGTAGACTACTTCTTCTCCATAAAAAAAACTGGCGTAGAACTACTATAATCGAATAAAATCATAAAAGCAAAAGTTTGGATGGGTGTTTGTTAATTTTTCACGCCAAAACTAAGTAATTAACGGATCGAGCTAAAATTGTGCATAGAGCTAGACCTGAAATAACACATAGATTACTTTTATCCCATTGGATATAACCTCCAAACGTTGTTCCATAGAAACAAAGCGTGCGAAGCCGTGGGCAGAAACTTGTTCCATATACACGAAATAAAAGTAATAGGATATGATATCCGGGATAGGACTAACCGTTCCGTCCAGCCGAGCTTCTCGACGAAACCACCTCAAGTTGTATATTCCGAACTGTGCCACTAATTACCGGAAAAATGCATATCTACCGCGGACTATGCAAACTTTCAACACTAATTATTCAAAAGAATGTGACCTTTTCATGATGAGGCGTAATGCTTTCAAGTTAATTAATAGTACCTTCTTTGAATGAGGGCCTCAATAATTTTTATTTACATTACTTACAGCTTTATTTATTTATTTATGCTTTATGATATCCTAGTTCCCCTCCTCGTAGTTACCAATATATAATTTGGAACTGGCATCAGGCAAACCGTACTAAATTTTAATTCAAACTGTTTTTTTTTTTTATTGTAATTTAGATAAGATATTTTAAGAATAGGTACTTCCTCTGTTAGTCTCGTCGTAGGTGTCTTTTATATGTTGTATTAGTATTTATAATTTTGTTTGTTTTTTCTTTTAGTTTTAGTTCAGTTATTAACACATACATACTATTAGTGGAAACTGTATATAGCTTAATTTGTTTTAGTTTACATTCTATGTTTATTTATATATAAGCTTTTTGTTTCCCAAATAAATAAATAAAATAAATAAATAAATACAGGTTCGTACAGCAATTTTTTGCAATTTTTTGCTATTGAATTGAAATGAAATGAAATGAAATGAAATAGCATTTATTTGCATAAATATAGGTTTGCAATGGTGGTTTTACAATAGAGTTTCACTATATTTGACCTTTGAGTCGTGCAAATGTTTAAACTTAAAAATAACTATGAATAAAGAATAATAGATTAAATAACATTAAGTAAGTACTATAATGTCAAAATAAAAAATTATGTGCATTTAAATTTCAAATAATCACTTATATTATAAAAACAGTTAACACAAAGCCAGTTATATAATTTACGATTAAATTCATTATCTGTCAGTTCTCTCATGTCAAGTGGAAGTTTGTTATATAACTGTATGGCCATTGCGTAACAGTTCTTTTTACACATTTCTAGTCTAAATTGAGGCACCTTTAGTGGTTTTTGTACTATTTTTCTTCTGTATATAAACTTTTCATCCCTCTCAAACAATGTTATGTTATTTCTGACAAATTTTAGCATCTCGAAAATATACAGTGAAGGAAAAGTTAACAGTTTATGCTTCATAAATAAAGGTCTACAAGAATCTCTCCGTTTAATGCCAAATATGGCTCTATTCTCTCTATTCGTCTCTAAGTTATCCATCAATGATGGTTTTGTGTACCACATGCTACACCGTTATTATGATGAAAACACCAACACGCTACTAGAAATTATTAAATATAAGCAACATGCCTGATAATTACATTCATGAGCAACCGAGCTACTAAGCACCAGGGACATATAATCCACGCGCGATCAGAATTTTCAAATGAGATTCATTTTTGATTAACGAAGCTTACTTTGTTAAGATTTCATCCCATTCTTTGTTATCCTGTGTACATTTCTGAGGTGTTTTTAGAACAAACCTTTCTTTTTAATGATTTTTTATTCGAAGAAACATACTTCCGGTCCGGTAACGCTGTCAGCCGAAAATAGAACCTTCTCCTTTTTTCGAAGTCAGTTAATAAAAAGGTTAAGTATCGATGTACAAGGAGTATCTAGTGATTAATTAATCAATGTACAGAACACACGTTATGTATATCGCATAACGCTGAAGGAAATCGTTGAACAATCATAAAATAATTAGATTTTCTACGCCTACTCAATCATGCCTCCCCGGTGAATAAACAGCCTAACGGTAAATTAAACCTCTGTAACGCGAGTGAGCGAGAATATAATTATTTGGTTCTAAACTTTATCAGAATTTTCGAAGTAGGTGCTTACCTACCTAATTTAAATGAGAAGGTTTGAACTAATCTAATTACAACTATTTTTATGTTATTAGTATGATTGGCAAACGAGATTTCAGAAGTATACGATATAGTTAACTATAAAGTTTTTGAATCAAGTTTTTTTTTGGCTCCAGTGATAATAATTTTCATGACGAATGATCAGTTTAAATTTTTTGTAAATTAGAAATACTGGCAGTGGCCTTTATTAACAAAGAAAATTACAATAAAATAATAAAAACAAATTAGAACTAGTATTTACAATTGAAACAATTCAGCTAACTGCAGACTGTTGCAAACCATCTACAGGTAGCTCATCATATCAATATAAATACTTAACTGACTATGTATATTGTATTGATGATGCATGTAGTCTAGTCACATTGTTCATAGTCGTTTTTATTGTATTATTTCACTACCTATCCGTTAAAACCTTCACTATGCTTTCTGGTATTCACCAATTTGTAAGTCTGTTATTTGTAAGAATTTGGTTTTCCCTCAAATAAATATAAATATATATAAAATAACAAATACAAACACGTATGTTCAAGATCAAAAGTAAAACAAATTAGCACTCTCCCACTAACCAACTGGGATATAAAGTTGGGGAACTGTTCCGAAACTTTTGTCAACTGTAACTAATGTGTTTTTAATTTTTACGCCCAGCAAGCGCTGCTACGAACTTTTTACAGATAAAAATACCAAACTTTGAAACAACATAATACGGAGAATTTAAATATTTACGCACAGAAAAAAAAGATTGCTCGGTTTTTCGAAAAAAATATTTTGATATGGGCTACGGAAGGAAAGCTGATTCGAATGTTTTTTGGTTGATTGCTTACGTCCCTTATTAAAGCGACGAATGTTGATGATTTCAAAACAAAATATTAATGAATAAGCTTAAATATTTGGTAGGCACAATCATCATAATTTTAAGCCGGATTGTACCCACCGGGTGTAACCCGCCTTAAGTTTGAGTCGTGGTTGGACCCTTAGGTGTATTCGTGCACCTAGGCGAAACTTCCATTTCTTCTACTAGCATCTGGCAACTAATGTGCATTCGTGAACCTAGACGATACCCCCATTTCCTCTACTAGCATCTGGCAACTTAAGTGCATTTGGCCACTTATGTGCATTCGTGCACCTAAGCGTAACCTCCATTTCCTCTACTATCATCTGGCAACTTAAGTGCATCTGGCCACTTACGTGCATTCGTGCACCTAGGCGTAACCTCCATTTCCTCTACTAGCATCTGGCAACTTACGTGCATCTGGCAACTTTTGTGCATTCGTGCACCTAGGCGAAATCTCCATTTCCTCCACTAGCATCTGGCAACTTAGGTGCGACAGGCAATTTATGTCGGCGAGGCGGCCTCTGCGCCCGCTAAAAGCCCGGTAAAGCTGTCAAGGCCATCTTCGGTAAACAGTCGTCTTTTCGAAAAAAAATCGTGGTTAGACACGAATTATTATTTTTCTAAGTTTTCATGTTCCTTTATCCCTATCGATCTTGTACTGTCAACGGATGCCACGCACGTTTTGATTGATAGCTCTTCGAACCAAACAATTTCTTTAGCATTGGAACCATCTGTTTTTTTCTACGAGAACACTCCCGAACAAAGTATGCTCAAACTATGTACCTATAATGAATATGGTATAGGGTGTTGCAATTTGATACCTTAATCCATCGTAATACGTGATATTTCAAGTCCTCCCGTTTCGTTATGCTCGTCAACAAAACACGCTGACGGAACTTTATACGCCTGTGAATTTTACGACATTCGTACCCTTTAACTTAAACACATTAATGAAAACGTACCGCCGATGTATGATTGCGAAATGGCGTGTTCTGAAATTTTTATTATATTAATTTTGACAATCTTTCTTCATAATTATTTTATATTTTATTCGTTATTTTATAGCAATTTTAGCTGTTTATGTATTACTGAGTTTTATGCTACCCGATAGCGAGAACACCTCGATAGCGACACACCTCTTGGTGTACTGAGTGCTTCCAGGTGCGGAGACGCTTGCAAGAGTCAGATAAAATTATAGCACAGTATAGACTTTAATATAAAACCAAAGCATTATAGAAATTTACGTTATTAAAACTTGATTTTCGAGTACCTATGGCTTTAGAGTAGATGGTTTTACTAGAGACTAAACTACCCCATTAGAGGTATATACGAGGTTGACTGATTTATATCAATACCGAATTATAATGGGGTGTTTTGGCCCGAGTTCAACACTCTACCTTTCACTTAGATTGCGAGAAAATAAAACAATCAAAACTTACCTTCAGGAAAATAATGCACACATTTTTCACTTCTGTACTTCACGCATTAGTCGTAAGTCTTTTAATATCCAATCACGTGAAATATTCAATTGTTTATTTGCCATTTATTTTCCGTTTATGCATATTATTGTCCTTATTTTCGCTTGACATTCTCAATTAAGTTTTTTAAACTTACGCGATCAGAGCACATTATTTATAAATATTCACGGGTATTTATTCCGTTTAATTACCTTTTTTTTCCGACGTTTCTACAGGTAAAATAGGTAAATGAACGCGATAAATATGAGCCATGTTCACCTTCAATTCAATTTGTAGTAAACAAAAAAGATTTTGCGCTAATACGAACTTTTTAATGTCTTTGTGTTTACCTTTACTGTTACACAAACAGGCAGAGGGAATTCCTAAACACTTTGTTTGCCAGAAGTAGGAAACACTGGGGTTGCTACTTCTACCTATTTATTGGTTCCTAATTCATGCATAAGTATAGTACACCTACGACTTAATTGTACCAACACAAAACACCTACCCATATCTTTTCTCAAGTGCTCTAATACTGCATCAGTCAAACATTTGTTGTGATTTAAATATTATACATCATCTTTATTTGTTTTGTTGGTGTTTCGTTTTTCTGGTCACGTCAGAGGGTAATATCTACTGAAAATCAGTGTTTGCTCTTCGAGCAAAGCTATGCGCTGAGTTATTACCTTTTTGTCAGGCTGCAGCACACACATACGTTTACTTTACTGAGATTCCGTACTTTTTTATGTAGGCATATATGTGTACCGACTATTATTTAAGTCTTTTTTAGGGTTTCGAAGATCGGAGATCGGTTTCGAAACCCTTCGCATCGCATCGCTTTTTCTGTCCTTTTTTCCGTCTTAATTATCTCAACAACTACAGCAGCAAATAACGTGAAATTTAAAATAATAATACATTTACTGCGCCTGTAAAGATCAAAAGAAAAAAAAAAATTCAAACCTTAAAAATTAAAATGAATATTTTCAGTACAAATTGTGAATTCGAAATTTTAAAAGAGACCTACATTGTCAAATTAGGTTTCAACTGAAAGGTATTAATAAGCATATTTTAAAACAGTATTAGAAATTACTGCAGCGTTCATACTTTTTGAAATATTTTGAAAAAAGTCGTAACTCCCCCCGCACTATCTCCGAAGTTTGCAGAGCGATCCATCTAAAATGTATGTAGCGTTTGTAGATACGGATCTATTTTGTATAAGAAAAATATAGAGAAGTCTGTAAGTAGACCACTTTTTGAAAAATTTACAAAACGGGGCGGGATAGTTTTCAAAAGGGGGCTACCTCACCGAGTGGGGTATTAAATGAAAGGTATCGGCTTGTACATTTTAAAACAGTTTTTGATATTTCTGTAGGTTTCATACTTTTTGAAATATTTTGAATAAGTCGAAAAATTACCTATTCCCCCTATCTGTGAAGTTTGTAGAGTGATTCATCTAAAATGTATGTAGATATGGATCTATTTTTTACAGGAAAAATATAGAGAAATCTGTAAGTAGAACACTTTTTAAAAATGGTCAAAATGCGGGAGATAATTTTCAAAAGGCCTACCTAAAAAAGGGGGGCCCCCTTTTTTAGGTAGGCCCCTCCGAGTGGGGCATCAAATGAAAGTATTGGTTTGTACATCTCAAAATAGTTTTTGAAATTTCTGTCGGTTTCATACTTTTTCAAAGATTTAAAAGCAACTCGAAAATTTTACTATTACCCTCTATAAACTCCGACGATTGCAAACCGATACATACGAAATGTAGGTACCTTTAATTTTTAGGTGTTCAATAAATAGCTGTAATACATAATTGGTATACTCGGCGCGCGAGTGACACTCGCACATGACGGAACTTATTTATATGTTCTGATGTACCTTCTTTTTTGTAGTGTTTTACCTTAGTATTGTGTGTCGTAAATAAATGTTGCAAATAAATGTTTTATCTATCTATCTTTGTTACGCGCAACGCCAAGTAGGTACGCATTCTACCATGGTGGATGAATGACCAGTCTTAGAAACATCCCACAATCAACAAGAGGCACTTTCAGTTCCATTTTCAAAATAAATTCAAATAAAATGTTTGTTGATAGAACACCAAAAAGTCAAGTCTTTATGTGTGAGGACGAATGTCTTGTACTGTCTGATGATTTCAGACAAAAATTAAACAGAAAACATACTTTTTAGCCCAAGGATTAAAGTCGAAAGTTAATTTTAAATTTTAAGCTACGCTATAATGACACACTTTTTGAGCAAGAGAAGGGAAAATAGTAGATTGTATCATAAGGGACCAAAATAATATTTTTAGTGCGAGAGCTTGGGATTCTTTAGTAGAATTCTGAACGTAGTGAGGGATTCAAAGTACGTCGCCCGAGCCAAAAATATATTTTGCGCCCGAGTCACTCTACTTTTCATCAACCTCTATGAGAAAATAAAAGGCGCCTCATATTTTATTGTAATATTATTATTTAATAAAACATTGAGTAACAATTAAATTGAAATTAAATGTTATCTAATAATAAAACAATTAAAAACTTATATTTGCATTTGAGACATTTTTGCAATTATGAAAATTTATTGTTACGGCTTTATTAGGAATAGAGATTATTATAGATTTCATATTCTGAGTGTTTGAAATAATGTCCGAATCTGGCTTATTTTGAGGAAAATGTAACGGTGAATCTCTTTGTTTGGATGTAGTACCAGCCAGTCTTTATTCAAACTATATTTGCGTTCTATTTCTTTGGCGCTGAACACTAAGATGTTCCAAATTCAAAAAGTGCGGCTCACTTATAAAGATGATTCAAAACTCATTACTGCCCGCTAAAAGTTTCATAAAGAAAACACCACCTTTGGGTGCACTTAAAGGCGAACCAATTCGTCCTTTTCGAATAGATGGGATGAAAACATATTTTACTAAAATCTTTTTTAATATCTTGTCGTTTTATGAACTATCTCACACACCCTATAAAACCTATCCTTTATAATGATGGTCCTTCCCACTTCACTTGTGCAAAATATGCCCTATTTTGAAGAACAAAATAAAAAAAGCAATATCCATCCCGATTCCTTTTTATGGGCTATATTGTAAAGCACAGTCGTTGACTGGAAGATTGCCAAGCTGGCGGACGAAGCTTCCTATGTGTTTCGCTCCAATAGAATTAACAAATTCCTATGCAATCTCTAACTGTTTCTGCGGATTGCTTACAGTGACTTTCCGAACACCTTGTTGGTCTTCTTCAATTATTTTGTTTAATAAGATTTAAGGCTTCAGTTTCAGTAGACAGTGGACATCTTATGGTCCGTCCACATGACATCCACATTGGTCATATATAGTAAACGGCCTTTGTGATGACATATTTGTCAGTATGACTTGGCCAACCTGTGAATGCACCATTAAAAAAGAAAATTCACGGGTGTGAAACGTTCTGAGAGCTGTCTAACCAGCTCCTGCTGCCTACCGAAAACCTGTAAATGCACTAGATCAACTAGACGAAAGTTTAATCGTGAACAATTGTAAAAAGAAAGTAGACAAATGTGGGTGGGTACCTGATATAAAATGTCTTGGACTAGTACAAAGCAACGAAGATGTCGTCCCCAGTATCAGCTTTTAAACCTATTTAAGTTATCTAGAAGTACCTAGCTATGTAATACATCCATCCAGTTCTATTGCTGTTCCCTACATTATATTTAATGAGTACTATCTGTTTTATAAGGTGTTGAATAAAGTATTATCTATCTATCTATCTATCTACTAATATTATAAATTTGAAAGTAACTCTGCTTGTCTGTCTGTTACCTTTTCACGCCTAAACGGCTGAAAATTTGGCAGGGAGGTAAATGGTATCCCGGGGACGGACATATGCTACTTAAAAAGCGCGTACGTAGCCGCTGACAGCAGCTAGTTAGGTATAAATCTTCCTCCGTAACGAACGAAATACATTATTCAAAAGTGAAGGAAGGTCGTACAACCACTCTACAATCTTGTGGACCTATCTCGAAGGGACTTCATAAAATTTCACCAATTACCATTAAAGAAAGTAAGAATTCTAATTATCATTACACCGTTCCCCCTCCGAATATTAATACCAAACCAGAAGAGTAGGTATTTTAATTAATATAAGAAATAGAACCCCAAGAAATGGTTTAGCTAGTAAATTAATATTAGCATTCTGAAAATGAGAGTTCTTGATAATTTCTCTTAATTAATTTTCAGGGATCATAAAAGGCCTCTTTCTCTTCGGTTGTTGTAAACAACGGGCGCAGATTATGTTATAAGTTACATTCTTAATGAGCTTATTCTCAAGTATGATCTGTCTTTAATTACTTATTTGTATAAATAGTGATGTGTACAGATTACACCATCACAAAATGCGAGTTGGCTAAGAGCTGGCAACGAAAATATCCTTTAAAAAATGGTGCTTTACATTTTGTAGGCACTCACCTACGATAGTTTACAGCTATACTTAAAAAAACTATAGAGAGTAAGTAGGTTTTATCTGAATTTATCATCACAATGTCCGACAAACACCCGTGACAAAATGATATAGGTAGGTTTAAGATCACAAACTACAAAGATGTATGCCATTTCCTTGGTTCGGATAAAGTTTTGGCCGCAAGCCAACCTCACGTTGTCAAGAAACGACAAACTTCGTTTAATTTCGCTGAGAATTGACAAATTTTTAAATGAAAATTAATTTAAGACCGTAACGAAGGCGGCTGTTGTCAAGACTTTCAAGTTTCAAGACTTTGACTGGATTGAAATGCCACGGTCTTGTAATTGCGTCTACAGTAATACGTTAAGGCACTGTGTCCACTAAACACCCACTTTACAATGGCATGTTACATTATTTACACAAATTGTTTACATAACGTTGTATAAAACAAAAGTCGACTGCTAGATCAACCTAGATCAAAGTTTAGACTACTTTTGATCATACATAGATTACAACTTCTTAAACAATCTTCACAATGGGAACATCTTGCTTATCATCATTATCTATAACAGATCATGCTTATCTATAACAGCAAAGATCATGAAAATCGTCATCAACTGTGTAAAAAACTGCTTTTCTTTGAAATCGGCGAAAAGTCTTAAAAACTTTGCCACCATTTGTAAGAAATTATTCGTCGATTTGCTGTGTGGTGCCGGCTAAGAATTTGCATCACCACATCTAATCCCGCGGGTGTCGTAAAAGGTGACTAAGGGATATCCACTGGGCCGAACTGCGATCCCAACCCGCATGCCCAGCGTGGGGATTATGGGCATTACCCCCCGTGAGATAAAAGCCAACAAGGCGCTTATCAGGGGGAGGCCTGGGTCCAGCAGTGGACCAATATAGGCTGTGGAGATGGAGATAAGAAATAAAAAATCAACCAATCACGATTGCGCAGACGTTTTCATTTCCAATTCGATAGATCTCATAAAAAAACTTAAACTGTACACCCAGATATATATGTATATATACAACACAGCAATTCGTAGACACTGTTTACTTTAGAGAACTTTAAATTGTTACCAGTTTTACCACTTTTAACGTGGAGCTGACTGCTGTTTTTGACTCGTTGAAAACTCGCTTTAATTCCTTTTGTTTCGTTGACAAATACCTACTCTACTCTCCGCATTTTGACTTAGTCGGCCCATGTTCTAACTATCTAGTTTTAAATTTGGTTATCTGGTCAAATTTAATAAACAAATCAATATACAAAATAATTGAATACCATAATGATGTTCTACCAATATCACGGTTCATACACAACAACAAAAATGTATTTTTGTTATTTCTTTGAAAATGGCGACCCATCCAATTCCTTTTGTGAAAAGCAAAAAACTTTCAAACTCTTTCCGTCCAAGATTTAGCAGCGCTTCAGTAGACAGAGGGCTTAATACCCTTACAATGCCCTTCGGATCCACAGATAGCGGTCTCGCGTTTCGGCGAAGTAATCCCAAATTCCGCTAATGCAGCAAAAAGATGGAATTCAGAACTTTTTTACTTGGGTCGATTTTTTTTTGGTTAATTTGCGTCTGTCATTTTTAATATTTCCCATTTAATTCAAGTGTAATAAACGTTAATAGAGAAACGAGAAATTCCATAGCAAACGTTAATCAAACGAAACCATTTGACATAGTTTGTTACCAAAACAAAAACAGAGTTACCATGTCCGTTGCCAAATTATCTATGCACTCGTAAAAGTTCTAGGCATTACACGTTGGGGGAAAACAATATTGTTCTTTCGCGTCGTACATCATAAAAGCAAGTCGTATACTCCCAATATTTTCACTCCCAATGAACCATCAGTAGTTTATCTCGTTACTCGCTCGGGTAGGCCCAGACGATGTGAATCTATCCACACAATTTGATGCGTCGGTTATAACGTAAATTACATTTCGTATCGTTTAACTTACACAAAGGTATTAAATATGCTCTTGAGGTCTAAGAAAACCGATTGACCCTGAGGCTTAACCAACGCGCAACGTAACAAACCTAGATTGATAAACCTAGATTTCTTTGGAAGGGTTTTCTACTAATACTATTACAAAATAAACCAAAACCTACGAAACCTTTATTTGTTCTGCATAGGTAGTTGCTGTTTTGACTGATCATTATCAGCTTTTCAATAAATGGAATGAAGTCCTTATAAAATACAATGGATTGAAATAGAGTAAATTGTTTCTAAATCATCAGTATGTAAATAAGATTTCGCGGTCGCAGTTTTGTTATTCGTGGTATTCCAATAGTGTGAACGTGAACAAAAGTATACAAAAACTGACAGAGGATGTATGCCCAGTAATTTCAATAAGCTACATTTTACTTGCAATTCCTTTTGTGTGTACAAACTCTTAAACGTTACTCGGAATTTCTTTATTTTCGTCTGGCAAAAGACAGACTAAACGATTCATAAATGTTTACAAGGAATTTGGTCTCGTTATAAATACGGTGAAAAAATAACAGCATTGCCATCATCATCAATGGCGTTCGCTACGAATAAATAATATTTATTCGTAGAGTGTTCGTTTGGCTTAACTTTCGTAGATGACCTGTATACTAATAGTAGTATAGTACTATACAAACTTTCGTAGTTTTGACAAGTTCATAAGAATGTAATGTGAATGCGTTTGTTAACTACAAACCTACATAGTTTTTGTTGGAAGAACACCAACGTTTTTTTACTTAACGTGTGACTCACCCTGATGAAGTCCCACCCGGATGAAACGTTGGTGTACTTCCAACACAAACTATGTAGGCTCGTAGTTAACCCGCTTACATTCATAATGAAGTAGTAACGTATTTTATTATCTGTGCTAATAGGTACATGGAACGTCAGATGCGGCCACAATATTGTCTTAATTTCCGATATTGCTATTGCGTTTACGTTACTAGGAAAATCTAATTAAAATGACTCTTGTTGGAAAAAAATTACCAACCATGATCCAGTAAGTTGGACAACAGATAGTGTGCCTTAGTTTTATTTGGAGCACCAATATGTGATCGAAGGATTGCAGTTATAGGTGCTACTGGTGAGATTCCTGAGAAATAATAATAGGGAAAGTATGAACTTATCCTTCATTGAAGAAAATAGGGATATTAGGTAGCACGACGTTTTAGGTAAAGATTTGCCAAGAAAATTCAGGTCTTTTGTTTTACGTAAGCAAGCAAGTAAGTTAAGTTTATGTAAACACGTTACGTGAATTTATCCCCGCTTTATTTCCCTCCCTCTGATTATATTTAGCGCAAACATTTTGTGCTCGTAAACAACTCAATGGAGCTTACACAAGATAATTTATTTGAAAACGAATATCAACCTGATTATGGGTTATTTTTATTAAAAGGTTTTTACTTTCTCTTGTATCTTAAAATGACAACTTTTTACTTCTGAAGGTTTTATCTTGATCTCAAAGATAAGCAAGCCCGTTAAACCGAACCTTTTTCTTATTACTTGAAGTGAGTAGAAAGAGTCTATGCATCTGCGTCTTTTTATGTAGATTATGAATGAGAAACCGCTCGTTTCAGTGACTTAGCACAAGCAGCAAAGATGTGGACTGTGAACTGCGCTCGGTTTAATCAGAGCAGTTGACACTGCCCGGCCTGTGTTGGCACACAAGTAGAGCAGACCAATTTGGGCATCCTTCTTTTACGAGCAAAGCAATGCGGTATTTCCGTTTTTCATTAAGAGCTGTGTAGAAAAATTAGTTGGCAAATAAATATATAACTGTTTAAATATTTATGGGAGAATCCCTTTTCAAGTTGACATGACGAGGAACTGTCAAGAGTAGAACTTCTTGTGAAAGAGTTCGTCCGGGAAAGTACTACAGCATATCTAAGTATTTTCTGCCGCGAAGCAGCATTGCTGTTTTCCGCCATAGATCCGGTTTGAATAGTGTAGTTCCCGGTAAAATTACAGGCACATAAGGCATATCTCATGGTATTCAACATAACTTAAAACTAAACTAGCTATAACAGGTTAAAAATTTCGTGAAACTGATGTAATTTTATAAGTCCATTACCTATTATAACTTGCTGTACCTACGTGACTATACAACTGAACATTGTCCGGCATTCTGAAAATGGAGCTAGTGTAAACGACACTATAATGGCTCAATGCACTCTCCACAAGACACTTGAGGCGACGTTAGCTATAAGGGCGAAGTCACAATGGGTAAAAACCTTGCGATAAAAATCTTACGTCTTCTAGCCATGTGCTATGTTTGCTTTAAAACGGACGAATCATCAAATATACTGCATGTTACTAGCTATAAAATTAAGCACTTATTTACCTACTTGTTATCATTACCTAACTAGTAGTTACTTGTATCTTCCACCAAAGTAGAGATGTGCTGAGATTTCCGAAGCGGAGACGAGAAGAGACATTTTCAGCTAGGGCGGAGATGCGTACTGGCCAGAATGGAGCGGAGATGTGTGCTGGCTACTAGCGAAGACGAATGCACTAGCGGCGCCGCTCACTGCACGCTGATCTCTTCTCGTCTCCGCTGCGTGACGTCTCGCCAGCTTGCGAGGCACAACTCACATCTCCGCTTCGATCTTTCTTAGTTTTCTTCGCATACAAATATGATACATCTCCGCTCAGTGGTATCCACTAAAGCTGAGTGGACACTAGATATGTGAGTAACGACTTTTTATTGGTTGTTTGAAACACATCTCTCCTCCACTCGTCTCGTCTCCGCTTGGGTGGAGTCCGGTCTTCACGGTTAGCGAGGTTAGTAGCTACATATGTTATTGGTAACGGAGAATATTATGTCGTAGGTACGTAGTATTCAATCGCGTTTTGTGCTAAATAAGGTATCAAAAACTTGTGTAAATGCTGGCTGGTTCTATATATTTTAAAATAATTATATTCGAAGCTATAAAAAGTAATAGCGAGCATAAAGGTTGGTAAGATAAGATAATCTCATATACGAGAAACCTATGCGAGAAACCACAGCCCGGACGTACGAATATTAGCCCAAAGTAGTGTCGTAGTCTATCTTTATGCGGTAAGTTGGCTATGGGGCCGTTAGGGGATCTATTTATATGAGGAAAATATGACGTCAGCTTAGCAGCCGGTCATCGGGCCCATACTCGGTTTATAGGCCGTATGATCATAAATTCAACGCCGTATTATTGAAGGGTGAGGGATGTAGAATAATTATGATGGGGGAACTACCGACCCCAAGAATTTGTTGTAAAATATGAAATGTGCTTTAGCGCGTTAATAATGAGATGATGTTTTGTTTTATTCCGTTTGTTAATTAATATATTTGGTAAAAAAAAATATGAGGAGAAATTTGAAGAGGACAGATATTGTTGTTAGGTTGGAATTAAGTTTTTTTTTGCGAAAGTAAGTTAACAAACTGCCAACCAAGTTAATGATTACGTTGGTAAATCATGAACTTGGTTGGCAGTTTGGTAATTTGTAATTATGATAACAGTCACTGTCAGAGATCAATTTATTGCGAATTGCAAATTATAAATGAGTAGGTACCTAGTTTTTATCCAAATTATGGCGTTAATGATAGAACAAGGCCTAAGAACAATCTAAAAACCTAGTTTTATTGAATAATCAACTTACCGCACAGCGCAATCACTGATAAGAGCTTCATTTTCACTGTTTTCATAGTTTCCTTCATCTAATTCTCGTTTTTACATTCACCACAATTTTAGTCACATCACAAAAACTTTTTCATTTTAGAAACGAACAACACCATCGAACATTTCAAACGTTTAAATTTAGAATCTCAATAAGCGATATTTTTTTTGCAATGTTTTAGTTGCCAGTGTCAAGCATCCAAATACGTTCGTATTCCATATTCGAATGGGACTGGGAGAACGAATTCGCGTGCTCACTTTACAAAGGTCGCCCGATATCTGTCCTTGGTTTTCCCGCTAGGGAGAATTCGTCATGCGCACTGGAACAACCCCTTAAAGGGTCCATAAGTGGATTAAGTTTTTAAACTTTGACAATAGATAAAATGCGACAGAGTTTGCTAAGTAAGATTTCAAAAAAATGTTTTTGTTATTCCTTGGTTAAAAGTTTTTCTTGTTATAAAAATAAATAAAAATTGCGTAACATTTTACGTATTCCAAAAAGATTAGTTATACATTTCTTAACTAGGCCAATTTTATAACTTTACTCAAACATAGCATGTAATCTGCTGATTATTTCGACAACCTTCTTTGAGCAAAGTCGACCTTTCGGGCCTACCGGAACTGGCGGACAGGGGTTAATGTATGAAATTGACTATTTGTACTGAAATTTTTTCATTTTTTTGTTTATTTACATATTTATTTAATCAAAATAATTACCATTATTAGATAATAATGGTATATATAATACATTGCTGTCATCTAATAGGAAGGTCATTTATGCCATTGCGATAGAACAGCAGAGTTCTATCGCAATGGCATAAATTACCTTCCTAGATCTAGATTGTGCAATCTGTGTGAAAGCATTTTGTACTGCCGCCTGGGAAGAAAACTTTTTATCACGTAGAAAATTGTCCATATCACGAAAAAAATGGTAGTCCGTTGGAGCAAGGTCTGGCGAATACGGAGGGAGACGAATGGTTTCTAATTGCAGTTCCTGTTAGTTAAAACGGTTTCTCGTGCTGTATGAGGTCTCGCGTTATCATGGAGCTATAATGGTGAAGATCGATTTATGAGTCGGGGCTGTTTAACTGCTAGTTTTGCTATTATTGTTCGGAGTTCGGCACAGTAGATATCTGCCGTTATTGCTTGACCAGATCGGAGAAAGCTATAGTGAATAACACCATGCTGAGACCACAAAACAGTTACCATTACCTTTTTATTGGAAAGATTTACTGTAGGACACTGTTGCGGCGTTTGACCTGGGGTCAGCCATTGCATTTTTCGCTGACGGTTATCGTAAAGAATCCACTTTTCATCACATGTCACAATTCGATCCAATATGCCTTCATTTCTGTATCGATTCAACAAGGCAACACAAGTAGGTTGGAGTGTGGAGACATGATATGGAGCCCTCATGAAAAAAATATGGTGGAAAAAATGCAGAATAAATATTTAAGGTTTCTTTAATTATAGTTATACGGAGTTTAACGCTTTGCCCACTAATGTACCCCACTTTATTCTTTCTAGGTATGGTTGGGTATTTTAAACTTGAAATTAGAAGGGAAATGATGTTAATTACGTTAATTTTTAGTTTGATTAGAGGCATGATACACAACCCTCAGGTTTTAATGAACATAGGACTGTACGTACCTAATAAGTATGTGTACGCGCGCCGAAGACCTAGGCTACTTGCAATTCCGAGGGCAAGAACTAATCTCCTGAGCAAGTCCCCGTTTACACCGGGCCCTTCGCGCTATTAATAGTATATGTGCAGATGAGGATGTTGATTTATTTTATATGTATGTCCTTGTCAAAATTCAAGGATGCGGTTTTAAAGTTTTTGGATAGGACGCATAGTAATAAATAAGTAAAGTTGTTTATTTTAAGCTGTAGTATTAAGTTAAAGTTAGTGTAATTTTATTAATGTTAAGTGTATTTTGTATCTAATTTTATATTTCCTTGTCGCTTTGGTGCTGCACTGTAATGACAATGTAAATATGTAACTGAAAATAAATAAACAATTATAAGTTTAAACACGCGTTTCTTTCTGCAGATCAGTTAAATCATGAGGCACCCATTTTTATATTTTTTTATTTTATTGATTTGACGCAAATGAGTTAATATTTTTGGTAAGGTAACGTTAAACCATGCCGCTAATTCCTGGGTAGTTTGGCTCGGATCGGCTTTCACCATCTCTTTCAATTCATTGTTATACACCCGTGTGGGTGGTTTTCCATGTGGTTCGTTCTTTAAATCAAAGTTTCCATCACGAAAGCGCTTAAACCACGCACGGTGCGCTCATTAGCCTGCAGTCCCCTCTCCAAACGCAACATTGATATTTCGAGCTGTTTCTGCCGCGTTAGTTCCGCGTCGGAACTCGTATTCAAATCTCACTCGAATTTACGAAGTAGCAATCTTTTGTCTAAGCTAAATAAAAAAAAACAACTGAAAGTCGATAATCGAATATTGCACATTTTTTAAAAGAAGAAACTCAAGTACCATGTGAAAAAAGTTTTACTCAAAAATCTCAAACTATGAAGGTTCTATTCGAAGTACCTATTACAATAAAACGGAAATTTCATACTTCCACCCCTATTATTATTATTATTACTGTCCGCTCTATGCGGTCCGTAATGTATTTCGAATTTCTAATTCTACTTTGTTTTAATAATAGTTAGGTGCATAAAGGTTTTATGCATACTGAGCAGAACAAGCTTCACTGGCTGGTTATAATAAAAAAAGAAAACGCGGGAAACTGACAAAAGAGCATAGCGATGAAAATTTTTGCATGATACGTTACGATACGTAATCAATTTTCGTGAATAAATTGTGAAAATGAACTCTTCAAGCGACGAATCCTCTAATTCAATGACTTTTAAATTACATTATTATTGTTTGAGTAAAGCACTATACAAGCCCGGGTCCGCAAAGACTGCCCTGCTGGCCACAATAAGCTGGCCTCAAGCTAAACTTGCTATGGTCTCGGTCTTCAAGCTTGGTCATCATTGCAGTCCTATTAAGAGGCGCGCTTGTCAGCTTGGCCATCAAGGGCTGCAATGCTGACCGCACTGTGATGGCTGGACCGACCTAGACCTGTGTTACGCTTCGCTTTCAGCCATCTCCAGCCGCGGCCAGCAACCCACCCATTACAGACGTTGGACGTAATATACATGTATATATCGGTACCTACTTTTGATGTCAAAACTGTTCAAACTATATACATAACATTCGTCTTTATAAGTAGGATTGTGGTCATAACCATAGCTGAGTAAGAAAAATGGATTTATCTATTCCTCGCGAAAATAGCAGCCGGGTTGATCGTACGTTTTCTGTGAATGCCATGTTATTACTTTATTATGCTATCGAAATTAGACTGTCGTACCCTCGTCAATTTTGCATCTCTTTCTATGAAAAAAATATATTATAATATAATCATTTTAAGCAAGGGTACCTACATATTATGTAGGTACCCTTGCTTAACACATTGCACAGTTTGCATGAAATATGAAGGTGTGAAATTTTGTTTCATCCCGGGGCTATTATTATGTGATATCTACCTACCAATATAATATTATAATATAATATCATTTTACATTACAATGTACTTTTGAATGCACAAACTCGAAATCACTAGCTCTATATGTTTTTCTTTTTAACTTATTTTATCTGTTACCTACAATAAGTTTAGTTATTAGTTATGTAACCCGTGGGGCCGCGGTGTAAGACCCCTAGGGGGTGGGTTCCTCCAGCTCAGCCCGTGGATGTCGTAAAAGTCGACTATGGGAACACACCAGAGGAAGGGCAGCAGCTTCCTGCTGTGTATTAACCAACACCTTTACTGCAATCTCCAATCAAGTCAAGCGTGGTGATTATGGCGAAACCCCCCAACATGATTGCAACAAATAAAAAACGGCCCCCAGTCCTCGGCAGCTCCGCTATTCCTGGTCACGGTAGCGGTCACGGTAACGGCGGGGCAGGGGGTGCCATGTATCTCCGGAAGAGATTGAGCTACCAACCCCAATACCGACGGCCCTTGCACCTTGTAACATATAACGCACGAACTTTGAGGACCGACGAGAAGATCAGCGAGCTCGAAGAAGATATCATAGGACTATCTGAAGTCCGAAGAGAGGGAAAGGAGACGATCACCCTTAATTCCGGTAACTGGTTCTACTACCGGGAGGGCGACCAGCTGTCCCAACACGGTATCGGGTTTTTTCGTCCACAAGTCCCTGGTCAACACATTGTAAAGATGGTTGGTGGGTGGCGTACCTTATACTCAGAATCACCGTACTCGGGACACCCTGACGATGAAGTGGAGGTCATGTATGACGACATTTTCAAGGTCATGCATGCCTCGAAAACACACTAACTATTGTGATGGGGAACTTCAACGCGCGGCTAGGCGTGAAGAGCGGTAACGAACTGAGAGTGGGTCAATTTGGATTTTGACAGCGAAACCAAAGGGGTCAGCGACTGGCCAACTTCATAGAAAAGGAGGGACTCTTCGCGATGAACTCCTTTTTTAAGAAGCGGCACTCCAGAAAATGGACCTTGCTGCACCCCGGCAGCGGCAATAAGCATGAGATAGACTTTGTCATGACGACCCACAGGCACATATTCAATGTCGTATCTGTGATCAACAAGGTTAAAACCGGCAGCGATTACCGCATGGTAAGAGTGTCATTGAATATCGATGTAAAGCTAGAACGGTCTTGTCTGATAAAGTCGACTCTGCGCCCAAATCCTGTCTAAATACTAAATCCCGAGAGCTTTCAGTTGGAGCTACAGAACCGCTTTGAATGCCTCGCTGAATGCGCAACAGCGGACGAACGAAATAACGGGCTGGTGGAAACTGTCCACGCGGTCGGGTCGGATTTCTTCAGGACCCAATCTCCCAAACAAGCTGGGTTCCGAAAAGGTTTTAGTACCGTAGACCACATGCACACGCTTTGGCAGATTATACAGAAGACAGAAGAGTATAATCGGTTGTTATGTATAGCGTTTGTGGACTACGAGAAAGCCTTTGATTCAGTCAAACCTGGGCTGTGCTACCGTCTCTCCAGCAGCGGTGCCAAATCAACTACCGGTATATCCAAGTGTTGAAGTATTCAAATGAAAATTCGTTTATTTCAGACAACACAAAAATTAACTTACAATATTTTTTGCTTTGACATAATAATTTTGTTTATATTAGTTGGAGAAGCCACTGGCCCCTGAAGCACAGTTTTTAACAAGTTCACTAGTCTATGGACTTATATTGTCTATTACACTAGCTTTTAAGTCAAAAAATACCATTTTATACTTATTTACTCGATAAAATGCAATCCCGGGAATGAAGATCAAAGAGAGGTGAAAGTGTGAAAGGTGGAATAGCCTGTAAAATGCCACGTTGTTTTTTCCTCATCCTCGTGTTCAGAATAATTCTATTGACTGGTGGCAGGTGAGATTATTTACTGATCACTAATCCTCAAAGTTTTCTTACAGGAAAACGAGACACGGAACCCTAAAATATTATCACCACGACTTGTGGAGGTAACCAATAATTGTGAGTGCTTGCGAAACTATCAAACAACAATATTTTCCGGCGAGAAAACAATAGGCTGGTAAAAAATTGCCATCTTCAAGTTTCGAGAGAGACAAACACCCGAGAATTGAGATGTAATTTGTTCTTCGTAACTCATATTTTGTCGCCTAGGGGCTGTTATCGTGGCCTAGGTTTTGAGGAAAATGGAAGTTTTACTTCAAACATTTTTATTATAAGTCTTATGCAGTATGAAAGAGCACGGTATTAGTTTTTTAATTTATTTAACCATGATAATAATGTGTGTTAAGAGAATGGGCATCCCATTATCCCCACACTATTGAATATTAGACATCGCAATACATACATGTATTAGATAGGTAGATATAGATTTTATTAATAATAGGTTTCCAATTCTCAAATCTTTGGTTTAGTCTGGCTAAAATATTGGAATTTTGAAATATTTTTAGACAATACAATGCCGAAATTGAACTACTGACAGGCAAACACACAAATGGATTGAATATTGGGAACAGGTGAAATCAAGTTTACTATTTAAAAAACAAATCACCATTCACCATAGCTGGTTTGAAGAAATTTGAGAACCGTTTATTAACACACGATGATGGCTATGTATCTACGCCTAGACAGAGTATAGATTTACTACAAAATGTTAAGTACGTTGAAATTCTCAGCTTCCTCGCTAAGAATTATAGGGCACCTTTTTGGAACAGACTTAAATGGAAACAAGAAACAAACATACAATATGTCTACCACCATTTCCTCTCTGGATTTAAAGGCATACGGAATTTCAGCGGAATTTTAAGAACGTGGGGAATGGGCACGTAAACAGAGATTATTGCTGGCGCCTAGTTTCCAACTATTTTTTGGGCTGGGTGCTTGTGCGATATTAAACAATGTTTAGATAATTTGCAGAAAGTTGTATATACTTAATTTATGGAGGTATATACTACTATAAGGTTCTGGTTTTTGGAGAAAAAGGGCAAATATAAGAAAATGGTGAAAATAAGGAAATAATAGAAACAAATGAGAACTGATGTTTACAATTGAAACAATTGAGCTAACTGCAGACTGTTGCAAGCGTGAGGTAACTAGAACGATTTTGCTGAGGTTTTGGTTGATTTAGATAAAAGTTATAACACCACCTACCTGTAGGTAGGTACTGACTATTGCAGACGATACGACTGACAAATCAAGGCTTCCTGGATCCAGCTGGATGGTTGGCTATTTGAAAGTCACACACAATACTTAAGTAGCACTCGGCAGAAGTTCACAGCTTTACGTCTATCTTGACAACGAAACATGGTTAAATTTTCCCCATTGCACTCATCGACGCGCAGAAAGGTTGTTTTGAGCCATTCGTATTTTTCCCGAAGGCTCGGCAGTATAAAGCTACTCTCAATTATCAGCAGAAATTCTTTAAAGTTTTGTTACTGACGTTCACTACCAGTAAAGTTGTAATAAGCTGGTTTTTATAAATATAGGTATCATTTAAATTTGAATATTTTATTATATGTACCTACCACAAATACGTAGGTAGGTACGAAGAGCAGCATCATTTGGTAAACCCTTTAGCATTTACGCTTCAACCGCTAGAGGGCTACCAGTTAATGATGCTATATGTACATATGTACATAGGTACTAGGTCCATTAAATACCTAAGCGGTTTTGTTTGTCAAACTAGGCTAAGATCTCAGTATCTACTCACGAGGTCCTCGATTCAAATAACAAAAATTCTAAATTATTTCTTTGGGTCACACAATTGAGAAAAATAAATACGATAAAAAAAATACATAAAAGTGCACTGCATCGCACATAATTTGGTCGAGATCTCAGAAACCCTGCGGTCTATTGAAATGACTTATATTTTCATTCATAGGTTATTCTAATGATTTGGTTCCTCTAAGACAGTTTCCTTATTAGTTGTTTATTATTTTATTGTACTTAACAATAATAAGAATTTTGAGCTTACGCCTTTGGAAAAGGTATGCTCTGTACCGCTCCTATGAACGCAAAATCTTATTCCTATCTTATTCGCACAAGGCTGTAACTTTGTAAAATTGTAAATCGATTATCTGTGAACAATGCAGACCCGCCATGTTTGTTTTCTTCTCTGTTGACGTACATATGTTTGTACTCCCATTTTGACATTGGCTTTTCTAGCGACTCACAAATTAAAGTCAAAATACCTCTTACATTGCTTTTAATTCTATTGTAAATACTGACGCAAATTTGCCTGGACAATATTGTTTAAAATACAAAAGGACGAATGTCCAGCAGTGGATATAAAACAGCTGATGACGATGAAAGACTAGCTCAAAACAACTGAAGGCATTAAAAAAACTCAACGAATACGTTACAACGTGAAACTTTACAATGTTTCTTAAAATGCTTTAGACTTATTACAATTTCATGATGTCGAAAATAGCTATTTCATCTCAACCGAGGTATTCCGGGTTTTCAAAAAGTTATCTGAGCGTCTGGTCAAAGCAACCCGTGAACCGAGAGCTGATGGCGCAGCGCAGCGCATCAGCATTGCCATACAGCGGGGCAATGCAGCCAGCGTCTTGGGGACGCTTCCGACTGGTATTGATATGGATCAATTGAGCTGCCTGTAGATTGTTTGCAACAGTCTGCAGTTAGCTTAATTGTTTAAATGGTTTTTATTTGGTTTTATTACCGATTTGATAGTAATTTACTTTGTTAATTTGATCTTTGTCTTCTTCTCTTTACTTGCCTGGCTCTATTTAGGTCAAAGGCGCATTAGCTTTCATAATAAGTAACGTACACTGGCTGCGCCCCAGTTGGTGTTTAGATCTACAGATATATTCTGGACTGCAAATGTATTGTTGACCTCGTAATTTGCTCTAAAATAGGAAGATAAATGGTTTGAATTAGGGAAATTCGCCTTTACTTTTGTGCTTTACTGCAACAAATGTGTGTCGGGCACAAATGACAGGAGCCTTTTCAGACGTTCCGGTTGCCGGGTGCCCGGCACCGGCTACCCGGCAATCGAAACGTTTTCGATAACAATTCCCAATAATTTATTTATATATTTATTATTTTCTAATAATAAGGTAGGTACCTACCTACTGTTTGCAGAAATATACCGAATCTGCAAAAATACAGAGTGTCATATTTTTTTTTAAATCAATCGGTTTGTAAAAGCAAACCGATTGATTATTTCCTGCAAAAGTAAAAAGTAAAAAGAAATCTAAATAATGCAGTTTTTATATTATTATCGAGGTCACGACTCTTTTCACTACTTTTCTCTAGCTCTCATGGTATCTGATTCGGCCATCCAATCCCGTCTTGAAAAGCCACCCTGTATAATATTAAAGCAGACGATGCTTTTACTAAGTGCCTTAATCCCGTCGTCCCGGTTTCCAAATAGCCAGTGCCAAAATGTATGGGGATGTACGAAATCTTTCAGACGTACCAGCGTAAATTGAATACAATTTTCCGTCGGGTACCCGGCACCGGGACGTGTGAAAAGGCACTAATTGTTTTAAACTCTTATCTACTGAATTGAAATTTATATAAAAAGGCCCAGGTAGGTATTTTCTGTACCTACCGGGTTGCATGAGTGTTCCAATATTATAATAAAGTTGACCATGGGAAACCACCACAATGATGACAGCTTCCATCTGTGCATTGTTAACCCCCCCCCCCCCCTTTGATCACCAATCCGCCTGCTAAGAGTTGTATTATACATCTGAAGAGCATCTACCTAGGTAGGTACATACTATGCCAAAATGTTATGAAGTCTGGATTGTGTTTTTCGCAAAAAATTAAGGTATAATTAGTTTTGTAATTTATTTTTTTACCAGCTGCATCTGAATTGATTTTTGCAAAAAAAAAAATAGTTTGTTCAGTTTTCTATAATCAGGTACGTAAATATGTATTTTATTTCTTTACTAGCTGCAGCCTGCGGCTTCGCACGCGCTTTTTTAGTATGTAAGCCTATGTCCGTCCCCGGGATACCATTTACCTCCCTGCTAAAATTCATTGAGATCTGTTCAGCTGTTTAGGCTTGAAAAGGTAACAGACAGACAGAGTTACATTCGAATTTATAATATTAGTAGAAATGTATCTACGAAATTCATGACAAATGCAAACCTTATATCACAGCCTGCCAAGGAACACATAATTGCGTAAGCGCTGCATTGAAAGCTTTACACAAAGTTATCCCGTTGGAAATTTCTCCTGGGATGAATCTATGCCGAGAGATAGCTTGAACAGAACAGTGTTCAAACGTCATTACGGAGCCCACTGCGAACCGACGAAATATCTTACGCTCGTGATTCTACTCCTTAGGTACGATTACAGCGGAGTTAGAATAGCTACTCCTCAGCTCGCAAACTTCCACTGCTAAACCGGCCTCGGCCAAACAAGAGGGGTTGGTCATAGGCCACCGATCGTACCATATTAAATTGCTTAATTGTTTTATGTATTGATGGTGCAATAAAGAAGTCAAAAGAAGTCAAAAAACTCTTTATTTCCATAAATATAATAAAGGTACACTTAGAAAGATCAAATTCTTAATAATTAAACACTGACACGGAAATAAAGTGATATTTTTGATTTCAGTCGCTTCGATATGTAGACTAAAGTAAAGAAGCGACGAAGAAACCTTTAGCCTGTTGGTTAGTTGTTATTTTTCGAGTTGGAGCAAATCCCGTCCCAAGCTTTTTTATCCTCTAGATAATCTGATATTTTATAGTAGGCCTTTTAAAGTAATAATCTATCTATATATTATCCCCAGTCACCACGATTGGTAGGCAGATTAGTGATTGCAATAGAGATGTTAATAATTTGGCGTGTTTTAAAAAAACTATAGACTTCAAATTCTTAGGTACCTATGTCTCGGAAGAACGAAATCAACCCTCCCTTACTTTCCCAGATCGAAGATCTATGTACACGTGCAAAAAAATGAGTTTATACTTCGATAGCGCGATCTAATTTCCCTAGTGGCGACATCTAGTTATAACACAAGTCTAATTTATTTTGATGCCACATGGATGAAACTGTTGACGCCCGTTGCCATGGAAACCATTAGGTGATAGTGAGATTATCATATTATGATGATGTTTTACAAATCTACGTTGTACAGCACATATAGCAGTCCCTCGAGAATCAAACATATAGGGGCCACCTCAAAATCAATCTTTAAACAACAACGAAAGAATTATCAAAATCTACAATTAGCCCAGATATCACTACAATTGTTATAGCTAGTCATGACTCTTCAAAAACATAATGTTGTTTTTAAGTTTTATGGGATAAATAATACTATTCCTCGGGAACAACATTTTTTGGACCACCTCGGAATCATTCCCTATACAATAGTGAAAGAGCAATATCGATTAACCATTGGCGGAGATATCAAGTAACATGCATACATAAAAAAACATAGACTAATTGAGAACCAGCTCCGTTTGGATGTCGGTTAAAAAACACAGAAGGAAGCTGCTGCCCTGCTTCACAGGTTCCCTTAGTCAAATATTACGATATCAACGGGTTAGTGGGATGGGTCGATTCTTTCGCCCCGACTGCCACGGCTAGAATAGCTAGGCTAAATAAACTCATTACCCACATTACCTTCTTCTAACATTATCTTATGAACTTTACTGACAGTGTATTTTTTCCGTAAGTAACTAATCGAATACTCAAAATTTTCGTACCCATGATAGATAGATACACCATCAATACACTTATAAAACAAGAACTTAATACTATTTATGATATCCATGATTTGTTAAATAAAAAAAATATACGTGAAAATATTTTATTTATTCTAAGCCTTAAATCTACTACACAGCACACTAACATAAGAACCTAACTAATAAAGTACCCCCTACTAGAGGTGCTTATTATTTCTGTAATCATGGCTAAGGATAAATATGGCCTCCACTCAGCATTGTGCTCGACGAAACTGGTGAGCCCAGCCAGCGCTGGTTTTCTTTGAAGGCCATATCCGTGTTACGTCACGACCGTCTGGGGTGGTGCGTTGATAAAATAAAATGTAAAATAAAACATGAAAATAAAAACATAAAGGAAAAAACAATACAAAAGTCAATTACATATTTTAACATAAGACGCTAACAGCCAATACTGCACAAATCATAATAAAAGTAACACATTACATAAAATTATTTACTAATAAAAAACAGAGCCAAAAATACAGGCCAGGCTGCCACAGTTAGTTTATTCATTTTTTCGATACAGGTCTTCGATATCTAATGAAGGAATCAACAGACAATACTACGTACAATACTACGTATTATTAGCTATTAGTATTATTAGCTATTTGCAAATGACATATCTAATACTTTTTGTGTGTTAATTGTGAATTCCTGAGATACCTGTCTTGTTTTATACATAGAAAAGAGTGTGCACCAATGTCTTTTGCTGTAATAAATACTTATACAATCATGGTTTATTTTATTATGCAGATTATATACTTTTTTAATTTATTTATTAGGACTACCAACTAGAGTTATACACAAAAAAAATTAAATAACATTGATAGGGTTCTTAGGTCTAGTGCTCTCTAATTTATAGGCGGCCGCAGCATGCGCATAAATTAAGGCAACTCAAATAATATAATACAAAACTCATTGTGCTGGTGACGATTTGACAGGTTTTCAATAGTTTTTTACTAGGTACCATAAAATTATCTCTCTTACCTTCCCCTGTAAGTGGCGGTAGCGATTTTGAAAATGTTTAATGGAAGTACACTTTTGCGGGTATAACTCTTTAGTCAGAGACTAATGCCACCAACCACATAAGAGTAAAATAATGCTTCACATTAACAGCTAAGAATTGCAGAGAATTCAATTATTTATTTGCTTTCTGACCCATTCACAAAGAGTGATCGTGACAATATTTACTGTTGCTACTGTTTTCCCAGAGCTGTGATACAAAATAAATGTGAGTTTGGGGGAAATTGTGAATATAGACTGTCCTCTCCGTGCTTTCAATTCTTTTTTATGTTGCGCTATTCTATTGACCGCAGTCGATTTCCTCGCTGGCTAACGTCCCAAAATAAAATGGCATTGCCAATGTGATCGTTGACATTTCAAATTGTGATTCAGTGCTGTGAACGGGTCGACTTCATTTTAAAACTAGACATCCCTAGACACAAAATGAATGCGTCGTTACAAAGTACAAAAGTATCATTTGCTGTTTTTGAAAGGTTTTGTACAGGTCCAGAAAGTTCCATCTCCCAGAAAGAAGTTAAGCGTATTCATATAATTATTAGTTATAACTGTTCTATATTATTTAAGATTACAGAAAAAAATTCTAGGCAAATTACTGTAAAAATCTTGATTTACTGTGATATTTTGATTACTTAGATATATTTACTCAACAAAAATATTATCTGTGATATTTTGATTTTAACTGTTCAATACTATTGTAACAGAACCTTCGTAAAATTACTATAAAAACCACTGAATGTTATTTGAACAATTTGGCATTTTTCTGAAATTCTCTATTTCCTACATCATTTATTGTATTCGAGTTGTTAAATTTTGAGAGGTAAGAGAGAGTAGGTACACAATTTTTTTTTTGTATATATTTTGTTGATTTTTGATGTTATACCACTAACGTAAACTCATTCAATATTACTGTACAAATAATCTGTGATAAAAACGAATTTATAAAAATAAAATAAAACCGTGTGAGACTTATTATTATACTTTAATAATTATTATGAGAATTGATGAGAGGTTTTATAAAAATTGTACGAGTATTTGGTTACCTATTGGTTTGCTAGGTATGTAAAATAAATAAAGATTCCGTGATTATTTAATTAGTTGTTTTTATTTGATTTGTAGCACTCATAGCACGGCTGGCTTAGGTGTTTCTGAGCGATCAGCAATGTTAAGCAAAGTTCGGCCCGGCCAGGCCTTGGATGGGTGACTGTGAGTGGGTATTTCACAAGTGAGCGCCATCGTGGGTCGGATGACACGTTAAATTATAGGCTGGTTATTGCTAAGTTAAATTACATGGTTAAGGGGATTTTTAGACTTCTGTCTAATAATCCCCTTACGTCACTGAAACGCGACCTAAGGGGATTTTTAAATAAAAACTCTAAGAATCTCCTTCGCAGGGGATTCATTATAGGGATTATTAGACCAAGCCCTATTTTTATATGGGTTGATGATAAGGTACCTTGATCATCATCATTATCAGCCTATACTAGTCCATCACTGCTGGATATAGGCCTCCCTGATAAGCTCATATTTGGCTTTTATCATAAGGATTTTGAATACTCACTCAATTTGTCTGACAAATTTAATCCCAAAACTAGATAATTTTGTAAGTTCTATGCAAATTCGTCCATCAAAAATAATGAACCCATTTACATTAAAAACCCTTGGGGGCGTTCAAATTGCCAAAGATCAATAATAGTTACAGAAAGGACGTCGCCCGAGACTAAAATGTGAAAAAGTCGTCGCCATGTCACCTAAAATATGAAAGGGATTCTGTCACAGGCTATTCCACCAACGGTCACAGAAGAGACAACGTAGAACAATTCGATTTCTCCTCAGGCAATTTGACGGTCGATAAAAACAGCAAAGTGATACGTTCGATACATCTAGTTACATTCAGTTGAACCCGGTTTAGCGCGGGATTTTGAGCTTTGCCCGCTCGTATCTCGCTTTTTCGTTTTTACCGTTATCAATTCCAAACAAGCATCCTCAATACGGATATATATACAAAGAGAAACTTTAACTCAAGGGTTTGGTGTGATCTTGATATGCGGGACAGAAACTAAGCCACGATTGAGGTGTTGGGTTTTGGTTGTTAAACAAGAAACTGCATAGTAGGTTTAAGTACATTTTAACTTCAAAATGCAATGAGCAGGACGAGGGCGAGTCAGAACAGCATTCTACAAAATGTGGCACGGCTTATGTCCCCGATATGGACAGATTTTGTCCAATGTTTTGCTCCAGTGTGTGGATACAACAAATGATTATATTCTAATTATTATTTTAAGTTACTGTAATCCAATTTATTCTAATATAATCTATTGTAATATTGTAATTTTAGCTAGAAATTTAGGTTTAATTTTAATTTGAATAACATTTGTATTTTAATTTTGATTTTAATTTAATTTTAATGTCTATTTTAATTTTAATTCTCATGTGAAGCTATGGATTTTATTATCTGAATTAAATGAATACAATACAATACAAAAATGTTTGCCTGAAAACTTTTATAGGCTTCGATTTCGGTGTAACAGGTTTATGCATAAGGTAAAACTACCTAGGTACCTTTTTAAGCCAACTAGTTAAGGGGCGAACCGAACGGGTTTGGTTGTCGAACTAGGCCTAGATCTCAGTACTCATGGATCCCCGTGGTAAAATACTCGAATTACATAAAATTCAAAATTTTTTCTTTGGTTCTTTGAACGTGAAAATACGATTGCGGAAAAAAATTACGATAAGACAAATCATGGAAGTGCACAGTTTCGCACATAATTTGGTCGAGACCTCAGGAACCCATCGGTCTATTGAAATGATTTATGTTTTGATTTGTAGGTTATTACTAATTATTTGGTTCCTTGAACCAGTTTCTTCATAAATTGTGTAGTTTTCTTGTAAATAAGCAAAAACGTGAGTTTTGTTCTTACGCCGTTCCAAAAACGTATGCTCTTTCCCGCTCTTATGTACGCGAAATCCTATGCCTATCCTTTTTACAAAATGGTGCGTAATGCGCCCTTATAAGTTAATTAATGATAATGATGCCCTCCTGGCCGAATTTCGGCCACGGCGGCCAGTCTCAACGGAGACTAGCCAGGTGCGCAGGATATATTATAGTGCACAAATTTTAATGTGCGCGCAAACACAAGTGCACTCTCTATGTTAATAACTTCTACTATGTAAACAAATACTTACCACGACTAAACACACTTACTAAAAGCACCGCGGTTTTAATCTACTTTTATGACTTCACGTAACTCCCCTTTCTTCATTAGTTGAGAAGTCCCAGTATGACGTCATGGTAGACTGACCACCGCACCCATTATGTGCTGAGTAACTAGATAAACTTTGTAATCATAAATTGCTGTTTACGGTTAAACAGACGGATGATTTGGAAGATAGACTTTGCCCGACAAAATGATGCGATAGGGTTTAAGAAAAGGTGAGATGCATCAATGCTTTTTCGTGGAGAAGATTCAGTACATACGTCCATCATAAGTACCAAAGCGTCACATGTAGGGTATTTATTTTTTTATTCTAAGTTATTTAAGGGACCTTGAGTCATTGGTATGACTATGTCAGTCCCGTATTTTAACAAACTAACTACCACTTAAAACTAAATTATATCTAAAACTAACAAATAATTTAATTGAGATATTATCGTCAACGCTTATACGTTGCCGGCGTCTGAACAGGTAAATACGAAGCCTGTGAGTTACGTTTGTAGAGAAGTTAAGAGAACGAAGGATGCCTAAAAGAATGTCGAAATCGACATTGGTAAAAGTGTTACTAAAAAAATTCCAGGAGTGCGAGGACGGTTGCTTCTCCATTCCAGATGCCATCTCTTATGTCGTCAGTGATCATTACGAGAGCTGAAGCAGCTAAAGTAGTACTATGGCATGCGCGGAAACTGGATTGGAAGGGATTAAGAAGGTCATTTATATTGAGGAAAAGACTAAGTTGTTGGTGCACAAGTCGCTCAATGACTTTGGATAGGAAATGCAAGATGGAAGTAGGACGGAAATAGGAAAAGGAAGACGTTTTAGCTTTCTTAGGAAGTGGACTACTTGCGCATCTTTCCACGTGCTGGAAAAAGTTCCACTATTATTAGAGAGGTTCAGTAGGTGTGTAATAACATGGACAATGTCATCAATGATAGGAAGGATCATTTTCTTACTAATGCCATCGGTAACGACCGCATTAGAAGAAAAGGAGGAAATGCTCTTCTTAACCTCGGGATTGGTAAAGTCGCCAAGCAAAAAAAGAGGAAAGTCGGGACAGACGAAAGATAATTAAATGTTTGGGTTTGGGTAGTACCCTCAAACTTGGAACAAGAGGTGAAATGAAGGTTCAAAGCGTTAATGTCTAAGTCTTTCGAGCCGTGTTTTACCAATACCTAATGATCTAAGGAACTTCCATACCTAAGCGGGGTCTTTATTTTCAAGGGATCTATGAATGTGTTGGCATTGTGCATCTCTACACACTTTATTGCAGTGATTACGGGCCTTCCTTAGTAAATAGCTCTTTATTCTCGGCAGTCAGTTTTTGTTTGTGCCTGGCGTTGGCTGCAAGTTTATTATTGAGCTCAATTTTTTTTCCTTCGTAAGCCAAGGAGCATGTGTATGCTTTATTTTAACAGCTATAGCAGGGGCATGCTCGTCGTACAAGTTTATTAAAATGAGATTAAAATTAAGGAGTTTGCAGTCGATATCAGCCGCATCTAACACCTCGGACCAGTCAGCGTGTCTCGAGCGTCCTTGTGAAGGGTCTCGACTTTCATCCCACCAAAATTGCGCTTAAGAAGAATTTAAGGCTTGGCTTTAGGGGGAAGGATTTTATAGGAGAGAAAGATCAGATCATGATAAGAGAAGGCATCCACTGAACACTGACCATGCTTTGCGACATGAGACAGGGAGGAACTAAAATAAGATCAAGAAAGGAAGGATTGCAGTTAGGAAAATTATGGGTTGGATTTAAAGGAAGAATTTACAAATTACTGGACTGGAGAAGACCTTCTAATGAGTGTGCTCTAGTCATGTTTTAACAAACATTTGTTGAAATCGCCTATGATAATGGTATGGTCATACAAGGGAGTAAGCTACTGTCACTATTATAATTTTAAAGAATAATTTAAGTACCTATATGTCGATCTTTATTTTATATACAGTGTCATTTTCTTAGTGTTGTTACATTGTTGTGTATTTGAATTTTATCTAAGTACTAGCTGCAGCCTGCGGCTTCGCACGCTTTTTTCCAAAATAAAAGGTACCTACATACATATGTCCGGCCCCGGGATACCATCTACCTCGCTACCAAATTTCACCGAGATCCGTTCAGCCGTTCTTGAGTTATAAATAGTGTAACTAAAATGACTTTCTTTTATATAAATAGAAATATATGTGCGGTAGGGTTTAGTTGTATCTACATATAGCATGGAAGGTGCTTATAATGAATTTTGGTACATTAATGTAGCTACTAGCTGTAGACTGGTGAATTTCAAAATTAACTAACCTATTCGCAACGGCAAACTAAAATTGCTTGTTTAACTTTTCTAATTACGAGTGCCATTGTATGTAGAGGATGACTTGCTCAAGAAAATTATATTTTGTTGGTACGAAAGAATTACTTTATCAACAAAGAAAATTACAATCAATTCATGGAAACAAATTAGAACTAATATTTACAATTGAAAGAATATGTTTAATCTTAGTTAAATTCAAACCAAACCTACCATAACCAAAGCAATATTTGGTAATGGTAGGTTTGGTTTGAAAACCCAAGAGACTTTAGATTCGGACGAGTTGTACCCCTTTTTTTTATTCTGAGGGAAATGCGCTCGCATATCGTACTACCAAGGGGAGACAGTACGACTATGTGGGACTCCAACACCACTAAAACCCTCAGGGTGTTTCCGCCTCTGTCGCTTGTGGGAACGTGGGGACGCTATTCTTCCATAAACCCACTGCGGCAGTCCGATATCGGCCCCTCACTGGGGAGTGAAAACATGACGCGCCGCGACCACCTCGCAGACCATAACCACCAATTGGGCGCCGGACGACCCCGTGTCCGAATGCCCTAGGCCCCCCTGCGACGGGTCAGTCGAGTGGCCCCGCCGCCTGCCACACGGTCGCAGAAGATAGGGAGAGCGGCCCTAGCCATACTGACACTCCTCCTGTCCTGCGCACAGGGCAAAGTACGCAAGCAAAGTGAGGGCGCGCCGTTGCCAGCGCGCTATTTATTATGTACATATATCCAACCGGTCTCTTGTGATCCACGTGGCTTGCTTCTCATCTAATAAAAACAGAAGTTTTCTAAAATTTGTGTTATTATTATTGTCGTTGAGAAATCGATATCATTAACAAGTGATTAATTTTTCAAGAAACAAACGAAAATCATACAATTTGACTAAGAAACCATGCAATTTCTCGTTTATTTTGTCTTATGGAATTTTTTTCTAAAATGGACAGTGAAAGTGAATATGTTTATCTACAAAAGAAGCTGCTTAAGTGTAACCTAGCTCACTTAGTTCCCGAGCTAGAATTTCTTAAATCTTGTTTTTGTTCTCCTGTAAAGTGTTGATTTTTCACTAGATCATAATCACAGGAGGCACAGAAATGATTTTTTAAGTGATACTTTTAGTGACTTGTAATTGAAATCATGCATTAATTTTTTTTGACGTGAGTACTTACCTTTCATACCATTTTAATAAATTAGTATTATATAACGTATCTGGCCGTCTCCCATTGTAACATTATATAGATGGGTACATATTATGTGTATATTTTAACTTTAAATATTATAGTTTTAACGTAACTCACTAAAAACCTGTAAGTTGTACCTTTTTTTATTTCTAGCATGTGTTAAAATTACTTACATGATAAAATGATACAAGTACAGTTAAATTATGTTGCACCTATATGTTGTATTTGTGTAAACTGATATACCTATACAAGAACTAAAAAAATATAATAACTAATAGAATAAGTTCCTAACACAATGTTGCACAAACACACACATCACAAATGATAAAAATACTACCCCAAAGATTAGATTATTTTCTATTGAATTGTACCTTAATCATAATCAGTATTGAGAAAGATTGGTTTAAAGTGATATAACTCTAAATATATCGATATTCACGATAAATACACTGAAAAATAGAATGTGAAAAGTAATATAATCGCTCTTATACCACGAAGCACGAAAACCAGTGTGTGGAGCAATTACAGGGGTTACAACTTGACATATATCTATATATTCACGATTTTTTTGCTAATATCCTGGTAGTTATATCACTTTGCACCAAATTATCTCCGAAACTATAGCAGATAGAAGAACGTGAGTTAGAACCAAAAAATCGATATTTTTTTCTGATAATTTCTGTGTAAAAATCACAAAAAGGGTACAACTCGATTTATATATCAGCCATCACAGGAGGCACTGATTTAGTTCGTATTAGCATTTTTCCAAGAGCAGATCAGTCATAGATCTATAATTTTATTGAGTAACGCTATTGCCATAGAAAATCCAGTACAAGTACTGGAGTTTTAGGCCCGTATTATGAAAGCTTGCTCAGTCATCGATCAACACTTGAGTGATGATTTTCTACTTTTTTTGGATTTTTTGGAGACCCTGGACCAAGGTCCAGGGTCTCCACTGTAGTCAGAATGGTCATTCATCTACTCTCACTTACTTTAATCGCTTACTTTTTTTACTTTATTGTTATTCCTGTGAAGTCATCTTACCTTCACACAGCTAATCTTATTACAAAAAGGGCATTTGAATTGCACTTTATTGTACAAAATAAATAGGTAATAAATACTTTTAACCGGCTCCCAGAACCCGATCGGCAGAGCGGCATGGTTGTGTGGTTTTGTCCATTATGTATGATCATTGGTCGGAGCTGTTTTGTATGTACCTTATAAAAAAGTACTTTAGTTTTGAGAACTTAGCGAAAATATAAGCGCGACAAAAGGGACGCTGTCTCTTTCACACTTATTTTATAAATGATGATTTTAACTTCACTTACCATTAACTTTAAAGACTAATACATTGTAAAGGAAACTTTAGTAAACAATATTTTACAATGCTATAATTATAAATATTGTGACTGACAGTACCTCTTCAACATTTCATGGAGTAGAATGAAACTTAAATTTTAAGATTTAATAATATTTCGATGTCCTCAATGGGAATTGTTGGTGAACAATCACTGGAGTACTTTGAGAATAATTTCAGTTACCTGCGAAACCCCGAAAATCACATAGTCACTACCTGCGGAGTAGGATGCAACTTAAATGCAATATTTTTAAAATAACATTTATAATATTTAATTCTTTGGAGTAGTTTGATGAATAATGTATGGGATGCATAACTTTTTAGAACAAAAGAATGGAGTGCTTTGGGAATCACCAGGGACAAGTTGTACACCTACTCAAATGTGAAGTTGACAACTCGCTCGCCGAGATATACCCTTACCTGATTTTAGTATGGTCTATTGCAGCGTCGGATCACAAATACTGAAAGAAGGGAAAAGAGGCTTCTGTCCTAAAGTGTGACAGCAACGGCTGACTAATCATATAAATGTAGAAGCATCTATTTAAATAAATACCTACTCTGTCTGGCTCTCTCTGGCTATTTAATAAAATAACCACAATTGGGAACAATATACAGTATATGTACAGTTTTGTTTGTCATTTTTTGTTGGTATAAATCTTTTCAATCCATCATGGATATTAACACTGAAATCATTTACAATTGGATATTTACCATGATTTGAGTTTTTCAATATTAAATATCCCGTTGTAAATGGCTTTAGTACCAATTTGTTGATTTATTATCTAGATGTGCAATGTAAAATTGCTGGAACTCATTTGGTGATTTTACAATATCTGCATTTTCATCCACTGTCTCTGGTCGGTTACCAGCGAAATTATTCCTGTTGATTTCAACTAAAGTCTTCAAAAACCTCAGGTACCTTATCCTTCGACCATGTTTTTCTTTTACTTTTTTGTACTTATTCTTGAAATCCGAGTACAGTTGTTTGCTATTGGTCAGGTCGTATAGTATTATGTTATGTAAGTTAACTCTTTCATTGTTTTTTAGATAATTAGCTTCGTTTGGATCCTTTGAGTTTACATCTGTTGGTACAATTTTATAAAGAAGTTACTCCAACCTCTTAAAAATAGGTCAAAAACAGTTGGTTAGTTTTTGGTTTTTATTTAATCTATTAATTACTTATATCGTTTTATGATACCCACGACACGACGACCGACGATAGTGCGGGGTCTAGTGCTTCTGGTATTTTGCATGACATCATCATCAGCCTATATTAGTCCACTGCTGAACATAGGCCTCCCCTAATAAGCACCATAGCACCCTGTCCTTAGCTTGCCGCATCCAGTATCTACCTGCAGTCTTTCGACACATGGTCGGAAGGGCATCCTACACTACGTTTGCCGAGCTGCGGTCTCAACTCACGAACACGTTTACCCCAGCGGTTGTCGGTTCTTAACGAGAATGGCCGGCCAACTACCACTTCAGCTTGCTAATTTGTAGAGCTATATCGATAACTTTGCTAACAATTTTGCATGTATAATAAATAAATTTATACTTATTCCTTGTATTCTGACCACACACTTTGAAGATATCTTGCTCAACTTGAATATAAAAAGGCCTACTATAAAATATCAGATTATATAGAGGATAAAAAGCTTGGGACGGAATTTGCACGAAAAATAACAACTAAAATTTATATCACTTTATTTCCGTGTCAGTGTTTAATTATTAAGAATTTGACCTTTTCTAAGTGTACATTTATTGTATTTATAGAAATAAAGAGTTTTTCACTTTGAATTTGAATTTGACTATAAATAATAAATAATCTGGGTATCGTACCTATGTACGATACCCAGATCGCAACGAAGTATATATCACAAAACTTACATGACTTTATGTCTATAGCGTAACGTTCATTCATATCCTCTGGGTCCATGTCGGCGTACTTAGTTATAACATAAAATATGTCTGTACCACCTGACTGTTCGTTCATGGCAGAAACCTTGTTGGTATTACTAATAAAGTTTTTTAAACCGCGCATCTCCTCTGCAGCATCAGAATAACTCCAGTTATATTTCGTGCTGTAAAATTTGAACATGTCCTTAGCATTTTCTGTAGTCAAAAACTGGCCATACGCACCAGTTACTATTACAAAAATCTGGGCAAAACGCATTTGACAAAACGCATTTGCTTTCGGAATGGCATAAATACAACACATGGAAAAGATTCAATTAAAGTTAAGCGTTGCATCATCAATGCGTAAAATTAATTTGGGATGTGTGAAATTGTTCGACGTTCAATTGGATAATGTTGATATATCATCTTCTAGATTATTTTTGATTACCTACTAAGATCATTAAACAGGTTTCAAGGTTTTTCGATACCTACCTCAGACCGTGAAACTAACATTTTCTATTTTATTGTACCTAAAGTAAGTTAATTTTCTGAATTATGTAAGCAACAAATATCAAATAGGTAATTTAGGAGTAGATACACCTGGGGTTTTGAAGCGTGCGTTTTGGTAACGCGCGTTCGCCAATTTGTAAGGGACCAGGTGGTTTTTAAAACCCGCGTCACCAAAGCGTGCTTCAAGACGGTTAATGTGTATTTGCTCTTATGATCTCACAAATTCCAATCATGCTTCCATTAAAAAATATCTGTGCTAACATTTTGCACAATTTTAACCTACCAATGTTATATGACCTACCAAAGTATCAAACTTTTGGTAAGTAAGTAATTGAATTTAGTATACATATGTAAACTAAGGCCCTCGCTATCACGACCACACAAATTAAATTTTCGCCATCTGATCTAATATAATATTCGGGCCTTAGCTCTAAGAATTGGGCCTATCTATAATCTACTGGTTTTATGTTTCAGCTATGGATTAGAATTTAATTATCATTAAAAAGACGTACCAATACTATAAATACATATCTCTAACTTTTTAATTAGATCTTTGAACATTATTTTAAACCAACAGGCTGATTGACACGACATACAATATAATTTTAGTAAATGTAACGTCTGATCTTAACCTCTTCTTTGCAAAAAAAAAACATTCCAATGGAATTAGCATTTTATTAAAACAAGGCATCAACAGGTGGAAAAGCATTTTCCATGTAATACTCATAAATTAGGGTACCGTAATTTCATAACACGCCGGTTTTTCGAATCATAATCATATTACATCGCTTTTCGTTTACCCCAGTCTATTATGTATTACGTGACTTTGCAGGTAGGTACACCTACCGACGCTTGACGCTTTATCGAAAATTGATTTTCTTCTGAAAATATTGCAAATTTTGCCTGAAGCTTAAACGGTGTCAGCTAAACGCCAGCTGACTGAGCTCCTTACAGGGTACCACACATAAAGTAGGCAAATTTTCAACTAGGAACTCAGGTTGAAAGGTTGACAGGGTAATCAGATCAAAATATATAGTCTGTATCTACCTATAGTCATCCAAAAAAGGCAATCCAATCTTAAGCATTTTTTTCATCATAGTTCGCTTAAATCTTTATGAATTCTGTGAACATAGCCTCGAATGCGAAACTGTGCATGATACAGTTGAGTGCATATTCATAGTAGGTATCTAAGGAATCACATTGTCACTAAGCACTTTTCCTTGTTTTTTCATATTATGAGGACTTTCTATAACCGTGTTAGGTATCTTCTTTTACTTCTAGTGCTTACACACCTACAGTCTCCATATAGGTGATACGATAATTGCGTCATCTAAAAACTTGCCACTCTAAAATGATGACGCACTATCTAGCGGCGACAAAATGGGTCAAATCCCAAAGTTGCCAGTATTAAATTAAGCGTTGATGTATGGCGAACGTGATTAACCCTCGAATTTCGACGCGAAATTACGGCAGTTTCAGACGTTGCTAGAACTTTTCTTTAGGTGATAAACGTCCCCGCAAATTACCTACATTTATTCGACGCTGCAGGAAACCGCTGCTAATGTGGATCGGTGGAAGGAATTCCTGCCTCTTCATACACTACACTCAGTCGTGTCGACGCATTCATACAGCCCTGAACTTTACTCAGAGCGGCAAATGAATTGAGTCGGAATACCGCGTTAATAATTTAACAGTCCGTGTCGCGGTATTACCGACAAAATGCTTTTTGGTAATTAATTAATTCGATTCGTTTTCAATTACTAGGTAAACGATATGTTTTTGATTGAATACTATTGTCAGTGAACGCTTTGATACAATCTGATGTTGGCGCAGGATAAAATACAAATAATATTTTCACTGAAGTATTACATTCATGCCTTATATAAATATATTCATTCGTTTTTAGGTACCATAATGGTTATTTTGTAAGCCATAATACACAAACATATTGATACTGACGAAGATGATCACACCTTCACTCACAAGCTTTATTAGAATAGTTGTTTCAAATGTGTAATTTGCAGCAAAAAAAGTCAGTTCAAAACGCAAATTACAATACAATATGATAAATATTGTATTGTAATTTGCATCTAATAACTCTTTAAATATATGAGAAGCAATCTGGAACCGAATATCCTGCGACAACCCTGCGACGGCTGCAGAGTGCAATTTTTCCAACAGAAAATCTATTCCGGTGAAAAATGCATCGAACCACCCACAACCATTACCCACTGGAAGTCACGTTCTGTGGCCGGGTGAGGATGCTTACCGAACATTATAGACTAACGCGATCTGCGAAACAAAATAATAATACCTCTTTCACTGGAAAATACAAAAACATTTCAGCATTCTTTTGTATTAATTGCGTTCTAGAATTTAAATTTGATGAAAAGCTATTTTCTGTTACCCTAGGGCGGTATTTTAACATGTTCAGAATTAAATGAAGCAGACTATTGAAATGAATTTCATTCAGCGAAGAAAATACTGCTTTTAAACTTAAGTTTGACTAAAATGAATTTTAAGCTTATGCTTAAACAAACAATTCAAGTAGAGTTAAATGTTTGATACAAGCTTAGGTTTAAGCTTTTCGTTGGTTAGGGTCTCGCCAATTTAGGTTTGACAAGCAAAATCCAAAGTTACAGTATTCTCTTTGCAAACTCGTTGAAAACGGTAAATTGGAAGTGATCTGTGAGCATCCAAAGCACCAATCTGGGCATAATAAATGTAGCTTCGAACAGTGTCTCACAGTAAATATTTACAGGGATGAAGCTTGGACATGAATTTAATGCCAAATTGATGATGGAATGTAGACGCAATATGCTAGGAAAACGTTTGCTTCACAGCAATAGATGATTCGGGCTGTGGCTGAGAGATTATGATGATGGCATAGGTCTTATTACTTAAGAATTGAGTCCAGACTAATCAGCAAGACACTGAAGAAAGAAAGAGACGGAAGTAGGTAACCCCAATTATTGGTGACGGTTAATCGATAGTATCTGACTTTACACAGTCACGGAATAACCTACCGATATAGACACCTTTATTTTCATCATCTTTGACAAATCCCGTCATTGGGAGTCACAAAGCGACCACAGCAATCGGATAAGGATTATGTTCCTCCGTTTCCAATAGAACAAAAGCTCACGTGAGGACTCAACATGACCTCTATTTGGACTAGGTTTATGAAACTGGTATTGTTCAAGTGTCAGCGACCCTTACTTTTTGTGCTTGAGTAGAGATAATTTTCTTAGTCTAGGATTTAAACATAATGACTTGATATTAAACCATTTATATTTTATTGAATGGTAAAGCTATGGTGAAATTTTCCCTCGGTTCTTTGAGTCCCAGCGCCAGAGATCAGAAAACACGAACAAATAGAAATACCTAAAACTAATTCTCCTACCTAATACTAATCTCGTTTCTCATCCAAGTAATCGAAACTCAGAGTAGTTTAACAAATGAAGCCCCTCTATCGTAAAATCACTTGAGTTCATAATTGCAAGAGAACAGGATATTGAGCGGGTTAAACTTTCGCGTCAACAAAGCAGTTCGACGTAGTTCATTCGAGTTCAGTTAAACAAGCAGAGTCCCAATATTTATGACAACTTGCCCGCCTTGAATATAAACATAAAGTTCAAACTAGCTTAACCCTTGGGAGAGGCTCTCATCCAAACGGAAATCCGAACAATTTGGTACGAATTGAGCAGTTCTCTTAGCGTTAAAGTGACTTACTGGTTAAAGAGCCCGACTTAGGACATAGTTTGTGTTCTGGCTAACAGGGATTTACCTAGAACTAGCTTTTACTGTCCCTGTGATAAATTTGCCTTTCATAATTACAATAAAAAAAAAAACATTGAAGGCACTGAAAGTATATTTAATTTTAATATAGCACTTTGAATAATGATCTCAGTACAGGGTTCTGATTAGTGTTTTTCATTTTCTCCATCAGTTCTAGGTCAGGATCAACTTTTGGCTGGTTTACCTCTTTTATTTTAGTATATGATTCAGCAGAGTAGTCAGCAAACCTGTCAGGTCCGACAATAGATCCACGGGGACCATTGCGCACGTTATACTCGTTTATTTTCATCAATGTTGCTTGAAAATTGTTGAGTCTATTTTTATACTCCCAGTCATACTGAAACGTTCTGTTATGCTTATTTATAAAATCCTTGTACAATTCCTCAACGTTATTCAGATCATAAACATGTTTTCCCGGTTCATTCAGAGCCAATACATTTGTTAAATTAATTGAGATCAGGACAATCAAGGAATATTTCCCCATCGCTTGGAAAAACACCGTTCGAATAGCGGCAATTTCGTCAACCAACTTTAATTGATTGGACACCCTCGTGAAATTATATTACCTTCGGAATTTACGCATGTAATTTTAATCCCCAAAGTAATTTAACGATTCGTTAACAAATATGTATCTACGTAGTTAACCAATCATCCATGGGTCGAAGACGATAGTGATAAAAACCGCTGAATGTAAAGTTTCTTTCGGGGCATTATAACTAGCGTGTCAAAATCTACCTGAGTCGAAAGGTTCGGTCGAACGACCTTTTCTATGTACGCCAAACCAAGACCGCCCACATGACCCTATCATACGGGACTCCTATCGAATTGTACACCTACCGTTTATATAAATCTTCTCATATGTTCGGGAAGGACCAACCTTGCTACGAATTATCTTGTCAAAAACGTAAAGTGGCGAGGAAATAAGAAAGAACCGGTGATGCAAAGAAGTACTAAATTAATTTATTTCGTCTTTACAAAAGGAATTCTCGGATATGGGTAACAATTCAGTAAGAGCGTCCGATCCGAGTGACAGAGAGGCATTCGCATTTGTAAGAGCCAATGAAATATCTCAAAGGCAATAGAAATGTATCCATCCGCTTCGTTTGTCGTAGTCGACTCTGACTCACAGTAGGGTATTCAACAAAAAAATGGATATAAATGTAGCATCAAGACTAGATAGTATGGTGCATGTGAACCTTCTTAAAGTCAAAATTAGTATTTACATAGAAAATTGTCTTGGAGAAGAAGTTATCTGAATGGGACGGAACCTTGTCAAGGTTAAATCTTACTCACTTATCTCACACAATCTTACTTATCTCACATTTCTGGCACAACCCATTCGTTGTCAAAATGCTCTTTGTTTTATCCGACCGCCCTTTGTTCAGGGTCGTTCAGGTCCCATTCTGATCGAGAGCGGATTTTATAAAATATTGGATAAATAGGAAATTTTGTGATAGGAGGAGTAAACGCATACACGTAGAATCAAATTTATGGTACCTACGACCAGATAAGAACAATAAAACAAACCAGAATAAATAATCAAATTCAAATTATATTTTGCTCAAATAAGCAATCTTCCCCTTTCGCTCCGAATTACCAGCCATTTTAGCCGCAGTGTTCGATCCCCGCAAATTACCGAGGTTACAACTCACAGAGATAAAGTAAAAACCGCCATCAAATGCACATCGAACTCGAAAATACGAAGGAAACCAGACATTTATTGAAGTTGCTGACACAGCTTTCCAACTGCAGTTTTTGGTGGTCACCGTGAGAAGTGACCATCTAATGGATTTGTCCGTCCTTTTCCTTGTATACATCTTAGATATTTTCAGAGGGCATTGCACTAGCTTTCAGCCAAGGAGAGATAAATGAGCAGAATTAAATGCGGCTCAGATGTATTTACGTTAGCTACCTTGCTCGAAAACATTTTGGAGCTGATGTTTTCAGGATTTAGGATTAAGTTTATGAGAGTAGACGCATTAGTTTAAATTAGAACTAGATAGATGGGATGTGCAAGAGTATTTTAAGCAGTTATATTTGCCAAATATTCCTTTTGTTTTTACATATCGCGATTTATATGCATAGACGAGTAGGTAAGTAATTATAGGAAGTTTTTGTCAAAATTATAAACGATCACTAGATTTAACAGTACTTATGCAAATAAATCGAGGATTATGGCCTCAAAGAATGAACATTTACAAGATCCTTTAAACTTTGGTCATTATTCAGAAACCCTTGTCAAGTAGACGTAGTACCTACTTGCCTACTTTATGTTTAGGCTCTCCCAATTCAAATTTAAACGAACCTATACAGATTTGTATTTCATTTTGTAAAGAATCAGGAAGGTTGGAGTAGGCCTTTAGTCGTATTGATCAACAAGACATTTTGAGATTAAGTTGTAATCAACCGGAGTGCAATGACTACCCTAAATATTAACGTTAATGAATGATAGTGACTATAAATAAAGAAATAGGGATAAAAGCCAAATTGAACTTAACTACAAAATTATAGAAAATTATATCTAATATTATGGTCCGTTTACATGTTGGACGTCCTTTGTGGCGACGTAATAGATAACCTGTTCAAGCCTAGGCTCGCCATGGCTGGGTCAACATGACTGTTCGTTCACAGACCATTTTGCTTTATGAAAAATATTAAGATAAAACGGAATCGATTTTTTATACTCATTTCACTAAAACTATTACAATAACTACTTTTTTATGAACCTACAAGTTAACCCATTATCTGTGTCGTGGACTCGCTAAGTCCGCGCTTATTAGCTATGTATGAAAGTATGAATAATTTTATTCAGTTAAATCGGTTGGTTACAAGACTTTTAGCGTTGCATAGTAAATATTACGGAACATAGGCTTAATATACACGAGACGTTGCATGTAAAAGTATATACTTTCGCAACTTGAGTATTTAAAAATTAAAACTTTTTTACGCGAAAAATACATGTACATACGCTAAGAGTAGTTGGCTTTCTTTGCAACAGTATTCAATGGTAACCACTTGCTTCTTGAGGCTGCATCTACCATTCCACCCTTTCGACCAAAAACTTTCATCACCCGTCACTCTACAGCCACGGTGGCGGGCGGACCAAGACCCGGTCAGGTCGATACAATTCTTCTATCTGACTCCATTATTATTATTATTATTAACTTTTTACTTTATTCTTCCAGCTGGTATTAGTATAGTATTACAAAATCTGTGCAACTGGTCACTCCAATTGTTTTTAGGTAATTTTCAACCCCAGCGAGTCATCTGATCTTCGGGCTCTACGTCTTCGGACAATGACTAACTTAAAATTCGATATTTCTGAAATATTATGTTCATAAAAAATTGCGTAGGTACCTAAAATAGACTCTAACTCTTTTATATCACTTTGATATCGAGACATCTTCGATGCAGATACATAAAAGCCCTAGTGTTGAACTTTTTACAAAAAGACTAATTTCACAGTGAATATGGAAATATAGTAACACAAACTAGCATTATCGCCAACACGCCTCATTTACTTCCAGTCGTTACGGTCGGCTTTTGATATCTTTTTATGTGATCATAAAGCTAGACTTGCAAAAGATTAAGCCAGGGATTCTCGCCTATGCCAAGAGTATCTACAGTGGATATAGGACCTTTTTGCTCCTTTTTGTGCTGTGCGGTAGCGGCGCTCTATGTACCTATATCGGTCTGTCTCAATACTCTACGCGGGGGTTGGCAGAGCTAATGACAATTTGTGTTAATCAAATCAAATCAAATAGTTTATTCATAAAAGACATGGTAAATTACACAGGTGGTATTATAAATAAGTTAATCCTCACATCTCGCCACATTTGCATTACTGGCATGTGAATATCAAAGCACCTACATCAGTACATACAATATGCTAATTAGGTTCACAAACTTCAAAATATTTCAACTAGTTACTGTCATGATTCATTAAAGAAATAGTAATAAAAGAAAAATCAAATAAATGTCAAGAAAATAAAAAAAATATAATATTAAGTAAAATTAAGTGTAAAGTATGAAAAATATATAATTTTAAATTTACATGTCTAAAACTCTTGGACTGTATAAAAGCTACGTGTTACGAGCCATTCTTTTAACACTTTATTAAATACCATTCCTTTGTTTTCTAAAATAGATTTTGGTAAATGATTATATATTTTGTATGACATGTAGGCGCAATTTCGCATAAAAAGATCTAATTTCCGTCTTGGTATCACAGGCTTATGTGTTACTAATCTCCTATTTACGTTATTTGGGTGTTCAAAAAGGTCAGCGAGTTTCCTCACAAACAAGGCAATTTCTAAAATGTACAAAGATGAGGGTGAGCAATTTTTTTTTTATAAAATAGTGTTTACATGATTCTGTGCTTGCTAAGTTCCATATTGCTCGAAAGCACTTTTTTGTGCAATAAAAGCGCAATTCCTGTGAAATCCAGAGGATTTCACAGGAATTGCCCCATAGTAGAAGTCCATACCGGAGAGCAGATTAACTATTGCTTCTTGGGCAAAAGTAGAGACACAGCCCTGAGTAAATTTACACATGTGCCCACATTTATAGCTCTACAAAGGCTTGTGTAAATTTACACTTTTGAAATCTGTTCTTGAATTCGTAGAACAATGAGTAACAATAGTATGTTTTTCCAGCACTAATCTAGCCAAGTTAGCATGAATCCTATATAGAAACATTAGCTGCTGCCCGCGGCTTCGCACGCGCTTTTTAAGTACCCTATGTCCGTCCCTGGGATACCATTTACCTCCCTGCCAAATTCCATTGAGATCTTTCAGCCGTTTAGGCGTCAAAAGTTAACAGACAGACAGACAGACCGAGTAACATTCGAATTTATAATATTAGTATGGATATGGATATGAAAGCGGTTTTAATCTAATGGACTCTACAGACTAAAGAAATAGCCTGACGGGTTGTCTGTATGAATATTGTAGGACAGTTTTTTGTAAACTTGACAGCGGCTTGTCGACTTTTGTGCAGACTCCTTACATGTTGCTGATTGTTCTAGGTACTTCTAATAAACTTATGTGTTATATATTTTTTTTCTACTTCCCAATTCTTTGTGGCCTGAATGGCCCGATCCATTAAAGTAAAAGTGTTTTGAATACAATTGTCAAAAATATTTTAAGTTTTATGCTAATATTTTATCCAAACATAAACAAAACTAATTAAAGACACAACAGAATTAATGCAAAGTAATTAATTTAAACAAAACAATCCGCCTCAAAGTGAAAGGCATATGAAAGTCGTAGCCTTCCCCTTTTTATTGCGTAGTTCACAAAGAGTCACGAGGGCAGGCTTTGTTATAAAATAATAGCGGCCGTTATAGTGTGACAAAAAATAATGCGAATGTATGTTGCAGAGGGGTCTACGATAAGGGCCCACGTCGCGTCGGACCTGATGAATTTGCGCGGAGGATTAGCCCTTACAATATGAGCACAATTTCACAAGTGCCAGGGGTGTAAGTGTGACAAATGCTGGCGTGAATGCCGCACAATTTATTCGCGGTGTCTCTTCTTATATATCCTAATAATAATGCTCCTGGAGTATTCTAGGGTTGATTTGCAACCGTGTACGTGTATGTTTCGGGAACTCCGTCTCTGGATAAACACTTTAAAGGAGACAATTTAAAATTTAAACGGAAGCGGTCGTCTCAGAAGCTGTGATACTGCGAGTTCAATAGAACTCGAAAAGACTATTAATAAATTGAATCCTGAATACAGGATTCAATTTATTATTAGTCTTTTCCCGTATTTTGTTGATTTTAGCTATGATCTTTATCTGTTCTATTTCATCTACTGAATTGGAGATTCAGAAGGTTCGGAACTTGTTCCGTCGAAATTGTAAGTTTGTAACAACAATGCCATGATGCCGAACCACTCCCATCGGAACGTAAACAATGCATAGCTTATAAACTTAGATTGCCCTTTACTGGTACTTGTAGATACTTATTTGTTGTGTTTGTTATTGTTTTCTAAATATAACTTGTACATAAATAAATTAATTTCAATACCCGTCCAATGTCATAGACACTGGAACTTAAGGTTCCAACCTACTTAAATTTTATTTAAAACGATTTTTCTAAACACACTGGTTTTGTGTCACTTCAATTTATTTTAATTTAATGTTCCACCAATCCTCAACAATCTTTAAAATTGAGAGTGTGTAAATAGGTTATAAAATGTGTATTTTATGATTAGGGTTTTACGTGGTTTTGTGTTGATGATCACGAAATATGGTATTTTATTGGACTTAAAGTAAAGCTAGATTTTCTTGATTATATTGGTGTTTTTCACCGCGCCTTCAGGCTTACGCTTCGCTAATCGTTGAATAAGATAGGTAGGCTCCGAAAAGCCTTGGATAAGCTCGCTTATTATAAAAATAAATAAAGCAATGAACGAATTGAATGGTGAGGGTAACAGGCTGAAATTGAATTTCGGTAAAATGATTATTATCAAACGGTCGTCGAGTTTTTCCCGTCGATTGGTTCGGGGTTTAAACAAATTGTTTATTGGGATCGGATGCGAATTTAGTTATTAATTTAGCGTTTAAGCCTTAAAAAGGAGGATTACTGCTTTATTATTATCAGAAACGTTTAATAAGAATAAGAAGTCTTAATAATAATCTTAATTATAATAATTATTATTATTATTATTAAGATCGTCAGGAAGTTCCTCTCTCTGCAACCATAGTCACTGACCGCTTGAACCGGTGCGCTTGACCGGTGAATCACCGTTTTGATATATTTTTTACTGTAGGATAGTTTTATAATATTTTATTTTCTATAGTAAAAAATGTATTTTATAACGAGATTTAAAATAAATTATGTGTTTAATAATAATAATAATAATCAGTTAGAAAATTATAAGTTATTAGTATGAAATTAAGTATTATAGGTTACTCAGTATGCTCATTTTAAGCGGGAGAGGATTTTTTACATACAGTAATTTTCAATGAAACGTTTGCACTTTGTGCACTATTAGTTTAAAGCCACATTTCACCCAAAAACTGCCTCGCTGTTTTTTATGGGCAAAATGAAAAAAAAAACAAACAAACCACTGTTTATTTTTAATCAGAAATACGTCAGTACGGTATCTAGTTTATATCGTTGAATCGTTTGACGATTGGCAGTCAATAAAAAGGGGAAAGTGAGTTGACAGTGACGATCGTGCCTTTTGTCCTGGGGGAATGAGCCCGGGGATGCAAGAATGTGGTTTACTACGCGGTTTTGTTGGGTCAGCGGTTGATGTTGCTAATCAACCCGACTTTCTGATTATGTCACGTGTGTTGTTAACTTTATAGACTACGTATTTTCTTGTATGTAAATGGCAAAGTTTTTAATTAAAAATATAACAAATTCATGCCTCCGTCAGTGTATCTCTAAAATCACGTTCAAGTCTGATCTATTTCAACAAACGTAATTTTTGAATTTTTTCGGTGATTTTAGGCCAACTTCACCTCAAATCCCTTGATTTATATTAAATTTTGATGTACCAAATAAAACTATTAGCTTTACATCACAACAGATTAAGACAACACCGTGTTTGGTGAACAACCGAAATAAAAGTTGTTTAGCAATGGACATAATGTGGGCTGAGGACTGAGGAGTACCTGATGTGTTTTATCTATTACGTGTATAGATGTCGCTGCTCTTAAACCGGTAGATTTGACTCTATTCACGTGAGAGATAGAGTAAGATACATCTTGTTTACCATGATCAATAACAAACGCAACGTAACCTAGATACCTATGGATACATACCAACACCAGCTCAACACAAATACTGTTGAAACCACAAGGGTTAATTAATTCCCTGAATCTGAGCGGGAGCATAGTAGATCATTAGCCAGCCAATCAAACCATCCATGGAGATGACATGGTGAGTAATTGGATACCAACCTACTAAAAATATGAACTTTGTTATTCCGTAACAAAGTATTGACATAAAAAAGACGGCATTTTCAACTCTCTTTTTATTAACTAGGACATTGTATTTAAACCGTATGTTATTTTTCTATATGAATTCCTTGAAATATAACGAAAACAAAAGCTTGGTTAGGAAACTTATTAGATAGATAGATAGATAGATAGACAATGCTTTATTCATCACCTTATAAAACAGATAGTACTCATTAAATATATTGTAGGGAACATCAATGGAACTGGCGGCCTTATCGCTCAAAACGATTTCTTCTGCAACCAAAACGATGGTGAGAAAAATAGAGGATGCCGGTGCTTACAAGATTAATTCAAACTATTTTTACAAACTAATACACATAATACCTACTTACTAAAATAATAACTTAATACATATAACAAAATAATAATACTTAGTAACTCTAAGGGACATGCTAAATATTCTAGTGTGACGTGACATTTAAAAAGTAATTATAGACTTTCCTTTTGAAAGCGTGATTAGTATTGGATTTAAGATTTGTAATTTATTTATAGTACTTGAAATCAGATATATTAAGAACACCTACCTCCCTCTGGACAAGCAAATAAAGGTGTCAAGAAAAAACGGTTTACGTTTAATATATTAAGGTGAGGTGAAACCTCTAGTATTTACAATAGAAACAATTGAGCTAACTGCAGACTATTGCAAACAATCTACAGATAGCTGAACTGATCCCCAATACTAGTCGGAAGCGTCCCAATGACACTGGCTGCATCGCTGCGTACGGCAATGCTGATGCGCTGCGCCAGATACTCACCAGCTCTTGGATCACGCGTCGTCAAAAAGTCAAAGTCATGAACTCTTTATTTCCATAAATACAATAAATATGCACTTAGAAAAGGGCAAATTCTTAATAGTTAAACACTGACACGGAAATAAAGTGATATTTTTGATTTCAGTCGCTTCGGTATGTAGACTAAAGTAAAGAAGCGACGAAGAAACCTTTAGCCTGTTAGTTAGTTGTTATTTTTCGAGTTGGAGCAAATCCCGTCCCAAGCTTTTCTATCCTCTAGATAATCTGATATTTGATACACAAGAAGGTTTTGACAATTTGTTTGAATTTATATACAGATAATTTTAGGAGTTTTGTTGTAGAAGCGTATACATTGCCCTTTAAAAGATATATTAATTTTGTGTAGTCTATTTGTGGGCACAGCGAGTTTATGTTTATTTCTTGTATTCAAATTATGTGCATCGCTATTTTTAGGGAACCGATTGATATTTCTATGAGTGTACAATAGGTTTTCATAAATAAATTGACATGATACTGTCATTATGTTTATTTCTTTGAATTTATCACGCAGGGATTCTCTGGGATCCATACTATAGACAGCACGAACAGCCCTCTTCTGCAACACAAATACGGTGTTAATATCTGCAGCGTTCCCCCACATAATACTATGAATACGTACGACCAGATGCTCAGATTTTTGTTTTTAAAATCTCAGTGATGCTCGGTACCTCACGGACCTAGGGTCTTGACTCCAAGAGAAGAAAATGTGTGGCTCTGTCGAGACCTGCATATTTGCGCCTCTTGAGATCCTCGGCCAAATCTGCCGCGGCACCAGCCCTCACGAATGTCCTCGGAAGTTGGGAAGCTGCAAGTGTGTCGACGCATGTAGCATCCCACACAATGGGCCTCCCCAACACCCATGGAACTGGTGTCATACCGTCGGGCCTCTTACCATCGTCACGTAACAGACCATTCGGTAGGTAGGTAGTAATCAAGTAGCTATACAAATGTTAAATATGAAGACTTAGTTTTTAGCCATATTTGGTATAAAAGCTCCACGTTTTTCAATAGCAGCAACTATCCGGACTTTCCTCTTACATAACCTGACTATTACATAATTTAAGGCAAAATAGGAAATAGTAAATGTAATTTACATTTACCATTTCCTATTTTGCCTACATTTACTATTATTATGCCATTACGCCCTAATAGTTAATTCATTTGCCAACAAGAGCGTCATTATCGCGAACGATTTAAACTCAAATAGTAGGCAAGTAGGCACATCGATTGTAGGCTTTGGTCAAATGTTGACCTCCATTATCAATTTTCTGGTTGAATTATCCGCTTTCAGTTCTGTGCAAATCTGCCGTGCCTAACTGATATTATGCGATGTTGTTATGAAATTCCTATATTTTACGCTTTGGTTCTTTTGAAATTGCGTTTGACCTTTATATAGTAGTTTTTTGTAAAAATACGGGACTGATATAGTCATACCAATGACTCAGAAATAAGAATAACAAAAATAAAAAATAAAACAAGTTAATATCATAGAAAATACTACTTATTTGTGAATTTCTCACCTGAATAATAACTAATTGCGTGATTTTTATATATAATTAGTAGACATAATTTGCATTATCTATCACTCTTAGAAACAACTCATTCCTGTATTTTCAAGCACTACCTTACCAAGAGGTTGTCCACACTACCCAAGTCTACTGTAGATTAGATATTAATTACTTTCACGGATTTTAATGTAGTCCATGCATAGCCTAATCACATCTCCGTAATTTATTTATTTATTCATAATATTGTACACTTTCCTTACAGGCACTCCTAATGCGATAGTGTACTATCTATAGTCACAATCATAATAACATTACAAAAAATATTGTAACACAAAATAAACTTTTAATTTTAATAATAACAAAATAAAATTAATCCAATAATAAAAAGTTTATCAAACATTAAAATAACATACAATAAATAATAAAGCTTTTGCTACCTCGTTCAGGGAGCAGTCAAACACGTCTGTCCTCTCTGCAAGTAAATAAACGAAATAAAACCTTGAATATATTAATCAAAACAAGGCGACGACGTTGTACGAAGTGAAACATCAAAACAATGAATTGTAATAAATGTAGGCATGAGAAACGAAGATGGGGAGGGATGATGGAACGCCTGCCATTTGGACACAGAAGACATTACTTAATATTAGGTCCTTACATATGAAATTGGCGTTTTTCGTACTGGCCACTTTAATCACAAATTTCTCCTCTTTGGTAAGGAATTCCAAATTCAAATTTGTACAGCTATAGACTCATGTATTTGTGCTTCGATGATCGTCATTCATTTGTTTTTTTTCTTCTGTTTTTTTCTGTTTGCGTCACTCATTTTACAAAATGGAAAACTTAAAATATCGCATTATTTACGAGTACGAGTTCCGCCGTGGCACTAGTGCTGCGGAAACAACTCGAAGGGTGAATGATGTGTATGGCGGTCGTGTTGCAAAAGAAAACACAGTTCGTTTTTGGTTCCAACGTTTTCGTTCTGGAAATTTTGACCTGCAGAACAAGCCCCGTGGACGGCCTGAGACTCAAGTTGATAATGAAGAGTTGAAGGCTATTGTGGAAGCGGATCCATCGCAAACCACGTCCGAGTTAGCTGCAGGCTGCGATGTTAGTGATAAAACTGTTTTAATTCACTTGAAGCAAATTGGGAAGATTAAAAAGCTTGAAAGGTGGGTACCTCACGAATTGACTGAAGCAAACCGGCAAACGCGCGTCGACTGCTGCGTTACATTACTAAACCGGCACAATAATGAAGGTATTTTAAACCGAATCATTACCTGTGATGAAAAATGGGTTCTTTACGATAATCGGAAGCGCTCAGCGCAATGGTTGGATCCTGGCCAGCCAGCCAAATCCTGCCCCAAGCGAAAATTAACCCCAAAAAAGTTACTTGTAAGCGTTTGGTGGACTAGTGCCGGTATTGTTCATTACAGTTTTCTCAAATCTGGCCAGACTATTACGGCTGATGTCTATTGTCAGCAATTGCAAACCATGATGGAAAAGCTAGCGGCTAAACAACCTAGGCTGGTCAATCGCTCCACGCCACTGCTGCTTCACGACAACGCTAGACCACACATTGCGCAACAGACGGCTACTAAATTAGAAGAGCTTCAATTGGAAAGTCTAAGACATCCTCCGTACTCCCCGGACCTTGCTCCAACAGATTACCATTTTTTTCGAAATTTGGATAACTTCTTGCAAGGGAAAAAATTCAACTCCGATGGGGCAGTCCAAATCGCCTTCAAAGATTTTATTGATTCCCGTCCGACTGGTTTTTTTAGTAAAGGGATCAATGAACTACCTATAAGATGGCAAAAGTGCATAGAAAATAATGGTTCATACTTTGATTAATTAAATATATTATATTAAAAAATATTCGACTTTTTGTTCCTCCCATACAAAACGCCAATTTCATATGTAAGGACCTAATATTAGGTGAATACTTATTACGTCCAGAACAGGCATTTTGCGACAAGCTGGGGCCTATTTTAATTCTCCAACACGAAATTTCGTTTTTCGTTTCGGCCAATTGGTGTATTCTAATAAACTGAATTAGACATCAAATTTGCACAAAAACGAAACGCAACAATCGATTGCGTATTTTGGAGAATTAAAATAGGCCTTCAGATTCGTGCTACCGATGACCAACAAACAGAAGTAGGTACCTAGTATGCAAAATTATAGATTTTTAAATGTTGAAGATATAAACGAAAAGGAGTTAAAGGCTTCTCGCATATTTTTTTATGCAAATTCGCTCCAAAAGTTTTGAACTATTAGTTACGTTACGTAAGTTACGTCTTATTTGTGCACTTGGTGTAGATTTGGGAATGCAGAGTTTTTAGCCTTTTGTAGACTGGGTTTGTTGATAGAGTTTATACCGGCGGCCCCTAATTAAACGTAGTAATTTATTACAAACGGTGTATTTTTGTTTACGAGCTGCATACAATTCCAATAACCCAAATATAATATTAAAGGAGCTATAATATATATAGATAAGCTTTTGCTTGTCAGCCGCAAGTATTTGCCTATGAAAACTGTCAAAAATATCCCGCTGTCCACCGAAAAATTAATACAGCCGAAATAAATGAAGAGTAAATCAAAATTATTGCATGAATGAAGGAAATCAAAATAGGACACGTTTGTTTGAAGTGTTCAGAGTGTGAAGTTGGAAGACACGAAAAATATTTCGGATCTTGTTTACATTGACAACGTATTTCACGCCGGACGGACACGGGACGTGTTTTTACTCCAGGGCTGCCTTCCCTCTCTCTGTCTCTCTCTTATTTCGTTGTTTTTAGCCAACTTCGTGCGTTTTAGCCAACTAACTTGAAGAATTAATACAACAACGACCAAAAAAGAGCCAGACAGCGGTCAAAGGCCAATTTTGGAGGACAATAGGAAAGGCAGAGGAAAAATCAGTTTCACCAACAAGACAGGTATTGCTTACTTAAGGCATTTTTTTATAAGACGTGAAGCCAGAATACCCAGCATTATATAATTATTCTAAGTACATAATAAAACATCGCATTACAGCGCATACAGCAAGCAATTTTATTGTTATATAGAGGTACCATTAACAATGAAACTGCCTGCTAAGTAGGTACGTACACGTCCAGGAAAGATAGAATGTCAAAAACGGCGTGGAACATATTACAAATGGTAAAACATCTCGCTTGGGGATATTTCATTGAAATATTCATACGTTTACGCATAATAAAATTACGTCGCATGTAGAAACGAGCTTTTTACTGTAATGTTATTGCCAGCGGGTGCATCAATTTACTGGAATAAAAATAAAAATAGCACTTACTGCTTGGTTTTGGTACTTGTGTTTAGGTAGTTGAGTTTAGACTACATGAATGCGTGATATGAAGCTACAGACGTACATCACCTACACCTTATTCTGGAGAATTACTTACTAGACTACTATTGGAAACAACAATCGAGAAAATAGTTGGATGAGCTTGATTAAGATTTTTCATTAAATCCAATCTGAGCGATTTCCAAAGTCTGATTGGAAGCAAAGTTTTAATACATGTTTTCTTTTGATTCCATTTATTAATTCTCAAACAATAAATTAGTGTCAGGGTGGTGCAAAAAAATTCTTATTAGGTAATAAATTAATAATTAAAACACAAAATAATTACTTAGCTAAACTATATTTTATGTAAATATAAAAAAAACAATAATAATATACTGATAATATAATATATAATAGGTATGTTGTAATTGTAACACACCTAGGTACAAATCTAATTTTATACTACCTTATGTCACGCACAGACAAAGAAAATATAGGCGGCTACCTAGCAAAGTTTATAGAAAAGGCATCGACAGAGGAGCTAAGCTAAATGTCAGTATGCATATTGGCATCCCTGGGTATCGTAAAAACGGCAGGAAATCAGAATCCCCATATCGGGCAGGAGCACTGAGCTTAAAATTGGAATTTAATACATGCCTCGCATGGCGTCCGTTAAGTAAACAAGTTATTGGTTCACGATACTTTTTTTTCTAAAAATGTTGCAGGGAAAACCTGTTAACTAAGCCATAACGTAGCGGATGCCTGATTGCATTTTTCCGGCTATTCTGAGTCTTACATAAAATTTTTAACAGTACACCTTTGCGTCTTTGTAAGAGTTTACCCTGCACCTTTGTTTAGGACATGTGCCTGTGCACCAATATCAATGCACCATGAGCAAAATTTTGTACTTGAACTTTCTTTTATTTAAAAATAAGTAAGTACTACGTTAAATTAAAATGCAATAAGCATTTTAATTAGGTATCTTAATTATCTTTTCCTCATCAGCACAGATAATTACGTCCACTACTGAACGTGCCTGCCCCTAGTAAGGTTTTTTATGACGTTTTTAGGGTTCAGTACCCGAAGGTTGAAAACGGAACCCTATTACTAAGCCTCCGCTGTCCGTCCGTCCGTCTGTCACATGGCTCTATCTCATGAAATGTAAGAGGTAGACAGTTGAAATTTTCAAAGAATGTGTATTTTTCTAGCCGCTATAATAACAAATAATAAAAATAAAATAAATATCCAAATAAAGGGACTTTCCATACAAAAACGTGTCTTTTTTAGGCTATTTTTGCTCTTTGTTTGTCAAGGCTGTATCTCTTGAACCACACTTGTTTGGTAAACACATTAAACTTTATATATGTAACTCATTTCATCTGTAATACGAGTAACAACAAATACTAAAAATATACTTATAAAGTTGAAAACTTAAAGGGTCTCCAAACAAGTGAAAATTTCATGTTCTTTGAAAAAGTTGCCTGATTTTTACTGTACGGAGCCTTTCGAGTGCGAGTCGACTTGCACTTGGCAGAGTATATATTATATTTTACAATCTTTAAAAATATTTGTTAAGCTTACACGCATACACTATTTTTTTTAAATTCATGATTACCTACAGGCAATCATATATCATCAACTTGCTAATCAACGTTTAATCGATTCTCTGAAAGTGTATCATTTTCCCTCTCATAAAACAAAAATGATTTATTTTGAAAGTCTATCAATTTTCATTCTTAAATTGATACACTTACAAAATAAATAAAGCCGATAAAATCTATCTATCTCTTCACCACTGGACTGATGAGATGACGTTCCTATTAATTCCAGAGCAGGAAAACTTGATATCTACTATTTGTAAGTAGGCAGAGTGTAAACGTGTATTCTTTGTGGGCGGCCATAACAAACAAATTAGTTTTAGGGCGCTATAAAACAGCGCGATTTGGAGCTTTTTACCAAAATGGCAATTTCCACGCTTAAAATTAACCTAACAAAAAAGCTTTTATTACACAATAAAAGACGTACTAAAAACGAGGCGCTTAAAACACCAACCACAATTGTCAATTTAGAGTAGCAACCCCACAATTAGGTACTGTTCGTGCTAAAGCTAAATCGCAAGGCCACCACCACCACCACACCGCCAGATTAACAAGGGCACGGCCCTGCGATTTCATTAGGACAAATAAAAAGGTGTAGCTTTGATAAAACGTAAACACACGTTATGGTTTGTCATGCGGTTAAAGTAAAACCATTCATAGAATAATTCTTGGAGATCGTTGAGCGGTAGATGCTCGTTAATTACGTAGCTTCTTGCTCAGGTTATTAAAGCTTTTGTATTCTTTATTCTTAATAGACATGACATATCACCATTATTTGTTGATCAGAACCGGCTCCTCAACAAGAAACAAAGAAGCTTCTGTCACAGATTTCTACATAAAAATAAAGAAAGGTCTTCGTCGATTGTCTTGACTTGCCTGAATTCTTGATCGCATTGGGTACCTAGCCGGTATCATTAAAAATAGACGTGACTCGTATACCGCATACATTATTCAGAATGCCGCAGTATAGTATGTGTTATTGACATTGCGAGACAGAAGGATCCTTGGTAACATCATTACTGCAATGTATGTGTCAAGTTACGTGAAGTTATTAAGTAAAAAATAGATAGATAGAATATTCTTTATTGCACAAAAGTTGTACGTAGGCGAACATAATGCTAGATAGCATTCTCTACCTGCTAACCTTTGGGTAGTGTTGACAACAATTTAGTAGGTAGTGCTAGATAACAAAAATTATTAATTACAAGAAACAAAGGAAAATACAATTAACAAATCGTGACATTAACATACATAAAAAAATATTATAATAATAGGTACTCACATTAATACATATAAATTAAAAAAAAATCTTTCATATGAGTGATTTATTCTTATATATATTAGTAGTAAGTATTCAACATTACTGTACAAATAATCTGTGTTAATGAAATAATTAATAAAATAAAAACTAAGTAAAGAAATAAGTTATTGTAGAACTAACTAATAATTAACTAGTTTTCTGTGAGAGTTTGTTTCTTAATAATTAGACTTGTCTTTTATTAATTATGAGAATAATTTTGAGAGGTTATGTATTTATAATGAAAATTGTACGAGGACATGGTAATTAATTAGGTAGGTATGTATAAATAAAGACTTTGTAATTACTAAATTAGTTGTTGGTATATGATTTTAAAAATAAATTAAGTGTTTAAGAGGATTACTAGATTTCTCTAATAATCCCCTTCAGCTTAAATCATTTAAGCGGTAAAGGGGATTTGTAGATTTTTCTGTTTGTTACTAGTAACGCCACTAAAATGAGATGCTAAGGGGATTTTTGGATAAAGTCTAAAAATCTCCCTCACAGGGGATTATCTAAGGGGATTTTAAGACCAAGCCACCTTTCAAAGAGCAGACGGGCGCGGCGCGGCGGCGCGATGTGCACTTGTGAGCTCCATGCTATAGAACTGAATGTTCTACCGTCGAGTTTCGTGCTGGTTGTTTGAATGGGGCTTTACGCTCTATCTAAATGATTTTGATTCTGATATTGCCTTCCCCTGTGACATGTCAGATGAACTAGACACTAAAACTGTAAATTATTATTGTAACAACACTGTATAAATAAATATATATTTTAGACACTAAGGCCCGTATTAAGAAAGTTTGCTCAGTTATCGATCTATGCTTGAGTAACGCTTTTCTATGGAATAAACTAATAATAATAATACTAGCATAAGTTTCTCATGTAAGTAACATGTTTGTTGTAAATGAGAAATAAAGATCTTTGAACTGATAAACGTCATTCAGTTAGATCTATGCCTGAGCAAGCTTTCATAATGCGGGCCTAGGAGAGACCTAGGCTCAGATGAAAAAAATGTTTATGGGTCATGTTAATTTTTTCGACGCAGTGTTAATAGTCCGCAACATTGTCAAAGAAGAAAGGTCTCTTACTTCCGCAGGCACGCTACTCCTACACCACAACCCAACTGCAATTAAAAACTTCACAGTATTCTTGCAATATTACAACTGATTTCAAAACAAGATCCGTCAAGTGCGAGTGTGACTCGCGCGCCGAGGGCTCCGAACGGTTCTCAAGTATACCGATATGTACTATAGGTACTGGTTAGAAACTTTTCTATTTAATAAATACCAAAAAATTAAAGGTTCATTTGCATTTCAGATGGATCGCTCTGCAAACTTCGGAGATAGAGGGGGGGGGAATGGGTATTTTTTTATTTTTAAAAAGTACCTATGACACCTACAGAAATTTCAAAAACTGTTTTGAAATGTACAAAATATCTTTCATTTGATACCCCACTTGACATTGTAGGCCTCTTTTAAAATTTCGACATCACAATTTTGTACTGAAAATTTTCATTTTAATTTTTTTATTTATTTTTCTTTTAATCTGTACAGGCGCACGAAATGTATTGTTATTTTAAATTTCATGTTATTTGCTGATAAGACAAAAAAAGCGAGCGTGACCTTAGAGTTTCGAAATCGATCTCCGATCTTCGAAACCCTTAAAAGGGGAGGTTCTTAGTTCATCTGTAGATATTTTGACGTAAAACGTCAAACAGGACGTCAAAACGAAAAAATCAGGATAGAAAACCAGGACAGAAAAGTTTTAGGCATTTCTATAAATTTAATTAGCGAGTTAAACAAAAAGTTTGTGCATCACTGAGTAGGAAAATGAAAGAGCAGGCAACATGGTAAAGGCATTATTAAAAGAGATATAAATTTAGGACCATAGCATTGTCTAGACAGGGCAGCGGTAGAGCAAATTCGTGTGTAATATTCTTGCAGGGAACATCAATAGGAAGGTGCACCAACCTACACAAATTAACAGAAGTCTGTACACCAGGGATTCAAGGGTTCATACACCATTATGCATGTAGCTAAATCTATCCGATGAGTCTCTATGGGCGGTTCAGTTGAACTTGGTTCAAGTACTTTATCCAACCGGTTTAATTTAAAAATAATAAATTGTCATATGATAGTTTCCTTACTTTTTTGAGAAATTAAATAGATGAAATTACAATATGGTGTAGGAGGAGCCGTGGGAAAAAATTTTGACGTGAATGAAGAATATTTATCGCACCAAGCTGAGATATGAAATTGTTATGCAACAGAGCTTTAGTCTACGTGCTTGGCGTTTACTACTTAGCTTATGCATAAAATAAACTTTTGTTATGTTTTTCATTAGCACTGCACATTTTGCGATGTAATTGCATAATGTACAGTGCATACATTTCAAGTAAGCAGCCCTGTGAACCATCTCGTAGTGCTGCGCCTGCGCCGGCTCCTGGGAAGGGGCCCTGTGACGCGGAGGGATTCACCGTGGTGGTTCGCAAGAGCCGTAAGCCCACCAGCCGGAACCAGTGCGGTACTGGGCCGAAAGACCTGTAGTCTGGTTTCCGAGCGGAAGTACCAAATACCCAGCTCTACGTATCACGCGTCCACTACTTTGTGCAGACCAAGGGTGTGGAGGAGTACTTGAAAATGAAGACTGGACACTCGATGCGCGTCGAGACTCTCGCCGTAATGTGAGCTTCAATTCATTTATGGTGAGAGTTCCAACTCAACGTCTCTCGACCTACTTAAGCACAGAGTTTTGGCCGAAGGGTGTCACGTTTCGAAGGTACACTGGGTGCCTGCAAGGGGACACCGCCCGACACCCTGATTGCGTAATCTACCCGTCGTCGCCGTAATCACAAATAACGTTATATTAGTCAAGTTTTTATATTTTATATAAATATGCTAGTTTTAAGGTATATTTAATTATGGACCGTTGAATAAGTTAAATAAGATTTGTAACTTTTCTATAGTCTGAAATAAATGAATTTATTATTATTTCAATGATCAAATATCGATTAAAGGCGGATTCTCTCCGCAAGCATTCGCCTGTAATGTAAAATTCCAAGATTCGTATATGAACATGACGCTACAATACTGTCTTTTTGTACGTGTTTAAACTATCGCCTATAATGTAACATTCAAAGATTCGTATATGAACATGACGCTACAATACTGTCTTTCTGTACATGTTTAAACTGTCGCCTGTAATGTAACATTCAAAGATTCGTATATGAACATGACGCTATAATACTGTATTTTTGTACGTGTTTAAACTATCGCCTATAATGTAACATTCAAAGATTCGTATATGAACATGACGCTACAATACTGTCTTTCTGTACATGTTTAAACTGTCGCCTGTAATGTAAAATTCCAAGATTCGTATATGAACATGACGCTACAATACTGTCTTTTTGTACGTGTTTAAACTATCGCCTATAATGTAACATTCAAAGATTCGTTTATGAACATGACGCTACAATACTGTCTTTCTGTACGTGTTTAAACTGTCGCCTGTAATGTAACATTCAAAGATTCGTATATGAACATGACGCTACAATACTGTCCTTTTGTACGTTTTTAAACTATCGCCTATAATGTAACATTCAAACATTCGTATATGAACATGACGCTACAATACTGTCTTTCTATACGTGTGTATACTGTCGCCTGTAATGTAGGTAACAATTCATGATACTAAATTCGATTTGAAACACTCTAGTGTATTCGAATCAGTGGTTTTTATAAGCTGTTAAGAACAATGAAGTATTATTGTTACTATTGGTTATGTATGAATGTGTATCTGACATTGTACAAAAAACTCTGCAGTTGTATGCTGCCGAACGCGTACTCTAGCAGTAGGCCAAGCACGGAGATTATTGTCTAGGGTAAATAGTGAAAAATTACGTCAGATCGTCATCAAATGCTTAAAATTTTTTAATCTTATTCCTTCAACTTCAATAATTTACGCAATGTATGACGATGCAATGTAATTTTTCTCTATTCTACCCTAGACAACAATCCCCGTGTTAGGCCTACTGATGCAGAGTGCGTATCACTGACGTAATGCTGGAATTTGAGTTGTTACATTACAAGCAAATGTACCTATTGACATTTAGTCAAGGTTGATTTTAGGTCATTACATAAAACAAATTACAATGATGTAACTGTTATCGAAGTACAAAAAGTTGTTTCAGATTTCCTAGCTAATTTTTGAGTTATTTAAATATTGATCGTATTACAGATCGATAACCGTTACGTAAGTTACTGGAAGAGCAATAATAATACCTGGACCAGCTATAACAATAAACTTTCAGTTCCAATCCCTACCCCGTGGAATAATCAATATTTTTTATATTTTATTCAATGGGAAGTCCGTTAAAAATGCACAAAGTTGATTGGTTTTCTCAAAGAAAAGTCCTGACGTAACAAACCGCATATATATGAATATTCCGCATAAATATAAATATTCTGACATATATATATATGTCAGAATATTTGAGTAACTGAGGTTTTATAGATCCTTTGAGATAATGTCTAAAATCAAAATGACGACCGTATTTTTAGACCCAGACTACTTGGCAACTGTAGGGGTGTTTAAAATTCGCGCAGATCTTTATTTCAGTGTCTGTGTGTGTGTGTGTGTGTCACTTAGTATTTATTTTGTTTTAGGACTTCATGAGAAGTGTTCTTTTCTACCGACGAAAAACAAACAGTTTTTTATGTATATATTATAGTCCGATTTTAATTTATATATACTTAGTCCGATTTTAAAGATTATTTTGCTATTATATAAAGAATGATCCCGAGGTGGTCCCATAAAAAATGTATCCCGAAGGATTACTATATTGTCGTGCTAAGTGCAAAAGCGGTATCTCAAAAAATATCGTAAAGTTGATTTTTATGGCATCGGATAGCCTAAAGAAATGAGCATCCAATGAGCTGAGCCAAATAGCGGTATCTTATTTAAAACATATAAAAAAACCCTAACCAAATTTTTCCACATCTTTGTATTACCTCAAATCTCTAAGAACATAAGAGGTATTTCAATAATACGTAGGCAAATATAATTATTGAATACTGCAAAATACTTCGAACCAGGCCACACTTTCATGTCAGCCGACAGCTTCCACCAAAGGGTCGAATTATTAATGAAACGCATGAAAAATAAAATAATATACTGAAATCCCAAGTTTTACCGCCACCAAAGAAGAGAACTTCACCACACGGCACTTCCAAAGACAAAAAAGTAAATATTTTGTAATATCTTCGAAATAAAATATAACATTAAAAATACAAATTACAAATTTAACATAAGAAGCTGTAATAAAATCTGGGTTAAATAAATCAATATCAACAACAAATTTCAATTAAAAATCAATAGAACTCAACAACAAAATTTCTAAATTCTAAAAGTAATATGCACAATAAATAGCGTCAAATTTTAAATCTATATATTATTTATAACTAGTTCAAATTTACTAAGTTAATGTCATAACACAGCCAGATATCATCCGTCAATCTCACAAAATCTCATGCATTCATTCATTCATTCATTACTTTTTTCGTGAGATGGCAGCCTCTCACGAAAAAAGGTAATACAGCAGTATTTTTGATATTTTGACCATATGAAAAAAATTGTAACCAATATAATGTATAAATTCCATTCAATAAGTAAACAAAAAACAATCTGTAAAGTAAAAATCAAAACACTATTTACAAAACCTCAGTTATCTCGTAACTAGATTTCGCTAAGATACCGCTTTTGCGCGTAACACGGCAGTATTTATCCCGTAAAACCTTAATATTCCGAAATGTTTAGTAGTTTTTGTAAAAACATCAATTTATCTATGACTAGCTGCTGCCCGCGGCTTCGCACGCTTTATTCCGGAATAAAAGGTGAAGGAAAAAAGCCTATGTCCGGCCCCGGGATACCATCTACCTCGCTGCCAAATTTCACCGAGATCCTTTCAGCCGTTCTTGAGTTATAAATAGTGTAACTAATACGACTTTCTTTTATATATATATAGATTTAATAGTTCAATGTAAAATCCAACAAGGTTTTGCGTATTTTTGTTGCTTTTCCCCCTGTCTGTATTTAACATTAAACAAACGGACAATATCCGATATATCGTTAGCCTCAGTTAAAAATCAGCTCCAGCTATTGCTACTTTTACCAAATAGAGGAGTTTTAATTGAACATGGTGCTGTGTAAAAGCTTTTAGAGAAAATAAAATAAGAAAGTTAAAACGGAAAATGCAGGCGCCTTTTTTTCTTTTGGTTGGTATTTACTATTCTTGAGACAGGAAGCTGGAATCTGCATATACATATGTAGTTACTGTTTTTTTTTGAAGACTTGTTTTTTTTTTGTCTTGAAGAAACCCAGGTAGTCGGAAAAACGGAAGCAGGCAGCGAGTGAGTGTTCTGATCAAAATCACTGAGTGCGCCTTATTACCAAAGATTTCTAGGATGAGTGCGTTTTAGGAAGGTGCTGCCTAAAATGATTTTGTATGTGATTTTCTACAAAGGAAAACAGGAGGATTAAACGAACCAACTATTAGCAAGAACTGTCAACGCTGTGTTGATTAACTCTAGTTTTTTTTTTCATGTTTGCTATTTTATTTGTCTTGCCAACCTCACACATGAGATTATTGTACAGAAGATGATAAATATGGTAGTGGCAGGAATACGAAATTAGATAATGGGGTTCTGTGTCGAGGAATTCTAGCAAGAGCTAGAATTACTCGCCCACTTTTTAAAAGTTAATGGTTTTTCGTAAATCGTAACACACTCGATACACCTCATAAACAACCACGTCTTACTCTCATTTTCTCACTCCAAGATCAAATCACTTTCGTTTCGTTCGTGTCGACACAATTTTAAAGTCACACATACAATAATTACCTTATTACAGTCCACAATCTCTCCATCCTTAAATACAGCAATCGGACATTTGCACTAGCAAATCACCTGCTTTTTGTATAAACAGTCTCAGTCGAGGCGGTTTGCTCGTGGGCTCTTGTAAAGCGGCACTTCGCTCGACAGGCTTAACTCACCTACAGTTCAAACCCTTTCCTGAAACCTTAAGTCAATGGGGAAAAAGAAATTAGTGCTAACGACCGGGATAAAAACTGGGGTGTTGTATTTTTAGCGAGAAAATTCTTAGTCACCCTTATGTAACGCATTCGAAATACTGTTAGAAGTTCTCGCTCTAGAGTAGAACTTTTGGTTTTTCATTTGTATTAACCATGCCGGTCTGTTAGATCTTTGCGAGCCCCATCTGGTTGGCCTTTTGGTTCGTAATAAGTTCGGCACGAGTAAAACTGAAGTTCTTTTGTGAATTTTCTAATCTCTTTGTTTTACGGAGTCCAAGGGTTAATTGGAACGTTTACTTTGAAAACAGAATACGTGAATGAGCAACTCGTTTTGTAAGTAATGCCACGAATTCGTACCGAGATAACTCTTTTGTGTAGGTAATTATAAGGCTTCAATGAAACAATATAAATTAATTTATTTTATAGATAAGAAATTCAGTCTCCAAATTATATTCGGCGCTGTTCGTTGTAGGCGTAAACTTATCATGTCTATGTGCCATCCAGAAAGTTTAGTCAGTACAAACTGAAACTACACAAGATATTGTGAACGCTGAATTGTCAAGTCTAGATATACCTAGGCTTGACAATAATAGAGTATTGGATAAGTAACACCCATGTAAGATAACAAGGAATACTGTGCTAGGTCAGGCATTTCTCACTGCGTTCGTCATGGTAGGCTATTTCATTCACAAACAACACTCAAGCGACACTTTAGTACGCGAACGCGCTGCGTCGATTACAGATCTGTGATTGGTCTGTTTCTGTTGATAAATTCTCTTTAATGTTTGGCGGATTTTTTTTTTATTTTTTTTTTTTTATTTTGAACAAATATTAAGGGACTTTGTCGCTAAGCGATTACATACATACATAAATATAACCTATAAAAACCTTCACAACCAATAAAACAATTTTGTTTCCATAGAAACTGAATATGAGTACCAACAAAATCGCAAAGCAAAGCAAAACTGACATAACATAACCAAACATTTATTGTGACGAACTAGTCAAAAAGGTGACATATCTACATTATGCGTTGGTTAAAATAGCTGTCTATCTACTTTACGTAAGGGCGTCCCAAATGAACGCATAGCGTTACAAATCACTCAAGTATTGTCTATGAGTCGGCGATTCCGATTCATACATCCATTGACACAGTGCCATTGACCGGCCGTATGCTTTCGTGTACATTGTGAGACCTCATAGTTGTTCTTGAATACGGGGGGTATTCAAAACATTTTGCTGAATATATCAAGAGAGGTAGATTTTCCATTATAATTTTTTTTTAATATGCTTATTTCTGTAGGTACTCCAAGTTTTTTGTTTTGGATTAAAACAAATTGTAATTAACATAACCAAGTTCATGAATTTCTCTGATCAAATTTCATTGAACATAAAATCATACTCTATTATCAGATCTAGTAAAAGTCAGAGTGTAAACTTAACTTTCCGGTGGAATAAAAATGTCCAAGATTTCACTTCACTTTTTTTACAACTTTTACTAAGCCACATCATTGGCCCCAAGACAAGACAAGACTCTCTTGCTTCGTAGCTCATCGTCAACTGACTGTTTTTGAAAGCACTGGGTACATGTCTATATAAAACTTAAGCTCTCAGCTGACTAATATTTGAACAGAATGTCAGTTGTCGTTTAAGCTACGAAATAATTTAAATATTGTAATAATCACTTTAAAAATATAAACTAAAAAGAAACCTAATTTAACAGTTGATTTCACAAGTAATTATTCTATTTTGTCGAGGTTTTCCGCTCTGATCAATATTACAAAGTAAAACCAGAAACTTTTTTTTTGAAAATGATGGTATTTAAATATATAAAACTGTATACACGAGGCCTCTAAAATTACAAGATTAATTTAAATAAGCTAACAAGAGTGAGACAGAACATCAAACTTTCATTTAAAACATTGAGTAAGGGTAAGTACTCGATGACTTAAAACGAGCTTAGAAATACTAAGCTCGTTTTAAGTAAACCTTCTGGGTGGTTATTTCATGCTGTAGGTACCAGTAACAACATAGTAGGTACCTACCCATCTTATTTACATACCGTCTCGTAGCGGTTGAGCGTGGGCGTATTTAAGGCTTCCGACCCAAGGGTTCCGAAGCATGATTGCATTAGGTTCAGGGAAGGGTGCCGTATTATGTGGAGACCAAATAAAAGTGCAAACAATCCAATTTGTAATTAAGTTTTGTAGCCAGAACACTATAGAAATGCTTGGTATCTATTATGTTTGTACGGCAAGGTATGTAAAAGATGTTGTTCTATATCTTCTCAGCTGGTGGAACCCTGCGCGGACACACCCCCGCGCAGGGCTCGTGACGTGATCCTCACGGTTTGGCGCGAGATTCAAATAATAATTATAATAATGCTGGACAGTCCACAAATTGTTCGTGTTTTTTATTTTATGTCTCCGTTCTACAAGGAATAAATCCACGGAAAAGTAATTTGTCGCAAATCGTAAACCATTTTCTATTAACCTATGAAAAATCTAACTTCGGTTCGCTGGTATTTTTAGAGCATTTGGGAAAATAGGAAATGTTGGGCCAAAAATATACATTTTCCCAAATGCTTCCAAAATACAATAGAATCGTAGTTGGCTTTATCATGGGTTCATAGAAAATGTTTTACGATTTGCGGCAAATTACTTCTCCGTGGTTTTATTCCTTGTAGATCGCAGAAATATATTAACAGCCACGAAAAAAATTTAATCTATCGCCAACCCGTGACGATCAACCTTAATTACGAATAACATGGATTATTCCAAACAATGCTACGGTGGTGCGACGGAAGGCGCCGTAGCAAGTTTTCTTAAATTCCTAAATTCTTTATTGCACACACAAGTTAAATCATACATAAAAGTTAACAAATAATGGCATGTACAAAGGTGAGCTTAACCCTAAAAGAGTTTTCTTACAGCAAACCTACGGATATAAAGATAATTTATGAAACGAGTTTTTCTGTCCCGTACGTTAATTTTATATCCCTTATCGAAATATTACAAAAATAAAAAAAACAACTAAAATGGCGTTAGAGTGACGCCCTTACGACTCAGTAACTTAAAGATACATTGGCCGTTTTTGTAGCCGTACGAAAAATCAATCAATTAACTTTATTTTTTCTTTCCACTATCGGACCTGAACTTACATTTTGTCTGCCCCCATTTTATTGCCCTTAAACGAAACCTGTGCCTACCGATGAGTAAATTTTAATTAGCTCTAACATATTAATTGCCCCAATGTAATATTTATACGTACTTTGAGAATTATTATATCAAAACAAATAAATGGGAATAGGTGCTTACTTACCCTCTCTGTTAAAATGTCACTAAAATCGTATCACACTAATATTATAAAAGCTAAAGTTTGGATGTTTAGACCATCCATGTTTGATACCACTTCACGCCAAAACTACTAAACGGATCGGACTGAAATGTTGCATAAAGGTAGTTTTAGGCCTGGAATAAAACATATGCTATTTTTATCCCATAAATTATATCCCATGAGATAGAAATAACCATAAAACGTTTCCATGGAAACAGCGCGTGCGAAGCCGCGGGCAGAAACTAGTTAAGTAATAATCTAAATAGTTATTAAAAATTATTAGGCTTCCTGGAATCTCTTTTGTTTAGTTGTAGACTTGTTCTATCTCTTTGCAATTGAAGATGATCTGTAAAGGCCCAAAAAGTACCAAAGTAACAGATACGTAAAACTCTCACACAACAGCAACTAATAAATAAAACGCTACCTTTCACTACTTCTAAGAAGCGAGAAGGCGATAATTTATCACAGTCATGTCACCGACGCGAAAGAAGGAACACCTTTTTAAGGAGTTTCTCCGATTGATCACGATTCTACATAGTACCTACTATGAGTATGTGATTGATTACTATGTGTGGCGCCTGATTGATTGCTGGGGTGACCTTCCATTTACTATTTCAGTAAGTTTTTGACACGTTACATACTAAAATAACAGGTAGAATGATCTTACCGTAAGGCAACGGCTGCACTAAAGATAAAAGGGTAGCATGGTTGGTAGATTAGATAACAAACGTATGTAAATGTACGGGACCGGCTACACTTGAAACATCTAGCTGTATCATGTCTTTGTTCGGAATTGAACGGTAAGCCACACGCTTAGCTACCATCGGGCAGTCCACTAAGCTACCATCGAAGTAACCATTCAACCTAGCCGCCCAACGGTCGCGCCAATTGATTTAAATTTGATTATTTTCTGGCCAATCTCAAAGCCTCTAATCCAGAAATAATTTAACACAAATACTTAACATTCCTTTACGAGAAATGCCCAAACTGAAAGGGGACTAACACGTTAAAACTTGGTCGATAATTATAATTAAAACTTGAAAACTGAAGGCCAACAGAACCCTTTTAGCGTGGGAAAGCTTCAGAGTTATAACGATAGTGTTGGGTCTAGCTAGATCCTAGGGTACCTTCAGGTTGACAGGCTGTTTAGTTTCACGCATTAGAATGGGAACTATTGCTAGTGAGTTTATAGCGTCATTTCATTATGCCCATTATCTGATCATATTACGGTAGTCAAATAGTCCAGATGTTGGGCGAGTCAGGGCGAGGACCTTATTTTCCTTTCACATGTTGGACTGGCGAAGTTAGCGTGTACTGCACTGGTGCTGTAAGGGAAGACTCAGCCAGCGTAGGTAGACGGAACACAATAAAAATGTACACCTACTACGGCCATAGTGCTTTAATGCTTTTTTTCTTTGCCTGCGGCTCCCTTCTACCATCGTGCATCGCACCGCTCGCAATCTGCAGAGATGCCATCCCCATAGCTTTATGTTCGCGGACTGTTCGGTTTATGAGTGATTTCCGCGAAGACTCAGGCTGTGGAATGATCTTCCTTCCGAGGTTTTTTCCTCAGTACTACGACATGGGGTTTTTCAAAAAGGGTATTCTAAGACATTTAAAGGGTCGGCATCGTTTATTGTCCCTGGTTACCGCAGTCTTTGCTCTGCAGCAAAGACTGCGGTAACCACTTTCCATGAGGCAGTACGCGTGCCTGCTTACCACCCTGCTCGTGGTATAAAAAAACTGTGTTCTATACCTGCCGTCTTATCACTCTTCGGCTGAATAACATTCAATAGCAATCGAATACGATGACCCTGGAAGCTTTCAACGCCCTTTTTAAACATTAAAGCTTTTACGATTTATCTGGCTACACGGGCTTTTAGAACGTATTGCCTGGATTGCAATTAAATCTCTATTGACTATCCTGAGTACTTTTATTTCATACTCGAATGTTTATGTACGTCGATAATTGGCTACTGAACAATGATTTTACATACAAACATACATACTCGTAGGTAGGTACCTACTAATAGATACGAGGGTACGTTTTACGTAAACTGGTGCCTACCAACGTACATAAATTATTTATGTGAAGTTTACCCTGAAAGTTGTTTGTGTAAAGTGTTCTGTAAAATTAATGATAGCATTTGGCTTTGCTTAGTTTGGGACTTTGAAAAAGTTAATAGTTTGGAACTTAATAACCTTATCACAGTTTTATAGCCCTAACAAATCACGTTGCGTTGGTTTATTTAGGTACACAACAAGGTGTGAGGAAGCCGAACCGTATTTAGATAAACCAGTTTAGTCATTGAACGGAAGGAAGTCCTCATCCCGATAAAGGTGATTGTCTGGGTAGTCGCATTGGGATGCCGGATTTCCCGAGATAACACTAACGTAATCGAGGATATTCAAATCAAGGGACATCGCTCCCAAGTCTAGGAGATTCTAAAGCAAGACCAACCGTGCTGCATTTTGGAAGATTTAATTTTGTCTTTATATCTCGTTTATAATGGGTACTAGAAGATAGGTAAGGTTTAATCATAATCGCCTTACTAAAAGTGTTAAGGGGCGCACTTAAAGGGTTTGGTAGTCTGACTAGGCCTTATCCCCGTGGTATAGAACTCGAATTACAAAAATAACATTTTTTTTCTCTGGTTCCATGAATGTAAAAACACGATTAAGAAATATAAATACGATTAAAAAAATCGTGAAAGTGCACTGTTTCGCACATAATTTGGTCAAGATCTCAAGAACCCTGCGGACTATTGAAATGACTCATGTTTTGATTCTTAGGCTGTATCTAATTTTTTGGTTCCTTGAACCAGTTTCTTCATAAGTTTTGTAGTTTTCTTGTAAATAAGCAAAAACTTAATTTTTGCGTTTACGCCGCTGTTCCAAAAACGTGTTCTCTGTCCCGCTTCTATGAACGTGAAATTCTATGCTTATCCTTTTCACAAAATAGCGCTCATTGCGCCCTCTTAAAATAAAAATGTTAAATAACCCTTTAGTACGAAAGATAAAGCAGTTGTACAAAACCTCTATAAAGTAAAGGACAAAAAAACAGCAGTGTCTTCGAAGGCTCTTGTTCCAAATTACTTCTACTTCTATACCAACACAATTATTTTTCCCAACATTAAGGTCCGAACAGAAATCCCTTTGAAGAATAAAAGCTCCTAATTTTTCTTTTGAAAGCTACCTAAAATGGTTAAACGATGGACGAGTTTAAAGGAAGTAAATTTTCCCAAACTTGCCTCAATCTTATTCGAGGCAACGACTCTCGACGAAGTTAACGTTTTCGAATCAAGTTAAGATCCATTAACTATTCGCGGTTTAATTTTCTCTTTAAATGAGGTTTTAATTTTACTTCTTAGAGGATTTTCGTATCTCCTCAGAACTGTGAGATGAAAGGTGCTTGTTGATGATTAAACGGAAATTTAAATTTGTTGTTAAAGAAGTATGTTGCTCCCAAAAGCTCGATTATGAATACAGTACGTTCTCGTAAACATGCTTGTAATTTCTTTATCATAAATAATACATTTTGTTTAAACAGTGAATCAGTTATAGCTGTTATTCAGTACTCATAAGAGCACTGAACGAATAACTGATATTTTGATTACTTATACATTCGTACAGTGAGACTTCGTCTAAGATAACCATGGCTCAAATGGCTCATAATGGTCTATGCTAGCTTAGCCATAAAACTTTGCACCCAACTCCCATTTCAAATTCAAATTCAAAGTGCTTTATTTCCTTAAATCCTTACAGGACTCTTGAACACGTCACAAAATTCAAATTACTTAAGTAAAACAGGGAAATTTATAAAATCACACTGTATTTTAATATTATAAAAACGAAGATTGTAAAGAAATATACTGCAACAGTTTTTGTTATTATAGTGAGTAAGCCCTCACACTCTGGGTAATTTCTAAGAAATCAAATAATATCCCGAAAAATTCGTTTTCGACGGGACTTGAACCCGCATCCTTCCCCCAGTACGGGAATGCACTAACCAATTGCGCCACGAGGTCAAGTGACATATGAGTCGAAAAACATTGGGACTTCCTTCGGACTCAAAATATTTGTGACATTATTAAATTTACTTTAGTTATATTGTAGTATGTTGCTCATTAAGTGAGGCCCATGTCCAGCAGTGGACTAATATAGGCTGGTCATGATGACTTTTTTATACAAGTCAAGTCAAGCAAAATTAAATCTACGAACTCTATGTTGCTTTCAAACCAAAAGAAGAGAAAGTGACTTTAACAAAAAAAAAACACAAAGAAAAACTGACATTAATTCTATTAGCTACTTCTATAGCAACCATTCTACGTTGGATGAAATAATATTTACGTGTTTCAGGTCGTGTTTACCCGCTTTGTTGTTTTGTTATAACATAATTATGACCAATTTTATAATTAACATCAAAAATATCATGGCTGGTAATTACAAAATAATAGCCCAATAACTTAATTACATACCACACATGATTTTATGTTCATGTGTCAAACATAAAAGACTTTAATACAGATTTACTTCACATGTAGGCACTTGCTTGCATCAATAATTCTGATTGAGTGGACGCTTCATCGGCATAAAAATGGCTGGTAAATCATGTAAGTTTGAAACGATGAGAAATGCAAAAGAAATCTGATACTCTCTCGACTCGGGTATCCTGTAACGAAACAAACAAACGTCACGGTTCGGTCAGACCATTTAGTAGCAACTTAATATCTATTTTATTGTGGGCCTTCTTGCCATCCCCTTTTCATTTACATATTTTTGGCTAAGCCCCATTACTTTCATGTTCCCATTTATGGGATTTTTTCATGAATTTAAAGAGACAGGAATATAATATCGTAAAAGTTATTTTTAAACCATTATACTCTAAAAATCTACAATTTCAGTAGTGGAAATATTACTATAAAATAATGTTTTTATTTATGAGATATTTTCCACAAAACTATTTTGTTGTAATACAATATTCAAACAAAGACAACCCCGTAAAATATTCATCATCAGACTTTAATTTATTATTTATTTTCCGACGACCTCTAGTGCAGTGAACGAAGAACCACATATTTTGGGTCTAGCAGATAATAAGCTTTATGTGTTCGTCCAACGTCTTTCTAGAATTAATATTATCAGACATCCAGAACCCTGAATGTTGTGTAAATAAGTCCGATTTTTGTTGTTTCATCATCATCATCATTTAGCCAAACAGCATATTTATTTACTAGATACAACTTAAGGCTCTATAGGCTCTGCTATAGTCGAAGGCGAGTCACTCACTGGTAAGTCAGGGCATAGTTGAGGCGGCGCGGCGTCGCGGCGTGTTTGATAGATTTTGTAAGCTCTACTAATTAAAAGAAGATATAAAACCATACCAAAAACCAAATTTTAACTACCTTGATATTATACATTTTCAACGAAATGTTACTAGATAGCCTAATAGGGTTGCTATTGAGGGTATTAGAGACAAGAAGCACAACTCAAAACATGAATACTTTTATATTCAATAAAACAATCTGGTTAGGACACAAATTATGAGGAGAAGGAAACATTTTTAAAGAACATTTAAGGTTATATTACACAAATTGATAGTCACAAGAAACATGAACAATACTTTAGCTTTTAGTTCGGTCTGGGTCGGCTACCGATCGAATAGTGGTCGTGCCCCTCCCTTTTGGATCGTTTATAAATGCTAAGACATCGTAAAAAAACCGCTACCGGCTAACCGGCTTACAACACTTGTTGACGCGGAGAGTTGTTACAACAATTTATTTAGTTTCTTATTACTAAAAAATACTTTCAGAACAAATCAATGATACCAAAAATTGTAATAATAATATTCAACGTATTTTATGACATTAATGTGACATTAAATGAATTACAAACTCTTAAATATTATTGACGCTTATCAAAGCTACGCTAATGATTTTATTACATTAAAATACCTATGAAACAGGCAATCTAAAATCCGAAAACTATTTTAGATGACATTTTACATTTCTTTACCATAATTTTCAATATTAATCTGTTACGTTCGAAGCGTGATCTCTATACCAAGGCCTCAAGGCAACGCCTTCGCATCATTTCCGCCGCGCCTTGACGCATGCCCTTGACGTGACTCTACTATACTAGTACAAAATCACTGTGTGTGTAGATGACGTGCGTTGCTTTTACGCCCGCGTCTTGACACCGCCGCCGCCCCGCCGCGGCGCCGCGCTGCCACGTCTCTTGGTCCTGTGTGCAACTTGCATTAGGCCTACGTCGTAGCCTTTATGCTTCGAACGTAGCAGCGTAGCATAGCGGGAGGTACCTATATATTTACACTAGACGTCTTCGTTTTTATAAAAGTTTAATAAAAGTCCTATAGGAACTCACAATATTTATAGGCATAGAATTTAGAAAAAAGCTTCAGTTATAAACCTAGGGGTGAATTTGACGTAATTCGCATCGGCTAGGATTTCAGCTTGCCTAAGTCGATTCAGCGTCTACATGTACATTGAATGTCTTTTTGATACTGAATGTACCAAACATATTCTGACATTTTTAAAGCAATTTCGCTCTCTAAAAATTAATGCCTAGTGTTCGTGTTAATTTTCATCCCGACGTATTGGGATAATGGGATAGTGGTGTATGCCAGTGCTTCTAAGAATGGGCGTCTGGCGCGCCGCCAACACGGCCGCTCTTACATCGCCGTAGCGTTTGATGTTTCACGTCAATTGGAGCCTGTGGACAGGACGGAATATACGTTCTACACTGCAGTCCTGTGCGATATCTCCTAGAAGTGTCAAATAGATCTCATTTGCGAAGGAAAGATTGATCGTTTTCCTATCTGAAGAAGTACCAGTGAACATTACACAGAAATGACTGAAACTTTACAAGGCATTTCTCTCTACTCACATAAAAAGGGTTTGTGATAAGACTGAGACAAGTATAGTTATAGATATAATATGCGGGTACGAACTTGCATAACTAACTGCAAAAGTGTGGTGACTTAACTTAGATACAATTACAACAAGTACAAGAAAACAGGATGTTTTTACCTCGTATTTTACAAAATTGAGATAAAAACATCCTGTTTTCTTGTCCTTGTTATCCAAATTAAAAGGTTAAACTTACTAATGAAAATTTCACGCTAAGCTCTCAAAAAGTAGCATCACGAACTTGAATCAAAAAGTTCAACAAGCTTTACACAAAATTAATAAACCAAAAGTTGTCTAAGACTCAAGTTTCCGACGTTGACTTATTGTTTCTTGTACAAACATTTTGAAGTTGATAAATAAACAAAGGATCTCGCGGTCGATTCGCCTAAGTGCAGTGAAAAATGATGTGGTGGGATAAACTCAGCTTTTGAAGTAAGCTCTTGACAATTAGTCCCGGATGTCCCCCTAAGGGGACAGAGCAGGGAGACAGATGGGAATAATTCGGATTGAAAGTGACTAGGATACGCAGGCTTAATTAATTGCGTAGATTTGTGTCTAATTTGCCTACAGAATCGAAACAGGTTTTATCAATCTCAGCTCAGTTTTGATTACAAGTAGTCAGGCTTTGAATATTTGTCAGTACCTTAACGATTCCTTAAAGAACAATAGTAGATAATACACCGAGTGCGTAAAGCAGTATTTTACGTCACGGGCGTCATTGAATCCTGAGCGCAATATGAATCGCACCCAATCGCACCCAGTATTCTAGAATAACTCACGAGCAAAGCAAGGGAGTTACTAGAATCCTAAGTGCGAAAGGGATTTAATCACGCCCAAGATGAAGACAGCTTTCTGCACGAGGCGAATACTCAACTTTTCACACGTTCTGCGAGTAAGTAGTAAAAGTTTGTTAACGTTTTTCATTATTCCCTTAGGAATAATGTTCATTAGTCCCAAGGGAGTAATGCGATTACATTTGGAACCTCAAAATATGTATGGAAATTTTGGCCAAGGAGACCTACACAATATTTCTATATTCATTTGATTCACAACATTTCTATTGACTTGACAATATGCACTTTGTTCACGTTTTTCTCCAGATGAAATATAATAAACGTTAACAAAAACTATTCCAGACCGGTAAATGTGTATTTTGCACAACGTGTGTCGTTATAAAAACCTCATAAAGTTAGGAAAGTAGAATTGAAAGAGATAAATCTTTAGTTATTCAAGAAAATGTAACCTTAAAAGGCTTTATTAACGAAGACAATTACATTCAAATAATAGAAACAACTAAGAACTAATATTTACAATCGAAACAATTGAGATAATTGCAACCTTAAAACAAAATGTGTGTGGTTAATAAATCTCACAAAACCTATCTCCATAATAATTAAACATGATAATAATGATAATTTAAATGAATTTCCTTCACTTCAACATACACAAGAGCTCATTCCCTTGATTATTTATACTTCAATGAACCCTAATCATAAACTACTTGGTTTACAACGAAATTTACTGTAGGTACTCCGTATAATATGTGTACCGACGTATTAAGACGTATTTTGACGCTATTTGTATTCTGTCTGGGTAGAGATGTTTATCCGTCATGTTTTATGAAACTAACATAAGCTTAACAACGTCAGAAACAGTTAATTAAGTAGTAATTCGAACCTTGACATCAAGTTTCGGGGACCCTTTCAAAGGATTTTGGTCTTCGAATACGTTTTCTTGATAACAAGCAAATCGGGCAGCCACTCTCAACGCTTCTTTGTTTTATTAGAATTACTGAAATTGTTTTGATATTATGCTTAAATATTAGTTGTATAATTAGTTTCGCTTTGGATTTATTTACGCTGTCATAAACCGACGATACGTTACGTATATTGCGGGAAACTACTTAATGCAGGCTGTGCAGGACTAGTCAATATGGCGATCGTCGGGGGAGGCTTTTGTTCAACAGTGGACGCCATTCTGCTGAGATACCTAATGAAAATTATGAGTTTTCGGTGGTGGCCCTTCAATTCGCTTGTGAAATCGAAAAAAACATTCCTTTGATTCGTCTAAGCACAATAAAATGAGGGCCACTTAATGTTGGAATCGTATTAGGTAAACATCGTAGGTAAATACGCCAAAACCAACAGCTTGTCAGTAAATTGTAATTAAAACTTCATTTTGAATGAGCAAACATTCTTCGTAAACGGTTTTATCATTTTGTATAGGGGTATTTGAGCTGGTAGATACCATTTTATCACTTGTATTCAAGAAACAATAAGTAAACTATGTAGTTTTTTTTTAGCTCTACCTAGACTTTATTGACATAGTAAATTACAATTCAATAATAAAAACAAATTAGAACTAGTATTTACAATTGAAACAATTAAGCTAACTGCAAACAAGTAGTTTTCTTTTTTTTAAAGGCTCAAGCACAGCATTATTATATTCAGTTCCCGATAATTTTTAAGTATTTTTTGCATTTTAGCAGTACCACTATGGCAGGTGAGTGGTAGAAAACTATTTTTTTGTTTGTTTTGGTAACGTGCAAATAATATTAGCTTCACTGAAACCTACATTATCAGTAAGGTACCCTAATAATAATGCTAGATTTATCACACACACACAGTATCATCGAGCAAGTATCTAACTAGAGCTTACTAAAAACTACCTACTTAAATATAACTAATTAATTTGATTTGATAAAATGTATCTGTCTATAAAGGAGCTCATAAAAAAACCGAGAGCTCTCTAGACCTAATTCTATTAAGATCAAATCTATCTCATCTGATCATTATTGTAGATATTTTATTCAAAGTCAAAATCAAAAACTCTTTATTTCCATAAATACAATAAATGTATACTTAGAAAAGGTCAAATTCTTAATAATTAAACACTGACACGGAAATAAAGTGATATTTTTGATTTCAGTCGCTTCGGTATGTAGACTTAAGTAAAGAAGCGACGAAGAAACCTTTAGCCTGTTAGTTAGTTTTTATTTTTCGAGTTGGAGCAAATTCCGTCCCACGCTTTTTTATTTTTATTTTTCGAATTACTTGTGAACAAGGTGAAATCAAGGTGAAATTTAAGGCACAGAAGTAGGTAAGATTTCTGTATGAAGTCTACCTACATTAAAGTAAAAGAGTTTTACAAATTGTGTCTTTTTTCATAACGTTCTAAAAATTACCATTATCATAGCTTTCCTAAAAAAACATTCCTTCTAGATCTCATTCTTTTTCAGCCAACATTTCCGATAAGTCCCGCAAAATGCTTCCGAAATAGTGGCATATTCAATTCCTTTTCATAAAGCTTCCGTAGGATGTATTATGATATGTGTGTCATCCATGAGCGCCCATCCAGTCGTAAATCAATCACTTCTGCGACGGAACACGATACAGATTGGGCTGGATTGAACGACGGGATTGTGTAACGAACATTATTTTACAGTAGCCTTTGACTTCGTTTGGAAGATGTCCTCCTAGCCGATTCGGCCACGGCGGCGGCAACCAGTCCCAAAGGAGACAAGCCTTGTGCGCAAGACGTATTGAAATTTTTCACTTGTTCTCATGGTGACTGGTTAAACATAGCCTGTAACATGATGGGGTAATGCAGCTCATCAACATTATATCAACCCACAAACATCCACATCTGGACGTTAGCCTGCCATATAAATTAAATAAAATAAAAATAAAAAAGCCTTTATTATTCCTTTAAAAAGTTAATCAAAAAAATTGCCTCTAAAATAAAATTTCTTATTTGATAAGGAACTCTCTGCGGGTATAGGCTTCCTCCAGTTGTAGCCATTTTTGTCTACCTTCTACTTTGCCCGTCCATGTTTATCCCCCTTATTCTGCTATCTCGTCTTGCCATCTTTCTTGTGGTCTTCCTTTTCTTCTCTTTCCATACGGGCCTTTGCAGATTGTTGTCTTGTGGGCCTGCCCTATACGACGACGTCACAAATAGCGGCCTTGAGCCGGCTCCATCCATCGACTTCCCGACATAGCGTTGTGACGCTATGTGTCGACGACACATAGCGTCACAACGCTATGTGTCGTCGATCCATCCGAGTGGATGATCTCCCAACACCCTGTTTCGCGTTGAATCACAATCGTCTGTTAATTTTTACTCCATTTCACTCCTACATTCCGATAATCGCTGGAATAATTTTTACAATCGACTAAATAGTTCTGGATATTAATATGTTTTGTAAGATTGTATTGGATTATCCATACAATCTTACAAACATATTAATAAATTTATTAGGATCTGGGACAAAATGAGTATAATGTTAAAGATGAGATGTGTTTAAATTTAAACCGTGAAATAGGTATAATAGGTTTACCACAACTTAAAATTAAACTTAGCTGTCAATTCCATCTTATAGCAGCTGAACATACCAACCTAGTTTAATTAACTTGAGTTTCTGGTGAATCCTGTCCAAATCTTGTTGTGTACAGCGAGAATTTTTATTCACCTTGTTATTATGCATAGAATCTAGTAACCACAGGAAAACGAATTCGGTATCCTCTTAATAATTTGCACACAAAACTCGAGTTGATTGGACCTATTTCGGCGCCAAATGCACCAACTCGTATATTTGGCAGAAAATCAAACTGGTCAGTTTGTGGCGGCATCACAGCTACATAATACAACCTCAATGAGAGGAGCGTGCCAAGGGCTTATCTTTGTTTTGCAAAACAAATAAAAAATCGCTTTGAGTTATTTACTTTTTGGCTCAGACACGAATAATCCGTAGGCTTAAAAAAATTACATGTGCCGAGGTTTATAGCGTTGAGGCAAGTATTAGTAGCGTAAGTTATTGAATATTTTCTCTGATATACCAGATTATCCTTGCCCAACGGTGGGTGATGAGAAAGGTAGGTTTGTAGTGAGTGCGGTAACCAATTTCCTGGAACACGCTTTTTAGCACATATCAAGTTATAAATTCAATTAATAAATAAACTTTTAAACTTAGCTTAATAAACTTTTAAATAAACTTTTTTTAGAACTACAGTCTTAATAACCTTAATATAATTTTAGCAGCCGCAGTATAGGTAGCTAATAATTAAATATTTATAGTTATTGTAGGTACCTAACTTACTTTGTATTATATAATTAAGCGGCCATTATAATATTAAGTGACCCGAGAGCTGGTGGGTGTCTGGCGCAGCGCATCAGCATTGCCATACAGCGGGACAATGCAGCCAGCGCGTCTTGGGGACGCTTTTTACTGGTATTCATATGGATCAGTTGAGCTACCTGTAGATTTTTTGCAACAGTCTGCAGTTAGCTCAATTGTTTCAATTGTAAATACTACTTCTAATTTGTTTCTATTACTTTATTGTATTTTTTTTGTAAATAAATGTTCATAAATTAATAAACTATTTCATTTTATTTCTAATATATTTTTATAGATCTTAGCTTCATTCTTGTCTTGAATTTCCACTTTGTTCTCTTATTTTGGGTCGTTGACTTGAGAACTGAGTAGCTCAAGTTGCTTCGATCCAAGAAAAGAGGAAAATGGAAAACAAAATGAAGCTTTCAATTATGTAATGCCAGCTTAGCTGATGAACAGTCTACTTTTTAACTTTCTGGTGTGATTGAAATCACAATAGATGAGATTTTATACGTGAGTTTACTTAAAATATAATAAAATATTATTTTACTACTGTATAGAGTTGATAATTATTTATGGCATACAATTTCTAAAAGGACAGGATTTCTCTTGGTGTTGCCTCAGTAGTTCTTCTAAAAAATGGATATTAAATGTTTCGTATCAGTATACTAAACTTTTATTATCAGTAGTTTTATTATTTAGAAAATAATCCAATTCTACAGCAAGTCTAAAATGCAAATGCGTTTCAAAGTTTGCTTCAGAGTCCAGTCTTACTTGCTTATGGTTAGCTCTGGAAAGTTTGCCTTTGGGTAAACGAACCGCGCTTTTGACTAACGATAGAGTTAGAATTTAATTTTATTGTCATTTTGATATTTGCAGTTCGTACGAAATGGATAAAAGGCAAGGAAATGTGTGTACTTCAAGACAATTTTAATAAATTAAACGGCTTTGACCGAGAGGAACTACAAAGTTATATAGGAAAGCAGGGCAATTTGTTTTTTTTTTAATTGCCTTTTGTAGGGTTTTTAAACTACGAAAACTCACAAGAAAGTCAGAAATAACCTAGGGTGTGTAGTAGTGTTAAGATAATTTAAGCAAATAACATAATAGTTTGTTTTCAAATTTAGAGTGGTGTGGAAGCAGATTTTCGGCTTTTCAGAAAGGGCACGAACTTCATCGAAAACAAAAACGGCAAGCAAGAAGTGGTCCGAATACAAAAACCTATTTGAAGAGCCACCTATTCTAGAACAGAACCAGTAAAAAACGTTGTCAAACCTGTAAAATCGCTAAGTCGAAACATCTCGCCCTGTGTAGAGAAGGGGACAATTAGAGAATGCAAACTGCAGAGGTCGGACATCCTCGACTAATTACATTGCAGCTACCTCGCACACAAATATTACTTGGTGTGATGTAGGGTTGCCAAGCGTACGATGTTAAAAAACAATAGATAGATAGGTTATTTATTCGATAAAAATATGTAAGAAAGAAAGAAAGAAAGAAATTATTTATTAAACACTACACACACATGTACATCACATAACTCAGTTAGAAGTGCCATAAAGGTGTATCACAGCACTGGGTTTCCACCTATTTTACTTAAAATTTATTATACTGTAGTGGAAATATTTTTTTATATATTTTTTAAATATTTTTTACTTTTACTATACTGGTATTATCTTGCCTTTAGTAAAAAAGTTACTAATTAGCCTTTACATTGTTACATTTATAACAAGATATATTACATTTCTGGTGTATTGTAAAGCTTTTATAACCAGAACCATTTCAAAAGTTTGACATAGTTCTATTTACATAAGTTGTCTTCTTAATCTTACTAAAGGTCGTCCTCTTGAATTTTTCCTGATCCAGGGCTACCCTTAATAGGTCTTCTGCTTTCATAATACCAGTGCATTGCCTTATATTGCGCAGCCAGGAAGTCTTCCTTCGACCAGCCGCTCTTTTACCCTGTATCTGTACACTGTTTAAGTTGTAGACCGTTGACAATTGTGTAGTGAATTTGGTTGATATGCATTAAGATTTAATTTCCTTTTTATTTAACTAAAACTGGCTTAAAATTTGCCTACCTACAAATAAATCTGTGAACGCAGGCATTCGGCAGCGTTGGCGGGTTCGGCGTGTAGTTTTAAAGTCCTATAGAAAATATTTTTATAATGTCAAAATCAAAAGTATCCATTATTACATTACATACACATACATTGCTTAGGACAAGTTTTGCTCCAACTCGAAAACTAACAACCTAACAAGGTAAAGGTTTCTTGTTCGCTTCTTTGCTATAGTTACCTTAAAAATATTGAAGTGAGCAAAAATTAAATTGATCACTTTATTTTCTAGTTTTACTTATGTAATTTGAATTTTCTTACGTTTCCAAGAGTCCCGTAAGGTCTAAAGGAAATAAACCACTTTGAATTTTGAATATTTGAATTTTGATTAAAAGTTTTATCGACTTGTAAGACATATATTACTTATGTTCAAAGTTTTTTGGTAGAGCATATTTTTTGAGGGCAACCCTAAAACGAAACCTACCCGTACACTGTTGGGTCTAGGTAATTGCCATAGTATATTGGGGCTGTATACCATGCGATATGATGTTTTGTGTACCAATATCGACAAAATTCCGATACAAACGTTCTATTCAAATGATTGGAATTGTTCCCGTTATCTCTTTGATCTAATAATCAAAACGTTTGAATCATTCGCGCTATTATGTATCTACCAGATCTCTGTGTTTAGGTATTTCCAATAATGCAGTCATTATTGAATTCTAAAGGTGCGTCCATATTAAGTAACAAAACATGTTATAAAACAGTTATTTAACATGTTTTATCAGTATGGACGATTTATATTACAAAATCAGTATGGATGATATGTTATAACAAACTAATTTATCATAATGATTAGTCCGGCTTGGATAAGTGCGCGAGGTGTTATAAATATTTCACATAACGATGTCTAAAAAACGGTTAATACGATCAGCTTGGAAAGGCGTAGGGCAAGACCAGTATAAAAGTTATTAAAATTACCTCAGTGACGTTTATAACAAACTTATTGTGATTTCGTCACTTCGTGACATGGATTGAACTCACAATGGATAAGTGTAATTCCAGATATCATTTTAAACAAACTTAGTTAGGTACAAACATTACTCGTAACATTTATCTTTAAGTTACGAGTAACAACAAAAAGCTGGCAATTACAACACAACACTTTAGGAAATAGTTCTAAATACACTTCCGACATCATAAGTGGAAAACAAACGAACAAAATTACCCGGCAGCACACTACAAAGACCAGCTACTTCCATGGCAACTTTGTACTAATTACCCTATTTACCCTGAGGTGGTGTAGCTTCTGGAGGTCTACTGTAGGTTTCTCATGTTCATATAACTATTTTTGATAACCTTTACATCTGTGTCTCGATTAGGTGACACGTATTGTGTAATTGTATTTTAGACTTTGGTGGCAATGAAGTTCTTGAAGTCATCTAACTTTTATGTCATTCAGTTGCTTCGAAAAAGATGTATGAAATGTTCACCTACAAAAAGTTTAGTTTAGTTAGTACCAAGTGCAAAGATTTACTAGTAGGTAGGACTGTAAGTACATTTTTGAGATAAAGATATTTTATGAAAATAATTTAAAGCGGTTGACTTACTATATTCGTCTTGTCTTCACAAGAAACAATCAAGTCATGAAACTAAAAGTGTATTCTTGGAGGAAGGATGAGCATGTATACATGCTCATCCTTCCTCCAAGGCCCTATTTCCTGGCTCCTGGTTTGGCTTCCGTAACAGCAGTTAACCGTCTCATACGAAGTAAGTACAGTGGGAATGATGCCGTTCTAGTGTTATTTTGCCGTTGTATGGGCTATTCTATAAATATTAAGCGAGTCATTGACACATTGTGGGGTGTCGTCGAGGCGCCTTTAGAACCAAATATTGTGGTTACTTCATTGAGAAATTTTACGCAAAGTATTGGTAATTTTATGCGTAAGTTTTATTTATTACCGTAGGTGTTTTTGTTTGAGATATTTGTTCATAAAAAGGTTGTAAAGAACAATGAATATAAGTTTTTTCTAATTGTGGAGCTCAGTTAAGCGAACATCAAAGTTGGTCAATAACACAACATTTTTCCAAAAACACACTAAAGTTTTTGATCAAATAGGTAGAGAAATCTCCCTTTTTTTACTATTTAGGTTGAAACTGTCTTATTACCGGATAAAAGTAGAATATTTTCCTCTTGATAGAAAGTCGATTCGTGAAAGCTGTGGAATGGATGAAGGATATTGGGGTCATTCGCGTGCCTAGGGAGAGACCTAATTTCCAATAAGTGGATGGTTATAGACGGTAGATACTCGTAGTTGATGAGTTTCGTATGTATGGTATAAATCAACTTACGAAAGTCATTAAACAACATTGACTAGTAAAATGAGGATAAACATATTAACTTAAAACTCTAGACGTAAATGCGAAAGTAGTGAAATGTGTGAGTGTGTAAGTAAGCTGACTACGCCAAAACTGCTGAACGGATCGGGTTGGAACTTTGCATGCAAGTTTCGGTCCGAAATAACATACGAGGAAATAGCGTAGACTTATACAATACAAATACACAGTACTAAAGGACACTAATCGTTTTATATATGTAAATATAGTTCAAACACGTATCATGGAATACTTGTGATTATGTAGGTGTTTTCGCTTTCAAGGTGTATCTTGCCTGAATAAAATTTTCAGATGCTACGCTGTTTTGGCATAAAAGTGGTCATTAAAATACTACAAGTCAAAATTTATTAAATGTCAGTGGCTAAATTTGCGGTCAAACAGCGATCCTCTAGAGTGCTAACGGTACGCACACGGAAATTCCATGGACATTCCAAACATTCCTCCCAGTGTATTATGGGTATAGGAGGTAATGAACAGGTGTGTTAGATAACTGCTATATAGGATAGGCTCATTTAGAAGATACATTGGACCTTTTATTATATAAATATCGGCAAATAAAAAACTCTACTGCTCCACGCCTAGTGAACACAATAAGATTACGTTAAAAGTTTTCGGGAACCATTGACGTCTTAAAAGAAGAAGGCTTAGATTGATAGCATACACAAACGAGGTGTAACTAAAACAAAATCCATCAAGTGCGAGTGTGACTCGCGCGCCGAGGGTTTCGAACGTTTATACCAATACCAATATTATGTACATTGCTATTTAATGAATACCTGAAAATTGAAGGTTTCATTTCAGATGGATCGGTTTGCAAACTTTGGAGTATAGGAGGTACCTAATGCTAAAATTTTCGACTTTTTTCAAAATATTTCAAAATAAATGAAAACTACAGAAATTTGAAAAACTGTTTTGAAATGTACAAACCTTTCATTTGATACCCATTGATTTTAGACCATTTTTCAAAAAGAGTTTTACTTACAGGCTGCTCTATATTTGTGCTTTAAAATATAGATCTATATCTACAAACGCTACATATATTTCAGATGGAATACTCTTCAAACTTCGGAGATAAGGGGGGGGGGGGGGGGGGGTAATGCTTAATTTTTCGACTTTTTTTGAAATATTTATAAAGGTATGAAACCTACAGAAATTTCAAGAATTGTTTTAAATGTACAAACCGATACCTTTCATTTGATACCTTTTGAAAATTATTCCCATTTGTAAATTTTTCAAAAAGTGTTTTACTTACAGGCGTCTATACATTTTTCTTGTAAAACATAAATCCATATCTACAAATGCCACATACATTTCAGATGGATCGCTCTAATATATTTTGAGATTTTAGTTTAATCTGTACAAGCGCACTAAATGTATATTATTTAAAATTTCAAGTTATTTGCTGCTGCAGTTGCTGAGATATTACAGATAAAACCACCAAGTGCGAGTCGACTCGCACACGAAGGGCTCCGTACCGTAAAAATCAGGCAACTTTTTCAACGACCACCAAATTTTCACTTTTTCGGAGACCCTATAACATTTTCAACATTATTGAATTTTTAATATTTGTTGTTATTACAGTTGAAATTAAACTTATTTAAAGAAAGCCTACCTATGTAGTTCAAGAGATAAAGCCTTGACAAATTAAGAGCAAAAATAGCCAAAAAATCACGTTTGTTGTATGGGAGCCCTCTTTAATTTTGATATTTATTTTATTTGTTTTATATGTTGTTATAGCGGCAGGAGAAATACACATTCTCTAAAAATTTTCACTGTCTACCTCTTACGGTTCATGAGATAGAGCCCTGTGACAGACGGACTGAATGACGGACAGACGGACGGACGGACAGCGGAGGCTTGGTAATAGGGTTCCGTTTTCACCCTTCGGGTACGGAACCCTTCCATAAGGGCTTCGAAACTTATCTCCGATCTTCGAAACCCTAAAAATGCAACAATTACGTCTCATTTTCCTATTCCTACCCGTGTGCTCGTATGTGTAAAACACTGTAGTTATATGCTTGTCAACTCACACATCGATTCGTTCTTTGGCTTCAAAATCCAGAGAATTCTTGAGTGACACTATCCCTTTACTGCGCAGCAGCGTGTACCTCTATGATTGACGTGTTTGGGGTAGACTTTGTACGTACATAGTACGCAAGGGAAAAACTTAGACTCGGTGTAAGTACCACACCATACCTACATTGAAAATTGAAACACACGGATTGGTAGTAACGTCCATCGGTAGGTAATCAATAAAACATAATAAGTTAAAACATATTTTTCACTCAAATTTAAGCTGTACTAGTAAGCGACGACGAGTAAGTGAAGCCCTGGACTTAGTTCAGTCGGTGTTGATAGTGCTCTATCTATTATAATATCAATGCCACTAACTTGTCATGTCAAATCAGGGCAACAAATCACTCAAAACCATTCGAAAACTATCATCGAGTTCGTAAGGAACTATTGGATCGTTGTCATTCTACGAAAAGTAGTTCCTCTCGATCCGGTAGGGGCGCTGCAAGGCGCTTAATATACCTCTAGAAAGATCTGTAAAACGAAAAAAGTATTCGTAAGATAATGCGTTCTACGCATAGGGTACTAAGCAATCTTTAATTCGTATTTACTTATTTTTGCATGTCGAATATTTAGGTATACTGTCTAAGGACGGTAAATATGTCGATCTCACAACTTTTAAATTTGACTACAATAAAACCCGAAAAAGGTTTAACCTTTGTTTTGATACGAAAATAACAACTTAACAATGAACATTTCACTTACTTATTAAGGTACTTATTAAGTTCTTAACTTCTACAAAATTAAAGAAAGAATGGCACAGCCATTTGCATGTTAAATCATCGATTAACAAGTTGAGTTATATAAAAGGAAAGAAATAGAGCTGAGATAAAAATGAAAAATTAATCGACTCCACTAGCAACCGGAAACTAAATAAATCCAAGCAAATTACGAGCATCTAAAGACTGCCAGGCAAACAGTTTCTTTGGCAGTATTTTAGTGATTCCGGAATCGTGTACAGCCGTTTTCGTATGCACACAGAGTGCTGCGCTCAATCAGCTCTCAAAGAAAAGTCTGCATGCTGAGATCAAAGAAGCTACCTCCGTGCACCTAGCCCATACACCAGCCACTTCGAATTTCCAGGCAAGAGAAACTAAGCTTTACGAGGATGGATTAAGTTTCTTGTTGAAATAACCAGCAATTTATGAATCTTTCTAATAAAATTGACCTAAAACCAAAATTTCCTTGACTATGTTCTCTTGAGTGGCACATTATCTACCTTCACAGATATAGCCAGGTCTGATTACCGGTTCATTAGAGCATGTGGTGGGTGGGTATTAACAAAGGTAGCCGGAATTGCTACATCTGCCATTCCACATCAAAGGGAAAGGCAGAGTTCTCTGAGCATTCATCCATTTACGGAGCTAACAATCAGACTTTAGGGGTGGGGGTGTTTGCAGATTTTATTCAAATAACATCAAAGATAACGTTATCGTTGAATCCTTATTATGTATATAAATTATCTAGATATATTTGTATTTATATTGTATGTACATATAATAATAATAATAATGCTGGACAATCCATACAGCATCATCTAGCCAAAAGATAAGCAGAGCTTGTGTTATGGGTATGTATTATATTGATAAAAAAATTATTGTTTTCAAAATTACTGTAATCTGTGCACTACCAACTCTTAATTTACTTATATCTTTAAAAGATAAGGTTGCCTGGAAGAAATTGCTTTAAGCAATAAGGCCATAATAATATGTTGTACGTTATTTTTTGTTTATTAATTTATTTATAAGATATTTTATTTATTTTGTATGTACAATAATGTGTTTATTCGTTTGAATTGAAAAGGATTGATCTTATCCTACTATATAATAAAAAAAACCGAAAGTTTGTGAAATGTGTATTTCATTTTGTTACCTAGGATCTCCAAAACTACTGAACAGATCAAGATGAAATTTTGCGTACATTTAGAACATAGCCTAACTTAGATAATAGGTTACTTATTATACCGAAAATATGCGTGCGAAGCCGCGGGCAGAAGCTTGTTTTTAATAATTTCACGAATAATTGAATTGTGTTGTTTTATTTTAAAGCTGCAATGTAACTAAAAGTAAATACTTTTTTTATAGCCAAATATAAAAAAAATCAGGTAGTTAAAAGTTCAATAAATTCTACTAATCTTCATCCGACCTTGCCATTTGAATTTTAATAACGACATTTCAGCTAGCCATTGCTATCAAAAGGCACGAGACTCATAAAATCCGCATAAACATAAAATGTATCGTTATGGGTCCAGCCTTAATAGTCGAATTATTCAAAACTGCAGCGTATTAAAGTCTTAAGTCGTTATGAATACTGAAATGGATATTTTTCCCAGCTCTAGTAACAAATCTCGTACATATTACTCTATTTCGTCAGTTTTAGAAATATCCTGTTTCGGGCAACGTGTCTGCATACCTTATGAATGAGTCACAGTATGTGCTGACAGTTTAATAGCATAGCCTTCCGTAAATTACTATTGTGCACGGTATGTAGTTAGCATGGGTACTTAAACCCACATGATCCGGCGCATTTTGACCTAGTCGCCTATGATCCGGTCTTTGATTATTTATTCGTCGTCATGGATCAAAAGGTTCGTCCACACGATGCGATGGTCGAGACATTGCAAACGTGCTTTGCGATGTCAGATTTGACAGTCTGACAAACATACTAGGTTCGGCATGACTCGTTCAACATGAGAATAAGGATCTGCCTCATCTGCCGTGCGATCACACTAAATCTCCCATCTATGGATTCATTTATCATGGATGGGTGAATGGTCATACTTGGACACTTGGAATAGATAGTAATTTTATAATATCCCACAAAAATCGACTTCGACGGGACGTGAACCCGCAACCTACCCTCAGTACGGGAATGATAAACAGATAAACATTTTATCTATAATTTGATAAATTATACGTCACAATAGGTAATTCTTTTCACATAACAAAACAAAATAATAATAAAATTAATTAATTGTTGAATGCACTACCAATTGCGCTACGAGGTCATGGGACGTAAGAATCGAAAAACTTTGGGACTTCCTTCATACTCGAGCGCCGTTAGCTCCATCTACAGGGGAAACATTGAAGGTTATCCAATCTTGTTCAAAGACTAAAGTTACATTTATTTAGTTTGATTGACGAAAGGTGTCGAGGACCTGAGTGCTGAGTGTGAGTGGGGGCTTACGCACTATAATAATTATAACCTTATGATAGATAGTAATTTCTTTATTGCACATAAAATCGTAAATGGCGAACAATATCCATACCCATACTAATATTATAAATTCGAAAGTAACTCTGTCTGTCTGTGTATCTGTCTGTCTGTTACCTTTTCACGCCTAAGCGGCTGAACGAACCTTAATGAAATTTGGCAGGGAGGTTGACGGTATCCCGGGGACGGACATAGGGTACTTTTTATACCGGTAAAGGGCGTGCGAAGCCGCGGGCAGAAGCTAGTGATAGATATTTTAAACTTACGCGATCAGAACATATTATATAACACTTAAAAACACGATAAATACCAATGAATAGTTATTATAATAACGCTAGATGGCAAGATTGCCATCATGCTAACCTTTGGGTAGTGTGGACAACAATGGAAATGGGAATGGAACCCCTTCGGGTTCCATTCTCATTAGCCTTGCCCTTTCTTGTCAAAATCTCAGATTTTATTAGTTTATGGGCTTTAAATTTGGCTTGGAATGGTAATCGCATTGCATAATTGTGGTTGATGGATGGGACGCGTGAAGGCCATGAACAATGTATGGCTTTAAAACGTCAATGATAGGATGGGAGGTTTTAGTGTAATTCCAACGCTGTTCAATTCCGTATGCATTTCCCATGTGTGGGTTAACTTACAACTATAAGAATAAATAATGAATGCAAGTTAGCAATTACTATGTAGGTATACATAGTAATTGCTAACGGTAGGTTCAATACAGTTCAAAAAGGGTACCAACTTGTGTTCAAAAATAGTCGCTACCTATTACATTAATTTATATTATAATCTAGTAGGTAACATCAATAATATGATAAAATTTAGTGTTCAGTTGTTTCCAAGGTAGTCGTATTATCGTAAAGATAGATCCCACACCACTTCACAGTTACGGTACTTACCATACTTATAACTTCTTTTGTTATATCTCTCTTTTCAGATTGTATTCGAACTTTTATCTGATCCAAACAGTTCTGGTAATATGAAGTCAGCCAGGCAGTGATAGTTATATAATAGCTATTGTTTGCGGCTTCGCACGCGTGAGAGGTTTTCATTGTGATTCGAGATTGTTTTTACATGATTGACAAGTTTCATTGGAATCTCGTAATATCAGGGTTTTGTTAGGAAATGAAATATAATAGAGTAGTCTGGTATAGGGTAGGTTATTTTAAGAGGATAACGTTGGTATTCATGCCGGATTCAAGTACACTTCCCAATGAAAATAATCATAATTGATAATATTAACAAATAATAAGCTACAGTAAATAAATTGGCGTGTTTAAAAAAACTATAAGCCTACTTCAAATTCCGATGAATAGGATTCATCTAAGTTCACGTGCAAAAATTGGGTGTACACTTTGATAGTGCGTTCTAATTTCCCTAGTGGCGACATCTAATTGTAATTCAAGTCGAATTTAGTTTGATGATACATGGATAGAACTGTTGAAGCCAGTTGCCATGGAAACCATGAGGTGATAGTGAAATTATCATGTGATAATGTTTTACAAACCTACGTTTTATGACACACATAGCAATCCCTTGAGAATCAAATATATAGGGGACCACCTCAAAATCAATTTTTATACTACGAAAGAATCATCAAAATCTATTACCAATTGGCGCATATATCACTAAAATTGTTGTAGCTGGTCGTGATTCTTTAAAAATATAATGTTGTTTTTTAAAATTTCTACGGGATAAATACTAGTCCTTCGGAACAAAATTATTATTGGACCATTTCGGGATCATTCTCTATACAATAGTGAAAGAATCAGCAAAGTCGGTTAACCATTGGCGGAGAGGTCAAGTAACATAAATAGATTTTAAAATAACATACAGATGAATTGAGAACTTCCTCCTTTTTGAAGCAGGTTAAAAAATAAACACGGTAAGTATTTATATTATGGTGTTTACTTATTCTTATTGGTCTGCTAATTTCAAACAGTTGCTAAGCAGCGTTATTTCTCACTCTGCCTTATGTCAATAGAAGATGACGGAGTGAGAGATAGCAATGCTCTATATTAGCTGATAGGAATTTCTGCATAATTTCAAGATATAGTCATACATTCAGCGGATTACAATCTAACACATCCGAATAGCTACGAATAGCTTAAGTACCTACCTCACTGTAAGCCAGTAGCCCAATTAGCTGAGAGAAGCTGGTAGGATTCCATCTTAATTGAATTGTTTGCTTATAAGAGTTTGTAACGGCTAAGTTCTGTCAATAGTAGGGCTTGAAAATATTCGAAAATTTTGATATTCGAATATTCGATATTTTTTCGAGTACTCTTCGAATAATTCGAATATTATTTGAATAATATAATATTGTTATAATGACGTCTTCTTTTATTATTTTATATGTATGTTATTTGACAAAATAACACATAAAAGAAATAAAATTAACAAAATGTTGTGTCGCCGTAACGAGACATAGGCGATATGCACAATCAACCTCAAATTCTTAGTAAAAAACAGTCTTCAAAATAGATACATTATATAGATTATATTTTATTGCACACTTAACTTAGAAATAATTTACAAAAGAATACTTATGGAATAAGCGACAATTGGCGGTCTTATCGCTCAAGAGATCTCTCCCTGACAACCAAAATCTAGTATAGAATTATTTTGGGGAAAATTGTAGGATTATGTATCTTTTTGGGTAAAATTTAAAACTGATCTTGGGAAATTTCACATACATAACCTGGAGACACTGACCTAATAGCGAGATAGCGGTAAACTCACTTCATTACGTTCTTTTCACATAATGGCTCACCGAAATTGAGGAACTAAGAATCCGTTAGAGCCTAATATTATATTTCAACAAAATTTCTTTTTTTAATTAAAAGCGACTATCGTTCCGAGGACTCTAATATAATTCGCGCCCTCCGAAGATACCGGGGTATGTACCTAATTTATTAGTATTTCATAATTCATGACTCGAGCCGTGAAGCGCGAGGCGAATGTTTGCAAAGCTATCAGGAGTGTTATTACATTTGTAAAGCCCTCTTCACCCCAAATATTCCCGAAAAGAAAGTATATTGCGAGAATATCTCCTGTTTTCGTACCGAAACGTGTGCTGATCCGCGCGGGGGATTCAGTAAATATGAGATATTAACGCGGAGAATTTCCTATTGGGACATTCTGTATTGATATCGACTCAATTTTATCCGTTCAATAAATTGCCCGCATTCTGTGAGCGACATACAGGATATGCATGCAGTACATTATAAAGTCGGCATTCGAAATCTTATAACTTACGACAGATATCCAATATTCCCCTAGGCGACCGAGTGCAGCGGAACCGTGGAACACTCATAGAACACAAATCAACGGGGAAAAATGAGGGAAAAGGAGCAAGACAAAGCGGCTGCTCGATCGACAAGAATTTCATTCTGAATTATGTGTTATTTTCTATGAAAAATGTATTCGCCTTTTAGCGCAATCACTCTGTTGTATGGTTTCTTCAGATAATATAGTTAGGTAATGTGCTTGTATAGGTATATTAATTAAAGTCCATGCCTTTTAGAAACTTGGGTACATATAGGAAGGTACATATACTGGCTTTTAGTGTTTGCTTTTGCGAAAACAAAAAATTTTTATTGACTACTACTCTAAAGGCTATGTGCCATCCAACAATTTTTAGATACCTACACAACGGAAAATTTAATTCCATCCGAACAATCAATCTTTTTTCATTCAACGCATTTAAACTGATGTAGTTATGTAAAGCGCAAGTTTATGTTTTGCTTATTATTTTGTAGTCGTATTTAGAGGTACAATGTTATTGCAAAACTTACAATGTAACTGCTGTCGTAAGAGATTTAATTGAAGGAAAATTTGTTTCAATCGTAACGTGACATGAAAACGTGGTCAATGAGTCAGCTTCCACACAGCCTTGTCTTTTATTCAGCGTGAGCTTATAACTCGCACACAGATGGGAATGAGGACTAGAGCGGCACTAACACTTCTTTTTTCTTTCATATGTGTGATGGCTTTGCCGTTATCAATATAAAAAAAAACAATAAAATCATCAATCGACATGGTATTTATTGACAGAAATACTATTATTGCTTCTTTGCGAGGCCACGAACTTTCAATCCACCCTATCATTCGCGGTTACAATATCTTCGACTATTCACTTAATTCGTGAGTAAATCGATAAACTGGCTCGTACAGTTGAACAACGTTCCTCTCCTATAAATCTACCTATCCTCTCGATAGTTAATTCATACACCGTACGGTAGAACCATTAATCTATGAAATGTACCACAGATTAATGTGATCTACTAAGTGCGGGGCGAGAGACGTACCGACATATTGGCGTGATTCAGTGAGCGATAAAAGTGAAATACTGTTGTAACGCCTGATAATATGAAGGTAGTAGGTACTTTTACGTGGATAATTTGTTTGGACCGCCTGTGCTTAGTGAGTTTTGAAACACGTGTTTGAGGGAGCAATGTTGGCAATTGTTGGATGAAATGAAACTTACCCTATCAATGTTTAGTGTTTGTTTTTAATTATGCCGACCGCCAATTACACATTTGAATTTTAAAATGTCCGACTTAACGCCGAATACTCAAACGCAACTCAGATAATAATATAAGCACGTCTCAAATGCTTAAAACTGAGTTTTGTTTGAGTATACGGAGGAAACAAACCATATTATAATTATAAGTTTAACTGGGTACGCTTTGGTCAAATTAACATTCGTAAGGACGAGTAAAGTATTATAGTTAAAAATTCTCAAACATTAATTACCTAAACTAAAATCTGAGTAGTTAATTTTTGCATATTTTCCTGTAATTTTCGTAATTTTGCGCGTATATTTTATTCTACCTACAATAACAATGCTTACTGTTTATTGCCAAAATGTCAATAGATTTAGAAATAAATCGGCTTAGTTTCAATTGAATATAACACTAATAGCTCTAATTTTGATATCGTGTGCCTAACAGAAACGAATCTAAACAGCAGCGTCTTTGATGCAGAAGTGGTTGACTCGCTATACCAACTAGGTACAAACTAAGACAAAAATCATTTCAGCAGCACACAACACTATGAGATATCCCTGAAGAGCTCGACACGTGCAACATTCTACGCAACAATAGACAGTTCCATTGTTTAGTCAAGTCATGTGCCAGGTACGAGACACCACAAGACCAATTAGTCAGCATGAATAGATGTTTGGCAACAAGCAGGGGCCGAATTCTGCTAACCAATAGCTTTACTATGACAATAGTATCGTCGCAGAATCGTACATAGATGAATGAAACTCTAGATAGAGCGTGCGGTGCTATTCGCACGGAAAGTTGATTTGTTGATATTTTACTTGACGCTTTTAAAACGCGTCCCTCCATCTGTAGGCCTAGCACGGCAGAAAAATTACGTCACTTTGTCATCGAATGCGTAAATTATTTGAAATTCATTCCTTCAACTTCTTAATAATGTACGCAATGTATGACGATGCGATGTCATTATTGTCTATTCTACCCTAGAGAACAATCCCTGTGCTTGGCCTACTGTAGTTTCTTTCATAGGTAAAATGCCAAAATGTGTCTTTCTGAGACGATACCTTGTTATGGTGAAACTATTAATTTAGTGGAATTCGGCCCCAGGTCGTTAGCGTACACGCCTCTGTAACTCGCTATGACTAACTGTAGGGTGATAAGCCTAAATATTTTATTGAATATTGAAATTTATATCTCTTGATAAGGCAGTTGTGTGTATTCGCGATTCGCTTTCTCGAGTGGAGACCGCGACTCGGCAAACGTAGTGTAGGACGCCTACCGGCCAGGTGGGATGACGATCTGCGAAAGACAACAGGCAGATGCTGGATGCGGCAAGCTGAAGACAGGGCGCTATGGCGCTCATTGGGGGAAGCCTATGTCCAGCAGTGGACTAAGATAGGTTGATGATGTTGATGTGATGTGTGTATTCGCGGCTACAGGTTAAGGTAGCTGTGGTGCGACGAATCCAGCAGTGTCCGGTCTCAATCATACCTACTTATGAACATTCATCAACATAAAGTACACAACATAAAGTAGAATCTTTTCAAAAATGTATGTGAACATGCTTTTCTTCTTTGCTTGCGAAATTTGGAATGAGTTTATATATTTTTTATAATCCTGTAAATGATTACAGGATTATATAAAATATATTAATCTATAATAGTGTATTTAGATACACTTATTCTATGAAGGATGATTTTATCTAAATACACTCATTCAATGATTACAGGAACTACAGACATGACAACTAGGTACTGTTATTAAAATGGGTGAAAGCTTCTCAGGTCGAAGCCAGGGATTCACTTTATATTACTAGTTTTTTAAAATGGTATAGGTTAGTTAAAAAAAAGAACTTTCATAAATAATGTAGGTTACTGCACCACAACATTATCACAAAATTATGCCGGGGCACGAGCTTGAAGAACGAGTAAAATAAAGAATTTTACAGCTATTCATGGGTACTTTGTTGAAATTGGCCATTTTACGGAAAAATCGACGGGTTAAATTAAAAATTATTGGGTCATATCGAAATTCAAGATTCGAGTTTGTTAATTATCTAACAGCTTGCTTTGGAGATTGGTGAACCATAAGAATTTTAATTGTTTGAAGGGAACAACTCCAGAGGCTAGGCATAATTGTAAAAAAGTAATTACTTCAAGAGGTTGAGGTATATTTCGCTGGTAGATACAGTGGTCATACGTAAATAGGTACCTGATGCAACCCGCAAGCTTGCAAGTCTCGTAATTACAATTATTGTTATGGTTTTATGATATTAAATTAGTGGTTTATATAGAACCCATTGCTATATTTTTTTTTCTGAAATTACAAGGGCTAGTTAAATATTTCTGTATCAATAGAAATTGACTGGGGGGTTACTATCAATGAGCGGTTCTGTACCTAAGTACATCGGAGATAGAACGAGTGCAAATCTTTAAACAGAGATCATCATCTTTATTCTTTAAAATCCATCTCCCTTTTGAAAACCTAGAAACCCCGATATAAACTTCTAAATGAACCAATCAGTTGAATCTTAATCGCCATTCATTACCTACTTGAACACTTCGACTGCAAGCTCAAAGAGATAAGTAAAGCTTTGCAGTCTTCTCAGAGAGATCTATTGAAGAGTCCTAAAAGGCATTATTAATTCCTCACTATCCTGACCTTTGTTGAAGGTACCTAGTAGTTAATCAAACTGAAGCTATTGCAGTGTCTTGGAGATCGTAATTTTTAGTAATTTTGCATTTACGTACGGTATTGGCCGCATCACAAATGTACAGAATGTACCTACACAGGGGTTAGAATCGTTAGGACTACATCTCGATTTGAATAGATAGCAGGTACGACTAGATCGCTTTATGACTGAATCTCTATATGACTACATCGCGTTAGGACTAAATATGTATCCGACCATATTATGCTGCGTCCTGTTATCAGATTGATATTAAATAAGAAGTACAATGGTATCTTAAAGTGGCGGGGACTTCTTGTAATAACCCACTTACCATGAAGTTCCGGTACCTACATATTATCAATAGTTACTGGTAATTCACTGACACTGCGTGAAGTGCAGGTTCGCCATTAATACGAAAGTTCGTGACTACGCCAAGGAGGTATGTTATGGATGTGTGAATAAAAAAGTTTTATCAACAATCTCATCAGCAACATTACAATGACAAATTATTCCCAACAACCAACAAACCGTTTTTGCCACTGCACTCTCTGCAGTGCGTTTAGGTCGATTCTCCAACGCAATACATTATTCACTGTGATTAACATTCAGGATCAACGGGTAATCTGTCAGTGGATCACTTGCAAAGACAATTACCTACTGTACAAACCTCGAATATAGATTTTTTGAATAGCTGGTTCACTCTAAAACGTAAAATAGTCTACGCGATTAGATAAATGGTATGTATGGATGATAGTACGTAGTTTGGCTGAGGTAGGTATGCCTAACTTTTCTGTTTCTGCTTTAGCAGTCAAAACTTCATTAAACAGTTAGGTACACGAACCAATAGTCCCACTACCATTCAGTCAAGTCCGCTCATGGATCCGTCAACGTACAGTTAAACAACACCATGACTACTAGGCAAGTATGCCAGATTGTAAGCAGTCGAAGGAGGCCTTCCCGGCTTTAAACCCGAGATTCTCCCGAAAACTCCTCAATCTCAAAACTCCGGCGACAAACTCCGGCTAATCGTCGGTATTGTCACAGGACATTGCATGCTTAACAATTTATTTAATCTAGGTATCACGGACCCTATGCAAAGGGTGCATGAACGCAGAGGAGACGGCATCGCATGTGCTTGTAGAGTGCGATAGCGTAGCGTCTCAATGACTACACTACCTTGGGACACCGAGGACGCCTAGGCAGGCATGAACTGGCGTCAGCGAGCTGCTGACATCGGGTGGTTAGATTAACTGCCCCCCACCCGACACGCAAAAATGGTCCACCTGTGGCCTAGTTGCGGGAAACAGTCCAGAAACAAGTATCAAGTAGGTACATGGTACATGCTGGAAGAGTCATGGCTAGCCTTCAATGAGTTTTCTTAATGTCAAAAAATAGTTCAACCATTTCAGGCGCTTTTAGTTTAGTCCTCTTATGGCATAGACCCTGCCTTGATGGTGCATAGTTTGATATGACATCACAATGACAATCTCTACTCTCCCGCGAAAAATCCTTGCCATCTATTGAGTTCTAAGGTAAAAAGGGTTTTTTTATTTTTTTGGATATCCTCATAATAATATGCTTGTATGGCCGTCAAATCTGCCAAATCTGTCATCTCAAACGTCGTTTGTGCTGAATCGTGGCGTAGCGCGTTTTGGGTTAAGTAGTTACATACCTATCGTGATGGTATGATATTATGCCAACATGGATCGGCAAACGTTGTGTAGGACGTCCTCCGTCCATGTGGGATGACGACCTGCGAAAGACTGCAGATGCTGGATGCGGCAAGCTGAAGACAGGGCGCTATGGCGCTCATTAGCGGAGGCCTATATCCAGCAGTGGACTAATATAGGTTGATGATGTTGATGATGAAGACACAGACATTCTCTGGTATCTCCGGGGCTCAGACTAGCTGTTCACGCTTAACCTGCTGAGCAATTTGTAGCAAAGCCCACTTGCCCACGTCACTCACGTGTACGAGTTCGGTCGAAATTAACTGGCTTTAAATCTCTTGACGATAGAACATAGGAAATGCCTGTGTATGATTGAAAATGAACACATAAACGACTGTATTTTGTTAGACCGTCTGATTTTGGTTGTAACTTAGAACTATTATTAAAAATAAATAATGATCGACAATTCTCACAGCATCGTCTAGCCCACTTAGGTTATAAATACCAGATAACTGACTGGTTAATGAATACATTACATTGCAAACCAAATAATGAAAGGTTAACGTTTTAGTTGACGTAGAAGTTTTCAATTTCAACAGTTTTTTTTTTTGTTTTATCAGCCTATTTCACTCCACTACTGCAGGGAAACACCATTGTTTAGGTGTTTCATTATACCTACACAAAACCACGAAAAATAACACCAACCTTTTATTAGCGAAGTCTTACATGTTTTCGGAATAATAAAACAATCCTTTCTTAACCAGATTTTATTTGAAGAAGATTTGGCGCTGCAAAAAAACGGTTCAATTATATTTGAGATGGAACTTTCCTAAGAACAATAACACTCGGCTTAACTTCCATTTACCGTAAAATAAAAGGAGGCTTACGCCCGAGCGACGGGCAAAGTTATAATAAACGCAGCCTTCATAAACAAGCCGAAAATAAAATTTTAACAATAACATTCAGTTACCTACCTTTTTTGTTCATGTTAATGTAGCAGTTTAAGGCCGAAGTTCACCGACACTTGCCGGGGGACTTAAACTGCTGTTTATCTTAACAGTTTTTTGACTGAAATGTTTACCTGCAATCGTATGCTTTTAATTCATGCTACTTTTTTATTTGAAGCCACTTCAGCACTGAGTTGTTATATTTATAAAATACCGTTATTAACAAAGAAAATTATAATCAAATAATGGAACACATTAGAACTTACTATTAGAAACAATTGAGCTAACTGCAGACTGTTGCAAACAATCTACAGGTAGCTCAATTGATATTCAATACCAGTCGGAAGCGTCCCCATGACGCTGACTAATGAGGGGGGGTCAATTTTCAAAAGGGGGCGTACTTCACCAAGTGGGATATCAAATAAAAGGTATGGGTTTGTACATCTCAAAACAGGTTTTGAAATTTCTTCAGTTTTCATACTTTATGAAAAATGTTGAAAAAAGTCGAAAATTTTATATACTCCGAAGTTTGCAAACCGATACATCTGAAATGTAGGTTTCTTTAATATTAGGTATTCATTAAATAGCAAAGTCTCTAGCCGGTACCTATAGTACATATTGGTATACTTGACAACCGTTCGAAAGCCTCGGCGCGCGAGTCACACTCGTACTTGACGGATCTTGTTGTTTTTTATTTCAATATTGCAATTTAAAGTTATTTGCTGCTGTTTTTGACGAGATATTGAAGACGGAAAAAAAAACAGAAAAAACGAGACCAGAAGAGTTTCGAAACTGATCTATAAATAAATAAAATAACTAGGAAATCTATAATAACAAAAGTTAAAAATATTTTATTTTCACAACCTTAAGTATACCATACCACTGTAATGCACCAACCAGTGTACTCTGGCCCTTACATATGTTTCGTTTCACATTTAACGTCAGCGGTTAGATTGTTCAGAATTCATAGAGACGGGGAAAAATGTTGCTCCCGGAATAATAAGAAGTTGAATAGTGTAGTGAACAGAGTTCAGATGGGAAATTGTTCTAGGAATTGTTGCCAGTGAGATTTGTGGCGCGTATCTTGGGAATTCCACATCTAAGTTTTCATTCTGCATTTTACTAATTTTCTACTGTTTCTTGGAATTGTGTAGTTTAATAGGTACGAGATTCACGTCTGTCTAAGAGCAATGCAATGTTATTGCAACCGCAGTGGAAAATACCTATTTATGCTTTGTAATAATTTATATATAATTTATAGGACAAAGAGCGTCACTGTCGGTAAAATAATAATTATTTTACCAACAGTGACGCTCTTTGTAGAGGACGTTTCAGGAACTATGTTTGTATGTCACCTTCAGGACTGCACCCGTTTTTTAGGTCACAAATACTCGTAGAATTATTATCATCATATCAGCAGAACGACATTTACTTCTGGATAGAATGATAAATAGAATATACTTTATTGCACACTTAAATCTAATATGAACTATATACAACAAGACAACTTAAAAACTAAGCGACATTTGGCGGTCATATCGCTCAAGAGCGATCTCTACCTGACAACCATGGATGGATAGGATCATTGGAAAATACAAGGGGATCTGTGTGCTTTATGTAGATTTTATAAATTATAAATAAAATATTAATAATACATAGACATACTACACACATATCATTATATTTATATACATTACACATTTACATATACTACTTATATACATAGGGACTCAGGTATGCGTTCAGAGACAACAGGACACTTAGGACATAGTGCTCCTTTATCAAGGTTTTAAAGATTGGTAGCGACTTTGCACGCCTTACAGAAACTGGTAATTCGTTCCATAGTTGAACAGCCCAAGCAGTAAAAGAATGGGCGAAGAAGAAAGTAGATCGCCATAATGACCAGTATAATCAGACTGGAAAGAATAGATAGTGTGAGAGATAGTAATAATTCCCATATTAATGTTTTATGATGGCACATATAAACCATTCTGCTCCAATTCATAATTGATAATTACTATTCACATAAAACAGGTTTTCCGTGAAATGAGTATTATTCGATTCGCTAATTTATTCCATTCCACACATTTCCACACGTGAAACTACGGAAAACACAAAAACAAAATGACGACTGCAATAACGCACGAGTTTGTAATAACAAAGCTGCAAAAATAAACCAATCAGGGCGAAGAAATGTTTCGTACGTTACGTATGATACCTATCTTTGTCCACGTAGGCATTACTTAATGACGGTAATCACGAGTTGTGAAGGGACGATGGTTGGATGGGAGGACGATAATTGCCTACGATTTGAAGTAATCGTAAACAAGAAATCGGAAGTAAGAAAATATCCTTGACGGGGGCTCACAGAAAGTGTACATATTCACCAGTTACTTTTAAAGTAGCTAGGTATGTAAATTTTGTTACGTAGACGCGTTTAATAAAGGCTATGTTATGGCGAATATGGTTATGAAGTGTCTTCAGCTTTTCACTTTCTATAAAGTCTAATAAGAATCTAGAAGTTCCTTTCATTCAATAAATGAAAAATATTACCTATGAAAAGGATATCTGGTCTAGACTGATTACTGTTGCGTCTACATTGTTCGAAACTTAAATGAACATACCAAGATAACAAGGAAGGCAAGTTATTTATTATATTTTGTTAAACTTATCCTCAAGAAAACACTAAAGTGTAAATTATAGATAAGACGCGAGTAAACTGGCACAATACACTATAATGCCTCCAGGATTTAATTCTGCCACATAATCGAATGCTTCTGTTAAAGCTGTAACCGAGAAGGCTTGGGAATAATAATTATCATGTGAAATCTCCCGCGGGACATATACCGGGGATTAGTAGCGAGATTGCCCTCGGGCGCGATAGATAGTAGCGGCCCGGTAGATTCATAGGCTAGCGTTGGCAACACCGCTCTGCCGAAGCCGAAACTTCGAAGAACCGGACCACTACTAGAGTTGTGATGTAACTAGGTCATGTTAAGCTGTTTCAGTAATTTTTCATCAACCGATTCTATCTTTACAGTGAAATCACTGACGTTAACAAAAATATAGAACTTCTATGAAAGCCGAAACGTTTTGTGAACACCGTCTGCTAAATAATTCTATACGTAAAACCATGTTTTCTTTAAAATTCAGCATGATCAGTATGCATAGAAGGAATTTATAATTTACTGCCTGCGAGCCCGAAAACGAAGCCAGAATTTCGATTCACGTGGCCCGCACTATGAAAGTCTCCCCAGGGTAGTCAGACAATTCTTTTTGTCGGGCACACAATAACATGAGTAAAAATACCGGTGCATTGTGAACTTAGCGCGCTGTGTCGCTTACTACTTGATTTATATTGAAGAGATAGCTCGGAGGTTTTTGTTTCGCCATTTATCCAATGTTGTTAATTCAGGCTTTAAAGCTTGGCGGTGATTTGTTTCGGGAATATGTTTTCAGATATGTTTCCAGCACTAGTCATAGTTTAAATATAGTTAATATATAATTTATCAAGCAGAAGATTGTGTATAATTTCACTGACCTTTAGATACCGTACGCGGTTTTGGGACCATTCGAATATTCACCAATTGGAAGTAATCATTTTACTATACAATATTAGTTTGAATGGGTAGGTAACTAATACAATTTTTTTGTTAGCACAAATATTTTAGGGGCATTTTAGAAGCTTAGCCCGAACAGAACAGAATAATTTCATCGACCACTTCGTGGCCGCAGTAGAAAAGGTAATAAATACATCCGAAATCCAATTACTTGAGAAGTCCATTCACTAAAATTTATTTAATAGGTACCAACGCTAAACTTTTTAAAAGTTCCTTTTTATCTCGTTAAGGATTTTCCACTCGAGATCCGGTCCATCCTATAGAGCCTTGAAATTAAATGGCCATTTACGAAAGTCTTTTCTTTTAAGTTGAGAGAAATGTATTGGTTTTTAATGACCTTGATCCAACTTCGGATCCGTGAAAAATTAACCTCTTCTGTTTTTAATTTGAATATTGCTTTCAAATATTGGAGGAACTTTAGAATCGAAGATCCTACTAATCTGGCATCTTTAGTCCAAAGTTACATTAATCTGTATGTTTATTGACGAACATCACCTTTCATGGCCTGCGACTGCCTTAGATCGCGAAGAGTAGACGGAGACAATACAGGCCCTAGCCCAGCAGTGGGACTGTAACGGTTGAAAGTAATAATAATATAGGTTATTGCCCCATGGCAAAAACTCAGATCTCTATCACAAAAACCAACTCACTTATGTGAGTACGCGACTGCTCCATACTCAGTGAACCTTCAATTTGATCGTCTCAATGAACCTTGGTCATCATAGCGCAAGTTTCCACCTATTGGTTTTTGTTATAACCATATTGTTTGTGTATTTTCACATGCGTGAATATTTCTAGTACCTGCTAAAAGGAAAATTGTTTCCAATGTTGGTTTTACCGATAAGTTTGATGTGGATAGTGTACAGTAGAACAAAAATGTTGAAGGTCAAGTTGAAATTTTCATGAAATTGGTTCTTGATAATATCTAGCACGGGCCGTAAGAGGAATGACTTGAAAAAACTTAGTCATTTGAGACGCATTCGGAATCGACAAAAAATTTATTGCAGTTTAAGTTCAAGTATTTGCAGTTTAATACCAAATACTTTTATAGATAAAAGTATTTACCAAAATACTTTTAAAGAAAAAGTATTTACCAATAATACCAAATACTTTTGTAGATCGAAGTCGATCGAAGATCCTAGTCGAACCTCACGAATATATTTTTAGTTAGCCACTAAAAATATATTCGTGATGTTCGACTAGTTCATCCTAGTTCAGAGCAATCTGGTCCAGTTCAGTTCAAAAGCAACACATGGGAAATAAACCACACATTAGATAAGTACGTTACGAGTACCTACTACTTCGGCTCATCATCATCATCAAGCTATCTTAGTCTACTGCTGGATATATGCCTCCCCCAAAGAGCGCCATAGCGCCCTATCTTCAGCTTGCCGCATCCAGCATCTGCCTGCAGTCTTTCGCAGATCGTCATCCCACCTGGCACTTCAGCTTGCTAATTCTCTGAGCTATGTCGATAACTTTGGTTCTCTGTCGGATGTGTTTGTTACGAATCCTATCCTTCAGAGAAACTCCAAGCATAGCTCCTTCCATAGCTCGCTGAGCGACTTCGGCTCAGCTCATGTTATAATAGAGAATCCAATAAAAATAACTACGTAGTAATAGGAAACCAACAAATGGCAGCTCTTGTTCTTTTTTCCTATTTGCCAAAAGAATAAAAGCAATTTCGTAAAAAAAAAGTATAATACTTACTAATAATAATGTTGATTCAGCGACCGTCGCCCCGATAGTAGTTTCGGTTAACGGCGTTATTACGTCGAAGAGCCTCGATCAACATCTCAAGACTCGCTAGGAAGTTGGATCAAGGGCCTGATCCAAAAAGCGGTACCTACTCCTGGACTCGACGCGCATCGTCAGGAAGTTCCTCTCTTTGCAGCCCTAGTCACCGGCCGCTTGAGGCTAGCTTCGCGGCCGGTGATTCACCGTTTTGATATATATTTTTACTATAATTCAAAATAAACCTCAGTAATCTATACCTCGTCCGCGATCTTATTTTCTGTTTGGCACGACTATGAAGTTTTCTAATTGTTGACAGGTGAGTGAATAAAGACTGAATGACAGAATGATAGAATATTTCATAGACACAGTTACTTTTGACAAATAGAGATGCGCATCTGTCGACTCGAAAAATATCGGGACTTACGAAAATTTCGATATTTATCGAGCCAATAAATTTTGTAACGAATATTATTAAAGTTGATTTTTCCATGAAAAAGTATTGAAAATAGTATAAAAATTATAGTTTACTACACTAACTCAATCGTTCTTACTTTTTAACCCGGAAATACGCCTGTAATGCTGCGGGCAGAAGCAAGTAGCATAGAAAACAACCAAAATTAATAGTAAGTATGTATGTATTTAATGTTTTGATTCTAAAAATAAAGTCATTTAGACGCCTGAGTATGTCTGTAATGTACCTAATATAAAATGTTGAGCAAAAATAACAAAATCGATTACAACTTCTTCATAAACAAAATCGATTGTCAAAAACAATCGAGCGGAGCGTGGAATGAGTACTTAACATATCGACAAAAAGTTAGAGCTGACCTAAAATTACCTAGATAAAACCTATAGAATTTTATTATTTCATTCTGTTATTATACGCTAGTATTACTATTTCAATGTATTTCATGCAACATAGCGACGCACAAATTTAAAAGGAAAAACAGTTATTATTTAAAAATAAAATCGTACCTACGAATGTAATTTCGGATTTCAGAACATAACAAATGAACTGAGAGCAGTAAGAAGTGTTAATTAAAAATCAAAAAAACCGCAGCCATCGAATAATGAACTACGAAGTCATAGAATCTCTGCCAAATCAGAGCTCTTGTGAAATGGTTTGAGTTCGAAAAAATATTCTAAAACTAGCTAGAAAAAAAATAAGAACCAATTTAAAATGTACTCATGTATTTCTTTCATAACAGGCCCCAAAAGATTTAGTTCAGATTTTACCTCCCTTTGGACGCCCTTATCTCAAAAACCCCATCGACGGATTTGGCCTCACTAAAATACCAGCACATTTCACAAGACAGTACACCTATCAAATTTCACGCAAATCTTATCAACTGCAACGGTTGGACAGTTATGATCAAAGTGACTATTGCACCATACAGTCGAACCACCCAAACTGCCACAGAGATCTCTGTTCGCTTTGCTCACTCCAATCAATAATGTCCTGCATAGATAACTAGTCTCCGTTGAGACTGGCCGCCGTGGTCGAAATTTGGCTAGAGGGACATCATCACAGGATTCAATCTTTGACCGTCAAGGCAGTAGATTTTTCTCCCAACTGTACCTTTCAAAGCGAGTAACAGTATTATGAAGTTCCTGAAAGCAAGCGTCCTTGCTACTTGCTCCTTTATAGGATTAGGAACTCATAACTTCTCGGTGCATACTTCCGCTCGCTTTGAACGTGCATGTGAAGGCATTGAAATTTATTATTTGCGACTTACCTAACTGACGTGATATCGACATAATAATGTCTCGTGATTCGGGATCTAGGAAGGCTTATTTTTTATTATATTTCATAATATCCATGAAGTTAATATCAAAGATGTTTGTGAGTAACTGGTACATTAACAACATTATAAAATTTCACATGTTTTCTGTGATTAAATATTCTTCGATTCTATCTATAAGACTACTCACCAAACCCGTCAACGCCACGAACACGGACTGTGGCGACTTTGGTCTGACTTCTATATGTACAGCTGTCGATATATCATCAACAAATGGGATGTGTCAGCAGGCCGCTAGCTATTTGGAGTGTCAACTTCTTATCAGCTAGGTATAACAAGTTGGGATAGTTATGTAACTAAGTGACTTTGAAAATTTTTGAATTCGGGGATTTACATACTGTATAACTATTTAGTTTAACACAAAAATAACCCCTTTAGTTAGGATCCAGGGTAGAAATGGAAAATTCTCTGTAATTTTACATTGTATTAACCTTTCTGGGATATTTGATTGAGGTTAGAGGTTAGGTAATTAATTTGTATTCAATAGAAATATATTGCTCTGGAAGTAAATTAAACAGATAGATAGATAGATTTTAACTTTACTGCACCATCAGTTCATTCAAAAGTCTGCCAAATACAAAATTTTTCGAAGCAGAAAATTAGAACCTTACTGGCTTTTCAATTACAAAATTTCTTACAAATTTATTGTCTCTACAAATTTTACTACGAATACTTTAACTGATGGCAATGGTTTTACCAAATTCGATATGAATAGGTATTATCTACTCACTGAGGATAGTAATATTTCAATAAATATGTGTTGCTTTTGAACGAATGCAAACTACAAAGCTGTATTTCTGTTAATTTATACAACGCAGAGACAAACTATTTTAAAAAAATACTCACGGAAGTTAAAACGCTAACAATTTTCAAACGTTCAAAATGCAACACACGTTTTTCCTTTTAAATCTACAATTAGAATCAGAACAAATATCGTTCTGAAACGCAATTTGCGCTGCAAATGGGTCCCGTAGCAACGTTCTTTATCACAGTCGGGAGTACAAGTGTACAAACTTGCATTTTGTTGCTCGGGGGGTTGACTTGACTTTGACCAAGAAGACAATAAGCGAGGAAGCGGTGTCTTAGGACCTCGAAGTTTATTTCCTGGCCAGTTTGTTTTTCCTCTTATATTTAATATGAAATGTCTCAGACAAATGGCTTTTGTCTCCAAATATGAACATTTACAGAACCATAAAATGGCTCAATTTTCGGAAGCTTTCAAATTGAATTTAGAATTCAATGCAGGATATGAAAAAAAAAAACAGAAAATGCGCCCCTAGAAAACTATGTCACGCAAAACTAACAAGCATAAATTGGCTTTCCGCGAATGTTGTCCGGACCCTGACATGTTTTGTAAAAGCCTGACAAAGATAATGCTAAAAAATGAGTACACGTGCGTACATTTTCAAACAAATTGAACGGATTCCCACCTGTTATCCTACATAGTAAACATTTGACAAGATGATACGTAGACGATAGTTAAGTTTCATTGTAGTTTCTTCTTACTTAGACTGATCTGTATACTTTCTAGTCTCTAACCAGTTCAGGCTCTATTATGAATGTGAGCGGGTTAACCTTGCTTGTGTTAGAAGAACACCAATGTTTTATCCTAGAGGGACATCATCAGGGTTAACTCGGGTTCTTTCTACTAATAATCTTAATACTAATACCTACCCGAAGAGCGTCCATAAATTAAAACAATATGTTACAAAACATTTTGATCCCCAAAAAGACGTCATCCCAACACGGTCATGACACAAAGCCTTTTTCCTCAAAATCATAAATTAATCCTTACAAAATGTTCATACACGACAAAGAGAAGTCTTAGCATTATTTATATCCGAAATAACTCTTTCTGCGGCAGCAGCGGCGGCGTTCACCCTGATCTACATTAATAAATTCACTGAGTATAAATTAAGTGCGTAGCGAGTAAAAACTGTATTATAAAGTTGAGATTTACTGCTTATAAGACTCAATTTATATGCGTCCTCAAACCGCGCCAGAATTAAGCTGTGTGGCGCGGCACATATTTTTCAGAATACGAACAACACACGGTCAAAAGAGTCCAGCCAATTTGTTTTTAGCGCCCTAGCCACTGAAAGATTGTTATATAATTTAACCACATAATTAAAAGACGTCGTATGCAAATATATGTATGTTGGTAGGTATGTAGGTTGAAGCTTAGTTAGCTTTATATCGGTCATCACCGTCCACAAGCGAAATTGTTATATTTAGCGTAGAAATAATAAATATGCCAGAACAGTCTGTTTGGAACACAAACACGAGAAAACAGCGAATAATTCCCACAAATAAAAACTTTACCTTACCCGTTCACATATTCCGGTACAATTTTAGTGGCTACTAAAAATCAGTCTAAAATATTTGACTGCTGACACCTGATGGTTTATCTGGTGAGCTGCAGCGAATAAAGCGCTTGGTTTAAAACCAGATGGATCGCTTGTTCCACAATGCAGCTTCAATAGAAATCAAGTAGAGGATTATTTATCTATGTCAATTGCGAAGTTTGTCCAATATAGACTGATTGACAGACACCAATTGGATCAACCATTCATCAATTATTTGTATTCCTCATCAGTAGTTATACGTGCACTACAGAACAGAACATGCCCCCCCCCCCCCCCACATTATGGGGGTTAGCTATAATCACCACCATTGGCAGGCGGATTGATGATCGCAGTGAAGGTGTGAAAATACACGAAAGGTAGCTTCCTACCCTTCTTCTGGTAGGTTTCATAAGTTGACTCTTACACCATCCACTGGCTAAGTTGAAGGTGTAGAATTTTGCTTCATTCCACTCTGATCCACTTTGCAGGTCCACTAATGGATCAGTTTCCACTTTTTTTTCTACTCTGATCCATAGCCCGGGTAGATCAGTTTCCATTACTTTCGAACTGCTCCATACGACGTCACGGCCATTATTTGTACCTTCTTCTACTTCGTATACAACCTTAGAACCGTTGTGGTCAACATGTCTTTGAATCTTTGAATTTTTGAATCTTATACATTAAGGTTTATCACTGTCAAGGTCAGCTACATGTTGGACGAGTCATGGCGAGCCTTGACTCGCTTAGACTTATCTCTCTTAAATCAAACAAATACTATGTTGTTGTTATGTTGGTATCTCGGACAAAATGTAGACGTATCATAGGTAGATACGGGTTACGGGCCGTAATGTACCATTCGCAGCGAGCATGATACGTTACGCCGTGTGCTAAAATCTCTCGCGCGTCTCGTTGCTCGTTGCGAGCGCCTCCTTTTCCCGTACTGACTGCACGAATGCTCGCTATGTTACACGTTATGCATTTACATTGAGGGCATGCTCGCGGGCCTCTCGCTTAAAGCTTGCGGTAAGACATTTTGTCACTTTAAAATGTACTTATATGAAGATTACGAATTTTTACAATACTCTGGCCCATATTTTATTACGTTATAAAGGTTTTAGTACACGGGTTCATGTTTGAAACGATGTTATCAAAGTTGTTGATCACTATGTCTACAAATGGTCCAACTAGGTAAATCCATCTGCGGTAAAGTGATCAGAGGACGTGTGTGGACTGATATGAGCTATCGGAAAACTTAAATCATTTAATCTTTTCATTTTGAACCCTAATAAAAATCTATATGAGTTTTGATAATCAACTGAAACAAACAACGTTTTATCCAAAAAAATATACCAAACTTCAACTCAAATGCTTAGAAGCGAAAAACATTCAGCTGATCCTCGTTATTTTAATGAATAAAGTAGTAAGCTAGGCTACTTACCTAAATGGGATTGGACCTCTTGATTGTTAATCTTATAATCTTAGAGATAAACGCGTTAAGTTGTTTGGAACAACGAAACGTGGAAAATAATAAAAGTACTTTGTTGTAAAATAACCACAGCCTGAAAGAAAATACACCATTTTGTTTGATTGAAAAACGTAAATTAATTTAAGGCTAGTTACCGATGCGTAAAAGGCATCAATATGTACACAATATATCAATACTTATGCTCCATGATGTAATACAGTAAGTTAAATTTGACTGGTTAAATGCAACTCCCCCTCTACCACCACAGCCTATATTGGTCCACTGCTGGACTCAGGTCTCCCCCTGATAAGCGCCTTATTGGCTTTTATCTCACAGGGGGTAATGCCCATAATCCCCACGCTGGGCATACGGGTTGGGGATCGCAGTTCGGTGGTAGAATTGTTCTGCAGTCTGTTCTTAGTCGCCTCTAATTACACCCGCAGGAAGAGTTGGGATGGTGCAAATTCTAAGCCGGCACCACTCAGCATAAGGGCAACTAAACTTGTTTAATAAAGAAATAAATAATGCCGGACATTCCACACAGCATCATCAAGCCACAAGATAAGCAGACCTTGTGTTATGGCTAGGTCTGCTATACTTAATGCAATACATTACATAGATAGATCTTTTTTATTATACATAGAAAATACCCAGCACACCCGGAACATAATATATTTGCAGAGCATACAAGCATTTGAACCCGCAACCTCATGCGCGGCAGGCGGACCTTCACCCGCCACGCCACATCGGTCGTCATAGATAAATAAGTTTTTAATGTGCAATATGACATAGCTATTTAAAACCAAAATGATTTTACGAACTCTATTATTAATATTAACCCACAGAACTGCCATTTTTATAGACATATTTCATGGACGGGGCGCCCAGATCCTTACGCGATACTGCGGGTTAAATAGCGTCAATGTCTCTAAAGTCGGGTATTTATCGGTGTTACGGAGCGTAATGTAACCATTCGCAGATACCATGATACGTTACGCCGTGTGCTATAATCCATCTTGTTGCTCGTTGCGAGCGCTTTTCTTCGTTCTCTCCCCGTACTGACTGCACAAACGCTCGTTGTGTAGCACGTTACATTATGCACTTACGCCGGTACTGACCGGTGCGTTACGGGGGGTTGTTTTTTTTTTTAATTTAAAGGTGGGTTACCTACCTTCAAATTCATAAATAAATAACTACCGCTTTGAAGGACCCAAATTTTGTTAATTTGATTTCTGATTCAAATTAATTGATTTGGTCAGTTAAGGTTGATCTTCAGTGGGGAAAACTGGAATAACCCAATTTACCAACCTCGATTTAATTTGAAGGACCGTGACATTAACTGTGTTTCTGTAAATGGGTGAAATCACCTGCTAGGTATGTAAAATTCTTAGATGAAAAATGGTCAGGTGAATTAGCTTTGTGTGCAAATTGTAGGCAATCCGTCATAAAGCACTCAATATTTTTTTAATACACACCGAACTTGAATTATCTATTGTTTCCTTGTTTTTTAGAACCGAAACTCTAATGTGTCCATAATTGGAGGTTGCCAACGATTAGGCGGTTTACCCTAATTGCAATGTGGTTAGACTATGCACTACTGACCATTTTTGTAGCGAGCAACCGAAATCCGATTTTCCAAAATGGATCTGAATCACTTACAGATAAAGCTAAAATGTTCAAAGGTGTAGCTCTAAACCTGGAATCAGACATAGGCTTCCCATAAATCAGTTCCCATTGGATAGTAATGACCTTTAAACGTTTCCATAGAAACAACGCGTATGAAACCGCGGGCAGAAACTAGAACAATATATTCCCACACAATTAATCAGAAATCTTTGATCGTCAAACGCGTGAGAAATATTTTAGACATAATTTTTAGAATCTACAATCTTCAGAGTAAAATCCCATCTATCATAACTACCTACCTACTACATTACTGAGAAAAATAACTTATCCATTGTCCTGTAGCTTAGAATTTGCCACAACTCTTCCCGCATTGTGTTGTAAGAGGCGACTAGATATTCATCGAGGGGCGGGCAGTAGCGCCCCCTGCAGAACAGATTTACCACCGAACTGCGATCTCGAATCCGCATGCCCAGCTTCAAAATTTAGCTGTACCCCTTAATTACAAAAGACAATAAGGCACTTATCAGGGAAACCCTATGTCTAGCTGTGGACTGGTAAAAGCTGTCGTTGTGATGGGAGTAATTCTTTAAACCTGGCATATTAATAAACGAAAACCTTAAATCTTTTAAATCCATTATGCTTATTAGCACTAAAGTCATTTACAATGGGATATTTAACTTGATTTAAGTTTTGAGTTTTCCAATGTTTCGGCACAGTTTCATCCGCCATGATCACGGAACAACAATATTGGAAAACTCAAAACTCAAATCATGGTTGATTTGAGTTTTGATATAACCATTTATTTACCATTTCCCGTTCTAAATGACTTAAGAACTAAAACCTTATTACTACATCAGCCTATCATGTCGCAAATTAAATTTCACAGTCACTTTATAGCAAAATAAAGAGTTAAACGTAAGGGCTGTCCAAATAAATAATATTCATGACGAAACAGCAAAAGCATTAAAACATAACTCACTTCGTGAAATCGCGATACATTCATTAACTAAAGTCAATTGCAATTTATTATTTGAATAAAATATTAGATTGCAAGGTGCTATAGTAATTATTAATTATTATCAGAACGCATCACATCACACCATTTTAATAAATAAATTTCTTAATATTATTATTTTTTTGGGGTTCTAGTGGTAAATCACACTAATATTATAATAATTATAAGAGAAAATTTGGATGTATGGATGGATATTTATTACGTCAAAACCACTGAATGGATCGGATGGAATTTTTGCATAGATGTAATCGGCTTGGAGTAAAACATAGGCTACGTTTTATTCCATAAATAGTTCCTTTAACCGTTTCAGCTGAAACGCTAAAACAACGCGTGCGAAGCTGCGGGCAGAAAATAGTGTACAATAAATCCTTGACATATCTACTTAAACTCGGTTCTAGAATCTAACAAAGAAATGATGAACTCTTTGTCTCTTCAACAGCATATGTAAGTCCACTGCTGAAATTATATCTACCTAATGAATATTATAAAAGCTAAAATAATTATGTTTGTCTGTCTGAGCTTTTCACTCCTAAACAGGTGTTCATTAAATTTTGCATGGAGGCGGTATCTCAGGGACGGATAGGCTACTTTTTATCACGGAAAAGAGCGTGCGAAGCCGCGGGCAGAACCTAGTATAAAATAAGTTACTCTAAACTGAATTGAATTCAAAATAACTTCACTACTTACAAAGGAATTCAACAAATCAGCGTCACTGATAGTTTGTAGCAAAAGCTACGCATAGCACGCCTACGACAATTCGTAGAAAGAGCTACGCGTAGCACTGCCTACGACGACAGTTCGTAGAAAGAGCTACGCGTAGCATTGCCTACGACGACAGTTCGTAGCAAGTGCTACGCATAGCACCACATTGTCTTTTTGAGTCAAAAAGTTGCAACCGAAACTAATGTTACTTCTTTTCATTTAAAACGTTTTCTACCAGCCTGTACCTTCTTCGCGAGGGCCTTGAGGTGAATAAACCGTAAGAGCCAAGAAAACGGCAGCCATCATATTTGTATGAAAATTATGTGAATTTCTTGAAAGCTTTCTATGTTCAACGTTTGCTTTACGGTAATAGTAAATTTTTAGGGGTCTCTTTGGTTTCACTCTTTTAGCGCTGTATGCAAATTCGTGTACTAAATGTTGAGTTATTAGAGTGCTCTTATTTACTTTGTTCTGAATAAAATTGATGACATTGCTATACAAGCTTTTTTAGAATTATATAAATATTTTTGATGAGGTCAGATGGAATATTTCATTGTATTGACTTAGCATATCTTAGCTTGGGGCTAGATGCTGTGTGAATAATCTAGCATTATTTATTTTATTGACTTATGTTTACAAGCAAAATTGTATAAGTATTTTTATCTTACATAAAAACGATGAGTGGGCTGAGAATAAGGAGGCATTTTTCTAATAAAAACAGATTCCTAAAAAAATTTAAATGTCAAAAAAATAAATAAATTCACACAGCATCATGTAGCCCCAAGCTAAAAAAATAAACTAATTAATTCCTTACGATTAATTTCTGCTTTATATATTGCCATTCTAATGGGTACGCCAGGTATAAAACATTTTACACTTACGCCTGACTACTTGGCTTTAAATACCTGTGGCGAACGTTGGGTCCGATCTACTATTACACGGAAATTCGGCAGCGTCGGACATTGTCCATTCATTTTGCCTTTCCATTAAAACGGAGCTTTTAACTAACAGCTAATTTATGCAGCGTACGGTTTTGGGACAGATTACAGAGCGGACTGTCTGGCCCATGCTCGGTTTGGTACACAATCAGGGGCCTCGGTACTAATGAAATTTCGTAGCGTTACTTTAGCGGGGAGATGGGCGGTTGATATCGCAAGCGTCGTGATGTTGATGGGGTCCTTTAGTCGATTTCATCCACGGCTGCCAGTCTACCCATGTGCGCACGATATATTATAGTCCACAAGTGTGTGCGCAAACACAGGTACACTCTATAATCTCACTTTCATAACCGGACGGCAGGCCGACACTACCGACACCGAGAACCGTGTCGGAGTGGGACAGGAAAGCGGAGAGGGGTTTGAGGATACTACTACCATGGGAATAAGACGAAGGTAGCATTAGCAGCTAGAGTAGATTGGAGTCTCGCACCTGTAGCTAGCTATATGTCAGATATCTGGTAGATTCACTTTCGCAACTGGGTGAAATCAGGTTGTCATAGTCAGGTGATGGTGAACATCACATTGACCATTGTTGGTGGTAGAAGTAATGACCTGTTGTCTTATTAAAATTAGATAAATCATTTCGATGCAAAATTTAATTTTTTCTCTGCTTTTACTATACCGATCACAATAGTTTTGAAACGATCATATTATTTTTGAAGTTTATGACACTCCTTACTGACACTGGCAGAGTCGTAGCGCAAGCGGCGCCAAAAATAAAGAAGTTGAAGTTGAAGTAATGACCACACAAGCGCAGTTCACCAAATTACTTACGACTTCACGTAGATATAGAATCGTGGTTACAATACCGTTTACAAAATATCATTAATTTGGTTTACCTTTGAAATTCGTCTTTACGATTTATGTGGTGTTTTCACCTGATAGAGGCAGGCTGTCGATGCTACGGCCATTACGAGTGTTGGAAAATTTCACGTTTATTTGTTTCCAATTACTGAATGCAGTTACAAATTCTGTAGGAAAGCGCATCACCGTAAGCTTTTACAATTTGAAGTCAAAAGAAGAACATCCCCATCAAAATTCTGAGTGAAGTTCCTTCTGGGGAAACTGTGCTCCATTTGAGGCCGCCTCTTTACTCAGGTCCCTAGTGAGGTGGTGGCCAAACGCTTAACCATTTTCCCAAAAAACTACGTTGTAAGTTCCTCCTCATTTTGGCCAAATCATGGGAACTCTAGCATACTGTACGTTGTCAACTCTGTCAGCTTAAAAGATTTAAGTTGCGTAGATAAATAATCGGGTTGAAAATGACAGCGAGACAGCACGCTGCCTCGCTTAAAATACGACAGAATGAGCGTTTTCCCACTCGTCGCAACGGGTGCCGGCGCGTGAGTGGAAAAAACAATTATTATTTTAGAAAAATCTGTAAATTTTTCTAAAATAATAATTGTTTTTTTTGGGACACCTCTTTCTTTTATTTGATCAAATGTGCGATACATTTGATCAACACCTCTTTCTTATATTTGATCAAATGTGCGATACATTTGATCAAATATAAGAAAGAGGTGACCCAAAAAAAATATTGATTTGTCTAAGTGGGAGAGCATGCTGTCCTACTGTCATTATTTATCTACACGACTTTTACTTACGATGTCTAGACTTGTAGACGAACCATTATGTATGTCTCTAAATTTTTCTAAAATCATAACTGTTTTTTCCATTCACGCGCCGGCACCCGTTGGGACGAGTGGGAAAACGCTCATTCTGTCGTATCACCGTAAATACGGGTCTTTTACTAAAACAAAAAGTAAGTCTCAGTAATAAAGTGCGTAATCATTTCTTATGCTCTCCCTCAATTTATGAAATTACCATGAATTCTGATATAATAGGAAAAGTTTGACCACGAAGGGTGGACGCTGCAATAAAAACTATAAAATCACAGTAACGAGTCGACTTATCAATGTCATTAGGGTCAGCGCCGATAAAAAGGAAAATTGTTAAGATTTTCTTTATAGACAATAATTATTTTTATGCTTATTCTTGTTTCAGTTCACTATTCCATTGCATGGCAAGGTATGTTATTAATATTACTACTTTTTCCTCCCGCTCTTCCGTTCTATCTAATTTCATCTTTTTATTACATGAGTAAAAATAATATATTTATGACAATACTGTTGTCATAAATATATTATTTTTACGAGGATCTCAAGAGGCGCAAATATGCAAGTCTCGACAGAGCCGACATATTTGGTCCCTTTGGAGTCGAGACTCTAGGTCCGTGGAGTATCGAGGCTCTCCGGGTTTTATAAAAATATGTAAGCGTCTGTTCAAAGCGACTCGTGACCCGAGAGTTGGTGGGTATCTGGCGCAGCGCATCAGCATTGCCATACAGCGGGACAATGCAGCCAGCGACTTGGGGACGCTTCCGACTGGGTATTGTCAGTTGAACTACCTGTAGATTGTTTGCAACAGTCTGCAGTTAATTCAATTGTTTCAATTGTAAATACTAGTTCTAATTGTCAAACAATATCCCAAAAAAAATCTACTTCGACGGGACTTGAACCAGCATCCTTCCCTAAGTACGGGAATGCGCTTACATTCACGAGTTCAAGAGACATAGGAGTCAAAAAACATTGGGACTTCCTTTGGGCTCGCTTGTTTTTGGGATATTATTTGATTTCTTAGATTGATGAATTTGATTTATTATTTGATACCGTGAGTGTAAGGGCTTACGCACTATAATAACAAAAATCTGATTCTTTTATTTGATTGTAATTATCAATGCTAGTTTGTTCACATAGAAAATGAGAAATAATTAGTATTTTACAAAATACACATAGGAAACATTTGAAAAAACTTATGAAAAAAATTTAACAATCACACGGCAAATCTTTATTTGTATTTGAACGTGAAAAAGTATTGTTAATTTTTCGTAAACTTGAGACGAAATGAAAAAACTATTTAATTTTTAACGAAAAGATAGCTTATAGATTGACTAAGGTTAAAAAGTCCCAAGCAGTTCTACCAATCTGAGGTGATCTTTATTCTGAATCACCTCTCTGGTATTGAGTAGGTACATTTGCCTTCAGTTTTAAGGCAATTTGATTTGTAACTTCCGTCCATTTAATTATTACGGAGATGAAAATGAGATCAGCATTCCGTTGTAACAATTTTCATAATTTATTCTAAATACAATTTGTTATATTGAATTATAAATATCATTATTTCAATAATTGGTCACTTGCCGAAAATTAATGAAACAATAATAACGACAGATAATTGACCGGTTCTGTTTCTGTAACTAAAGATCCTGAATATTTAAGCGATACATTTTATTTCTCATAATTGTTTGTTGTTGCTACTCGAGGGCTATAGAAAGTTGTCCCACCGCCATCGATGAACGGGAAGCGAGTAGAGCTAGACAGTAGAAACGAGTTGGTGAGCAGCGGGAAGCAAGTGTGTAGTTCCGATAGTTTTGTCGCTTGGCTATAAGCGAGTGTGCGAGTGCGACGGACCATTACTCGCGCCACTCGCTCGCGGCGGTATAGTCCTCTGCTGCGCTTGTTGATCTCTCGGCGTGAGTTCTGACCGCCAAGCGAGCATCGCTGAGAAGTATCGCTGAGCGAGTATTATCTTTGATAGCTTTTGTCTCTCAGCGACAAGCTAGTGGAGCGACTCCTCGCCGGCAGTGTAAACAGTCAGCGATTAACTATTATAATGCATCTCTTTTGTTTACACGAAATGTATTATCTATTGTACAATACTTGAGCGAGAAAATAGCCGATAGTCACTTCCTCGCTGGCGCAGTGGGACAACTGCCATAGGCATGGAATGTAACTTGGCTGCGTTAAATTACTATTCCGTTTCAAAAACTAGCACGCAGTTTGTCCAATTCTATGCCCGAAAGCCCCGAAGCATGTGTGAAATTCGTTAATCAGTGGCAAAGCTGGGAGCCCGCCAATCACTGACGTGCACCTTTCAACGTTTCCCATTCGGCTCGGAGTTTTTCGGGATACAATTACACACAAACAAAGGAATGTTTCGACCTAAATGTGTGAAAGAGACACAGGAATGACGTCAAGTGAAATAAAACCTTGGCACAGAACATGGAAAACTAAAACGTAAAAACTGTTTCATGTTTGCTTGTATACTCGTAATACCTAAGTATGATATTATAACCATGGATATCATGTTCATAGATACGTATAAAAATAGAATCTTCACCGTGAAGGAAACCCATTATGAGGAAACTCTGCCATAGAGTGCCTACGGACTAGATTGCGTAGTGACGTGAGGATTGTGCTCTGTATAGACGTGCTCGACAAGCTCGTCCCAGGCAATATGCAATTTTGCGACAACAGCGTGTTTTTCCCTCATTTTTGCATAAATCATGTAGTTACACCCATCAGTAGGACTCTAGAGTTTTGTAAAGATGCATTCAAATTAGTGGAGCGCGGTGAGGCGCGAACTAAATGTTCTCGCTTTTACACCACGCCACTCGTAATTAACTGGATAATGTCTGTTTATATGGTTGAACTAAAGATTTACCTCACAAGAGGAGAATGGCGTTTTCCGTGAAAATAATGGATGGCGTCACAAGAAGCGAATGGCATTATCGGGTGAAGTAGGGTATGGTGCTGCAGTTGATTTACGAAAATCGAAATCAGCTGAATCAGCATTGTCTTGTCAATACTTGATTATGAATCAAATTAAATCATTTATTTGCTGAATACATTATTACAGGTACATGTCAGATCTTATAACTAGAGTGATGTCAAATGTATTCAACCCGCAAGCAGGTGTGCAAATTTTAAATATTGGCGATTCATATAAGTAGTTGAAATAATCAATAATAAAATAATCAAGGATAATACAATAGAGATAATGAATTTCGAAGGTACATTCTATAATGTACCTTCGAAATTCATTATTTAGTGGAAGAAAACCCAATTACAAATAATTTTATACTTTACACCAACCGTTCTTCAATTTAACAAAAGCACAGCACAAAGAGAGCGGAACAATGACCCGTCGTATCGCTGACAGGTGGTAAGCGGAGCTGTGACCTCTCCACAACACGCAACCACGGATCACACAATTGGAATTAGAGAGTGACATTGCGTCGAAGAATCAGGTCACTCTAGTCCATGAAGGTTTTATGACCTGTTTGATTAAACCGAATTATGAGACTGGTTTATTTCAATTTGTTTTTAGGTTAATTATTATCAAGAAGGTGGATTGTAGACCTGACTAGAGTTCGGCAGCAATATTAGTTTCTACCCTCGTTTTCCACTCCCATGGTGCCCTGATAAAACGTTGCATAGATCACTCAGTTTTAGTTTCCCTTATATTTCGCCTGTTAGTGAATATATTTAAATCAGACCAGTTGATAAAGTGATTGTACTTTTTTTTTAAAGCACGTATCTTTACTCCGTTCTATAATCCTAGATGTATATTTTGTAAACAAAGGGATAACACAACCAAAGAAATATTGGTGGAAAAAATTTCACAACATCTGGTAATATCTGAGCCAATCGAATGACGTTTAACAATATTCTGGATTTGAAAGCTTTCATTCATCAATTAATTCGTTTATAGTTTACCAATAAACATTATTGACAAAGAAAATTACAATTCAATAAACAAATTAGAAGTAGTATTTACAAATGAAACAATAAAGCGAACTGCAGACTGTTGCAAACAATCTACAGGTAGCTTAACTGATCCATATCAATCCATTTGCGCCCTTTGGGGTCGAGACCCTAGGTCAATGGGGTACCGAGGCTCTCCAGGTGTTTAAAAAGTTATCTGAGCGTCTGATCGACGCGCCGCGTGACCTGACAGCTGGTGGGTATCTGGCGCAGCGCATCAGCATTGCCATACAGCGGGGCAATGTCCACCAATTATTTAAGTATACTTGGCAAAAAATGTGCTTGTTTACTGCAGGGTTGAACTCTATGTCTTTACCCAGATGAATCGCCATTTTTCGTAGGTTATCAGAAGCCCTGCAGCTGACTTTTGGTACAAAACTTTAACTAGGCTGGATCTCTTGGGACTGAACCTATTTCAGGGGTAAACTCGATACAGACACAGATATCTCAACAATAAAACAAGCTACGAAAACAATGGTCATTATCTGACGCTTTTGTAAAGACACCAAATCGCAAAACAACGTGTTCTGCATAAATGAACAATACGTTTATGCACGTTAATGTTTCTCCGTCGAGCTGCTATTAATTTTGTTTTATTTTTTTAAATTGGGTTTCAAAGGTTTATTTAAAGAAATTTATGTAGGCAAAACAATTGAAATATCTAAATATGATCGGATGACCATAAAAATGTCAGACTTTTAGAAAATTTGATTTGTGATGGGTACTAGCGCGAAGAGAACTGTTAAAATAAATATTATCCACGGTACAGTTCCTTGCGATCGCTTTTAATACATTACTTAGGTACTTACTGGAAATAAGATCGTAAAACAAAATGTAGTAAAACTCCATTTAATAAAGTGAGCCTAATCCGATCAATAGAGTATGGAGTCTGTGCTTATGCGAGGAATATGAAAATGAAAACCATTAAAATGTGGTTAGAAATGGACTGTTTGTTTGTCTAAATCATGGATTTCTATAAAATATTATTTGATATTTTTATACATATAAAATTACTCCATTTAAAAACTCCATTTAATAAAGTGAGCCTAATACAATCAAATGGATGTTTGTTTGTCTAAATCATGTATTTCTATAAAATATTATTTTATATTTTTATACATATATAATTATTGTACGGTTGTTTCATATTGTTACAAAGGTTCTTAGGATAAAAATTATAGTAGGTACCAAACATAAACCGCTAAAACTTATGTGTTCGCGTAAGTGGCAACATTTTACTTATGGTATTGCTTTGTTAAGTTTTTATTTTGTTGTTATTAATTTATTTACCTGAAAGATATATTTAGATATGTATATCCATATGCGTTCTATATAATTTAAATACTAAATTCTGTGTAATTCTGTCTCTACGTGGGGGTGGGACTGCTCACGATCGTCACAAATAATGGATTAGACGACATAGGCGCAAACTGGCTAACTTCCATTATATGGTATGGAAGTAAAGTATAAGATGGATTTTATCCATGTGATATATAGATACTAGCTGCGCCCCGCGGCTTCGTCCGCGTGGAAATTGATTGCACAGCCCCTAAGAGTAGTTTTGTAAAAATAAAAAATACGTTTATCGTTATTCACTTTATAGTTTATTTATACTAAGTTTTGAGTGTTCGAATCAAGGAATTATACTTTTCCATAGAAACTTTACCATCCTTTTTAACCCCCTCAGAGGTTAATTTTATTAAATTAGATTAGCTTATGTGTTATTCTAGAACTTGAACTAACTAATAGGTTAAGTAGTTACGAAGATACGTGGTAACAAACATTCACACGAACTTTCGCATTTATAATATTAATAGGGTGCTAATTAAACTGACTTCTATTTAATAGCATTCTTCTTCTCTAAAAATCTACATTATTATCTGAATTACTAAGTCAGCTACCATCAATGCGCGTCTTAAAATTACTGTCTTAGCCACTATATATCTTCGATGTAAGCTACTGTAAATACACCTTAGCTTGGCAGTTATTTTGATGCATCTACATTTGTAATATATACTCAAGCAGTAAACTTCTAAAATATTTTTATAAGACACCAATAAAGTAATTGTATCGACATCTAGTTTTATGACTCAGTATGTTTAAAATGTTGTGAAACATAAATAATTTATAGCTCGTCCTTTGAACAACAACATGTACCTAAAATTATCATCTAATAGTAAATGCAACTGAATGTTGCATTTACTATTAGATGATAATTTGAACCATTACGACCGTGGCGCAACGAACGAAGGTCCGCCTGCGACGCTGGAGGTTGCGTTCGATTCCCGCCTTGGGACAAAAATTTTTACGGTGTGCAAATATATGTGTTCTGAGTATTTATTTGTATAATTAATATATGTATCTATGTAATGTGTTGTATTAAGTATATCAGTACCCATAACACAAGCTCTGCTTAGATTGGTGCTAGATGATGCTCTGTAGATTGTACAGCATTATCTATTGTTATTTATTTATTGAAACAAAATAAAAGACTGGTGGAAGGCCGGTGGCGTCTATCTCGCTCGCGCCAAACAGATCGTGCAGTCCCTATTTCCATTATAAAAGAATACGATGTATTATTTCACATGCTAAATTAAAATATATAATGCTTTCTAGTTAAAGCTTAAACTTATATTTCTTAAGGAACATAATAATGTTGAAGCTGTAAAACGTGAAATGTTGGTTAGTTGTAAAATACGTGGCTGAGTTAGTAAATTATATAAAGCAGAAATACAGAAATACAATTTATTTATAAAGCCGATTTACATGTCTATAACTATTTATAAGTATCCAATTGTATACAAGTTCTTAAATAATTCGATATTACACATAGAAATAATACAGAAATTGCAATTAAATAAACATTAATAAATTATTAAAAAGTCAATCTCGGTACAAAAAATAATACAAAATTAATTATCATTAGTCTCCTTTTTCTCGAGTAGTTCACCTAAATAATAGAATAAAGCAGTGAGACAAGTAAAATAATTGTTGTTCTTTATTTGACGCTTGCTTTGGAATATTCAGGTGGCATTTAAAACAAGGCGAATTAGTTTATTAAAAAAAAGCCTTCTTTTATTCCCGTCATTTAGATATAAAATCAGAGGTTGGTTTCCGTAGCCAAAAAAAAAATCTGCGGCCTGACTTATAATTCCCCATATTAATATAGTATAGTATAATGTGAGTGATGATAAGCCGATATAAATATTTGTTTTTTTCAATAGTGTTTGAATATGGTTAAAGGTAAATTGATTTAAAAATAAAATTATAGGTATAAGAAATCAGATAATATCCCCAAAAAAAATTCCGACTTTGACGGGACTTAAACTCGCGCCTTTCCCTATGTACGTGCTAACCAACGTGCTAACCAACTACACAACGAGGTCAAGTGACGTAGAAGTCGAAAAACATTGGGACTTCCATCGGACTATAGCGCTGTTAGCTCCACCTACAGGGGCACATTAAAGTTTTATCCAATCCTGTTCAAAGACTAAAGTTACGTTTAGTTCGTTTGACGAGAGGTGTCGCGTTGCTCATTTCTAAAGTTTTTCCTATTATAGTGCGTAAGCCTCGCACTGGGTTAATATAAAAGAAATCAAATAATATCCCAAAAATTTTCCGACTTCGACGGGACTTAAACCCGCGTCTTTCCCTCTGTACGGAAACGTGCTAACCAACTACACAACGAGGTCAAGTGACGTAGGAGTCGAAAAAACCCTTGACCTCGTTGTGTAGTTGGTCAGCACGTTCGTGTACTGTACTGAGGGAATGACGCAGGTTCAAGCCCCGTCGAAGTTTAAGTCGAAGAAAATTTTTGGGATATTATTTGATTTCTTTTATATTAACCCAGTGTGAGGCTTACGCACTATAATAAGAAAAACCTTAAGTATAATATTTTTTTATCGTGAATAGACTGTTTGCCCACGATCTCACATGATGGTAAGTGACATAATATCTGATTAGATTTAATAATAATTATAAAAAAAAACCCTTACACTTTTATTTTTACTCAACGTAGCGACAATTTGACATTACTGTAGCGGTTCCCTGAAAATTAACTTTAACTAATAACCCGACCGCACCGTAAGTTGAAATTTAAACTTTCTTAGAATAATAACTTAAGAATGAGAAGCTGGTGGAATATTTCAGTGCAATTAATATTACTGGTAACTTTGTGATTGCATTTGAGCTTACAGCATTAAATATTGCTGAGTAGAAATATCCCAAGAAATGGGTTAAAAAGCTTGACCTAGGCAATTCGTAAGAAACAAACATAAGAAGATGTGTTGCGTTTTAAATTTATACGCCTCTAGCGTTTTGAATTTATACGCCTCTAAATAAATAATGCCGAAAACAAAAGACAATCTATGTAGACTGGTTTATCGAATCCTTTTTGCACGTAAATATTAACAACACTGCAGGGTGCAAGAGCATTTTGATGTGGTTTTGATCATAGCAGCTGTGACGTATAGCTACATCAAAATGTTTGTTTGTGAAATGATGTGTTGTGAGTGAAATGATAATACAAATGTGTATTATCATTTCACAAAGAAAAAAATATTTTGTTCAATTAAGCATTAAACATAAAAAACTCCGGAATCAGTATTTTTTTGTGCAAAATGCCACCCTAAGCCACCTAGCGTTAAGCCGCTAGGAAACAGTTTCACAAATTGAGAGTAATTTGCGGGGCTGAAAGGAATTTAGTAATGATCGGACGGAATCCCGGCCGTTACAAACTACACAAAACACTGCAATCAGATGAACGACATCTAAATGTAAAATGAATGAAGATAAAGTGCTGTTTTTAACTTTCAAGTTCGGGATTAGGATTGTTTAACCCTTAAATTCAGGGAAGCTTACATCTATAAGCTTTTTGCTTGGAACCAACCCATACTAGTAGTGTACTCGGAAACCAAAATCGATGTTTCTGATTTGTTTACAAGCAAAACTCGCACAAACGTTTACACGAACACGAATCAGAAACTTCGATTTTTGTTTTTACGAGTAGACGCCCTGAGCTACAATAAATTATGTAACTTCCTTTTGTACTCAATCCTGGTATTTTTTTAACCCTATGAGAAAGACCTATTTTATAAGATTGCCGTGTGTAAATGTGTAGCTCTCTAACGGATGAAGCGATTTTGATTTTTTTTTTTATTCTGGTAGTAGTCAAATTAATAATAAAATAATATTTACAAGTCAATTTTTACCCGCGAGGCATGGGTAAAAATAATAAAAAAGTATATATGAGTGTTTCTATGTAGATGGTGGAGACTTTTTATTTCTATTCTACTCTGATACATCATCATACAATCAAAGCGGCTAAAGTGATTTTGATAATGAGGTATCAAAATAATTATTTGGTCTTCTACAAAAGTTACTTATTTACATTGTAAATCTTTGCCTTCTCATTTGACTAAAAAAAGGAAATAAGCGAGTACCAGTCGGGTTTTTTTATAGTTTGCATAAATCACTTGTTGTGTGAAAGGTGACTTTATTCAAAGTATTCTTAGCTATTTTGTTGCATATCGGTTAAGCTATTCTAAAGTTCTGCCAGTTCCAAAAAAATCATCGGCGATTTTTCCTGTAATACGAAATGTATTTTATGACTCAATAGACACCAAATACTTACTGTACGCCCAAATACTTAATGTATTTGGGCGAATCTACACCAATTTGTTATTTGGAATTTTGAAGAAACTATAATTCTTTTTACCGACCCTCGACGACAGTGGTATTTTTTGATCGCTAACTTTACACTTAACTTTCCTACATAATTTCTGGAAGCAAACTATTTTTCCTTTCACCATTGTTCGCTGGCATACCCGCTTCAAAATGGGAATCGTCACGGCAATCCCTACTTACTCACCGGAAAGGGCAGCCGTAATGAAAATTTCAAACAACATTGTTACTGAAATAAACCAATATTATATAGGTACGACCTTCCAATATTTAGATAACCGGGATTACATTAAAACACTCAATAAAGCTTGCAATATTTAAGCGATAAGCAGTTTTATACTCACTTTGATACAGTTCAAAGTGGACTTGTTTGGAGCTGGTACAATTTTGTCAGCATTGGCTCCAATTTTGATGATGAGAGGATTTGTTCTAGTCCACGTTTCGGTCCGAGCTGAATGTACAAACAAGCCTTGTGTCAACATACCGACCTACCTGGCATTTGATTTTGTCAATGAAGATATATCCGAAATCGCGAATTTTATGTTTTGTGTTAACATTTTTCTAACTGAAAAGGAATAACAAGTGTAACGATACAATCATTAATTTTCAATTAAACGATTGAGCTATCTGCAGACTGTTGCAAACAATCTAGACTAACGATCCAAATCAATACCAATCGGAAGCGTCATCAACAAGCTTGCTGCATTGCTCCGCTTTATGTCAATGCTGATGCACTGCGCCAGAGACACATCGGCTTATAGCTTTATGCTATAGATGGCTACAAGAAACGTCTGCTGCTCATCTTTAGCTACTTATCTATACGATCAACATAATACCTACCTGTTACTGAAGCCCTTTTGTTAATACCATTATTTTAGGCTTGCTGAAATCACAACAACGCCTAGGTATACGTCGGTACTTCATGTCTTTGTTCGGATCGAATCAGGGCTCCATCCTAAAACAACATTGACTTGTGACTTTCTAAACAGAAACCAATATGCCTATCCTTACCTTAAAGAAGTAAAACGCAGGTCGGAACTCAGGCTTTTCATCTTCAGCAATACTAAGGCCTGTTCAGACCTTTGCGGTTTTCTGTAACCAGAGTGGTAGCGAAATCCGATAATGCTTTAATAATAATGTAAACGCTAATGATTTAAAGTACATTTCAAATCAATACAATGGTCTTCTTCTGTCACTAAAATATTCGACGGAATACCGCGTGTCGCGTACCGAAATACAAGCGAAACTAACCCCTACCGCACCGGGTAGCAAATACCGCGTTGATCTGATAGATGAAGGTCCTTACAGGGACTCTCGTTATGAATCCCCTTACTTATGAAAGTCCTTTGCATTGACCTTTTGCAATGGCTAAGCACAATTTTTTTCTTATGCTGACATGTCAACAGGAGAAAACAAACGACTGTAGCGATAATAGGTAGAATAAAGGTTGTCGCAGATGTTTACAATGTGTGTTTTTTAAAATGTATCTAAAATAACGAGTTTAAGCCCATATTTAAATACACATTATTGGCATGTGCGGTGTTGTATTAATGTGCGCAGAGCTTAGCGCTCTACATATTGAAGGTACTCTCAATACGTCTCTGTCGTCTGTTCCTAACTTTGATCGGGCTACTGTAGATATAGGGATGACATTTCGTACACATTCACGTTGTGTGTTTCTACGAGATAAGTTAATTTGTTTGAGGTACGAAACAAAAGCGACCTAGATATTTTAGGAACGATCCAACTTAAATCATAACCTTTAACTTTTTATATTTTTGGAACGTTTATTGCAATGCTTGTGAGTTAAAGTACTTATTGCTAAGAGTCTTATTACACTGGCGATTTGCGAGCGATTTCAGAGCGAGCCAAGTGCGCAGCGAGCTTGCCGCGACTAACAAACGCAGCGGTGTTGGATCAATGTGCTCAGAGCTTAACGCTCTATATATTGTAGGTACTCTCAATACGTCACTGCCATCTGTTTTTCCTAACTTTGGTCGGGCTACTGTAGTTATAGGGATGACATTTTGTACGCATTCACGTTGTGTGTTTGAACGAGATAAGTTAATGTGTTTGAGGTACAAAAGAAAAGGTAGATACTAGATATTTTAAGGACGACCCAACTCAAATCAAAACCTATTAGATATTTATATTTTCGGAACCATGGTGAGTTTAAGTAATGCTAAGAGCCTTATCGCACTGGTGATTTGCGAGGGATTTCATTAGCGAGGCGATCAGCATTGCCATACAGCGGGGAAATGCAGCCAGCGTCTTGGGGACGCTTCGGTTTAGTTTTGATATGGATCAGTTGAGCTACCTTGTTTGCAACAGTCTTCAGTTAGCTTAATTGTTCCAATTGTAAATTCTAGTTCTAATTGGTTTTTATATTTTGATTGTAATTTTCGTTGTTAATAAAATAAAATATGTAGGTAGTTATGATTTTAGTTAAATTATTGCCGTCATCATTATATCAGCCCACACACGTCCACTGCTGGACATAGGCCTACCTCATACGACCGACGACGCCACAAATAGCCATCCTAAGCCGCCTACAGCCGTAGCGGCCACGACGGCGTAAGACTCGACTTACCTAGTTTCTAATCAGCCAATGGATGTCGTAAGAATCGGCTTAACTCGATTCTACTCAGCCCATGGATGTTGTAAGAATCGACTTACCTAGTTTCTACTCAGCACATAGATGTCGTAAGAATCGACTTACCTCGATTCTACTCAGCAGCCCATGGATGTCGTAAGAATCGCGGCCACGACGGCGTAAGAATCGACTTACCTAGTTTCTACTCAGCCCATGGATGTCGTAAGAATCGACTTACCTCGTTTCTACACAGCCCATGAACCTCGTACGAGGCGAAATATGGGAACCTATTAGAGGAAATACCCACGGTAGGGCTGGTAGTCGCCCAGCGAGCGAATACATTGGATGCATGGATTTGTAACGAATACATCCGGCAGAGAACTAAAGTTATCGACATAGCTCAAAGAATTAAATTGAAGTGGCAGTGGGCCGGCCATATTTCGCGAAGAACCAACAACCACAGGGTAAACGTATTCCTGAGTGGCGACCGCGATTCGGCAAACGTAGTGTAGGACGCCCTCCTGCCAGGTGGGATGACGATTTGCGAAAGACTGCAGACAGATACTGGATGCGCCAAGCTGAAGACAGAACGCTATGGCTCTCATTAGTGGAGGCCTATGTCCAGTAGTGGAATAATGAATTAGAGGAAGGGCAGCAGCTTATTCTGTATTTTTAACACCTTTACTGCAATCATCAATCCGCCAACCAATCCTGTTGATTATGCCAAAACCCCCCGTGTGTGGGCGGCACGTTCGAGTGCTGAGTGAACATATGAGTGGTGTTCGGTATCTACTGGCTTTAAACATAAGCCAAGTTGAGTAGACTAATATCTGAGTAGAAAGGTAGGTAATGTAATCCCGATGGAAATATAACTTCGATTAACTTTTACCGATATAGATAGACCTAGCCGCCTACCTAATTGAAAAGTTCTAACAATCTTTTAAAGTACGAGCAGGTACTTTATCCAATGGGGATAAAAGACCTTTGCAAATTTTAAGGATACTTTCATAATTTACTTTATTTAAATTAAGGCTTTAGCAAATGATTTGATGTTTTTAGGGTTCCGTACCCGAAGGATGAAAACAGAACCGTATTACTAAGCCTCCGTTGTCCGTCCGTCCGTCCGTCCGTCCGTCTGTCACGTGGCTATATCTCATGAACCGTAAGAGGTAGACAGTTAAAATTTTCAGATAACGTGTATTTTTCTTGCCGCTATGACAACAAATAATAAAAAACCATCAAAATTAAAAGGGGCCTCCATACAACAAACGTGATTTATTTGGCTATTTTTGTTCTTTATTTGTCAAGGCTGTATCTCTTGAACTAAAATATGTAGACAAATGAAATATCAATAATTAAGTAACATTTTAATTGTAATAATAAAAAATACTAAAAAAAAATAAACATGAAAATTTGAAGGGGTCTCCGAACAGGTGAAAATATGATGTTCTTTGAAAAAGTGCCTGATTTTTACGGTACGGAACCCTTCGTGTGCGAGGCGACTCGCACTTGGCAGTTTATTTACTCTTTCACCCCTAAATTATTTGATAGTGAGTCGAGCTGAAACTTTAGGGTTGATTTAAATTCTGGTCTAAAATAACTTAGGTAGGTAGACCAGGCAGACGGTCGATTCAGATTTATTCGTGAGTGTAGGTGTTCGAATATACAATTTTCACCGCTCATTGGTCCTTTTTTTTTATTTCTTATCAGTAATCCAAATGCAGACAGTGTGGAGAAAATAGTAAAGATAATAGATATATATAAAATAAATAGTGAAAAGCCCTTTTCACATGGATATCTACGGTCACGGCACGGTCGCCCCGTGCCGTGTAAAGTAATGTATGAGCGTGTGTAGCCCGTCCAAAACATTTCTATTTTACACGGCACGGCGATCGTGCCGTGACCTTATGCATATGAAAAGGGCGACATTCACGAAACGACCAGCATCTCTACTTACATGCGAGTTTAGATTATGAAGTGTTTTTAGTAGTAAGCACTACTGATAAAAGTTCCACTCGATTTTGTAGAATTTAACATTCTAAAATGCTATTGTTATGTTGGTAAGCGTTTATTGCGCTCATCTATGAAACAGAATGAAATAGACTGTTAACTCGTTTTCGTTCACATTTGGATGCACCGACCATATGTGCGATTTCATTGATGTAATTGGAATTGGGACTGTTTTCAAGAGTTAGCACCCAAAAGCCTGAATCGTCCTGGCTGGCATACAATAGGGATACAATTCCCTATTGTATACAATTGATGAATCGTCCTGGCTGGCATACAATAGGGATACAATTCCCTATTGTATACAATTGATGAATCGTCTTGGCTGGCATACAATAGGGATACAATTCCCTATTGTATACAATTGGTGAATCGTCCTGGCTGGCTTACAATAGGGATACAATTCCCTATTGTATACAATTGATGAATCGTCTTAGCTGGCATACAATAGGGATACAATTCCCTATTGTATACAATTGATGAATCGTCCTGGCTGGCATACAATAGGGATACAATTCCCTATTGTATACAATTGATGAATCGTCCTGGCTGGCATACAATAGGGATACAATTCCCTATTGTATACAATTGATGAATCGTCCTGGCTGGCATACAATAGGGATACAATTCCCTATTGTATACAATTGATGAATCGTCTTGGCTGGCATACAATAGGGATACAATTCCCTATTGTATACAATTGATGAATCGTCTTGGCTGGCATACAATAGGGATACAATTCCCTATTGTATACAATTGATGAATCGTCTTGGCTGGCATACAATAGGGATACAATTCCCTATTGTATACAATTGATGAATCGTCTTGGCTGGCATACAATAGGGATACAATTCCCTATTGTATACAATTGGTGAATCGTCCTGGCTGGCATACAATAGGGATACAATTCCCTATTGTATACAATTGATGAATCGTCTTGGCTGGCATACAATAGGGATACAATTCCCTATTGTAAACAATTGATGAATCGTCCTGGCTGGCATACAATAGGGATACAATTCCCTATTGTAAACAATTGATGAATCGTCCTGGCTGGCATACAATAGGGATACAATTCCCTATTGTATACAATTGATGAATCGTCCTGGCTGGCTTTTGGGTGCTAACTCTTGAAAACAGTCCCAATTCCAATTACATCTATGAAATCGCACATAAGGCCCGCGCGGGCCGTACGTAAGCGCGGTCGCAGCCCAAAACCTTGGCGGATCACTCTTGGTCAAGGCTGTAGCCAGGAATTCACTTCAGGTTGCTTGCAGGTCTCATCGATAACCACTAAACGTTACCGGCGAGCGGGGCGAACTCATTACTTTTTTTGCAGTGTTTTGCATATTGACAGTAAACAAGATATCCTCTCAACTATAGTAAGTATAAGTAATGGCCAGCGAAGCGAGACTCTAGTCCTGAAAGTTTTGGTAATTTTGCGGTGCTTAGAAAATTGATATCAGTGCCACAATAATGAGGCATGCGTAGCAAGACAAAGATGCTAAATAATGAGCTAAGAACAATTTATGACTTTGTTGAATAACAACAAAACATGAGGACAGCAAATTATACTACGACTGTTTTTGGTTTTTGTTCGATTTTTGGGTAATATTTTATCAAATTTGGCAAAGTTGCCTAAAGCGGGGGTCGAGCTCAGGACCATAATCAGAAGGAACAAAATGTTCCTTCTGATTATGGTCCCAAAACAGCGAGCGGATCAAAACGCGAAAATTTTGTTGTCTACTCAGATTTCTTTGCACTGGTTGACAAAGTGACCTCGCAGATTATTTTTGTATATTTTTTTTATAACAGTGCCTTGCTTTGCAATTAGAAATTGTTTAAAGTTGTGAGTGTATTTTATGTAAAAGGGCGTCTGTCTATGTACCTGGGTGATTAAAAACTACTCAGCAACGTGCGTATAAACAACCAAACCTCAGAAACTTTAAATTAGGTTTCTCGTTCCAAAATTGCATCATTCTGCAACGCTCTCGTTTTATCTAACTTGCGTTAACTTTATTTCGTGTGTTGAATTTAGGATCATGAAAACTGCGAAGTTCAAAATGCGAAAGTGTAAAAAGATTGACAGCAATCAATTGTACAAACAAGGATATCAAACCAACCCAGATAAGTAGGTACATACAAACTGTTAAACAGTTATAATTTTTTTAGATACCTTACCAGCCCTATTCATTGTGGTAGGGTAGGTACCTAACTAGAACAATATTCTAAAATATCTACCTACTTTTTATACCTGATACGCTGTCAGGTATAGGTAAAAATTCTTAGGCTTATCTTCCCCAGAATTTAATGTTCTTTTACGACAAATCTCCTTTCCAAATTTTATTATGATTCAATCTACCGTTGAGTCGTGAAAAAGAAGACAGCTCCTTTTGCATTATAGATTTATAAATTATTGTATTTATAAATTAGTATGGACATAGACATAGACAATCATTTATTTGCTGCTCAAACACCTCACACAATAAGTACAAAACAGATATAAAAATACATTTTGAAAAATAGTTAACTTATATGGAAGTATGAATTTCCATCTGACTGCCAACATCAAATATGGAATTCGTAATACTCACCTGGCAAGTAGATATATAACAAACCAGCCGATTGACCTGGCATAGGGAATTTGGCATGAATTCTGCCTATGCATTCCATTGCCCGTATCGATTCTGGATGATTTAATAATAATAGGTAATATCACAGAAAACAGGGGCCACGGAAGTACTTCATGACGAGGGGTCATGGAGTACTTCCGTGGCTAACTTTTTTGATCACCTTCCACCTTCAATTTACTGCAGTTATAAAACTTTTTTAAAGATTTTTGTATGTTTTTGTAGGTGATGTTGTGGATTATGTAGCTATAAAATTGCGGTGGTAGATAAAAATCTATAAATATAACAGCAAGCGAAGCGCACCAAGATAATTTTGAAATTTGGTGGGGTAGTAACAAAGACAAAGAAGCTAAGACCACGACGGGCGGAGATAGCTCCAGCATTTTTGCGTTTTTGTCGGCAATTAACAAGAGTTAAGAATACAAAACAAGATTTAACGGCGAGCGGTGCGGGCCGTCTCCGTTATTTATGTTATGTTTTCAGGTGGGCACAAACAAGATCAGAAGAGTATGAAAAAATAAATACCAGCGAGCGGAGCAAGCCCTGAAAATTCTAAAGAGTACGGCGGCTGAGAAAATTTTTAAGACACTAATACAAAATAAGTATCGGACTGGAGTGAGCCCCAGCCATTTTTAAATTGGTTCCTCACCAATTTAAAAATGGCTGGGGCTCACTCCAGTCCGATACTTATTTTGTATTAGTGTCTTAAAAATTTTCTAGGTAGACAAAAATCTATAAATATAACAGCAAGCGAAGCGCACCAAGATAATTTTGAAATTTGGTGGGGTAGTAACAAAGACAAAGAAGCTAAGACCACGACGGGCGGAGATAGCTCCAGCATTTTTGCGTTTTTGTCGGCGATTAACAAGAGTTAAGAATACAAAACAAGATTTAACGGCGAGCGGTGCGGGCCGTCTCCGTTATTTATGTTATGTTTTCAGGTGGGCACAAACAAGATCAGAAGAGTATGAAAAAATAAATACCAGCGAGCGGAGCAAGCCCTGAAAATTCTAAAGAGTACGGCGGCTGAGAAAATTTTTAAGACACTAATACAAAATAAGTATCGGACTGGAGTGAGCCCCAGCCATTTTTAAATTGGTGAGGAATGCTAAGCCACACAAGGAAGCTAAGATAAAATGAGAATGAGCTTGAACATTTCACGTTTATTTGTCGATTAACAACAAAATAGGACGACAACAGGCTATAGAATCAACGCCGAGTGAAACGAGCCACGAAATTTTTTTTAATCTGGCTGTGCGTGTGTGTAGTCGGTGTCACCCTTTCTTGGTGCTAGCTTGGCGTTACCCAGCAAGCACCAACGGGGCTGCCAAGATGGCACCCCTCGAGGCTTGGTACCCGCGGCGGACCGCCACCTTCGCGTTATTCAGTTCTCTGAAAATTTTTTTGTATTTACTTTTTATAAATGTAAAGAGACGGAGAGTCGGTCAATTTGGCATAAGTTTTTATGTTTACCTACAGCCGGTATGGATGATTTTATTTAAAGATAAAAATTGTTGATCCTGAAGATCCTGGTCAGGGTAATGGGACATTCTTAATTAATTATTGTATTGTCATCGGTCCTTGATAAATGTACAAAGTTTTAGTTCAAACTGAAGTTTTCTATGATTCCGTTTCAAACAAACATACATACAGGTGAACTAATAAAAGCGTGTTAAAATATTATTATGCCCTGCTCTCTCGGAAAATGTGTCTTAGTTGCAAGCGCTTTTTATTTTAACCGCGCGCTCTTTTGATTTTGGGGGGCCATTTGGCCCCCCTGCACCCCACTTCCGCAGCTTCTAAGTTCACACTTATATACTAAATGCGAAAGTTTGGATGAATGGAAAGGGGGATGTTTGTTAGGTACGTCTTCACTCTAAAATTCTATCACGAAATATTCGTTTCCATAGATATATATACGCGTGCAAAACCGCGGGCAGAAACTAATAATACATTAAGTCCAAGGTGTGTAATGGGTGGGTTGCTGGCCGCGGCTAAAGAAGGCTAAAACCGAACAGTAGCGCAGGTCCAGGCCATTACAGCGCCGTCAGCATTGCCGGCATTGATGGCCAAGCTGAAATGAACCTTCATAGCGCGGACAGCAAGGGCTGCAATGATGACCAAGCTTAAAGGCCGAGACCATAGCAAGCTTAGCTTGAGACCAGCTTATCAAGGCCAGCAGGGCAGTCATTAAGAACCGAGGCTTGTATAGTGCTTTACTCAAACAATGCGAGTAATTTACAAGTCAATGAATTGGAGGATACGTCGCTTCTTCAAGTTTATTTTAACAAAATTTATTCACGGAAATTGATTAGAACGTATCATGCAAAAATGTTCACCGCGATGCTCTTTTGTTAGTTTCCCGCGTTTTCTTTTTTTATTCTAACCAGCCAGTGAAGCTTGTACTGCCTGAGTATGCATAAAACCTTTATGCACCTAACTATTATCAAAACAAAATGTAATTCGAAATACATTACGGACCGCATAGAGCGGACAGTAATAATAATACTGTTCGCCTGTTCGGGTAGGCCTAAAAGGTTGACTTTGCTCAAAGAAGGTTTTCGAAATAATCAGCAGATTATATGCTATGTTTGAGTAAAGTAATATTATTTATGTCTTTCACAAGCTTAACATCACGTTTCGTTCGAATCATTTATGATAAAAATATAGTAAACCAACGAAATTCCGCCAATTTTGTCATTTGGTGTAATTTTTGATATTTGCTGTCGTTTTTTGACATTTGGTGTCATTTTTGACACTTGGTGTCATTTTTGATATCGCTTTATGAATACTAATATAAATTGATTCTTATCTCAAGGGGAATAGTGAATTGTGTTAAATCGTTGAGGGGGAATTCTGGACATTTTAAAATAAGGTTTCCATTTGTCAAGGGGGAAAACTGGAATAAGCCTGATGAAACATATCTCAAAGAACAAAGAAAATTCTAGCTATTTTAAAAAAAATTGTATGGAACTGCAAGTTATTTTATACAGTTGAGCTAACTACTGACAGACTATTAACTAAACTGATAAAACTGGTTTAGTAACCCTCTACTATTTGATTGAAATCTGATTTATAATGTACTGGTTTCAACGTTGTACACTATACTGTCCTTTTTGGTTGCCTGGAAGAAATCGCTTTAAGCGATAAAGCCGCCAGTTTAATTGCTGTTCCCTACATTATGTTTAATGAGTACTATCTGTTTTATAAGGTGATGAATAAAGTATTATCTATCTATCTATCTTTTCATGTCCTTTGTCATCATATACTGTCCTTTTTCATGCTACGAATAAACGGGTTAGTCCCAGCAATGCGAAATCTATTACACAAGAATAAACACGAAATTCCCTTTATATAAAATTACTAATGTCAAAACCAATGGACCAATTTCTACTGTAGATTTTTTATTATTTTTAGTAGGTACTAAACCGTACTACGAGCAATATCGTTAAAACAAATAAACAAAAAAAAATTAAATGAAAAAGTTTATTATTATTAACAAATGTAATGTTGTTAATAAACTTAAACATGCAATACAAGTAACTACGCACCTAAAACACTAAACTGAGTTCTTCCTTTATATAAAAACTTTAAAAACAATAACAATTAGAGAAACTTTGAAATTACTAACAAGATGGTTTGCTTCTTATCTAAAACAGAAAGCAATCGCACACACAATCAAGGTCGTGTAAATGTGTTCAGTTCAGTCCTTAAGGAGTTGACTAAGAAACAACCCAAGCAAGCAAGGTGATGGGCGACACTACCTACCACAAAGTACTATAATTTGCAGTTAGTTTACAAAATACATTATTCCAAACATAATATTTGGCACATCGCATCAGCATTGCCATGCAGCCCTGCAGCGCAGCAATGCAGACAGCGTCTTGGGAACGCATCTAAATGGTATTTATCAGTTAAGTTACCTCTAGATTTTTTGCAATAGTCTGCAGTCTACACAGTGTCAATTGTAAAGAATAGTTCTAATTTGTTTCTATTAATCAGCAGTAATTTTCTTTGTTTAATATTATGATCTAAATTGGTCGAGTTTAATATCTTTGAATAACCTCTAAAACAAAGGTCCACGTATCATAGGCCGAAGCCACCCAACCCCACATGCCTATTTGATAATGTCATGACTTTTGTGCGAGTTTATCTGTCCTTTAGAAGGGCAGACATTGCCACAATGTAGGGCTAATGAGACTGTTTAAACTTTGCTCGCTTCAAGCCTGTATCTGTTTGTAAAGATAAGCCTAAATGTCTACTTTTATGCATGAACAAGTTTCTTATAATACCGCGGGTTTTGCCCGTGGCTGTCTGACAAGGGTGAGTAGATTGTAAGAGTTTTAATGAAATAATGACTAGTCAGATCCGTTTCCCGTCGCATGCTGCGCATAACTTAGACTCAAAAGGTGACAAACATTGAAGTCTATTAAACGAATAGAAGTCTAATATCTTACGACAATCATGTCGTAAGATATTAGACTTCTATTCGTTAGATAGCAGATGGTATGGATCACCATACCATCTGCTGCAAGTAGATAGATAGATAGATAGACAATGCTTTATTCATCACCTTATAAAAAACAGATAGTACTCATTAAATATAATGTAGGGAACAGCAATGGAACTGGCGGCCTTATCGCTTAAAGCGATTTCTTCCAGGCAACCAAAACGATGGTGAGAAAAATAGAGGATGCCGGTGCTTACAAGATTAATTCAAACTATTTTTACAAACTAATACGAGTACACATAATACCTACTTACTAAAATAATACTCTAATACATATAACAAAATAATGATACTTAGTAACTCTAAGGGACATGCTAAATATTCTAGTGTGACGTGACATTTCAACTTCAACCTCTTTATTTTGGCGCCGCTTGCTTGACGTGACATTTAAAAAGTAATTATAGACTTTCCTTTTGAAAGCGTGATGTGATTGAAAGAGCAAGTGATCTTGATGATAAAGATAGGTACTGGTAAAATCCCTCTATAGGTTTCCTGCAAGTAATTTGAAATTTTTATTACAACTCTTATTCACTACCTACACATACCCTCGGATATTTCGTCTAATCACGCCGCCGGGGTTTATTTTGTAAAAAAGCTGCTAAAAACCAAAAGAAATCGTCCGCTCTTTAAGATAAGGTTCCGCTAGGTAAACAAAAGCCTCGTTTTTGCCCGCATTATGAAGGGAAGGATAAAAATGAGTTGGTAGTACTTTATTTGGCTTTAGCTGTGCCAACCTACTAAACCGGGTTAATGGGTAATTAAAATACCCGTTATAATATTAAAGAATAAAAATAAACAATCAAAGAAAACCAATTAGAACTAGTATTTACAATAGAAATATTTGAGCGTTAGCTCAAATAGCTCAAATATTCAATTCAATTCAATTGTGTAAAAAATACCTTGCAAACAACTGATCCATATCAAACATATTCAACATATTCATAATGTGTCTGAAGCAATCTGAATTCCTTGGCAAGATCGATCGAACTTACACACAAAAACAAACTGCAGCCTACACATCAAAACTAAAAGCAAGAACTTTAGAACAAAACTGTTGTTTAAAAACAAAAAAAATGGTCATGTTAAAATATTCACCCTGAACAAAGAACTGTCTCTTACCAAGTTCTCCGTGTAATGTAATTTCAGCGCAAGTTTAGAATAGCTAACGGAATCCCTTTAGCAAGGAGTTCATTAACAGTTCTCCTCTGCCGGGAAAATAAATAGAATAATTTGTTTTGCGCCTCATCCCAACAGCACATAAAGAGCAGCGGTCTGCAAAATAAATGAAGTGGTCACGGAAAGAGGAACTTCTCTCACAAGCTATTTTTTTAATGTAAGCTCGCATTCAACTTTGTTTTGGCTTGCATCAGACTTGAGTAATATAATCTTAACTCTTGGTTGCATTTTGGGCATCGAAATTCTATTCAATGTGATTTTAAGTGAATAGCTGGAACGGAAGCAGAAGCTTTGACATTTTTCTAACAAAATATCGTACCCCGTTAACGTTCCATTGAAGCATCCATTAAGGTATTCGCTGCGATCGAAGATTAAAAACTTTCGCTCCCAGTGAGCAGTGGCATATCGAAAAGACAGTTAGACAGTCTATGTTAGTACCTACAACTGGCCTTAATCCTGAAAAATATCATAATTGCTGTCGCGCCAGATTTTTCGAGTAATACTTGTTTCAAATCATGGGTAAGTGGAGTGGAGGCGCTTTCCCATTCCCGTTTCCAAAAGATTTTCCTTAAAAAATTGAATCAAATACTATAAATAACGGCAAGTACCGTCGCACATAAGACTCATCTAATAAAGAGCACAACAATAGGGGCCTAAGTTCCAGAGCACTTCGCACGCACCATTGAGCCCACTCTCAGCGAATTAAGACGAAAAAACATAGCTATGAATACAAACATTCAGACAATATATTTAGCTAGTGTTTGCTCGCGGGTACGAGCGCCGAAATAATGGTTATTTCAGGATATATTTAAGCATAAATTAAGGGTTTTATTTATCTTCTAACCCTTTCTCTTACCAAAACAGATATAATATATATATAAAAAAAAACTATAATAAAAATAGTTAAAGCTAGGTAACGACGAATTGTTGAGAACCACCTCCGTATTTTAAACTTAAAAACCGGGCCAATTTTGTTTTGGTTTTGTCCTAAACTAAATTTCCTTGTAAGAAAAATTAAGTATTTAACCTCAAAAAGATTATTTTCTTGCCTTTGATAATCACATGTCCCGTTGCTGTCACAGGTGATTGTTAACTTTATCTATCTATGAAGTTGGGTTCACTTTGTTTTGAATGCTTTTTGGTGTCAATTCATGGTGCAACCCAACTCAATAAAATGCCTCAGCTGATGAAAAAAATAACTAGTACGGAAAACGTGAATATCGCAAAACGCTGAGGGATTTCTGAGGAAGGCATGGCATAATGACATTTATTCCTAAAAGGTTAAGAAAATTCAATTACACATACTTTTTAATTTTACAGATTCTTCAGTGTGCAATTCCTACTTGCGCTTGGCTGGTTGCAGTTAAATCTATTTCTTGTTCCTTCTAGACAAAATGCTTAGATGTATTTGATACCTAAGTAAAATATGATATAACCTAGAAAACATGATAAAACTAGATCTTTGAAGCAATTCAAACGTAGTCGTCAATTATATCATCAGACTGTTGTGGATTGTGTTTAAAAATCAACAATAAGTTAGTTAATTATAGGTTAACTACTGCAGGATTGTTTATCTTTTGCAGATAATTAAAAACCTACCTATAGGCAATGAAGCTGACGTCACGTCTTCTATTGTACAGTCTTAAAGATGCATGTGCAGTGCACTGAGACACACCGACATGACGTTTAAGCTAAAATGATGTGAGAATTCTGTACAGTCGATTTTTATGTCCATTTGACCAGAAACTCTACCAGTACCCGGTTTCAAAGCAATACCAAGGAGGATCTTATTTTGTTACCTCAAGCAAAAACAAGCTAGCTACACAATGTGTACTGGCGGAAGAATCGATCCCTGAAACTCTGCCTGTGGATTAGAGAACTTCAAATGCAGTTACTGCACCATGAAATCACCATTGGGCATGCATTAGACAAATTAAGCACATAGTTTATTATATTTGAAGTGTTTTTGTTCAAGTTCAACTTGCTCTGAGAAGGTCAATTATTTTTAAGTTTAAACGTGTAGTTTTTTGTTTAAGCTGAATAATACATTTTAAATTATTAAAAAAAAAAATCAATGCTTAACACTACTATAGTGGTATGTTTTCGTCCCACCCTACCCCCAGGGGTAGGTGTGTGGATGTCGTAAGAGCCGACTAAAGGAATCAACCACAGGAATGGCAGCAGCTTCCTTATGTGTATTTTTAACACCTTTACTGCGATCACCAATCCGCCTGCCAAGCGTGGAGGTAATGGCATGTTCCCCTTTATTTGGTGCAGCTTTATCAGCAATATACGTCTGTGCTGATAAAGTAGTACTGGTGATGATAAAAATAAATATTGCTTGACAATCCAAACAGCATCATCTAACCCCAAAGTAAGCAGAGCTTGTGTTATGGGTACTAGATAACTGACTACATTACACACATAGATAGATATACTGTTTTATTATACCTAGAAAACATCCAGAACACCCGAAAAAAATGTCAGCAGATCGAAGGTACAAACATTTGACCCGAGGCGGAAATCGAACCTCCTGCGTCGCGGCAGACCTTCGCCCGCCGCGCCACATCGGTCGGTCAGTCAATCATTTGCTCCAAAGTGTACGCATGCCATGGAAGCTCGCTCCGAGCTCTAAAGTTAATTAAATGTCTCCTTCACTTCGCCATGTTTTGTGAGATGTGTAACTTGATGTGTGTACTTACTAAGCTCATTTTAGTCAACAGAAGCCAGTTCATGCCGTAGGGCCCACTTTGTTTCAAATTCGTAATATAATAGTTATCAAGTTAAATAATATTATTTGATTGTGCTTTGGTAAGATGTATTTTGATTAGACGTAAAACCTATCATAAAACTTACACTACATTTGTAGAGGGTGTTCCATTTGAAGCTCAAACGTAGTAACGAGGATATTCGAAGGTTCCATCCAATCTAGATTGAATGGACACTGTATGTTCTGTATTTTATCAGCCAAAAGATGAAAATTGTCAATATCAATAATAATCAATAATAATCCATAACAAAATTGGCCCTAAATTCTAACCTGACAAGTAAAAGAGAAGACGTAAATCCTGCCCTTCGATCGATCGATAAATAATATCTACCTTAACCAGTAGTTTTCCACAGTCATATCTTGCCGAAGCACGCAATCTTATTCAATTATCATATGAAGAACTGACAGCGCACCCTTTTCAAAACGAATGACCGAAATGGTTAAGATATTATACGTAAATCAAATTATTTCCAACACGCCAAGCACGGGCTTGAAGTAGCCCTTTGAGACTTTTGTTTACTGAAGATAAAAAAGCTTAGTTTTACGTAGGAGAAACTATTTAAATGAGGCTAAAATAAATTACAAAAGGTTTCCATATTTAATTAACGAATATTGTATTATACATTTTTACTTACCGGTTATCTATTATATTTATATATAAAAATTAATCCCTTTTTCCCTTGGTCACGGCATCACGTGTGAACGGCTGGACAGATTTCGCTTATTCTTTTTTTGTTGTGTTTGAGGAGAAAGTTTTTAAGAAAGAAAAAAATAATAAAATAGTACGCAAAATTATAAAATTTCAATATGCATAGTTAAGACAAGACAACGTTTGTCGGGTATGCTAATAATAAATAAAAATTAAATAAAATGCATTTATTTCAAACTACTTATTTCATAGAGACACACAAGAAACATAAAAACTGATAATGGTTCCCATCACGAAGCGAACTAATAACTCATAATGATATGAGAATAAAAAAAAAAATAATGGGTCGAACATCGATAGTTATGAAACTATCGATGTTCGACCCATTATTTTACAAACTAGAATTAATTTTTCATTGTTCGATCTAATATTTGCTACAGTAATTTAATTTCAGTTCTTGCATATAAAATTCTTTAAGTATTAACCTTCTATAAAAGGTTTATAAACATTGTAAACCTAACTTCACAGACAATACACACACAAACTTATACTTAGAGAATGAATAAAATTAATCAAAAGGACCTTAACAGGATTTATGGTTGATATAACTAATGATTTGTCTATAAATAGTGGACTTTGACATATAAGAGAGGGAGGTCCTTGCCCTGCAGTGGGACTCTACATGATCTATGGCAAGTATTATAATCTATGGCATTGATATCTCTTAAAGACAAGAGCGAATGGGTGCCTTCTAGACCTTCATTATATACATACATCGTCACTTCGTCACTTACCATCAGGTGTAATGGTTGTCTAACGAAAGGGAAAAAACATAAGATCACTATGTCTTCAAGGAAACCAGAAATAAGTCTGTCTACTTAGAATAATTCAACAACCATTCATGTAAGACAAAAATTTACATCAATCTTATGGCGATCCTATGAAAAATTCGCCTGCAAACGGGTCAGACGCGAAAAATCACTGACAAACCACACAGAAATCATTCAAGTTAACGGCCTACAGCGATCTGCACTCCGAGGCTCGTGACCTGTGACTCGCCCATTTTTCCCTTGCGACAGTTAGGCCTCCACAAAAACAAACAAAAACTCTGTCAAGCGGGCTTGTCGACTTTGAATGCTATGTTCCGCACATTTCTGCCAGCGAACACAAAACCAGAACTTAATAACGTTATTGTAGCGGTTATAACGAAGTGTATAATATACCTAGTTCAAAACAAATACAACGAATTGTATTGTATTGTATCCATTTATTTCAGATAAATATCCATATTACACATACACAAAATCAAATACATAAAATCCAAAAATACACAGTCAATAAAATAAGATTAGATAAATTAGGCTACAGATTCAAATTATCAGAATAAATTAAATTAAATTACAGTATAGTATATTTTATTTGTGTAATACAGTATTTTTATTTTGCACGACGCATTGAGTTGCAGGGCAACACATGCGTCTCAGTCCAGTGTCTGAGAATGGGCCCATCCACCATCTCAGCCACCTTGACTACGAAGCTGTTGGGGCTGGCGCGCACCCGCCGCATCAGGGCGGCTACACGCTTGTGCATGATGGCGTGGAAATCATCTACTCGTGCCTCCACAAACATACCTGACGCGCAGCAGTAGCGCGGCAGCCCCACCAGCGTCTGGAATGCGTTATTGTACTGCACATGGAGGGCGTTGTACGCCGCTCGAGTAACGCTGATCCACAAGCTGCAGGTGTAAAACGACTGGCAGAAGTCCCTAAACAAAGTAATTTTCACCTTTTTGGAGCATTTTGCATACCTGCGGATCAACATGTTACTCCTCACTGCCAACACCCCCCCTCTCCTCGAACCGTCATTGAGGGTATCGATGACCCAGTGTCCCAGGTACTTAAAGTGCGACACTTATTTGAGCACGTTGCCATCCAGTGAGACGTATGGCACATGTGGATAGTATTTAGAACCCGCTTTGAATACCAATAGCTCGTTCTTTGTAGACTTGTACATGAGGCCATGTGTCACCGCATACCGCTCACATGTGCCTACCAGCTTCCGGAGGACGCTGATCGATGGGCTCAGTAACACCATGTCATCGGCATAGCTAATGTTGTTTACCATTTTTTCACCAACGGAGCAGCCCACCATGGCGCTACTGAGCTCACTGATCAGCCGATCGACGTACAGGCTGAAAAACCGAGGAGAGCTAACCCCCCCTGCCTCACCCCGCATTCCAACCCGTACGGCTCGGACAGCGAGCCTGCCCACCTGACAACATTGCTCTGATGACCATACCAGTATTTGAACAGCTGAATGAGTTCAGCGGGCATCGTTGTCTCTGAGAGCTTCTTCCACAGGACACTATAGGAAACCAAATCGAAGGCTTTTGATAGGTCAAGAAAGCACGCATACACAGGCGTCTTCCTATCCGTGTAGTACCGTACTGTATGCTTGAGACACAGCACTGCTGTTTCTGTAGAGAGCCATGTTCGAAATCTGAGCTGAGCGTCATGCAGCATAATTTGTTTCTGTAGCTGTTTGTCAAGCATAGTCCTTTAGCTATAGTAGTAGCCAACGATGGGCCTATAGTTACCTATATCTGATAAGTCTCCAGTCCTATTCTTAACTAATGGCACAACCACAGCTTTCATGATATCATCAGGCAGGTAGGCATGTACAACACACAGCAAGTACAGCATGGCCAGCACTCCAGGCAGATGTAACCAAGCAAATCGCAGGTGCTCAATACTAAAGGAGATCGTGGCCGGGAGACTTGTCCTTCTTCATACCTTTCAGTACCGCCGATACTTCTTTAGCAGTGAACGCGTGCAACCCACCCGGTGATCCAACAACCCGAGGCACTGCATCGTGCCGCGTTACAATAGGCGATTGCACCCTGAAATGATCTTTAAATAGGCCCGCTATTTTCGCTGTTTCGCTAACACCCGCCACACTAACAGGCAGACCCGACCTAGGACTCAGTTTACTGGTTTGCTTTCAAAATTTACCAATATGTGTATCGGTATGATGACTAGCTAATATATCCATATTTATTAATTCGGAACGTTCCTGACACCAATTTAGTTTTTGTTTGAAAGTTTTCCTAGTAGTTGTCATCACACACAAGGCCCTGGTCTTCGGTTTACCGAATAGAACCCAGTTCTGAAACCCAAGTCAAGTGTCCGCATGTACTTGTTTTACATGTTTGTTCCACCCTATCATCTGCTTTTTCCTGATGGGAGTCACCCTACCAAAGCTATGACTAGCCCAAGTTTTTTTTTTATTATTTCTCAGGATCATTTCTCAAGATGTCAACAACATCAGCATACATTTCATTCATTATTGTCCTATGTTCTAAGTTAGTACAAAGTCTATCACTACATTCCTGAAATTCTGGTGAGAAGTCCACGTCCCTCAGTTTATTATTACATAATCTTTATAATTTACAATCTGCTCAGAATTCCTATGCCCCATATCACGGTGTTACGTTCTATCTTACTGCTACTACATTTTGTTCTGAGTATGTCCAGGTTGCAAGTTATATCTAGAGGAAAGTGATCGGACCACATAGTGAATTGACATTATAGTGAATCTTAGCGTCTAGAACCGATCTCCACGCCGTTTTGGAAACTATACAATGATCTAACCAGCTCGTAGTACCATGAACATCACTTACAAATGTACACGAGTCTGACTCCAGGCCCAGTAGCTCAATGTCCGCACAGTGCCAGTCTTGTTCTAAACAAAAATCACGTAATTCATTGCTGAACAGCGCACCAGGCTTTGCATTAAAGTCCTCCAACATACAACCACCACAAACCCCAAGTCCCCCGCAAACACGGTTTCATCCGTATGTGATTATTAGCTGGTGATTCAGATGTATTTGTGAGTGTATCGCTCATTGGTTTAATTCCTTTGGTTTTTTTATTCGTAATCAAAATACAGCCTATGAGCATTGAAAACAGTGTGAGAGATGAATTGACCAGCAGCTTACTGGTAAAAGACACACGAATAATTCATACAAATTCTTGAATGCAGCCCAACCTGGGCTCAGATCAGATTGTTATTTACAAAAATAAAACTGTTTTCGTCGATATTTTATAATCTATATCATATAATCTCTGATCAGAAGTCTCTCGCGGGTCCCTTCCCCCAGCAAACCCAAGCAAACTCGCTCCAGTGCTGTTGAAAACGATGCGAGAACGAGCATTTTTGTAATTGTACCCATAGCAGCGGTTCCATTCTGTTGCACCGTGGAAATTGGACTTTTAATAAATTTTCAACATTTTTCCACACACCAATTTACAGGCGAACTAATAAGTTGGATGTCGATGTTTTGTTAACGTTTTACTGCGTTATTTTAATGAAACTGGTGTTGTTTATTAATATGAGATCATTTTTACGATTGGAAATATCGCCACCATACTGAGATCTTATGCCCAACAATGAAGAACAGAAGACAACATCTAGACGACTAAAGAAAATAAATAGCCCCTCAAGACCCCAAAAGAAACGGATATGCCGATGGGCATACATACATGGTATGGCTTGCTACAAGAAGCATGCAAAACTTAGCCCAATGCACAAATGCGCAGATAGCTAGAAAAGGAGAGATATGAAAAAAAAAACAATTTGAAAAAATTATAACGGGCAAACTTATTATAGCTATTTCAAATGAATCGAAGGTGGAAAACCTACAAGAATGTTACGGCTGTATGTTGAAGAAATTAAGACATCGAAAATTAGAAGAAATTACCTAAGTTAGAGCCTGTCTTAATTGCCCACAAAAACTTCAAAGACATAAATATGTAGTTGAGCGTTTTCCTCATTTTTTTCAACATAAAGCCAACGATTTTCTTCCCCTAATATTTTCTAAATTAGACATAATTTATGTCTCTGCGACCAATCACAAAAACTCACAATTTCCTCGTATTTTATTATGCTTCATTTCTGAACGGAAACCGATTGGAATTGATTTTAATGTAGGTGAGTATCTACACGTTTTACTTTCAAATGCTACCAGACAGGTTATGTTTTCACAAAAGGTAAAAACAGTTTTAGTTATCGTCACATGAATGAATAATACCTACTATGTAATTATACAAATTCGTGGCTGATTATGCGTACCTATAGTTACATATGTTTCGATTATATTTCTAGGTGAGGCCGCACACCAGCTCCACATTTACCTCGACGCTACATATAGGTACCTCGCCACATATACCGCGCCACATGTAGCGAACTAGCAAATATACAAACTGCACCCGCTACAAATGGGTCCTTGAGGTACGTGCTTGCGCGCAGATATTTGGGAGAGATAATAAAATAATAGTAAAATGTATACAAAGAAACTCGTAAATAGACAATACCTGAAAATGAACAAGGATAAGACAAATATCATGTTTATTACTCATGTCGCACCCTTACCGGTCTATGTTGGGAAGGATGTTATCGAAGTTGTTGAACATTACGTCTACCTAGGCCAAATAGTCCAACTAGGTAAATCTAACTTCGATAAAGAGGTCAGCCTACGAATCCATCTCGGATGGGCAGCGTTCGGGAAATTTCGCAATATCTTCTCGTCGCAGAAACCGCATAAGGAACCGCTTAAGACGAAAGTCTGAACCAATGTGTGTTACCAGTGATGACTTACGGATCCGAGACATGGTCGCTGGCTATAGATAGGCCTCGTGCATAGGCTCAGAGTCGCTCAGCGAGCTATAGAGAGAGCTATGTTCGGAGTTTCTCTACGCGATAGGATCCGGAATTCGGAAATCCGTAGAAGAACCAAAGTGACCGACATAGCTCTCAGAGTTAGCTGAAATGCGATGGGCAGGCCATATAGCTTGCAGAACCGAGAATTGTTGGGGAGTAAAGGTTCTCGAGTGGCGACCGCGATGCCATGCGAAACGGAGTGTGGGAAGTCCTTCCACTCGATGGCCCGACGACATTGTAGCGGTCGCAGGGAGTCGATGGATGGAGGCGGCTCGGGACCGCTATTTGTGGCGTCGTTTGGGGGAAGGCCTATGTTGCGCAGTGGACGTATACTGGCTGATGATGAAGTGCACTAAACGAATAAATATAGCTAAGTATAACAATTTAGCCTGAACTTGGACTCATGTCGTCTGAAACACATGATTACTCCTGTGTTTCACACGACATGAGTGCTATATACTTATAATTAATAAATAAAGTAATCACTTACTATTACGATAAATGTAAATGTCTGGTTGTACACCAGACACTTACATTTATCTCTAGCCTCACTACGTAAGACCTGAGTGTAATTGCTTGTTGTCATGATTAATAAAAATAAAATGTCTTCTTGTCTACCTTCATGATAGATCGTCGGCACCATCGGCAAATGAGTAACATCATCTTTATATTTTGTGGTTTACCAAAATAAAACTAAAATGAACTAATGTAAGACGCAATTTTATTAAACAATCCAAACTCAAACGCTCTGTCAGTTAGTTCAAGTTAGCAAGTTAAAGGAGCCTAAGATCATGCTCCGCGTTTAGCTCGGAGCGAGACCAACTTTGATGAACGACGTTTTTTCCAACTTTCCAAGCAAACGGAGAAACTTTTAGTTTTCTATTTGAGATGCCAATGAAAAAATCCATTACGTTTCACTTGAAATTCTAGTTTAATTTTGTTTATTGCAGCTGTTGAAAGGATTCGTTGAAACCTTGATTTTTCAGAAGGTACGTTATTTTTTTTTAATCCGTTTACTTTCTTTTGACCGTAATCTCACCTGTGTCGAAGTGATGATGTGGCCAACGATATTTCACAAAGGTCTAGAAGACACCTATTCAATATTGCAGTCGTTATTTCGATTGAGATAATTTTATGGAATTGTGGCTCTTTTAGCCGGGATTTAGGTATAAATGAGTAACTTTCGGTTCTCGGTATCTATACAAGCCAAGGCACTGTAGTAACTTACTTGGAGGAAACCCTCTTACATTGAATATTACTAAAGTACCAGTAAACTAGGTTCTGCGGCTTCGCTTCTTCTGGGAAAGTAGTCAGGCTTCAGTGCCTTCCTACGGCACCATACGGTATATAAGTGCATTACAAAAAAAAAAAGTTGTAAACAGACTGTCATCATTTGTTATATGTTTTTTTTTTCCTCTTTAATTAAGTTTTGTTTGTATTATTAAGTATGTGTTGCGTATGTTTAAGTCTGTTTATAAAATAAAAATATTTTATTCTTATTTATTTATTCTTATGCATTAGTTAAACATAAGCTTCAAACTTCAAAATGTTTATTCGCTTACAACATAGAAGAGATAAATATACTGCTGGTCGTAAGATGCAATTTGTCACCATATTCTGCTTTTAGAGCATATGTATGCCAAAATGTACTGTTAGTTACCTAGTACTAAGTAGTCTCTTTTATTTATTGTCTCAAAGTTTGTTTGTGTGTATAGTTTGTAATAAATAATTTTATTTCATTCTTTCTTAAAATTAGTAAAGGCAGACACCCAAAGTTCGCAATAATAAAATGTGTTAAGGATTTGTAATTTTTTTCCTATGCCCTTGATATAGAGCTGACACACCTCTTTTTGTAATTATAAACTCAATTTGTGTTGTATTCATTGTAAATTCTGTAATAAACAACGTATCAAGTAAAAAATGCAATTTAAATTGCCTCGTTGCACTTCCGTATTTACTTTCCGCACTTGACGTCTATCATTGTTGATAGTGACAATACGCGGCATTTTTATATGAACACATCGTTCCATGATGTGTTAGTGGACAGTAAATTACTTCTCATACATTAGATTTAGATTTGAGAGTTTCAAGAGGTTTCAAAATAAGAAATATTATATATTATATTTCATATTCAGAAACCGGTTTCGACCCTTGGTTTCGAATGTGGCCGAAGCGGTAAAACACCCAAATATTCGCCTATATTTTATTCGTGTTATATGAAGTACTGTAAGTAACAAATTAATTTTAGCATAGGTTCCTAACTCCTCGGCATACATGCTGTTGAACGTGCCTCCACATAAAATGGGAAGTTTTGCCATAATCACAGTAGGTACTTACTTAAATTTTTGAAACTTTTTACTGATATAAATGCAACTTTTCTGTTCATTTCATATAGCTTGCATAAACTTACCCTGTTACGAAAATTGAAACGACTATTCACTAGCCAAACTCGATGTAGAATGTATGTAAAGAAAAAAATATTTTCAATCAAATGTATGCCGAAATAAAACAAATCTCATCAAATAAAAAAAATCTAGTCTAGTGTCAGTATAAAAGTAAAAGATTTTAGAGGATTTAGAGCACAAATGATTTTACGATATTTTATTTAAACCCCAAAAAACATCTTTTGTCACGCTCTTCTTCAGCGCTATTTAAAAATCACTTGAAACAAAATTCAATTCCACCTATTTATTTAATACAATGTTCAAAGTTCTAATGCTAAATGCTTTATTTCCTTTACACCTTACAGGACTCTTGGACAGGTCAGAAAATTCAAATTACATAAGTAAAACTAGGAAATTATTAGATAATATCAATCAGTCTTAAAAAGTCCACTGCAGGACAGGGATATTCGAAAATCAAACCCCTTATGCCTATTATATTTCACGTTTGTACTGCCGTCAACAAAACAACGCTGGGAACACCAAAGCCTTAGTGACTCCACAGCTGGTCCCTGATTATACTAACGATAATGCTCCACTAACCTTGAATTTTACAGCCGTTTTGAAGATCACCTTTCCATACATATTTTGCTCTAGGTTCTGCCTACGGCTTCACTCTCGTTCTTCACGTGTATAAAGTAGCCTATCTTAGCCTCAAGCGCCAATTTATCTCCTTGTGTTTCATAATAAGATCCGTTCAGCCGCTTAGTCATGAAAAGTTTACAGACAGACAGAGTTTATTTTGCTATAAGTAATAATATTAGTATGAAGCGGTGTAAGGAGCGAGTGCATTATGAAAGCTCGCTCAGTCATCGATCGATGCTTGAGTAACAATTTTATATTATGGCAAAAGCGTTACTCAAGCATAGATCGATGACTGAGCATAGTTTCATAATACGGATCTAGAGCTATAAATGTTATAGTAGTAACTGGGGAAGAATTGATTAAAACATCAAAATTTGTTCGGTAGCACTTTGAAAACTTTATTTACACTATAAACATTTTGCATTATTATTCTGTAGAGATTTATCATTAGTATGTAAAATTACTTTGTGTCACAAAGTCACAAACTAAATTGGTATAAAACATATTATAAATTACACAGTGAAAAAGGGCGCAGGGCGTTACTCAGCATGCTCATGGTGCACAGTACCAATGACTGTGCGCCGGTTTTATGCGACATCTAGAGGGTGCAGCAGCATTATTATCATGGAGTGTCAATGCTCGCTAAGATTTCGTTTTGACAGAAAAAGATAACCTAAGAAAGTTCGAAACAATCCATTATTTTACTTACCAAGCGCTCACAACAGGACGTTCATAACTGGAATCCTTGCTTTTCTCCTTTTGGTTACTAAGTCAGATAGAGAAAAAAAACTTAACCATCATGGGACCACCACCACCTTCACCTTTCACCTTTATTGATTCAGGAAACTATTTATTAGGGGTTTTAATTACATACAATAACAGAATAAAACAATTACAACTAGTATATACACTTATATCTATTTCTTAAAAATCTAAGCCATCACTAGAAGGCAGAGTGTCCAGAATGCTGGCAACATTGCCACGTTGAATGGCAATGCTAATTCGAATTGAATAATTGAATCAGATATGTTTACATTTATAAACTACACAAAGTAATAAATGATTTCATTATTTCACTCTAAGATGTGAGTATTCATTGCTTAAAAAATCTCGGTGCGCCAGTATTTAATGTAGATATTCCAAACCAGCTAAGACGCGTTCTGAACAGGTCCTTATTTATGCAAATTAGCTCCTCGAATCAAGACATTCCAACTCCCATCTTGGCAAGTGCAGTCATATAATTTTATTTAGGTATATGTACACTTTGCATGTGTATACAGAGTAAAGGCGCTTTGAGCTCTATGTTTGGAGCTGAAAAGCGCAAATGACTCGTGATGCTGAAACCCTGTAAGCCTTAAAACGCGGCTCGTTTGCTTAAGCGATGCCCCCATTACCTGCACTCTTCGGGATAATCTTTATTGGATTAGTTAAAATTGTCCTTCAGTTTACGATTCAGCTTACGCAGGTTAGACAAGAAGAAGTATAAACAAATAAATGAATAAAAAGTACCAGAAATAAACAAGATGAACACATTTCGATAGAGCCCGGACACAAAGAGCTGCTAATGTAACGTCATATATCTGGTAAAAGCACGTATCACTAACGGTTATAGGCACTGGCATTGAGGTCAAAAGAATCCCATAACGGCTACAGATAAGTGGTTTTAGAGCTAAGATAGCAGGTAGAATAGCACCGTTCCAGGGTGTGAAGTGTCTAGCAATTGCGGATTCCTAGCACCCTCCCTCATGTGCAAATAGATTCGACGGCTGGATCCATTCCAACGGAGATTTTATTGCATATAAATCTCTATCCCGAAGCTTTGCTTTTTGTTCAGCAGAGCCATCTGAAAAAGATTAGAAGTTGGTTATGGAAGAGTGTAAATATTTTATTGCGGATGCCAGTTTTATTGCAAGTCATCTCTTTGTGTTGTTTTCCCTCATTGAAGATATAGGGATACTTGTAAAATTATTGCTGTAATTTCCTATTTAAATATTAGAACAGAGCCAATCCTATAAAACCTACCTACTTCGCTTAGAACCTTACTGACATTGTAAAAGGCGAAAGTTTTTGCCGTTGTGGAGATGCTTTTGCGAAGGGTTATTCCCGCTCGTCCCCACGTTTCGTCCCCAGTGGGGACCAATGGGAAGTTTACTTCCCGTTGGTCCCCATAGGGACCAGCGGGAAGTTTTTCAGTAGCGTTCGTCCCCATTAAAATAATATCATTGTAAATAACTTTAGTGTTAATAACCATGATGGTTTTAAAAGATTTATACTACGTTTTGTAATCAACTTTTATTTTAATAAAAAATTGTAAACATAAAATCAACGTTATAAAAAATTTGTTTCAGAATTATAGTAACTATAGAAACAGATACTAGAGAAACATAAAAGACGTGCTCATCTAAATTACTAGGTATAACATAAATAGGATTTATAAGAATATCAGTCAGTATCATATCATAAGGTATAATAATTTAAATTTGTACATTTGAAATCAAGTTCTAATTATTTAACTGGATCAGGGTAACCACACACTTGGAATATTGTTAGACCTAGCTAAAGCCTTTGACACCGTTTCCGTACCCATACTATTGCACAAGCTTGAAACACTCGGTATCAGAGACACTCAGCTGAAACTTTTCACGAGCTATCTCGAAGAACGCACACAGTGCGTCAGGATAGACGATGTCCTCAGCAATGATCAGAAAAACACTTGAGTTTGGTGTTCCCCAGGGCAGTGTTTTAGGACCTACATAATTGCGTAGGAGCATGTAAGGGAATGTTCTTGGAAAATGTTTGCAAGCATCTGCATTATTAAAACTAGTTTAGTGTAGTAATTATTTTAAAGTATTCACCTTCGGCTTGTATAGTTATTAATTTCTATTTGATTATTTTATTTGTTGTTTGAACTCTTTTTACCTGAAAACAGGTTTTTACCTAGTTCAGGCATACGCATTATTTAATTCCATTAGAATTTTAGATGAACTTGGTTATCCTTTTAGTCCTAAGTTATTTTGAATAAATTATTACTATTTTTCACATCATTTATTTCAAATCTCGGTATAAACTACATTTTTACTATAGAAAATAAAATATTATTAAACTATTCTACAGTAAAAAATATATCAAAACGGTGAATCACCGGCCGCGAAGCTAGCTTCAAGCGGCCGGTGACTAGGGCTGCAGAGAGAGGAACTTCCTGACGGTTATTATTATTATTGACATCATTTAATTTAAATCTCGTTATAAAATAAATTTTTTAGTATAGAGAATAAAATATTATAAAACTATTCTACAGTAAAAAATATATCAAATCGGTAAATCATCGGCCGCGAAGCTAGCTTCAAGCGGCCGGTGACTAGGGCTGCAGAGAGAGGAACTTTCTGACGGTTATTATTATTATTATTGACAAAAAATGGCTTAAATAACATAAAATAATACCTTATTTTATGTTATTTAAGCCATTTATTATTACTTTTGAATATTCACCTATAGTGCGTGTTTGTTACTATAACTAAATTAAATTTTTATAATGTTGACTATTTAATGTATTATAAATGAGAAATAATTATAATAATAAGCTAGCTTCGCGGCCGGTGATTCACAGTTTTGATATATTTTTACTGTAGTATAGTTTTATTATATTTTATTTTCTATAATAAAAATGAATTTTATTAAAAATGGATTTTAAATAAATGATGCTGCTACGCCAAAACAAAAACACATTTCAAAAACAATCTTAGGTTTTCATTTAAAGTATACGAAAATAATATTATTATTAAATATTATTGCATGCAAAATCACAGTTCGAAGGAAATTCTTTGTCTATTATAGTATAAACACGCTTAGCTCTAATTATTCACATACCATACACATAATATTCGTATAAAATCACAGTTCAGCAGGTATACATTACTATTAATAATTAACATGCAAAATCACAGCACTACTTAGTCTTAAACTAATTTCTAACCATTTCTAGGAAATGGCCCACGTTGATGTCTCCATTTCGGCATTCTTTTATGAACTGGTCCTTCAAAATATATTTTAGTGATCGCTTTTTTAAAGAACCTTGTTTTCTTTACATATCTTTAATGATATTGAAATCAGAGTCTTCTCTCAGTGTTTCCAGCATCCAGATTCCAGTAGCATCAAGTTTGGTTTCTTTTTGATGATAATGTGTTTCCGTTTATTGTGCCATGATTCCAGATTGTTGATTGTTCGGTGTCTTTGACCAAGTACACACCAATCAGATATAAAATTGAATAGTTGATTACAAAACAATATAGTATGATTTTATTCAAATTATTCTCATATTATTTTAATGGGGACGAACGCTACTGAAAAACTTCCCGCTGGTCCCTATGGGGACCAACGGGAAGTAAACTTCCCGTTGGTCCCCACTAGGGACGAAACGTGGGGACGAGCGGGAATAACCCTTTGCGAAGACAACGCCAAAACTAGGTACTGAATGGATGGAGCTAAAATTTTGCACTCGTAAAGTTCTACTTTTTATTCTGCAAAAACGCGTGCGAAGCCGCGGGCATAAGTTAGTTATACTAGTAAACATGCAAGGTCACTGTGACGTCATAAAGTTTATTTCATCTGGGTAAAACAAGTAAAACTGAAAAGTATCATTTCGACGACATGATTTATTTAAAAAAAAAAACGATAAACAAGAGCAACGAACATGGAAGGCCTGGCATGTGTCAGTTCAGTGCATGTTGTTACAGACCAACTATAAAAGTGATTTACAAAAGATAAGGTTACCATTACATACCTCATATACTATAGGTTTGTCTTAACAAAACTTTATAAGCTGCCTGGATAAAATGTCTATTGCTTTCGGTTAAAGGACAACAACTTTGTTAATACTTTCTAATTCCCTGATAAATCAAGGCCCAAATTCAAGGATAATACCCGTATTTGTCAAAGCTAAGACAGATTGAAGTTGATTTCTCTTGTTTAACAAGCCCTATCTAGCAAATAGAAACAGTATGAAGCCGTTATCTCTGTGACAACAGCATTATATAAATATCGAGACTTGAAGCCACGGCCATCTGATTGAATAAAAAGCAACCAAGTACACAGCCGACGCCCTACTATTATGAAACCCTTATAAAAACGGGTAGATAGCGTGGTCTAATAACATCATTAAGAAGTGTCCCAGTGTACCCACTTGTTTTCATTTATAACGAAAATGGACGTCATTATGGCATAGAGCGGAGTGGTGTACCCATTACACCTTAGAGGGGGCATTACTCTTTATTCTGAGACGCCTAACTTTTGCCTTAACATTAGTCGGTAATCTGTTGAGCTTTAAAGCTTATAAGGAAGTGAGCTTTTCGTGAAATGGGCTGTTTGTTTGAAATTGCTTGCTTTAGAGATGCTTTAAAGATGGTTGTCAGAACATTGTTGGTTTGTCATGAGTATGACAAAAAACTATCTCAAAAATGTACGAACTTGATGGGATTTGAACTCGCATTTAATTTTTTACAAGTTTCACTAAGACTAAGCACCATAAAACAACAAATTAATTTGGTTATGGTGACTTGAAGATAAGATTTTGATATGGTCTTCATACTTCACTCATACAATTCAGAAACATTTGAAAATTTAACTCAAACACGATAAATAGCTGTACTATTTCACAGCTTTGGTACAAAAGAGATAATTTAGAGCTTTTATGCTCCAGTTTTTGTTTAAAAAGTTTTTCTAAGTAGTAACGAGCTTGTGACAGAAGTTTAAAGTCACATCTATCTCACAAAAGTTTCTTAAACGTGGTAAAATTATGTTTAAAAAAACCTATTTCTATATTATCTGTAAATATTTTTTTCTGTTTTGTATGTATTTACTTACATTACAATTATTTAGGTATATTATTATATTCATTATCAATATATATCATATACCCATATCATCTTTATACCCATAGGTTTGCTGTATGAAAACTCTTTTAGTGTTAAGCTCGCCTTTGTACATATCCATTGTATGTTAATTTTTTGTATGATTCAACTTTTGTACGCAATAAAGAATATAAAAAGAAATTGAATAGTTTTGTTAAAAGTTTTATGAAAATGTTAACACGAGCAAAATCGCGTTTGGCGAGTTATTTGCTACAGGGTAGCAGGTGTTACACAAAAAACATGGAGTAGACACAGACAGGTTAGATTTTGAAGTTTTTTAATCCAATAATGAGAAAAACAATATCTACTCATACATATTAAACGACTCTACCATAATGTTGAGAAGGTTTTTTTTTTACTTTTGATGTGCTCCTAGGCGAATTTCAATCACTGCGCCCAGTTTCTACGCAGACTAGTCATATGTGCGGGATGTAATATAGTGCACAAGTGTGTAATACAGGTGCACTCTCTATTTTCTCACTCTCATCCTCCGATGAGACGGCAGACTGCACTTTTGACTATCAAACAAAACACTGATTTACCCTTATGAAAAGTTCAATCTTCATCGGAAACAACATAAACAATTCCAAAAATTAATTACAAATTTACAATGACACATTATCTGGTCAATCCTCGATTACAAACCTCCATAAATCGAGCCTATCTAGTCACCACATCGAAACAAACACGAGGGCACAAGTCGATATCATTACACATAAATTTCACTTATCTAACACATTCGGTACAATTTGCTTTCGGACGAGGCCGCCTGAATACATTACAGGAGGAATGTACCATCACCACCTTAAAGAGCTATACAGATGATGACTCCAAAACCCCTTCACAAAAAACCACAGCACATTCCTAACGCCGCCGCTATACCTGCTGGACTCCAGCAGACGCTAACCTTTCAATGTGAGTGGAAACGCTAATTACGCATCAATACATAATTACGGAATAGTTGAGTTGAGACCACACTCGGCCTCATTCAGACAATCCCTGGGTTCCAGCCCTGAAAAATACAACATAAAAAAGTGAAAAGTCTAGCATAAAAATACTAGACTTTTTACTTTTTTTATGTTGTATTTGTTTAGCGCCTTCTGTTGTCTTGCGGGTTTAGCGGCATTAGGAATGGTGTGTTTTAAAGGTTTCTGTTGCTTTGTGTGTACAAGGGGTTATTGACGTTTCATCTGTTTAACGCTTTTTGACGCTTACTGTACCTATTGATTCAGTTAGTATCAAGGAAATGCCAGGAAACGTGTTGCTAAGATAATATAATATTACTCAGATGAGGAAAAGCGCTAAATAATGTTTTGTGGAGTCTGACGGAGGAACTGATGTTTTGCTTGTCGGTCTGTGATTATCTTATGGGCATGGTAGGTACCAAAGTATTTGTCTTATTATGACGTGCGCGATAGGATAGGTATTATTTTTTGCCATGTATAAAGCATTAAGTTGTATTTATTTATTTATAATACGTAAGTTTGTAAGAGGTACTCGGTACATTTTATGTTGCTCTGGCAAAGGATTAATTTGTTAATAGAGTCCTATCAAAGAGTCAAACCACACAAAAACACAAAATGAAAGCTTATTCATTGGGTCAATTCCAAAATGGTGGGATCTGATAACAACATTTTGACGTGAATATGCCATAAATCACGCTACCGATATTGCCAATTTCAAACTGGCTGATAAACAAAAATTCCACGAAGCCATCCCACGCTGCAGTAGAGTTATGATTCTCGTATATTATTAGGCCTCGGTTACGTGGCATCTTGATTCATTAAAACAGATATTTTGATCACTACTACAGATTGACGGAACTACACTGGCCTGCAAAACTAAGTATCACACTTTTTAATTTTTTTCTAAACTGTTGAAGTTAAGAGATTTAAAATAAAAAATGTATTATAGCAAATTTTATCAGCTTTCTTTAAAATTATAGTAAACTACACAAGTAACATTTTTAATTTAAGAAAAAGATATACTAAATTAACATTTTGTAAGTATGTTTTACATGTTATACATGTTTTACATGGCCGTAATTTAGGTTGTTAAGGTTAGAACTGTTTAGATATAAGGGCTGTTGATTTTGTTAACAATAAAAATAAAATAAAATGTTATTTAATTGTTAATAACTGGTATTGCCTCCTCAGACTCTGATTACAGCTTCGAGCCGATTTGCCATACTGAACACGAGGTTTCGCTGCCGATTTGGGAAATATTCTCCCATTCTTCTTTATACAAAATAAAATTAATTAATAATAAAATACAAAATTAAACTCTTTTTCGAATCCGTTTTATTTCGAAAGTATATCTTGTGTACTTAAAAAGTTATTGCAATTTTAAAATTGTAATACTTAGTTTTGCAGATCAGTGTTACTACACTGATCTGCAAAACTAAGTATTACAATACCTCCTCCTTGGACGGACCTCTCTGTATTGCAGAGCTATAAGATACGCTCGAGTGCGCTCGGTCCTGACCCCGTCAACCTGACGCGCCTCATGTGCTGTAAACCGTTCAAATCAAAGAAAGAACAGCAAATGCTGCTCCGATTTGTCTGTACAACCTAACACATTTTAATGGAGTAACCTCACAGTGACTAAGTAAACACTGTGAAGCTACTCAACTGTACCTACAGTTGAGTAGAGACGGTCTTGAATAAACCCTTATTTATTAAACTAATACAAAGGGTAAAGGACCCTTCTGATAAGTTTCGAAATGAACCAACCTACTAAAACGATACCTGCTTATTAAAAATTAGGATCACAAACCGGTCTAGATAACATTCAAATCTTTGTAAACTTTTAACTGCCTACTTATTAAAATAAATCAGATTACCTAACTATAATACACATGAAACTAAACATAAAAGCTTAACATAGTAACTACCTAAACACGCTTGAGCATTTTAAATCCTGTCTTAGTGAGCATTTACTGAGCTTTATAGGTTAGCTCGAAACGAACTGCTAACTTGCACAAGTGTGTCTGTAATGGTCCGATTACACTGGTCGAGTGGTGGCTTTACTAGTGAAGTATACTGTAACTAGCTGGTTCTACATGGAGAGGGCAGTGCCTGCACATGGCAGCGCTTGATATTGATATAGGTACGCTAGCGTCAAAAGCTTAAGGTAAATCAATGCAGTAGCTAAGTTTCAAATAGTTTAAAAATAACAGGCACTTATTTATTACTTACTAGGCAGCATGAAAGTTAAGTTGACCCCATGGAAATAAATGTATATATCTGTGGTTGACCCGTTAATTTCTAAGATCCAATTCTATGATTCAAAAGTATAGCCACAGGAAAATGTGACTCTCGTTTGCTAAAATCACTAAGCACTAGCATTACGTGTGGCTTGACAGTGGTTATTAATCGCATAAGACTTACATTTGAAAATTACGAACTAATGATTTATTTAATTCCACGGTAAGCAAACTCCCTGTTAATTCGTACATGCACAAATGTAAATTAGCTAGCTTATCCACTGCTAATCTCCTTTTACTCTAGACATTCACGAAATGAGAACCGGCGAGTAAAACTTTATTTAAGTACCTATTCTACCTACCTCCTTGCAGCTTAATATTCATAGTTGGAATGATGAAGCCCGCTTACAAAATTGTGTTTTACCAAGAAGATTATTCCAAAATTGTGCGAAGTCGATATACGATTTTGTACAAATTATTCAAAAAATTCAGTCCTTCAGTTCCTTCAGTTCCAATTCTAAAAATAAGTTTCATTCGCTCCAATACCACTATTGCGATGACCTATTAGCGAGAAATATTAGAAATAATCCCTTGTGAGGCATAAATAAACCAATCAGAGTTAGTAAATTAAACAATTGGTTATAACAAACCCATATCTGTCAAAAAAACAATAAAATTGTCACAAACAAGTTAATCTTTGTTTACAGCCACTAACAGCAACATTACGGAAGTGCGGAACATTATTTTTAATTAAATAAATCGTTTTCATCCCCTAGTCGGGGGTGACGGGAGCTCAACGCATCATTAATCTTAGGAATCAAAAAAAATAATAACTGTGTTCCGAAAACTTCTGCCCTGTTATTTAATAAGCCGGAATTTGCTGGGTATTGGAAATAGAGCAATTTTTTATTGATTACTGTAATAAATACTTTATAATATGCCAGATCTATAGCCTATCTAGATCTATTTATACAATGTGCCACGTTATTGGTGTACATGTGGCACCTTATATATACATATTACTTATGTTTATAAAAAATATACTCTACCTACCACCTATTCAATTAAGCTTTAAGTTACCTATAAACTGTGTCTGTAGTACCTGTATGTGCTGTTCTTGTAAAATGTCTTTTATATCTAGATTACCTACGCAACATATAAAAACAACAACAAGACGGCCGATATGGCGCGGCGAGCGAAGGTCCGCCTGCGACGCAGAAGGTTGCGGGTTCGATTCCCGCCTTGGGACAAATGTTTGTACGATCTGTAAATATTTGTGCCGGGTGTTCTGGATATTTTATATATTAGGTCCTTACATATGAAATTGGCGTTTTGTATGGGAGGAACAAAAAGTCGAATATTTTTTAATATAATATATTTAATTAATCAAAGTATGAACCATTATTTTCTATGCACTTTTGCCATCTTATAGGTAGTTAATTGATCCCTTTACTAAAAAAACCAGTCGGACGGGAATCAATAAAATCTTTGAAGGCGATTTGGACTGCCCCATCGGAGTTGAATTTTTTCCCTTGCAAGAAGTTATCCAAATTTCGAAAAAAATGGTAATCTGTTGGAGCAAGGTCCGGGGAGTACGGAGGATGTCTTAGACTTTCCAATTGAAGCTCTTCTAATTTAGTAGGCGTCTGTTGCGCAGTGTGTGGTCTAGCGTTGTCGTGAAGCAGCAGTGGCGTGGAGCGATTGACCAGCCTAGGTTGTTTAGCCGCTAGCTTTTCCATCATGGTTTGCAATTGCTGACAATAGACATCAGCCGTAATAGTCTGGCCAGATTTGAGAAAACTGTAATGAACAATACCGGCACTAGTCCACCAAACGCTTACAAGTAACTTTTTTGGGGTTAATTTTCGCTTGGGGCAGGATTTGGCTGGCTGGCCAGGATCCAACCATTGCGCTGAGCGCTTCCGATTATCGTAAAGAACCCATTTTTCATCACAGGTAATGATTCGGTTTAAAATACCTTCATTATTGTGCCGGTTTAGTAATGTAACGCAGCAGTCGACGCGCGTTTGCCGGTTTGCTTCAGTCAATTCGTGAGGTACCCACCTTTCAAGCTTTTTAATCTTCCCAATTTGCTTCAAGTGAATTAAAACAGTTTTATCACTAACATCGCAGCCTGCAGCTAACTCGGACGTGGTTTGCGATGGATCCGCTTCCACAATAGCCTTCAACTCTTCATTATCAACTTGAGTCTCAGGCCGTCCACGGGGCTTGTTCTGCAGGTCAAAATTTCCAGAACGAAAACGTTGGAACCAAAAACGAACTGTGTTTTCTTTTGCAACACGACCGCCATACACATCATTCACCCTTCGAGTTGTTTCCGCAGCACTAGTGCCACGGCGGAACTCGTACTCGTAAATAATGCGATATTTTAAGTTTTCCATTTTGTAAAATGAGTGACGCAAACAGAAAAAAACAGAAGAAAAAAAACAAATGAATGACGATCATCGAAGCACAAATACATGAGTCTATAGCTGTACAAATTTGAATTTGGAATTCCTTACCAAAGAGGAGAAATTTGTGATTAAAGTGGCCAGTACGAAAAACGCCAATTTCATATGTAAGGACCTAATATATAATAAAAAATATCTATCTATGTTATGTATTGTATTAAGTTTATCAGTCATCTAGTACCCATAACACAAGCTATGCTTACTTTGGGGCTAGATGATGCTGTGTGGATTGTCCAGCATTATTTATTTATTTATATTAAATTCAGAACGATTCCTTCAGTGGCTAGTTTTGGCGTAACATCCATCAGTCCTAACACTTACATTCTTAATATTAGTGATAAATTATATTATCATTATATTTATATTAATGTTAGGTAATAGGTGCCCAGGTAAATCCTATAATAGGTTATTCCTTCCTGTTTTCAAAAGCCAATTCATATGGAATTCCAGCTATCGTTAAGCCAGCGCACGAGGATAGTGAAAAAACAGGCTTAATTTAATTGCCTTCGCTGCACGTTGTTCTTTTTAAAATCTAACATTTTCAATATGTTATTATAGAGGTATAATCCCTGCACTCAGCCATTCAGGAATTCCTGGTACCACCACCGGAAGGGTGGGCAAATTTATGTACAAACACACAATAGAACTCGGTCGGACATAACGCACGAATTCAGTTTATTTGGTTCAGTAATTCATTGCAATAATTCGTAATTTAGGAGAAAATAACTTTAAACTACGTTTATAAGTCAGCGTAGTTGTCGATGAAAACACAAAGGGCAATCGCACTATACTAGATTAGAACCTTTTTATCAACTCTATGTTGATTACCTACTGTTAGACAAGACGACCGACGTGGCGACGCGACGAAGGTCTGCTTGCGACGCAGGAGGTTGCGGGTTCAATTCCCACAAAATGTTAAAATAAAATAAAAAATATTTATGTAATGTAATGTAGTGAATCAGTCATCTAGTACCTATAACACAAGCTCTGCTTAGCTTGGTGCTACATGATGCTGTGTCCAGCTTATTTATTTATTTATTTTTATTTATTAAAATACCATCAACCTATGATGGCATGGTCAAATTTGGTCAAAGGTTCTGTAAGAAAGAACAATAATGTTATTTCTTTGACCGAATAGAAAGTGTTCTGTCATTTGCATTTAAGATCATTGACGGACGAACCAATTTTGACTAATTTTCTTTTTAGGGTTTCGAGATTGGAGATCGGTTTCAAAACCCTATGGTCTCGCTTTTTCCTGTCCTGTTTTCCGTCTTTAATATCTCAGCAACTATAGCAGCAATTAACTTTAAATTTAAAATACATTTCGTGCGCCTGCACAGATTATGACAAAAAAAAATATTAAAATAAAAATTTTTAGTACAAATTGTTTACAAATTACGATGTCGAAATTTTAAAAGAGACTTAAAAGATCTGTTGAGGTTTCATATGATAGGTATGCTTGAGGTAGAGGAGGCTAAGGCGGTTTTAGGACATTGTTTGAATATCTATGTTTGTATGACCCAACTCACACTTTTTTCACGTTTTAACTTAAGTAGTTTCGAAAAAGGAGGTTATATGTTCGGTTGTATGTACTTTTTTTATGTGTCGATTTCTCCGTCAACGAGGGCTTTTCAATGCAATCTTTAAAAAAAAGTGGATGCCATACACGAAGATAGATGGCGCTGTATGAAACTCAAGTGTCAAAAATCTGCCAAAAAAAGAAGTCTGTAAGGACTTCACTTTTTGAAAAATGGTCAAAAAGGGGGGAATACTTTTCAAAAGGAAGGCCTACCTCGCCGAGTATAATTCCTGTAGGTTACATCACATACTTTTCGAAATATACTGAAAAAAGTTGAAAGTTTTACCATTAGGTACTCTCTGTACTCCGAAGTTTGCAAACCGATCTATCTGAAATGTACCTTCAACTATTAGGTACTTATTAAATAGGAAAGTCTCTAACCAGTATCCATCTGAAATGTATGTATTGTGGAACTATATTTTACAGGAAAAATATAGCGAAGTCTGTAAACTGACCACTTTTTGAAAAGTGGCCAAAAAGAGGGAAGATAATTTTCAAAAAGGGGGGCTTTCTCACCGAGTGGGGTATCAAATGAAAAGTATCGGTTTGTATGTCTCAAAACAGTTTTTTTTTTACATAACTTTTAAAATATTTTGAAAAAACTCGAATATTTTACTATTACCCTCTGTACCTACTCCGAAGTTTGCATAACTTTAATTTTTTGGTATTCATCAAATAGCAAAGTCTTTAACCAGTACATATTGGTATACTTGACAAACGTTCGAAACCCTCGGCGCGCGAGTCACACTCGCACTCGACGGATCTTGTTTTTCGTTTTAACTATATGTACAAAAATTTAATAAAACAGTGATCAAGGTTTTCCCTACTGAAAGGTGATTTGAACGAGAGTTTATTGGTGCAGACGTTCATGGTCGATTTTTGGTAAAATTATATTTGGTAGATCGCACACTGTCTATTGTTTATCAACAATCTTTGTTTATATTTAGTCCACTCGACCTATGGATCAGAGTGGAATAAATTCAAGCAGTGGAAACTGATCCACCCGGGATATGGATCAGAATGGAAAAAAGTGGAAACTGATCAATTAGTGGATCAGCAAAGTGGAATGGAGCTTTATTTGTTGACCATATTCAACAAGGCGTAAAGCAGCATTTTCCTTCCATACTCCAGCAACAAATACGAATCAATAGTGTTCGTTCGTCTGTATCGAGAAAACTTCTAAGCGTTTTCGAAATTGTTTCCTTTTATGAATGGTATTTCTTCCACAGTCTTATAGGTAGCTACTTGTATGCTGTTATGCTCGAGATTCTTTATTAACTTCCCCCTTGTTATTGCTTTGTATTGGCCATTGTTACGGAGAGAAGCGAAACTCCTTTTTAAGAGAGTGCTATGACTACTTGCGGCGAAATCACTAGAATTAATATAAATGGGTTGGGTTAATGGTTTTAGTAATGCTCATGCAAAATATTAAAGATAAACATAAAATCAAAATCAGAATTAACTTAATTGGCGTAAGGCCAACGCGGGCACGTTTTTGTATGAAAGGAAATTAAATTGTATTTATTTGCTTAGATATAGGTTAAGTTGAAAATATAAGTATGCAATTGATGAGCCATTCTGGGCGACAGGGGACAAAAATATACAGACAATTAATACGTTCAAGCTACCTTACGAAACTCTGTTTTCCTCTACTTTAGTTTGTTTGGTGACAAAAATGGTTATATACAATTTTCCTCTACTTTAGTTTGTTTGGTGACAAAAATGGTTATATACAGTTTTCCTCTACTTTAGTTTGTTTGGTGACAAAAATGGTTATATACAGTTTTCCTCTACTTTAGTTTGTTTGGTGACAAAAATGGTTATATACAGTTTTCCTCTACTTTAGTTTGTTTGGTGACAAAAATGGTTATATACAGTTTTCCTCTACTTTAGTTTGTTTGGTGACAAAAATGGTTATATACAGTTTTCCTCTACTTTAGTTTGTTTGGTGACAAAAATGGTTATATACAGTTTTCCTCTACTTTAGTTTGTTTGGTGACAAAAATGGTTATATACAGTTTTCCTCTACTTTAGTTTGTTTGGTGACAAAAATGGTTATATACAGTTTTCCTCTACTTTAGTTTGTTTGGTGACAAAAATGGTTATATACAGTTTTCCTCTACTTTAGTTTGTTTGGTGACAAAAATGGTTATATACAGTTTTCCTCTACTTTAGTTTGTTTGGTGACAAAAATGGTTATATACAGTTTTCCTCTACTTTAGTTTGTTTGGTGACAAAAATGGTTATATACAGTTTTCCTCTACTTTAGTTTGTTTGGTGACAAAAATGGTTATATACAGTTTTCCTCTACTTTAGTTTGTTTGGTGACAAAAATGGTTATATACAGTTTTCCTCTACTTTAGTTTGTTTGGTGACAAAAATGGTTATATACAGTTTTCCTCTACTTTAGTTTGTTTGGTGACAAAAATGGTTATATACAGTTTTCCTCTACTTTAGTTTGTTTGGTGACAAAAATGGTTATATACAGTTTCACTTCTGCATTCTTATACTTCATGATAAATACTTATTGTGCAGTTCATTTCTCGTATTGTCGAGCCACCTTTGTAATAGCAGTTTTATGTATTTTACGGCGCAAGCCTCAGAGTCGGCCAGCCAAACAACCTTAGAGTATTGTAGATACCTACACAAAATCACACCATCACAACACCTATCACACGTGATAGTGTCCTCATCCTCATCCTCAACAGCCTATATTGGTCCACTGCTGGACGCAGGTCTTTTTTTTATGATCCATATCGTACTGCCACGGGGAGACAGTACGATTATGTGGGACTCCAACACCACTAAAACCCTCAGGGTGTTTCCGCCTCTGTCGCTTGTGGTGGGAACGTGGGGACGTTATTCTTCCACGAACCCACCGCGGCTGCCCGATATCGGGACCCTCAAGGGGGGGTGTGGAGCACCCCCTTCGCGACTCGCCAGAAACACATGACGCGCAGCGACCACCTCGGAGACCTTACCCGCCAATTGGGCGCTGGAAGAACCCGTGCCCGAACGCCCTAGATCCTCCTGCGACGGATCAGTAGAGGAGCCCCGCCGCCTGCCACATGGTCGCAGAGGGTAGGCAGAGCGGCCCTCGTCATACCGACACTTCTCCTCCCCTGCGACCCCATCGCGTCCGCCATCAGACTGTGGCAACCCCGCCATGACCGCGGAAGGCAGGGAGAGCGGCGTACTCCTCTCCTGCCGCGGCCTCCACCTCTCTGCAGCCATGCTGCCCATACAGCACAGCAGCCTGCCTCAGCTGCGGTGCCTCCCATACGCTAGGTTGCGGTGACACCGCAACCTACTACCACTCTGGCTTACAGGGCAAAACCCAGAGGAGCAGTCCATCTCGGGGCCGGCCGTATCGCCGTCTGCGTTGGCACAGCCAACGCAGAATATTAAAGATAAACATAAAATCAATGGGTTCCTCTTAGATTCATCGCGGGTGACCAGGCCGCGATTACTTAACCCCCGCCCTGGCAAAGCGGGAACCCTTCGGGGAGGTGGACGCAGGCCTCTCCCTGATAAGCGCCCCATTGTCTTTTCCCTTACGGAGGAGTAATGTCCATAATCCCCACGCTAGGCATGCGGGTTGGGGATCGCAGTTCGGTGGTAGAATACAAATTGTTATGCAGGATAGTGATGCGTGATAATGTGATAGGGCCTAATAATATAAATGTGAAAGTTTGGATGTTTGTTAATTTTTCACGCCAAAACTACTGAACCGAATGGGCTGAAATTTTGCATATGTGGAACTCTAAATAAACGTAGGCTACAAGTTATCCCATAAATCAGTTCCCATTGGATAGAAATAACATTTTCATCCCATCTATTTGAAAAGAGGCAAAGGGCTCCTCGATGAGTACGAACAAAGTGGGTCATTACAGCGCACTTACACAGTGACGAAATGACTTTTGAATTTGGAACACTAACAGTTTGAATGCAATTCGCTTCAATAAAGTCCTGGCCGGTAATAAAAAAGACAACCGCTGTGGCGCGGCGGGCGAAGGTCTGCCCGCGACGCAGGAGTTTGAGGGTTCGATTCTCGCCTCGGGACAAATGTTTGTACGATCTGCAGATATTTGTTCCGAGTGTTCTGGATGTTTCTATGTATAATAAAAAATATATTTAGATAGATATTTTTTATTTGTAGTGTATTTGTATTAAGTATCTCCGTTATCTAGTACCCATAACACAAGCTCTGTTTAGCTTGGGGTTAGATGATGCTGTGTGGATTGTCCAGCATTATTAATTAGTAGTAATTTGGTTTACCTAAATATATACATATATTCGTCACTACTAAAAACATATATTTATTTTTCTCGTATGATGATTTTTTCTCATAGTTTAGGATTAAAAGCAGAGTGTGCCAGACGGGACCAAAATTATTTAACCTCGAGCGACGTACTTTCATTCCTTCACTACACTCTAGAATCCTTCGTTTTACTCTGGATTCAAAAAATCGCTCTATATTTATATACATTATTTTGTTCCCTTGTGATACAATCTACTATTATAAGTCTCCAAATAAACAACGCGTGCAAAGCCGTAGGCTAGTACATAGGTACTAGCTCATAATATTGCCAAGTATTCTAAGATTTTTTGTCCTCTCGACATCTACTGCTCAGAGCCGAAAGAGGGCAGACCGCACTTTTAAGTTTAGTAGTTACGGATTAAAAATTCAAACTATTTCGCAACTTTCAATTCAAGGCTGCCGTCAAACAACACCCATAATATATTATAGTTACTATTAATGTAGCAAAACCCTTTATATAATAATGTCATTATGCAACCAAACTCATTAGAGCAACTGCCATTAATGAGTTTCACTGGTTCACTTCCGTGTAAGTCAGATCTCCGTAACTTAGCGACAAAGCGTCTTCAACCGTCTTATGAGAATTAATGACGTCATTCTGGGCCTGGTTAGTATACAGAATGCATGACATTGATATACATTTAAAAATATCTGAAAGTTAAAGCCGCTGCGTGGCGGGAATGTGGTGATTTTTATATAAATGAATAAATGAGTGAATACTTTATTACACTTAAAACTTTAAAAAATAAAAACTTTGTACCTGCATTTAAAACATAATCAAATAAACCTGAGTAATAAGTCCATTTGGGTAAAATCTATGGAGAGCTTATAAATCTTGAACAAGAACGAAATTGCTTACGCGCCACCAGGCGGTGCCTACGGGCATCAAAATTTCATTATTAGTTTTAAAAATGTACTTAGTATTAAGTACATTTTTTTTTGTTTTAAATGGAAATATCTGCGAACAGATACCATACTGCATGCGTAGGGTACAGTATGGTTATGTGGGGTTGACGAAGAGAAGCTTCGACGACGCACAACCCCGGTGGCCGGCCTCTAAGCGTAATCAATGGGAATGGGAATTCGAATGGGCCGCGCCAGGCCCATCATGCATTGCCTAGTAGGTACCTAATGTAGGTACAATTATGACCAAAGCGGCCACTGCTCCATTTTTGACAATTACTGTCAAAATGACAATAACTGTCAGATATTTCAAAAATGACGGAAAATATAGCTGAGCAGATTATGCTATAAATCTTATTGATTTAGTAAATTTCACTTTCAACGCACTTTACCTAATCAAACAGTTATTAGTTATTAAGGAAGTATATATCTATTTGTAACATCTATTTCTGCCATAACTGCATCATAAAATACGAAGGTCTTCCTGAATAATCAAAGAACTACTACGATTACCATCAGCAAACTTTTATTATCATTAGCATTGGGTAAATGTTAATATCATAATTCATAACACTACGTAAAATATATAAATAAATTATACTGGACAATTCACACAGCATTATCTAGCCCCAAGCTAAGCCAGAGCTTGTGTTATGGGTACTAGATATCTGATGTAATTACACCTGTGTTTGCGCACATACATGTGCACTATAATATGTCCTGTGCATCTGGCTAGCCTCCGTTGAGACTAGCCCTTTTCACGCCTAAACGGCTGAACGGATCTCAATGAAATTTGGCAGAGAGGTAAATGGTATCCCGGGGACGGACATATTATGCTACTTGAAAAGCACGTGCGAAGCTGCGGGAAGCAGCTAGTAATACTATAATATCAAAAATTATATAAATACTAGACTAAGAACCCGTCAGGTGGGTTACCTATTTATGAACGCCACTGTACTATACTTCTAATCCAAATTTAGATTAAAGCACCCAGTCAGAATACTAAAAGCTGTTTTACAAGCACTACTGGTACAATTAACGTTTTAACATTTTTCGCTTTACAAATAATCCTGAATTTAAGTTAAAAATTGTACCGCAACTCCAACCGACACAATATCAAGTTGTGCTTAGATGTTCCGGTGACAGTTTCCTTTAGGCTTGCTGCAAACGGACCACCGACCACAGCCACCGTTGGCAAGCAACAAGCTGTTTTTACGCTTTTTGTACGAACTCGCCCCACATGCGTCGCCGGCGCGGCGTCGGCCACTCGCTACAGCAGTGTCCGCAACTCGCCACTTGACGCCGCTGCGCGCCACCCCGGTAGTTGTCACGTGCTTCCGCAACTGCTGCAAATGTGGCTGTAACGCGCGACAGCCACCGGTGGCTATAGTCGGTTGTCCATTTGCACCAAGCCTTATCCTCTTCTATTCAAAAGTTTTGATTTGAATATCTTGGGTCTGGTATCCAATGGTTTCGAAGAATTTCGAAAGAGAATTTAGTCCAGAGCCGCACTGTTTGAATGGTAGATGGCAGATGATAGCTTAGCGAGTTGCTTCGATGGTAGCTAGGCGCGTGGCTTGGAGTACTTTATAAACTGCTAATAGTTTAACGCACGAATACTCAGCTCAGATTTGAGGAGATCTCAAGGGAAGACTTTTTGACCGTATTTCATTGAAAACTGTCAAAAAATCGCGACATTTTGACAGTTTTCAATGTAATACGAGACAAGCATATGAGTCACGTTTTTGTATTTGGGGGGGTAAAGGTTTTATTATTATACAACACTAATTATTTAGATTAAAATTTAACCTGTCTATGAGCTTATTTTGTAAGCCTGAAGTAAATAAATAAAAACTATTGATTTCTGCTACGGTGCTACGACGCATCGGAGAGTTCGCGTCTCGTGCTACGAACTGCTACGCTATGGCGTAGCAGTTGCTAACACGAAATCAACTGCATCTTTGTTTACTTTCGTAGAAAGGTGTAACTTACGAAGGATTAGTTGCAGTACGTGCGTCGTAATGTTGGAGTAAACAACCAATTATATCGCAGTTCGTGCGTTTTGCTACGCGGCGAATAAAATACCTAAACCTTTTTTTTTCTTTTCGCATTTCGTGCGTCAAAAACTTAATGAGAATGAATGAGATGGAACATAGTAAAATGAGAATCAGCACATAAAGGTCTACTGCTGCACATACCTTTACCAAAAAAGGGGTATTTGCCATAATCCTCACGCTTGGCAGGATTGGTGATCACAGTGGAGGTGTAAAATACACTGAAGGAAGCAGGTGCCCTTCCTGATAGGCCCTTAGTCAGCTCTTACACCATCCAAGGGCTGCGTTGGGTGGGTCTTTTATTACGCCACGATCGCCACGGGGCATACGAGTAGCTCACCTTATAACTTTTCCAGTTGAAGTAAACAACTGGTGAAAGAGTTTGTTGGCATGTCCCAACAAACTCTCACTCTTCTTTCTTATAGAGCTACATAGTTCTATGGCTTTTATTCCAGTGAGTACCAAACTCAATGTTTGCATTCATAGTCTCGCGTTATCCAAAGCTACTGCAACAAACTCAGATAAAACCGAGTTTCAAGTATCCTAGCATCCAAAACTTGCAATAAATAAGCAATTTTCTACATCATAAATCGCGTATAACAACAAGAAAACTGCAAATTTATGCAGATTTCATCGCGGAGCCGCGTGTCGCCTGCTTCGAGCGTTGCCCTGCTACCGATGGCTTATGTATTTATGTAAATGCACCTACATTATGTATATTAAACCGAGATTTTTCCATTACATATGAATTTATGAAGTGTCTTTGTACGTGATACAGTAGCAGAATGTTCGTTTTATAATACTGCTTTTGTATAATAAGCCCATCACTCACACCATATCGTTTGATCCTGCAGCTAGCGCATGGAAGCAGAAGTAAAAATAGCTTATCATAATCATTAAAATAATGCTGGAAAAACGACACAGACTCATCTAGACCCAAAGTAAGCGCAGAGCATGTGTTAAGGGTACTAGATAACTGATACACACACTATCACATTACATACAAACATAGATGTTTTTATTATACATAGAAAAAACCCAGAACACCCGGAACAAATATCTGCAGATCGTACGTGTTTGTCCCGAGGCGGAAATCGAACCCGCGATCCCCCGTGTCACAGGCGGACTATCGCCTGCTGCGCCACGGAGGTTCATCGTAGGACGTCATTATCATAGTACCGTGTACCGTGTAGGCTTTTAATGATGCGTTCATGATTTATTTAGGCCGAGTCATCGCTAGCGTAATCCCGTGATCATAATGAGATGGAACCATTTCGAACTGACACAAGAGCGACCGGATATAACGGGCATAATAAAAATCAGAATAATCAATTTATTGGTAAAAATATTACGTCAGAAAAATTAATAATTATAATTAGGTTTAATTATAGAGTTACAATTTTATGATTCAAATATTTTAAATTAATAGTACAAAATAAATAATTAATATGTTATTCTATTCTTCGCAAATATTCGTCAACACTATAGAACGCCTCCTCGACGAGCCACGATTTAAGTCTACGCTTAAATGAAGAGGGCTGGACCTGCAGCAACTATATTAGACAAGGTTCCTTACCATTCAGATAACGCACCGCACGTTTGTTATGATAACTATACAAGGCTAGGCTCGCCATGGCTCGGCGAACAACATAGATGAACCAGAACATAGATTTCAACTACCTCGCTCCGGTGCATAAACCTTGTACGCAGTTCGTTTTCCGGTTCAGAAAAATGCTATTCCGAACAAACAAAGCAGAGTAGTAACGCAACGGCAGACCTAATCGACAGCAAGCAATCTTAAAAGAAAGGTTCCATAAACGCAGTAAAGAGCCCTAATAAAAAGAGTTTCTAATAAAAGTGTTTTAATGCACGTCCGTACAGTTCAAACACTGGGATAGATCACTGGCAAAGCTCCAATGCTTTGGGAAGCGTATGTACACTTCGGAGGATAAATGTTTTTCGGAAGATTGCTTGCCTACTTTTCACTTTACGTCTAAGGCCCTGTCAAATGCTTTTACGGATTTTTACAAGCTTTTTCGTTTTATTTATAGGTGCAAGAGATAAGTGGTAGATAATCCTTGCATATAAGGTATGAAATATTTAGGCTCCTTTAAGCGATTATGTAATCTGTATTTTATAATAAAACTATTGTAGTTTGAAACAAGCCATATTTATAACTTTATTGACAAAAGAAATTTAATTACTTAATTCCAAATACCAATTGAACATGACATGTTTTGGTCTTGATAAAACATTGGATATGTTTTATCAAGACCAAAACATTCCCGACAAATCTACACAAAAATAATTTACCACTTCTTCCACTAAGCGTATAAATCGAACAAAATGGTGGTATTTGCAATCTGACAGTGATCCGAATTATGATTGAAACGCGTTGAGATGAATGGTCCGCTTTTCATGAAGAACAATTTTGCTGTGGATTGACGGGAACCGGGAAATACCGCTGAGTTTCTTAATACTGTGTGGCTGTGACTAGCGATTCGAATAAATTAGAAAAAATATTATGTTATCTCTCATTAGGTGTGAAATTTCAATTAAGTTACTGAAAGCTGGCGCGATCGTCTTTTGTTTTTCGTATACTCGAGGCGTTCATTACAAAATTTCGTTACGTTCGATAGGTACGAGTAGGTACTCTAATCGAACGAAAACTGTAATTTCGTACGAAGTTGAGCTGTCTTTTCATTTTGGAATCGTGAAAGGTTTAGGGCAATGGCCTTTATTAACAAAGAAAATTACAATCAAATTATAACTAGTATTTACAATTGAAATAATTAAGCTAACTGCAGACTGTTGCAAACAATCTACAGGTAGCTCAACTGATCCATATTAATACCAGTCGGAAGCGTCCCCAAGACGCTGGCTGCATTGCCCCGCTGTATGGCAATGCTGATGCGCTGCGCCAGGTACCCGCCCGCTCTCTGGTCACGCGTCGCGTCAACCAGACGCTCAGATAACTTTTTGAAAACCCGGAGAGCCTCGGTACCCCACGGACCCAGGGTCTCGACCCCAAAGGGAGCAAATGTGTAGGCTCTGTCGAGACCTGCATATTTGCTCCCTACTCCTCATCGTGAAAGTATATTTTTCGTTCTATTTAACACTGAACTTTCGGTAGAATGGTCAAATGTCAAATTTATTTTAAAAAAGTCACAGCCGAAAACGGCCCTTTTGTAGGTAAGCGAGAGCTACACGTTGAGTTTTGCGGCCATACTTAACAACTGCGGATGTAAGTAGGTTTCCAGCATGGTCCAAGAAAACAACGTCTGGCACTCCAAGAGTGACATATGCATAGGCATATACGTCACTGTCCAGTTGCCACTTATTCAAAACAAAGAAGTTGGGACACAAACAGTCATTAAAAATACTTATTTCAACACAACATGGAAGTTAGGAAACAGTAAAAATAAAACGTCAAGTGCAAGTTGCTTCTTGCTAAATTTTATGATTCTAGGTAAACGAAGTACCTTATAGGTTTTGGTTCATGGCGAGAATGAAAAGTTTTTTGCGAATAAACTACAAATGTACGGTTTTCAGTTTTTTTTCCTTTACTTGTGCTACAATACATTGCTTCTTGCCAAATTTTATGATCCTTGGTCAACGGGAAATATCTACCCTTCAAAGAAGTACGGTTTTGGTCCATGGTGAGGATTAAAAGTATTTTTTATTAAATAAATTACAAATTTACGGTCTTTTTTCCGTTACTTGTGCTTCTTGCCAAATTTTATTATTCTAGTGCCCTATACTAGGTTTTGGCTCATGGCGATATTAAAAAGTATTTTTTATGTGAATAAATGAAATATTTACGGTTTTTGTATTTTTTCCTTTTCTTGTGTTACTTGTTAGAGAGGTAAGATTTTTCAGATCATTGACAAAAAACAAAAGAAACGCCACTTACAGTGGCCTATCCATTCTACATGCTAGCCGAATCGTCACCAAACGTCCATTAAGACCTATAAATTTGACTTATTATAATTGATGAGAATTTGCTTGCTCATCCATTAATAGCAAATAAATGATTCCACTTAAATTAATTTAATCTCATTGTTGCTGTACTCATGATGCCTAATCACCTTGATTAAATCAGGAATGTGCATTTAGCAATTATTAGTCTCTAATCTCCATAAATTTGCTACGTAGCTGTTGTTTCATTATACGGTGTATTTGACATAAAATTATTATAGGTATTTCAAATTATTTTAAAGCTCAGAAGAAAAGGGTAAAGTAGAAGAGCAGTATTTCCACCATGCTTATTACAGTGAACGGAAAAAACATAGAAGCCTTTTTCCTTCAAGGAAAATATTCGCGCAACTTGATACATAATTGCAAACAAACTTACATGTCAAATATCCTTCGCTGATTGGCAAACAATTTGTTAAGGCGCTGTGTGTACCTAAAATCGCGGCAGAAACGACCAAGAGATTTGACAACGGCAAGCTGATGGTGGCGCACGCGTACCGTAAATATTATTGACAGTTTTTATGAGACCGTGTTGCGTGTGAGGTACCAACCTACGTAGGCAGGTAATATAGCTTTACTATAGGTAACTTTACCCACTCCTCATATCCTGGCAACAGCTGCACCTGATGTTACTACCTCCCTAAGTACCTACTGCATTTATATTAAATCTCATCATCATTTTAAAATATCTAAGGGCATAAGGCCTACCTACCCTACAGGTTCGTGAGCCGCCTCCATCCACTGACTCACCACGATCACTATTCAATCTAATAGCAAATTTACAAGATTTTACTTTATATTTCCGGGTAACTCAGTTCAAAGTCGACTTTCTTACCTCAACATTTTATATTAAATTGTTGTTTAACGTGTTTAACTTCCAGTTGCTACCGCCGCCAGTCGCCTTACGAATTAAACTCATTCGCAGCTCAGTTTATAAGTGCCGCCTACCACAGCATACTTTGCTTTTGGGTCATTTTCTAGCGCAAGGAATGCTCCTATGTTTTTGCTGTTCACTAGCTTATTATGACAACTCTCTAGAGAGTTGTTTTAGGTAAAGTTAAAAATAAATATCAAACAAAACGTGGATTTTTGAAGTTGAAGCAATTAATTTCAAATAATTATTTTAAGCATTCGATATCATTATAGCGAAAAGAGAACACTATATGGATGGATAAGTCTGCGCGGTTAAATTTCGACTTTAGATCGTTACTTAAAAATTACTTACTAGCTATTTTTAGTAAGGTTCGCTGTAGCGTCTACAAAAAAGAGAATGAACTCAAGGAAAGCTTTTTTAGCTTTTCTAAAAGCAGCATTTGGCTTGCTCCTTTAGCGCCTAAGTGTATTGTAGTTTTATTGAAATTCAGTCTTCCCCAAACAGTTTTCAGATTTTAATTTCTATAATTAAATTCTTAAATTTCGTATACGGCAGCCAATCTGAATTTTATCCTTTGAGTGATCAAGGTTTTATCATTTAAATTGGCGTCGCGCGAGCGGGACCCTGCCAAAGGCAGTTGGCGTCAGGCTCCGCGAAGTACCTACTTCTAGAAACTTCGATTAACGAGTTCGAAAGATTTAGTGGCACTGTAATCGCATAAGAATTACGTTCTTTCAGTTTATCTTGTTTTTCAAGAAATGTATTATTGGAAATGTGAGAGCGAAATGTGAAATGTGCTTTGGCGGTAAGCAGATTTCTCGTAGTTGTGAAAGACGAGTCACCGGCTTATAGCTTATACTGTATCGATGTCGGCACGGATGTTCAGCTTTTAGAGCTTTTAGAGTAATCGTATCGATTTCAAGTCTTAATAATTTCTTTGAATAAAGTTCGAATTTCCTCGCAAATCAATGGCGGTTTTTGGCTTAACCGACGATACTAGTCAATAATGTGTGTATGTTGTAATGAGTAAAATAAGTAAAAGGCTACCTAAGTATAATGAAACACTTGATATTACTTTTATTTTTAGCAGTACTAAATCGTAAGACTACTTGCCAGTTTGGCGTTCGGGACCGAAGTGAATGCTTTTAGATAGTGATTTTACATCATAGCTCGGTGGCGGGTAATTTCGAGACTGCCACGCGATTAGACGCGCCTTGAATGCTTCCTATTGGCTTGCGTGCCTCGTCCAATCGCGTGTCACAATAATGGCGTTGCCGGGCGCTATCGGTGTTACCAAACCAACGCAATACTTGACCACAGCAAAAATGATGACAAATGATTATTAATATTTTACCAGATACCAAGATTCTTAATGAAGATTCATAATTCATAATGAATATAGTACTTAAACAACACGCAGCCCTTCCATGTCACTGAAAGCGCTAATAAAAGTAGGAAAAATAACGTTTGAGTCATACTTATTAAAATAAATTTTACAGTATCCTTGGTCCTTTATTATACTAAGGTATAATAAAAAATGTGTTAGCCAATATTTATTCCCTAAGTTACAATAGTTCTAAGAAAAAACTTAAGCATAGACTGCAATGTTATGTCATATTGATGACAGAAAATTTATAGTAACCCAAAAAATTTGCAAGCACCTTTAGTTTAGGTAGCATAAGTAATAATTTTAAAGAATGCACCATCAAGGCGATGGTGCATACTTTACACATTGAATAAGTTCCATTTGAATATTTTATTCGATGTTAGCACTCGTTTTGCCTAAAAAACAGGCTTTTACTTAGTTCAGGCACATGCATTGTTTAATTCCGTTAGAATTTAAGATGAACTTCTCTGTTATCCTTTTAGTCCGAAGTATTTTGAATAGATTATTATTATTATTAAGAATCACGATTTATGTAAGTAGAAGTCACACATTTGACTTGTATTTACACATGGTCGAGCTATCTTAATCAGTACCTACACAAAAGTGGGTAATTTCCGACAATCTCACTATCTATGGTCATGAACTTTGATACAGAAACTAGACGCAAACCCTTATCAATGTACCTACATAAGGGTGGCATGTTCAAATAATTGAACAAACCCTAAAAAATAAAAAATTTAAAAAAAATGTACCTACATATAAAATAGCAGATAGGTACAGTTTCATGGCTCTCTGTCAGTGTCTCCCAATTTTGACATAGATCTAGCATAGCCTTAGGGTTAAAAAAACCTGTTATGGTGTTATGTTATATTATGTTATGTCATTATTATTAGGTGTTCTGGGTATTTTCTATATATAATAAAAAATATCTATCTATGTTATAATAATAATATCGTCAGGAACTTCCTCTCTCTGCAGCCCTAGTCACCGGCCGCTTAAGGCTAGCTTCGCGGCCGGTGATTCACCGGTTTGATATATTTTTTACTGTAGAATAGTTTTATAATATTTTATTCTCTATAGTAAAAAATGTATTTTATAACGAGATTTAAAATAAATTAAGATAATAATAATATGCTAATAATAATAGTAATATGTAATGTATTGTATTAAGTTTATCAGTAATCTAGTACCCATAACACAAGCTCTGCTTACTTTGGGGCTAGATGATGCTGTGTGGATTGTCCAGCATTATTTATTTATTATTTTGTTATTTATGATAAATAAATAAATAAATAAATTTTAATCACTTTTAGAACAGACCGAAATAAATATAATTATCAACCCTGATTAGAATTGTTTGGGTTGTTAGTAATTAAACCACACAATTGCGGCCACATTCAAGACTAGGTACTTACTTATATTGGGTTTGTTGCAAACTTGTTTGCTTCAACAATGCGATAGGTAACTCGGTTAAGCTCAGTCTCAGAAAGACGAGCGACTTTAAAACGTGATCTAAATACCAACAACAAATAAGCTGGCGTTCAAAATTAGTCATAGGTCAAGTTGAAAGAAAATGTCGTAGGTGTAACATCCGGTTGTATGTATGCTGATTAAAGCTTGTCGCACCCAACAAGTTGGGCTCCCCAACTCCCATGGGACTTGTGTCATTCCGTCAGGCCTCTTACCATCGTCACGCATCATCTTAAAATTGATCTAATTTTTTTCTTTTGTGTTTTTGTCATTGTATTTGTTTCTGACAAGGCCTCTGTACAGCTGATTATCTTGTTTTGCAATTGTATTTGTCTATTTATTCTGTAAGTTTATTTCAATAGCCTGTTCTTTAAGTTTTAAAACTGTAAAGACCAAGTGTATATTTGAACACACGTTTTTGTGCTGTGGCCTGTGGGGTACCGGTATTGGATTATATAAGTGCTCAACAGATCAAATCTGTCATAGATCTTTCTCTTGCCAAATTTTCGAAGACAAGAGATTCGATCGTTTATTTTAGAGATGATCACCGTGTAAAAAACCAGCTGAAGAGATAGTGGCAAATAAATGATATACATACTTATTTCATACTCTTTAATAATGTAAAAGGTAGCTTCGTAAATCTGTTAAAAAACGGAAAACCCGCGCAGAAAATTGAAGTAGAGCCACTTTATCTTCGTGATTTTTTTTTTAGTCTTCTGTCAAATTCGAGTCTTAAGAGACCGGTGTCCTCAGGAGCTCCTCACACGCACACTCACACTCACGCACAGACAAATGGCTCTTTATACGTACCTTATTCTATATATTATTATTTCTTGTATAATTAGGGACTAGCTTAGAAAAGTGACCCACATCTACAGCCTAAACTGGTCCACTGCTGGACGCAGCCCTCCCCCGGCTTTTATCATAAGGACTGCCTATAATCCCCACGCTGGAAATGCGGGCTAGGGATCGCTGTTTGGTGTGATTGTTCTGCAGGAAACGCTAAAAAGTATAAAAGAGAAATAGACTAATCCGCTCACAATATTAGGGTAACTGTAATTATAATTGTACCTTCGTGAACTTGCGGGCTCAAGACGCGATCTCCGAAACTCTGGCTTTATATAACACAAATAGAACAAACCTCGTCAAGGTAGGTACGTTACTTGTGACCAACTCGTATCTACGGTATGATCTTTGGAATTAGCCCGCTCTGCTAATTACCATAAAGTTTTAACATCAACAAAGTTTGGCAACAGTATCTTTGTCCTAGCGATACTAGATTTAAACAGAAGCCAAGCATCTACCATTACCTTCATTTGGTATGGAATGTAGGTAGTTTAATAGTACATTGTTCACCGAGGTGAGAAAGTGACTGATTCCTATCGAGTGTGTCATTTGAGGCCCGAGGGCACACACGAGGTAGGAATCGCGCTTTTCTGCTGAGTGATAAATAGTGCTTTAAACTACACCTAACACAAAAATAAAACATTTTCCGATAAAGAAGTTGCACTTTTATCGCTTTTCCAATGCACGAAATCTTCTTTGTATTTACTTCTGGTTTTCTAAGGTAATAGGTTCTCAATCACTGCTTGAGCAGTTTCTTTTATTACTGACAGTGTCATAAAATCTTCACTATCACTCGACGACATTATGTAGAATTAATGAAATTACCTAACTCAAATGTAAATTTCTAAGAAATTCCCGCGAATTACTGTTCCGAGAACGGAAGAAGCTGATATCATAAGGTGGACTTGGAGTAAAGGAGGATAATGAAAATAACCATGGCTAAAGGCTGAAATTTCAGAAAATTTATAAAAAATAACACGTTAGAAATGGGTTTCCATACATTATTCTCTCCCGGCAAACACGTGAGAAATTAAATTCCATAGCGTTTTTCGACCCGCATTCTAGTAGGTACGCCTGCAATGACGTACTTTCTAGCTCAAGAAATATAAAAAAAATAACACGTTAAAAATGGATTTCCATACATTATTCGTGAGAAATGAAACTCAATAAAGTTTTTCGACCCGCATTCTAGTAGGTACGCCTGCAATGACGTATTTTCTAGCTCAAGTTTGGAAAAGGAATAAGTCACTTTCCGAGCAGGTGTAGTATAAAATATATGTACTTACACTTTAATTTCCCATGTTATATGTAGGTAGTAGAGCTAAGCTACTTGCTTTTGTTTTTCGATGTAAAAAATGTAAAAAGCGCAGCATGTGTCTCTAAAAAAAAGTTGCGCCAAGAACATACTATAATATACCCCAGAACGAATTTCTGTTTGTATCTTGCTTCCCATACAACGAATCAGTTTTATGCCATTGACTCCTGAACTATAACTCTAGGGTTAAAGTGCAACATAGTGTTTATTGCTTAGATTTAAAAAAGCTATCAAATGGCATATTCAAATGTATGAAAGTACAACTTCGAAAATTTAAATTCTTATGTCCGGCCTGTTCCATACGTTCGATCGAGGTTGATTATTCTAAAGGCATTAATTTTATCTCGTAATTAAACTTTCAAAATCCTTATTTTATTACTGGCAATTAAGTAGGTACCTACATACCGTTTAAACAAAACATTTCACATTTAATTTGGCTGAAATACTCCAGTCCAGACTGACTATAGTACATTGGCACTTATACAAGTGCCATAGAGTTACCTATACCTACTAGATAAAGTAACCCTACCATGAAAACATTACCTACAAATAAATTAGTGCGGTACTGCTGTCGAACAGCTTGGTCATCACGGATTATTGTGTACTAGGGCCGCCGCCGCCGCCGCGCCGTGACGCCAACGCCGCCGCCGCCCCGGTCGGCCTAAACTACATCATCCGGGGCGGGCCTTTGTCACCGCTAACGTACCAGCTATTCTCGAACCGAATGGTCTGTTACGTGACGATGGTAAGAGGTCCGACGGTATGACTCTAGTCCCAATGGGAGTTGGGTAGACCCATTGTATGGGACGCTGCATGCGCCGACACACTTGCGCCTTCCCATCTTCCATTCCATCCGTGAGGGCTGGGGCGGCGGCAGATTTGGCCGAGGATCTCGAGAGGTGCAAATATGCAGGTCTCGACAGAGCCACACATTTGCTCCCCTTGGAGTCGAGATCCTAGGTCCGAGGGATACCGAGGCTCTCCGGTTTAAAAAAATATTAACTAGTTTTCTGTGTGAGCCTACACACCATTGTGGTATCAGCGCTCATGTCTGGGAATGTTCTGAATATTTTGTTGGTTTTTTGGCTCGAAACGACTGTTATTAAAGTTGACGTCTCTAATTAAAGTGGATATAAAAATGCCGCGCGCCATTTTGAAATACAATAATCGTAAATGTGGAAAACAAAAGAGTATTTTCGAATTTAAACAGTGTGAAGCATCAAGAATCGTTTTGAGTCGAATTGTGTTTTTGTTTTTGTGATACTAAATTTATAGAAAAACTCCTCGTAAATAACACCCACGTCCTGATCTAGATGTCTAGGGTAGAACAGAGAAAAATTCGTCAGTACGAATTTTTCTCTATTCTACCCTAGACATCTAGATCTTTCGTGTATTTTACGTATTCACAATATTTTAAATAATATTATAAAAAAACTTCAATAATTTACGCAATGACGATACGCTGTCGTTTTTGTCTATTCCCTAGACAACAATCATGTACTTGGCGTACTGTTTGAATAGGATTTCGTGTAAAATTGGAAATTAATTACTACTGTTGTACCACGAAAAAAAATATCAACATTTTTTGTTATAATTATCGCAACCCGACTTTACCCTGCTGTTGGGTTAAGTTTTCAGAATCAGAAATACGTTTATAGTTAACTGTTGTACAAAAAAGATCTTACGTATACTAATAGTGTACAGGTTCAACAGCTTATCTTTAATAGACAAACAATAACAATTTTAACCTTTATATCTAGGTAGGTATACATTTATCCATCATTTTATCAAAGAATTCTTTGAGCGAATAGAAAGCATTTGATTCTATCCATCTTTTTAATCAATTTCTAAATATATTACTATCTAAAGGTTGAAGTTCTATGGGAAGATTATTGAAAATTTTTATGGATGTGATGAAAGTGCTTTTGTTTTACAAAGTGTTCTTGACTTGAGGGATACAAATATTAAATGTATGCTTGGGCCTTTGAGAGAATTCACGAACAGATTTCTTTCAAAAAAATATTGCTTATTTCTCTTTACAATAATGCACTGGAATTTTTAGAAATTTTATTAATTTTAATTATAACTAGCAAAACTTAATTCTAGAACTTATTCAGATGTTACTTTATGATGGAAGACCGAATAAACTGCAGTCCATACAAAAAGAAGCCCATGAGTTCCAGTTCCTTTTGGAATAGTTAGTTTGAGAGAATTTCGTTCCAGTGCACTTTGTAAATAAGATAGTGAGTAACTCGCACGGTAGAATGAGCACGATGTCCTTTTGAAACTTTTAAGACGTGCTTTATGAAAAATGTTTGAATATTTTAACTTACTCAGCTATGCAAAGTAAAAAAAAATCAGCTGGTTAAATAAAATAGATTTAGTTTGTAGGTCGATGGTCGCGATCGATTATTTTGTATTATTCTCAGCGAGCAGCGGCCCATGCGTAGATATTTGTTGCTGTTTCATGTCGAATGAAATAGAGCGCATTATGTATGAGTGAGAAAGCGCGTCTAACCATTAAATACAAAGCTGTGGCTGTGTGTGTAGGTAGTGAAGCCTACTTGTACTCGAAAATAGAAGGATTTTTTTTTTTTTATATTTTTAGTTTTCCTATTCATTTTTAGCAGACTTCAAAAAGGAGGAGGTTCTCAGTTCGCATGTTTATGTATGTAGGTTACTTGATATCTCCGCCTATGGTTAAACGATTTTACTGAGTCTCACTATTGTTTAGAAAATTATCCCGAGGTGGTCCCATAAAAGTTTTATTCACGAAGGATTAGTATTTATCCCGTTAAACTTAAAAAGCAACATAATATTTTTTAGCTACAACAGTTTTGGTGATATCTGCGCCAATTGTTAATAGATTTGATGATTCTTTCCTTGTTGTATCAAAATTGATTTTAAGGTGGTCCCCTTGAATCAAAATTGATTTTAAGGTAATTTTAAGTTTGATTCTCGAGGAATTGCTATAAAAAGTAGAATGTGCGCTATAAAAAGTAGGTTTCTAAAAATTCATCACAATTATACTCATTTTACTATCACCTAATGGTTTCCATAGCAACGGGCGTCAACAGTTTCATCCATGTGCCATCTCATCAAACTAAAATAGACTTGAATTAACTAGATGTCGGCAGTGTCAACTAAATTTTTTGCACGTGAACATAGAACTTCGGTCAGGGAAAGTAAGGGAGGGGGGATTTCGTTCGTCCGAGACATAGATGAATATTATCTACCGGAATTTGAAGTCGGTTTATCTTTTTATAAAACACGCCAAATTAAGTATAAACGATTGTTTTCTCAAATATTTTTGTTTATTTCTAATGCTGAATATATGTATTTACGATGTTTGCAGCGCGACTGATTATTGAAATAATCATGTTTATCATGTATAAAAATTCTTTGGAAAATTTTAATCTTTGGAATTTTTATATTTTATTATTTTTGAAAACTAAAAGGCTGCAAACATAGTTGTAAGAAACAGCTATGTTTCCAATTATATGCAACATTTCTTTGAAATCGGGGTTGTAGTTTCAAAATGAACCGGAAAGTACGTACGAAGTACGTGTTTACGTTTGGGTCTTACGTGTTCGCAGCCACCTTAAGTGAAAAATTCTGTGAAAAAAGCATGCACTAAATTATCTGTTCGGTAAGTTACTCCGTAAGGGAAAACCAAAAACATTCCCTAATTATAAACTCTGCAAAATAAATTTCATCTTCAGCCTGTCACAAACTTTATTTTCCAATATGTTCACCCCAACCTATCCCCATCAATTAGTTTCCCAGTAAATCTTCATTAAAAAACTTTGACTCAAACAAAATGTTCACGCAACCCCGTGGCTCTTTATTATTTGTTCGAGAAGCTTCGAAGCTGAGGCTCATTTTGAAGTTAATTAAACGTCTCCTCAGTGCGTCTCCATCTCACAGAATAGCTGGTACCTAGTTTGTGTGATGACAGCAGAAGTAAACCCCCAATTTCCGTTCCGTGCGCTCGTTCGGGAATTTCCGAAGGTCGTTATGATAACTGCCGGTCATTTTGGAAATTGGTGTGTTAGCTCTTTACGATTTACAATAAGAAAAATAAAGTCCATGAAAGAACGGTTTGCGACTTGATTTGTCAATAGTTGGATTTAAAGGTAAATCTTACGGCCAAAATTCTCTTAATCTAGATTTTGTATGCATAAAAGTCAAAAAAACTATGTACTTGCAAATTAGATCCTTACATGCATCGATCTAAGTAAACCAACTATTAGTTTAATTGTCAGTTTATCTGCTATTCGATTCATTGTTTGTGCACTTCCTCTACCTGTTCCATCGCCTCTCCTATAACTCTAAGGTTTGCTGGAAAAAACTCTTTTTCAGGGTTGAGCTCGCCTATGTACATATCCTATTAGATAAGTTCATGCAATCTACTATTGTGTACAATAAAGAATTACAGATATGTGTATGAACTAGTTATTATTAAAAATAAATTACTCTTTCTTTATTAAATCCAATATAACAAATCAAATCGTTTATTTGCAAAAATACAAAATTATTATACAATGACAGATCTTATAGCTATTTTAGTAAATGTATTCAGCCTGCATACAGGCGTGCAAGTAGCGAGTCATATTTTTATAATTATATATTAAATTAAACTTTAGTAGTCATTGATAACAATAAAAATTTCTAGATATTCGTTCACAGTATAAAATTTTTCAAGTAGCCATCCTCTTTTTCCTAAATAAATTTCCATTTAATTATTTTAGTTCTTCTGGTAATTTATTGTATATTTATACATATGTCATAAACATTTCTTTTATAAATATCTCTATGGCACTGGTGTTTATAGAGTAAATTTTTAAACTAAGGCCTATTTTGCCGGATTCGTAAAAGAACGTAGCAATGTAATTCGCTACATTTTTGAAAATATGTTGGATATGATTTTACAAATAGACAAATTTCCCTTATAATACATGCGAGAGGAATAATCCTACATTTCTTGAAGAGAGGCTTGCAACTATCTAGGAACCGAGACCTAATTGATCACCCTAAGACATCTTTTTTGAATAGCGGCGTCAAAAGGAACGGTCTGGCGAACCTTTTTAAGCAACAAATTATATCTATATACAATATAATAAATAATATCACTCAAGGTAATTTCTAAGAAATAAAAAATATCCCAAGAAAGTTCTACTTCGACGGGATTTAATCCAGCAAACTTCACTCAAAAAAAAGTTTTTTTGGTATATTATCTATTATTTAACTATATGTGTCAAATAAAAACCCTAGTGCTTGGTGAAAGGAAAATATCCAGACCCACTATCAGGCAACATTGTTAACATGTTACAAAGTAAAGGTAAGATCTAATATTTACCGTCTTTGAGAGGTCAACGTCTAGGAAGTTGCTTTGAGAGATAGCAACTTCCTACAAAAACGTACACGATATAATACTCGTATATCGTGTTGTTGCACCCAAGGGCATTCTGTATATTATACAGAATGCCCTTGGGTGCAACAACATCGAGTTATTTTCGTGGTCGAAGGGTTATTTGAAACTTGCTATACCTAATCTGGATATATTATGTGTACTAAGTAAAACATTATATCGAGAGAATACTGTATTCATAAATCCGGTATTCTTTCGATGTAATGATAAAGTACAGATTCTCATCCGTCCCAATATTTTGGGACGGATTATACAGAATGCCCTTGGGTGCAACAACATCCAGTTATTTTCGTGGTCGAAGGGTTATTTGTAACTTGCTATACCTAATCTGGATATATTATGTGTACTAAGTAAAACATTATATCGAGAGAATACTGTATTCATAAATCCGGTATTCTTTCGATGTAATGATAAAGTACAGATTCTAATCCGTCCCAATATTTTTGGAGAAATTATTGGGACGGATTATACAGAATGCCCTTGGCATTCTGTATATTATACAGAATCCCAGTCGCCATCTTTCTAGACATGAGTAAGGCTTTTGACATGGTCTGCCATGACCGTATGCTAGATAAATTGGAATGCTATGGCATAAGGGGTCCTGCATACTCATGGTTTGAAAGTTATCTCAGGGGACGAAAGCAATGCACGGAAATAACAAAAATGTCTTCTGAATGTAATACACAAGAAAGCTTCAGATCTGTTTATTCTTTTATTAGCCACGGTGTGCCACAGGGCAGTGTTTTAGGTCCCATATTATTTATTATTTATATTAATGAGTTACCAAGCGCTACTGACCAGTACACAATCATGTTTGCTGATGATACTACAATATTGACGAAAGAAAAATCTATTATAAATGCTATGAGCGTAGGGAACAAATCTCTTAATGACGTAATTAATTGGCTAGATGAAAATAACTTAAAAATTAACACAACAAAAACTAAATTCATGCTACCAACCACGTATAACAATAATATTAAAGATAAAATTTACATAAATTACAAAAACAGTGATATTGAGCAGGTATTTGACATAAAAATTTTAGGAATTATTATTGATAGACATTTAAATTGGAAGAAACAAATTGATAATGTGTGTAAGAAAATTAATAAATTTATATTTGCACTGAGAAGAATAAAGGACCTCTCTAATATTGAAACTGCATTGACTGTTTACCATAGTCATGTCTGCTCTATTTTGAGATATGGCGTCATAATATGGGGCAACTCAACGGATGCTCAGAGAGCTTTCGTTGCGCAGAAAAAGTGTATTCGGGCCATATTAGGCATTAAACGGAGAGATTCTTGTAGACCTTTATTTATGAAGCATAAACTGTTAACTTTTCCTTCACTGTATATTTTCGAGATGCTAAAATTTGTCAGAAATAACATAACATTGTTTGAGAGGGATGAAAAGTTTATATACAGAAGAAAAATAGTACAAAAACCACTAAAGGTGCCTCAATTTAGACTAGAAATGTGTAAAAAGAACTGTTACGCAATGGCCATACAGTTATATAACAAACTTCCACTTGACATGAGAGAACTGACAGATAATGAATTTAATCGTAAATTATATAACTGGCTTTGTGTTAACTGTTTTTATAATATAAGTGATTATTTGAAATTTAAATGCACATAATTTTTATTTTGACATTATAGTACTTACTTAATGTTATTTAATCTATTATTCTTTATTCATAGTTATTTTTAAGTTTAAACATTTGCACGACTCAAAGGTCAAATATAGTGAAACTCTATTGTAAAACCACCATTGCAAACCTATATTTATGCAAATAAATGCTATTTCATTTCATTTCATTTTCATGCCCTTGGGTGCAACAACATCGAGTTATTTTCGTGGTCGAAGGGTTATTTGTAACTTGCTATACCTAATCTGGATATATTATGTGTACTAAGTAAAACATTATATCGAGAGAATACTGTATTCATAAATCCGGTATTCTTTCGATGTAATGATAAAGTACAGATTCTAATCCGTCCCAATATTTTTGGAGAAATTATAAAAGGATTTCAAAGCACCGGATTAGAAATAAACTCCATTTTGAACCACAGACCGTGGCTAACATGGGTTTGCACAGTATCGGAACGGAAAAGGTTTCGAGAAAGTCACAGTTTCTTACAGCTTGCTTGTCAAAAAGTACTATTGGATCGCTGTACGAAAAAAAGTTCCTCTGAGTACCTGCTACTCAGAGGAACTTTTTTTCGTACCATTTTCTTTCTTATCTAAAAGCAATAAAAGTACGGTCTATACATTATCGTGCGTAGACCATGAACGTGTTATTTTTTTTATATTTAACCCCCTTTATCGTAATCGGGTAAAAGTAAGGCTCATAAAGTTATAACGTTATATTTTACCCTGAAACGGAACATGGGTAGGGCTGTTGTTTATGTAGATTGTGCCGGGACGTGTACCTACCCATTGCTTAGTTAGTCGCATTTGCATAGCAGCGAGTTGAGGAATAATGATAATCCTCAGTTGGTTACACTATTCAGTAGGTACCTACCTACTTAACGTACTTTATGTAGAGGTATAGTCAAACTGAAGATATAATGTTTGTTAATATTGCCCCGATACTTAACCTAAAAATCACTTTTTTGTTATTGATTTTGTGACAGAATTTGCACAACTTGTAAATTTTAGCTCTTTCCTATTATGCATAAGAAGTATCAAGACCCCATCACTAGCAACAACGTCATCGTAGATGCTCAAATTGGGAATAAAAATAAATCCGTTTACTGGGGTTTGCTTTGCAAAATAGTTTTGTACGATGGTACGGAACCCTCCGTATTCGAGTCGACTCGCACTTGGCAGGTTTTATTTATGGTTGTTCGCCTTGTCAATTGTAGACCAATTTGGATATTTATTTGTTATTGTATATAAAATTATACCAAGATGGTCCCATAAAAAAATTATACCCAAAGGATTAGTATTTGTCCCGTAAAACTTAAAAATTTCTCTCTATGTTAAAGAATTTGAAGTCTGTAGAAAGAATCAGTAAAATCGGTAACCCATAGGCGGAGGTATCAAGTAACATGCTTAAATAAAAAAAAAACATACAGACGAACTGAGAACCGCCTCCTTTTTGAAGTCGGTTAAAAACAATCAAATTATTTTTTTTTATCACGTAGGCTTAAAAACCACGAAGTGACACTTACAACTGTGGCACCCACCCCGGGCGGTGGTGGTTGGTATTCGTACATTTTTAGAAATCCGCAAACTTGTTTATTCCATAATTGGGAGGACCCCAAGCTTAAGCATTCCTTTTGTTAATTTCCTTCAATGACTCCACAAATAGACCATAGTGAACTGCCCTGTCATTGGAGTTTTTGTAGACTCGTTTATAGTCCTTTACAAACTATGAGAACAATTATTCTGGTGCATATTTTAAGTCGTACCTTTGAGGTGGAAAGTTTGGTACAGCCGAATTTGGCTCAGCGATAAGTGCGAGCGTCGATGTCAATAAACATTGAAGATTGCGTTAGAATAACAAATGCTGATAAATTTTACTGAATTAGGTTTAACAAAATTTTTTAGGGAAATAACGTTATTTTAAACGGGGTTATCCATATTTTAGTGTAATAAATGTGTTATCGTTAGACAGGTGAAGCTGATATAAATATTATTAATATTATTTAAGTGTTTAAAAAAACTGACTTCGAATTCCTTACGACCAATTTAGGATCATTTTCTATACAATAGCAAAAAATATCCTACCTGAGCATGTGTAGCATCGGCTAGCCCCAATGCTACACTGGTTTTCTGTTACAGCCCGGGTGAGGAGTGCTGAGCTGAGATTCATGGACTCAAAGAATTTACCATAAAAACATAGAAACGCATACTAAATAAAATAGGCAGAAAATAAACATCTAAAATTCGTGTGGTATAGTTGAACAGGCTCTAGGTAATGCTAAACAAAACATCTATTCATTCTATTGTTACTAATATTATAAACGCGAAAGTTTGGATGTTTATTTATTTATTTATTTTAACACTTTATTGCACTTTAAGGTACAAAGGGTGGGCTTAATGCCGAGGCATTTTCTACCTGCCGACCAAAACCATATGGTTTTTACAGGGGGTTGGCGTGCTAATAATAGTTAATAAATATATATATATATTATATATTATATATACTTATACCTAAATACCTATCTAAAGCATAAATATGAAGCAATAAACAAAAACATTTTATGAAGTAAATTAACTATTGGTATAACCTCTTAAGAAAAAGCCTGCGCACCATTTGCTTAAAAGCATCTCGTGTATCTGCCTTTCTAATGTCCAGAGGCAAGTCATTCCACAACCGCACTGCCTCTATAGAGAAAGAATTTCCAAAGAAGATGTTCAGATGTATAAATGGATGGATATTTATCACGTCTTCACGCCATAACGAATAGATGCCTATGACAAACATGGACATATTTTATACCATAAATCAGTTACCATGGGATAGAAATAAGCATAAAACGTGTCCATAGAAACGACGCGTGCGAAGCGGGCAGAAACTACTTTATAACATAAAGGCCTCTTTTAATAACATGTCTGAATAAGTAGGTACTTTATCAATACACTAGTTCTGCCGCTCCATTCCACTCTGATCCACTTTGCAGATCCACTAATGGACCCGCGAAAACACGCGATTGTTTCCCGGATAAAATTAAACCTGTCGATAAATACGTTATTCCAACAACAAAGATCAACAAAGTTCTAACTATTGTTCAATGGAAACGTTTTATTTAAGTTAATTTTATATCCCATGGGATCATCTTAGTCCAGGGCCTACATCTATGCCAAATTTCAGCCCGATCCGTTGGTTAGTGTTGGCGTAAAGAAGTAAGGAACAAATATCACTAATTAAGTAAACGTTTAGGGAAATGGACTTCAAGGTTTAAGGATTTTCAGAGAATGACGTTCTGGGAAATAGACCTAAAGAACTGACTGGACGTTCCAATAAAAGGAGTTTGTATACCAAAAAGAGTAAAACATGGGTTACATTTATTGAAACCACCTTGAAAAAATCGCAGTTTGTTTCTTGTTTAGCACAAGTACCTAATTTATTTGTAACGTGGTACCATTAAAAGTTGAGAGCACTTTAGCCAAACTCGATGTGGAAATTTGTATACGAAAAAGAATAAAACTGGTGTTAAAATTGTTTGGTGTTAGTAATAAAACATCTGTTTATTTAATTAATTAATGCTTTGTAAACCATATTGAGTAAATGAATTTTAGATTCGGTTTAGTTTCCAAGCCTTTCGGTAATCATAATATTGTTCTTAATAAATGCATCTATACTCGAGCCATTCGGAAGAACTAATGTTTGTAAACAACTCACAATACAAAAATACAAAACTCTCTTTTTGGCGTCTAGTTTGAAATATAATTCTTAGCTAAGCATTGTAGGAAAGAGCCTAAAATCGACAGGTACTGCAAATTCTGCCAAAAAATCAACTAAGAAAGTGATTTTCAGGTTTAGTCCATACTAAAACTGCAAATCACTTACTAATTGTACTAACATGTTATCTTTATGTCGTGGTTATATCCTAGAACTGATCACTTCATGATGTAACCGACCATTTCATGAAATGGAAAATACGCGCTGCGCACATCATGATGTAGTCTGGCCAGATCAATGAGTAATCAGCGTTTGACGATATGAAAAGCTAAACGCACGGCTACTTCATGATATGGGCACACATTAGTGATCAAATAGTTACATTATCCGCCGTTAGAGGCGCTGATATTGTTTTGTTTGAGTGTTTTTGTGATGCATCATGTCGGCGGACAATTATTCTGTTTTAAAAGCTTATAATAATGTGCCAAACACTTATGAATAATATCAGAAATGAACACCGCTTCTTCAGCTACATTTTACAGGAAAATACAGAGTCACATATACACACTTTCTCATGTGATTTCCTCATTTTTTTATAAACAGTTTTTAATACTTACCCAGAAAATAAGCCGATGGCACTGCATTGTATCACAACCTAAGCCGCAAAAGCATCCTTCGTAGATGATTATTTTCAAAATGCAATGAACATATAAAAGGACGATGACAGCTGGGTCGCATGTTTTCGATCCCAACTACTTTCATTCACTTCCGTCGCATCAATTCATTTGTTGAAAACCTCATTGAAAAATTATTTAGGTAGGTTTTATCGATAAAATTATCACGGACAATAAGTAGATACATCACTAGTGCGTAATGCATTGTGTATGAGTTTTTATTTTTAAGTAATTCGCATTATTTGGAGGATAATCTTAAAAAATATATTTGCTGTTTTTTGAATCATACATACTGAGAGCACAGCAAATATAATTCAAAAAACAAACACAAGAGGCGTAGCTACACTCTTATATAATAAGCTAGATTTTTCGTGAAACTACTAATTAACAGATGGAGTGACAATTCCTCGTGATTTACACCTTTTGTAGCTCGACACTGAATAATTGAGCACTTTGGCACATTGGGCCCGGATGATTTCAACTGAAAACAGCATCGAAATTACGAAATTATGCAGAAATATAGAAGAAAGCATATTTTTATGAAAAGTATTGTTTGTTTTGATCAAGGATATTTTGATACGTCAAAATTTGTGTCAAATTGTTAAAGGCGGTGTCATTATAGAACATTCTATAGAGTACTTCCGCTCCAGTCTAGGTTTCCTTCATCCGAGTAGAGATCCGAAAGCAAAGGTGTCAGTTGGTGACGCACCCGATGCAACTTAGTGGTAAGGTTGTTCGTTTCTTGCTTAGAGCATCTAAAGTGTCCGAAATTATTGTGTCCGAAACGTCAGCAAGCCAAGGTTTCTTGCGATCGACGTCATCGGTCATTTTCATTTGATTTTCTAAGTAGCCCTCCTCAAGCCATCTGACAAGAAGAAGAAGAGTCCGGTTGACGGTAATATCGAAACTTGATCGTGAAGTCTCCGAAGAACGGGACTCAGGGCTCAGTTCAAATTATTTGATGTTTTTCATAAACGAAACACCGACTTCGCATTGCTTTATACATATTTTCACTGTTTTTAAGTTTTGCAGGAGTTTTATGGCAATAAAGTTAATATTTTAATATTTTGATGATTTTTAAACTATATAAATGGTCCCACCATTTATATAGTTTAAAAAACATCGAAATCGGCACACAATTGACGGAGTGTTCGCCGGCGATCATACAAACCTACAGCCGAATACACAAACGCCTCCTTTTTACGAAGTCGGTTTATACGAGCAAACTGCCAATAGATGGAGTAGATTCAGCAATGCATAAACCATTGAAAAACATTAATTAATTCCTATTAGATATTATTTATAATTTATTATCTTTCATATCTCTCCTATCCTAGTAAATAATATTTTGTTAATTACCTGATTATAGCATTCACAGAAAACAAATGAGTGTAAAATACTATTATTTACATATAGTAGGTACCAACTTAACAGGTTTGGTTGCCAAACTACGCTTGCGCTTGCGCTTCCAAAAACGAATCCTCTGTACCGCTCCTATGAACGGAAATGCCTATGCCTATCATTTTTCTGGCCTCTTAGAACTTAAGGCTTGTTTTTTTTTTTATTATGCACAGAACTTACCTACGTCGTCAGAAAATCCTTAACCCTAACACTTTTTGTCTTTCTTCTTGTGTAAAATCTGTAAAATAGCTGATTCCAAAGGTGTGGCTGGTGTTTCTCCAATAGAGTTCATTTATTTGACCCAAGCTCACTAAAAAAGCATCATAATGCTTCTTGTCTGCCTCGTTTCTTGTACGCCTTGTAATAGTCCATTACAAGAATTAGAATTATTAGAATTATTGAATTATTAGATTAGAAGAAGATATTTCTCAAACAGTTCTGGTCCCTTGGAGTCATCATAGAACTTCTTGGTCGTTCTCGCCAAAGCAACCACGAGCACACACAGCGTCAACGCGCCGACTAGAATGATGTTTCTCATTTTGCAGTTTCGAACCGATCCTGATTCTACCTATACTGACACAAAGATGTCCATCTGCTTTGTTTATATAGAGCCGATTAGTTGATATAATAGTAGCTGGACTGCGCCCTGAGTCTGATAAGACGACATTATTGAGACGCGATCGTGACGTCTCCTTTTTGTACAGCGTCTCTATCGAGCGGACAGGGAACTACGCTAATCCCATGCAAAAATAAGACGCTTGGATTACTTGTTGATACTATCGTCAACCGGATTCAGAGCTCTGGTCACGGTAGCACAAACTGGTTGTGGTCTAAGTCAAAGTCAAAGTCAAAAACTCTTTATTTCCATAAATACAATAAATGTACACTTAGAAAAGGTCAAATTCTTAATCATTAAACACTGATACAGAAATAAAGTGATATTTTTGATTTCAGTCGCTTCGGCTGACCTAAACCTAGATAACGGCTCGCAGAATAAGCGTGTAAAGAAGAATTTTCAAATATTACCTCTCGTCTATACACCATAGTCGGGACGGGGCGGGCCGGCAACAAGTTTTTTAACAAAACTCTGTCACCTGCCTACAATATATTCATACACTGAAATATCGCACCCACTGGGTTGTGTCGCCGACTTGGGTAGACTCCATTAGGTACATAAACAGGAGAACTACATCAAACTAAATACCTATTACTCATCATTTGTTATTACCTAGGTACGTACCCACAACAAACGAGTGAGACATAGGGGAGAGCAGGTGCATTTATACAGCGGTCATATCTTCCATACTATAAACGTCAAAGCGTTTGTATTTGGGTGCGTGACCACCCATACGCAGAGGCATTCAAAACTGACACATTTCATGACTGGAAGTATGGTAGTTTTAGTAATGCTATGTAAGTATTTATTATTGATATGGAGCAGTTGAGCTACCTGTAGATTGTTTGCAACAGTCTGCAGTTAGCTTAACTGTTTCAATAATTGTAAATACTAGTTATAATTTGATTGTAATTTTCTTTGTTAATAAAGGCCATTTATTATTAAATGTTAAGTTGAAAAACAGTTAACGTTCTTTGTAAGTGCACAAAATATTACTTATAATATTGTAATAATTCATCGAATCTATGGCTATGATTTGAGAATCTACCGTAGTAACCATACAATTTTCGCCACCTGATTGCTTAGTTTTCTTTTTGTCCATAATTTAAAAGCAGCCAATGAGTGGCTATAGGTAGTAAGTATGAGTCATACACTCACAGATCGGTCATCTGAATCCACCAGCTGCAATTTTCTCCGATGACCAGTGTGGCAAGTCGCAAGTAACTCCAACACAAAGCAAACCCCTTCGTTTACTAAACTGCCTTGGATTCTAGATTCGTGAGTAGTGAAGTAATTTATTTTTAACCGAGTTCAAAAAAAGGAGGACTTTCTATGTTCTGTTGTATGTCTAGGGAGTGCAATCTCGGTATTCCGAGATCTTACACCAATTTAGCAAGATTAATCTTGCACCAAAAATCGCGCGCGATCTCGCAAGATTTGCAAGATTGCACAGCAACACATTCCATGACCATTCAAGAGCGCAGCCGCGCGCAAACGAAATTCCTTCCCGACCGCGCAGCCGCACGTGCCGTATCAATCAGCGTATCAATGCCAATATCATTGGTGGCAGCCAACAAGCGTAGAGACAGAACAGGCCTTTTCTGCTGCTGGGTATTTGCTGGTATTTGAAACATCCGAAGCCTGTTGGCAGACGACAAGAGCGTCGTCGGCAAACGTAGTGTAGGACGCCCTCCGGCCAGGTGGTACGACGACCTTCGAAAGACTGCAGGCAGATGCTGAATGCGGCAAGCTGAAGACAGGGCGCTCATTAAGGGAGGCCTATGTCCAGCAGTGGACTAATATAGGTTGATGATGATGATGAAGTGTGTCGTCCATCCATCCAATTCCAATTTGAATTATTTATTGCACTAAAAAAAACATACAAAAAAAAATAACACTAGAAAAGGAATGGCAAAGGCGAGCTTAACCCTAAAAAGAGTTCTCTTCCAGCAAACCTTATTGGGAGAGAGAGAGACACAAGGTTATGTGGGTATCTAAGTATGCACAACTTTCATACAGAAAAATATAGTGGTTTAATCCTTAACTACATTGGACTCTTTTAATAACGTGTAACTATAGAAATTGAGAAAGAAAGATATTGCTATTTCTAATTCATTTATTTATTTATTTATTTCATATTTTTATTATACATACTTTTGAGACCAAAATTATAATTCCTTGCTCCACTTAATGTTCAAGTTTTTATAACATAATAAATGAATACTTCATGTTTTAAAACATTTTGATATTGCAAATGGTTTGTGAATATAAACTGAAATTTTAACTTTTGGAGTCACGTACTCAAAATCGGCTTGGCACTCCAGACTCTGAAACAAAGCAAAATAAAATGAGAAACTAAATATTTATTAGAAAATTATGTAACGAGTTCAGGAGAAGTTTCGAAGTTTGATGCATATTATAATTAACTAAAATAAAGTTACATTACTTAAAACTAACTACCATCATCATAAGTATTCATAAGAATTCAAAAACAAACGAAACCTTGGCACTCTTTGTATCAAAAACTTCGCGTTACACTAGGTACTGATTGTCTCACGTAACGCGCCTAGCCTGCACGTCGTTTCTGGTGATTGTGATGACGCAAACTCACAAGGAAAAGCAGTTGATAATGTTATTGTTTGCGTTTAACTTTGGTTCCGCTTCAAATACAAATGCACAATCATTAATTGGGATGCCCTGCGGATCCAGTATAACAACTAGTTCAGGGTGCTGATGGGGCTACCGCGCTTCTGCAGCGCATTAGGAATGTTGTTTGCTGACGCACGAGTATAGACGGATTCGCGGCGATAATGCGCAAAAGATCGGCATCCCTGGTGCGCCGGGTGCGCGACAGCTCCAACAGCTACCTACAGCTCATCGCACAGAGGCTGGACACTGACTTTTATTAAGGAACATTGGACAAGAGCGTATATTGTGTTGTAAGAGAGCACAATTATTTGATTATAAATAATATGATTTCACGTTCATTTTGACATGGTCTTATTATCTCTTCAGCTTGAATGCGATGCCCCTCCCGCTTCTCCATCGTGATCGTCACGGGTTAGCGAGAGATTCAATTTTTGTTGTGGTTTTTTTCAAATTTTTTCTGCTTTCTGTATGGAATAAAACTAACGGAAAAGTAATTTGCCGCAAATCGTAAACAATTTTCTAGTAACCTATGAAATAACTAACTTCGTTTCACTGGTATTTTTAGAGCATTTAAAATAGAAGAAAAATAGGATATTTTGGGCTAGAAATCAACAATTTCACAAATGCTCCCACAATACATTTGAATCGAAGTTGGCTTTATCATGAGTTCATAGAAAATGTTTTATGATTTGCGGCAAATTACTTTTCCGTTGTTTTACTCCTTGTAGAACGCAGACATAAATTAAAAACCACGATACATTTGAATCTCGCGGCAACCCGTGACGATCAACATTAACGTCCCCGCGCTCGTCCCGTCCCACCAGACACCGTACCTACCGTCACGGCGACGTCAAGATAGATAGATAATACTTTTATTCATCACCTTATAAAACAGATAGTACTAATTAAACATATTATAGGGAACAGCAATAGAACTGGCGGCCTTATCGCTTAAAGCGATTTCTTCCAGCCAAAACTATGGTGAGAAAAATAAAAAAAATATGACCGTGTAGCTCGTTTCTCGGCTCGGGTCCAGTTAAAAGAAACAAGGTAGAGGTGAGAGGGGTGGGATTGTCCAAGTTCCTAGATTGACACTTGATGATCTTATCTTATCCGAGTCCGATCCGAGTGCCAGATCATACCAGCTAAAACTGGCCAACAGCTTTTATGCACATACTTATTGGTAATTAATTATTCGATCGACGTACTTACCTTTTTGTATGGATAAAAAAAAAAGTAAAGCGGGGCCTAGTTGAAGGGAAGGTTGGTTCTCTGTAACACAGTTTTAAGTTGGTTTCTGTATTAGTAACTAATACAGAAACCAGGGATACCTAAGCCAATAAACGATTGTTTTTTTACGCTTACCGATTTTATAATCCTGCTGACCAGATATTAATTTTACTACATACCTGAATTTATTATTTTATCAATAGAAATAATTATTTACAAAAATCTGCTAAAAGCTTTTTAGTCAAAAATTTTATATTATATAAAATTATGATTATTAGTTGATAACTGATATAGTACATACACACATGCAAAGATATTTTTATTAAACATAGAAATCACCCAGAACACATAATAAATATCAATAACTAACGTTACCAACATAAATTATAATTATGTTTTATTATCAGTTTTCTAGTAGGTACCCATAACACAAGCTCTGGTTATTACGGGCCAGATAATGCTGTGTGGATTGTATAGCGTTAACAATTTATTATTAATATTGTTATTTAATAACATGTTGAACCAGATTATGCCAAGAATGTAGGTCTAAATCTATTTATTTAATTAAGAAATGTATTAATTGCAAACCACAATAAGCAAGCTAATGAATTGGAGATTCGGTTTAAATACTCATCTAATACAACCAAATACTAATCTTCATTAAAACGTACAAATTAGTTAAAAAGAACGTACCTAGGTTTAATCTTTTTTAGTCCTTAGTCCACGCATTTGTCGTTGCTCTTCTTCTGTATAATCTGCGAACTTGTTGATTCCAAAGGTTGCGCTGGGGTTATTGTCATTGAGTTTGTTAATTTTATTCAAGCTTTGTAGAAAAGCATCATAATGCAATTTCTTGTCTGCCTCGTCCTTGTAGACCCTGTTATGTTCCTTTTGAAACTTTTCAAACAGTTCTGGTCCCTTAGAGACATCATAATTTTCCTTAGGGCTAGCCATAGTGACGACCAGCACACACAACGTCAGCGCGACGACTAGACTGAAGTTACTCATTTTGTTGTTGGGAACCGGTTCTGATTGCACAATGACACATAGTGTCCATCCGCTTTGTTTATATAGAGCCAGTCAGTGCGACGAATAAAAAAATAAACGATAACTGATCAGGGTCATGCCCACATAAACTTGTTGTCGTTTAGATGACTAGTTTCTGCCCACGGCTTCACACGTTTCGTTTTATGAAAATGTTTTGAGTTTATTTCTATCCCATGGGATCTCATTTATGGAATAAAAAGTTATATTCTAGGCCTAGAACTAATGTAGGTATGCAAAATTTCAAGTACCTACCCTTAAATAAAGTCGAAAATTACCACAATTTGCAAGTCAGCCCTTTGTTCTATTGGCCTCTTTCAATATCGTGTAACTATGGTCCTTGTGAAAAAAAAGATGTTGCTATAATATTTTAAGTCCATATTTTTATTTCATATACATTCGAGACAAAAATTGTAATTCCTTACTCCCATGTTCAAGTTACATTTTATAACATAAATAAATAAATACCTAGGTAGGTACCTACCTACTTCATGTTTTATGACACTTCGATATTGCAAATGGTTTGTGAACATAAACTGAAATTTTTACTTTTGGAGTCACGTACTCAATATCGGCTTGGTATTCCAGACTCTGAAACAAAGCAAAATAAAATGAGAAACTAAATATTTATTAGAAAATTACGTAACGGGTTCAGGAGAACTTTCGAAGTTTGATGCATATTATAATTTATAATTAACTAAAATAAAGTTACATTACTTAAAACTAGTTATCATCATTATAAGTATTCATAAGAATTAACAAACGAAACCTTGGCACTCCTTGTATCAAAAACTTCGCGTTACACTTGATACTGATTGTCTCACGTAACGCGCCTGCACCAGAAACGACGTGATCGATGACGCTTCCTCACAAGGAAAAGTTGTAAATAATCTCATTGTTTGCGTTTAACTTTGGTTCCGCTTTCATTACAAAGGCATAATAATTAATTGTGGCCCAGTGCAAATTCACTAAAGGCTAGTCATAAGTTAGGTACCGCAGTTATGTACTTAAATTAATAAATAATGCCGGACAACCCACACAGCATCATCTAAAGCCAAGCTAAGCAGAGCTTGTGTTATGGGTACTAGATGACTGATATTATACTTGATTTAATACTAGCTGCTGCCCACGGCTTCTCACGTTTTTTTCCGGCATAAAAAATGGCCTATCTCCGTTCCCGGGCTACCATCTACCTCCCTGCCAAATTGCGTGAAAAGGTAATACACAGACAGACAGATAGACAGAGTTACTTTCTAATTTATAATATTAGTATGGATATCACATCACTTTTTACTATACGTAGAAAATACACAGAACACCCGGAACAAATATTTGCAGATCGTACAAACATTTGTCCCAAGGCGGGCATGGAACCCGCAACCTCCTGCGTCAAAGGCAGACCTTCGCCCGCCGCGACTTTATACAGGGTTTCGGTGGCAGAATAAGGATTTAATTATTTGTATAACCGTTGCGCGTAACATATTATGTGCATTTTAGACCTTCGTGAATCGTGATACATCGTCGGCCACATTCTCATTTCACTTTATCAGGTGAGATTGTGGTCCTAGTCCCGCTTGCACAAGGATCAAACTTAAAGAAGAACGATCACGGTCCACACAAAATTAACCCACGTCCTACAGCAAAGAGATCTATCTCAAAAAATTATAAAATTGAGTGTAAAAAGGCATACTTCCAAACTCCTTTACAATCTAACATATAAAAAAATGCTATGAGAAATCGATCAGGGGCAGTAATACGCACAATTATTATAATACAATATTGAGAAATACATGGCTTATCTTCTCTTTTCACTTCATCAGGTGAGATTGTGGTCCTAGCCCCGCTTGCACAAGGATCAAACATAAAGAAGAACGATCACGGTCCACACAAAATTAACCCACGTCCTACAGCAAAGAGATCTATCTCAAAAAAATATAAAATTGAGTTTAAAAAGGCATACTTCCAAACTCCTTTACAATCTAACATATAAAAAAAATGCTATGAGAAATCGATCAGGGGCAGTAATACGCACAATTATTATAATACAATATTGAGAAATACATGGCTTATCTTCTCTTTTCACTTCATCAGGTGAGATTGTGGTCCTAGCCCCGCTTGCACAAGGATCAAACTTAAAGAAGAACGATCACGGTCCACACAAAATTAACCCACGTCCTACAGCAAAGAGATCTATCTCAAAAAATTATAAAATTGAGTGTAAAAAGGCATACTTCCAAACTCCTTTACAATCTAACATATAAAAAAAATGCTATGAGAAATCCGTCAGGCAGTAATACACACAATTATTATGACACAATATTGAGAAATACATGGCTTATCTTGACTTGACTTCAATTATAGGTAGGTAGGTAGGGAGTTCCATCATCGAACAACAGAAGTTTTATTTTTCAATAGGGCGACCACCAACCATCGAACTAGGGGAATTAAAACTTGATTGTTTTATCATTAGCATTGTTAAATAGAATAGAGTGCACTAAGTAGGGTAGACTTTGTTAAATTCCAAATCTGCATACCTACTGTTTTTTTAGGGTTCCGTACCCGAAAGGTGAAAACGGAACCCTATTACTAAGCCTCCGCTGTCCGTCCGTCCGTCCGTACGTCCATCCATCTATCACCTGGCTATATAATATGAACCGTAAGAGGTAGACAGTTAAAATTTTCAGATAATATAAAAATAAAATTAATTTCAAAATTAAAGGGGGCGCCCATAACAAACGTGATTTTTTGGTCTTTTTGCTCTTAATTTGTCAAGGCTGTATCTCTTGAACTGCAATAGGAAGACACATGAAACTTTCTATAATTAAGTATCATTTCAACTGTTATATTAACAAATACTAAAAATAAAATAAAGTTTAAAATTTAAAGGGGTCTCTGTTACAGTCAGGTAAGGTCTAGTTTACAGATTAATTTCTACGGAATTAATCATTATCATCTCAACCACAACATCCACTGCTGGACATTGCATTCCTAAAGATCTCTACAATGACCTATCCCTACAACTGGTAGTGTAACAAACTTTAGTGCGGGCATACCCACACTGCGCCTTCTGGTTACTGTTTGCCACTCCGGGGCCTTATGTCTCCAAAGGCCACCGAATAAGTAAAAATTTGACGTTCTTTGAAAAAGTTGCCTGATTTTTACGGTGCGGAATCTTCGTGTGCGAGTCGACTCGCACTTGGTGGTATATTTTTCTCGTTGACCCAGTATTTCAAATTAAAACTAATAAATTGAGTAAATAAGGTTAAAATGGACTTAGTCCATTGATACATACGTCTCTTTTCCTCGGGTGTGTAATCCGAAAAGTTGTTGATACCAAAGAGAGCTGACGGATTTTTTGCATTTTGTTCGTTAATTTTCTTCAAGGTCTCGACAAACGCAGCATAGTGAATTTCCCTATCATAAGTGCTTTTATAGTTCCTGTGATATTCTCTTTCAAAATTAGAGAACAGCATTGGTGCGTCTTTTAAGTCGTACCATCTTTCTGCAGATACTAGAGCCGCACTTAGTCCGGCGAAGAGTGCGAACAACGTCAATGTGACTAAACTTGATGGACTCATTCTAAATCGCGCGTTAGAATAAATCATGCTGGTTAATTTTCCTGCTTTATATAGCCAACGTTTTGAAAGGAAATAGCTTTTCAATCTTTTAACGTGTCGAATGGATTAACAAAATATAAAATTTATTTTGATATGTGTTAATAACATTAGTTACGAGTACGCACATCAAGTCGTAAAAACCGGTGAAGCGGCGTTGATAGGCAGACCTACTAAGGTAGATTATAAATATTATAAAAATCTATATGGGGAAGCAGACGATTTGTGAGTGTCGTGCGTGAAAGCTACGTAAAATGTAAGACATTCCGTTCTGTGGCATACCTAAAAGCCTGGCTAACTATTAGATTCTCTAACCTATTGGATTCCTGCTTCGAGGAAGCTTCCAAGCTTTGGAAGAATTCCTTGGGCATGAGTCACTCTAAGTCATAAGCCTTCGATAAACGGTACACCAACCGAATCCTAGCGCTAAGCAGAAGCAACCTTCGCATCATGACAAGAGCCCTAACTGGACACTGTCGCCTTAATAAGCACATGTTCTACAGTCCACCGCTCTACCAACTGAGCTATCGAAGGTTCCAAGCACATGTTCAAACTGGGTCTAAGCGACACACAATCCTGCAGATTCTGCGAAGAGGCGGAGGAAACGCCTCTTCATCTGCTTAGAGTGTGCGGAGCACTGATGCAAAAACGTAGCATCCATCTGGGCAAGCACCTGCACAGCCCAGACGAGCTACGAGCCATCACCCCGAAGAAAATCCTGCAGTTCCTAGCAGCTGCAAGGGTTAGTGGCGAACTATGAACGTCGCAGCTTCAGGGCTGAACACTCGAGTGGCGATCACAATAGGCCTATCATGGCCGCAGTGACACCTAAACAAAAACAAAAAAAATACATTCCTTTGTTATACAAAGGTGCCCTTTGAATATTTAGAATATTTATTTTATATTATTTGTAACTCAAATAAACAAAATCAAATATGATTAAAAAATAAAATAAAAACAAAGCTTAGGTACTAGTTTTTGCATTGAGTCACAAAGCGGTCTCTGTCTCAGCATGAGCTAGTTGTAAAAACATTACAACCAACGCCAGTCTTCCGACAGAGCCGTTTGGTGACGACACGGAAGATAACACATAATGGCTGTTATACATTAGGTTTTCTGTCCTACCTTTCTGGGCCTGGACAAAACACATTTTAGAATTTAAATATATCCCAATAAAGTTAATTTCAATTATGCTTGTACTTTTCCGTCAGAGCGCTAAATGGCTAACAGCGTCTGCGTTAAAATAGAGGGCATCTGTTTCTACACTACCTATGCAAACTGAGCGAGACTTCAGAACTAGAAACATACAGACGCACTTGTAGTGTATAACCACTATAACGCTACCTATACATTTATTATATTATTATAAACATAGACATATAAACATTTATTTAGATTCGTTCAGCCGTAAGCGGCTGAACGGATCATTATTATTGGATTATTATTATTTAAGAAAATTACAATCAAATAATAAAACAAATTGGAACTAGTATCTACAATTGACACAACTAACAGCTAACTGCAGACTGTTGCAAACAATCTACAGGTAGCTCAACTGATCCATATCAATACCAGTCGGAAGCGTATAGTCTGAAATTAAATAATAAATTTATTATTATTATTATATATTGGTAATAAATACGCAAAAAACGTACCTTGGTTTAATATTTTTTAGTAGTAATAATTAGTCCCAACATTTTTTGTTTCTCTTCTGCTGTATAATCTGCGAAGTTGTTGATTGCATAGGTAGCGCTGGTGCTTTTTGCATTCATGTCGTTAATTTCTTTCAAGGTCTGTAGAAAAGCATCGTAATGCACTTTCTTGTCTGCGTCGTCCTTGTAGACCCTGTTATAGTCCTTTTGAAACTTTTCGAACAGTTCTTGACTATTGGAGACGTCATAAATCTCCTTATGGCTCGCCATAGCGACGACTAGCACACTTAACGACAGCGCGACGACGACTAGACTGATGTTACTCATTTTGTTGTTGGGAACCGGTTCTGATTGCACAATGACATATAGGTGTCCATCCGCTTTGTTTATATAGAGCCAGTGTAACGAATAAAAATAAACGATAACTGGTCATGCCCACATAAACTTGTTGTTGTTTAGATGACAAGTTTCTGTCCGCGGCTTCGGTCGTGTTGATTTTATGGAAATGTTTAAAGGTTATTTTTATTCCATGGGAATTTATTTATGGGATAATAATTTGGCGTGTTTTAAAAAACGATAAACCGACTGCAAATTCCGGTTTATAGTTAATATTCATCTATGTCTCGGAAACAAAATCACCCCTCCTTTACTTTCCCTGGCCGAAGGTCTATGTTCACGTGCAAAAAATTTAGTTAAACACTGGCGACATCTAGTTATAATTCAAGTCTAATTTAGTTTGATGACACATGGATGAAACTGTTGATGCACGTTGCCATGGAAACCATTACTTAATATGTGATAATGAAATTAACATATTCTGAAGAATTTTTAAAAACCTACGTTTTATGGCGCACATAGCAATTTCTCGAGAATGAAACTTATAGGGGACCACCTCAAAATCAATTTTTATACAACATCGAAACAATCATCAAAATATATTAACAATTGGTGCAGCTGCAGATATCACCAAAACTGTTGTAGCTAGTCGTCGTGATTCTCCAAAAATATTATGTTGATTTTTAAGTTTAACGGGATAAATACTAATCCCTCGATGATAAAAATTGTATGGGACCACCGCGGGATCATTCTCTATACAATAATGAAAGAATCAATAAAATCGGTTACCCATAGGCAGAGATATCAAGTAACATACATACATAAAAAAAACATACAGAGGAACTGAGAACCTCCTCCAGTTTGAAGTCGGTTAAAAAGTAGCCTTTGTTTTATTCTAGGCGTGCAAAATTTCAGCCCGATCTGTTCAGTATTTTTGGCGTGAACAGGTAAGTAACAAACATCCAAACATCCATTTCCTTTCCTACCTTTCGCATTTTTAATGTTAGTGTGATGACGACGAGGAGAGTAGGTGGTCATCTCACACACATCTCCACTTAATTTCATCCAGTTTGGATGAGTTGGTCAATCCAAAATGTTTAGTGGTCAACTCATCCAAAACTTTTTCATAACAGTTTTTTTACCAGTGTTTTCAATATGTAACGTCAACCAAATCGGGTTCGGTAAATTAAAAATATTTTGTATTGTGCAATAAGAATAAGAATGTTGAACCACTAAATAATTTACTTTAACGATAGATAAGTTAGTACAAACACATTTTAAAGGTATACATACATATGGGCTAATAGAAAAAACTATACCATTAAAGAAACCGATCCCTGAACTCCTTGATCCTGAACTGACCCGTTGCTAAAGTGTACTTCAAAACATTGAAAGAAATCAATATTCCGGAAAAATTTCCCAGTTTCATACTGGCAGATTAAGTACTCAACTGCTAACAGAGTAATAATATTTGTGAATCAAAATATAAAGTCTCTGCTTATGAACACAAGCTACGAGTTTTTATGTGATGGAATGTTTAAATTTTGTGTGCAGCCTTTCTATCAGCTGTACACATTACACGTAGACTTAGGCAGCACAAAAACATAATAATATAGTACCAGTCATATATGCACTGCTCCCAAACAAAACAAAAAAAATGCGTATGAGATCATGTTTAGACTAGTAAAGAGCCAGATAGCTAAATGGTCACCAAAACGCTTCATCATGGTTTTGAAATGGCGGTCATGCAAGCTATTCAAAATATTTTCCCTGAAACACTAGTTGCTGGTTGTTACCACCCAACATAATATAAAGGAATAAAGTATACATTGTAACTTTAGGTAAGTACTACATGAAAAAAACAAAATACATATATCTATTAGGGTAGAGGGTAGGTACAGATGTGACAATTTTCATTTGATCGCCAATAGGATACTTTGAAGTCGAAAAAGAAATAAATAATTTAAGTCAAAAAGGAATTGATAAAACAGCAATCATAATTTATATACCTAATTAAATATACCTAGCTAGTAGGATTTCATACGCACACAAACCAAACACAATCACAAGAGCCCAAACACTGGCTATAATATGTACATTCGCAGAGTTGATGCGATACATCGCATCACAGGGAACTCTGCGACTTGTACTAAAAGTACACGGTACACGGTAACTTGGCACTAAAAGTACATTTTAAAACGTTGATTGCGCCCCCTGGGGAGTAAATACCATTCAACTTAGCTAAGAACCATCTCCAAAGAACCCCTTTTACAAAAAATTGTGGCAAAATCGATGAAACCGTTCTGGAGATACAAGGGAACATTGGTTTACATTAAAACGTTGATTACAGCGCCCCTGGTGAGTAAAGACCATACTTACTAAGAACTTAGCTAAGAAACCTCGCCAATTAACCCTTTACCTTCTACAGAAAAGTGTGTTTAAATCGATGAAACACGTTCTGGAGATAAATGGGCGCATTGGTTTTTACAAAATACACGCCGCCCCCTGGCGAGTAATCAGCATAACAACTAACTAAGAACCATTGCCAATAAATTTCCACCCGATACAGAAAACAAAAAATATGCATACCTTCAACGTCTCCGTTCCGTCGCGGGTAATAAAAATTGTGCACACAACAAACATACTTGTATGTTTGTTTGTATGTATACAAACAAGCAACATCTCACCCTAAACGCATAAAACCGTCTCCGTTTCGTCGCGGGTTAATAAAACAATCATAACTGTATCCAATAGTTAATACTATTGGATACAGTTATGATTTTGCTTTTAAAAGTTATTTATTTTCAATATTTTTTCAATCATCATGTTCTAGTACATTTTTATTGACAAGAAGTTATATTATTTATTAATTCAAAAAGAGCAGCTATTACATTAAAAATTCGGTCTGTATCTGTGTAATAAACTGACTTTAACTTTAACAAAGTCGGTTGCAACAATTCACATCAAACTAGGTCACCTTTTAAACAAAATAATATTAATATTTTAAATAAAACTTTTTGTAAACTAGCTTTTACCAAAGTGCTCGGGAAGACAAATCCAACATGACCAAAGTCGAATCTCATCGACTTTGGTCTTGTTGGACGATTACGTCGTTTCGTTTGATTGTAGGATGGCCATAGGGCCATCCTCCGGCTCCACCATCAGGACCCTGGTTATCGCCAAAGTGTTTGGGAAGACAAATCCGACGAACTCAAACTCGACGGGGTAACATCATCGTTTCGATTAGGAGTTCATATGACCACCTTCTCATCTCCATCATCAAACCAGCTCGATGATACAATAACATTGCATAAACGGATCCCTGAATCGCACGAGCTTTCAAACGTTACTCCACACCATGGGCTAGACGAAAAAAACAAAAAAACTTAAGGCACTAAAGTGGCATCCCCACTTTAGGTGCCTTAAGGAAGATACCGCAAAAGTATTTTGTACAGGATTTTATTTTACCACTTTGTCAGCGTGATTATTATTTTTTTCCCATTCTAAATAATAGCTTTCTAGTGTACTTTGCTAAGCTAAGCGATGGACATACGGGTCTGTCCGTATGTCCATCGCTACATATGTTAGAATAATAATTTTCCGGTAACCGCTTTCCATCAGGCGGACCGCATGTTTGTTTGCCAACAAGGTAGTATAAAAAAGACACCTTTGTAAGTACTAAAACACCCCCGACCCGACTTTAACTATGATTTACTAATAGATAGCGCTTTCGATGAAACTTAATCCAGAAGAAAATCAATAAAAGTGATAAAATGACCAGGAAGGAAGATGCGTCGCAAACCGCACTCACCCTGATGAAGTCCCTCGTTAAGGGATGAAACGTTGGTGTTCTTCCAACACAAATAAGTATCGTATAGTTAGAATAAGAATAAGATTTTTTTTATTAATAGCATTAGCATTTACAAGAATTCCACTAAGCTAGTTTCTTAAATTAGTCAACGCTATATGTATTACATATAACTAGTAACTAGTTAACCTGCTTACATCCGTAATGAACAAAGGACCTTATCAAACAAAACAAAAAGTTGTTTAAAAAAATTATATATAAGCACTAAACCTATAGAATCATCATATTTTTAATCAATGTATTCGTAACACTACATATTCTTTTGACCATAACTTACATTCCATAACTTTATTAAGGACGTGGCCCTTAATAAAGTTATGGAATCGATTTCAATAAGCTTCTAATTAAAAGTTAGTTTTTTACTTGTCATTTATATTTATACCTTTATGAGTTAGTAACGCAACAGACGTTGTATCTACTTATTCAAAACAAGATCCGCCAAGTGCGAGTGTGGCTCGCGCCGAGGGTTTCGAACTGTTGTCAAGTATACCAATATGTACTATAGGTACTGGTTAAAGACTTTGCTATTTGATGAATACCAAAAGATTAAAGGTCAGATTGGAAACTTCGAGTTTTTTCCAAATATTTCAAAAAGTATGTAACCTACAGGAGTATTAAAAACTGTTTTGACATGTACAAAACGATACCTTAATTTGGGGGCTCCCCTTTTGAAAATTAGCCCCTCCCCTTTACTACCCATTTTTTAAAAAGTGGTCTACTTACAGACTTGTCTATACTTTTCCTATAAAATATAGATCCATATCTACAAACGCTACATACATTCCATAGATGGATCGCTCTGCAAACTTCGGAGTTAGGGGGGGGGGAATGGGTAATTTTTCGACATTTTCCAAATATTTCAAAAAGTATACAAACTACAGAAATTTCAAAAACCGTTTTGAATGATATACAAACCGATATCTTTCATTTGATACCCCACTTGACATTGTAGGTCTCTTTTAAAATTTCGACATTACAATTTGTACTGAAAATTTTCATTTTAATTTTTCTATTATTTTATTTTTTTTTTCTTACAATCTGTATAGGCGCACGAAATGTATTATTAATTTAAATTTCACGTTATTTGCTGCCGTAGTTGCTGATATTATATTAAAGACGGAAAAAAGGACAGAAAAAGCGATGCCATAAGGGTTTCGAAACCGCTCTCCGATCTTCGAAACCCTAAAAACAAAACAATAGTTTTATTTAAAGTAGCAAAAGTAAGTAAAGCCAATTTTACATGGCCCTTATTTACGCGTTATAAGTGGCCCTTAATGGCCCATGAGAAAAAATCCACAAGATTCATTGGAACATTGATAAATATTGATGTAATGATTAAATAACTTTATTAAGAAAGAAAATTCCATCAAATAATAAAAACAAATTAGAACTAGTATTTACAATTTAAACAATTAAGCTAACTGCAGCCAGCGTCTTGGGGACGCTTCCGACTGGTATTGATATGGAACAATTGAGCTACATGTTTAAATTTAAATTGAAAATTCATATATTCAGACACAGCATCCATTTTGTTAGTATTACTTATAATTTAAAATTGAGAACGGTTAGTAAAATTACAAAGCAAATAATCAAGAAATAATTACATACAATTTCAATAACGATGTCATGTCGATGTTAATGTAATGAGCAAGTTTAAATTTAAAGTGTCAACAGTTATTGGGTTACTAGTGGGGCGAGTGGTCGATGTTGATTTAAAGCCCAGTGACTCGTGATGCCGGAATTGAAACTAAAACCATCAGTTATAATTGCAAGTAAGCTGTAAGTGCTGGCACAGGTGCGGCGCATTAGGGATGCGATCCTTTTACGAACAATTGAGTTCATATCATCAACATGTGCATCCGCGAACGTTGCTGATGCTCTACAGAATCGCGGCAAACCCATCAGCATCCTAAACTCGTTATTATACTGGACCCGTAGTGCACTGTAGACCCTCTGCGTATATCGTACCCATAGACTGCAAGTATATTAAAGATCCACCAACTGCGTGGATGGTTTTGTCGTGATGTGTGCGTGACTAGAAGCTAATAAAATTGTGGGAGGTGCGATTTCGAAGAAGTGGCCCATGTTACCCGCCGGCCCTTATACCTGCAAACATGGAGAGTCGTATAAAAAAATATCTCCAAATATAACGTACTGTCGTTCAGTCAGACATATTAATTTTATTTTTACGACCTACGACAAGGAACTCACCGTGCGTTGTCATTAGGTAAAATTCCTCGAGTTCTTTTCTTCTCCTCTTTTGTATAATCCGCAAAGTTATTTATTCCAAAGGTGGCAAAATCGCTGTCTGCATTGCGTGTGTTGATTTCGTGCAAGTTTGCAACAAAGGCATTATAATGAACTTTTCTATCTTCCTCGTTCTCGTATTTCCTATTATAGTCTTTTATGAACTTTTCAAATAGTTCTGGTGCTTTGGAGATGTCTATTTGACTCTTGTCCGAACTTACCAATGCGACGACCGCGCACAACGTTAATATGACGAAAAAAAAAACGGTTTTACCCATTGTGATGGTTGGTGTCACCTGCAGTAATGATGCAGTTTTCCATCTACCTTGTTTATGTATCAGCAAGTATGAAAAATTTATCGACAAACTAGCCAAAGCAATTTGCAGAATTTGTTTACATACCTTATCAATTTATCATGGATTAAAAGGTAGCAACTTTAGTATGTATAGGTACTAGGTAGGTAAATTTATGAGCGCCCAAACACCGCCTATGTATTTTACATTAACATTGAAAAATTTCAATAAAGACAGCAACCGCACTGTACATGCATACATATAGCTAAGTATGACGAAATATGACGCATTGCGATCAAAGTATTATCAAAGTATCTCAAAATCTGTCCGTACCTACTTTAGGTATATCACATAGTACTTTAATAGTTATTTTGTCATATCACACAGAATTCGAAGACAATGTTTATGTGCGTTGAAAACTTTTATCAAAAAATACATGAAATTATGAAATGTTGATCGAGATGATTAATGAACGACCTCTTATCCATAGCCTGTATGGCTTTTCACGCCATACATAAAGGTAAAAATACATATAACATATGTATGTATTCTTACCTTTATGTTGTTTCACTTCACACTCATAGCTAGCTAAATTGGTCTTGTGATAACTTTATAGTATTTGATTCAAAATTAAACAAAAATGCTAGTGTGGATTAATATTTTTATTTTATTGCAATAGTTCTGGTAGCCAATTTCATTTTTGATCACATATATGCATTATATGCATACGCGTCGTTGTAGGGGAGGAAAAAGTTAGCTGCAATAAAAAACAATCAATTAGCACATCCAGGCAGAATCGTATTTTTAATACCTTCATATATTACATAAAATATTTTTTATAATAATAATAATGCTGGACTGTGCTGAATGCTGAAGATGTAGATTACACAGCATCATCTAGCCTCAATCTAAGCAGAGCTTGTGTTATGATGAGTTGTACTAGATGACTGATATACTTAATACAATACTTTAATTATACATAGAAAATACCCAGAACACCCGGAACAAATATTTGCAGATCGTACAAACATTTGTCTAAAGGCGGACCTATGACAACCGATGTGGCACGGTGTTACAAGTCTTATCTTAAATTGAGGTTTGTGGACAGCTCGTAAAATTGGTTATATAGTTCATGAGCTCCACATATGCTGTTTATGCAAGCACTAAGGCACTTTTGGTAGTAGGTAGGCTAGGTCTTACTTTTATGAATAAGGTCATTGTCACTGGGGTACGGTACAGGTGCGGTATGTTTTGCTACAGTTTCTTCTGCTGTTTCATCTGCAAAACTGTTAATCCCAAATGATGTATATGGATATTTAGCATTCAACTGATTCATTTCCTTCAAGTTTTGGACAAAGTTTACATAATGTACTGCCATATCTTGGGGGCTGTTGTACACTTTGTGATAGTCCTGCATAAACTTTTGAAAGTGTTTTGGTGCTTCTGCGAGGTTATAATAATTGCTGTCGAGTTTTACCACACTTACCAGCATCAAAAGTGCATTTAATGTGGAAAATAATATAGAACTCATTGTCTAACTGGTGAGTATAATCAATAGAATGAACTGAGATTTGAAACACTTCAGTTTTATAGGCATATTATTTACAAAACTATTAGTTACCAATTTGTTATTTGAAAATAAGGCTATAAAATGTTGAAAGTTATAATAATAATTGATATTCTGTTTATAGATGGTCGTTTTAAATTAGCTTTGGTGTAAGTCATTTCAAACAAAATCATTCAGCACACCTGTCTAGGTGTGCTGCTTAATTAATCTTTAGTACTTAAATAAATATATGTTTTTTTTGTAGGAATTTACATTTTATCCTAAATTAAGGAACGTGGCCAGGTCGTAAAATTGATTCACAGTTCCTGAGCTCTATATGCAGGCTGGGGGTATACTCGACAGCATAGTTATATGTATATATCTCTATAAAAGATAAATAATAGTTACGAATGTATTTATATAATAAAATAGTATGTAAGGTTTATAATATGCAGTATGTAGTTTGATATGTATATAATAATCTCTTCAAATTGAGATAAGGAACAATACAAATTTTGTGTTGCATCTGTAAAACAGAAGATTTATTTAACTAAAACCACACTTTCACCATCTAATAACAAAGGTACTGCGTACAGGCACTGACCTGTAAAACAGAAGAAACAGCATTTAGCCTTTAGTTCCTCTAATTTCTATTTTATGTAAAATAATTCTTTACATGTATAGTATATATTTGTTAATATTCTAAGTAATAAACACCTATATTATTATTATGCACACAGATATTACCCCATGTACAATCCAAAGATCCTATCCATTCAAGGTTGCCTGGGAGAGATCGCTCCTGAGCGATAAGTCCGCCAATTGTCGCTTATTCCATAATTATTATTTTCTAAATTATTTCTAAGTTATGTGTGCAATAAAGTATTATCTATCTATCTATAGTACTACCTAGGTACCCTACCAAAAAAGCCTAATTGTCTGCATCTGCAGGATGTAAACCAATCCACACTGCAATAGTCCATATAACCCAGATATTAATACCGAACCCATTCTCTCACCTGGTAAATATAATCAATACAAAGAACTGAGATTTGAAACACTTTAGTTTTATAAGCATTTACTTACCTTCTAAACATTCTTTATTGACAAAGAAAATTACAATTCAATAATAAAAACCAATTAGAACTAGTATTTACAATTAAAACAATTAAGCTAACAGCAGACTGTTGCAAACAATCTACAGGTAGCTCTACTGATTCATATCAATACCAGTCGGATGCGTCCCCAAGACGCTGGCTGCATTGCCCCGCTGTATGGCAATGCTGGTGGGTATCTGGCGCAGCGCATTAGCATTGCCTTCTAAACTATTACTTACTAAATTGTTATTTGAAAATAAGGTTATAAAAATGTTGAATTTTATATATACAGGGTTATTTTTATTATATATTTTATTAGTGTTAACTACGTTAACTGCAGGTTCAGACCACCACACCAGATGAATACACCAGGTCATTTTATTTCTTTTGTAAATATCTACTAATAATTAAAAAAAAACACGATTGTCCGGAACCCAATGAATTATAAAATACCGATCTCCCACATCCACTGTTGATTCAGGGCAGATCCGTTTTAAGTTGAGTTTCAAATAAATTATCTCTAAATAACGATTATTGAATGGAGTGGGCACCTATTATCAACACCAAGTTTAAGAATGAAGACCTGGCGTCTTCACAAACGTGTTCGCAGAACCTGCAGTTAGAGTGAGATATAAAGATAGAGAAACATATATTAACGAACCCAACCCTGATACAGTACAGCACAGAAATAGTACCTACACACATAACTTGTCTTACAAACAATAAATGACACATACAATACAAAATTACCTAAATGAGAAAAAAAAAATTAGGAAAAGAGTAGGTATGTACCTACCCACCCGCCCACATAAAGTTAACGCAGTGTAAGTGAATTACCAATAACCCTGTATGTATGTTATAATAATTGATACATATTCAGTTTAAAGATGGCCGTTTTAATTATGCTTTGGTAAAATTATAGGTCATACAGGACAGGTACAGCCTATCTGCTAAACTGTAGGTAACGGAAATTACATGTAAAGGAGATCCCATATTTAGATAATTCTTACTAAGCATCTACTTAAAATTTATCTCAGATATTATTTCTTCAGCCAGTTTAGCAACCTCCTTTATCAAACAATTTTTAAAACCTTACATGCATAAGTACGTAAGTACCCTAGGACCTCCTTACGAGTACGTACCTACGTACTACATACTTTACTGTACTAAAATTTGTCAGAAATAACACAACATGTTTGACAGAGATGAAAAGTCTATATACAGAAGAAAAATATTGCAAAACCACTTAAGGTGCCCCAATTTAGACTAAAACTGTGTAAACATATCTGTTTTAATATTATTAAAACTGTATGGCAGTAACAGTTCTTTTTACGTAATATTGAATTTTTATATATTTTACTTATGAAGTTAGCTGACATGAGAGAACTGACCGGTAATAAATTGAATCGTAAATTATATAATTCGCTCTATGACAACTTGATATACGTTTTATCTAGTACCTGTTTGGTATTTACGAGCTTACTGCATCCCGTTTTTTCGGAGTAGTTACAATCTTGGAGTCTCCAAATCCGGAGTGAATAAGTTTCTTCTGGGAAAGCGTGCCCCATCTTAATCCACATTGTCGCTTTCTTTATTGTGATGGAGGTCAAAAGCCATAACCAATGAAAAAAAAATATTATAAATTTGAAATTTACCTTTAAATTTAAATCGAATATTCTTATATATTTTAATTAACGAATATATTATACTTAATTAAAGTTTATTTGATGATTTATGTATGTGATCGATATATTTTATTTATTTGTTTTATGTATGTATTATGATTATGTTAATTTTCTACTCTGGCAACAATATAACTAACTAAACATTTGCACGACTAACAAGTCTAACATACCTACTGATACACTTTTGTAAGAGCATCATTGTTAACCTATATTTATGCAAATAAATACTATAATTTAATTTCGTTTAATTTTACTTTTACATCATAATAAAAGCATAAATTTAAAAAAATACACAGAATAAAATACATATACCTACCCACTTCAATGTATACTTATATAAGTAATCGGAAATGAGGAAATGGGGAAAAACGGTAGGAATTTCCTTCACATTTTATTCATACAAATTTGCCTATTTTTAACAATACCTGACATTCTTTTACTGTTACTAATTTTACTGTTACTTAAAATGATATCAAGTAAACTATTACTTGATATCATTTTAATGTAACTCACTTATGACACACCATTATCACCAATGTTCCATTCTATCATATTATTTAATAATGATATAATTTTATGTATTACAAATACGAGTACATAGAACTCTAAAGAGACGCAAATATGCAGGTCTCGACAGAGCCTACACATTTGCTCCCTTTGGGGTCGAGACCCTGGGTCCGTGGGGTACCGAGGCTCTCCGGGTTTTCAAAAAGTTGTCTGAGCGTCTGGTCGACGCGACGTGTGACCCGAGAGCGTGCGGGTACCTGGCGCAGCGCATCAGCATTGCCATACAGCAGGGCAATGCAGCCAGCGTCTTGGGGACGCTTCCGACTGGTATTGATATGGATCAGTTGAGCTACCTGTAGATTGATTGCAACAGTCTGCAGTTAGCTCAATTGTTTCAATTGTAAATACTAGTTATAATTTGATTGTAATTTTCTTTGTTAATAAAGGCCATTGCCCCTCTACTAGAACTCTATAGGTACATAATTATACATCGATGTTCATGTTATAAGTATGTTTATTATATAAAATTATAAGTTATTTAAGTTTGTCGATAATACAATCTGTGACACTATAAACTAATTATATAGAAGGTAATTTACCTGTAGGTATGGTATATAAATAAACTACATATTTAATATGTATAATATCATATTTATGTACGTAGGCTCAAAATTATTTCCCGCTGTGTAAATTCCTAGTTTTTTTCCTGGAAACAAATAACGACTCCTGAAAGCAAAGAAGTTTAATGGTTTTTTAGTGAAAACAGTAAAGCTTTTTTAAAATATGTTTGATTAAACTTTTCAATTTTAGATTACCTATAACAGTAAAGTACACCACCTGTAACAGTAGTTACATATTAAGTGATTTTAAAAGAAGCAACTGCTATTTGGTCCCAACTCTGCTAAACCAATCGTTTCACCATGACATTGGTATCGTCGCAGTATCGACGCCGTCGCAAAATTGGGCACCAGAAATACAAAAACACACGAGATTGTTTTGCGAAAGTACCACAAAATAAATAAAGACCCTTGATATTGCGTGGGGTTTTCTATTCTTTGCAATGTTATCATATTGATACTTAAATACATCAGTCATCTTGTACCATAACACTAGCTCTGCTTAGCTTGGGGCTAGATGATGCTGTGTGGATTATCCAGCAATATTTTTTTAAAATCATGAAGGTGAAATGTCTTTTCTGGGAGGAATCTATATTATAAAACTTGACCTCACTCACCTTATCGGTACTTTTATCCGCCAATTTATATCTAACTCTCATGAAAATTATTCGCCGTCTTGTCGGCGGTAAATTGGAAGTTTCTTATTCAGTGTTTCCCTGGGATGCTGATTGTTTCTCAATACATAAGTTTCAGCTGCCTCCGCGCGTGCATTTTGTAAATTGATGAAATAAGCAAGCAAGGCCTGGTTCAACAAGGCCTGTTCATCACTTGACAAGTTATTGTAAGGGGCTGTGTTCCCCATATTCATTGCCGGTGCTCCATAGGCCTCCGCTGCCTTGATGTTGTACTGCGGATTGTAATATGGGTTCCCCGAGGACATCATTGGCATCATTCCGGGGTATTGTGCCAGACTTTCCATCATGTCCAATGGCGTGGCAACCGCCATGCCAACCAATGCACAGAAACTTAGTACGCAGATAAGACCCATTTTTGACACTTGCATAACAAAACGGAATAACGAGACCATATGTACAAATGAAGGATCATTTTATACTTTGAAGCTAAATATCAAATCATTGGGTGAAGTACTTAATATCAGTCATAAAATTAATTTATTGGTAACTGTTCTGCATTTTGCGGTTAATAGGTGCTTATACAGGCAGATGTTAAGAAATAATTATGTGCTAACGTTGGCAGTATCAAAAATAACCCTTCTAGTAAGTATTCGAGTAAAAAATAAGGATACCTACGTCTGGTTACTGTATATTGTTTCAATACTTTAACTAATTTACAGCGTCTCTCGCAGAACATTTACAATTTTACCTACACAATACACCGTCTACAAAAAGCATCCTGTAAGGTAGCTCAAAAATCTACAATCACCTAATCAAAATAATACAAAACTTTGGTTTTGCATTATTTTGGCTACCTTATCTTAATTGAAACATGCCTGGTACGTAGGTGCCTAGTTATTGTTTAGTAGGTACCTAACACAAAAATTTTATAGCATGAAAACAAGGCAGTCGGTAGTTACCAATTATGGTAATTTTCGACATTAACATAAACGTAATAGAAACAAAGTAAATACTTATTGAAAAAGAAAATAGCATGAGCATTCCTGATCGCACAGAGCTGAATTGATCTCACTTCGTCGTTGTCACTCACTTATTCGTAAAAGCGAACAAAAACCTACCTATTCTATTCATAGAACATGACGGAGTTCTCGTCATTGCTTGCATTGGTTTACATCGATAGTGTTTTGTTTATTATAAATTAAAAAAACTAGCTCTTGTCGGTGTAATGATAAAATTTGCTCCACTTTTCTCTTTCCAATGCGGTCTCTTTTACTTCTATAAACGACATCACGGCGGCTTTCTCCTTGATCTGACTCATATGTATAGTCAATTATTGATATTCCCCTTTCTTGTTTTCCTTCTACTTTTCCTTCTTTGGTGTTACTTAAGAAGCTTTCATGGCGTATAAGATGTCCAATCATTCTTCCTCTTTTGTTTTGAATGGTGTTCATCAAAAGAGTATGTTGTACGGACTCTTATGAGCTCGGCGCCCTCTGTTGTACTTGACACACACACACGCGTCTCATAAGAAGTACATTTCACTTATAGCGCATATGAGAAAACATTTTAAAGTTAGGTATATTAAATAAAGCTTCGAGGAGCCAAATAATTTTTGTCACCTACCTACTTAAGTAGGTTACAGTTAAAAAGTGTGTAAATAAAACAAAATACAAAAGTATTACAAATACATATTAAGAATAACAGAAAGAATTCATAGATTTAGTAAGACCACAAAAATTTTAAACACTTTTTGTGTTACATTAAAATTTAATATTGCTTATGCAATGTATGTCATGTTTTAAATTATGTTACACAAATAAATATTTTCTATTCTATTCTATTCTAAAAACCTTTTCTCTTGAACTCTTTCCAGCACTTCCTCATTAGTAACCTTTTTTTTCCAGCTAATCATTTCCTTTCCTGTTTGTGTTTTGTTTATACTGTTATCTTGACTTTCGTTTTAAGGACCACCCACATACACCATGTCAACCAACGAGTGGACAAGCCATTCGGTGGTGGACGCCTTTTTCCTCAAGTGATTTTTTTTTTGAGATATTCTTCTTACGTAGCAATAATAAAAAATAAATAAATAAATAAATAATAAATAATGCTGGACAATCCACACAGCATCATCTAGCCCCAAAGTAAGCAGAGCTTGTGTTATGGGTACTAGATGACTGATAAACTTAATACAATATATAACATAGATATTTTTTATTATATATAGAAAATACCCAGAACACCCGGAACAAATATTTGCAGATCGTACAAACATTTGTCCCAAGGCGGGAATCGAACCCGCAACCTTCTGCGTCGCAGGCGGACCTTCGCCCGCCGCGCCACATCGGTCGTCAAAGCAATGTTTCTCGTATAGGATAAATTCTTGACATTTTGACTTTTGGGACCAGAAATGAAAAACGTTGTTCTATGTATTTTAATTTATTATTTTTCTCGTTTAACATGGATTAATCCACAACAGCACTAGACCGTAAAGTGTTTAATGGGAATAGGGAGGACTTGTAAAAGCCTCCCTTTTCTTGCAATCAATTCAATCAATAACTTCATACTTATGTAGGTACATAAAATAAATAAATGTATATATACTTAGGTATTTACATATTAATAACGTCGGTAAGTACCTATGACCACTAATATCACAAATCTTTTGCTGTTCTTCATAGTGAACTAATAAATACATTTTCTTTCTTTCCTTAATCTATTTTTTTACATTGAATGGTAAGCACACATTCATTGAAGACATAAAATTAAATACATAGGATTTTTCCCTTTACTTGTGCTATAAGACCTTGCTTGTTGCTAAATTTCATGATTCTAGGTCAACAGGATACCCTATAGCTTTTGAGTGGATGTGATTCCCTTGGAAATTTCATAATATTCGGGCATAAACGACTGTAACTTTTGATTGCGTTGACTTAGAAGTTTGATTTATATCACGGCTCCAAGAAAATACGGACTTGAGTATTCGATGTTAATTTCAACTCGATACCCTCCACGTGTTCCTGAGAAAAGAGGGTTGACAGACGGACAGACGGACAGCACAACAAAGTGATCCTACAACCCTTGTAGGATTACTTCCTTTTTCCTTTTGTGGTACGGAAACCTAGAAACGTGACATTAGAATTGGTTTTGCTTGAAAACGGATCAGAAATTCGATTTTCGTTTTTTGAGTAGAGCCCCTGTCTAAAATGTAGTCAGCAACCAGAGAAAGACTGCAGGCAGATACTGGATGCGGCCAGCTGAATTATGAAAATGATGCTCAAGACAGGGCGCTATGGCGCTCATTAGGGGAAGCCTATGTCTAGCAGTGGACTAACATGGCCTGATGATGATGATGATGATAACGTAGCCTATGTCGCTGAGAGATAATGTACCTGCGCGTAGCTATACAGGGTTTGTACCATTGGAAAGTTTGCTTTAATAGTTACGACCACGGAGCAGGTACAGAGAGGAGATATTGTAATCAGATTTCCTTGGGAAACAATGCGTGACAATTTACGGGGTGACGGGGTATTAGATCCCGCCCACTTTTTTATTTTCCATCTACCGGTCAATATCAAAACTGCTCGATTCATTCCGAGTCGATGGTACTACGTCGTTTAACTACCTCACACTAGATGTCACTAAGTGTAGGGTGTAACAGGGACGTACTTAGAATTTTCATACTAGGGAGTTAACAAGTAATACCCGCCTAAATCAAAATCGCATGGCGCCTTTTTTTGTCACTGGGAAGCCTTCATTAGTAAAATGGCAAGAACATTATTAACAAACATTATCTTTGTATATTTTGTCAGAGCCCAGTCTTGTCTATTAACTTTTGTGATCCATTGCTGTTTAAGATTCTCTTCGGATGGAAATCTAGAACATACATAATTTAAAAATTAATTTATGGGTGTTCTTCACGTATTTTAAATTAACTAAACAACTACTGTTATAAATGTTCTAATAGTTGTCTCACTGAGGGAAAGTACTTTCAATAATGTAGATAGAATATTTAATTTAAAGGAGGCTTTAGTTTATTTCCTGCGTAATTCATATTTTTTTAAGGTACTTTCCATTGATGAAGCATAGCCGTGGGACAATCGGTAAAATAATAAAATTCTAATTACGGCCCTGTCTTTTTGTAATATTCATGTTGTTGCCCCGTTGACAAAGCTGTGCACAGGACGAACGGTGACATATACTGACTAAGGCCAAAACACAGAAGAGAATCACAGTGCACAGTTGCTTAGGCCGCCTCTTCTCTGTACCTGCTCCTTGGTTACGACTAATTCAGTACGAGGTCAAGAAAAGCAATATTTTAAATGGTTGTCATTCAGTAAGAGGAAGAGAGATTGAGCAAAACAAAAAAAGTATGGGTATACTTAACAACATTATTTTGAAAGCCTTTTGAATGGTCTTCGTAATTTGCTATTGTATGGATATGACCATTGAAATGGTTTTCAAAGCCATTCAAAGGGCTTATATGTATATGTCAATTAAAGGATGGGTAATTTTTGCGTAATTGAACAGCTGGTCTTTTTTCAAACACTTTATTAAATTAGATAATGTTTGATCTAATTTTGCCCATTTTGGGGATTACATTTTGGTATTCAGAGGACACACTGTAATTGAAAATATTGAATCGAAAGCGATTTTGGTAAATGAGGTAGATATCAATACACTCGTCTGAGTTCCGGGAGTGTTCTTAGTTAAATATTATAGGTTACCTAAATATGCAAAAAAAAAAAGTGAAAAGTCGGGGCTTTGTCAGGTTTTTGTATAATACTGCCACATCAAAATTAACAAACTAACAAACTTAACTTCTTATCCTACCTAGATAATATTTATACAGATTTACAGCTGTGTATCACTAGCAGGCATCTGTTCTTCCGTCACTGCGCCTGTGAAGGAAAAACACACGATAAATTCGTCATTTATAAACGAAACATAATATTGTTTATTTATTACTCATAATCGCTTGTTTCTGCGCGGGACTTTGTCACTGTCCTAGATAGCTATTCTAGTCTTACAGCAGGTTGTTCATACTCTGACACTGAGCTCTATTATTCTAGTGCGCTGTAAATAATATTCAACACGCAATGACAGTTGTTTATTGTGCCAATTTAAAGCGTCTCGACCGTCTCTGGTTTAAAATTTGACATTTGTTGAGGCGTACCAAAACAACAGGACAACTATTTGTTCCATGGACGGTTACGCCGCTCACGCAAACGCTCAGCGCCAAAATAACGAAAGTCAAATGGCCTCAATCTGTCATCGATAAAATATGACCTCCAGCCTACGAATAAATAACAAGTATTTATTCGTAGCCTCCAGCGTACTTTTATAATGAAGCTCAGTGTACGTTAATCATCTCAACTTCAACTTCTTTTTTTGTGGCGCCGTTTGCTATGATTAAGTGATTGAAGATCAAATCTCTTGTCAACGTCAATTCGGCAAGAGAAAGAACAATTTGACAAAATATTAGATTTGATCATTGATTAGTTATCAGCGTACGAACAAGCGGCGGGGTCCATTCGAGGTAGATTGGAACTCTTGAACACCCTTTCTTCATTTGTTCCGCGGCTGTTAGAGAATCAAATGAAGAAGCACCCCTTCTTCTTCAAGGGTTCCAATCTGCATCGAATGGACCTCGATGTACGTTCTGCGATTATTTTCGAAAAATATTTGAGCTCATACAAAAAAAAAACAAAATATAAGTATGTTGTGCCAAGGTGGCAGGCGATGTGGCAGCTCTACAATTTTTAACGTTTGCTGCCTTATCGTTTATTTGAAACTTATTTATTATAAAAGTAACTCATACCAAAAAAAAAATTATTATGTATTAAATTATAGATTGAACAAAGCAACCACAAAAGTTCAAAACTGCGGCTTTGTCACATATTTAAGTTAGGTACCTAGAAAGTAGATATAGCATCACCTTAGGACTAAAAACATGTAATGATGTTATGTTTGTAAATAAATAAATAATAAGTAATAATAATATTGTTGATGATTAAAAAAAATCAAAGGTGACATCGCTCTCGTAGGAACGACTTTCTAGCAAGAAAATATTACCACCATACATTTCTAAATATCAAATCTTTGATTATTAAATTTGTAATTTTCTTTGTTAAGCACCTCACATAAATCAGGGATACCAGTTTTTTTGTGTTTCAATTAGTATAGCTAACTACTTTTTGTCTAGGGGTCGGACGCATTGTTTTTATGGAAACGTTTATAGGTTATTTCTATCCCATGGGAACTAATTTATGGGACAAAAGTAGCTTATGCGTTATCCCAGATCTAGACCTACATCTACGCAAAATTTCAGCCCATTTCATCTATCTATTAATTCAACCAAACTTTCGCATTTTAATATATAAAATTTATTTGCAGCATAACTCGTGAATGAATGTGTTAATTTTTACTTCCTAATTATACTACTCTAACAAGATTTAATTTATTAAGCTTATTACCTCATTTCACACTCTAGCTACTTCATTAAATCTGCATGTAATCAAACGAGTAAACTAATAATAAAATCGGCCAAGTGCGAGTCAACTCGCACATGGAGGGTTCTGTACCATAGTACAAAACTATTTCGCAAAAGAAGCCCTAAGAACGGATTTATTTGATGGAGCGAAGAAAAAGTATAAAGCCAACTTGTAACGGTCACCCATCCAAGTACTGACCGCGCCCAACGTTGCTTAACTCCACACTCTGTCAAATTTCAACTGTCTAGTAACGAAATTTTGACAGATTTTCATTGATAACCGTCAAAAAACTGCGACTTGAGACGAGTTAATATAAGTTGCGTTTGAGTATTCGGGGGTGACATCTGACTCGAAACGCTTTTCAGATTTAAGAACGTCTCAGCACGACGATTGATACGTTTATTAATTTTAGCGTTATCTTCAGTTAAACATCTCACAATTTGTCAAAATTTCGCCTATTTAACTGTTTAGAACCTAAGTAGGATAGGAATTAGGAACCAATTAAGTACTGACTTTTTGGTATATTATTAAATTTCTTAGAAATTAGGATTTTAGGAAGCATTATCAAAAAAGTCCCAGGGGTGCTCATACCACGGGAAATATGAAGCAAGCAGTCCAGTCAATGAGTGGTCAAAAGAGGGGTTGAGTGGAAAAGTCGAAAGCAGAAAGTTTAACTTCAGAACTTTATTTGGACTAGTTAGGAGACAAATATACTAGAAGTCCCCACCCTTGCGAGGTGAGGCATAAGAGTGAGGGCACAAAGAAGGTCCCGTTTTTTAGTTTTTTGCTTTCTTCTCGTAAACGATGCGTCATAGGAAATTTTTAAACTATATAATTAAAGCTGATACAATTTTCTACAACTTTAGTTCTATACGCTTTTTACCTATTCCCATTTCCCAATCGTTGTCTATAGGTGAGGAGCACTCGTCTGTCGAATCACGAAAGCACTTCTGTTACATCATCTCTATCCACAATCCTTCGTTGACTGGACTACATGGTCAAACCCTAGGTCAAGTAGGATCATGGAGATTAGTAAATATTATTTGTGTTGCAAATATCGTGCATATTCCTTTCAGGTATGTTAGACGACCGATGTGACGCGGCGGGCGAAGGTCCGCCTGCGACGCAGAAGGTTGCGGGTTCGATTCCCGCCTTGGGACAAATGTTTGTACGATCTGCAAATATTTGATCCGGGTGTTCTGGGTATTTTCTATATATAATAAAAAATATCTATCTATGTTATATATTGTATTAAGTTTATCAGTCATCTAGTACCCATAACACAAGCTCTGCTTACTTTGGGGCTAGATGATGCTGTGTGGATTGTCCAGCATTATTTTTTATTTATTTTTATTTAGGTATAAAATACCCGTAGCTTTTTTAAAGGCTCCTGGCTAGAATAGGTTCAAGGAGTCTTTAAAAACCGCAAACGCTTTGATAGCGCCTTTTATTGTTTCTAGTGGCGACATCTAGTTAGGCTCTGCTTGAACTTGTTTCGACACAGATGATATGCTAGTATGTATGGGGGAGTTCTACCAATATTGTTTTTACAATGTATTTATCCGTTCGTAGTATCATAAAATAATTTATTATAAAGAAACTAGCTACCACAGCTGCGCACGCGTTTTGCCGGGATAAATGTACCTAGATGTAGTTCCCTGGATTACTTTCTTAGAATAGGATCTCCTACATAAATTTCGTGATGATTCGTTTCGCCTTTCAAAGCTCTGTCTGCGTACATTAATCCAACACCGCTACCGCACTGCATAAAAATGTGCATTAAAATATGAGCTTAAACTCGTTACTTGTAGATACATTTTACAGTGACAAAATGGCTTCCCACAGGCTTCAAACACCCGTGAGATACCTATTACAATTCAAGAGATACAGCTTCGATAACCGTAGAGCCAGACAAATCACGTATTTTGTATGGGGCTCCCATACAAAATACGTGATTGGTTGTGAGATGGAAGGACACACAGCGGAGGCTTAGGAGGCTTAGTAATAGGGCTCCCGTTTTCTCACTTCGGGTACGGAACCATAATATAACCGGCTTATGTAGTACAACATTGCATTTTGATCATGCAATATTATTAATGCTTTTTACATCATTACATTTAATCGGCTTATAGGGGCTTATTGCAAGTGTGTAGTTATGAAATATGTTATGAGGAGAGCAAATGCGACTGTTAACGAGCAAAATTACTGAGATTAAACATCATTATGATAAACAAAATTTAAATCAGCCCCCACAGTACTATCCCATAAGATATTACCTTGAAAGAAGGTCACATAAACTCATCTATTAATTTTACATGCAACACATGATTATGTGGTCAGAAAAAATAAATGTTGTATCAATAATAATGTAAAAAGTTCTAATTTGTTTTTATTATGTATGAATAATAATAATAAATGAAGTGTATAATAATAATAATGCTAGACAATTCACACAGCATTATCCAGCCCCAAGCTAAACAGAAAAAGGACGGATTAATTTTAAAAGATATTACATTTGCAATTTGACTCTACTACTGATGCAGCATCGTGCAAGCAAAAACGTGTTGGTTGATGCAACGTTTCCATCAGAATCAAAAAGCACAATAACTTATGCCCCACAATTATTCTGATTGCGCACTAAACCACCGGTTTGGCTGTACTTTACTGAACCACTGAACCCTGAGCATGAATATCTGTTACCATCGAACCGACGAATGTAAAAATCTTAAAGCTTTAAGTAACTTCTGTACCCTAGGCTGTACCTAACCGATTTCGTGACATTTATATCTTGTTGTCTTTTTCTCTACCTAGTTGACTTACGTCAACCAACACCGTAGCCAGTGGTGGCAATTCTGATGTCATCAAAATTAAACTGAACTAACACTGGCAGAGTCGTAGCGAAAAGCAAGCGGCGCCATTTAGAAAGAAGTTGACGTACCTTTCCTAACGATTTTTTAGTGCTGTAAAACTAGTTTAGTTTAATTTTGTCGACATCTGAAATGCACTAGTGTCTGCCCGTCTTCGATGCTGAAAGGATGCCAACGGGACCCAATTACTGAGGCTCATTGTGTGTGTGCGTCTGTCACAGAGCTCTAATCTTTTAAAACCTTCATATGCAAGATCTTTTAAACCCTTCATGAGCAACCGTTTCCGACGTCTCTGACGTTGCTGAACGGCATTTGAGCTGGTCTTCTGCTCGTCTTGGTACAACCAAGACCAGCTTCCACCAACTTCAACGAATCCTAATACGGGGTTTTTGAATCAAGCCTTCATCTGTGCTCTTTCACTTGTATAGTATTATAGCTTCATTATTTCTATTTATTCTGTTGCTTCGAGTAAATGACAAACCATTATTATTCTGACTATGATGTCAAAAAGGTATAGATCTTCAGTCACCTTGCATGGATTTTATAGCCATGCTAAGAATATTGTCGGTAATTTATTTTAATATTGTTAGTCGTGGCAGTTAAAGTTAGTACCTATTATTTGCTGTAAACAGGTACATTTTTCCAAAGGACAAAGACATTTCTGTTGCCTTGTCTTATTTTTATTTATTTGCGGTTTACCAGCAGCATGCACAAATGTATTCTTATTATGTAGGTAGGACACACTTTTTTATGAATCGTAAAAAGTGATTAACTACTTCAGACCGCGAGTCATTCTAGGAATGTCTCAGGAGTACATTTTTCCTAGTTTTAAAGTATTTATTTAGTGTTTAAGTATTCGCAAATTATTTAACATATTCGTGCTACAGGTATTGCAATAAATAATCTGGAACGTGCCATCAATATGTCGGCGTTTTATTCCGAAAAATATTAATTCAGTATATTTTGAGTCGTTTTGTGGCACACGGTGGAGTATGCATGTGAATAAATAAGAGATATTGGCACATCTGTGGAATCGTGCCATATTATTTTACTTATGTTTGAACAGATGGATATCATTTTCCGTGTCAAATTTTAAATGGAAGCATACAAATTGATTCTGTTGCAATTATGTTATGTAAATATCTTTGTGAACCTTTACAATCATTATTAAATTCTGCCAATTAAAATATTTACAACAGAAACGCCTATGGTTTAAGAGGCGAACCTAGCAAGTTTGTTTGTCAAACTAGGCCGTCATCTCAGTACTCACGGGAATTTTATGTAATTTGAGTTTTTTTACGACGGGCTTAATAAAAAACATTAATAAAAAACTCAAATTACAAAAAGTTCAACAATTTCTCTTTGGTTCCTTGAATGTGAAAACACTATTGCAAAAAAAAATTACAATAAAAAAATCATGAAAGTGCAATGTTTCGCACATAATTTGATCGAGATCTCAGAAACCCTGCGGTCTATTGAAATGATTTATGTTTTGATTCGTAGGTTATTATTTGGTTCCTTGAACCAGTTTCTTCATAAGTTGTGTAGTTTTCTTTCATAAAACAAAAAAAATATTTTTGCGCTTACTCCGCTAAAAACGTGTCATCTGACCCGCTCCTATAAACGTAAAATCCTACGCCTTCTTTTCACAAAATGGCGCGCATTGCACCCTCTTTTATAATGTTTATATTAGCTATCCATCTATATCCAGGTACTCCCTATGCGTCCAATGCTGAACGTGCCTCCCCCAAACAAGAAGGGTTTTGTAATAATTACCGCTCTTGACAGGCGGATAGGTGAACATAGTGGAGATGTAAATAATTCGAGGATGAAAGCTGCACCCTTCCTCTTGTACGATCCATTAGTGGCTCTTACGACATCCACGGGCTGAGTTGGAGTGGTCGATTATTTTTTAAACTTTCTGTGTTTTAAGGGTTCCGTACCCGAAGGGTGAAAACGGAACCCTATAATTAAGCCTCTGTTGTCCATCCGTCCGTCAGTCAGAGGGCTTTAATTCAAGAACCGTAAGAGGTACACAGTTGAAATTTTCAGAGAATGTGTATTTCTCTTGCCGCTATAGTAGCAAATAAATATATATAAAAATAAAATAAATATCCAAATTAAAGGGGGGCTTCCATACAAAAAACGTGATTTTTTGGCTATTTTTGCTCTTCGTTTGTCAAGGCTGTATCTCTTGAACCACAATAGGTAGACAGTAGACATTTTGACAGGGTATTAATAGTACCGCTATAACAACAAATAATAAAATATAATTAATTTTATTATGAAGGGAACCAACGTCCACACCACGTAGAGTACCGATCACCGAAGTTAAGCGACGCCGGGTGCGGTCTGTGCTTGGATGGGTGACCGAGTCATATTATCTTTATACTTTTTTTGATTCATCAAAAAATCCGTTTATTAGGGTTTTTTTTGTTCAATTGATGTTCAAATTGATTTCTTCAGGGTCCAGAATCACCCCCTTTCGGCTTAGTACACATGTTTGCGGCACCCTGTAGTATCTTAGGTCTTTGACTTCTGCTATTTATTTACTTATTCGTTATTTTTTATTGTAATTATAAATTTTAATACGAGCTGTTGTGTATTTAAATAGAAAACCAAGAAAAGGCACATAACCTGCCTTTTGTAAAAGCTCCCGCGCTCTATCTCTCTTATATCAAAATACTTATTTAAAATCCAATATCAGTCATTACTAAAGCTCAATGGTTAAATTTTTGAGCTAGATGATGCTTTGTGAATCGTCCAGCAATATTTATTTGTAAGCTGTTAGAGACGTTGAGTGCGATGACTGTGATAATGAGAGATTTCTATGAGACACCAACCCAAAAAAAAAATGTGATATTTATTTATAAGTAATAACAAATCTGTTATTCCTTGTTAAGCTAAGTGATTCGAATCACGTAGCTTAATTATTTGAGTAATATTCGCAGATCATCCAGTTTTTTGTCCCGCGACGGGAATCAAACTGCAAATGAACCCCTTCTGCGTTAGTGAGATGTTATTTACTTCATTAACAAACTGTATAGTTGTGTCTGTTTTTTGTTTTTTTTTTTCGATTAGTGTACAAATTATTGTAATGTGTCGTGCAGGTATGGTATTGTATTATGTATCCAAATATTTTTTTTTTCTTTTTTTCTTTTTTTCTTACTTACCAGTAAAATACGTCCTCAATAGATCCAAATCACAGAACACAGGGTCGTGTAGCACACTGTTGAGTTGTTCCTTGATGAGGGGCCTTGCATTGCACCATAGGATTTTACCACTTTGTGACCACTCTGCCACCAGCATCTTCATACTCTGAAAATGATTCAAAATTTCAGAAAGTAGGTAGTTTCATATCGTACTATTACCGTGTGCTGCCGGTTTAGAATTTACATCACCCCAAGTTTTTCCGCGGGAGTCGTAAGAGGCGACTAAGGGATATCCACCGGGGCGGGCAGAAGCGCCCCCTGCAGAACAGATCCACCACCAAATTGCGATCCCCAGCCCGCATGCCCAGCTTGGGGATTATGGTAATATCCTCATGATAAGAGCCCATAAGACGCTTATTAAGGGAGGCTTTTGTGCAGCAGTGGACTGGTAAAGCCTGTTGATGTGCAGGATAAGTGAAGATGAAAGGAAGAAATCTGCAAATCTTGGGTATGACCATCGATATGCATGGTATGGCGGATGTTAGATAGCTGTCAAATCGGTCGATCAATCAGAAATTAAAATAAGAAGATGCTCTTGAATTTCTTAGACATTTTCAGAGCCTACGTGACATTTCCTGAGCTCAAAGGGCTCTTGAAGTCCTAAAGTACTTTAATTTTACTAACAAATAAGCTTTAATTAAATTATGATGATGATGTGAGAATTGTCCAGCATTATTATTATTTATTTAATTCTTTAGCTTCTTTCGAGATTGCCATACCTGCCGACCAATTAGGTATTCACATTTGACCACAGTTTTTCTCATATTAAGAAACGCTGTGCAAAAAAGCTTCTTGCAAAAAAGCTTAATATAAGTACATGTGTTAAGGTACCTAGATTGTGCATAAATTGTGTAGGGTCTACGCGGGATAACATGCTTTTTGCTACGACTCGGTCAGTGTCATGAAGTGTATAAACTGCGACAACAAAATATAGACTGTTTCGCTTCTTAGGTACTCGTGGTTCCGTTCATCTGGGGCCCTATTCTGCGAAGCTAATCGCTTCACGATGACAGTGGTATCGTCACAGAATGACACATTTTGGTATTCTACCTTAGATGAAAAGAATTAAGATGAATACAGATGGAAGGATGGGCGTCAAAGTCTCAAGTTTGAATCTATTCATTTATTTCTCCGTCCAAATAGCAACGTGCGAACGCACTATCTGGAGTTTCATAAATCTAAGGATTCTACGTAACGATTCTACGACGTCATTGTCGTAGTAAAGCAATTGTATTGCAGATTAGGGATTTTTTATTCAATTTACTGATTTTCTACTCGACTTTCTACTTATTTGGTCAAATTCGATCTTGCAACACTGTTTCTAACAAAAAAGAATGAATGAAATCGGAGAACGCATTAATGAGTTACAACTACGAGTACACATTTTGACTTTCATCCCCTATCTCGTTCGGGATAAAAATTATCCTATGTCCTTCCTCGTAGTATGATCTCAAATCTTGTCAAATTTCATTTGAATTCATTGTGTAGTTTCGGCGTGATGCGCGGCCAATAAACAGACAGATAAAATAGGAAAAATTTACTAGAGATAATTTAGAAAAAAAAAATCTAAATATTTTCAATGTACAGAAATGGACCTGTTACAGTTTTATTATAAGTATGATTCTGCGTCTTTAAAAACACTATGTTGATATAACGAAGATTGTGTGGTAAAATAGTAAACATTGGCACATTTTTATATTAAGGGGCAGTAAAAACCCTAGACCATGCAGAATTTTATGAAGCTTTTCCAAAGTCATGCTATCCCATAGCAAATGTGTGTCAACATCGCCGACCTAAACTAACAAACAAATATACACTTGCGAGCTATAAACTGGAATCACTTCATCGCTGGTTTTTGCAGACCATATTTTACAGTTTCCATGCAATAAACTGTAGGTTGTGGTATATTATTTAAAAGATAATTTTATTAGCTTTCAAACTCTTTCGATATCATAGCGAAAAAAATGTTCATCATATGTCATGGATAGTGAAAACAAAAGACAATAAATTTTTGGAACGAAACATCAATTTTTTCAAACTCCTGAATCTCTATAAAACCAGGGATTTTATGCAATTTTGTCATCAGTCCAATATATCACGTCACTCAAAATATTGGAATTACAAGAAAATGGAAACCACACCAATAGAAGCCGCTCAAATCGTCACCCTAATCCAGCAAGGGTTCTCTCAGCGTACTATCGCTCGACAGCTTCATCTAAGCCAGTCCTGTGTCTACAAAGTATACAAGAGGTTTAGAGAGACTGGAAACTTAGTCCGAAGACCAGGATCTGGACGACAGCGATGCACTTCGGCGAGAGATGACCGATTTATTGTCAGCACTTCTCTCCGATCACATCTAACCGGCGTTGACGTCCAGCGGGAGCTCGGAGAAGTTCGAGGGAGAACTGTCAGCGAGTGGACAGTGAGGCGAAGACTCAAAGAAGCTAACTTGACCCCAAAAAGGCCAGCAACGGGACCCAAATTGTCTACAGCCCACCGACAAGCCCGACTTCAGTTTGCTCGTGATCACTTAGATTGGGATATACAGCAATGGAGCCGAGTTTTGTTCGCGGACGAGACTAGGATGTGCCTGCATGGCAGCGACCGTCGACGGAGAATCTACAGGAGACCGGGAGAGCGATACGCACAATGCTGTATAGCGGAAACAGTAGCATATGGGGGTGGGTCTTGTATGATGTGGGCGGGGATTTCAATTGAAGCTAAAACGGAGCTGGTATTCGTACCCGGTGGAGGTCGGGGAGGAGGACTAACCGCAGAAAGGTATATCAACGACATTCTGCTGGGCCATGTACTCCCTTACGCCGGGTTTATTGGCGAATATTTCTTGCTAATGCACGACAATGCCCGCTGCCACACCGCTCGTGCGACTAGACAGTACCTGGAAGAAGTCGGGATTCCCACAATAGACTGGCCAGCCGTCAGCCCTGACATGAACCCTATCGAACACCTGTGGGACGAGCTGAAAAGGCGGGTACGAGGAAGATCTCCAGCTCCGGCGTCAATAGAAGACCTAAAAACTGCTCTTATCGAAGAGTGGCAGGAAATTCCACAGGATTCCATCAGGAAACTCAGTAGGTCAATGAAAAACCGTTTACAAGCAGTCATTAGGGCCAGGGGGGCAATACAAAATATTAAGCGGGAAATAACAAAGATTTTAAATAAAAATTTGATATTTTCATATTACTTCTTATTAATTTAAACATCCACAACTTCGACCTATTGTATTAATTCACTAAATTAAGGTAGGAAACTTAATTAAATTTAAATAATTTTTATACCATTCGAAAGCTAACAAAATTTATTTTCAAATGGTATACACTAATCTGCAGTTTATTCCATGGAAACTGTAAAATATGGTCTGCAGAAACCAGCGATGAAGTGATTCCAGTTTATAGCTCGCAAGTGTAGAATATTCCATTTTCATACAATGTGCCTTCCACAGAAATTTCTGATATTTCAGCATGAATAAATTCGAAGTGAACTAAAATATGTAATTTCTAGAACAAGATAATGGGTACTTTTAACAATACTTAGAACCAATAACAAGTTTTATTTACGAATAGATTCAAGCGTCGTCCAATGTCGTACAGGTATACTACATTACAATACATAAAATATTTTATGTAGTAGTGTTTAGGAGGCCCCTTGGGAGGCACGTTCATGCGTGGACGTATGACTGCTGATTGGAACACAGTGTCATGTAGCCTATTAATATTATTGGTCGAAAGCTTCAAGTACTTACACACTACACCGCCCTCCATCTGACTTTCGTGCGTAATGCCTCTGTAATCGTTTTATTTTGTATAGTTTAGACAGAGATGCGAAAACAGAGTTTGGTGGCTACCAAGAGCAACTTTGCATCTTTGCATGAACTATACAAAACAAAACCATTACAGAGGCATTAAAAACAGTTTATAATAGATGTCACAAACTGTCCAATGGATATTAGAAAATTCCTATGTTTAACGTAATAATAAGATAAACTAGGTGTCGGCGCTGTTCTGGGTCGGGGTAGCGGCTTAATATTATTTCTAATCAAAACCTTCATAGCACTCGTATTTGAAATCTGCCCGACGAAGGTTATTTTTAAGATTAGATTATCCAATGTGACACAATGTGTATTGTATCTAAATGTAGGACAAATCAGTGAACCCAAATGATCTGTCGGATATTTGACTAGACATTATTGGCAGTACCTACCTACAAATTGTTGTCACAAATCAATATTCTAGCTCGAATTCAGCTGTAAATTCTCGTGAATATTAGATAGATACAGTGGTGGACACATAATTAGAGACACCCCCTAATTGATCACAATAAATATGATTTTGGCACAACCATTAGCCAAAGTAGGTATTAAATTGAATGTAATTGTTACTAAATCATACATGACGTTGTATTCTTAAAAATGGAAGACAAAAAAGTTGTGTTGCTTGGTATTTTAGACACTGCTCACTATCCGAATCTAATACAAACTTTTTTAACGTACCTGTAGCTGGCCAGCTAATTAAAGACAGTGAACGCTATGTTCTGAATATAAAAAAAGAAACAGAACTACATTCGGTTTTTCATTGTTTTGCCGCGTATTTGCATGAAACATCGACATTAATTGTAACATTTTATTTTTTGTATTCAAATTAATTCGTTTTATACCAATCGATATGGGAAAAAACAAGAGTTGCGATTCGTCCACTAGAAAGATAATCTTGAACTTTCATAGCAAAGGTTGGTCATACAGAAATATCGCAAACCATTTGAGCCGTTCTAAGGACATGGTTATGAATGCTATAACGCATTTCAAGAAGTTCGATACGACCGAAAACGTACCCAGAAAACCGTGACCTAGAAAAACTACTCCGCGGGAAGACTCTAGGATGGTATTGTTGGCAAAAAAGGAACCGTTTAAAGGACTAGAACTGATACGCTCGGAAATATATGGGGCGGGAGGGTCGACGGGTGTGTCTGCAAGGACAATTAGACGGAGACTATGTGAGGCAAACTTGTACGGAAGAGTGTCTCGGAAGGTGCCACTTTTGAAAAAGCAAAATGTTAAGGCAAGGTCAGCGTTTGCTAAAAAATATGAACACTGGACTGAACGATAGTGGAAAAATGTGCTTTTTTCGGATGAAACAAAAATTAATATGATTAATTCTGACGGAAAACAATATGTTAGACGCCCCCCGAACAAAGAAATGGATCCGAAGTACACCAAGAAAGTAGTGAAACATGGAGGGGGCAATATCATAGTGTGGGGCTGTTTTTCAGGACTTGGTGTCGGACCTGTCAGGAATATAGAAAGCAATATGGATAAATACCAGTACAAAAATATTTTACAAGAAACCATGCTGCCCTATGCTGAGCAAAATTTACCGGTAATTTGGACTTTTCAACAGGATAATGATCCGAAACACACCGCAAAAGTAGTTAAAGATTTCTTAAGGAACCAGTTTGTGACAGTTTTGGATTGGCCCCCGTACAGTCCGGATTTAAATCCAATCGAAAACTTGTTGTACCAGGTGAAGAAGACAGTGGCGGCAAGAGTACATCAAACGTCGATCAACTTTACACAGCTTTTACAGAAGCGTGGGAACAAATTCCGGTACAAGTTTGTACAGAATTGATTGCTTCCATGGCTAAGAGATGTCGTGCTGTTATTGCTGCAAAAAGACATGCGACCAAGTATTGATACGCATCGGAATGCTCTATAAAAATGTGTTAGAAATCTTACGTACTAAAATAATTTCAAAGATAACAAATTTTTTGTTTAATTTCTTGTTACGAAATGAAGTGTCTTTAATTATATGGCCAGATCTTACTAATCTTATCTTTTATTTACACTGCTTACATTTAAGTTTTACCGAATAAAAGGCAAGTTTTGTTGTAAATGTTTCGTTTTAACAATACACAATAACAACACAAATAAAAATTATTTGTGCAGCAAGTTACAATGGCAGTCTGATAAAGTATATACAGGAGGAATAGCTTAGTTATTTCAATATGCTTCCAGTGTCTTTAATTATGTGACCACCACTGTATATGTAGAGGTAGGTACTAGCTCTGTACTAGCAGACTTTTTCATGTCAACATCATCATTAGCATATATTGGTCCACGTATGGACAAAGGCCCCCCTTATTGAGCGCCATAGCGCCCTGTCTTCAGGTTGCCGCATCAAGCATCTGCCTGCAGTCTTTCGCAGATCGACATCCCACCTGGCCGGAAAGCGTCCTACACTACGTTTGCTGAGTCCCGGTCTCCAGTCAAGAACACGTTTACCCCAGAGGTTATCGGTTATTCGCGAGATATGGCCGGCCCACTGCCACTTCAGCTTGCGAATTCTTTGAACAATGTCGATGACTTTGGTTCTCTGTCGGATGTATTCGTTACGAATCTTATCCTTCAGAGAAGGCTCTTTCCATAGCTCGCTAAGTGACTTCGAAGTGGAGGACCAGCCCTATCGTGAGTGTCCACGTCTCAGCTCCGTAGGTCATGGCAGAAAGGACGCACTGATTGAAAACTTTAGTTTTCAAGCATTGCGGTATGGAATGACGAGAAGATAAGTGCGAGAACGGGGTATGTGCTATTGGAAATAAATTCAAAATTAATTAAACAGATAAACATTTTAAACTTTCGCTATCTGTTAACATATTAAAGATTATTTATCGGGTATTTATCGCGTACCTTTTATTTTATTTTCCTCTACGTTTCCATCGCGTTGCAGCGATCGTGATCACGGGCGGGGTGACACGATGGAAACGTAGGGGAAAATAAAACAAAAGGTACGCGATAAATACCCGATAAATAATCTTTAATATGTTAACAAATAAACATTCAATTTATAATTTGTCAAATACAATTTGTTTTCACATAAAATATTAATAAAAAAATTAATTAACATTATTGAAAATTTTAATATTCGACGTAGGTATAGAACGTCTTCTCTACGAGCCAGTTTAATAATTAAGTTTGGTATTTAGTTATATTAATTAATTTACCGCAAAGCGCTTATCATGAACACGATGCACAATACGCGAGTGGAATGGACATAGCTTCACGCATCCTACAGGGCTGCCAACACCACCTGAATAACTTGAAAGCCAAGTGGGATTCATTGAATTTCAACATGGATATTTATCATGACGACACGAAAAAGGTATACCCATAATTTTATGCAGTAACTTACAAATGGCCGTTAACGAAATGTACCTTCTTAAGCTCCGCATAAGCATAACTCTATGCACCTACTTATTAGGTTCAATTATTCTCTACCGAAAGCACAATAGCTAAATATGAATAGCTTGTATAGCTAAGCTCAAGCGTAGCGTTGTCACTCACTTGTCGCATGATTGGTGGATCACCAGAGTACAACTGCATAACGCATCTTGCTGCTACACAAAAACCATGGTCCAAGAAAACAAGGTCTGGCACTCCGAGAGTGACACATGCTACGTCACTGTCCAGTTGTCACTTATTTCAACAAAACATGTAAGTTGGGAAACAAATAGTCAGTGAAAATTACAATTCAATAATAAAAATAAATTAGAACTAGTATTTACAATTGAAACAATTAAGCTAACTGCAGACTGTTGCAAACTATCTACAGGTAGCTCAACTGGTCCATATCAATACCAGTCGGATGCGTCCCCAAGACACTGGCTGCATTAGTATAGTCAGTTAATAAAATACATAACTAAATGTCGATCATCAATTTTGTTTGTTAGATCAGTCTAAACATTATTTATGGATTTATTTATACATAGATTTATCATATAATATACATTATGGTACATCACATCAGCTACCTCTCTTCATTTTGGGCTGTGAAAAATCACACTCAATGAAATCGCATCGTTCGTAAATATTCGGAATATCATCGTGTTAACATCGACGTAGAGAGCGAGCGAGTAGCGACGAATCATGCTAGAGCCCGCTCTAGGCATGTTAGAAAGAACAAACCATATTTTGCCGATTCGTGACTTTGTGACTACGAAGAGCGCAGCGCCACCCGTGAAACAGACATTAAACTAAGTGTTGTAAATTATTATTTTCTTTGGAATAATCTGTCGTAGATCTCAAAATCACTTGTTTATTTGTATGAAATTTCATTCATACTTAATTTTTAGCATACGGAACGTATCACGCTGATGTAACTACAGGCATGAAAAATCATTTGCCTGTGAAAAATCACATGTTAAATCATTGTGTTTTTTTTTTATAATATCATAAAATGATAATGAATTAAAAGTAGCAATTACTTCCATGCCCTCTACCGTGCGTACAACTCATATCTATATTTCTATTTTTAGAGAACCCTAGTGTCTAGGTAAACCTAACTACAATTACCCAACACCAACTCAAAAACATTTACCACCTCACTCATAATGGTCCGCTACTTAACTTAAAACAGTTGCTAAGCAGCGTTATTTCTCACTCTGACTTATGTCAATAGAAAAAAACAGAGTGAGAGATAGCAATGCTCTAAGTTAGCAGACTATTATGAATAAGGGGTCAATCTTTTTGGCAACAAAGAATATATTGATCTATCTATCAACCATAGAAATACAAATGAAAACACCTACAGAAAGACATGCTATACCAGTAAAAACAAGTTTTACATGTTACAGGCGCTAATAGTATTAAATCAACCACGCTTCAAAAAGCTTCCAATATGCAAGCCCTATTTGCAACCCCATCGACCGTCACGGCAGCAAAACCGCCAGCAAAAGCTACCGAGCCATAAATTCAACGCCAAAATATCCAGGGGTTAATAATACTGTTGCAATTCATAATTTATTCAGCGTGTTGTCGAGAACACATGGCAGATATTTAAAGTTTAACTAGCGCTGTGGTTACACATCTACATTGCATGTGATTTGACATTGTGGCTTGCGGTTCAACTGAATATTAAATTCTGCCTAGGTCTCTTGATCACTACGCAGTACGCTGCGCTATGCTGTGCCGGACATATAATCGTATGAAAAGCGTCTAAAGTGGTATTTTGTTCCGTTGAAGTCACTGAGTCACCCTGCTTTGCGGTGCGCCAGAAACACATGACGCGCCGCGACCACCTCGGAGACCTTACCCGCCAATTGGGCACCGGGCGATCCCGTGTCCGAACGCCCTAGGTCCCCCGACGGGTCAGTCGAGTGGCCCCGGCGCCTGCCACACGGCCGCAGAGGATATAGAGAGCGGCCTCGTCATACTGACACTCCTCCTACTCTGCCATCCCACAGCGTTCGCCATCAAGCGTTGGCGACCCCGCCAAGACTGCGGAAGACAGGGAGAACGGCGTACCTCAATACCGGCACTCCTCTCTCGCTGCGGCCTCCACCTTTCTGCGGCCATGCTGCACAGCCGCCCGCCTCAGCTGCGGTGCCTCCCATACGACACCGCAACCTACTACCGCTCCAATTGTGCTTAGAGAGCAAAACCCAGAGCAGTCCCTCCCGGGGCCGGCCGTATCGCCGTCTGCGTTGGCACGGCCCCATGGGTTCCTCTTAGCTTCATCGCGGGTTACTAGGCCGCGATTACTAAGCCCCCCGCCCCGGTAAGGCGGGAACCCTTCGTGGGGGTTCCGTCGAAGTCTGCGTCAGCGGTAAGGGGCTGTACGCAGTGTAGTGATCAAGAGACTAAGGCTTTATGCCTCATGTTATGGAAGGGGTTAGAGATATGCATTTCGGTTATGGTTATTTCGGAGGTTTATCTACACTAACGAATGGTAAATGTTCGTGAAAACTAACGTTATGTAATGTGGCACTTAAAAGACTGAAGGATAATTTTTTTTTTACAAAAACTATTTAGACAGTACATCTTAATCGATTTAAAAACATTTAATAGAAATAGCCTATTCCCCGAATTCTTTCTTAAAAACAGGCTAATTTTAAACTTTATGAACGTAGGCAGATGCTGGATGCGGCAAGCTGAAGACAGAGCGCTATGGCGCTCATTAGGGGAGGCATATTTTAAGTCCACCTGTGCTGTGTGCTGTGTGGTGCCGGCTAAGAATGTGTACCACCCCAACTCTTCCCGCGGGTGTCTTAAGAGGCGACTAAGGGAAATCCACTGGGGGTGGGCAGCAGCGCCCCTGCAGAACAATTCTACTACCGAACTGTGATCCCAACCCGCATGCCCAGTGTGGGGATTATGGGCGTTACCCCTCAGTGAGATAAAATCAAATGAGGCGCTTATCAGGGGGAGGCCTGGGTCAAGTAGTGGACCAATATTGGCTGTGGAGGTGGAGGTGGATGTCCAGATGTGGATGTGGGTTGTTGATGATGATGATGATGAAAATAGGTAATAAAATTCAAGTGCACGTGTTGCTGTTATTCTAAAATTGATATAAAATTATTCAATCATGTACGCAGTCAATCAAGCTATAGCCCTGTACAGATTGAAATGTTTTTTACTATGCAATAAAAGGAAAATTAACAAGCTTTTATAATGAATTTAAATTTTCAAATTGGTTGTAAAAATTTAAGTGAGTAAGTACCTGCCAAGCTTAACAGTTTAATTATTTGTGGATTGACTTAATATAATGATAAAGCCAATTCATTAAATTATTAGAATATATCGGGCGGGACCCCATCTAAGATAATAATTATCGTATCTTTTCGAAATATTTGCAAAGCCAACAAATTAGAAGTAACAATCTAAGTTTAAAGTTCTTTATGACCTATCTAATTTAAAGTTTAGTTGCGAAACTAAAAAGTAAATTACACAAAGATAATAATGATTTATGAAGCTAGCGATGTTATCAGTAAGTCCATTTCTACAAATTATTAAATTCTCAGCAGAACCGATGAATCTAGCCAGAAGCTATACACTAGCCAAACTCGATGTGAAATGTTTGTAAACAAACCACGACACAAAATGGGCACACGTAGGGGCTGTTTGTTTACAAACATTGTGCAACCAATTTAACTGGCATATATCTAGGTATACGATCGCACGAATCGTATAGAATTTTTGATCTTTGAGTTACGTTTGACAAAAAATAAAAAGATAGATGCATAGAAAAATGTTTTTATAAATTCCTAAACCATTTTCACACGTAGGTACACATTCTTCAGAAACATTTTTATACGCCTGGGGCAAACCTAATTTCTGAGAAAGAGAATTCAGATCAAAAGTTTTTTTGGAATTTAATATGAGGTTAGACAAGAACCCTTTTGGGCTTCTGACCCCAATTATGAAAGATTACAGGAGACAAATAATTAGAAACATAATTAACGTTGTAATAGGACATTGTTTAGGTGCCTTACTATTTAATTTTCTCAAGCCACTTGCAGATTTATAATTCAGTTTTGGAAGGATATAGGGGAAGAGGAATAACAAAAAAAGTTGGATGGATTGTGATAAAGATGAATGGGTACGAAAGGAGTGAGTACGGAGATTAAAGAGCATAGCACTAATGTACAGAACCGATATCCTACCGCACAGCAGCATCTAATATGTAGACCGCGCGCTGACAGTTTGCCGCGCGCTGTACACGCGGCAAACTGCCGTATGATGGTACAACTTGCCTGAAGCGAATGGCCTGCGTGCTATAGCCGCGTGAACCACTCGCTTGAAGCTTGCTGTAAGCTAGGCGTCAACCAACGAGTGGCTAGGTAGTGGCAAAGTCGCTCACCGCGCGCTGTCTGCTATTTTATGCTGTCAGTGTAAAATATATCTAAAGGGTGCAAGTTTAGTGTAGACCCATATTTGAATGCTGATCTTTGTGCTGTGCGGTAGCAGTGCTGCCCATCTATGTATATCTATGTGTTTTTGTTGGTTTGTTATGTTTTCCTGTGCTGTGTGTGTGTGAACTTAATAAAAAACCTTATCTATCTATGCTACAACCTTGACTTCGACTGTGAACGAAAATACATGTGCCGACTTTTGTTACATAGATAGATAACTCTTTATTGTACCACACAAACACAAAATATAATACAGAAGAAAATGCTGAGAAACAAGGAAGTACAAAGGGCGGCCTTATCACTTTGAGCGATAAGGCCCGCCTTTTTTTTTTGTTTTGTTTTTTTTAACAGTCGATCGCCTTCATTTGACCACAATGGACCAAAAACTTCACCTAAAGTTCTTAATTATTTATTGCACTAATAAAACAAATACATGTAAAAGCAATAATAGAGAAGTCAAAGTTGGCAAAGGCGAACTTAACCCTAAAAGGAGTTATCTTCCAAAAAATTATGATAAAAGAGATAAAAAAATTAAATGATGAAACCAGTTGCAACGTCTCTTACCTGCAGGAATGTGTAATCCAGTCTATACAGCGAATCACAGTACACCACCAACAAACTGACTTTCCTCTGGACCTCACTATCGGTTCCATTTCTTCCATTCTCAATAGCATGTAGACCATTCAAGGCGGTAATTCCCATTCCATTTACTTCTAGCTCTGGAATGGCTGGTATTGCATCAGGGAGTTTTGGTTTGGAGTTGCGCAAAGAGCTTAGCTTGCTTCGGACTCTTTCTGCGCCCGCGAAGTGGAGACCACCTACTGGGTGGATGGAGTAGTGTGGCGGTAGAATCCCATTCTAGGAAATAAATAAGAGAGATTAATTCGATAATTTAAGAAAGAAGATGAGATATGACTTTATTTAATACTACTTAGCTTCTCTCGTGGAATCTTCTCGACAAACAGCCTCATAGGAGTAATGTCGCTATAAATCTTTAATTAAAAGTTTGATATTTTTTAATGGACTTGATGGTACCTGCTGTTAGGACCGGAGATGACCTATCATCACGGATATTAATACCGTATTTAAACTATCCATTCCAAACAAACTTTCAAATAACTGTTTATAATTTTAGTGTAGAAGTATGCTGGAGCATATTGGTAGAAAAGATGGTGATATGAAGATAACAATAGGTGTGAGTGCCCTTTGCGCTTTTCATACTTATTTATTTCTCATAATCAAAACACAGGACACCCCTAAAATAATGGAGCTCGTCATTTAAAACCTGATAAAAACTTCTCTGTAGCAATGAAGATTCAAAATAGACTTTTAATAGAGAATCAAAAACGTATTTCTGAATATTAACCATGAGGATCAGGTGGGTGCACAGCAACCCCCTTCGGCTTAGTACACCAATAACGTGGCACTTTGTTTTATGTAAGCGAAAGATTGTGCCGTTTTGAAGATGTTTGTGCGAAGACAACGCCAAAACAACTGGCACACAAAGTTCTGGACCTGAAATAACTTATATTCTACTTTGTATTGCGAAAAAATGCATGCGAAGCCGCGGGCAGAAGCTAAGAATAAAAATATAAATATAAAAATACTAACGTCAATGTACTCGACATCTAGAGGCGGTCTCGAATGAAAATACAGCAGTAGCACCATGTCTATGACAACTCCGCTGATGAGGCCCACCTCGATACCAGCAGCCAGGCAGCACAGGAACGTTCCCACTAATGGGATTAGCTCCAGTCCTGAAAACACATCAATGTATGAATTTAATTATCATCATTATCATATTTTCGCGATCCTAAGCATATCTTTCTGTATTGTATTTTGTCTTTGTGTGGTATATATTAAAACAAAGAGATATCTACATATCTCTCAAGATATGTAGATATCTCGAATATGCAACAGTGGGTGCAAAAGGGCTGAAATATCTCTAGATTACCAATTTTTGGGTATTAGGTCTCGCTTTCGCTGTTCAGTGATTCCCAACTATGGTCATCAAAAAAATGCCATGCTGCTATCAAAACCTTCGGGTGGTCTGCCATTTGGTTTGTTACGTCCTTTAACCTTAGAAGTACGTTAAATTACCTTGCATATACCTCTAATTATGGTTTTACGTATTTAATAAATTATTGAATACTAGCTGCTGCCTGCGGCTTCGCACTCTTTTTTCCGAGATAGAAAGTAGCCTATGTCCGTCCCCGGGATACCATCTATCTTCATGCCAAATTTCCATAAGATCCGTTCAGCCGTTTAGGCGTGAAAAGGTAACAGAAAGACAGACAGAGTTACTTTCGAATGTATAATATTAGTATGGAAGTATGGTATGGATTAGTTAATTAATTAATGGCCAACCCAGACGCAGATGGCGGGACGAATTAGACGCTCATTGCTCAGAGTGGTCTACTTAGGTACGCTCTAGACCGGAATGCATGGAATGAGGCAAGGGAGCGCGGTACCCAGTGGGCTGATTAGATTAATATCTTTTTTCTTATTTGTATTTTCTTTATTTATCAAAACATATTCTATTCTGTTTTTTATGACACTTTAAACCTTAGAAGGTTTGTCTAGTGTCGACAGTTACTGAGCGTGTTGCCACACATTTGACATGAAGTTATATTTTTATATAGCTAGGTACTAGCGTAGACTAACAAAATGTTAGTTTATGGTACTAGTAATCAGCACTAGCGAGGAAGCCTTTGCCCAGGAATATAAATAAATAATGCTGCACAATGCCATATTTAGGGTATCCCAAAACTTAAAGTCAAGCCGAAAGCGGAGAATAGGTGGGTTCATGACAACCCAGAAAAACAAAAAAATCGTGAATCTTGTTCAATAGTTTTCGAGTTATAGGCTTTTTACTGAAAATCATAAGCTCTCTGCCCGGCGTCAAACTTATCTGTACTATGACTACAGATGTCAATATTTGGTGGTTTATATTATAGTATTACAAACAAAAATAACTCGTGCAACTACATACTCGTAAGTGCAAAAAAATAGTTTAGTTTGATTTTTTGTATCAATCATTTTCTGCTTTCGGCTTGACGTTGAGTTTCAGGACATCCTGTATAACTTAATTTATAATGTAGGTACCTTATTTTAATTTTTCCGCGCATCAGCAATCCATACAGCGGGGCAATGCAGCCAGCGTCTTAGGGACGCTTCCGACTGGTATTGATATGGATCAGTTGAGCTATCTGTAGATTGTTTGCAACAGTCTGCAGTTAGTTTAATTAAGTTTAAACAATGTAACAGATATCTAATAGGTAAGTACCTACACAAAACATAGGTTCTGCTAAAAGCTTAACGATGCCGTGAAAATGTCCATTCTTGGTTAGGTTATTTTGTTTTTATAGTAACACTTTAAGTACGAACACTCTCACTCATTCCATCAATGCTTTAAGAAACTGCTAAAGCCTACCTACATTTATTGTTTTATGTCAGATTTTTTTTTTAAATTAAATCTCCATAATTTTTACGGTTTATTGATTGAAGTGTGTTCACCTTGTTTATCTTACTCCAGTTCTAAACCGTTTCATAAACACGATGTAATTGTAAGTAATCGCAATCAAACATCTTCAAAATTCTAAACGTCCGGTCCGTATCCAGAATTATGCTGCGTTAGGGTATTTTTATAACAACTTTATCTATGTCCCTATTCTTTAAGTCGTCCTTTTTTACCTGTTTGTGTTGTTGTTAATAAAAGCCTTTCTATTCTATTATATTCTAAACAACGTACGTACAATTTTGATAAGAAGCTACATCTCATATACTATACCGGAAACGAAACCACGAAATTAACGTGCCTACTAACTTGCAACCAAGATCGAGGCAGACCCCAATAAAGTGAAGCTTCGACTTCTGTAGCCATAACAATAACTCCTAGTTTTAGAGGGTTCAGAAGGCCTGTACGAATAATTTCATAAGACATGTCTCCGGAGACACGATAAAGACCACAGAAATTTAAATAGATAGATAGAAAATTATATATTGCTCACTTTGCGAAACAATTAACAAATAAAATTAATATTACAAAAAAATGTGACAATTGGCGGGCTTATCGCTCAAGAGCGATCTCTACCAGACAACCGTGATGGATAGAATCGTTGGATTTAACACGGGGTTCATCTATATATATCTTTTTTTATTTATTTATGTTAAACATTGTTTACATAATTATCTACAGCTAACATACACCGTTAATCGATTTGTCCGTAAGCCTCAGTCTCTATGGTAATTATAGTAATAAATACAAAAACTCGTACACCTATGCTAATAAATACATTATACACACACCGCACGTCAGAAACTGAATGAATATATCTAGATAGAAACAAAGACTTCGCCGATTTCTTTTGAATCCGAGCGTGTAACATTTTGGTACTTTGTCGTCACGAGTGTAATTTAGGGATAAAACAATACTAAATTACACAATTTCCTTTTGGTGGTGTTTGAACAGTTAAATAACTGATGAACAACAAGGCATTTTGTTTTTATAAGAACTAACGTCACACGTGGAAAGAGGTCGGGAGTGGACTGAATTTCGCGGCGAGCAAAGAGGCTCTCCAGACCCTCTTTTCAGCACATGAGGTAAATAAACTGTTTGCTTCTATATTTATTTATTTATTTTTATTGAGGTAAACCACAGCGTTACAATTTATTAAATACTTAAAATAGTACATTAAATACTTAAAATAGTTATAATTCTGTGATAAAGATCTTTTCGTCAGGAAAATAGAAACTTATGAATCTGTAATCGTAAGTAAACAATGCTGGATATTTCGCACAGCATCATCTAACCCCGAGTGAAAAGAGAGTGTTATTCGTATCAGAAACCCGAGTTCAGTTTGTCGTTAATAATCTCCACGACAAGACGTTGCATTTTTTTATGTGATTTGCATAGCTCCAGCACCGCACGGTAACGACGCTGCACCAAATCTCATACAAAAATAGAACGATTCGTTGCCAAGACGATATATCGAGTAACCGAATTAGGGACTCTGATTACTCATAATAATATATTTATCATGCTTACATTTTAAAATTCTCTTCGAGAATCGCAGTCTTGTTCTGCTCAATCACTTACAATGATGGGTCCATTATATTTACGATTTTAGTAGAGCAAGTAGATTTTGTGAAGGGCTCGTCCGCCATTTTGATTCTTTTGATCAATAATTTGTATGATTAGTACTTCATTATAATGAAATTAGTACACACTAGGTACATCTTTTTCATAAGTACAATGAAATGAAAGGAAGAACTCCCAGTACTGCTGCTTTTATTTCAATTCGAAACCCCAAAAGTGCATGGGATTTTAAGTCTAAGTATCATTATATTACCCGTTCTTGTAAAAGTTTTGTTTTTCTAATGTATAAGTACCTTCTTATTATAGTTTATTATTATAGTTTTTAAGTATGCATGGTTTTTTTATAAGATGGCTTAAATAATGAATTTCTATTTCTATTAGATTGAGATAGGCACAACAAATATGTATTAGACACAATATGTGATATATAAATGTGCTGGTGGTTTTTTTTTCACGTCTTCAACTAGTGGACAAAAAATTTAAGTGAAGAGAAAATCAGTTGCACCTTATTTCTTATTGGACAATAATTTATGGTATAAAATTTGACTTGTCTAAGTGCTTATTATGTAACCTAAAGAAATCATTTTATTGAAATCTGAAATCTATTGTATATATCTATCATTTAAGTTTCCTTTTGGTATACAAATACGAGCATGAAAGCGAATTTTATGGCAAAACTACTATCGTGTACTTTTTTATCTACAGTCGTCAGGTAAAATTACATGTTCATTATTACCTGCTCAATAACGGCAGCATTATGGCCTAATTCTTGCCTAATTCAGAAAAACAAATTGAAAATTTGTCAAAAACTGACAATATTGAGATCAGGACCAAAAATCTAGCATCACCCCTTGGTTTTAGCATCCCTCTAAGCTTACCCCAGATGACATGGCTGAATAGCTCATTAAAATATTCACTGAGATTAAGCGCTGGTTCTCGTATAATGCCAAATTCTAATTAAATAAGATAGCAGGTTAATATTGGCATTTTCATAATTTCTGTATCAATATTTCCTCGCTAAGCTTGCTTGTGTTTGCTTAGCCTAGATCTGGGTCAAATGGAACGTCTCAAGGTGTTGTGTTACAGGAAAGCATCTACCCGCTGCTTGACACATATTTTATTAAAATAAAAGCGTAAAATGATGCACTAAAATTTTATACACTTTGGCAAATATGAGGGTTAATAATATTTACATTTCTTGCTGTATAGCTACGGGCTATTTCAAGAAATTACGTATTTAAGGAGGGCACGGTAACGGAAAAAATAAACCAGTGTCGGATCTTTTTAAAACCTCAGAGAGAAGAGATTCTATACAAAGTTGTGTATGCTACAGCGTAAATATTAATAAGCTAAGATTTTCTTGACGTGGATGAGCTTCTGAGGTCGTGAATATAAATAATAAATATTTCTGGACTTTTCAGACAGCTTTGGAGATAAAGCTACGGTGCTTTCTCGCGTCCACCAAGTATACAATTTACGAGCCGACATTTTGCATTACACGTGCGAATATGACCATCGCTGAGTGGCCTAAGTACCTACAGTTTAATCTTATTCATATTTTCTGTGCTTGCGATGAACTGGTGATTTTTTATGATTATCGAAGCCAGTCTAAAACTATTACAATGGTGTTGAAACAGAACAAAGCGAGGTGATGACAGGTAGAGTCACAGAAATATGGTAGAGCAAAGCAACAACTTAAGGACAAGTAGAGCCATAAAAATAATTATGGTAGAGCAAAATTACTGATTAGCGGCCGAGGATGCGAGAGTAATCGTCAGGGGCCACCCGGTTGCGAGTAAGGTCGACCATAGCAAACGTGGCAAGTTGTCAATGGAGGGGCTAGCGCAAGACTCTGGTGGATGAAACTAACTTTGGGAGGCATAAACCTAGCAGTAAGTAAAATCATGCCGCAAATGATGATGATGGAGGCCCCACCCATTGTGCAACTCTGTTTTCTCTCTTTTCCTGTATTATTTTTTTGGTATTTTTTTGGTGTGCAATAAAGTATATTGTGTTGTATTGTATGATGGTGTATCTCTTTTTGAGTCTGTAAGTTATAAAAGATCCAATGATTTAATTTAACACATCGCATATGAAATCTTAGGATATCCTCAGGTAATATTTCGAGTGCCTATAACGCACAAAATGAAATGTAGCAGTTGGTAGAGCAATGCCGCACCCATGTGCCACGTGAGGTTGTATTACTAAGGCTTAGCAGTGGATAAGCTAAAAATTTTGTAGAAAGATGGTATTTCACTTACTGTTAGTTGACCACAGCTTCTTCAGTATAGCGAGGTCCACCATGTGAAGCACAGCGCAAACTATCACCGCTGATAGTGCAGCCCGAGGTATGAAGTAGAAGTACGGAGTCAGTAATGCTAGTGTCAATAGCACTATTATTCCTGTGGGCAAATAAAAGGGGATTTTCAAGTGTTCTATTACGTCTTCCTATAGCAAATAAAATGAACATTGTATTGTAAAGTATAGGAAAATGGCATAATTATAGATAGCGTTGAGAGTGAAAGTGTTGTGGCGAGTCCAGGGACATAGTATGTACCTGTGGTAAGTACCTCAGATATCAGCTGTGGTAAGTACGTATGTATGTACAGCCGTAGGTCGTAGCTAATAGTTCTTTGGGCGAATCTAGGCTTGTATTGAAAAGTCTGTAAAATCTCATCTCATCACAAAAAAGTTTGTTCGGTTACGAACCACTATACACTCAATTTCGAAGACATGTTACTAGGTTCCCTTACTGTGTTGTGTATGTAATGTGGACACATTTTATAACTTTTCAACTTTAAGGAAAACCTAATAATTGCAGCTATGTCAAGTTTCACCGTCTGTACGTATAATTACAGAAGCCCTGCTTTCACAGTAAAGAAAATAAATAAATAATGCTGGACAATCCACACAGCATCATCTAGCTCCAAAGTAAGCAGAGCTTGTGTTATGGGTACTAGATGACTGATAAACTTAATACAATAGATAGATATTTTTTATTATATATAGAAAATAAAATAATAAAATAATGTCTGACTACGTTCAGCTTCTCTTATTATTAGTTACGTTAAAAACAGAAAATATATTCATGTTGGCTTAACACGTTCCCTGTGCAGCCAAGATTATGGAGTCTACCATCTACGTGCAAACGCTTAATGTAGATATTATATTGGGGTAGCATATAAACGACTGTGGCGAAACATTATTATTTATTTTTTTGCCCCCCTTTATTAATAAAAAAAATATTTGTAAATGAGCCATCCGTGGGTCATGCACGTTTGAGCTCTTTACTCTATGATTCATCCGTGGGTCATGAGCTCTTGTTACCGTGACCCACATAAATGTTATACACGTTCGTCAGGAAAAAAAATGTTGAATCTGTCTACTGCCAGTGTCTACTTTGCTTTTCAATGTCAGTGTCAAATTACTAATGTCAAGATGACGGTCAAGTCATCACAAACGACCATTTTCTGCTTGTCTCGCGTTACAGCTAGACGATAAGACCTACTCAAAACGATACTGGTGATATTTTGCATCATGAATCAACCGAGAGCACCAAATCTCCTGAAATTTCAAGTTCCTGTGCCTTCTGGAGGACTGCATACATCACGTTCTTCAAGATCCAGCCTAAACGAGCTGCTTTCCTGAGAAAATCCTGAGGAGCGAACCAAAAAAAATCAGAAGAAAACGTTGCATCGGCTGCTATAAAATTTTGGTAGAAGAAGGCCAAACAGCAGTGGAAGCAAGTCCAAAAAAACGGATATGAAGTGCTTGAACTGCCGAAAAGCTTTTTGTCTTAATTGTTTTAACAGTGTTCATTAAAAATAATGCTTACAGTACATAACAATTTTATTTTATTTTTACCCAAAATACTTTTACTTTTGATGTTAGGATACTGGCAACCCTAAATGAAAAGTCCTCCGATTTTCTTGTCAATTTGAATTTTAGTTCATTGGCTATACGTGTATGCCGATAAAAGTGGATAAACTCATACGTGTATTATTTTACTAGCCGTTAAACTTGCAAGGGCTCATGCCCCATATGTGTGTCATGCACGTACGATCAGAACTTCAAAATGCACCACCGATGGGTCATACATAGGGAACGTGTAACGAAAATATTATGAACACAAAAAACATTTCATAAAGTCAAAGTCAAAGTCAAAAACTCTTTATTTCCATAAATACAATAAATGTATACTTAGAAAAGGTCAAATTCTTAATAAATTAACACTGACACGGAAATAAAGTGATATTTTTGATTTCAGTCGCTTCGGTACGTAGACTAAAGTAAAGAAGCGACGAAGAAACCTTTAGCCTGTTAGTTGTTATTTTTCGAGTTGGAGCAAATTCCGTCCCACGCTTTTTTATCCTCTAGATAATCTGATATTTTATAGTAGGCCTTTTTACACAGGAAGGTTTTGACAATTTGTTTGAATTTATTTACTGATAATTTTTGCAACTCACTAGGAGTTTTGTTGTAGAAGCGTATACATTGCCCTTTAAAAGATACATTAATTTTGTGAAGTCTAGTTGTGGGCACAGCGAGTTTATGTTTATTCCTTGTATTCAAATTATGTACATCGCTATTTTTAGGGAACCGATTGATATTTCTATGAGTGTACAATAAGTTTTCATAAATATATTGACATGGTACTGTCATTATGTTTATTTCTTTGAATTTATCACGCAGGGATTCTCTGGGACCCATACTATAGATAGCACGAACATCCCTCTTCTGCAACACAAATACGGTGTTAATATCTGCAGCGTTCCCCCACAGTAGAATACCATAAGACATAATACTATGGAAGTAGCTGAAATAAACAAGTCTAGATGTCTACGTCTGTAAGATGACGGATTTTTTTGACAGCATATGCTGCAGAACTAAGTCTCTTCGATAGCTTATCTATGTGTGCGCCCCATTGAAGTTTATTATCTAAGGTGATTCCTAAGAAAACGGTACTTTCTAAAATTTTTAACGGCCTGAACTTGTTTAACATTAGGTAGAATAAATCTAATACATTTCGTTTTGGTTTCGTTAAGCAAAAGATTATTGACATTAAACCAATGGACTACTTTTGAGATTGCATTATTCACATCATCGAAATTCGTGTCTTGTCGTTTCATTTTAAAAATTAATGAAGTGTCATCAGCAAACAATACAATACAATACAAAAGAAAATCATGAATATATATTCATCTTAGACCGATCTACATAATTAGAACAAGCAATCCCCAAAAACAATGGATCCACAAATCCACAAGCACGCACTTTAAAGGAGATGCTATACCAACATTTGAAATTGTAAAACCGCCTCTTGAACTTGACGAGAACTGCGATGCAAACTTTAGATTTATGAAGATGTAAGTACAGTCCACAGCAGAAAGATTTAGCCAAGCAGAATAAAATTTAAATGGCAAAGACATGATCGAGGTATTTAAAATATCACTGCTAGCCTGTTGTTAGAGACCTAACGTAAGTAATATAGAGTCTACACACCAAAATACATACACAGCCTGGCGCGGATGGTTAGCGCGATATTTTGGACATTTCAGTCGACCGACAGTGTTTCGTCAACTTGTCAGCAACCCGATGTAGTTAGACTCCAATAGAGATACTGACACTACACGCAAATAAATTATTGCGTCTGCCTAGAGAAAAACAAATAAACAGACTCATAAAACAAAAAAATATAAATAAATAAATAAAAGTTTTTATTTCAGGAAAGGCTAACAAAGTACTTACATTTAACTTAAACTAATCTTAGGTTATAAAAGAAAAAGTATTTTCCAACAGTAGCACTTAGTAGCGAAAACCTTCATGGATGGATAAGGTCCTCCTTGCTCTAACTAAGTTTTCACTTGTACGTAGACGCGAGGGCTCTCTCTCGACTTCCGTCAGGATTTCATGAGTACGAGTACAATAAGGTTGTTATATAATGGTAGATGATTTATAAACAGAATACAGAAAATATAATATAAACAGTTAGTATCATTTCTCTGATAATTTTAGAAGCAACAACGGTACGGTTGTGTGTTCAACATGTATATAAGTAAAAATAATTTTGTTTGTAAATATCAATTCATCTCGAATGCATGAATTGATTTTGATAAATACCTAAAGGTATAGTTTTAAAGGTGACTTGATGGAACTTGAACTTAATCTTAAAGTCTTATGGTAATATTTGACGAAATTCGCTACAATTTACTAATGTTTTGATGATATTCATCTCTGTACCCGAGTTTTTATGTAAGATGCGATTTTTTTTACAAAACTACCCTGTAGTTGACTGTACAGTGTCTACCGAAGTAACTGTACGTGGTGAGCAAGCTATGATATATGAACCAGGTTTATTTGACTTCAAATTTAAACTTCAACAACTAATACGAAGATTAAAGCGATAGTTCGCAACTTGAAAGATTATCCATTAAAATATGAGCTGTGATTCGTCTAAGCTTCAGTTAGGCAGAGTTTTGGCATTGGTTCGTGGAACGATTCATTTTATAGTGACAAAGTAGTTTCTAGAGTAATGTATCAAATTGGAACTGGAAGTTTCGGAAAAGATTTTGGCCAATAACGAGCGAACAAAATCTTCTTGAGACTACCTACTTTGTTGAGGTAACCTAAGTACTTTATTTATTTTTTTGTGTCGTGCGTAACAAATCCAATGAAACATTTAAAAAAACTTATACTAAATTCGAATTCCTTAGTATTTACAGCTTATAGTAGTAAATTATTATATATTTTTTTTAATTTTGCGGGACAAATACTAACACCTCGGAAAAATTTTATGGGACCACCTCAGGATCGTTCTCCATAAAATAGCGAAATCATTTTCCTAATTGGTTCATAATTGACAAAGAAATCGACGAACATACATAAAAAAACATACATACAGCCGAAAATTGATTCTCCTCCATTTTTTGAAGTCGGTCAAAAATATCTGTCATAAAATGAATAAAAAACAATGGTTAATATGAGCTAATAGTATTAGACTCTTTGAGTAAACGCTTTTCGGAATTTCATTCTGCTGCAGAAAGCCATACGTATCAACAAAATCCTGACAAAAAAGCGAAAGTAATATGTTTTGACAAAATCATTTAAACATCTCAAGGACGATTGATTTTGTACGATTGGCTTGCCCTCAATGTTAATGTTGGACTCGAAGCCTTTGGTATTCAATTGGGTCGAGTAAATATTCATTGGAAAGATGTTGAATAATGCAAATTCGAAACACCCGAAGTTTGGAGGGTGACATGGACGCAACATACTATCCTTGGCACGAAGTCACGCTTGTCGGGATAGATTATCCGGTCCCGGTTTTATCATGGACTTACAATGGTAAATGTTTATTTCTAAAACGGTGTACTAAACAGAATGTTTCGTCCAAATTTTTTAAATCTAGAGTCAAGTAGGACCAGGTTTCGTTGGTTCATAAAAAGATCATCCTGAAGTTAGAGATAGGGAGGTCCTTGTCCAATCAAAAGAAAAGATTTTGTTGTTTGGTTTCTTGGCTTTTCTGTTACTAAAAACCAACATTTTGTGACTTCCTTCAAACAAAATGAAATCTTCCCTACGCAACGTATCTAACTTGCAGCAAAACTCATACACTCCTGACAGAGTTCGTCAAAACTAACAACAAATTGGTTACAAAGTAAATTCATGCTGCAATAAACTGACAAACTACTAATAGGACTATTAACCTGGCGTTTCGCTTACATCTTAAACTTGACTTCGCTTGGCCCTTATTTGTTCACTATCTGTCGCAGATCGAAAGCTAAGTAGTAACATTATATAAGAAAAAAAACTAGTTATTCGAGGACGATGGACGCTCTTGAGAATAAACGCGAAACAAACTAGTTATGTAGGTATTTACCTTTTAATCGAAAATAAACAAATAGAAAACTTTGAGCATTATCGAAGTTTGTGACTCAAATGATCGATTACAACACCCAATGGATAATGCCTTTGCAGCGAAAGTGGAAAAATTCGCTGCATTAACACGACACGAGAAAATAGTCACGATATTAAATGGAATCTGCTATTATTAGGGAATTTATCAGTAACAGCCTAACTGTTATTTTGAAATAATGGAGATACAATATGGCGTGTAACACCTACACTGGCGCTCAACGTGGTACTGCCTCTATAGAGGTCAACTAAATATCTACCCGTATGTCAGATGCATCGCAATATTATATATCATATTATTGCACATTCTTAACATGAATTACTTGCGAGTAAATATTGTTGTGTTATAAAGATGGATATTGTTATGCGTTTATCTAAAAAAGTGGAATTGGCACCCAACGCGGTACAACATGCTAAAATTACAAAACCAATATTGGATTGAAGAAATGTCAAATTTCAAACACCCAGCTTTATACTATCATTTTTGATTCGAAACCCAGACATAAATAAATATAAAAAGCTCTTACCCGTATAAAATCCAGCGGCCGGCGTCCTTACGCCTGATGCATCGCTTACAGCGCTTCTGGTGAACGAGCCGTTCACTGGAAACGAGCGGAAGAAAGCGCTGACTACGTTGCATGCGCCCAATGCGATGATCTCTTGAGTTGCATCCAAGGTTTTCCCTCTGGCTAGAAATATACCGTAAATGTAAATTGCATGTTTGCAAAAATGGAAACAGAAATTTTGCACTGTTTTCCTCGTGTTCATTGTTCCTCTGGAAACACTACATCTGGTACAATGAAAGCTAGGCATTTTTACGAAGTTTGCACCGAATAAAATATTACGATATAAAAGTTACGAAATTCAGGTGTTCTTTGTTTAAATATTAGCTGCTGGCTGATATCATATACCCAGACTCTAAAATAATTGTTGTCCATCGTTGTAAAATCAAAATAGTGATTTAAAAAAATATCTGGTCTGAAAATAATTTCAAAAATATTAACACCATAACTGATATAAACTTTGTTAAAATATTGAGCTTGTCCTCGCAGCCCTCGCAGCCATTGTACAAAAGTATCGTAACAGATCGTTTTAGTTTATCTTACGATTGGGGCTGCATTTTAACGGCCAACTGTAAAATGTTGCTATAAAGTCGCAATGCGTTTCGGTTATATTTCTCTCTGCTGTTGGTGTTTAAGTTCCGGAAGAAAGTTCAGTGAATTTGAAATAAAGTCAATGTAGTAACACACTCTAAAGTCTAAACCCTTGGGTGTCAAACCGGAAAAGCTATGTGACTCGTTTGAAAGCGCACTTTTTCAAGAGAAAACTTTATTGCTGTCACCACTAAGCTCATGCTGAATTGATGTCGAAAGTATCCAACTTTTCAAAGTACCTTTCAACACTTTCTCGGCAGAGATTTTACGGAGTAACATTTCATACCTTGACCTATTTAGCTTCACAGTACTATACTTTGCTTATAAAAGTAAGTCTTTATTGTAATTTATAGGGCGTGTATAGCTATAGGTAAATGGTTCTGTTCCCAAATCTCATTGCACGTATATCTTAGAGGATTATTGTAATGGCGAAGCCAATGGAGAGCATTGAGTGGTCATTGCGTAAGGCAATGGCTATTGAACACTGGCGTCGAACCAAAGTTCAAGACATCCCGCACGAGTTATTGAGCTCAAATCTATTCGGTTTGCAATAATGTCGGGTAAGTTCAGTAGGTATCTGAATCTACGTGAATAGAATATATACCAATATGTACTTGTTACCTCACGAATGTAGCAGCCTCAGGGTAAATTTACCTTTTTTTTCTAAACTTAAATCTGAATTTAAGCTTTAAGTAAAATTACATTATACCTAAAAAATCTGTAAAGAAAAACTAGAATAATTCAATTTCATTTTGTATTAAGCTATGAAAGCCCTGCCTGGGGCAGAAATTTGATCACAGATTCGATTGTACCAGAAAATAAGATTAAATTATTATAGAAATTTATTAAATGTACCTTAAGTTATTTTCAAGAAGAAACAACAAATATCATTTTCTACAGCTATCTATAGGAATATATATAGGGTTTAAGAAGGAAAAAGCAATAACGCTTGTCTGACTTGAACGCAAACTGATTGGAAGCACAATCACGCAGCCGCCCTCGATACCCAGCTTATCTATAGTTAGCAATGTGATAGATCGAATAATAATTTCGCACTGCAGATTATTGGATTTTTGCCTTTATTCTTCTAACGATCTGATGGTGTCAAACCAGATGTCGTTAAAGCTAAACTTAATTAACTTGACAGCACTAAAAATTATGTCATCATTTTTATTTCGATCGTTATGAAAGGAACGGCAACATTGTAAGCCCTGTCAAATTAGTTTAGTTTTGGTGACATCTGAATTGACAGCATTATTAGACCGACTTGTGTCATGCCGGTTTTAAAAGGAACAGTAAAAATCTGTATGTACGTAAGTATTTAGAGTTCTGAGTATAACGTGGATGTAATTCGACACAAATATACCTACAAAGTTGATAGTACTATTTAACGGGTATTTATCGAGTTTGACTACGAGTATGCCCATTAAATTGTAATACTAACAATTTGTTCAGATCGCGTAAATTTAAAAATATTTATACCTACAAACGCCGATAGACGATATAGATAATTAGGCCAAGAATGCTAAATCTGACTTATAGTACAAATTTGTTCTCTTTTGGGGATGTGGCCGCTCAGCGGCAAAGCCTTTTGATGTATGGGTGAAATAAAAATAAAATCTGTTTAATTTTTAAGGGAAGCTTGCTAGAAGATGCGTAAATTCAACCCATGATTATTGAAAGTCGCTGGGTTGTCGTATTAATATTACACTTCGTTATGAATTATGCTGAACAGAAAATCATCAATTGTCTTTTTGTTAGTTTTTTGTACCTGCGTTTATTTTCATAAATCAAAGTTTTTCTCGGAATATTCATGTTTTTGTTGTGAGTTCCGAGCTCCGTTATTATAAGTTTTTGCAGCGGGGTCGTTACGGAATTTTTGCTGAAATAATTAATTGAGTTGATAAACTGCTTGTTCGATCGCGTCGTAATTTATAAGGAGTGTAACACTGTGTTTGTGTTACCTGAATCTCAAAACGGAATTTGCCGGTAAATTGTTAGGGATTGTTCAAAATTCAATGGCAATGCTGTTCGGTAGCGGAATCACGTGTTTGCTGCAAATCTTAGAAAGGCCAATCAAACGTGTTTTCATAGAGGTGTATGTATACGTACCCTCAACGTTTGAAAGCTTTTTCAATAGCTACTCAACTACTGCGCCGCGCCTACTTCAAGCAGCGTAGATTCGGTTTTAGTCAAAGTGCAAAACTTTTTGTTCAAATACAAAGTGGCTACAAAATTTAAGTGCATCATTCAAAGCATTATTATAAACTTTGTTAACTCATTTTCATTGGCATAATGGAACTTTTACTCTACTAACTATTCTGCCATTAAAAGTTCATGCAAAGTTACGAAAGTTCGTTATGCTGACTCTACAAAATATGCTAAAGTGTAACATAACATTATTTTAGCTAGGGTTATGCCAAAATACAAAGCTTCTTGCGCTGATATATGTAAATGCAAGTACCTATAACTATATTGTCTAGACTAGATGTTTGTAGGTAGTGTCGAAATCACACATTACGGACTCGAAACAGTCCAGACAATATTATCTGCTGAGCAAGTTTTATTACTCTTGCTAGTGAACAAGGAGAGGCATCTGTGTTAAACCCTAGCGTTAGGAACTTCTAGGGCTGCCAGTTATTTCAAAAGCTCATCTAATGAAGTATGATCAGAAGCATGCAGTAAGTGGAGCAGACCTTTTGCTTACAGTGTTTTAGACATTACGTTAACTAGTTTTTTATGAATACGTATAAATACTTCTCGTATCAGCGGTCAGGTTGGTCGGCACAGGAAAACTCAGATTCAAATCAGTTTTTCTTATTGTAGCTAATTATTAGAATCAAACGATAAAAAGTTTCTTACCAAAAGCCTTAGCTATGGCCACGTTGGAGATGATCCCAACAATAGGCACCACCAGCATGCCAGAACCGAGGTGAGACAGCATTTCAGTGGCAGAGTACGTTGTGTTGCCAACTGTACTGTGAAAGGCCGGCGCTTGGGGAATCGGCAGCCCTGCCGTTATCTTACCTAGAGCATCACACAGAAAATGTTTATTATCGATAAATAATCTAGGAAATATTATTAATGGGACATAGAAGTGGCGCAATAGAAGGTCTTTTCTCTGGAGTGGGGTGGGTGCTTTGATAGAGATTACCTTTGCTAAGACAAACTAAATGAAAAGGTATATATACCTAATAGTTAAAATAGCGTAGTATAAAAATGTCTTCTGTTTCGCTCACAAAGCACATTATTATCTTATAGGGACAATATTTTAAAGCCTCTTTTAATGAATTACTTGTATTGGGAGATATCACTCTTCCTTAGATACATTAGCCAGATAAGTATAGTCAAAATATTAGCCAGATATAAGTAAATATAAAAAGTAAAAATGGAAGCTTATTGTCATTGTGTTGTGGGTAACTTTAACTTATAATTTCATTAATTAGCTTCCACTCCAGCCTTCCTGCAAGAGGATACCTATTCTTTGAAGTAACAAATAAATACTATGGGTAAATAATATAAATAATACTATGGTTTATGATGAAACGAGACGGTCGTTTCATCATAAACCGGATTAACATTTCTATTCATAACTTAGTAGCTGGGTATTTCTATAGATACATATAGTTATTACTTATTCTGTGGTATTACGCCGTCCGAACTCTGAAAGGCGGGGTTGGCAACCCTGAATCAAGTTACCTAGAGTCAAACCCAAGGTATTGAGTTACTGTTTTGATGCTTACTAACATACTGCTTAAGTTACTACGGCTACGAAAGAATTGAGTTTGTTAGTAGAAGAAACTTGGCTCGTGAGTTTAGTAGAAGATAGGTACCTACCAAAACTATTTTATAAGTACCTATTTGGTCCTTCGAACCAAATATCGACTTCTAAACAAACAGTCATAGTCTAGAAAACAAAACAGAACATCTAAATACACCAGAATAATTGTCTGTGTTTTAATATGGGAATATAAAAAAATAACAAACAAAACAATCTACTCTAATAGTAGGGTCTAGGCCCTAAAAGAAAGCAAAAATCTATTAGGAACTGTTAATAAAATGTAACGCTGTTTTAGGAAAGTACATTTTAGGACTCTACCTCACAAAGACAAAAAAAAAACCAAATACATTTTTGGAACGAAAAACCAGTCGTAGGACTACTGCCCACTATTAAGAATAATGTACCTAGAGATTCACAGGGCCCCCATTACACGAGCGTGTCTAGTATTAGGAAAACTGAACCCGAAATTACTTTACACATTACTTTTATTACAAACGAAATTCCCTAACTAACAATAATAAGCTGGGGTCAGAGGTAAGTCTTTATGTAAACTGCCGGTTGGTAACCGTACACTAAGCTCATTTTGGTACTCATCGCATAATACACCGTACCACAATCTAGATATGACTACTTATTTCCATAATAATAACGTTCTGGGATAATTTCTGAGTATACACAGCAGGGAAGGAACATTTTAGGGTATTTTTTATTTAGTTTCATAAGCGCTCAAGATTGTGTTCTGGCGATACATTTATTAAGCGTGACCTATTATTTCTGGGTATCATAGTTTGATCTTTGATATGAATCAGTTGGGCTACCTTTAGATTGTTTGAATCAGTCTGCAGTTAGCTCAATTGTTCAAAAAAAATCATATGATAAGAAATTTCTCATATTTTCTTTGGAACACCGACTGAACCATTAGCATTATTTTCCTAATACGTTTGTTTATTATGTTTATCATCCTCCTATATTAGGAGCTAATATTAAATAGAGGTGTAAATTCTCACTCACTTTAATAAAAAGCATTTTATTATTGGAAACCTCTAAAGGATTCGAAATTTTAAAAGATTTTCGCGTTGGAAGTTTGCACCGAAGTATCCTGTTAGGCAAATGTGTGCAAATTCTAACTCCTCCGTTGTAGAGAACGGAATTTCCATACGAAGAGGTAACCATTTACCCAGGAGTGCCGTAAATCTAAAACCTTTTAAATGACTGTATACTGGGGTACCATAAAATTGTTGACGTAAGTATGAGTAATTTATGTGATAAAATTTTGCAGTGTCTCGAGTTCCTTTTCTATCTCAACAAACTGAAGTCGCAGTGAAGATTCGCCATTTATCAGTCTCGCGAAGTGCAAGTAGCAGACTTGACTTGAATTCGATATAAGTTTGGATTAGGTAGGAATTTTATTAACTAAGGAAGTTGATGTAGCAGAGGAAAGATTGTAGCTGCGTCTAGGTGCATTACTGGTTTACGAGTTTCGAAGTTGAAAGAGTAAAGTGGTGTTTGTGTTTTGCCTTACCTGAACATTGAAATGAATAAAACGTTTTAAAAGCTTTTGTGTTTTTTTTTAGTTTTGGAAAATGGGAAGGTTTTGAGAGTTGAATTACTCACATACTGTCCCTAAAACATTAAAAACTCACCAGTCAGTATCAAAGGATCCCCTTTATCCTCATGCACTAGATACGCGAGTACAGCTGCCAACACGACCACTACAGCGTTTCTGGATACTCCGACGAACCAGAGGACCTTTTGTATGATGCGCGCGGTGGTTCGTCCTTTCTCGTCCTTAACTCCTTTTATTTGGATGTCTTTTACAGCCTGAAATAAAGGAAAAAAATCTAGTTAAACATTAGTCAAACATAACATTCTGGTCGAAGCGACGCGAGACCTGAGAGCTAGTGAGTATCTGGCACAGCGCATCAGCATTGCCTTACAGCGGGGCAATGCAGCCAGCGTCTAGGGGACACTTTTGACTGGTATTGATATGCATTAGTTGAGCTACCTGTAGATTATTTGCAACAGTCTGCTGTAAGCTCAATTGTTTTAATTGTAAATACTAGTTCTAATTTGTTTCTATATTTGATTGTAATTTTCTTTGTTAATAAAGGTATATTATCTAAGTTAAACATTTGACTTATTAAATAAATAAAATAATTTGGCGCCACCAATTTATGATGCATAAACTTAGTTCTGAATGCTAAGTCCTAGACTAAGAATAGTCTACCTTTAGCCCATGTCTTGGCCTGCTATAGAAAGTAGATTTTGGAAAAATCTGCGGCACTCATTTTGGCATTAAGATTTATCCAAATTATGTTTCATTTAGCCGTTTGGGCGAAAAATTTATGAATTCATTATTGTCGTATAACGAGGCGCCAAACCTGTGTCCATAAAACAAACAGCTCGATATTTCTGAAAAGCACTGAAACTAATAAATAGCCTTTGTCGAAATAGTAATATCACGTATTCTGTCTGCGAAACCGCGCCACAAAGACCAATAGCAATCAGTTTTCATTTCGGTATGATAAAAGAGTTCATTGAATTTTTTTTATATTATTTTTCGGTCAGACATAATAAACCCGATTTATCGGAGTTATTTTAAATGTATAGTAAATATCAATAATAAATAACAATTTTACTCATAGGATAAGAAACTAATTTTCTGCTAAAAGACTTTTCAAGTCATCATGGTTATTAACACTAAAGTCATTTACAACGGGATATTTACTATGATTTGAGTTTTGAGTGTTCCATTATTTCGGCAGTTTCATGCGCCATGATCACGGAACAACTCAAACTCAAATCATAGTAAATATCCCGTTGTAAATGACTTTAATTTTACGCTAGCTGTAAGGTTGAGTTGGGAGCGCAATTCGTGTTACGTCTTCCAAGGGTAGGTAAATAAATTAGTTCCTAATTCAGTTTACAGTTAGAAAATTAAGCCCTATAGGAGTTAACTAGCGAATCTTTGTTATTATGGCAATATAGATGAGAGTAAATGTTACTTGAATGGGTTATTGCTTTATTATATATTCTGCGTACCATTATTTGATTCTTTTCCTCTGGGGCATAATAGGTAGTTACCAATTATTCAGTACCTACACAACTGGTTTTATTAATTTTATTAGTAAGCATGGTTCTCGAGGTTTTTCCCTGTTCCTTCTAGGACGGCTTTATGAAATCTCGATTAACCAGTACTAACCTTCTATATTACTCGTCAAATATTGCTTATACTACCTAGGCAACTGGATATCTGTTGATAATATCTATACGTACTTTAGCAAGGCGTTTGACAAGATTGATCACGGACTATTCAAACTAAAACTATCCCGACTAGGCATATCCGGTAGTCTTCTGATATACATAGATATCATTCTACATTCAAGACAGTCGCCTGAAAGTAACAGCAAGTGGTTATCAATCCCAATCCTTTTTGTCTACCTAAGGGGTTCCACAAGGGTCTCACATTGGCCCTAATTTATTTAACGACTTTATAAATGACATAGCTGCTTGCTTTCAACAGTCTAAAATTTAATTTTACGCAGATGACAAGAATATTGTAAATCCTATCTATTCTCATTTAGACACAATACCATACAAGAATAAGAAGAAGATTAATTACAAGAAGATTTAAATAGATTGTCAGTTTGGTCCAAAAAAAGTGGAATGCCACTTAACTTCAGTAAATGCCATCATGTTCACTTTAGCCGTAACAAAATCCAGACACCTACTAAGTACAAAATAAACAATTATACACTTTCTACTGTTGATAAAATTTGTGAACTGGGAGTATTTTTTGACTCTTCATTCAAATTCGATTCTCATAGATAGCAACAAAGAGCTTCAAGACACTTTATCCTAATAAGCACTAAAGACTTTAAAAAATATTACCCAAAAATTATATTATTTACCTCCATTGTCAGACCCCATTCTTGAATACAGCAGCCTCATCTGGAACCCTAACTACAAAATTTATTCTAAACGCTTCGAAAACGTACTAAGGCGTTTTCTGTATCATGGCATATGGTGACTATGGTGACAAAAAAACTATCATGCTATGAAAGTAGATTAAAGCATTACGACATGACATGAGCCTACTATCAGAACTATGTTAAATCTTACTTTTTTGCATAAACTCTTTTCGGAGACATAGTGATTTGACCAATAATCTTCTTATAAACGCTTCATCTCGTCTACCAAGGAAAAGTGCATATAATCTTTTCTCCACAACATATTCTAGAACGAATTTAGGTAAATATGCGTCGTACCAAGACTGCAGGATTTACAATTCGCTCTCTAAATCCGACTACGAGGTATATATCGTCGGACATAGACCTCTGCTTAAGAAGAAAATAATAAATATTATTTTACGCACTTAAAGTACCTATTTTAGAACGGTTTTTAACTCTATAAAGAGATGGCTTTTATATGTTTTTTTTATAAATAAATATAACATTAAATAGTTAGATAAAAAATATCATTATCAGTTCATTATTTATTAAGTAGGTACCTATGTAATGATCTCATTCGAAGTATAGATGTCCTTAATATATTCTGTTATGTTTAAGAACTTGTTTTATATTATACTAACTGCTGCCCGCAGCTTCGCACGCGCTTTTTAGGTAGCCTATGTCCGTTCCGGGGATACCATTTACCTCCCTGCCAAATTTCATTGAGATCCGTTTAGCTGTTTAGGCGTGAAGAGGTAACAGACAGACAAAGTTACTTTCGAATTTATAATATTAGTATAGATAGCATTTTTACTTTCTATATGCAAAGAGCTACTTAGTCATTCATTAAAAAAAAAATTGTGCATGCTGTTACGTCCTGTTCTATAGAAACACATACACATAAGACCCAAATAATTGTTATATAATCTAGCTTCGTGATCTCATGCTGGATGTCCTTTTCAAATAACTCTTGTGCAACGGTTCTCTAAGGGTTAGGATATTATTTAATTTAGGTTTGTTAACCAGAGAAAGCTCTTTATGGTCACATAAAGTTCAAACAGACTTGCAAATGCGAGCTATAGGTAAAGGCAAAGTAAGAAGGAAAACTAGACCGTTTCGCATCAAAAATTCAACGGCAAACCGGGAGGTTCCAAACGTGTTTATGTTTTTAGATTCTTCGATGAGGCCATGAATGATTCAAAGGGACCAAGTTGAAAAGTCAATTAAATGGCCCTCTTTGATTATGAGGTTATTTTTATCGAAATTTCGCCGTTTTGCTTGTTTGAACTGTGCTGATTGGTTTAAGCAACATCGCATTGTTGAGGTGGATTACTTTTTGGTATTTTGAATTCTTATTTCAGATTATCTATAAGTACCTTAGCCTTTAGTGTTGTGACTCAACACAGATTCATCGTCATCAGTAACTCTATCTTTAATTATTCAAATAAATAAATAATGCTGGACAATTCACACAACATCATCTAGGCCCAAGCTAAACAGAGCTTGTGTTATGAATACTATATAACTGATAGTTAATACAATTATACTACAATACTACATAAGTAGTTTCTATAATCCAGCTAATCTTATATACAAATTAAAAATAGATACCAAATAATACCAATTTAAGTAGTCAGGAAAATACGGCAATTTCGATGCTATTGTGAATAGGCTATAAAGCCGAAAATACCAGCTTCCATGGACCTATTTCTATTAAATTATAAATTGGCAGTCGTGCGTACGCCCGGGCCAATACCTTTTTGATTTATATGAACGACCCGCCTCTATTTTAAGTTATTTTACACATGGCGCCTATTCTGTTTTGTTATTAATATCCAGCTGTTCGTGGGTCCGATCAGATGATTTTAGGATAAAAACATGAACCTAATCTGATAGCTAGATTCTCTACCTAGGTGTTGGGTTTGTTATGAGAGTGAAGGAATAGAGAGTGGTCATGAATTTTCGCACACTTGTGCACTATGATATTTCCTGCGCTGATAGCTAGTCTCCGTTGAGACTGGCCGCTGTGGCCGAAATTCGGCTAAGAGGATATCTTCAATTCTTCATGTTTAAACCTTTAGCAAAAATATGGTAACGCTTCTTTAATTTTGATAGGAAAATACTGAATCATTAATTGAGTTTTGTGTTCTGTTCCTCAGTTGGAGTATCATATTCACTTTAGCCGTAACATAATCCAGACGCATAAAGTACAAAATTAACAATTTTACTCTTTCTACTGTTCATGAAATTCGTGAACTGAGAGTAGTTTTTGAGTCTTCACTTAAATTCGGTTCTCATATTTTAAAGATAGCAACAAAGGGCTGCAAGATTTATTATAATAAGCTCTTTCATCACAGCCATAAAAATTTTCAATTTTCTTCCCATAGAACTTAAAACATTAGATATATTTAAAAATAAATTAAAAAGATGGTTAGAATCAAATGCTTTCTATTCGCTCAAAGAATTATTTGATAGATATAAAGGCTAGATATAAAGGTACATATTTAAAACTGTTATTGTACGTCTATTAAAGATAAGCTCTTGAAACTTTACACTATTTATTACATAAGAACTTTTTTGTACAACAGTTAACAATAAACGTATTTCTGATTCTGGTTCTTGATATGACTTTAAAAATCCCCTTTTTTTTTATTATATAACTCCATTGTCAGATCCATTCTTGAATACAGCAGCTTCATCTGGAACCCTAACTACACTGTACATATACACTGGCTAAATAGATAGATACCTAGAGGTACCTTACATATTACGTGTCTAACCCGTTAACAAATAACTTAAATCTCACTAATTTGTTGACCATCACCATCATTGCTAAGGACTGTTTACCTTAACAATTTACGCGAGTTGGACTTCACACCTATTTGCTATTTCGTATAAGTTCCTACTTCTTACGAAATTCACGGAAACCTACGCAGGAAATATTAAATATCTAAACATAGTAATGTGCCTTAATTACTTGTACCGGAAAAGTAAATAAAAGGAGTACACTCGATTATCGTCGGTTACGGTAATAGGGATAATAAGCAAGCTGTTTATTTCATGTCTGACTAGCTGACCCGCCTTCGATTTTATTTACTTTGAGTTAAAATATACTTAGCCGGTGTTGCAAAATTGCAACTACGCAGGTAGTTTCAGAGATTTAAAAAAGTTTTGGGCGTCCAATCCCAAGGGAGAGAATTACTGAAAATCCGTTCTGAGTGGTTGCTTACGTTCTAAAAGGCACGCAGCTGAAATTTTGCTTACGGGTTAAGCAAAATTTCAGCTGCGTAGCTCATGTAGTCCCAAAGATTTCGTGATGAGTTATCAATAAACCTTTGACCACAATAATTGTGACCACCTTAGAATTAAAAAAAATCTTAAAATCCGTTCTAAGTGGTTGCCTACATCCTAAAAGGAACCTAAATGCAAAATTTCAGCCTCGTACCTCTTGTAGTTCCAGAGATGTCTTAATATGTCAGTCAGTTTGTCCTCTTTTATAAATATACTAGCTGCAGCCCGCGGCTTCGCACGCTTTTTTCCGGAATAAAAGGTAGCCTATGTCCGGCCCCGGGATACCATCTACCTCGCTGCCAAATTTCACCGAGATCCGTTCAGCCGTTCTTGAGTTATAAATAGTGTAACTAACACGACTTTCTTTTATATTTAAAGATATTAACTTTTATTTGTAAACCACTTCAAGCTAGGCAGCGGATGCCTGTATCCGCTGCCTAGCCCCTCCTTGGGGGCCTGCGGATACCTTGATCGATGATAAACCATAAAAACATCCACAAAAACATCATAATGGCACATACATAATTATCCTACTTTCGGCAGACAGGCTGTTCGTTATCAACAAAAACCATTAAACAACTCATACATATCCAAACTAATATTATAAATTCGAAAATAACTCTGTCTGTAAAAAAAAACCTTTTCACGCCTAAACGGCAAAACGGATCTCAATCCGTTTTGAAATTCGGCAGGGTGGTAGATGGTATCCCGGAGACGGACATAGGCTACTTTTTATCCTGGATAAGAGCGTGCGAAGCCGCAGGCAGCAGCTAGTAATGCCTATGTACACAACCGTACAATAATTTTCCGCGAAAATTTTATACTAATACTAGATTGTGCTCGCAGCTTTACTCACGCGGTGCCTGGATAAATAAAACCAAGTACCTACAAATTGGACTCGCACACAAGGGTATTAAAAAAACTACATTTTTTGATAGTAATTGTTTCTACCCGTAATATTATAAAAATGCAAGTAATAATGTCTGCTTGTTTGTTACCTTTTAACGCCTAAACGGCTGAACGGATCTTAATGAAATTTGACTGGGAGGTAAACGGACGACAACGTACATAGGCTAGGTACTTGAAAAGCGCGTGTGAAACCGCGGGCTAGTTTGGTTTTACATCAGCAAACAGCAATATCAAGTCACACTAGTCACTAGGCTTTTAAATATATCTATGTCAGAAAAGACAATAACTTATACCTGTTTGAAAACCCTCTTCAATATTGAACTTTATTTTATTTTAATTATCCGTTTATGTAGATATAACGTAAGCAGAATTTTAGTGAATCCACATCCCCCGATATTTGCTTACTTTTGTAGTAAATATTTCTCGATGATATTTAGTGTAAGTAAAGAATAATAAAAGCTGCTGTATGGGTGCAAATTTAGGAATGATCACATAGTTTATGGTATTACAATATTTTAATATTTTATATATTTTTATATCTACCATAAACAAGGTGCCACATAATTGGTGTACTAAGCGGAGAGGGAGGATCTACCCCCCTCCCTCGAACATTTTTTGTTGTAGCACTTTCCGGGTTGCAAGGTTTTTTACTGCTTGACCTTTCAATCGCTTTTGTTTAGCCAATGCCGTCAATTTTACGGTGGTTCCGTACATTTTTCTTCTAAGCTATTATTTTAGCTTACTATGTTTAATGTTTATCTGTAGGTGGGTACGTTTGTTTCGTGGTAGGTACGTCTACGTATGTACCTAATAAAGACTATTTATCGATATTTTAATAAAAGTTACGCGATAAATAATCTTCATTAGATAGGTACGTTAAAAAATCTAATAATTTTAAAAAAGTGCTACTTACGTGCCTAGTTATATTTTTAGCATGACTGAATGTGTTCTTTATTTGCACATGAAAAAGGAATCCTAAAATTTTGTCGGTTTTGCATTAGTGATAGGGTTGTCATTTTTCTAAGCGTATGCGTAAAGTTGTTTTTTACTATAAAAATTTAAAACAATGTATTTCTGAAAATCAACCATGCGGATCAGTTAGGTATAGGGTGCACAAAAACCCAGTTGCGGCTTGGTACATGAATAACGTGGCACCTTGTATATTATTATTTTCTCACTTTTCTTAGGTCATGTGAATATAGCTGGGTTTCAAGTATGTCTCAACTCTCAAGCCAAGCAAATAGGTCTGTTTTATTATTAAAACTATAGTAGTTGACGAATTTATTACGAATGTAAGCGGGTTAACTACGAACATTATTTGTGTTGGAAAAGGAAACGTTACTGTTCTTTAGACACAAATAATGTTCGTAGTTAACCCGCGTACATCCGTAATGAACAAGTAGGTACGATTCCGGAGTCGAAAATATTTTTTGTCAGTAAAGAGGTTACAAAACCAAAGAAATATTGGTCGAAAATATTTAACGACGGAGCTATTCCTAAAACCGAGTATGGTATTTTGTATAACCACTTACATAAAGTAGGTAAGTTCCCAAACAATCCATCAACCTTCCTAATCAATAGCCACTCAAGCATTGCCCACACTAACTTCGCTGTTCGCTGGCGGCTACTTAGCAGATCTATTTGTTAATTTCGCTGATAACTCAAAACGACACGTACTGTTGTGCGACCGCAACTTCGAAACTCAGTTTGGTACTAGGTAAATACAGGGCGATTGTCGGAGGTACGGAGTTGGAATGTTCGAGAAGTTTCTGCGGGTATTTTGGATGTAGGTTTCTGGTGAGCGTTTGTACCGGAGCGATATAACTATACAACTTGACGTTTACTGGTTTGGTATCTGAGTTAAGCTCGTAGATAGGTAGAGTTAGATGACAATTTAACTCTACATATCTAACAGCTTAACTCAGATACCAAACCAGTGAACATCACGTTGGGTAGTTACATCGCTCCGGTACAAACGCTTTTGGTAAGCGTTTGTACCGGACCTTTACCTTTCATCTTTATTTTTTTTTAAATTACTATCATAAGATGGTAATTTACCTATGGGAAAGATGGGAAAGATTCTATGATGGTAAAGATTATCTTTCACAAGTATGGGGTGGTATTTTTTTTTTGTTTTGAGATTGTATATTGACAAAGAAAATTACAATTCAATAATAAAAACAAATTACAACTAGTATTTACAATTGAAACAATTAAGCTAACTGCAGACTGTTGCAAACAATCTACAGGTAGCTCAACTGATCCATATCAGATATGGATCAGACAGGACTTAGGCAAATTTATGAAGACAAATAATGTTTTTGATCATAGTTCTCTATCTTTGATAGAAGTCATGTAGTTTTTTAAGTGTACCTACAGACTTACAAACCTACATTTATGAAGATTGTGCAATTTCATTGAATTTTCAACCGTGGAATTTAAAAACTTTGAAACCAGAGCTGACTTCCTGCGGTCCCTTTCAGCCTGGTACACCCGTTACATGGCACCTTGTATTTATTTAGACATGTATTCAACGTAGTTAATTACTAGAGGAAGTACAATATCCTTACAATATTGGCTCATAATAATATACTCTACAAATCTGTGGGAAATAATCCCCTTAAGCTCTATAAAATCCAAAACCCTTACCTTCATCCCCATCAACACAATACAGCAGCCAAGACTGAGCAGCGTATCTTGCAGCCTCGTTTCTCCAATATGGAGGAACAGCTGCTTCCAAGTCAACGTGAAGGTTTCGGCGCTGAACCGAAGCCCCAGCAGCCCTTTGATCTGTGATGAAGCTATTGTGATCGCGGCTGCTGATGTGAACCCCGATACCACGGGGAGCGAGACGAACTCGACGAGGAAACCTAGAACAGATTAAAACAAAGTTAAGTCGAGTATTTATGCCGTATCTTTTGACTTCATTAAAACTCAAAATTCCTTTAGTACCTTACAGGACAAGTTAGAAGTTTCAATTTACATAAGTTAACTAGGAAATAAAGTGATCACTTTGATTTTTCGTTCACTTCAATATTAATATCTAAGTAAAGAAGTGAACAAGAAATCTTTACCTTGTTGGCGCACGATGAAAAGAGTTTTAAGAAGTTTAACGTAACGTGGCATCGCTCCGAAAACGAAGATATTTTTTTTATTTAAAAAGTTACTTGATCGAATGTTTTCTTAGGCTTTGATAAAAGTCGGTGCAGTGGTTTTAATGTAATTTAATGATGATAAATTATTTCCTACAGTAACTACGTTTGTTTAAAAACATTGCGCACGGGACATCTTTTGTATCAAACGTTAAACAATACTTTGAAACAAATTGTATTTCAATTATTATGATACTTTACGTGGATTTGTAGGTTGTTAAAAGTCTAAGGACCATAACTCTGAATGAAAGTGCGTTGTGCGTGGATTAATAAAAACTACAGACAGATCCTGTGAAGTCATTTCTGAAATTTATCTTGTAACTATACTTATTATAGCATTTTTTCCAGCCATTGATTTGTACCAAGAGTTAGTACAATTACCTAATTGAGCGATTCCAGCCAAAAACTGAATAATGCCAGATATTAGGCACAGTAGAACCGCAAAGTCGGGGCTGGTTCCATTGGTGTAGGTGAAGGTGAGTAGAGACAGGAGGGCAGTGGGTCCAATGTTGATCTGAGGGCAGGTTCCGAGCAGTCCGTAGACGAAGCCTCCGGCAAGGGATGCGTAGAGGCCGTACTGAAAAAGGAATAAATAAATGACGACCTCGGTGGCGCAGCGGAAGAGGGTCCGCCTGCGACGCAGGATGTTGCGGGCTCGTTTCCCGCCGCGCGACAAATATTTGTACGACCTGCAGTTACCTATTTGTTCCGGGCGTTATGGGTGTTTTCTATGTATGTTTACTAAAAAATATATATATCTATGTAATGTGGTTTATACAGTATATGAGTTATCTGGTACCTATGGATACACAAGTTCTGCTAAACTTGGGGCTAATTATTGCTGCGTGAATTTACCAGATTTTTTTTTAAATAATGCTGGACACAAGCCCCAGGTGAACAGACCTTGTGTTTATGGGTACCATGATCCAAGAAAACAAGGTCTGGCACTCAGAGAGTGACACATGCTACGTCACTGTCCAGTTGCCACTTAGTTCAACAAATCATGGAAGTTGGGAAACAATTAGTCAATTTAAAAAACATACATAAAAATTACAATCGACAATTTTGTTTGTTAGATCAGTCAAAACAGTTATAGTTAAACACGAGTAATTGTGATAAGTAATTGGTTGGTACAGAACCACATAGTTTTATCAGATTCGTACAGGTAATTTATGGAGCTCGGGGAGTTACGATCTTACGCTACTGGTAACACCAGAAAACTGATTCGTCTTCTCATTCGCCGATGGCGTCTATGACCCTACGTCATAGACGCCATGACGCCACAAGCCCTAGCTTGTGTCACCCATGTGACCGTGATGTCTCGGAATGCCATACCTTGTATTATTATGCCATGATGGGTACTAGATAAATGTAGGAAAATTTATTTGAGAAACTCCTGATGTAGACACTCTACGTAAAACTATTGTAAAACCTTTTGAGCTAGGCGAACCCTGCCTATTCCTACTTTACAAATGAGACCGAGACGTGTTTTTTTTTTAATTTTCTCAGGTAAATTATTTCCTTCATTTTTTAATTGAAAGCCGAGCTATCACGACTACCTTCAAATACAATCATTTGACCCTCTAACCGAGAAACAGTTGCGAACCTTAGTCCGCCAAACCGTATGGAAACTTTTAACTCTTTATGCTGAAGTTATTTTGGTGAAATCTGGCCTATATTGCCTATAATTAAAAAAACCTACTGAAACAAAACCGGCAGTAACATTGCTATCTAAAGAATTTTTGAATGTTTACAACCCACTACTATTACCATGGCGGATTATTATTGATTCCGAATGTGATAATTTAAACAAACAGGTTATGTTAGCAATGTTATGATTATGAATTCCGACCCTGCATTAAAACATCAAAGGTAGGTAAGATATACAGTAATATAATACTATCCTTGATCGATCTATTCGCTATAAATCTATGACCTACAACGTGGTGCCGCTAGCCAGAGCCCTGAGCTAGCCTGGGCAGCCGAATGGGTGCCCTGAGATGATGTACCCCACGTATTTGCTTTACATCATCTACATCAACAGCCTGTACTGGTTCACTGATGGTCGCAGGAAATTACCTTATTTCATCATATGGAAGGTAATGCTCATAATCCCAACGCAAGGCATGCGGGTTGGGGATCGCAGTTCGGTGGTAAAATTGTTTGCTGGAGGCGCTGCTGCCCGCCCCCCAGTGTATATATTCCTTAGCCATCTTCTACTGCTCCCGTGGGAAGAGTAGGGTGGTAAAAAAATTCAAAGCCGGCACCAGATGATTCGTAAAGACGGGTTTCCACCGCGAGCGGAGAACGCATTTTAACTCGCAAGAGTAAACTGCATAAGTACTTATATTTCCACTAACAAATAGTCGAGCGGAAAGGACTCAGCGAGCAGAAAGTCGAGCGCAAAGAAGTGAGCGAGCAGAAAGCGTTGATATTAACTCCGTCCACTCATCTCTCTTTTCCCGCTAATTACCCTTTCCCGGTGGAAAAACGGCTTTAGTGAGTTGTCAGTTTGGTACTCTTACTCCGTTTTAGAGAGCGACTAATATTTTGATGCTCCAAGCTACCTTCTAAATAATGTGTCCTCTGGATATGATAGCCATTTTACGTAGACCACAGCTTCCAAAATGTATGCTCGCTCTCATTAGAGAAGCCAGCGTTGCGTATTGTTTACGCAAATGCTGGAATGATAAATAGCTGGTCAGATTTTATCTCACAGTAACATGGAGCCATTTCCAAAATGGATAACAAAGGAAATCATTTTGACTAGGTATTTGTGATTAAATAAAAAGATATTATTTCGTGCCCACTATTTTCTTTGGTGTAGATGAAATAACGCCCGATTACATTGTTTTATTTTATTTCATACAAGTACCTATTCAATTTGAATATATTTTGTTAACTATGATCTATTTGTTATTTAGCTGCAAATTATGTCTACATCCCAATAATTTACGTGTTGGAGACGAGTCGTCTCCAAAAATCTCCGTAAATTTTAGTTTCTTTTATTCAGACGAGTTATAGATAATTATTAAATATTGTTTACAATAATTATTGAAGTATCGGCATTTAATTTATAATGTGTTCAATCAACACCAAGCAAATAAATTTGAGGTTAATTTCGGCGGGATTGTCTGTTTTGCTTGTAGTGGAAAAATCAGTCACATTAAAATTAGATCTAAATTTTCATAATGGTTGGTCAAGTGCCGTGTAAGATGAAGCTACGTGTGTGATATAAAGATGATAATAATAATGATAATGCGCTAAGATTGTGTACCTAACAAATGATAAGTTTTTCCTTGTTCGTCCATCCGCAACGCAAAAAAACAACATCAGTCAAGTGCGAGTGTGACTCGCGCGCCGAGGGTTTCGAACGTTTGTCAAGTATACCAATATGTTCTATAGGTACTGGCTAGAGACTTTGCTATTTATTGAATACCTAAAAATTAAAGTTAGTTACATTTCAGATGAAACTATTTGCAAATGTACAAACTTATACCATTCATTTGAAACCCCACTTGACCTTGTAGGTCTCTTTTAAAATTTCGACATTTGTACCTACTGAAAATGTTTATTTTCACATTTTATTTTATTTTTATTTTTTTTTAATCTGCACAAACGCACGAAATATATTATTATTTTAAATTTCAAGTTATTTGCTGCTGTAGTTGCTGAGATGTTAAAGACGAAAAAAAGGACAAAAAAAGCGAGACCATAAAAGGGTTTCGGAACCGATCTCCGATCTTCGAAACCCTAAAAACATTTCTGACATTACTGACATAATTATATGAGCAAAAAATCTTGTTCACAACGAACTACAAAACACTACCTACCTATTTCTAGAAACATAATGAATTTGGAATACATTATGCCATGTTAGAACTACCAAAAGTGATTGCGATAGTCACAAAAATTACAATAGGCAGTTGGGTAGGAGGTACCGAGAACAGCATCATTTCGTAACCCCTTTAACGATTACACTTCTACCGCTAGAGGGTTACCAGTTGATGATGCTGTCTGTACCTACCACGTTTAAGGACACTCGGTCAAAGATATCATTAATAAATAACCACTACAGCCTTAACAAAGAAACTCGTGAAAGAGTGACCTAATAAAGGTAAGTCAACAGGATATTTCATCACTTGAGGAGAATGATTCCCAAAATTAACCTATTGTTGAACTGACAGGGAAAAAGAGGTCGCCTTATAATCAAGGCCCCGGAAGATTCTACTGATGGTCGAAATCGATTGTGCAAAAATAATGTTAACTTTACATGTTTTCCGCGATACTAATTTTAAGGGGTCATTTAATTGCTGATTCTTGACAACAAGCTAAACGAATATACGTGAACTTTAAAGACTGGACCTCAGTGCAAAACAGAAAGGTGTGGAATGAAGAAAGGGAGGCATCGTCTAGCAGTGGAACAGGATGGGCTCATAATAATAATAGCTATTTCTTAATAAAACTTTTAAAATCATCATGGCTATTAATAACACTAAAGTCATTTACAACAAGATTTTTACAATTATTTGAGTTTTGAGCTTTCCAATATTTCAGTTATTATGTGATCATGGCGCATGAAACTGTTCATGCGCCATGATCACATAATAAAATAACTGAAGGCACTGCGAGTGAGTTTTTATTGACAGATCTACCCTCATTTGTTGTCTTTTGCTACGAACGTTACCACTACCACCGGTTTCATTATCGAACGCAACTCGTTCACGCACGACACACAACACCGACGGTATCAGAACGCGGCCCGGTTGGTACATAACTACTTCCGGTTTTGCACATCCTCACAACAGGGTTCTAGGTTTCGGATAATTGGAAACGTTCTTCTCGGTTGAAGTTCCTGTGTTTGGTAATCTGGAACAGGAAGCCATTGAGATTAGCAAACACAGGAACTTCAACCAACTTTAGTAGGTAGCTATTTCTTGTAGTTCAGAGAGGTTAGGTACCTACCTAATACCTACCTAGTTAGAGGGTCGTCCTTTAAACTGTTAATAGGCGTTTAGATGTAAATACCTTTATTGGTAGGTACCTAACAACGACAGACAATAGATCTGAAATCAAAGGTAGGGGATCCCATTCTCAGAAACTCAATTATCATGGCTTAGCTTAGGTCTGAAACTCGAAACTCAGTTTGATTGACTATAGGTACCTCCTATTATGGGCCCTCAATGTCTGACTCTGAGCAAAGATCGATATCTGAAACGATGCGAGACAAACCTCATGTCAAAATAGATTCGTCATCGCATAGGCTGGGTTCAAGTTCATCTGTATTTTCTTATGAATAGCATATACATTCATTATGTCCTAGCGTAAATGTGACATTGAACGTATGTCCGTCCACTTCATGGACATGGTAGGAGTGCTGTTTTTTGCCCTATTCACAACAATCTTTATAAGCTCTCATCTAATCGTCAACCTATATTAGTCATAGGTCTCCCCTAATGAGCGCCATTGCGCCCTGTCTTCAGCTTGCCGAACCCAGCATCTACATGCAGTCTTTTGCAGGTCGTCATCCCACCTGGCCGGAGGTCGTCCTTTGCCGAGTCGCAGTCTCCACTTAAGATCACGTTTACCCCATTGTCGGTTCTTCGCGTGATATGGCCGGCCCACTGCCACTTAAGTTTGGTAAGTATATATTGCAATAGTTTTGACGAGTCTGTTGAGGCGTGCTTTATTGTATCGTGCTAAAGTAAACTAAAATAAGTATACTAAGTTGCAAGTACTTTAAAAATCGACAAAGTGTTGACAAGATGGCATAATTAGTGCAAGAAATGTTTTATGCAGGGTACTTAGTAGAAATATGGTAAGTAAGAGTTTGTGTACCGAGGGGTGTTCAAGAGAGATTTCTTGGAATAAACCTGAATGGAATGGAAAACTTGTGGAATATCACCGAGGATAACTATTAATAAAAAAACACACAACAAACATACATAATTTATGTTTATTGCTGATCCAATGAAATAAAAATTGTCTTTGTTAAACAAATTTAAAAGTATTTATTGTGGTGTGATCTTTTGTTAGTGTTTATTAAAGGCGCTCATTTACATAAAATGATTGTTATATTTAAAACTGAGGAGCAGCATGCATTCTTAAATTAAAGACAAACCCCAGCTGAAACTTTAAAAATCTCTGATTGTGACAGTTTTCGTTCTTTCAACAATTTATTGTTCCGAGCTCAGCACAATATCAATAACACGGGCATTAAAAATAATTAACCGAAGCATGAAATTGATAAGTTATGCTCGAACGATATACATTTTCTACTACTAAGTCGATTTTAATAACATGAGGCGGAAAAGCAGAAGGTAATCGCTTCGTCTCACTTCCTTGTCTTTTGTTCTTTTGGCACAAGTGACCAATGTCAACAATGAATAATTTTGCCAAGGAACTATGATAAATAGTTCCTTGGCAAAATTATTCATGAGTTCAAAAATTATTAAGCGATGCAGGGGGCTTAATTGAATTCTCCTACACGAAATTTCGTGTTTTGTTTCAGCCAATTGGTGTACACAGAATTAGAGTATCAATTTGCACAAAAAAACGAAACAATCGATTGCGTATTTTGAAGTGAATGGGTCTTTTGGTATTTCTGCAACACTTTTTGCAGGATATTCTGACAAAAAATAATTTATTTATTATAAACTGTCACACTACTGGGGAAAGGCAAAATAAACAATTTAAAAAAACTTTGCTATAAAAGATGGTTGGTCACACACTCCTCCCTAGGCAAGCGACCGAGTTTCGGTCGCGTGCCAGGCTTTTTCTACTGTTTAAGTAGAAAAAATTGTTAATCAAATAAGTATCATCTCTTTCTCAGCCTTCAAATAAATTATAAAACACTTTGATCTTTTGAGTTTGCGGAGGTGCGTGTCGACGGGTTCGCTACAGTCCTACGCAAGAGAACGGCATCGCTGATGCGCAGGTTGCGCGGCAGCGCCAACAGCTACCTGCAGGTAGTTGCAGGAAGGCTGGACACAACCTCCTCCTTCATGCAGCACCTTACGAAGGCTCATATTTTGTTAGTTTTCTATGTGCAAATTTCAATTTAATTTCTATTTAATTTATTTTAATTTGCTTCTGTATACTCACTTCTGAGTCTCTTACCTGAGGTTCAAATCCAGCCAGCGATGCATAGGCAATTGACTGCGGTATGAGAGTAAGTGCGACTGTTATCCCAGCTATGAGATCTCCTATTGCAGTTCCGAGGTCGTATTTCGAGGACCAGTTGATGCTTGGCAGCAGCCCGCTGAGCAACCGCCTTGGATTTAGCTTCAGCATGTCTGGAATATAAAAATAAAATAATAGCATATTTTTTTATTTATTACTTGCTTCCTCAAGCGGTTTCGCACGCGTTTTTCCGGAATAATAAATAGTCTAGGTCCTTCCCCGGCAAACAAAATTACAACAGGACCAAGTTAACAACAGGATAGACAAAATTACTTTTGAATTTATGATATTAGTATGGATTTATTAATGTCTAGAAAGCCCAGGATGAGATGGCGTGACGAGCCTGACAATCATTACCAAAACCCACGACGACGGCGACGTCAAATATTGCTGTCGTGGCCTTTTGCTGCGTTGAGTCGAGTTGAAGGTGAAAAGAGAGTCCTTTGCATATTTACAGAAGCAGCCATTTTTAGAAGATCATGAAGAAGTCATTCTTAATAATGGTAATTTAAAAAAATTGTGATCTTCTGAAATAGGTATTGTAAGAAGTGGTCATTTCCAGAACTGGACATTTTTAGTTATGGTCATTATTAATAGTAGCCATTCCTTATTGTAATCCTAATCCGCCGAAAGGTGCCAAGCAGTGGGGCATTAGTAACTAAAAATAATAATAATAGTAGTGTAGCAGTATAATTTAAATTAACAAATTAGTCTAAGATCAATATAATACCTACCGAAAAATTTGGCAAATAAATTATTTTTTAAGCTCATAATACGTTATACCGTCCAACCAAACAGATGACAAACCGCTGACCACTAGTTAGCTGACTAGTTACTTAGAGATGGGCCGTCGAGTGAGAAGAGAATGGGCGGAACGAATCAAAGAGGTGGTCGCGATATTTGTGATGGGTTAGTACAATAATAAGACATTATTAGTAATAAAATTAAAAATTCTGCATAAAATAAAAAATCGACTGCGGCTTGCTTTTTTTGGGTTCCGTACCCGAAGGGTGAAAACGGAACCCTATTACTAAGCCTCCGCTGTCCGTCCATCCGTCCATCCGTCCATCCGTCTGTCACAGGACTCTATCTCATGAATTGTAAGAGGAAGACAGTTCAAATTTTCAGAGAATGTATATTTCTCTTGCCGCTAGAACAACAAAATAATAAAAATAAAATAAATATCAAAATTAAAGGGGACTTCCATACAAAAAAACGTGATATTTTTGCCTTTTAGCTCTTAATTTGTCGAGGCTGTATCTCTTGAACTACAATAGGTAGGCACATTAAACTTTCTATAAATAAGTAACACTTCAACTGTAATAACAACAAATAGGTACTAAAAATAAAATAGAGTTGAAAATTTAAAGGGGACTCCAAACAAGTGAAAATTTGATGTTCTTTGAAAAAGGTGCCTGATTTCTACGGTACGGAACCCTTCGTGTGCGAGTCGACTCGCACTTGGCGGTTTATTTAATGAGTTATTGGTCTGGAGCAGCAAGTGAACAACCTCCAGCGGTATTGCGCATTAATTCAAATAACACCCTGTAGGTATATCATAAAAATTGAAACTGGGCCAAACTTGCTTGAAAATATCGTTCGGGAAATCAATGACTCATAACTTCGACACACAAAAGGAGTTTTATTGCCATTTGCATACTTATCTGCCGACCTGCCTTAAGTTATTGCTTTAACGCCGAATCTGAACAATATAAAGTCGACAATCTTATGAAGAGGAAAGTGTGTAGGTAGGTTTGTTTGCTCTTCTAAAATGACTAGATTCCCAAAAATAAGAAATCAAATAATATCCCAAAAATGTTTCGACTTCGACCGGACTTGAACCCGCAACCTTCCCTCAATACGGATATGCACAGTATGTAAGATATGTACTAATCTAAACATTTACCTTTGCTAAAATAAAATAAATAAATAATGTCACACTACGTTACCTAGCTTTAAGTTAAGCAGAGCATGTGTTATGGGTACTAGGTAACTGATAAACAATAAATACTTTACTTATATATTTTTTATTATGATCTATTCCTGTCTAATACCAAAAAACTAATACCAATGGTATTAGTTTATTGACGTCATAAAATCTATTCCCAACGAATACTAAAACTGAACTGTTGGTACAGTCACAGAAACAATTTCTTTTGCTTTCAATTAATTTAATATTATGTTCATAATTTATAACCTTTACAAATTCATTTCATTCCGGCATTTTTATCTACAAGTACCATAAGCGAATCACTTGCCAAAAAATTTTACGTGCTTAAAACAGGTATTACCGGATAGGTCTTCGTCTAGCCTTTCCCTACGAAAGTTCTACGAAGCTACGCAAACTGTAGAAGTTCTACATTTAAAATGTCCTGCACTGTTTTTCTAATATTTTCCACGAATGTGGATCATCATCATCTGCTGACTGTTCACTGTTGGACCATTTTACTTAAACACGTATTAGTGTCCGACCGAAACTGGTTTTACAGCCGAAACCGTACCTTCGGCCTCGGTGTCAGTTTCGGCCGAAACCGAACCTTTTCTAAACATAGTTATGTATATCGTGAAAATCTCGTGCATTTTTGTCCCAACGCAAAACTGTTTTAGCATGATGCAGGTTTAACGTGTCAATCTGTGTATATCATAGCTCCCAATCTGTGTATATCGAGCATAGTTGATGAACCGATTTAGGGTTCCGTAAACAATATGGAACCGTTATAGTTTTGCCATGTCCGTCTGTATGTCCGCGGCTTAGCTCAGCAGAGACTAGTACTGCACGCGGAAAAAGTAAGGAAATCAAATCCTGTAAAAATATTTTTCTGTTTTTTTTCTATTTTTCTAGCCCATGGTCTGTGATATTATTTATTAGATAGCCTCTACTTCAGGTATCCGTTTGGAAATTATTAGGTTTAATTATGGTCAAAAAAATAATAACAAGTGTCCCCATTGCCGGTTTTTTGGTAATGTGGAGTAAATCCCTGAAGTAGTAAATGTAACGAAATCAGAAGGAAAACTATCACAACTAAGTATGCTTTACTAGATAACTAGAACTAATAGTTAATCAACGTTTAAAGTGTACTTTGTTAGGTAAAGAGGATCATTTCATACAAAATCCATTGAAAATGACTTTATCCCTGAATCCATTGAAAGTTTTAGTTGTGTAAAATAGGTGGAATAATGAACCGCGTAACTACAGAACCTTATTTATTGGGCGCGACACACACTTGGCCGTTTAAAATCTTATCTTGAAAACCCAGCTTTCAAACGAATGAGATGTTTTGGATAGTTTTTGTTTGAAAGGTGGAAGGTTCGTTTGATGTAAATTGGATGGTTCGAAGTTAAACCATCAGGGCTAAGATTAGTTTGAACCACAGATAAGGACCGAATTTAATTAGCTAAAAACAGTCACAAATCTATTAAACTTGTAATCAACATTTTATTTTTAATAAACTAGCTGCTCTCAAATTTCAAATTTCAAATTGCAATTGCAAATTTCAGGATTAGATATCAAAATTATAATTTCTACTGTTACTTACCTACTGTTTATCATAAAATTGGGGTTACATAAATTATTCGTCTTTATTTGGATTCGTTTATTTGTCTTCTCTCATTTGATGAAGATTATAGGAAAAAATAACCAATTCCTACTGTAAGCTTCATTATTAATAAAATTCCAGAGACTCAGAAGCTGCCGTCTAAAATGTATCAGCTAATTTGTACTGACACATTTCACAATTTTATTAAATGCTTAGAATAAAGAAGAATCAGTTCTTCCAACACAAACTAGGTTCGTAGTTAACCCGCTTACATTCATAATGAATTCGTCAAACTACGAAAGTTGTTATAGTAACAAAGAAGAGTCGATAAAATTCTGGCTTTATTTGGTACGGGCAGCCTTGCACTACGTGGGCGTGAGTAACAAATCATCCATAATTTCTATTGGTTTTTACGGAGAAGGAGCAGATTAATGATTCAAAATTTCTATCAAAATGTGAAAATTCAATAAAGTTCGGTGCGACCGAAGGTTCCGCTTATTTTTGGCTAAAACAAAATTGCGGCCGAACCTTAATTTTTTGGCCTTACTTGGCCGAAACCGAAACCGAACCTTCGGTCAACACAACTTTTTATACTTATGAGCAAAAATCTAATAAAATATCGAACAAGACAATAAAAAAACCCAAAATAATTATAATATGATTTCATTATTATCCCGAACCTGTAGATTGTTACGTTATAGGTAAGATTTTTACCTTGAATTAATTGAATAAATAATGCTGGAAAACCACACAGCATAATCAAGCCCCAGAGTAAACAGAGCTACATGTTAAAGGTACTAGATATTTGATATACTCCATATAACATAACAAACATAGATAAATATATTTTATTTATACAATCTATGTAAAAAAACACCCAGAACAGAACACCCGAAACAAACATTCTGCAGTTTGTGCAAACATTCGTCCCGAGGCGGGAATCGAAAGCGCAACCTCCTGTGTTGCAGGCGGAACTTCACCCGCTGCGTCACTAAGGTCGTCAAAATTAATAGATAAGATTATGGAGCGAGGCATATTCCTATACCTCTTTGGGAACTTCCTCAAGTTTATACCTTGACCAAAGGTGAAGAATATATCTGGCACACTGCCACAAGTATATCTACAGCGTAGGCAAAGGTATGCCGGAAAGGCAGAAGTGCGAGTTCGATTCCCGCCGTGAGCAGGTGACACGAGTGATAGTATGACCTGCAGATATTGGTTCATGCTCTTGGTGTTTCTGAAATTGAAATTAAAAATTAATTTATTCAGACATAGCATCCATTTTGTTAGTAACACATAAAATTGAAATTGAGTACGATTAGTAAAATTAAAAAACTAAAAAAAAATCAATTACGATGTCATTTGGTTTACTAGTGGGGCGAGTGGTTGATGTTGATTTACAACCCAGTGACTCATCATGATGCACGTGAGCATTAATCACGTGAGTTTTCCAACTTTTTAACACCCCCTCCCACCCTTGGTGATACGTGGTGAGGTTTTAGACTATGCCCTCCCCCCTCCGCCCCCAGTTCCTACCTAAAATCAAGTGTATTTTTTTAACTACAACAATTTATCAATAAAAAAATCTGAATATTGTCTCTAAATACATAATAATCGAATTTCATTCTGGAAAATAAGCACCGTGATAAAAATGTCTGTCGGTCTGGTTTTATATTATACACGTGATTATCTCCCCCCCCCCCTCCCCGCCCCTTGTGATATTTTATTTTGTCGTCGTCCCCCCCTTTTCGAGCCTTACGTGATTAATGGATGACCCCTTAACAGAGAGACAAGAATCTTTGAGTATATGTAAAAAACGTATGAAAATCCGTTTACAGCGTTCAGACAGACAGACGTGGGATTTGTTTTAAAATTAAGTAGTGTTTATGGATATATTTAATAATATAATAAAAATAGAATTTAAGATAGTGCTCTGGTTCTCATAACAGCTCTTTGGAGTTAGACGCTGCTATGTGAAAATGTCAGGCGAAAAATAAAATAAAGCTATGATTCCACTACGACCTACGTCTTGTTCAATACACATCTTTTCACCTTTTCACGCCTAATCAGCTGACGGATCTTAATGATATTTTGCATGGAGATAGATGGTATCCCGGGGACGGACATAGGCTAATTTATATCCCGGGAAATAGTAAATATATGTATATATCATCTTGCAAGTAGTCCCTAATATAACACAAGCTCTGCTTAGCTTGGGGCTAGATGATGCTGTGTGGATTGTCCAGCATTGTTTTTTTTTTTTAATTGAACTTGGCGTTCTGGCTCACTTTATCGTGTCCAGCCAAGTGCCACTAATGTAGCAATTATGTGGTGCCTAGTAATCTTAACAACGCACGCTTTAACAATTTGTTTGATTATCATCTTAGCATATCCAATGTTTTAATACAAAACTGCATTTTCGTTATATTGATAAGGTTATTTTTAACCGACTTCGAAAAAAGGAGGTTCTATGTTCGGCTGTATGTATGTTTTTTTAAATGTATGTTCGTTGATTTCTCCTTGAATTATGGACCGATTTTGAAGATTATTTCGCTTTGTATAGAGAATGATCTCGAGGTGGTCCCATAATTTTATCCCCGATTAGACCCCCAACTTAGAAACAGTGTAAAATTAAGGGATTCGAAGTCTGTTTTTAGTTATTTCAAAACTATCAATTTATAGTAGTCATAAATGTCTGGAAATACAATGCTAAAATAAAATTACCTAGGCGTTAAAGTATATTTAGGTTATGGAAGAGTTTAGGCACTTAACAGTATGAATAAAAATAGTACTACTCACAAAAGAAACTACCGATAATTGATAATATTTACCTCAGGCAGAGATTAACAAAACATAAAATATCAGTCTACAAAAAAAGCGATTTTGTGTTGTCTTTTCTGTTAAAATAATTCACCAGTTTTCCATAAAAACTCACTGTTTCCTAGAGACATACAACTCATTTTTCCCCAAGGGGACAAAATAATTTATTTGCGCGCTAACGCGTAAAAAACATTGCTCTTGCGCATGCCTAAGTATTTTTTAAGCGCGCGCAAGCGGCAAAGAACCGACACAAACTGCCGTAGTAATAAGGTAGGCAGGTACAGTTGGCTGCGCTACAAAACAAAACACAATACAAATATTGTCTCAAGAAAATGAAAAATAATCCAATTGATCAATGGTAATAATGGTTAATCAACGAGATCATGGTAATGAGAAACAAATCAACGACAACAAAACGTTAAAATAATAATACTGGACAATGTTGTAGTAATCTCAGTTAAACGATCATCGTTTAGACTAAAGCCAAAAGCCATGTAGCCAAAAGTTCTAAACTTTAGAGCATTAGGCTACATGGCTTTTGGCTTTTGTTGTTGAGACCTAGAGACGAAGTGCCATAAAATAGGTGTTGGTCTTAACTTGGAGGTGATTCTGGATCATGGGAGTTTTAGAAGATGAGTTTTAAAATTTTGTGAATTAAATTGGTACATACATAAATTGCTACAAGAACAATTATAATTAGTATTTAGTATTTATTTATTTTACAATCCTAATACAATATGAGAGGTCTATTAGGAGCCCTGTCAGGACGCCATGCATCTTGAAAGGTAGCTAAGATAAAATCTTAATTAAGTAGGTATCACAACTTAAAGTTAACATAATTTCTATAAGAATTGCACATAGTTCATTATCTAAAATCGAGGTTCAATTATGTTCAGTTTATGTTAATCTAAAGTATCGTCCATAAATTATTTAATTGAGCAATAAGTTTTATTTATTTATTTATTACTTAAAGGAAAACCAGCAGCACATACAAAAGTTTAGAATTATGAAAATAAAATCAGAAGGCTAGTAGTTAAGAGTAGGTTGTTTAGTTTGTTTTAAAATGTAATGTCTTTTTCAGATTGCCTTATTATTAATTGGATTATATTGTAGACTTTAATTGATCGATAATAAGGTCTGTTTTTGTATATTTCTAGTTTGAGTTCTGGGAGTATTCATTTATCTTTACGCCGGGAGGTTTTGTTGAATTGGAAGTAAGATAAATGTTTGCGAACAAAGAGTGATATTTCTAATTATCCATTAAAATAATTAGGCATCAGTGAAAAAGACTTGCACAAAACCCTCCAAAGGGGAATCACACCCTTTCGGCTTAGTGGGTATTTACATTTTGTGTTACTTTAAAACCATAGGGGTAAGATAGTACAAAGCCTTTAAACATTTTTGTTATTTGCAGGAGAAATTTAAAAAAATATATTCTTTAGAACCATAATAAGTATCTACGTTACAAAAATGCGTAACTGACTGTACTATGACAATCTTGCAAACAACCAATTTCCTTGTCACGGGTCGCTGATCCATTTGACGGACGAGATCGCCGTTGACCAAGGTGAACATTATCAAGTTTATCGTTATGCTTACGATATGCATAAGCATTGCATGGACGGCCTTGGTTGACACTTTTCTAGGGTAGAATGGGTAGGATCAAATACATTGGGTAGAATAGACAGTTAATATAATAATAAATAATGCTGAACAATCCACACAGCATCATCTAGCCCCAAGCTAAGCAGAGCTTGTGTTATGGGTGATAACTGATATACGGATGACGGTACATTACATAGATATTTTTATTAAACATGGTGTTTTCTACACCCAGAACACCCAGAACAAATATTAGCAGATCGGACAAACATTTGTCCCAAGGCGGGAATCGAACCCGCTACCTCCTGCGTCACAGGAGGACCTTCGCACACCGCACCACATTGGTCGTCAAGTCGACACTGAGATCAAATCGTCATCGAATGAGTAAAATATTTAAAATGCGTTGTTTCAATTTCAATAATTTACGCATTGTATAACATTTTCTCTAACGTTGAGAATATTACAGTCTAGCCAAACACCACAGAAATCAAAGTGTTATTCAGATTTCTGTGAGCTAGACAAACCCGGGTTGCAGACCGAAAGTTTGTGTAAGCTGTCATGTTGTTGTCAAGGCTGTCAATATCACACTAATATTATAAATGCGAAAGATTGGATGTTTGGATGTATGGATGTTTATTAGTTCTTCACGCCAACACTACTGAACGGCTTGCGCTGAAATTGAATTCAGGTAGTTCTAGGCCCGGAATCAAACATAGGCTTATATTCATCCTGTAAATCTGTTCCTATAGGATGTAAATAACCTTAGAAAGTTCTCATAGAAAATGCGCGTGCGAAGCCGCTGGCAGAAACTAGTCTAGGAAGAGCTGCCCTCCTCTGGCAGAGTCTCTATGTCGAATCTACGACATCAACTGATGACAGCTGATCTTCGACATCAACTGATGACTGCTGATCTACGACATCAACTGATGACAGCTGATCTACGACATCAGCTGATGACAGCTAATCTACGACATCAACTGATGACAGCTGATCTACGACATCAACTGATAACAGCTGATCTACGACATCAACTGATGACAGCTGATCTACGACATCAGCTGATGACAGCTAATCTACGACATCAACTGATGACAGCTGATCTACGACATCAACTGATAACAGCTGATCTACGACATCAACTGATGACAGCTGATCTACGATATCAACTGATGACAGCTGATCTACGACATCTACTGATGGCAGCTGATTTACGACATCAACTGATAACAGCTGATCTACAACATCAACTGATGACAGCTAATCTACGACATCAACTGATGGCAGCTGAGTAGGAGATTCTTCCTTTATCGCCACGGCCAGAAACGACGACCAACGCCTTCCCTGGTCCTAAGCTCAATGAATAACGTGTTTCGAATAGTAATCGAATATCAGTGCATGGAATTGCTTATTTTATGTACCTACCTACCGATTTACCTAAATAGTCCACAACTAGCAAACGCCGCCGTTTGTGCAAACTTATGGTAGAGACGAACGCAAGTGCCAAATAGCTGCTAATGTGGTTTCGCTCTACACTGAAATGGAAAAATACTGTACCACTATGGTCACCAGTAATGAGTTTGGCTGCTACAAATGGCAAAGCAGAAAAAAGTTTGCAATGGGTTGTCACTTAAATTGGTGGTGCTGACGCGTATCTAAACAATAGCGTTTTATTGATAGAGCCTCAATGGATAGGCATGATTCTATACGTGAAAATCTTTAATTGGCTTTCTGTTGCTATTACATAAATTGATTAAGTTAGTTTAAGCCGTTGGTTTTCCAACAAAGGAAGTAAAAAATAAATAAATAAATGATTATCATGGCCTATAATATTGATCCCTAATCTAATTTTAGCGATTCTGATTAGGTACCTAACCCACATACATGAATTCAGGAAGTACGTACTTCGTAGTGGGTACCTAACCTAAGTACAACAGTAACTGCGCTGTTATACAGGGTGTTCGGAAGTTTTAATTTAACCTTAGAACACCAAACGAGGTAAAGGACTGCAAAATGTAGGTACCTATGTGTGACGCCGCTTCATTGTTAGTACCTACATAGTTATAATTTCGTTAGGAAATTAAAGGTGATTTGTTTACAATTTTTTACCAAAACAAGCGTGAGTTATGAAAATGAACGCTTAATATTTTACCTTTATCTCTATTATATTTTGATTTTGACCTTGACGTTCATTAAGAGAGCACAATGCGCGCCATGTTGTGGAAAGGATAGGCATAAGATTTCGCGTTCATACTCGTAGGAGCAGCGGACAGAACAAACGTTTTTTGGAACGGCGGCGGCGTTTACGCTTACGCTAATTTACAAGTAAACTACACAATTTATGAAGTAACTGGTTCAAGGAACCAAATAATTAGTAATAACCTACGAATTAAAACATAAGTCATTTCAATAGACCGCAGGGTGTCTGAGATCTCGACCAAATTATATGCGATACAGTGCACTTTCATGATTTTTTATCACATTTTTTTTCTGTTTTCACATTCAAGGAACCAAAGAAAAATTTAGATTTTTTTTATAGGTAATTCGATTTTTCTACCACAGGCCTAGTTTGACAACCAAACCCGTTAGGTTCGCCCCTTAAGATACATTAAATTACAACAAAAACAGTGATTTCTTAAAAATAACAACAACATTTGTCATCCAGCACCTCGGCGTTCCGAATGCGGCCAACCATGAAATGGAACACTCAACTTGGAACGTATGTTCCATTTTACAGAAACTACCTAGATACTCAGACTACCTCCAATAGAAGGAAAGATATAAGACTGGGAAAACTTTAATAACTAGATACCCTGCTATTAAACTATAGTAACAAGATTCGAATAAACAAGATCCGTCAAGTGCGAATGTGACTAGCACGCCGAGGGTTTCGAACGGTTGTCCAGTATACCAATATGTTCTATAGGTACTGGTTAGAGACTTTGCTATTTGATGAATACCAAAAATTAAAGGTACCTACATTTTAGATCGGTTTGCAAACTTCGGAGTAGGTAGGTATAGAGGGTAATAGTAAAATTTTTTAGTTTATTCAAAATATTTCGAAAAGTATGTTACCCACAAAAATTTCAAAAACTGTTTTAAGATGTACAAACCGATACCTTTCGTTTAATACCCCACTTGGTGAAGTAGCCTCCCCTTTTGAAAATCACACCCGGGGGGTGTGACCCTCCTTTTTGACCATTTTTCAAAAAGTGTTCTACTTACAGACTTCTCTATATTTTTCCTGTAAAATATAGATCCATATCTACAAAGGCTACATACATTTCAGATGGCTTGCTCTGCAAACTTCGGAGTTAGGGGGGAGGGGGGAGGGGAAAGGGTAAAATTTCGACTTTTTTCAAAATATTTCAAAATTTTTTTAAATTTCTGTAGGTTTTATGAAACCTGCAGAAATTTCAAAAAACTGTTTTGAAATGTACAAACTTAAACCTTTCATTTGTACTAAAATATTTTATTTTCACATTTCATTTTTTTTTTCTTATAATCTGCACAAGCGCACGAAATATATTATGATCTTTACATTTCAAGTTAATTGCTGCTGTAGTTGCTGAGATATTAAAGAAGGAAAAAGGACAGAAAAAAACGTTCGTAAAATTACGATAGTTTGTATATATGATGCTGTGTTGATTGCCCAGCATTATTTGATTATTTTATTTTGTTTCTTTCTATTCAACTTCTTCGACTTACGCTGTTTTAACTACTATTGGGCTTTCTTTTGCCTCTTGTTTGACAGATTTAATAAGACACGGCCTTAACTTAAGACCTTCTAGTAAGTATAGTGTAGTTCATAGACGACCTCTGTGGCGCAGTGGGCGAAGATCCGCATCGCAGGCGGTTACGGGTTCGATTCCCGCCGCGGTATAAACATTTGTACGATCTGCCGGATATTTATTCCGGGTGTTCTGGTCGTTTTCTACATAGATATACATATACTTTTATATATACTTTTTTATTATACCTACAGTATAATAAAAAAGTATATATCTATGTAGTGTATTGTATTATGTATCTATTATATCAGTTGTTATTATAGTACCCAAAACACAAGCTCTGGTGTTAATGCGTACTCATTAAATTACGTTTAAACGAAATTTAATAAATAAATATAAAATGTTTAATGTAGAACCAATTTCATCATCATCATCATATTAGTTAATCGACGTCCACCGCTGGAAATAGGCCTACCCTAAAGATCGCCACATTAACCGATCTGCGCTGCCCGCATACACCGGGTTTCCGCGATCTTCATCAGGTTGTCACTTTACATGTTAAAGTCATTTACAATTACAACGGAATATTTACCATGATTTGAGTTTTCAGTTTTCCAATATTTCGGCACAGTTTCATGTCATCACGGAACAACTGAAGGGACTGCGAATGAGTTTTTGTGTGTGCATTGCGTGTGACTTTAGTGTTAACACCCACGATGAATTTAAAAGACTACATGCTAGCAATTATTTCCATTGACTGAGAAACTGGTTTTTCTTAGAATCGAAAAAGGATTAGGAAAGAGGATGTGCTAATAAAACTGCCATCAACCATTCTTATCATTAACATCTAACCAATAAATACATCAGATCTTCTTGCGAGTGAATATTGTTAGTACCTAATAGGGAAACCCCGGTTGTTCTGCTTGTCATGCCTTGAGTATTTGCTCTTACAAAAAGCCTTGCTAATGACGTAGGCTGCATTACGTTGAGTTATTATTTCACAGTTGCAAAAAAGTACCTACATATTAGCCAAATTCGATGTGGAATGTTTGTAAACAAACCACGACACAAATAACTATAACTCCTTTTTGACGACCGATGTGGCGCGGCGGGCGAAGGTCCGCCTGCGACGCAGAAGGTTGCGGGTTCGATTCCCGCCTTGGGACAAATGTTTGTACGATCTGCAAATATTTGTTCCGGGTGTTCTGGGTATTTTCTATATATAATAAAAAAATTCTATCTATGTTATGTATTGTATTAAGTTTATCAGTCATCTAGTACCCATAACACAAGCTCTGCTTACTTTGGGGCTAGATGATGCTGTGTGGATTGTCCAGCATTATTTATTTATTTAACTCACTTGCTTGGCGCAGAGTTTCAGATATATTTGTAAGCAATATTTATTGAAGGAAGGATCTCAATTCGACAAGTAATGTAAATTGCGTATAAAAAGACGCGGCAACAGAGTGAATTTTAGGTTAAGTATGAGAGGTCTGTTCTATATTATCTATTTATGGCGCTCATTAGGGGCCGCCTATGTCCAGCTGTGGACTAATATAGGCTGATGATGATGATAATGATGAATTTGTGAGTAAATGTATTAGAAGGTATTAGATAGCTAATATGCTTCTTAATAAGTAGAGTAGGTATATTTTTAAAGATACTTCTAATTTCACGACCTCTATGGCGCGGTAAGCGAAGGTCAGCCTTCGACGCAGAAGGTTACGGGTTTGATTACCGCCTCGAGACAAATGTTTGTATGATCTGCGGATATTTGTTCCGGGTGTTTTGGAAGTTTTCTATGTAAAATAAAACATAGCTAGATGATGATACTGTGTGAATTGTTTAGCATTATTAATTTTTACTAAATATAAAAAAAACATTCTTCGAAATCTACTTATATCTACGTTACCTTACGTTACGTTACTCGTAAAGCAATGCACCAGAAAGCGTCCCCCCTTACTCCCCAGTTTAATCTTAAATGCGTTTCCTCTATTTGCAGTTTTTCCTGTGGGAGGCTACAGCGACTGAATGCGCAATGAGCTGAAATATGGATCATCCCGGATATTGCCTGTCAACCGGTTATCTACACGACTGGGGTAGCGACTAGATGACCTACCACTTTTACTGAGGACTTGACTTGCTCTTTTGTATGCTCTCCTGGGTGATACTGAAACCCATCATCATCGCAATCCTTATAGGTTCGGAAGACTATGATTGATTCCAGGCTTAGAGCTAGGTTATAATAATAATAATAACGTTAATTGAAAAATATTTGAGACTTAAAATTATTACATCGTTGATCCCCAAACTAGGATACACCTGTATCTTGGGGACCACCTTCCATGAGTTCTTTACATAAAATATATCAAGCAAAGTTACACTATGTCTAAATAAAAACAATAATTAGAAAATAAACATTATGTAATGGGTCTCCTGAGGACACCAGTCTCTACGAGACTGGGCAACAGGAGACACCATTCGTGTGTATGTGTGAGGGTGTGTTTGTGAGTTCTGCTCCTGAGAACACCAAACTCTTAAGGGAGCTTCACAGATGTGTGTTATGTTGAGTTATGTATGATAATATAAATATATAACAGTGTAGGTAATATATATTTTATAATACATACTTATATTATGTATATTAGTTTATATATATATTATAGTTGTGGCGTGAAGCGGCAACAAACAAGCATCCTAACCTCCATCTAAACTTTCGCATTAATTTATAATAGTAGTGTGATTTTCTAATATAAACTGAATCTCGTAAAAAAATTATTTTTAGTTGAACGAGCCATCTAATATAAGCTCTATAACATTCACCAAAATTGCACCTAACTGACATTTCAGAACCGAGAGCCCAGGTGTACCAAGTATTTTCCTAGTCATAAATATTTACCTAAATCCCTCACTACGATACGGTCCCACTGAGAAAATCTAAATAGCAAGCTCTTGCCGCTGGAAGAAAGGGTTCGTGTGGCAAAGAAACTTCTTAAAAATATAGTTTCAGATAATCGCTCAAGGTTCATATAACTTAAATATCCTCCTCCACGTCCATTCTTACCTACTATCTCCTTCCCAAAGGATTGTAAGGATAAGTTCCCGACGTCTCGTGGCCCATTTGTTTCACCCATGGACGGTAAATTAACTCCGGAATGGATGTACGAAGTTAATGTTGGCTTAACTTGCTCGTTGACCAAGGGTCGTTTGCATTTTAGTCTTCCATTTTACCTGTTTCACGTGAAACTTCTTATTAGACTGAATAGAGTGCAAATAAAGAATATAATATGAATGGGGATTTAAGCGAACAGAAGGTCCTTACGTAAGTTCACCTACCTTATTTCACGGCTAGATAAGCTTTACTTATACTGAACGTTGAAGCAATGTAATAGGTCATCCTTTAGGCCAAGCCGAGGGATAGTGGTCTACGGTAGAATAGACCAAAAGGATATCCGATTGTCATACATTGCGTAAATTATTGAAATTGAAGGAATGTATTTCAAATAGCCCCTTATTGGTACTTTTTATTGGTGTGTGGTTATTTTTCAGTATTCTACCCTAAACAACTACCCCTTTGCTTGGCCCACTGGGTAGTGTAATCTAGTGAGTAGTGTAGAAAGCCCTGTGGCAAAGTATGATGATGCAGGTCTCCTCGAAAGACAGCTGGACGGTGTTGGGTGTGGTAGGTAAGCTGAAGAAAGCTGGAAGTAGAATGCGCTATGGTAAACATAGTGGTATATCGGTCATAGACCCTAACAAGCGTCCCCTAGCATGTCCAGTTTCTTTCTAGGCTAAAATAGAGAAAATTGCATACATTGCATTAATTATTGAAGTTAAAAGAAATGTAATTCAAATATTTTACACTTGCGATTCGATGACAAAGATGATGAATAAGCAATATGAGCATGGTCTAATGGTGATAAACCTGGTTAGAGTAACGAACCAATCAAATTTTATAAGATAGTTACTTTAGCGGTACTCTAAGGTTTAATGCGTTGCCTCCCTTGCCCAAACGGTCATAGATTTCATTTCACCCTTCTCATCTCGATACGATTCATAAATAAACATTTATCGATAATGCTTTATCAGGCGCTTCTAAATTTATTGTTTTATTAATTAGAAATTTACGAGATTTACGATGAACAGGTGATAAGAATGAAGCATAATCCACACTTTAGGCTCTGTGTATACCTACCTAACCCCCGATTTTAACCAAGGTAGAGAATAAATTAATGTGCAAAAAAACATCGATCATTATGTCGGTTGATATGAAACGTTTTTTTTATCTAGGTATAGATGCGCAGCCTAGTCAACCGCAATGAAGCTAAGAGGAACCCATGGGGCCGTGCCAACGCAGACGGCGATAGGGCCGGCCCTGGGAGGGACTGCTCCTCTGGGGTTTGCTCCCTAAGCCAAGTTGGAGCGGTAGTAGGTTGCGGTGTCGTATGGGAGGCACCGCAGCTGAGGCGGGCTGCTGTGCTATATGGGCAGCATGGCCGCAGAGGTGGAGGCCGCGGCGGGAGAGGAGTGCCGGTATTGAGGTACGCTCTCCCTGCCTTCCGCGGTCTTGGCGGGGTCGCCACCGTTTGATGGCAAAAGTTTTCATTTTTATTTTTGTTCATTTATTTTTCTTTTATTCTTTACAGGCGCACGAACTGTATTATTATTTTAAATTTCAAGTTATTTGCTGCAGTTACTAAGATATTAAAGACGGAAAAAAGGACAGAAAAAGCGTTTCGAAAACGATCTCCGATCTTCAAAAATATTGTTAGTACACTATCATTACAGGTACACCTAATGCGATAGTGTACTATCTATAGTCACAATAATCCCTAAAATCTAAGTCACCTTTGGTCATCACTATTTTAACACAATTACTAATTACAATTAATAATATCATTTTCAATTTTAACATAATTATTACCATTACACCAAATAATTCTAATACAAAACAAAAAATTAAATTTAATAATAACAAAATAAAATAAAATTAATCCAATAATAAATCATTCATCAAACCATTAAAATCACATACAATAAATAATAACGCCCTTGCCAACTCGTTCAGGGAGCAGTAAAACACGTCCATCCGCTCTGCCAGTGCATTGAGTGTGCGGATGCATCGCGTCAAGGGAGCCTTTTGCAGAAGGTTAGTTCTCGCTCGAGGTAGAGCAAATAGGGTGGGCCGCCTCCTCCGGTGCACGAATTCCTTCGGCACATTCAGCTTCAGCTCCTCCAAAATGCTCGGATTATAAATAACCCCCCGAAGAACCTTCACCACATAAACAGCCAGTGCTGCGTCCCGCCTTACTTCCAGCTTGTTGTATCCAACCATGCCTAAAACAAACAGGGTTGGATACAACAGCGGGTAGAACGGGTAGACGCCGTAGAGCTTTAGGTACAGGTAACGGGTGAACTTATTCTGAATGCGCTCTACCATTCCGCTATATTTGGCCACATGTGTGGAGCCCATATCACGGCGTTGAACTCTAGATGGCTTCTAACCAAAGCGAAGTTCGAAACCCTAAACAGGTATAGATAGAAAATTCTTTATTGCTCACTTTACGAAACAATTAACAAATAGGTACTAATACCTAAAATAAAAATTACAAAAAATGCCTCGGCATTAAGCCCACCCTTTGTGCCTTAGTGCAATAAAGTTTTAAATAAAAACTGTGATTGGCGGTCTTATCGCTCAAGAGCGATCTCTTTCTGACAACTGTGGAAAGGTGTGCCTGAAATACTTATTTAAGGAGTTAGGTCGATTCCTGATACCTAGATCTATTCATCAAATCACACTCATCGTCAATCATACAGGTAACATACTCTTACGTAACTGACGGGAGTTCTGATGCAAAGGAATATAGGTATTTATAAATAATTTCCATTTATTATTTTGCACCGGAATTCCCGTCAGTTAAGTTTCAAGTCGTAATGAATCCAGTTGGACGCCTATCAAAAGTGGATTATACCTAGGCAAGCAATATAATAATATATAAAACGTCGTCGACAACCTTGACAAGGTCGCAGTGACCGCGAATCCATTCGCAAATCGTGATGAAAGGCGAACAATAGCGTTGTCATTGTTGTTTCTAATCCGAATACAATTTACAATTGAACCTGTCGATCTAAACACTTCCGCAACACAATCAACAATCATTTTTGTGTTAGCATCATTAAAAACAACCCTCCTTTTTGTACAGTCTGGTAAATGTAAATATTTGCTTGCAAAATAGTTTCTGATAATACGTGGACCTGTCAAATGTCACTGTCGAAAAGCGGGGATTTAGACAGAGCACCTCACATATTGCCAAATACAAAGAAGTCAAGTCAAGTCAGAGCCACCTCGGCCATATCCATATAGGTGAAATAAACCGCCAAGTGCGAGTCGACTCGCACACGAAGGGTGTCGTAAAAATCAGGAAACTTTTGCAAAAAACGTCAAATTTTCACTTGCTCTGAGACTCTTTTAATTTTGAACTTTATTACATTTTTAGTATTTGTTTTTATTATATTACAGTTGAAGTGTTACTTATTTATAGAAAGTTTCATGTGTCTACCTCTTGTAGTTCAAAAGATAAAGCCTGGACAAATTAAGAGCAAAAATAGCCAAAAAAACACAATTGTTGTATGGGAGCTTCCTTTATTATTGATATTTATTTTATTTTTATTATTTGTTGTTATAGGGGCAAGAGAAATACACATTCTCTGAAAATTGCAACTGACTACCTTTTACGGTTCATGAGAAAAACTCAATTCTAAAATAAACCTGCCTAAAACACAGGAAAATGCAATGTCGTACGGTAAACGCATATCATTAAAAAGCATTGTATTACTTGAGACTGGTGTTTGAACTCATTTTGATAATACGCGATGAGATGGTTGATAATAAAATACTAAAGCTTGCAGCGGTCCGACATCGTATGGGTGACTCCGTGCTGTAGGTAATGTAATGGGTAAGCTGAGATGAAAAAAGATATTATCGTTACTCGTCAGCCGTTTCTTGTATTTTGGTTGAGTAGGTAGGTGTTCAAGTTAGTAAGGATTGGGTGGATTTTTATTAAATCTACTAATCAAAAAACACAACATGTATTTTTAGCCGACTTCAAAAAGGAGGAGGTTCTCAGTTCGTCTGTATGTTTTCTTTTTATTGAACACTTCCTAATTTATTTAACTACGATTTTTTTCTTGTTTAATATAAAGGTTATAATTACAATCACAAATCTAGAAAGAAACTCAAGTAGATACCTTGATAAAAATTAAAATACCTACTGCAGGCGGGCAGCCCTGCCGTGTGGCTGTAGGTCACAAGGGATTTCAAGGACAGGGCAGAGTCACAATACTGTATAAATAACATTACCGTGACTGTGGCATTATGTACTTTCAAATCAGGATTTCAAGCAGTCTAGACTACTCTTTCGGTATTTATTATAGGTACGGAAGCAAAAATTCGCTACACTATAGTGTAGCGAATTTATTGTATTGAAAATACTTTACATTAAAATCTAAAGTATTTTCTAGCTTTTTAAAATTTTTTGAAAGGTACCAAATTAGATTTATCCTAAAACTCCATTAGAAAACCGTTTATCAACCTATATTAGTCCACAGCTGGACATTGGCCTCCCTTAATGAGTGCCGTAGCGCCCTGTCTTCAGCTTACCGCAACAAGTGTCTGCCTGCAGTATTTCGCAGGTCGTCATCCCACCTGGCCGGAAGGGATCCTACACAACGCTTGCCGAGTCGCGGTCTCCACTCAAGAACACGTTTACCCTAGTGGTTGTCGGTTTTTCGCGAGATATATGGCCGGCCCACTGCCACTTCAGCTTGCTATTTCGAGCTATGTCGGTAACTTTGGTTCTCTGTCGCATGTAGCTCTTTCCAACTTAGTTACTTAGCTGAGCAACTTTAAACTGGTGGATCAACCCTACTGTCGCCAAATGCCTCAATTACTATATGGATAATGACGAATATTATTATGTATGTGATAAACATTAAAAAATACCTAAGTAAAAACATGCTGAAATAAGGTCATGTAACAATGTTGTTCCACCAGGTTCGATGGGTAATTCATCTGACATGAGACTTAGTTGTTCCATCGGAATGTGGTTCATCGAGCTATGATGGCTGTTCCACCTGTGCTCTGGTTCATCGAGCTATGATGGCTGTTCCACCTGTGCTCTGGTTCATCGAGCTATGATGGCTGTTCCACCTGTGCTCTGGTTACTGATTCTTACTATTACGGGGACGCATCCCCTTATGGCCTCCAACCCCCCCTATAGCCATCCCGAGCCTCGCTTTATTCTCTGTTCTACCTGTCCGCAGACAGACCAACGCATTGGTATACACACTACAACAATAATAATCTGAAACTGGTTCTAATATCGGTGGCAAAAGATCTCAATTGCATGCACTGTAACTCAAAGTGACTCACCGATGTGTCTCTTGCTCGTTGTCTCGTCACAGAATGAATACTCCGCCGTCCGTCAGCAAAGCACAGCGGGCGCGCGCGCCCGCCTCCTCGTTGCGACCGGTTATTTCGCCAGTCAGCTAAAATCCTTTTCAACCTACCTACTACTTACATAGGTAGGTACTGAGAATATTTCTTCGCCTTCGCGACATTCCCCCCTTTAAGGAAGATTAGAAAAGAAAGATATTCAATATCATTTGTACTACGATTTTTTTCTTGTTTAATATAAAGGTTATAATTACAATCACAAATCTAGAAAGAAACTCAAGTAGATACCTTGATAAAAATTAAAATACCTACTGCAGGCGGGCAGCCCTGCCGTGTGGCTGTAGGTCACAAGGGATTTCAAGGACAGGGCAGAGTCACAATACTGTATAAATAACATTACCGTGACTGTGGCATTCTGTACTTTCAAATCAGGATTTCAAGCAGTCTAGACTACTCTTTCGGTATTTATTATAGGTACGGAAGCAAAAATTCGCTACACTATAGTGTAGCGAATTTATTGTATTGAAAATACTTTACATTATAATCTAAAGTATTTTCTAGCTTTTTAAAAACTTTTGAAAGGTACCAAATTAGATTTATCCTAAAACTCCATTAGAAAACCGTTTTGAGTTTCGTCATCAATATCATCATCATCATCAACCTATATTAGTCCACAGCTGGACATTGGCCTCCCTTAATGAGTGCCGTAGCGCCCTGTCTTCAGCTTACCGCAACAAGTGTCTGCCTGCAGTATTTCGCAGGTCGTCGTCCCACCTGGCCGGAAGGGATCCTACACAACGCTTGCCGAGTCGCGGTCTCCACTCTAGAACACGTTTACCCTAGTGGTTGTCGGTTTTTCGCGAGATATATGGCCGGCCCACTGCCACTTCAGCTTGCTATTTCGAGCTATGTCGGTAACTTTGGTTCTCTGTCGCATGTAGCTCTTTCCAACTTAGCAACTTAGCTGAGCAACTTTAAACTGGTGGATCAACCCTACCGTGAATGTCCACGTCTCAGCTCCGTAGGTCATGCATGACGGTAGGACGCACTGATTGAAAACTAGTTTACAAGTATTGCGGTATGGATTGAGTTTCGTTCGAGTACCTTCCTATACAAATGTAACATATTGTGGAATGTAGAATTCGACATTCGTAATTTTCACCATACTACTTACACAATACAATAATTATAAACATTTGACTGCCAGCGGCATCGCACTATTTCTGAATAAAAATTAGGTAGCCTATTATGTTATTGCTAGTTTCTGCCCGCGCGCGGCTTCGCACGCTTTGTTTCTATGGAAACGTTTAATGATTATTTCTATCCACTGGGAACTGATATATGTCTATGTTTGATTCCAGGCTTAGAGCTACATCTATGCATAATATCAGCCGAATCCGTTCAGTAGTTGTGGCGTGAAGACGTTACAAACATCCATCTAAACATTTGAATTTTTTATATTATTTGTGTGATTTGATTTTTGCAGTGCAGACACACTATGTATACCTACATATTTGTGTACTTTTCAGCCGGTCCTTCCATCCAGTAGATTGTTTTGGTGTGAGGAAATAACAAACATTCTAATTTTCGACTGTATATTAGAATACAAGAATTTTTAATTATTATTTCTTCGCCTTCGCGACACCTACCGTGAATGTCCACGTCTCAGCTCCGTAGGTCATGCATGACGGTAGGACGCACTGATTGAAAACTAGTTTACAAGTATTGCGGTATGGATTGACTATTCTTATTTTACTACCTAGAATTCAACCTACCTATTTGTGTATAGACCTGTCTATCAGTGTTCACATAGTTTGATGGGTGATATTTTACATCTGAGAGAACACGATAAACGCTCATAATCTGTGCACTGGTTTGAGGTTAGGTTTATTCCACTCGAGCACACCAGTGTCAAGTGCAACTTGATACGATACGACCTTTGTGACGCTGTGGGAGAAGGTTTGTCTGATGGGTTCGATTCCCCGCCACAGGACAAATTTACTCGTTCTGCAAATACTTGTTCCGGGTCTAGGTGTGAAAATAAGTTAAGCAGTACGTATTTCAGTCATCTAGGCCCGTTACACAAGCTGTGTTTACTTTGGCTGGATAATATAATGCTGAGTAAAAAAAATTCCGGCATTATTTATACCCACCTGGATGTTAAAGACAAGAAACTGTAAATCTGTTGGACAGTACCTTTTTCTATTATTTTTATCTGAAATAAGGAAATAAAACCTATACATACATAGCAATAAAACATTTTATTAAACTTAACTCAGCATTACGCTTACTGCCAACATTTCCGCATATCGAAAGAACAATAAATGCAAGTAATTTAGCTTCAGTTCAGTTCTTGTTTCATGGCTCGCTGTGTCTGTTCTGCCACAACTCTGCCAGTGTCCATGTCAAAAGAGTCATAAACTTTAGCTTACAGGAGGATAAATAATGACAAGGCCCGCTTGCACAAGGATTTTTAAATACCGTATCTTATTTAAATATGACGTATTTGTATGTTTTGACAACTCACTAATCAAATTTAAGTCAGTTAAATATCCTAGTGGAAGCGGGGATTAAAGCACAGTTTAAGAAAGTCCTAACATTTTTTATAAGATACTTAACTAACAGAGGGTAAAATGGATACTTGTACCTTGTCTTTTACGATCACTTGTTTATGACAGGTCGTGAAATGAGGTAGGCAAAACATGCTAACTTTAAATCACAGTAGCTTATTACGCATTTTCGCTTATACAGGTTGCAACGTAACATGTGTACTAAGCCGAAAGGGGGTGATACGATTTTTGTAATTTCGTATATTTTTGTATATGTTTAGAATATAAAAGTTTTATTCCTCCCTATTCGTGTTCGCCCCCTACACGCACTCTTGCTTTATTTAACATTGAAAAATATTGCACAAATGGTTTTTTGCTTGATAATTATATATTAAAAAACCATAAACAAAAGTTGATTTCCTCAGGCTCCAGAATCACCTCCCTTTCGGCTAAGTACACATGTTCCGTGGTACCCTGTAAAAAGGATCCCCCGATGTACTTGGACATAGGTTTTAAGTTTTATTAATTCTCCAGTTTTCCTCGTAAAGGTATGCAAAAGATACTAACATTAAATCACAGTAGTTTAAGACACATTTTTGCTTATCTAAAACGGTCATCCATGCATTTTTTGTACATTGTTTTCTCGAAATAAGATAAAGGATACTAACCCTAAATCACAGTTATCTTAAGCCCATATTTGGTTTAAGAAGGACTGGTCCAATGTAGTAGTGGGAGTTTATAACTTCCCCAATGATTTTAAAAAAATACATTTGACACAGAATGGTGAAAAGCGAGCAGGGAGGCTCTTTAAAAAAGTTAGACAAAGGATTCTAAACCTAAATCACAGTTTTCCTAAGACACATTATTGCTTATAGGAACGGTCCCCATCCGATGTACATTTGACACAGGTTGTGAACGCTCGTCGCCTCCACGATAAGATGCTCGACTTGACCTTCCGGCGACAGGGAAAGCGACAGCTGTTTGTTTTTCGTTCGCACCTGGTGAATGAAATATGCATTAGGTTTTTATTTGTAAAGAGTGCGAATTCTATTTGGTGTTCTTAGCAAAGATACAATGCGATTATAACTACAACAATGTCAAGAAGCAAAGAATTGGATTACTCTGAATCTGTTGCCTGATAAATAACTTTATTTGTAGACTTCAAAAAAAAGCAGGTGGTTTTAATGCGACTTAAAAGTAATTTAAAATTATAAATTGTTCAAATGTAGCTCAGAATTCCTTCATAAATTCATCGATTTCGATACTTTATCTATTGAAATATCTCTCTCTGAATTTGGTAAAATAGTGGTTTATAAAATTTCTTGAGTTTGGTTCAGCCGATTTTAATTATGGTCAAATGAGTATAGAGTAAGATAAACCAGGAATAAATTTTAAAGTCAGTTTGGCAAAGCTTATTGTTGAGTTTTCAGTTTTTTTAATTTTTGTTGGTTTACTCGCCGCAGTTGACCGGTATCACGCGTCTCCAGGGGGTCGTAAACGAAAAGCTCTATGACAGGGGTCGTAGATGACACCAGTTACATTCCACTCACCATTCCATTGAGCCTCTGTCGAATGTGCAACAGATGCTGCAACGCTTGCTCGTTGGTTCGCTCCCCACAGTCGACGGGTCTCACACGACCCCATGACACCAGGGGGTCGTAGACGAAAGGTCCGATGACTGACATTAGTGCAGCTGTTTGTGCCCGTAGCGCCTTCATTACTGCTTCACAGCTTTTTCTGTAGGGATCAAAAATCTACTTTTTAGACTGGGGACAAAATCAATGGCGGGGTTACGGCCTGTTTCTGACAAACATGTTTACTTAGTTTACCTACAAAAATATATTCGTAGATACTAGATATCTGAAACTTATCTAAATATTACCAGGCTGAGTACTAAATACTGTTACCGTTTGCGCGATCTAGGATTTGTTGACTTTGTGCACTACGAGATTTTCTTAATTTTGTCGTAACGACATCTAGCGGAGATACTTTGAAGCGCTTCACATTTCCTATGTCACTTTCTTGAGTGCGTGTATTGACGTTATTTTTGTAGTACAGTTCACGACGGCTAGAGGTCGCTACAAATTTATTCAATACGATCAACAAATTGCCTGCCAACTGATATAGATAGTATTAAAAATATTATTTCGTACTCGGACTCTCACAGTTAAAGGCTGCGGGATCTACCTAGTAGCTCTCCATCCCGTTGGTGAGACACAAAATTAACGGACTGATCACGTCTCGTCAAATTACAATACTTATCAACACATCCTTTCATATTTTGGAGTCGACTCATTTCTTTCTTGAACATGTTTTTGTCTCTACAACAAACGCAGACATCGTGCACGTAGAGTTGAAATCTACGTGCACGATGTCTGCGTTTGTTGTAGAGACTAACAGTTACAAGCTACCGAGTCTAGCCAGTATCTGATTCCTTGATAGGAAATTTACTGGCTTGTCACATTTCGTCATAGCACGTCGCTCCATATTTTGGAGGAGACTCATGTCTTTCTTGAACATGTTTTTGTCACCTATAGAAAGTCTCTACATGAAGTTAAGGTAAGAAACTTGCCTGAACATCCCTTCGTGCTTCAGCGGGCCCATAGCAGCCTCCATATTATGCGTGAGTCTGAAAGGCACCCGCTCCGGCCACTCGAACGCCTCGCCTTTGTTGAAGAGACAGTTGAAATCTACGTGGACTGTGTCTCCGTTTGTCGAGTCGAAGGAAATGTTTTCACCGTGCCGATCGCCTAGACCTGATGAGATAAAAAATCTTGAGGCAAGAGCTAAACGTAACTTGAATAAATAAGAATGCTATTTTCAAGAGCAAATACTAAAACCAACCCCTATTGTTTTTCGTATACAAGAGGCCTGGATTTGTGACGTCAGCGTGGATAACTACAATTATATGAACGGACAAAATACAATCGCGCCAGCTCTTAAAAGTTATCTTATACAGCGGGTTCCTTGTTAATTGATTCTGCTTCTTTTCGCTCCAAGTAAGTGCGAACCCACCCTCATAGGGAAGATGCTTTGAAAGCATAGTACAATGTAGAAAGGGATCAAATAATATTTACCTAAAATGTATCCGACCATGGACATGACAGCTGTTGTCCTAATATACGCAGATCTTGCTTGATACCTAAAAAAATTAAAATATTTACAAGATTCAAATATTTTCTACCAAAATCCTTATATTTGAATTTGACAGCATTATTTATACCATCCATAGGGATCCGAGAAAACCCTGCGGAACCATTCCTGAAACAGAGGCGGATGTCGAGGCAGTAGCTTCTCTTCGTATATCCGTCTCTTTTTCTCCACGGGGTCTTTGTTAGAGCACATCATGTCTTTCAGTTCTCGGTTACTGGTGTGGATGCCTAGAACAATAAATTCAGAGGTTAATCATCATTATTTTTCGTTCTTCGATTCAGGATGGTTTCAGTAGGCCAAGCACAGATTCTGTTGTCTAGGATAGAATCGACTGCGCAATGTATGACAGCGCATCGTAATACATTGCGTAAATTATTGAAGTTGAAGGAATTTAAATTGTTTTACGCCATCGATGACGATGTTTCGTAATTTTTCCCTATTCTACCCTGCTAGCTTAACATTCGCGCCGCGACCAAATTGGTCGACTATTTCGTCTCGCAATATGAAACAAATGCACGACAAAACAGACGACAAACAGTCGTCGCGGTGCGTATCGTAGCCCGGCTGGACAACAATCCAGCTTAGCATACCGATAATGCGTATGATTTGATTTTGGCACGCAAATCCGTCGACAACTGCTGCTTACACCTGTAGAATTTGCTGTTACCCGGGGCGTTCTCGCATAGGACCTTACGGCTAAAAGAAACCACGCATATGCGATTTGACTTTTGCTTAAATTGTAGGTCTATGTTGCCGTAAAATACATGAAACAGCCTAATCAAAAGGTGTTCGTTTAATAAAGGTACTTCATGGCTCTTTGACATAAAATATTAGGTCCTTACATATGAAATTGGCGTTTTGTATGGGAGGAACAAAAAGTCGAATATTTTTTAATATAATATATTTAATTAATCAAAGTATGAACCATTATTTTCTATGCACTTTTGCCATCTTATAGGTAGTTCATTGATCCCTTTACTAAAAAAACCAGTCGGACGGGAATCAATAAAATCTTTGAAGGCGATTTGGACTGCCCCATCGGAGTTTAATTTTTTCCCTTGCAAGAAGTTATCCAAATTTCGAATAAAATGGTAATCTGTTGGAGCAAGGTCCGGGGAGTACGGAGGATGTCTTAGACTTTCCAATTGAAGCTCTTCTAATTTAGTAGCCGTCTGTTGCGCAGTGTGTGGTCTAGCGTTGTCGTGAAGCAGCAGTGGCGTGGAGCGATTGACCAGCCTAGGTTGTTTAGCCGCTAGCTTTTCCATCATGGTTTGCAATTGCTGACAATAGACATCAGCCGTAATAGTCTGGCCAGATTTGAGAAAACTGTAATGAACAATACCGGCACTAGTCCACCAAACGCTTACAAGTAACTTTTTTGGGGTTAATTTTCGCTTGGGGCAGGATTTGGCTGGCTGGCCAGGATCCAACCATTGCGCTGAGCGCTTCCGATTATCGTAAAGAACCCATTTTTCATCACAGGTAATGATTCGGTTTAAAATACCTTCATTATTGTGCCGGTTTAGTAATGTAACGCAGCAGTCGACGCGCGTTTGCCGGTTTGCTTCAGTCAATTCGTGAGGTACCCACCTTTCAAGCTTTTTAATCTTCCCAATTTGCTTCAAGTGAATTAAAACAGTTTTATAATAATAATAATAATAATAAATAATTGTTTATTATTCAGATTACAAAGATCCATAAGTTAGTAAATTCTTAGCCTATGTTAGTTTTAATTATATAATTAATAAGGTGATGGAGTGTCTGTACATCACTCCATCTAATTTATCAGCTATTGCTGACAGGATGGTGTTGGTACTCCCGCGTATTCTACTTTGCAGTGAGGCTGCCTTCTTCCTCATACAGGCGGCGAAACCATCTACGCGGGCCTCCGCAAACATGCCGGAGGCGCTGCAGAATCGCGGGAGCCCCAACAGCATCCTGAAAGCGTTGTTGTACTGGATGCGAAGAGTATTGACGGATTTCTTCGTATACGTGAACCACAGGCTGCTCGTGTAAAAGGATTGGCAAAAGGATTTAAACAGAGTTATTTTTACTTCTGCGGAACAACGAGCAAACCTGCGGACCAACATATTCGCTCTCACCGTCAACGCTCTTCGCTCCCTCTCCATGTCCTCTTCATCTCTCAGGTTATCTGTAACCAGATGACCCAGATACCTAAACTTAAAAACTCTAATAAGCTCCTTCCCACTCAACACAAGGGGAGGAACAGATACCGGGGCCCTACCCCCAGGTCCAAAAACCATAAATTCACTTTTCTTTGTATTATACTGCAAGCCATGACTAGCAGCATAAACCTCACAGTAGGACAATAAGTCTCTAAGTGCCCTGACAGATGGCGCCAGCAGTACCATGTCGTCTGCGTAGCATAAGTTGTTGACCGTGATGCCGTCGATTGTGCATCCGACTGGTAAGCTGCTGAGACCCTCTATCAGGCCATTCAAGTACAGATTAAATAGCTTTGGAGAGGTTATGCCGCCCTGTCTCACACCGCACTCCAAGCCATAGGCGTCTGAAACGGCCCCAGCCCACTTGACATAGTTCACCTGATGTGCATACCAATATTCAAACACAGAACACAAGTCCTCAGGTAATTTTGTGTCTCTAAGCTTTTTCCACAGCATGTCATAACATACTGTGTCAAAAGCTTTTGACAGGTCGAGGAAGCACGCGAAGACCGGCGTTTGTCTTTTCACATAGTAGTGGACCGTGTGCTTAAGGCTGAGTATAGCACTCTCGGTGGACAGACCAGCCCTAAACCCGAACTGTCCATCGTGCAGCTGGAGGTGCTGGTCCAAGCGATTATCCAACAGCCGGTCCAGCACTTTAGCAATTATAGTTGCAAGCGAAATTGGCCTATAATTACTTTTGTCTGCTATTATTTATCACTAACATCGCAGCCTGCAGCTAACTCGGACGTGGTTTGCGATGGATCCGCTTCCACAATAGCCTTCAACTCTTCATTATCAACTTGAGTCTCAGGCCGTCCACGGGGCTTGTTCTGCAGGTCAAAATTTCCAGAACGAAAACGTTGGAACCAAAAACGAACTGTGTTTTCTTTTGCAACACGACCGCCATACACATCATTCACCCTTCGAGTTGTTTCCGCAGCACTAGTGCCACGGCGGAACTCGTACTCGTAAATAATGCGATATTTTAAGTTTTCCATTTTGTAAAATGAGTGACGCAAACAGAAAAAAACAGAAGAAAAAAAACAAATGAATGACGATCATCGAAGCACAAATACATGAGTCTATAGCTGTACAAATTTGAATTTGGAATTCCTTACCAAAGAGGAGAAATTTGTGATTAAAGTGGCCAGTACGAAAAACGCCAATTTCATATGTAAGGACCTAATATTAAGTCAGTTTTCACATGCTTATGTGACGGACGACCTTTAGCATTGTTAGGCTAGATAGCGCTGTGTGCAATATTTATTTCTAATCCATACTTATTTACTTGTAATATTATAAAAGTGAAAGTAACTCTGTCTGTCTGTCTGTTACCTTTTCACGCCTAAACGACTGAGCGGATCTTAATGAAATTTGGCAGGGAGGCCGTGGGCAAAAGCTAGTACTTTACTTTTACTAGCTGCCCGCGGTTTCGCGCGCGTGTTCCAAGCAAGCCTACGTCCGTCCCCGGGATTAATTATTAACATTCACCTCCATGAAAAATTTCATCAAGATCCGTTCAGCCGTGTAGGCGTGAAACAAGGTAACAGCTAGATAGTATTACTTCCGTTTTTATAGTATTTGTATGGATCTATGAGTATTTTTACATACCTTTCTGTTTATAGATATGCATCAAAACCGGCCTCAACCCAACCAGATTAGGCACCCACTCTATCAGCCCACACTCCTCGTTCAAAGGTAACACGCTATACGTCCTGATGTAAAGTCTCCTACGCCTAGTCTCAGGAGCGTCTTGGAGGAACCTGTTGACGACTGCGTTGAATTCCATGAGGCGGTAGTCTTTGCGGAGGTCGTCGCGGGGCTTCAGCATTATTATGTAGGATTTTCCGTCTGAGGCTGAAAATATAGATAGATAGATAGATAATTCTTTATTCACAGAAACTTAAATATAAAACAGTATGGTAGAGAAGATAATAGAATTGGCGGCCTTATCGCTTAAAGCGATTTCTTCCAGGCAACCAAAGCTTAAAGAGACTACAAAGGATGGCGGAGCTAATTACAAATATAAAACTAATACAAACTATAACAAACTAAAATAATCCTGATACACATATACCTACCAAATAGAAATAATATATAAACTAATACATAACAACAAATACAATAGTGACTCTAAGAGACATACTAATTACTTACTTAAATAATATGCGTAAACTTTTCGTTTAAAAGTTTGATGAGATGAGGCTTTTTTTATGTCATTAGGTTGATCGTTCCATAGTTAGTGACGGCTTGGATTGAAAATATAGGGGCCGTATTTTTTACAACAGGCGTGATATTTTATTGCAATGAAAGCTTTTTCTAAATTCTGTTCGCAGCATGGCACGCGTTTTAAAGGACAAAACGTTGTCTATAAAATGTTAGTCCACTAAAATTCTGTGCAAAATTTCAATTCGATCCGTTGTTGTCTTCGCCCAAAAACCTTACAAACTTTCGCCTTTATTTATTAAGTTTACAAAGCACCATCTAAACCCAAACTGAGTTTGTATTCATAAATCATAAATTATATATATATATATATATAAATTATATATATTATATATATCATAAATTTGTTTGGATTACAACCAAACAAAGGGAACCAGAAGACTTCGAAAAAGGTAGGATGTATATTTTTTTTATGTGTTTCCGTCGATTTCTCTGTCATTTATACGACTTGGATGATTATTTTGCAGTTGTATAGAGGACAGTCCCAAAGTCCCGAGGTGGCCATAAAAAATGTATTCCAGAGGGATTAGTATTTATCCAGCAAAACCTAAAAACAGTTTACAACTAAGGGTTTTAAACTATCGAAAATCAGTTTTTTGCTTTTTTCAAAACATTCAAATTATTTTTGGTATAGACGTAGATAAGATAGATAGATAGAAAATACTTTTATTTCACACTAAGAAACAATTTACAAATTAAACAATTATAAGATAAGTGACAATTAGCGGTCTTCTCGCTCAAGAGCAATCTCTGCCAGACCAAATTGAATATTTCGATAATCACTGTTCACATTTTTTTTTTTTTTTGCTTTATTTTATTACTAAAGAAAATTATATTTCAATAATAAAACAAATTAGAACTAGTAATTACAATTGAAACAATTAAGCTAACTGCAGACTGCTGAAAACAATCTACAGGTAGCTCAACTGATCCATATCAACACCAGTCGAGCGTCCCCAAGACGCCGGTTGCATTGCCCCGCTGTATGGTAATGCTGATGCGCTGCGCCAGGTACACACCAGCTCTCGGGTCACACGTCGCGTCGACCAGACGCTCAGATAACTTTAAAAAAACCCGGAGAGCCTCGGTACCCCACGGACCTAGGGTCTCGACCCCAAAGGGACCAAATGTGTAGGCTCTGTCGAGACCTGCATATTTGCGTCTCTTGATATTATATTATATTATCTATAATCTCTTGATATATTGGTGTTTACATATAATGGAATAGCAGCTCAAATTTAACATACCTCTCAATGTTACCTTCCTAGGTTTCTGTAACGAAGGCAGTATTTGAATCTGCTCGTCGATCCCCGAGATATAGACCGGCGGTTCCGTCGGTATGTTGAAGTCTATTCGTTCTTGCCGCGCCGCTTTCGAAGGCAGGACTATTTTGCAGAACTCTTGGAAAGGCATCATTATGTGGCTGAAGTTTTCGTTGGCTAGCAGACGCGGAAGGGATCGTACTAAGGCTGATACGGTTATTGTCTGGAAGATAAAAATAGCGTTAGTTTTTATACTTGGGAAACAATAAAACCTGCTAGATACGATGTGGTGCTGGTTTGAGTGGCTGAAATGGAGACTTCTCTTTTTGGAGGCACGCTTTGAGTCGCTAAGCCGTTGGAGTAAGTAGGATGATGGGGTTGTCGAGAAAGGAATAGAGCATCGTGTCAAATTCCCTTGTGTACTGCTAATCTATATTTTAATCAAATTCATTTGAACGTTTATCGATACTGAGGAGTGACTTGCGCTTTGTGACAAGGACCATTATTCGAGCTAACTGAAACCGGACCTAGTGGACGATGCTCAATAAGCCACCTAACTTCGATCGACCAATCATCAATAGTAGATTGTGTCACAAGTGATCAAAATAATGTATGTATGTATGTTAGAGCGAGAGCGATATTTTGAATCCTAAGCGTAGCGAGGGATTCAAAGTACGTCGCGCGAGGTTATATAATTTTGGTACCGTGTACTCTGCTTTTCATCCTAAACTATGAGAAAAATTCATCATACGAGAAAAATAAATAAGAGATGCTTTTAGTAGTGACGAATATTTATATTTAGGTAACCAAATTACAAATTTATTTCTGGTGTTATTATTTCACTTCCACTGCTAGAACTCATCTTTTATTTAATTTGTGTGAATCAAAATAAATTGTCTGTTATATTTTGACAAAACGAATAAAAAGTTTCCGCATATTCTTTTTTTAAATTTCGATAGCCAATGCCGCGTCGACACACACGCTTTTTTTATTACCGGCCAGGACTTTATTGAAGCGAATTGCGTTCAAACTTTAAGTGTTCCAAATTCAAAAGTAATTTCGTCACTGTTATTAAGTGCGCTGGAATGACCCTCTTTGTTCGCACTTCTCGAGGAACCCTTCGCCTCTTTTCGAATAGATGGAATCAAAAAGCCATTAAGGTCTCACTGCTCAGCAAAACGTAACTTTTTACGTGACGTGACGTACGGGCGTGACGCAGTACGTGACGCACCGTGGTTCCAACGGAAGATCAGCGTTGTGGTAACCAACGGCTGTTACAACATACGCTGAGTCGGCGTTTTGTAACTTTAAGGTTCGGTTCGGTCATGCATGAATGTACTAAGTCTAAGTAGAATGTAGTCATTGTAGGTTTTTAATTTATGTACCTATCTATTTTTTATGGCAATGATATTAGTTAGTAGTTTTTACTTAATTATAACTGAAACAAAGTTATGGGATAACTTATGACTTTATGTAAGTTAATTTACTGTAACTTAGCTACAAATAAAGATTTTCTTGTTCTCATTCTTATTCTTTACTCTCTGTCTCTTTTACCTTCCCTTTACAGCATAACTAGCTTCTGCCCACGGCTTCGCACGCGTTCTTTCGGGATAAAAAGTAGCATGATATGTTAATCCAGTCCAGGCCTAAATTTAGGCCCGGTCCATTCAGTATTAACATTAGTGTTAACTATAATAATTGTAAAAAATCTATAAAATGTATACTTCAAGTATATCCTACGATGATACAGAGAAGCTATTAGATATTATCAAGTAAATTATATTTTTATACATAAAGTTAACCTAGTTAGAATAGTGATTAATCTAGTTTTAATCAAATGTAAGTACCTACTTATTATACACAAGTTGTTTGAAACATAAACAACATTAAATATAAATGCCCTTATCGTAATAGTAAGGGATTAGGTTATTTAATAATTAAAAGTATAGTTTAGCGCTACTGTCGCCTGAAACACAGGTTTACCTAGTTCAGGCTAAATTGTTATACTTAGCCATATTTATTCGTTTAGTGCACTTATGTATTGTATATTTACGTTTCATTGAATAAACTTTGATTTGTTTATTTTTTATTTTATTTATTATTTAGTATTTTTGGCGTGAAGAGGCACAAATATTTAGACATCCAAATATCCAAATTTCGCATTTATAATATTAGTGATTTAAATTACTTACCGAGCCAGTCCCAGCAATAGGTTTATTACACAGCTCAATCAGTTTCTCAGCTAGCTGCATGAAATCATTGATAAGCTTCAACATCCTCGGTTCTTTCAACTTCGGGTCGCTGAAGACGTCGTTACAACGTTTGATGCGTTGCGCGTAGCTCGACTTTATGACGCACATCATCATCCAAAGTGTGTGTTGCGGGTAGGCCATTATTAGTTTCACTATTATGGCTTTTAGTTGGAGGTAAACCTACAAGGAATTATAATCATTTAATAATCATCATAATATAAATGATAAGATCTGACAGGATCAGAAATATGTAGGGTTTTCCAGGATGACCTTAAAAAGAGTCACTTTATTTTATTAAACGCTTTCACTGACAAGCTTCAGCGATGCGACTTGGAGGGGCACGTCGCGTCGTCGCCTCACTTTTCTCTAAGGTCGTGCTAAGCCACACGCAGTCTCTATTACAAAAATCTAAAACTTCATTTCATTGCGCAACGTACATAGAAACTTAAAAGTTACCCCACTACTTGGTAAAGGTCCCAGCAGCTCCAACCCGGCGTACAATCCACAACCCGGCGTACAATCCATCATTGTAAATGTTCTCGCAAATCAGGGTCGCAATGCTACCACACAGCAAAAAGATGTGCGTTCAAATATGGGCTTTAACTCGTACCTATTTGATGCATTTTATATTAACGGCATCAGACGACAGATAGCTCGCGGGCCACTCGTTAGAAGCTTGCGGGAAGCCATTTTGTCACTGTAAATCGTTATCTAAAGATAACGAGTTTAACCCCGTATTTGAAAGCACATTTTTTTGCTCTCTGATAGCGGTGTTGGATTAATGTGCATAGAGCTTTTGATTGCATCTTGTTCAACTTACCTCTTTCACAGGATGACAGATTCTAGAAACGATCTGTGAGAATGCAGTGAGGTATAGGTAAAGAGGCAATCTCTCTGAGTAAGTCTTTATGATGTCAGTCATTTGCGCCAGCACTGAGTGGACGGCCGTGTCTGTCGCTGTTACTTCTACGTCAAGCCTGAAAGGACAATCACAGTGTATATATAAAGGCGACAGTGTTTTTTTTTATCGTTTACTAGCTGCAGCCTGCGGCTTCGCACGCCTTTTTCCGGAATAAAAGGTAGCCTATGTCCGGCCCCGGGATACCATCTACCTCGCTGCCTAATTTCACCGAGATCCGTTCAGCTGTTCTTGAGTTATAAATAGTGTAACTAACACGACTTTCTTTTATATATATAGATTTGGTGCGTAAGGGTTTAGCCGAACATGGCATGTTACCTCCGTAATTCTAAATTACAATAGTGCTTAATCCAACAAAAAATATATTATATGTAACAAAACAAAATAAACTTAACAGAAACTTAGTTTATAAGATTTTCCTCGACAACTATCTTATTTACCAAAACCTTAATTATACAACCAACGAAATTAATTTACGAAAACTAATCTTACAAACCTATTACAATAACTTTGCTTGTAGAAGGCGACTGTTTGGATTGATGTGTTAAACTTTCACGAGTGCACTTCAGAACGGATGGGGATGAATTTGGCAAATATGTGATGTAGTTCTATTCTATGCCTTGACTTACATAATAGGCTTATTTCTGGCTGTTTTCTATGTATAATAAAACAAATCTATCTATGTAATGTGTTGTATTATGTATATCAGTCATCGAGTACCTATAACACAAGCTCTGCTTAGCTTGGGGTTAGATGATGGTGTGTGAATTGTCCAGCATTATTTATTTATTTATCTCCTCCACCTCCACAGCCTATAATGGTCCACCGCTGGACCCAGGCCTCCCCCTGATAAGCGCCTTGAGGACTTTTATCTCACGGGGGGTAATGCCCATAATCCATAATAATTTATTTATCTATTATTTATTTATTGTGTGAGAATTATTGTGCGATTTATTTATTTATCTCCTCCACCTCCACAGCCTATAATGGTCCACTGCTGGACCCAGGCCTCCCCCTGATAAGCGCCTTGAGGATTTTTATCTCACGGTGGGTAATGCCCTTAATCCATAATAATTTATTTATCTATTATTTATTTATTGTGTGAGAATTATTGTGCGAAGCCGCAGGCTGATAAATGAATGCTGGACATTTCATACAACTTTATTAAATGTTGGCTTTATACGGAGCAGATTGAGCTGGATTGACTAAGTGGAAGCCAAACTCTACGCTATTGGCTCAGAACTGAGATGCCTAGACAAGTCCTCTGTCAGAGGCCAAGATCTATAGAATATTTATTTATTTTTAGAATATTTATTTTTGTACAAACTATATAAATAAAATTAAATGCTCCCCTCAAACCTATGAGATTTAATCCTCCTTTATATGTACCTCATGCTGGTACCAATTACCGGCAGAATTCCTTCCTGTGGCGGGCAAGCGACAACTTTAATACCCTGTGTAGGCGATTCGACCTTGATCTATTTTGCACTAGTGTTCCGTCGGCCGGGCAGCGGCTGAGCGGTGAATTTTTCGGTGAAGAAAGAGATGCACTAAGTTTAGTTTGAAATCTATTCTTAACTTTTTACCTTCTGTTAGATTCATTTTGATTAGCCATAGCACGGTAATGTTCATGCAAAATCGTCGACATCATAACAATAATTATCTAAATAACATCGCTAAAAGAAAATGACGGTATTTAATCAGACAAAAATAAAAAAATACGGGTCACATTTACGTGCGAACTGCAAGCGCTATTGCAAGGTAGTTAGTGATAAAGTGACGGGCAGTCTGGTCTATTGTTTCGGTTGGTGATCCATAACAAGTTCTATTTTAAGTCACTTAGGAGAGTAACGCCCGTATTCAAGAACAATACTTATGTAAAGTAGCAAGCAACACTGTGCTAAGTAAGGCATTTCTCACTGCGTTCGCCATTTCATTAGTACTATACTTATAAATCTATGCATTTCATTCAGAAACGACACTCAAGTGACACTTTACTATGCGAACGCATTACGTCGATTACAGATCTGTGATTAGTCCGTTTTCTTTAATGTTTTGCAGAATTGCGGTTTACCTTTAAAACCTGCACAAACATAATAAAACAGTTTTGTTTCCTTAGAAACTGAATAATGAATACAAACAAAATCTCAAAGCAAAGCAAAATTGACAGAACCCAAATATTTGTGACTACTAGTCAAAGGTGCAGTATTGTTTATGACTCGGATTGACCTTCCCTAGGCATGCGTTTGTGTACATTGTGAGACCTCATAGTATTGTTCTTGAATACGGGTGTAAGTATACTGAGCATACTAGGCGTACGAATCGACCCCTACGACTCATCCCGTGGACGTCGTAAAACTAAACTGCGATCACGGATCCGTCTGCCAAGTGTGGTGATTATATGTAGACCTTTGTTTGGGGACCACATGTTCAGCAATTAACGTATATGTGTATTATCAGCAGTGTTATATATCTTACCATATTGACAACATCCGTGGCATACTCTGGTACAGATATTTGTGTCCGTACTGCAACGCTTTGCCGTAGCTATTCAACGCGTAGAGACGCCGCGAGCAAGCGGTGCCGTTATTGGTAACGTCACTACGGCCCGTATTATGAAAGCTTGCTCAGTCATCGATCTATGCTTGAGTGACGTTTATGCCATAGAAAAGCCATACTAAAGCGTAGATCGATGACTGAGCAAGCTTTCTCTTCTGTTTTTTTTTAGTAATCTTTCTAAGTTGGCATTGGCGGTCGCGGCTTAAGGATCGTCTTCAACTCAGCCCGTGGATGTCGCATGAGCGGGAATAAGAGAAGCTACCTTAGGATGGTCAGTAGCTTCCTTCTGTGTATTGAGGTAAGTACCCTCAGCAGAGTGTTCTTTATCTTACCATATCGACAACATCCGTGGCATACTCTGGTACAGATATTTGTGTCCGTACTGCAGCGCTTTGCCGTAGCTATTCAACGCGTAGAGACGCCGCGACCAAGTTGTGCCGTTGTTTGTAACGTTGTCGCCTGTGCTCACTTTCTCGTAGTAAGCGCCAAGGCAGACCTAGAGTTAGAAATATAACAATAATGAGGCAGCCCATTGTACTTTTGTCTTATGTCGCCCATCGTTCGGACGTTGGTTGGCCGTTGGTTGCCAGATCATTATTTATTATAAATTGTTTGAGTGTTTACCGTGTTGAACGATAGTCTTAGATTTATCTTTATTTTTGAAATATTATTAGCTCTGTAATTTTGAGTTGTTTATTTATTATATGTCACTAGTTGTTAATTATCATATTTTTTTTTTGTGTGTTAAGTCTAAGTCTGTAAACAGTGTAGACACGCACGCGTAGGCAGGGCCTTTTTGGTTCACATAGATTTATTTTTTATTTTTATTATTGTGTACCTTTTTGATGTGTGAAGTAGTGTGTGAGACAATAAATAGATTTTCTTTCTTTTTATGCTATGTATTTTAAATAAACCCTCCATATACAATAAATTACCCCAAACCATAAGAATACTGGCGAATATGGAGTTTCAGAGAAAGTTAAAAACGATTCTTCTTGAACTTCATGACATTTGTTATTTTTAAGTTGCTTTATTCTAACATTAGTTTCAAGTTCAATTTTATTTTATTGTAACTTAATATAAGTTAAATTTAATTGTTATTATTAGTACACAGACATTGCACACCGTAAACGTAGGAATACATTGACTCACATAGCCATAAAAACACATGTACCTACATGAAATACATGCAATAAACGATACTTTACTTAACTAAAGTGTTTTTGTAATGTATTGTATAGTTAGAACTTAACTAAAAGACATCCAAATCCAAAAAAAAAAACGTAAGTCAAAGACATTCAACATAATTTATCCACATAGAATGCCAAAGTTCAGTTAGAAATGGCACAAACTTAGGGGGCAAAATCCGGCTATAAGGTGAGGAACGTAGGCTACACATACCAATCTAGTTCCATTCTAGTAGTTATATGGCAAAATCGTCGAGATTTAGTATCGAATTGGGTTTCAACTCAAAGAATGTTGTACTAAAGTACTTACCAAGCTTTTTTCCCACTGTTTGAAGACCTCAACAGACTCTTTGTAATAGCCGATGTTAACATCTACATCCACGTTGGTTGTTTCATCGTTGTACTTTGCGATTAGCAGCTTCGCTTTGGCGCAGATTTTTCTGTAATAAAATCAAAATTTAACCTTCTTTATTTTATGACCTGACTTTTTTTTTTCATGATCGTGGAACATGAAAAAAAACATTTAGGAGTAAATCAAATGGTGAGGGCTGGCGGATATCATCCTCATCTTTATAAGAATCCATGTTTTCCCTTCTGCTGTGCAAAGCCTACCTTGTAAACATGACTTTGCGTAAATACCTAGGGTAATGATTGGTATAAAAGGGAAAGGTGTCAATTCAGCCGCCGCCAAAAATAAAGTAAAAATGTTTCCGCCTTTTTTAAATAAATAAATAAATAAAATAAATAAATAAATAATGCTGGACAATCTACACAGCATCATCTAGCCCCAAAGTAAGCAGAGCTTGTGTTATGGGACTAGATGACTGATAGACTTAATACAATACATAACATAGATATATATTTTTATTATAATATATAGAAAATACCCAGAACACCCGGAACAAATATTTGCAGATCGTACAAACATTTGTCCCAAGGCGGGAATCGAACCCGCAACCTTCTGCGTCGCTATACATATAAGTTCATAAAGAACGGCATAATTTTTAGTACTGTCAAATCAGTTTAGTTTAGATTTGGCAACATCTGAATTGACACCAATGGCGGTTTGTTAACTAAAATTATGCATACAAAACTGTTATTAATTTGTATGAATTATTTTGCTTTACTTATGTAAAATGTTGTAAAAGTTACCTCTGTTCATTAGTCAGGTTATCCACATTAGGGTAAGCATCATCCAGTTTCCTCCGCAAAGTAGTAAACGCTTGTTCGTGCTGACCGCGCATCCAGTACATTTTGGCTTTCTCTATGAACAACTCTTCTGAATGGTATTCTTCCGCGTTCAATATGTACATGTATGACTGAAACAGAGATATATATTTACTGGCGAGCGACAGAGAAGGATAATGCAAAAGAACCATAGATAGGAATAAAGCTACTACCTGTTGGAAAATACCAGCTTTTCTCGCGTGCTTTGCGCTTTGAAGCCAAAGATCACCGATACAGTATTTCAGTCGATTCGCAGTGAAGGGATGTGTCGGTTCTAATAATTCCTGAAATAGAATTGTGGGACAGAAATTATAACAAGTTACTAATTGAAAACAATTACATTTTCTTTTCGCATAATCAGGTAGCGAATACCTACAAAATGTATCTAAGGACCAGAGTCCAGAATAGTATTTTGATAGCCTTTATCAAAAGAGCTTTAGCCGTTTTAGTCCTAGTATGGTGTCTACCAATCACATAGAAACACTCGAAAAATATAACCCACGCCCACGTACAAAAGCTGTCTCTTTTTTACGTAAAAGTTTTTCTCGAATCTGTCGTAACCTCTATGTATCCAGAAAACCAGATACAGTACATAATATTTATATATAACTAGCTACTGCCCGCGGTTTTATCTTTATCAACTTCTTTATTAGAACATGTAATTTTTGATTATTTATTTGTTTACCTTAGTCTGTTGGAGTAATATCCGCCTCAATCTAAGCAGCGGTTCAATAGTCCTCACGTCGGATTGCACGACGGATAGACGTCGCCGCCATTCGTCTAACAACTGGTTTAGTATCTCTGTGCCTTGGCGGTCGCCGTCGTGGAGGCTTTTTAGCCTGGAAACAGATGGCAGTGCTTTTGAGGTAGGTACCTATGTTAGATCTTCACACATCATTATAAACCGCCGTGCATCGTCGTCAACTGACGCCCTGATTGCGTCGCCGTAGTAACAACAACGTGTACCTTTATTAGTTAGATTTTTACATATTCATATGAGCCATAGAATAAGTTAAATATAATAAGATCTGTAATTTTTCTATGGTCTGAAATAAATGAATTATTATTATTATAATGATCTTCTTTAGTAAACTCAAGTACCTATAACAAATATCGGCGATTTGAATACTGAAGAATTGGTGTACCTAACTCCGAACATTAGCTACAACAATACGCAAAATGAATATAGGCTAATAAAGAGGTTTGTTTCTCACAACCCTTCAATAAACCGCCAAGTGCGAGTCGACTCGCACACGAAGGGTTCCGTACTGTAAAAATCAGGCAACTTTTTCAAAGTATTTTTAGTATTTGTTGTTATTACAGTTGAAGTGTTACTTATTTATAGAAAGTTCCATGTGTCTACCTATTGTGGTTCAAGAGATACAGCCTTGACAGACAAAGAGCAATAATAGCCAAAAAATCACGTTTTTTGTATGGAAGCCATCTTTAATTTGGATATTTATTTTATTTTAATTATTTGCTGTTATAGCGGCAAGAGAAATACACATTCTCTGAAAGTTTCAACTGTCTACCTCTTACGGTTCATGAGATAGAGCCCTCTGACGGACGGACAGCGGAGGGTTCCGTTTAACCCTTTCACTGCCCAGCCTCTACGGTGCGGCCCGAAGGAGCGCGCCGCACCTCTACTAGCTCGCGTATGGAGATGTGCGTCATGGGCAAACAATGTGTTAAACCCTTCGGGTACTAAAAATATCAGGCGTATTTTCTGAATAGATAGAGCAATTAAAGCAGAACTTTGAATTTCTTGCAGGAATCTGAAGAAGACAGATCAACATGGCGATTTCTCTAATGTAGTCCGTGACACACCTCAGAGTCTTATTTTCTTTTCGCTATCATTCTCCTTTTAAAAGTTTTCTGTGCTTACCTTTTTAACATCTCCTCCGCATGCCCAGCCTCGCTAATCATATGCAATCCTAGCACACTTTGATAGCCACTCCGTAACGCACTTTCTCCTTTACTCTCCCCATCCATTTGTGATAACAGCCTGCTGGTAGCTTCTTTGCAGGTGATAGTGAATGCATTGTGATCTTCTGCACGGTAGGAGAGGAGGATACGGCCCATTAGGAGACCCCAGTTCTCTTTGGATTGTGGCTGGAATGCAATGATTTTATGAGTTTGTGAAGTAATCATTTCTTTAGGCACTTTCTAAAACATGCACAACACAGGACCTTCACGCTCGAGTCGGTGGCGCTGAAGCGTATATACTCGCCTCCAGTCAGCTACTGATATTTTTTTTTTTTATTATTTGTGGTATATTTCATTATAGTAAAGTAGTGCAATTTTTCATTCGAGTTCACGTTCAAAAGCTTATTCTGTCCGCAAATAATATAGTACATATATTATTTGAACGTGATCTTGAATGCATAATTGCGGTCAAAATGGTGTTCTGTTGATTTTCCTCTGGATGACTGTTAAACCTCTAGCAGCTAGAAGAAGCTAGAACCCAGCTTGTTTACTGACTTTTCGCTCAGAAATGGATGCTCGCATTTCGCAACTCATCGGATTTTTTATGAACTTCCTGTATATTTTACCACAGGTTTTTTCTCAAGCTAGTGGTCTAGGCCGAGGTAGGTATATCAATATACTCCTAGATTGTTTATGGACTCTTAACTCAGAAACTAAGGCTCTCTTACCACAGGTTTCTTCACAAGCTCGTCGAGTTGCTCCCAGCGTCCCAGCCTCCATAGCGGCTCAGCTGTCAACTCTAGCATGCTACCGTCTATCTCATGCTCGCTTAGCAGGCGATACGCGGTGAATGGCTGGTCTAGACCGAGGTAGCAGTCTATCATGCCCTGTGAATGAAGTAAAGGGAAGTTAATGTGAGACGAACCAGAGCCGTGAGTTAAAAAACCTAAAAAATAAATAGAAAATTTTAAGAAATCAGAACAATAATGTTGCCAACTGGCGATGCCTAGGGTGGAAGACAGCGCCTGAATATGAAGTCAACAGTGTGATTATTATTTCACGGATTATCGTGTACTAGGGCCACCGGTCGGATATCTCGTCATGCCAGCCTTAACGACATCATCCGGCGGGTTTTTGTCACCGCCAACGTACCAGCTATTCTCGAACCGAATGGTCTGTTGCGTGACGACGATGGTAAGAGGCCCGACGACGGCATGACACTAGTCTCATGGGAGTTGGGGAGGCCCATTGTGTGGGACGCTACATGCGTCGACACACTTGCGCCTTCCCATCTTCCGAGGACATCCGTGAGGGCTGGTGCGGCGGTAGATTTGGCCGAGGATGTCAAGAGACGCAAATATGCTGGTCTCGACAGAGCCTACACATTTGCTCCCTTTGGGGTCGAGACCCTAGGTCCGTGGGGTACCGAAGCTCTCCTTTAAAAAGTTATCTGAGCGTCTGGTCGAAACGACGCGTGACCCGAGAGCTAGTGGGTATCTGACGCAGCGCATCAGCATTACCATACAGCGGGCCAATGCAGCCAGCGTCTTGGGCTTCCGACTAACAACAACTGTAACAATCTACTAGGTAGCTCAACTGATCCATATCATGGATCAGTTGAGCTACCTGTAGATTGTTTGCAACAGTCTGCAGTTATCTTAATTGCTTCAATCGTAAATACTAGTTCTAATTTGTTTTTATTATATGATTGTAATTTTCTTTGCTAACAGTGTTTGAATAATACACAGCGTTTTGTCAGCTTCTTTCAAGATATAAAGCCGCCGACTAAGTCGCCGGCAACAAAGCGACGACGGGCTGTTCGGCAAGCCGGCGACTTCAGTTATTCCTGTTGCTTATTTGATGTATGTAAAGACTGTAGAGACACTCGGCATTATAATAGTTCTGGCTGACAGACATTGCAGTAATCTGCAAAGGCACTGGATAACAACTGCCTGATTAAACCCATGTGTCGGGTAGCATAATGCTGGTGACGATAATGATGATGAGCTAGACCAACCTGTATGCTATGTCGGTCCAGCTGCCCTTCTTGCGCCAAGCGCTCGTAGCACAACGCCGCATCTTGTAAACGCCCGGTTACTACTTGAGCTAAGATCAACTCTTTCAACGACGGCTCTGATCTTTTCATTGATAGAATCCCTGAAAAATAAAAATAAGTAATGATTTAACAGCGCCATCTAGTCTCAAACTAATTTGCCTACCTTAAAAGTATTTATAACTTAAATAGCTAAAAGTTTTAGATTTGATAGTTACAAGATCAAACTGGTGCGTTAGGGCTACCACAAGGGATCAGATAAAAGGTAAGTTGCCAAAAAAGGATTCGAATTCTAACGGTCTTATCAACAAGATACGATGCGGGAGCTATAAGCGGAGACTTGGTGAGAAATTGCACAGGATAGGCTAAAATCACCCCAAAATATCAAAAGCATATACTGTCGAAAACACAATTCAAATTGCTGAGCCACCGGAGTGCCTTAATGAAATAATTAACTTCAAAACCTCACCAGCCACACAATCCGGTTCATCCAACAACGCGTATATCTCAGCTAAGAACGGTAACTCCTCCTGCATCCTATCTTTATTCTCGCCCATGTACAGTTCCAAGTACTGCAGCGCCCTCTCTAGTTCACCGCATGCGAAATTACCGCGAGCTATGGTTAGCTTATCGAATTTGTCGAGGAATGATGATATTGCTCTGGAAACGAAATAACTGGGAATACGGTCTAGTTTTATTCGATAATGGTGTCGATTTGGTTGTTCATTAACAAAACTAAAACTATTTCACGTCACTAAAAGTGTTGCCATTCCTTGATTTACGGTCCAAATAAAAAAGACAGCGACATTTTCAGTGGTGTCAAATTAATAACATAGTTTAGTTTTTACAGCTGAATCTTGTATTTTGAAATCAGTTTAGGGAAATGAAAGCAAAAACATTGTTCCTTAAATATTACAATACAGTGAAGGTTACTTTCCATTGCCATAGTTGTATGGACTTACTTGTAATTTTCGTTCTCCAGAGGGCGTTGTTTCAAATTACACCACTCTAATATCCATCGATTGAGGAAATCTAGAAGAGTGTATACGGTTTTGCTGCATTTGCTCTAAAATTTCAAAAAAAATTTTAGTTTCAAGTTACTTTGTCAAGTTAGTTTGTTAGTTAGTTTGTTAAAAGTATACTTTTAAATTGTATACAGGGTTTATTTCTATTTCTTACCTGATTCCCTTCTTCAGCCTGAACTGAGTTGATGCTGGGTGTCATTCTGATATGGCGTAGCATTTTGTACTTGGCCTTTTCCACAGTCATTTGGCGAGATTCAAAGTTTTCGAGGCCTTAAACAAAATTATAAGCTAAAACATTAAAGCTTTTAAAGCTTTTTGTGCTAAAATACGAAGATTATGTCAAAATAATGGCAAAGCTTAACCAGCGTAAGTAAAGGTTTAAATTTGGGCTTAGAGATTGGCTATAATTTGTACTTTGAGTAGATATCCCTTAATCGCCACTTTTTGACTTTTTGTCCACGGCTTAAGCTGAAGTTACTTTCAGATGTTCTTTCTTACAAGTAATATTGTTGTACGAACCTATAACCGCCAGTATTTCTTCATGAATATACAACGGGTTCGTCTTTGACATCACAGCGTGCAGCAGTACGTAAGGAAGGAATAGAAATAAAGTTCTGACGTCACGCCTCATACTCGGATGTACGGTGCGAAGTAAGTCGCGAATGCTCTCCGACTCAATTAGAGGTATTAGTTGGCCGGCCCAGCTGAAAAAAAGATAATTTTGTCTAAGAATTTAAACTCTATACATTAGCTAAACTCGATGTGGAATGTTTGAAAACTAACCGCCCATACTTAGCGTAAAATTCACCCTGTTGCCGCGTCTTTTTATACGCAATTTACATTACTTGACAATTTGAAATCCTTCCTTTAATAAATTTTGCTTACAATTATATCCGAAACTCGACGCCAAGCGAGTTTTAGTTATTTGTGTCGTGATTTGATAACAAACATTCCACATTGAGATATGCTAGTGTAAATATGATCGAAATTGGGTAAATTGTGATGGTTGGAATCGTATATTGATTTTTGAAGTTATCTTACTTATGAGCCCACTCCAGAAACGTAGTTGCGTATGTGGAACCGAATAAGGGATGAGCTTTCTTCGGCTGAGACGGGTAAGCCAATGTGTACCTATAAATAAGACGCATAAAGATTAATTTACTACTTACCATCGGTTATAATCAATACAGAATAATAAAGACTGCTTCCTCGAACGAAAACTTCCCTGTGGGTTCGATTCCCGCCTTGGGACAAATATATTATTTTATTTATTTATTAAAATAAAGTATATCGATCCCTAACAGACAAAAAGGGCTAAGCGACATTTTTTTGTGAAATCGACATATATATGGTTGGAATCAGCTTTTTTTTCTGCATTTAGTAACATTTAGTGCGTAGGCGACCGCGGCACAAGCGCCACTCGTGCACGCGAACCATTTTGGCGCGCAAAATTTGGAGTCTACTTGAACTACAATTTAAAAGGTTTGTTTACATTAATAATGATTAATGCCCGTTACGCACTAGCGGTTGGCCGCCTACGCGGTTCACCGAAATTGGACCATTTATCAAACAAAATATACCAACCGCCACCACGGTTAACCGCTAGTGCGTTTGGCCCGTAATAGTTCATAGAATGGCATCCAAAAAGTTATTATACGGGATTGGTAGGTACAGGTACTTAGTACACACTTACCAATGGTTAGTGTCTTTGTTATTTAAAATTATTAATAACTTATTATTGTTTCAAGACGTCATGGCCCAAAAACAACGGGCATGTGACATCATTGGAAAAGCATTGCACTTTTCAAAAATAAACTTACGTGCACGGATAATTAATAACAACTGTTAATAATGTCAAGGATACTCTCCCCGAATCCGATATCGAAGACGGAGATAATGAACGAGTGGTTTTATCTTCAAACTAAAAAAATCTTACGCATTTTTAACAAAAGATTTTTCTTTTTGATAATGTGTAAGATTTTCAATATGTACGTAGTTTATTATTTTAAATATTGATAACTTTTGTGATGCGAATAATTTCGATAAGACTGAGTTTTCGATTACTTGTATTCCTAATAGTTTAGTGAGATAATATTAAAAATATAAAGTACGTAGGTATCTGTCTAGTATTTAATATTAGTAGGATACGACTTTCATTGATCTCCAAAGATTTTATATTTTAACATAATGATACAACAGATTTTTTATGATTTTTTTCCTATTTTTTTAACTTTAAACCTCTCTCCTGTAAAGTTTGTAAAATGTCGGTTAGCCTTCTTTGGCTGTTAAGCATCGATATCAGCCATCTGGTACCCATAACACAAGCTTTGCTTAGCTTAAGGCTAGATGATGCTGTGTGGATTGTCCGCCATTATTTCCATCATGTTTAACACTGAAGTAAATTTAACCCTAATATAAGTTCGGTTTGGACTATTAAGACTAGATGGCAGTAACAATTGAAACAGTACCTGGAGCTCAATAACGGATGCATAATCTGATGCATGTGTTCAGGGAAGCTGTCCCATACGTCTTTCTTGGACCCAGTCGGCGATATGTCGTAAATTTTCAGTATTTCTTGAATTGTAAGAGCGTAGCAATCCATGTTCTGAAATTAGTTGGACCCTTAGAAGAAGCGCGTGTTTTTACTCTATGTTTGGGCCATTATCAAAGGCAAAACGCTCACAACTTGATTTATAATATTGTCATCGTAATATTTCTTAGAATAACTCGTACTAGAATCAAATATTGGACAGCACTAAGCCACAGTATGTACAACCTGCTTAAGTACTTTTAGAATGGGATTGAGAATTACGTCCTCATGCTATCCCGCTCAGATCGGATTCGAACTGAGCAAACCAGCATGAGAGATGACGTCATTCTCAATCCCATTCTATAAGTAAGCAGGTTATACAGTTAATTTGATCTTACCATTGTATCTTTTTCATATTGAAAAGCTCTGGAAAGTTCGACCAAAGCGGTAGCGGCGAAGCAGTTATCGCCGATTGTGAAGGCGAAAGGCGATCGGTCCGGTTGGACGTACTGCCTTGGTAGATGTCCGGCTTCTATAGCGCCCAGTTGGCCAAGACAGGCGCCGCTTGCTGAGCTGACTTTCTGATCTAGGTCTTTGCATCCTGCAAGGGAAATACAACTTTAGGCACCTAGAAATAAAAATTACAATATTGTTTTAAGTTCAGAAATATAGGGATCCAAATTGTATGGCTATGTACATACCAGTAAGCAAGGAGTCTATAAGCTCGACAATTACAGGATCGATGGTCTTCCCGCCGAATACAGCTTTGTGTATCTCGGTTCTATTGCTTTTCAGCAACTTATCCAAGTGCGAAAACCCGTAAGCTTTTATGCTCGGAATATCCTGGTTTAAATGCTGTAAGTACCATTTGATCTTATCAGAAAAAGCATCCGGCTGTGTACGTTTTACGTGCCTTTTGATGACCATCTTGATTTTCTCGGATATTTTCGTATCCTCCAAAAAGAAAAGATCGGATATGTTTGAACTTAGAAGGTTCTCGTTGTTCAGTACGAGGTAGTGGAAAATCTTGTTAATTTCTTGCGGCGCATGATCGAATTGATGCATCAAGGAGACTGCTAGATTGGACAACAGTGGACTGAGCGACATACTATCGATGTTGTGGATGAACGAGCCCCACGCTTCAGCGAGAATTGTCGGGTACTCTTTAGCTAATGGCAGAGCAGTACGCAAAGTTGCTAGAACCTTGAAACGTAGCGGTGTAAGGTATTTTACTCCCATTAGCTGCATGATATCAGGAAAGCTTGTAAGCGCCTTTCGTTTGACTGACAATGCTACTTTGGCGTTTACCAGTTTGTGATCGAAATACGCGAGGACTCCCAAGAACTTCGGGTTTAGGAAGTCAGCTATTTGCGTTGTGGTCATGTGCATACTACCGACTGGCGAGGATACGTCAGGGTCGTGACTAGCCAGATATCGGCACGCGTTCAAGACTTTTTCAGGGTTACAGCAGTACTGGAGGAGAAATTCCGTCAATATCACCCTAAAATGTCTCTGAATAAGGCTCAGAATCGACATCTTTGTCAGCTTCTCGATAATGTCGTAACACTTTTTCGAAACATCCTTAGATTCGTTTAGATAAACATGGACGTAAATATGCGGGAACCTTTCCACTAAAAAGTCTGACACCGAGCATTGGACCAGTGACGCAATTTCTTCTATCATTCCCGGAACTTCTTTTATCGTCACTGAATACGGGATCAAGTATGGCAGAAAATGGTGCACATCTTTGGAAATAAAATCTCGGTAGCCGACAAAGCCGAACGCCCTCACGACTTTTAGTAACGCTATAGCAAACTCTTTTCCATTGTAAAGACTGCATTCAACAAATAGCTTGCAGTAATCTTTCTTGTATCTATGGTACACTTGGTTTGGGGTATACTCGTGAGATTCACAGATTTCTCTCAAAAAGACTACAGCTTTAGGTCCTAATGAGCAAGGGTGAGGATGCATTATGAAGTATATCAGAAGCTTGGTTGCTGGTAGAATGAGTTTGTTGTTCTTGCACAAGCCAAACTCTTTTATGAGATTCAGTGTTGTGGTTTGTAGTGTGTGGTTGCTTTGTTCTAGGCTTGTTTTAGTGGATTCAACAAGCAATTTTATGCAAATATTGCGGGCTTTTTCTTTCTTTGTCATAAATTCTAAATCTTCTTCAATCTGTGAATTTAAAAATAGGTTAAAACAAAAATTACATTTTTCTAAGTAGGTACTTCACGGATTTAATAATGCCTACACTGCCCAGCCTCACCAGTGCGTGTGAGAAGAACCACGCCACCGCGCCACGCCCGCGCCGCCCCCGTTACACGACACCGAACACGCACATGTACTACGTCCACGGGCACTGAAAGTGTTTATTACTTTTAGGTACTCACCAATTCTTCGCCTAGGAATGGCTTCAAAGCTCTCAAGACATGTTCTGTATTCTCAATTTTAAGCAATGCTGGTGCTGTATGATCAAACACAAAGAAATGATGGCACAAAGTCTCAGCTAAGTCCCAAAATCCACTAAATTCCACATCAACATAATGGTTGGCATTCAAAAACTGCGCGAACAAACTTCTCAGCCCCATCATATTTGATTGCTGATTTGGCGAGAAAATGTTGCTTACAGAGTATATTTCAACTTCCTTTTTAATGTCAGCCAAAAATTTTTCACTGTTGCTGACATTTTCATAATAATTTACTTGGCATTTTGAACATATGGCCACTATAGCTATATTATCAAGGGAGAAAATCTTATGTCCTAATTGATCTTCAGATGTTGTGACAATAATGCCTGTGGTGCCCAGCGACAAACAGGGCAATGTCTGTAGGACTTTGACCAACTCTTTCTGAATGTTTTCATCCTTTGTCAACAGTGCAGACATTAGGATGTTTCCAATCAATTTACTTGCTGAGAATATTTTGTTCATTAGCAAGAATGGGCACAGTGGTAGTATCTGAAATATTGTTTAAGATTTAGTACCAATAAATTGTTCAGGAGTTATGATAAGTCAACATTTTATATAAACAATACATTTCATAACTCTTTATTGTACACCACAAATAAATATACAGCATAGATATTAACATGAAACATAAAAGTACAATGGGCGGCCTTATTGCTTAGAAGCGATTTCTTTCAGGCAACCTTTGGATGGATAGAAAACAACTATGAGATTATAGAGATGATGATGAGACATGGTACACTTACTTCCTTGTATGACTCCACAGATTTGTTCATTATCAGAGAACAACTCAAATGAGATATAATTTTATTCCAATCATCACTTGTTTGATTTTTCACAATTAGCTTTATTATCATGATATACTTAAGTATCAACCCCTTGATACTATCTTGGTATGCCATGTTATGCTCTGAGAAATTAGGTGTAGGTTGCAAGCACAATATTGGCAGGATCATCTTAGAAGCATCCTTAGGCATATCATTTCTAAAGAGTAAGCATGTCATCATAGTTGTTTCCAAGACAAGTTGGATGGTATCTCTATCTTGGAGAAGGTGGCTTTTGTTGTGTTGTATGAGTTTCGTCAGTGAAGTCCAAATGCAGAAGATATTGTCTGAAGTCAGGAGCGGACATGCTTCTTTAGTTTGCTTCTGCCTTTTCAGTGATACATCAACAAGAATTTTCAAAGCTGCATGACATCTTTTTAGGTAATGTGGCATAAGAAATTCATCTATATTTGGTTCTTCACAAGATTTCAGTGTTTTTATAACATCTAACACTTGTTGGTAGTACCAGCTTTTCCTCACTTCTGGCAAACTTTTGTTTTGCAGTTCTTCAAGTATGTTTTTACTGTAACATTTCAAAACAGGACCTATCTGGTTAGAGTCCATATTCTTTAATATTATTACTTCTTTTGGCAAATCTAATTTATTGCTAAGTGACAGGCAGTGTAGTTTTAAGTCTTTGCTGAAAATTGTATGGTTTTCTGATCGAAGTATTACTGAGCAAATGTTTATGATCATTTCCTCACAGTTTTTCGTTGGTTTCATCACTATAATCATGCATTCATTGTAACTTTGAATGTATTCGTTGGATATTTCTCCTTTATCATAGTAAACATTTATTGAACTAGTAAAAGCTTCAACAGCACACATTAGATCTTTGTAAATGCCTGGGAAAAAGTTTTTGAATGTATCCAGACCAATTTCCCTGTACTTTACAATCAAGTTAGTGAAGAATTTCAGTACAATCAATTTTAATTTGCAGCTGTAGTTTTCAAGGACATATATTATTTGGCTGAACAAATACTCATACTGAGAGATGCTCCTATCTATGTTTATTGAGTTGATTGGTAAGCTCTCTGCTAAAAGCTGTAGAGTTAAATCAACCAGCACCTCACAAGTTTCTAGATTTTTTACATTCACATAAATAGGCTCCAAGTTCAGCAGTACATTTGGAATGTCTACATTTTCTGATACAAAGTTTTCCAAGATCAGTTCTTTTGCCAGTTCATTTTGAGGACTTTCTTTGTAATACTGTATCAGCTTAATCAGTATTGAACAATATTCAGACTGTATATCATCATAAAATGATGCTCCGTTCATACACAATATGCTGAGTATTTTTAGCTGAGCATCCTTGCTTGTCTCATGTATCCTTAAAAATAAAATAAGAGGTAGGTAATTATTTAAAAAAAATATGTTTTTGAAATAGCAGTAGGTAGGTACTTATTGTGTATCTAGTTGCTAACGCACATACTCTTAATGAGTATGTGGGTTAGCAAGTAGCTACACAATCTACTGGGTAGGTAGTAAATTAAAGAGCTTCATGGTTAGGCAAAAGTTAGGTACCTGTTCAACTCCTTGACGGACCAAACATAGAACAATCTTCCAAGTAGCCAAGTATTGAATGCACTGTAATGAGCATCTGGAAATTTGTTAGAGCCTGGCCGAGGCACAAGCACCTCCGAAAAGTCCCTGAAAAGTTAAAAATATATTCCACTACCTATGTATACAAAATTATGATGATAAGCAAGAGACAAGTGTTATGTTACGATACCATATCATCATTCAATCATTTGTCAAGAAAATAAGTAAAGGTGTTTTATTTGTCAAGAAACTAATTACACGTTGGCACTAAGATAATTAGTAGGTACCTACCTACTTTACGTTTTTTAGTATTTTGTATTTAATGTAGTATTATGTCAAATTACTAACCCTAATTATAAGTGCCTGTCTTTACTGACAAATGATGGATTCTTTTTGTCCGAAATAAAAAAAAAATCATTATTTTTTTATTATTTACCCCGATAATTTCAAGATAGATGTGAGGAGCCGGTCCAATCCATCAGCAGCATGCTCCAGGTTATTGAAAAGCACCATTGTGGGCGCGTTAAACATCTGCCAAACAGTGAACGGTCCATCCTGGTTATCCTCCTCCATTGTGAACACATAGAACAACTTTATTTTATCAGAATTTTCGCATTTCAACGAAAATAACGCCAAAATTCAGTTTGTTTTGATGTCTTGCTAGGTTTTGTTTTGACATTTACTTGACAGAACTTACAACCAAATCTTGTCAAATTTCCCGCCAATTTATAGGTTTCGTTAAAAAACAGGATTGAAAACCTTGTATGATGGTGAAGATTATTTATTTATTTTTATTTATTATATAGGACATCCAATATGAGATCACACAACGCAAGTTAGTAACAAGGTTCTTAAATCTATGTGTCTCTATAATTTAGGAAGTCTCAGCGTGCACAATAACAGAGTAACAAAACAACAAATAACAAATATTTTTTTTAACTGGACTGACAAAGTAGCTAGAAAAATAAAACGAAAAGTATTATACAAAAGGTAAAGGAATATTTAAAAATGCTTATGAATAAAATACATAGTATACAACATAAAAATTACAAAATCTACTCAAAATGAGATCTTTTTCTACAATATCAATGAGATCTTTAATAAAGGTAATATTATGTATATGCCTTTTTTTTAAATTATGATAGGACTACATTCATTGGTTCAAATTATAGACAAAACAGGTAGGTAAGGTTCCTAGTTCAAGAGGTAGGTAGAATAAGACTTTTGATTTTCTTTTTAAATTTAGGTAGGTAGGTACCTATCGAATCTGTGAGGTCTATGTCCTCGGATTTAGAAAGCGAATTATAAATCCTGCAGTCTTGGCAAAGATGCATGCATACCTGACCACCTCATCACGGTAATGATAGGTAGGTACTTAGAGATAACATTACCGTGGCGTTGTTTTTTATTTATTTATCTTATATAACTTTTTAAAGGGTTTCTTTTGCGAAAAACTATTGTACGATAGTGCCTACGCAATCCTTCGTGTGACTCGCACTTGGCCGGTTTTATTATTGTCTGTTAATTGATGGAATTAAACAATTGTTGTACCATGAACATAATTAATTCGCTGTAATAAAGCCCTAGATGAAGGGAGGTAGGTACCTAAGCTCATTAAATTCGTTTCTAGAAACAAGAATTTAAGTAGGTACCTACCTATAATGACTGTATAAAAAACCACGCGAGAAATAGGTAGGTACCTAGGTATGCCTATACTAAGCTAAAGGATGCGTGCCTGCCGCCGCCGCGCGCACCCGCCCCGTATCCATAAGCTTAGAATAGGCATACCTACCTACCTATTTCCCGCGTGGTTTTTTATACAGTCAATATAGGGTACCTACTTATATTGACTGTATAAAAAAACTACCAGCTATGAATCCGCGGCTTCGTCCTTTCGGTCAGAGGCTTTCCACTGCCCCAGTCTCTTCGTCTACGTGCGCCGTGGGCAATCAAGGTTTTATTATTATTTTAACTCAGGTATAAGACTTCCGCCAAGGACTTTATTATCATCATCGGCCCATAAACGTCCACATCTGGACATAGCCTGCCCCAAACGTCATTGACTTAATACTGGTAGGAAATAAGCATCTAGGTGTGGAATTATTTACATGGCTCTATTAAACATGAATAAAACAAACATCTCCAAAGTTTTACACATTTATTTACCATCATCATAATAACTTATAGTAAAATATTGTAACAAAAACAAAATAATCACCTTAGCAATTGTTAAAAAATAAACATTTTGAATTTTTAATAATTTCTAAAATCTACAAACGGCAAATATTATACATTTTGTTTGCATTTACATACATTACAAAGCCCATTATAACATACTGAAAATAAGAATATAGCTCAAAGCGAAATAATCTAGGATAATTTTAGTGGTAAAATCTCTGCCAGAACATTTTACAAGTACAGAGTTCTGTCCTTGCCATACATAAGGCGCTTTACAGTCTGAACCCGTATTTATTTCCTATGATACAATCCACACCACGGGCAGTTATTCTCATACTACTTATCTCATTCCGACAGAAGGTCATTAAGTTCTCGTCGCCAACAACTCTTGAGAGTAGCTCAGCCGACGTGACAAGGAGAGAACCAATGGGTTGTCGGCGACTAAATCTCGATCCTTTGGTGAGAATTTATGGAAAAAATAAAAATATGTCCTATGCTGCTACAAATCGTCAATATGCACAGGCTAGCGAGCTTTTTTTTATAAAACCCTATTCTAGGAGTATATGAGTATAAATATGTGACATTCACTGCGTGTTTTGTGTCAAATAAATTCTTAAATATTTTAATTCAAATAAAGGTAATATGAAATGTAGCAGCCTAGTGATCCAGAAAGATTATAATTTCGTTAGGGTGATGTCATCCTGCAGAACAATACTACAACCGAACTGCGATCCCCAACCCCCATGCCCAGCGTGGGGTTAATATAAGCGCCAATAAGGCGCTTATCAGGGGGAGGCCTGCGTCCAGCAGTGGACCAATATAGGCTGTTGAGGTGAGGTGAGGATGTCGTAGGGTATTTTAGTTTCCCATGAACTGCGCATAGCAACCCTAAGAAGGTCGGTAGTTATGGCTTGGGAATAGACAAAATACTTGAAGATAATAGTCGTAATTCACCAGGCTCATAGCTACTACATTTATACGACATAGTCCAACATTACTACGCCAGATAGTTGGTAAGCCTCGCACAACAGAAGATGCTTGACAGCATATTATTATCGTCGTCAGTCCAACCAATCTTACACCTAAAATAATATCTTTACAATACAATTGGTTAAAAATGTATAATTATAACAAGACAAACTACGTGCAAAATTATTGCATATACGTACAATGCGAATTCTTGCAGTCAATAGCAGATCATTCGTCTATTATCAATCAAAACTAATAAGTTCTGCGGTGTTATTGTTGTTTTCTGACTTTACAGGTGTTTGTGGCTGTTGAGTTTGCTGGTCAACCACTGACTGGACGGGTGGACCTTGGGCAAAGTTATTTTGCTGCGGAATTTTCATAACCTGACCTGCGACTTGCTGTCCAGAAATTTGCTGCATTTGTCCTTGAATTTGTGAGGGCAATGGCCCTTGTATCATTTGCTGCAACTGAGGTTGGCCTGGGTTGCCGGGCTGATTAATTATTTGACCCGCGATTTGGGCGGGTTGAGGCATTGGGTTGTGGTTTTGTAGCGATGTGCCTGGATGCGGCAACATCATCTGAGGAGGCGGTTGTTGCAATTGCTGTCCTGGCATTGATTGACCAGGCATCTGGTTTTGCGTTTTCTGCTGCATAGATTGCGGCGGCATTTGCGGTTGATTCATTTGCTGCGGTGGCATTTGTTGTTGATTCATCTGATGAGGTTGCTGGTTCATTTGCTGTTGTTGTTGGTTCATCTGCTGTGGTTGCTGAATCATTTGCTGAGGCATTTGTGGTTGCTGTGACATAGACTGCGGTTGCTGCAATTGCTGCGGAATCTGCCCCTGAATCTGAGGCTGACCTTGAGAAGGAATACTAGTAGGAATGTTTTGTCCAGCCATTTGCGGTTGCCCCTGCATCATCTGACCTTGTATTGACATTGGACCAGCCATCGTCATAGGCATGTTAGCTGCTTGAGTATTGTTTGCTAAGTTTATATAGCTTGGAATTTGTGGGGGATTTTGCATGACAGGCATCCTCATGTTTTGCATATGCATACCCATCATAGGGTTGTTTGGGTTGATCATTTGCTGTGGAATATTTTGTTGTCCTAAAGCCATTTGGGGCATCATTGAGTTTGGTTGTTGCTGATTGGGTAGAGTTTTAGGGAGCGTTCCGTTTTGCTGCGAGATGTTCTGCGCGGGTCCGTTTTGTGGGAGTATTTGATGCATGCCAGGCTGGACGGGCATTCTCATTTGTTGGTGCATTTGCTGCATCATCATTGGCGTCATCTGCATTTGTTGGTTCGGTCGACTCTGGGCCATGGATTGGGTAGCTGGCGGTTGGGAGGCGGTGACTGCTGACTGGGCCATTGCGTAGTTGGCCATTTGCGGCATGGATTGAGCGATGGTTGCCATATTGGGTTGGTTCATCTGTCCAGGCATGTTCGAGTCTGTGGTCTGAGGCATCATCTGGTGGAACTGTGGGTTAGCGTAGATGGGCTGGTTGGGATAAGGCTGCGGGTATTGCTGCGGCAGTGTAACTCCGGGAATGTAGTAGCTGTTTGCTGACATCATGTATTGGTGTTTCTGTTGCTCTTGTCTTAGTTGCATCTCTCTCTCTTGCTCCTGGAATAGAAAAGCATTAATTGAATACACTCTCATAACAACCAAGAAATATTGAACAATGCAATGGTGTCCTACTACTTTTTATAACTCACTATATTGTGATTATTCTTGTTCATATTCTTGTTGTATTTTCGCCTCTATCTCCTCCACTATAACGTTCATTATTACCTGCACGCGCTGCAACGCAAGCTGCCTCTGGTACTGCAGATACTCGTGCTTCTTCTTCCTCATGGCTTGCAGTTTGACTGCCATCTGCATCTGTCTCTGTCTCTCTGCAGCTTCCGCAGCTTGTTGGATGCGAGCCGCATGCTCCGCGCGTAGTGTGTCTAGTGCTGCGCGGCTGTCGCGTATCTGGGTTACTTTATCCTGGGAAAAAATAAAGAAAATAAATACAAGGTAGATTTTTTGGACGAGCAGTAAGGCAGAGGAGGTACGTTAACCGGTGTAGCTACAGGAAAATGGTCTTAAGAGACTATCCATGTTTTTCAGAAGAAAAAAATCATAGCCATTCTCAGATTTTCCAAAACTGTACAGTTAGCCAACAATTGGCTTTTTACACGAAAACTTTTTTGATGCCAATCGTTCCTGTTTCTTATACTGAGCAAAAACTTCTATCAGACCAACTGAGGTTGGAGTACTAACTAAAAAAGTCAGAAATCGGAAAATACTTTTCCCATACAATTTGTAGGAAATTACCCCGAGTGTGAGGGCTCACGCACTATAATAACTAAAACCTTAAATCATCGCAGCTTCGAAAACCTTTTGAACCTAAAATACTAAAAAAAAACATAAAAATGTCATCGAAATTGATGCATCCGTTCATCGTTGCTCTAAATTTCGAGATTCCTTTTAATTTTTTCAACTTATTATAACACACCTCTTTCTACGTCGGGTTTAAAGATAAATGAAGAGCTCGAGAATAGCTGGTACGCTAGCGGTGACGAAGGCCCGCAGGATGATGTCGTTAAAGCTGGCATGACGAGATATCCGACCGGCGGCGGGCCTAGTACACGATAACACGTGAATTTTTGAATACCCATTACATGACATTATTAAATTTTTAGGTAAAAACGTTGACTCAAAATTAACGTGGACCATCTAGTTGGAAGACTTAAATCAGCGGTCTTCGCAAAACAATTCGACAACTTAGTGATATCAAGGCTTCAAAAACTGTTTATCATTCCTTCATGATTTATGGTATAATAGCATGGGGAAATGCCTCCCAATCTAAAAGAGTTTTCATCTTGCAAAAACGGGCAATACGCGCGATTTTGCAAATGAAAAACACAGAATCGTGTAAGGACAAATTTAAAGAATTTGAAATTATGACAATGTCTGGCGAATATATACAGTGTTTTTTTTAACTGGGGCAGTACGGGGGCACCCATAACCAGAGGAGATATAGGTGCAGTTTCTCTTGAAACATCATTTCCATTTTGGAGAAAACATTTTTGGTCAAGTGTGACTAGCACCTTAAAATGAAATTATTAAACTTCTGTCCCTTGTAAGGATCATTTTATTGTATGGGATGAAAAAATGTGAGCAGCAGAAGTTAGTCAAATTTAATATCATGTTTTCACATTCAATTTCTTAGTAATTTGGTACAAAAACTATCGCAATAGATGTTCGATATGGCCCCCATATTGCTGTTTGCAGGTACGGGCACGTTTCAAAACACATGATTGAGTCGCTTGGCATCATAAAACTTTTTTACCAATTTGATTCTTTTTAAGGCGCTACTCACGCTTGACCAAAAATGTTTTAATGCCAAATTTTTTTCTCCAAAAATGAGCTGATGTTTCAAAAGAAACTGCACCTGTATCTCCTCTGGTTATGGCCGCCCCGTACAGTCCCAGTAAAAAAAAACACTATAATTATCAAAATTTAATGTATGTAAAACTGAACATTGGTAAATTTAATTTAAATGTAGACTCCCATGGCTATAACACCAGAACTAGAAATGCCATTGCCATACCTACTCATAAACTTGCAAAAGTGAGTAAAACCTTTTTATGTGTAGGTGTTAAACTATGTAATAAACTAGACTATGGCATTCGTAATACAGATTTATACAATTTTAAAATTGCAATAAAAAAAAAATCAATGGAAAAATCATATTATACACTCGACGAAACTTTGCTGATGATTTTTCTGTTAAACCTACCTAATCTATAGTATATTGTTCACCGAGGTGTGAAAGTGACTGTTTCCTATCGAGTGTGTCAATACATAGTGGGTTATACGACACCTACGAGAAAAAAAAACCTTAATTCGCGTAAATATTATTGTGAACTATATAATAACAAATGTATAGGTATGTAGAACGACGCTCGGACATTTTTTGAGTGCTGTCAGTTAAAGATTAGGACTCTATGGGATTCTACCTGTAGATTGTTTGCAACAGTCTGCAGTTAGCTTATTTGTTTCAATTGTAAATACTAGTTCTAATTTGTTTTTATTATTGAATTGTAATTTTCTTTGTCAATAAAGATCTTTTACCAATTCTACCTCGATGATAAAAATTGACTTTTCCAAGTGTACCAATGTTTTTGGCATCTTTATGGAATAAATGAATACAATACAATATTATAAAACCAATTATAAAGGTTTTTCTTATTAAAGTGCTCAAGCCTTCGCACTTAATTTGCGGGTTCAAGTCCCGTCGAAGTAGAATTTTATTTTGAGATATATTTCATTTCTTACTAATAAAAATGCGAAACTTTGGATTGATAGATGGCTGTTTGTTACTTCTTCACGTCAAAACTACTGAAAGGATCGGGCTGAAATTTTGCATAAATTTTGGTGTACTTTTTATCCCATGAACCAGTTTCCAATGGATAGGAATAACCTTTAAACATTGCCATCGACATAACGCGCGGGCAGAAACTAGTAAAATCTATCTTACCTGCAAGCTCTCCAAGTAAACACGTTTATCGTCCAATTGCTGAATGTATTTGAGTAAGCGCGAATGCATTGCTGTTATGTTCATGAAGAGAGTTTGAACTGCTGTGTCGTTGGCGATGGAGCGTCCTCTGCAAAATTAATTAATAGTCAGTAAGCAGTCGTTTTCCTTTATTCTACATTTTCATGCTGTGGTTAAGTACCACCTCCACAGCCTATATTGGTCCAATGCTGGACCCAGGCCTCCCCCTGATAAGCGCCTTGTGCTTAAGTACACGGAACTATAATCAAGCTATTCTCAAGATACAAAGTTATTTGTAAACAACTCGCAACACAAATCGAAAATTTTAAAAAAGTATGAAAAATAACTTTCAAATAATTATGCATTGTAGGAGAAATGCTCAAACCGACTGGCGGTGCAAATTCCTTCAAAAATAAACAAAAGCAACTTATTTTTAGTTTAAGGGCACCATGTTTACAAACATTGTATCCTGAGTTTGGCCAGAGTATGGTGAGACTTTTTGTAATATTATACTAACGAGGATTGCACGAATGGGACGAAAAATATCTAGAGTTGTAAAAAAAATACAATTACTTATAAGTTTCCACAATTCAAATTAAAGCTTTACAGTAAAAGGAATAGGCTTTACCTTGAAGAGTTGCTCTTCATTCTGTTTACGAAAATCTCGACTTGAGACTTTAGCGTTTCCACAAAATCATCGATTTCTTTATCTTGTGCATCGTCGTCTTGTCCTTTACTGGAAGAAGGCTTCGCGAAATCCTGCAACTAAAACACCATAATGTAGTTCCAGAACACAAACGACCACTGCTAAATAATTATGCCTCTTCCAAACAAGCAGGCCATAATCACCACACTTGGCAGACGGATTGGTGATCGCTGTGGAGGTGCTTCCTAATGACCACCGATGGTGCGCGGCGTGCGAAGGTCCGCCTGCGACGCAGAGGATTGCGGGTTCGATTCCCACCTTGGGACAAATGTTTGTAAGATCTGCAAATATTTGTTCCGGGTGTTCTGGGTATTTTCTATGAACCTATAATAAAAACTATGATTATATTATGGAATGCATTGTATTAAGTACTAGCTGCTGCCCGCGACTTCGCACGCTTTTTCCGGGATAAAAAGTAGCCTATGTCCGTCCCCGGGATACCATCAACCTCCCTGCCCAATTTCGCTGAGATTCGTTCAGCCGTGAAAAGGTAACTAACAGTCAGTCAGACATACTTTCGACAATGATCTTACAATACAATATCTTTATTCCAACACCAAGGTACTCTAACTCAGGACCACCATGCCACGGCTAATAACTGTGGCGGCAACGGCAACAAGATGTCGAAACTATTCCATTGGTGGATCAGAGTGGAACTTGAAGTCGAAACTAATCCATCGGAGGATCAGAGTGGACAAAAAAGTCGAAACTAATCCATCGGGAGATCAGAGTGGATAAAAAAGTGGAAAGTGAACCATAGTGGATCTGCAAAGTGGATCAGAGTGGAATAGGGCCAACAAACGTGCTTGCAATGCAATGTCGCCAGCTGACTAAATGTGTGCGACGTTACTCCTCTGCCAGAACGACGTTCGATTGTTTCATGAGTATTAGGATATTTTAGCCTTTGCGAAATCCTGCACCTTAAGATACCATAATGCAGACTGTGGACGTTGTGCTGGCAACATCGCTAGCTGCCTAAATGAGCGACGTTGCCCCTGTTTTATGAGTATATCTTACTTCAGCAGTATCATTGGAGGCCTGTGAGGCGGGCGCGGGCGCGGTAGGCGCGGCCGTGCTTTCTCGCGCCAGTCGAGACTCCCAGTAGTTGCGGTCTAGGTACCGAGATAGCTCGGAGTTGGCCGGTGTGCCGTGCTCTGGAGAAGCGCTGACTGATGACGGCGTTGGGGACACTGAAAATAATTAAAGGAAAGATTTAGTAAGACTAGTGAAGATTGGCCGGTGTCTTCTGAGTAGGTAGGTAGGTAGGTCGTGTAAAGAACAATTCATTTGACAACATCTGTGGCGCGGTAGGCGACGGTCAGCCTGCGAGACGAGCTGCTGCGAGGATGCGGGTTCGATTCGCGCCTCGGGACAAATGTTTGTAAGATCTGCAGATATTTGTTCCGGTGTTCTGTGTGTTTTCAATGTATAATAAAAAAACTTTCTATATAATGTAATGTATTATGTATATCGGTTTCGGTTTAGAGATGTTTATTTCTCGTATAAACAAAAAAGTTATTTTCAAATGAGACACAATGTTTATCATTATTATGTTATGCCTTCAAGGCCAGAATATTGGTTTAGTAGGTAATTTAAAAAATTATGAGATATGCATGCACAGGCAAAGTTGCACAGAATTAAGTTAGTAGGTAATTTACTTACTAGGTGGTAAATAAGTATTAGGCATTTAGTTTTAGATTTACATAGTATGGAACCATTTTAGATTTGACAAAACAAACAGTTAAGTCTATTTATAACTTTAGGTATTTTTGTACATAAGATAGATCTAATCTATCATAAGTACATCCAGCATTATTTATTTATTTATTATTAGGAAAGTTGCATGACAAAACTATTGAATTTTTCTAATTGCTTTGAGTAACCTATAGATAGATAGAATTATTTATTCAGGTAAAAACAACATTACATTTTGGTTAGAAGTGCCTTAAAGGTTAAATTAGGTTTTACTAGACAAATCTATATTACAATAAGTATATTATTTATATAATATACTTATTGTTAAGTTTGTGTAGGAATATAGGTAGTTATTTATGGTAGGCCACAAACGTATTTTCTATTTTTTTTTTATAATATGCTTTAGTTAACATAATACATTCCTTTATTATGATAAAGGACGGTGTTAATTGCCTAATGAGTTAGGCAATCCATTAACATCAGTTATCTAAAACTGATGTTCGGCGTCGAGTTTTAGAATGAAATAATGCTGTGTGAATTGTCCAGCATTTTTTATTTATTTTTTCAATAGTTTATGTTGTAGGTCGATAAATATCAAAAGAACTGTCATATTTGGCAGTTTACATATATAAAGAAGAATTGTCAAATTTGACAGTTCTTACCATATTTGAGTTCTTGACATTTTTATCGAGTGATAAATTGGCGAGAATTGCCTTCCAGCTCCTCTGTACAAATCACAATGATATCACTACTTCCTCATCAGCATGCATACGTCAACTGCTTCCCCCAAACAAGGGGGGTAGGGGTTGCCATAATAAAAGCAGATTGGTGATCGCAGTATAGGTGTTAGTAATACACAGAAGGATGCTGCTGCCATTCTTCTGGAAGGTACCCTTAACTCTTTTTATTTTGCTTTAGATGGCTTTTGTGTCATTGCGGCCATGATAGGCCTATTGTGTTTGCCACTTTGTGTGTTACGCTTTAAAGCTGCGGCATTTAAAATTCGACACTAACCCTTGCAGCTGCTAGGAACTGTAGAATTTTCTTCGGGGTGATCTCTTAGCTCGTCTGGGCTGTGCTGGTGCTTGCCCAGATGGATGCTATGTTTTTGCATCAGTATACTATGCACTCTCCCACGTTTGAACATGTGATTGTTAAGGCGACCGTGTCCAGTTAGGACTCTTGTCATGGTCTCTTACGACACCCACGCGGAAGTTGCAGGAGTCGATTCTTACGCCGCAACCACCACGGCCTGTTTTAAATAGATTGTGAAAGTAATATTCACTAACATCTACCTGTCGGATGAGGCGTAGGCTCCGGCGCGAGGTGTGGGCGGGATTTCCGCTCCTTCTCCTTATGCTCGGCCTCTGATTGGCTGAGAGCTAACGCCAGCTGTAACTCTTCTTCTTCTTGTAGCTCCTCGGCTGTCTTGCCGCCGGGAGCGGTTGATGGCCGTTTCTGTGTGAAATTATTGATAAATATCATTGGCTTTTTAGACCACTAATGAAAGGTAAATTACTAGTGAAACTACCAAATTGTTTAATTGCCCCCTTACTTCAATAATTTATTTAAATAAACTAGTAAGTTCATATAAATATTTATACACTAGACAAACTCGATGTAAAATGTTATTAAACAAACCAGGACACAAAAAACTAAAACTCACTTGCTTGGCGTAGAGTTTCAGATATAATTATAAGCAATATTTATTCAAAGATCTCAAATCGATAAGTAGTGTAAATTGCGTAAAAAGGCGGCAACAACGTGAATTTGGATAAGTATGGGCGGTTTGTTTATAAACATTGTACATCGAATTTGGCTGGAATTCTAAGAACATCATCAGCAAATATAAATAATGCTGAACTATCTTTTGTAACTTCCCAATTAATACTGTACTGACCTACCTTCATAAACTTATTAAGTAAATTTTGTTTATTTGGAGTTGAACTTCAAGCAAGTAGTATGCTTTTGAATAAGGTAATTTTAGGTCAAGCTTTGGCACCCAAGGGTTAAACACTACAACAAAAAATATACAAAAACATTATCTTGTGGTAAGAGAGTTGTTGACCAACTTACTTAAAAAAATGTTAACTACCCTTATGTAGTACCTACCTAGAGCATGACCGGAATAATAAAATAAACAAATTTGTTATTTAGTCAAAATTTATTATTAAAGTTAAAACTACCTTAATATAAAGCAAAATATCATTAACCTTCTAAAATTTTATATTATACTAATAACATAATGAGAAAGAAATGCCATAAAATTAAAAGTCCCACACACAGGACAAAATACTCAGAATAACAAACATCATATAATCATAATTTTGGATTTACAAGAACTACAAAAATTAGTTAAAATGTACATAAGTCTAAATCAGAAATAGTTTTCTACAACATTTTGTCAGGTAAATTAATTTTGTCTCAGTCTCCTAATCATTTGTGGGGTTTGAGGCACAGTTACGGGGACCATAGCTTTCTCTGGGACAAACCCAGTGTATGCTGGCATTGGTTTAGCATGATGTACAAGCTTAGCTCTTAGTTTCATCTGCGCCTTTTCTTCATCTAAATCCTGCTGTCTCGCCCTTTCCTTCCTCAATCTTTCCATTTCTTCCTCCTTTTCCTTTTGCTGTTTATCAAACTTTTCCCTTTCAGCAGCTCGTTTCAGTGTACTCAGATCAAATGGCATAGGTTTGACTAGTTGTACTGGCTGTAAGACTGGTTTGAATGGCTCCTTGTACAGGACTACAGGTGGGCGAGCTTCAAATTTTAAGTAATTTTCTTTGTTGTCAGATGTAGATGACATGGTTGAGGTGCTCCCTTTGTTATTGTTTGCATTGAGCATGCGTTTTCGGACAACACCCGGGAGAGGCTGGGCTTTGAAAGATGATGCCTGCTGTTTCTCCTTTTCAATTTGACGCCTGATCCTTTCCTCCTTGCGTTTTTTTCTTTCTTCATCAGCATGTTCAAATGAGAATGGTTCTGGGCGAACTGGCCCATGTCGTTGGGGCTTTTTCTGTTGAGATTCATGTTTATTTTTGTTAACATTTTGTGAATTAGCCTTTTTGTAATGGAATATAGGACTCACAGGCCTAGTAATAGGCAGTACAGGTTTCACAGGAACATGGGGCTTCTCGAGAATGTGTTTGGGAGCAGGACGAGCTTTAAATACAGGCTCAGGAGACTTGATTTCATCCAATTTTTTTTTAATCTGAGTTAGGTTGAATGGTTCTGGTCTTGTAACAGGCTTTTTGGACACTTCCGGTAGATGAATTGGTCCATATAAAACTGATTTAGGGAGAGGTTGTGCTTTAATTTGGTATTTCTTGATTTCTTCAAGCTCCATTTCTTCTTTCTCTTGCTGTGTGATGACATGTACAGGTCGTGAGCGAGCTTTTGATCGCAAGTTCGGTGACTGAGGTCTGGTCAGTTCTGCAGGGCCAGTGAAACCTTGAGGTCGAAATATTTGAGGACGGGTCGAGTGAAAACGACCTGGAGTATCCCGCTGATAATGATAGATAGCTTCAGCCATGGAGACAAATTTTGTTTTGGACAATTCTTGTGGCTGACTAGTCGGCCTTCTGTGTCGGTGATAGATATCTCTGCTACTGTCGTAGAGCTCGTTTTTCGCCAGGTCTTCTCGCATCGTATTTATATCGTTCATCGACATAGATTTCCTCATGAAACCATAATCGTTATCCAATGGGAAATCCAAGCGATTGTAATCACCAATCTCGAAGTCCTCTTCAATTGGAGTTTTTGGTTCGTCTTTAACGTGAAACTTTCCCTCTGGTGTGTAGAATCCCACGCCGCGAAAGTTTGTAACATGTTTTTTAGACATTTTTCATAAAATCTAATAAAACCAAGAAAATATTATAATGTTGATCGATGATAATATTTCTGAGATAATTTCAAAATTTCAACCGACGAGATGGATGACAGTTAGCTTGGCTTCGGCTTTGACATGAAATACTTCATGTTGCCAGTACGGAAATCAAGGAGCCAATCAACGAATCGAACGCGTCAGTCGGAGATGTCACGAACGAAAGTTTGACTTCAAACATAAAAGAAGAAGAAGACTTCTTTTATTGGCATGCATGAACGAAAGCTATTAATGTAACGTCAAAAATGTCAACGTTTAGTTTTTTGTTTGGCAAATTCTTCTCAATCTGTCGTCGCCAAGCGCCAAGGTCCGGTGTTTTTACTTGGCTGTGTTTTCGTTTGTGAGGGAGAAACTGACTCTTCGGAATATTTAGAACTATGTCATCAACAGCACTCCCCAACCCAAATACTCTTTTACCTCTCGAACTTGTGGACAAGTGTATCGGTTCCCGAATTCATATTATCATGAAAAACGACAAAGAAATGGTTGGAACTCTTCAGGGCTTCGACGACTTCGTCAACATGTTATTGGACGACGTTACGGAATACGAATCAACACCAGAAGGCAGGAAAATTACTAAACTGGACCAAATTTTATTGAATGGCAACAACATTGCAATGTTGGTGCCTGGTGGAGAAATGCCGGATGCTGCCTATGCTGATGGACAATAGCTGTATTTTTAATATAAATAAACTTATTTTGTAAGGAGATTCTCTATAATTTGTTATTTTTCATAACCTCAAAACAAATGCAACTCCTAAAAAGATGTTTCTCAGTATAAACTAGACTGGGAACTTACCTGAGGCTGTGTTGGTCCATAGTCATTGGAAGTATCAACAATGTCTAATTTTGCAGATGATGGTGGTGGTCTGCTTACTTTATCAAAGCAAGCATCACACACTCGAACCTGTACAACAACAAAGATTGTGTAGTTTCAATTGTGCCATCAGAAAAATCTCTAAAAATTAATCTAAAATGCCAGGTAAATAGGTTAGAAGTTTGAGAATCAGTTTTGATACAATAATATTGTCCGAATAACTTTTTCGGCAGTAAATTTGATGCACATGTTTACTGGCATAGATACCTCTTTCTCAATTCCAAATTTGGGTAGTGTTGACATCTTAGAGCTGCATTGTTGGCAGAACACCTGACCACATGCTCGGCAGTGATGCCGTCGGAGTATCAGTGAGAATGCTACGCGGCACCTGTATAACACAAAGAAGTTACTAAAAACCTTGTGATAAATCAAGTTAGTACTCCTTTATGGTTGGTTTTCAGTTATCATAACTTATTAGGTCACGATAACATAATCTTATTTTTGCTAACTAACCCCATAGAATCATCCAACTAATATTATAAAAAGGAAGGTAATTCTGACTGTCTGTTACCTTTTCACATCTAAACGGATCTTATTGATATTTGGTAAGGAGGTAAACCCGGTGACATAAATAGGCTTCTTGAAGGCGCATGCAAAGGTGCAAGCAACTAGTTTTGCATAAACAAGGTTTGAAAAAGTCTTGACTACATAAACCACAACTCCAATGTCAGAGCTACATGCACGTTGTTTGCATCTTCCTGCATACCTACATTAGAATAGAGTAATAAAAGATCACATACCTATGACAAACCTCCCCGTCTGCCCACTCCGGGGCGGTATCTGCAGAGAACATAGCATCCGATTCCTTCAGAGCAGGGAACTTATATCCTTCAGCCTTTAGAATATTTACCGTGTCCTGCAGAACACAACAAACACTTAAAACATTGTTCTTTTATAATAGCACAAAACACTCACTGTTTTCCTTTCCTACCATTTATGAGTCTCAGAAGAATCTTAATCAGGTTAGTCAGAAAAAGTACTACAATCTTAACTTAAGCAATATTTCATAACATTTTCAAGACATTGCTACAACCATTACAAATTATAGCCATGAAGTTGAATTCAAACAGCTAGAATGCTTCTTTTAAATCAAAAGAGACTAGTGTTTTAGGAAAAGAAAAACTGTTTTGTTTGGTTTTTGTCTGCACAGAATGATTCACTGATAAGATGTGACGATAGCGCCAATGTAAATGACGCAGACAGACACCTTGTATTATTGCGTTCCTATACCAATTACTAACTATTGTTCATTCTGTACAACATTGCACAGTCATGGAGAGAAATCCTTCAATAGTGCGCTAGCGAGGTGATCGACTTTTCACAGATCTGTCCATGTTACAGCTAAAATGACAATCAAATGATCAGTACAAACAGAAGAGCAAGTACTATGCTGTGTGGCCATTCAGTAATTAAATTAAGTACAAAATCAATACCTAAGTAGCTACTGAAGTCTCTGGTAGACAATAGCTATTAACCTTGAGGCAAAAGGTCAGTGAACCTGTAGACGCTAAAGTTTGTAGCAGATCAGAGGCGCACCGCTACCGCAGAGCACAAAAATGTACATTAAAAGCGAGTTTGTAGTTCCGATAGTTTTATCGCTTGGCTAATAAGCGAGTGTGCGAGAGCGACGGACGATTACTCGCGCCACTCGCTCGCGGCAGCTGAGCGTACCGAGACCGCTGGATGGTCTCTCGGCGTGAGTTCTGACCGCCAAGCGAGCATCGCTGAGAAGTATCGCTGAGCGAGTAATATCTTTGATAGCTTTTGACGCTCAGCGACAAGAGCAAGTCCTCGCCGGCAGTGTAAACAGTCAGCAATCAACTATTCATATAGGTATGCATCACTTTTGTTCAAACGGAATGTATATCTATTGGACGTTTCTTGAGCCAGAAAATTGCCGATAGTTAGTCGCTTACTCGCCGGCGCGCGGCGGCGGCGGGACATCTGCCTTAAGCTCATATTTGAATGCACATTTTTGTGCTGTGCGGTAGCGGCGTTGGATTAATGTGCGCAGAGCTTTAGTCTCACGCAAACCATAGAGAGTTTCAGAGAAATAGTGACTAAGCTTTCATGCTGCTTGTTTCTATTCTAGACGAATATTAAAGTTTACGCATATTAGTTAAGTAAGTAATTAGTTCTCTTAGAGTCACTATTGTATTTGTTGTTATGTATTAGTTTATATTTCTATTTGGTAGGTATATGTGTATTAGGATTATTTTAGTTCGTTTTAGTTTGTATTAGTTTTATATTTGTAATTAGCTCCACCATCCTTTGTAGTCTCTTTAAGCTTTGGTTGCCTGGAAGAAATCGCTTTAAGCGATAAGGCCGCCAATTCTGTTATCTTCTGTACCATACTGTTTTATATTTAAGTTTCTATGAATAAAGAATTATCTATCCATCTATCTAATATTATTGTTAAATTTGACTGCTGCTAATAGTAGGATTATTTTTATTTGATAGCTTAGCCAATTAGCCAAGCTTAGCTAAACACCTCGACAGCCTGTATAGGTCCACTGCTGGACGCAGGCCTCCTCCTGATGAGCGCCTTACTGGCTTTTATCTCATGGGGAGTAATGCCGTTATTCCCCACGCTGGGCATGCGGGTTGGGAATCGCAGTTCGGTGGTAGAATTGTTCTGCGGGAGGCGCTGCTGCCCGCCCCCAGGAGGAAATCCCTTAGTCGCCTCTTATGACAACCGCGGGAAGAGTTGGGGTAGTGCAAATTCTAAGCAGTGTGACACAAAGTGCTGTTTGATTCAATAAGTGATATAAAAGTATTCAATAAGAGAGAGCCACAAGAATGGCATAATAAGCTACATTGAATTGTAAAGTGTATGAAACGTAGATGGCTGTTACCAGATACGTAATTAGCTAATTAGGATTTGCCATGCAAATATAATGATTATTGTTATCTAGAATTACACACCACCAGGTAACAAGTGAAATAATATTCAACATTCTCCATAAATATTTTAATTTATCTACTGAAAATTAGTTTTAATTGAATCAATCTCATACTAAGTTTTAGATGGAAAACCTATCCTGCTCTAGTTAAAATTACTATTAAGGCACTGCAGGTCTTCACTTCACACAAGTACCGCTGCCGCTACCTGTTTTTCTTATTATTATGTTTATGTAACAAAGGAATTTTCAAAAATCTTACTTTTTACACGATTGAGCAAGGAGAATTATAACTAAATATATTTTAACTATGCGCCAGTTCTACCAGAACAATATTCAGTACCATAGTTTTAGCAAAAATAATAACACAGTTACATGTAAGATTCTGGTAGGTAAATGTAACATGCTGGATTAATGCTTTGATTTTACAGGTTCATGAGGCGAAAATATCAGATGTAAAAAATTCTTACCTGAACAGCTCTGTATTTAGGTGAGTTTCTGAAAGCAAAAGCCCAAGCTTGTATGAGCTCCAATATTTTTGTTCTCAGGTTTTCATGCTGGGTGGTTTTCACCAAGTCTCGCAGCATCTCACAGAAAGCTTTGGAAGTCACCTCATCGTGAATCCCAGACCCTGCGGAATGCAACACGGTTATCATTTATTTTCTTGAAACTATGTTGGAAACCAATACTTAAAATCAATGAATTAAAGCTGTTTTCTACCACAGAGTTTGCGAATTTGTGTGTTACTTAGCTACTTTATTTTTTTTATTGGTAAATTGACTAATTATCAATTAATTTTTAGCTATCATTCAATGATCAGTATTATTTCAGCAGTAGGTACTTAATTCAATGAAGCTATTATTTTCAGCACAAAATTCATTCAATTACAGGTTTTTACATGAAAAAGTAACCTGTTTACACAACAGAAAAACCACACCTTCTATAAACAGACTCAACCACTGGTTACGAACGCACAATCTGACCACTATAAAGGACAAACTAATGTAGTGAAAAGCGTTAAAAGCACTGTGATATAGATATCAGCTCTCAGCTGCTCATCTATAATTACACTAATAATAATAATAAAATGGACTACCGTAAATGACCTGCCTGATTGTATTAATCTATGAGTCATGGCCATCAATTGCAGCACATATACTGCTGGGTACAACAGTAATATCTGCTTATAGAAAAGTGATACAGTTTCTAAGTAGGTTTGTTTGTAAGTCATCATGATCTTCACTGGATCAGCACCTGGACAACCAATGCAGCGCGGCAGGCAAAGGTCCACCTGCAGCGCAGGAGGCAATAATTGCTGGAGTAAGTCCAGATAATTTTGTTTGGCTGTATGAGATTGAATACCTACTTACCACAATTTTTTACAATACTTTCTAATGTTAGCAATGCAAACATGGCTTGATGTGGATTGGTTGAATAAAGTTTCTTCTTGAGCCCAGCCACTGCATATTTGGGCCTGAAAATTTAAAATCCATATTAGAATGAGTGGATAGTAGTTTTATATTATCTGTGGAACAAGAAAGGATATGCAATTTCATTGAAAAATATCCTGACAATTGAATATGCTTTATGTGTGTACTTTTAAGTCAACTGATCTACAGATTCTGCTAATAAATCTTAGCCATATCAATGCTATAGGGCCAGTGGCCTACAGACAGGTTATTATGAAGCTTGTGGTCAAAGTCAATCAGTAATTAGGGCTTTATCAATATGTTTGTTTACAAGTAACAAAGGGATATTTGAGATTCAATGTAGCGATGATGACTTACGTGCAATCATTTTGTCTAATCAAATCGCATATTTGCAGGATAGTCGGCCAATCCGGGTCTAGGCGTAGATTACTCGTAGCTTTATCTGTAACATATTTTCAGGAGCTTAGGTCTAGAATTTTATCGCTCATCTGATGTAAAATTAATCAGGTAATAAGGATAATTTTAGTATTTATTCCACTGCACTGTGTTACGTTTGGTCTTTTATGCATCGCGTCAGAGTTTTCCATAATGAAAATAAAGAAAGTTCTATGTAAATCAAGAAATTGTGGCATATTCGTATTTCTTGATTTTATTGCATTCGGCACCAAACTCTAGGTGGACAAGTGTGGGGTTTTTGTATTACTTACCAAGTAGCTTATCAAAATTGTTAGCACGAAACATTTTACCCTAGATTGCCAATAATAATCTCTATTTTGGAAAATCAACAGTGAACAGTGAATAATCCCGAACTAGAAAAATGACAGCACAATTTTGTCAATTTTGTTATTTTTTTCTGAATGTTGGTGTAATTGATTGATTAACGTCACTTTGCTTGCCATTCACTGTTTATCACAGATTAAAAATAATAAACATGTCCATAGGAAATTTGTGTGCATCAGTCAAGCCATTAGTCAAGCAAGCATCAGAGTTGATCAAGAAATGTAATAGATGGCGCGAAAACTGCTGTTCCACCAACCGGGCGCGAAGGAACTAATGAACTGCGAGGCAATATTTAAAAATATTTTTATCTGGGATTTCAGATTCCTCAGGATTTCCTGAGTTACAAATCAAAGGCCGTGTCTTTCTATAAACTCTATTAGGTTCTATCTATTTTGACCGCGTATTGAAAAACCTAATCAAAATATCGTGTCTTGAACCTAATCTTATCTTGGCATTAACGCATTACTCATGGATGTCTAACAAAACCAAAGAAATACGGTACTAGAAAAGTAATTGGAACTGCAAAATAATATTGTCCACGTACCTAATTGTGTTACGCTTATATAGTATGCAAGTACCTATCTACTAATAAGTACTGATCGGGGTTAAAACCTAAGTTATAAAAGTACTGTGTAGTAAAGTGTTGTGATTATAAAAGATGTCCTATTTTGGCAAGGAGTATCTGCAAAGCGCATTGGATCTCAACAAATTGTTGCTCTCAAAAATTAACGGTGATTTGGAAAGGTGCAACATACAAATTGCCGCAGTAAAATTAAAAGTATCTGCTCTGCTACTGCAAATAATAGCGATGAAGACTGTTTATCAGGATATCACGGAGCTGCGAAAAATTGTTAAGGAATTAAATCCTCATTTGAAGAAAGCCAGATGAAAAAGGATCATGGTAAATGCTTTGATTCTGAAAATAGTAAAATACCGTTATATTGAAAAATAATTTTATCGATACATATGCTTGAGTCGATCAGCAGCACACAAAGGAGTGTTTATTCGAAACGTTTCGTCAAACTTTTTAAAGTCTACCACATGACCTTGTTTCGCTTTACTATATTCCACCATAGGCGCAAAGCGGTGACCCCACAAGATTTCCTGCGCTGTGTAGCTCGAGGTTATTTGAACTGGCTGTCCGGTCGACTCAATAGTGCCCTCGAAAACAACAAGAATTTCTATTTCTGATTTTAAAATATCTATAGCTGACATGAAATAGAACGGACTCTTTTCGTCTATGGTGTGAACTGCAGTCAAAGGAAAAACGAACGATATCGTATCGCTGGAGTCGACTGATAAGTTCAGCTTTATTTGCTCGTCCAGTACCGATTTAGCAGTGACGCATCTAATTAAGAACGCGTGGACGCTCACTGATATGATCCTGGATTTCCTCGTATCGCCAATTCTGAACAAAAGGCATAAGGTTTTGTTTCTTTGGTTTATGATTGCATTTTTAGAGAAAAGTAACGACTGTGCTCGATTTTTTGGCCTTGTTAATTTGGCGAAGACTATGCCAATTATAAATGCTTGCGTGATTGTTCCCACGATGCTCTCTAAGCACATTGTCAACATAGCTGATGGACACTCTAGTGTTATGGTCCTCGTTCCATATCCGATTGTTGTGTGAATCTCTATACTGAACAGAAATATCGAAGTGAATCCGTAGATCTCTTTCACACAAGGCGTCCATTCTGTGGCGTTGCTTGTCTTTGGAAGATGATCAGATTCGAAGTCTCCGTGAGCGTAGAGGATGATCCACCAAACACTGGCGAAGAAGACCCAAATGAAGATGTACGTAAAGATGCAGTACAAAAGAGTCCAGCGCCATCTTGCTTCTACAAATGCCGCAACGATATCAGGAAAGACTCTATATTTGAATTTCTTCGATCGCATCGTTCTAAATTGAAAAGTCCTGATTTGAAGACTACCCGCTCTGCCTTTCTGCCTTGGCTAGAAATTCTGTATCGATGTTGCCTAAAATAAAAATAAAAAAGATTTAAAGAAAGTAGGCATAACATATTGTTATGTTAAGGTTGTTCGTTTCGTGTCGTTTTTTGTGGTTTTTAATGTTTGTCTGCATTCTGCAAGGAATAAAACTAACGGAAACGTAATTTGCCGCATTTTGTGAACCCATGATAAAAATCAACTTCGATTTTACTATAGGAACTTTTGTATTTTGTAAACATATGTTGATAAACAAATGATGATAGCCCCTAAATTTTAAATTCACAAAAAAAATTATCTCGCACTATCACCAAACGAACAACATTAATCTTCGACTCTACCAGCATTGAAGATAAAATATTTGAATTAAATTGTTGCAATTAAATTAATACGTACATAGTACATACAATAAGTATTTTTTGCTTTTTTCTGTCCTTAAGGAAATTGGCGAGCCATATTTTCGTAAGGCTCTAAGTACCCTCTACGAAAGTTATAGCAAGAAGGAATTCGAACTCACCTACAAAAATGCTTCCCATTTCCATTCGTTTTTGTCACTGCTTTTTCCGCGTCTGAAGATTTGTAGACGCTTGAATGCGAGTCGTGGTCCATTTCGGGTTTCCAGGCTCAATTGAGGTAAAACGGCAGTTGGCAAGATCTCAATGTGCCTCTCGCACTTCATCTCATATAAGACTGTCATGCTCCTTCCGCAATAAGCCGCTGATTATTAAACCTCCGTCAAACATAGCCTGATAAAAATATTTGAACAAGAAAGATTTTATTTATATCAAAACTGATGCAGTTTGAGTCAGACTATTTTAATTGAAATATCAGTCATATTATTATCAACTAGCTAGAGATAAGTGATCATTATTCTAGTACCTTCTTACCTAAGTACCTATATAGCAGGTAAACCTTAACGCAAGTAGGTACACCTAGGCATGAATCAATAATAGCTAAGCATAATAATAGGGTAGTCCCTATTAATATTCTTCAGCTGTGCAAACTGTGCATCTGTGTGTTTCATTTTCAGCATAGAAAAAAATAAGTACTAGTAGTTGAGCTAACTGCAGATTGTTGCAAACGATCTAGAGGTATCTTTATTTATTTATGTTTATTCTTTATCTCTTTGTTAATAAAGATTTATTTAAATGCTTGCAAACGTTTTTGAGAATTGTTTTCTTATGAAAATAACAACTTACTGCTACAACTACTATAACAGCTTTTGGGTTACTTACTGTGACTTTTCAACCGTTGCGTTACGAAAGCTTACTTTAAAGTTGCTTTAAAGTAAGTAAGTAAGATATTTTCTCTTTTGCGAGTTTGTTTGGTAGGGCACCCGAAGCTTGAGCAAGAAGAAATATGTTTACGTATCGACATTTCAATTTAAGCTCAATAGTTACACGTTGAAAATGAATGTTTACCTAAACTAAGTTTACATAAATTACGAACGTCACCTACGTTATTGAGCGGTGTAGGAAACATCTATTACCCACTGACATTTTTGTTTCCACAGCTTCCTTTCTTACGAGGCGACATTCTGACTTATGTATTTACCGCCCACATCCTAGGGTGTGATGTAAATTACTTAGCAAAAATAAATAGCACATTTATGAGGCCATTTTGTGAAAAGGATAGACATAAGAATGCGCGTTCATACGAGCGGGACAGAGCATAAGTTTTTACACCGGAGTAAGCACAAAAATCACGCTTATTTACAAGAAAACTTATGAAGAAACTGGTTCAAGGAATCAAATAATTAGTAATAACCTTTGAATCAAAATTTATTTCAATATACCGCAGGGTTCTTGAGATCTCGACCAAATTATGTGAAAAAGTGCACTTTCATGATTTTTTTAACGTGTTTTTTTTCTCAATCGTGTTTTCACATTTAAGGTACCAAAGAAAAAATGTTGAAATATAAATAACTCGAGTTTTTTTACCACGGGTATCCCGTGAGTACTGAGATCTAGGCCTAGTGTGATAACAAAACCCATAAGGTTCCCCCTTAAGGCGGTTGTATGCCGCACACTAGCGCTGCCACCAATTTTTACTTACGTTAAACACAAGGAATTTTTAAAAATCCATTGTACAGTTTGTGACACTTATTTTGAGTATTTTTTAATCCTTCGGAAATTATTTAGTTTCGTATAAATACACAGACATGCGAAAACAGACTTTGGTTGCCATCAAGAGCAACTTCGCATCTCTGCCTAAAATATACATTAAAAAACTAGTACAGACATTAAAAATAGCTTATGATAGGCATAAACTGGACAATGGACTTTTAAAAATTCCTTTGTTTAACGTAATTATAAGAAAGAATAGGCGGTAGCGCTAGTTTGAGGCATACAAACGCCTTAACGCGTTACATTCGTACCCAAGCCACCGGTCACCAGGTAGCATAGACAATTACACATCATTGCGAGAGGTGACATGCATGACAGATGGAGAGCGGTGCTGTTCAAGAGCAAGACCATTATCGAATTAACTCCCTGCCTGGATGCTCTTTCCTCCTCTGTCATGGCCGATGTTCTTTCCGCAGGAAGGTGTAGGTACTGAACGAATCTAATATGTCATCAGTGATATCATCATTATCTACCATTAACACTATCTGTACCTACTATCAGGCATGATACATTTACTGAACTCTACTGTAGAGTAGAACAAAGAACGACATTTTGTAATACATTAATATTCAAATATTATATCACTAGCTGCTGCCCGCGGCTTCGCACGCGCTTTTTAAGTAGCCTATGTCCATCACCGAGATACCATTTACCTCCCTACCACATTTAAGATCTGTTCAGCTGTTTAGGCGTGAAAAGGTAACAGACTGTTAGACAGACAGACAGAGTTACTTTCGAATTTATAATATTATAGTATGGATGCTAATCTACAAAAGTATTATAAGAAGTAACTTCTTGGAGAGCAACATTTTGCAACTTGTAGGTAAGCATAACTACCATCACTACTTTGACTGACGTAGGTACCTACCTACTGATAATCAAGCTTTTAAAGGGGCTATTACCGGTTTGGTGATCCGTCAGCTTTCATATAATATAGTTTAATGTAAAAATTTAATTAAACAAGCTCCATAATGTTTAGGAGGAAAAGTGAAAGAGGGAAATGTGACTCAGGTTCAAAATGTAGAGTAGGTAACGCAGTGATTGACAGATTGACTGATGTTATATTATTTGTTTTGCTGACAGAACAGACATGATTGTGCAATGGGCTGTGTTTTTTGAGCCTATGTGGGCGTAGAGTATAAATGGCTTGCTAGTATGTAGTTTCCTACTGTATGAAATCAAATTTAATGAATTAAGTTAACCGTCGTATCTGCATCTTAACTGGACTTATTATTGGATTTTTTCTTCAAAAGCGAGGTTGCACCTACCAATAAACACACCTAGAACCGATCAGTAAGGTACCTATCTACTCTACCCATTACCTATGGCATTAAGAAGCTTATTTTCTAACTCGTTAGGTAATCCACTTCCGCATTTTGGCACCTTTGCTCTTTGTGGCCATGTGAAACGGGATATGCAAAATCTTATCTGCAGCAAAGCAAACACCGTCAATTGTTTCCGAGCGCGTGGCCAGTTAACAAATAATCGCGGCTCACAATTGGACTAGGTATAGTACTTTGACAAACGAGAGGCAGCCGCACACGCTTCTGCCAGTTCACGCAATCCTGGCGATCACAGCACACGTGGTATGGTAACCCTAGCCATGCACTGACCATAAAGAAAAAAGATGCTATTCCATTCGAACTGTTTGAAGTTTTAAATTCTAACGGTCGGGAAAAGCTGCCAGCACGCGTTTACTTTCGGCGGTTTCGTTTTCAAATTGTCAAGTGGCAGCATTAGTGATGTCCTAACAATGGAGAAAATTATCGTCAACCACTCAGGCAGGCAGTTCTTCTGAAGAACTAATGTAATAAACCAGAGCGTAAGGCCACGGTAAGAAACTATTTATTATTACCATCTAGGTCCCGATCCAGAGATTGGAAAAGAAAGACTTCGGAAGTAGTCGAAGTAGAAGACCAGCTCTATCTTTTAATGACAATCAATCTAAAAAGTTCGTCAAGTCAAAATTGTCACCACCAGGCAAGTTTAGTGGGTCTTGTATTTTGACATGATTAATCTTTCTTTTTGTAAAGAGGTTTACTTCGTAGTTTCTTTTCGCAACATTGAGATTTGATTTAAATTTAATGAAGGTTTGTTATGAATCAATTGAATAATACTTAATTTAATGAAGGTTTGTTTTGAATCAATTGAATAATACTTATCATAAACATGCAATAACATTAAAGCTAGCGTTTGTTTAGTGGTTGCTATTAATTTAAAACAACACCTGTAGGCTATTTAGTATTAGATACCAATGCAACCTCAATAGTATCACAGTATGGATTGCTGATGTTGGTATAAGACTTTGCTTGTTTCTGTGCTGCGTCATTAAATAAAATAATAAATAGGTAATGCTGGATGATCCACACATCATCATCTAGTCTAGCCTAAGCAGAGCATGTGTTATGTACCCATAACACATGCCTAAGCAGAGGCTTAGGCTAGACTACTGATAGATGACTGATATACTCAATAGAATACATTACATAGATAGATATTTTTTATTATATGGGTACATAGTAAATACCCAGAGCACCCGGAACAAATTTATTTATTTATTTAAATACTTTATTGCACACGTTTAACAGAAGTATACAAATATCTGCAGAGCGTACAAACATTTGTCCCTAGGCGGGAATCGAACCCGCAACCTTCTGCGTCGCAAGCGGACCTTCGCTCGCCGCACCACATCAGTCGTCAATCATCAATCACTATCGGAGTATTTTTCTCTTTAGCTACAGATGGATACCATTTTGTTAGCAATAATGCTAAACGCCTTGAAGGGGCCAAAACAGCATCCGTCCCCAAATTGCTAAATCACCTGGTAACTAGGCGTAACGGTCTAAATTTATTGCAACAAAACTCACAGGAAGAGCCTATTTTGGGTCTCGATTGTTGAACTCCCATTGTTATGGAAAGGGTGATCTGTCAACCACGTGATAGTAGTAGCTATTAAAAGTATTTAAACTTATCCCTATTTTTCCTGTTATATCAGAACCATGGTAGATATATAGAGCACGCAATTTAAGGTCGGCGAAACATTAGAAATAGATTCATGAAATAAAACTCAGAATGTTTAGAATTTCTAGTTTGGACACAGTAACTGTTGCTAGTTCTGCAGATCATGGAAGCTGGTGTGACTTGCTTTTAGATCCTCGTTCAGATTTGAATGGAGATTTGACGAAACAGTGTAAAAATAAATAGTTTCTTGCCAAATATAAATCGGTAGATCACAGTCCAAAATATGGACACAGTGCCATAACTTATAAGTAACTTATAATGAAATAAGTGGGTATGATTAGTAATCGTTTTTTATGCTACATTGTTAATTTACATAGTAATTAGAAAGTGATACTGATGTAATTTATGAATGTGTAGAAATATAAAAGCTTTTTATTTCATTTTATCTATATTTTGACGTATCCAGCTATAGGAATATATTCCATCCCGAGCTCTGTTATTCCAACTCACAAATTAGGAGTTTATGAGTCCATCCTAGATTGGGTGTCACGCATCAAGATGCTCATGTTTCACCTGCCTCCTTGCTCTGTTCTATAGTAATTTTAGCTTTAATTTGTAAGCCGCTTGGCCTATGATGAACTTCAATCCTGTCATCAAGTGAATAAACACTATAATCTAGGAATGTATCTTCTATAGAAATTAAAGAAGATACCAATTTTCCATGAGTGATAACCGATGCGCAGTCTGGTAACATATTATCCTAACCTAATAGTCCGGCTACACGCGCTTGCCTGCGCAATCCAACTGTGCAGTTCAATCTTCAGCATGTCAACGATTGCACAAGTCGCGCTTGTAGGGCTGCACGAGCTACCGTCTTGCCGTCTACACGCACGTTCTTACCAGCTCAAACTGGAGGCATGCTCGAGGGTAAGACGGAGCGTGTGGCCGGAATATAACGGTCCAAATATACCCTAGAGACACAGTTAACCTATTAACCCATCTGCCTACACCAGTTCACATTAGTCATATTTACTAAATCAGGCCACTGTTGAAGCTGTCATAATATCCTGTTAATAAAAATTTGAATCTAAATGACCATAATAGTGTAACGTGATATCTATTATTATAGCACAATGCAAGCAATTCGACCATTTATCGTTTGTGTGGGGTTTATCATATAAGGCTCAGTAAAATAGGCTCAGTGCGTGTTGGCTTAGTGAAAAATACGAGTACACTAGCACTTCCTAATAATTTAGCTGTGCTGGCGTATAGAGCGTTGATCATTATGCCTTACCACTTCAGGACAAAGGCCTCCCTATGCTGACCTGTGAAAAACTAGAAGAGTGAGAACTAAAGTCCTTGCACGAGAGCTAGTTACTACCTTAGTGGAAGAATAGGTACTCCTTTCTACGGTATGCGAGTCCTTGCACGAGAGCTAGTTACTACCTTAGTGGAAGAATAGGTACTCCTTTCTACGGTATGCGAGCGACGAGATGGGGGTGCGTGGAAAGAGATGTTGGCCGCATATAAAACAAAAAACACATCTTCGAGAGAGCATGTAAAATTCTAAAGATTTCAATTATGGCCAGTATCGTAGATCACTTCCTGATCTATTTACTGCTATTCTCTATAGATAGGCTTAATCTAACAGAATCATATCAGCAAGAAGCTATACAATAACCATGATCGCTCCGACAATAGTTTTACATGAGTTCTACGTGGAAGAAGCCTCTAAAACAAAATCCAACAAATCACACCATTACTAAAACCACGGGCTGAAACTAGCATAAGTAACTATAAGAAGCTTCTAGGCTCAGTAGTTTGTAGGTACGATCAAGATGTTAATAAAGCCTGCCAGCCATAATAATTTCAAATCGAGCGAGGTATTACCAATAATTCACGTCACTTCGATCGTTGCACCTGAGTTATTAATTGCAGGTGACTTGGATTTATTTTATCGTACAGATATGAATAAAATTACTGGCAGTTTGAAGGTAAAGTAGAAAATAAAAACATCGGATCTGATAAACTTCCTTGCATAGTAGTTAATGGTACTCTAACAGTTAGTTGTTTAAAAGGTAAAAAAATAAATAAATAAACGCTGCACTAATCAATGATCAAATCTCTTGTCAAACAGTTTTTTCTTCCCGAATTGACGTTGACAAGAGAAGTTGCTGTATTTCGACACAATCTTTGCAACAATCTTTTGGACATTAGAATTTGCCAGGGTTAATTACCGCTATTTGTTTACATAGGCAAATAACTCTAAATTGACTCTCCATTAGTACGCAGCCATTCAAATGTTGTATACAACCACCGTTTCTCGAACTTCACACTTTGCTAGTCACACACAGAGCTGATGAGTGTAATAACAGCCTTAAAAACATTGGAATAGGGTCATAAACGCATTAATTACCAGGCAAAAGCGACAATTGTGATCGACCTTCGCGAACAGGTACGTTAGTTTGTACCTGAGTACAGCTGATTCGCAGATTATGGATCGTGACAGATAAATGACTAGAAACCACGTAGATTAAAAAAATAATAAAAAAACGATTGCCTTATAACTTATATATAAGTCAATAAGTCTATTTAATTTTGAAAAAAATGTGCTCACTCGGGTTGGTCTAACGATACACCATACGTCAAATCTCTTGAAGCATTTAAAAGTTATGGTGGAAAAAAGAAACTCAAACACATGAACTTGACTTGGCTTGACATTTATTTTTACTTATAGGTACTCTTTTTTGGGCAGCCGTTTAATAAAATAAAAATGATGCCCCTTCGTTTTTACCAATATATTTTAAGCTGATTGATAAAATGATGCTGTTATTCCTAGATGATCTAAAAAGCCTAGATAACTCTGCCACCCCCAAAACGTTTTTATAGCTCTACTACTTTTCTATCTAACTTTTCGCTTGATAATTTAAACCTTGAGCAGTTTCGTGACTATCCAGGATATCCCTTTCTCAGCTGGTCTCAGTTAAAGTCAGTTAAGCAGAAAGATATCACATCCTCCGCATCATTTTATGAAGTAATGTTTATGAACGCGGAATAGCGTTTATTTCTTAGTTTTCCGCACTGAAGTGGGAGGAAGGATAAAAATGTCCGTCGGAGCGTAAACGCGCTAAAGTATGGAGATCGACCACATCCTAATGAGTGCAAGGACAAAAAGGTTGGATAAAAGTGGATAAAATACCTCGTTTCAGAACTCCGTAGATGACGGTGATGGTGGTGGGGAGATGGTGACGATGGTCGTCACAACTCACACTCCATTTCTTTCGTTGAAAGTTTTTTTAATATTAAGTGTTGCATCTTATGTTGAAAACTTTGATGGTTTATGTGTTAGTTAAGTATAATTTGTTTGGTTCATAATCATAAGAACTTTATGTTTCCGAAAAAAATTAAAAAAATGAATATAATAAATATAATAAATATAGAAATAAAAGTGGGATATGTTTTCGTAGACGATCTACGAAAGTTCGTAGACGCTCTACGAAATTATTCCTTACATATTAGATTTGGAGTTAATCAAATCCAGTTTTTATACAGTATTTTAACAGCCTTACCTCCCCTTGTCTCCTAACTAGTCAAAACAAAGTCCTGAAGTCAAACTTTCTGCTTTAGATTTTTCCCCTCAACACCTTCTTTTGTTCTTTCTCATTGACTGGAATGTATCGCTAGCACAGAACTAGTGGAAATGAGCAAAGAGAAGTTACTAATTAAGAAGAAAAGCGTTTGATAAAATTCCTCTTGTGGCAGTAGAATCCTTCTCACCTAGCGCCAGTATTTTATTAGGTAAGTCTAAGGCCCGTATTATGAAAGATTGCTCAGTTATAGATCTATGCCTATGTGACATTTATGCCATAGAAAAGCGTTACTCAATCATGTATCGATGACTGAGCAAGCTTTCATAATATGGGCATAGTACCCAAGTGGCCATTCCTTACCGTGACCTGTCGCGTTTTATATTTAGTTTCATTAATCTATGGTAGAAGCTATGCTCGCTCATAGTGTAGTCTCTTACAAATAGAACCAGTGGTTTCTAAGAAACACTTCCGAAACCAGGTCAGTGCTAATTTGAACAACTTGTCTTTATGATTTCAAGTATTTATGTGTAAACACTTACAATGGTACTTACTAAAGATAAATAAAACCATTTATTACGCTGAAACCATGAACTTGAAATATGACAAGTTCAACTACTCGCCGCTAGAGGTCGCTAGCGCCGTTACAACTTTGTTTTTACTTTTAACCGAATAGCTTCTGGCAGTGCATTCGTATTTTAAAATCTATATTTAATTGTTAATATGTACCTAAATGTTATGTAACACATAAGGAAGATCCAAATTAATAGACAAATTTACAAAAATCAACACAAACTAAACTGTAAAGTTGATAGATGGAGCTACTGTGCAATGATGCATGTGTACTAATCAATTTCCTTCGCTTGACCGCGCTCTTGTTCGTAATGACCTGGGTTACCTACTGACACGGCAAATTAATGTTTCGTCATAACACATAATAGGGGAACAGTTTAGAGTAGAGTTTGTACAAATGACAGCTCCATTTCTTAAGTTTTTAACAAGGTGTCAAAGCTTTTAGTGAAAAGATCACTTAACAGATTTTATTTTATTTTATTTTTTTTAGAATATGTTAATAGAAGCACCCAGGTTGGATCCGATATTTTTTCTCGAACTTACTACATAATGTAATGTGTGATTACTGATTAATGATTATGAATGTCTATGTTCTCATATAAAAAAAACCTCGCTCGCCCTTTCGGGGAATTTTATTTATTTTATTTTGTTGTATTCGGAGAACAAACTTACATAATAACTCATAACCTTTTAGGTATGTGTCCTCGCATGTAGAAGCTAAGAGACTGCTAGCTTGCGGAGGAGAAATGAAAAACAGTTCTGTCATATTAATAACTAGGTATAACAAAGTAAACTAAGTGTAACTAACAATTAACAAAACTTATAAAATTACTAACAATAATTAACAAGAAAAGTTGGAGTGAAGGTGGATAATTAAGAATGTACATATTGATGCACTTCGGTATTGGTGTATTCGTCTACGATTTTTGATGAATTTGTGCTTGGTTGAAGACAACTAGGTGCAGGATAGCTATAAATAGTATGAACTAGGTGCTTATTGCATTTATTTATTTTTATTCGCTCTAAATATTCCGTCTAATATAATTAATGTCAAAATGTCCATTCTTCGCTTATTCGCAGAGCACGATGCACAAGGATCCGAGAGACACGATGACAGAGTTAAAACAAAACGTCACCAGCTCGTGACGTCATGGAACCGTCGTCTTCGTACGAGATGCAAGGCGTGGAGACGTCTGATGATGAGAACCGCAAGGACAAGCCTAGGCTTTCAGCTGGGAAGATATTTTACAGGTAAAAATATCTATAATAGGTAAAATAAAAATATCCAGGTACTAAGAATCCATGTTCAGTGATAGATAAAATTTATAAAAATTAAAGATGTGGGGAGAGATAGTACATATATTTGTTCAGCTTGTAACTCGAAATATTCGAGATTTGGGTCTGCATATTTTCACTTTCAATTGAGAAGAACGGCCATACAACCAACTCTTACACGAATTAATTACCAAAAATAATTTACAATAAAAATACCTAGAATAATTAAATAACCTCATAATTTTATTTATCAACCGAAAAAAAAGCAGGAAAAAACAAGCGTGTTCTTTAATCAAATAATTCATCCCAGGCCCGGCGTCATAGAAGAAGAGACAGATGAGACAAGCTGCGCGTACGACAGCTCTGTTGTGGAGAGTCCAATGCTGGGCTACAACACTAGCTTCCTCAAGGCGCCACAAATACATCCTTCGAACAGTCTTCACAGAATACCTACTTACAGCAGCTCGATAGGACAGAGCACGGTTTACCGGCAGGATACTTGCAGGTAATTTAAATTTACAATTCATTAATCGAAAACAAATTAGACCCAATGCAATGCATATTGGACCCAATGAGTTGGGTCTGGATTTACAAAAATGGAAGTCTTTGTCGTCTATTTGTGTAAGTAAATTAGACCAGAACGAGGTCGACTACTTTGAGGGTTGTGGTTTTTTTAATTAAATAAAGATTTTTTTCTTTTACAACTATGATCCAGTTCATTCACGAAACACTAGCCTTCTAGAAATAACTTAAACCAACCTTTTTGTTCGCTGTAGTATTGTGAATCATATCCTTGAGGTGTCGTATCTAATCAGTGTAAAATACCTGGGTACTCAGATAAAATTTTACTTATCAAAATAGTCGTGAAAATTGTGCGTTATTCGCATTATTACTGCCAGTGCTATACATTTAAAAATCGAATCGATATTTAAAAAAGTTTTCTATCCTCTCGTTTCGCGTGCTGGTTTGTAAATCGAAATAGTTTAAGTTTTAAAAAGATTCTATTGATGTCAATTTTGTGTGTGGTGTATTTGAAAATGGAAAAGCGGTAAAATAAGTCATAGAAAATGCGCCGTCGACGCAAATAGTGAAGTGATAAAGGAAGACACTATCAGTGTTGACGAAGTTTGTTCCACTTTTGTTTAATACACTCATAACTCATGACAAGGTATGTCTGACCGAGGGTTTAACGGACGGCAAATATGAGTGGACAATTGAGCAGTTAACGCGAGATTGTAAAAAAATACCTACCTCCTGTACATTCTTTTGATATATTCCTCTATTCCTTTGTAAGATTTTTAATGGAATGTCGTATGAGTGGGAAGTTTGTATATAATCAATAATATTAATGTTTTGGACCTGGTTCGAATTCCAAATTTTATACTGTTTTTATGTTTTGCGGGACAATCACTTTTTTCCTTTTTGTTCCCATGGGAATAAAATTTATGGGTCCACCTGGAGTTTTTTAAATAATTGACGTAGAAGTTGACCGACATACCTACATAAAAAAAAACATACATACAGCCGAACATAGAACCTACTCCTTTTTTCGAAGTCGGTTAAAAATCCAATTCAAAATGGCAAACTAATTGATAATAAGGGGTAACAACGGAAATATTGATTAAATTTATTAGTTATTTCGTATTCAGAAAAGGGGCCGAGCGCTACAATATGTTATGTAATATTTAATAATATTTAATTCAGTAAATGTTATAATAGTAAAGATGGTAAAATCTAAATCTAAGGCCCATCCATTTACATAAATACCTTATTTATTAGACCAACGTGTCCAACTTATACATATATTAAACAGAAATACTAGGAGAAACCCTTCACTACCGGGAAAAGCCCATGAGCACTATTAGGGTTCCGTACCCGAAGGGTGAAAACATGACCCTATTGCTAAGCCTCCGCTGTCCGTCCGTCCGTCCTTCCATCTGTCTGTCTGTCACAGGGCTCTATCTCATGAACCGTAAGAGTGAGACAGTTGAAATTTTCAGAAAATGTGTATTTCTCTTGCCGCTATAATATCAAATAATAAAAATAAAATAAATATCCAGATAAAAGGGGTTTCCATACAAAAAACGAGATTTTTTGGCTATTTTTGCTCTTTGTTTGTCAAGGTTGTACCTCTTGAACCACCATAGGTAGACACATGAAACTTTTTATAAATAAGTAACACTTTAACTGTTATAACAACAATTACTATAAATATAATAAAGTTTAAAATTTAAAGGGGTCTCCCAACAAGTGAAAGTTTGATGTTCTTTGTAAAACATGCCTGATTTTTACGGTGCGGAAGCCTTCGTGTAACAGGCTAAAGGTTTCTTCGTCGCTTCTTTACTTTAGTCTACATACCGAAGCGACTAAAATCAAAAATATCACTTTATTTCCGTGTCAGTATTTAACTATTAAGAATTTGACCTTTTCTATTTATATAACCAATAAGTTATAATAATAAATATAATAATTATACATATAAACGTACACTACGTTTATTGTATTTATGGAAATAAAGAGTTTTTACTTTGACTTTAACTTTTTGTGCGAGTCGACTGGCACTTGGTGGTTTATTTGTTTACTCAAGGCTTTTGATTATTTATAAAACTTGCATAAAAGTAAGGCTTAAGAAAAAGTGGATAAGTTTAGGCTATAATGTTTTCCACTTTTTCTTTACTTAGGATTACGTTCGCAAGCATAGTCCAAAATGACATTGGCACATCCAAAGTACTCAATAGAGCAAACAGTTTGATGCAAGGAGATCACGTTAATCTACATAAACCCCTGGAAATCTGCAAACAATGATAGGAACGTAATCTTGATTAATCACCTCTTCAGAACATTTCCACGAGTTGACACCTGGCTTTCGCGATTAGGATCACTTCGTTTAAAAAAAACTTGACGAACAATAGTTAAGTACGTAAATGACTACTTTATAGGGTTCTTTATTCAAGGTCTATCTTTTCTAATCAACCCTGTTTTCTCCTTCCAAACATTGCGAAATAGAACGTTCGATGTATTGAAGCTCATCCATATATTGAACGTCCTAAATCGGAATGGATGCTTTATGAATTTGTTTGTGACAGGCATAGGCAGAATATAGCGAGCTTATTAGACTTACGATTCTAGAAAACAACTAATGAAAACTAAAGATAGAAGAAAATGGGTCGGAAATATTTTTTGTCGTCTTTCTTTTGGTTTGGCTTGGAAGGTTGTACAAGTATTTTAAACAAACAAGTTGGAGGAATAAGCGAACATTTGCCTCGCCTCTGGGACCTGTTTTGTTGTGGTGATATTAGGTATACTTATTATTATTTGTGAAAAATTGTGATATTTATTTCAAAGTTACCAAGAAACCATGATATTTTTGAAGTTTAAGACTAAGGTCCAACTTTACCGTTGCAATTCAACGCGTTCAATATAAAATAAACTCAGTTTAGCGTTTTAAACGAACTCGGCACTTTACCGTCATAATGTTGATCCGGTTCAAGCGCTACACCGAGCTCAAGAGCTTTCTGGTCACCATAATAGGTATTACGAATTTGAACTCGTTCAAGTTGAAATTAGTTTTGTTGATGTTAGTTCTTGCAGCAAATGGTAAAATTGGACCTAAGCACCTGAAATGTAGGTACAGTCTGTCATTCATAACATGTGTTAATATTACATTAATATCTATTTGTTTTTAACATTTTTACGACCATAAAATAAAGTTTTTTATTGGTGGTTTTAGTCTTATATCGTCAGTTTAATCTCAGACACGGATCATAAACGTAGAAAACATACATAGGTATCTCAATTTAATGTAAATGCATTCCCTACCTAACAAGCCATTTTTACAAATTCATACTTACTTGACCTGTAAATTTTGCATTGAAACTTGGGTAAAGAGATGAACACAATCTCATCAACAGAACAGCTGCGCTGATTTTCGTCTAACAACGAAAACTCTCGATTAAGTCTCAAAATAAAAAGAAAATAAAAGTTCTTAGTAATTTTTTTGGGAGCTGCAGACATAGAGGTCGACAGTTTGACCCATTATTATAGCTATATATATCTATATAGATTATAAATTTAGACCTAATATAGGTCTGAATTTAAATAAATAAATGATAATATAAAAAAAATTTCTTAATCGTTTAAGATATTTTTGCGCTGAAAAGCAGGAAAAGCAGGTAAACATAAAAACAAAATTTAATTTTTTGGGGAACTACAGACCCAGAGATCGAGACGTTAACCTATTATGTCAATGTTAAATAAATCTAAAAATATAAGCCGACTAGCTAATCTAAAACGTTAAGCCTGAAAAACAGGTCCAAAACACCAACACAATATCTTTGCTAACAGTCGGGAAAATAAATAATAACATCAAGAAATATGACGTGGAAACGGAAACATACGACATAATGTCACCAGATGTGCTGATTCTAAAATCACGAAGTGTCGCGTATTTACAGGATCAATACTTGGATCGTGATATTTACTTGGAGGTGTGGTGATAATTGGCTTACTGAAAATAACAAATTTAATCTGTATCAATGAATATATAAAATTAATTGCATTTCTAGGAGCGACATCATTAGGCAGCGTCCAGAGAACCGACAATTGCGAATGTTGTTTAAAATCTACTCACCTGTATGAAAAATAAGAAATTAAATCAAATCTAGCCTGATTGTTATAAAATCAAATAATTGAAATGAAAAAAAAATGCAATTATTGCAAATATTATTTGCCGGTCGCTTTTCATTTGTTCATGTTACATTCATTGTTCTTGCTATCAATTCAGGTCTTTTTTTTAGTAAACAATGAAGAATAATTCTACCACCGAACTGCGATCCCCAACCCGCCTGCCCAGCGTGGGAATTATGGGCATTACCCCCATGAGATAAAAGCTAATAAGGCACTAATCAGGATGAGTCCTGCGTCCAGCAGTGGACCAATATAGGCTGTTAAGGAGAGGTGAGGTGAAACATTAAAGATCTGTTCCTTTACAAATGAAGTAATTGTTTGTGTGTATGTAAGTACATTATAATAAGCACCCAATTACGTTTTAGAGCCTTATTCGACCTTCATGTAAATGATCGAGAAGTTCAAATTAGCGAGAAAAGATTCACATTAGACCAATTCGCGAATTGTCAAATTAGCTATTTTAATGAAATGAATGGTGCTTTTCCGTATAGATGGTGTTATTTTTTCCTTATTTTGAGTGCCACGCCCCCTCTTTTAAATTACTAGAGACAAAAAAATTGTTTTAGCTTAATTCGTAGCAAACTGCTACGCACGTAGCGGATGCTACGAAAATATAGATCATCTAGAATTCTGACAATAATTTTTATTTATTATTGCTTTGACAAAAACCCATTTTGTTTTGCATTTTATTAGTAAGTTTACAGAACTAAATAATTCTAAATTGTATTTGCATCAGTTTTATTTGGTATTTAATAGGTACTTAATTACTATAGGTTACCTACATCTTGAAAGCTTAGCTATCATGCATTTCCCATCCAAATTCCAATTTTTTAAGGTTAAATTAAACTCATTTGAATTAAAATCATAGTAGGTAATCCTCGAAAGAGAAATGATTAGGTATGGTGATTACAAAAGACCCATCCATATAAAAATAAAGCTTAAAATTTTTTTAAAAGCTGAGGAGTAGTTTGAGATACCTATACATTGTAGTATTCACAGTAAAGGTAAAAATTAAATAATCTTCGGCTTGCACCCAAATAAAGGCCAAAAACAAAACGTACTATGGATATAATTTATGCAAAAATACCGTTCTCTCCTTGTTCTTATCTGTTAGTATTCATGAAACATCACCCCGATATCGGCCGACAGGCACTAACTGAAATGTGTTTTCCGTAGCTGATAATTTGTGATATAGAATCTCGCGATACAATTATACAACATTTAGCGCGTTGTCATAGTCTGCGGGCATGAGAGAGCCAGTCGTGACCGAGGCATTATCGCGCGCGATGCTTCAGGAGCTGAGAGATCGAGGGATAGTCGCAGTCGCGCATACAACGCCGCACCGCCGTGGGTGAGACGCGCGCCGCACGATGCACGCTACTATGGACCCAGAGTCTCCCGCCTGTCGCGAAGAGAGCCAGCTCCTGCCCGACGAGTGGCTCAAAGTCAAGACTGTCCCTGCGAACGGAAACCTCTCCCCTGGAGTCTACTACCCTACTGGCAGCAAGAGGTGCGACAGACCGCCCTTCTCACCGACCGAATCCCAACCGTAGTGTACCGCTTTTGTCCATTTACGCTCAATCCTTTCATGTTAAACGTTGTAATTGTAGCAAATCATTTACATTAGAAAGCTATTAGCTGGCGTTTACTGGCATTAACATTAACGAAGGCCGCATTGTGAACTAGACATTCATAAAGCATAGATAACGACACCCATCAGTACGATGTTGTGAGATGTGTATCGTAATGCGCTTGTTTTTGGTTGCAGGAGTCGCTCGCACAGACACGGAGTCACGCGGAGGACGAGGCGCCGTGCCGTGCACAAGAATGGAGAGTGCAATATACTCAAGTCAAAAATCTCTCAGCGGAGGCTGCGTTTCCTACAGGATATGTTCACAACGCTCGTCGACGCTCAATGGCGATGGACCCTGCTCGCTTTCACTCTCTCCTTCATCCTCTCTTGGCTCGGATTCGCCCTCATCTGGTGGCTGATCGCGTTCACTCACGGAGACTTAGAGCTCGACCACCTACCAGCGATGCAAGAATCCGCAAACTGGAAACCGTGTGTGTTTAATATATTCGACTTCACATCATGCTTCCTATTCAGTATCGAAACGCAGCATACGATCGGTTACGGATCGCGTACGACCACAGAAGAGTGTCCGGAAGCGATATTTATAATGTGCTTTCAAAGTATCGTGGGTGTGATGATACAAGCGTTCATGGTAGGGATTGTGTTCGCTAAGATGACGCGTCCAAAGCACAGGACGCAGACGCTGCTGTTCTCGAAGCACGCTGTGGTATGCCAGCGAGACGGCGAGCTATGCCTGATGTTCCGCGTTGGCGATTTGCGGAAATCGCACATAATCGGAGCCAGCGTGAGAGCACAGTTGATACGATCTAGGACGACGAAAGAAGGGGAGCTGTTGTCCCACTACCAGACGGAATTAGATCTACACGCGGATGGATGTGACAGTAACCTATTCTTTATTTGGCCAATCACGATGGTGCATAGAATAAACGCAGAGAGTCCGTTCTACGGCGTTTCCGCGGCTGATGTTTTACAAGAGAAGTTTGAGATAGTTGTGATTTTGGAGGGAACGATAGAATCTACGGGTCAAACGACGCAGGCGCGGTCGAGCTACACGTCTAGTGAGATAATGTGGGGTCATAGGTTTTTGCAACTTGTGACGTACAATCGGGAGAGACAGGGTTATGAGGTGGATTACTCGAAGTTCGATGAGACGTCGCAAGTGGACACGCCGCTTTGTTCCGCCAAAGAGCTGGACGAGTTCTACGGGAGTCAAGGCGATCGTAGATCCCTCGGTGAGTGCTTTTTCAATGCTAGGTCTAGTGGTTGTGGTTGGATTTATGTGCGAAATGTTTTTAACCGCTTGTGATTCTGTGCTTCGTTGAACAGTGAAAGTTCCTCTAAACTAAAAATGTATTGTCCCCATGGTGGATTATTCAGGATGTCAGGATTTTTTTCACTAATAGACACGTCTCAAAAACATGACACATGTTGTAGATATTCGGTTTTAGTATACCTACGAGAGCTAGAGTCTAGTTAGTGTCTTCCAATATTGAGAATGACTTATCTTTGAAGTATTTCCTGGGATTGTGTAGCTTAGTTTTGTACCTAGAAATCTGTAAGTCAAATAAAAAAAATTAAATATAGTCTGTAAGAAATGGACTGAGTGAACAAAGAACAAATTCTAAAATAAACAAAGGAGTCTACAATAAACAAAAAAGCCCTATTAGTGCAAATGTGATAAAAAAGTACACTAAATTGTGATTATTTGTTGATAGATTAATTTGTTGTCTAGGGTTAATAAACAGAACAGTCATAATATTGCTCAGTTTGATAAATGTTAATTTATTTCTAGACCTGATTGGTGCATTTGACCTTATTTATCATTCCTTACTAATATTATTAATGTGATTATATGAAAGTCACTTTGCCTGTTTGGAATATTTTTTATTTTTGTGTATTAAATTCTCATACAAACTTTCATACTCAGGATAATAATTTTTTATGAATGTTTAGTGCAACTAAGGCATAATAGCGATGATGACGATAACATTCACAGTAAGATCTATGTATGAACTAAATATAGTCAAGTACTTGTCAACACGTAGGTACACAAAGACAATATACACTACCAATATAATATTTGCCATTATCATAAAGTTATTATTCATGCCCTGTTAGAGCACAATCTCGAGATGTTATGAAGCGTGTCACACTCACATGTCTAGAATATACTCACATACCTACTTACTTACTTACTTACCCATGAAGTGTAAACAGTAGCAAAGTAGAAATATGTGTAAATAAATATCTAGCCTTGCCAATTACATAGATGCAGAAAATGTTTTCTATCTGTTGGATACGACATGAATACGTCTAATTAAAATGCTTTAGGTAAATTTAATAATTTACACAGTTCTACCAATTATGCCAAATATTTTTTCTAAAATGCTCTGACTAAATAAATAATTGTACCAAGCTCTACCAACACGTATTTTTTTTTTAGAAATTATGGAAAAAAAATGGAATTATGTCAAAAAGACAGAAAACATATAATAATAGAGGTATATAAAGATAGGGTTAAGTAGGTATTATCACATATAATACAACTTTTCCATAAAAATGAAAGGTAGTTAACCCAAAAAGACGTGTTTAAGAATCGTAAAACTAAAGTCTATTCGTCGGTTATTCAAAATACAGGATGTACCATTTTGCCAATTTGGTTTCCCCCTTTTAAAGCAGGATACATTTGTTTCAAGACTGTGTTAAGAACAATAAATAACTTGAAGAATTGTCGAGTTCAATGATACGAAGATCGGACTAAGAACTTACATATTAAAAAAGGTTAAACTTAAAATTCATTCATAATGCCATGCCATGCCATACCCAGTATGCTCATTTCTGCTTTATTTACCTAGATCTCACGTAAATATTGATTTTATTAATAGGGGCTAATATGCCAAATATAATAAAAAAAATATAAGCCATGTTATTTCGTACAAATAAACTTACAGAACTTACTAATAGTTCAAATTTCGGAAAAAACTCTCCAGCCTTCTTACTCTCGTTTTTGTTGTAAACTTGAGTGCCAACTGCTGTAGGCATTTGGTTGCTGACGAACTAAGTAAGTAGTGGCTATTCTAGATCCTATTATTGCGTCTTCTATTGTTTGGTTCTATTGAGGGGGCTCCACCACACAAACCTCGAGTATGTGTTGTTACTTTCGTGCTTACAGCATTTCTTAGCTAACGTACAGGGATCTTATGCCGTTCGCCGTTCCTTTTTACGGTACATTTTGTACTGTACTAATGTACCCCACTTATAGCTGTAGAATGCACCATTACACATACTCCTCATCAAATTCATTTAAAATTAAAATACTCGTTGAAGTTAACCCAAAACGGATATTTACATGATAAACTAGGGCATAGTTCAAATACTAAAATAAATCATAATAAAAATTTTGAAAATATTTATCACTACAAAACCCATGACAATGTAAAACCAAAAATTACTCACAAGGAGCGAAAACATATTACGACTTGTCCTAACGAATTTGGCGGCCGCAGTGCCCCGCCACTCCGCGGCTAGCCTGTGTGTATGGGTAGGGTTCATGCACCCAAATACAAACGCTTTGACGTGTTCAGTATACAAGATATGACCGCTATACGAATGCTCCTGGTGTATGAACGCTACCTGCTCTCCGGACATCATTTGTTTTCATATAACAACGTGTATCTTTAGCTTTACTGATTTCATTCGCTTTAATCCATGGATCAAGAGTTACTTACATACATTCAACTCTCATTATCAAGTGAAATAAAATCATTTTATTGGCATTATTTCCTTTATCTACAAGCTTAGTTGTCACTCGGATAGATCAAGTGGTAATGTGTGTATAATGATTGATATGCCTTATCAGGAGATAGCAAGTGCGACCTTAGAATACACGTAGATTATCACTGAAGATGTTATACTTTGAAATCACTCTTAGTGAAATTGGAACAGTGTTTTTATCTTAACGACATCAATGTAAAGTCTAAAGAGGGTTCGTGACAAAATCTTTTTTTTTTTTGAGCTAGTTTAGTTCTTAGTTTGGTTTTCAATATGTTAAAGATCCTGCGAAAGGCAAGCTGAGGACAGGGCGCCATGGTGCTCATTACCCAATGTCCAGCATTGTACATTGGACAACATCATCATCCGCCCAATATGGGCTGATGATGATGTTAGATGTTTAGGGAAGGTTGAACTCGCAAGGTTCAAGACCAGTCGCAGTCAAAAAAAATTGGGATATTATTTAATTTATTTGATGTAGTTGTTACATTTTTGAAATTAACTTGATTTGAATCATAAATCATTACCATCTTGTACTAACATACATAATTAGCAATTATATTCGTAGAGAACCTAACGAAGTGGGAGGTTTGGTTACAGTTTGCATTAAATGGACTCACTCAATTTTGTATTTAAAATATAGTGAAACCTCACGATTTTAGAAAATTTTACTTGTGTCCCTGTTTTCAGAAAAAAAACCTCGACTGGGAAAAACTAAATTTTCAGTTTCTAATTTGAAGTTATAGGGGCCATTCGATTCAGATTGAAGCCCCCCAAGCACTCCACCCCCACTTCGTTTGATCATCAGAGAATGGAAAATCCTACTTATCCTACTAAAACTACAAATGCGATAGATTGTGTCATTGTGATGATATTTGGCCGAAGACCACGCCATGAACACTAAATGAGTCGAGCTGAAATTTTGCACACAAAGATCTGAACTACATAGGATAATTTTTATTCCAAAAAACTCGTGCGAAGCCGCGGGCTGAAGCTAGTAAAGTATGTGTTGTGTACGTCTTCTTGTATTATATGTAAATGTATATATGTCTTGTGATGTGGCAGAAAGTCCGGAACCGCAGCTGATGCTGAAGATGCCGATCCCCGAGCGAGCGCCTACCACGGAACCCAAAACCGAACACGATGATGGAGATTTCACTGTTACTTTATAAAAAACGACAGAGAATTGATCAAAAAACGAGTAGGGAAACGTCGTCGTCGTAGGCTGGGAGAGCAAAAATGCATAAATGTATTATGTTTTTTTTTTTATCAGTGACGCCTACTCATCCATGGGTTAAACCCTGGTTTACAGTAGAAAAAAAATGTTTAGTTATAATTTCATAAAATAAAAGTATTTAGCTGAAATAAATTAAGAATAATCCAAATAAATAACCGTTTCCACTAGTCAGGTTTAGAAAATTCAGAATCTCAAAAATAACAAATTAGTATATAATAATTGATGGTTGTGTAGTTTGTTATAAATTGTTCAAACATTCCATATTATATTTTTTGAAGGTTATTACTAGATTTAAGAGTTTATTTAGCGTATAAATGTATGTAATATGCATAATCAAAGTGATCTGCATAAAATGTGGTCATAATATTTTGTTTAGTATAGAAAAATCGTGAAGAAGAAATATTAAAAATATTTTAATAAATAATAAGATAGGTTTGTAAGCAGTTAGTAAGTAGTTAGTTATTAGAGCTGTTTAATTTCCTGTGCAAACATTTGTTGAAACTTTTTTCTGTTTATAAATTTCAGTCTCTGTATAACATTCCCCAAATTACCTACGACCTTAAAGCTTTATCATTTTATAATGCTATGTGCATTATCCCAGTATGTGAAATGTAGGCTTCTGCATCTATATATTTTACATCTATAGAATAACCAACCTACTCCAAATATACCTGTATGGGTACAGAACTCACTGGCTTACTACAAAATATGAGATTATCTGGAGGATAAAAACGCTTGGGATAGGTTTTGCTCCAACTCGAAAACTAACAACCTAACAAGGTAAAGGATTCTTGTTCGCTTTTTTACTTTACCTTAAAATATTGAAGTGAACAAAAAATCAAAGTGATCACATTATTTCCTAGTTTTGCTTATGTAATTTGATTTTGTCGTGTCCAAGAGGTGTGAGATTGTGTAAGGTCTAGAGGAAATAAAGCACTTTGATATTTCATATTTGAAAATAATTAATATGTACCTAATCTGGCTATATTGGCTGATAACTAATACCTAGGTAGGTATCTCTACAAATCACGTGGGTATTTACGTGCCTTATATTATTACGCCATGTGGTTGTCGCCTTTATGTTGTATGTAAATATTGAATGAATAATTATTTATGTTGTGACGTTGATTTGTGTTTAATTTATGTTGCCTTTGGGGTTCCACTTTATTTTGTATTTTTATGTCTAGGTCATTCAGATATGGAAAAGAAATATAAATGAATAAAGAGTAATAAAAGCAAATAGCCGTGAAAATCGTTTGCTAAGAGCAATGGTTATGGTCACTGATGATGACCCAACCTATAGATACTACCTAATAAATTTTTGTCAACACTACCCAAAGGTTAGCAGGTAGAGAATGCTATCTAGCATTGTGTTCGCCTACGTACAACTCTTGTGTAATAAAGTATATTCTATCTATTATATAGATGAAACCATGACAGTGATGACTTTGAAGCTATAATGAGGTGGAGGTGATGTTCCTTAATTTTTTAATACAAGGTATATAATTTCAATTTCCAATTTGTTTCTGAATTAATTTATATTAAAAGGAATAACAATAGAATCATTAGGAACATGTCGTTTTTATGTAAGTTTGTGTCTGTCCGACGAGCAATGAGTTTTGTGCTTTACACGCTATTGTGATGTCCTGTGAGTATATTACTTCCTATATTAATGTTATTGTTAATGTTGAAAACTGAGTACTTATTAGTTGGTGGTATGAGTTGTTAATATCGAGTTCAAAAACCAAAAATCATCTTTACTAACCTAATGATAATAAGAGAGAAGAAAACTAGCTGTGGGACAGGAAATCCTTAAAAAAACAACGTTAAAATGATCAACTTAACTATCTAAAAACTCCATCAAACATAAAAAAAAACATAATATTAGTCGAACTTTTCATCTTTTTCAGGCTACCTCGGCACTTCACCGATAGAGGGCGACGTGATTCTACGCACATCACTTAACTCACAAGGCGTCCCTTGTTCCCCGCTGGTCAGAATATCAGACCGACTGGTAGTAGATGCGATCAGACGAGCCAGTCTCACCCACAGGCCGTCCATAGTCAAATACCCTCCAGACTTCTTCAATGCTCCCGACGAACATACTTCTTCGAGTGAGGATGAAGAACAAGAGCCGAAGGAAAGGAAGAAAAGCAAGAGCAAAGTGCCTGCGATTTTGTTGAAGTCTTAGGGCCTATTGTAACACAAAGTAAAGTTTCAAGTAGATAGTTATTCAAGCTAATTCTGCCAAGTAGGGTCTCGTTAAAAAGAGGCAACTACAAATGCGTATTGCATTTGTTTTTTCTTTTGTTCTTGACTTTGATTTACTTGATGAGCACCAAAAATGAATAATTAATAAAGAAACTTTATTGCAGGAAAGTTGTAAAGGTTAGGTTAGTAGTTATAGTACGGGAAGAACTTCTTTAAACAAACTACCGTATCCTGAAAATGGCAGTCTTATCCCTTGCAGAAATATCTACCAGACGATCATAACACAAGGATGCAATGGAACTACTTAAAGCTGAAACTATGTTGAAATAGCACCCAGCTTTATAAACTTGTCTGCACGTATACACCTGCCTTAACGAGTTATTAAGATAAGCTTAGAAGGATTACAAATTAAAACCTACTTTTTGTCGATAAGAAGTATATCACACATATATATTTAGTAATTAATTTAGTACCTATTATGCTGTGCCATCTGTAGGTAGAAAGTTGAAATAAGTATTGTTAGAAGGTACCATAATTGTAACGTCTTCTATTCTTCTGTAATTTAAATTATAGTACGAAATAGATAACAAAACCTATATTAAAGAGGAACTCTATACTTATAAGATCTTGTCTAGATACTATGGTTGTGTAAATTATTCTAATTTATACTAACTGAATTAAATGCGTACCTATATTATCTATGAAATGAAATACTGGTTCTTTTTATAAAAATCATTTATTCTGATTTAAGTATCAGGATAATTAGATGCTATGGACTGTACTAGATAAATTAGGCGCCTGCGCCGGTCCAGCCCTTGATTACTCACAGCGAACGTCAATTTGTACATAATTTGCTAGAATGGTTAAAACTTAAAAAAAAATATATAAATATTCAGTAAGTAGATAATTTTCAGTAAAAATATGGTCAGCATAGACATATGTACCTATAACAGTTTCAACGGTAATTATTATAAAAGCCAGGAAATAATTTACGACAATGAAGCAAGAAGCTAAGAAAGTACAATAGAGAGATAATGTTTTATAATATAAACAAGCTAATTCTTAAAATTTAACTCTTATATTTGTAGGTACATTCACAACTCGTGGCTGTGTGATCTAATATAATAAAATACGTTTGCACTAAAATAATTTGTTTGGATTTCATCCAATTAAAAGCCCATCTAATACATGCCAATATATTTTACATCGATCTCTTGATGGTTGATCTTTGGCCCAGAAGTCAACCACTTGAAATAAATTCGAATGATATTTATTGTGTATCCTTTCCTAATCTATCTCTAGTTTAACTATTGATAGAAATAAGTAGCAAACCATTTCACACTATTATCATTAGCCCTTGTAGTAAAGTCAAGAATATTGTAAATTGGTTTAATACTAAAGCCTTATAATAACTTAAAAATACAGGGACTGCATTATTATGATTTTAAAGCCTTTTTGTAAATTTTGTTACGCTACAATCTTGTCCCCGCTGACTAATTTCACTAATAAATAACTACATACATATAGTAGTCTAAATACAACCATATCTGGTACATCGTGTGGAGTAGATGTAGTCGATTATATGTCAAATTTCACTAGATATATAGATAGATAATCTTACAACTACCATTACATTTATATAGAATTAATATTTAAAAGTATAAAACAATAATTCGACAAAACTACAGTTTTATCATTATGCAAAATTATATAAATAACAAAATATTTATGGGACTAGCTCCTGGCTTCTTCGTTCGTTTTGGAATTATGAAGGTTTTTCTGATAACGAAGTTGTATGATGATACAATAATATGTAAATAATATTATAAAACTATATTCTGCAAATTGTCTATGATTATCTCACATACTTCGAATTCACACTGTCACCAATATTTTTAATTTGTTTACTTATAATATTTATACATACATACTTGATTTAGCTAAATTCAATTTACAGCAAACTCTTGTAACCGCTCTGTCAATTTCGAATTGATATTTTGATTAATATTGAGGCTTATAAAATAATAGTGCTTTTAAAAGTACAAAGACATGATCAATTATGTTTAATAGGTGATGTTGTATCTTATGTATCCTCCAAGCGGTGGCAAAACACCCTTGTTTGGAAGAGACATGTTTACCAGTGGACGCATGTGTGCTGCGTAAGTGTATATGTGAGAATTTTGTACCTGAATAACTTTAGTGATATCCGTCAAGTTATTTCTTACCAGCATAGTTAAGTCATCTCTATATTTCCTCTAAGTATTATGATTCTATATGTCCTCAATATCTCTATACTTTCTCAATATTCTCAATATCCTCTTTACAAGTGAATCTGACGTGTGATTTCTTCCTGCATTGTGTCGCTGGCGGGTTCAGCTCGCGGAGAGGTCAGGCCGGCTCGGGAGCTGACGTCGTTACCAGGATAGGTATCGTCGGTGGCATCTCTAGGTGGTTTGCACTGGGGGATCTGGAAATATAGGTTAAAAATAAATTACAACCACGAATATAAACAGAAATACGTTTAATTAAAAAGGTTTGGTAAACGCCAAAGTTATTGGTAAGATTAGGCAGGTTTGTATCGAGATTAGTTATCTTTTGGTCTTTTGTTTTGCTAATGCTGCTGATAAGATTCGTCATAATTTTAGAACTAGAATCTCCATTATTATTTGAGATCGACATAATGTATATTTATGGGTGGGACTACATGTTAGCCGAGATATGGCGAGCCTTGGCATGATATCTATCAGCACTGCTTGTGATGACTCGGCAAACTTGTAGACGGGCCGTTATTATGTAGTCATGGATTTCATTCTCGCCAAATGTGCGATATCCTTTTTAAGAAAACTTATATTTTATTTTTCCTTCATCATATTCCTTAGTCCGAATTCATTAGCTGTTCAATGTAGGAATTAGGCTACATATTAGACATTATTACTTTCAAACACTAAAATAACTTACTTTCTTATTTTACTATGGTGTTCATCTTTATGCTCACTACCATTCCCTGCGTGTCCAACCCCATTAGGCGTCAGATTCTTCTTCATACTAGCGTGACTATGACTCTTATGCATATGTCCTTCCTTTTCCTTTTCTTTGTCCCCATTCTTCTCTACATGATTATGTAGCTTCTGTAGTAATTCTTGACCATTTTCTACACACAGGTGACTGTGGCTTGAGTTCCTAGATTTCTCGTTGATGTGTTGTACGAAGTTGTTTTGCGCCATGAGACGGTTTTCGCGGGCTCTTGACTCGGGGATTTTGATTTCAATGTGTTCGTCTAAGGACATGGAGTCAACTGAGCTAAGGTCTAACGTGTCGTTGGAGAAAGATTTTGGAATGGTGCCTAGGACTCGATCTGGAAAATAGATTAATATTCATGAGATTATAAATTAGTAAATAAATAATAGTAGTTGTACTCATACAGCATCATCTAGCACCTAGTTACTGAGAGCTCTTATGTTTTGAAATTAATTAAAATTTGGGCGATGACAGGGGAAAAGAAGAAATAAATTAATGAAATATAATCCTTCATAGATTCAAACGTTACTTTCGTACTATGATTATCTCTTTAATTAACTAATTAATGATTAAATATCTTATCAACGTCAATTCGGCAAGAGAAAAAACTATTTGACGGGACAGTTACCCATATTTCATGTCCCTATGACATGAATTATGGGTTCTCGAATTAAGCCAATAATAAAATAACACGGTAAGGTAATGACGGGATAAGATAAGGTGGGGTAAGTCAAAAAAAGAAGTATTTTGGAAAAAAAAAATTGAGTGGTGATCTGGTACAACGTAAATGTCAACAGCATATAAATTTGCAAGGTGTGTCAGGTCACAGAAGCAGAACAGTAGGTGACTTCTGAATACTCTACCTAGTTTTTGGGATGTTGACACCGTCGCTCTTAATTCGTCTAGTTGCTTCGCCGAGCATAGTGGAGTGTCTACTTCGTACGTATTGTTGAATTTTGTGTAGTCAACCTGAAATTAAATTTGCATAATTTGAGCTAAGGAACTCAACCAATAAAGAAATGGAAATGATTTCCATACTATTACACTGATATTATACATTCGAAAGTTTGGATGTGTGGACGTTTGTTACCTGTTCACGCCAAATTTAATTCTAGTAATTCTAATCCTGGAATCAAATTAGCTTTTTATCCCATAAATGCATCCCATGGGACAGAAATCACGTTTAAGCGTTTCCATAGAAACAAGGCGTGCGAAGCCGCGGTCAGTAACTAGTAATATTACAAATTCGAAAGTAGCTCTGTCTGTCTGTTACCTTTTCACGCATATACGGCTGAACGGGTCTTAATGAAACTTGGCAGGGAGGTAAATGGTATCCCGGAGACGGACATAGACTACTTGAGAAGTGCGTGCAAAGCCGCGGGCAGCAGCTAGTTAATAATAAAAGTCTAAAGCCAATAACAACTAAATATACCGAGCTGATGTAGGTATGGATGTAGGTACTTGCACTACTTACACGCCACTAACAGCAAAAAACATATTCGTTGTTTTTAAAAAAGAATGGAATAGTCCTCCTTCTTGCGCAGAGTAGGGTATTGGTAAGTAGTTTCTTGCATAATGCATTTTTTTTTAAATTATTTATGTAGTATTAGTATAAGTTGAGTCGACGTGTGAGTTGTCAACTCGTATAACTATATAATAAATTTACTTTTATAAGGTAATAAATGCAGCAAAATATACTTGTAAGGTTACGTCCTCTTTGTAAATACCCTTTAGACATTAACTACATTTTCCCACTTCCTCTGCCTGACCCTCAAAAACATCGATTTCAAAAGGTTTATTGGTTGGGAAAGGCATTGATAGAATGATAATGAGCAAACTGCGGCCAATTTTGCAACCAATTGCTGCATTGCTTTTTAGTTTGAAGCAAGCGTAAATGTATCAAGAAAATAGGGCCAGGTCAATAATTATACTAAAAAACCATGCAACGATAATAAACATTTTAGAACATGGGAATATGTCTCAAATTTAGGACATTCGACTTCGCACAACAAATTTCATCATTAGGCTGTATATACAGGAAATCATAAGTATTGATTTCTTGTAACTCATATTATATCAATGAACCAAAAAAATGGTATGCTCGCTCACCTCATATTCTCCCGTGTCTTTTCTGAAAGTCACCATGGTCTCAAAACGGTGCCCCCACAGAATCTCCGAAGGCAAGAAGCTGCTTCGAGCTTGCGTCGTCATACCGGTGGATTCAATGACACCCTCTGAAATTAAAGGAAAAAAATGTTATACATATATTGATGGACATAGGCCTCCCCTAATAAGCGCCATAGCGCCCTGTCTTCAGCTTGCCGCATCCAACATCTGCCTGCAGTCTTTCGCAGATCGTAAAGAATAAGGGACAACACATACTAAATAATACATATAAACAAAACTTAATTAAAAAGGAAAAGAACAAATGATGAGATAGTCTGTTTACGAAATTGGCCCTAGCTCAGCATGTGCATGCATCGTCATCCCACGCCGGAGGGCGTACTACACTACGTTTTCCGAGTCGCGGTCTCCACTCGAGAACACGTTTACCCCAGCGGTTGTCAGTTCTTCGCGTGATATGGCCGGCCCACTGCCACTTCAGCTTGCTAATTCTTTGAGCTATGTCAATAACTTTGGTTCTCGGATGTATTCGTTACGAATTATATCCTTCAGAGAAACTCCGAGCATAGCGCTTTCCATAGCTCGCTGAGCGACCTTGAACTGGTGGATTAACCCTGCCGTATGTGTCCACGTCTCAGCTCCGTAGGTCATGTCATGACTCATGACGAATAGGATGCACTGATTGAAAACTTTAATTTTCATAGTAGCTTCTTTTTACAGAAAAACTTGTGCGAAGTCACGTTCAGAAGCTAGTAAGCCATAAACGACGCCAGGGAAACAATAGTAAATTTTCCTAGGCTAGATAGCAATAAACCATCACCACTGATTATATCAAGACAACTGCAAGATAATAACAAGAAAACGTTGGGGAAACTAGCCACAACATTACAAGGAAATTCCAAAAATAAGACAGAAATTCTTTGGAATTCATATTTACCCTATCAAAAAACAGTAGTAAATGACATGGTCATAGATATCAATGTACCTAATAGGTAAAGTTCATGGCAACCTACCAAATGTCTGTTGCCGTAGTGCCAAGACGAGAGCGTGTGGCAATGACTCTCATGTCACTGATGCTGTGATAGAGACGGATTTAGATGGACTAGTTCATGGTCCAAGAAAACAGACTAGTTAAACGTCCGTGAGTTGGCGTGGAGTTTGTTTCTCCTACTCTTTAGACCTTTACGTCAGAAATAGCGATGGTTGCTTCTTAAGTTTAGACTTTTATGTCAGAAGTAACCTCTTAAAACACCTTTGTTTGTTTCTTCTAAAATATAAGCTTTCCATTTACGTCGTAATGGACACTCCAATTTGTTTATTGAGATAGATTTCTGTATTAGGTTACTATTAAGTACTATTACTATTAGTTATCTTCTATTTCACATTATATTTTCGATCAACTCCACTTTAATCTACATTGTAAGTTCTTTGATGAAATCTATGACAACATTCCATAAGTTATTCGCGATTTGTCCAGCAACCAATTTTATTGAAATTTTTGTACGCCCTATTGGCAGAATCCAGCGATCTAAAATAAGCTTTATGACTTGACTGTAATATTACCTGATTCACAAACAATAAATGAACTACTTGAAGTCATTTAGCCACTAATGAATTGCATGCGTCATATTGACATTGTCTATTTGTTTGTTTATCTATTTTCACGACTTAGGGCTTAACGGATTGCGAGGAGAATCCTGTGCAAGGACATAATTATGATACTTTTCATTTTAAAATAGGAAGTTACCACCTGAGCGAAGTCGCGGGAGAATCTAATAATTTGTCTATACTTATTTCCTAGCTATCTATCTGATAGTCGTTGGATAGAGGTAAACATCCGAAACAGAGAGATGAAACGCAACGATGATCTTCTAAAAATAACTTTATATGATCTATTAGAAGCCTCAGTAATAAACGATGAATGAACTAGTAACTTCAAAGCACCGACACACACTTTTAATGATCAGCTAGTAGTATTTTTCCTCTAAAATACCATAGTTACTTTGATATCTATAAACAAGATCTGTCAAGTGCGAGTGTGTCTCGCGGCGAGCGTTACGAACGTTTGTCAAGTATACCGATATCTACTATAGGCACCGGTTAGACACTTTGCTATATAATGAATAACTAAAAATTTAAGGTATAATATACCGACGACCGATGTGGCGCGGCGGGCGAAGGTCCGCCTCCGACGCAGAAGGTTGCGGGTTCGATTCCCGCCTTGGGACAAATGTTTGTACGATCTGCAAATATTTGTTCCGGGTGTTCTGGGTATTTTCTATATATAATAAAAAATATCTATCTATGTTATGTATTGTATGTTTATCAGTCATCTAGTACCCATAACACAAGCTCAGCTTAGCTTGGGGCTAGATGATGCTGTGTGGATTGTCCAGCATTATTATTATTATTATTATTATTAATATAAGGCCTACATTTCAGATGGATCGGTTTGCAAATTTCGGACTATATACGGTAAGTATTATTGTAAAATATCGACTTTTACAAAATATTTTGTAAAGTAAGTAACCTACAGGAATTTCAAAAACAGTTTTGAGATGTAAAAACCGATACCTGTTATTTCATATCCCAATGTCACGGTCAGGTAGCACCCCCCAAGATTGAAAATTATTCCCTGAATATGACCATTTTCAAAAAGTGTTTTACTTGCAGACATCTCTATATTTTTCCCGTAAAATATATGTAGATCTATATCTACAAATACTACATACATTTCAGATTGATCGCTCTGCAAACTTCGGAGATAGGGGGGAATGGACAATTTAACGACTTTTTTCAAAATGTTTCAAGAGTTTTGAAACTTACAGAAATTTCAAAAACTGTGGTGACATGCACAAACTTTTGATACTCTCCTTAAACTTGTAGGTCTCTTAAAATTTCGACATCACAATTTGTACTGAAAATTTTCATTTAATTTTTTCTTCTTTCAATCTGTACAAGATCACGAAATGAATTTTGTAAATTTCAAGTTAATTGCTGCTGTAGTTGCAGAGATATTAAAGACGGAAAAAAAACAGATAAAGCGAGACCATAAGGGTTTCGAAGCAATATAAATTCCACATCCATAATTATAACTAATGAACATATTTATTTATTAGGGTTTCTAAACCGTTTAGAAGCCCTAAAAATAAATAATTTCATTAGTTATAATTATGGATGTGAAACTTATAATTGAAAACTGATTTTATAATTTAATTTAATTCTTTATTGGACTAAATAAAACGTACATTAAAAAACATAAAACTAGAGAATGAATGGCAAAGGCGAGCTTAACCCTAAAAAGAGTTCTCTTCCAGCAAACCTTATTGAGAGAGAGAGAGAGACAAGGTTATGTGAGTATCTACGTATGCACAACATTCATACAGGAAAAGAAAGTAGTTTAATCCTTAACTACTACCACTTTTACTTTTATGTGTTACAGCTTGGCAAGAATAAAACACATATTCCCTTTTGTACAATAGGTTGAAAGGTGAACTAGTGCAAACACTTACCCAACATAACAACAATTTCGAACCTCTCCTTCAGCATATCTGAAGCAGACAGGTTGTACAACGGCGACTTCTCATTGATCTTGTGGACGATGGTCATCGGCCAGATGAACATCAGTCGGTCTTCCTCGCCGTCGGCTCCAACCTTCAACTCTTGCTGGTAGAACGGCAGCATTTCTCCTTCACGGGTTATCTGGAAAGAGGGGAATTGGTTTGTGAGATAGATCATGAGCTGGATACATACATGTACTGTGTATACCTAATATGGAGTGGAGATAGATTTAATAAGAAGCTTTCATGCGTTTTAGCAGATTTTAATGTGGAATGGTCTGTCCACTTGTTTACCGAGTCATCATAACCGTCCTTTGTGATGAGAGAGTTCACATCCTGTACAGACCGAGGCTCGCCATGACTCGGAACAAGCGAATGGATCATCATAAATACAAAATGGTAATATTCTACAGTGCCGGCGAAAAAATTGGTAAATTACATAAAAAAAATCAGTCGGGAAGTAAGGCAATTAATAAATGTTGCAATTAGTAAGGGTTGCCCATGCAATTACAATAGGAACCGACACACAGCTTAAAACCTAATAACACGGACTCTATTTGCAATGAAAAAGACATGTACTAGTATCGCTGTGCTTTTGTTTGTATTAATCAATCATAAAGGTTAGCCACCTAAAAGCTACGTTTGTTAAAAAGTTGTGCTTGGTTAGCCAGAAAACAGAAGAGGTAAAAGAAGTGCTTATTATAGTATAATGCATGCTATCTATGTCCATACGTGGGTCTTACAAATAGGCAATTTAAAGAAGACACCGAAAGCACAATAAGCAAAGTACTGCATGTTAGTGTACCTTCTTTCTAATTAATTGGGCTCGAACATGTGCCTCCAAAATGTGGGATTTGCGGATGTCTCCAACACGAAATAGAAGACAGTACTCCCCGTCCCTGAGACAGATCACTGCGCTCCTCGAGAAGAGAAGAGTAGTGTTCCGCTTTTTAGCACGAGCCAGCTTCGCGAAAATAAGACCCACCTATGGACAAGAGAAACTAGTTTTGAAATAACGTTCCAAAACTTTGGGAGCCGAAGTTCGCAGACCTCGACTGCAAGTTAGAGAGAGGAGTCAGTGCAATACATGTATGACTGAAGCGTGCCACTGAAAGCTCCAATCACTAACCAGTCTCCGGTTTTGGCGGAAAATTGTACCTTGCGGCGGATTAGCTGGGCTCTAATATGGGCTTCAACGATATGGGACTTTCTCATATCTCCCACTCTGAACATGAGACATAGTTGGCCATCTCGCAAACAGATAACAGTGTTCCGGGAGTACAGCAGGGTTTGAGTGCGCTTTATTGGTCTAGACATCTTTGCGAACACGATGCCCACCTAGAATTAAAACAACCTCGCTTCATTGTCGGCTGCATAAACAGATGGACTTTGCACCATCTGTTATTACGGTAAATCTGGAGATAATATTGCTGATTTGCTTTTCTCGTTATAATGACGGCGTCAAAGCGTTCAAAATAATAATTACTTTTGTAGTTTCTCAATCATAAATTTGTCAATAAAAAGTCGAATAAACGGTAGAGGCATTAATTATTCATTATTTTAAGAGCAACATCTGGCTGGTTACGTTAATATGGTTGGCCAATAGCCAAATTTATATTAATAATCCAATCTTATAAAACAGGAAGTTTTTTATCATCTGACGCGGTGTAACAACTTTTTTACCTTCCCAATATTAGACACTTGTATGCGATTGAGCAATATTTGTTTTTACACGTATGTTTACGCCTGTGTTTACTTGAGTTCGGCGTTTGGTTTATGGGTCATTACAATGATATAGCCGGTGAAGTCCCGGGTATTCACAACACAAGCAAACAACAAAGAATGAATGTGGTGATTGCAGAATGTAAATATAAATAAGCTCACCATGAACGCCTGGATGAAAACGCCAACAATGCTCTGAAGGCACATTATGAAAATGGCTTCGGGGCATTCCTCGTTCGTGGTCCTGGATCCATAGCCAATCGTGTGTTGAGTCTCAACGGAAAAGAGGAAACAGCCTGTAAATGTCTTTACGTTTGTGAGGCAGGGGGTGAAGTCAGGGTCTTGTTCGTCGGGATTTAGGTCTCCGTGGGTGAAGATGATGAGCCACCAGAGAAGAGCGAACACGAGCCAAGAGAGGATGAAGGAAAGGGCGAACACGAGCAGCGTCCAGCGCCACTGAGCGTCCACGAGGGTCGTGAAGATGTCCTGAAGGTATCGGCGTCTGCGCTTGGCTACGTTCCATTGGACTACGTTGCAGTCTCCATGCTTAAAGATGACGCGCTTTCGCACGCGTCGGGCTGCGTATCGGGCTTGACGGTATCTGGAAACGAGGGAAACGCATTATTAAAACAAATTATTCCGTCGCTATGAAACTCAACGATGAGTAAATTAATCACAATGAATTTAAGATGTCATATTTCTGATACAGAAATGTGTAAAATCCTCTGAAAATGGTGAAGGTAATTGAACGATAGATCTCGGAAAATAATGAGTGTGAATAATTTTAAAACCATTATGAAACATGTTTATTATTAGCCGTGTCCAACATTGTCTGAAGCAGTTTATTTCAATGACTTTCTTACATTGTGAGTTTATTATTTTTAATGTTTTTTCGTATCGTACAGAGCAAAGGGTTGACGGATCTGTTTTCATGTGTTCAATAATTAAACGTTTTTTTTGTTTAGTTAGGAAAATTACTGTGACCCAGTGGTATTTTTTGAAAGATTATTTGAATCACTACGATATAATTAGACTTATATACAAAATAATGTAGATATGTATATAAAATAGTCCCTATATATACTCGTATATAGCATTCGGCTACAACCATTGTGAAATTTTGATTTAACTTTACCATTATTTTAAATATAATTTACTAATTCAGCTCAATTCATTCCAGCTGAGTTCTACACTTATCATTACTCACTTATCATCATCCCGTTGAACAATGACGTACTTCATTACCCAGTACGTCATTGTTTAACGTCAATATTATTAAAATAAACAATGAAAAAATAGCCCCGGCAGTAAGGATGATCTCTGAGTAAAGTCGTTTATCATTTTCAAGTAGGATTTGCCTTTGTTCCTTCTAATTGGCTTTAACGTAAATAACTAGGTTACCAATTAAGATTCTATAAAATAATGTCTTGGTATGTACTACAAGTAGGTGGGTAAATGATAAACTTGTCAATATATTAAACGTTTAGCTGTTTAGAATTAATTGGGTTATTTTTCCAATGGACAAAAACCTTAAGGCCATGTTCTTGCGTTCTGAAATTAAAGTACAGGCTTTTTATTATTTAAAAGCTTTCCATTAAGTCCACTCCACTAGATTAAGGTTTTGACTGATTTGATTTGATTAGTTATTGCGTAGATTTTAGCACTCTAGCCTTTTTATCAGTTCAACATTATAGTGGCCACTCATGTTTTATCAACATAAAAGCTTTTGATATTGAAGTTTTTGACTAGCACAGGTAGAGTACCTAAATGTTTTTGCGTTGTTTATTTCTTGCATTAAAATATCGTGCAGTATTTCCATATTCTCATATATATATTCCCTATATTTTATTATATATTTTTCTATATATAATAAAAAATATCTATCTATGTTATATATTGTATTAAGTTTATCAGTCATCTAGTACCCATAACACAAGCTCTGCTTACTTTGGGGCTAGATGATGCTGTGTGGATTGTCCAGCATTATTTATTTTATTTATTTATTTATTCATCAGCAATTATTTCTTATTGTCTAGTAAGTGCATACGTCTTAAGCAAATAGTCATTTTCTCAAAGGACTTTGAGTGGTTATGGTGATCTTATGCAAGTTGAGTATTGTTTCTATTTATTTAATAGCTGGCTAACAATTGAGGAAAATCAATGTAATTCTAAGTAAAAATCTTTTCCTGTTTAAAGTTTTTTGTATATCCTTCCTCGAATTCTTCCAAGTATCTTACCTGGTCTTCACGATTTTCTCGTAAAATGTGCAAATATTGTTACTTACACCGTCCTACCGTTGATCACCGACCAAAATTTTGCAACAGCCTTATTGTCGTTCAGTTACAAATAAGTGGAAAGCGTTGACTTTTCCTGATAAGGTCTTTGCCCATTTAAGCCTCCACCTGATGTATGTACCTACGTACGTATTGCCTTCACAAGTTTGTGCGGGAACACTTGTTAGGCAGTGACTGGTTCACAAAACTTATATAGCGGTCTATTATGTAGTGGTATTGTGGTATGTCCACATTTTAACCGATTAAGCGCAAGCGTTTTAGTTTTGAAGGATCCCTAGGCTCACCATGCCAATGCATGGTGAGCCTAGGCACCAACAAACCCTTGTAACTGAAAATTAAAAATATGCCGTATTTTATGCTCGCCCTTTTTGTTTTTTGAAAGGATTTCAAAAAACAAAAAGGGATTTCAAAAACCAAAAAGTTTTGTGAAAGGATTTCAAAAACCAAAAAAGGCTCTCGGTGATTCACAATTAAATGATCAATGTAATTACTTCTTATAAATTTTGATAAATATTAACGTTGTGAACCTACATTTTCGATTTACGCAAAACCAATCCGTGTATAACGTGTAGTGCAACATACTACTGAGGATTTATTTGAGCCTATGTTACTTAAGTCTGAACAGGTATTGTACAAAATGTTTGTCAAAATTATTGCTTTACCGTCAATCAGTTACTTGCCCAACATGTGGACAGTGTTTGCTGTGGGCTTAGAATTTGCACCACCCCAACTCTTCCCGCGGGTGTCGGAAGAGGCGAATAAGGGATATTTCCGGGGTTGGGCAGCAGCGCCTCATGAAGAACAATTCTACCACCAAACTGCGATCCCTAGCTTGCATGTCCAGCGTGGGGATTATGGGCATTACCCCCATGAGATAAAAGCCAATAAGGTGCTTATCAGGGGGATGCCTGCGTCCAGCAGTGGACCAGTAAAGGCTGTTGAGGTGAAGTGAGGTGAGTTTCTTGCCAATACTACCTACATCATCATCATCATCATCGTCAGCCCGTATACGACCACTGTTGAACATAGGCCTCCCCCAAACGACGCCACAAATAACGGTCCTGAGCCACCTCCATCCATCGGCTCCCTTGCGACTGCTACAATGTCGTCGGTCTATCGAGTGGAAGGTCTTCCCACACACCGTTTCGCAAGGCATCGCGGTCGCCACTCGAGAACCTTTACTTCCCATCGATTATCGGTTCTGCGAGCTAGATGGCCTGCCTATCGCCACTTCAGCCTGCTATGTAACTCTGAGAGCTATGTCGGTTACTTTGATTCTTCTACGGATTTGCGTATTCCGGATCAGTAGAGATTACGTAGAGAAACTCCGATCCACTACCCACATTATATACCTGTTTTGATTTGATCAAAACATTTATTTTTAGTCAAAAGTCTATTTGATCAAAAGTCTATACCTAGTAACCTTCACAGCGTGCTAAACTAGACACATCCAGACTGTTTCCGACATAAACCACAAGACATGAAAAGCGCGTGGTGCAAGCAATTAAAGTTTATGGTGCAGAAATCTTGTTTATTTAATAGTCAATTGGTGCTTAGAAAAAGGTCCACTCCCATGGAACTGATTTCTATTACAAAGGTATAGGTATTTATTTGTATCGATATTTACTTTCATCTCATCCATCTCATCTGAGCATCTAACGTTGATTTAGAAAATTTGATGTTACAAGCTTTTAGTAACTTTTACGTCTCACTGTTGGGCAAGGAGGATCTCTAGGAAACTATAGCGTGACGATCTGGACAGCTATCTGTCCAGATCGTCACGCTATAGTTTCCTCGGCCACGCCTTACGCTGTTGGGTCTACGCTGGTCATCTTAGCCCACAGTTTCGGGCATGCGACAGACATGCAACTGAATCAAAACTCTATTAATCTAATAAAAATATAAAGGTTGTCTGGTAGAGATCACTCTTGAGCGATGAGAGCAATAATAGAGAAAAGATGAGAATAAAGATCATAAAACCTTTTCAAGTAAGCCGGAAAGGTCCCCTTTGCTCAAAGAAGGTTGTTAAAATAATGAGTATTTATTGAATTTTTGAGTAAATATGTTACCTAACTAATATTCGTGTAATGTTCTTTTAGTTTCAAAAAGCAGGTATCGTTATGGTATTGCAAAAACGTGCCAAGCCCTTTACTAGATTTTATATCAACCCATAGGCGTGGCCATGGCATGTTATTACGCCCTCTGCAATTAGGGATCCTTGTGATGCGACAAAATCTTTTTTTTAGGGTACCGTACCATATTTGGATGAGAGTTTTAACAGATTTTTTTTTGAGATATTTGCCCTGGTTTAGGCGAAATGTAATTCGTTACCATGTTCAAAATTAGCCCGCGAAAGGTTGTTCGTCATTAACCAATAACCCTGTATATCTAAAGTGGATTTGATAAAAGTTATCAAATCCAATAATATAATATATGATAAAAGTAAATTTTATTATTTCTGTGTAGCACATGGCTAAACAAGTCATAGAAACCAGATAACGAGTTTAGCTCTTGAAAAGATTCAGTCAGATGTGCTAGTATTATAAAATCTGTGGTTTGGGTTCGTAATACGCCCACTTGAATCTGATGACGTCACGTCAACGATGTCGCTGAGCTGAAAGAAACAAGCTTATTGGAAGTGACAGTTCAGGTCCTGGAATAGATGGGAAGGTTAAAAGTCCACCGATAGTTTTGTACCAAATATTTTATCTTTGGGAAACGCAAGGTAAACATTAGCGGCTTCGTTGTAAAGGTGAGTTTGTAATACGTAAGTGGCTTGAGTTAAGTTACTTAGATTCTCACTATTTCCTAAGATTATCTATATTGCCATTTATATAATTTGATTGTTTTCCCGACATCGAATCTCTTAATTTTACACTGTTTCTTTGTTTTGCGGGACAAATACTAATCCCTCGGGAATAAAACTTTTATGGGACCGCCTCGGGATAAAAAAAAATTTAACCCGTCCATAGTTGACGGAGAAATCGACAAAAATTATACATTAAAAAAAAACATAGCCGAACAGAACAAGGAGGTCCTCCTCCTTTTTTCGAAGTCTGTTAATAAAATGGTCAGCTACCTATCCGTATGTACGTCATTTGGTCTCTGGTAACCGCCGTTACGATCTCATTGTTCTAGCAAGTAACTGTATGTAATATTGCTTTGCTTAGCTGTCATTCCTAAACCTCGGTGGTCTTGCAAGTATGTAAGCTACGAGAAATGTAGTCATGGCAGTGGAAAAGAGCATTATTTGAGCTAAAAAAGTTCATTTCTGAGAACTACATGGTAGCTGTCTCTACATACAAAAAGATAATTAGCATACCTATCAGATGCTGCCAAATATTTGCAAAGCGTATTTATCTGCAAATGCAAACTTTCTTGCGCTGGACTCTGCGCAGATATCTTTTGTTTCAGACATCCTTGAAAGTCTACTGAAAACGTCAAATTTAGAAAAAGACGTTTGTCTTTCTTTATTGTCTTTCTGAGGGTCAAATAAACTCACTTTTGTAGCTCTTCGGCCCAGGCAGATTCGGATGAGTTTATGGGCTTTCCAGTCACCAACATAGAAACTTGGCTGATACATTTCTTTAGTCCCGACATTTTTTTGCACGTAAAAATGATTAATAGTTACTTATTTCGTCTGCAAACACTCTCTCGTCAAGTCTCGTAAATGATGTTAAATTTAGCACTTTAACGAATACAAATATGTTGTATCACTTTATCACAATGGAATACTGTACGAGAATAGTAAGACTTTACAAAATTGTCTTTATATCGCCTAGGAGTACATTGATTAGTGATTCACTGAACACTTCTTTGATATCGAACAGCAGGACCACAAATCTACTCATTGTTCCAAAATTCATTTTGTAATAGAAATGGCGACGTTTTGAAGCCCGTGTTTATCACTTTTCCCTACAGCGAGTTGGGGGAATTGGCTCAAGACTGAGGCGATTTAATAAAACAGATGCGAAGATGCTCGCAAGCTGCGTTGTCCCGTGCCAAAGACGATTGTGGCGCCGAATCGTCGCGACGTTTGTCTAATCTATTTTTTGAATAAAAACTGTACTCTAAGCCACATGATGCATACATTATGGCTTAATAGTAGGTACTAGCCCGATGAAGACATGGAGGCCAGAATAAATATTTTGACTGTGCTTTCAGGGCGATAAAATAAAAACACTTAGATTTAAGAAACAAATTGAGATGTTAATGTGTGTACTATTGGAAAGCATTTATAAAAGTTTGTTGAGCATCGTGAGGATGTTGATTGTAAAATTTCGAAATGAAGGAAACTTTCCTTTGTTATTTACGCGATTTACGTCACATTTGGCTCGCATTAGACTTCCTAATGATATTCAGACCACCTCAGTTAGTAGATCTCCTTTCGAATGCAAAATAAAGATTACACATACGCACAAAAGTGGAAATAGGAGGTACAAAATATAGATAAATGTGCAGTAGTGCATTTATCCAATTGTTTTATTTAGTTATCGGCAAGAAGTTTGTTGTCAAACCAACATTGTGTTATATCTTGAGGGCACTATAAAATATTACAACTTCGTCACAAGATTTATAGATTTTTTTAGGCACTGACGTGGTGCTTAAGAAATTCTATAAACTCCATGCACCAGACATAAAATCGAAAATTCGACTCGACTACTCGAGCAATATTAGCGTTTTTTGCACCTAGTACCTAACTAACAAATTTTGCCTGCTTAATCATTATAAAACAAATTATGCATATCTATCTACCAACGTGACTATGAAACGTGCGTTTACGAAGAACTTTCAATATGAGTTTACTAAAAAAAGTTTATTCAAGTGCAGTGAAACGTGACCAGAAGCTGTACACGTTTAATGATGTAACATCAGTTGAATCATACACACAGCTCAACGCTCATTGACTAACAGAACTACAGAATTTGCTTATGAAATAAATAAATAAATAAAATTCATTTATTTCAGACAACACAAAAATCTATTAAGGTCCATATTTATGTTAGTCAACATTTATAATAATTCTATGTACCTAATATAATTTCAAACACTGCAATCGCTTAATGATGAAACTATTTTATTATTATTCGATTACAGTGCTTGAGGAACGGGTTATCCCATGTATTGGATAATGCATTCAAGATGGGGTTGGTACTCCCAGCAGCACAGCAATGAGCCGACTTTCTTCCGCATGCATGCATGGAAGCCGTCCGTGCGCGCCTCCGCGAACATGCCGGATGCGCTGCAGAACCGCAGGAGCCCCAGTAGCAACCTGAATGTGGTTGGACACAACTCACTTTTAAATAGAAAGTCTGGTATGTGGTGCTAAAATATTAGAAGGTAAGGATCAACGTGATTTTGGTATTTCAAATTAGATCAGTTGCCTTAACTCAATTAATTGTGTTTGTGAACACAAACATAGTCAAGGCATTTACTGAGCAAAGAATGTTGCGAGAGAAAGAGGTTATTGCCTTTTTTTTCTAATGTTGGACAATTCTCACAACATCATCTATAGCTTCGTTGTTTTCAGCTTGAATAGAAAACAATACACGTCTGATTCTCTTGAAATTCAACCTATAGCACTCAGTCGCTGTATTTTTGGGTGTCCACTTGTGTTAATTATTTGTGACATTGATTAATTCGCGTATTGTACATACCTACGAGTAGAATGGAACCAATTCATAATAACCATTGGAGTCTATTTTGGTATCAAATTAGAAAATGTCTGAATATGACTTCGTTGTTTTCAATTAACTAAAAACTTTAAATCTTTATTGACAAAGAAAATTACAATTCATAAATAAAAAGAAATTAGAACTAGTATTTACAATTGAAACAATTAAGCTAACTGCAGACTGTTGCAAACAATCTACAAGTAGCTCAACTGATCCATATCAATACCAGTAGGAAGCGTCCCCGAGACGCTGGCTGCGTTGCCCCGCTTTATGGCAATGCTGATGCGCTGCGCCCCAGATACCCGCCCGCTCTCGGGTCACGCGTCGCGCCGACCAGACGCTCAGATAACTTTTTGAAAACCCGGAGAGCCTCGGTACCCCACGGACCCAGGGTCTCGACCCCAAAGGGAGCAAATGTGTAGGCTCTGTCGAGAGTTATTATTATATTATTTATTATTATATTACTTATTGCTATGTAGTTGATGTAATCTTCATCTAAAAACTAACACTGTCTATACAACCTTGTCATTTTGTGCAAGTTTTAGGGCAATAAATAGCAACAATTTTTTTTCTTTATACTCTTTTCTGCTTTATAAACTCCTTCTGTCGTGTCGGTACAATAGGAAAGTACGTAGGTACTCCCCGTGCACACGTGACTGTAGGTATGTATCGCAATTAATAATTTCATGTTTTTTTCAAAGTAGGTATAATTGGGTTTTATATTTTTTTCTGAGCTATGACGTTTATGTCTGCAAGCTACAAATGTAGTTCACGAGGATTATTAAAGTTAAAAAAAATATACCGAAGAAGTTTTGTTGATAGGAATAAACGCCGAGCTACCGAAACATGTGACCTGAGGCGCTTACGGGCTCGTCCGTTCAACGTACGAAACTCAAAGTTCATTATCCAGCAGGTCACCTTCCAAGTCATCGCGTTGGTTGAAAAGAAACAGCTGCCGTCTCTGGCTTCCTACTACAACTCCGGCATGTAAACACAGGTACACTACGTGTAAATGTTTATAATAAGTACCTACTTATCTTACAGCTGACAAAAGGATCATGAGTTTTTGTCATACTTTTAGAGTGAATTTTTTGTATACAAAACCTCATCATGGTTCTTGAAACGATGTTTTTTTTCATTGAGATTTTTTTATGTTTTTATATCTTATTAGATTTCAGAATAAAGTACTTTTTTCAGTACCTAGCTTTCTTTTTTACCTGAAACAGTTTTCAGATGAGTTAATTGGATGGCAGAACTAGAAATTTATTTACGAGAGGTACTTATGTATCATGCTTAGGTAGGTAGGTATATCTTTGCGATATCCAGAATTAAATATATGAATGAATTATTCAATACCCACATATATTAGATAACAGTTTTGTGACTGTGCCAAATACCTAAATCTAACTGTACGAATCGACGGTCAAATTTAACCGCTGACGATGAAGTGACATTATGAATATTCATCCTTAGTGGAGTAGAGCGCTGTTGCCAACTCGGTCTATGTGACTTTTGCCGGAAATAACTATACCAACTAATATAATGAGGATGGTATGTTAGATATTTCAGAGCGAAATCAGCTATAGTTTCACTGAAGTCTTACTACTCGATGGTAGATGGCACTAGTTAAATAATAAGAGATATTTGTAAATTGATGTTCGGTACAGTACGTTATCAAAACACATTAATAATTTAAAAGTCATACCTAATTTACTTACTCCTATCACATGGCTCAGCGACCCTATGTGTGTTTTGGCCTCCGTTGTGATACGTCTACTTTTCGTCTGCCGTTTACAATCTACAAGTTCTACAACACACCAAATTATTAATTTCCTTAAAGCTTTGGCCAAAAAAGTAAACGAACATTTTACAATGGAACGTTCCATAGTTCAATGTATTGACGAAACTGGTTGTGATAATCACGATTTATTAGGACCACGATCGATGCAAAAACGTTAGCAAAAAATAAATGTAATTATTTTTACCTGCTGGGTTACTCACATTGCAAAAGTAACGGAAATTTTGATAGGTTGTGCTAGTTTCTTCTGTAGGTACCTACCTAATATTCCACGTTTTTTGAAATTTTATCTTTTCCATACAAATTCTATCATCAGCCAACATTACTTGCAAATTCATCATAATTCTATCAAATCGCTCTCAGTTTGGCACAAACCCAACTCATTATTGTTCGGACGTCAGATTGATGGTGTAATGCTGTCGATGCTGACCGGAGGTCAGACCCTGGTTCTGGTCAGATTCAGAACAATTCTTAGACGCCTGGCGCCTGATAATTGGATTTATCAAACAAGGTTTCCTAGACTAGAAACATAGCCACATTATTTATAAATAGGGATGAATCACTATAACAATCGGCATTGTGGTTCTACATAAAATTTAATTACTCTACCACTCTATTATGACGAGGGCCATCATAAGGATGGATGAACTTACACTCATCCTGATGATGTCCCTCGATAAAGAATGAAATGTGGGTGTTCTTTAAACACAAACAAGGTTCGTAGTTAACCCGCTTACATTCATAATGAATTCGTCAAAGATAGTTTCTTAGACTTCTATATACTTTGCCTACATGGACTCGTAGTTTTTCATGGGTGATATTTTTTCCGTACCTTGAAGTGTAAAAGCTTTGTGAAAATGTCCTTCGTAAGCTGTAATGAGTTATTTTGTACTCTTGGTAAAACCAGGTGAGGCCAAGAGCAGCAAAAAACTTTAGTTTGGTTCTATGATCACATTTAATTTGTCAATTTAGAGACCTATGTATGGAAGTCAATGTGGGGCATTGGCCATGACTCAATTGTTATAAACAGAATACATAATATGTTGTACGATAGTAATTTTGTCAGTGTTATTGTACACTTTGTGATGTTAAACAGATGTTTATTACTTTTAGTTTAATTTGTGTCAACCTAATTCTATGATTTAGTCAATGGAATAGGAATTACGATAGCTGACACTGTTTATAAACGGTAAATATCCTAGATTTTGTCGTAAATAGTCTGACTATTGGAATAGATGATTTCTGTTTTGAATTCTGTTTTGTTCGTGTTGTGTTGTGTTTGTGTGTTTTGTGTCATCCGTCAACTTAGTTCGGTTTTCAAAGAAAATTTACAGGAGTCATCGATTTTCGAAAAAACAAAAACTGTGTATTTAGATTTCTTATAAAACCTTTACTCTTGCAGGAAATCGAAATGATGGATTTAAAAAATATTTATGAAACCCTTTATTTTTGCAACAACGGATTTGTTTGCTGATAAGTTGATAAGATTATCTTTGAAAATATATGCATTATTGAAAAATAAAGGAAATGGTTAATTTTTAAATTTTTACAATGATGCTTATTAAAGGTTACTAAGCATCAATCTGTATTTTAATGGGGTTTATCCTCGATAAAACGTCTATTTCTAATGAATTTCGTAAATTCATAAAAAAACTCCGTCAAAAGATAAATTTAAAAACAAGTAGGTATGTAGTTTATATCTTCTCATAAATTGAGTCCATGACTCCTTTCATGACTTTTCTCTAACTCTGATAGTTTCGGGTTTGGCCATCCACTCCCATCTCAAAAAGCCACCCTGTATTAAACGTGCCTAAGGTACTAATGTATATTTGCCATAGCAAATATCTTTGTTGAGTTATTATTACCTTAATTACTCGACATCATCTATGAAGAATTATAAATCACAATCAGCTTCTGTGTACAGTTCCATGATTCACGTGCTACCTTGACTCATGCTACGTAGTAGGTACGTTACTTTACGTTTTATTGCAAAAAGTTACTTTGTTTTAGGTTACCTCTAGTGTATTTTTATCGGCATGACATCATCATTATCGTCACCCTAGTGCAAAAAGTACGTCAATGTAATCGAGGCTATTATGATTTCTTTGTTGAAGCTTCTATGATCGTTAATTCATTAACTGTTTTCGTCATCCCATAGTTCTCCTTTTCTGTAAATTCTGACTTTTCATAAAAGGTATTGTTCTTAATACGGACGTAAGCGGGTTAACTACGAACCTTATTTGTGTTGGAAGAACACCAACGTGTCATCCCTTAACGAGGGACTTCATCAGGGTTAGTTTATTGGGGTATTATTCTGTTCTGACTATTCTTTGAACTTCTAGGTTTATTTCAATCGTAGACCGAGAATCTAGGCTTAGCTTCTCAGTCTACTATTTTAATGTATTTTCATGCCCCTTTGTGACTTTACTGAGTATTAAATGGTTATATTCTTGTTCTATCTAGTATCATTCTAGAATTCGTAATTTACGGTAACGGTAAATAACCTTTTACAAGTCACCTCAATGATCAATTTGTAATTAAATTACTTACAATTGTATAGGTTACTCAAATAGTAGGTATGCACAAGTTGTATGCATTAGATTGCTTTGTTTAACAAAAAAGTGGTTATATTTACCTAGTTTAATATATATTTTCGAACATCATTTGTTTTGAAATGACCATGAATAAAGTTTTTCTCTTTATCCATTTTAATGTTCGCGAAGACGTCATACTTATTACGCTGTCTTATTTACTCAGGTGATTATTGTTTCGTCTGGCCGCTGCTTAGCAACTATGCCAGAAAGATACACTATACGATCATCAATACATACTTCAATGTTTTAGTGAAAAGAGTTCAAACAAAGAGTTGTAGCAACTCTAATTACACGGCTATAAAATTAAAAATATCCATGGCTTCTACCTACGTGATACCGCAGGGATTTCCTTAATTTTAGGTTATTTCATTACAACGGCAAAGTAAGGTAGTTACCTTTCCTGAAAATTTGTCTGACAGAAATACGAAAAAATTCGCTAAACCTTCCTTGTAAAAAAAACTATTTTAAAAGAGTGCAGTTTATAGCACCGGAAGAAGTAAGAGTTATAAATAAATCAGAGCGTAGGAACTTATCACAGTCATAAAGTAAACTTCCGCGAAACTAGCACTTTTTTAAAGTTTTTTGAAGTTTTATAACACCGATTGTTATTGAAACTTTCAGTAGCAGATTACACGTGATCAAGCTCCATTTGAAACAGTAAACAAGAATCGAGGTTATGCTTCAGATAATCAAGCTACTTATAGGTAACTAAGGTACTAAATAGGTTGACAGTGATAACGCATGCGAGACCTAGAATGAATAACCTAACGTTTCTTTGTAAATAATTTGCCTGAGCATCCGTTACTCAAACATAGGATGATCTAGGAGTAAGAAGCTCTTTTCTTCCTTGATTCAGGTTTTTTTAAATGACACTGACAGTTTTGTGACAAACACAGACTAAAATACCGGAAATAAAAGGAATAAATAGCCCCGCACCCCGCGCGCCTCCGCGCCTTACGCGAATCTACCGTGGGCGTAAAAAACGCCTTACAGGTAGTGTAAATTATATTTAAATTAAAAAAAAAATGTTAAACCTAAATAGCGCTGCTGAAACGCACGTCTCGTCTATTGGAAGGAACTACAGACTCTAAATCAACTGTCATTCATACCTTTCTCTTGACTTGGTGAATGGAGTCTAGAGATCCATCTCCTACGCTATCATGATCGCCTGGTACTTTGTGCATCAAATAAATGCACTTTTATGCGATTTTCGACTTTAAAAAAGGAGTAGGTTCTCAATTCAGCATTTTTTATGTAAGTACATATTATGTTTATTAGATCTTCGCCTTGTAATCCGATTTTTATGATTCTTTCGCTTTAGTATAGAGAACGAGCCCAAAGAGGATCCCTTATAAACATAATTTATCGAACTAAGCCCCTGCCAAACTCCCAATTGATAAGATGATTTTGTCAACTATGGTTCTTTACCATTTCCAGTTACTAGGTGTTTGTGTAAAGATAAACATTAGCCATGTTTACACAGGTGACATTCATTTGCACTTTAATTTTCTCGGCGTGCCATGGCTTGCACATTTCACCGGCATTGTTAATTCTCGTTCTGGACATCACGTCCAGTCTGTGCAGTGAATGGCCTCGCTATATTCTTGGTAAGGTCGTGTTTGGAATCCGTGGACAATATAAGCGAATAAATTACTCACAATCACACGCTTCGGAGAACTTTTACCTTCTGTGGTAGATAATTGACCCCACTTTTGGACTACCATCAAAAAAAGTCACTTTAAAAAAGGGAAATTTTTGACTAACATCAACAAAGGAGGGTCGAAATTCGGCGGTATGATATTTTTATGATTGATAGTCGATATCTTTGCCAATGGTCATCCAAATTTCAAACAGTTCTTTCGTTTTTATATAAAATTATCTCGAAGGATATATAATTATAAGTATTAATATATGTCACATAAAATTTTAAAACGTTTTGAGAAATTTAAAGTCGATTTCTAGTTTTTATGAAACACATTAAATCAAATTATCATACTAATATTAAAAAGGCGAAAGTTTGTATTTGCATGTATGTGTATGTTTGTTTCTCCTTCACGCTTAAACGGCACAACGGATATGGATTAACTTTGGTACCAGGATAGCTTATATCCTGGATTAACATATTATATTATATTGATCCCGGAAAAGTGCAGTGTTCCCGTCGGATGATCAAATTTTCTGTACAAACTTCTTCGCCACGGGGCGCAACTTTAGTTTATTATATTATCTACGCTTTTGTTTTGTGGCATTTGAGGTTGAACTTATCTCATGCAATGTTGCCACATTCTCCAATGTCACAACGATGCATCCGTTAATAGACTATGCCGATAGCCTGTCCCTGACCCGGTCTATCTATAAACTAACTTAGGTTTCTTATCTTCACTGATAAAAGAAGGCTGACGCATCCCAAACAGTTATGGACAACAACGTTATGGAAAAATTGCAAAATTTGACCGAGGCTCTCCGGGTTTTTAAAAAATTATCTGAGCGTCGTCGTCTGGCTGAAGAGACGCGTGATCCGAGAGCTGGTGAGTTTCTGGCGCAGCACATCAGCATTGCCAAACCTACAGCAGGGCAATGCAGCCACCTTCCAGTCTTGGTTACGCTTCCGACTGGTATTGATATGGATCAGTTGAGCTACCTGTAGATTGTTTGCAACAGTCTGCAGTTAACTCAATTGTTTTAATTGTAAACACTAGTTCTAATTTATTTCTATTATATGACAAACAGGTTTAACTTGGTATGTTTATTATCACAAATTAGTAATTCAAAGACCTACCCTTAAAGTGTATTAGCATCTATTTAAAATGGTGTCTACAGACAATAGCATGTCAGCCTATCACAGATTTCTTGTGAAATCGACGCCATGGTCTGAGAACATCCGTTTCCTTTGCAGACTTTTGCATACGAAGAGTATAAAGCACGGCCACTACGATTTATTAACGGAAGTACCATGTTCGCATTGTCATTAGATTTATTGCTGATGACGTAAGTCGACTATACCAATTCTGGTCCAGTTAAAGAAGTTCTTAAATCCCTATGCTGTCAGCTGCTATTAGGTACAAATAAATAAATAATGCTGGACAATCCACACAACATCATCTAGCCTCAAAGTATGCATAGCTTGTGTTTTGGTACTTAGTACTAGTTGACTGACATGCTTAATACATTAAGATTGGAATAGATTTAAGCAGTGGAAACTAATCCACTCGACCTACGGATCAGAGTGGAATAGATTCAAGCAGTGGAAATAACTAATCCACCCGGGCTATGGATCAAAGTAAAAAAAAACTGATCCATTAATGGATTAGCAAAGTGGATCAGAGTGGAATAGGTCAACATAATGTAATAGATATATATTTTTTATTATAAATAAAAAACACCCAGAACACCCGGAACAGAATCAGCAGATTGTACCTATTACATTTGTCCCGAGGCGGGAATCAAACCTGCAAACTTTCTGCGTCGCAAGCGGACCTTCGCCCGCTGCGCCACAGATGTCGTCAATATACTTGAATTCTATGTATTGAATAGTTAGAGGTCATGTCATGACTTTAACCAATAATTTATTGACTGCATGTTTTTACCATGCTTGGCCTACAGAATACCCAAAAATAATCATAAAAACTATAACCTTCAGCTACCCATATAACAAAATTGATCTACCTGTGTAAAATTCTTATAAATAACGAAAAACAAAAAAGTCAAGATCATTCTCAAGAACAAAACTCTAATCACAGAAACCCTCTGAAACATGAAGGTTGTAACTAAGGCAATTGCATTGGAAAAGTAATAAAGAGCAGACGAAGCCATGCAGGCGTCGCTCGCACTTGACCTTTAGAGAATACATTATAGTTCCCATCTCGGATAGAGAATACCATAGCGAAGCGCTATGGTATGCATGACCCAATAAATTGTAAAATGGCGGCAGTATAGTCAGCAAATAACAAAACCAATACTAGTATAGTAGTACCTAGGTACAGTAACTCAAATTGCATCGAAATTCGTTTAAAGACATTGTTTTCGTATAGAAAACATCTCATATAATTATTTAGAAAATTGCCCACAGCTGTTTAAAAAATCTACAGTTTTAACATTTTCTGGTGACTGTACATAGTGTAATTAACTTGCATTAGAACACCCTGATCTTTAAATAGAATAGCTATCTTCAATTTCATTGCCCTTCGAATAAACGGAAGTTTGTCAGGGTCTAAATAGATTGCAGCCCATACATTTTATGATCGGATTGTCTGACTTAAGTCCTTCGTGAAATGCATTTGCAAGGTTGGTGCTGAAATTCAACCTCGGAAAATTTTAGGTTGCTTAAAAGCTTTGTACGGGTTGTCTCCAAAGATCCTTGGTTCCTTGAAAAGATTTCAGAGAAGGACTTCAGAGTAAACAATTTGTACTATGTTTATGATGGTACTCACTTTAGGAAAAGGTTAAAGGAGCTATCATTTCTGGTCGTTGGGACATCTTTGACGCTAGACGGCTCACTGCGAACACCTCGTAAGGAGTTCCTCAGCTGCCTTGGAATCGAAGCAAGGAGCCCGCTGCTATTTCTTCGCTGATTCAGACTCTTGGACCGCGTCAACTTTCCATCTTCCAAGTCACATGCATTAGGCGACACCTCATCATGGCTCTTGGATATTGTTGTCGAAGACGCGTTGGTTTTTACTATGGTTGGAATAGCAGACTGGTCATCCCCAAGCAGTTTCTCCCAAGGAGACGCTAGGTCCTCCTCAGAAATCGTCTCGAAGCTTCTCGGGCCGACAGATGAACAGGTCTTGTCGGACATTTTGATCACTAAGTGTAAGGAACTAAGGAACGTAGCACTACAGACACCTTCAGGGCACTTCGTCACTTTGGGTTTTTAGTTTCTTGACAGCACTTCACCCGAATCATAATATCCATTTGTAAATCATAATGTTTAGGAAAGAAATGTTGACACTGTAACAAAGAAAGGCGATGGTTAGTTGATTACTCGAAAATATACACAATTGTAGTTAAATAAGTACTTTGGAAAGCACAACGAGCGGAATTGAATTTCGAAAGTGAAACGCCTTAAGTGAAATGAAAGTAATACTTTTGCTAATACCTCACGCAATGTTTCATTACGCTGAAATATTATACAACAAGTGGACGGTTACTAGGTAGTAATACAATTTCATACAATTAAGACTTAGCTTTCATAGCATAAGTATCAACTGAGCCCGCTTTCTATTCTTTTGTTGGTCATGTAAAGAGAAAGGAGGGTCTTTAGAAAACTGCAAATAGACTTCAGTAATTACTAGGCATGCCTACCGTTTAGCTGTAGCTAATTATTAGCTTGACCTCGCAAAATATGTTTAGCTGACTAATGTTAATATTTACAATGGGTAGATGCCCACATAAAATCTTACAAAATGTATGAGTGGCGTTTGTGAAAGTAGGTACCGGAACCCAAATACCCATGTTATAAAATCTTCATAAAAAAATATAGTGCTCGAGTAATAATCAAAATATTCAGTAGGACACGTCAAAACCAGTTTGGTAGGTACTTTGTATTAATAATAGATATATTGCAGTATCTAGTTATGAAAATGGTAGAGAAAGTAAGTATGCAACATAAATAAAAAATCCAAATATATTGTATCAGAAAATAATATAACCAACCAGCAAACAATAATACGCACACAGTGTCGAGTTGTTACAAAATGTGTATATAACCTTAGGTATTTTTGCAATAAGGTGACTTTCAATTGGTCTCAGACATGTACGTACGTGTAGTTAATAAATATCAACTATGAAAATTTCAAAATCACTTTCATCTGAAACGAATGAATTTTCTCTCATCTCTATGTTTATTGTATGCAGGTAGTTATCTAAACCTACTTGAGTATAAAATGACCTAGTTCAATCGCTAACAATGTTAGGTACTAAGACTTAGTATGCTTATGATAATAATTGTTTATCTAGAACTTCATGCCAAATGTGTGGCAACATGCTGTAACTGTCGACACTAGACAAACCTTCTATGGTTTAATTAAAGTGTATTAAATGAGAATAGAATAGGTTTTGCTTATTAAAGAAAATAAAAAAAAAAAAATTGTCGTTTACATGTATAGCAGTTATAAAAAAATACTCATATTGTATACTCTGAAATCAGGTACTCATCAGCAAATATTCGTCCACAACTGAACATGCCTACCCCAACGAGGGGTAGGCATGCGCTTGGCAGGAGGTTTGCTGCTCGCAGTACAGATTTAAAAAATACACAAAAGGAAGCTGCTATACTTCCTCTGGTAAGTTAAGTTCTCTGTGGCCCGTATTATGACTGCATGGGTAAGGTTGCTCAGTCATAGATCTATGCTTGAGTGACGTTTATGCCATAGAAAAGCGTTACTCAAGCAAAGATCGTTGTCTGAGCAAGCTTTCATAATACGAGTCTTAGTCTGCTCTTACGACATCCAGGGGCCGAGTTGGAGGGGGCGATCCATTATGGATTAGGAAAATATCAAAATATTACCAAGTCGTTAAATTGCATTGAAACTTGAACTTAACCTTGTGAACGTCGTTTGAGACTGAACGTGGCAAGTCGTAATGATGGTATAAAATTGCAATCAAAATACTTTAACCCTCTACTAATATAAAAATACCGCTAGGTCATAAAATAAAGGCCGACAGCCATCAATTGTTATTATATTACACGGGGCGGCGGCGCGGGCGGCTGCGGGCGCGCATAGTGACAAGTTATTTTGGTCGGTTAGCATTTATTGAAACGTTACTGAAATAACTGGTTTATGGCGACACCGGAAAGCTATTTTAATTTGAAAAAAAGTACTGGAATACCTGTGATTTGAAATTGATAACTTACTGTGGAGAAAAATATTAAACTAATTGTTGTTTGTCCAATAGTTACCGTTCGTCAATAAAACGAATTTATAGAGCAAATAATTACCTTTTTTTATCACTGACTAGTATTTGTGACACGCGCAATTTAAAGGCTTGTAAAGTTATGTATACGCTCATTACATAAACTTAACAAAATATAGTAGATTTATGCCATATTCGTCCCGTGGAAGTTCGGTAGACATAAAAAAATCTGGTTTTGTCCCACATTATATGCCGTATTCGGCCCACAATTTTATAATAAGAAACTTATTTCAGCTCCACATTCGGCCCAATATGAAAATCTATGTCAGTTTTTGAAAGGTGATCTAGCTACTATTTTGCACTTCATTATACTTCTGGGAGGTCGTATTTTAAAACAGCTCGTCTCGTCTGCCAAATGTCTCATGTTCAGTGAATTTGGGTCAATGCTCCAGTGTACCGATTCACGACTCTTGCACCAGATCTGAAAATGGTTAGGTATTGTGGAAAACCGCTTTGTATGTTCTAGAAAATGATCTGGGACATTGGGACGGCATTTAGGGGACGACGAACCCGGTAATATTATCTTTTTTCGACCAGCTGAGATGATGGCGTTTTTCATGGAAATTTGTGTTATGGGAAATTCGTGATAAATATAACGATTTTCTGAATTTTACTTTAGGTAAGTAAGTAACTAAATATATTTTTGGATTGTAATGTTTTCAGGTGCAACTCTTGGTTCTTATCCAATCTAATCAATCTTATCCAAGACTTTTGAACCGAGATAGGTAATTTATCAAAAGTTTAGTATACGGACTTGTGCGGTTCTGTTATTCAGTTTCTGTTTATTAAAACAATAACGTCAATAACATACGTCGAATGGAAATGTTTTGTTATTAAATTTTAGAGATATGACAATACGTAGGAAAAAGACCGGCTTTCCATATTCTCTTGAATTGATAGCGATTGGAAGTTTTGTTTAACTTAATAAATGATACATAAGTAAGTGAATTCACAATTGCAGGTTAATTAAGCTAATTCAGCATTACCTTACACGCGTTCAAATTGCATGGCAAAAGTTATTTATCGCCCTTGTCGTGATCGACAAGGGCGATAAATAATAATTCCAATCTCTGTGGGAAACATAAACAATGTAGCCTGCTATTATTCAGGTATTATTTATGCAGATGGCAATACTATCTGATCATGTTTAAATTGTCATAATAAGGACCTGTCTATCTTATTTGTTAATCTAGGGGCAAGCGCCTTAGAGATTTTATCGTGTTGGTAGTTTCAAGGGTTCTGTTTGCTACCTACCAGGCACGAGTAAAGTTGAAATATTACATACAGGACACATTTAAATTTTTAGGTCTTCAAATGTTTGGTGAAATTCTCAACTCTACTGAGATATCAATATCTCATAATTATTATTAAATCTGAACTCTATTTAAAAGACAGCTTTAAGGGCCGGACGCACCAAAGCGGAGAAGAGATGTGTTATAAACAACTAATAAAACGTCGTTATTCACACATTTCGTCTCCGCTCAGCTTTAGTGGATACCACCGAGCTGAGATGTATAATATTTGTATGCGAAGATAATAAAGAATCGAAGCGGAGATGTGAGCTGTGCCTCGCAAGCTGGTGACGACGTCACATAGCGAAGATGAGAAGAGATGTAAGCGGCGTGTAGTGAGCGGCGCCGCTAGTCGCCGCCGCCGCCGTCATCTCAACAAACTTCCGACGGTCGCCGCACACAGCTCAGTTCCGCTCTAGCCAGCACACATCTCCGCTCCAGTCTAGCTAGTACGTATCCCCGCACAGCTTCGGTGAAGACACCTTAGCTGAAAAACTTCTCTTTTTGTCTCCGCATATCTCCGTTTTGGTGGATTCTGGGCTTAAGAATGTACAAAAAATATTAACTTGATCCGAGACGTATCGTTCTATATATATATATCCTATCAATAACGGAATTGGAACGACAGTCATAATATCATCTACCGGTTTCGTGCACCAGATGATTACGATTACAAAGTTCCCTTGACCTGCATTTAAATCGTGTAGATTTTAACCATTGCTATTCTAGAATATTTAATGAAATAGTTTATTATCAAAGAAAATAACTGTTATAAATAGAAAAAAATTCCTACATAGTATTTACAATGTCCAATGTACTTAATAGTTTTCTACTTTTAGTTTCATGAAAATACCTTATTGCTGTATCATTTTACATACCTCTACTCTACAGCCTATATGTATTGGTCCACTGCTGGACTTAGGCCTGCCCCTGATAAACGCCTTATTGGTTTTTATATGACGGGGAGTAAACGTCTAAATCCCCACGCTGGGCATGCGGGTCGCAGTTCGGTTAATTTTACATGAGTCGGTGCCATCGATTTAAGTAAAAAAGGGGAGATGAGGTATCAGCCTCTCAAAAGTGGAAGGCTCGAAATAAGTGCATCTAGGTCCACCTACCTCAGTCATAGTCGGACGGCGGGGTCCGTGTTTCGCGTGCGTATTGTTGTCTCGATCGCACGTCTTTCCATGTTTGTTGTTCATTATAATTATTGCACAAAATTGGAAATGTAACTGTAAGCGAGTATTTGAGTATAGTTGCAACGTACACGCGCTGGGAGAACGTACCATATCTACAGATTTTACTTAAAGGTATCTATGGTCGGTGGTTTTCTTTTTGTCTTGTTACGCACGTGGACTCACGTGTTCCACAGTTAGTGTTGCTTTGTTTATGAACTGCTTTGTGGCCATAAGGATATAATTAGCATTGTCGTCGTAACGATCGTACAGGTGTGATAGATTACATACCATCATTAGAATCTCCTCTTCTTGTTTATTGATGTTTCCGTTCGATAAATCGTATCAAAAACGCATTCTTAGTTCTAGATTAAAATCGTGACTTTTATTTATAGAGGGTGCCACGAAATAAGTGTACTAAGCCGAAAGGGGGGATTTTGGACCCCAAGGGGATCAACTTTTGGCCTACGATTTTTTTTACACAAACATTTTTGAAAAAAAAATACTTTAGAGACTTGACGAAATAGACACTGGACTTAAAAAATGTATTTTGATGTGTCTCGGCTCGTCGGCTCGGATAATAGACGGCGGTAAATATAATTTGATTGTTTTGAAAAACAAAAACCGACTTCCTTAATATTTAGTAAAAAGTAAAGTAAAAAGTAAAAATGTGTTTATTTTGTTGCACAATTCAGACAGGAAACAATCAATTACGATAACAACAAAAATGGCCAACACTCAGCGAATGCTATGGAAGGGAGAACCTGCCGTAGCGCTGGTCTTCCGTGCAAGCCAGAACGAAGCGCGTGTGTCGCCGCGCGATGTTTAACATGTTGCACAAAAATCAGAAAAACATAATAATAGTAACAGTAGTTAAATGACATAATAATAAAAATATAATAAAAATAAACCTGCTTTACGCTGGAATAAATTAAAGTCTAAAACATGATGTCTTACGAGACTATAGTTCACTTTTGAGTTATTTACACCGTTTTATTTAGTTTTGCGGGACAAATACTAATTAATTGTATGGGACCTGTTCGAGTTCATACCCTATAAAATAACGAACAAATTTTTAAAATCGGTCCATAATTGACGGAGAAATGGTAACACATCAAAAAATTCAAAACCGAACATCCTCCTTTTTTGAAGTCGGTTACAAATTATAATTTGTATTGAATTTTCTTTAACACAGATTTAACCTACATACATCCACGTTACATGAATCTTATCATGCTTGGCCCTAAAGTAGTTATATTTTGTGAGTATATTTAAAAAATCACCTACGTATGACCATGACAATGTAAAATAGAGAATGATTGCGGAAAAGTGGTTACCTAATTATAGTGATTTTTGGGACTAAGCTAATCATAATTTTCTGGCCACGAAGGTAGTCATATCACCCCAAATTTTTGTCGGTATGTATATATTCACTCGAATGAATATATATGGCAAGAACAATTTTTATGAGCAAGAAGACAATAAGCTCTAAAACACCAGTGCCATAAAGATCATATTATATCTTTATATAATATAAAGTAAATGTTTATAATATGTGCTATTAACAATAAATTACCGGAAGAGTTAAATTAACTAAATTGGAAATATATTTAGGAAAATGTTAAGTGGATGGCTACTTGAAAAGTGTTTTTATACTGTTAGATTATTATTATTATTTTACTAATAATACATAGACATATACTAAATACATACATATCATTATATTTATATACAGTTTTTTTTGTTTGCGATAGTTTTAGTACCGTTTTTGTAACAAATTACTATGTGAAAACATTTGATTAAATTTGACTAACTTCCGCTGCTCTGATTTGTTTCATCCCATTTAATAAAATGAGTCAATTGGCATAAAAAAAAATTTTTACCTATTTGATTAATTTTAAAGCGCTACTCACGTTTGACCAAAAATGTTAGAATGCCAAAATGTTTTCTTCAAAAAGGAGCTGATGTTTCAAAAGCAACAGTACCTGTATCTCCTTAGGTTACGGATGCCCCCGTACCCAAGGTTTTAAAGATTGGTAGCGACTTTGCACGCGTTACCGATACTGGTAATGCTTTCCATAGTTGAACAGCCCAAGCAGTAAGGAAATGGGCGAAGAAGAAAGTAGAGTGGGCAGATACTTGAAGAATAAAGGTTTCAGAAGAGCGCAGAGAAAGAGCTTGAGGAAGGTGTAGAAAGGTGAAACGTTCTTTGAGATAAGAGAATGCAGAGGCGAGAAATGGGCTTGATGGCCTATCTGTAGGGAAATAGACTCTGAATGCCTTATGGTCATGTAGCTGGTAAACAATTTGTCTTTGTCCCATTACGTAAAAAATCTTCCTGAAGGCAAGTTACGAAGTAGAACGGTAGGCTTACTATAACTAGCCAGACTCGATGTAGAATGTATGTAAACAATCCGCCCATACCTAACCTAAAATTCACTCTGTTGTCGCGTTTTTTTATATGGAATTTACATTACTTGTCGATTTGTGATCCTTCCTTCAATATACAAATATTGCTAACAAATTATACCTGAAACTCGACGCCAAGTGAGTTTTAGTTTTTGTGTCGTGGTTTGTTTGCAAACATTCCACATCGAGTTTGGCTAGTGTAAGTCATTTTATGCTATCAGTTTTGATTCTGTCACCTACTTACTTAGTTCCTAATACCTAGTTTTTCTTTTAGGACACTGTCTGTTTCTGTAGAAATAAATATCCGATTCGAAACAAATGTCGTCATTTTATTTACGACCCAATTTAAATACTATTCACGTGGAACGATTTTATGTCATGTCTGATTTAGTAGAACAATGCCGTAGTCAAATTAAATGGGTGGGAGTTTATGTATGTATATAGGTTGAGTAGAATTTGTGACTGCAGATAACAAAACGATAGGAAGTTTTTTTAACCCGTTAAAATTCCTCAAGCTTCCAGCGAATGAATCAAAATGCTTTCTTTTCGTTGGCAAAGTTACAATTTAGGGCAGAATGTAATATAGTTTTTGTTTAGGCTGGGCGCCGCCTATGTACTGAGTAAAATTATTGCGTGATCTGAACAAAGAAAACCAGAGAGCTGTTAAACCATTGTCAAGATAACAAATTCAAATGATGCTCGTATGGTTTAGTTTTCTCTGCCGGCTTTGTCATTAAACGTCATATCGTTTCTTTGTGCAAGAAACGACGACGTCGCTACATCGATGTCACTTTGCAGAGTAGATATACGCTACAAATAGGTAAGTATGTGTCTAGTCAAGTGAGTGTCACATATTGTGCATTTACGAAATATATACCTAGATTCAAAACATGTAATTGGCGCGTTATGTGACTGAACGCTCTGAAATCACATATGTACACCCGGAAACAAACACAATTATTTATATCTCTTTAGTTCGTGTTATGACCTAAAATACTCGACTGTATGTAGGTAGGTACAAGAGAATGTAGAATGATAAAAAAAAAATGTCTTGTTTTCATATGTACCACACAATCACGCATTGCTTGAAATTATTTATTATTATTTCCATTATTTTCTTTCTAATTAGAACATGTATTCCAAACTTAAGAAAAAGGTTATATCAAGTACAATCCAATCAAAATAACGTGGAAAATACAAAAAATACTGAAAATATTTTTTGTATTTTCCACGTTATTTTATATTTATGTTAACATATACAGGAAATAAAGTTTATAAATGCATATTAAAATATGCTTTGTTGACAAGTGCAAAAACGTCATTTAGTTTTATATTATTGCATACGTCATTAAAATTGTTAGCGACATATAGAATCAAGGAGCCCGTTGCCCTTTGTGGGGAGGGGAATATTGCTTACTAATAGCATTATTTAATTGCGTCAGTTATAAACTATAACACTAAATGTGGACTCTAATTAAATTGCAGTTACCTAGGCACGGTCGTCATTTTGCTCACTACAGTCATCATCATCACCCTATGCTAGCCTACTGCTAAACCTAATACTCATACATTTATTCGCCGTATGAGCACAAGGCACACTTTGTTACGTCGCGTCGGTTTACATTTCACTTATAAATAAAGATATTTATTAAGACAAAGAGTAATAATCAAAGGAACCCAAAACAAAGAATGATATATGAACATAGATGAAACATCTTAATAGGAGGGTGTCCTACACTCACTAAATACGTTTACTGAATCAACTTTAGAACACGTGTATACCTCAAGGTACTTACGAAGTAGGTAACATTAGGTACCGATTGTATGACGACACCCTGATAGCTATATTTCGGAATAATTTTTTAATTTAGACCCTTTGAATGCAGGCATCTACTCATTTACAATCGAGTCATGTATCTAGGCTTTTGGTCCTAGAATTACAACCGAGACTAATTGTAAAGACAATTTGTACTTAGTAACAACCGATTAAAGTGCCGACTTTGAAAAATATATTAATCTAAGTTTTGTTGAGTTTGATATCAAAGTGCAAAGTACAAAAGGCATAGTAATTTTCTTGCAATGGCACTACTAAGTTTCTTGTTTCTATTTACTTATTGGTCTAATGCTTTTCCTTCCGAGATTTAATGTCATCAAAGTTAAAAGAGCGTCAAATTACATTTTTAGCCTAATTCGAAAAAAGGAGCAGGTTCTATGTTCGGCTGCATGTATGTTTATTTTATGTATGTTCGTCGATTTCTCAGTCGAATATGGACCGATTGGGATGATTCTTTTAGAATATTATTTGTATAGAGGATGATCCCAAAATACTCTCACAAAAAAATTATTCCTGAGGAATTAGTATTTCCGCCAAACTAAAAAAACATTTTAAAATTAAGGGATTCGAAGTCTGTTTTTAGTTTTTTCAAAACAATCAAATTATTTACCTATACCTAGGTATATACTTATTTTTAAAGTTAACCAATGTTTGCAAATAGGTACTTTGTATTGTACTGATATATAATGATAAAAATTAACTAAATACTTATAATACAAGGCCATCGCTGTTTAAAAAATATATAATTTAATAACCTTAATATTGTACGTATAAACGTATTGCATTAGGCGAGTAATTTTTACCTTCCCTTCTAAGGTCAAAACATGGCGCCTGCAATCTAGAACTCTAGAATTCTAGATGTTTGACGTCATAAATTGCCTTTCAAATACCTATCTGTTACTTCATAGAATAAATTCTAGGTAAATTATTGTTCGTAAGTAAATGGAATGCGCTGGAATGTTATAAATGTAAGAATTAATTATTGAGCTGGCGGGTATCTGGCGCAGCGCATCAGCATTGCCATTTGCCATACAGCGGGGCAATGCAGCCAGCGTCTTGGGGACGCTTCCAACTGGTATTGATATGGATCAGTTAAGCTACCTGTAGATTGTTTGCAACAGTCTGCAGTTAGCTTAATTGTTTCAATTGTAAATACTAGTTCTAATTTGTTTTTATTATTGAATTATAATTTTCATTATTGACAAAGCATCCTTTATTAAGTTTTCTTTGGTTCCTTGAATGTGAAAACACGATTGAGAAAAAAAATATTAATAAAAATATTATGAAAGTGCTCGGTTTCACATAATTTGGCCGAGATCTCGGAACCCTGTAGTCTATTGAAATGACTTAGGTACGTTTTGATTCGTAGGTTATATTTATTTGTTTCCTTGAACCAGTTTCTTCATAAACTGTGTAGTTTCACGTATGCTCTGTCCCACTCCTATGAACGCGAAATCCAAAATGGCGCGTATTGCGCCCTCTTATCAAAGAAAATTACAATCAAAGAATAGAAAAAAAAATTTGAACTAGTATTTACAATAGAAACCATTGAGCGGTTTTTTTTTACTATTTTTGACATGTTTTAATATGATGAATAAATATTGTGCTAACGTAACAATAGAGTTCGGTTAAATGTGTCACCGCTATGAAAAATTGTGTAGATGTCCTTCCCCAGGATACCATCTAACTCCTTACAAATTTCACTAAGAAATATCATTACGAAATCGTTCAGCCGTTTAGACGTGAAAAGATGAGAGACAGAACTACTATTGGGTTTTTAATAATTGTCTTTATTAACAAAAAAAATTAAAATCAAATACTTAATAGAAACTATGTAATTAGATCTAGAATTTACAATTGAAGCAATTAAGCTAACTGCAGACTGTTACAAACAATCTACAAGTAGCTCAACTAATCCTTATCAATACCAGTCGGAAGCGTCCCTAAGACGCTGGTTGTATACCCCGCTGTATGGCAATGCTGATGCGCGCGCCAGATACCAGCACAGACTCAGGTCACGCGTCACTTCGACCTTACGCTCAGATAATTTTTTTAAAACTTGTAGAGCCTCGGTACCCCACGGACCTAGTTTCTCGTAGTCTCGACTCTATAAATAATAGTTAGTATTGAAGTATGGATAAAACTCTACAGTGTGAGTTTGACTACAAGAAGAGTTTAAAAAATACAAGTATCCTGTGTGAGACAAGGGTCGATTAAAAAATATATGTTTACCATAATTTTTTTGTATCATTATGTTGCTTTAGTTAAGCTGTAACTATTTACAAACCTGTAGTAATAATAGCAATCTTTATGTTTTTTTCCAAAATAAAATTCCTATGGACTACATTATATGGCTCAGACCAATAATTCATTGATACCTAAGATTACTCATCAAGTCACCACAATCAACATTAAAGTCAAAGGTGTATAATTTAGCAGTAACCGCTAACTAGTACTTACGTTCGTTGAGGATCTATTGTTATTTTAATTACCACTTGTAGTTCCAGGAGAGAACAAAGATTTTTCTAGAATTATGTATCATTTAAAAAGTTATGTATGTATGTAATTATCTAATCTATTCAGTGTTAACATGTTTGCAGTTGAACCAAATCCAAAACTTTTTCACTATAGGTCGTAGTGAAAAAGTTTAGGATTTGGTTGTCAAACTAGGCCTAGATCTCAGTACTCACGGAATCCCCGTGGTAAAAACTCGATTTAGATAAAATTCAATATGTTTTCTTTGGTTCCTGGTAAATGAAAACACGATTATGAAAACAAATTACGATAAAAAAACATGAAACTGAACTGTTTCGCACGTAATTTGGGCGAGATCTCAGGAACCCTGCGGTCTATTGAAATGATTTCATTATTTAGTTCCTTGAAACAGTTTTTTCATAAATTGTGAAGTTTTCTGGTAAATGAGCAAACACTTGATTTTTGCGCTTACGCCGTTCCAAAAACTTATGCTCTGTCCCGCTCCTATGAACGCGAAACCTATGCCTATCCATTTTGTAAAAAGGATAGGCTTAAAAGTCTTAAAAGTACTAAAGTAGAACGAGAGCTAGGTAGTTAAATCGACCCTTCGCGTAAGAAAATAGAGATATGAAGCAGTAACTACGACCGACTCTGCTGCCTGTGCTTTACATATTCATAGATTGCCCATGAATTTAATATTGAACGACAACATTTTCTGTAATATAAGATAGGTAGGTATTTAGATGAGTTAATTCTTCTAAGAAATCAAATAATATCCCAAAATGTTTTCGACTTCGACGGGACTTGAACCCGCTTGTTCATTCTTGGTTACCGCATCCGCGTGTTCGTTCTTGGCACAAGTTAATTCTTGGTTAGTTTGTACAAATACCCAACTACCAATTATTTTTTGTTTTTATTTACTTGATTTTGAAATAAATACTTACTTTATTGGCTATGTTTGATTTTATTTTGTGATTTCTGTGTATGAACCAAACAAACTACCTACCAAGAAGTCTATCTATCTACCAAGAAGGTTTTAGCTTCACGTATACGGTGAGGTGAGTCATCTTAAAATAAGTAGGAGTCTTCGTGATCATGACGAGAGTGAATTTCCCAAAGAGCCTTTATCAAAAAATAGAATGATTAAACTGTACGGCCGTAGAAATAGGGTTCATTTTAAATTAAATGGAAATTCCGTTCTAAGTACTTCTTAGGAAAGGCCGCCAATAGACCGACATGACATGATTGCCAATTTATAAAAAGTAGGTGGTGTAGCTGACATTTCAAAGAATTATAAATTATTGAAAAAGCTATTTTTGCATTTTGCTCTCGGTAACAAGGTTGAAAATAGCTTGAGATTACTAATAGGTTGCTAAAAAATTCGCCGTGGCGCGGCGCGAAGTCAACGGTTTCCGACGAACAGCTTACATAATAGTCAGTAAGAAAATCTGACCCGCCAGGTATCGGTGAGTCATATGTAACCGGTACAATTTTTTGGTCCATTCTAAGAAATTGCTTCTCGATATATTTTTGGACTTCGTTTCTAAACGAAAATAATTGCATTGAAATGGCACGAATGAGTCACGAGACTCAAGTCTGTAGTTTAATGTTTAGTACTAACCAACTTTTGAAAACGATTTCAAACTATAGGTACCCTAAACTTATTGTCTTCGTGAATCCAATTGAATTGTTTGTTGGATAGACCTTTATTAGATAAAATTTTTATTGACAAAGAAAATTACAATTTAATAATAAAAACAAAGGTCTCTGTCGAGACCTGCATATTTGCGTCTCTTGAGATCCTCGGCTAAATCTGCCGCCGCACCAGCCCTTACGGATATCCTCGGAAGATGGGAAGGCGCAACTGTGTCGACGCATGTAGCGTCCCACACAATGGGCCTCCCCAACTCCCATGGGACTTGTGTCATGCCGTCGGGCCTCTTACCATCGTCACGCAACAGACCATTCGGTTCGAGAATAGCTGGTACGTTAGCAATGACAAAGGCCCGCCGGAATAATATCTACATAAAAATATCGATATCTACCTTGTTGGATAGGTACCTATTGTAATAGAATTGGTAAATTTGACTGCATGGAAAAACGATAAAATGCCGCAGCGTAGGCTACATAATATGTTTTGGTGAATAAAGGGAAAACAAACGTAAATTCCATTGTTCTAAGAACTCGGAAGTTTTTACTGATTTTAAATATAATTAAATAAGTAGGTACCTACATTACCTATTGGAAAATCGATTGATCGAACAAGACGTCACACTTTATGCATAATTTTCTAAGAAAACAGGTGGTTTTAATTAGATTTATTAGTTTCTGCCCGCGGCTTCGCACGCGTTGTTTCAATGGAAACGCTTAAAGTTTATTTCTATCCCGATGGGAACTGATTTTTAGGATCATATGTAGGCCTAGAACTACCTGCATACAAAATTTCAGCTCGTAGTTTTGGCGTGAAGAGGTAACAAACGGTAGCATTTATTTATAATATTAGTGTGATTTCATTTTGCACACTGTACTTACTTATTGAGGATGCTCTATTAAAAAAACACCTACCAAATAATGTGTGCAACTGAGTAGTTAGTGTATTTGATATTGTAAATTGACATATCCAACTGAGCCCTTGCTCCTACAGCGAATCAATCAGTATGAGTATGATGATAAACAAAATAGCATTCTAATAAACTGCGTCAAAAATAAAACAATTAAAGCTGCAATGAGTACTATGAAATACAATTTTTGAAACTTTCGCGATCTGTTAACATATTAAAGATTATTTGTCGGGTATTTATGGCGTACCTTTTGTTTTATTTTCCCCTACGTTTCCATCGCGTTGCAGCGATCATGGTTCCATCGCGTTGCAGGTTCATGCGATCGCATGAATAATCTTTATTAATGTATGAAATACGTACCTTAAAATGCATAGTACCAAGAATCTTCACAGTTCCACGTGTAGACGGTTTAGATAGGTACATCGTGATAATGTTCGTTTTCATGTCATCGCAAAAGTGTTTATTCCTACTCTGAAACTCTACTAGAAGTAATTTTCAAGAAAAGATAAGAATACGTTTCAATATACAGAAATCTTGAAAAGTCATTTAAAACGGGATTATTGTTTTGATAGAAATCTTAAAATATAACACGCCTAATTCCAGATGAAAAAAAAAAACTACCTCTATTATACCACACACAACAGTTAGATACCAATTACAGAAAAACACAGAAGTCAACATAAAATACAAACTATCGCAAACTTTGAAAGGAGGAAAAATCAATTTGAGCCGCATTTCCGCCGACTTAGAAAAAAGAAACTAAAAATCCGTTCATATGTAAGTTGACTACGTTCTAAAAGGAGCCCTTATGCAAAATTTTCTTATGAAGATTTCGTAATTAATACCTATATACATATGTACCTTTGACCTCAATTTTGACCCCTTAGAATCGACGAGGCTTAATATATAAATAAGCAAATAGACAACTCAAATTTTAAACTATAAATTATTATCAAATAAAAAATAAAGCGTTAAATGATTTTCTCTTCTTTTTTTCCACTAGTGGAACAAGTGAAAAAAAAATAAACCAGTAGGTTTAGGTTATACCTAATAATAAAATAGAAGTAGCTATGTAAATATTATATCGTTACCATGTTAAGAATTCAAGTGGTTAGTTACATTTGAATTATCTACACTAGCAATTAAAAATAGCTTTCCTAATTAATTTTAATTTTTGCCATTGAATAGGTACTTATCTTCTGCCCTCGCTTCATTCACGTGGGTCCTCAGTAAAACAGGACTGTAGGTATACTAGCTGCCCGCATAGAATTCTCATTTTCATAAGTTTTAATTGATTTACGAGGAACTATACTAGTTTCTCAAATTCAAAAGGATTAGGCAAACAAACAAACAGACATAAATTTTAAAATTTCGTGTTTTGTTATAAGTACTGTGTTTCCTTTATGCGTTTAGTAAAATAGTGTTATTTTGACTAGATACAAAGATGCGATTTAAATATATTTATTTGTTGGTACCTAGATAGATATCTACTACCTATAGGTGCATCTATTACCTAATTAGAAAAAAAATCTGCGTAGGGCTGGTTCAAAGACATTTGGAGCGAGATTATCTTTTCAAAACATAGAAATTTTACTTTTCTTTGTAGGTAGTTTTAAACTTTATTCGGTATGAAGTACCTACTAAAGTTTAAAGTTAAGTAAGGTTTATTGGGCCTTTTCATTAGGTATCGGGGCGCTATGTTGCATTGGAGTTAGGTGCTTGTGTTAAAAGAAAATTAAAGATTTTTGGACTTTGGAAAGTCAGAACGGAGTGATTAAAATTATTAGAAGTAAGACAATAACGGTAAATACCTATTTCCATCTTAAATTTTGTATAAATTATAACGAATAAGCATCATCAGTATTTTAATATACCGTAAGATACTTCTAATAGTAGGAGCTGTGATATGGGGAAATTTATTTCCTGTCGACAAAATATGTATTACCTACCTCGTCAAGATACAAAGCATTCCATTCATGTTTAAAGTTGTTATCTAATATGTAAAATACACAGCATTAAACTTTACATGAGAGGTATCAAGCCGTCTCTGCCTACACACGATTGTTATCAAGTTATCATTCAATGACGTCACATAATAGGTACAAATATAAAATAAAGCTTACCTTCATATACGGACCTATCATAAAGAATTATTTATTTAATCGTTTCGCGAAATAAATATCACGAAACCAGTCCACAATAAACGTAAATAATAAAGTTTGAATGTGTTTCACAGCAAATATCACAGGTTTTGAACGTTTATTTGCACCGAAGTCTGAAATAAGCGGCACAATGTCAGCACGATTTCACAATTTTCACGTGTAAATTAGCACATGTTGCTTCCGAACAACAAAAAATATTTTGAAAAAAGAACTCTTTATTTCTTTTTTGGCATTGTATTTAAAGAAAGGAATGGAAATTTGTAACGAGTTTGAATTCGCGACGGGTAATTTTTTGCGCTAGCGGCGTGAAGTGTCTCGCACGTTGTTCGGAAAGCGACTGGCTGCTCGCTGCTGAAATCTTACATTTGTATTCGCGGACGCTAAAAAATAAATGAACCGGTGATGTGATGATGGAAACTCCGTACCTATTTTTCGAAGGACTGTTTGTTATCTAACTTAACCGCCGTTTAGGAAATCTGGTAGAGTCCTTTATGTACTTCACTTTTGATTTTTAGGATTCCATAATAAAGGTTGTCAAATGAACCCTCCTACACTGAGGCATCGCTGTCTCTCAGTCCGTCTTTTCTGCCACAAGGCTGTATCTTATGAACCGTAATAAGTAGATGCTTAAAATATCCACAGAGTGCGTGCAGGTACCTACTTAGTTGAAAAATTGAAATTTCTGAATTTAAAAAATTGAGGATAACTCTCTCTTAAAACAAGAAACGTGTTATTTTTTGCGTCGAATATTGTACCTACGGTGGCGGCGATACGGACCTCTTCGTGTCCGAGTTAGATTGACTTGCATTAGTGAAATCTGCCTTTCGAGAATATATTCAACAACCAAAAAAAAAATGTAATCTGATTTCGTCACATTCACTTTGCCCTATTCTGAGTTTAAGAAATTATCTCTCAGAATGACGTTCCAAATTCAAATAGAAACACGTTCTTTTTTTTTAATAAGTAAAAACTGTAATAACAAAGAAAATTACAATCAATAAATGATAGAAACAAATTAGAACTATTATTTACACTTGAAACAATTGAGGTAACTGCAGACTGTTGCAAACAACCTACAGGTAGCTCAACAAAACACGTTCTTAATTTTCGAAGAGAAACATTCCAGATAGGTAACTGAATCTTTTATCGGTAGGTAACCTGTTTAGATTTTTAATCAGATTTTAAACTTTGTTAAATAGTTTTAGCTAATTAGAAATTAGAAGTTTTCAGTTTTTTTTTACGAAAATCATCAAACCAAGAATGTTTTTACAGTTCTGAGAATATCGTCTACCTGAGCATTTGAGTTGTTTTTAACGTAGTTATAAATGATACCTAACTACTATTGAAGAATTAAGCCATGAAGCAGCAGCGGCTAGCCCTCAAATTATGAACAAAAAAGGAAGGAGTACTACGAAAATTCCAGAGATTTACCGAAGCATAGTTATCACAATATAGGGACCAGAGAACAGCAGTTTATGCAATAATACCCTATTGCATAGACTCTATTTCTGAGTTTGCCAGTGTTTATTGCAACTTCACTCGTTAAATATTATGACTTCGAGTTGAAAACACATTGATTTTTAATTACAGTCTGGCTCTTTCAAACCAAACATGATTAAATGTAAGATTGTTGACCAAACTGTTTCACACAACTACGTTGTATCTAGCCGCGCAAAAACAATCAAAAATTCAAAAAGGTAGGTACTTCCCGTACCGGGAATCGAACCCGAGCCTCCTGGGTGAAAGCCAGGTATCCTAGCCACTAGACCATACGGGATTGTGATGAGAGAGTCGAAATTTATCTAAAAAAGTAATTTGCTGTTTCTTACCACATCCTTATGACTACTTACTTACGTAGTATGTTCATTTTATATAACTTACAAATTTTTTGATCATGTATAACGACTACAGAAATACAAGATGATCGTAGTAGTTTCTTTGTTTAATAAATAATTGAATCATTCATGACGTTAAGGGCCATCTAGTGGATACTAATGAAACGAATTCCTAAACAAAACAGTATTCGGCGGAGTCAGAAGAAACTATTTACAGAACTACGGTGAATGTGTAGTACAACATCTCATAGTCAGATGGCGTTTAAAGAATAGTTACATAAACTGACATAAGATGGCGACAGGAACTCTAAACTCGACACAGAAACGAATGAAAAATATATGAGCCCTAAAAGATTTTGAAGAGTTTGCTTGAAGTTTTCGCATGAAAGACTATTTAAAAAGCTTTAAGATCGCATTTTATTTAACGAAAAATAATCATATTATACTTTGGCTTTTTATCTGCAGCCTTCGTCAAGTCACTGCTGTACCAACTAGTTTTAAAAAAGAATGAAAAGCTGAATTTAATTACTTAAAGAATTTTGGCAGTATTTCTGCAACTCTACGACTCTACATACTCTACATTTCCGATTATTAAACAATATAAACTTTTATAACATCTTTAAAATGCATGAAATTAAATTTGATGTTTATTGAGTTAATAATAGATATTTTATGTACTAAATAGCCACAGTAAATACCTACCTACGAACAAGTAATATACCTACCAACATAAAAATATATTGATAAAGCATATGATCGATCTACTCCAGTGCGTCATTCGATTACTACTTGTGGTAATAGGCGATCTAATACATACAACGCATGCACACGGAAGATCGCGAGTTCCTAGTGTACAGACTTGAATAGAGAATTAGACGCTTCATTTATGTTTTGAATCTAATATTTAGTATTAGACCAATATTATGCTGTCAGCATTCTGGGCACTCTGCCTACTGGAGACGGCGGTGATTTTTAAGAAATATATATGTTGTAATTGTTTTATTCTGTTATTGTAATTAAAACCCCTAATAAATAGTTTCAACATTAATTACTATCAAATTAGACCAATATTTTATTAATGCGTTGGTTTGTATGCTTGCTTATAGTAATAAGCACACCGAAACGGATCTGTTTGAAATTTTACAGGCATGTAGCTGGCTTTGAGCTCTAGGCCAGGAATTATGCAGATTAACAAAGTTGGGTTATTCCAGTTTTGCCCCCTGAGATATAAGAGAAAAAACAGGAATATAAAAAAATATATTCTTGAAGGGGAAAAACTGGAGTTATAATTTTTTCGATTACACTTTTTCCTCCTTTGAAGATTAGGTATCCTTGAGGGGGAAAACTGGAAACGTAAGACATTTATTCTAGTTTTCCCCCTTGAAGATGCATGCATTGTAAGGGGGACTTACATAAGTCAGTGGACTTACATATAAGCAAATGGACTTTTAGGAAATGGACGTTCAGGGAACATACAGACTCAACATTCTGGGCTCCTTAAATAGTAGGCACATGCTGATTAAGAACAAGATGATTTAAAACAAGCATAAAGAACGCTAATAAAATAATAGTAAGTAAATTGTCAGATTACTCTCACTTGGTCAAGTGAGAGTAATCGAGCAAAATAGGTCTATTTTGCTCGATTACAGCAATTCTGATTCAAACTTAATACATTGCAGTAATAAAACGTAGTCGAGAAAAACAAGGTCATGTGAGAGTAACATAAACATGAGGTGTAACGGTATACATAAAAATAAAAGTTTGACATTTGTAATATTTTGACGTTGACAGCTAGTAGCAGTAGGCAGCAGCTGGAATTTTCTGTATTCTGCTGGGAATTTTCTGGCAGGCAGAAAATTTGTATGTATGTATTTGTTTTTGTACCATGTGATGGAAACCGAAATAATTTACTGTATTTACTGTACCTACCTAATCGCACAGCAGGAGCCGAATTCCAGGAGCCGAATTGCTTCACCATAACAAAATGGTATCGTCTCAGAATTACACATTATGACATTTTACAAGAAACTGCAGATGTAGGAACAAGGTTGAAACAAATCTATCAATCCCTCAATATAGAGTTGTTTTAATCTATGGACGATTATGCGACGTTACCACGGCCACGGTAAAGCGATTGGTTAGCAGAATCCGGTCCCTGGATTCCAGAGTTCTATGGGCTGATCCCGGCGGTACTGCAATGTTGAGCCGACCCGTGACGGGAGTGCAACGAGCTCCGAACAAGGTAAAAATCTGTTTAATATACTGGTCCCTCCGATGAGAGAACTTTTTCAGATATAAAGCTGAAAAGAAGTGACTACACATTGATCTTAGACAAAAGGCCGAGCAGCGATACTGAGTCCAGTCATCTATACACTAGCCAAACTCGATGTAGAATATTTGTAAAAAAAATGACCCGTACATAACTTAAAATTCACTCTGTTTCCGCGTCTTTTTATGCGCAGTTTACATTACTGAGATTTCCTTCCTTCAATAAATATTGTTTACAATTATAAATAAATAAATATATAATGCTGGACAATCTAATATAATATTTTATAATAATTTAATTACTAGCAATAAAAATAAACTGTGCCCACAACTAGGCTACACAAGGTTAATGTATCTTTGAAAGGGCAACTATACAAAAAAAAAAATGGCAATTTGTGTGTGAGGGTGTGTGTGTGTGTGTAATGGGTCGCTTCTACAACAAAATACTAAATGAGTTGAAGAATTACATTTAAACAAATTGTCAAACATACTCGTATCCTTTGTAAAAAGGCTTACTAGATAATCCAATATTTTGTATATTGGATTATCTAGAGGATAAAAAAGCTTGGAACAAGTTTTGCTCCAACTCGAAAACTAACAACCTAACAAGGTAGGTAAAGGTTTCGTGTTCGCTTCTTTCCTTTACCTTAAAAATATTGAAGTGAACAAAAAATCAAAGTGATCACTTTATTTTCTCTATTTTCTATGTAATATGACTTTTGTGACTTGTCCAAGAGTCCTGTAAGGTCTACAGGAAATCAAGCTCTTTGAATTGGAATCCACACAGCATCACGTAGCCACAAGCTAAGCTGAGCTTGTCTTATGGGTACTAGATAACTGATAAAGTTAATACAATACATTACATAGATAGATATTTTTTACTATACATAGAAAATACACAGAACACCTGGAACAAATATTTGCTGATCATACAAACATTTGTCCCAAGGCCGGAATCGAACCCGCAACCTCCTGCGTCGCAGGCGGACCTTCGCCCGCCGCGCCACATCGTACGTCTTATATATCTGCAACTCGACGCCAAGCAAGTGACTTTTAGTTATTTGTGTTTACAAACATTCTTCATCGAGTTTGGCTAGTGTATAATTATGAAATGGCGTACTAGCTAACCCTGTTATTATTACACTGCCTTTGTGAACCTCGAGTCACGCAGTACAATTACCATCGTTGAATGGGAAATATTCCTAAGTTAAGACTTTTTAGAGAAACTATGGCCAATCCCTAGTGCGTCTACCCGGGAATCTGAACAACTATTTCATAACATAAATTCGTTTTATTTTGTATAACTATACAGGTAAATTAAAACATTTTTTACACAGGAAGCACAACATAACAAAAACAACAGAACAAACAAACAAGAACTAGGCACAACATAGAGGCAATAATAATGATTCTAAAAATATCTGTACAAAAGACATCAACGTTGCCTGGAAGAAATTGCTTTAACCGATAAGGCCGCCTTTTGTGCGTTCTTTATTGTTTATTAATTTAGATAAAAGATATTTTTATTTATTTTGTATGTACAATAAAGAGATCATTCATTCATTCAACGCGCTTCTAAAAATATGTATACGACTTTGTCAAATGGAGTCATTTGATAAGAAATATAAAGGAAACAGAATTTTACGTATAGGTTTATGTGTGTTCTATCTATACCTACTATTAAAATACAATTTGTAAGAATTTAAAGCATGGTAAATTACTAGTATGAAAGAATTATACGATCCCATTTATAAAACCCTATACAAAAGACTTTAACGCGCGCGCTCCTAAAAATCTACGTTCCAGTACTCCATTCAATTCTTCTTCTCTATCGTAGCGTTCTTGGCAGAACGGTCGTGGTCGTAATGACGAGTCTTTAGTGGTATGGGCTGATATCGCTTGACTATCGCCATCTCGCCCTGTTAGAGGATTCATGCAGGCACCTACGGCAGATATCTGAGAGGTGAGTCTATTTGACGTTTGTAACGAGACGTGATCGTGGTGTCTCCTTTTTCTATGGAATTTGGTATAGCGCCTATGTCGTGCGGACAAGGAACTACGCAACTCCCACCCAAAAGTGAGACGTCACGAGCACGTTTCGATACTATTGTCAACTGGACTCACCCCTCTGATCTGAGGAATGAGTCTATTTGACGTTAGTAACGAGACGTGACCGTGACGTCTCCTTTTTCTATACAATTTGGTATAGTGCCTCTAGCGTGCAGACAGGGAATTACGCAAATCCCATACTAAAAGGAGACGTCACGATCGCGACTCGTTACTAACGTCAAATAGGCTCACCCCTCTGGTCAGTCCACCACTTGATCTACATCTTGGTCTTTTACCCTCCACCTTTCCCTGCACGACTAGCCGTTCGAATCTAATCAATTACGAGTAGAACCTAACTTAACTAAGTATCAAGTACATAATTGAATTACTTGATACTTAAGTTAGGCTCTACTCGATACTAAGTGGGTAACTTTACCTAGCCTGGTAAAGTGTAACTTCGTCTTAATAATTACCTAAATGGTAATTTTTAAGACCAAAACTCAAGATTATTTAAACTTTGGTGGGGGAAGATTGGATTATTTCTCACGCCTCAGAAATCAGGCCCAGTTTCGTAACATTGTGCGCAATTTGATTACGGTTCTAGTTTATTTGTCAGCGAAAAACATATAAATTGTTTGTCATTTACGTCTTAAGGCATTTCTCAAGCATTTGTAGCCTTGAAACTAGAAACACACTGAGCCTATGCCACGTAACGTACGCGACGCAATGTGGAAACTTCGAATGGCGTGGCGTAGGATACGTAAAGGTCATATAACCCGCGCAAAAACTCTTGCCCGAATCAAAAATCAAGAGCGGGCCAGTTGTTCCTTACCCCAAAGTGAAGTGGACCCCACTTCACTTTGGGGTAAGGGACAACTGACTTTGGGGTAAGGGACTCGCCCACGAGTATATCGTCGTTACTTTCAAGGGTTCCGTATCGAAATATTGTGATAACTGTGACTCTCTCTAGGACATCTGTTTTCTTACAAATCAAGCGACCAGATCTAAATACGTTCAAAATTCAAAATGCTTTATTTCTTTTAGACCTTACAGGACTCTTGGACACGTCACAATATTCAAAATACATAAGTAAAACTAGAAAATAAAGTGATTACTTTGATTTTTGCTCACTTCAATATTTTTAAGGTAAAGAGGCAAAGAAGCGAACAAGAAACCTTTACCTTGTTAGGTTGTTAGTTTTCAAGTTGGAGCAAAACTTGTTCCAAGCATTTTTATCCTCTAGATAATCTGATATTTTGTAGTTAGCCTTTTTACAAAGGATATTTTTGACCATTTGTTTGAATTTATTTATTGATAATTTTTTCAACTCATTTGGTATTTTGTTGTAGAAGCGTATACACCCTTTAAAAGATACATCAATCTTGTGAAGCCTAGTTGTGGGCACAGCGAGTTTATTCTTATTTCTAGTATTTACATTATGTATGTTGCTATTTTTAGGCAACCGATTGATATGCTTATGAGTGTACAACGAGTTTTCCTAAATATATTGACATGGTACTGGCATTATGTTTATTTCTTTGAATTTTTCACGTAGGCTTTCTCTGGGACCCATATTATAGATTGCACGAACAGCCCTCTTCTGCAGCACAAATATGGTGTTAATATCTGCAAGGTTCCCCCACAGCAGTATGCCATAAGACATAACACTATGGAAGTAGCTGAAATAAACTAGTCTAGAAGTATCAACGTCTGTAAGATGACGGATTTTTTTGACTACATACGCTGCAGAACTAAGTCTCTTCGGTAGCTTCTCTATGTGTCCCCATACATATGTGTCCATATGTGTATGGGCCCCATTGAAGTTGCATGCATACGTGGAACCAGACTGTTTCTAGCTTTATTGTCAAGTCTTAAATAATAGCACTGTGGCATTCATCATAACAAATGCTATTATTTTTAACCCACGGCCCAGATGTTTGTCATTGGAGTTCTCATGGCAGATTCATGAGAAGTGTTTATATTCGACATTCGTATGAGAGCATATGTGGTCATGTTGCTAGTTCCTGTTATGATTTATTGTTATAAATAGGTGTTATAATAAAGACAACAGAGAACTGTAATGTTTTGGTTTCTGTTTGTTTCACATCACTGGTATAGATATAATTTTAAGATTTCATAAAAATAAAAAACGGTTAATGGGTATGTTGTGACAAACTAATGAACCTGAAAATTTAAAGGTTTAACTAAAGGATAGGAAGGAGGTAGGATTTTATCTTAGAATGAAATGAGTAGCAGCTTAGCAGGTACCTATAAATGTGAAAGTTTGGATGGATGTTTTGATGTTTACCTCTTCACGCCAAAGCAACTGAACGGATCGGGCTGAAACTTTGCATAGATGAAGCTCCTATGGGATAGAGTGACCTTTCTTCTCGGATCCAATGTTTTCGAGATTATTTCTCGAAAGTAAAGCATTCATTTATGTGCCTCATTTTGGGAGTGAGGTGTGTGACTATTTTTCTCGCGTGTTAGATCTAATATTTTTGTACCTAGTGTCAAAATATAAATTACCATTTTTTTGCTCTAGGTGGCTTTTGTGTTACTGCGGCCATGATAGGCCTATTGTGATCGCCACTTTGTGTGTTCACCCCTGAAGCTGCGGGGCGTTTATAATTCGCCACTAGCCCTTGCAGCTGCTAGGAACTGTAGGATTTTCTTCGGGGTGATGTCGATGTGTCTTAGCTCGTCAGGGCTGTACAATAAAGTGTCACGAGCTTTTGAATTTTAAGTGCAGTGTGTTTGTGGTGTCTGTGTAGGTATACCTCTAGGTAGGTATACATTTGAAGTTGTGAATTCAATGACTGGTCTTATTGATTGCGAACTGTGAAAAATAATAATTTATTATATAATTTGATTGTTTTGGAAAAACTAAATCCCGACTTCGTATCCCTTAATATTACACTGATTTTAAGTTTTGCGGGATACATAGAAATCCTTCGGGAATAATAATTTATGGGACCACCTTGGGATCATTCTCTATACAATAGCGAAAGAGTTTTCAAAATCAGTCCATAATTGACAGAGAAATCGACTAACATACATAAAAAAGAATACATACAGCGGAACATAGAACCTCTTCCTTTTTTTCGAAGTCGGTAAAAATTACCACGATGCAGGTTCGTAAGCATGAACCAATGAGCTCACAACCAACTGTTTTTGTTTACAAGATGTGACAATCACAATACATGATATCACATGTTTATTTTTCATTGGATTTAAAAAACAGAAAAAATACTTACTGAGAATAAACTTTTCAGTAAAAATATTCTCTTTGTGTCTTGGCAATTGAAAAAAACTATAGGTGAGTAATGAGATCGATATGAGCTTATTTTATCAGCTAAAGAAATAACAGTTACTATAAGACTTTCCGAAATTAGCTTACAATCTACTATTTATTTATTTATTGATTGAAGAAGAAGATTTTTTCACATATTATATTCATTTACACGTATTACGTATTATTTTTACGTAGGTGTACCGTTCACGTTTTAAAACAATACACATAAATTCATCATATAATTGTTACTTCAACAATAAAGTGCCTCCATTCTATTACCTTGTGATTGTGGCATTTCACACAAAAATTATTCCCTTCATTCGACTTGACTAGTCATCTCTATGCATCCTTGTTGCAAAATGTCCTTTGGCCCTTTTACTTTCTTTTTCCACATGCCGTATGAATGTGAAAAGGGCCGTTTGCCGTACGCTCTTTGGCACTTTTCACATGCCGTATGCATGTGAAAAGGACCAAAGGGCTTACGGCAAACGACAAATGGCACGGCGATCGTGCCGTGTAAGTAAATATGTATAGGACGGGCGACACACGGCCACGGCACGGTCGCCGTATCATGTGAAAGCTGTCTATCTAACTCATACATAAGACAACTTTACACGGCACGGCAAACGTGCCGTCACCGGATGCATGTAAAAAGGAACTTTGTATTGCGATAAAATATGATTAGTCAGTCTGTCTATTAAACATACTTAGGTCATGTATCTTCCCACACTTATCCTAATGAGTCATTTTTGATTCATCGAGTTAGTTTTATTATAATGTACTCGTACCTAATATTTATAAATACATGTTTACTTGAAACTTTTGTTATATTACGAAAAGATAATTATCGAGTTGAAGTGGACGACTAGCTTCCACCCGCGGCTTTGCAGGGGAATTTGTGGGAAAATATGTAGCTTACATAATGCACTTTCCTGTAGTAATTTTCGCCATAACAATACTTGTACTCGTATGTGGTATCCAATACAACCCATGACTAAACAAAGACTAACCCCTATATTATCAAAGCCTTATTTATGCATGGTGCACGCAAGCTGAATAAACATCTAACCATTTATGTAAAGCCGTAGGTAGGTAGCATTTTCGTATTTCATGTGTGAAAATGAACATGGAATTTTTTTTTCAGCTTTGTAGTCTTGCTATATTTTTTTATATGTAGCTTAAATAGAGAAGTTATTTATAAGGAGCGAAATCTCCCCTTCGTAAATTACCGGTACTGGTACTGACTCTCCGTCTGCGTTAGGGTGAGATCCGACCTTGGGACACCCTTGCCTTGTACATTTGCATATGTAAATATAACTGTCGCAGGTAGCTGAGACGTTATGGTGATTGCGTGTTGATAATGTTTATACAGACGATTTGACTATTTAGAGGCATTTACGAGGGCTGCTTGCTAGGTGATGTGACGCAGATAGTGTGCGGTCACGCGCGGCGCGGAGCCCTGGCACGGCGGGTGGCGGCAACTGTGGCGGCGCCCCGGTGTCAGTCCGAGAGAGAGCGCCGACCGCGCCGCACGCTCCCGCTGACATGCTGCCCCTAGTGCTCCTCGCCGTGCTTGCCGCCGCCGCCGCGCAGAACGACTCCAGCCCGACGCACACGCCAGCGCCGCGCCGCGAACAGTTCCGTGTCACCTATGAATGGAACACTATCGATTTCGAATGGGACTCCCCGGCCGACCGCGAGGCCTACCTCAATACCAGCCGATACATCCCCCAAAACGTTTTAATCTCTGGCATAAACTTCTACGGAGAAAACCTGTTCCTGACGATGCCTCGGATGCTGGACGGAGTGCCGGCGACGCTCGCCAGCATCCCCCTGCAGAGCAGCAACACGGCACCGCGGCTGCGCCCCTTCCCTAGCTGGAGTGACAACGCCGTCGGGGACTGCGGCGCGCTGCAGTTTGTGCAGAACATCGAGATCGACAAGAACGGTATCATGTGGATCTTGGACAACGGCCGCGTCGGCACGCTCACGCAGAAGCCCGACATGAAGTGCCCGCCCTCCATCGTCCTGATCGACCTCAAGACTGGCACCAACAAGATGGAGCGTTTCCCGCTGCCCGCGGAGACCTCGAACCCCAACATTACGTACTTGAACGATCTCGTCGTCGACAACAGGGACGGTGACTACGCGTACATCACGGACAACAGCGCTACGGATCCGGGCATAATCGTGTTCCGACGCAGTGACAAAAAATCGTGGAAAGTGCGCGACACGCAGTCGATGGCATCCTCGGCGGACGCGACGCTCTTCCGCATCAACGGCACCACGCTCAGCCTTCCGGTGAACATCGACGGCATCGCGCTCGGCCCGCAGTTCCTCACCGAGGACAAAACGGTCGACAGGAGAGTCTACTTCTGCCCGCTCTCGAGCTACCATCTTTACACGATTAACGCTTCCGTCCTACAAAATGAATCATTCGCCGGAATGGGAGCTGGAGCGATTCGACCCTACATCACCGATCTCGGAACCAAATCATCCCAGACCGACGGCATGAAGATGGACGCATCTGGCATCCTATTCTACGGTCTAATAGGCAACTCGACCATCGCGGAATGGAACACTACTGTCGATTTTCACATCGGTCAACGGACGATCGCCCGTGACCCGAACTACATTCAGTGGGTCGACAGATTCACTTTCGACGATAAAGGTAACACTTACGTCGTTATAAACAGGCTATTCAACTTTGTAAAGAACCAAGTGTCTACGAGCGAGGTGAACTATAGGATTTTGAAGTCACATTCGGGTTCAAAGAGTTACGTGTACGGAGAGGATATCGTGAGTCCGGCGGACGGGCAGCAGAGTGCGGCGACGGCTCCGGCGCTGGCGGCCTCGGTGCTGATGCTGGCGTTGGCGCACCTGCTGGCCTAGTCCACCCCGGCCGCCGTCCCCGAACAACGCTCCGAATGCGTGACATTACCAAAAATTAAGAGTTACCTTGATCTAACGGTCAAACCAGTGATACGCGTGTAGATATCGCTTTGTATAATAATGTAGAACTTAGAAAACATAAGAATGTATACTCGTATAACGTACAGCAAGTAAGTCTTGTGTAGGCTCGTAAACTGAAGACGAGTCTAGTCGTACGAGTCGATAGGTCGAGGACGAGTTGCTAAAGCGATTTCGCTCAACAATACCAACATTCCAGATATTCTATAAGATAAAGGTGCACAGCACAATATTTATTTTCTACCATTTAGATTTTAATAAAGGGAGTTACATTAGAGCTCAGTTAGAGCCAATTTAATAAGTAAAATTATATCACACGAGCAAATCTAGTAGGTAATATTATTTTTACTATAAATATTTAGTATGCCTGTTTTGAGATCGTGATTGTTTGAGAATAAACGTGTGTTTAATATTAAATCTGCTTGTGGTTTTTATTTGCAAGCCTATGCGAGGTTGTCAAGGTGATAAACAGCTAAGTGTGTTGACACTACACTTGTAGTTCCTAAGTAGTATCATTTAGCAAGAATACTGTCAATATTATCCCACCTTCTATTTTAATCATGTTTTGTTTCTCGCAACAAGGCAAGTCTGTAAAGTTGATAAAATATGTCGGTGTTAAATACTTTTTACACTTCGTGCTCTAAAAACGCACTTTATACGTCATGCAACCCTAACGATGGCAAGTGATTATATGGGCTGAAAAAGGTGAAGGTTTTACTAAATTCAAACAAATCGAGTGAGATCTCATAAACCAGTCTTATTTTCATACATATTTTGAGGCCCCAAATTCAAACTCATTACTCCGAAGGAAATAATGAAATTGAATTTGGAATTGGTTTGATAATGTTTACCCAGGAAATCCGTACAATGACATCTTCTTCGAAATTTAAAGTAACCTGTATTCAGAAGGCAAAACAAAAACGTATGGCACGAAACTGCCTTTCTAGATTTACTTTTTATTTCTCACAGAAAGTGTGAAATGCAGAGTATTCTCCTCGTGGACAAAGCTGTCTTCATCTTGGGCGTGATTAAATTCCTCTCGCACTCAGGATTCTAGTAACTTCCTCGCTTCGCTAGAGAGTTATTCTAGAATCCTAAGTTGCGCTAGAGATTCAAAACGCCCGACGCCCGTGAAGTAAGACGCTGCTCTATACCCTTGGTAAAAAAATCTACTATAATTTCCTTATCAATTTGTTTTTTTACTAATGAAATGACTAGGTATACAATTTGAATACAAAATTTATCTTTGCTAATTAATGTTCTTATGCCTTTTCGGTTCTTTTTTGAGATATGTATGTTTGATTTTGTTATCGTCGTCGTTGTTTAAATGCATTAACCTGAGTACAATGTAAATATGTACCTAGCATACTGGTATTTATAGTGATTGATAGTTAGTTATTGATTGAACTGTTTATTGAATAAATTACATTGGCATCAGTATGCCAATGCATTTATTCAATAAACATTTACCATTCCACGAGACAAGTCATCCCATCAATCATTATTTCTTATTTATTAAAACATCTTGGAAAACTACCGATGAAAAATATAATCAATCTTTAAGCGTCAGATTGTATGTCATAATAAATTTCTTCATCCATGGTCATAATAATTCTTCATTTGGTAGTAAAAACCCGCCCCAGCTTCACACGTAGTTCAAGCCGAGAAACTATAGTGAGGAGAGTGACAGCTAAAAGCTATCACTGACAGCAGATAAACTACATATCTTTCGGTTTTCACTACGCACGCCAACAAAACTCTCAGTCGGCATGATTTTTTCCGACATATTCAACAATCATCGTCATATTTCAGCTAATTATTACAAAACCTTTATGAACGAACCTTTCTCTCCTCCATCCATTTATTGAAAACCGTATGAAAATTCGTTGTATGGTTTAGGAGTTAGACGGATAACCAAACCAATTCTACCACCAAACTGCGATCCCCAAACCGCATGCCCAGCGTCTCGTCGGGATTATGGGCATTACCACCCGTGATTTAAAAGGCGCTTATCAGGGGAGGCCTGCGTCCAGCAGTGGACCAATATAGGCTGTGCAGGTAACTAAACTGACAGACGAGGAGAGCGATTCACTGTTCGCACATAATTTGGTCGAGATTTTAGGAACCCTGCGGTCTATTGAAATGACTTATGCCTTGATTAGTAGGTTAATATTATTACTAATTATTTGCTTCCTTGAACCAGTTTGTCCATAAGTTGTGTAGTTTTCCATAAGTTGTGTTGTCCATAAGTTGTGTAGTAAAAACTTGATTTTTGCGCTTATACCGTTCCAAAAACGTATGATTTGGCCGGTCCTATATACTCGAAATCCTATGCCTATCCTTTCCACAAAATGCCGCGCATTGCACTGTTTTAAGGGTAAAAAAACCATTCCAAATAAAATAAAATAACTATAATAAGTTAAATAACTATCCATTTGTATCATGTATCAATTATATCAGTTATCTAGTATGTACCTAAAGTCCCATAAGCTCTGCTTACTTTGGGGCTAGATGGTGCTGTGTAGATTGTCCAACACTATTTTATTTTTTTTATTTAAATAATTCTCCCGATGGTAGCCAATTTCGACTGTTTTAATTATTTAAACTTTCATGAGAAACAGGATGTTTAGGAGTTACAAAAAACTAACAATAGGACCCGTAGCGTAGGTACGCGTACAGAGGTAAAAATGAAGATATTCTTGATGACCTCGACTGTTCGAGAGGTCGCATTTGTTAAGGCAGTAAGGTGAACAGCATCGAACCTTTTTTGTAAGGTACAAGGTCCACTGGAGCTTTATCGGACGTACCAACACTACACTGCACATTTAGCTCGATAGAGTCGCATCTTTACTTTATTTTGACATAGGTATATTTACCACAGATTTTATAACCTTTTACCAAACGTCAACGAAATGTTGACGTCACAATTTCCTTTTTTGGTGGTTTTTGAACAGTTAATTATTATTATTAAACAACATGGCATTTTGTTTTATAACCTGACGTCACCGTGGGAAGAGGTCGGGAGCGACTGAATTTCACGACGAGCTAAGACCAGCCAGCTTCTCCAGCTCTAGCTTCTCTTTACGGCACGCAAGGTAAATAAACTTTTTGCTTCTATCTAGATATATTTCTGTGTACAAAGGCCTTGTTCTAATGGCAACGAAAGATACATAATAAGGGGCGAATGTAACGGGTTTGGTTGTCAAACAAGGCCTAGATCTTAGTTAGTAGTCACGGGATCCTCGTGGTAAAGAACTCTATAAACATAAAATTAAAAAAAAATCTTTGGTGCCTTGAATGTGAAAAAAACACGATTGAGAAAAAAAAATACGATAAAAAAATCATGAAAGTGCACTATTTCGCACATAATTTGGTCGAGATCTCAGGTTGGTCTGAGAAACTGACTTATGTTTTGATTCGTAGGTTAATAATAATTATTTGGTCCCTTGAACCAGTTTCTTCAAGTTGTGTAGTTTTCTTGTAAATAAGCAAAGACATGATTTTTGCACTTACGCCGTTCCAAAAACGTATGCTCCGTACTGCTCCTATGAACGTCAAATTCTATGCCTATCCTTTTCACAATATGGCGTGCATCCACGCCATATTGTGAAAAGCTCCCTCCTAAGTACTTACTAGGTTTTTATTCTTTATTATTTCGTGTTCTTTATTATTTGTGATGGAAGAAAGTTACATTCTATATTTAAAAATATAATTACAACAGTTGAGCTACCGTAGATTGTAGATTGTTTGCAACAGTTTGTAGTTAGCTCATTATTGTTTTTCTAATCAATTGTAAATGCTAGTTGATTCTAATTTGTTTCTATTCTCTGATTGGAAGAAACTTAAATACTACCTATGCACCACTGATATCAGAAACTAAGTCTGTGCTATGCACCTCAACTTTTGCAATATAGTTGACTTATTTTGTATTATCATTATAAAATATATAAGAAATCCGTTTATAGCAACAACTTCCAAAAGCATCTATAAAATGGCTTATCTTTTTCAACTGCTTTATTCAGTAGAGTTGGTAGAAGTAGAAATTCTGCCGCCATATTGGACACTAGCCCTAACATAGCCAGCTCTGAGGTCACCACCACGCATTACGATGATGTAAATTGGATGCCATGCTTTTGTAATCGTGAGCATTCAATTATTTATATCAGATGGTAAAAATATTATTAATACTTCTGTTTTTCCGGACAACTACAACCTGGGTCTCTTCAAGACAAGTGTGAATATCTATTTACTTGTGTCTTCACGATTTGGCCGACAACTTATCACAACGGTTTAGAAGACAGGTTTCTTAGGCCGTTCCTCACCGGTGAGATTGTGGTGAAACGAACTGTTTTATTTTTTATTGTGAATGTATCTCACGAAAAAAAATAGATGTATTTGTGTCAATGAGAAAGTATTTGTGTGTAAAGGTATGTGTAATGTAAGGTCCTATCAGCTTAATATTTACTTTCAATGTGTCTATAGGAAATGTAAAGGTGAGTGTAAACTAGAGTATTTGCTAGAGCATTACAGCGTGCGAATGGTACAATACAGACAAATGTTTAGTTTCCTAAAGCGTTTCCATGTTATGTAACGTTCTTGCGAATGCTCGAAGCCACCGTGTTCGATGTTATGCTAGTGGCGAGTGAGTATTTACCTGTAACATTTCAATGTACCTTGTGTAAATTTTCCCTCTGCCTGCGCACCTCACGCCCCGCCGCCGCGGTCCCCCGTCACCCGCGCTCGTGCGTTTGCTCGATGAAATGTTACACCAAAACCCTCGTTGGTTTTTAAATTCAGGTCGTAACAAAATATCGAGCGTCATGTTCGAAGTGTAGTTCGAGTAAATTAAAAAACAGCGAATGCTCGATGCTCTGTTACAAGTAAATGCTCTAGTCTATACTCACCTTACGATTTACTAAGAAACAACCTTGCAAAGAATTTGACGTATGTCAAATTCATTACATAATATAAAAAATCTGTGCTCAAGTGGAGTGGGTACAGTGTTTCCAACTTTTCTGTGCGGATGTCATCGTGAGTTTATTCTTGCAAAAGCTAATACAAAAATTTAGTTGTCCTTTACCTCTATATTTCTGTAGTAAAATAAGGCTCGGTAACTTTCATTTATTTATTACATCTATACTTGATGTCGTTGTTTACAAAATTGAAATAGGGACTATTACATTTGACACACAAGCACCATAAGGGATTGTACGCAGAAAGAAAAAACAGACAGACACTGATTGTGAACATCTTTAGTAATGTCAAATTACACTGCCCGGCATAGTGAGATCTCCGCGAGAAGATGACTTTTCTACACTACAGCATCAACAAGCAGCGTGCCCCCCACCACAACCTGCTCGCAGCGTGCGTTGGCTTCACAGATTATTCCCAATTGGGGGTAATCTGTGGTTGGCCCGTTGGGTGCGCAAGGACGCGATGCAAGCGCGACGCCTCACCCCGATGAAGTCCCTCGTTAAGAGATGAAACGTTGGTGTTCTTTAAACACAAACTAGGTTCGTAGTTAACCCGCTTACATTTATAATAAATATCAAATTAGTTATGTTTCGTATTGCAACACCCGAATCGATTCTAACATAGAATAGGTACTTTAGTAGAGTCACAGTGGCTAACCACTCACGTTTCTTGAAAAATTGTCCACCTGTACAGAAAAGCTGTACGCACTGTAAACTAGTTTCTTGTAATCCGCAACTGTCTTTTCTTCACATGATTAATTAGAAAGGATTCCAACAAGAATTTGAGATGTACGTAGAAAGTAATGAAAGTCCAATAAGTATGTATATTGAAAGCGGCTTGAAATCAACCAAGTATGAGACTAGATATTAGACCTTATGTAGTATAAGGTCTAATAGCTGATGCCCGTGGCTTCGCACGCGTTTTTTAAGTAGCTTATGTCCATCCCCGGGATACCATGTATTTAATAACTACTATTAACTTCTGCCGGTGGCTTTACTTACGTGGTACCTAGACGGAGTTTAGCATTTAGCACTCTATTTATAATAATGTTACGCCTCGGAAAGCACAATAAGCCGTTGGTCCTGCGCCTGACCTCTCCCCGGTCGTGTCAGTCTGCCGTCCCATGGATTATGAGAGTGAGGGAATAGAGAGTGCACCTGTGTTTGCCCACACACTTAGGCGCTATAATATGTCCCGAACCTGGCTAGTCACCGTTGAGACTGGCCGCCATGACTGAAAATTTGGCTAGGAAGACATCATAATTTTATTTTTTAAATTCATGATTTGTGCACGACTAATAAGACAATTACTAATTTAAGAAAACACTGAAACAAAAATGGCGACCAACACTTGAAATCATCGCGTATGGTGGGACCGATATTTCCAGAATTGGACCAGTAGGTAATTATTATATAGTTATATTATATATAGCTATATTATATTATTATATATATATATATATATTATATTATATAGTTTCCTAGTAATATAGGTATCTGGAGATTCGAAATACCAACTAACTTACAAATTTCCTCCTTTTAGCTAGCGGCGCCACTTATTATTATTACGATAAAAAAATGAATTTACAAAAATCCATTGAGCAGTTTGTGATACTTATCATAAGCTCTTTTTTGATGCCTCTGTAATAGTTTTATTTTGTATAGTTTATGCAGAAATGCGGAGTTCCTCAAGCTCTCTGTTTCGGGTTTGGTTTTGGCTGCGCTTGTCTATTTTTTTGAATGCCTCTGTTATAGTTTTATTTTGTATAAATTAAACAGAGATGCGAAAACAGAGTTTGATGGCCACCAAGAGCACCTTCGCATCTCTGCATAAACTATACAAAATAAAGCTATTACGGCATTAAGGAAAAGCTTATAATAGGTATCACAAACCGCTCAATGAATTTTTGAAAACTTCTTTGTTGAACGTAATAAATAAAATAGAAGGCGGTGCTAGGGTGGGCCGAGGTAACGCCATTAAGTAAATGTTTAAATAAAGCAGTACGTAGTAACCAGTGACCTAATAAACAGAGTCTTTAATAACAAAGAATAACTAGTATTGACAATTGAAACAATTTAACTAACTGCAGACTGTCACAAACAATCTACAGGTAGCTCAACTGATCCATATCAATATCAGTCGGAAGCGTCGCGTATCGCCAAGCAAATATCTATAAAAGTAACGTGCGCAAAATAAGATTTTTCTGTATGTTTTATGCTTGTACCTTGGTCATCGCAATCTTATGGAGTAGTCAAGGCATTTCCCCATCATAAACTATTTTCCTCGGATAAATACACCTCTTAGCTTGTGTTTCTAGAGTCCTATTTATATACAGGGTTATTGGTAATTCACTGACACTGCGTGAACTGCAGGTTCTGCACACCATCACACACACGTTCGTGAAGACGCCTGGTCTTATTTCTTATTTTTTTTGTAAATCACTTCTAATAAAAAAGTAAAAACACTTTGGAATAACTAAAGCCAATGAATTACTAAAGACCGATTTTCCACTCCCACGCTCATTGTTAATTCAGGGCAGAGCCGTTGTTAAGTTATTTTCAATTATAGCCTCCCAGAAGAAATTGAATGGAGAGGGGTCTACCAATACCAAATTTAAGAATTACGTTCTGGCGTCTTCACAAACGTGTTCGTGGTGACGTGCAGAACCTGCGGTTCACGCATCTGTGAATTCAAGTCAAGTCAAAAACTCTTTATTTCCATAAATACAATAAATGTACACTTAGAAAAGGTCAAATTCTTAATAATTAAACACTGACACGGAAATAAGGTGATATTTTTGATTTCAGTCGCTTCGGTATGTAGACTAAAGTAAAGAAGCGACGAAGAAACCTTTTAAACCGTTATTTTTCGAGTTGGAGCAAATCCCGTCCCAAGCTTTTTTATCGTCTACTAGATAATCTGATATTTTTGAATTTATTTACTGATAATTTTTGCAACTCACTAGGAGTTTTGTTGTAGAAGCGTATACATTGCCCTTTAAAAGATACATTGATTTTGTGTAGTCTAGTTGTGGGCACAGCGAGTTTATGTTTATTACCAATAGCCCTGTATTTTTTCTAGGTAGTTTCTTATTTATTGGATCAATGGTTGGTGACTCGGATTAATGTATTTTTTAATAATTTGATCGTGTATACTTAACAATCAAGTGTGTGAAGGTGGACGATTGAGGTTCTATAATCAAATAATAAACTAACTTTCGTAATTCGACATTTCGACGAAATATGAATGTTATATGCTTGAACTCCTTGAACCCACTATTTTTTTTTTCAAGGCCAAGGTGTACTAACTAAAATTTGGATATATCTTCTAAACGCTGTTGATTTTGAGTATTTTGCTTTCACTCAAATATTTGTCAAAGTAATTTACACAAATGGTACGTTTCACGAATAAAACAAATTATTTATACGGCTACAGATAAATATTTTGTGTTCTCAAGGCCGTTGGGGCATAGGCCAGCCTTAAAATGCGGCCCCTAAAAGACTAGTAGGAACTTAGCCACAGATTAGTAACATCGTCGTCTCAGTTACATTCTCGGTTTTACGTTATTATTAAAGAATTTAATAAAAACTTGAAATCTTTTTACGGGTTGAAAGCTAGCAATTAACAGACTAATAAGTTTTTAACACAGGGTAATACATTATTCTAGTTGTTATTAACCGCGTCACACAATACGTATCATCGTATTATAATTTGCATAAGAATCACTTTTGTCATAAACTGTACTAAGTGTAATAGCACAATTTTTTTTTAATTTTAGTATCGGGGTCTTTAGCCACAGGTGCGTCGACCACTGGGGGCCTAAGCCACGAACCCGTTTTATTCAATAATTTACCAGTAGAACTAAAACAACTTGATAGAAACATGTTTAAACTTAAGTTAAGGAAGTGGCTTGTAACGTTCACTACAATTTGAAGGAATTTTTTGACATTAGATGATTATCTGCCTAGACTATGATTGTATTATATTGTTGATACTTACTATTTTAAGACCTTCATGTAACTATGGTTAAAAGCGTTTACGCCTTCCATGCGCAGTTTGGCTCAAAAACGGTACATTTCAAACCCGTTAATAACATGAACCACTTATCTTACACTATATGTTAAATAATATTAATTTCAGGAAATTTTGTTTTCCAAATAGTTAGTTAAGAAAATATTTCAATTAATATAGTATGTACGCGTTCTATCAAGATAACTTGTTAGAGGTTTTCTAAATTTCCCTTTTAGCCTCAGTTTCGAAGATCAAAATATTATGAAAATACTGATATATCTAATGAACAAAAAATAATAATCAATCAATAAGATCCTTGGAAAAATAGTTAGTTAAAAAGATGTTTGGTTTTGGTATCTAACTACGAGAAATTCAAATTCAAAAAATGTGAATTATTACGAATTTTAAATGATTTTTTCACCGATATACCTTATTTAATTTAATATAACAATAGCTTACCAATAAAGAAGAGCATCTTCTTTAAAATCATACATTTAAAATTTTAATTAATTTGTTGTTATTTTTTTTCTGTAAATATTTTAAAACTACTTTAAAACGCTGCGCGCAAATCATTTCAAGCCAGTCCCATACACATCGCGCGCTAGGCGTAAACGCTCTTAACACAATTTTACAATAAAATTATTCTTATTCTTATAGATGTGTTAAATTAAGTGATTTGGAGTTCATTGTCTTTTGAGATGACAAATGAAGGAGACTTTGGTGTATCTTACATTGTAAACATTTAAATCTAGGTAGGTACAATACAATACAAATACTCATTTATGCACACAAAGATAGAGAAAAACAGAACAGAAAAACACAAACACAGCAACAGTACTAGTGTTTCCTACTAGTCGTTTCACACTTCGAATGGCACAGATTAAAGATTAAATATGATAGTCTTTATGTTTCTATTAATGTTTTTATTTCATATATAGGTACATATAGTATATTCTCAGATTACCATATTCTTTATTGACATAGAAAATTACAATTCAATAATAAAAACAATTTAGAACTAGTATTTACAATTGAAACAATTCAAAAACTGCAGAACTGATCCATATCAATACCAACCAGTCAGAAGCGTCCCCAAGACGCTGGCTGCATTGCCCCGCTGTATGGCAATGCTGATGCGCTGCGCCAGATACCCACCAGCTTTTAAAAACCTTTAAAAATTCTCAGATAGTTTACTTTTATTATATTATATATTATTTTAAGTTTTTCTTATTGTTTAGTTTATATCATTTATAAGTAGATTTGTGAAGGTAATCTCTATAAATGTCGTGTTTACCTGTTAGTGGGATTTGACCTGCGAAATACTGCAGCCAAAAACTTGATGCGCAAGCTGAAGACAGGGCGCTATGGCGCTCATTAGGGGAGGCCTAAGTCAAGCAGTGGACTGACATAGGCTGATGCTGATGATGATAAAAAGTGAAATAAACAATTAAAAGTAAAAAATCTGTGGTAATGGATGGACCAGTATGTTCTGAAGTCGGTATTACGTTACAATTACCTACGTGAATAATCTGTAAACAACATGGACGAGACGAATCAATCTGTGCTCAGCACAACTGATAAAATCCACGTACGTTGATAAGGTACTCGTAGTGTAGATTCTTACAAACCTATCCTACTAATATTATAAATTCGAAAGTAACTCTGTCTGTCTGTTACCTTTTCACGCCTATACGGCTGAACGGATTTCATTAAATTTGGCAGGGAGGTAAATGGTATCCTGGGGACGGAAATAGGCTAGTTAAAAAGCACGTGCGAAGCTGCGGGCAGCTAGTATGTTATATTATATGTCATTGTATCAAAAATTTTTGTGAGCAAAAGAAGAAGAAGTTGTTGTTATAGAAACTGAGCTGATTATTATTTATTTATGTAAGTAAGTAAACAGGTAGATAATTTAATCAAATTAGAACATGTAAAATAACGCAGGTAATAATTTAGTTAAAATTCGTATAATTAGTTTTTGAGTAGGTAAATGAAATGAAAAAGACCTAGTAATGGGAAATCACCAAATTTATTGGAACTGTATTCTTAGAATGAACAGCTCTGGTGAAAACCGGTTTCCCATCATGTCTTTGTTTTTGAAATTTAACTGAGGTTTTGGCATGGTTTTCAAATTGATAGCTCAACACATCTTCAGTTATTTGGTAGGTACTTCTGATCCATTGTTTATGTTGACAAAAACGGCTCCAAACGTAGCTCATAAATAATGTAAAACAGGTTCCATGCATGTGACATCATAGTAGTGCTAGAATATGCGGTGAGGCTCATTGTACAGTCAGCAACGAAACTCGGTACACACGAGTTGATTTACAAAGCGACTTTAGCTTGCTTAGACATTTACAGAAGCTACTCAACTTCTGCCCGCAGCTTCGCACGCGTTTTTCCGGTATAAAAAGCTATATATGTTAATCCAGGTAGAACTACATCTATGCAAGATTTCAGCCCGATCCGATAAGTAATTTTGGCGTGAAGAGGTAACAAATAACCAAACTTACGCATATAATTTGTTGAATAGTTTATTTATTGCATTATTGACGACCGATGTGGCGCGGCGGGCGAAGGTCCGCCTGTGACGCAGAAGGTTGCGGGTTCGATTCCCGCCTTGGGACAAATGTTTGTACGATCTGCAAATATTTGTTCCGGGTGTTCTGGGTATTTTCTATATATAATAAAAAATATTATCTATGTTATGTATTGTATTAAGTTTATCAGTCATCTAGTACCCATAACACAAGCTCTGCTTACTTTGGGCCTAGATGATGCTGTGTGGATTGTCCAGCATTATTTATTTATTTATTTATGTCCATGACATAGGGGTTATAATTTTAAGGGCGTTGAAACATGAACCTTGTAAGGGCGCTGCAACATTTAGTTCGAGGTCTAAGTTAAATAAATATATATTTTACGTTATTAATTTAGTTCATATAAAAAATTGTACACAATAGCAAGTTTATGAAATATAGCTTCTTTTCGCGGCTTCAGACGCGTTTTTCCGAGATAAAACGGAGCTTATAATGTTGTTTTAAGCTGAGCCCTGATTCCGGTCGATGATAATATCGAGACATGTTCGTGACGTCTTGTTTCTGTATAAGATTACCGTAGTTCCTCGCCCGCACGATAGAGGCGCTGTACCAAATCTTATAGAAAAATGAGACGTCCCGATCACGTCTAGGTATTATCGTCAACCGGACAAAAAGCTCTGAACAACGTGTATGCAATTTTCAGCAGATCCGTTCAGTAGATTTGGCGTTCTCTTCTGACAAACTCTTCACATAAATATTTTTAAACTTACGCTATCTGAACGCATTATATTAGTATTGTTCATCCCGTGACCACGACAGTGTGCAAACCTGTTGAAACGTCGGCAAAAATAGGTAAATAAATGCAATAAATAGTTAAATAATACTAAAAATAACTCTTCACTTCCTTAGACTTTCATAAATAAGTATAAATAGTGAATGGCTGGCTGGCAAATTATTTAAATCAATTCGTGTTCAGCGACTTTCATCAGTGACTGTACACAATGTTTTGTCCACAACACCAACAGTGTGAAAAAACGAGTCCGTCATCAAATAATATCATTACAATAATATTTTGCTATCGCCCATAGACGAGAACCTAATAATATATTAGATTAAAGTAATATATTAATACTTTAGTAATAAATTATAAGTGTTAGCCATAGATCTAAGTAAAATTCTGAAGATATGATACGTTCTCCCACTTGCACTGCTTACTCAACAAATGGCCTGTGTTGCGTTACAACTAAACGCAAAGACACGCTATTTCCAATCTTTTGCAATATACCTACCTTATGAACAACAAAGACGGAAAAACGTACCTAGATCGAAGTGCGACCGAGACATCATACGCTCACAAAACATGAACGGCGCGGCGGCGGCGCGGCGCTCCGCACAGACTGGTAAAATCACCTGAAACGTGGCCAAAAAATGTTTTAGCCCTTTTTTGTATCTGAAGGGCAGGAAATTACCTGTTATGTTATTTTTCGAACCTAATTGATTACAAGCATAAAAGTAAAATAAAAATAGAAAAAAGAGCACAAGTCTTTACTAAAAAGTAAAGACAAATGTCATTTAATGGCCACGTTTTAGGTGATTTTACCCGTCTGTGCGCCGCGCCGCCGGTCAGACTATGACTGAACCCACCTCAGTCACCTCGGACCTAATTGCATCTAATTTGAGCCTTCCACTTCCGAGGAGCTAGTACCCAAACTGACGAATTTTACTTAAATCGATGGTATTCGCTGCATACATTTTATAGTACAAAATCATCTCGACAATTAGGTAACATCGCCACACTGCACAAATCAGAAATTTGTAATTTCCCAAACGATTTACAAGAATGAAATAAAGTGAAAAGTAGGTAGGTACATTAATTGTTTTGGTTCGTGATTACCTACAGAAATAGGTAGGTATGGTCCTTCTTAGCATGTAATGTTTGTGCATTTGTTATTCTATCCCGGATATTGCACTACACTGTTGACCTAAATGTAGGTAAGGACAGTAGGTACAAGTACTAAAAAGTCATTAATTCGTATTTTAAGTCGTCGTTATTAAGTCGCTCTTAAGTCGCGTAAAATGCGTTCTTTCAACATAACATAAATTACAACTTATCGTTTGACACAAACAGGATTTTTTAATAAAACGACTCATTTTACGCGACTGACAACTCAAAAACTACGATCGTTTGGCCTCAGCCGCAATAGAAATTTCCAGGCCATTTACGGGTAGGTAGGTAATATAAATTATCTACTGATAGTTGCATGATATTATCAGCTTAGCTTGTGGCTAGATGATTCTGTGTGAATTTTCAAGCCTTATTTGTTTTATTTATTCTTGATATTAGCAGACATTGGTCATATCATACCATATTACCTAAGACGTATTTCTTTGTTCTTTTCTTAGGGCCTTGGTCATTCAACGATTTTTGCCAAAACTGGCTAAATCAACGTATAATTTAGTAGGTATGTACTAGGGTTGGGGGTCTGGTTTCTCGACCTTTTTTATTTCTCGAGGCGAGAATTCTTTAGAAATTTGTCTTTAGTCGAGGCGGGAAAAAAAACTCAACACCTCGAGATTTCGAGAAATTAATTCCATGCGCTAGGTAACTAAAACAAATAGAATTATCGACAATTCTCGAGCAGAAACCCTTGTATGTACTGACTTATGCATAATACTTATTAATTTATACGTATTGTATTTATTTATTATTCGGTTAGTGCCCTTGCCTTATCCAATGCATAACAAAGTGGTGCTCACATTTGTTCAGAGGGACCTTCAAAGGTTGTTTGTGTTTATTCTACGTTTGAGTCAAGAAAATATTGCAATTAATATGTAGGTATACATATTTCTTTGTGTTAGTTTGTGTTTTTATAACTTACTGGAAGTTTTTTTAAACTTTTTTAATAACCCACTGCGTTTCCAAAAAGAAAATTATCCTATTTCCTTAGAACTCAATACAGAGCGTTCAATAAATGCACGGGGATTCAAATTGGACGTAATTAATTATATACGAATTGAATATAGATGAACTCTGAGTTTAGAAGTTTCTACAACCAACGTACAATATGATTTTACATCAACATTATTAAATAACATAAATCCATAATCCATCCTAATATTTTAAATTCGAAAGTAGCTCTGTCTGCCTGTCTGTTACCTTTTCACGCCTAAACGGCTGAACGGATCATAATGAAATTTGGCAGAAAGGCAGATGGTGTCTTGGAGACGGATGGCTACTTGAAAAGCGCGTGCGAAGCCGCGGGCAGTAGTTAGTAATAAATAAACTTATTGACGATACCTAAGTTAAGACATAATAATAATAACAATTATGTGCGGAACGTTATGCTGATATACTCTTTGTTTACCTTATTCTGTTTATTCTTGTTATATTCCATTCGATTTGAATGAAATAAAACATATAATATAACATAGTATGTTGTTATGAGTCATCACATCAAATCGAATTGAATATAACAAGATTAAGCTGGATTGGTGCATTGCATGCACCAATTGTTTTATAGATTAGGGTAATGTCGGGTAATACTGGTCACCCATAGATAAGTACCACCGCTCTGATCTGTCGAATGGTAATCGAACCTCACAGGTCAGTTCGTTTAATTTTCAATTATATTTATTCTACCCTAGAGAACAATCCCCGTGCTTGGCCTCCTGCAGGGCTAAAATGCGCGCCACGAAAGACGTCGCGCGCGTGACGACTATTTTTGTCGTCGTCAGTTGTTTTCTCATTTACTCTAACATGCTAACACCCAGACGAACACCCGTTTAGTTCATTCAATTGTCTATGGTTTTTGTGAATTGCACAAAAGAAATAAACTAACCTTCTTAGTTTTCACCTTATTATTGGTAGTTTGAACATGTTTACTGGTAGAATGGTTGTAAACAGTCGAAAAAGCCACGAAAGAAATAAAGAAAGAAGGAGAAGCCATTTCAACATTTGCGCGCGAAAATCTCCGCCTCAACTTCTGTTTTAGTACCGTTTGCAAGATGGCATCGCGCAAAACGTTGGCGTTTTATCCCCCGTCTGCCAAAACCTGCACGGAAACCAGGACCTACACAAATGATGACATAACTTACCTTACAACAAGGTAAGTTATGTCATCATTTGATGTCCTACTACATACTATGTCTTACCAATGGGTACATTGTAGTCAGAGGGCGATGGCATGAGTTTATACCCACTTTGAAATGGGCAGGTAAGCCAGAACTATTTTGCGGCTCCAACTCGGACGCCAACCGAGAAATTAAGTATAGTGCTATAGCATCAAGGTGCGTTATAATAGCGTCTGAAATTCTGAATCGGGCACATCCAGAGTGTCGCAAACATCTCTTATTATAAGTTTTCTTTGTATTTTTCGATCTTCTCTATTATTATGCACCGCCAATAAATAATTTTGACACCACCATGACCAACAAAATTAGAAAAAAATTGAAGAAAAAGTTCTCGTGAATTTTTGTGATCAAATTGAAAGACGATAGGTATTCCCGCGCGAACCTGTGAAAAGTTGAGAAAATTTGGCGCGTATCTTAGCATAAGACGAGAAAGGGTACTACAGATATGATATACATACATTCACTAAAATCATTCACGTGATGAGACGTGACGACTATTCGTGCTGCATGCTAGCATCGGTCTATAAATCGAGATGCCGCCATTTTTCTCGAGTTATCGAGATGAAACTTGCTTCTCGTGGCGCGCACCCCAGCCCTGCTGGACCTTTTTGTTGTTCTTATTTGTTATATACAGGGTTATTGGTAATTCACTGACACTGCGTGATCTGCAGGTCCTGCTCATCATCACGAACACGTTCGTATAGACGCCAGATCTCAATTCTTAAAATTAGTAGAAAGGGAAGGATATTAATAGGTACCACCTTTAATTCAGTAATCATACATTCATCATCATCAGCATTATATTAGTCCACAGCTGGACAGGCCTCCCCTAATGAGCGCCATAGCACCGTCTTCAGCTTCCATCCAGCATCGGCCTGCAGTCATTCGCAGATCGTCATCCTACCTGGCCGGAGGGCTTCCTATACTAAGTTTGCCGAGTCGCGGTCTACTCAAGATACGTTTACCCCAGTGGTTGTCGGTTCTTCGCGAGATATAGCCGGCCCAGTGCCACTTCAGCTTGCTAAATTCATTGAGATAAGTCGACAACTTTGGTTCTCTGTCGGATGTATGCGTTACAAATCCTATATTCGAAACGAAACTTAAAAAGGATCCGCCCTAAATTATCAGTGTGTGCCCAGCCAGACAACACATCACATCACACTAATATTATAAATTCGTTTGTAAAGTTGTGTAAAGTTTGGATGTTTAGATGTATGTTAGTTACCTCTTCACGCCAAAGCTACTGAACGGATCGGGTTGAAATATTGCATATGTATAAGAATAATAATAAGAATAATTTTACTGTAAAATTGTGTTAATCATAGTTACATGAAGGTCTTAAATTATAGTAAGTATCAACAATTTTATTCTATTCGGACATACAATCTTAATATAGTTCTAAGCCTCGAATAAAACATAGGTTTTTTATCCCATAACGTAGTTCTCATGGGATTGTAATAACCTTTAAACGTTCCCATAGGAACAACGCGTGTGAAGCCGCAGGCATAAACTAGTATAATATAACTTTACGAATACTCAAACGCTTCTCAGATTTATGCGCGTCTGTTAAATTGTGAGAGCTGAATTTTACAAACTTTTGCCTCTAAATATGAGTAGGAAGTAAGATAGGAATTAGGAAGCATAGACAAAAAAGTCCCACGGGCGCTTATACCGTGGGAAATACGAAGCATGGTCAAAGGTCAAGTAGGATCCTGCGGAATTGCAGATTTGTAGATATGTATGATGCAAATGCGATGAATGCAGTAAGATCACTACACGAACGTACGTAGCACGCACGTCATTTTCGAATTAGTCAGTCAGGCAGGGGTGTGATGACAAATTTCAAGATTAGTTTAGTAGTATTTTTTATCGCAAATAACACCGGCGAAACTTTACTTACATCATTTGCGAATCTGAAATCTGAATAATCACTTCATAACTCTGATAAAACGTACCCTATAACTATATCATTCTGTCAGGTTTAAAAACGCGTAGTTGCGTAGCTTCGCAACAGTAACGTCAGTAACAGAAATAGGTTCGAGGTCCTGTGCAAAAACGCAAACGCTTTGATAGCGCCTAATCTTCTAATTTTTCTAGTGGCGACATCTAGTTATGAGCTCTTCGAATTTGTTTCGACACAGATATTATGATTCTATGGGGAGCTCTACCAAGCTCTACCAATATTGTGGCTGTGGAGTGAATATTGTGGCTCCAAGGCTGTGGAGTAGTACTTAAAAATTAAGGCTGGACTCTCGCCATAATGTGAGCTTCAATTCATTTATGGTGAGAGTTGCAACTCAACATCTCTCGACCTACTTAAGCGCAGAGTTTTGGTCGAAGGGTGTCAAGTTTCGAAGGTTCACTGGCCGCCTGCAAGGAGACACCGCCGCGCCGTGCATCGTCGTCAGCTGACACCCTGATTGCGTCGCCGTAATCACAAATAACGTGTACCTATCTAGTTTTTATCTATATGAATATAAATGAAGCTCTATTTCCCTTGGTCACCTCACCGCATCACGCGTGAGTGGCTGGGCCAATTTCGCTTATTAATTTTTTGTTGTGTTTGATACCGTCAGGAGAAGGTTCTTATGAAAGAAAAAATTAAGAAAGTTGCGTCTAAATTAGAAACAAGAAAACTTAACGATCAGTACACCAATTTGAATTAAATATTCATAGTTAAGACAGGACAACGTCTGTCGAATCAGCTAGTATTTTATATTTATGCTAGTTTTAAGGTATGTTTGTGCGGTTGAGATGATGGCAGAAACCAACGCCAAAACTGCTGATTTTATGCGCTTTTTAAAGATCTGAACCTAGAATAACATACAGGTTACATTTTATTAAAAAAAAAACGCTTAAAAGCTGCGGGCAAAGTATTGGAATAAGGAAATCTTAGTCCCCGATACCGGTCTACCTCTCTGCCAAATATCCACTGGGGTCAATCAAATATTGCAATGCATATGTACCTAATGCTTTGTTTGTTTATGTTTTTATAACTTACTGAAAGTTTATTAGAAACATTTTTATAATTTGTAACTGCTTTTTCCAAATAGAAAATTCTCCTATTTACCTTAGAACTCAATAGATAGCGAGGGGCTTGGATCTTGGAAATTGGACGTAATTATTTATGTACGAATTGAATGCAGAATAAGAACTTTCAGTTTTTAGAACCACGTAGATTATTCCACATTAAAATGACTCACTGATATCATATTTAATGATTAAATAACAAAATAATTAATAATTGCCGAAGATATAATTCATATAATTACAATTATATAAATAAATAATGCTGGACGAATTCACATAGCATTCTCTAGCCCCAAAAGCTAAGCAGAGCGTGTGTTATGGGTACTAGAAAACTGATATACTTGGTATAATACACTACATAGATATATATTTTTTATAACCCATAGAAAATATCCAAAACAAATATCTGCAGATCTACAAACATTTGTCTTGAGGCGGGAACCTCTTGCGTCGCAGGCGGACCTTCGCCCGCAGCGCCACAGAGGTCGTAATGTACGGACTATGTACGGAACGTAATTCTGTAACACTTATTGTTTACCTTAATTTGTACATTCTTGTTATATTCCATTCGATTTCATGTGAAGTCGCAAAACAATTCAATAATAGCTGGCTAGGTGCATGCAGCTACCATTCAATTGTTTTAAAGTTAACTCGTTATAACATCGACCTATCTATTTGTTGCTGTTGTTCTTATTTGATGTATGTATAGGTACTATTGTGGGTTTATGTAGTTTACAATAATTTTCTAAGAAATTAGTGGGTTTTTTATTGCGATTTCTGACTTTTATAGTCCCCACATCAGTTGATCCCATAGAAGTTTTATAATCAGTAAAAGAAATAGCCGATTGGCATCAAAAAAGTTTTTGTGATAATTGGCCATTTTCTTGCTAGACGTATTTTTTAATTTGTGAATGGATATGAAAATTACACAAAAAATTATGGATAATTCCCTAAGACCTGCAGTAGCTACACCACTACCTCCACTTACAGCCCCGTCTAAAAAATTCACCCTGTATTCACATACACATATATATACACCAATTTATTTTGTTGAGTTTAGTTATGTTAAGAGATGCTAAATGTGTTTAATCGGTAGGAAAAAAAAGAAGTATTTGTTTCTCTACGTGAAAAGTTCAGCTTGATCCGTTCAGTACGTGTTCACAAACCTTCGCCTCTTTAATATTAGTAGGCTAGGATAGGAAGTAGGATCTTAGGACGTTATACAAAAGTACTTTGTGCTTAGGACTCTTAGCTTAGTCAAAGAAGAAAGGCCTTCTATTCCAACGGGCGCTTATCAAAATCATTTATTTTGCAGGAATGTATAGGTGTACAAAAATTCTGCCTCGTCAAGGCGTGCAAAATTAAGTTAGGTATCTACATATAAATACTTAAAAAATATAAATTAACTCACAAATGCAGAGACCAAAACACCAAACTAAACAAAGTTCACACATACATACACCAAACCACAACAAAACATAAGGCAGTTTATAGGTGCCATGGGAAATAGGAAGCTTGTCTAAGGTTAATTATTATATTATACCATCCATTTGATCAAGTGGGATAATAAAATTTAGAATTAGATTCGATTTAATGTTGCCGATCGATAGTCGAATATATGTAGATAGTCTATCGATAGCCTATCGATAGTCACGAGAAATAAATAGTATCGATAGGCCTATTGATAGTATCGATACTATCGATAGTATGAAATGCAGCAATAACATTGGATTTGAGAAATACTATAGATATTGTCGATAGTATTGCACATCTAATGTGACTCAACTTTCGATAGTATTCTATGAAAACCATCAATCTAATCGATAGTATCGATAGTGGCTTATATTTCGATAGTATCGTTAGTATTTTCGAGTTTAAGTGGGTACGTGTACTACTTAGTAATAACTAGTGATCAACAGTACATAACGATCGCCAATTTTAGTACCCATTACGCATGTTACCTTCACCTTCACAGAGTCTTGATATTATTGAAATATATTATGCCACTATCAATAGTATAATAATATCAACATAAAGATAGTATCGATAGCTTTTATACAATACTATCGATAGTTTTGTAACTTTGATATTTGATACTATCGGTGTTTTTTACAAAAAGTCAATATGATTACCGTATTTCACCCTATCGGTAGTAACGCTACTATCGATAGAGTTACTGAATTTCAAGGTCAACTATCGATATCTTGGCAACATTAATTCGATTATCAACTGAGATCATAGAAGTCTGAGTAGGATGTAGGATATCATACAGTCGGTAAAGTATAGTATTTTAAAAATGTCATGCAGACCGAACAGTACATACATTACATATTTACAATACAACTCAACTACCGCACGGAAGCCGTTTACGAATTTGAGTCATTTTGAGTTCATTATTGGTACCTAGAAAGGAAAGATTTTTTATTCTAATCACGTAGTGGTAGGTACCACAGGTGATAATCAAAAACTTGGATAAAAAGTAGCCTATGTCAGGTTTAAAATACCCGCAGCTTCGCATCTAATATGTTAACGGGTTCGAGGTCCTTTGCAAAACCGTAAACGCTTCGATAGCGCCTTCTAATTTTTCTAGTGGCGACATCTAGTTATACGCCGCTTGAATTTGTTTGGACACGGATGATATGACAGTAAGTATGGCGAAGCTCTACCAATATTGTTATCTCCATGTATTTATCCGTTGGTGGTAAAATAAAAGAATAAATAAATTATTATTATAAAGAAACTAGCTACTGCCCGCGGCTCCGCATGCGTTTTGCCAAGATAAGATTAGCTACATGTAGTTCGCTGGTATACCTTCCAAAAATCTCCTTGATGACTTTCGTGAAGGTTTATTCAACCATTCAAGTGTGATAAGATAACAGACAGACTGCCCCAGAGTTATGTATTTCAGCAAAAAAATAATATTAGGTTATCCCAAGGTTGCCTGGAGGACATCGCTTTCAGAGATAAAACCGCCTTTTGTACTGTTTATATCTTAGATTTAGATAAAATATTGTATTTTTGTAATTTTTAAGAATTACGATACGATTCATTCATTCATTCAATAGGTCAGGATTTCTTTGTGATTCTATTTTAAGAGCACCTTTTCCTAGTGTACCTAGTACAAATTATACTGTATTTATTCTGTTAATATTATTATAAAGACAAAAGTTTGTGCCGTTGTGAATTTGTATTTTGTTTTTATTTATTGAGCAACTAATACCATTTAAATGAATCAATTAAATTAGTTATTTGGTACTTACGATTAAAAATAATATAAAATTATTGTAGATACACTTACAAGTTTAGATCAGTCAAATAAATTATTAAATTGTTAGGCAACAATGATATATTAGGTGAATGTTTGGACGAAGACAACGCCAAACTACTGTATGGACTGAGCTGAAATTTCGCACATATAAAGAAGTACCTGCAATAACACATATAGGCTACTTTTTATTTCGAAAAACGCCCACCTACGAAGCCGTGGGCAGAAGCTAATATGGATATCAAGCAATTTTGTAGTAGTTATGAAGTTTCTTAAGCTGACTGCTACGTTCGTAGCACCGCGCGCGTTTATGTCTTTTATGGTGAATTGGAAAAAGCAAAGCTTAGCCCAAAGATTTTTATATTTTACTGCTTCTGCCCGGGGCTTCGCATGCTTTCTTCCAGGATAAAAAGTGGCATGTGACCGTCCCCGGGATACCGTTTATCTCCCTGCCAAATATCTATTTGGGTCAATAAAATATTGCAATCAATATGTAATGCCTTGTTTTACTTTTATACCTTACTGAAACTTTTTTTTTACTTACTGGATGTCCCCGTGAACTTCGTATCACCTACAATTTTTTCCCCTATTTTATTATTTTACACCCCTGTATTAAAATGAACAAAACAAAAATTCAAATCGATCAAGCTGTTTTTAAGTTCTTCCGCGGAGTGCATTCAATAAATGCACGAGGGCTCAAATCGGGCGTAATTTTTTATAAAAATACAATTACATATATAAATAATGCTGGTCACACAACATTATCTAGCTCCAAGCTAAGCAGAGCTTGTGTTATTGGTAGGTACCTGATAAACAAACTTTTTTTACTTTATAGAGGTAGTCCATAGAAAACCGGTAAGGTACTATATTTGCAAGGCAACACTTACTGCCCCGTCCAAAAAATCCACCCTGCATACCAACCTAGCGGTAGAGATTGGATTAATATCCGAGAACCTAGAAGTCTAAGTAGGATATCATAGTCAGTACAGTATGGTTTTTTTTTGTATTTATGTTAAATGCAAATGTCATGCAGTACAGTACAATACAACTACCGCATGGAAACCGTTTACGAATTTTGAGTTAATAATAGGAATTCTAATCACCTAGTGGTAAGGACCACACAGGTGATAATCAAAAACTAGGATAAAAAGTAGCCTATGTCAGGTATAGATACCCGCAGCTTCGCAACTACTTCATAACAGGATTCGAGGTGCGTTGCAAAACCGTAAACGCTTCGATAGCGCCTTCTAATTTTTCTAGTAGCGACATCTAGTTGTACGCCGCTTGAATTTGTTTGGACACAGATGATATGACAATAAGTATGGCGGAGCTCTACCAATATTGTTATCTCCATGAATTTATCCGTTCGTGGTATATTAAAGGAATAAATAAATTATTATTATAAGGAAACTAGCTGCTGCCCGCGGATTCGTTTGCTTTTTGCCAAGGCAAGAGTAGCTAAATTTATTTCGCTGGGATACCTTCTAAGCATCTCCTTGATCATTTCGTGAAGATTTATTCAGAGTTACAAGGTATTTCAGCATTTATATTAATATTTGGTTATCCCAAGGTTGCATTTTAAATTTAGATAAAATATTAAATTTTTGTCATTTTTAAGAAATACAATAAAATATTCATTCATTCATTAAATAGGTTTGATTTAAAATTTTAAGGGTTTACTTTTCCTAGTGTACGTAGTACATCTACTTTTGGTATTTATCCTCTCAATAATAATAAAAAACCAAAAGTTTGTGCCGTTGCGCGTTGTGAAGATGTTTGGCCGAAGGCAACGCCAAACTACTGTATAGACTGAGCTGAAATTTCGCACATAATGAAGATCTGTACCTGCAATAGCATTATGGTACTTTTTATTTCAAAAACGCGCACCTACGAAGCCGCGGGCAGAAGCTAGTATGGAAATAAAGAAATTTTGTAGTGAAATTAAGTTTCTTAAACTGACTGCTACTTTCGTAGCACCGCGCGCGTTGAGCTCTTTTGCATGGTGCTTTGGAATAAGCAAAGCTTAGCCCACAGATTTTTATATTTTATTGGTGTCAATTAACTTTTAACCGTATATATAAATCTGCCTTAATAAAATACTGAAACTTTTAATATGGAACAAACTTTTAATATGGTACTTATGCAAGTTGCTAGACGTCAACAGACACAAAAACTAGTGCTGGGATAGTATTCCTACGAAGTAAGACCGATAATCATCATCATCACCAATGAAGCAGAGATTATTACTTTTTTTCGGTGGTAGGCTTCATGTAAGCAACATCTATTGATTTGACTATCTCTAAAATAAATTTATAAAAATTAGAAATAGTAACTTTATTAAGTAAACAAATGTTGTAAATAAATCAACACACAACCCTACCTGCCATCTGCTGTTTTCCCTGCATTCTAAGAACTTTCAACAGCATATTTTCTTCACTAAAAAATTATAACCTCTACACAACACTCAAGATGGTGGACGCCACATCAATCCAAAAGTCTCTTGCTGAGATGGGCACAATGTTCCAGCTCACAATGGCAGATTTTGAAGGTAAGCTGATGAGAAGCAAGTCCCCAGTATCTGATCTCTCAGCATTGGCAAATGAGTTTGCCTTATTCAAAACACTGATGTTGAAGTCTCTCCGGACCCTTCAAGATCAAATTGGTATGCTCAGCAAACATGTAGACAGCCTAGAAATGCGTGGGCGGCGGAAGATCCTTCTGTTGCATGGCGTGAAAGAGATTGCTCAGGAAGACACATCGGCTGTAGTAGTGAATACAGTGTTAGAGAGGCTGAAGTTGTCCGGTTTCACGAAAGCCAGCATCAGTCGCTGTCATCGGATGGGTCGTGCCACATCAGACAGACCGAGGCCTATTCTCTGCAAGCTCCGAGATATCGAGGTACGAGACAAGATGTGGTCTAGTAAGACCTCGCTGAAAAATACTGGTGTGACGCTCTCCGAGTTCCTGACCAAGGATCGTCATGATGCCTTTATGGAGGCTAGGAGTCGCTTTGGAGTAGGCCAATGTTGGACGAGGCAGGGTTATGTCTTTGTACTCGGCCCAGGAGGCGACCGACACCGAGTCTCCAGTGTGGAGGAACTAAACTTGATCCCACAAGTACAGACGGCCGCGACAGGAGCTCCGCCGGTCATAGTGAAGGAGGTTCCCGCTCAGAAGTCGCGACGTGCGGCCTCGCGTAAATAGTTTTTGTTTTGTTTTTGTCATACAACTAAGCGAATCGGCCGGGCTAAGTACGTCCTAAACACAGGTCGAAGTCCATCCACATCTTTTTGTTAGCATTTGTTTAGTAATACCGTCTTTTATTATTATTTTATTTGTTTTTTTCAAGTTCACCTTCTAAAAAGTATTTTGTTGTTTACATATTTCTCTGAGTAGGTACTATTTGCATGACAAACTGTCACTTCAATTTCTGTCAACCAACATCTGACAATGACAGTGACAGCACCCATTAGACGTGGACGTACTTTACGGATTCATTGGCACTTCATTTGCAAGAACGTTCCATTCCACGCAACATTTTTAACTTATGTTCTTGTGAATTTATTCTAACTTTTATTTATTTTTGCTAAAATCTATGCTGAGGACTACTCTCAATCCGTTCTGGATCTAAAGCCGATTTGCTTAGTTATTTATGTTTATATTATTGTTATGTTTGTTAGTTCTATTATTACTTAGTTTTTAATTTAACTTTCCGGCAACTGGCGGGTGGATAGTGTACTCAGTAATAATTGATTTACAGGTACATTATTGGTAGTAAGTTAAATTGTATTTTGTTTAAGCGTCTATTCAATCTATGAGTGATTCAGATAGTGATGAATTCATATCTTGTCCCTCTTCAGCTAGTATCAGTTCTAATGATAGTTTTAGCAGCATCCCATCTCTCCGTGATACTCTGGAAACCACGTTTAGTGATGTTTCTAGAAATTTCAATGTAGTCCATATTAATGCTCAGAGCATTCCGGCCCACATTAATGAAATGCTTGCGTCACTATCTTGCAAAAACATACATGCCATTCTTGTATCCGAGTCCTGGATGAAACCTAACTTACCCACTACTCCTTATTCACTTCCAGGCTTCCAACTCATTAGGAATGACCGCACAAGTAGCGGAGGTGGCGGTGTAGCTATATACTTACGTACTCGCATTCCCTACACAATCATAAGTATGTCTGCGCAGCCGCCCCCCTCCGCTGCTGGTGAACATCTTTTTCTCCAAGTCACTCTCGCACATCGTAAAATTCTTGTTGGTGTTTACTATTCGCCTTCTGTGCGTATTAACTTTTTCTCTTCTCTTGAAAAACATTTCGAAGATCTTATTCCTCTTCATGATCAGACCATTATAATGGGTGATTTTAATACCTGCCTAATGAAGAAAGACTCTCGTTCGTCCGCTCTTGAGAATATTGTTCAGGCTAACAACCTGACCATTCTTCCTCTCATTGCGACTCATCATTTTCCCAACTGTCAACCTTCCCTTCTAGATTTAATTTTTGTTTCTTCCACAGCTCATGTTGCCAAGCACGGACAGTGTACGGCGGATGACTTCTCATATCATGACCTAATATTTCTATCATATAAGATTCGACCTCCTAAAGAAAAGCCTAAAATTCTTCTGCAGCGTAATTTTGGCTCAATGGATCTGAAGTCTTTGTGTGATGATGCCCAAAACGTAGATTGGTCCGGGGTTCATGCAGCTAACACTATTGATGCCAAGGTAGAATGCTTCAACGAAATCTTAATAAGCCTGTACGACGTGCATGCTCCAGTCCGAGCAGTGAAGATGAAGCATCTCCCTGCTCCATGGCTTACTGATGAAATCCGGTCTGAAATGCATAAAAAAATAGCAGCCAAAATTCGTTTTAGACGAACTCCGACAGAACACAACAAGATTAAGTATGCTGAGACTAGAAATCACTGTAATAGGGTGTGTAGGGATGCACAACGCCGTTACATCCATGAATACGTTACAAATAAAGACCCGGCGAAAGTGTGGAAGTTCCTACGCACGCTCGGTATTGGAAAAACACGTCAAGAGGTACCTAACTTTCTAGACATAAATTCATTAAACTCACATTTTTCTGCCTCTTCCAGCTTTGATAGAACCACTAAATTGCAAACTTTGAATTATCTCTATTCTCTTTCAACTCCTGACTTTTCTAAATTTTTCTTCAGTCAATTTACTGATGGCGATGTTAAAAAGAGTATCCTATCCATAACTTCTAATGCTGTTGGTAGCGACTGCATAAGTAAAAAGATGATCATCCCGATTCTTGATGAAATCCTTCCCGTAATTACTTACCTTTTTAACTTCTCTATTGACACAGAAGCCTTTCCAAGTGTATGGAAGGAAGCTCAGGTCACTCCTCTTCCTAAAAAGCCTAATCCTTCTTCTTTTTCTGAGTTCCGTCCCATCTCTATTCTCCCTTTCCTTTCTAAAGTCTTAGAGCGCCTTGTGCACCAACAGCTTAGTGTTTTTCTTACTTCCAATAATCTTTTGAACCCCTTCCAGTCCGGTTTTCGTCCAGGCCATAGTACTGTTTCTGCTCTTATCAAAGTCACCGACGATATCAGACATGGCATGGACGACGGATTCGTCACTATTCTCTCACTCCTAGACTTCAGCAACGCTTTCAACAATGTTGACTTCGACATTCTTCTAGCTCTTCTCCGCTCTTTTAACATATCGTCCACAGTGATTGGCTGGTTTCGTAACTACTTGAATGGACGCCGGCAACGCATTCGCGTTGACGATTCCTTTTCAACATGGTGTCAACTGGATGCCGGTGTTCCTCAGGGCGGCGTTCTATCTCCTCTTCTCTTTGCAATCTTCATCAATTCTATCTCCAAACATCTATCTTCTCCCTACCACCTCTATGCAGACGATTTGCAAATCTACACGCAAGCCCCTATTGAATGGCTAGGTGAAGCCATTGCAGATGTCAATGAAGATCTCGCAAACATCAACGATTGGAGCAAATCATTTGGGCTCAAGGTTAACCCTAGTAAAACCCAAGTGATTGTCATAGGTAGCTCTAGGATGATCGCTCGTATCGACTGGCTTAATATACCAAAAGTAATTTTTAATGGGGTTGCGATCGAAGTCAGCGATACAGTAAAAAATCTGGGGTTACTTGTGGACAGGCAATTATCGTGGAGTCCTCAACTGGCAGCTGTATCCAGAAAGACCTTTGGTACAGGTGCTTCTTTAAAGCGATTGCGGAACTTCCTTCCTACTTGTACCAAAATTGCGCTTGCACAATCCTTATTGCTCCCGCTCCTAGACTACGCAGACGCCAGTTATCCCGATCTGTCTGAAGACCAACTCAACAAGCTTGAGCGTCTTCAGAACTACTCTATTAGATTTATATTTGGCCTGCGTAAGTTTGACCATATCTCTGAGTACCGTAACAGGCTTAAGTGGCTACCCATACGTCTTCGCCGGAATGCTCATATTCTTAATCTCCTTTATTCTGTTCTTTTCCATTCATCAACACCATCTTATCTTAAAGATCGTTTTGAGTTCCTCCATCTGTCCCATTCACGATCACTTCGCTCCTCTGATACCCTTCTTTTAAAAATTCCATCGCACACATCCCAGTTCTATGGTGATTCCTTTACTTTGCAGGCCGCCAGACTCTGGAACGCCCTTCCTGTTTCAATCCGACAAGCTAAATCCCTTCCCATCTTCAAAAGTATGGTTCATCAACACTATCTGTCCACTCTTGATAAGTCTTCCTGATGTAATTATTTTTATTTTATTATGTAAACACTCTTGTTTTCTTGTCTTTTTTTTTTTTTTCTGCCCTCTGTCTAAAGTACTTCTATTATGTTTGATTCTCATCAATTACGCCACCGTCAGATTCAATACGTACTGATCCTATCCATCCAAAGGTTGCCTGGAAGAGATCGCTGTTAGCGATAAGGCCGCCGATTGTGCCATATTATATATAATTAGTATTAAGTTCTTGTTTTATAAGTGTATTGATGGTGCAATAAAGTGATAATCTATCTATCTATCTATCTATCAAACATATGTAGGTAGGTACATATATAAAAACAACAAAATACTACTCAGATTTTTCTTATTTTTAGGGTTCCGTACCCGAAGGGTGAAACGGAACCCTATTACTCATCCTCCACTGTCTGTCCGTCCGTCCATCCGTCCGTCGTCAGTCGGTCCGTCCATCCGTCCATCCGTCAGTCACAGGGCTCTACCTCATGAACCGTAAGAGGTACACAGTTGTAATTTTCAGAGAATATGTATTTCTCTTGCCGCTAGAACAACAAACAATAAAAATAAAATTAATATGAAATTAAAGGAGGCTCCTATACAAAGAACGTGTTTTTTTTTGCCTTTTTTGTGCTTAATTTGATAAGGCTGTATTTCTTGAACTACGATAGGTAGACATGGAACTTCTTTAAATAACTAAGTAACACTTTAACTTGCCGCACTTGGCGGTTTATTTGTTTATTCACCTACATACGAATACATGGCTTCGATAACCGGAGAAAAAATTATCAAAATTCTGTGAATTACTCATTGGTATTCCCGTACTGAGTAGAAGGTTGCGGGTTCAAGTTCCGTCCTGGTCGTACATATTTATTTTAAGTCTAGTTTTTGTTTTTATACAGGGTTTTATAACATTTTTGGGTTTACAGTTTTACTTATTTTATAAATAAAGGACTTCCCTCCAAATATAAATACAAATACTAAAGTAACAAAGGTTTCGACTCAATTGGCGCCATAGTAGCCTACACCACGCGCCGGTGACGCAAGCTGTGCCCTTTGGTAAAAACATTGTTGAAAATATTAAACAACAAAAAAAATGTACATATATAGAGTTATGTATGATGTGTTATGTTTAAAATGCTATGTTATGTTATGTTTATGTTTGTTGTTGTATATATAAACATAACATATCATAACTCTCTCCATTATTTTGTGTTTACGGTCCACGCCTATCTATTGAGCGTATGAATCTGTACGTTTACCGGATTGGAATCGAAACGTACGCAGCGCACGCGGCGTCGGTATTTACAATATGCCTGGCATCGGTATCGGCAAACATGCCGATACCGATGCTTTGTATTGATTTCTATGTTGTGCACTAATTCTTACGCTGCTCGGATTCCAATCCGGCGGCGGACCCACAGCTCATAACGTGGTAAATATTCTGATATTACCAAGGTTTCAGTGAAAACGTGGGGTAACTTATTATTTTGACGTTATCGTAATATAGGGCAGGTTGGTGCACGCCAACCTACGCGGGCGATAAGATTGCGCGCACGTCATTAGCATTATCAGCACCGGCGGCGGGCCACTCGTGGCCCTTCAGTGGTGTTTTCATTACTACGTAGATACTTTTCTCCTCATCATAATTCTGACGAAAATGTTGCGGTAAATCGAATTATGTACTACAATTTTGACAGGGTTAGTAGGTCTAAGACCACAAATGACAACATCTTTATGGCATAGTGAGCAAAAGGCCGAATGCAGAATGTTGGCAATCTAGGTGTTTACGTTGTATGTAGGTGACTAAATAAAACGAGGCTCTCTACAATCTGCTACCAGCGTGTTCTCAGCTACTTTAATCACATAGCTAAACGAACACGGACAACCTGGAGAAAATAGTTGTGGTTGGCAAAGTGGATGGGAAAAACAACGAGGACGATCACCTAGCCGCTGGTCTGACATAGTGAAGGAGATCACGGGGCTCCCAGTGACTACTGCTCTCAGACAAGCCGAAGATAGGGTGGCATGAAAGCAGCTGGTCAAATCTTCGACGAAGAAGTTCCTAACCGAGCACAACCTTCAGTAATGAAGAACGCGATGAAGAAGAGGTAGGTACTAAGATTAGAATAAGGCGAAACCCCCGTACATAGGAACTCCATGTATGGGGTCATCCACTTGAAGGACCAACGACATTGTAGCGGGTGCAGGGAGTCGATCTATCGACTGGATGGAGGCAGCCCAGGAACGCTTTTTCTGGCGTCGTATAAAGCAGGTCTTTGTCCAATTGTGGACGTGTGTGTGCTGATATGGTGATGATGATGAGATGCCTACTTATTTTTCTCACCCCATCTATTTGCACAGAGGCAAAGAGTTTCTACCGGGTGCGGCGATTGAACTGTCCGTCTCTATCTAACTGTTTTAAAATTCAAACCACTGAATCGAACGCCGCCAAAATTTCAAATGTTGGTCTTTGACATATTCTTTATCATCATTTGAAGTGATTTTGTTGTGAGAAAAACACATTCTAATTTAGAACAATGAATTTAAAACGAAATTCAGTGATTGCTCTTCATTTGGGGGGAAAATCGAATATTGAAATACATCAAGCGCTGCCAAATCTTCAATTGAACGAGAAATTTGTGCATCGCACTATTCAACGATATAATGAGACTGGTAGCGTTAAGAAACGCTACGGTGGCGGACGACACTGTACTGCAACAGGGCCAGCAGTTGTCGAAAAGGTGCGTCATCGATTAGACAGAAATCCAGCGCGCTCAGCAAACCAGCTCGCGAAGGATCTCAAGGTGAGCGATCGCAGCGTTCGTCGCATATTAAAGGAAAAGCTTTAAAAAAAACCTTTCTCAGGAACTCACTGCTTTACAGCGTAGCAAACGGTTGGATCGATCGAAAGAGCTGATTCGCTTGCTCGACTCTGGCGAGCTTCCCAACTTGGTGTTTTCATATGAGAAAACTTTTTGCGTTGAACAGTTTTTAAACAAACAAAATGACCGTGTTTGGTTGAAGGGACGTGTCAGCGACCATTCAGACGAATTGCAAGCCACTCGACGCCAAGGAGCCGACTAAATCATGGTCTGGGCGGCGGTGTCTGAAAAAGGCCGTTCTCCGCTTGTTTTCTTCCAATGGGTCGCAACCAAGTCAAAATAAATCAACTAATCTATCAAGATAAAGTCTTACGACCAGGTCTGATACCGTGGGCACGCAACACATTCGGTTCTGAGCGTTGGACTTTCCAGCAAGACTCGGCACCATCGCACAGAGCAATTGGAACGCAAAATTGGTTAAAAGCAAACGTTCCAGTGCTGATCGACCGAGATATGTGGCCGTCGTCATCACCCGACTTGAATCCGTTGGACTTTTGTATTTGGGGTGTTTTACAGGCCAGGGCCTGTGCTAAAAAACACACTTCGCTGGAAGCGCTCAAAGTTACTCTTACGCGAGAATGGAATTGTTTGAGTGACGATGTCATTCGAGCAGCCTGCGCTTCTTTCAGAAAGAGACTTCAGCTTGTAGTAAAGGCTAAAGGCGGTTTTATTCCTTCGGAATAAGTGATAATAAAACTTTGAACTTTCTATTTTCACATGCCAAAAGTGTATAAATAAATATTGAAAATTAACAGAAATATTTCATTTTCACATACGGACAGTTCAATCGCCGCACCCGGTAGATAAGTGCGAACAAAGTGGGTCATTCCGGCGCACTTAATAACAGTGACGAAATGACGGCGCACTTAATAACAATGACGAAATGCAACACCATTTAATTAAAAAGTTTGAACGTAATTCGCTTCAATAAAGTCCAGACCGGTAATAAAAAAAGCGCGCTTTCTGACGCAGCATTGGCTACACAAATTTAAAATAAACCGCCAAGTGCGATGCGACTCGCACACGAATGTACCGTAAAAATCCCAAACCGTAAAAATGGTTCCCGTTTCACCCTTCGGGTACGGAACCCTAAAAAGAATACGCGGGAACTTTTTATTAGTTTTGTTATTACTTTTTATTAAAATATTACAGAAAATTGTAATTTGATTCACACAAATTGAATAAAAGATGAGTTTTAGCAGTGAAAGTGAAACATTAACACTAGAAATAAATTTTCAATTTGTTTATGTACCTGTGTATAAAAATTCGTCACTACCAAAAGGATCTCTTATTTTTTTTTTTGTATGATGAATTTTTCATAGTTTAGGATGAAAAATAATAAAATAAAATAACAATAATTTATGCAGAAAAGCAGAGTGTGCCACACGGTACCGAAATTATTTAACCTCGAGCGACGTAGGTACTTTGAATCCCTCGCTATGCTTAGGATTCTACTCTAGAATCCTTCGCTTCGCTCTGGATCCAAAAAATCGCTCTCGCTCTAAATACATTATTTTGTTCCCTCGTGTCACAATCTACTATTAAATACATTCTCTTGCATCATTTAATAAGTGATTCACAATTGAAACCCGTTACCTGAAGAGGTTACATCAGCCACACCGATAAACGCTTTCAAAAATAAACTTGACAACTATACGAGACAATAACGACAAACTCGAAAAGTGATGTAAACTCAACAGATAAGTAGATATAGAATGCTTTTATTTCATCGCCTTAAAAAGCCTTACTTCTAGATAACAGCAAATTAAATTGTTGTGCCCTTGTTTGAATCCCATTTAGTTTTGTACGACCATATAACAAACGTTCGGGACGCTTCCGACTGGCTTTGACATGGATCACCATTGGCATTGATATGGTTGAGCTACCTGTAGATTGTTTGCAACAGTCTGCAGTTAGCTCAATTATTTAAATTAAAAATACTTGCTGTTCTTGCTGTGTGAATTGTCCAGCATTATAAAAAATATAAATAGTAATAATTATAAGGACGCCCATTGTACTTTTGTGTTTTATATCTTTTTAAATGTTTTTTTTGAGACATCCCGTGACCACGACGATTTGTAAACCGGTTAAAAAATCGGGAAAAATAGGTAAATAAACGCGAAAAATACCAGTTAAATAGTACTAATAATAATATATTTTATATGTGGTGTACAATAAAGTATTGTATCTAATCAAACCCACAGGCAGCTCGTCTAACAACGAAGGCAGTAATTATTTATTTAAATAATTTATTGCACACATTTATCCAAAACTGTACAAAAGGTAGGCGGATGGCGACATGGCATGTGGGTTGGTAAGGTACAACTGGTAAAGTTTCTCAGCCAGCTTGAAAACACCCATGCTCTGGCCAAGTGGCTGTACCTTGACTCACAAACAGAAACCGTAGTTTCAGTGTCTTCATTACATCATAGGTATCGTAAATTATACGAAATCGTTGCAAAACGCATGACCGTTGAACCATAGAGCAAGTTTCTATTCTACTGCTATTAAAGTCTAAAATGACGTGTTTTTTATGTAGTCTATTTAGAAACGGTTTGTTGAAGGAAGCTGTTGATCGTTGCCTTTTGTACGCTCGGACAATGTTATTCCCTGACCTCGTCATTATCATACAACGCAGCCATAAGTAATCCACTGCTGGCTTCCTTTTATTCTTGCGAGCCTACTCAGTCCCGAGACTTTTTAGATAAATACATTAATAAATAAAAATGGACATTCCACACAGCATCATCTAGCCCCAAGCTCAACAGAGCTTGTGTTATGGGTACTAGACTTAATACATTGTACTACATACAAAATTCCTTCTTGTGGCGAGCGAGTAACAATTATAACATCCTGAGTAAGCAATTTGACCTTGATTTATTCTGAGCAAGGGTCTGCTCAGCCAGAAGGCGGCTCAGCAGAGAGTTTTTTGGCGCGAATGTTGATAATGTTGACAAATGAGTAGTTTAAATTTTTTGGAAATTATAAATAACTTACTATATGTATGTATATGTATAGATGATTTAAGATGATGCATGAAATTATAAATAACTTACTATATGTATGTATATGTATAGATGATTTAAGATGATGCATGTAGACTAGTCACATTATGTTCATAGCATTTTATATTGTACTATTCCTACCTATCCGTGAAAACCTTCAATAAGCGTTCTGGTATTTATCAATTTGTAAGTCTGTTACATTATAAGCCTTTGGTTTTCCATCAAATAAATATAAATACATAGATATTTATTGATTATGCATAGGAAACACCCAGAACAAATATCTGCAGGTCGTAAGTACAAACATTTGTCCCGAGGCGGGAATCGAACCCGCAACCTCCTGCATCGCAGGTAGACCTTCGCTCGCCGACATGACCTTTCCAAAACCTTTTTATTTATTACTTGCGTAATATTTATACCTACTTGGCTGGTGTAACATTTACCAAATTACTTTCCGATGTCGCGATATTAAACACGATATCGAAGGTAAACAAAACAATTGAAACGTTGTTAAAGGTACAAGTGTGTACTATTGATGTTGTAATTTGTTCTAGCATAGGTACATGCGAGTACATTAGGTACATAGGGACTAAACGGTTCGCGTGTCAACAATGTTCATCGGTTGTGTTACATCAATTATTTTTCCACTTCACTTGTTTTAAATATTACGGTTGCTTTGCCGGTTTTTTTCTATAGCACGGATAATGGTAGAACAATTGGTAGTTTTGTAAAAGAGGAGGTAAAACCCAGCCATTGATATAGAGCTCTTCCACAGTAAAAATGCGCGTGGCTTAAAAAAGTATGAAAATATTTACTACATGCCGGAAAGACCCAGAATCTAGTCAAGTTCTAATGAAAGGGTTTTTGGAAGGAGTGGTGGGTAATTTTTATCCAAGATTTTATTTTTAACCGACTTCAAAAAGGAGGAGGTTCTCAGTTCATCTGTGTTTTTTTTTAAATGTGTTTATGTTACTTGATATCTCCGCCTATGGGTAACCGGTTTTACTGATTCTTCCACTATTGTATAGAGAATGATCCCGAGGTGGTCCCATAAATATTTTATTGCCGAGGGATTAGTATTTATCCCGTTCAACATAAAAACCAATTTAATATGTTTGGAGAATCACGACTAGCTACAACAGTTTTGGTGATATCTGCGCCAATTGTTAATAGATTTTGTAGATTCTTTCGTTGTTGTATCAAAATTGATTTTGAAGTGGTATCCTATGGGTTTGATTCTCGAGGAATTGCTATGTGCGCCGTAAAACGTAACATACGTTTTACGGCGCGCGACGTGTAAAAATTCTTCAGAATATGATCATTTCATTATCACCTAATTAATGGTTTCCATGGCAACGAGCGTCAACAGCTTCATCCATGTGTCATCAAACAAAATTAGACTTGAATTATAACTAGATGTCGCCAGTGTAAACTAAATTTTTCGCACGTGAACCGAAACCGAAGGTATACCTACCTTCGGTCAGGGAAATTAAGGGAATGGTGATTTCGTTCGTCCGAGACATAGATGAATATATATGTATATATATGTATATTTATATATCTATCTATCTATATAATATATCTAAAAAAGTCGTGTTAGTTACACTATTTATAACTCAAGAACGGCTGAACGGATCTCGGTAAATTTTGGCAGCGAGGTAGATGGTATCCCGGGGCCGGACATAGGCTACCTTTTATTCCGGAAAAAAGCGTGCGAAGCCGCGGGCTGTAGCTAATTATCTATAAACCGAAATTTGAAGTCAGTTTATCGTTTTTTAAAACACGCCAAAAAGAATGAATTTACGTACTTTATATCAAGGGCCGAATTCTGCTAAACAATCGCTTTACTATGACAATGGTATCGTCGCAGAATCGTCCAAATATGAAAGAAACTCTAGCTAGATTATACGTGTGGTGCTAGTTGCACGAAGAGATTGATAGAATGGGTTAATTACTTTACACTTTTGACACGCGTCCCTCTATCTGTAGTTTTTTCATCAAAGGTACAATGCCAAAATGTGTAATTCTGAGACGATACCATTGTTATGGTGAAGCGATTAATTTAGTGGATTAAAGGAAATTTGAGGCCTCTCTGGCATGTTTTAAGCACCTTGTAATATCCTTGGTTTATAATTTTTCTAAGGTCTACAAACTCTACCAAGGCAATAAGTCTCAAATATTTACTTCACTATTACGTGGCTCGTCCTATTACCAATGGTTATTTACCCCATAACATAATACAGGTACCTATATGTATTTGTGTCAATAACAAGCACTTGCCTATGTAATATCACTGGAATGTCACGTTTGTTATTTTTATTTGCATTGCATGACGTGACCAACAACGTGAACAACACGCAAGGTGACTAAAGTACGTAAGATCTAGAATCTAGGACCTAGATTGTGATGGCGGGATGAGCTAGGTGGATATCCAGTTCATCTTGCCATCACAATCTAGGTCTATACACAATCTGAGCTTAATATGGTCGTTACAGCGTTAAATATGTAGCTAAATACTGAAAGTAAGGAAGGTGACTATTCAATTAATAAAATTAATTGCGATACGAATGGAAATTTGGATCTGGTTTTGACTATGTGGCAATCGAAATGTTAACCTTGACCCTTTTGACACGCGTCCCCAACTTTGACAGTTTATAATTTTTCATTAGCCGTCATAGGTGGTTTTAAATCTTATTTATTATATATTCCAATTATATGGCGAGTTTGACCATTTCTTCCTGAAACATTGTTTTTTTTTGTGTGAATAAAGGCGGCCTTCCAAATGGAGTTGGCGGACACTTGCTTCCTAATCCAATTAGTATATACTAGATACTTGGGTACAGGGTACAATTTAAAATGGAGTTCGCCATATCAGAAATACCTGGGTCGACCAAAAATCCCATAGAAAAATTCAAAACAACTACTAACGATGATTTTTTTTTAATGTCATAATATTGGAATTCCAATAGGGACCTAGCTACGTAGCTCATGGCTTAGAGCATTCAACCAGAATGCTCTAAGCCATGAGCTACGTAGCTAGGTCCCCTAAGAGCTCATGGACACTTTAATTACGATCATTGTCTATAAAAAGGTTTGTAAATTGCCCCCGCACACGCTCGGCTTACACGCCATGACAAGAAGAAAGAAAATCATTGCAATTTCCAATTTTTTTTTTCCAAGTAGGTGACCTGCCTACTTCTAATCTATGCAGCGCGTTCTAGGAAAATCTTCTAATCTATCCAACTAGATTAAATAGGAAAGAGTGATGGAAGCCTGCAGAAAATTAATTTTGGGGAGATTCAGAAAAGAGTAATTATTATTTTACAAAGTGCGCTAAATTTTAGAGCCTTTATTAATAGGTACCTACTTAATATAATTTGCAGCATGAGTAGAATAATAACCCTCCTTGCGCAGTCGGGTATTAAGGCACCATCATATAATATCCATAGAAGAACCTTTGTGTTACTAGTTTTGCAACTTAAGACTAGGTAAAAGAAAATACATAATAGGAAATACATTTTCCTGTTACAAGTAGGTACTTACTTTATCGTATCTACTTCTAAGTACCAATCGATGGCGATGGATAATCATTGTTTTTGCAAAAGAGACAACCATTGTTTCCCTCGTTTCATGGTTTGTGTCGTCAACCAGCGAAGTAAATCGGCGATTAGTGTAGTCATCCGCGATCATTGTCAAGGTAAAGGTTACCTATTGTGTCATCAAGGTATGGATTCAGTTCAATTCTTAAATACAGAATTATTTATACTTTACGCCATTAAAAAAATAAAAACTTTGCCGAACAATCCACACAGCATCGACTAGCCCAAAGTATGCAGAGCTTGTTTTGGGGCTGATATACCTAATACTTTGCGTTACATAGCAGTCTTTTTTAGGGTCCTGTACCCGAAGGGTGAAAACGGAACCCTATTACTAAGCCTCCGCTGTCCGTCCGTCCGTCTGTCATAGGGCTCTATCTCATGAAACGTAAGAGATAGAGAGATTAAATTTTCAGAAAATGTGTATTTATCTTGCCGCTATAACAGCAAATAATACAAATAAAATAAATAACCAAATTAAAGGGGGCTTCCATACAAAAAACGTGATTTTTTGGGCTGTATCTCTTGAACCACATTAGGAAGACACATGAAACTCTCTATAAATAAGTAACACTACAAATAAATAACACACAACTGTAACAACAAATACTTAAAATAAATTACATTTAAAAATTTATAGGGGACTCCGAATAAATGAAAAATATCATGGTCTTTGAAAAAGTTACCTGATTTTTACGGTACGGAACCCTTCTTTTTTTATTACAAAGAAACACCCAGAACACCCGGTCCCGGACGGACCCCAATATAGACCAACCAGCTAGAACATTATTTTTGTACCTTCCGCTGTTAGTGTAAATCAAAAATTAGGGTAATCACATAGATCTAAGTAAAATCTGTAGATATGGTACGTTCTCCGCTTACTTAACAACTGGCCTGTGTTACAACTACACGCAAACACTCGCTCACAGTTACATTTCCAATCTTGTGCAATAGTTGTAATTAACTAACACGAGGGCATTGCTGTAGTATTTTAGTCAAAAAATCACACTAAAGTAAGTCGTACGTGTTACGCGCAAGCACGCGTAACACGAACGCCGCCGCCGCGGCGCCTGTCCGACCATGACTGACATGAGGTGGGTGGACCTAATTGCACCTATTTTGAGCCTTTCACTTTCGAGACGCTAGTTCTTCATCTCCGCTTTTTGACATAGATCGATGATCGAATCACTAGAGATTTCGGAGTCAATCCATGCTCGATAATAAAGATACTTCGGATATAGTCGACTAAGGGAGTACCAGAGGGATGGCAGTAGCTTACTTCTGTGTATTTAACACCTCCACAGCTATCCCCAATCCACCTGCTAAACGTGGTGACTATGGCAAAAACGTCTTTGTTTGCGGAGGAATTATCAGCAGAGGACGTATGTGATGAAGAAACGACACTTAAACACCCATACACTAGCCAAACTCAATATAGAATGTTTTTACATAAACCACCCATACTTAACCTAAAATTAACTTTGTTGCCGCATCTTTTTATAGGCAATTTACATTAACTGTCGAACTCCTTCCTTCAATTAATATTGCTTACAATTATATCTAAAACTCGACGCCAAGCAAGTGAGTTTTAGTTATTTGTGTCGTGGTTTGTTTACAAACATTCTACATCGAGTTTGGCTGGTGTATAGTTAGTGTTTATTGCTACCTCAACCCTTAAAACGCATCATGAAGAAGTCCCTCGTTCATACGTTCGTGTTCTTCTAATACAAACTAGGTTCGCAGCACGTTTGCAGTTATCCCGTATACATATATGTACATATATGTATGTATATACTAATTTAAGACTCTGCAAATACCCTGTATCTCACTCAGCAATCGTTAGCAATATAAAAAATACAAAATATATACAAAATATTTAATGAGGTGACAGGTTTAATAATGCAGAGCAGTGAGACTGAAAGCAAAAACAGAACAAAATATTTGTTTATAGTTGTGAAAATTATTAAAAGTATAAAATTATGAAATCAAATCCCACGTGGACGAAGTCACGGGTAACAGCTAGTATAAAACGATACGGATATACATTCATAATCAATTCATCAAACTACGATAGTTTTTATATTATCTATTTGACGACCTCTGTGGAGCGGCGGGCGAAGGTCCGCCTGCGACGGACGAGGTTGCGAGTTTGATTCCCGCCTCGGGACAAATATTTGTAAGATCTGCAGATATTTGGTCCGGGTGTTCTGGATGTTTTCTATTTTATATCTATATAACCTTATTACAATACATTACATAGTGTATTTGTGTTAAGTATATTAGTACCAATACAAGCTCAGCTTAGTTTGGGGCTAGATGATGATCTGTGAATTATCCAGCATTATTTATTTATTTATTGATGAGTACAGGCAGACCAGCTGCTGTCTCTTATCAACAGTTGAATTTAAATTGTTAACAGTTAAACAACTGTTAAATTGTGTGATTTCAAGCTCTACATTGAAAATTGTAAACCTTGATGCGTCAAACTAAGTAGAACCGTGACGTTTATTAAACTTCCAACGATAAAAAACTGACCTCAGATGGTTCCATTTAAAAAAATAAAACAGTAAAAATACTAGGTAAGTAAGCTAGATGATGCGATTGATTCTATAGATAGCTTCGCTTATCTATTCAGACGAACAGAAAAAAAATTAACTAAATTTTAAAAAAATATTTGCTATTTACCTTTATTAACAAAGAAAATTTCAATCAAATGATATAAACTAATTAGAACTAGTATTTACAATTTAAACAATTAAGCTAACTGCTTACTATTGCAAACAATCTACAGGTAGCTCAACTGATCCATATCAATACCAGTCGGAAGCGTCCCCAAGACGCTGGCTGCATCACTGGTAGGCAGTAACATTATGGCACACAAATTGTTTGTAGTTTAATGAAGTAGCGAGTTTAAAGTGGTCAGTAAAGCTCCAAAAAAATTAGGTAAAGTAAATTTTTCGTCTTTTTCAAAATATTTCGAAAGTATGTAACCTACAGAAATTTAATAGTTTTTTAAACATACATTTTAGATGGATCGGTTTGCAAACTTCGGAGATAGGGGGGAATGGGTATTTTTTCGACATTTTGACATATAGAAATTTAAAAAACTGTTTTAAGACCAACTGATGACCAACAAACTGATACCTTTCATTTAATACCCCACTCGGTGAGGTAGCCTCCCCTTCTGAAAGTTAAAAGAAAAAGGGAGGAACCCTTTTTTGACCATTTTTCAATAAGTGTTCTACTCTAGGAAATATATATTTATTTATTTATTAGGAAAACAAGCAGCACATACAAAAGTTTAGAATTAGGAAAATAGAAACAGAGGGCTATTAAAAGTTTTTCACGAGTAAGATGAATAGTAGAAACATACAACGACCGATGTGGCGCGGCGGGCGAAGGTCCGCCTCCGACGCAGAAGGTTGCGGGTTCGATTCCCGCCTTGGGACAAATGTTTGTACGATCTGCAAATATTTGTTCCGGGTGTTCTGGGTATTTTCTATATATAATAAAAAATATTTATCTATGTTATGTATTGTATTAAGTTTATCAGTCATCTAGTACCCATAACACAAGCTCAGCTTAGCTTGGGGCTAGATGATGCTGTGTGGATTGTCCAGCATTATTTACTTATTTATTATTATTTATTATATTATACAAAGTAAACAGATCACCCACAAGATTACAATCAACTTAGAACATACCTACAAAGAAATAATATAATAAATGAGAAACCAAAAAATAACTAATTATAATATTACCTAATAGCAACAAAAATATTGATCAATAGACAATCCACGCTACATTACTCGCATGCCAAGATCGAAGAATATAGATCCATATATATAAATGCTATATATATTAGGTCCTTACATATGAAATTGGCGTTTTGTATGGGAGGAACAAAAAGTCGAATATTTTTTAATATAATATATTTAATTAATCAAAGTATGAACCATTATTTTCTATGCACTTTTGCCATCTTATAGGTAGTTCATTGATCCCTTTACTAAAAAAACCAGTCGGACGGGAATCAATAAAATCTTTGAAGGCGATTTGGACTGCCCCATCGGAGTTGAATTTTTTCCCTTGCAAGAAGTTATCCAAATTTCGAAAAAAATGGTAATCTGTTGGAGCAAGGTCCGGGGAGTACGGAGGATGTCTTAGACTTTCCAATTGAAGCTCTTCTAATTTAGTAGCCGTCTGTTGCGCAGTGTGTGGTCTAGCGTTGTCGTGAAGCAGCAGTGGCGTGGAGCGATTGACCAGCCTAGGTTGTTTAGCCGCTAACTTTTCCATCATGGTTTGCAATTGCTGACAATAGACATCAGCCGTAACAGTCTGGCCAGATTTGAGAAAACTGTAATGAACAATACCGGCACTAGTCCACCAAACGCTTACAAGTAACTTTTTTGGGGTTAATTTTCGCTTGGGGCAGGATTTGGCTGGCTGGCCAGGATCCAACCATTGCGCTGAGCGCTTCCGATTATCGTAAAGAACCCATTTTTCATCACAGGTAATGATTCGGTTTAAAATACCTTCATTATTGTGCCGGTTTAGTAACGTAAAGCAGCAGTCGACGCGCGTTTGCCGGTTTGCTTCAGTCAATTCGTGAGGTACCCACCTTTCAAGCTTTTTAATCTTCCCAATTTGCTTCAAGTGAATTAAAACAGTTTTATCACTAACATCGCAGCCTGCAGCTAACTCGGACGTGGTTTGCGATGGATCCGCTTCCACTATAGCCTTCAACTCTTCATTATCAACTTGAGTCTCAGGCCGTCCACGGGGCTTGTTCTGCAGGTCAAAATTTCCAGAACGAAAACGTTGGAACCAAAAACGAACTGTGTTTTCTTTTGCAACACGACCGCCATACACATCATTCACCCTTCGAGTTGTTTCCGCAGCACTAGTGCCACGGCGGAACTTGTACTCGTAAATAATGCGATATTTTAAGTTTTCCATTTTGTAAAATGAGTGACGCAAACAGAAAAAAAACAGAAGAAAAAAAACAAATGAATGACGATCATCGAAGCACAAATACATGAGTCTATAGCTGTACAAATTTGAATTTGGAATTCCTTACCAAAGAGGAGAAATTTGTGATTAAAGTGGCCAGTACGAAAAACGCCAATTTCATATGTAAGGACCTAATATTATATATACATTTCAGATGGATCGCTCTGCAAACTTCGGAGACAGAGAGGGGAATGTGTAAATTGAAATATTTTGAAAGTGTTTTCAAAATATTTCAAAGTGTATAAAACCTACAGAAATTTCAAAAACTAACTGTTTAGAAATGTACAAATTGATACCTTTCATTTGATACCCCACTTGAACCTCAGTCTCTTTTACAATTTCGACATCACAATTTGTAGGAATTTTTACTGAAGTTTTTCATTTTCATTTTTTTTTTCTTTCATTCTTTACAAGAGCACGAAATGTCTTATTACTTTAAATTTCAAGTTAATAGCTGCTTTATTAAAGATTATTTATCGGGTATTTATCGCGTACCTTTTGTTTTATTTTCCCCTTAAAAATAAAACAAAAGGTACGCGATAAATACCCGATAAATAATCTTTAATATGTTAACAGATCGCGAAAGTATCAAAAGTTTTAATAGCTACTTTAGTTGCTGAGATATAAAAGACGGAAAAAAGGACTGAAAAAGCAAGACCGGGTTTTGAAGCCGATCTCGAAACGCTAATAACCTGTTTTACTATGTTCTAGGTTCTACAAGTAATTTAGGTAGCAGATAAGAAATATTGCGCACATGCAACAATGCATTATTGCGTTACTTCTAGGTGTGTACTCGATGCTTCTAGATAATCTTTAATGTATTTTTTCTAGAACCAGAATGATATTTTATGCATATTAATGGAAACAGACCGAATGGCCGTTTTAGAAAGTCTTTTAAATAGGTACTCGAAGCTTTTTACTCTTTCTCACTCTCTCTCTGCCAAAATATTTGCGGGTAAAAATTTCTTTTTAGGGTTAAAGCTCGCCATTGGCATGCCATTACTAGTAGAACTTTTTCTGAGTCTTATTTTTTTGTGGAATGAAGAATTATGGTCATGGATTCATTGCGCGCCATTTTGTAAAAAGGATAAGCATAGGATTTCAATCAAACAAGACAAAGCATATCTACGTTTTTGGAACGGCAGCAAAAGTGATGATGTGATGAAGTCAAGTGATTGTTTATTTTGCTATAAACCCACGCTAAAACAATCTACGAATCAATAGTCTATTGACATTAAGATATTTTTTACTAAAATCAACATTATGTCGATAGACTCCAAAAATACAATTGATTCAAAGGTTCGTTTAACAAAGATTCATAACAAATGGCTTACGAGTACAATGTGCGCAAAATTTCTTATCTGCGATCTAAACTACGTCTTGAAGAACCTAGAAAATAGTAAAAATGCGTTTTTTTTTTGAGAGATTAGAATATCGATCTTAATAATAACTTTTGTTTTAAGTCAAGTCTATTACTTATTGCATTGCCATAGGTACCCTAGAAAATAGTAACCAACTGTTTACGAAAGAGAAAAGGCCGGCATTCGGTTTTTCTAAGTTAAGATATGATGATGAATTGATTAACGCTTTCACTGCCCAGTCTCTGCGGTGCGACCCATAAAAGCACGAGCAGTTCTATGACCACAAGTGTGGCGTGGGCTATGAACGTGTAAGTATATCGATTTTACTGCCCAGCCCCAACGGTGCGACCCGAAAAGGCTCGCCGCGGTTATAAGCAGTGCTAAAACAACATGTGCGGGGTGAGCAATGAACGTGTTAAATAAATAATCAGTAGGATCACTATTCCAGAAAACAGAATTCGTTATCTATCGCCGCGTTACGCTATAGAATTTGCTACGTTGGATTGCTACGACATTGGCTACGCCGTAGAAACCGCAACGTTTGCAAATGTGTTTCTCGAATTCATTTCATTGGGGTTTTTACCACTAGATGAGGACTCTTAAACCAGTATTAGAATGCACAGATCTTCAGCAGAACCATCGATCGCAGCGACTTACAGCGCCACCTTTTTAACTGACTTCAAAAAGAGGTGGTTCTCAATTCGTCTGTACGTATTTTTTACATGTATGTATGTATGTTACTTGATATCGCCGCCAATGGTTAAACGATTTTGCTGATCCATTCACTATTTTATAGAGAATGATCCCGAGGTGGTCCCATAAAATCACGACTAGCTACAACCATTTTGGTTATATCTGCACCAATTGTTAATGGATTTTGATAATTCTTTTGTTGTTGTATAAAAATTAATTTTGAGATGGTCCCGTATAAGTTTGGTTCTCGGGGGACTGCTGTGTGCGCCGTAAAAAGTAGGTTTGTAAAACATCATCACAATAATTATGATAATCTCACTATCACCATGGCATGGTTTCCATGGCAACGGGCGTCAACAGTTTCTTCCATGTGTTCTCAAACTAAATTAGACTTGAACTATAACTAGATGTCGCCACTAGGGAAATTAGATCTCGCTATCGAAGTGTAAACTCAATTATTTGCACGTGAACATAGATCATCGACCAGGGAATGTAAGAGAGAAGTGATTTCGTTCGTCCGAGACATAGATGAATTGAGACTCGCGGTAGAGCGTCCAGCCAAGTTCGGTAAGAAACTTGTGACGCAATAATTATAGCAGTGAGTATTTTTACACGAACCATGGGCACGCTTTTGGTCCCGAGTATAACATTATCAAACCTACGTTTTTTCATTATTTAATTTGTGTCTTGGTAAGTACATCATTAAAACAAATGCGGTGTGTTACACAAATTAAATAATGAAAGAACGAAACAAATAATGATTATGAACTGCTATCAAACTTGGCACCTATCTATATGATCTCAGCTCTTTTATCGATGAAGCCACTATCTGAACGAACTTGGCTAGTTCACATTTATGTTTTTGATTAGATACTATTTAGATACCAGAATTTAAAGTCGTTTTGGTTTCATCGAAACCTGATCGAATGTTTTTTTAAACAAGCCAAATTGTTTACAAGTCAAATTCCAGTCTATGATTGCTTGATGCTCTTGCACATAAGGTATCTATAAAATATACATCAGTATAACCCTACTCATTAAATATAAAACTTGTCTGGCAACATTACTTTGGTATGCTAAGTCTTTGGTGTGTCATTATTGGCACAGTTGCTTGTATATTGTTCCATAGTGCAACGGTTTTATTATTCTACCTTTCGTGATCTCACATCACAACTATTTTAAGTACATACATTTAAGAGCCACATTGCACCGTGTAGCATATAATAAATAAATATGTCTGGACAATACACAGAACATCATCTAGCCCCAAGCTAAGCAGAGCTTGTGTTATGGGTAATAGATGACTGATATACTTAATACATTAAACTACCTACATAGATAGATATTTTTTATACATAAAAAATACTTGAAACAAATATTTACAGATCGTACAAACATTTGTCCCAAGGCGGGAATCGAATCTGCAACCTCCTGCGTCGTAGGCGGACCTTCGCCCGCCGCGCCACATCGGTCGTCTATATGTATTAACAGTTAGATACGTACGCTATTTTGTAGGAAATTTCATGGAGAATCTAGATATATATAGATATTACTGGGTATTCCTACAAAGAGATCAAGAAATCAGCGAAAAAGGTGGCATCGGCAGACGCGCGGCAACCGCGCGTACGCGACGTGCCAGCCGACGGAAAAACGCCGCGCGAGCTCTGCCCGTTGAGGGGAAATATCTATTTCACCCATCCGTCACACCATTTATCCTACAGACAGCATTTAACTTAAGACTCCAATAACCTATCATGTCTTAAAATATATAGTTAAGTACTCTGTATTTACGTAAAAACATAAAGTACGGTTCATTTTCCGCTTCAGTTCATAATTTATGAAACCATGCACCACCACTTGGCATAAGGTTTTTAGGCCAAGGCGCTCGATAACTTTATGTTGCCTTTGCCCCAGAATAATGTTTAGTAACTAACCTATGCCTTGAAAATGGTTAGCGCAATGCCGCTTGGCATCTTTGGCGACAATGTTGCTAATTAATGTGACGACCGATGTGGCGCGGCGGGCGAAGGTCCGCCTGCGACGCAGAAGGTTGCGGGTTCGATTCCCGCCTTGGGACAAATGTTTGTACGACCTGCAAATATTTGTTCCAGGTGTTCTGTGTATTTTCTATATATAATAAAAAATATCTATCTATGTTATGTATTGTATTAAGTTTGTCAGTCATCTAGTACCCATAACACAAGCACTGCTTACTTTGGGGCTAGATGATGCTGTGTGGATTGTCCAGCATTATTTATTTATTTAATTAGGAAACTAGTAATGCTAATAGTACCTACGTTATGCTCCACAGTGATACTTAGATATAGGTTTAGAGCCATTCAGTTATGATACCCCTAAATAACAAAATAAAATCGTCATTAGACCGATATTGATGTACGGCTGTGAATCTTGGACATTATCATTGAAGGAGGAGAATAAGCTTCTAGTGGCAGAGCAGAAAACCCTGCGTAAGATCCTGGGGCCTACCTGCAGAGAGGACGGATGCTGGAGAGTCCGAAAAAACCTGGAGATCGAAGGGCTTAGTGAACGAACTCAACATCATCGGCGAAACGAAGGCACATCGTCTCCGCTGGCTCGGCCACTAGAGAGGATAGAAGAGGACCGGAATGTCTACAACGCCTGTCTCGGCTGCCCAGTCGGCCGACGACCCATGGGATGCCCGTGGTGGGCTGGAAAGATGTGGTGGAAGCGGACCTGCGTGAGCTACAAGCGGAGCACTGGCGGGAAACTGCAGGACAGGGAAAAATGGCGACTTCTCTTATCGGAGGCCAAGACACACTTCGGGTCGCTGAGCCATAGGAGTAAGTAAGTATTAACTTATAGATATCCGAAATATTAACGACATAGGCGGAATCTAAACCCGTAACCTTTCCACTCTGTGTTGGCCAATTCCACCACTGTGTCAACAACCTGACCAGTCGAATTTTTTTTTGTAAGTAGGAGGTACTCATAATATTCTTAGAATTTTCCCTAAGTGCACAGTTAACACTATAAAAGTATTAAAAAAATACCTTTCTGGACTTTAGTGTGTAAAAGCCAGTAAAACCTCTACATTCTCAATAACTTTAAAAACCACCACCATCATCATCATCTCTACCTGGATTATACTCTCTGCTGAGTAAAGGCTGAAGCTACCTACTCGTATTTCTAACACATTTTGAGTGAAGCATAAAGCCACAATATCTTCATAAATCGTATACAATAGTATCTATTGTTAAGATTCCTGCAAAGAGCATAAATTTAATTAATAGTATTTAATATTTCAGACGCCCCCTATAAAACGAATATAAAATGTTATTGATATTGGTCTGTTACTCGGGTACTTCTCTACTATCTGTTTATCGTAAGAATACTTTGTAAGGTGATTATTTTCTTTCATAATAGGTGAATGATGCCACTTAAAAGATAAACCTCCTGTTGCATACGTAGGAATGCACCTACATAAAACATCCACCCACAGTTTTATGTCTTTCAATTTCTGAAATGTCCAGTGCATTTTTTTAGAAGGATGGGGCACGGCCGCAAAAACCAACCTTGATATTCTCCAAATTACACAAAATAAACTAATCAAAGTACTATTATTTTATGATAACCAAACCTCAACTAACAAAATTTACAACGAAACTAAACTTATGAAAATATCACAAATATATCACTACAACACATGCATACTTAAAAGAAAAATATTATGCAACGACATTCACTCAGAAGTAGTATTTACAAAAAATATACATGTTCACAAACGGAACCAAGAAATGCACATATTATACGTCTACAGAAAGCTAGGACTAATTACGGCAAGAAAAATAAAATGTTAGAAGGAGCGCGTTTATATAATAGCCTACCTAAAAATATCAAAGACCTAAAAACTCTAGCTCAGTTTAAAACTCGCCTTAAAAACCTCATTTTTCAAAGCTGTGCCTACAAATAGTCAACCTTCCATTATTTTATATTTAAGAATCTGTATTGGGTGTCTGCTCCTTTATTTTGCTTTGTACAATATTTTTTTGCAAACTACCCTCATTATTTTGATTATTTGCTCGTACCGAACTAGGTACTAACAATAGATAAGCTTATTTTGTTTCTCACCAGCGATTATTAATCTTTTGAGAAGTAAATAAATATTTTAAACCATTTTTAACTTTACCTACTATTTTAAACCAAAATTACTATTACTAGTAGACTATGACTATGTGACTATATGTAGAGAATTGACGGAAGATTACGCATAGGAAATAACGACCAAACATTTGATATCGGCAGATCGGTAGGTATCTAAGTGGCGAGTAGATAGAAAGATATCGCTTGCTTCTTAGATAAAAAAAATTCCTCCTCCGACCAGAGTTTACCTGAAATTTGTAAAAGAAAGAAGTTCAGTAGAAGTACGAAGTACAAAACATTTTAGTGTTTGTAGGTATCATTCTTATACTCGGAGTTTCTCTGAAGGATAAGATTCGTAACGAATACACCCGGCAGAGAACCAAAGTTATTAGTAAGTTCGTAAACTTAGCTCAAAGAATTTGCAAAGTGGCAGCGGGCCGGCCATATCTCGCAAAGAACCGACAATCGCTGGGGCAAACGTTTTATTGAGTGGATACCGCAACTCGGCAAACGTAGTGTGGGACACCCTCCGGTCAGGTGGGATGACGATCTGCGAAAACTGTCCAGCAGTGGACTAATATAGGTTGATGATGATGATCTTTTTCATGTCCTAATACGGCGCGGGCATGGCACCCTTAAGAATGTCGTTGCACTGATCAGTCTTAAAATTAGGTTTCTAATACGAAGTCAACATAGACAAACAGTCTTTACCTCGAAGTATATGGCACACATGATTTACGCAATTAAAAAACGTTTCACCGACATCGGAAAAGGAAGTAGTCACGCTTGGCCGAAAGCGAGTGTTCGAGTAAACGAATAATTCATACAATTCACGTAACTAGCTCTTTAGGTAATGAGTGCAAACATGACGGCTGTACCGAACGTTCTTCCATGTTTGCTTATAGGATAGGTATTTATCTCACGACATGGTGTGTGTGAGATCACATCGCACTGTCACACTAATATTCTAAATCCGATAATTTGGACGTAAACAAGGGTGGATGTTTGTCACTTCATCACGCCAAAATACTGAAAAGATCGTCTCATGAAATTCTGCACAGAAAAGTTTTAGAACTGTGATATCAAACAAGCGCTACCAATTTCTTATACAACAACGCATGCTATGCCACGGGCAGATGCTGGTGTTATAAATACAAAAGTTTGGATGTGTTTGTTACCTCTTCACTTCACTCCAAAACTAATGAACAAGTCGTGCTAAAATTTTGCACAGATGTAGTTGGTTCTAGATCTGAAATAACCAATATTTAGGCTAGTACTTTTATCTCTGAAAAACGCGTGCGATGCCGCGGGTTAAATCTTGTATCTGGTTGTGTATTAATAAAATATCTTAATTTATGATTCACCTGTGTTTTTAACATTACATTAAATGCTATTTAATTAATTCTTATGGATGTACACGAGTATCGATCGTCACATCATCTAGATAAACATCTTAACCATAAAGTGATAATTTTATATGCAAACGTTCTTATTTAGTTCCAGTAGTATTGTAAGTAGGTAGTGTAGGTATAGTAGGTACTCATTATAGTAAGTTCTAGAGTCCCTGTTATTATAATAATCAGTAAATACCCTATCTATAATCGGAGTTCTAATGTTACAAAAACCAAAAACTATTATTTCAATTAAAATTAATAAATAATGCTGGACAATTCACACATCATCTAGCCCTAAAAAGCTTAGCAGAGATTGAGTTAGAGCTACATAAGTTTGGTTTATCATTAGTATCAAGACGTTTCATTAGCGCCCCTCCCGTCAGGACATGGAAACACGCGAATCCCATGCAAAATGGAACGTCTTGATTCTGTCGAGAAACCAAGGAGTCCAGTCATATTAGGGTTTCACCTAGCAATTCCTTCCAATACAACTAGCTGAAAACTCGTATACCTATTTACTAATTTGTTTCCATTATTTGATAGTAATTTTCTTTGTTCTTTGATAATAAAGTTTTTAAAGAAACAATTAATAAAACATCGTGTTTAATCCGTAAATTATTCAAGGTCTCTGTGACACTATGTCATGTCATTTCACATGACCCCCCCAACCCCCCAAAAAATCCTGTCGGTCCATGCGCCAAACACCCTGTAATGAGCACATGAAAAAATGTTAGGAACAAAATTTGTAGCAAATTTTATGCTCTACAAGTATAAGATGTCAATATCATCATGATGTCATATCATAGATAGGTAATGCGAAAAACCGATTTTTGTGCATTTGCGAATCAATCACGATATTTTATTTGACTGTTGAGACTACATTTATTACGCTAAAATGAAGGCGTATACGAGTTTCCAGCTTGTCTCTGAATTGTGAAATTGACCCTATTTTTGACTAAAATTACTGGACTATAAACCTATATATAACGTATTATACGAGAAACTAAACTTAGGGCTCAGACGACCGCTCTCACTGCACCGCGCCGAGGCTAAGCAGAGAATGCAATATACTAAATAAATGATCAAATAAAACAAATTCATAAATAAAGATGATGTATATTCACTTTCTTACAAAATTATTTACAACGCCCTTATTATGATCATCCATTTGTCATATAAAACTTTACCATCGAGATAAATTATTTCCAGGCGAATTTACAGCAGCGCTTACTGGCGTACCTAAAGCTATATATTATTATATTATGGTTTACAGATCTATTTTAGGCACCATTCCACAAAAACATTACATTCCCATTTCATTATTATATGGTGAAATCTGGATACAGTGTCAAAAACAAACATAATAAAAGTTCCCAAAACAAAATTCCATATTTTGATCACTTCACCAAAATACCTACCATTCAGAATCTCAAATAATTTCATACATTCCAAACATACATAAAAAAAAAAACTTAAAAACATATAAAGGTACCTTAAAAATAGTATGTATTAGAAAAACATTACTTTCAAATGAACAGTTAAAACCTAACCATAAGATTACATTATAATTTAGATTTGTTCTGAGGAATGTTATTCACGTATTACATTTTCATATTTAAGAATCATAAAGTATTTGATAGCTTTTTTTTACCATTCTGGAAATGCCATTTAAATTAATTAAATCCACTGTTTTGTTCATATATTTTTCCAGCCAATTCAACATTCCAATCAAAAAGAGTAGAAACTAAATAAAATTGGTAATATACAGGGTTATTGGAAATTAGACCGGATCCTTTTTGGGGGTGATGGGGGACGTCATTTGCAACTATTTTGACCCCATTTTGAATTTTGCTAAAGTAAACTATTTTTTAGATATTTGCTTATTCGTATTTTTTGGGCAAACCCCGATTTACGTTTTCACTAACGAATAAAAAAAGGGATCACCCAATTAAAATTTTAGTGACAGGTTTAGATAGCCTAAAGTCTAATTCTTAATAAACTCTAACAAAATCGTGTGAATCAGTATCCATATGGAAGCTAAAGAATATGTTTATAAAAATAATGTATAATTTTTTAATAAATTTGTAACAAAAACCCCATAAAAAAAATACCGTGGTGAATTTGGTCAAAATGTTATTTTAAAAACATCTACACACCTTTAGCTATCCAACGAGATATAAATCAATGCACTTAGTTACACTATTGCAGAAAAAATACGGGTAAATGTGATGACTTGGCTAGTGAATAAGTTTGGATTGATTGCTTTCCCGACGACTTGGCAGAACGCCAACGCCATAGCACATTGTTTAACAAGGCGAGAAAGTGCCTGATTCCTAAAGTGTGTGTCGTGACGTTTTTCACTAAATTTATGAATGGGAATAAATAATTGATAATAATTTAATTGGCCCCTATTTCTTGCCTAAGTATTTAAACGGTAACGCATACGAAGAGTTTTACAGTAACGAAGTTTTTGGCCTTCATAGTTCATTTTTCGAAGATGGCTTGGTGGAGAAGGATCTATTCCATGGCCAGCGAGGAGTCCCGGGTCCCGACAATACCCCATTAGATTACTACGTAAGTAAAATTCCAATTAATTTTATTTTTTACTTATAAAATCTTAGTTTGATTTATTGGAATTTACTACCTGCTTATGGTTTACCCGTATTTTTCCTGCAATAGTGTAACTGAGTGCATTGATTTATACCTCGTTGGATAGTTAAAGATGTGTAGATGTTTTTAAAATAACATGGCAACCAAATTCACAAGGGTATTTTTTATAATGGAGTTTTTGTTTCGTATTTACTAAAAAATTACACCTTGGTTTTATAAACATGTTCTTTGGCTTCCATAATGATACTGATTCATACGATTTGAGTTTATTATGAATAAGACTTTAGTCTATCTAAACCTGTCACTTAAATTTGAATTGGGTGATTAATCTTTTTTATTCGTTAGTGAAGACGTAAAACGAAGTTTTCCCAAAAAAATACGAATATGCGAATATCTCAAAAATTGTTTACTTGCATAATACAATTTGGGGCCAAAATTGTTGCAAATGGCCTCCCCCATCACCCCCTACAAGGATCCGATCTAATTTCCAATAACCCTATATATTTATACTAACGAACATAGTTTGAGTAAAACCAAAGGCTTCACAAAGATGCCTATTTATACTCAAAGCTAATGTAGGCACATTTTTTGATACACTTAACGCCATCTGTTAGCAGCTGCAAAACATCAGAAACCATTCTATTTTCCATTGACCCACCTTACCAGCTGTCTCAAGAAAGCTCCCTTGCTTATTTGGTTGCATACACCTAAATATTATTCATTCGACATTTACATCGAATAAGAGTAAACATTGGCGATAATTTATACAGCATTAATATTTTACATTTTCAGTTGTATGTTACATTGCATAAAAGTAATACTTTCATTTGAATACTATAATAATAAAACTAATTTAATTTGACAAAATATTGTCAAACCAATATTTAGTTCTTCAACTGCGTTAATATTAATCCCAAGTGACCTTAAAATAAAACCTTTGATTTAGCTGGTGCTTTAAAAGTAAATGAAATTAAAGTTAAAATAATTAAAAAAAAATGGCCCTTCCCCTACCAACCATAACGCAGTTGTAGATCTTTTATAGCTATTTATTGTCAAGCAAGAACATAGCTGCGACAATGACAAATAAAATACTAACATAAAACAAATTATTCAAATAAATAATTATGAGAAATTAAAAGAAAATTTACATGACCAATCAATTATGTTATTACAACTAGTGGCTCGTTCATTCTACATTACGTAGGCACGCAAATTGGATACGGCAATGTATTTCAGTAAAAAGTAAGAAAATCGAGTACGACTTCACAAAATCCTTTCTTACTTCTGAGTGTCCGCCTCTCAAATCTCTACGTTTAGCAGTTAGAAAATTTGTCTGAAGTCTGTCACTAAAAAGAAGGACAACAAATTAAAGCAAGGAAAACGTGAAGAAAGCTAGGCTGCAACCGTACGCATAAAAAAACCAAAAGACATTCTCAATACACTTTATTTAATAGTGGAAATTCTTTTGGTTTATGTTAATTTTACGTTTCTAATTTTAGGTATTATGTACTGTATATTTCCCAAATAAAACAAAACAAAACAAACATGTAAAAATGAAATAAGCTGAAGTTTAACAAAAGTACGTTTTATGGACGTAGTAAATATCTACGCAATTGTTGAACATTGCAGTTTCCAATTTGCGTTATTTCCGACGAAATCATGTACAAAATTACATTGTTTCAGTCTTACCTCTGTTATATACAAACACACTTGGACAAGGACTGACGAACACGATTATTTAAAGTTCGTTTGATATTTTTGATATGTGATTATAACGTAACAGCTTCCAACTACAGTATACAATGAATATTAGATTTTTTGAGGTTATTTTTTGGTGTTTTTACATTCACGCACAGATGCGCGATAAACTAGAGCTTAATTTATCACTATGACATGAAATAATGGATAAATACAGTTAAAGTTCAAACGATATTTACGTTTTAACAATAAATACGATTACTTAGCTTTTCAGTGTTTTATTTTAACTTCGATGTCAGCTTTTAGTTAACAACCCTTTACTTTAACATATGTACAAAAATATGAGTTGTTCATTAAAAACTTCGTGGTTTCTCTAGAGTTACAGACCGGTATCAGATCACTGGAAGCCGTATTTACTTGGTTTGTTGTGTTCATGGACATTTGTTTATAATCTATCAAAAATGGTCCAATAACTAAGAAACCTTAATATGAAAAGCACGCATGATTTAAAAAAATACACAATTATTGCACAAAACCAGGCGTTCGAGTAGCCAGAATGGATAGTGTATGTTTCAGATACACATAAATGTTACTAACAATTTCAAGAACACGGAAATTGTGTCTAGAAATCTCAATGTTGGACCACTGTTTGAAGGATTTTACAGGCTTTTATTTATCAACTTTGTAGTCATCAAATACGACACATCGTATAAACGAATGATTATTGGAAGCGCAATAATTACCAATGAGCCTTGTGATTGGAAGAATACGAGTGTGTCGCAAAGATATCGACAATAACAAACATAATGGATCAAATGGCACGATTTATTGTGCCTGTTGCTATGGAAACCTCAGTAGTAAGCTAGGTCTTTACTAGAGGCAGCCTCTAATCGAGGCAAGTAGTCCATGAAGAGCCAAAAACACTTGCCTCAGTCAGCGGCAGCTTCTAGATAAGTTGCTTAGATATATTGACAATTTGGTTTTAATGAACGGTCATGTTGTCATAGAGATCTGTACCTAAATCAACACCAGTTAACCCGTACCGGCGGAAATGGACGAAGACCGATGGAACCCGATCACAATCACTCATCAAATTGACTTCTATCACTACATTACACAGCATTGGGTCTATCACAAGCCAATGCCATATTCAAGTTCCAAGTTCTAGAATGCACTAGAATGTTCTAGATGGTTCTAGAAGACTAGTGTGCGTGGTGCACGTTGTGTTGGGCTTTCTTCTTGCGTTGCGCCAGCATGTCGTAGAAAGGGTTGTGGCTGATCGAGCGACGGAGGCATTCGATCCATTCGTCTCGCTCCTCCACGGTAGCTGCTGACATTCTGTAATAGAGAAAAAAATTATGTAAAAAGTCATGTTTTCAATGGCTTTTTAGATGCGAAGTTTACAACAAACGTTTTTCAAAAAGTAAGTCTTTCTTTTGGTCTTAGAAAGACAAGATTGAATATCGGTGTCTTATGTCACTAGCAGAGAGTGAGATATAGGCGCAAAAAATCCCAATGGTCCCTGGGTGAAATACCAAATGTGAATTAATTACCTACATAGGTAGGTAATACTACGCATTTGTTGTTTGATCTATTTAGGGTAGGCAGTCAGACATCATTATCGTCATCTTTACCCTCTGTTACGTTTATGTACCGTTAACATTATATTATTATTGTTTTTGTGTAGGTAGTAATCCATATGCAATAAATGTCACAAAATAATAAAAATGAAATGCAGTTGTGTGTTAATTTGTAAAGTAAATAATAGATTCAAGCGATTGCAAGCAATTTGTAACTAATATTTTATTAATATCAAATAAGAATTAGGTCCGTATTGTGAAACCTTGCTCAGTCATCAATCTCTGCTTGAGTAACGCTTTTCTATGGCATAAACGTCACTCAAGCATAGATCTATGACTAAGCAAGCTTTCATAATACGTGCCTGAGACAGTTATTTATTCACTTCAATTTTATTACAACACAATTACCTATAAACAGTATGTTTCCCCTCCACGACCTTCCCTTCGGAGTCTGTCTTGCAAGCCTTGATGAGATCAGCGCCGCCGCTCGCGTACAACTCCAGGCAGTGCGGTCGTTGTCTGTCGCTCGCTGGACGCACCTGAAATAGACAAGGAGGAATGGATAAGACTTAAGAGGACTTACCTTCTTTTTGTTGTAGTATGTTTCGCAACTTACTTTACTTTACTTTACTATGTTATTATTTCACCATCGCTGAAGCGCAAGGGAAAATCAGACCAACTTTCCACTTCTTTACTCCTAGCTTAAATATTTGGGTGAAGAGAAATACATATAGTCTGGCCAACGAAATGTCCAAGAAATTCCAAAAACTCTACACCTGATAATATTGAATCAGCTTCATTAATTTCTTCGCTGCTACTGCTACTGTCCCCAAAATGTATGGTTCAAGTTTGTTTGTGTGCGTAATGTGTCAATTTTGACAGTCTTAAAATATGCCATATCAAAACTTCTGAAAATAATGCGTGGACAGCTTTCGTTGCCAGACTCTGGCTCTTTATTTATTTTCTTGTAAATATTCTAAATTCTGACTCTATGTAGCGGAAAATACGATCTGACATCTCGCATGCGAATGTATTGTGCATAGTAGTATTTATCCCGCTGCGAACTTTCTTAGTATAGTAGTTCTTAGTAGTGTAGTATAAATAGTGTAGTAGTTTAAAATATGAATATTTCATATTTTAAACTACTACATTATACGATGTTTACGATATTTCACTCCTCTAATGTGCTGTACGGAAATAATGACTGTGAAACCACAATTTTTCTTGTTAGGTGTCTATTTTAGTTTAATTTTAACCTGTACAAACAGAGCAGGGCAACGATAACAGTATCTTTATCCTGTTTGGCTATTGTTGAGTGGATAATATATTTGCTCTTATTTCCTCTGGTTAAATACTTATCGCTAGGTATTAGGTATTGTTCTTTTATGAGGGCGCATTGCGCGCCATTTTGTGAAAAGGATAGGCATAGGATTTCGCGTTCATAGGAGAGGGACACAGCATACGTTTTTGGAACGGCTTATGCGCAAAAATCAAGGTTTTGCTTATTTATGAAGAAGGTTACCAAATACATAATTAGAATTAGAATTAATTAATTAGAAACCAAATACATAATTAGTAATAATAATAACCTACGAATCAAAATATGAATCATTTCAATAGACCGCAGGGTTCCTAAAATCTCGACCAAATTATGTGCGAAACAGTGCACTTTCATGATTTTTTTTTACCGTATTTTTTTGTCGCAATCCTTTTTTCACATTTAAGGAACCAAAGAAAGAATTTAGAATTTTACATAAAATTCTAATTCTAAATCGAGTTTTTTACCACTAGGATCCCGTGAGTATTGAGATCTAGGCCTAGTTTGGCAACCAAACCCGATAGTTTCGCAACTTAAAGGAAACACATTTTTACAATCATTCTTACAACGACATAAATCCATACTAATCTTCATCATCATCTTCAGGTGGTGATGGGGTTAGGTGGGGTCGGCACAACAAGTAGTTTTCTTCCACACTCCTCTATCAGCCGTACACCTTTCTTAACCATGCCCTCTTTCACACAATCCATCCATCTTTTCTAATAATATACTTAAAGTAATTCTGTGTTTGTCTGTTACCTTTTCACGCCTAAACGACTGAACGGATCTTTATAAAATTTGGTAAGGTAATAGATGGTTTTCCCAGGGAAGGACATAGACTATTTATCATCCCGGAAAACCACACACGTGCGAAGCCGCGGGCGCAAGGTAATCTATATCTTCTATACTTAATAATATAAATTTGAAAATAAATCTGTCTGTCTGTCTGCCTGTTACCTTTTCACGCTGAACGGATCTCAATGAAATTTGGCAGGGAGGTAAATGCTATCCCAAAGACGAAAATAGGCTACTTAAAACTACTAAAACTAAAAGCGTGTGCGAAGCCGTGGGCAGCAGCTAGTATAATATTAGATCAGAACTCCTGATCTACTCAACCTTTAACCAAAGGCAAGGTGACACCCACTATTGTTGTTGCATCTACCTGCAACGGATGATTACATCATTATAAATACCTATCTATCTATCTAAGACCGCAATCATTGAGTTCTGAGATAAATGTGATGGAAACTTCCAATAATATTTTCATTGTTATAACAATTTCTTATAATTTTAGACTTTAAACTACGTGACTTCTCAATTTAAGATTCATTGTGTGTGCATATTATTTATTTTTGCGTGCATTGTTTTATATGTATGATTGCTAAAAGTCTCAAACTCTCTCAGAGAATCTCTCAATGCAATTAACTAATCTTGATCGAACTTAAAATTTCATATATGTACATAATTTGGGCCACTTTTAGTCCTTGCTACATATTGCTTGCTTTTATATTTGCTTTTATTACGAATATTCTATAGTTCTGGTGCATTCCAGAAAATAATAAAACACAAGGGTCTACTCGGAAAACGAAAATAGAAGTTTCTGATTCGTTTTCGTGCAAAATCAACTCTTATGTCATTTGCATTTCGCACGAAAACGAATCAGAAACTTCCATTTTCGCTTTTACGTAGTAAATTCTCTATCTACGAAGATATCTCTTTTATTCTATCGAGAATCCTACTGTACCTAATCCATAAAGAAGCCCATGCAAGGAGAACGCACATTCTCCTGCAATAAAAACAAGCCCGTAACATCTTACAAAGTAGCGTAGCGCATTAACCGCGCAGTCGCATTAGCGTAAATTACCGTTTACTGCGCATTATCCAATTACCCATGGGTTTTGTACTGTTGTTCTAAGCTAAGCCATCGAGCACATACATACCCAATATTGGGTATGTGCTCTATGTTCTAAGCTAACGTTGTTGGCTGCACGCTCGTTGCACGATGCAAAAAAGTATTAGAGCGAGTGTAAAAATAGATCTAGCCAATCACAATGCAAATATTGCTAAGTTAGAATGATGGTGATGTGATGTTATTTTTTGCCCGTTAGTAGCGGCTTTACACGAAACATCAAAACGACTAAAGCGTTTTTGACAACTGAGGTACTTATTAAATTACTCGACTGAATTTGATGTATATTCTAAGCTACATTTTGTATAAGCGTACCTCGATTCGCAAAATAATAAATAACCTACGCACTGGAATGTTAAAAAACGTGGGTGATACGATTTTTTTTCAATTATGGTTTTAACATATTTGAAACCAAAACGAAATGCATTAGATTTATTCTACCTAATGTAAAACAAGTTAAGGCTGATGTAACCGTCAAAGGAGAAACGTTAGAAATTGTTAATTGTACCATATTCTTAGGAATAACCTTAGATAGTAAACTTCAATGGGGCCCACACATAGACAAGCTATCGAAGAGACTTAGATCTGCAGCGTATGCAGTCAAAAAAATCCGTTATCTTACAGACGTTGATACTTCTAGACTAGTTTATTTCAGCTACTTCCATAGTGTTATGTCTTATGGCATACTGCTATGGGGGAACACCGCAGATATTAACACCGTATTTGTGCTGCAGAAGAGGGCTGTTCGTGCAATCTATAATATGGGTCCCAGGGAAAGCATACGTGAAAAATTCAAGGAAATAAACATAATGACAGTACCATGTCAATATATTTATGAAAACCTATTGTACAGTCATAAAAATATCAATCGCTTCCCTAAAAATAGCGATGTACATAATTTGAATACAAGAAATAAACATAAACTCGCTGTGCCCACAACTAGACTACACAAAATCAATGTATCTTTTAAAGGGCAATGTATACGATTCTACAACAAAACTCCTAGTGAGTTGCAAAAATTATCAGTAAATAAATTCAAACAAATTGTCAAAACCTTCTTGTGTAAAAAGGCCTACTATAAAATATCAGATTATCTAGAGGATAAAAAAGCTTGGGACGGGATTTGCTCCAACTCGAAAAATAACAACTAACAGACTAAAGGTTTCTTCGTCGCTTCTTTACTTTAGTCAACATACCGAAGCGACTGAAATCAAAAATATCACTTTATTTCCGTGTCAGTGTTTAATTATTAAGAATTTGACCTTTTCTAAGTGTACATTTATTGTATTTATGGAAATAAAGAGTTTTTGACTTTGACTTTGACTTTGATACCTACTTGGTTATAACTTTACCACAGCTTAATTCTCTCTGTGACTTCAATTCAATCAACATAGATTTGAAGTAAGAAATATTATCAGTAACGTTTAGAAAAATTATTGTTTTTGGAATTGCTATGTTTTTCATGCAATAAATAAAATTTAATTTAACATCAATAAAATTTCATTTTGGTTTCATTTCATTTCACTAAAAAGTTAAAAAGCGTGGGTCCAAACGATTTTTTAAAATTATTTAAAAAACATATTCTACTTCGTTATAACTTCACCACAGCTGAATTCCCTCAGTATGACTGTACTGACAGGTAACACTTATCGTAAAGGGATCGTCCAGCATTCTGAGTGCTTATATGAACTGGTGAATGTACTCTACATGCAATTGGACCAAGTAACTAATTGTGGTGGGAAACATATGTTTCCTTGGTTGCATGCGTAGCTACTTGAAGCATTTCGTATGCGAAAGCAATTTTATATGACATGATTTCACAGTTTCGTAAGCAAGACATTATAATGAATGTTAAAATTAATTTGTATGCAGAATGCAAGTTAAATAACAGATTCTGGCGTTACTTTGCGGGAATTCATTGCAAAATATAACGATGAAATAATTTATTAACAATTCCGTGCAAAACCTTTCTAATAAGATCAAAAAAAAATATCTATGAAAGTAAGTCGTCAACTAGTTTAGTCTTTCTAAGGTACATAGATCTAAGTAAAATCTGTAGATATGGTACTACACGCAAACACTCGCTCACAGTTACATTTCCAATCTTGTGCAATAATTATAATGAACCAACACGAGGGAATTGATGTAGTCTTTCAGTCAATAAATCACACTAAAGTACGTAATAGCAAGCAAGCGTAACACGAATGTGCGACTATGACTGAGGTGGGTGGACCTAATTGCACCTAATTTGAGCCTTCCACTTTCGCGAGGCCTTCATCCCCATCTCCCCTTTTTTACTTATATCGATGGCTGCCCCACATCTGGTAGGCTCTTACGACATCGACGACGATAGGTTGGAGGGGTCGATTCTTACGCCGCGACCGCCATTGCCACATCCACCATGCCCAAGACGGATTTTACTCACTGCTAGGTAAACTAGATCAAAAGTAAATAAACGTAGAATATACTCACAGATATATTTTCTAATGGAATGATTCCTCTTGGCTCCTTGTCCGTCGTGTATTCGAAGTAGTACAAGCAGTTATCGTTTAGTATAAACCACCGTCTCTTCCACGACTTATATCTGCAATTTACACAAAAACAACATAATACCAAAAACTTAATAACTTCACAGATAATAAAACATAAATAATAATAATAATACATAATGCTGGACAATCCACACAACATAATCTAGTCCCAAGCTAAGCAGAGCTTGTGTTATGGGTACTAGATAACTGATATATTTAATGCCATTTTGATGTACTGCAGCACACACAGACATTTTACTTAGATTGTTATTATGTTATTATTTAGTCAACAGTATTTTTATTATTTTCTTTTTTACTACCATCCTTTTTTTTTTTTTATTCTGAGTTTTTTTTAAGGACTTTATTCGCTTAGCGAATATGCCAGTCCCGTTATACAAACATAAACTTAACCCTTACTTTATCTACTAATTTCATATACCATTATGTACAAGGCCTTGGCGGCCTCGCACAGTGGGTTGGAAAGTAAACTCTGAACTAAACCTAATTCTGCGAGATTCAAATTAAAATCAGCGATTAATTGATCTCTCATTGACTGAGTCCGGACACATTCCACCAAGAAATGGTAAACGTCTTCTGTGACACCGCACGAAGAGCAATGAGCGGAGTCAACCTTCCTCATGAGGTGGTTGAACTTCTTTAGTGGAATATGTCCAGACCGCAGCCTGTGAGCTATAACAACCTGGTGACGCTTCAACCCACTGTTCACCCACCAGGGGACACGAGGAGGTTCACTCTGAACAATTTTGTACCATATACCTTTCGTACAAGATATTTCACTAAATAATTCTTTCCACTTTTCGAAAACCTTGTTTAATTGTTATTGTCTGATATGTATGTGTGTGTCTGAAGTCTTAAATAAAAACCTTATCTATCTATCTATCTATCTAATACAATACATTACATAGATAGATGTTTTTTATTATACATAGAAAATACCCAGAACAAATATTTGCAAATAAATGGTTAGTTAATCCATTTTATCTGACAAAGTTTAGGAGGCACAATATTGTAAACATTTTATTAGGTCATTTCGTGCGCTTAAATTTCTTACAAAACATACTTGAGACCATGTTGAATACCTAAACTTTACTTTACCCGACCGATATAGTACATACATATAACACAATGCTAAAAATACACAGCCCTGAGTTCGGTTTGACGATAGTATCGAGACGTGAACGTGAAGTTTTTTTCTATAGGAATTGGTACAGCGCGCCTCTATCGTGCGGCCATGGAACTACGCATATTCCATACAAAAATGACACGTCGTATATTTTTGGCATTGTTTTATGTGTACTATATCGGTCGGTCTCAAGTATTGGTCTATAGATGGTAAAGTTAAGTTTAGGTATTCATCACAGATACATACATGGTCTCAAGTATGTTAGAGCTCTAATCACGTTTTTTTCATAGATGTTGTTCTAGATCTGGCATTGGCAAAAAAGGCTGCTTCCATCTCTCAAAAACGCGTACGAAGCCGCGAGCAAAGGCTTCTGGCATTGGCAAAAAAGGCTGCTTCCATCTCTCAAAAACGCGTACGAAGCCGCGAGCAAAGGCTAGTTGTCACAATAAAAAGTTTATATACCTGCCACCCTGCTTCCACAGCCAACCTTCCTTATCCGGATTGAAGAAGGTGTGCATGAGATCGTTGCCATCGTCCTCCGGGATTTTGAACGGCTCTGTCTTTATTGACTCGTATAATGACTGTAACAATACAAAACATAACATTAGATACAGCTGGATAACGTATTGGGTAAAAAAAGCCTGCAGTATTGATTCGTATAAAGACTGTTACAATACAAAATGAAACAGGTAGAGCTTGATAAAGCAAAGTATTGGGTGAAAAACCTGTATTTTTGATTCCTATAATGATAATACAAAACGAAACATTAGATAAAGCTGGGTAACGCATCGTGGGTAAGTATAGGGTATAATACCCCGTAAATCGTATAATGACTGTTACAATACAAAATTAAACATAGGTAGTAGGTAGCAGCTTGATTAACTAAAAGTATTGGGTAAAAAAAAGAACCTGTATTATTGATTCGTATAATGATGATGAATGACAATACAAAAGATGTAAATAAATTTTTAAAAGCGTGATTGTCTATTGTTTTTTATATAATTATCATAGCTGACGTCTCTAATCCAGGCCTCCAGTATACGAAAAACAAAAGGGGATCGCGCTAGCTTTTAAAAAACGATCTATACAGCTGGATAACGCATCGTATTGGGTTAAAATAATCCTGCTACAGTGCTATCCTCATCTGGAGGGCAGGAATGGCAATGAGTTATACCGTTTATAAAATAATGAATAAATGAATTAATTACAATTAGAAAGTTACTTCAGTTGTACAAAAAGGTCTAAAATACTAAAATGTTGGGCTTATATTTTAAACCTTTTATTTTACTTATACTTTAGTACAGTCAAAACAGTTTCTTTATTAGACATAACAATGATGGCTTCAAGTACTAAACAAAAAAACACAAGAACTTAACTAGTTATAATATGAATAATTTTATTATTACAATCCGTTACGAGATCAGACATCATTGTAAATATATTCCGCAGCGCATATTTCGCGCGGTACTTTAAATTTCCTGATGTCTCATCAGGATAAACGCGAGAAATACCCAGTGATAGTAGAATTACAATTGGTTAGCAAAGAAACCCTCGAGAGCTTTGAACTGCAACCGAAATTGTAATAAAGAAGAATACGTTCAGCTCATGAAATTACACATATATCATAAATGCGAAAGTTTGAATGAGTGGATAGATGAATGAATGAATGGATGGATGGATGAATGGATGGATTTATGTTACTTCTCACGCCAAAAGTACTGAACGGATCGAGCTGAAATTTTGTATAGATTTAAGTCTAAGTCTAGTTCTAGAAAAACAAAGTTTTTTAAACTAACTGAACTTAAGTATAGGTTTCTTACCCCATAAATCAGCTCTCATGGGATAGAAATAACCTTACAACGTTATCATAGAAACAACAATAAACAACAACAATAATTACATCTTTGTTGACTTGTAATAACGTAGCTATACTAAACTTCACATCGAATTTGGCTGGTGTATAGAGTATAGAGGCTACTTTTTATCCGGGAAACAACGCGTGCGAAGTCACGGGTGGAAACTAGTATAAAGTAAGCAGAAAGATTCACAACTCGAATTTTTGATAAAGTCTACAATAGTGAGAACTTAACGGTTTTCCAAACTGAACGTATTAAATGATTATGTATGACCCGTTGAAGGTTAACTCGGTACGATTAACACAAAACTTGAGGAAAAACATAATGGATTATCAGAAGTGGATAAAAAAAAATGATGTCAAATATTCTAACTGATATGGGCAATAAATGCAGAGTGGAACAGAGATGTGTTAAAACAACCAATAGCATTCATCATTACGGATGTAAACGGGTTAACTACGAACCTTATTAGAACAGAGATGTGTTGAAACAACCAATAGCATTAATTACGGAAGTAAGCGAGTTAACTACGAACCTTATTGGAACAGAGATGTGTTGAAACAACCAATAGCATTCACATTACGGATGTAAGCGAGTTAACTACGAACCTTATTGGAACAGAGATGTGTTGAAACAACCAATAGCATTCACATTACGGATGTAAGCGAGTTAACTACGAACCTTATTGGAACAGAGATGTGTTGAAACAACCAATAGCATTCATTACGGATGTAAGCGAGTTAACTACGAACCTTATTAGAACAGAGATGTGTTGAAACAACCAATAGCATTAATTACGGATGTAAGCGAGTTAACTACGAACCTTATTGGAACAGAGATGTGTTGAAACAACCAATAGCATTCACATTACGGATGTAAGCGAGTTAACTACGAATCTTATTGGAACAGAGATGTGTTGAAACAACCAATAGCATTCACATTACGGATGTAAGCGAGTTAACTACGAACCTTATTGGAACAGAGATGTGTTGAAACAACCAATAGCATTCATTACGGATGTAAGCGAGTTAACTACGAACCTTATTAGAACAGAGATGTGTTGAAACAACCAATAGCATTAATTACGGATGTAAGCGAGTTAACTACGAACCTTATTGGAACAGAGATGTGTTGAAACAACCAATAGCATTCACATTACGGATGTAAGCAAGTTAACTACGAACCTTATTGGAACAGAGATGTGTTGAAACAACCAATAGCATTCATTACGGATGTAAGCGAGTTAACTACGAACCTTATTAGAACAGAGATGTGTTGAAACAACCAATAGCATTAATTACGGATGTAAGCGAGTTAACTACGAACCTTATTGGAACAGAGATGTGTTGAAACAACCAATAGCATTCACATTACGGATGTAAGCGAGTTAACTACGAATCTTATTGGAACAGAGATGTGTTGAAACAACCAATAGCATTCATTACGGATGTAAGCGAGTTAACTACGAACCTTATTAGAACAGAGATGTGTTGAAACAACCAATAGCATTCATTACGGATGTAAGCGAGTTAACTACGAACCTTATTAGAACAGAGATGTGTTGAAACAACCAATAGCATTCATTACGGATGTAAGCGAGTTAACTACGAACCTTATTGGAACAGAGATGTGTTGAAACAACCAATAGCATTCACATTACGGATGTAAGCGAGTTAACTACGAACCTTATTGGAACAGAGATGTGTTGAAACAACCAATAGCATTCACATTACGGATGTAAGCAAGTTAACTACGAACCTTATTGGAACAGAGATGTGTTGAAACAACCAATAGCATTCATTACGGATGTAAGCGAGTTAACTACGAACCTTATTAGAACAGAGATGTGTTGAAACAACCAATAGCATTAATTACGGATGTAAGCGAGTTAACTACGAACCTTATTGGAACAGAGATGTGTTGAAACAACCAATAGCATTCACATTACGGATGTAAGCGAGTTAACTACGAATCTTATTGGAACAGAGATGTGTTGAAACAACCAATAGCATTCATTACGGATGTAAGCGAGTTAACTACGAACCTTATTAGAACAGAGATGTGTTGAAACAACCAATAGCATTCATTACGGATGTAAGCGAGTTAACTACGAACCTTATTAGAACAGAGATGTGTTGAAACAACCAATAGCATTCATTACGGATGTAAGCGAGTTAACTACGAACCTTATTAGAACAGAGATGTGTTGAAACAACCAATAGCATTCATTACGGATGTAAGCGAGTTAACTACGAACCTTATTAGAACAGAGATGTGTTGAAACAACCAATAGCATTAATTACGGATGTAAGCGAGTTAACTACGAACCTTATTGGAACAGAGATATGTTGAAACAACCAATAGCATTCATTACGGACCCGCTTACATCCGTAAACGGGTTAACTATGAACCTTATTTGTGTTGGAAGAACACTAACGTACAACGCTTACATCCGTAATGAATTCGTCAAACTACGATAGTTTTTATAGTAAAACCTATCACGGCCTGTGAATCGGGCTGTCAAGAAGGCGAATAAGGGAAAAACCATTAATGGTAGTCGGCATAAGTGGAAGACTCGCAAATTCAATGCTATTGGATGGCGAGAAACAGCTCGAAACTGAGATGCCCTGAGATGTCAAGGAAGAGGCCAAGATTTATTTCGGGCCACTGGGCCATGGGAGTAAGTATGTATTCGAGAATAAACTAGTATCCGCCCGTGGCTTCGCACGCGTTGTTTCCGGGATAAAAAGTATACTATAGATACGCTAGTCCAAGTCAAAAGGATATAGGTAATTATTGTTATAAGGAAACGTTTTAAGGTTCCCATGTAACGGATTTATGGGGTGAAGTGTGTTATTTCAGGTATAGATAGACCAGACCTACATCTATACAAAATTTTGGCATGATCCGTTGTGTAGTTTTCGCGTGTAGAAGTAACAAACACCCATCCAATCAAGCTTTTGAATTTATACTATGTATTAGTGTGATGATATTGTGATGTGAAGTGATTTACACCTCTACCCCGTTTTGGTGAAAATCAGCCTTAGCAACTACGGCCCGTATATTAAAGCTTACTCAGTCATCAATCTATGTTTGAGTAACGATTCTCTATGGCATAAGCGTTACTCAAGCATAGATTGATGACTGAGCTGAGCATAGTTTCATAATACAGGCCTACAACAGTAATTTTGACCCCGCCTGTAGATGTCGCGTCGACATTGGACTTGTTAATGTAAAAAATACCGTATAGGTATTTTTTACATTAACAAGTAATGCAAATAATAATAGTAATGCAAAATAAATATTTATTGTTCGAGCTAACTTGACACGAATACTTGAGGCCATTCGAAAAGCCTTAGTCATATTTTAGCAATTGTTAGTGGGCTAGACCATTGTAATGTCATAATGCTATAGGAATTAGAGAGAGAACATTTATTACTTTCGAATAAAAGAGTGTTAGAATTAGTCACAAGTAAAAAGGTATCCATTATTTTGCCATCATAGTAGATTAATCAAAAATATACATACTATGGTGGAATAGATTATGACATAGCGCTTGTCTTCGGTATAAATAGTCAGCTCATATTCACCATCCACATCAGCACACTTATATAGCTGGCGCGATATTTTTTCGTTTTCGTATACAGTTATCAATATATGAAAAAACAAAAGACAATCTTTCCTAGTACCTACTTAAGATTTAGTACGTCATCAATCAGTCGAGTCGCGTAAAGCTTTTTTTATGGCGCGCATTCCAGCATTTTGTTGTCAGGAGTTCTAAGGCCACTGAGCAAGCTGCTCAGTCAACGATCTATGCTTGAGTAACACTTTTCTATGCCATAGTATACAATGCTTAAGTATTGAATACGCAAAGTAAGTAAGTAAGTAAGTAAATCCTTTATTTGCACACATAAACACTATAAATATAAAATATTTGTACACTAACCAAAAGCAATTCCTGCGGTAAATCTCCTCCGTTATTGATCCCCCGATTCATAGCCACGAACTGTTCAGGCGCCGGTTTGTCCTTCACACTGGGGTTATGTAGCGAGGTGTTCAGCATTATTATCGCGAAGCTTAGCACGTAGCATGTGTCTGCATTCGTGAATATGTCTGGGTTCAGTTGGCAGTAGCGTTGCGCGAAGCATTCCATCATTCTGTCGATCTTCTGCGCTTCGCCGGGTAATCTGAAGCTCCAGAGGAATTGTCTGCAAAGAGGATATATTTTACAATAAAAACTATCGGCGATCGTTGTTTGACGAATTCATTATGAATCCCTGAGATGTATAATATGGAGGGAATATTCTGTAAGCAATGACAGTTATTCAAAGCGTTCGTCTCGACCGTCTCTGGTATAAAATTGAAATTTGTTGAGGCGTAGTAGGTACCAAAACGACATGACAACCGTATTATTAGTTCCATAGACGGCCACGCCGCTCGCGCAATCGCTCAGCGCCAAAATGGCGAAAATCAAATATGGCCTCAATCTGTCATCGATATTATGACCTCCAGCGTACCTACTTGTAGCGAACTCAGTGTTATGGATATTAACTAGCAACTTTGTGTTAGAAGAACATAAATGTTTCATACGTAACGAGGAATGTTTTCAGGGTTCCAAAACAAACAAGGTTCATAGTTAACCCGCTTACATTCGCAATTAATTTGAGAGGGTTTGGATTGTAATAAGTAGGTATTTATGAATAACTTTTATTTTGCGCTTTGTGAAGTTCGGTGAAGTATAACTTTTTTTACGTATTGTTAAAGTAAAATATCGTGCGTCAATCGTTGGACAGAACTTTTTGACGCATGTTTATGATTATGACATATCACTGACGTCAATTTAATTAATTTCAGTGCACATTACACTTTGGATTTAATCTATAACTTCGGTACTCGTAGGTTGGTATACCCATAATCTTGCTCGTGTCGCGAGTGAATCAAACTTTATTTTTCCACAAGCTTGTGTTTGGTTAGCCCAATATAGGAAGTAGTTCATCATTTCGAATTGACGTCAATACAAACCCCAAATAAGATATACCCCTCTCCTCCCCCCTACGAAGTTCCAAAACAATTTCATAAAAAGACGCGAGAGCATAAACATTTGAATTCATGAACGCGGCGATAAAAGGATTCACTTTTGCCCACAAAGAATGCCAGACGGGCAGCTTTGCACAAGTTATACGAGCCTGCCAAGTCAGTCTCTCGCGTTCGTTTGCCAAAATAAAATACCAGACATTTTTCATGCGAGAATATAAGTCTAGAAATATTAAATGTGAAAGTTTGCACATAGCTTGACGCTCATTCGTCGCGGGGAACCTATTACCTTACCAGCGTTTTTTCCAGGAGTTGAGAAAAAGTCGCTTAGAAGTCCTCATTACTAGTAATGTTTCCAGGGACGTGGCTAGGATAATGTGTTTGGTTTGCTGCTATCAACGCGTAATGACAGTTTTTTCCCCAATAATTATTACTTTATTCAAAGTCAAGCTTACCTGAGAATAAAAAATATTTCTTACTCTACTATCTAATAATGTACTGAAGTCCATAGTAATCCTCCTGTGGTTTACATTTTATTATGCACCTATATAGATTTTATAATTTTAATTCCTAAAATGCACTCTAATAAATATTAATGATTCTATCTACCGCCTACGATTGATTACGTCATTTTGGTCCGAATGCCAGCCAAACAAAACAGGTAAACACAGCAAAACCTATTCGCAAGCAGTAGTCGGAAATACCTCCTCTGTGATAAAGATTCACATTCCTTTCACCGACAACGAAAACAAATTATAAGGTCATGTTTGCTCTTAAATTTCAGCTCCCATTTTGTATGTTTGGCGAGTAAACAGATATCATAATAAGGCAAACAACCGCTTCTTGGTATTTCGTATCGCAATCTTTCTGTTTTGTTTCCCACAATCTACTTGCAAGTAAATAAGACAAACACTAGAGCGCCCTTACGAAAATATTGCCAATCAAGTGTCTTCAGCAACATGAACAATTATATTTGGCCAATACAAAGTATAACAAAGACGCCCGCGCCCTGGCAGTCGCTGCGTAAGAACCGACCCCTCTATCTCAGCCCATGGGTTCCATTAGACGTCATTATGAGGTAATAGAAAAAAGAACTAAATGAATTGAGGAAAAATATTTGAGTTTAAGCATCATGGCCGTCCATCAAAGGTGAGGACGACGTCATTAAAATCAAGCTCGGGTTTGTACGCGCGTTTAATTAATATTTATACATCGGCTTTCAAAACTTTTGGCATGTCATATTTTGGGGTTGAATTAAATAGGCAAAACCCAAAATGTAGTATGTACTGTTGTTAGCAGTTTATAACAACTGCTCTATCTGAACCCTTTATGAAGAAACTAAACCAGGAGTTAAGATAACTCCATCAATCTAAGTTATCTTACGTTCGAGATTGTTCGGAACTGAACTTACTAATAGTTAGTTCACTTACCTACTACAAGAGTGGACATAATGGTAGGTACAGACCGGTGGTGTTACGGAGCGTCATGTACCATTCGCAGCGAGCATGATACGTTACGCTGAGCTAAAATCCGTCTGGTTGCGAGCACCTTATTACGAGCGCCTTCTTTCCCCTTACTGACTGCATGAACGCTAGCTGTGTACCACGTTACATTTCGCCCAGTAACGGCGGTCAGCACCGTTATATGAGCTGTTGTTGGATGTTTGGTTGTTCTAACGTTACGTTGTTTCATTTCAATACTAGTTTCCACCAGCGAAGCGGCTTGGAACTCGCTTTTCCATCTTCCAGACAAATTTCATTCAAACCCAAATTCAATTTGTTTATTCGTAACATGGCATCACAATGGCATTCATAAACAGACATCTACTATGGCATTCATAAAATTTGATTTCAATAACAACTAAGTGAGCCAGCTGGTTACTAAACTGTGGTCCGTTGTCTGTGAAGTTGGGAAGATGTTCGATGAACTGTTCATAATGCCTTTAGTATATTATCGAACTCCTTTGGTTTCAGCGAGATATTTTTTGACTTTATTATATTCAGTTCACCGCGTTCGTAAAATAATAGTCAGAAAATTCACAGCCGCAAATTTCTTGGAGAGTAAGAATTTGTATGAAATTTTCGTATGGAGTAACCACCGTTCCGAATCAGGCTTGTAGCGAAAAGCCACCAGTCTGACCAAACCAAGCCTGAACTAGAAAAAAATATTTTTAATAAAGTTGTGCGCAGTGTGTTCTCATTCAGCTTTGCTTCGAGTCTTTTCAAACATATTTGACGCCTGTGACCTACTCGAACGCTGCAGCAGTTCCGCAGTTAGATAACTAAGCTAGGTTAAGTCAGATTATCTCACCTTAGCGCCTGTACAAGTATGAGGTCCGTAAAGTCATGTAGCTCGACGAAAGCTTTCAGCACAGCTTCGTTAAACTCCGATCGCTCTCCTAGATAGTCGCCTATGGCCGTTTTACTGAGTCCTTCGCCTTTGTGAAGGAACTGTGCGACGTCTTCTGGCGTCCTCTGAAGTAGTCCGTTCTCGTATAGATACTCGATACCTGTGAAAGGTAAGATTAAAATACAAAAGGGTAGAAACTAAATTGGAAATGACAGGGTTAAGCTGGAAGGGTTATTTGATGTATGGTAATGTTGAATGTTTAAATAAAATAAAATAATCAAAATCTAAGTTTTGAGCATTATCCATAATAATATTATATATATATATATATATATATATATATATATATATATTATATTTTTAATATTAATATTTTGAATTCGGATGATATCTGTCTGTCTGTTCAACATTTTAACATTTTCACGCCTAAACGGCTCAACGGATCTTAATGAAATTTGTCAGGGAGGTAGACGGTATCCCAGGGACGGACATAGGCAACTTTTTAACCCAGTAAAGTGCGTGCGAAGCCGCGGGCAGAATCTAGTTTGCTATAAACTCGTGTTTATGAGGATATAATATTTAATAAATGCAAGAGGTCATAACCGCTAACAAAGCAGCATTCGCATTCCAGTTACACGCAGTTTATGAACTTAACACTATTCGAAGTAAGACCAGCACTTTGCTTTCCAGAGAAAGTATAGAGAAAAGAGAAGGTTAGTCATTAGAATCGAAAGGTCCAGAAAATTCCGATCACGCGTAAGTCTTGAGAGAAAAGTGAAAAAGTACGAGTTGGCAGTACGTGGCGAAAGCGCTTTCATTCACACATTAGGCTCTCTTGTCTATATGGAAATTCTGCGGAGACATGTTACATCAGCATAATATCCGCATGATAGAATGTGATGTGATCGAAATACGCGTTCGTAAAAGCCTAGCTGATATAATTTTATTGTTCTGAAAACCGACTTCGTATCCCTTAATTTTACACTGTTGTTTTGCGGGACAAATACTAATCCCTCGAGAATATTTTTTTTTATGAAACCGCCTCGGGATCATTATCTATACAATAGCGAAATCATTTTTAAAAATCGGTCCATAATTGACGGAAAAATCGACGAACATACATAAAATACATTCAGCCGAACATACGGCACACTACAACTCCGCTTTTTTCGAAGTCGGACAATAAAAAGAAACTTATCGTAGACGTAGTAGGTTGGTAAAGAAATGATCGTCTCGATGACTCGTTAAAATTTCAATGATACTAAAAGCTCCTTACATAATTGCATTGAAATTGCACCGCCAGTAAAAGCCTTATCGTTGAAGGACTAGCACGGTAAGCTTTCAGCTTGGAGTGAATGATCGCGCACATCGCGTTTTGTTGTTTCAGATTGTTTTTATTTTTTCACGCTCCAGTCATTTAGTTTAGTGGCTTTCCGTTCCCAGCTTATATTATTAGGTGGTTTAGATTAAATGTATTATTATATCAAAACAATTGGAAATCTATGGAAGAGGCATTTACACAGCAAGGTAGGCTAACAAAACAACGTGATTTGGTGATGTCACGCTTTGTTTACGTCTAGTTTTTATCTAGTATTTCGTAAGATTTGTTTTACGAAGTTGAAATGATCCAGTAGTTCGCTAAACGTAGAGACTGCATCATCAAAGCTTCCTTTATGCAGGAAATGCTGGAATAGTGCCTGCCTACTGGCCGAGCCCATCTACATACATTCGTAAGAACTAAGGAATGCAATTTCCATTCGAACAATGCCCGCAAAATGCATTGTAAGTACCGTTCACCATTCTTCAAATACGTCAAAACGCGCCGGGGAAAAGCAAGTCAGGTTGCTTACCAAAAGAGTAGCGCTACACGTACAATGGGTTTTTAAGTTCATGTCCAAGTTGCCAAAGCATTTGAAAAATATTCAGAATTTTCTGTGCGGCTGTTTTACAGAATTGTCCAAATATTGTTTTATACAAATGTAATATTTTTGCACAGGTTCGTGTGTACTTTGTATGTTTCTAGTTCGGGGTACGACACGCCATGTTAGGTAATTTAATCGCACAAAACATCGAATCCTTATCAATATTCAACGAGTGTTGTCTGACCGATATCGATACTAGAGATACCATCACGTCCCATAAGTAGCCAGTGCAGGGACAGGTTTTGCGTAAATGAAGTCATGTTTCTAGGTATGCCTAGGTTTTGTACGTGAAATACTGATGATGTGATCTACTGTAGATTATCATTATCATTAGATATATGTAGTTAGTATTAAGTTCTTGTTTAATTGTTTTATGTATTGATGGTGCATTATGTAATATTATATTCTATTTTACGATAACATGATCCTTTCTTTACAGTTACAATATCACAATTTGAAAACTCAAAGAAAAGTACAAAGACACAATTTTCCAGCTCTAAAATTAGTATTCTAAATCCGACAAGGAAGATGTCAAGTTTACTCGTACGTGGGAAATTTTTATGAGAGATACGAAAAGAATTGTGACGTCATACGCCTCCGCAAATTCGTACTGAATGGAGGGATATTTCGTAAAACGTGGGCAGGGAACCAGACATTGCAGTAGTAAATAACAACAGTCTCATGATAATATTTCTCTCAAATTTCCCGAGTCATAAAGCTCCTTGAAAGCACGAGTGTGGTGGCGAATGTTTGTACCTGTTATTAATTTATTTCAAGTAGGGTTGATGTTTTTCAAGTGTGGTACAGTGGGGTGATCACGATAAGCGTTATTAAAAGTTGTATATCTATATGTAAGTACTAATACGTACAGTACAGGGTATGTATTCCGGAATTTAAAAAATTTACCCAGTCTTCAATCAAACTTAGTCCTAACTCAGAAATTTCTACGTCTACGTCGAGTCGTCTGTCATAATTTCTAGAGATTCAATTACAGTGTCTACGACGCGAGCACTAATTGGTTTTGTTTTCTTAGGTTAATGTAGGTTTTAGCGGTAAAACTCGTATAACTTTTTATAGGGAAAATATCCAACTTAAGATTCTAGGTCTTATGAGGCCCGTAAAGATACTCGCAACGGTCCTCTAGCACTTATTATAAACCCAGGCACAAAGTCCACGACATTCCGATATTATTTTGATTAGCAAAATACTCTTCTTTATTCCCAGTATTCTCTCAAAGCTTCGAAGACTTGTGTTAATAAATCACTACAAAGAATAGATGAACTAGCTGTTAACTGCGACACTTTTCTACTACTTCCAAGATAACTTTTATAGTCATATAATATGAGTATGTCCATTTCCACATCTATCTCCATGCCAAATTTTAACAGGATCCTTTCGGTTGTTAAGAAGTTAAAGGTCGTAGGAAGTTAAAGACCCACAACAGACATGCAGAGTTACTTTCATAATATTAGTTCAGTGTTTACATATGTGTATACAAGAGCGCTCACAACAAATCAATCTGATCTGAGCAGCGAAACAGGCTATAAATCTTTCGCTCGCTGCCATAATGATGTTGACTGTCAGGACCATGCAAAATTGCTGATAGCACTGAATATAAAGTGAGAAAGACCAGACCTTGACTGCACAATAACAAGCTTGTTAGAAATGGTATTGCCCACTGCACTAGGACTAGATTCACATAAGCTACCATGTTGGCAATAATTCAATGCATACTTAATATTTTTTGTGCATTTCAAGGCAAACACTGTTCATTTTGAAGTGGTATCATCTGGTTTGCATTTAAAGAAACCGAACAATCAGTTTATGGACACAGTTTTACAATGTTTTGTGGTAAGTAGAAATTAAAAAGATAAAACTGGCAGACAGTAAGCACTCGCGGAACCTAAACATGGGCGCGACTTGATTAATAACGACAATAAAACCTATTTTGTCGGAATAAGTGTCTAACAGAGTAATGGGCGCGTGGGGGTATAATCACACGTATTTTCCGCTTACCCACCACGTGAACAGAAACAGAGTTCAACAGGAAAATGGAGAGCACAAAGAACAAAACCAAACTTTCAGCCGTTCATTTGTGGTAAACATACCATTCCCTAAGGTAAATAGGAGAAATAAAGACATATGAGACCGGTGGCATATAAATTGAATTATGCTATGGACTCGTTGTATGGTTATTTCTATCCTATGGAAATTGTTTTATGGGATAAATAAAAAGTATGCTTGATTCCAGGCTTAGAACTACATCTATGCAAAATTTAGACGTTATGGCGTGAAGAGGTAACAAACATCCATTCATCCATATCCAAACTTTCCCGTTTATAATATTAGTGTGATGCATATTTATTGCGCATGCAAAGCAGGAGCATTCTGCACTAGTTGTGTAATATCAAGGGGACATACTTGACATGCCTCGTACGCCTAGTTGATCGTGAAAGCATCGCAATATGAAATAGACCAAGACTTGTCCACATTAAAATGTACATGATAAACAACCAGAATACGATAAAAAGTTGTCCCTTGGACTGGCTTCTACTGATATATCTGGAAAGTATAGAAAAGGCAGGTGGAAGCTGAACCACGGTTATAAAACGAATCGCACGATAATATAAATGCGAAAGTTTAAATGGATTTTTGTTGCTTTTTCACACCAAAACTACTAAATGTATCTGACTGTAATATGAGTGATAAAAATGCATATCTAGATGTACTAGACCTGGAGTATCATAGGATTTATAACCCGGAAAAACATGTGCTGCGCGCAGATGCTAGATTCTCATACAAACTGATATTAACTTCGCATACCTACACCTAGCTAGGTATAACCGTTTATGTAGATTAGCATAATTGTCCGTGTCTAGAAACACCTTGCGTTAAAGTTCACCTTGCGCATAATAAAACGCTTCACAGCCAACACTTTCAAACTACATTATTTTACTTTTGCAAGCTCTTGCGATTTGGTGAAATGCAGAAGCTCTGTTTCGGCTAGCTAGAGTATTAAGTTAATTCACAGTTACGGCTTTCAAGCATGCGGTAATTAGGTCACAGTAACAACAAACTTGGCTCAGGTGTGTCGCCTCAATGGATGCTCCAGGCCGGCTCGCTTGCCCACTAGAGCTCCGACTTCCTAACGATGTAGACTCGCCCGAATTAGGACATGGTTCGTGACTACGAAAATCTTTCGCCAGGTATTTTCTTGGCAAAACAGCTTTGGAAGTTGGGGCTATTTTTAGCAGACTTGAGACTGTCACTAAACTCTTTCAGATTAGCACCTGTTTTATTGGTTATTCGTAACTATTTTTAAACGACCTTCAACGTAAAATATAAGACGAAACCGAAATAAAAAAGAGATACCTATTTTTAAAATTGTATTCGTAGTAAGGCCTACATAAGACCAAAAATTTCAAAGGTTTTAAATATTCTTCAATGCTCCCCAAGACGATTATTACAGCGAGTATAAAATTATCTCAGAAGGAAGTAAAATTACTGCGAAACTCGAGGATTTTCAAAAAGTACCTACGATAAATTTAAGGAAATTGGCATAAGCAAAACAAGATGAAAACCAGAGTAATTTAAGTTCATAAACGCTTCATACCACGAGCATAATATTAAGTTTTAGGTAGGTAGGTACTTTCGTTTCGTTGAAAAGACGTTGGGTCATGAAAAAGTCCTACGATATTCAGGACTTTAATTGCATGAAATTCTATGTAGGCGGTTGGCAGGTGGTAAATAATAAGCTTAACTATAAATGACGCAGTGTCATCAGAAAAGTCGTGAGAACAGAGCACCTGCCATCGCATACCGTAGCACCGGGAAATTCTCGTTTTACGCCATTATTTTATTGTAATTGGTTGCATACATTTGAGATCGATAAGGACCTTATACGACCCTTATCGATCTCAAAATATATGCATACCCGTTTGATTGTTCCATTGAATAGGCAACTCAATAATTGCTGACATAACTAGATTATGAAAACGCTTTGCGAATGTTTTATGAAATTCCAAATTCAAGGTATTTATTTACAGACCGAAATTGATCACTGCAGAATCGTCCTCTCGACTTAGTACATCCATCACGGGACATTTGCTTTTTAAGTTTTTAAAAAAAAAATCTACAGTAACGTAAGTTTCTCACCTTTCTTAGGGTCCATATTGAATTTCTTTCTGCCTATGCTCATCTGTTTGGCTTTGCTATTCTGCTTGCATTCTTCTTGCCCGTCCAGAGCGTCCAGCTCCGCAACCACCTCGCCGAGCTCATCTTTAAGTTGCTATAACAAAAGAAACAAATTATTAAAAACATAGCTATGAATTACTTAAGCCGTTGGAAGTTGCGATAAACCTGATATTACTCTTGATTTCGCGTTGCTTTGGATGCATTTTAAATCAAATAATAGAATTGTTTTCGAAGCTGCAAAACACTAAGTATATGTGGAGGGCAAATCAGACAAAATGACGCATTTCCTCTGCCTTGATTCTATTGGGAGACGCATTAAATAAAATTAGGTTTATAGCGGTATTATATGATTGGCGTTCAAGATATCTGTACTTGCGGGGCGGTCAAGACGCTAAACCAATTTTTCCATGTGTAGGTATTTTGCTTATTGATGCCTTTTTACGAATTAAGTGCAATGTCATATACGTCTATAGTGCCGCACTTTTGCAGAACAGGTAACGTTTCATAGCGTCAAGCTAAACGAACCATGATCATTAAACGAAAATCTTTATTAGAAGCAGAACTATTTGTATCAGTTTAACTTCGTGATAAAATTATGTCACCACCGTGCCAAACATAACGGCTTATACGCCAAATGATTGGCGTCAAGTCAAGTTATAATTCTATTACTCTGTAGCTACTAGAACTAGACTCGTAGATAAACTGGTACCAACCAGGCGACCACAAGGCGAACCGCAAGTCAACACATTCTATAGAACTTACGAGTACTATTAACAATGTTACTGTGGGAATGTCAGTATCGAGTTCAGATTGTGGTTCGCTTGACTAGGGTTTGCTTGACTTGGTACCCTACGAGTGACTGCTCTGCTTTGTAGTGACAATTTTTTGAACTATGTAGTTGTAAATTGGGTCAATACATTAAAACAAGGATCAAAACAACTTGTACGTACATTGAATAGGTAAGGTTGCCTGGAAGAGATCGCTCTTAGCGATAAGGCCGCCGATTGTACATTATCTTTATTTGTTTTTGTATTCTGTTTTTTTTTTAATTATTTGGTGTGCAATAAAGAATATTTGTATTGCATTGTAGGCTCAAGTTTTTGCTAAACTAAATTCTATTTCGAACACGTTAACAGGTTAAAGGCTGACTGACTGAACATTCTAAAAGTATTTTTTGTGAATCTAATGAGTAACCAACTGTTTATCAAATTAGATGACTAAAAAATCATCACAATCTCTACTTTATTTAAAAGTTCATTAAAATAACTTTTCAGATAAAATAGAGCAACAGAACGAATGTCAAATACCAACTCATTTAAATGAAATAGCCCAATTTCTAGTTTCGTAACTTTATAGCTTTTTTGACTCAGTGTAGTTGTAATTTTATGCGCGTTTAATCGATTACACAGTACAACAACTAATATTTATAAACGGTATTGGGTTAGGATTTCGTTTCGATACATTTATTCACGGGTTGAATTTTTCATTGAGGTTAGCAGAAATTGTTTGTTCGCAGAAAATAGACGAAAATAAACGGAAGTAAAGAATGGAGAACCCATAACCGTAAGTAATCTCCGAAAAATATCGAGGAATATACAAAATGTCTCAATATCTTCGCGTCAGGAACAGCAGCGAAGATTAAAGACCCATTTCATGTAACAGTCTGTAATTTACGGAGCTCATCAGTGAAATTACCCGGAATTTTGCTATCTGTTGTCCTGACAGAATGTAAGGACAATAGGACAAGCTTAGTGATTGTGACGAACCCGATTTGTGGGGAAAAATATTTAATATGTTACATTGTGCGTTCAATGGTTTAACTAAAGTAATCTATATAATCGATGTAGTAAACTACCTAAAGCAATAACACAGAGCAAAGTTCAATAGCTGCATACAAAGGCGTGAAGAATGAAAACGAAACAGTTGTTGCAGATAAACAATAATGAAATAGTACGGCTTATGACATCAACCATTGAAGCGGATAAAACGAGCTAAGCAGAAAATCACAAAGACAAACTCACTGCGAACAATGACCGCGCAGGCAGAGTTTCGTTAGTTTTGTCGCTCTTTCGCTGCAGTCACGAGCAAAACAAAATAGCCACCCTTCGTGGAACAACGAGTACATAATTACATTAATTACCCTTTTTTGCAGAAATTCGAAAGCAAAAGTAATAGCGAATTTTTCAGCCTCAAAGAGCAATGTTTTATAAAAAGCATATTTGCATCGGACGTTAGTTAAAAGTGTGATAAAAATGCAAGTGTAGGTGTATTAACCCCGGCTGTCAAGGTCTAGAGAACGAAAACTCAACTCTTAACGTTTAGCAGATCAATATTTGCAAAAGCCGAAGCCGCGATCAGTGATAACCTTCCAGTTTAAACAGCTGAAATTTACGACTTCCATAGAAGCTAAATGAAAATGCACGTACAATTTTTCTAACAAAAAGGTTAACAGCTGTAAATAAATTGACTTGTCTCATAAAAGGAGCCTAAATCAATAACAACGAGGAGACATAGGGCCCGCTAGGAGCATAAAAGATGCCAAACCGCCAATTCATGGAGGAATACAAAATGGCTTGCACAACGATAAGTGGAGTAGTGTAGATGTGCACAATGCCGCTTGTTTTCGCTACGGTCTGGCTGCGCTAACATCATTTGCAGTCCGCTACCAATATCCCCTAGAGACATGATACCGGCCTTCCTTGTCTAAACGATACGATACAGCGCGTAGAAATGAAATATACCTTCATTATTCAACTAGCTTCGGAGAATTCAGTGTATTTAGCCTGTTGTACCTCCTTTACTTTTTATGAGGGCTTGCGTGCTCTAGGGAAGCACTAAAGCGATTAAACGCGAGCTTATGTTGGTAGTTATTTTATGGCTTTGAGTTGAAATTAACCTCATTTCAATTCAAGGGCCAATAAAATACGAAAATGGCGATAACATATCATAAAATCTGCTGAACCTTTTGAGAGGAATATAAAATACACCAACGCAATGGAATAAATTAAATTAAACCCTTTATTGTGATATCCATCGGGCACACTTGTTCGCTAACGAGGTTATTTCAACAAGGGCATGCGAGGCGTCTTTGAGCCGGATTGTCCTCACCCCCTCGGGTGTGGAGCTGAAACGTTCAGTGAGATTGTCAATTTGAACCACTTCACGAACGGGTATAAGGTCGACAATAACTTGGAGGCTGTACTGCACTGCAATCATCGATACGTAGAACATAGGCGTGCTATCGTTAACGATCTCCTCGTCTAGACGGGTTTTTGCACTGTTGACAGCAGGTGCCGGATTTGTATAAGGAGAGGAAAGCTACATAACGCTTCGCTTAGATCAGACCTCGGGTGTTGACTTAAGGATGTCACCACCCTTTATAAATTTCTTAAGACTTTGAAGTCGGAAAATGCCATTGAACTGTAGTCTCATGACTCAGTCCTTATGTTTTCTAAGTAAGACTATCAATTATTTATACTATGGCAATAATGCAAGACGTTCAGATTCAAAAGCGATAAGCGTAATAATTAATTCTCAACAATACACACTTTCGCTTTTAATACCTTTCACCAATATTGAGATATGAAAGGTGAATGCTGCGAAATAATCAGCGACACCTCAGACGACATTCAAAACATGTCCACGTCTGTTGAGTTCTCATAACTTTCGCGTTTCTTACTAATACATCAGATGAGTTCGTAAATTGTCGCTATATTTAGCAATATAGATGGTCAATGTTGTGGTATTACGACTCGCTATCTCGATCATGAAGAACTAGTGAGTTTCTTTAAAATTTTGCGAGTGTCCATCGTTCGATCATGGAGGATTTATCTAGACGCAAAGGTTTATACGGGCAGGCTTCGAAGATGGACGACATTGTGGAGGTATTGTTGTCTCAAGTCGTGTTTGTTATTGTCACTTACATGTTGTGACACCATACTCATTAGGATGCGATGCGTGCGAAGACAGTAATGGCTGGCGATTAGAGCCCGCACTGTTTAATATAAACAGAGACACAAGCAGCCGATATTGTAGCAGTTGTGAAGAAAATGGCAATAACACGTGCGTTGACTCTGGAACAGCATGTGAATATGGTGTTTGCATGAGAATTATCCCGAACCTGACAACTCATGACAATGAGTCAGGTCATTGTTGAGTTTAAATATCACTTGATGGACGTGATTCATTGTTTGTACGTTGAATTATCATGCACCCCGTAATTTGCAATACTATATGACATAATATTTAGTTTACGTATAATTCAATGTATTATTATGAGGAATAATGAAAAGATATCAAGCAATTTCCTTGAACAGTAAAGTTATTCTTAGCTCGGAATCAATTAATGTTTTAATTGGATGAACGCTATCCGCTAATTATTCTGAAGTAAAAGTTTGACCAGATTTCATTACATCATCATATTTCTGATAGAGAACTTTTTACGAAATAAATTAAAAACGTAAATTATCTAAAAGTGGTTAATGACGACGATAGGGACAGAAAAAGTTCAAAATACAGTGAGTAGGTATTCCCCATACGACGAAAGTTTAATTCTATCAATCGAAATGGTGTGATTGAGACACAATCTACCGAAGGCAGAGATCAATGGAAGTCATTTAAGGAGGGACCCTTTCCGAAATGAGGGGTCAATGAGAAACCGCAATTGATAGCCATATATAATATGACCTAAAGCTTACTGCATACCAATAGCTTGCTTTATATAAAAAAAATCAGATGGTGTCGGCATTGCGTCGTCGTGTAGGGTTCCAAGTGTTTCAACACGTGATAAATAGCAATTAGTTTTTAGAAAAAGATTTATCTGTTATAGGAGGCGGTAATAGGTAACAGACACGAGCTACTCCTGTTTTTGATGTATTTTTAGCCTAATTACCAGCGTTGAAAATTGATCTAACAAAACGGTATTCTCAGTGTAGCTCAGTTTGGTTTACGTTTACCTGATGTTGTTGCTGCAAAATATGCTTTCAGAATGAGAGCAATGGAGCGTATAAATTGAAATTTCCATGCAAAAGCCTGTGTCTCGCACAAAAAGCTGAACGACAGGTTATACATAAATGCATTTCATTCTCGTCATATGTCAACCACGGTAAAATTCGATGGGTAAACGCGGATCCCTCTGGTTATATAAATTTTTATGGATATCACACACGGATAGAGGGATGGCGGAGCCTGGCACGTGACCCACATAACGAAAACTCGAATGACTCCCTCCAGCACTTAACGGTTCAAATTAAGCCATTTTAAACACGACGTATGTGGGCGTGTAGAATTTTGATTTGAACTTGCATCATCAATCAATATAATAACAAAAAATTCATAAAATACAGCTAACAAATAGGGGCATTTGACATTAAAACGATGACAAACCCGGTCCATCAAATGAAAGACCTTGTAAATCGATAAAATCTGAGCATGGCACAAACTGGTCCAATTGTGCCCCGTGTCGTACAATCATCTTCATGAAGAGGTATTGAACGACCGGCTCTATAAATCTACATAAACGATGACGTTCCAGCCAATCATGCAATTCAAACTGCAAAGGCAAACCTCTATTTGCAAGTTCGCCATTCGCCAATTGCTTACGTGTATCGACTAACTGAATTAGCGGTTGTTATAAATTGCTTGCTTTCAGCTGGTGCTTTCGCTTCAATCTCAACTAGAAGTGGATATTATGCTTTGAACAAATTGGAATCATGAATTTTGGCTCGATTTCATGGTGTAATCTTCCTTTCTCACGATCACGCTTCGAGATTATGGTACGCGCGACGCTACTCCAAATATGTTTGATTACCTATGCAGAGGTGAATCAAATAGCCTACGTAATAATCTAGAGTGCAAGATAATTCATGTAATTTACTGTAACAGAAAATGAAAAGCTATAACATGTTGCTGGGAGCTAATGTGTTTTGGATGTTACATTGGCATCACGTAATGAAAGCGACCACGCGAATCCTTAGAGACTTTCCCCGATTAATTCACTTTCCCATTTATGTTCACCAAGGATACATTCTAATGGTTTTATATTTAGGGAGTAGGTAATTTATTTAGAACTTTTACTGCGCAACCTTTTGCAAGACCTTTATTTTTAAAAAAGTTTAAACATATAAATTCCAAAAGAATGTCTAACATAATTCGTATGTAACCGAATTTTGCGATTGAAAATGTCCCAAATGCGATGTCGAAGATAGTAAAAAACAATTGTTTTAATTGAATGACTCATAAATAATCGAAGACAAGAGTGAATTATTATGTGTCAATGAGAAGATAATACGAAAATATTTGATGACAAGACCACATCAGCAATGGTAAATGGTCAGTTGATATTATGGAACTCGAGATAGAATGTTGTCGATGATGGTTTTGAGCAAAACCATTGTCGACATGAGAAAATACTCGGTAAAATCACATTGTGATTGGACTAACTAAACCGTCGGAGAGCGTGCAAATATGTACATTGTTATTAACGGCAGTGAAGCTAAAGTTCACAATAAGCCGCATTATGTTCACCCCGGGTCGTGTTTCAGGCAATGAACGTGTGTACAAGTTCACATGAGCAAACAACGGACGTGAACCCTTCGGACAACACGTCAAACTTAAGTATACAAATAAACTACGCATCCGTGGTGAGTTTCAACCTCATGGACCAATATCATCGTCGGAAAATATTGATCGACCCTTTACATTTTCCTTTTCCGTCAGCTGGAGGTTTCGTCTATAACAATAGTGTATTATATCGTAAGTTGTGTAGATGTCTCCTGCAAAGAACACCATGGAAAACAATCTTGCGCCGCCCCCCTTCAATGTCCCTACAGTAGCCCAAAAGGCCACAAAAAGATATATGCAACAAAAAAGGTGCGCATAATATTTTTAAACAAAAAACTGCGCCTCAACTCAATTCTCGTCAATGTTTTTACGCCGCGAAATTTTATAACACGATAAAACGCCGATGGTGTTCCATAAGGGATGGTTTTATAACGGGAGCATAGTTAATAGCAGCTCGTGTTTACAAACTTGCCCTCCTCGTATCTGACAGCGCCTAAAATATTAACATCATTAAGGGTCAGAGAGGGTATAAATATAGCTACTGAGGATATCTCCGAACCATTAAGAGTGTTATACATATATAATATAACGTGTTAACCGATTTAAGTTTAGAAACGTATACTATGTTTATGACGCTGTGGATACTAAATTATGTCAACGACAAAACCAAACATGAGAAATAAATGGTTAAGACGGAGGAATAGACGCTTATAGCTCGACGAAACATCAGAGATAAAATTAAAGAAAATACCTGAATATTGTACTGAAGAAACGACCTCATATTAAAAATATCGCTGGCCAATAATAGATTTAGGTCATCACTCAGCCCTTAACGTACCGGCCAGTATCGGCTAATGGGCCGGCTAATGTGTGCCGAGCTATAAATAATGCAGCCTACTATGCAAGTAAACGGGCATTTTGCGATATCGCTATTATACCTAATTATGATTTGCGCAACGTGGATCACCGGTGAAAAAATCTTTAAGCGACTAGATAAACATTTAATGGACTAGCTAGCTAGACAATTCAATCAGACAAAGATACATAAACTTCACATACCAAACTTTTCAGAAGAAAGAAGGACAATAGACGCAGAAACAGATTTGTCTGATGAAGTGAACAATGTAGTATTTAGCACCACCCAATGATTACATTCTTCAAATTGGCTATTGTGGAAATTTTGTGAGGTAAAATTAAAAAGTTATGGCCAATTTATTCTCAGCAACTCAGACAGAATAGTAATTGTTAGGCAGTTTGGTTGCAACGCGCACCACAAGCAGCGCCACGAAGGTGATTCGCCTTCGAACAAATGCGAACAATATCTGGCAATCTTCCCAGCCCCGTACGTAAATCACTATTGTCGTTGCACTGGCTACACTCTATAGAATCTACACTACAGCAACCTTCGCGCATATATGAAACCGGAGAGCGTTTTAGAGCAGAGTTCCGTTAATTTCCAAGATGCCGCGTTGATTCAATTCGCACTCAGGGTTAGCGCCGCGAAAACGTCGGAACTTATATTAAGTGGTTATGATTTGTTGGGAACTTGTTGTGTGAGATACAATAACTGCTCATTAGCGATGCTGACGACATCGTAGAAAAAAGGCATAATTGATACGACACCATAGCAAAGGAATGTGGTCTTTGGAATGTTTGCTTTGTACAATTACAACAAAATACAGCGTATATATTACTATTCAAGTATTTATTTTTGTTATGTGGCTATTGTACATTTGGAGAGCTTTCTTGTGGCCTAGTGATATTTGCCATTGCGGCAGCGTTTCGTCTGCCAAATTTCTATTCCCAGGGCATCCATTTTCGGACGAACTCTGGTATTAAAAGAAACTGTATGCATGTTTGACTTATCAACAATGTTATGTAGGTTAATAATAGTCTCATGCAATCTAATCTGAAATGTACTTATGAGCTATAAATTACAGCCAGTGCATCCGTGGGTGGGAGTCTACAAGGCTTGGGATCCATCCTTGTCAGTTCCATTCATGAATTAGATCATTCGGTCTAGCAATAACTCCATCATATTCATAATATAATAAGTTATTGCATAAAAGAATATTTCATAACAAGATTCTCAATATAGAATTCAGGCATTAATAACGCTAGAGCATAAATAAAGAGTGAATTCATAAGTATGGTTATCAATGTTCTATTAAAGATTAAAGGTGGCGGCTTTTGACCCCTGTTAGTTCTGACATTTTTACCTTAATCGACCGATTATAATGTGATATAACTTGTATTGTGCAGGCATAGCATATTTCCTTAATCGACCGATTATGATAATATGATATAATTTTTATTGTGCAGGCATAGCATATTTCGAAACATTCTGATGACTAACATAATAACTTGTTAGGTGTTTCAAGGAAATGCGTTGCAAATATTCTGTTGAATATAATGCAAATATATTGTGTTGAAGAACTGTTAAAGAACCGAACAGTCAATACCTATTAATAAAACTATTTTATACCGTACCTTTTCTCAAATTTCTATAAAGTACTTAAATAAATTGAAATTAAGTACCAATAAGATAAATAGCTAAACCTACTATTTGTAGAAACTTAATCAAGAATTAGACAAAACAACGGCACTACTGCAGGAATGTAATAATTTTGCGAAACCATCCCAGATAGAGAAACTAAGTTTACTGTCCATGTTGCCAGCAAGAACTTGTAAATGAATAATATCTTTGGGCCATTTTCAATAAAGCTAAGTATTGTTACTTCTCCTAATAAGGTAAGTAGGTAATCTCATCATTATGTACTTCACAACACAACTCTGAAAAATAAATAATTAAATAAATCTGCACATTTTCTTTACAAACCATCATCGGGCCCTAAAGTATGGGTACCAGGTGAAGTGACTAAATATAGTACATAGCATTACAATACTTAATACATACTTACACCCAGACCCGGAAGAAATAATAATATAATAATAAGTATTATCTTAATATGTAATAATATAATGCTGGACAATCCACACAAATACCTACAGTTCATACAAAAAATGTTTGTTTAATAAAAATATACTTCACTTTATGAACATTAGCAGAAGATTGAAGTCAATGTTGTAATTGCTAAAGAATTTCCGATCGACGAGATCATCGTTGCGACAGGATGACCTTCGGTTGAACTAGCAAAATGCGCATTGAACAAGGCAAGTCAACGTAGTGACGATGATGGTGACGTAAAACCAATAACAACACATTCAAGACAAAGAATAGAAAGAGGCGAGAAAAAGCCTGCTCAAGGAACTGAAAACTAAATCAAAAGAAAACAAAGAAGAAATTTTGTAGAAAACTGTGTCCGATATAGAGATACAAACAGCTCAGCTAATTCAATTCTAGAAACATTTTCGCACCGATGCCTGTTCAGTTTGAGCTGCCAATATATTTAGCAAACTACACAAAGTGCTAAACAAACGTATTTGTGCTGCGTACCTACATACTTTTGTTATATGCGAATCAAGACTAAAGGAAAACTGTAGAAGTTGAAACTTAAGAGGTAGTTGCAAGCTAATGTGATTTTCAATGTAGTAAATTCAACGATGATTGTGCTGACCTAGGTGCCCTCAATCTTCTCTACATTCTCAACCTGAACCTAATAGAATAAAACATTACACACTAATGTAAAGATGCATTATAGGTAAGATAGTAAATACATACTCGATATTAGCAAAAAATATTTGAATTGATAATTACAACGTGGTATTTATAGGGCTGGCAGGGGCAGGGAATGTGGCTTTATAGAGTTTAGTGATCCGAAAATACCAATGTTATTGGAACCGAACGGATACATATTACGCAACAGTAAAGACCGGTTATCGCGACAGTTTGCAAGTCCACCCAAACGGCACTGATATTTTTTCTGGTAAATACCCAATACCCACGCTTTAGGCAGTTTAATCTAGTTCCATGAAATTGTAAAAACAGAAGAGGCATAAAGTAATTAGATGACTGAAGCAGCCCCAGTCAGAATTCTCCGGGTACAAAAAGACGACCCAGTACAATGGGTTCATATTTCCGGCCGCGGTCATGGCACGGGTACCGACCGACCGAGCAACTTGTAAAGATTCTCGCTTCGAAATCCCCAACAATCCGCGTGTAAATTAAGGCTGATTGTAAATCTGGCAAAAGGCCAAAAAGGGAAGAAGAACGGAGAGACATTAGAGAGATTTAGGAGTAGCGACCGGCCCACTTATGTCGATTGCCGATAGAATAACACGAACGCTCTTGTTTTGCCCTAGTTTCAGAAGTCTAGTCAACACACTTTAGTCTCCGTCTGACCAAATAAAACCATTATTGATTCTTACGTTTTATTTATGAATGTATTTATAAATCAATATTACGTAGCCGGAAAAAATAAAACTTTCGTAATACATATTTAGAATCACTTTCAACACCGAATGAATATTTAATCCGATAAAATGTATGCTGCCACAAGATTATAGATTCGACAAGATACCTACAAAGACGACTCCTTGACTCAATTCCTCGTAGCCACTTACTAACATGAATGACCGCAATGACGAAGCATACGATGTTGAATTCATTTCAATTAGCGGAGCTTCCAAGCAAATAAAACAAAACATGTCTAACATCCGATGCCACTACACTTCGATAAGTTAACTCAGAGGTTCAAACGGGAGTAAGTACAAGCAAAAAGAAAAGAGTGAGGGAACGGAGAGACAGTTACTGTTCATGTGGGAAAGAGCACTGCATTTTACCATAATGAAATGAGGAGGTAGGGATAAGGCAAAATGAATGAGATACTTCTTGATAAAATAAATTAAAGATAGTGAAAATATGATAAAACAAAGTTGTAGATAAGTAATATGAAAGTCAATGCCGATTTTAGCCAAACAAAGTGAAACGTTCAAGCCAAAGTTCAAAGACTTACATTTGAATACAAATTAATGAAGTCAAACCAAAGAATTAAGTAATAACGGGATATGCAAATCTCAGGATTTCACATCCTTTGCACAATAAGCGAAGAAACAAAACAGGAACTTATACAGTTAATGCCATAATATACTGTTGTTTCTAATGACTGGTTTCATAACCTATCTTTCACAAAACCTAATCTTAGCAATTATTCATATTCCATTGTATCGTGTAATCTTGAAGAAGACGGTGCGCATTTCATTGTTTATTATTATGTAACGCAAAAGTAATTATCGTAATCGACTGTATGGTTATCGCTCTAGTTTCTTGACGGTTTGAAACGTTTCATCATAAATCATATTGTGAACATAAAAATGCTTTCTGGTTTCAAGTTGCAGACAGACCATTTCATAAAATTTGCTTTGCGTGCGTCGTCCAACTACTACAACAGGTCAATAATCTCATAAGCTACAGATCATAGAACTTCATTATTACATAGGTATTTTAGGTCGGTGTAACGCAGTGCACAACGAATGCCCTTTCTATATAAAACCCAGAACTACATCCAATTTACAAAGAATTTCAATGCGGTCAAATTGTTAAACGTATGTAGTAAATAAACCAAGCTTTGTTCTAAAAGTAGGAGGCGAAGAGGTTAACTATGATAACTTTGTTTTGTTTATCTTCCGAACGTCTTGTTTCCTTTCAAGTGTTATGAATATGAACTTGTGATAAAAATGCCACATGGCAAGACACATGTTCCTATTGACTTTCTGAAACGGCCGTGACCGTGATGCTTTAATTTTAAGATCACGATGATTTATAGCTGACCTATTACTTAAGTCTGATAGAAAAAGTATTAATAATAAATATCACTGGCATCCTCCGAGTAGTATATAGTAACTAACAAGTTATGAAAATACGAAATGTTTAAAATAACCAAACTTTCAAGTGCAAGGAAAACAACGTATGCAAGAATAAAAAACACAAACATTCCCCCATGTGACAAATTGACATGCAGAGACGTACAAAGCGGTAAACAAATGTTAAAAATAAAACGAATGTAGAGCACTAACAAACTGAAGAAAGCTAAAGCAGAAATTACAAAAGTGTAAACTAACGAGGTCCTTAAATTACATATTACTACTTGCTCAATACTGCTCAATTTGCAACACATGGACCGAAGGACGGCTAAGGAATAAGCTAAGGGTCGGACAAAAAATGGCAAGGCAATCTTTGGGAGTTTACTTTTTACTCGTACACTTAAAGAGTAAACAGTAAACCCCAAATAAAATGTGAGCGACGACGACGGGTGGTCTTAGTATAAGTCCAATTATGTATTTTAGCGGGATTTCAACTCGGCATTAACCAACCCCATGAGAATACCACAATTTGCTCCCCCGCGCTTTTATAAGATCCCTCATTTCAAGTGCTTCACTTTAGTTACGCGAAATTGATTCCTCAGCATTTCAAGCTTTAGCAGATGGTAATAAATAAAGTGTATTGCGAACGCGAAATGGAAGATATATAATTTCTTGACACTTCAAAGTGAAGCTCAGCTTCCAACTAAAATTTAATTTTCCTTCAAAAGATAAATTGAAAGTTATTTGATACTGGCAGAAAATACATACAATTTAACCTTCTATTACAAGACAAATTTTTAAGTTAACTTTCGTAATATAATATCTGTCACCCGATAAGCTTATGAGTATTTAATTTCTAAAAATATTGCAGTGTTGAAATAATGGATAAACTGTTTGGCCAGCTTGAATTTCGAGAAAGGATGTAGCTACAATAATGACTGAGATATTTATTAGCTTTTGATACGAGTACTTTATTATGACTATGACAAGCTGTAAACCATAAAATGTAATGCAATAAGGTAGCGAAAATTTATACATTGTCACACAAAACCTAATAATACTGGCATGAATTGATCTAAGAATGTCTTAGGGATTTTCGTGATCTGTGATTGATAACGGTACCAAATTATATGATAATAGTGTATTTAAAATTCTATTGTTTGCAATTATAAGTACCTCGTGTGTTCATAAGTCTTGAGACACAGTAAAACTAAAATATTTTTGGAGCTAAGTTGAGTATTCATTTATTGGATATTAAAATTAAAACTACTGACATCTAGATCTGTATTTAAAAATAAATCATTCAAAATGGCCGCCTTTGCATTCAATGCAGGCCTTCAAACGCGTGCGCCATTCATCTATGGCGGCACGAATCTTTTCAATGGGAATCCGTTTCGATTATTTAATAAGGGCTCGCTTGAGAGAATCCAGGTTTGGGTGAGACTTTCTGCATGCCCTCAGCTCCAATTCCGTCCATAAAGAATAATCCAAAGGATTCAAGTCAGGGCTTGACGAGGGCCAATCTTCGCTCCGAATGAAGCCTGGCAAATTGGCCTCCAGCCAACGTTGGGTAGTCTTAGCTTTATGGGAGGGAGCAGAGTCCTGTTGGAAAACCCAGTATTTTCCAGCGAATAGCGTATCATTTAATGGTTTAACCACCGCTTCCAATATGTCGGTTTGGTAATTTTGTGCCTTCACCTTGACGCCTTGCTGGCAAAAATGAAGCGAAGTGACCCCCTCGTAGGAAACACCCTACCAAACCATCACACTTGCTGGATGATGAGTGCGCTGGACATTGCGTACAGATGGCTGGACGTCCTTTGAACTTCTGACGTAAACCTTATTGTTCTGCCGGTTAAACTTTTCTTCCACCGTGAAGATCTTTTCATCGGTAAACAGGATATTTTTTGGATCGTGTCTCTTCAATAGGTTCCGACATCGTTCCAGTCGCAATTTACGAAGACGCTCGTTTAAATAATGCACTTTCCTTCGACTGTAGGCCTTTAGTTTAAGATCATATTTAAGTATCCTGTTCACCGATATTCGCGAAATGTTGGTCTGCAGAGCTAATTTCTTTTGAGTCCGGCAAGGGTTGCGACGAATTCGCTCTCTGATTACTTTGATGTTAGCGGGCGTCCTTACAGACCGCGGGCGGCCACATCTTCCACGGTCTTCTAAAGAGCCGGTCTCCTTGTACCTCTTTATGGTATAATACACAAAGTTCCGACTACATCCCAAACTTAGGATTTCACTAAAAACTTGCATTGGTTTTTTTCCTGCTTGAAACAGTGAAATTACAGTCGCACGCAAATCTTTTGTTGGCGCCATTTTCACGGAGAATGAAACAAATATTCAAATGTATATTTTTTCTGATTCAAAACATTCGAAATTTAAAATTTTAAAAGTTTAAAAAGCTTGCATGAATCACTTTCTTTTTAAATTAATTAAATAAGTTCGTCTCAAAACTTATGAACACACGAGGTATACTAGAGTTTGCGAGAGTACCCTATATACCACCATATCATCACCATTATATCCGATATCTAACAGACAAAGTAACAAAAGAAACCATAAGCAAGAGAAACCGAACAGCACACTGAAGGTAATTTACCAAGAGACAGAAAAAAACTATTTAAGTAGACTTCAAAGACGGTAGCCAAGATTTCTAAAGAGCACTTTGAAAATTGGATCTCAGGATATTTAAAAATTTCACGATGTCATAAAGCGACGAGGCGATATAATATTAAGATTCTACAAGAGCACTGGATTAATAAAAACGATAACAGATTTTTTCTAATAAAGCCAGGTTTCGCACATTCTTACGTTTGGAATGTTTCCGTAATACCAGTTTTATATTTTAGGCGACGACTGAAAATACTGTTAGCTGGCAATCAATTAGTTATTATTAATAAACGCATTCACAGACAAAAACTTAGAGGTGACTCACTGGGGTCGACTCTATTAACGACACAAAAGGCAAAAAACACAAAATATAAGAATCAGTATAGAAAAGGAAAAAATAAATAATAAATTAACGCAAGCGCATAGAAGAGAAGACAGCCAATTTAAAATATTACAATTTATATTAGTTGTGCGAGAGTATAGTTGACAAAGCAAATCATAATGCAGCAGTCAAACCAGTTAGTCGAGTCAGCGACTGTTCTGCGTGCAATCTTAGGCCTTGCCTCCCTCTTCCCCTGGCAAGGTCAGTTCACCCCTCTTTCTTGCTCCGCCTAAGCTATTCCAACTTTCAAATGTTATACTGGATTAAATTTATTCAACTAACAGAAATAACTTTCTGTAATTCTTTAATTCTGTATTGTACACAATAATATAAATCATGAACTTATCTAATAGGATATGTACATAGGCGAACTTAACCCTGAAAAAGAGTTTTCTTCCAGCAAACCTTAGAGTTATAGGAGAGACGATGGAACAGGTAGAGGAAGTGCACAAACGATGAATGAACTTTATTGGACTTCCCGCAGGTCAAATAGCCTTGTGTGTCACTTAGAGAAATTATGCAAAAATTAGGAAAAATTAAATTAACAACAAAAACATGATACAAGAAAATTGTTCAGAACAATGAGCGCTATAAAACTTTGTGACTTTTTTTTATATATTTTTTTTTATGATCGTTTTTACATTCAAATGGCTTATCTCTTCAGTTCGACCATGTCATAACGCTATGACAATCGCATGCGGCCTATTATTTTATCACTAAGAGTAGGGCAGCAAAATGTATCACGAGAAAATTTGCAAGCTCGTGACAAGGTGTCAAGTATGTCGACCGTGGCACGCACGGACTAATAAACCAACTCATTATCACAGGTGACGCAAGACAAGATGAATAAGGTCAACCTGGTAAAGTGAAACAGGCACGCCATAACCGTAACAAAACACGAAAACGAAAGGAATTGACAAATCGATGTTTACATAATCGAGAAGAAACGGACAAGCTATGTGGAACCGCAGATTTGGATATTCCGCTTCCTGACGGAATCGGGAGAGGAGATACGTATCTGTTTTGCACACAAATGCTTTCATGCATTCTATTACGCCATTTAGATGTTGCATTTTTATGTAATATTGTCAAAAAAACTATAACTAGCTCAACATAAACAAACACATATATTTCAGGTTTCACGACCCAAGAAACATTACTCTTTCTTGTCTTTATAGTGTAATTTTAGAGTTACGTTACAAACATGTTGTAAGATCCATTTCAAAACGAAATTGTTGCTGACGAGTTAATTTATTAGAGCAACATGGTTTTCTACATAACCTTCCTAACCATATTTCTTCCTGAAAGGTGATTTCCGCATAAACACGATTCTAACAAAATGTAGGTGTCATCAGTAATAACAAAGATATTCGTGTTTTCCAAGGGTTGTGTAATTTCTGAAGCGGATGCAGTTGCAATACTGTTTGGTGGGCATCTAGAGCACATAGGATACACCAAAAGTACCTATTTAAAGTCATGCACGACCGGATCTTCTTTTATGTGGGATTTTTACACAAACGAGTCACGGCAGACGAATGCGTCAATGTAGTACTATACTCGTAACATTGATATAGAACTGCCACCGTGTTCACAACGGCAGTCACGATTGTAGGGAATATAGAAATTCGAGATCTTCTTGCCTATGTATTTTTGTAATTACAAATATGCATGGCTGAGATTCTATGGAGATAGTTATCAGAGAAACATCTAGAATGTTTTTTTTTTACTAATTCGAAAGAAATTTTTGCTTTTGATGATACTAGCAAAAGAAGTAGAGCTGCAAGACTATAGTAGATCGTAAATTGGTCGAATCAGTTCGAGCCAGTTGAGTGTGCCCGTTGATATCGGCGGAATACTTTCATGCAAACTATGTTGGTAACACAAAGGCACATTTGCATGCAATGGAGACCAACGACTGGAAATAAATGAAGACAAAAGCCAACCATACTATCAAGCTTTGTTTAGCGCAAATTTTCTATTGGACAAATAAGTCGAGCAACAGAATTTGCATATTTTACTCGTAACTTCAAAATAGAGAATTGAAGCTCGAAGACTTCTGAAAGCCGTTTTACAGACTACTTATTTCGATTTATATGGGCTTTACAATGTAGAACTTAGTAGAGTATCTGAATGTGGACGCTACATTAATTCAAATACGCGAAAACATTTTTTTTTTTTATTTATCAGTCAGCAAGGAATTGGTATAAATTCGTTAAAGCCATCCCTGGCAGAATGGTTTGGTGAGGCCTTTGCCCAGACGTGGGCTACGTATAATTAGGGAAATAGGTTAAGTAAACAAAAAATTACAGTTGCGTTGTGTTTATACAAGTGTAACTAGTATTTATTTACTATTGATGTCATGTGTCTCGTCCGTTCTATTGTTCTCATGCTCCCTTTATGGACTACTAGCTGCAGCCCGCGCCTTCGCACGCGCTTTTATCGCCTATGTCCGTTCCCGGGATACCATTTACCTCCCTGCCCAATTTTATTTCGTTCAGCCATTTAAGCGTGAAAAGGTAACAGACAGACAGATATACAGACAAAGTTACTTTCGAATGTATAATATTAGTATGGATTAGGTCGGACAAACAATGTTCCAGTTAAACATACTGCAACGATTCCTTCAGTACGGGTGTCAGACACAGACAATGCGTTGAAATTAGCGTAGCGCAGTCTCATGGCTTGTAAAAATTACGAGCATAGTCCGAATCATACTAACATGTTATAGAATAGATAATTTTATGGGATTAAAATCCCATAAAATTACAGGTGGCACACTCTTATGCATATAAAATTAGTTATACTAAGTAAATCAAATTTGTTATTTAAGTTGTTATCTTTAATATAGATAATTATACATAACAACATTACATTGCAATTTTGACATTTCTATATACATTATATTATAATGTACGTGTGTGTGCGTGTGTGTTTTAGCTTTAGTGCCTAATGTTAATACATAATAACAACTTGTTATTGTAATTTTTTGACGATAAGTTTGTTATTTAGTGACAAACATTTAGGACGTGAGAAACATTTTGTATAAATAAAAACAAAGTGTGGCAATAACTTGAATGAATCATATTTTAAACAAGATAGGTAACAAAGTAGACCAGTTCCCGCTAACGATATGTATGGTCATTTGTGTTATCGACGATAAAGATATTACCCAAGATCGTTATTGTGTAATGTGACGCGTAGGAGACCATTAAATAATAAATAGCTACAACTAAGAACATTAGTGAAAATTGTGCAGTCATTTTGTATGCAAACGAAAACAGCGTGATCGATCCAGTGATTTGGAAATTCGCCAAAGCAGTATCCAGCGAGTTGTCTCTGCTGAGTATAGGATAAAATCAGATAGATCTAAGTGAGATACAGACCAGTCGGGCGACGGTGGTGAGGTCCCAAGCGGACCTGGTCTTGCCTCGCGGCTGCTGCCCATCCTTCCGCCTTCCCAGTGAACCGTAGTTAGAGGGTATGGGGATCTCCTCGCGCTTACGGCGACCCGCGCCGCGTCTCAACGACGAGAACCAGTTGGACACAGAGCCACGGCGTTCCTGCTGCTCGGCCACCGCTGGCCCATTCTTGATAAACATAACTTCACAGGTGCTAGAGCACGCCGCACATCACACTCTCAAACACACCGTGAACTTCAGAACCACACGAACACCACGATATTAGAGAAGCTTGCAGCACACGTTACCTATAAGAAGCCGCATGTAAAATAATTGCCAAAATAACAAAGCAAAAAAATCGGAATGTGGATGACTGCGCGTCGCCGGATCGTTGATGTCGTGACCTACGTTTGAAATTGCTGCCAAAACAGAGCGGGTGAAGCTACACAAAGAGGTTGGGTTGTGAAGTGCACAATAAGCGGCATCGCTGGTTGATCGCTTGTAGACACACCTGTTCATAGTCGTCGTCGTAGATGCGTGCTGCGCGCGCGCACCGCACCAGCAGGGGCCACCACAAGGCTCCACACAGCAGCCGAAAATGTAAACACATTGCGCGCCATACACTTCCCTCTAAGGAACGCACTCGACTGAAGATAGTCACGGGCGACAACGCCACTGTTTGGCACAGTGACAATTACAATAGCTAGCTATACTAAGTATAACACGGTTTATCTTTTAGCACGCTTTAGTAAACGTCACATACTGTTTACTTTGTTTGAGTACCTAATCAGTAACAGCAACAGATAGATACTCATCTGTTGCATAAACATTCAACGATTAAGATTACAAATGAAGCGTGGGTTGGATTGGATAACAGAAAACTAAGTATCAAATAAGGTAGGGCTCAAATACTCTTCCTCTTATAGAAGGATCTTATTAGTTCAGGTCTGTTGGCGACCGACTCATTGTCAAGGGCCATTAATACCAAAGGATGTGGAACCCTGAACTGGATAGATAACTTTAGGAGGTCCAAGTTCAAAGTTCATGTGAAGCCAGGGGATACAATACAAGTAAGGTATTTGAGTCATACCACACAGTGATGCAAATATTTGCAATAAGCGTGTGAATGCGTATGAATCAGACGGTTGTTATCGAAAGCAGCAGCCACAGTCCGGAAGTGGCAAAGGAAGTCTGATAAAACTGAAATGAATCGCAAACATTGTCCAGTTCACGGAAATTTCACGCCCTGCTTCAAACTAAGTGCTACATTGTATGTAGAAGACACATGGGACTTGCAAATTATGGTCATATATTAAATTTACCGGGGTAAGGTAAATACTTAATTTAAGGTAGGTAGGTTTGAATAGGGCTTTCGTGTGGGAAAGAATAGGCGAATTCACAAAATTAGCTTGTTATGGGAATTAAATGTTAAAAGGAAAATAATAAACAGCAATTAAGTAGGTATGTAGTTAATTAGCTAGATATTGTAGTAAATGAGATAATTGTAGTTGTAATTGTAGGTAATGGAATAATTGGGCCTCAATATGTATTCACAATGCCTTATTCAGCGAATTACTTAACTAAATATTTAAGGAACACCTGATTAATTAGTTAGATATAGAAACAGGTAGGAATGGAAAATTTACGATAAAAAATACAGTTTGAGAGAATTCGATCTAATGATTGGTAAAATCATCCTCACCAGATCGAAGTGAGTAATTTTAACGGTTAACAAATTGAATTACATTTTTTTATTAATAACCAAATAGAGAATCGTAATCTTTTGCTACATTCCATAAACATACAAACATAAACAGATATTTCCTCGTAAAGGTGACTAATGGCCTGGTACACTGTTGAAATGTGAAAGTATCGCTAAATGCAAGACGAAGAATACATCCAGCTGTTTGCAAACCGTGAGATCCTTTATCCCAAACAAGAAAGCCGGCCCAAGTGAAGCCGAATCTAATGATAATACAATCACGATCCAACGACGGTAGTCACCACAAATCCTTATCACTGCAAACTTACGTACACCGTGTATTTTTTTAATTAAACTTTTGCGATAATTCACTAAATACGCAACGTATTTACAAAATGTGGTTTTTGTTTGGTGCGGGTTAGGTTTATTGATAAAAGAACGTAACGCGCGCCGGAGCGAGACGTGCGTCTGTGCCGCGAATCGGCTCTCACTGGCTGGCCGGCTGGCTTGGCTTGCTTGCTTACTATGACTGGAGGTGGAGTAAGTACAGTAAGCACAACCCTAGCTATACTCTGTATATTGGCTTACGTCAGAGTGGTCCGCATAGTATTGAATGAAACGAGGGGACGACGCGGTTAGGGTGCGGATTGCTTTATCGTTATTTTAAATCTATTTGTATCTAGGATGATTAAGTACTGCGCCATTTTATGGCGATTACATAAGAGCTTCGAAGATTTTAGAGTGGAAAATGGTGGTATGGCATCACAGACAATAAATTATTCTGTAGGCAAAGTACAAAGTAACTAACAGATGGACAGAGTTACTTTTGTATTTATAATATTAAAGTATGGAAGGTTCATACAAGTCAAGCACCGACCATAGAACAAATATTCTAAGGGTTTAACACATAAAGAGTGCAGATAAATTTAAGAAAAGGAAGGGTGTCTGTGAAAACAACTTCATTATAATCTTGATTTGCAAATTCCCAAAATTCATGTCCCAAAATTCAAAATTCATCATCATCATTCATAATATGTCCACGGCTGAACATAAAGCCTTCCCAAACGACGACGCCACGAATAGCGGCATCATGAAAATTTCGTAAATCTCTATGATCAATTTAGTGCTAACTCGCATGCATTTAAGTCACACTAATATTATAAACGTGAAAGTTTGTATGTATGTGTGTATGTTTGATACTCACGCTCAAACTGCTGAACGGATTTGAATAAAATTTGGTAGTTATATCCTGTACCAAGATAGCTTTATATATCTTGGATTAAAACAAAGGTAGGTTGATTTGAACCTGGTTAAGTGCAGTGTTCCAGTGGGATGATCAAATAATTCAAATACATAATAATAATCATGTTTGTTAAATAAAAACGTGGGTAACACCGCGGGCGCTGCTTTTTCAGAATGAAAAGGAAGATAATAACAGCATGGTTAAGTAAACCACAGATTCACTAAAAATATTACAATAGTACTATGTAAAGTTATAATTAGTCATAAAAATTTGATTGTTAAGTTAATCAAACAATACTGGGAGTAACAGGCATGCACTAGATTATGATTGAAGTACTAGCATCAACCCACAGTTTGTTTAAAAGAGATTCACTGCTCATCAAGAAATCTCTGAAACTACAAGAACTATGAAGCTGAATTTTTGCATGGGGGTTACCCTTTTAGGATGTACATGCAGTAGCAGTGCAGTAGGTACATGCTTAGAACGGATTTTCGAAAATTTGAATTCTAAGGTAGTAAAAATGGGGTCAAGGTAATTTTGATAAACTTCAAAATCGTAATTGTTGGCCCATCAAAATTTATAGCGTAGTTTCTTAACTCAAAATAAACAAACATGTGTTTCGGGGTTTTTAGAAATTCGCACCCTATAGGTCCATGGTGAGGAGTCAAAGTTAGGTTACGCTATGACTAATCAATCAGTTACGAAATTTCTGGTACCACACGAGCTGCATGACAGAAATTTTGCATGGAGTTTTGTTTTAGGATTTGAACCAAAATAAAAACTTCAATATTTATCTCAGTGCAGCTGGATCTTTGGTTTGGGCAGAAACCAAGAGGATGCTTTAATTCCACAAAGGGAACTATGGGGATCCATAGTTCAGGGGAAAGATAATTTGCAGGCCAAGCCTTGATCTGGTTTTTATGTACGAAAATAGTGCTCCATCGCTGCTCCTTCAGTTGGTGGATGTGAGGAAATGTCTAGTTTGACATTTGATACCGACTGGAGGAAACAATTTTTAGACTCCTAACTAGTCTAAACAAAGTTCGGAAGTCATACTTTCTGCTTTCAACCTTTCCATCTACAATCCCTCATTGACTGGACTAATACACTAATTTCTAATAAGTTAAATTTGACAACTGGTTGTTAAGAAGAGACATTAACAGTAACAATAATGGAGTCAGTAACCAACACTGTAATATAGTCACATCGACCACATGCTGCTTGTCTATTTTCCGAATAATTAAATAAAGCGAACAAAGAACATCATCATTCAAGTCAAATCACACATTACATTGACTGAATCACAGAAGAGATAAGTAACCTTAGTAAAAAAAAAGCTTAGACAACAGGTTTTGATAAGTACCTACAAATTTTTTTTCAATCCTTATATAAACATTGTTTAAATATTGTAAATTGCAACTTGCAATGCAACCTCGCTGGTAGGTTTGCTGACATGCAAAATCCAAATTCTAAAATTATATTGTTTCTTTCTACTCACTGTGTATAAAATGGGTAAACACGAGGGCTGGAAGTGAGTTTCTTGAATATGAAAATCATAATTACATGCATCCTGTGCCTGACTTACCTGGATTTCTAACAGCAATTCAGTCTTACGACGCCTAATATCAATCAGCGTCTTCTGCTGATCTGGTGTCAACTCTGAAAACAGAAGTGGCCTTAGAATAGAAACACATCGCAGCAATAATCTAGCCATTGAGGTCACGATGTAATGAGAAAACTTGTTCTACGTCTACAATTTCAGTCATAGCTTTTATTAGTAAAAACTAACCCGTATGATTGAAGGGATCACCGTGATTACTTGCGACATTGTTTCCTCCAAGGGATAAGTTCTCAAAATCACTAATCATGACTCCTTATTTATTTACAACAACAAAGTTTACATCGTTGGAAATTGCTTGGCCGCCATATTTATTTACAAATCTTGAATGACTTAAACTTGACATGACATATGTGAGTGATGACAGTCATGGGAAACAACTTGACAAAGAAGTCATTCTCGTTGTTGTATTGCCTTTTTGCGTCTTGATCTTTTAGCGAGATAGCTAAAAAGCAAATTTCTCAAGAGTAAAAGAGACAGTGCTAGTTTTTTTATACCTTGTTTTCAAGATACTAGATAGAGATGCTCTCGGTAGAGATGTCGTCGTCGGATGTCGTGGTAAAACCGGACATGTCGGCTACCGGCTTTTGGCAGCACTGGCGCAGCAAACAGCAGTTTTATGATTCAAGACTGATGACTTGATAAGTAGATTAGAAATATTGATGAAGTGGTTTGATGAAGTCTGACAAAGTTTGAAGAAAAGAGAAAAAAAAGAAAAGAATAACACGCCCCGCCCCGCCCTCTCCCCGCCCGAGCGCCCTCTTTTGGTATTTGATTTCATTTCATCTGTTTTTGAAATATTTTGTTTTTCTCAAAAACGCTGCTCCCAGACTCGGAGTAAAATGATGAGTTTTGGTCTTGTATGATTATTAGTATTTTAATATAAAGGAGTGTTTTCCACTGAATATCTTACACTAATTTATGCAGCCGGTTTACGGTTCCAATTTTACAAGCAAGATGAATGATAATGGTTGCATACACTTGAATAATTTTAAGGCTGCGAAGGGTACAAGCCCTTACAGGATCGTCCATGCCTTTTTCGTATCATGCACTTCTGCAGAAGCAAGGAAATACAAGGTAAGTTTCGGTTACATACAAGGATCCTTTTTGTGTCCTGTGCCCCACTACGACTGCGACGCAAATTGATTTTCTGAGGTGTTTTATGATAAGCTTCGTGTATCTCTCATAACAGTATGAATTCATTGTTCTAATTAAAACTTATATAAAAAGAAATTAACTGCAGAGCTTGCATTGCAAAACAGCTGCATTAATGTAATCAGCTGATTATTGATCTTTGACCTTGAAACAGCTGTTTTGTTGGTTTTATCAGTGGTATTTTTATAAACTGTTATGTACATGAGTTTAACCTTAGTACTGTACATAATTATGTATGATCAAAAGTGTATGAACACAACCAGTAAGTTTAACAAGCACATGTACTCTCTTTTTCAGGCAACAACATGTCTTTGTTTTGCCTGTGGCAAGCCTGGCCCTCGCATGCACTCCTGCATGCACTGCATTTACTTTGCTTGCTACAACGGCCACATACAAGAACATGCCAAGGTCAAGAAGCACTTCCTCCACATTGACCTCAACTATGGGAATATTTACTGTACTCAGTGCCAAGATTATGTCTATGATCGGGAATTTGCAGAAATTGGGATAGCTCATAAAATTCTCCAAGCCAAGTAGGTTGATTGTTTTTTTATCACTATTATGAGAGTTCCCCAAATTCTTATTGTAAGCACATGGTAGAGTTTCAGTTGATACTTTAATAGAGAACTCTATAACACCTACAGCACAGATTTTATAATACAGGTAGTATTCTACGTTACAGTATTTTACACCCTAAAAAATTACATCGCAACATATTTTAATTTATGCCTACATAATGGTACAAAATTTTATGAATTTAATGTAAATAAGTAATAGATACGTATAACTAATAACAATAAATAATAATAAGACTAAGGATTACTTAGTTTCCAAAAATTTTAAAATAATCCTCTTAATTCACTATCCTTTTATCTTAAGTAATGTTTTGATAAATGTTACTAATAATGTCTTGTCTTTGTCTTTATAGATCTCTTGGAATCAGCGTGCCACACATGACCTGGCTCCCTTCAGCTGACGAGGCCATGGCGTTACGTCGTCTTCGCAAGCGCCGCGTCATCAGCCCCCACTCCACTATTGGACTGCGTGGTCTCCAGAACTTGGGGTCTACTTGCTTCATGAACTGCATTGTACAGGTAAAATCACATGGTCTATTATTTTAGGCTTATCTTTCAATGCCTACGAAAAAAGATGAAAAGAAAGTTCACAAACATGCGGCAACAATGACCTTTGTCTTCGGAACAAGTAGTATTATTCCATAATACTCAATGAAACACCACAACAGTGAAACTTGTGTTATCTATTTGTTAACATCTGATGCAAAAAGAGGGGTGTTATTTTATTAGTCTATCTATACCATGTATTCTGTGTGCTCCTAAACATGAACCCATTTTAATTTAGTAGTTTGATTACTATATCCAGTGTTCTTAGCTATGTTTGACGAAAATCGATGCAGACGTTTTAATTAATCGGAGTGAGTGAAGCAAACAAAGATCTCAGTGGCAGGTTGGGTGATTTAGCTGTATCACAGATTACCCCCATTACCCCCAATAGATTCCGCATGAAGATGACGACCGCGCACAACACATTGATGCAAATGCATGGATATAGGTAAATCGCCATTTCAAAGCACGTTTTCAGATTTGACCAAGTGTCAGATCCGTGAGCTCCTTTACGTTTTTGTTTTCCTAACGCTAGTGAAAATTGGTATTGTATTAGCAAAAAGGATAAAATGACTACATGTGCAGTGAAATGGTGTGGAAAGTCATCTAGAAATTCAAACTACCAAAAGGATGGGACAACATTTCATCGGTAAGTAAAATAATTACAATTCTACCAATTAAAGAAAAGGTCAGCTTATAATGGTTGGTGGTACGTAACGACGGTCACTTGTTTCTTTTCCTCATTGCTGTTATTGCACTCGTTGTCCCTTTTCGGCATAAGCTCGGAATTTTTGTATGGAAAGCACTAAAATAAATTAGTTATCCATAACCTGATAAAATTGCCTATAATACCTATTGGCTTAATCTTATTCAAGGATACTAAAAGAAATGCTGTTAATAAATGACTACTAATGTGGCGCGGCGGGCGAAGGTCTGCCTGCGACGCAGGAGGTTGCGGGATCGATTCTCACCTCGGGACAAATGCCTGTACGATCTGCAGATATTTGTTCAGGTTATGTATGTATATCAGTTAACTAGTACCCATAACACAAGCTCTCCTTAGCTTCGGGCTAGATAATGCTGTGTGAATTGGACAGCATGTCAGTATATATTTATATAAAATCAAAATGGAAATGACCAGTGGTGGGAAGGGGGGTGACAAATAATAAATAGAAATAAATAAATGTTATTTTATGGTGGTTATTTTAAGAAGTTTTTTTTAATAGTTTTAACCCTGCAGTATATGTATCTTGTTTAAGGTTTTCTACTTGCACCGAAAGGGAAAAAATGGAGAGACGCAACCGATGCGACGGATGGTTCCCTACCAATAACAGTGTCATTTCCTCAAGACATTTCACCGAAGATAGTTTTCACATAATGAAAAATCGCCGTCGTGTCATGAATTCTGCTGTGTCAACATTATACTTAATTTTGGTATGTTTGCAAATAATGCAATTAATGTTTTTTTTTTTGTATAATACAAAACTGTTAATAAATCATTGTATTTCAGGCACGCACTCCAATAACTAAACAAGAGAACAGTATTCATTTTAAAAATAAATGCTACTTAAATAGTACTAGTTGCTGCTATTTGTCGGTAGGTATAGTATATAGTATGTCTTTCTAACCAAAACACGCACGAATTTGTTGTTTTGTGATTTCAGATTCCTTTAAATCTCCATTTACAAGACACTGAGATGCCGTCGACATCCGAAAATACACTTTGTGACTCGCCAGTGAAAAGAGAAAACGATCTCTTTCTCCAATAGCTGGAACACCTTCCACAGATACCCGGTGAAAAACTTCTATGTAGAAGAATAGTTGAATTAGACAACATTGTGAAGACAAAAAATGAAAAGTCTTCTGTAACAGAAGATAAAGACGAGAAATAGGCTCATTAAAGTCATTATTGGCAGAGTTGGAAAAAATAGTTTACCTGTTCTAAGTGTAGATTTATTGTATTTATGGAAATAAATAATTTTTGATTTAATTTGACTTGACTAATGCAAACAATGTACAGGTAGCTCAACATAGGTAATCTTTTATCATTATTGTGTACTATATAAAAAACCATTTAATTAAATGTTTATTTCCTTACATCTATACCATGATTAAATAACCTATACCATGATTAAATAAATGATAGGTAACCCATATAATTGAAACGGTACCAATTAATTTTTTAATTTTATTTGTTTTTCAATACGAAATTTACAAACTTAACGTTTTTAATCTACAGAATTAATGCCGCATTATAAAACGTTTAAATATTCATGTTTCATGTTTTTGTTAAAAAAGGACTAAATTTATTTCGTTTTCCAACTTTCCCAACCCTAGTTATTAGTGCGATCTTGAAATAGCCAATCACAACGCCTTTGTTCCAGTCCCCGCAACCCGCGCCTTGCGCGGATCCGAGCAGAAGTCCCATAATGCGGAATCTATTCTATTGGGGGCACGGAGCAGATACAGAGAGGAGGTGTTATTTAACTTTCAATAATTTAGATATAATATTTAATTTAAAGAGGGCTTTATTTTATTTCCTGCTTATTCATATTTTTTAAGGAACTTTCCATTGATGAAGCATAGCCGTAGAACAATCGGTAAAATAATTAGATTCTAATTACGGTCCTGTCTTTTGTTATAACAAAAGACAATACAAAAGACGGGGCAACAACATGAATATTCATGTTGTTGCCCCGTTGACAAAGCTGTGCACAGGACGAACGCCGCCAGTACACTGACTAAATCCACGCCTACTGTGATGACGTCAGGACCTAGTTGAGAATCACAGTGCACAGTTGCTTAAGCCGCCTCCTCTCTGTATCTGCCCCGCGATTGGGGGTAATCTGTGGGCTGTATAGTGAAATTAGTCAATTAATTAAACTAGTCACTTAGAGCATATCTTTCCTACTGTTGATTCGATTTGCGTAAAATTTGATGGGTGTGCTAAGACGCGGGACATGCGGACGCATGCGGGTTATACAAGGAGATCTTTCTAGCATCTATTTTTTACTATACCATCTAGGTTCGTAGTTAACCGTCCATATTTAAACCTACTTCGAAAAAGGAGGAGGTTCTATTTTCGGTTATATGTTGTTTTTAATGTACTCGTATGTCCGCCGATTTTTCTGACATTTATCGACCGATTTGGATGTTTCTTTCGCAGTTGTATAGAGAATGATCCCGAGGAGATCCCATAAAAAAATGAATAGCGCAAATTTTATAAAAAAAATAGTTCGAAACTAAGGAAAACAAGTCGGTTTTTAGTTTTTCCAAAACAATGTAATTATTATTGAAAAAATAAAAATTATTATTGAATAAATTCAACCAGAACGAGATGCCATTTTTGTTAGAGTTTCCATGACTTCGTACTCTGGGTTCCCATTTGTTTTCTTTCGTACTGAAGTGGACTTGACTGCTCTGGATTACAGTAGACTCTAGACGTGAGCGTTTTAGTTTCAAGTCTAGACTTGAAACTAAAACGCTCACGACGATATTGTTAGTGGCTAACTACTAGTGTGGATGATTCTAAGTTAAATTCGGCGATTTATCGAATTTTTGCAAAATAAGTTGGTTTTATTTATGAATTTTCAATAGCTTTTATAATTCGACGACCTTAGTGGCGCTGTCTGCAAATGTCCGCATGCGACGCAGGAGGTTGCGGGTAGATATTAGTTTCGGGTATGGGTGTATTATTGTGATGTAGGGTGGTGTGGTAGCCATTGAACTACCAAAAATTTAAACAGCTGTAACTTTTTTATGTTAGACATTTTAAGTATTTTTTAGCTTATGACCTAGAGAATTTCAATGACTTTGAAATTGCATTTGTCTTTTCAGCTTTTACCTGATAAATACTTGGCAATTAGACTTTTTAAAAATAATGGGAAATGGCTCAATGTGTACGTCTAGGGGTACTTAATGAACTGGGGGGTGGGTACTCAGTAAACCGTGAGGTACACAATGATACTTTCTCCTATTATATCATGTTTTAAGCCTAGAAGCATGTTATATAAAACGGCAATTGTGTTTTTTATTAATTATTTATTAATCAAAATGTTTTTAGCCATTACTTCTGGCCCTTGCTGAGTAATGAGATCACGTAACTAACGGTTTTTTATATGAACTATCAATAAAATTTTGTTTATGTTTTATAAAGAATTATCTTAAGTGAGGTTTATAACAGTATTTTTACTTTATAAGTGAGGTCAATCTCATCATCAATCTGCCATCAATTCTAGTAGGTACCAAATGCAACAATAAGAACATAATTATATTAAGTAGGTAACTTTAGGTAATTATTACCTGTATTAGGAACTATAAACAATGTTTAGTTACCTATTTAATATAAATTTCCCACACGAAGGGTTATTTTAAATAAATTCCGTCAATATTATTGGCTTAGAATCAAAATCTCATTAGATACAACTAAACACAACAGTAGGAACAAAGAAATTACCAAATCAACTTAAACCTAACCATTTGTTTAAAAGATGTCTAATTGTCCCATTATTAATAGCGCAAATTCAGTTGTGACATATCAACGAAAAATTTATAGATAGCTTTATGGCGATCTGGGCTTCCACTAATTTAAGGACGTGGTAGAATGTATTTTATATCAGCTTTGTGAACGCCTGCTGTGTCGGGTTCAATTTGAGATTGATACGAAATAGTCGCAATCTTGGTTCTCCAGTTCTTTAACTTTTCCTCTTTCTCGTTCTTTTTCTAACATAAAATGTAGGTATGAATATTATCACTAATAACTAAATGTAGTGGTACTTAATTAATGAATAGTGGTACACAATGAACCATGGTTCATTGAGTACTCAAAAAAAATGATTCACTGTATACCACACCCCTATTAAAATATTTAAAACTTTTTTTATAGCTAACAGAAATACAATTTGTTTACAAGTATGAATCTAAACCATGCTTACTAAAGTATTCTTAAGATCAAAACCAGACCTAGTACTTTAAAAAATTTAGTAAAGAAACAAATAAACTCACATTTTTGCTTAATTTTTGCACTCGAAAACATAAATCTACTCCTTGCTCGTGCGTTCCGGGCGGCAGTTCTCCGGCTATTGGTGGTGACAAGTTGGCGCGGGAAGACGGTTCAAACGTGTAATATGCACGAGCTAGCAACGTCGCGTTTAGGCTGTAGGTCCTGTGGTTCACTGAGTTCACTTGGTTCATTGGCTACCACACCACCCTACTAGCTGCTGCCCGCGGCTTCGTAAGCGTTTTTTAACTACCACATGTCCATCTCTGGGATAACATTTACCTCCGTGCCAAATTTCATTGAGTTCCGTTTAGCCGTTTAGGCGTGAAAAGGTAACAGATAGACAGAGTTACTTTCGAATTTATATTATTAGTATGGAGTCATCTGGTACCTATAATATAACACAAGATCGACTTACTATGGGGCCAGAAGAGGATGAGTGAAAATGTCAGATATATTTGTTTATTTTATAATTTGCAGACGCTGATCCACACTCCGCTGTTGCGCGATTATTTCCTGGCAGAGCGCCACCGCTGCCGGTCGCAGAGCTCAGGAAAATGCCTCGTTTGTGAAGTTTCCAAACTATTTCAGGTAGATACTAAATACCTAATTCACAGATTTTATAATACTATACCCTGATTTCACTTTTACTAAACCAAAGTGAAGAGGAAATGTTTAAGATGAGCTAATAGAATTTTTTATGAATGTTGCCATGGTCAAAATTAGCCTTTTATCTATTGGGTTTTCTCCACATCTATGCTCCGTTTTAGTAGACTCCAGCCTTGTGTACTGTGATTTTGGCATGTAAAAAATATGTGTTTTCTGGTTTTATCTGCTTGAAGGAGGTACTATGATAAAGTTGAATGAAGTAAACTTCTGAACACTTGGTGTTTTGAGGACTTAACTATTCTTCAGAGACGTGGCGGTCGAGGCGTAAGAATCGACCCCTCCAACTCACCAGATGAAGGGCAGTAGCTACCTTTTGTATTTTTTTGACACCGTGGTAAATTGGTAATTATGCCAAAACCAACGGGGGGTCTTGGCATGCTCAGCAGTGGACATCATGTTTGCTGATGAGGAGATATCTTTCCTTCGCCAACTACCTCTCTTTATCTCTAATTCAAACTTATCTCTCACGTCTGAGTAAGAATGAATTGCTGTTATTTTTTGTTTGTGTTACTAAATCATCATTTAACTAATATTATTCCCAGGAGTTCTACTCAGGAGCCAAAACCCCTTTGACGCTGCATCGGCTGCTGCACCTGATCTGGACACACGCGCGCCACCTCGCGGGCTATGAGCAACAAGACGCGCACGAGTTCTTTATCGCTACACTGGACGTACTACACAGGTAGAGTAGATTTACTTATAACATTCCTTCTTCTCATTCGTAGCGTTCTTGGCAGAACGGTCGTGGTCGTTATGCATGACAAGTCTTTAGTGGTATGTATAAAATGTTTGTAAAGTTTGGCTAGAATAATAGTTGCGGAGATGAGTCCAGGCAAAAAACAAGATACCCCACTCGGTGAGGTAGACTCTCTGTATTTTTCCTGTAAAATATAGATCCATATCTACAAACGCTACATACATTTAAGATGGATCGCTCTGCAAACTTCGGAGATAGGGGCGGAATAGGTAATTTTTCGGCTTTTTTAAAATATTTCCAAAAGTATGAAGCCTACAGTAATTTAAAAAACTGTTTTGAAATGTACAAACCTTTCATTTGACCCACTTCACCTTGTAGGTCTCTTTTAAAATTTCAACATCTCAATTTATACCTACTGAAAATTTTTATTTTCACAACACACGCACACACGCACATTTTTTGTCACAACAAGGACAGAAAAAGCGAGACCATAATGGTTTCGAAACCGATCTCGGATCTTCGAAATCCTAATAAGTGTTCTTGAGAGACCGCGACTCCGTAGTGTAGGGCGACTTACCACCAGGTGAGGTTATCACAAGCAACATGTTGCAGGCAGATGCCGGCTTATGACAGGAAGCTATGGCGCTCATTAGGGAGAGAGCAGTGCATAGTACTGCTAGAGGATCTAGAGCTAGAGGATCGTAGTTTTAAAAGTTTTTTGTTGAGTATAAAGCAAAGAAAGAAAATTATTTATTAGACACTACCACATGCGAGTTCATATAAACTGGTCTGTGACACTACACACAAACAAACTTAGGTACAGAAATAAAAGTGCATATCAGACAAAGTTTAAGTTTTGAGTAATTCCTTCTTGCTATTCGTCTAAAAATCTATGTTAGCTGGACAAGCCTGCGTTTTATTTCGCTAATAGTTTTCTGGTCCTTCCAGACATTGCATGAACGGCGTGGACGAACAAATCAAACCCGAGGAGACCACGGAAAACGGAAACCGCTGCAACTGCATAATCGATCAGATCTTCACGGGCGGTCTACAGAGCGACGTTGTATGCACGTCATGTTCCGGCGTCTCAACCACCATAGACCCATTCTGGGACATAAGCCTAGATGTCGCCGGCCCAGGGTCACTGCACGCGTGTCTTGAACGCTTCACACGCGCGGAACACCTAGGATCCGGCGCGAAGATCAAATGCTCCAACTGCCGAGCGTACCGCGAATCCACCAAACAACTGACGCTCGAAACTCTGCCGATCGTTGCGAGTTTCCATCTCAAACGCTTCGAGCATTCATCCCAGATTGACAGAAAGATATCTGCTTTCGTTTCATTCCCCGCAGAGCTTGATATGACTCCGTTTATGTCTTCGCACCGCCGCGCGGCCGATGTCGGGGCCGATAACAACAACGCGCCGGAAGGGCTGTTTGAAGACAATAGATACTCGCTGTTTGCGGTGGTGAATCATCTGGGATCGCTTGATGCGGGACATTATACTGCGTTTGTGCGTCAGATGAAAGGGAGTTGGTTCAAATGCGACGATCACATGATAACTAAAGCGTCGCTGCGTGAGGTGTTAGAAAGCGAAGGGTAAGTGCATGCGTTTGGTAATTATTTTATGTGTTGTGGGTGTTTTCCGCAACACAGCGCTGAAACATTCGCTTCTGAATAATGTAAGAGCAAAATTATAGGTGACGTAATAGTGTAAGAATCGACTCCTCCAAGTTATCCCGTAGATTTCGTAAAAGCTGATCAAAGAAACCCAGAGGAAGGGTTTTTAACACTTCTACTGCGATCACGAATCCGCCTGCCAAGCGTGGTGATTACGGCAAAACCCCCTTCGTTTCGTTGGGGGAGGCACGTTCAGCTGTGGACGTATGAGTGATAAGAAATCAAATAATATCCCAAAAACATTTCGACTTAGACGGGACTTGAACCCGCATCTTTCACTCAGTACGGGAATGCGCTAACCAATTACAACCACGAGGTCAAGTGACGTCGAAAAACTGGGACTTCCTTCGGACTCTGGCGCCGTTAGCTCCGTCCGATAGGTTATATTGTAGGTAATAGTTTTAAAGTTTTTTGATCGCTATTTTTCTTTTACAGATACCTGCTTTTCTACCACAAGACTGTCTTGGAGTACGAATAATCCTACATTTCTCAGTAGCAGTAGTCAAAAGGTCCTACCTATTTATATCTGAATGTTCAATAATCTACACAAGTCACTTATTGTGTATGTAAGTCATTTTCTTCTCGTGATACTAGTGTTAGATGTTCGATGAAACTATCATCTTGGTGTTGTCTGAATCATTCACGAATTTGTTAGTCTTTAAGCTTTAATGTAACTTATTAGAGTTCAAAATTGTTCTATACTCTACTCTAAAATATTGGTTTTCTATCTCAAAGTTTAATGTGGAAAGAAATGATGAGTTCAAATTTAGTTACCTATCTATACGTCACTCCTGCTATTTCTAGAATCTATTGTTTTTCAATTGACTGCCAGAATTTGGACACTATTTAACTAGCATAGGCCTGAGCACATACATCCAACACCGCTACCGCACAACACAAAAGTAAACAGTCAAATATGGGCTTATACTCGTTATCTTTCGATACAACTTACAATGACCAAATGGCTTCCGACAAGCTTTAAACGAGTGGCCCGCGAGCTGTCTGTTATCTGATGCCGGCAATATAAAATGCACCATAATATTACGAGTTAAAACCCATATTTGAATGTACATTTTTGTGCTGTGCGGCAGCGGATCTGCGACAACCTTTACTCTACAACATTAACATACACAGTACTGGACATATGCCTCCCCTAATTATCACCATAACCATTCAGTAGACCACCAATTTCATAAAATGTATTCCTTAGATCTGGATGTAGCGGAGATGCGTAATATATCTAAATGTAGTAGTGTTTTATCTAAGCTATAGCACAATATTTGTAATTTACTTGGCTCGTACGAAACCTCTTCTGTAATTTAGTGTAAGCTAAACTACCTACTTATCTATAAAAACGCAGTGGCGTATCATTCCTAGTTTTATACGAGTGTATTGTCTTTAAAATGTTTGGGCCTGACTTGACGGACTACTTTTTAATTGGGGCAGACATTCAGCAGTACATTTTAGACATTGGGAGACCAATATAGCCTTAGTGTGATTGAGTTTCGCTTCAAATTACGATGACCAAAGATGCGTCCAGATTAAGTAATAAAACATGCTATAAAACATATGTAGTTATTTCACATGTAATTTGGCTGTTAAAACATAGTTCTCAAACTAGTTCAGGAGCCTATGGACTCATGTTGTCTGTTGCACTACCTATTTATAAATAAAGAATAAATAAATAATGCTGGACAATCCACACAGCATCATCTAGCCCCAAGCTAAGCAGAGCTTGTGTTGTGGGTACTAGATGACTGATATACTTAATACAATACTTTAAATATATACATACATACCTAGTATTTTTATTATACATAGATCGTACAAACATTTGTTCCGTGGCGGGAATCGAACGCGCAACATCCTGCGTCGCAAGCGGATCACTCGCCGCGCCACATCGGTCTTCAAAATATTATGTTAATATGTAATATAATTTTTCATTTACTTTACTACTTATGTTTTATAATGTCGACGAGTTTTTATTTAACATTCTACTGCAATGGACGTGTAATAAAACCTAAGTTTAATAACTTGTTACATAATCTGGACGCACTCTAAGACATATAAATTGGCACATAATTAATACCCACAGTTGAATGTTTCGTTGGGCTGGAACTATATTCGAAGGAGTTCGTCTAGCGATGGCTATCAGTTCTGCAGAACAAAAATGTTTAATCTACCTCGCTAAAACTTTTTTTGCATTTTATTGGAGCCTCGTGAAGAAATGTTAAGGGTTTTGTGAGTATCGCTTCGTATTAGGGTAAATATACATGAGCGAGTTCGACAGTAAATTATTGGTGATTGATAAGAATATCGGGTGTCTTAGAAGATTGCTTTGGCTCCCCATAAAAAGTGCGCTAGATTTGCAGTTGCTCGCGATTGTACCGCGATGAAAGAAGTTGTAAATACTGACCTCTGTTTTACAAGTACTTGTATTATGGAGGTCAGTGGTTGTAAATATCATCCTGAAACAAGGATCATATCATTTTAATTTAATTTTCTGAATTAGATTAGAAATTGACTATTATTTCGTATTATATTTGTCTTATGAGTAGTGTTCTGTTCTGTGTTCATGATTATTTTAATTCTCGCTCATGTGTATTTATCTCAAGGCTGGGTCAGACTGACAATTAGAGAAGTTAACAGACATTAAGAGCTACTGTTTAGACTTGCCGGGCTTTTAGTGTATGGGAAAATACCCGTTAAGGCTACCCCGACCCCGAATAGCGCCACTACCTAGATTATCTTATTATTACGTTAAACAAGGAATTTTCTAATATCCATTGGGCAGTTTGTGATATCTATTTAAGCTTTTTTTTGAATGCCTCTGTAATAGTTTTATTTTGTATAGTTTATGCAAAGATGCGAAGTTGCTCTTTTTGGCCACCAAACTCTGTTTTCGCATCTCTGTCTAAACTATACAAAATAAAACTATTACAGAGGCATTAAAAAAAAGCTTATGATAGATATCACAAACTGCCCAATGGATTTTAGAAATTTCTTTTGTATAACGTAATAATAAGATAAACTAGGCGGCGGCGCTATCTGGGTCGGGGTAGCGCCTTAATGTTGTTCTATGTAATGTGAAGCCGGGTACTGACCGGTGTTACAGGGTGTAATGTAACATTCGCAGCGAGCATCATACGTTACGTCGTGCATAGTCGTGTCGAGCGATATTAAATCGCTAGTTGCGAGGGCCTTCTTACCTCGTTCTGACTGCATGAATGCTCGCTGTTTAAAACGTTACATAACGCCACGTAACGACGGTCGCTTAGCGACAAAGTCCCTTAATATTTGTTATAAATAAAACGCCATGTAACACCGCCGGTCAGTGTCCACTTTTACTGCGTGCGGTCACAATCGGTTTTATGAGCAGTCTGTGTATTCCCGGCCTAATTGGATAGAGCTGTAGAAAAGTAACCGACTGAACTGACATTAGCTTAATGTGATATTTAATATTTATGACTTGTATTAAAATGTAGTTAGTTGTATGGAATTTACATCTTATTGTAGATATTAATTTTGTTTATTTCATTGCGCGCTTTGCTGGCAAATGTTCGAAAGTTATTTTTCGAATGTTACGGAATCCAATACCTTAGTGTGCGTTCACTGTGAATGCGCGGTCGCGGTGGCTAAGGCGGGCGCGTGCAGTGGCCACAGCGACGAGCGGGCTATTGTAGCGTTTAGACGTATTACAGGTGTGTTAAATCATGGACGAGGATTTTTTATTTTTACTAGACAGTTCGATCCTGAGATAGTAAGTGTTGATGGCAAGAGATCATACCTTATCTCGTGATTAAAATATAGTTATGCCAAATCTTATAGCTAAATTGGCAACGCTGTTTTGAAGACGCGCGCGACTAGACCCAAAAGGTTTGACACCCCCGCCACCCGCTCATTGGGTCGCTTGTTGACTAGGCCCGTAGTGTGGCTGTAACATACGCACGGATAGGAACATATGAAGATTACGCGTGCTAACTCGCTCAAGCACGTTGCGCTAGGCGCCCGCCGCCGTCACTTTAGTTTGAACTTAAACGGCGGTTTCATATGTTTGATACCTCGCACTAGCCGTCGCGCCCGCGCTAGGCAGTAGGTATGGTTGAAGCCTTCGGGTTCCGATTATCTTTCTGATTGAGACAGCTGTCATTGGACATAGCGATCAACACTATCAATTTGACGTTTGTTAGCACAGCAAAAGATATTAATTTGCATTTAATCATTTAATTTAGTAATTTGGATCCGAGCTTAAACAAGTATTTATTCCTGACATACTTATAATGACGAAATGAAGTAGATACCTGAATTGTACAGCGTTTTACAATTTGTATTATGTTTGTTTAGTTTAGTCCGTGAAACAAAAGTAATGTGATAGACAGGCGGAAATTCGCTTTTCGTATATTTATTATATTGTGGATATAATCAATTTCAGTAGGAAAAATTATACTGTCGATCAAAATTTAGATTTAAGAATGTCTATTTAGTCTTTCAAAATCAAAACAGGTATTCTATCAATTATAGGAACACTGTTACTTGTATTGTATTTTGGACTATAACTGATCAAATGTTAGTTAGCACTTTTGGCGTAAACAAATATAATATTTAATCATAATGAATATTTTAGACTTAGAAAAAATATTAAATGTACCCAGAATTCGCTCTGTTGCGCTTTTTTTTAGCTTTATGCCAAGGTAAAAAAATCAATCCATGGATTGATAACAGATTAAATTCACGTAAAAAAGTCTTACGATAATATATAAAGAATATTGTAACTTTTAATGGATGTACTAAATGTAATGGATTCAATGTTGTAACCCTGAATCGCTATCAAGTATATTACTATTGTGAAAAAGCAATCCTCGATAGCCGATTAATATCCTGCAGTGCTTTAAATGTTATAGAAATTGGATATTTTTTAAATAATGGAGCTCAAGAAAAAAGATTGGTAAGGCAATTTATGCGTGATTTGTACGATTACGTCCGTTTTCGAGACCTTAACCCCCGAATACTCAAACGCAACTTAGATTTCAGCACGTCGCAAGTCGCGTTTTTTTGACAGTATTCAATGAAAATCTGTCAAAAACTAATTTTTGACAGATTTTCATTGAATTGACGCGCTTAAATCTGAATTGCGTTTGAGTATTCGGGCGTTAAACTCCTATACTCTGTTCTAGAATCCATGATATTTTATGTCAACGAAGACATTTATGAATGAATGTTAACAATAACAGAAAACAACAAGGTACCTAATAGCAATAATCACTAAAACACAAATTTGAACAACGTAAAATTGCACTAACACAGCGAAAAAGGTTCAACTTCGAAATCGGACAAGAGACGAAAGAAATCCTTCAAAACCTTAAATTGTTTAGAACTTTCGCGAGTGACTCCGATCATACTAGTGTCGTAAAATGTGTTCCAGCCAGCAATATTTATTTGGTATTTTATTCGCTTTCTTTACAAAATAGATCTAGGATTCTAGAACAGAGTTTATATAGATCCTGCTCACCCGTAAATAACGCATTTATCAGTTTAGTTGGTGTGTAGTTAATAAAGCGAATGTTTTATTCTTAACTTTATTAATATTATACCAAATGTATGGATGAATATCAATGTGAAACAATAAACATTTGTAAAATAATTTGATATTTTTGTGCTGAGTTTTATAATACCTACCATTATCTGTCTCGAATGATGAATTCTAATCTACTTGCGCACGCGCACATGTAAGTTATGTTTTCTTACTTTAGGTTGGTCTTAAAAATGAAACAATTATTTCTACTAAATATGTCAATTTATTAAGTATTATTAAATATCACAAAAACTTAAAAAAAACAATCTGCTTCAAGCAAAACTAAACAATGCAATTTTATAAAATTAATCGAAATAAATAATTTTCTTACACTATCTGTATTCGAGTAGGTTATTATGACTCCGATACTTTAGTAAATAGTAGTTACATGACTAACAGTGCTGACTGTGCGTATTACATAAGAAATCAAACGTTGTTCATGTGTACGTTCCAGAACTTTGGAATTAGGGAGGATAGTTTTTTGATACTTTTTCTCTTCTACAAGTAATTTACAACAAACCTAGGAACACAAAACAATATCAAATCCGGTTATCCGTGTGGAAGATAAATTTTAATATTACACATACACAAACAAACAACATCTGCCTAAACGCGTTTATACTTTCTCCGTTAAAAAAGTGGGTAAAAAGAGACACAATTTACTACAAATATTAAACTTTTAATGATACAAAATAAGTCTTCAATTTCCTAATTGCCGACCGCCAATATCGTCAAAGATTTTCCTACAAATTGACATCAAAAAGCTGAATTAAAACCATTTTTTTTCCATTGTTATATACCTACTTCAGTTTTACAATCTATCACATCAAGGTATACACATACGTACATCCAGAAACAGCCTTTAGGATACAATTTGATTTAACAAGCAATATGAAGCAGACTACACAGAAACAGCATTAATATTATACTCCTCTATGGGTTAACATAATGATATCAGAGAATGCAGTTCTAGGCTTAATAGTAATCAAATGGCGCTATAAAACTAATACATTTATAATGTACAAATGTTACTGGTATCAAGTAATTTAACTCTTATTGTTTGCTTTTATAGGACGTATACTTCAATGGTCTTTTAATGTTATCTAGTAAGCGCTCACAAGTGCAAGTAATCATAACAACTATTCTTTAGTATGATTACTCCTATTCGTGGCTTTTAATAGTGTGGAACTTATAATAGATTTCAAAAATAGACAGCGGTTATAAGTGCATACATGAGATTAAATGTACTTGTAGCCAAACTGTCTCATTTAATGCTATTACAAGCCAAAAGCATGTATCAGGATCATAATATCATAATAATAGCATTGCAAGTGCAACACTCCTATAATTCTATTTATTGTTGGGGGTTATAAGATATTTTTGTTTGTTGACAGTGCTGATAATGATGGTCCCTGGTGTTTGTCTGGTTCATGGATGTTATGTCGACCAATTCCAGAGAATATATTAATAATACTGACATAGCTCAAAATTGAGTGCATTGTTAGATGGATTCAATGCCATCTTAAATATACTAAGTAACTAAGTACAACGAAATCTAAGAGGATGAGTATATCAACATTCAGCAAATTTAAACAGGTACTTATTAACTATTTAAGAATACTGGTTATAATAGAATACACGGACTCTCAGCTACACAGACCTCATGTCATAGGTACATAATATAGGTGGGTTAATCAAAACAACGAACAAGTGCAAAGTGTGAAGCTACCATAGAAAAAAGAAGTATTATAATAGGCCACAAAACGTGACTACACTTAGTTTTGCAGGCCAGTGTATTATTAGCAACAGCAACCAATATTTGAACAAAATTTGATTTTTGAGGGCCCTGACTTGGAATCTTAATCTTCGAAACTCCTACAAACATCGAAATGTCTCTAAAAGTCTGCCCTGAACATAAAATTTGAAATTTTATGACTGTTGGCACAATAATTAAAAATCGCAATCCTAAATTTGAGATCTAACACAGGGAGATTTTTTTTCACTTTTACCGGAAGATTCAACCTGATAATGGTTTTATTTCTCTTTGACGGTCTGCGCCGGAGTTTCATCTAGAATATTCTCTAGATCCTTGACTTCTGTGACTGGTAGAGAGCAAGCGTAGCGTCGGCAAACATACGCAGTTGGGGTGTCGTTGGTCTTCCTTACCCGACATAGCACTGTAAAAATAATAAAATTAATCAATTTAAGTATCTTACCCAAGTTATGCTTAGAATGAGCTAAAGGGCAGTCTACAATGTACATACAGTACTATGAATAATGAAGTGGGTAGGAGATATCAGATGACAGTTGAAGGTGACAGAATCACATCACTTTTTACTATTATTTTGATCAACATAACGGAGTGTTATTGGTTAGGTACTAAGTGAAGGGAAAACTGAAAAAAATTAATCATTGGTATCTTCTCCAAATTGCATGCATTTTGCTAGTGTAAAATGACTGATATTTTTTAATGATAATTACCTACTGGCGATTGATTTACTGTACAGGGTTATTTGTAATTCACTGACACCGCGTGAACTGCAGGTTCTGCCCATCATCACGAACACGTTCGTGAAGACGCCAGGTATTGGTACTTTATTCTTGAAAAAAATTGTAATTCACCTTCGATACAAAATGAAAAAACACGTTTGTCCGGAATACAATGAATTACTAAAGACCGATCTCCTACTCTCACAGTTAATTCAGGGCCGTGATTATTAAGTTTACATTCAAATAAAGCCTCTAAAGAACGATTATTGAATGAAAGGGAATATCTACTACCAATACCTAGTTTAGGAATAAAAACCTAGCGTCTTCACAAACGTGTTCGTGTCGATAGGCAGAACCTGTAGTTCTCGCAGTGTCAGTGAATTACCAATAACCCTGTATAAGATATTGTGGCTCGGGTTATTTACGAGTATGATATCAATATATCGGCAATAGTGCATGTCAGTAATGTTTGGCAACGCTAAATCTATGCCTAGCTGTATGAATGAAATATTAGCACTCTATTGGAATTCATAACATGATTTCAAAGTATCTTACTGTCCCCTTCAGGAGCGCTGGTTTCTATTAGGGAAAAAGTAAAATATAACAGTAAATAACTTAATAGTATTTTACTTCACTGTTGCCTATAATTGTGGTTTGTATTGTACATACATATGTATATTGTTTAGACAGAAAGAGAAATAACAATTTTAGTAGTTAATAACAATTTCTTTTTTTTTTTTTTTTTAGTTTTAAGTTAACAGACCGTAAGTATTAGGTGGATAAGCTTTAAAACCTTTTTAAGCAACATGGTTACAATTAAGAATTTGATTTTAATCGACACAATATATTATTAGTATGGATAATGTCCATACTAATAATACAGACTCAAAAGTAACTCTGTCTGTAACCTTTTCACTCCTAAACGGCTGAACGGATCCTAATGAAATTTGACGGAGAGGGAAATTATATCCCGGGGACGGACATAGGCTACTTAAAAAGCGCGTACGAAGCCGCGGGCAGCAGCTAGTAATGATATAACGTAGAAATGCGAGTGTAAACTCACGTATATCAGACGTACCAGTCTCGGCGTTAGCTGGATCAGCGACGCACAGCACTCTGCCGGGCAGCAGACGCGAGCGAACCACGCGCACCAGCTCTAGCGTACGAGGGTCGGTGCATCCGCCGGAGATAAGCACCTATGTGGAGTGAATAACGTTCAGTTTACGTAGAATATAGCTTAAGCAATTTAACATGGAAGGTAAGATGGTAATAAAGATTTATTACCATCTTACCTTCCATGTTAAATTCGATTAATAGATATTAATTAAGAATCTATAAGTTTTTTGGCCAATCTAACTGTTACTCACATTTACAGCGAAGAAGCTTCGCACTCGCTTTTCCAGGATAAGAAGGGTTTCCTTGATAATATACCACGGATGCACCAGCTACTAAGCTGGTTCTTCCGTGGTATATTATCAAGAGCAGCCGCGCCCCTTGCAAAACGAATCCACCACAGAACTGTGATCCCCGTCCCCAACCCACATGCCCAGCGAGGGGATTACCCCTCGCACTCGCACCTAATACACATACCTACAATAAAAATTGCCTAAATATTCTAAAAACAAATGTATCTACGCAGCGAACCAAAAGGTCCTGTCTCAGCATAATGCTGTGACTACTAACATAGTATAAGTTTGTACCAACTAAATATGTTATGGATCTGTGTCTCAAAAAAAAACATTTATTATTATTATTATTATAACGTTGCTCCACAGAAAATAGAGTAACGCTGGTTTTCTGACAGGACCTTTGGCGCGTGTCAACATGGGTGGCAGACCACAGACAAAAAATAACAAAATGTATGACACTTACAACCATAGATTACAGCTTACAACTAAACACAATAGCAAAATACAAAAAAGGGACTCTTTTGTTATAAAATATGCAATGTTTGAGCTACCTGTTCAACACGGGATCTCAATCTCAAATCAGAACGATCAGACCACGCACCAGCCCGACCAGACCAAGGCATTACATGATTCCACACATGCAGACTGTCTATGAGTCTATGTCTATGTCTATGATGAGGACATTAATAGTCCTGTCAAGATAGACATTCAAAGCTTAAATTCGCATAAAGCTGAAAATTGGTATGAACGTTACGGACATCTTAATAAACAAAATGTAAAAGGCCCCGTCAATCCCAAAAGTGCAAAGTAAAACAAGGTCAAAGTTCGCAAGTACAGGTTTTTGGATTTTACTATCAAACAATTAGTTTTATCTTAGGAAATAACTGAGCATAATTTTTGTAGAAAATCACATGATCGACCATTTTTTCATTGGTATTTTAATGATTAAACTCCCTAACGTTCATACAAATTTTCAGCTTTATGCGAATTTATGTAAGCCCCTAATTTTCAAGCTAACTTGACCGGTCTATAAGGCGCTTATTAGTAGAGCCTATGTCCTGCAGTAGACTAGCATAAACTATAGGTGTAGGTCGGCAGACTCTACCTCAATACCGACAAGGGTTTCCTACCGTAACATAGTATTGACTAGTACGGAGGGCAGTCACTCGACCACAGGTAACAACACCTAGAGAGAATCATGTTATAAATACAAAAACTTACATAACTTCTTATAATTGTAACCCATAACTTTAAATAGTGCCATTTTATTTTTGATATAAACATTTTCTTTATTACTTTAATTTTTTTATTTTAGTAGTACCATATTAGATGCACACAGATCATGGGGATCTCACCCCATGTATTCCTATCATTCCATTTGTAGATCCTATCTATACCAGGTTGTCTGGCAGAGGTTGCTCTTGAGCGATAAGACCGCCAATTGTCACTTTATGTTGTAATTGTTTCTTAGTTTTATGTGTGTAATAAAATAATTTTCTATCTATCTATCTTTAATGTAGAGGCATGGTCAAATAAAGATTAGGTACCTGAGTAGGCGAATCACTATAAAGCATCAGCGCCGACATCAGCTCAGGCAACGACGTAGGCGTATCATTGAGTACTTTAAAGAATGCCTGCAATAGTTTCTTAGCCATTTCCCGCTGCGGTTCGCCCGCCTCTGGCGATGCGCTTTTGTCTGCGTACGCGGCTAGGCGCAGCAGGTTGTGGCAAGAGACGCTGTTGCCTGATGGTTCGGCGCTGTCTTGGTCTGAAACGAGGATTCATTAAATTATATATAAAAAATATCGAGATAGGAGAATCATTTACCTACGGCAATGTACAAACAGTATTTAATATTAATTGTGATTGCTTGATTGCTTAGGATTGATAGGTAGCTCTTGATTTAGTAACATCACTACCTATTTATTATTATAATTATTTTACCAATAATTTGATTATAACTAAAAACTGAAAAACTCCTTCAAATTCCTTAAGTTTACACTGTTTTTTTTTTAATGTTGCGGGACACATACTAATCCCCCAGTAATAAAATGGAACTTTTATGGGACCATCTCGGGATAATCCTCTATACGATAGCAAAAGAATCATCAAAATCGGTCCACTATTGAAGAAAAAATCTACAAACATACGTACAACCGAACATAGACCGTTTTCCTATAGTTTTCAAATATATAATAATTACCGTTCACAGTAGAAGCGTTTATTCGTCCAACAATTTGTGCGCCCACAATATTGTACGATTTTGTAGGTTCACTTTTTAACGAAACAAATTACCATAAAAATGGGACTGTTCATGCTGCCAGTATTGAAGACTTAAGAGACAAAACCCGCGATTAAAGCTCTAACAAGCTCTGTACAAACAAGCGGAAATCAACGTTGGGGCTCGCAAACGTGACTATCGATAGTGATTACTAACGTTGCATTATAAGCCAATATTTTATGCAGAGGTATCGAAAGGATTAATCGAACACTTTGCACAGTGACCAGCATGATAGCGCCACACTTTTTTCAGCGAGAGCCAACTCCGAGAACAACTTATGGCCCCCAGATTGCAGGATCTCACTCCCTTAAGTAATTTTCTGTAGGGGTATTATAAAGCAAAAGTATACGATAGCAACTTAACGAACATAGTGGAAAAACAAAAAAAAACAACCGAGAAGTACACGCTTTGCTGCACATTTTTTTTGCTGTGCGTCTCTCAGAATTATCTCGAAAAGTTCCGTAAATGTGTACGCCGCAATGGAAAACATTTAAACAGAATAACTCTTAAAAACTAAATCCGCATGTTTTATCTTTGATTTGGTATTGGTATAATACTAGATTTCTTAATGTAAAGTATTTTTTTTTTAATTACAAATCCAAATTTTCTTATTCTGTACTAGTTGATGGCAGAAAAGCTTTCTTTCGCTATATACCGATACCTTGTATGATTTTGAAGCTTTTTTGCAAAATAACGAATAAGGCGCATCGAAAAGAATAGGAAACGCAGATCTTAAAACTAGCTTTAGTCTTTTATATTGGACCTATTTATACGATTAGGTATGATATCTTACCTTCCTTCAGCCGCAACACAACATTATCATCTCCAGTCGAGCAGGTAAAATATCCTCCTTTCTCTTTATCCCAGAACAGGTCATCTTGTTTGGTCTGCAGCTCGCGGGCCCATTTCAACCAACGAGAGTCTAGAGACGCCTCGTACAGATCTAAGAGACCTTTGATCAGGTAGGAGTAGTCGTCTAAGAAACCATGAATTGGTTTTTCTCTGGAAATATAATTTTAGGTTTAATGACCGCAATATGGCCTATTTAGAGTATTCAGACCTCCGTGGTATTTGCTCCCCAGAGCGGCAGTCATCCCGCCGGGCATTATGTATGTGCCGCTTACAAACCCACTCTGCTTTCGCTGCCGCCGCTGTGGGTAGCAAGACCGCGTAGGTCCGAACAGAGCTTTAGGTTTGATTTGGTAGTTTTTGGCGATTTAAACTTACATTTGCGTGACAGATCCATCGTCGGCCCTATAGCAGGAATGCAACAACGTGTTTGTAGACTGATCATAGAGGTGGGTCTTAATAAACTCTGCAGTTTTTATAGCATCATCAACATAGTCCTTCTCCCCCAAACCTTGACCGGCCCGTGCTAGCCCAGCAATCATCAGACCATTCCAAGAACACAGCATTTTGGTATCCAAGTGCGGTCTTGGTCTTTTCTGACGCGCTTCATACACAATACCGACACATTCCGAAATCACGCTATCAAATTGCTCTAATGTTAAACCGAATTTCTTAGCTGTTTCCTCCTTAGTGTTGTAAATGATGAGAACATTTTTATTTGTCAATTCTTCATGTGGATCGTTTTCGGGATCTATGTTTCCATCATCTTGCACAGTGAAGTAGTCGGCAAACACAGAAAAGTATGAAATACCGTTGATTTCTTTGCCATCAAGCAGTGCTTTCAGCTCATTATATTCCCATACACAAAATGCTCCTTCTTTTTTCTCTTTTGCACCAAAATATGGGTAGGAATCAGCATCTTCAGCGCTGTAGAACCCACCAGATTCGTGTCGTAGGTCTCTGTTCACATACTTAATTATATCTCGAACTACATTTGCGTAGAATTCATTTTTGGTTGCTAGAAATGCGTCAGTGTACGAAATTGTCAGTTGAGCTTGATCATAGAGCATCTTCTCAAAATGAGGCAGATGCCAATCATTGTCTACCGAATATCTAGCAAAACCGCCAGATATGTGATCGTGAATGCCGCCATTAGCTATTTTAGTCAGTGTAAAAAGACATATGTCTCGGCACTTCTTTCCCAATGCGTGATTTTTGTCTCTTGCATAGTAATGGAACAGGAAATTGAAAGCTGAGGCCTGCGGAAATTTTGGAGCGGTTCCAAATCCCCCAAAATGTGACTCATAGGAAGCCAGGTATTTGCTTACACCTTTCTCCCAAGTACTTTCATCAGGGACTGCTGTACTGTCTGAATCAGCAATAACAAGCTTTTTTAATGCTTCAATAATACTAGTGCCAGCACTCATAAACTGTTGCTTATTATCATTCCATTTGGTGGCTAAAGAGAGCAAGATGGTTTTGAAGCCTGGTCTCCCATACTTGTCTACTGGAGGAAAATATGTTCCTCCTGTGACTGGACGTAAGTCTGGAGTTAGAAATACTGACATTGGCCAGCCACCACTGCCATTGGTTGCCATTACAAACAACATGTACACTCTGTCAATATCAGGTCTCTCCTCTCTGTCTACTTTGATGTTCACAAAATGTTTATTCATGATCTTAGCTATATCTTCATTTTCAAATGATTCCTTCTCCATCACATGGCACCAATGACAAGTAGAGTATCCAACAGAGAGAAAGATGAGTTTGTTTTCTTTTTTAGCTTTGTCAATAGCTTCTTGGCCCCAGGGGTACCATTGCACAGGGTTGTGCGCATGTTGGAGTAAGTAGGGAGACTTTTCAGAGACTAGAGCATTTGTGTGTTTTGGCTTTTCAATAGGTGCATCTGGACTAGAAGTTGTCATTTTTATTGTTGTCTCACTAAAGCTTCTTGAATGTGGTGGTACAGGTATATTGTTATGACCAAATGTTGTTAGCCTGTAAATAGTTGATAGTAATTTTAAATAGGCACTTTATTGTTAACATTTTTATAAATAGGTTGGACAAGTGAATTAGTATTTACAAGCAATTAAACATGAGATAATACTAGGAAATTACATTAACCTTATCAACTTATTGACTGTTTTTATTTGACAAGGTCAATCTGATACTGAAAGAATTTTATAGACAGAGTCCAGACAAATATTGGTCAAAAGATCTGTAAAAGAAGGAGGTATATTCAATGGTGTGAATATGCATAAATAATGAATTAGTTAATGAGCCCTCTAGTGGTAGAAAGTGTAAACGATAAAGGGTGCTGCCCTCTGTACAAGCCAAGGTTGCATAGCGTTGTCATAATAGTTAGAACCTACTAAAAATTATGTATTTACAAATAATTATTTTGGACTAACTATTCAAAAATACAATTCATAACCAAATACCTATGAGTTTTATTAGTATATAGACCCTTCTGAATAATTCATGGCGTTTCCCTTCTCTCCTCTATATGGAAAACACAACATGTAAACAAAAACAAGGTCACCAACCATCAATTTTTTTTTTTTTCAATTTATCAATTTGATATGAGTGTTAGTTATTAATCACAACACCAGGCTTCCCGTCCTGATCAATATTTATTCATTGTTTGTAAATTTTTACTTTGCATTACCTTTTAGTTAGTCCCAAATCTCTATGATTGCAAGCGGGATTGCCTACCAAAGCTTCCTTGGTAGTATTCTGATTCAAACTTATCCCTTTGAATCTGTTATCCCCAGTCGACAAACGCCGCAACAAAAACACAGCTCGGCCAGTAGGCATAATAATTCGCTGCAATAATTTACAGCAACAAATTGTGTAAAATAACGAAGCACTATTACATAATTTTGACAATTTCTTTTTGCAAATTCCCTTCAACACAACGACGTAAGTTCGCGAAACGAAAAACAAAACAAGCACAACTTCAACCTAGTTTGTCATTTTTGGTTTGACAGTAGTTTGACATGACACAAGAATGCGAAATTATCAGTGCTTCCAACCATCCATCGATGATGTTCCCTCGATGATGGTTACGTTATTTCCAAACTACCATACATTATTGTATTGCATTCATTATTTGTATGATATTATTGTTGATAATCCTAGACTATATTCCAGCTAAACTTGATGTTAAATGTTTGTACACAAAACAAAACTAAAAATAAAATAAAAAACACACACGTCGCGCGTCGCGCGTCGTTGGTCGTGTTCCAGATGTAATTGTTGGCAACATTTTATTGAAGGAAAGATCTCAAATTGACTAGGTAGGTATATAAATTCCGTACGATAATAAGTAAATACACGGCGTTAATTAAATAAACATTTCACATCTAATTTGGCTGGAGTAATATATTTATGATGATGTTATGGGCTTTCCTTGAATTTTGTCGTTAGTAGCGCAATGTCCTCTACAATTATGCAAATCCAAATCCCTACCGAATTATTGTATGTTCGCAAGGATAAGACTATTGACACCATTTTGCAATTAAAAGTCCTAACAAATAAATAATAAGATATGCTAATTATGCGTGCAAACCAGACCAGTAGATAAGCTGATAATTTTATAAACTATAAAATGTTTTTTTTTATTCACTAACAAAATGACATCATAAAGGTAAGTACATGTAATTACAAAATAAATCACGTTCAATACTTTTGTTTGTTTTTCTATTTTTAATCATAATGTTGCTGCTCTTAGTTAAATTTATGTTTTGAGTAACCTTTATCAGTAGCGGTATTTGTGCCCAGAAACCTTTTATTTTCTACAATTATCAGTGAAAAGCTCTGAAAAGACATAATATTTGGCAACTTTGCAAAATGTTAGACTGACTTTGACATTACCATGGACATGACAGACTAGCTAGACTTTAGACAGTTGGGAGACAGACACACAGACATGAGTTTGGAAAAGATCACTTTTTTATTTTGTTTATTTATTTTACATGAACGTAGATATCAATAAAATCTGCCGCCCTCCCGGGCTATATCGAATATAACCTGAGAGGGCGGCAGAATTCGAAAGTATTTTTATCAAGTTACATCTTTTGTAGTACCTATATTAAAAAAAATATGTATAAGTACCTATGTATTGTATTAGTCTCAGTCATCTACTAACCATAACACAAGCTCTGCTTAGCTTGGGGCTAGATGATGCTTTGTGGATTGTCCAGCATTATTTACTTATTTATTTACAACTTCAACCAATGTACAGTACCTACATTGGATCTTGGATCTATGGGTACAATTAATGAAACATTAAGTACATACCTACTCTTCATTAATTATTGTACCCGTATTAATTATCTAACCCTTTTTTACTAAGATCGATGATTGGACCTATTTCATTAGTATTATTGAAAGCAGGTACACATCCAATAGGTACTTGCTTTATATTATTAATATACATTACATACACCACATAACTCGAGCGTTTTTGTTTGCAAATCTATGCGTATTTAGGGTGCGCCGCTAATTCATTTCCAACTTTCAACATGCTTCCAATGAAAATCCAACCTGCCACCAATGACATTCTAACAAAACGAAAATACTCGAGCAAGTTTGCTATAAAAATTATTCAAGGGGCATTGCGTGTACAGGGTACGCAAACTTGAGTTGGTATAGGAATTTACAAGCAGAAATAAGGTCATGTGTACAAGATCTATGGAACTTACCTCCAGTCACATGAGAGAGTCACGTACAAAAGCGCACGTTGCATATTTCATGGCATGCATCATGCATCCCTTCTGCTTGAATGGGAAGGGAACACGCATGCGCAATATGCTGGACGCTGCCGTGATGAACACTTTCACTAGGGACAGTAGCAAGTGTTTTGACGTTCAGACAAATGCCCACCGCATTTTTAGGCCTAATGTGTTCTTGACACGAAACTTACGGATAATTTTAAGAAATGAAGCCACGAGTGTGTGCCCCCTTTATGATAGTAAAGTGTAACAATAAAGAAATTTGTAAAGGTAAGTGTCCATTGGTTGTGATAGCGTTACAGGCTGTTTTTACCCGGCGGGGGGGTGTTTAATAATTTATGTAAACAAATGTAAAAATAGGTAGGTACCTAGTTATGTATGAAATAAACCTACCTAGGTACCTACTCAACGGTGGTAGCACCCCTACGTATGTTATGTACACGTAGTTATGACATATTAGCTTAATATGTCATAACTACTATAAATAATTATAACTCTGGGCATTTAGAAAACAAATAATTTAATCAATTGTACCTACATACCTTGTAGTAAAAAATTGCTACATGCTCATTTATTAAGTTAGGTAAGTCCTATAAATAGGTATAATTTGTAAGTGCTGATAATACGAGTAAGTAAGTAGGTAGGTACCTACACACTAGTTGTACAATGTACATAGGCAACTACATAAGTAGGATGATGAATTTATTTTATTTTTATTCAGGTATACTTACTAACATACCCTAATAAATACCTAAGTGTAAGTACGTAATTAGGTAGGTACTTATTTATTATTAATAGCACATTATGACAGTCTATAAAGGTGCCACGTTAAATGATTCGCGTAGTCTAAAGGCCTAAATACGTGAATGCAAGACTGGGTCCACATTACTACATCGATAAAAACGTGTCGCGCCGCGAGAAACGTGCTAAGTGGGGTATATAATTGCGGTCCGTTGCCATGGCGACGTCAAGAGGGTTGAAGCCCTCTGGCTCCGCTCACGTTTTCCTCCCTCAGCTGATTGCCTATCTCGCTGCGCGGAATTGCATAATGCTTCATAATATTCGTCCATGCGAAAGTCACCCTTACGTAAATTTCAGCGGACTTAGTTTTATAGACAGGAAAAATCCTTATCGGTGTCGGTGGGTGTGCACGTGGTTTTATTTTAGATATAAAAAAGTGAAACCAGGAAAATCGCTACAACCTGTATAAAAAAATGTTTTGTTTCAGGTCTAACTAAGCAATACAAACAAGGTGCCTTAAACATTTCACCCATTTTCTCTACATTTTTATATGTTGGTTAAAGTAAATTGTCCTATTACCTACTGTCCAATTTAATCTCCAGAAAAAATTATCGTCCAGAAATTGTCCAATTTTGTCCATTTTATCGCCTGTGAATGAAGATTTGGTCGAAGATAATCCACAGAAGCCATGAAAACTGTGCCTGTCAAGTACCAGAACTGACCAGAGTTTTTACCAAAATATCGACCATAAGATACGACCAGCAAACTCATTTAGACGCAGAAAACCCAAGACAATGTTTAGCAAGTAAATATCTTTGATATCATTCGGAACCTTGCTCAACTCAAGCTGCTTTGCTCTATAATCGTGGAGTGGATGCTGTTGCAAGGACGATGTCGGTCTGGGTGGGCAGTGGTCGGCAGCAGTCGGGGGACACCCGCCCGCCCGTCACCACCGCCTCACTCATCTCAAACAACACCTCGATGGAGTCGGGGATCGAGGCAGGGGTGCTCCCGACCGTCACGGGATCTCTGGCCTCTGCGAGGGATTCGCTGGGATCACTGTCCCGCGCGGCGGAGCCGATTTATGACACGGACCATACGGATCTTGGCTCGGAGCTGGATGAGGCGGAAATACGGAGGGAGTTGATGCATGATGTGAGTATAAGTTGATGATGATGGGCTGCATGACGACATGCTCATGAAGGGACAGGCTCATGTGTATAGCAAACTCCAGCAGGGTCCCAAAATAGGGCATTATGTATGGTAGAGCTGCTCTACCTAGCATTATTGTTTATCTTCACAATAGGTATTTATTATCTAGTAAATAAATATATGATCTCGTAGACTAGAGCACAAATATAGCGCAGGGCAGGTCCAAACTGAAATCGTGTAAGGTAGCTAGGGAAACTTCGCAATATCTTCTCGTCGCAGGTACCACAGAGCCTCAAGACGAAAGTCTTTAACCAATGTGTGTTACCATACCAGTGATGGCTTACGGATCCGAGACGTGGTCGCTGAGTATAGGCCTCGTGCATACGCTCAGAGTCGCTCAGCGAGCTATGGAGAGAGCTATGCTCGGAGTTTCTCTACGCGATAGGATCCGGAATACGTAAATCCGTAGAAGAACCAAAGTGACCGACATAGCTCTCAGAGTTAGCAGGTTGAAGTGGCGATGAGCAAGCTATATAGCTCGCAGAACCGATAACCGTTGGGGAGTGGTTCTCGAGTGGCGACCGCGATGCCATGCGAAACGGAGTGTGGGAAGACCTTCCACTCGATGGACCGACGACATTGTAGCGGTCGCAGGGAGTCAATGGATGGATGCGGCTCAGGACCATTCAGCAGTGGACGTATACGGGCTGATGATGATGATGAGACTAGCTTCTGTTTATGACTTCACTCACACGGTACCTACCTGGATAAAACTTAGCATGTTGTACCACTCGGGAATTATTAGTGAAATAATTAAGTTAACTACTTATTTAGCTTTAGATTTCAACCAGTATTCAGTAATATTTATTCACGCAAGACAATGTCTCGCCCAAGTACAGGCACGTGAATATTTTACGATTTAAAATGTTTAAACTAAAATATCAAAAAGTATGAAATTATATTAAAATTTAATTAAAAAAAGAAGTAGGTATGTAATTAAATTAAAAGATGTAAATATTAATAAACTGTAGGTCAGAACTTAAAACGAAGATAATCATCGCCAGAATAAAAACAATTGTCAAATAATAAATCGAATAATTTACTGTTGAAGTATTAAATCCGAATTACCTACCCATTACTGTGCCATAGCAAACTGACAACGTGGTGGGTTCTTTTATTTGAAATGGCCTCTACAAGATGGCGCTACGTGTTTTGTTTTTTCACAATACCAACATCTATATTTCCGTTTTCAGAAATGGCGCCTCCTCTTCGATCGAGTGAGTATTTTCATTCTCTGCACACCACACAATAAAATGGATACAATATACAAACTCGTAAAATTAAAAACCTACCTGTTATGTTATGACAGCAGAACATATCAATTCGTAAAACACAGGTGTAAAATAATCATAACTCAAAAAATTTTACGACTCGGAAACAAATTTCAAAGGAAACTTTGTTTTTTACTGATTAAAATGTACAGAAGCGGGGTAGGTAGCCTATAAAATTTTATCCAGATAAGAGAATGATAAAAGGCGGTGGCACCCGTGGATCAAACGTAAACCTATAACGAGTTATGGTCACGTACCAACGTAACCCATTCAGATAATCTGTAGTCTTCAAGTCCGCGGTTTTTTGTCCGGCGGTTGTTTTAGGAAACGTTCACCGAAGCACGTGTGAAGTTATAAAATAGCGCGTGTTATTGGGGTGATACGTGAAATAACTATTATGGGTTCATTAGGATGTGACCGTGCCGATGTAGGTGCCTGGCTGGCTTGGATTGCTTAATTAATCTGTGAAATCTGTGAAATTTCTGTGTTAATCGTTCTGGGACTGATATTTCCTAAGTAATTTAGACAACACGAGCAAATGTCCTTAGAATGATCCAAGCTGAATGATCCTTTGTCTCGATAGCTTCTGACTTCGCAACTTTCCGGCACAGATACTTGTCTCACTTATCTTTTCATTACATTTTACTTTTAATAATGATCTTCATGATCTGCCGGCTTTTGCTCAGTTCTTGGTATAGGCGGCATTTTTAATACTTTTGCATTTAAAATTGTGTAGCTAATGTTTTGATATCTATTGTTTCAGTTCGATCCAGAAGGGTTTGGTGAGATCCCGTGGCCAGACTTTATACAGACACTTCAGCATCCTGACTTTATAGTACAGGTGTCGCATCACAAACGAGAGGTGAGCTTAAAACGATAGGTAGGTAGGAGTATGGAAAAGTTGATCAAAATATCTAGATTTTTTAAGTATATTTTCGCTTAGATTTATAAAAACCCTTATTGTAAGACTTTGGTTCAACAGTGCACTTCAGGTTTCGAAGAAATAACTTTACTGATCAACAAAATTTTATTGGGTAGGTACAAATGCGTTCGTAACTCGAAGTCAATTAATAAAAATAATTCCTTTCCTGGTTACGAAACTTGGGAACGTAGATGATTGTCTACGAATACGTTATCAAATTATCTTGGAAGTCTGGTTACACTATATTATACTACCTTTGATTGAATTAGTTGAACTCTTATTCAGGTAATTATTTCCCTGAATTCACTGCCTCTTCCAGATTCTCCTAGACAAAGCGCAAAACTCTTCGAGCAACGCCATCACCTTCCAGGAATTTGTCAATGTGGTAAGTGAGCTATTTAATCCACAAAATAATTTAAAGGATCTAATTTAACTCCGGACTTTCACCACAGCTGAGTAGAGAGGGAATCGGTGAAAATGACCAATAGCATCACACTAATATTACAAATGTGAATGTTTAGATGTATGGATGGATGTTTGTTACCTCTTGACGCCAAAACTACAGAATGGATCGTGCTGAAATGTTGTATGTATACGGTAGTTATAGGCCTGGAATAAAACGTAGGCTACTTTTTATCCCATAAATAAATTTAATTATACACACAGTATGTATTATAAAATATATATTACCTACACTGTTATATATATATGTATATTATCATACATAACTAAACATAACACACATTTGTGAAGCTCCTGTTACCCGGACTCTTAAGAGTTCGGTGTTCTCAGGAGCACAACTCACAAGCACACCCTCACACACTACACACTACACACACGCACACACACGAATGGTGTCTTCTGTTGCCCAGACTCTTACGAGACTGGTGTCCTCAGGAGACCCATCACTTAATGTTTATTTTTTAATTATTGATTTTATTTAGACATAACGTTGCTTGATATATTTTATGTAAAGAACCTATGGAAGGTGGTCCCCAAGATACAGGTTTATCCTAGTTTGGGGATCAACGATGTAATAATTTTAAGTCTCAAATATTTTTCAATAAACGTTTTTATTATTATTATAAATCAGTTCCCATGGGATAGAAATAATCATAAAACGTATCCGTAGAAACGGTGTGTGCGAAGCCGCGGGCTGAAACTAGTTTCTAATAGGCACCTGTGATATCTTGCTAGCCGAATTTTGGCCATGGCGGTTTCTTGATTCGTATCATAAATAAACATCGTGATAGTCACATAACACAATCTGACACCATGCTTTTGGTTATTGTCATACCTTTGTTTAATTTTGATTGTAACTGCACTTGATGTAAAGACGTTAGCTCGTTTACTGCCAAAACGTAGCGATGCGACTCGAAGTCGGGGGAAGCTTATCTGCGCAACGGGATTTCGTAGAACGGTAGAACAGCGTTTGCATCGGTGGCACTCAATGTATTAAGGTTTTTGCCACCCAACGTCTAAACCTAATCACTTATTACAATTCAACGGTATTAGAACCTATATTTAACATAACCCGACACGCACACACACAACTAGGCTAATATATCTCCACGTATAATAAATATGAAACCTCGGCGGTCCTTACTGGGTTAGGTTATGTCGCACTGACTATTTCTACAAACTTATATTTTCTCTTGAGAGTGGCGCTAGTGGCCATTATCCAAAGGCGTAAGTCTGTGAGATGTTTGAACGAAGACAACGCCATCGCGTAGCAAGCTGAAATTTTGCAGAAATTTACCTATAGTTCTGGATCTAGAATAACATATACCTAGGGGACTTTTACCCTGGAAAAATGCGTGTTAAACCACGAGCAGAAGCTGCTTTCTTATAATCCGAGGAAATTTGAAGGTACGTTCTTAGTTCCAATTTTTTACCACCTGAAGAGATAAAGTTGGCGGCTCCGACCGTCTTCCGCAATACAAGAGAAGTAAATTAAGATGCAACGGCGATTAAACCCAACTCGCGCCCGTTCAGAAAACTTACAAGTCTCTATCACCAAACGGATAAAGTTTAAGTTACCAGTTGAATAAAGATGGTAAAGGTTTCGTTACACAGGTCGAGCTCCTATGCTGAGAGTAAGGCTGCTACCAACTTGCCTCTGTATGCTTGGCTCGCCCGTTCACAATGCATCACGATTGTCGAGTAGTGTGACAAGTGCCAAGTTCTTACTTAAAACGTTGTTTATCAACTATTCACCTCACACATGAAAGATATCTACGTAGTAAAAACCTATTTCATATCACTCCAGCGAAAATTGACAACCCTGAATCAAGCTAGACTCTAGGATAGAGCAATCACCTCGTCAAGCCATCTACTCGGTAGATACCTAAACAAATACCTACCTAAGCTGATAGTTCATTTAATTTCTGGTAAGAATTACATATTATATCTAAAGTTCGAGCTAATTTCGCCACCGATTAGAATATAATTGGTCTCGAATAATTTGTTCTTAGTGCTAGTTCTACTACGTAATTTAGTAACAGCACCAACTCGCTAACTTTACTCGCACTGTGTGACCAGACCTTAACGTAAACATTGTAGGTTTCTCTCAGGTAAAGGTTGTCGCTTATCGGCCCTTACTGTCCGAAATAAGATAACGCCCAGCACGATTTATTAGGTGGACATTATATTTTTGTATGGTTTAATATATTATCTTAAATGCGTATTAACACTGAGCAGTGTCGTTTGTTATTTGGGTTTTATTCTGTTTAGATAATGGAAGACGCTAATTAAGTGAGATAAATTTAATATTTTTTTTACTTTTTGAGAAGTGTAATTCATCAATCATCATCATCGTTCTATTGAACAATCTTTCTAAATCACAATAAATATTAAAAATGCGAAAGTTTGGATTCATGGATGACAAAACTACTGAATACATTGCGATGAAATTTTGCATAGATGTAGGTCTAGACCTGGAATAACACATACTTTATGTATATCCCATAAAAATAATAAATATATAATAAAAATAATTCGAGTTCCGACACATTTTAACAAAATTACGATATTTCTTTGGCCGTTTCAATGCGTAATAAAATCAATACCTAAAAGTGTTATGTAGATATGTGACTAACAGTTTACTTTAATAACTACATTAAAATACATTCCTCGACCCACGCTTTTGCCTTTTGCAAATATCAACTCTACCCAAAACCAATAAAAACAAACACATAAAAATCATCTTCCATAATTTATTTTATTCCTAAGCACTTAAGATAATTAACTGATCTTATTAACCCTCATTTATAACATTACGACAAATCCGAGCGTACCTCCAATTCATTTATTCTGGTGATATTTATGCAAATAAAAATAAAAGAAACAAAGAATAAAATTCGATTATTTGCATAAAGGAATCTTAAGAAGCACTTTGGGTCCAAAAGCGTCCTTCGTGATTTATGTAAGTTTTAAGGAGTTCAAATATAATGAAGTTATAATAGTATAGGGTTGGGGCTATGTTACTCATTTATTCGTGAACATATTTTGTACATAGAATAGGGTGGTAAGCTTCTCGAATAAATTAGCCTTGATTTCGTAGTAGAAGTCCTTTGTCTAGATATAGATGGAGAAATACTATGAAATAGTAGTGGGATGATTAAAACCATCGATCAGCCTGAAATCAAACAGAAATTGAGAATTTTAATGTTATCATTATCACATAATGGCCGCAGACAAGTTGATAAAACACTGTCGGCTGCCTTGCAGGCAGCATACAATAACTCATACACTGAAATGTCACACCAACCAGCCGGGCTGTGTCCGGTGTGCAGACTCCATCAGACGTCAGCAGGGTTATTCAGACTCTCCGCTACCGAGTCATCGACACGGAATCTGACACAGATTCGCGCGAAATTCAAAAAATTTAGCGGTTTTTATTATTTTCTGCTTTCTGCAAGGAACTAAATTACCAGAAAAGTAATTTTCCACAAAACGTAGACAACATTTTCAATGAACCCTTGTTAAAATAAAGTATAATATAACATAGTTTTTTTTAATAATTATGCAAATTTTTAGTAATAAATCTCTTATATTACTAATTGCTCCTAAAGTAGCACTAAATTGAAAATTGTTAAAACATGGGTTAATAGAAAATGTTTTATTGTTTATGGAAAATGACTTTTCTGGTACTTTAATTCCTTGCAGAACGCATAAAATATAAAAAAACCGCTAAAATATTTGAATTTCGCGCGAATCTGTGTCAGATTCCGTGTCGATGACTCGGTAGCGGAGAGTCTGAATAGCCCTGCAAATCGAACTGCTTCCCATTGGCGCCCTACCACTGCACCCTGGAAGGAAACCCTTATGTAAATAATGTACAAAATACAGGCACAGTCACCGATGACGTGTGTCGAGACCAACAGACCAACATTCATTTACAAAAAATGTTTTACTTACAATTGCATGTATGGCCGTAAATCAAAATTAAATTCGACGTATAAACAGACAACGAGGGACATTGTGGTCGTAGGCGTTCTGATGCTGCATTCTTATGCTAATCCGGGCGAACCGTGGATGAGCTTACATTGGATACAGGTGACAGGCGCCTAAGGTAAAACCTTAAAGGTATTGGCACTGCCCAGCTTTTGGTTATAACATCTAAAAGCCGTAGCAGTACCCACCTTTTGGGTTTTACCTTAGGCGCCTGTCGCCTGCTTCCAGTACGGGGCGCCTGTGTTATACGAGTAAGAGCGAACTTTTTGTATGCCGCACGCACTTTCTTTTATAAGACGCAAGCACTATTATCCTAGACATCTATAATTTTTAAGCATCGAGTTTACATTCGTAAGACGCTCATGGCCCTTTCTTGAGAACCGCAACCCATTTTATTGTAATTTGCCTATGTACAGAAATAAACATTTTTCATTTTAATTTTTTCATTGTTTTTATTTGATTTGTCTTTTTTTGTTGTTGGTAGGAAATTAGTAACTTATCTGTGCTCTATTTATTTGAGTTTTATCATTCAATCGGGTACCGGCAAAGGACGTTTCTCAGCTCCCCTGTGCATCCTTGACTTGAATCTCTGCGCGTGTGCAGCGCACACTCTACCTTCGGATTGAGACATCCCTGCCTGCTGGTTACCTGTTTTCTACGTGAAGCTTCACCACACGAACGGGGTGGGCCAAATTGTTATTTATATTGTCACCTCGCGCTTTTTTTGTTCGAAATGCACCGAACTGAACTAAATTACTGGCTGACTTCATTGCCATTGCCGCAGGCCGTATCGTGTGATATATGGTGGAATATATGGTATTGATTTTCCCTTTTTAGAATCACCTACTTAAAACCCAAATTTTTGGAAACTTCTGTGTGGCAATACCAGTTTCTGTACAGCCATTTGTGCGAATAGGATAGGAATAGGATTCCGCGTTCATATAGGAGCGGGACAGAGCATACCTTTTGGAAAGGGGTAAGCGCAAAAATTGAAATGATTGTTTGTTACAGTAAAACTACACAACTTAGTAAGAAACTGGCTTAGAGGAACCAAATAGTTAGTATTGTACCAAGGAATCAAAACATAACTAATTTCAATAGACCACAGGTTCCTGCAATGAGATCTCGACTAAAATATTATGTGCGAACCGGTGCACTTTAATGATTATTTTTTAGCGTATTTTTTATTCTCAATCGTGTTTTCACATTAAGGGAACCAAAGAAATAATTGCATAAAATCAATTTTATTAATTATCGACGTAATCCAGTCTCTTGCCCTATTCCCACTAATCCGGGGTCGGTACAAAATATTTACTTTTTCCATTCACTTCTATTATTTCGTCATCTCACCACTCATGCCGCCGTTCGTAATTAATAATGTCATTTTAAAGTCGATCGACAAGCTTAAAAATAAATGAATTGGGCCCGCACACGATGCAAACACATAGAAGATACTTAGCAAAATATGATTTCTAAAATATAAGGGGAGAATTGGTTAAGAATATAGTCTCAATATGATTGATGATAAGAAGTTGCCTGATACAGGCTTTTAGGGAAATAGGAGTCGGCGGCGGCGCAATTTCCCGAAGGAAATTAGTTTACTCCATTTGGCTGATTCAGCAACTTTACGAACTCAAGTCAAGGATAAAGTGTTTGGATCACATTTTCATGAATTTTGTATGTTATTTGAAAAATATTAGATCAGATAGATAGATCAGATTCAATATTTTCTTATCATAGCAAACATCGCATTCACTGCTCAGCCACAGCGTTTCGGCCTGTGAAACGCACGCTGCTCTACACGCTCTACCTACAGTACAGGCTTACCATGTCCGTCTTGGGCATTTAATGTGTTAAGGCCATGTCCTTTATCCTTTTTAGGGTTCCGTACCCGAATTGTGAAAATGGAACCCTATTACTAGGCCTTAGGGCATAGAGCCCTGTCTCATGAACCGAAAGAGGTAGACAGTTGAAATTTTCAAAGAATGTGTATTTCTCAAGGCTGTATTGTATCTCTTGAACCACAAATAGTGGGTTTATAAAGTTTAATGTGTCTTCACATACAACTGTCTATAAATAAGTAACACTTCAATTGTAATAACAAAAAATACTAAAACTACACTCATGGACTTATTTGGAGGAAGGGTTCATCAATCGAAAAAAAAGACTGAAATATGTACAAAAAGTTCTTGGTACAAACTGGACACATATACCTTAACATTTAATTTAATAAAAGAATTGCTTCAATAGTCTTTTGCTTCAGCTTTTCGTTTATTTGCTATTTTCACTAGTCTATTGGAATAATTTTGCTGACGTGTGCGTATTCATTTCATAAAATTCCGTCTTTTTTCAATTTTTTTTTTCACAAAAACGTATCGCAATAGTGGTACTCACACATCAACGAATACCTAAAGGGACAATGCCGGATCTTAGCGTAGCTCAGGTTTCCAAAGCTGTTACTTTCATTGAAATAGGTCACAGTTATAAAGAAGTGGCACAGACATTACGAGTTTCCAAATCCGTCATTTTTCGAACTGTTAGACGTTATCAGCAGACTGGCGAGTACACGAGACGTGCAGGGCCAGGTCGCAAGAGAGTCACTTCAGCGAGAGACGATCGATTTATGGTGACCAATGTTTTGAGAAATCGCACTTTGACTTCTTCTGAGGTCAGATCTATGCTCCAGTACGTTCGACAGGTGACAGTTAGCACTAAAAAAGTAAGAAGAAGAATTAAAGAAGCTGGAATAAAGACGTACTTGCCAGCCAGAGCCAGAGACGTACTTCCCTTACTTACCACTGATCATCGAGTAGCTCGGTCATATATATATAACTTTGCTCGCTCATACCAAAACTGGAATGATGATGACTGGGGGAAAATATTGTTCACTGACGAGTCTAGATTTTGTCTACAGCCAGATGATAGAAAGGTTAAAGTTTGGAGACGACCCGGAGAAAGATACACTCTGAGTAACATTGTCGGAAGAGAGTCATATGGTGGAGGGTCAGTAATGGTATGGGGCGGTATTTGCATAGGGGCACGTACGGAGTGCGGCTCGGTACGTAAATAACATCTTAGAACCAAATGTCATGCCCTTTGCCCCATACATCGGGAAGAATTTTCATTTAATGCAGGATAATGCCCGGCCCCGCACTGCCGCGATAGTTTGGGGGTATCTTTGAGAGGTTGATATTGACGTTTTGTCAATATCAACCTCTCAAACCTCCATGGCCAGCACTCTCGCCAGACTTAAACCCCATCGAACATGTTTGGGATAAGCTCGGAAAACAAATTAAACAGCGGGATCCAGAACCAACAAACATATGAGGTCTCAAAAGGGCCACTGGAAGATGAGTGGAATCGAACACCACAAGGTTTCATTGATAACTTAATCAAAAGCATGTCGAGAAGATTGCAGGCAGTTAGAGGTTAACACCAAATACTGAATGTGCCCAAACACTCGACAAAAATCCCCGTAATGGCATAACTCAATGATATACTCGTATGTGATGATTGAAGGGTTAATTCTTCAAAACTTAATTTTTGAGATTTCTGTTGATTAGTCTTGTGTTTTTTACTGAAGTTTTATTTTCATAAAAAAATGTTAAATTGAATAAAGTGCTTAATATATTTTTTATACTTACATACAAATAAATATTTTAACTTCCGATCTGTCTCTTTTTTGTACCGTTCATCTAATTATGTCCATGAGTGTATAATAAAGTTGAAAATTTAAAAAAAGTTCTCCGAACAAGTGAAAATTTGTTGTTCTTTGAAAAAGTTGCCTGAATTTTACAGTACCGACACCTTCGTTTGCGAGTCGACTCACACGTGGCGTTTTATTTACCTAGTTAAATACTAGGTTTTATAGATATCCTTTGGAGTAAATTGTTCGAAATAAGCCGAAACTCTTTGGAGTTCTCAATAGTATTATCTTATCCAGAATTATTAATTTTATCAGATTAATAAAACGTCCTTTTAATTCAACGATAAAAACTATTTAACCCTATAGCCGCAGTAGGTAACATGTTACCTGGGTAGCTCATACACAAACAGCACGAACTCTAACAGGAGTTATGCTAATAGATAAATAAATAATAATATGAAATAAATAGTTGTAATATATAATAAATAAGGCACGAAAATTCAAATTATATATATATATGTATATAGGTATATATGAAATTGTAAAAGTTAAATAAACTTATTAACATTATAAAACATTAGAATAGAAACTGTGTGTTTAAATCATGAGTTAGTGATTTCAGCCACCGTATTACTTCACAAGAACACAGTGTTACTGCCTAAGAAATAAATCTTGCCTAAGGGATATTTACGTTGTTGATTGTGTTTATTTAGTCGTTACAGGAACTTGAAATACTGGAATATTCATTTCAAGATGCATGTATGTATTTCAGTAATTCATAATTATTTAACTATATCATATAATATATAATGTTGGACAATCCACACAGCACAGCATCTAGCACCAAGCTGAGCAGAGCTTGTATTATGGGTACTAGATGATTGATAAACTTAATACAATACATTACATAGATAGATATTTTTTATTATATATAGAAAATACGCAGAAGATAATAATTACTAATTATCTTCAGTGATCGAGCTGCTATAGCCCTAAGCTGAGTTACCTGGCTCGCGCGTCAAAAAAAAACTTTTGACCATCGCCGCTCACGTGTTGACCCTTGATCAATTTATAGGGTGCTAACTGGAACACGGAAAGTGTATTAAGGCCAACGGTGGGAACAACTCGCGCCAAACCTTAGAACTCTACCTACACGTGTGTAGAAATAGCGTTATATCGATAATACCGACGCTAATGAACGCTGATGTTTGAGTTTGTATCAAAAAATCTATGATTATTTATTTACTCTCCTTGCATAAAAATAAGCAATGAAGGTAATCGTATTTGGTACCAAAAATAAATGCAGAACAAAAGGCTACACACCTACCAATTGTATAAAGTACTTGTTTCTGGCCGCGGCTTCGCACGCGTTGTTTCTATGGAAAGGTTTAAAGGTGATTTATATCCCATGGTAACTGATTTATGGGATAAAAAGTAGCCTTTGTTGATTCCAGGCCTAGAATTATCTGTATGCAAAATTTCAGCCCGATCAGTTCAGTTGTTTTGGAGTGAAGAAGTAACAAACATCCATACTTTCGCATTTAAACTATTAGTGTGATAGTGAAATTGTGATATAGTGAAGTGTGATATCAGTTATCTAGTACCCATAAAACAAGCTCTGCTTAGCTTAGGGCTAGATGATGCTGTGTGGATTATCCAGCATTATTTATGATTATTATTGGTTATATAATTATTAGTCAAAGAGAGGTTTCATTTCGGTAACCAAAAACAGACACGAACCTGAAAAACTTTATTGTGTTCAAATCAGAACATGAAGCGTTTCAAATCCACATTGGGAACAAAAACAATTACTTAATAAAACACACCTCAATCAAAACTAATTGCTTTACGCATTAATCTCTTTATCTCTGAACAAAACAACTTGTCCGTCTGTCCGTCCTGTAGGTAATGGAAGCAATCATTCGAGATAAGGTCCCTAATGTGAGAAAAGGTAGGGCCCGCTCGGATCGTTAATTTAATTTGAAATAATAAAAGTTATATCTCTCATTTCTCACTTTCGACAAATTTATTTTTAAATGCCCACTTTGACGTCCTTCTTATCTGTGACTGGCCGGTGGGGTGGGGAAAAAAGACCAAAAGATGGGTAATAAATAGACGTAGGCGGACCTTAGTGGGGAAAGCCGGCATCTATCCGGGAGGTGCCTGTATAATAAGGTTGTTTGAGGCTTTCAGCTCACGATTGCCTGAATATATAATTGGGTCAGTGGTGGTATAGGTTTAACTACCTAATTAATTTTGTTAGACGATTGTATGTCACTGTCTTTGGATGCTTCTTATCACACTTAGATAAAAAACGTAGGCATCGCTTTTAGCACCTAATTTTTCAACGAGACTGAAAATAGAAACCAAAGCAATGTTTTTTCCGCTGTAATCGGATGGGTACATAAAACACAGGTTCGCCAGCAACTAAAGCATTCTGCACCAGTTCGGTAGAAAAGCAGTATTTCAGGTTTGTAGTCGGTAGGTCAAGGCAAGGGGGTGTCTGTCTAGCAAGGCCGTCCTAGACTACCGTACAGTACCTAGACAAGGTAGGTACTGTACGGTAGAGACGAGCTCAAAGAATTTCAGAATCTAACGATACCGAGCAAATAAAGTGACAAAAAATATTTTTATTTAATCTTAATTGCAGTCGCGTAAATTGATTGTTATTTGATGATATTCAAAAATAGTTTAATCCAATTTAAATATCACATGGAAAATTAGGGTTTCAAAGTTATTTTATTCTCACTCATTTATATAAAGCTCTAGGGTCAATTCCAAAGTTTTTATACCCAAAAACTAAAACAAAAATAACGCCTTATAAATTATATCGCTCAGTATAAAAAGCAGTATCCAATTCGTTAGCCGGTCCTGTGCATTCCATCGTCAAGTAAGTTTTCGTGTTCTGTGTTGTGTCCGTCCGTAACTCACTGGTATCGGTGCCATCTAACTCGAGATTTTACTGTCGATTACTGTTCTAGTGAGGGTATCTTGCGATCTTGGCGCCCGACGGGGCGATTGATCCTCTTGTTTTAATTTTTTAAGGTGCGATAAAAATGTCTTTCGATTTATTATGAAAGTTTGGTATTGAAAAGTTGGAGTTGGTATTTATTTTAAGAGATATAAAAAAATAGGTACAGTTTATTAGTCTCATCTAATTCTACAATAGGTACAGAAACTGCCTCTTAGTATTATGACTACTTTAATATAGTAGATACTCTATCTGCTGCTAACAAACCAAACAAGGCACATCAAAATGACCTCAATTACAAAATGCTCATAATCAAATAATTCAATACAGCGGGGTAATGCAGCCAGCGTCTTGAGGAGGCTTCCAACTGGTATTGATATGGATCAGTTGAGCTACCTGTAGATTGTTTGCAACAGTCTGCAGTTAGCTTAATTGTTTCAATTGTAAATACTACTTCTAATTTGTTTTTATTATTAAATTGTAATTTTCTTTGTCAATAAAAAATATATTCTCCAATAATTCAAAATACAATATTTATTTATATATTAATATTTTAAATCAAAACCTGAACGGCTTTTAGTGTATTATATTGATCTAGCAGCGATAACATCTTCCAATCTTGGCGTCGGACTGACCCTTGCGGGCGCCATATATGATCCCACTTCTGATTGTGCTTTTTTAGCAATTCTTCTTAACATAAGATATGGTTTTACCTATTTGTTCTCTACTCAGTCCATATTGTGACACCAACTATGTTCTGCTACTGTAGTGTTATTGGCTCGAGTCCTAACACTGAAGTACCTGAAGGAGAGAAACGTGAATCTATAGATACCTTTCCGTATGGAGGGAATAGTCAGAGTACCTACTTACTTTATCACTTTCTCACGTTATATCTTAGAAACAAACATAATCACAAACTTTAACAGTAAGGTCTTTAACTGAAGTTGTTATTCCCCAAAATGTTGATGTTGTGGACAAAAAGCTAACCCTCCGCGGAGGTAAATGATGATAGCATTCGGAGGAGTCCGTGCCGAATCGTCGGCGGGGGTTGATGTTTCGTGAAATCGACATATTTTTTCTTAGACCACACCGAAGAAAATTTACAGTCATTTCACGGTCATAGGTTCACACGCACCTTGCACCCACAATGGGTTTGTTTACGCTTTTAGGGTTAAATGTCTTATTTCGTCAGTTAATTAAGAATCTTCCGAAAGTGGCGTGACTTTCTTTTAATAATCGTAGCCACACAAGCTTTACCACCCACTAATAATCTATCTTTACAAAAGCTTGAGCTGTTTAACGATGGACTAGTTTTTCGAGAGGGTTTTGAACATGTTCTAACATGAGACAGATTAATTTTGCTTAAGACTAGATATATTTCTATGCAGAAAATAGCGTCATAGCTTCGCTCTATTCAGCTTGTATATATCTTATCTCTAATGAGCGATATAACAGCGTAAAGCACTCAAGCTTCCGTGAGCTTTCAACCTCATAATAATATTAACGATAGTTTATCGCGAGTTAGCGAACTAGTTAAGACGTTTATTTACAGTTTGCTAGTCTCAAGGTCTTCTCAGGACAACAACAAACTTAATGTGACATATTAACAACCGATGCTACTGGTCTATGCCAATAAATCAGCTGCCCATTTGAATATTAAGGATCAGTAGGTAGGTATAGGCGGAAGGGAAAACCAACGATTATTGGCCTTCAATTGTGCCTAGTTTTATTATAGCCACGGACTATGTATGTACTTCATTTCCAATTAAGGATCAAGATTATTATATCGGCGGGCACGATCTCAGATTTAATGAAGTAAGACTAGGTAGGACTGTGTGAAATATACATATTTCATTGCAGTTTCTAAGGACATTCAAGAGCTTTTAGGGACTGAAACATATTCAAGACAATAAAACTATTGAGTAATCTCATACTCGTATATCTAAATAAATCTGGGAAACCCCAAAACTACGGAATAACCCAGAAGTCAATACCGTAGATACGAGACAAAGAGGTCATCGACAAATGCTCAATAGATAAAGCCAATGACAATGACATTCAGATCCGCGCCGCGGTGTGAACGAACCGCGAGGTGTGGAGGTGTTGAGCCAAAACGGGCACCTCAGATGATCGCATGGGGCCGGTGACATCACCTCACAATAAACTCTAAATAGGCAGACCTTCCACGCAAAGCAAGTGCCATTTACATAAGAAATTGTAATCGAAAATAAAAACCAGTAAGTTCGAGCTGCTTTTGCGGTGTAAAGGTTCTGTCGTTCCGAAAAAGTTTAATAGGTGGTTACTTATATCAGCCTGTATTATAGTTTTCAGTCTGTATTGTACTTTCAGCATATTTGTTTCTCCTTCGGCAGTAAAAACATCAGAGGAAATATGTTGACGACACCACAATATCAACATATCTGAACGTTTGTGGCTTTAGTCACAGGACCCTAAAAAGGATAATAAAACAATTCAACACTGAGAACAAGGCGCGTTCTTCGCGGAATGCAGCTCTATATTTAGCGAGCTCGTTTGCGTTGTCCAAATGAATGATATTGTATGGAACAGGAGTTGGTTATAAATTACCAGATAATCGCCATCACCTGCTGAACGCGGAGCACGCGACCACAAGCCAATTTCTACGTGCAAAGCGGCACCATCAATGTGGACCTAAGTAATATAACCAGTTGTACGACCACGGCTCGAGTGGGCTAATTTGGTTCTCATATGGATAAGGCAGTATTAAACTACATTATGATGCTCAAGGCTAGTTTACATATTTCTCATAAAATGTTGCTTTCCTTGATGTAGGTTCCACTGAACCTTCTTGGATTGACCCGCACACACCTAGTACCACGGCCACTATATGTATTTGCAAGTACCTACAGTGGCTTTAAGTGAACCCACAAGTGCCAGGGCCTTTTTAAGTGGCGTAAGGCTTTAGATTTAGAACGTACCTGCTACAGTAACTAGAGTACCAAAAGAAACATGAAATTGCACTGTTTCGCACATAATTTAGTCGAAATCTCAGGAACCCTGCGGTCTATTGAAATGACTTATGTTTTGATTTGTAGGTTATTAGTAATTATTTGGTTCCTTGCACCAGTTTCTGTATAAGTTGTGTAGTTTTCTTGTAAATAAGCAAAAACTTAATTCTTGCGCTTTCGCCGTTCCAAAAACGTATGCTCTGTCCCGCTCCAATGAACGCGAAATCCTATGCCTATCCTGTTTAAAAAATGGCGCGCATATCGCCCTCTTAAGTAATCAGAATTCGATTTACGCAAGCTATTGTACTTTTTATACTTTCAAATTGTCCATGACAATGTACCAACCGTATGGATATTCCCAGTCACCGGATCATTTACACAAAGATAGTAAACGAAAGCATTTCTAGCTCCCCGATTTCAACAAATCAATTGAGTAGAAGCGATACATTATCGTCCGACACGTGCCGTAGATGTAAACAAACAATTGCGTATCTTTCAGGAAGCTAGTTCAGGTGCCACTTTCTGTTTAACGCATCCTGCCTCGAAATGTACGATAGAGAGATAAGGCAAGGGTGCCAGACGCCTCCGGGCTAAATATTTACAAAATACTGCACGCATTTGTTACTATGGCACTTGTGGGTTCAGTCAGTATGTGATTTAGTGACATCTGTCTAGCTAAGAAATTAATAGAATGTCGAAGGCATTGGCTCCTGAAGCTAAATCTTCTGATCAAAGCTGAGTGTTTTGTCACGTCGATCCTAGTTTTTGAACCTTCTATTTTTTTAATTAAGGCGGACGGTGGCAGATTAAAAATGGAAGTTGGAGGTTTGCTTAGGAGATATCCTACAACGCGACCTACATTTGTGGCTCTAATGAAGCCGATTGACGAAAATTCGGCACAATAACTTGCGCAACAACAATCCCCGTCCACTGTAATTGTTTACAGTGCGACTGAGGCAAGGAAACATAAATAGTGCACATCCGACAGATTCGTTAGTGTTCTTAATTGGACTCGTCATGTACCCTGCGGCTGCAAGATCAGCTCCGCCTTTGGATACTACGCCGCGTGGTGAAATCATATCTCAAACGCTTAGGCAAACCCAGTTGGCATGAGTCTGGTTCTTATTTGTACTGAGCATGGTTTCGTTGTCCTATCCTTTGTTGTAGTTGCTTTGGTGTAGTTTCTATCCTAATCTTCATCATCATCAACCTATATTAGTCCACTGCTGGGCATAGGGCTTCCCTAATGAGCGCCATAGCGCCCTGTCTTCAGCTTGCCGCCTCCAGCATCTGTCTGCAGTCTTTCGCGGGCTCACCTGGCTGAAGGGTGTCCGACACTACGTTTGCCGAGTCGCAGTCTCCACTCAAGAACACGTTTACTCCAGCGGTTGTCGGTTCTTCGCGAGATATGGCCAGCCCACTGCCACTTCATCTCGCTAATTCTTTGAGCTATGTCGATAATTTTGGTTATCTGTCAATGTATTCGTTACCAATCCTATCCTTCAGAGAAACTTCGAGCATAGCTCTTTCAAAAGCTCGCTGAGCGACCTTGAACTGGTGGACCAACCCTTGAATCATTTAATTTTCTCAAAATGTTGCCAGTGAAAAAGTCGAAAAACTGAATCCTTTTTCGGCTATGTGGCATATAAAGCCAGTACTTCCAATCAAAACACATTATTTATGTTTGAAGAAAACTACTCCAGATCACCATTATAGGAGACATATTAGATACATACTCTACAATCATAGCGAATCTTTAATCGAAGGAGTGCTACAATGTTGTACTGTACTAGGAAGAAGTAATAGAATTCAAAGGAAAGAAAGCCGGAATCATTACAAACGCACCGATAGAGAAGTCACGCGAATTACCCTCGTAGCTATGCACATAGAAATATAGGGTAAACGCCCCCAACTAGCATGCAGGGTATCGTAATAACACATATTTAGTAATTAAGTCGAGGTTCTCAGGGTGCAATTAGTATGAGCACTGGATGGAGCAAGGAATGTCCAATTGATGATTAGTGGTGATCTAGAAATGTAGAGATTTAGATCGGAGTTACGTTCGTATCATGGTTTGTTTTTATGGGTAGCATGGTTTGTATTGTCTTAAATATGGCCTCCATTGAGATTGGCCATCGAGGCCGAAATTCGGCTAGGAGGACATGATGGTTTGATTTGGTAGAGGCATCTTGTGATATTTTGTGTAAAGATATGAAATATCAAAATGCTTTATTTCCTTTAGTCCTCTTGGACACGTCACAAAATTCAAAAAAAATAAGTAAAACTGGGAAATAATAATAATAATTTATTCAAAATAACAAAGCGAAGTGAACAAAAATCAAAGTCATTACTTTATTTTCTAGTTTTACTTATATAATTTGAAATTTGTGACGTGTCCAAGAGTCCTGTAAGGTCTAAAGGAAATAAAGCATTTTGAATTTTGAATCTTTGTTGATTGTTTTGCGTTATATGTGTTTAAACGTAATTTCACGGTGGATGGGCAAGGCAATTAGTCACTTGGACGTGAGAGGAGGTTGATAGCATCTTATGGTTACTTTATTCTGAAAGCAGGGAAAGTAGGCGTTGTCAGGGCCGTAGTCAGTAAAGTAAGCTTTTCATGAGCGTTAGGCCGCAAATCACAATTTTTTTATAAATATATGAGTTTTAGTCCGTAGCGAATTATCTAAGGAATAGGATATATCGAAGGAATAAATTAATAACCTAGTAAATAACTGAAAAATATGAATAATACTGGACATTCCACACAGCATCATCTAGCCCCAAGCTAAGCACACCTTGTGTTATGGGTACTGGATGACTGATATATTTAATACAATAAATTACATAGTTTTTTTTTTAAATACTTAGAACCCCCGGAACAAATACTTGCAGATCGTATAAAAAAATATCCCTAGGCGGGAATCGAGCTCGCAACCGCCTGCATCGCAGCCGGACTTTCGGCCGTCAAGTCAAAAATAATAAGTATAAAGTTAAAAATAAAAATGAAAGATTTGTCAATGCCAACTCATATCTATACCCAATATTGGCTTCCTCCGGCCAATCAGTGTCAGTTATATCGGTAAGGCTGATCGCATCCAGGTCTTATTGGCAAGCATCGTAAATATAATATAATCTAGCTAACAGTAATAAAGTGGAAAAAAGGAGAGGGTCTCCACAGCAGTGGAGTGATAGCGGGCAGTGGAATGACATGGAGTAAAATTTATAAAAAATACCTAAGTATAAACAATTTTTGGTAGAGCTGGGGTATAGCTCGTCTGATTCTTGTATCCAGGTCCTTTAGGGAATATCGTGGACCCATCCAGCAATTTCATTCAAATAAAAATTCCAAATATAATAAATTTTGGGATAGGAGTGATGTTTCTCCGATTCGACCCTGTCCACTAGCGTTACAGTGTCTGCGCCTGAGCATTAGGCGGTTCTCACGAGCCCCGGGTTTATCTATAACTGTATGATCATGGAAATAGACTTAATTGTTTGGAAATTGCATGTGTCTGTGAGCTTTAGTGCTTCAGTGACTGCTAGCAGATCCATCAAATGATATCTGTGAAGCTACGGCTACATACGTATGTAGCCGTAGCTTCTCAGCCGCCTCTAGTACTAGAGGCGGTAACATTGCAGTGACTGTACTACGGCATACCGGAACTCGAAATATCGTTGAACGGTATCCAGAAAGTATTACAGGAAATCGCGTAACGAAAAACAGAAAGCACATGAGTGTAAACCAACGTTTTCAGAGGTTTAGCCGATGTAGCTTGGTAATGGGCGAGTAGTTTAGTACCTACAAAATATGCCACTTACTGCCACGAAAGCTTATAGAATATTGACTTTTTAGTTCTACGTGTTTTAAGAGTATTGAGTAAGATATCTAACGATTTAACCGATTTAGATTTCAGTTATTTTCAACGGGATATTTACCATAATTTGAGTTTTGAGCTTTCTAATATTTCGGCACAGTTTCATGCTTCAGTTATTCCGTGATCATACATGAAACTGTGCCGAAATATTGGAAAGCTCAAAACTCAAATAATGGTAATTATCCCGTGGTAAATGACATTAGTGTTAATAATTATGATGGATTTAAAAGATTACCGATTTAGATTTGGTTTGAATTTTCATAATCGTTAAAAGTTTAGAGATCAACTTTTTCATCCAAATTTTAGCTTGTTTTAGTTTTAGCTGAGAATAACTAAACTGTATAGGTTTTAGCTTAGATTTTGTATTTGTAAACAATACGCTGAGTATGTAGTATAAGCTATCTTTACTATTGGCTGGTAGTATTGCGAAATAAAAATACTTTCCCACTATCCAATGCTCAGTAGCTATCTTCTGTGAGAAATGCAATTTACGAAATAATTATCAAGCTAATGGAAAAAAACAACGGTTAGCACATCAGCGTCAGTTTAGCGGAGGCAGTAAGTGGAATCTCTAGGTGTGAAATGTGAATGCGAGGCTCCCAGGGCCGTCGCGTGTTGGAGTTGGGATTAGGCCTCCGCCCCCGGCCGTTCCCACGCCCACTGCCTTTTAGACACGTGACTTTTCTATCCTTTATTGCACCTCGTTCGAGGCACTGGTTTTGGTGGTTGACTAAATTAATTGTGAGTAGGAATTGTCTTCTAAAGCGTAGGTAGGTAAATATATATTTATTCATTTAAATCATCAACCTGTGATCTGTTATAAGGGGTAACCATAAAACAGATCACATATAAATAATCATAAAATCATAAGACAGGCTAAATATTTCCGTGGTGCTACCAAGCTTTAAGAAATATCCAGAAGAATATATAGAGCAAGTAAAGATTAAGAAATATCGAGGAAGATTCAAATGATTGACGATCAATGTGGCGCGGCAGGCGAAGGTACGCAGGAGAACGCAGGAGGTTGCGGGTTCGATTCCCGCTTTGGGTCAAATGTTTTCACGATCGACAAATATTTGTTCCGGGTGTTCTGGGTATTTTGTATGTATAATAAAAAAATCTTTGTAATAAATATATCAGTGATCTACTTATAACACAAGCTCTGCTTAGCTTGGAGCTAGATAATGCTGTGTGAATTGTCCAGCATTATTATTATTATTATTTTTGAAAAACGTGAATCACTTTCTTCTCACTGCGTTTACATCATTGGACTTCAAAATACCGTTGCAAATCTTACTCTACACTTCTTAACACCCTAATGCATTAACATTGCAATTATTTTTACCGACATCCGGACGGAACTAAGCTTTACGTTCCGTTCTACCACACAAGTGGTGTATCCAAAAACCAAGTTCACTATACAGGTGGAGAAAACTGGAACTAAGCATTTTGTACTCTGATTCTCATACAGAAGGCGATGGTAGCGACGTCGTCAACTGTAGACTTAAGTTGGTGGTCTTGTGGCCTGTAATCCCTTTACTGAGAAAACTCTGAATAAGCCACGGGCGAATGTCGTTACTAATGTGTTGTTTACCTTACATTTACATCTAAAGGAGAATGAATTGTCATTGCCTCGAATGGCAAGTGGGAGTCAGGTTCGGGTTAATGGTCCCGTACATTTTATTGTGTACGCTATTAAGAAAGTAAATAAGGAAAGAAAGTTACAGAACATTAGTAAACGTTGAAAACACATCAAACTGGAAAACCGTACATATTTAACTAAAAAACTTTTAGAATTGGCGTTTAGGTCTAAATCACCCCTTTAAGGTTAGTAATGGCTTCAAATACAACTTATTTTGACAATTCTTAGGTTTGTCCTTTCCAGACAGAGATTGACCTGAAGCAGTTACGTACTTACGTATTCCTAAAATTCATAATCATAAAGGGCATTGTACCTTTCAATGCAAAATTCTGCCGCGCCCAAGAATTTGTCGACTTATCTTGGGGTCCGGTAGCTAATCCGCTAATGTAAGGATTATGCCAGTACTGCTTTTTATCGACCTTAGTATCCTTTTTGAGGGATGAATGGATTTATCTTTCATTCAATCCTATTTTACATTCATATTTCTTTCATTCGGAAACGTCACGCCGAAAAAACACAATTGGAGCTCTAATATTCGTTTTCTAATTCTATTCATTTTGTGCCACACACGATATTGAAAATTAATTTTGGTCATTTAAAGGTCAGACATGTTTATCAATTTATTTAATTATTTTAACTTTATTCATAGCAACCGAAATGTCCATGTCCAATTAAAACTACCACTTCTTTATTTGGGAAATGACTGAATACATTAATCAGAACATGATGATGTTGATGACAACCTTTATAAGGAAACAGCCAATTTTACAACTTCTAAGCAATATACATAGATTGCGAACAAAAATATATGAACGGCCGAATCAGCCAAGAATATAGATAGATAGATAGATAATACTTTATTGCACACTTAACTTAGAAATAATTTACAAAATAATAATTAAGAATAAGCGACAATTGGCGGTCTTATCGCTCAAGAGCGATCTCTCCCAGACAACCTTGAATGGATAGGATCGTTGGATTGTACATGGGGTAATATCCGAATAAAAAGAATAAAATAGAAGAAAATATTCGAGAATATTTCTTCTTTTCAGAAAGGTCTAACTAAAACATCATTTATATTAGTACTGATTTTAGTACACAAACAGCAAAATATTTCAGAAGCTGTACCAAACTTCTTTATACGTAGGTACGTGTGATTTATATTGCTCATGTAAAAGCCAGCAGAAGAGGGTAAATTTTGAGCATTATATCTGCCAATAGCAACTTACTTGCAAGTGACTTCAGTTATTTCGTGTTTATTTACCTGTGTGTAAAAGTAGACCAAATAAAAGATGGATGGATTATGTGAATGGTATCATGCGCAAGAGAGGAGTGAGATGACGGCAGATCTAGTGAACAGAGAAAGAAATGTTGTGCCACATAAGTAATCTCTAGCTTATGACATGTGGGCTCGGCAAACCATGTTTTCTAATCATCATTTTGTAGCCCGAGAGGCGATTATTGCCCTCTGTTGATCTCAGGATCTTTCTGCCTTCTGGTCGTCAGCTAGTTTCCTAATTACCGAGATACGTGACGTCACGTCTCCTCGCCGTCTAGTTGCTACACGTGGGCAGTAGACAATAGAGCCTGAGTGTGGGTGCCGCGACAAAACGCAAGCCTACACGATCACGACATGCCACAGGGCTGCTAAATAATCGCGATTGACCCAGAAAGGTTGGATTTGGCCGGTTCGCCAAAATTGGAGACTTTTGCTGGTTTATTAGGAAAGTTGTCCTTCGGAATCGATTCTTACGTACACAGGTTTTTCATTAAAATCAGTCACAGAGCATGTCTAGAGAGAGACTTGTAGTAGGTAATGGGATGAAAGGATACGATTGAATAGGGTAAGATTCTTATTAAATTGAAGATAAAATATTATGAATCAAAATATCTGCAGACAAAACTGCAAATAACAGGAATTCTTTGTAATCCAATTACATAACATTTTCTGCATAAAATTTGCAAGAGTCCCATTGCTGAAGTTGCTAGAAGTTTCCAACGTTCAAAATAGCAGGTATAGAAGAGAATCCGGTAAAAACCCCGTTTTTTTTCACGCGTCACCATAAGTTATGATGTCCTGAGTAACGTAGTGCTAGTACCTCCATGAAAATGGTGATAGTTTGGTAAAGTGTGGCAACCCTAGCGGAGACCATCGACCGCTCTGACCCTGCGTGCTGTTATTAACAGATTTACATAATATTTTATTGATTAATTGCCATCAGATAAGTACTCCCGATAAAAAAGCTTTTATACTGGAAAATGAGGTCTAATCGGGGGCAAATATTTTGAGGGGAAATATTTATATTACGATTTTATGGACGTTTTATTGTTTGAAGAATTTATATAGCACATAGATAATTATAATAGCTGAATAAAACAATCAGAACTACTATTTACACTTAAATCTATTTCTTAAAAATCTAACGACTTGGACGTTTTATTGTTAGTTTTTTTTTATTGTTTTAAGCTTTCATATGAAGGTTTTGCTGATATAATGCTGCTTATGTGGGCTTGGAAAATGTAGGTTATGTAAGATTGTATTATTTACCTAATTAAAATATCATTAGATACCTACAGTCATAAAAATTATGAATAGCATTATTATTATTTGACATGTATGTAAGTTTGCAATAGTTTTAGAAAACACCGCTTGAATAAGTTATTATAATAACTTGCTTAATAATAAGTTGTTATAATTAAGCAAGTTTGAATAAATAATTATATAATAGAAAAACAAATGACGCAAGCTATTTGTAGAATGGTAGTGTTTTGTTTAATTAGATAGAATCTCTGTTCGAATATTATTGTAAATAAAAAATAAACAAATGACGCAAGGCACTCCAAACATAAACTTGGGCAAGCACCCATTTGGAAGGCTATCAAGTATTTGGAAGACTATAAGCAATACTTTCTACTAATAAAGAGGTAGCAGGAGTGTGACATTATAGCCGGCGTGGTGTGGTCTCGGGCTCCCGGGGTCTTTGTCGGCGCCCCCCGTGGCCTCCGGACACAGACGTGCGATCAAACTGTTCAACTGCAACGAAAAAATACAGGCATTAAAACATCTTTCTACACAAACAGTTATAGATCTTTTTATAGAGTTTTTCAGAGCACAAGCCATAGATGAGACACCAATAACATTAATGTAAACAGTTATTACCTATGTAAGCGGGTTAACTACGAACCTTATTTGTGTTGGAGAACAACAACGTTTCATCCCTTAACGACATACTTCATCAAACTACGATAGTTTTGTATAGTAAAATAGTTAATACCTACGTTCGACATATATATTATAATATATACTTACATCTAGTAGCTCTAATAAAAATTTACAACTCTATTAAAGATTTGGTATAAATCTTGTTTTTGTTTCAAGTGTACGATGTCAAAAGAAACTAAACCATAATCGCAACAGATCAACAAAATTTCTTGCTCAATGATACCTACAAATTCGGTAGGTTCGATAGGAAAATAAAATATAAATAAGTATAGTTTTTTTTTTTTTCGTTTGGCCTAATAAACTGACCAATTAAAAATATACAACAAATTTTCATGCTCAATAATATAACTTTAGTAGTACGCTAACGTTTTGTAAAATGATATCTTTACTGACAGTTTACATAACTTGGTCTCTCTCGTGTGGCTATATTCCATGGTCAAGGTGAAAAATTACACCCATAACCATACAAGTGACATCTCAATACGTTTATCGATATTTTTGTATATTCTTAGTGTGAAACTTGTTTGGATAACTTAAATAATCAGGCAGATAAAGAAAAATGTATTGGTTTTACAAGAATTTATGGTATTTGAAAAAAAGTACATAACGACGTCTGGTTGTCCTGGATAAGAAGTGATTCTGGATAAGAAGTGGTTCTGATTTTGTGAAGCACGTGCTCTATTTTGGTAGATTATCACGTGTCATGCATGGCAGTGCTGATTTGTTGCAATTTTGGGAAACCTTTATTTCTGTTGTTGTTGTACAAGTATAACGATAATGTAGGAAATATAGTTAAAATATACTTTTAATGTATTCTTTGCTAGTTGGATTGTCATAAGAATGTAAGATCTTACATGCAGATATTTTGAATTAAACTTCATTAAAAAAAAGCGCATCTCTAACTAGATGCGCTTTTTTAACTTAGGCTTTTAGAAAATGTATTAGCAGGCAGGCACTGAAAAATTTAGAGTTCTCTAAAGTATGCGAATAAAAAAGTGGTGAGAAATAGAGTCGTGCGTCTATGGTATGTCGACACAATTTATAGAGTCGTCAACGTGAGATCAATTCGTCAGCGGTCAATCGCTGTAGTGTGCCTGTGATCTATATTGCACACAGGGGCGTAGTTAGTGCGGAGTGTGGGGGCACGTTTAGATGACAAACAGGTACAAGACTATAAAAACTATACATAAACCTATAGTAGTACACAAACGATGGGTACATTACACACTGCATCATCTAGCCCCGAAGTTAGCTTAAAAGTAGTATGAAAAAAATATCGCGTTAACTATAAATTGATGGTGACGGATCGATTATTTATTACTTACGATTTCACCCGTCTCAAAGTTAGTAAAAAGTTACCTCATATATAATACTATTAAAAACAATTTTAATAGACAACTGCATCAATAACTATCTCCATTTCAGTACTACAAAGTGGAAAGCTTAGTCCTACTACCATAAGATAGGCTTGGCTTATCTACCACACAGCTCATTACAGTGAATCCCTCAGCCTGCCTTCACGTCTGTAAGTTAGCCTACAGTTTATCAAACACCAGATAATCCCCTTTTTCCTCCTCAAAATCCTTCCCCATCTAACCCGGCCCTGCACGGATCCGTAAATGAGACGCGACACGCCGGATCAGCGGCGGTAACGATCCGATCGATTATGTACAAATAATTCGATACTCTCGATACTACGGTCACGTCCGACTCAAAAAACTTTGAGAATATAGAACAAGTACAAAATCAACGAAAGAGGTAGGTACCGTTGATTGTAGGGTCTATTTGTCATTCAAAAGTAACTTGTGTTTTTACCCGACTACCAATGGACGGAGGGTTATATTAAAAAGGTATTTTTATGGTCTAACCAGTTTTTTTTTCGGTTTGATATAATCCGATAATAACTGTAATAACGCTTCAGTTGGCTATACTTAAATTTTTTATTTCAAAGCTTTCAAGTTCTATAGGTAGGTAAGTTTTATACTCGAGATCGGATGTTATTTGATCTCGATCACATACATAACATACATACGGGTCTTAAAATCAAGAAAATCGTGCGGAAAGCTCAGCCAAGTACAAATTACAGAATTTTAGGAATATAAATTCCGCATTTTAGGTTTCCTAGAATACATATATGTTATTCCTTAATCCCTAGTGTTTTAATTACAGACTTCCTAGAGTGCTCTTGACTTCAAGATTTTGAAGAGTCAGTATTTATAAGTATTTTTATTTATGTACATATATCCTTGGAAAAGTTAACATGTATTAAGGTGCGTATCCACATCAGCATGCGTCGCAAAAGCCGTGATAAATGCAGGTAGTGACGTGACGAGAGAGTCGTTATCGATAAAATATAAACTCTGTTGCCTGTCATAGTTTTGTATTATTGCTCCGGGGCCTTATAATTTTTTTACACTAGGTTTTTTTGCGATATTATTATTGTTACTGTTACGATTTGGTAACAAATGTGGTTTGGATCGTTTTTGGATGGATGCGGTGTGAGCCGCCCGTGTTATTTTTATTAAGTGCTTACATATGCAAAGGAAAAGCATCGATAAATAAAAAACTTACACATTTCCAACCCTTTCAACTAAGCCCCATTTATAATAAGTTAATTTTTGACAAGGCTCATAAACCGATTACTTCTAACAAGGTGGTCCGTCGTCTGCCGTCTCTTTCCTCCCCACATTTCGAATAAATTGTCTCCTTTTGTGAACGTGATGAAGCACTGTAAACACAGCGAGATTCCGAGATTGCCACCTTCCTCGGCCCTTATAATAAAGGTGTCTGAGAGCGACATCACATTCATTTTATTATTTACTTTTCCTTTGGACATTGTTGCCAGTTCCGCCGCGTTTGTACACGGCTATAAATAAAACGAATTCTTAATTCTGTCAAGGAATTTGCGGACACATCAAAGTAGTATGAGTCAGAGTTTTGCTTTAGGGGAGAGTGAATGGAGTCTAAGTGTTAGCTTTTAAGTGTTGATTGGCGTTTATGCACGCGGCGGAGTATCACCGGGCTATTCTTGTCTTGTCCCGGGATAGCGGTTCTGGGAACGCGACGGAAGTCCCGGGCGGAACCCGCGGCCGCCTCCTTATTAATGGCCTGTTTAGACGAGCTCCTTTGTTACTCGCTCACGTCTCGCCACTTCAATGCTCCACACTGCGGAAATAAAGGGTGATGTTCAACTCTGCTTTTGTATACATAGAGGATCTTATATATCATGCTAAGGAAGCAATGTGCATCGTTCAGGTTAAAACGTTTGAAACAATAGTTGCGCTTCGGCATCATTTCGTCTCTATTTTAAATTGACGTATCCTGTTGTCAGATTTCCTGGCGTTAATCCTATGGATCGGCTGTTTAAGTTAGTTACGAGCTTAACTCCTTTGAAGTTTGATTAGGACTGTTACAGTAGAGTATTTATAAGGTTATCGATCTGTTTCTGTGAAACGGTGTGGGTTGATAGGTATGTGAGAAACCTGGTTTTTTGGTCGTGATTCATTGCGTGCCTTTGTGGGTCAGTTCCGGCGACTTTCGCAAGGACGTGCTATTTCCTTTCGAGCTGCCTTGATATCTGGGTCTAGGATGCAGGCATCCTGTAATCAATTAGGAGTTTGTAGGCCGCTGAAATGCAACACAATAATATATTTAAAACTTTTATGTTTATTAACACTAAAGTCAATAATAACGGGATATTTACCATGGTAAAGTTTAAGTACTTATTCTTCCTGTTTTTTGTGATTTAAGTTGTCGGTATCGGTTGTTGGTAGTTCAATAAATATATAAATGATTTGTGATATTTTGAGTTTTCCAATGTTGCGGCAGAGTTGCATGCAAAATATTAAATTTCTTAATTGAATATGACGCTTCCGACTGGTATTGATATGGATCAGTTGAGCTACCTGTAATTTGTTAGCAACAGTCTGCAGTTAGCTTAATTGTTTCATTTGTAAATACTAGTTCTAATTTGTTTTTATTATTGAATTGTAATTTTCTTTGTCAATAAAGAGATTTATAAATTTAAAATAAATATAAATATTAAATTTAATACTTATTTTAATCATGACATTCGTAAATTAATGAATTCTATAAATATGATATAACAAAGTGATCAATCTAACAAGAGCGAACCCAATGTAGTAGCGCCCCGACCGGGTTTTTATGGATTGTGTACCCACTAAGACTACATACACATAAGTACAATATCTGTATGCATGAAATCACAATAAATGATATGAATATGAATTGAGCATTTATATTACCTATCTAATGATTTTGTCACCTCTTGGATTAAGTGCTCTTTTCTGTTTCATTTTTGTTTTCATCTGCAAGTATTTCTATCTGAGATTCTTCTTGATGATCGTGCTAGGTATGGCCGGTTTGCAGCTTACCTATATATAAAACGAGTCATAGGAACAAAAAAAATACAAACAACAGCCGAACAAATGTAACAAACAAAACAAACGTTAAAATTTCATTTATACATAATGCGTGCGCTTACCGCAGCGGGCTAGAGTAGATGATTGCTCAATTACAGGGACCTCCTTAGTAGAATCACTGACAGCAAACTAAATTATACTTTCGACTTTATGACATTGAGATAAACGCTTTTTTGTGTCGTCACATTAACGAGTTCGTCGGCGAGCGCAAAAGGTGGCAGCTTCGAGCGCCTTGTCATTAGGCCTCAATCAAATATTGTGTTTAGGAGTCGCCGACAGGTTAACCTGGGTTTTTCATCGTAATTTGTTATTTTGTATTATAGGGAGCGTGCCGCGGAGACAATGTAAACATTAGTTGTATATGTAGTAGTTTTGTATATTTAGTTTGCGCGGCTTCTTTGGTGATAAATTAGCAGGTGCAGACTTTACAATGTAGAGTATTTTATATAGACATGTGTGTATTGTTCTGTCAGTTTTAAAAAACAGTATCTCTGTGGCATTTCCTATTCCTTGTGAAATTTCCTGGTTGACGACAATTGTCATTTTACTCATTACTATGTGAATCTATTGAGGAAATATATGTCTTTATAGCTATACCCTATATCTATACCTACTATAGATATATTAGTATATATATTAGATATAGATGTGAAAGTTTGAACTCTTGAAATTTGGTTCTGCTATTAATTCTATTAATCATGTTATTTCACATCATAACAATTAAGTTTTCTAATTAATTTAATATATGTTAGAATTGCAGTGCTCTATAGGGTCACTGACTCGTATGTTTTATCTAATTGAGTGGGAACTTGGTAATGATTAAATTTTTCTCAGCGTTTACGGAAACAAAGCATACAGTTAAATATTTCATTACGTTCTATGTAATTTATTCTTACTATGATTTTGTGTCGAAAGCCTTCATTTATAGAATTTGTTAAGTCAAATGTGGGTTAATCACCCACATTTGACTTAACAAATTCTATATACATTACACCTTTTTTTGACCCCAATGCGTACTACATAATATTTTCTCTATTCTTTTAAAGAATTTCGAAGTTACAGGAATATCTAAATTCTGAAAACTAAGTTAAGACCATTCGGTACAGGGCTCACTTTTAATTTCAAATTTCAATAACTTTGTTTCTCTAGGCTTGCAAAATAAGCGCTAAGCCAAGTCAAATTTTATACCTTAAATAATTATCAAATAATAGATTTTCTCTTCACGTAAAGATTTTGTCCTAATGTAAAGCCCAAAGACATATAGATATATAGCTTACGTTGCGTAGGTACTATCTTCGGTAGAGCCTAAACCACCGAAAAACCTACAGTTGAAAATAATAACAAAAGACAGTTGCGGTTCCAACGGTCACTATTCGGTCAGTACAGGACATTCAAAAGGTCTGCATACTCGCATGTAATCGTACATTTCCGGATTGCCCGGCACACCGTAATGCTAATGCCACTACCAGTTCCACCACATACCACGCTTACACTTCAGTGTTGCCAGTATTGCCATTTACGTAGGTTATGTCAGTATGACAGGGGCCGACTGAGGCAAGGACTTCGATTATTTCTCTACCATTTAGCTGAGGTTCTTCTGTCACCTCGTTCAGGGTTTAATCGAAGTCATTAGAGTTGGGGCCTAGTTTGTGTCGTTCCGCTACACCCTGTGTTATGTAGCCTATAGATTAGGTTGTAGGTAATATGGAGCTGTGCTGTAGAATATTTGGTAGTATATTTTGTGGTAACGTAGTAACATCACGCAGTTACTCACGGTTTATAACATGGTAACAACTGTTTACGAGGAATTAATAATGGCAGAGGAGTTTTATAGTATTGACTATCCACAACACACATAATTTACAAAAAATATTTGCATGTTGACGAAATAAAAATGACAACATAGATAGATAGATAGATAGATATCGTTTATTGTCAAAGAGATTACATGTTTTTGGTTAGTAGTGTTAAATCCTATGTTAGATTTATCTAGACAAGTGATTTAGTCATTTGGTATTCGAAGAGTTTCTCCTAAACTCTATTTAGGAACTCCCTACCTACCTGATTCTTTCTCTATAAGTGAAGCTCATTCCAAATCCAATACACAAATTCCTATCGCATTAAACATTTTGCTCCGCACATTTTCACGGATGATTAGACAGCCTATGAGCAAACAGTAATATTTTTTGCAATAGTACATTGAACAAGCATGTAATTGTGCTGTTGACCTAACAATGGAAGTAAAGAACATGAATGCATGCAACCCAATTGGCCGCAATGCAGCTGATGCGTACCGACATTTATTGCTCTAAATATCTTCCAATATTGCAGGTAATGAAAAAAAAAACGGAAAAGTTGTGTGCTTCAGATTTTGTCGTAATAAAGAATTTTAGCCTAGGAATTTTTGTTTTGCTTTGTTTTTGCTCACAAATTTGTTGCTATAAAGAGCTGAACTATCAGCCATCGCATGTAAGACGTTCTTTGTTTCGAAGTCTTGTGACTAAAAATAATTATTTCCGTCCATTTAACATCTAGATAGCCATGACTCCGCCAACATGTTGGTTGTACCTACAGACCTGTCAAATCTTCATCACAAATAAATAAATAAACGTTTACGTTGTCACAGCTAGCACATGGAGCGACCATGAGTATTTCAATGTTACCTACCTGATGGTGAGACAGTTAAGCTGTAGTCAAGTAAAGAATAAGATACTAGCCAGCCCAATATCCCCTGTGAAAAGTCGATTGAGGCGCACCAATAACTGCTCTTGCCGTAAAACTAAATCGACGTAATCCCACAAAGACGCACCCGGATCTAGGACTTCTTACCTGCTTCCGAAATCGCAAAAAACTAAATTGATTCACTGCACCCGAACAAAAACCGCATTTTTGTGTCCTTTTTCAAGTTCATGGGATGGCAATGTTGTAATAATGCCGTGTATTTAGCGATGGGTATCGACAAATAAGTTAGAAAAAAAATTAAATGATGGATTAAAACGGAAGGTAACCAATGCAAGATGAAATTCGATCGACAACCGATGCGCATTCCAGAAATGTAGGTCAGTGTTAGTCCGCTCCACAGCAACAGATTATGTGCTTATAATTCCACTCTCTTATTTGCTGTTTGGTAGTTCGATTGACAATCAAATAGTCATGTCCTAATGCTTCTGACATTCTTGATTATTCATTGTTTGGACATTTGAGTAATATTTTGATTAAGCACTTTTATTGTTTGTTTTTTTTTGCTCTGTGTCTACCTGTGTATAACATTTTTTTTAATATTGTGACTGTACTATAATTCTCTGTTTTGTATTATCTGTGTACCTATCGATGTGTAATTTCCGACACAATGTAAATTGTTTGAGAATAAATGAAATGAAATGCTTTGCCAATTCGATTTTTTTTAAGACAATCGATTTTGTATATGTATAAGTTGTACCCAATCGATTTTGGTATTATTGCTCAATATTTTGTATTATTTTACAGACATACTCGGGCGTTTAAATGAATTTATTTTCGGAATCATAATATTTAATAGAATAAAATAGTATTATTTTTGTTGTTTTATTTGCTACTTGCTTCTGCCCACAGCATTACACGCGTTTTTCCGGGATAAATTGTTCGACAGTCTGAGTTAGGTACCATCTGTGATAAATTTATCACAGTCACTGATCACAGTCAGTTTATCATTGATAAACTATAATTTTTATACAATTTTAATTTTAGTTTTTACTTTAAACTTTTTTTTTTACTTTTACGTTGAAAATCATCTAGAATGATCTTCATTGCATAATATGTCGGCTCGATAAAAAAGTAAACTTTCGTTAGTCCTTATATTTTTCGAGTCGACAGATTCGCCTCTCTATCTGTCAAAAGTAACTGTGTGTATGAAATACTTCATACTGTCATTCAGTCTTCATTTACTCACCTGTCAACAATTAGGGAACTTTATAGTCATGCATATACGAAAGAGAAAATAAATTCATAGCGGACTACATATAGTAAATAGGAATGCTAGTGTTTAGAAGGAACTTTATTAGAGATCTTACAGAAGTTGTGAACGGAAGAGATCCTTTAAGATGTATTTTATTTGGATCTGTTAAATATATTTTATATATTTGTATATATATATTTGCTATAGCAGGTAAATTTGAACTTCATTAACAATGTGAACCAAAAGTGTGTGGTGTTGGTAGCCTAGTTGTTTCAAGTAGTTCCGAATGACTCTGGAACAAGTGACTATGGCCTAGGAGCTAAGCACAAGACATTGTGACAGGACGTTCGCAATGAGACCCGGATGGCCGGCTAACTAACCTACCCACGCTTCTACTTTTGCATTTCACGTTTATTGCCTTTGACCCAGTTTACGTATATTTCAAACCTGCTTGCCTCTCCAAAAAAGTGAGTAAGTTTGCTTACACTTTCAGTCCGCAATATACACTCATTCATTATTTAATCTTTATGTTTCAATTTTAAATTTTAGGTTTTTTAACAGTTTACCTAACCATAAGTTATACTTACCATAATTTGATTGTTTTGAAAAAATAAAACCGACTTCAAATTTTATAACATTAACACTGTTTTTTTTAAGTTTTACAGGACAAGTACCTACTAATCCCTGTGGCATAATATTTTTTTTTTTTGGTCCTTCATGGAATCATTATGTATACAAATAGTAAACGAATCATTAAAATCAGCCCACAATTGACAGAGAAATCAGCGAACACACATACAACCGAATATAACTTCCTCCTTTTTTTGGTTTTGTTGTCGGTTAAAAATAGTCATGTATAGCCAACCAACAAACCAGAAATAACTGGTCGGATGGCTAGTAATGAGGTAAAGTATGACAGTTTGATGTATGGATATGCATTTCAATAACCTTTCTTACTTGACTCATCATACCAAAGTATCCATGATCAATAAAATTAAAGCGACGGCACAAAACACTGTTTCCATACAAAGTGAGCAGCGGCAGGACAAAAACACTATCCCCAGCATTCCACGCGTGCTGCAATGAGGAAATACCTGGGACGTCATAGCAAGCTGGAACCACACGTTGCTGTGGACGAAATACATCGAGACAGTGTTACGGTTTAGTCAAGAAGGCGAGTACTTAGTTTAGTGATATTGTCCCATCGGATTATAAGTAATCCGATGGGATATCACTAAACACAATATCACTCTTAAGTGAGGAATAGAGAATGCACCTGTGTTTGCGCACATGGCTAGTCAGTTGATACCTGCCTCCGTGGCTGAAATTCGGTTAGGAAGACATCTATTTGGGATCATCATCATCAACAACCTATATTAGTCTACTGCTGGACATTCGCCCAGCCTTCCCTAATGAGCGCCATAGCGCCTTGTCGGCTGGAGGGTGTCCAACACTACGTTTGCAGAGTGCCGGTCTCCACTCAAGAACACGCTTCGTTCGCTGGGGTGTTCACGTCTCGAACACCCTAGCGGTTGTCGGTTCTTCGAGTGATATGAATGGCTGGCCCACTGCCACTTCAGCCTGCTAATTCTTTGAGCTATGTCGATAACTTTGGTTCTCTGTCGGATGTATTCGTTACGAAAACTATCCTTCAGAAAAACTCCGAGCATCTTTTTGGAATGAAATTGAGTAAATGATAAATCCATACCAATATTATAAATTCGAAAGTAATAATGTCTGTCTGTCTTTTTAGGGTTCCGTACCCGAAGGGTCAAAACGGAACCCTATTACTAAGCCTCCGCTGTCCGTCCGTCTGTCACGTGGCTATATCTCAACCGTAAGAGGTAAACAGTTGAAATTTTTAGAGTATGTGTATTTCTCTTGCCGCTAGAACAACAAATAATAAAAATAAAATAAATATCAAAATTAAAGGGGGCTCCCATACAACAAACATGATTTTTTTGGCTATTGTTGCTCGTAATTTGTCAAGGCTCTTGAACTACAATAGGTGCAACTACATGTCTTTAATTAAAAGAAAAACTTCAACTGTAATAGAAACATTAAAAATAAAATAAAGTTGAAAATTTAAAGGGGTCTCCAAACAAGTGAAAATTTGATGTTCTTTGAAAAAGTTGCCTGATTTTTACGGTACGGAACCCTTCGTGTGCGAGTCGACTCGCATTTGGTGGTTTGTATATATACTATATACATATATATAGAATTACTTACCAGCGTGGAAAGGTAACCAATTTCACGCCTAATCATATGAACGGATCTCAAAGAAATTTGGCAGTGAGTTAGTATCCCGGGGACGAACATACATATGTACATAGACTACTTTGTATCCCGGAAAAGCGCGTGCGAAGCCGGGGGCAGACGCTAGTATGATATAGTTCTGTCAGTTCCAGTCAATTTGGGAAGAAAATATGTTTTCCTAAACCGAACCATCAGATTGATCTCGATGTCATAATCAGAAGGAATTAAGGTGATGGAAAATACGAGATTTATGTATTCCTATTGTTCTTTTTTCTTTTTTAACGTATAATACAAGGAGCAACATATCGGTCTACATAAACGAAACGGAAGCGACATAGTAGCTTTTGTTCTACGGTTTCTAGATTTTTTTATAAGATGAATTTGAGTTTCTCTGCAAAACATACCTACCTAACTCTTGCGGTTTTGATACTTGTTCCATTTCAGTAAAACGAATGGAACAGTGGGAACCTGGCCTTACACAAGTCGATTTGACTCGCATGTCTCGGCGTGTCGATTTAGTGCATTTGTCCGTGCATCATCATACGAATCTGCATTGCTTCTGTTATGAACTGAATGCATATGTATGTATGATGAAGTGCAAACAGCAAATTTTATAAAAAATCGAATATCAGGACGATTTTACTATGATACATCATAACATTCGAACGGCTGCACTGATTTTCATCAAACTTTGCTATGAACCTTCACTCACAAGAAATTCATCATTCCAAAAAATTACTCAATCAGAATCGGTTCATCCGTTTGGTAGCTACAAAGACGAATACACAACTCCCCTCTAACTTAACCCCGCTTTGTTCGTCGTGGGTTAAAAAAATTACCGAACGAATTTGTTAATTAGATCTTAGCTCAGTCTGCAGGTCGAATCAGATAAATTCATGAGTGTATCACTTACACTATTTTCACCTTTCACTGGTTGCATTTTCATTTTTGAATTGATCAGCTGGTCTCCCTGTACCTATGTATTAGTTTCTAAGGCCACTAAAGGGATTTTTTTGTATAATAATATGCCTACGTATTTAACAATTTACTAGTTCATTACGGATGTAAGCGGGTTAACTACGAACAATTTATGTTGGAAGAACACAACGTTTCATCCTTTAACGAGGGACTTCTTCGGGGGGTCTTTTTTTCTTGTTGGGAGGGGAACTTACTAGTTATTGGTGTAGGGTCCTGACGCTAATGTAATGATGAGCAAATTGTGGCCTTCCGTCCGTCGCGGCGCCACCGATCATCCAATCAAAGATCATGTAGTGTACACCATAATTTCGATATTGAGTTTATATTTTATCTTTTGTAACAAATCTTAAGGTTGTGTGGAAGGATCATTGCGAATGCTCTCTTCACGACACATTTTGACGACCTCTGTGGAGTAGCGGGTGAAGGTCCGCCAGCGATGCAGGAGGTCGCGTGTCCCATTCCCGCCTTGGGGCAAATGCTTGTACGACCTGCAGATATTTGTTCCGGGTGTTCTGAGTATTTTCTAAATATATATGTAGTATGTATGTATGTAATGTATAGAGTATATCAGTTATCTAGTAGATACCCTTAACAAACGCACTGCTTAGTTCTGGGCTAGATGATGCTGTGTGGATTGTCCAGCATTATTTATTATTTTATTTTACGTATTCACCAGGGGTTTTCTTCCAACTACCTTACGACGATATAAGAATTATGTACCTACATCAATTTTGGCTAATTATTGGCGTCAGGAAGTTAATAAAACTTGGGTAGTTAACGACTGTAACTTTTAAGTCGGATTTAAAGGACGGCTCATCCATAAAAAGTTATTAAAATCCGAAGTGGGCAATAAACTATACAAAAGGTAATTCTATGCTAAATGTTATTTTTAAACGTTATAAAATAGAGTTAGGTTTTATGAGTAAGATATTCCAATTTATGTAATTGGAATATCTAATGCAAGTTTGAATGCTAGGCTCACCCCCGGCCGATGCGCAGACGCAGCACCTGACGATGAACTGTGTGATAGATGTCATGGGTAAGAATGGAGTGACTGGTGAGTACGGCTGACAGTCATTTTTTTGTACTCGTACTCTCAAACTTTTGAGCAAAGGCCCCTTAGTACTTTATAGTACTCAGTAGTACTATAAAGTAGTTTACGAAGGAAAAAATTATATTGTGCAAATCCCGCATGAGTGGGAGAAGGACGAGGAAATAATTATGACTGAAAAAGATGATTTAGAAGGGTTTACCCAGTTTTACCTAGCTGGTTGAAAATTTTGTATCTACGGAGTGGGATTTAAAATAGCCCAAAACAATCAATTCTATTTAAATTTTATAAAGCATCAGACATAAAGTATGAACGTAAGCTCAATCATAGCTCTACAAACTATGTTAATTGTATCCTTTAGCAAGCATTTTACTTCTAGAAAAAAAACTTATAGAAATGAGGGTAACAAAAAACCCACACCAATAATACTTTTCAATACACCAGACGTTATCAATAACATTTTCAAGACACACGTGTACAATTAGGGCAGGAAATTACCAACATTATTCGACCTCACAAAAGCGGAGGTCGGCGCCGTGTGATTGGATGATGAGCAATCCTGCTGCGCCTGATCAATTGGATGATTGGACGCGTGCCAACCTTTACCTACTGTCTTCAATAGGCAAATTGGTTTCTGTGAATATCTGACGCGGTAGGAAAAGCAGCGTAAACAGGATATATGTCATACAGTTAATTTATTGATAACCAACTTTAGTGATGCGTTTGTTGTTTATTTTTTCAACGTTTTTATGCTAGCATTTCTGCTGAATAGGAGCCCTTCTTGAACGTGGAAAAGTTCAGGCTGCTACCGCCTTTAAAAAATGCTACTATAAATAATTCACGGTAGTCCACGCTCCATCAATTCCTTAAGTTACCGCGTTTAAGTATATCCGTAGAAGAGCGAAATGGATAAAATGGGTTGTTTCAAAGCATCCACTACTTACCTGTATTTTGAACGCAACTTATTTAAGTACCTATCTACACACTTACAACTGACTGAAAATGAGTCTGATAAGCTTAATTGGCTATAAGAAAAAGTACATCATAAATGGAAACAAAAGACTATCTATCGCCACGCTTGTCTGCTTCCACGTGAACTCATCCAATTAATGTTAATGAATGAATTAGCGGATTATCTTCAGAGCGCCACCTCCATTATTATGAACAATTAACGGAAAAAAACAACGGTTAGCTAAGTTCAATGCCTCAATTGTCTAGAGTACAGTCTACTGTTGCCAAATTGGGAATGTTTTTCTTTGCTATCATTCGACTATTTTCGCTTGTGTATTATTCATCTCATTCTATAAAAAAATCTGGTCATTGCGGTCGCGTCGTAAGAACCGACATCTCCAACTTAGCCCGTCGAAGTCAAAAGAGCCGACTAAGGGAAACTACTCTACTACCTACTACAGGAAGGGCAGCAGCTTCTTACCGTATATTTTTAACACCTCCACTGCGATCAGTGTGATCACCCGAGGAATCTCCAACATTGCATTGATAAAATCTGCACACTTCGGGTCGCTATTAAAACTACCTACCTCACTTTAAATCTACAAGAGACAAAAAAAGCCACTCTCAACGATGCCATTGTATATCCTTACGTATAATTTATAGTAGGTAATACCTATTTACCTAAAAACACTGTGTAATGTTTAAGTACGTACATACCTATAGGAAACGTAACATTCTGCACAAATCATGAAGGGTTTAAAAAAATTTAAAATGTAAAATTAGAATAAGTTTAAAAAAATAAATAAATACAAATAAAAATACCAATCCGGCAAGTCCGCCAAGCGTGGTGGTAATGCTAAAACCCCCCTTGTGGGGGGAGGCATGTTCAGAATTGCAAGTATGCTGATTAGGAGGTTTATTTTATTGCATTCGAGTAAGATAACAATTGACGGGTATAATTTCCTTAAATAATCAAATAAACTGCTGATTATTGTTATGTATGGTCTTCTTGACCATACAAAACGGATTAGTCGTATACCTAATTTAACGAACGAAAGACTTAACAAAAAGATAATTTGACCTAAAATATAAATTGGCTAAAAGACTTGACGGAGCAATGACTAGGCCAATAGTGGATTTGACATGATTTTTCTTTGTTAACAAATTTCTAGTAGGTATCAATTTATCCCAATAAGTTGTATAATACATAAATCACTTACTTACAAGAAACGATTTGAAATTGAAATTTACATATGAAATATGGCTCATAATTAGTTAGGTAGTTAGGCTGGATTATAGTAATAATCATAGCAAGTACATATCTGTAAAATTAATAATTGTCGCAGCGTATATCCCCTAAAGCTCAGAGTGCAAACTATAACTTCACAAATCACGTACAAGGAGGCAATTCCCATAAAGATCAAACAGCAAATGTTGACAAACCACGAGTTGAAAGTTTTCCCATAAACTTAGAAAAATAGTCCTCAACACGTCTGCTGCAGCCAGTTTCATTAGGGCTGTCAGAACTTCTGCAAGTTCCTATGTATTGGTATTTTTAGACTACAAGCATGCTTGAAGAGGGGATTGAATTACGGAAATGTATTAGTCAAATAATTTTCTTTTTAAATAAATTCTTTTTCAATCAATAATTTACTCGTAATTCGCCATCGAATAGTCCAAGAGCGACTATTCGGCAGTTTTTTCAGTGCCTAAAACCGCATGGGCTATCAAAATAATTATAACCTTGACAAACCTCATTAGTAACCCTTCGGCATGATAAAGTGCCCAGACAGTGTGAAATAACAGTGACATGACATGCTAATGCATAAATAAGAGAGGGTTAAATGACAACCCTATTCCATCCACATTTGTTGGGAGCGGCAAACCGTCGAACAAACAACTGGTCAAATCCCATAAGTAGCCAGCGGGTAAATATTTTTGTTAATAATTTACTATGGGCTCTTTCCCACGGGTGGAGTAGTGTAATGGAGAACCCGGTAACAGATCACACCCTTGTGGAAACTGAGGTGTATTTGTTTAAACAGTTTCGATGACTGTAAGTATACAGGGAGTTTACGGGTGTTTTCTATCGTTTATCTTACACTCTCTAAAGTTCAAGTTCAAAATTATTATAGTACATATAGACGTTTCAAACAAAAATGGAGAGGCTAGCGTTGTGTTGACTTCTAGACTGAAGATAATGGTTATTATGATAACAGTTAATAAATGAAATAAACAATGCTATGGACAATTCACACAGGATCATCTAGCCCCAAGCTAAGCAGAGCTTGTGTTATGGGTACTAGATAATTGATATAGTTTACAAAATTACTACATAGATAGATATTTTTATTATACATAGAAAACACCCGGATCAAATGTCCGCAGATCGCAATAGAATGTAGCAAATATCTGAATACACGTCTGTCGCGCTTATTTAACTATTTTTCCCGACGTTTCAACGGGTTTACACACTTTCGTGGTCTCATGATGGCTGGAGCTACCGCCCCTGCGAAGCGGGGACGGGGGTTATCATAATGTGTTTTCATCGCGTAAGATAAAAAAATCTTCAAAACACGTCTTTCAAAAAAACAGTTTTTTTAACTGTAAGCATAGAATGCAATTCAAGCTCATCAGCACCTTATCAGCGTACATTTTTACAGCGGGCTACCTCATCTAATTGTAAGGAGCAAAAAGTCTTTCAATGCTCAAATTAACAAACACACAAAACACAACCAAGGTGATAAAACAATGTAATGACATAACTTGCAAAAACAAAATCACAATGGTATTCACAAGTCAACAATCCTATCATTTTGCAAGATCATGTGTATTTGTTTCCCTAGCTTTTGGGAGAGTCTAGATAGTTATAATGGTAAATTAAACAATTTATTTGATGATAATCGTTGACAAAGAAAATAACAACTAAGTAGGTACTGCTTTCACAAAATACACATAAAAAACAGTTGAGCTATCAGCATACTGTTCAACGTCAAAGTCAAAGTCAGAAACTCTTTATTTCCATAAATACAATAAATGTACACTTAGAAAAGGTCAAATTCTTAATAATTAAACACTGTTGCAAACAATAAGAGATATGCTCAAATGACAACCAGTCTGGTTGTCATTTGAGCTGATTTTCTGGTTTCTAAGAAGAAGTTATGCATTTTAAATGTAAGTATTTTTAATAAAGTAGCTATACGATAGATAATAAAATTATTTAACCGCATTCAGGAAATCGAAATCTTCATGTGCCATTTCAGCAACAACGTGCACATGATCGCGTGTCGCAATCTGAACGAAATCGTGTTAAATGCATTGTTCACGATGTAAAGTTCAGCGCCAACTGATGCAAGGCTGCTTTTGTTTAAACATCGCGACTCGCGAGCGTGGTGTCAAAATTATAGGCTTACCACTATGCTTAATTGATTGACGATAAAATGTTTATGAATACGTGTTTTTCGAGAGTGTGTTTTTCGACTAACTTAATTCGTACTAACTGTCGACTGATCTACTATAGTCTACCATTATATTATAACTATATAATAGTCTTGGACATCTACCGCGTTTGTAAATAAACGCGATAGCTATTTTAATGTACCTTCTGTACGATCTTTACTGACCTTCTGGAGTGCAAAGGCCTTCCTTCCCTTTTAAGTTGATTTGTAAAACTGTTGTTTTCAAGAACCAAACCGATTAAATCCAAGAGATTAGAAAATTATTTCTAAGTATTAAAATCGTTGCTGTTAAAGAACGTTTGTAAAAAGATAGTGGTAGGCCCCATATTATGAGAAACGTAAACTTCTGAAGGCTGTTATTTTCCCATACTACTACTGTACACTTGCTGTTTAGCACCTTATCGCCTCTGCTTCCACGTATAATGAAATGACCGGCTTATCCTAATTGGCAGTAGAAAAAAAATACAGACGAATTAAGAACTTCATTTACTGAATTTTTTGAGTCGGTTAATGGCTTCACAGTGAGTGGGGTTTTTTTTTTAAACCTACTAAATTTTTGCTCGCTGCTTCTTAGGGTTAGTACCTAACCTTTATACTACTCCAGACCTAGAACTACAGTCATGTAAGTATGCTAAATTTTAGTCCGACCCATTATTTAATTAAAGAAATTTGCATTTACAATATTAGTGTGGCGTGATAGTGTGATACGACCCTATTGATGTGCTTGTAAATTTCCGTTAACCTAGATCTCTACAAGACCCGTTCTTTTCTTAGACACTTGGCCCTACAAGTAGGGTGGAGGGAAATTTTACTTTCCCGTGACACTGCGTTCTTATTGGCTGATTAAACACATATTATAAAATCTCCCGTGGATTACCTCTTCACCAATGGAACTACCAAAACTAAGTCATCAAAGCAAGATCAACAAAAATATTTATTTGTTCTAAAAATATCCATACATACTAATAAGTATTATAAAAGCAAAAGTAATTATGTCTGCTACCTTTCACGCCTAAACGGCTTAACGGATCTTAATGAAATTTGGCATGGTGGTAGACTGTATCCCTCCCAGGGGTAGACATAGGCTACTTTTAATCCCGGAAAAGAGCGTACGAAGCCGCGGGCAAGAGCTAGTTAATGTAACTTACTACTTTTAAAATACTATGCGAAGGTTTACGTTAAAAATGTCCCAAAGAATGTATAAAGTATATACAGATGCACTCTATGCCCAAATTTTATATTATAATAATAAATCGTTTATTTCAGACAACTTAGAACAGTTCTAGACTAACTTATTCCTCGATCCATAGATATATACCTTAAAACTAACATACATAAAATATAAAAACTCAATTTAAAACACGAAAATTATTATTGCGGCGACGCGTCGCAATAATAATAATTGTAATAATAATTATAATAATTCATTCATTCATTGGTTAGAACGGAGGGCGGTGCTCGCTGATGTCACCATACCACATGATGTTAACCTCGTTGAAAGAAAAAAATATTTTAAACTTAGCAAAAATCTTGACTTGGCTAACGAGGTTGTCAGTATGTGGGATGTTGATTCAGCGACCGTCGTCCCGATAGTCGTTTCGGTTAACGGCGTAATAGCGAAGAGCCTCGATCGACATCTCAAGACTCTCGCTAGGAAGTTGGTCAAGGGTCAGATCCAAAAGGTGGTACTCCTGGACTTGGCGCGCATTGTCAGGAAGTTCCTCTCTCTGCAGCCCTAGTCACCGGCCGCTTGAGGCTAGCTTCGCGGCCGGTGATTCACCGTTTTGATATATTTTTTACTGTAGAATAGTTTTATAATATTTTATTTTCTGTAGTAAAAAATATATTTTACAACGAGATTTAAAATAAATGAGGCGAATAATAATAATAATAAATTAATAATATCAATACTACTTGCTTTGCAATAAGTAACACCTACTCTTATAAGTACGTTATGTCCCCTGGTTAAAAACCTCATTATAACGATAATTCCCGTGGCACGTATGCACTTGATCGTGAATGATCGTGAATGGAGGACAAAGGGAGCGCGCACCAAAACAATAACAATGCCGCCAGCGCGTGCGCAGCGTTCACAAGTGTATGTCGCTGTATGAACGTGTGGTTATGTATGAGGCTTTACATTCAAGAATAGAGTGGCTAAAAACTTTTAATGTAATACTGCCTCGTTTTTGCCTGTCGAGTGTCGGCTCTAAGACAAGGGTTTGATGTTGAGATTGGAGATATTGGCTCTTGATTGTTGGTGCTCAGTTCCTTCCTGCCTGCACGTGTGTAAAACATCTCATCTCATACTAATCACGCTAATATTATAACTGTGAAGGTTTGAATGGATGGATGTTTGTATGTTACTGTTCACGCCAAAACGAATGAACGGATAGAGCTGAAATTTTGCATATCTGTAGGTTTAGCACTGGAATAACATACATTTAATAATTTTATTCATAAATCAGTTCCCTTGGGAGATAAATGATCTTAAAAAGTTTCCATAGAACAATAATTATGTTATTTTTGTTGAATTTGTATAACACATCTTTATTATAAGTTACTTTTTATCATGAAAAAGACGCGTGCGAAGACGCGGGCAGAAACACGTTAACCATAAAACACTCAGATCCACTTAGGATTATATATATTTCATTATACACAGCTTCATCGGTTGCCTAGAAGAAATTGCTTTAACCAATAAGGCCGCCTATTGTACTTTTTTTTGTTTATTTATTTATATAAGCTATTTTATTTATTTTGTATGTACAATAAAGTGTTCATTCATTCATTCATTCACTAGCCTTTGATTTTGATTTGTTCATAAAAGCTCAAAAGCATGGAGCCTACGGGAATCGATACCCATACTAGTTAGTAGGTACTGAACGGATCTCAATGTTTGGCAGGGAAGTAAATAGTATCCCGGGGACGGACATAGGCTACTTAAAAAGCGCGTTCGAAGGCGCCGGCAGCAGCTACTTTTACCTACTGTCTTCAATAGGCAAATAGTTATCAATAAAACCCACGCTAACAATTTATATACAACTAGCTGCTGCCCGCGGCTTCGCGCGCTCTTTACCCGGATAAAAAGTAGCCTATGTCCGTCCCCGGGATACCACCTACCTCCCTGCCAAATACCATTTAGCTTTCATTCACCCATTAGGCGTGAAGAGGTAACAGACAGACAGACAGACAGATAGACAGTCAGAGTTACTTTCGAATAATTATTTATAATATTAGTATGGATTTGACGACCGATGTGGCGCGGCGGGCGAAGGTCCGCCTCCGACGCAGAAGGTTGCGCGTTCGATTCCCGCCTTGGGACAAATGTTTGTACGATTTGCAAATATTTGTTCCGGGTGTTCTAGGTTTTTTCTATATACAATAAAAAATATCTATCTATGTTTTGTATTGTATTAAGTTTATCAGTCATCTAGTACCCATAACACAAGCTCTGCTTACTTTGGGGCTAGATGATGCTGTGTGGATTTTCCAGCATTATTTATTTATTTATTTATGGATAGGTACATCCCCTTTCTTGCTTTTCTTATCGTCCAGTCTAGCTAGATAGCAGTAACCTACGTCGGATCTGCATGCATACCGGGAGCATAACACACAAACGCCTCTACCATTCAAATTACACCTCCGCCTATTCATTGATTACAACTGTCATTATGATTACATTACATTCAATCTGGTTCGAGTTCCGTAACGAATGTGGTTTCCATTGACGGTGAGTCACCGGACGGCGCCGCGCCGGAAGGCAGTGGGCCGGGCGGACATGCTGACGTAGGTAGGCTTCGTAGGCAGAACACTGATTTGTGTTGACGCGATCACCTCCGGCAAAGACTAGACGGTGGAGTACAGATGTGTCAAAGTTTGTAGAGTGCACATTCCGGTATGAGATCCGGAACGAATGTGGTTTCCATTGACGGTGAGTCACCGGACGGCGCCGGAAGGCAGTGGGCCGGACAGACATACTAACGTAGGTAGGTAGGCTTCGTAGGCAGAACACTGATTTGTGTTGACGCGAGCACTTACGGTGCTTCAAAGAGTAAACGGTGTAGAGTACAGAGGATTCAAAGCTAATAGAGCACATATTCCGGTGAATGAGTTCCGTAACGAATGTGTTATCCTTTGACGGTGAGTTGCCGGAAGGCATTGGCCGGACTGACATACTGATGTCGGTAGGCTTCGCAGGCATAACACTGATTTGTGTTGACACATTCACCTTTGAGGCTCTGACAAAGAGAAGGTAGACGGTGGAGTACAGATGAGTCAACACCAACACTTATAGGGCATACATTCCGGTATGAGGTACATATCGTAAGTAGGCTTCGCAGGCAGTACACTAATTTATGTGGAAGTCGCGAAACAGTACACAGGGATCAACGCTTCGCGCAGGGGGCAGCACAAGCAAACTTTGAGGAAACCTCAAAGTTTGCTTGTGCTGCCCCCTGCGCATTCTAATAAAATAGGAAACAACAACCAATCCGCAGAGGAAAATAGCATGTCTCTTATGCACCATGCCAACTTTACCTTATCGACGCTGCTGTCTGTCTACTTATAATCACACTTCCGAGATTTCCCAGGGAATTAGTTTACTTATATTATGTTTTGTAACGAATACTGGAGTCACTTGAATTTTAATCTTGAACTTTGTGAAATAGGTTAAAAATTCTGTTTATGGTAAGGATACAAAAAAAAAGCCAAGAACATGAAATTAGCTCGAAACTGTAAATTATTACATACAAATATGTCTCATCTATTTGTCACTCTTTGTCATCAATATCGTTTACAATGGCAACCGGTCTCGCGTCGGGACGTGACTGCACTACTCATACTCTACATACTATCACATCATCAAGTGCTCGCGTCAACACAAATGTGTTGACGCGAGCACTTACGGTGCTTCAAAGAGTAAACGGTGTAGAGTACAGAGGATTCAAAGCTAATAGAGCACATATTCCGGTGAATGAGTTCCGTAACGAATGTGTTATCCTTTGACGGTGAGTTGCCGGAAGGCATTGGCCGGACTGACATACTGATGTCGGTAGGCTTCGCAGGCATAACACTGATTTGTGTTGACACATTCACCTTTGAGGCTCTGACAAAGAGAAGGTAGACGGTGGAGTACAGATGAGTCAACACCAACACTTATAGGGCATACATTCCGGTATGAGGTACATATCGTAAGTAGGCTTCGCAGGCAGTACACTAATTTATGTGGAAGTCGCGAAACAGTACACAGGGATCAACGCTTCGCGCAGGGGGCAGCACAAGCAAACTTTGAGGAAACCTCAAAGTTTGCTTGTGCTGCCCCCTGCGCATTCTAATAAAATAGGAAACAACAACCAATCCGCAGAGGAAAATAGCATGTCTCTTATGCACCATGCCAACTTTACCTTATCGACGCTGCTGTCTGTCTACTTATAATCACACTTCCGAGATTTCCCAGGGAATTAGTTTACTTATATTATGTTTTGTAACGAATACTGGAGTCACTTGAATTTTAATCTTGAACTTTGTGAAATAGGTTAAAAATTCTGTTTATGGTAAGGATACAAAAAAAAAGCCAAGAACATGAAATTAGCTCGAAACTGTAAATTATTACATACAAATATGTCTCATCTATTTGTCACTCTTTGTCATCAATATCGTTTACAATGGCAACCGGTCTCGCGTCGGGACGTGACTGCACTACTCATACTCTACATACTATCACATCATCTGTGACTCCACCATTAATGAATTCATTCACAACTCGCAAGTTCACTCTCATCTGTGGCACCTTTCCGCAACAATGACAGAGTTTTACAATCACAATGCTTTAACAATAACCAATTGTTTACGTTACGGGTGGAACAATGGGAGTAAACAAAGGTTTTACCACCTATTTACTGGGAACGTGAGAATTTCGGGTTGAAATCCGTATCCTGAGTAATGTTGCCGTGTCCCAGACGTAGCTTAGATAGACGTATAGCTGGTATTAATCTGGCTTTTATTAGATCGTTGGTTTCCTTACCTGTTCTTACACTTTAGTATTTACCATTCACTGACCAGCCTCTGCAGTGCCACCCGCAGGGGGCGCCGCTGCTGGTCACGCTGGTCTACCTGGACATTTGCGTCACGGGCAATAAAAATGTTAAGTTTTCTTGAGTTTACATAGGTAACGTTATCTACGTATCTTTACCTACATTGTATGTGAGTTGTGTCTGAGGAAGCTTGAAATGGTGGCTCTTTAGTCGACTGGCCCCGGAAAACACTGGCCTTACGGGGCCAGTTGACCTAATGCATTTAATTTATTGCTTTTCTTTAGTCGACTGGGCCCATTACTAATTTAAATAAAAAATCTATTGTCTAATTTCAAACCCGTGTACAGATGTGTACAAAACGTACTTAAGATAAACAAAAATGAAACACCATGGTTATATAAAATTCGACTCGAAGGTACCTTCGTAATTACTAGCATCTATACGTATGTATATTGCCGTGGCCGTCTTCCGCCGGGGGCGGTCAGCAGCGCCTCCTGCAGAACAAGTTTACCACCGAACTGCGATCGGTGGGGAGCGTGGGGATATGGGCATTACCCTCCTTATATAAAAGTCAATGAAGCGTTTATCAGGGGGAGGCCTGCGTCCAGCAGTGGACCAATATAGGCTGTTGAGGTTGAGGAGTTATTGGTACGTATAGGGGCTAGTAACAACGGAGGTTATTTCAACTAAAAATAGTAACGATTTATTTTGAATTTTCACTCAGGCCTGAGCGATCCTAAATCTTGCGGTCCGAAGTGAGACTAACCCTCCCTATGTCCAGCAAGTCCAGCAGTAGACCAATCAAATATCAAAGTGCATTATTTCCTTTAGACCTTTCTTGGACACGTCACAAAATTCAAATTAATACTACATATATTTATTGTTGTCATCACATTGGCTTAATTTAATTACTAATTATCTAATTACATAAGTAGTAATACTAAGAAATAAAGTAATCACGTTGACTTTTTGTTCACTTCAATCTGTTTAAGCTAAAGTATATACATATGTATAGTGTAAAGTTATTTTTTTATTGCATAAAACATGGTATTACGGTGATTAACATTAATTATGAGCTCATGTTTAACTATTCTATAATGCATGCAATTAATTAACTTATGTCTGAGGCAAAAATTTATAAAAGTTAAGCCTCAGACATGAGTTAATTTTATTCCCGAGGGATTAGTATTTATCCCGTTAAACTTAAAAAGCAACATCATATTTTTGGAGAATCACGACTAGCTACAACAGTTTTGGTGATATCTGCGTTAATAGATTATGATGATTCTTTCGTTGTTGTATCAAAATAGATTTTAAGGTGGTCCCCTATAAGTTTGATTCTCGTAGAATTGCTATGTGCGCTATAAAACGTAGGTTCTAAAAAATTCTGATAATATGATAATTTTAGTATCACCTATGGTTTCCATAGCAACGGACGTTAACAGTTTCCATGTGTCATCAAACTAAATTAGACTTGAATTATATTTAGATGTCGTCAGTGTAAACTCAATTTTTTGCACGTGAACATATGTAGACCTTCGGTCAGGGAAGCTAAGGAAGGAGTGATTTCTTTCGTCCGAGACATAGATGAATATTATCTACCGGAATTTGAAGTCGGTGTATCGTTTTTTAAAACACGTCAAATTATTGTCACATGCTTTGTGGAACAAATATCCATAAAGTAAATAAACGAATAAAGGCTGATGATGATGATGATACGTATAGGTGCTAGTAATTACGGAGGTACTTTGTCTACACGTTATACGTAATATATAACTTTATATGAGCAAGCATCTTAAGAGCGAGGTTGTAAAATAAAATCAAACTTGCATGCACACAATTTCAAGCTTCCTCAGAAGTAAACTAGCTGCCCTTTAAGATCTATCACAAATATTAAAATATCTACATAGGGTTCCTTTATTTTTTCACCTCTACGTGCTTCATAAGAGCACACGACAGACAAACTTTACGTTTTTATTGTAGGCGGCGTCACAAAGATCGTAAACAATCATAAACTATTACTGCCATTGATACTGTAAGCTGCCGAGCTTGCATACAATCACGTAATCATTTTGGGCGTAGAAATGCAATTGTCGTTACCGTGGGAAAGGTGTTTTGAAATGGCACGTTTCCTTTTGGTGACTTTTTTGTCTAGAGCACAGTCTAGCTAGAATAAACAAAAGATTGAAAGCAAGAAGCAAATGACAACTCACTACGCCTCTACGGTAATATGATTGGAGCTCAATAAGTATCATTAATTATTTAATGGAACTTACTCTTTTCTCTTAAAAAAGCTTACTCTTAACTTACTCTTTTCTCTTCTTTAATGGAACTTACACTTATACGAAGCACCCAGTTACAAGTTAAGAAGATATAAGGTAAGCGATTTCTTAGACTGTCCTTGCCACAAGCCAATGTATGCTTAATATGAGCATTGAACATACTTATAGTACGTTCTAAGGAAGCCTTTTCAATCTTCCCAGCATAACATTGGCTTGTGGCAAGGTGTTTCTGTAAGTGTATCCTTGATCAATTACAGTCTAATAAATCACTTACCTTATTTCGTTTTAACTTGTAACCTGATGTTATCAATAACTAGTTCATGCCCGCAGCTTCACACGTGTTGTTTCTATGGAAACGTTTAAAGGTTACCTATTTCTATACCATGGGAACTGATGTATGGGATAGTAGGTTTATTCGAGGCCTAGAACTACCTGTATGCAAAATTTCAGCCCGATCCGTTCAGTAGTTTTGGCGTGAAGAGGTAACAAGCATCCAAACATCCAAACTTTCGCATTAATAATATAATTGTGAAGAATTATTTTATTAATAGTATTGTATGCAACTTATTGAGCTCCAATATAACGTAGAGGCGTAGTGAGTTTTCATTTGCTTTCAATCTTTTCCAGACTAAGAGTTGATAATTATGAGGTCCTAGCCTATTTTAGCTACGGCGACTAGCCACTGTATGTCTGGCATTTTTAACTCATAGTATATGTGAGTTTGTTTACTTTATATACATGCTGTTGATTTTCCAACATTTTAAATAAATAAATAAATAGGACTTAATCATTACGACGTTAGCCATGATAAGGACAATCACACCCACAATTGTTCTAGAAGATACAAGTGTTGGATACCCACTTGTGATCATGCACCTTAAACATAATTTGGCGTGTTTTAAAAACAATAAACCGACTTCAAATTCCGGTTTATAGATAATATTCCTTTGTCTCGGACGAACGAAATCACCCCTACCTTACTTTCCCTGACCGAATGTCTATGTTCACGTGCAAAAAATTTAGTTTACACTGACGACATCTAGTTATAATTCAAGTCAAATTTAGTTTGATGACACATGGATGAAACTGTTGACGCCCGTTGCCATGGAAACCATTATTTAGGTGATAATGAAATTATCATATTCTGAAGAATTTGTACAAACCTACGTTTTACATCGCACATAGCAATTCCACGAGAATCAAACTTATACCTCATAATCAATTTTTATACAACAACGAAAGAATCATCAAAATCTATTAACAATTGCCACAGATATCACCAAAACTGTTGTAGCTAGTCGTGATTCTCCAAAAATATTATGTTGCTTTTTAAGTTTAACGGGATAAAAATACTAATCCCGCGGGAATACAATTTTTATGGGACCACCTCGGGATACAATAGAGAAAGAATCAGTAAAATCTGTTATCCATAGGCGGTGATATTATAACACATACATAAAAATAAAAAATAAAAAAAAACATACTGACGAACTGAGAACCTCCTCCTTTTTGAAGTCGGTTATAAATCATGTCATTTTAAACTTGCGTTTGCGAATACTGCTGCTACCTACCTGCTACCTACCTATAGATAGAAAATTCTTTATTCCACACTTTACGAAATAATTAGCGATCTCTACCAGACAACCGTGGATGGATACGATCGTTGGATTTTACATGGGTATCTGTGTGCATTATTATGTAGCTAAATACTTATACATACATAATAAATACATATGTACATGCATACATATCTCTAATTTAATTAGGGAAGCTAGTACCTACCTATTTATTAGTTTAATAGTGTCACGCAGTATAAGCAACCAAGTCTTGGGCACCATGGTGTAATAATAATAACCATGTTTTTCACGATGGATCAGAGTGGAAAAAAAGTAGAATCTAATCCATTAAGGCTGGTGTATACAACGTATACACCAGCCTTATAATATGGTGCTCCAACGGCCTTGATAACACAAAATAATTATCTGTAACCGTATAAATAATTTGTTATATTCGTGAAATGTTCAATTTGCGTAAAATAATTGAAAAAAATTAAGTGAAAGAAAAATACTCAAAATCAACAGCGTTTAGAAGAAATATCCGAATTTTGGATATTTTTTTTTTAATTCTAATATTATATATTTCTTCTAACCTTAGCCGTAACTTATCACTATCACGTTATCATTATCACTAACGAATTTGTTCCGCAAATATACCAATAAAGCTGCGCGTTTTTGGCGCGGGCGCGGCGTTCGCTCCTTGCCTTACGTCTAGCGATACTTTTGACTATGGTGATTCAGGTTACTTTATCTGAAAGCTATTGAAACCAGCTATAAGTTTAATGGTTAATGGAATAGCTCGGAGGACCAGAATGTAATGGAGCAAAAAATCGCATAGCATCATTACAGCACAACATACCAAAGTACCCAAGTACAGTGAGCCAAACACCACACCAATTTAGCCATAATTTTGATTTCCTATTGCTGTGTGGTCCCATCCGGCGGACACAGCCACATCCGCCGCTATTGTCCCTATCCCTACAATGAGCAATGAGCCCTTAGTCACAGATATAGAAGCTATGCTTATAGCCCTTCCCTATCAAAGAGTTGAAATTGGTTGATTCCCAACACTTGCTTCCCTTTTGGAGCCAGAGTTTTCGCAGTACGCATACGTAGTACCTACTGGGCCCGTACTCGAGTTTTATATTTTGAGGTATCAACATCGGAGCCGATATTGCTTTTTGTGAGGTTATTTGGGAATATCTCATTGGATTACAGACCAATTATTTTAAAATTAAATACCTACAATTATGTCCCAAAACTGGAAAATATTTGTATACAAATAAATAAATCAAGGACCATGAGTAAATTTTCTGTATACCAATGTAACTTATAAATTATTACAATACACGATTCTCTTTACCCTGGATTTTTCTGTATAAAACATCAGTAATTATCAACTATACAAGCATTTGAACTGCGAAAACGCGTCCAAAACGATAAGAACGAAAATCGATGTTTCCGATTTGTTGTCGTGCTATGCTATATATTATGTCGATTCTTACACCGCGACCACCATGGCCGGCACATCATTCTCTCATTATAATTATTTTGGTAGGCTAGGTACCTAAAACATTGAAGATAGAAGAGGTAGTTAAAATTGACAAAGAAAATTACAAATCAAAAATAAAAACAAATTAGAACTAGTATTTACAATTGAAACAATTAAGCTAACTGCAGACTGTTGCAAACAATCTACAGGTAGCTCAACTGATCCATATCAATACCAGTCGGAAGCGTCCCCAAGACGCTGGTTGCATTGCCCCGCCTGTATGGAAATGCTGATGCGCTGCGCCAGATACCCACAAGCTCAAAAAAAAATTGTAAAATTATGTTTAAATTTTATCTGTTTGCAAATCATGAAGAACGAGCGTAGCAATAAAGAATTTAATTACACTTTCAACGAAGGGGTTAGTGTAGGTAAGTGAAATGATAGATAACGTACAAAACATCTGTTTACAAGTGTACTTGATGCTATCTTCGTATCAAACAATTCGTTGTTCAACGTTCAACAGTGCAAATAAATTTACAGCCTTCTACACTTTTGGATTGTACGTAGGCACGTCTTATTTTGCAAAACCATCAATCTACTCGTATCAGCACACACTAAGTCCACTGTTATACATGCCTTCCTTAACATTGGGGGAAGCTGATTTTCTTCTTCTGGTACCTTGAGCGACAGTTACGATAACCACAGGCTGAGTTGGAGGGATTGGTTCTTACGCCGCCGCGACCGACACAGCCGTATCGTATCCAGTAGGGCGCAATGGTGCAAACGTAACTACGTACGTAACCACGGAGGAGATATACCTACATATCTGCTCCGTGTACGTATTACGTGAAGGTATGGAGTAAATCACACATAATGTAGTATACACTAGTAATATACATTATAAGTAAATGCCTGAAGCATGAAGGCAATCTGTTGTTTCGGTGTGGCGTAGATCTGGCTCGAAGGACCATGTAGGAATCGTAGCTAGCTCTTCCCGGGATGCTGATATATAAGTCGAGTTTATAATACAAAAGCTATATTGTATAAAACTACGACTAATTATGAAGTTAATGAGTGCGATTGAAATGGCTGCTGCTGATGCACTGACCTCCGTAGGCGCCCGGTCCGCGCTCGCGGCACGAGTAACCTACTTAGGTCAAACTGCTGATGATGCTAAATACATACCTACGTGATCGATGTATCGAACAGTCATGGGAGGCTGGATGTCTCTTCCCTTGTGTCCATGGCCGGTGATAAAAGTGGTACGACACCAACGAACCAATATTTAAATTACGTGTTATCACTGTTATCAGTTGTTATTTCCCTCATCAAACGGGACGATAGTGTACACTACATTTAAGACGCGGGTAACCCCAGTACCTACCTTGTTCTCTAGAGCTTTAAAGAAATAAAACCTGAATTATTTATTTTCTACTAGACAAAGAAGTTTCTGTTTTCTTATTTCATTTCTACCCTAAGTCCAAAAAACTTAATTATGTCTCGCGACAACCCCACGCCTAGTACCGGGGGCTGCCGGCAGGTGCGCGCACGCACGTGCGGCACAGCTTTCCACCCTCGGGGATCAAAATATAATTTGAATAAAAAATTACACGGAATTCGAATGGTAATTATTAAGATATCGATCGAGTGGTGAAATCTTTTTTGCTGTTGTGGTGTTAATTTGTTTAGCTTTGTGAATGTTTATGGTGGTTTTATGTGAGAATTTATGGTAGAAGTTCCAAACATCCATCCATCCATCCAAACATTCACGTTTATATTATTAGTCCGATTTGTGTAATCAAAAATGTGTCTCTTTTTGCTTTGGATGCTGTAGACTGATTGATGATGATAATGATTTCAGTAAAACAAAAAACCCGAAAAAGATGGAAAAAAATATGAGCGCGTTCATATCTTTTGAAGGGAAAATATTACATAGTAAAAATGAGTAGTTAGGTATAAATAATAAATATAGTGAGTGAGGGAACAAATAGTGCACCTGCGTTTGCGCACACACTTGTGCACTATAATATGTCCCGAACCTGGCTAGTCTGAAAGACTGGCCGCCGCCGCGCCGCCGCCGCGCCGTGGCCAAAAATGCGACTAGGACATAAAAAAGAATGAAAAAAAAAAATGCTCTTATTCAGCACAAACACCCATAAACCACTTAAAATACGAAATACCTTGTATTTTTAAGTTTAAATATCTTTGTTGATCTTAAAATGGATGTGTTAATTCGAAGGTTACATTTTCATGTCCAAATTTGTAGCGAGGAATGCACCGACTATTGTCTTATTAACTACATTCCGATCCATATGCAATGAAGCCAATATAGACAAGTAAAATTGGTGACCACAAAATACAGGTGGAGTTTAACTAGCCACAAAAAGTAATGCAGAAGGTCTTAAGAATATATCAGAGGTATATTATATCATAGCCTGACCTCCAATACTCAAATGCAACTCAGATTTTGGCACGTCTTAAGTGGCTATTTCTTGACAGGCATCAATGAAAAGCTGTTAAAAAATCACGACCTGAAGTGCTCAAATCTGAGACGTGTTTGAATATTCGGGTAAGGCATAATAAATGAATGAAAACAAATTCAGGCTTTGACGTTGTACTTAAAAATTACTCTATTTTTTCAGAGCATAGACAGCGAGACTAATTCGTCGAAAATTCCTAAATAACAGTGGAGTATTCGTTAATTTGTCTTTTATGGTATTTCTACTATTATCTTCGATCTAGCCTTCTTTGCCTAAATGCCTATTTTGCTACGGCTGTGACATGTCTATAGCTTCTTGAAGTCAAAGCGTACAACCGCCAAAGATTAGAGTGGAATCAATTATTCCATTTACATTAAATAGGAGGGCGAAAATAAAGAAGCATCAAAATTGGCGTCATTCCTCGCTTTACACGGCGTAAAATTTCCAAGCCACATTGCGGTCACAGACGTGCTCGTAACATGGACCGGGCAGACCCAACCAATTTCAAGGGTTGTTCACTACATAGAAGGCCAAGTGCATGGAAGGCGTAATTATAAGGCTGTAATGACAACCAATAGTTTACTTACCTGGTAATTCGAAAAAAAAGTATCCTTATCAGAATGTGCAGTTTCAAAATGCGATATAAAATAAGCCTGTTTATAACACATTTCTGATCCAGTGAAATGTAAGGTAGTGTTTTTTTTTTTAGGACTTTGAGTCATTGATTTGACTTTAATCAGTTCCATATTTAAACAAAATTTACTATTTGTAACTAAAATAAATAATCTAAAACTAAGTTAGAGATCAAATATTTTTAGACTCACTCTGAAGATGTCCCTCGTTAAGGGATGAAACGTTGGTATTCTTCCAACACAAACAAGGTTCGTAGTTAACCCGCTCATAATGAATTCTTATCTATTTATCAAATACCTACATTGCAGCCCATTATTTCCCTGTTCTGAGATTGCAGCTGAATAAGTCCCTATTTGCCTGCGGAGTAATCTTAAGGTGTCGAAAACTGTCCTCTCTGTACATCGCAGTACTATTTCGGGGTATAATTTTAGTTTACACCTGCCAGAATATTTAACGCTCCAATAAGTATGGTAAATGCGGCAGAATAAATAGAAGCACGGCCATTACGAGATGATACGCGCTTTCTGAACCTGAACCGAACTTCATTGTTTAGACGGCGGTTGCAGCTGGTGTTAGGAAATTACTTGTCTAGGGATTTGTGCGGGGGATAGCGCCGTAACATAATTTTAAGGGATAGGGGATTAGTCATACTTCCTATCCCTCTGGTGTAAAAATTGCTATACAGGGGCGTTTTCTAATTAAGAGGGGGGCGTTTGTCTAACAATTTTTTAGTTGACTTTAGATCATGTCAAATAAGGTCTTATATATTCATGGATGAACAAAATATCCGACCAATGGCTAACAAATCTTCTGCTTTTGGGGTAGACAGACAAGACACACTTGAGTCTTATAACCTTTTAAGGCGGGCGTTAAAAATCATGAAGAACAAAACTCTAATTTGATCAGGTGTTTCTTTCTTTCTCATTGTCGTGCGTTTATACCGTTGTTCATACTATGCCATGGTAGTGCACATCTAGTCCGCCAGACAATAGACGAGTGTCAACAACAGTGGTGCCGGTGATGCTTCAGTCGATCCTCGCAGACCGTGGACTGTCACTGGACACTGCTTTAACCTGAATGGAGTAACTGTAACTAAGAGCCTACACAAATGTCCCTATAATCCGAAATGGATCTACTGAGGCTCTTTACAAGACCCAAAGGAGACTTTTAAGTGACTATTAGCATTTGCTGTTGTAGCTAGCTTATAGCTAATAATATTTCGTGGCAACATCTGAATTGACACCAATGCCTTATTTACTTGCGAATTAACGTGGGTACTGAATATAGGTAACCTGCTTACTGCATTGAACATACGCCACAAGGAATCTCTCAAAAAAATGGCATCTGCAAAATTGTCGTCCGTTATTCGAGCAAAGAAAGAAAATGCGTTGGATTATTTAACCGCAGCTTTTGGTATGGCAATTCATGTCCACCCTAAGTGCCCTTAAGTAAAGGAGCAAGTAAGTACAATCGGGCGGAAACGGAAGGCGCGCGTTTCGCGATCTCTCGGCGAAATTCGGGCGGCAGCTGCGTACGCGATTACAGCCAACAGCTGCTATCTAATAGGTCATTTCCGCTTTGTTCTTCGTGTATATAGGACTTGTCTGCCCTAGATTTTTTTTAAATGAGTCTTAAATAATCTGCTCTGAAAATTAGATGTAAGGTGATTTACAATTAATAGGTACAAGTTATTAACCAAATGACATGAAACAGTTGAGCTATCTGCAGACTGTTGCAAACAATTTAGAGAGTGCTCGACTGAATCAAATCAGCACCAACAGAAATTGCCACTAAGACGCTGCCTCAGCATTGCCATACAGCTGGCAGCCCAGCTGTATAACAACGCTGACCTACCAGCTCTCGGGTCACGCGTCGCTTCGACGAGACGCTCTGATAGAAGGTTGAAAACTCGGAGAGCGGTACCCCACGGGCTTAGGGCCTCGACTCCAAGGGGAGTGTTAAATTCAAAGTGATATGAAAAAGAACACATCCCCATCATATTACTCGTGGAACTATTTTTACCATTTTGCACCATGTGTGCACTGAACTAAGTACCGTCCTTTATTTATATCTATTAAAAGTTATGATAAAAAACCTGAAAGATTATTTTTAGACAACTTCTGGGGGACAGTAGCTTCCGCCGATTCATCACCTGGAAAATAATGATGTTTTAAAGCAACCATGCGAAGGGGCTAAAACTAAACAAAAAAGCCGAAACTTTTTATAACAGATGTGGAGTGCCACGTTTCCAAAAAACTAATTTTAATCAAATAAAAAATGCCACGGTTTTAACGTTAATATCTTTAGAATTGTCTTCAAAACGGAAGCGCTTACTTTTAAACTTTTTTGTTTAAAATTAGATCAAGAGAAACGACATTCAGGAAAGTGTTTCAGGCATCGTTGTTGACAGATAGATACTTCCTTGTATTGATCAAGGTTATTACTTCCATAAGTTGCCGACCAAAGGGAGTTTTATAGCAGATTTATAGACCACTGGATTTAACAGGAAACATTAAACTTAGTGGCTTTTGTTAGAAGTTTCGTCGTTTGTTTTCATGAAAGACCGCGGAAAAGAAAATGATAGATTTACAACTAATGCTGACAAAAATGGCATTGTTCTCTGGATTTTATTCGAGCATCTTGCATGATCATCTGGCTTGGTTTTTAGTGATGAAAAAATTTCAGAGAACCCTCATATCAACAACAATTATGTTTATCCATATCTGGCTGGACAATACCATATGAGATTTAAACTTTAACAGGACTTGGTTAAGGCATAATACTAAGGTGCATAATCCGAAAGTGCATTCTAATCTATGGGTAACCCAATCCTCTGCTGGCGAGCTCCAACTGCCGCCGAAACCCCACAACGCACAAATACCCTCCAAACTGCCTTCCGGCAACCTGCTTCCGGTGTAAAGTACACTCAGTACATTATTGTTAGAGAAGCATAAAAAGGATATCGGATAGGTGAATTGGTATATTTTGCGGTAGAGGTGTTTTATTGACTAATCTATAAACATTTCATATGGTGATAAAAAAGTAGAAGGGCCCGACCCTTCTAGTTTTATGCAGTTTTATGCGGAGGCCAAAATAAAAATAATAATAAAGTTTATTGAAAATATTTAAGATTTAAAATTATTACACGTTGATCTCCAAACTAGGATACAGGTGTATCTTGGGGTCCACCTTCTACGGGTTCTTTACATAAAACGTATCAAACATATGTAAAGTTAAACTATGTCTAATAAAAACAATAATTTGAAAATAAAAGCTTCTGATAGCTTATGAAAACGAAAAAGAAAAACATAGTTTCAACATCTATCAAATTCTATGTTCTAGTCAAAAAGTATCAAGTGTTTCCATGAAAAGTTGCTACAAAAGCTGCTATTTAACCCTAGCAAACAACGTCGCATGCTCGAACTAGTGTCTCAAGTACTTACATTCGCAGATGTGTATCGTATCAGCTACCTTACGGGACCCGTCAATAACTAATTCCGAAACGAAAACACTCGAAACAACCGAAGGTACCGTAACTTGTGGCAACATCTGGCAAACTGTGGAAATGTCTACACGGTCCCTACATAAAAACTTGACTTTTAACGCTACGGAATACGGTTCAAAAGGAATAACTTTAGTAATCAGCTGACTGACAAAATACAATATTTTAGACGCTATTTTTATCTGACGGGCGCGGGCGTAAATCTTCGGTTTGTTTACAATAATATGTTGTTGTGTTTATCCGTAACTTTATTGTTTTTAACCGAAATATGTTTAATTAGGTGCTATAAAGGTACGTACTTATACACAATTTTTATTTAAAACATGTACTAAGGAAAAAATCAAGAGTACCTAACAAAAATAAATGAAATAATACAAGGACAATAATTCCTTTTTAAAATATATGATTTTAATTCAGCTCTTGAATGCAAAAGTGTCTGAAATGCAAACTGACGACAAAACAAATAAGCAGTTAAGCTTTCATGAATACAGAATAGCATTCTGACTAGACATTGTTGACTTTGTACACGACTGCTATAGCCAAAAGACAAGTTGCCATCTCTTGCCGTTTCGAGAAGTGGATGTGCTGAAAACGCTTTTGCATGCGAATTGTTTTCGCTTGACAAAAGACTCATTTCTCTTGTGTTACTATCCTGTAGTCCTAAGATATCTCATCACGTTATTATTATAAACGCCAAATTTTGGATGGATGTATGGTTGTTATTTCTTCTTGTCAAAACTGCTGAACGGGTCAGGCTGAAATTTGCAAAGATGTCGTCCTAGAACTGGAATTAAACCTAGGCTACTTTTTTCTAAATCAGTTCCCATAAGTAGTGTAGTATTATAAAATCTGTGCCATTAGATATAAATAAATACATAACTTTGAAACGTTTCCATAGAAGCAACGCGTGCGAAGCTGCGGGCAGAAAGTAGTTTTGAATAAATTATTTATTATTATCGTTAGCTTGATTGTACGCTTTATCCACTGCTATTTGGTCCACCTCATTATTATGCCTTTCCTGGTGCTTTTTAGGTGCTGCAAGCTCGGAGATAGTAGAGATCATAATCTCGGGAGAGCAATTACGTTATTATACCTTTTGACTCCGACTTTGCAGAGATTTAAACGCACCCGCTTCATGTTCGATTATTTAGTTAGATCATTATGGTGTTGTCTTACTTTTTACAAACTTTTAAATCTATCATTGTTGTTTACACAACAGTCATTAATAACGGGATATTTACTATGATCTAAGCAGCAAAGTTGCATGCGTCATCATCACGGAATAACAAAATTTATAAAAAAAAACATGCTAGTGAGATGTGAGATCGAAATCACATCACACTAAAATTATAAATGCGATAGCTTGGATTTTTTGATGTTAAGAAGATTCTTACCTCATTATGCCAAAAGTACCTGCAGAATTTATTATCCTGGAAAAATCGCATGCAAAATCGCCGGCAGAACCTAGTTATCTATATTTTTGTCATCTCACATGCATAATATAATATAATTTTTGTTGCAAATGTTAAATAATCTCTTTTGTTGCAGGTACGTCTCAGATTACGTTCACGGTGAGATATAGATAATAGTCCGTGGCACATCTATTCTGTAAGCTGTAAGCCGGAGCGCCATGTAATCTTGTTACGGCAGTTGTTCGCGGTGTAAAACGAGATTAGCCTCTTAGCTCCCGTCTATGGCACAGTCGATGTAGATCGCAGCTTGTGCGCTTACTTATACAGCTTTGCGGATGACGAGATTTTTTTTAGCTTCGACGTCGGGTGTTGGGCAGAGTAGCTATCTATCCCACTCATGGGTAAAGGCATATCTTGCCACGTTCACTGTTTCTTTCTGTTCGTTGTTATCTCTTCCCAGCTGCTCTGGGCTCGGTCCAAGTCAACGAACTAAATCGAAAGGGGTTTTCAGAATCTACGCTCATTTACGCTCATTGTCGTATTACTGAAAAAACGATTACTTATGTAGTATACTACCATGCATTTAATTTGAGGATAAAAAGGTAGTTTTAAGTAACTTTATTAAACTGGGGCAGCTGAATGAAAGTCTGTATCTAACGTATGAAATACACTAGGACACGAGTCTTAGGGCTTGGCAGAAACAAGAACAGGATCAATCAATGTTTTTTCGAATTGCTAGTCAAGCGAGCAAGCACTCAACAAAACTTTTAGATGGATAGATAGAAAACACTATCATATATCACACAAAGAAAGAAATTAATACAGACAGAAATTTTGGTATATTCTCTAACATATCATAGCATTTCAACGTAGAATTGTCCCAGCTCTTTCAACCTGCCCTTGCCTTTCTAATCCTGTATCTCGGCAATGTGCAACAGAAATCTAATCTATCGACAGATAACAAGAGACGATTTCTATTCACCTAATAGCATTATCTATTTGGATTTATTTGTTGTCCATTGAATTAGGTGTTTGCGATTTATACTGATAACGATTACGAGGTTATCTGTTATCTTGAATCGATATCTTTTTCGGTTTTAATGGAGCTTTTATCTATTAAGACAAGGTGTACGAATTATTTTTTGGGATTTATTGTAGAAGATGTTGTTATTGACATTGGGTTAGAGCAATAGATATTTATCATGAATCATCAGTCTATACCTACTAGTTCACTGCTGGACATAGCCTCACCTAAAAAATATTGTGTAAGTACAGATAGATATTCATTCTACTAATATAAATTATAAATGCTAAAATAAGTCTGTTACTTTTTTCTCTGTAATTTTTTCACGACTAATCAACTGAACGGATCTTGATATGAAATCTTGCAAAGAGATAGGTATCCGCAGACGTGGATTATCGCTAAAACGTGTGCAAAGCCGCGGGCAAGAGCTAAGATATTTGCGAAGACTAGACATGGTCTTTCCTAAAATAAACAGTATGACTGTAAAACATGGAATGTCTTACGCAATGAGTAGCCATCGTTACTCTAATTAGGATTTAAAAGGATATCCTACTCAACCTCAGAACGCACGCCTGTGATATTATATTACGTACATAGCTGCATTAGGTAGGCACTAACATCAGTTATTATGTTTCGTTTGGCAAACTGTATTCATCGTCATTATCAGCAAATAGTATGAATAGTTAGTCAGTGCTATTATTGGTACTGTGTAATAGGTACAGCTACACATGTCTTAGCTTTTCCCAATCACAAAATCCATGCTAATGTTATAAATTCGAACGTAACTCTGTCTGTCAGTCTGTCTGTCTGTTACCTTTTCACGCCTAAACGGCTGAACGGATCTCAAACAAACTTGGCAGGGAGGTAAATGGTATTCCGAGGACGGACATAGGCTACTTAAAAAACGCGTGCGAAGCCGCGGGCAGCAGCTAGTCTTAAAATAGGAACAAGCGATTTTCAAGTAACAACGCCCAGCCTAAACCGCTGAAGCTAGAAAGCTGAAATTTGGAGTGTAGGTACCTTTTACTAAACAATTTTTTGGTGAAAAAGCGTTCTATAAAACTTTTTTTTTATTATATCGCAAGGAGATGGAAAAGAGAGTTGAGGTTGATTTGGTTTTTCCTAACTTCTAAACGAATTCTGATTTCCTTAAATGTGGAAACTAAGGGTCAATGCTCATTTTTTTATTAAATAAAAAAGTCGCTGGCATTCTCATATTATTCCAAAATCTTCAAATCTTCCCTTCAATTCGCTATGTGCCTTTGGCCCTAATAATGAAACAAAAGTAATTGACACGCAATTCAAGATTTTTCAAAATGTTTCATAAAATAAGACCATTTGGAACGTTAAAGTTTGAGTTTCGTAATTAAGCTCAGTTAGGGGCTGTATTTCTTTTGAATTTTATTTCATTTGTTTCAAATGAAATAAAATTCATACTACACTGAGGGAGAAGATATGTTCAGTAATCTGCATTCAAACTCCTGTATAAGGGTAATGCTATGCTAACGTTTAACTTTTCGAGTTCCTCCAATTTGCTTTGTACATATTTTGTGTAAAATACGAAAACTTAAAATGCATCAGGAAATTGTAAAACAACACAAAATTCTTTTTTGTAAGGAGTTAAAATTTTTGATTTTTGGTGATGCTTTGTTTTGTTGCATGGACAATAAAAAAAAAAGCATTACATACAAAAAAAGTAAATTTAATTGATAACGATTTTTATGAATTTACGACTCTTATAACAGGGTTGTAGCTGATCTCGATAAGCTTTTTGTAGTTTGACTGACAAATCAAATGGTCGATTTGATTTTTTATGACAATTGATTTTGTTTATGAGGAAGTTGTAATCGATTTTATTATTGTTGCTCAACATTTTGTATTATTTTACAAAATTTACTCAGGTGTCTAAATAACTGTATTTTTGGAATCAGTAAAAAGTAAAGTAAAAAGTAAAAATGTGTTTATTTTGTTGCACAATTCAGACAGTAAAAAGGAAACAATCAATTACGATAACAACAAAAATGGCCAACACTCAGCGAATGCTATGGAAGGGAGAACCTGCCATAGCGCTGGTCTTCCGTGCAAGCCAGAACGAAGCGCGAATCAGAATATTCAATAGAATGAATAAACCGCCAAGTGCGAGTCGACTCGCCCGAAGGACTCCAAAAAACCAGGCAACTTTTTCAAAAAACATAAAATTTTCACTTGTTGGGAGACCTTAGTCCACGCGAATGAAATCGCGAGCGGATCAGCTAGTATAAGTAAAAACACCGTTCTCTCTAATTTCCTCTTATTTAATACAAATGGTATTCCATTTGAGAGAGTTCGTCTCTACAGCGAATAGACCCAAATGCATGTTTTAATTAGATACATAATTTTTTACTATTTATTCTAAGAAATAGGCGAAATAAATTTGATTGTCACAGCTTTTGCAACGCTGCACACATACAGGTACATTGCCTTTCCGTTCTGCGGTTGAATGTTTACATTATATTTGATTGAGTCACATTACATTTCTAAAATCTTTTGAATAAGTTCCGAGTTCCGTGTATTTGTATTCCGTGATCTGAAGCAAGATTTGCGAACAAAAACAGCTAATCCATTACACAGATAGCATCTGTTGGCAAGGTGTCTTTGCACATTGTAGCCATTCTGTTACTTACATTGCACACGTGTGCCCCAATATCCTGCACGTACCCTAATAATAGCCTGGAAGTAATGAACAGAGAACAGTGTTACGTATAAATAAATAATACTGGACAATTAACATTACAGTGCACACAGCATCATCTAGCCCTAAGCTAAGCGAGCTTGTGTTATGGGTACTACACAACTGATATCTATATATATATAAAAGAAAGTCGTGTTAGTTACACTATTTATAACTCAAGAACGGCTGTACGGATCTCGGTGAAATTTGGCAGCGAGGTAGATATATCCCGTATCCCGAGGCCGGACATAGGCTACCTTTTATTCCGGAAAAAAGCGTGCGAAGCCGCGGGCAGCAGCTAGTACATAATAAAATACTTAACTTAGTTTTTTTTTATTATACACACGAAAAACCCAGACAACTCGGAACAAATGTCATTAATGTTACGTACAGGCAGGCGTTATGTTATGACAACTGTTTACTGACCAATTACAGTTTTCTTGACCTTTTAAAATATTTTTTTATTGAAATTTTCAGATAGGTCTCTCTCTCTTTTCAATAGGATTAAACGTCGTCATTTTTGTTATGTTAATAATAATGAAGAATCCAATAAGCACAGATATTGGTCTAAGAAAACGTTGCTTTGCTCAATTCTTCTATGTAAAGCAAATTTTTACCATAACCCTTGCTAAAATTACCTTGAAGATTGGCCTATTTTTGTCTATAAATTGCCCCAGTTTTTTGCAAATCCTTTAGGGTCAACACATCCCGAGGGTGCAAGGGTGCAAACTATTACCCAGCTGTAGTTTTTTCTTTGACATGTGCTACCGATGAGCTAATTCTGTAAAGGTGTGCGCCGAGATTTCACATTTGTTGCAAACACATGCAACATTTCCGATACGATCACCTTGCGATTCGTCAACAAAGAGAGTGGGGCATGGTTGATGAGGTTTTGGCACCTTTTAGAAGGTTAGATTTTTAATTTCTGCCTCTTTGTACCAGCTCTTCTAGCCCTTAAAGGTCTGATTTTTTTATATTTTCCGCATTCAATGTTATGTTTGTCTATTCTGCGGTGCTACCTGTAGGTCACGGGTATTACAATACAATACAATAAACTTTATTGCAAACCACAAAAAAAATACAAGAAAAAAGATACATGAAAAGAGAGAAAACAGAGTTACACAATGGGCGGCCTTATCGCTAAGAGCGATCTCTTCCAGAAAACCTTGGGATGGACACGAAGCAGTTGTACACGTATAGACGGTGGCGTATATGGCGGTGGCGGTGGTGGGATTGTTATCTAGGGTAGAATAGAGAAAAATTACGTCACTTTGTCATCGAATGCGTAAATTATTTGAAATTAATTACTTCAACTTCGATAATGTACGCAATGTATGACGATGCGATGTCATTATTGTCTATTCTATCCTAGACAACAATCCCCGTGCTTGGCCTACTGAGAGCTAGACAAATCGCTGTCATGCTAAGTTTGGTTGTCTACTAATTCACCGTTGCTTATTGTACGACTCTACATCCATCGCTTTAGGACCATATAATCTACGAGAACATATAAATAAAAATAAATAATGCTGGACCATCCACACAGTAAAACGATTTTCCGCTCCTGCGTCGCAGAATATCATATTAATTAGTAAAAATAAATGCATAATAATCTCTGTATAACATAGATTTTGCTACATAATCACACAACATCATCCCTTAATTTATCAATTTGTAGATCCATGAAGTTATTATTTACAACCGTAATAAACTTATCACCCTAATCCATTCGTTATCAAAAACATAGGTAAAGCAATTCACTTAACTCCTAAAGCGATAGCAACTCGACCGTAAATGTTTGCGTGCATTGATGCACAACGGACAGGCGCACGACGCACAGTAAATTTCTGTTGTGCACAGTTACTGTGCACAACAGAAATTTACTGTGCGTTACGAGCGGATTCGCTCACCGCAATGCGACCACCGTTACTTAGCAAGGCGAGCGAAGCGAGCCTTGCTGTGTGACAGCACGAGCGGAGTTGTATTGCGGTGAGCGAAGCGAACCGCAATGCGACCACCGTAACGTAGCAAGGCGAGCGAAGCGAGCCGCGCTTCGTGGGTTGTGGGTCGGATTGCTGTGAGCGAAGCGAACCGCATTTCGACAACTGTCACACAGCAAGGTGAGCGAAGCGAGCCTTGCTGTGTGACAGCACGAGCGGAGTCGTATTGCGGTGAGCGAAGCGAACCGCAATGCGACCACCGTAACGTAGCAAGGCGAGCGAAGCGAGCCGCGCTTCGTGTTTTGCGAGTCGGATTGCGGTGAGCGGAGCGAACCGCAATTCGACACTCGTCACACAGCAAGGTGAGCGAAGCGAGCCTTGCTGTGTGACAGCACGAGCGGAGTTGTAATGCGGTGAGCGAAGCGAACCGCAATGTGACCACCGTTACTTAGCAAGGCGAGCGAAGCGAGCCGCGCTTCGTGTGTTGCGAGTCGGATTGCGGTGAGCGAAGCGAACCGCAATTCGACCACCGTCACACAGCAAGGCGAGCGAAGCGAGCCGCGCTGTGTGACAGCACACCCACTAATATGGGTATCGTTTTCGATTAACTCGACAGTGTAGATTATGAAAAAGATGTCCATTTTAAAATCCAAGATGGCTGACATTTTTTAATAGCAAATTTCACTCTTGGTTATCGATTTCGACCAAATCGAGGGTGTAGGTTACGACAAGGGGAACTAAATAAAAAAAATAAACAATATAAACAGCCGCCGCGAGCTGCTTGCAGCTCGCGCACATATAAAAAACTAGCAACTAGAAATTGTAGATCTCGGCGTTTCCTCGGGTCATACACTTAGCGAACGATGGAAATCTGAAATAAACAGATCTCGCATTATTGTTTTATGTCATTGAGCTCCTTGATCTGTCCATCACACTCCAGTGTACGCTCACCTCAGTACTTAACTACAATGAAACCCCGTGACACAGCGCTCGTAAATAAAGTATGATCGGCGCAACATCCGATATACGATCTTATAATCAAGGAAGTAGAGGCGGAAATAGCGTTTTGAGAAAAGGAAGGATAAAATAATAATAGGTATGAATGCGAGGCTAGGGGACTATGCAAGTTTTATTGACCAGAACCATTTCGCAAATTGAACCAGTTAGGAACGATCATGGGGATTATGGGATTTTCTATGGGATTTCCGTAATATGATGCAATTTATAGAAAGCCACTGTTTACCTTTTCGGACTGCAAATTAATATCACCTCCCTTATAGTCACCTTTAAATCGTACAGCGCATGGTAGAAATATTGGCTTATTCCAGTTTTCCCCCCTGAAAACAGATACCCGCTAGGGGGGAATACTGGCATTAAAAAAGTCAATGTCCAGAATTCCCTTGAAGATCCCCCGAAAATTTCTGAATAGGTCGATCTTTCAAAAGCAAAACTTTAGGCGTGACACTGAAAATTGGTATCATAGTAAGGAGTATTTCGATTTTGTAAAGACTTTTTGACCTTGCCGAAAATCCCTCACCTGCGTCGCTATATAGGTAGGTACTTACTGAAGCACAAACTATTATAAAAGGGTTAGCAACTCACAATAAAAGTACGTCTCCAAAAGCTCCTTTCAAAGCACCAATCTTGAAAACTCTCAAGTCAAAACTAGCGGAAACTATTTTGAATTTAAACAACCATTCATCGCTTTTGATGATTACACGGTTATTAACCCTTAAAACCCCTGGATTATTTGTATCACAATGGGTCCAAAGCACAATCGTATGCGTAATTGCTTTTAATTGGGCCTGTCGCATGTTGGACATTTCCTTACTTCTGTGATGCTAGGGGAAGAATGGACTTGCCGTGAACACAGCTCATTACCTTTACTTAATAGTAGGACAGTATAGATTGTTAAAGAAATTTCCCCTATTAGAATTAGTAGGCTACCTACTAATTATTCTAATACAGGGAACATGAACTGCAATAAGATTTCGCATGGAAGTGTATTTCAAACCCATGCATATAATCAGCCCAAATCCTTGAGTCATCTGGAACTTTAAAAATTCGGAAAAAATCTACATTTTCTAAAGCTTTCAAAGCTGTTAGGCAAACTTAAAAAGTAATTTTTTCATTCCTAAAGCGAATAAATAATAAATAAATTAAATCAAATCTCATTTAATTTCTTTTCATATAAGGTCTTCTTGCAGTTAATTGTTATAGTGCCTGTTTGTGAGAGACTGGTGCCAGTGATAAGTTTTAAAAACCTTTGTCACCAGTGCTAAAGGAATGCATAGGTACGTATATTGTTAATTGCTGGGACAAATCTAGCTAGGGCGCCACAAAGACTGGCGGGACAAGCACTATAGATCACCCATTCAAGTCGACCTAGATACGGTGCCTAATAAAATAGCTTTTATGGGAAAATATCACACATCTTACGTTTTTGTACGCATGTTGACTAGAAACTTTTTCCTAAAACACAAGAGAACAGTGTCCAGTTGAGTTACATCATAATAACTTCCCACTAATCGTATAAATAACTTTATAAAAACTTTTGCCTATTGTAAATGTAAATAAATAAATAACACGGGACATTAAAGAAATAGCATTACTTGTTTTAATTCTGCTACAATATTTGCACATACATACATAGATGGCAAAAAATAACTCGAATATACAGTAGGTATAATAATAATAATAACAATATATTATATATATTATATATTGTATATATATATAATTATATTTATTTAGTAGGTGCATAATTAGCTAATCAACTAGCAAATGGATATTTTATCGTCAATGTCAATGACTGGGTGGTAAAATGGTAACAATATCGTATATCCGAAGGTCTAGGCTCCCGTTCTAACTCTGGTAAGTTACGATTCTGATATTTTCATCCGCAATCCCTTGTTCCAAGCCGTTTTCCCGGGAGCCCGATCATTTCCCGGATGTATTATGCATGAGATGGGATTTGGACGTGGTTAGAACTTTTTGTGAATAACAAAAAAGAAGCAGCAACAGTTAATGAATCGGCGAGACAGGGAGGCGTCAACCAGTGCTTTCGGTGAAATGTGCTCGCCCACTCTGTTCTACTTTTAACTTTTTGTAGATCTAAGCTAATCCTAATAGTGCAAAGTTAGCAACTTACCATACGGATTGATAGAGAGCCTAAAAATCTTGAAGTGGATCATAGTTAGATCCATTCAATTCGAAATACGTCTAGGACAAACGTCTGCACATTTCTGCATAAATACATTTATTTACAGAAATAATTATGTTATCAGTTGTAGAGGGACTCGACCACAGAAATGAAGGTATTTCTGTGGACTCGGAACTATTAGGTTTGACGGTAGTTCTTCGGTGAAAAAGGCTCACCCACGTAATGATTAATCGAGAGCAGGTTGTCCAACGTAACAACAAACTATGAATTTTCGTAAGACAGCTCACTAAAGATTTGTTTTTTTTTCCGAACATTAACAAAAAGGTACAGGAAAAACGACGGCATCGTTTTTCCTGTTTAGTCAGTGCTTTTTTTATTTTGCACAATGCTATCCCGAAATATATTAACATGCCGAAACACATGAAATGCGGAAAGGCATTAGTTCCCCTTCAGATACCCCCGTCTCCCCAGAATTCATTGCAATTCGATACATGTCTGCTTCTCCCCCAAGTCGTGTGCTAGGCAATCTTGTAAAATATAGTTATGGACTCTTGGTTTTAGACAATTGATTTCGTGATTGACTTGTAATTCTGTTTTGTGCTTAACACAAGGGTAGTAGATAGGTAGTTCTTTCTTTGATGTTAGATAGAAGCAAATTCATGAAGGTTCTATTAAATAGAAGTTTAGGCACAAAGTGCTACCACAGAGCAATAAGAGCAAATTGGCAACCTAACTAAGCTAAGCTTACGGTAGTCTGGTAGAGATCGCTCTTCAACTATTAAACCGCCAATCGTTACTTATTTTATGTCTGTTTCTTTTGTACAGAATTATTTGTCTATTAATCTTAGTCATTCAAAAAACCTACAAACTTAGCAAGTGGATATGGTTATTTTTCAGCGTATAGGGTCTCAACTTATGAAATGCGTCTACCCTATTACAATTATGAAATGATGGTCAATCACAGCCTCGACCTGTGTTTCGGGTCAGTGGTCGGCCGCTGGTCACGCGTTTCCCCCATTTCCACTTCAAATACTGTAATAAACAGCCGATCAGAACATGCAAGGCCTTATTTAAGGTCGTGACATCTGTTACTATATCATTTACCTGGACTGGGGTAAAAACGTTAGCATATTTTTAGGTTTTATGACGAAAAATCATGTGGAAGGAAGGGCGTTTAAGGCATAGTGTTTTTGGTTCACGGGTTTCGGTTATATTATTTATTTACGTAGATTTTTTCAGATTGACTGTACTTACGATAACTTGCTAACTTTTTCTACATTGAAACATTTTTTTGCAAGTGATACATATAATTTAGATATTGGTTATAAGTAATGCACGCGATAAGACCTATTTTTCTAACCAATCGCATAAATTAAAGAAACACAGAGAGTGCGTGTGGTGTTCAAAGAATGGTTTCCTAAGTGGGATACTTGACACTTTTGACGTGCGTCCCTGTAGTTTCTTTCGTCTAGGGTAGAACATAAGGAGCAAAGAGTGGCCATTGCCCAGCAGTGGAAAAATAAAAATAAATAATGTAGAATACCAAAACGTGTCATTCTGTGACTATGCCATTGTCATAGTGAACACGGAGTGGTTTTAGTCTTTTTTATAGTGAAGCAACTAGTTTAGCAGACTAATGAGATGACACCATCTCGAACTGAGACAAGCGTGGTCGAACATTTACTCTGACAGGGTTCTATCCCATATTGCCAAACGCGAGGATTGTGCTAAAAATTTTAAGTAAAATTTTTACTTTGAGTAGGTCCCATCCCGTTCTAATAGCGCACGGATTATACATATCTTCTTTGACCGGGTATTTAGAATATTTAACAAATATCACAAAACACGTAGGTCACTAACGTACATTACATGCCGTAATGGCTATGGTGGTCTCATAAAAACTCAGGATAAAGTTCGGGAAATTCAAATTAATTAGGCATGCGGGCTTTTAAAATATTACACGCGATAAAATGTAGCTACAACTAAACAAACAATTAAAATGTTTTTGGTACGCTCAAGGATTTTTATTGAAATTCTGGTGTTTGTTCGTGACAAACATCATGTAGAGTGAAAGCTTTCGTCAAAATCAACTACGAATCTTGGTAGTTCATACATATTTTTCGACGTCGCTACCTAACCTCGTAGGTTAGGTAGCGATGTCAAACACAAATACAAATTATGTAATCGCTGTCGATGACATAATTTGTATAATATTTGTATAATTTATATATATATATATATATAAATATATATTTTTAAACCGACGCTGTCGTCGGTTGCTGCCATTCCTCATTGGGATACTGTTTTCCCAAAATTGCTGAAAAGGCAACAACAAATAAGACGTAAATCTTTTCTAAGAGCTCTACATGCTTTAAATGGCCAGACCATTCAATGGTCTAAGGTAGCGTATTCCTAGGCCTCCCTTTGAACACTTCTAACCTTTAAAACTGTATGAAACCTTTTTATTTTCCTCGAAAGGGTTATTACGTAAACGAGAACAAACTATTTGCTGATCTTCCGATTTGTCGCGGATCGCATTTGAAATGTTTTCCAGCAGAATTTCATCGATTATGCTATTATAGTCGATTCGTTCTTATCTGGCAGTGAAAGCGTTTGATAAAGGAAAACGTGGGAGTTTTCGCCAAAGAAAGTACCACAATGTGCCATTCTATTACGACATTTTCTAGTGGCTTACCGTTTTTTGACGCAATTAGCAACAATTGTCTGATTCGTGGAATATGTAGCGAGTTGTGCGATTACAGTGATTGTGAAAATTGTTTAGGATGCTGTTTTCTAAGAAATAATAAGCTGATTTGTTGCTTACTGTACAGATTGTTGTCTTTTTCATAAAGTCATGTGTATACATAATTACACGTGTAACTAAATGCAATTATTATGGTACTCTGATTACAGCCGTTTCCATAAACTTGTAATTGTTACCTGCAATAAAAACTGTTTCAATGTTTCGAAATGAAGTCGCACAAAAAGATATCAAAAATGCAGTACACCTGCCTTAAACAACGGTACATTTTAACTTATAAAACATTGCGAATCTGTAGGTTACGTATTCTTGAGAACGATCTTGTTGCAATCTCATTGCAATTTCAATATATTGCTGTAGTTCGTTGACCATTGAAATTTAGGACTATAGGGTTACCGGTAGACCAGCCGGCTTAGCATTATCACTCTCGACATCAAATTAGACTAATGCAAAATTAATGCATTATATGAAGTTATATCAACAAACATTATCCAGACTAGAAAAAACAGTAAATAAATAAAATAATTTTATTGGGATTGCTATCAAATCGCCACTTCCAGAGTAAGCCTTTTGGACAAAAGTGCAGTGCGATGCGCGACAAAAAGTCGCATTGCGTGCAAGCATTGCTGATACAGGACATTATGACGCACCTGTCGGCGACGCGTGCGCCGGTATTCCACCACTTAGGAGGCTTCGTTGCATCGAACGAATGAGGATCAATTTATATATTTATCGAAGTTAAGAAACTGAACAGAAGCACGAAATAGGGAAGACGGAATTATTACTCATTTATCTATTTTTTACATTTTGATAGAGAGAGAGAGAGAGAGAGAAAGAACTTAACACAATTACTTTTTCTTACTCATCTCACCATAATAAAAACCTAATTATATTAAGTTGTCCATTTTCTCCAGCCTTATAAAACGTCATACAACCACCTTACACTTTTGTACCTATTACTTTCTTATAGATTGGGTTTATTAGTTCTGCGTACTCTATTTAGTCTGATAGCATTTTCACCAAAGTCAGGTAGGTACCTATGGTATAAGCTTCTTTCACCATGAATTTCTTAGTTATCATACACCGCCATTGAGCAAATTACATTTACTGAAACCACTTAATACCCAACTGTACCATCTAAAACAAGAACCCAGCTCAGATCCAGGTCCAGTTTTTGCCCACATTGCTTTCAGGCTGTACGTACTTCATCCTTTATGACGTGAGGCGCATTTTTAATTCAAACTTTTTGTTCATTCATTGAGGTTCTACACTGCGACATCCTTGTTTTAATTACCACTTAGGTAGGTAAAGTTTAAGTTATACGTTTATTAGTCTCTAGTCTAGACTCTAGAGACTAAACCAACTTAAGAATAACTAAAGACGTCTCTAGAAATAGGAGAGTTGGCAGCAAAGCAATTCTTTTAAAAGCAGGATCTACAAATTTTCCATTGGACTTGGACATTAAGTAATGGTAGACAATAGATACTTTTTTTTTTAATTATACTGAGGAAAATGCGCACGCATATCGTACTGCCACGGGGAGACAGTACGATTATGTGGGACTCCAACACCACTAAAACCCTCAGGGTGTTTCCGCCTCTGCCGCTTGTGATGGGAACGTGGGGACGCTATTTTTCCACGACCCCACTGTGGCTGCCCGATATTGGGCCTCTCACTGGGGGGTGTGGAGCAACCCCCTTCGCAACGCGCCAGAACCACATGAGGCGCCGCGACTACCTTGGAGACCTTACCAGCCAATTGGGCGCCGGACGACCCCGTGTCCGAACGCCCTAGGTCCCCTTGCGACGGGTCAGTCGAGTGGCCCCGCTGCCTGCCACACGATCACAGAGGATAGGGAGAGCGACTCTCGCCACACCGACACTCCTCTGCGACTCCACCGCGTCCGCCATCAAACGGTGGCGACCCCGCCAAGACCGCGGAAGGCAGGGACAGGCACTCCTCTCCCGCCGCAGCCTCCACTTCTCTGCGGCCATGCTGCCCATGCAGTACAGCCACCCGCCTCAGCTGTGGTGCCTCCCATACGACACCGCAACCTACTACCGCTCCAACTGGGCTTTAAGAGCAAAACCCAGAGGAGCAGTCTCTCCCGGGGCCGGCCGTATCGCCATCTGCGTTGGTACGGCCCCATGCTATTAGCTTCATCGCGGGTGACTAGGCCGCTATCACTAAGCCCCCTGCACCGGCAAGGCGGGAACCCTTCTGGGGGAGACAATAGAACTCTCTTTGCAAAAATGAGAAGATTATTAGATGAAGAGCAGCCTAACTGCATAATTAGTTTTATCTTTTTCATTGTGCACGTAAAAGTAAACCTTTTTTATTACGACTAACGTCACTTTCATCTTTGGAAGAAATCAAATAGAATTTAGTAGTCACGGGCTGCTTGCCATCACTCTCTGCCAAGAGCCACATAGTGAAACATAATTTATGAATTTTTACCACTAAAGCACCGACTACACGACCAATTAAATCCTCAGCGTCACGCTTTCTACCTCGTATTGTTATGTTAATGTTACGCTTTATCGTCGTTCTAATAAATATAACGAAACCATCAAGCGTGTTATCACTTGCAAGTGCAACACGCGTCTGAAAATTTCATGCATACCTACTTCATTAGTTTTTCGATCATATTTCGGAAATGGAACTTGTTCGTTTTTTTCATAAATTATTTGAAAAGGTTGAAGAAACATAAGAAGTTCATTCAAAATACTAAACTGTATTTATTTTCTGTCAATTCGAAATCCAACCAAACTTTCGAAGTTTAAAGCAGTTGCCAATCGTGTCCATTACGCAGAAAAAAAAGCCAATTCCGTCCTTAAAAGTTCTATGTCGCCAGCTATCCAGGAAGTTTTCTATTTTCCCGGACTACGAGTTCTTCATATTCAAACTATTTGCCGGCATCGTGGGAGCAGTTTAGTGAGTGCGTGTGAACCCACTGTGACAATGGGCATAGCACACATGATTTACGTACCAACTGTTGTGTAAGCTGTGACACCGACCACAGAGAGGTAGGTACTATTTACTAAAGAGAGCTCTGATTTAGAGGAGACATTACGTCAAACAATGCTGGATCGGAGTGGCGCAATCGCACGATACGAGTAAGTTATGCCACAGGCTATGAAGACGTTGGCTGGTTCACAGTACATGCGCAAAACCAAATCTTTGTTAAGCATCCTTATACTTTAATTGAAGCTTGATGCGTGACAGACAATTCACTGAGCTCTTGGTGGAAATTGAAAAAGAGTAGTTATGGGGTTCGCGAGAGTAACACTATGTGTACCTACCTCCATTTTCAGGAAAGCAATTTAGCAAAGCCCAAGGTTGCCTGGAATAGATCGTTCAAAGCGATAAGGCCGCCCTTTGTACTTCCTTGTTTCTCAGCATAAGTATTATATTTTGTGTTTGGTACTATAAAGCAAACAGAATCTATTTGATGAATATATATCCGGTTTGCCTACCCACCTTAGCCGGCGTTATAAGATCGACCCCCTGCAGATTAAAAGCACCCCCCAACAGAATCAATCCAACAGAATTATGTTGGATTGGCGAGACCCTACTTATTTATTGGGTGATCCAAGGTGTTCCACAACATTGATCATGCAAACCTTGGAATTAAGCTACCTAGTTATTATAAACAAGCTACATACGCGCCAGTTGCGTAGGCCTCTGGGAAAGTATCCTCCACAGCTGGTCACAGGTTAACCGTACCACTGATTGGTGGATAATTACCTTTTCAGCATGCAAAGAACGTCGCTACTCTGCGTGGTATGCGTGATCATCATTTGTTATTTTGACTGGACTGAGACTGGACACTTTGCTTAGACTGGGTGGCATTGAGGTGTGGCTGAAAACAAGAAAAAGTAGACTGGTTTTCGTTCAATACTTGAGCGAAAATTTGTTGGTTGAACGAATTAGCACCAGTTTTAGCTCTTACTTACTAATATAGTCTTGTTCCACCAAACTCTGACGCTATTGTCGACCTCTGTGACGCAGCAGGCGAAGGTCCGCCTGAGACGCAACAGGTTGCGGGCTCTATTCCCGCCTCGGGACAAATGTTTTCTCAGCAGATATTTGTTCCGGGTGTTTTCTTTGTATAATAAAAAATATCTATCTATGTTATATAGTATTGTACTAAATACCTATATCAGTTATCTAGCAGGTATCCATAATACAAGCTCTACATAGCTTGGGGTGAAGCTGTGTAAATTGTTTAACTTAAAAAATCACCGCGACAAATCTTAAACGTGCTCTAACATTACTATTATTATTATTATTATTCATTTATTTCAGATCATATAAATCATAAAATATTATTAGACACAAACATAATACTATACATAGCATGATAAAAATAATTAAATAAGTGTCACAGTAATTTTAAAATTGGATAAAATAGAATGTTACAGAAAAATAGTATACAATCACACGAACATTTTAATTTCAATTTAAATTTGGATCAGATGGAGCCCATCACTATCTGCGTCCACCTGTTCTGAAGGGGCAGTCTGCCCGTGCAACAATCATCTTAATTAAACTAATAGTTTTTGTGGTAAATAAAGTTTTTATATGGATTTCAAACGACCGCAATAATTCAGCCTGATGCATTCAATGCATGAGTTTATGTGCCTTATTTTTTTTGATCTACAAATATTAGCAGACAAACAATTAGGATGAGACTGGTTGAAAAGATAATCATTATTGCATACGTCTTACATTGCATGCGTTCAGATTTTCACTTGCTTTCGCAACCCATTGTCGTCTGGGAGTGTTGCACCCGCGAGAGCGATGCGTATCTAGCAATCCATCTCAATCTGGGCCACAATTTGTCCGTCCGTAAGTGTCTGTGGGAAACATCAGGAATTGGGAAATTTTCTTTATATACCTCGATTTCATTAAAAAAGCATTGCACTTTGTGGATCAATAGAGTTTGCTTTGTTATTTTTAAGCATAAACAATACAATAACAAAAGTTAGTCGTATTCTACCAATTTGTTTTATCTACATAAATTTCTTAGCCTCAATCATGTACTTATTGTAATCATTAATTTTATTCATGCCCGTATTATCTCTGAATACATACATATATAAATAATTAAATAATGCTGAACAAAGTAGGAATAACGCCTCTCGGTATATTTCTACCACGTGGTTTTGTTTAGCGAACCACTGAAATCAATCTAATATTATTATCAATTTACATATAATATATATATGTATATAATAATAATAATAATAATAAGATATTTATTTACAAAATGGTACAGGTAGAATATACAATATACAAAGTACTATGGGTACCTATACGTGTAATAAAGGCGAAGTTTTTATGTACAAAGTGTTTGTATGTTTGTTACACCTTCACGCTCAGACAGCTCTGCGGATTTGGGTGAATCTGGGTACCCGGCTATATCCTGGTTTAACACATAGACTTTTGTAATCCGGGAAAGTGCACTGTTCCCGTAGGATGATCAAACTTATTCATCGCTGGGCGCTAGTATAAAATGAACAAGTGTTGCATTAGGTACCTATACCCATACTTATATATATATATATATATTGCGGTTTGAATCGAAGTCCGTATCATGCAATAAAATATTGACTCTATCATAGCAACTTATTAAAGCATTAAGAGCGGAGTCAATGCCCAAATTCAATGGTCCCCTACACTGCTACATTAATTTGACAACGTTGCCGCATCGTGGCGTGCGACACGCCAACATTCAACTAAAGGTAGACTGCCGAGCAATCTGGATTTGGCGAAAACAACGACACGATGCTGTAGGAGGTTTTCGATACAACTTGTAATGTTGCTGGCCACAGATGGCCATAGCAGCGGAGATCACATGTAGACTACTTTGGAGCAGGTAAAATTAGTAAGCCACATCATGCATGCATATTACACCATTACACATAACTTAACAAAGGAACCTTGTTTTTTCACTTTGCATTTCATCCTTGTCTGGAGCATTACCCATAGAACAAAGTGCATAACAAATTTAAAGGTGAAATTTCAACGAGTTCGCAGCCCATTATACCGAAGCGATTAGTGTCGCTGACTGCTACTTTGCTCGGCAGTGTACGTAAAGTACAGGCTAAATGGAAATGCACTGAACGTTATGGCTTATGAAAACGATGTATATCAGACGCCGAGAACACGAAATGCTTCATAGACGGCTCAAATAACTTATTTATTGACATTTGCTTCGACTGAGGTTGGAAATATACGATTTTATTTGATTTTGATTTGAAAAATCTGGGGTAACGGGTCAGAGTTTACTCAGGGACGTTGTAGTTGAGTTGGTAGTAAATTTCATGAAACTTTTTTTAAGTAAATTATGAGAAAGTATTTGCAAATACTTTCAACTAGAGCACAAACTTTGGGAGGTCCGGTAAGCAGTTTAAGGTAAAAGCCGGCTAGTTTAAGGTAAAAGATAATGATGGTAAGCATCATTTCTTAAATAAAAATGGTGTGTATCTGGCGCAGCACATCAGCATTGCCATACAGGGGGGTAATGCAGCCAGTGTCATGGGGCACTTCCGGTTGGTAGATATGGATTAGTTGAGCTACTTAGCTACGATTGTTTGCAACAATCTGCAGTTAGCTCAACTGTTTCTTTGTTATTAAAATTCTCAATAAATAATTTTAGGTCGAATATATAGAGCAGAAATACATAAAGTAAAATCTTTAATATTCCTTCACAGATGACATAAAATGAGTCAGAACTGTAAACTGGGGAAAACATGGAAACGGGAAATGATAAAGAAACAAGATACAAACGAAAGAAAAACAATCGTGTTTTCAATATAATGCGCATTCGCGAACCAACCGACCGTATTTTTAATGGGGTTTTCACAAATGAAGCATTGGATCACCATTAAATATATCTAGACTCTTCAAAAGCTTTTTGACAGACCAAATTATTCAAATTGTCTTTCATTAAAGGGTCCAAGTTGGTCGTGTTACCGTTTCCTTGAATATTATCCTCAGAGCATCACGTCAAATAAACTTAAAATTACTTTTATTTGATAGATAAACCGATTTGCTAAAATTTAGAAGTTAGGCACTGGAAAATGTGTAGGACTCTTAGATGTACAACCTAATTCAGATTTGAGATTTATAATGCCCACATGTCTAGTTGAAGAATAGCATTAAAACCGAACAGAAGACATGAACATCGTTTATAATTAACCCGCGCCCGTGGCCTACAGACGTGTCGTAAAATCACAAATAAACAATTATAAACATTCGTTCATTCAGCTTTGATGAGTCCGAAATAAATATGACACATTTATAAAGCTTACAATTATTGTTATTCACCACACGAAAGAAAGTGCGGTGGGTACTTATGTATGTGTCATGTCGGTTTTAGACATAAATTAATTTAGTAATTAACTGTAAAGGTAAGTACATGGATTTTGTTTTAACCATAGCAAATAAATGTAGGCAGATCATGGCCTGAATTATAATAATAATATCGTTTATTTCAAAAGGTCTTAACAATAACAGTACAGTGTATAGTTTAGACCTAGTTTCTTATTCTTAGTTTCAACCCCTTGCTCTAACTAAGTTCGAGACTTGTAATGTAGACGCGAGGGCTCTCTACCTCGGCAATAGCTTAGGTTCTTATTTAAATTATTAATTATGGCAAAGTCAAAGTCAAAGTCAAAAACTCTTTATTTCCATAAATACAATAAATGTATACTTAGAAAAGGTCAAATTCTTAATAATTAAACACTGACACGGAAATAAAGTGATATTTTTGATTTCAGTCGCTTCGGTACGTAGACTAAAGTAAAGAAGCGACGAAGAAACCTTTAGCCTGTTAGTTGTTATTTTTCGAGTTGGAGCAAATTCCGTCCCACGCTTTTTTATCCTCTAGATAATCTGATATTTTATAGTAGGCCTTTTTACACAGGAAGGTTTTGACAATTTGTTTGAATTTATTTACTGATAATTTTTGCAACTCACTAGGAGTTTTGTTGTAGAAGCGTATACATTGCCCTTTAAAAGATACATTAATTTTGTGTAGTCTAGTTGTGGGCACAGCGAGTTTATGTTTATTCCTTGTATTCAAATTATGTACATCGCTATTTTTAGGGAACCGATTGATATTTCTATGAGTGTACAATAGGTTTTCATAAATATATTGACATGGTACTGTCATTATGTTTATTTAAATGGCATACATACATACTAGTTCTGCCCGCGTTGTTTCCATGGAAACATTTTTTAAAGTTATTTCTATGGAACTGATTTATGGAATAAAGATACTCGTAGTCTATGTTTTATTCCAGGCCTAATACCTGTATGCAAAATTTAAGACCGATCCGTTCACTAGTTTTGGCATGAAATGGTCAGAAACATCCAAACATTCAAGGATCCAAACATCCAAACTTTCGCTTAATAATGTATAATATTAGTGTGATAGAAGACTGTGCCACAAATTATGTTATTTCGTTACTTTGCCTCTATAGAGTATCCTTCTACAGGATCTCCATATATATATCTTGGTACTGGAATTTTCAAGTCAATTATGTCAGCAAGTAGACGACATACAAATGCTGTGAAGTGACTCTTGAAAGGATGGCGCCCAGACGTCTTGGTGAAAAGAGAAGACGTTTAAGAGCTACCCGTAACGTACTCCAGTTACCTAGTCAGGGGGAAAGGAGCACGATTTTATAAAGCTTATAGCATGACTTGAAATGGTAGTTGGTACAACCATGTCTACCACTTCAGGAATAAATGCCTGATGATAGATAAAATGTCAGGCATTAAATTTGTTGAGAAACTCTGCTCTAGTGGTATTATTCATGCGTCTTTTAGTTTACCACAAACTACACTGTTAAATTATTCTATTGATATCCTGCATCTTACTCACGTATCACAGAACTGATCACGTTTGTTAGCTATCGAAACAGCAAGCATTGCTGATTGGATTTTACTCCTTTTGCCAGACTTGAGGCCATGCGGAAACACTGCTAGCATTTCTCTATCATTAATGTACACAGTTTTTGATTAGGGTAGCTTAATAAGCTATCTTAAAGATTTGCCAACAATTTGAGGATACCGCTAAATTGCTTACCCAAAATCTAGAATTAAAAAACAGCGGAATTTTGTAAGTACTAGCATTTTTTTTTATTTTTAAGCTTTTGTATTTTGGTTACCGCCGGTCTACTCTATACATGTCTTAGGGTATATAAGTTCAGTCTGGCGAGCCATATTAGGACTCATAAAAGAAATAAAATTTGATATCCCTGGGGTTGCCGTCATGGAAATCGATGAGGAGTCGGATATGTATTACTAGAGTTAGTGAAGATTGTATTGTATTACGTCTATTTACTTAATAAATACTTAATGGACAATCCACACAATATCATCTAGCATTACGAATCGATATTTATTTGCAATTGTTTTCTCAGAGTAAACTCTGGGGAGAGGAGGGTAAATCCTTCTGAGTACGTCCTCCAGACGCGGATGTCGCCGTATTTAGACTGAGTGTTGGGGACTCGAGACGCGCCGCCCAGTAACACCGCTTACTTGCAAACTGTTTGCGCTATTTTCAACATTTAATTCTAGTCCAGAATGGGTTGATATTAGTTACAGTTCACGTCACTATAAATACGTTAGTATCTCTACCTAGTTTGTGACCATAACTGCTTTAACAGAACTTATTAGTCCCTCAGTGTGCACTAAACAAACCTTAACCACCAACATTAAAAACTTGATCCTTGTCAAACAGTTTTTCGTGAAACAAAAACGTCTTCAGTCAGAATAAGGAAGACAGTGAAAATACATTGAAGTTTCTCTCTCAGCTTGAAGTTCAATCACCTATCGATCTAAGGTGACTCAACAATCAAACGAGTCAAGACAAACCTAGTTCCGCATAAATTAGCACACCCAAATGACTCGATAACCAGACCAGTATCCTAGTCCTTGAAAGGCGGGTCTATGCGCCGGTAGCTATGTGTAGCGGGCAGGCCGCCTGACCTATAGGTCCTACGGCCTTGTAGGCAGGTGCTTTCAATTACGTTAAACAATGTGGCTTGTGTCGGGTCCAATAGACTACTAAGTTTCGGTGTAAACAAGCCACGGAACGATGCTGTCGTAATTGCTGGTCGCGATTACTGCCCTTTCTAGTAAAAAATTATATGCATTGGCAGCAATTTCGATAGCAATTTTTCCTGAATGAAGGCACCGAGTTTGCCACTTCTATGCTATGAAAAGTGTCGTGCTGTGCTGAATACGTCGTCGCAACAGACGCTTCATTTGATAGCAACATTTTAAAACACAGAATTTATGATTTTCGAGTAGCTCGTTTGCGCTGACCCTCATTATGATATCCAAGTACCTTACTAATTACTGTAAGACGCAGCTTGCGGATCAGGTGCCTTAACATAACCATCGTCTAGGACAAAAAGCTTCACTAGCAGTGGCGGCAATGTGCTAGGCTATTTTGGTGCACAGTTTATTGGTGCATGCATACCTAGTTCTGGTCCTTTAGGAATATGTCATTGAGACAGCTGATTCTTCAGAATATTTAGGAAATTTCACTAACAAAATGCTCTATGTTAAACTATTGAACATATAAAAGTAACGTGCTAATTTACCCGTCAGTTTTAACCAAATTACCTACCTACCTAGTTTGTCTAACTCCGATTCAAAACCGACGACGATAAAATCTTATTTTCAAACTACAAACAGATGGTATTTCTTTAAGTTTTAACTATAACGCGAAAAAAACTGCTTGCAGAAGCAGACCACGAGGGCCCTCGCTCGCCCTTATCAGGACATGTCCAACTGTTTATTGGTACAAACAACCCAATAGATAATCAATAGGCAAACAACACTTGTCCATGCAAACACAAACAGTGACGCGCGACTTCACTTGAAAACTTCAAGATAAGTCTTCGTCGCGTGTCGAAGATGGGTTACAGACTGAGATACTCTTTTGAATACCTACAAAGAGAACTGTAACATCCTCTTTTCTCTAAATTGTAAGGAATAAGGTTGAATTTGGAGAGGTTGGGTGTTGGTTTGGTGGTAAGATAGTCGGTTTTGGTTCAAACAAGAGGTGTTTGAGATAGATAGCAGCTATCGCCTGGGAACCTCAAACAGGCGGGCCTGTGCGTGCCACTGCGACTTGCAATAACTGAATCTAAGAAAGTAAATTCCATTCTTATTTATTCGAAAACTGAATAGCTTTTGGTCGCATAATAAAGCAAAAAACTCTCTTCGATGCCATTACTTTTTTACTCCTCGCTTTAGTTTCATATTTTTGACGGCAGTCGGCCCCAATTTTTAACGTGAACTTTAAGATTTTCGTATTGTTTAATACCTTGGCTCAGTGTGGCTTGGCCTCCAATGAATGAAGTCGCTATTTTGGTCTATCCAGTATAGTTCTATGCAGTTTTTTTATAGTTATAACCATATAAGCTGCTCTACCAATATTGCCCTAGGTAGTGCAAAATGGAGTACAGTGCCGGGTGTTTAATAAGCAGCAGGCTTTATCATAGCAGAAATGTATGCACAAAAGGATGTAGTAATGTGCGGGTATTTATTTGACGTGTGTCGGAACTTTGTTCGCTTGGTATGCGCCAGAGAGCGCCAACATCCTGTGGAGTAAAACATAAAGTAGAGTATCAACTTCACATACAAAACTAAGTAACCAACAAACTTCTCATGCAAAATCAACTTACTTACGAATTACTAGTTTATTACCAGCGAGCTTCTGTCCGTGGATTTTCGCGCTTTTCCCAAATGTCATAAGCAGCCTAAATGTCATTCTCTACATCTAGGCAAAATTTCAGCCTCATCTCTTCAGAATTTTGACGAGAAGCAGTAAAAAACATCCATCCATCTAACCAGACTTTTAATAATAATATTAGCGCGAGGTCTGAGTTCGGTTGAGTAACACCACTAATGATGTAGATGGAGTAGAACACTATTTGTATTCATTGTACATTTATAATACTTGAATTTTGTACACCAACTTACTCCATTACCTATACATTGTCCAACGTCCGGCGCCGACAACACAATGACGTAAATAGATAGGACACAAATTACACCACAACGGAATGTAGGCAAGTGAGAACATATAAATCACTTGCGTTTTTTACAAGGACTTGCATATTCTTGGAATATAACTGCAGTGGTACAAAAATATGCAATCGACCTATGTTACTGTACGGCCTAACTTAAAAGTCTTTTATTTGCAAACATGGGTCGTCAATATTGGTGGTATAATTATGCATGTTTTACCTTAAGCTAGGGCATGCAAATTTATCCTAGGGCCAAATCACACTAAATTAATCGCTTGACCACAATGGCATCGTCTCAGAATAACACATTCTGGCATTTTACCTTTGATGAAAGAAACTACTGATCTAAGGACGCGTGTCAAAAGTGTCAAGGTTGAATCCAATCTATCAATCTCACCGTGCAAATAGGTTCTAGAGTTTCTTTCATCTATGGACGATTCTACGACGATACCATTCTCATTGTAAAGCGATTGGTTAGCAGAATTCAGTCCCAGGTCAGAAGGTAACTAATGAACATAAATTAACTTGAAATTTGAGTTTGGTTGAGAGAACCCTCGCGTCTATATCACAAGTCTTGAACTTAGTTAGAGCGAGGTGTCGAAACTAAGGAGTGAAATAGGTCTATAATACGCATTACTTTATTTTGTTTATAAGACCTTAATCTGAATAAAAACTATTATTATTATTTATTATTATTTGCTACTGCACTCCAACACAACCTCCAAGCACACGCAGACACCAGGAACAGTCGTTATCTAATGTCAGCGAGGATGCTGGCAGAGTCTATTCAAAATTGTTAATTGGTTGAAAATTAAATGAGTAAAATTTAACTTTACTGGACTTTTTCGTTCTTCTTTTCGTATTATTTATGTATTGTGTTAGTTTACGTGACGCGTTAATTTTGGTTCCTCCGGAAGATCAGCGTTGTGAGACCTATGCTATCTGAGACTGTTCGTGCAATCTATAATATGGGTCCCAGAGAAAGCCTACGTGAAAAATTCAAGGAAATAAACATAATGACAGTACCATGTCAATATATTTATGAAAACCTATTGTACACTCATAGAAATATCAATCGCTTCCCTAAAAATAGCGATGTACATAATTTGAATACAAGAAATAAACATAAACTCGCTGTGCCCACAAGTAGACTACACAAAATCAATGTATCTTTTAAAGGGCAATGTATACGCTTCTACAACAAAACTCCTAGTGAGTTGCAAAAATTATAACAAATTGAAAGTAAATAAATTCAAACAAATTGTCAAAACCTTCTTGAGTAAAAAGGCCTACTATAAAATATCAGATTATCTAGAGGATAAAAAAGCTTGGGACGGGATTTGCTCCAACTCGAAAAATAACAACTAACAGGCTAAAGGTTTCTTCGTCGCTTCTTAACTTTAGTCAACATACCGAAGCGACTAAAATCAAAAATATCACTTTATTTCCGTGTCAGTGTTTAATTATTAAGAATTTGACCTTTTCTAAGTGTACTTTTATTGTATTTATGGAAATAAAGAGTTTTTGACTTTGACTTTGACTATCACACATAATGCTGAGTCGGACGCCATTAAAATTTTATCGCATTTAAGTTTTTTAATTACATAGTTAGTAGTTATGTAGTATATAGTGTTGAGTAATTAAAGAAACTAGCTTAACGTAATTCTTGTAAATGCTATAAATTAAGGTTTTCTTATTCTTATTCTATTCGATCCAAAATACTAACTGAACTGCTATATACTCGAAAGTTATTGCTGGACAGTAAACTCCACTCAATGAAAATGAGAACAGACTAATCACATCATATAAGTTCATTAATGCGAAAGTGTGGTTGTATGGATGTTTGTTACTTCTTCACGCCAAAACTACTGAACGGATCGGGCTGAATTTGTATAGATGTAGTAGGTCTAGACCTGGAATAAAACATAGCCTACTTTTTATCCCATAAATCAGTACCCATTGGATAGAAATCACCATGAAATATAACAGACAGAGAGAATTACTTTCGAATTTATAATATTGTTCTCTCTCTGTCTCTAATATTGGATCTGTTGGTATAGCGGGGTCGTTAAAACGTAGTAAAAGTTTTTACCCCTACATAGTCGATTCTCGATTCATATCACGATCTGCAACTATCTCGATGCTACCTCATTACTAGCTGTGTAAAAACGCGTTATTCTATATCATCGATATTATCGACAATCGAGTCCGTGATCGCGTGGAATGTAACAAGGAACTTGCAACAGTTGCAACTAGTGCAGGAGTTGATGCAGGACATGATTTTGTTAATATGCAAATAGGTGAATCGAAATCGTTTGCCTTAGTCCGGCCGGCTGCAATTTCCAGAGGTTGAATAGAAAAAACCGCTTCTAAGCGATTAAGTGATACATTTTATCTAGCCTATGATACAAGTTACCTACATAACTTTCCGATTACCAAATTTTATTCAGATCAGTTCAGCTGTGCAGGTTAGAAAAGGTAACAGACCGAGAGACAGAGTTACGTTCGCTTGAACTGGGACTATTATACATACATATGTCTGTGGAATGGATGGATTTTTATTTTAATGTTCGGATTTTCAGAGCAGTACGTTCATATTTTTTTATTGTGTTTTCATGCACAAAAAGACTATAGTTTTTCGATAAGGGTAGGTTAGAATCTCGCCGGCTCCCACTCTCCACCAAAGTATTCGAAGCACAGGTGCGTGTGCCACACCTGCCTCCGCCAGACTCGTGCGCTGACAACTCGCACAAGTTTACTTTACTACGGAAAATCGACTACTTTTATTAAAATACAGTGCAGTGCAGTAATTAATTTGTTGTGGCTGCACATTAACAGTACTTATCTAATTATTATAAATTTAAAAGCCTTGCTCTTGTCGGTGTAATGACGCAATTTCCTTCAAAAATTTGAGAAAATTGCGTCCTTACACCGACAAGAGCAAGCAATACAAAAGCTCTCTCCAATGCAATGTCTTTTACTTCTTTATACGAAATGACAACGACTTTCTCCTTGATCTGACTCATATACCTTAGCTAATTCTTGGTCTTCCTCTTCCTCGTCTTCATTCTGCTAATTTCTTCTACTTTACTAATAGTGCTCGTAAATATGCTGTGTAGACTGTGTAGACTTATACGTTATAGCTTATCGCTCTTAGCGATAAGGCCGCCCATTGTGCAACTGTTTCTGTATTTGTGCTTTTCTGTTCTGTTTTTCTCTATCTTGGTGTGCAATAAAGAATATTTGTATTGTATTGTATTGTTATAGTGGTTAAGCTGGTCTACTAGTCCGCACGCGTTTTTCTGAATAAAAAGTATAGTTATATAATGTTTACCGATGTGGCGCGGCGGGCGAAGGTCCGCCTCTGACGCAGAAGGTTGCGGGTTCGATTCCCGCCTTGGGACAAATGTTTGTATGATCTGCAAATATTTGTTCCGGGTGCTCTGGGTATTTTCTATATATAATAAAAAATATCTATTTATGTAATGTATTGTATTAAGTTTATCAGTCATCTAGTACCCATAACACAAGCTCAGCTTAGCTTGGGGCTAGATGATGCTGTGTGGATTGTCCAGCATTATTTATTTATTTATTTATTATAATGCAGTCCAACATCTCTGCATAATTTTAGCCGATCCGTTTTGTAGTAATGGTATTAAGACGCAACAAACATACATCCGAAAGGTTTCCACTCAATAAAGGTAATATTCGTGTGATTTTCTGTACATTAAAAAAAAATCCCCATTATATTTTGCCTGCCTTGTCTTTGTGTTCATGTTCCATGTCTATGATTATGTTTTAATGTTCAAAATAATAAATCAACAATGCTGGACAATTCACACAGCATCATCTTACCCAATTGATAACATACCTTTCTTAATACTTAAAATGTAAGTGTGAAATGTAGGTTGATGGGAGAGACAAATTAAATACTTAATGGTAGAGCCAGACAGATCGACCAACAACGTCTCTCTCAATCCTCGAGATGAGCTTGTCATCGACCCCAAGCACAAACAAACAAAAGCATCTAGGTTTATCGTTATCTGTCCTCAAAGCCATTACCTAGCCGGAACCACCAAGTTATTTAGAACTTTACTGTAGTTCCGTAATGACTAATTTACGCTGATTTTCCGTTCTCGATTGTTTCGACAAAAACAAAGATTGGAATTTCCCCCGGATTGGTTCGGCGTTCTGCTATCCGCGTTCAATGATCGCTCTAAAAACGATAGTACTTTGAATATATTGTAGGGGTCAATGTTAAGTAAGTAGCTTTAAGTAGAGGCTTTAAGTAGAGGTCACATTGTTTTTTAATAGTTTTATTCTGCGAGATTATTAGTTATGCAACCATTTTCTTATCTTTTGTGTCTTTTGAAATTAATTTTCACTTCGGCGGTCACACCTACTATTATTATGTATGTCTGTGTATTCTCGATATAATTAGGATAATTCAAGTGGTCTCAAAAGTTCGGTGATTATAACTTACCTAACTATTATGATGGTGACCACAGACCAGGGATCCCTAGTCTGTGTGTACTATCCACCTGACAAAATCAAGAAAGTCAAGCTAAGAGCAACAGAAATGGGTGCGCCGCTGTGCAACTACATATGTAGTTGCCCCGAACACAGTGCGTCAGCGGCAGTCAAAATGTCAGAAAAGAACTTCATTATCAATTACAGAACACTTCACATAATTTATCTTCTGAACTAAGAATTACGTCTACGTATCCACCTGATTATTCAAAAGAAATAAGCTTATTAAGCTATGTCCAGTAAAAGTACCAGAGCAACATAACTATACAAGAGCTTCACAATCAACTATAGAACACTTCACATCATTTATCTTGTGAACTGAGAATCACGTCGACGCGGCAGAGCGCTAAGTAATTGGTCTATCTGAACGACGTCGATTACTTACACAGCGGAGCGGATAATGGCTCGCATTGTGCTTCCGACTCGGAAACCACAAGCATTCCGATCCATAGGACCATAAAGTTGTGGATGCGCGAATAAACCGAATCTACAACTGACCTACAAGATTTGATGTTGGAGAACCATGACTGCATAATTTTGCTAACAGAACAATCGGCTATGTTGTGTAATGTGGAGTGGGCCTTAAATAGTTTGCGTGCATACATACGTACTAGAATCTGTCAGCTGTATTTATTACCTATCTTTGACCTCTAGCTCATAAATAAAATAGAGCCACAGATAATAGATACACAAATGTCCAAACTAGGTAAAAATATAAAAGCGAATGAGCGAAAGTCATTCTGTTTGTCTGTTACATTTTCACGACAAAACTGATATTTTTCCCGTATTTTTGTGCTTTCGATTAGTTCTTGTAGGTAAATAGGTACCATACACATTTTGTAACCATTCGTTTAGTTACAAATAGGTGTAGTATAAAGGTACTTAGATTCATTTCAATAGCTTAATACTGCAATAATTTATAGTGTAGTAATTTACCACAGATGCTATCAGCCCCAACTAGAACATAATTTACAACAGTCCCTTTAGGCGGCGCCGGCGCCGGACCGTGAGAATCCGCACTTTGACTCCTCGACCGTGACACCGCCAGCACGGAATCCACGCAAAAACCTGTCAGCTGTCACGGGAGGCGGTTAATCGATTCCGTCATGATGACTAGATCGATATCGATCGCGAGCCGCTCTAATCGATTATCGAAATGTATCTAATTAGGTATGTTGGGTTTGAAAGAGCAATACGTTCAGTAGAGTTTACTTTAGATCGATTTTTGCTGTAGGATGATTTTTAAACTTTCATATGCATACATATCTACGCTACTTTCAGATTATTCAGTATTCATATCACAGGTGTTGGCACCAAATAATAGAGAGTTCACCTGTGCTTGCGCACACACTTGTGCACTACAATTTGTCCTGCGCACATGGCTAGTCTCCGTTGAGACTGGCCGCAGAAGCCAAAATTGGGCTAGGACAACACAACACACACAACACCTACCAAGATTTTATATTCTTAGGAGATGATTCTGCATCAATATCGATTACAACATATCCAAACAATCGATGATATAGCATCAGCATGGTGTACATTATGTCCAAGGTCTGTAATGGGTGGGTTGCTGGCCGTGGCTGAAGATGGCTGAAAGCAAAGCGTAGCGCAGGTCCGGGCCATCACAGCGTGGTCAGCATATTGCAGTCCTTGATGGCCAAACTGAAATGAAGGCCGAGAACGAAGTTCGAGGCCTTTATATACAGCATTGCAGCCCTTGCTGTCCGCAAGGGCTGCAATGCTGTATATAAATGATGTAATGATGACCAAGCTTGAAGGCCGAGACCATAGCAAGCTTAGCTTGAGGCCAGCTTATCGTGGCCAGCAGGGCAGTCATTGCGGACCCGGGCTTGTATAGTGCTTTACTCAAACAATGCTAGTAATTTAGGAATCGTCGCTTGAAGAGTTCTGTTTCACAATTTATTCACGAAAATTGATTAGAACTTATTATGCAATAATTTTCTCCGCGATGCGCTTTTGTCAGTTTCTCGCGTTTTCTTTTTTTATTCTAACCAGCCAGTGAAGCTTGTACTGCTTACAATATGCATAAAATCTTTATGCACCTAACTATTGTAAAAACAAAATATAATTGGAAATTCGAAATACATTACGGACCGCATAGAGCGGACAGTAATAATCCGCCGATTCGGGTAGGCCCGAAAGGACGACTTTGCTCAAAGAAATTTGTCGTAATAATCAGCAGATTACATGCTATGTTTGAGTAAAAAGATAATCTCGATTATCCAAAATCGATATCAGTTGGTAAGTTACTATTCGGCCGTCAATAAACACCTTCGATGATCGTTGAGAAGTTAATGGGTTATGATTGTTTCTGGCGCCAGGTTGCGGCGACCTGGTTTAAGGACCTTAGCACGAATATTGTACCGCAGCGTTATGCTTTCGATACAGGACAAATCGTAGGATGTGTAGTATTTTTCTTATGAATGCTTTATATGTACAAATAAATATACTGTAGATAGGTATTTTATTAAATCTGATCTGGTGTTAAAATGATCGCGCTGTCGTACGAAGCTACTTTAAGCTAGTGTAAAGATCAAGATCAATCCCTTTACGGTGACTTGAGATGTTTAGAATGTGTCCACTCAGCGCTAGTTTCAGTGTAGACCAGATACGTTCCGTTTCTTTCTCCCTGCTCCCTTACACTAAGGTGAAGTGAGAGATTGCATTGTAGTAAGTTCCTAGCGTTTATAAAATCATGACTTTTTTATTAGTGTTAGTGGGTTTTCCGATAGTACCGATTCAAAATATCACACTCAGCGCTTGGTTTTAGTAAAAACCAGGTACGTTCCGTTTCATTGTCCCTGCTTCGTACCACTTTACGGTAAGCCTTGGTGATTAAAACAGGACCACGCGTGGCCCAGGGCGTTCCCGCCCGTGCGTATATCACACACAGATTTCAGAATATTATCCTGTAATCTGTGATATCACATTCCGATAAAAATTGCTTTGGGGCGTTTATATGCAAAACTCTCAACAACTCCCTGCGTTGTTATGCTCAAAATGTCCACTATGCGCTGGTTTTCAGTCGAGGCCAGATACGTTCCGTTTCGGTTTCCCTTCTTAATTTTATTTTGTATTTTTTGTATTTATAAAACTTATTCTAATATTCTCTAAACCCTTCAGGATTTGTGCAGAATGTTACATTCCTCGGGTTAGATAGAATTAAGAAGTGTACGTATGTACGCACTTGCAAATATGGACCTTCTTACTATTACACCTATTTCATAAATATTAATATAGGTATGTAAACATTACACAGTGTTTTAAGTTAAGTAGGTATTACCTACTTTAAATTATACGTAAGTATATACAATTGCATTGTTCCAGAGTGGCTTTTATTGTCTCATAACGAGTCTACTTAAAATCTAACAATATATTCTTCTTTAGATGAAGAGAGAGATAATGGCATTGTAGTAAGTTCCTGCGGTTTATAAATCATAAATATTTTATTAGTAGGTTTTCCAATACAATCAATTGAAATATAGTTATCCACTCAGCGCTGGTTTCAGTGAAAACCCGATACGTTCCGTTTCATTCTCCCTGCTTCGTCTCTGTTCACGGTAAGCCTCGGTGATTAAAACAGGACCGCGCGTAGCCCGGGGCGATCCCGCCCGTGCGTATATCACATTCCGATACAAATTGCTTTTAGACCGTTTAAGTGCCGAAACGTATTAGGACCCCGGTGTTAGACCCCGGAGTTAGGCTGCTTCAGTAGGCAGGTGCTGTTATTGTACTAGAAATAAACAATAGGTAATTATTTCGTTTGGAAAAACCAAAAACAGAGTGATTCGTATTTATTTGGGTACTAATTATTAATTATTAGAATTTATTTATGACAGCTTCTTGGGGTTCGGAAAAATCACGAAATATCACGACGGGAGTCGCGCGTGTTCCAAACTGGACAGATTTTTTTTATCACGGTGCTTAATTTTCCCGAATTAAATTAAATTATACCTGCATGTATTTAGACATAATAATTCTGTTTTTTTGTATCTACAAAAAATACACGTAATTTTGGGGGTGGTCACCACGTAGAGAAGGAATTTAAAAAAATGCTAAAAAAACATCAAAAACATTGGGATTAATGGACAACCCCTATGTAGCTCTCATTATGTACTTACATTATAACAGTCAACTAAAAAAAGGGAAAACAATACCTACAGATTAATTAATCAAGGAAATTCTCGAATTGGTCAAAAACCTTTTTGATTTTGCCAAGGGTAAAATTTACTTTTTATAAGGGCATCTCACCCCTCTTTCCAATTTTCTCTGTTACCTCCCTTTACCTTCTTTTTCGTTTTTTTTATTTAATTTAATATAACTGTAGTTGAATACTAACATCTACATCTGACACAATACAATCTGATTTTTTATTTTTATTTTAGTAACTATAAATACTTCATTGCCTCACCTAATGGGTCTACTACCGCAATGCAGCTTTCAACATAAACCTGTTTTTTCATACTTTTTTAAATCTTTTCACGTTAGTACATCTGAATCTTATGCCCATTGAAATTTACGATTGGTAATTGGTGAGTTTCGTTGCAAGTGGCCGGCGCGCACGCGAGCCGAGTCTTTAGTCCTGAAACCCTCGCAATTTCTCCCGCAGCCCGCGGCTATACTCAAATTATAACACACGCTGGAAGCGTAATTGCGAGATTTCGGACTTGAGACACAATATAGAAGAAAACAGTAGGAAAGCAGGTGTCATTGCTAGTTTTTGCCCTGATTCATCCAATTTACGGCCTGTAGTATATGGAATCGGCCTTTTCTAGATCCTAGAGCTTGCCGTACATCTGTATCAGGTGGAGAAATGCTCAAATAATGTGCAGAGAGGTGTATTTTTAACAGGGTAGGGAAAGTGAATCTACTGTTCGATATTTCCTCGTAATTTGCGGTTGTTCGGGACGCGTGTGGGAACACCGAGCGATTTATGAAGATTTAATCGCGGCCAATTAAAATACGCCGCATTTTACAGAATACAAAAAGCCTATGCAAATTCTGCGCTGTTGTTCGGCGCCGCGTCACAGATGAGGGCATAGCCAATGGCGCTACGCAAGCCCTGCTACGATGCTACGCCGTAGCGACTACTATTTTATATTCTGCAGCGCGTAGAGCTTGCGTGGCTTTACATAATTATGTTATTACAATGTACTAGCTTATCCCCTCGGCTTCTCACACGTTTTTTTGGGATCAAAGTAGCCTATAAGTTGTTCTTGGTCTTGGTCTACCTACCTATGTACCTCTAAAATTTCAGCTAGATCCAATCAGTAGTTTTGGCGTTGTCTTCGGCTGAAGACAACGGCAAAACTTAAGATCAAGATGTTTGGCTAAACATCTTGACACCTTCCCAACTTTCGCCTTTATAATATTAGTAGGAAAGTCGAAATAGTCCTTTCGTCAATTTTCTAGCCATACCCAGCTGTTTGATCAAAAAAATTTACTTTTAATTTCTGTCAAGAAAAAGATATGCGATCTACATCCAAAACATGCGATCTACACCTGCCATACCAGTAGGTTGTGTATTGATGTTGTACAAGAGTGGTGATGCCGAGACGCACTTCCCACGGCTTCCCACGGCTGGGACCTCCCCAGTGCGCATACATTACGGCACGCATTGTCGTCGGACCGCCTCCCTTACTGCACAGGGATGGAACTGGTGGAATCGATGTTAAATCGAACAAAATCGTGTATAATGTTGCTTCTTTAAATTTGTGGATTTGTGGGCATGATACATGCTCGATAGCTAAATATTGTTTTTTTTTTGTAAAAAAAAATGTACAAGTGGATGGCCACCATAATCATTGGCGTAAAATTTCTGGCACAAACTTATGGTCAAACGAAGATCAGAAACATAGAGAGGCAGAGGCCTTTATCCTGGTTACAAATGGGTTGCCGGGAGCTGAAAGTTGAAATGAAATAAAATGATATAAGTAATATATAATTTATATTTTTTTTGTGCAATATATCAATGGGTTTAGAGTGCTGATAGTGTTGCCATGTTTCTGCAGTGCATCAGGTATGTTTAGTGAGGCGCACTCTGATGGCTTTCACGCCGTCATAAGAAAGCGTTGTCCGTCGCTCTTGAAACGCCTGCGTGGCAGCCCTAACACCATTGTAAGCACATTGGCGGATAGGTGGAACTCTCCATTTATGGGGCACTGGATAAACTTGCACGCAACCCCTTTTAAGGGGCGGTGCCCCGGTCACTGATTGTCACTGATGGTCCCTCGTGTACGCATATTGGTCTGTCTGTCGTTGTCCTTACATTTTAGTTTATTGATTTAAATTTTCTGTCTGATTTGTTTTAATTTACATTTTAATTAATTTTTAATTGTATTTTATTATAATTGTGAATTTTAAATGTCATTTTATGAGTAATGTACAAGAATTTAAATTTTATTTTTATTTATTTGACACGACACGACACATTATAATAACTAAACTTTTATGGAAAAAACTAAACTAAATACGAATTTATCAGTAAGATAGGTGAAGTGCAAAAACGGTTAGCTATTTAGTATTAGTACAAACAAACATCACCAAATTGTTGGAAGTCTTAAAATTAAAATAGTACAAATACCTACCTAGTAACTTCCGCATCCTGCTTTGGCAAACCACCGAGTGTCGAGCCAAAAAGGTGTCAGCTCAGCATGGTGCTGAGTAGATAAGTCAAAATTACCTACTCAGCGCTGGTGTTAGGTTGACTCTTAATGAGTTAATATTTAAAATCCAAAACATAATTAAGACAAAAGTAATTCCTTCTACTTTGTCCTAACTACACTCCCAGTCCATCTCCACTGCGACACAATCTGTGTCCAGGCCACACACGCATACACCCACACTTAAACCCTGTAGCTAATCAGAGCGCCCCATTACCAGAGTTTCGACACCAGTTCGTCATGCATTGATTTGTTGATTTGATGCCTCAATCTTATAAACTGGTATAAAAGTTGCTATCAATATTGATATGTTAAGTATGGCAAACTAAGCAAGTTTACAGTACTTAACATATCACTGCTTTTATTATCATGCATGACATTATTAATATCACACTTATTTTAATTTCACTGTTTTATTATTGGCCTTATTCATTCGAGTGATCGAATAAGGCCAATGATTGAGCTGCAAAATTATAAAATAAGACTACATAAAAATGTGACATTAATTTGGATAAATTAATTAAAATTGGAATTTAAATTAATTAAATTAATCGATTGCAAGTAACGATAGCTCGTCCTTGTATTTTCATATTCATCAAGCCTAATATAAACCTGCTGGAGAAAGACTAGGTAACAGAGGGTGCCAAATAAACAACCCAACCAGAATATTGTCTAGCAACCATACTCATAGAGTGCTCCGCGGAGCCCTGGGGCTTCGCGACAATACTGGTCATAATCAAAAAAAAATCCGATGGAAAAATAAGATTGCATAGAAAATGATACGACGTTTACTAATATTGTCCAGCTGTTGACTCGCATAGGTTTATGAATGATTCACAAATTACAATAATTTTAAGTAGGTATTCTACTATATCTAGCGAGTGAAGCGAGCCCTACTTTTTCAACAGTCAGTTTCTGTCACTATTTGCCTGCTCGGTAAAAACATTGATAAGGATGCAATAAATCACGGCTCGCTCTGCTCGCCGCTTACTGATATTTGCCCACTCAGTTACTGGCACTATCTGCCAACTCCCGTAAAAAAGCATCGAATTCCTTTTGGCACAATGCAAAAAAAAAACCTGTCGCTGCGCTCACCGATTATGATATTATGTCCCCTCGAGTTCTAACACTATTTATTTCTCCCAGCTTTTCATTCAGTTTGCTTTGCTCGTTGATAACTGACTAAGGACTGCAAAATATTCCAGCCTACACTAAGGGAATGTGTAATCCGTCACTGCCCCAATGCCGTCCGTCAATTATATCGATTCCCAAAAGGATTCCGTCGCTAAAAAAGTGAGAACCGCTGGTCAATAGAGACAATATTCTCTCATTTAGGCCCAAAGCCCGACAACCCAAAGTAGAGTATATAAATGGATTATACATATGTATAGCTTAGTAACTCCTATGGCTCAGCGACTCGAATTCTGTCTTGGCCTCTGATAAGAATTTATCCCAAGAGTACAATAATTATGTAGCTTCAACAACCTTAGATGTCAGCTGACCCAATAGCATTCCACCCAGATTCAGCATTAGCATGTTAATGAAGGGGCGTTCCAGGACACAAATCACACCGGGACAGTAGGTACTATCCCTTCTGTGGCCCTGTCCCACGCAACATGTGATATATGCGCTTTTTAATAACCAATTACAATGTCCATCTCAACGGGCCTATCTTCATTGTTGGGTTAGTTAAGCGGCGAAAACAAAGGCGAAGAGCTACCAACGTTGCATTTATTTCTTTGGCTTTTAGTACCCGGACAAAATGTGTGGAAAAACAACGCGAGAAATACATGACATGTATTTCTGAGAAATACATGACATGTATTTCTCGCGATCTTGATTGTTATATCTGTTTTTCATTCAATTAATATTTGTAATTGGTTTAGTTTAAAGAAATCGAAATGTCAAAGATCGCAGGATCAGAAACTAATAAAGATTGCATGATATTTCGTGAGTCTTTGCACCATCCTACTTAGGTGAGGACATGTTGCGCTATACCTATCGTCTGTGTCGTTGTCTTATGACTAATTCTAACAGTAACGCAAGATACAAAAACTTAGGGAGTATTGGTTGAATAGGTCCTATTGTGTAAGTATGCCATACAGTAACAAAGGATTTGATCTAAATCGAATAATAAATTTCGCTCGTAATCTCACATTTCGTGATTGATAAAAGTTAATCGTAACTCAAATACCTCGAGCATCCGAAACACTATGGGCCACATTCCTGTATTTATCTTTAGGGGCGTGAGTAACAGCCCCGCCTCTTCGTTACTATGTTAATTTGTGCTATAGGTAGCAACATCGCTCCTCTGGATCGAATACCAACAAAAGATGATCTGGTAGATAATAGGTTGTTTGAAAAATGATAGAACTAATAAACATTACAAAAAGACGCATAAAAGCTGAGAAAGGCGTAATGCAGTACAAATAATATGAACCTAAAACTGCTAAAAGAAACCACATTTCATAGCTTCATCTTTGGTTTTCCAAGCACGTAAGTTGTTAAACAAATTATAAAGAACAAAAACACACTGTTTTTGCGATGTATTCGTGTCTTTATGACATATGTATTCGTTTCTATGCAAGTTTAGTAGCAAAACAGCGGCATGTATGTATGCGTAATTTACACTGACGCTCGATATTATTAACCAAACTTTTTGCCGCGAGCCGCAACCTCAATCTCTATAAATTGACGCATAATCCTCCAACGTCCTCTGCCGTTCCTCGTATTATCCTCTAATTTACACACCGGCCAATTAATGTATGCAATAAAACACTTTTGAGGTCTACATGGAAATTGGATCACCTCCGAACATTATGGTCAGGCAAAGTGATTTTCTGAATTAACTAAAGACTTGTTTGTCTCGTTATCTTCATAAATTGGGTTAAATTGAAATATAAGAACTCTGTTCAACAAAGCATAAAATTTTATCCACAACAAGTTTTTGTAAATAACAGAGGCAATTATTGCTTTAGCCTAGAGTCTTCCCAGAGTCTCTGATTATTTCATATATTCCCACTATGTTACCCCTTACCCCCTTGACATACGTCTCACAGACGCAAGGAAATTAAAAACGTTAATATTTTGGCGCGCAAAACACGTATCCACTTGTACGTCCCTGTACCTTCCCGCCACGTCCCGCAGTGCCGCGCAAGCGCTCGTCGTGATCGGAGGGGCACGCGTTTGTCACTGGTAAGTAAAAAACCGTCGTTGTCCGTCTGTAAGACGTATGGTAGGTGGTTGCGTGACTTTTTTGATATCGTGTTTTTTTTGTGTTTAAGTTTAAAATGGCTTCTAATGATGGTGTTATTGAGCATTGGTTAGAACAAGATCCATCTGACGACGAAAACCTACCAAATGATGAAGGCAGCGATGTCAATTTGGATATTGGCGTACAGTACGCATTGGAGGATAGCTGCAAATCGAATCCTGAAGGCGAAGGATCAAATACTGAGGAGAATCATAACATTATTGTATCTCAACCTCCGGTTTTACCTGCAGAGCAAGAATTTTCGTCTGAAGGACACGCAGGACACATTCATGTGTTTTGAGTGCAAAAAGCCGATTTGTATGCACCCACAAAATGTGCATTCACTGTCGCGAAAATCTGTAAGATCGATGCCCTGCAATTTTGTCGAAGATATGATTATAATGAGAAAGTTTTGATTTAATATTACTTGTTGATTACTAAATTTTTATAAACCGAAACAAAAAAGTTCCTAAGTCATGTGATTATTTTTATATGTCTCGTTTTTTGATTAACAAAATTTTTATGCTAGAATTAAGAAATGTTTCAAACAAATTAAGATTTTAAGAAAACTTGTTGATTTTTATGTGCCTTGTTTGCTTTAATAAATACTCTGATATATATTTTTATTGATTTTATTTCAAAAACAAACCTTTCACCCTTAGATTTTTCATACGAAAGTCTTTTCATTCGTCCGTCTGTTAGACGTATGGTAGGTGGTTGTGTGACAAGATTAGGTGGTAGGTGGTAGAGGGTTAAAACCCAAGCGAAATTTTGATAACAACGGGAGCTAAATAATATTGTAGACAATTTCCATAGCGAGTTTTTCGGATAAAGCGAAGCCGATGGCTTGCAGTCTAAATAAAACATAGTAAACGTGTGTTTACTGCATTTATTGGATGTGGCTGAGGGTCGTGCAGTGGGTGGCATCGGCATTTGTCACTGTGGTCCAAGAACCACGAATACACTGAATTAACTGAACGAAACTTTACAAATTGGCAATTCAGAAAAAAAATGGATAAATTTTAAGAGAAGGACTTTCCCGGTCTTGCGTTAATAATTAAATAATTGAAACGGTGATCGAATAAAGTATCCACTTATAAGAAAAGTGCAAGTATGCCTAAGCATTTATGCTTTACGCTATGCAGCTGATTATTAGCGCATTCTTCATATAAAAGACATCAACGCTCTCTGAAAAAACCTATATAGCCATCATGCTAATTAAGCACCAAGGTTGTTGGTTCAGAAAAGTGAGAATTGGGTAGAGCCTTCTCCAATGTTTCGTATATCCGCTGAAGAAGTCGCGGTGGCCAAACGCTATCGCGGCACACATCGAGGACTATGCAAATGCAGTTTTTGCTAGCAACCAATTGAGCAAGCCGAATCTTGCAGGGTGGGCGAATATCAAACAGCCAAAATAAACCTTACTCCACCGCAACAAGATGGAATACAGAATTCAACTTGGACTAGAAAATGTATGGAACAAAGTCATAACATGTAGGTGCTTATATGATTTCGAAATGTATTTGCGTGCGTACCTACCCAATACGTATTTACTCCATACGATTTGCCGTTTCCAGTTTCGTCGCCAATCGTACGGAGCGCCAAAATGTAGACAACGGAAAATTATATTATATTTCAACGTCGCAATGTCATGTCGCATAGTATAATTTTTTTATAATTATAGTCATAATCAAAGAAAAGTAAGCAGTTCCTCATCACATACGCCTAATCGTCACAATTTATATAACCAGTATCTCTTTGTTGAGAAATAAATAGCTCTTTTGGATGGAGATCCAAAATACCTATTTAAATATCTCCAGTCTGTTTATTAATGCGGTAAAAGATTCAGATGACGCGACATTATTGTTTGACTTGACGACACTAATTGTATTTCGGCGACATCCAGCCCCAACAAAAGGGAACCCCGGCGACTAGTTAGCATAATGTTTTACATATTAAAATCAAAATTGCTTTCGACAACTGAGTCATCCTCGGTCATGTCGTACAAATACGCCGCTGTTCTGTGCTTTGTTTAGAAATGCTATGAATTTTGTTGCGTAGAGCAAAATATTTCGAGTTTGTTTTTTATAAAAACGACTTTGCATCTGTAAAAGATTATTTATGCAGCATCGTGATGAGTGGCTGCAATATATATATTATTATTCATTTATTTCAGATTAAATTTATCCATATAAATAATATATACTTTTCTTGAAAATTGTACTGTGCGTTCCAAGTCCCACTTTGACTTTAGACGGTAAAAAACAGACTCAACAACTGCTTTGATTCAGAGTCAATTCGCGAGAAGTTCAAGCATAAAGCAATTGTAAAGTTCAGCCCCATAGTACAGAGAACCTTATATCCGCCCAGTCTTGATAATGACGATTAAGAAGGAACATCTTATTCAAAAATAAATACACTACACCAGACTATGTACCAATCTGTGCCCAACTGCGGGGGGCGCCATTGTACCTACGTCGTCAAATGTTCACACATACAAACATAACCCATCCACGCCTATCTGGTGCCGTGTATTCTGTGCCTTAATGAAGGATCCGTCGGGACCTGCAATTATGAGATAAACATCGTCCACGTCCCGGTCATGGAGACCTCCGGTGAGATGCAGACTCAATTGTGTGCATTCACTTAGATTATTTGAAAGCCATAGGTACTGCTTGGCTTATGTCAGTATAGAAATAAATACAAGCTGACAGGATAGGACAGAGGGCGCTATGTGGCTCATAAGTCATAAGGGAGGCCTATGTCCAGCAGTCGACCATCATAAGCTGATGGTAACAGCACCTACACGAAAACATCAAGAAGGGCAATGGAATGGTTTAGATTACTATAATATTCACTTTGCGATTATAGAAGACTCATGAAAGCATCTAAGTAGATACGTATGATTACCTACGTGTGTTATTATTTTCCAATGCTAGACTTTATTTTAATTTTTTTTATAACTCCTATTAATTAAAATGAATTACACTATGTATCAGAAGAGCGTGACCGGCATAGTCACGCTCTTCTGTTAAATACCATAATTCTTATGCCAAAAATACCTATCATTTCACTTTTGTAGCAGTGACCCAGTCTACCTACTACAGATTTTCAGATTAGTGAGTTATTTCTGCCATAAAACAAAAGAAAGCATATTCAATGTTATTAAACTGTGTATTTCTGCCAGAAACAAGATTAAAGTCGATTTTATTGAACTGTATAATCATGCCAATACAAAAGCATAACTGTCTGCTTGCTAAACCACCCCAACCAGGGCAGAGCCAGGGAATGGCTTGGCGTGTGCGCGTAGCGTGCGCGCGCACCTGCTGCGCAATCATCTGGTCATTAGACTCCTGCGCAGCCAGAAATTACGCTGAGCGCCCGACAGCCCTAATAGTCCCCGACTGTTTACTTGAAACAGATAAATGTAAGGGTTTACTGCTTTTTGAATTACAGCGCACGCTATTTTTTTTTGTTGAGGTGTTTTGCGGAACTTTTCTTTTGGATGGGGTTTCGTGGAGTGAGAACTTGTTATTTTTAATGACAATATGAAATAGTTAACCGCCAAGTGCGAGTCGACTCGCATACGAAGGGAACCGTAAAAATCAGGCAACTTTTTCAAAGAACATCAAATTTTCACTTGTTCCGAGACCCCTTTAAAGTTTCAACTTTATAATATTTTTAGTATAAGTTGTTATTACAGTTGAAGTTATTCTTATTTATAGATAGTTTCAAGTGTCTACCTATTGTGGATCAAGAGATACAGTCTTGACAAACGAAGAGCAAAAATTGCCAAAAAACACATGATTTTTTTTGTATGGAAGCCCCCTTTAATTTGGATATTTATGTTAATTTATTATTTGTTGTTATAGCGGCAATTGAAATACACATTCTCTGAAAATATCAACTGTTTACCTCTTACGGTTTATGAGATAGAACCCTGTGACTGACGGACAGACGGACGGACGGATAGCGGAGGCTTTGTAATAGGGTTTCGTTTTCACCCTTGAGGTACGGAACCCTAAAAACGAGGTAAAGTACCTAACCTACTCAAAGGTAAAAGTTTATTTTTACTACGTTAACTACCTTGTTTTAAATTGTATTATGCAGTAGTCTAAATTAAACTAATAATTAACCCTTAAAGCGCAACGCAGTTCAAAAACAACAACTTGTTCAATTTTGTAAATATTTTGTCATGTCAAGGCACCTGTAAGCTTTAAGTGATAAAACGTCGCGGATCATCTCGTCATCATCGGAACACAAAGAACAACAGATGTCGGATGGATTTACTGAAGTACCTACATGGCTCGATTTTTGATGCATTATTGACTTTTTGCTGCACATAAAAAGTCGTGACAGTTGGCAGCCATAGGCATTTTCAGTTGATGATTATTGGCTGAATAATATCGAACGGTAAATAAGTTTCAGGAAATGTGTTAGTAGGTATAGTAGATGATTTGGCAATTTGGTAAGACGATTTTATAGTTTGTTGGTTTGAGTGGTTATTCACATTTTGTGATATGACTGCATTAAAAAAACATTTTTTATATATAAATAATAACGTTTTTAAGGTTCCGTACCCGAAGGGTGAATACGGAACCCTATTACTAAGCCTCCGCTGTCCGTACGTCCGTCTGTCACGTGGCTATACCTCATGAACCGTAAGAGGTACACAGTAAAAAATTTCAGATGTGTATTTCTCTTGCCGCTATAACAACAAATAATAAAAATAAAATAAAGATCAATATCAAAGGGGGCTCCTATACAACAAACGTGATTTTTTTGGCTATTTTTGCTCTTAATTTGTCAAAGCTGTATCTCTTGAACTACACTAGGACACATTAAACTTTCTATAATTAAAAATAAAATAAAGTTGAAAATTTAAAGGGGTCTCCGAACAACTGAAAATTTGATGTTCTTTGAAAAAGTTACCTGTTTTTTAGGGTACGGAACCCTTCGAGTGCGAGTTGACTCGCACTTGGCGGTATGTTACTTAATATTAATGGGGTATAAATAATAGGAAGGTAATTATTTCTACCAGAACAGGGAAATATGTCCCCGCAGCAAGACAGCGTAGAATAGCAACACCCACGAATCCTATGCTGTACGATTCTACAGGTTCAGAGGGGTGAGTCTATTTGACGTTAGTAACGAGACGTGACCGTGACGTCTCCTTTCTCCATACAATTTAGTACAGCGCCTCTATCGTGCGGACAGGGAACTACGCAAATCCCCATACAAAAAGGAGACGTCACAATCACGTCTCGTTACTTACCTACGTCAAATAGACTCACCCCTCAGGTTGTACCTATATGACTGAAACTTAAAAAAGGCAATTGCGGTTCTAATCCCCTCTACTTTTTCATCCCCACGCAAGCTGTTACAGCATAAAGAAACATTTTTTTCTGGACCACCTGGCTCGCCGCCCGCGCCACATCCGAAGAAAAAATCCAATAGAAAAAACGTCATAATATTTGAATATTATTATAAAAACAATTAAGGGTGCCGCGTCACCTGTCGTTGGCACGAGATACACATTTGCATAGACTATAGAACGAGCCATAGACATAGAGAGATAGAGATTATAAAGCTGTGACAAACGACCTTTTGAAGAATTGTATTTGTGCGATAAAAATCGGGATGTTTCGGAACTTGGGGAATAAAAAGTGAAAGTGTATCAGGGAAGTATCTCCCCGTCTGGATCATTTACCTATCAATAATACTTACATTTAGGTAAGTAAATTGTTAAAAATTAAATAAGTACTTAATAAAAAAAACAGTAAGTACTGCCTTATCAATATTATAGCAACGCAGCAGTGAACTAAACAGTAAAGAATGTCAATTATTACCATTGAAACCATTGATTAAAAAAACATATACGTAGAATTCGAAGTTATGCTAATCAAAACAGTGTTTTATAAGTGTGGCATGTCATTGTGTGAGAGAAGAAAGAGAAAACCTTTAACGACTGTTACTTCGTACCTTAGACGCCAACGTCTAAATTTTTTTAATCTTTGTCATCAGTCATCACATCACATAAGTTTATTAAGTTTTACCTTACCTACTCTCTGAATTACATATTTTTCTTCCTCCACGAAAAGAATACACATACATCCGCTGGTGGACGCAGTTAGGTAAGTATTCTCTTGTATGCCAGTGAGTAAATCTATTCGCTCACCTTTATTGTCGTAAAGCCAGCTGACAATCCCATGTTATGGATGCCAGCCCGCTGACTAACAAAACTAGACCAACCCACTTCTTCTTGTTATGTTTACATTAATTTTTCTTTTGTTCGGAATTAGAAAACATTCTAATAACCTATTATCTTTTCATCCACGTGAAATGCGGAGAATGCGTTTGTTTTCTATTAATATGAAAACATATTTTTGTTTTAAGTATGTAGTTATGAACACTATACCCTTTGCTCGGATAAATCACCATTTTATACCAACCGGTATAAAAACTTATTCTTATTTTATTTGAGTGCTAAAACATATCGATTAAAGTTAAAACAAACGACCATATTATGCTATAGTACATAATATGCTGCTTATATTTTTGAGAACCTAGTTAAACTGTGCCTAAGTCAACTTTACAAAAGAAAGTACCTGGTACTGTTAAAAATCTGCTCTACTATTTCCATAATTCAGCATAATACGACCATCAGAACTGAAAAAGAAACTAAGCAACTGCCAAAGTTCTCATTTCTCAAGTTACAGAGAAGCCGCGCACCGCACATTCCGTGGTTTGCCACTGAAAATGATTACTCTAACATCAAAAGGACGTACACTAACTCTCACCAACTCATCAATTTTAAACCATAAGTTCATACATATAAGGTTGAAGGAGAGTCTATGGTGCCTGGAAAAATGGCGCTTATTATTCGATATCGGTTAAGCAGGTGCGGCGGCGGTTACTTTGAAACCTTTGATGGCCGTTGATCTGCACATTGATATAAATTACGTCGTTACTCATACTTGGTCATAAGCTCTACATCGCATGCGATTTAGGGTTAAATCGTTCCATTCTAAACCTATGAAACCAGGAAGCCATATAGGGCGGTGTTTTGTGTTTTAGTTAGGTAGGTACGTTGCAATAAGAGGCTATGGCAAAGACACAGCCATGTAGTCAACATTAAAAAAAATCGGATTTTCAGACGTTCTTTCTTCTAATGAAAATAAACCCATTTTTCATTAATTTGAATTTATGTGTTGCAAATGTTGCAATTTTAAGCAAACCCAAGGCAACGAACGAATCGAAACAAAAAACAACAAAAAATCTTTTATCCAGCCTGTTCCGTTTTCATAATATCTACATATAAGTGGTTTGGAAACAGATCGGAACTAATCATTTCTATCGAAAATTACCTAGCTATCACTTTAAAAATGCTTTAAAATTAGCCATTTCCTTTCAGTTTTAATCTAGCTTCCAGCCATTTAGTGATGTGTTTACCCTTTACACATCACGGAACAATAAATAAGAAGAATATTGGTTCGAATTTCGAACGCGTGCATTTCAGTAGCGCATCGCCGCGGGCGCTCGTGCCATTCGCGTTCCAATTTTGAATGCAAATTTTCTTTTTCGATAACATTGATTTTGGAGTAAATAGTGGTGGTAGAGGTCATTGATACCAAAGTTACAGCTATCAGTACCAACTATTTAGAGTTCTGTGGTTAAGTTAACCACTTTGGTTTTTGCCTACCAATTTCGTTGTTTTTCAGAAAGCTTTTACATATTAAAACTGTAGGTCAAGTAGGTACTTCCTAGCTTTACTAGGTTTCGAAAAGAATCTGCATCAAACAGGGGTTTAGTATACTGTTTTTCCGTTCTTCGAATTGGTGAACAAGGTTAAATTGGATTAATGCGGGACTATTAACTTACTGAGCCTTACCATGCTACGCAAATTAAAATTATCTAGCTTTACCTTCAATTTTTTCTTTAAAGGCACCTTCATCGATTATTCATAGGTTCAAATCACTGCAAAAATAGCAAAGCTCTGTTATGAACTATGTACCTATGTAGACTAGGTACCTAATGCTTAACAGAGCTTTGAAGTGGAAATCAAATTACGTACAAAAGTACCATCCCATCTAATAGCCCACCCACAAGCATTTTCCTAACCATTAAATGCCATAGCACAGTCAGTAACCTATAAAACTTTTTAAAAGAATCAGGTTCAGTCAAGGTGACTTTCATAAATCTCTTTCCAGAGGAGTGCAAATTTTTGAAAATGTAGAAAGGCGAAAAGGTAAATTAGTAACCTTATAACTCAATAGGTTGATGGCGGAATTTTTCCGTGAAGATATCATGATATGATATCATGTCAAAATAGCAAGGTGTATTATTTATTTGTCTTTCATGGTAGGTACCTATAATAATACAAGGCATGGCATTCCGAGACATCACTGTCACGTGGGTGACACAAGTCCTACGTCATCGACGTCATCGGCGAATGAGAAGACGAATCAGTTTTCTGGTGTTACCAGTAGCGTAAGATCGTAACTCCCCGAGCTCCAAATTACCAGTACGAACCTGATAAAACTAATTATTTATCACAATTACCAATCTAATCGTGTAGGTGTTTTGACAACTGTTTTGACAGATCTAACAAAAAAAATTGACGTTTGACATTTTTTATGTATTAATATGTGTATATATATATTACACATATTAATACATAATATATATATATATATATACGTAATATATATATACATAATATATAATATGTATTTTTATTTTTTTAATTGACCATTTCTTTCCCAACTACCATGTTTTGTTGAAAAAAGTGTCAACTGGACAGTGACGTAGCATGTGTCACTCTCGGAGTTCCAGACCTTGTTTTCTTGGACCATGAGGTCTTTGTTTGCCAGCTTAATTTGACAGCACTAAGTAAAAGCGCCCTCTTTTCAGTCTGGTTAAACTAGTTTTTTTAAAGAAGACGCATCCAGGTTACTTTTATACGTCTTTGATTAATGGTCTCGAAATTCATGGTTCATGTTGTGACGAACGCAATGCACACAAATACCTAGCTGTCAAATCGCAACATAATAAAAACCAGCTTGTGTAGCTATGTTTACAAGGTCGGTTATTCACACTATCGCTGCCCGCGTCTAGGTCAACAAGACTGCGCAGACGCATTCTACGTAACGTGGTGTAATGTGTAGTTTATGAATCACTATTCACTCTCGGGATTACTAAACATAATGAATCATTTTCTCGCACCAGGATCTTTAGAAATTTGAATCACGAAACCGATCATCTCATCTTCATTGCAAAATAACCTGTCAAATTACGCAAATTAATTAGGAAGTATCGCGAACTCTCTGTTCAAGCAGCTTCTTAATGCTTAGTGATCGGATCAGTGATCAAGTTCTGTTAGCTGATTATGTCAAAGCATTATCGATTCTAGCAATAAACTCCAGTTCATTAGACAATAAGTAGATCAACTTCCAAATCTACGGGCTACGACTATCGTAAAACGAGCTGCAGTCGCCTAACGATGCTTTAGAAGAGTAGAAATCGTTATAAAATGTCCATTTACCGGCATTATTGCAAGAGTAGAGCTTGGAATGTCCTAATAAAGGCTCCTCGGATTGGCCGTCCGCTCCAAATTACCGATCGTTTACTTTTAAGTCGTTGTAATTGCTGACCGCATCAGCATCCAGATTGCCCGGCTCGGCTTACCGCTGCCACCGCTCCGCTCCGGTCCAATTTGTCTGTACTACTAAATCACGGCACAAACGTACCGCTCGATCTAAATCGATTTGTCCAAATTATGAGCGATCGTAACCTCAGCGTCTTTAAATATTGATCGTTTGGACACCTGCTCTTTCGCTAAACACGCGTGCGGCCCTAAATAAAGATCAATAGACGAAGCATTTTTTTAAGACGGAAATGAAGTTTTACCATAGTGTGGGGTAGGTAAGAAGGAACTATCTTATGTCTTGATTAAACGGTACCAGCGGTTAATTATCGTTGGTACCGTTTATATTAGAATAGGTACCTCAACTATGATCTCACTTTAAGAAATAGCTAAAAAGCCGATTGTAGCGGCGCGTAATTTAACGCTGGTTTTAACGTTTTTCAGAAATTGTTCAGTATAAGATATAATATCATTGAGTATAAATAAGTACCTAAGTAAAGTAATATCCAAAATCCATACTAATATTATAAATTCGAAAGTTACTCTGTCTGTCTATCTGTCTGTCTATCTGTCTGTCTATCTGTCTGTCTATCTGTCTGTCTATCTGTATATCTATCTGTCTGTCTATCTGTCTGTCTATCTGTCTGTCTGTTTATCTGTCTGTCTGTCTATCTGTCTGTCTATCTGTCTGTCTATCTGTCTGTCTATCTGTCTGTCTATCTGTCTGTCTATCTGTCTGTCTATCTGTCTGTCTAACTGTCTGTCTATCTGTGTGTTACATTATCACGCCTAAGCTGCTGAATGAATCTTAAAGAAATTTGGCAAGTAATATATAATAGTAAATGGTATCCCGGGGACGGATATAGGCAACTTAAAAAGCCCGTGCGAAGCCGCGGGCAGCAGCTAGTCTAATATTATATAATATGCCTAGCATACAATATAATACTACAGCACAACACAAAAGAAACATTACAGATTCCGGAAACATTGTGCAATCCATTTGATATTCTTTCGTATTCGAATTGGAACAGCCTGCTCTAGTAAAAAAGTACGAAGGGGATCCTGACAGGCGGGATGACTGTCTGTTTTGAGTAGATTATCGTAGTTATGTTACTGAAGGGAAGCATTATGTTGGACTCGTTGGTAAAGGCGCTTGAATGACTGATCGAACGACCATCTCTTGAAGTTTACCAAAACCAAAGGAATAACTACCTACTTGCTGCAGGAGAGGGCTGTTCGTGCAATCTATATTATAGGTCCCAGAGAAACCCTACGTGAAAAATTCAAAGATATAAACATAATGACAGTACCATGTCAATGTCAAATATTTATGAAAACTTGTACTCATCCGAATACCAATCGGTTCTCTAAAAATAGCGGCATACATAATTAAAATACTAGTAATAAGAATAAACTCGCTGTGCCCACAACTAGGCTACACAAGATTAATGTATCTTTTAAAGGGTACCTATACGTACGATTCTACAACAAAATACCAAATGAGTTAAAAAAATTATCAATAAATAAATTCAAACAAATTGTATATAACATTTATATATAACACAAGCTCTGCTTAGCTTGGGGCTAGATGATGCTGTGTGGATTGTCCAGCATTATTTATTATTATTATATCCATTGTAAAAAGGCTTACCACAAAATATCAGATTATCTAGACTCTAGAGGATAAAAAGCTTGGGACAAGTTTTGCTCCAACTCGAAAACTAACAACCTAACAAGGTAAAGGTTTCTTGTTCGCTTCTTTACTTTACCTTAAGAGGGCTATTACAAAAAAAACGAGAAATCGCACGGTTTCGTCGTCAAATTGTATGATTTTCGTTGGTTTCTTGAAATAATAATCACTTGTTAATAATAGTTCGTTTCCTCTTTTACAATAATCATAAAACAAATTGTAGAAAAAACTGCTTTTTTAATGTGTTATAATCATTCTCTCGATGCATGTTTAGGCAAAAACTCTCGGAGACCTGTTTTGGGAGCTCTAATTTGTAGATTCTATTGAATAAAGACCACCAAAGCATTTTTTTTTCTTGTTACGCATACCCTATTTTTTAATAATAATAGAATACATTTTCGTTACATGCCTGTATGTAAAGAAAGAAAAAACTGAACCGAACTCGATTATCGACCGAAAAGGCTTCGAAACAAACCCCAATATCTCCGAAGTTCACGAGGAGAGGAAACGAACTACCTACATATTATTAACAAGTGATTATTATTTCAAGAAACAAACGAAAATCATACAATTTGACTATGAAACCGCGCCAATTCTCGTTTTTTTTTAATAGCCCTCATAAAATGATTGAAGTGAACAAAAATCAAAGTGATCACTTTATTTCCTAGTTTTACATTATGTAATTTGAATTTTGTGAGGTGTCCAAGAGTCCTGTAAGGTGTAAAGAAAATAAAGCACTTTGAATTTGAATTTGAATTTTACCAATTTATGGTGAAGGTGTAGATCCTCATGCCTTATGTATGTCCTTACGTTCAAAGTCCTTGTTCTTTGTCAATAGATAACTTACAAATCATGAAAATCGCCTAGAAGCGTTCACCTGATCTGTAAACTTTAGCTACCGTTTGCTCGCCCTTGCCCATGTCTGAAATGTCTGGCTGTGTCAGGCTATAATTAAGCTTATCATCATAAGAACAACCATAAAGATTACCTCAAGATTCCTGGGACCAAGACAAAGCTCGATAAAAAGCGACTCTGTAGTATCGCTACCTGGTTCATAAGTGTGCACAAAAAACGGTGTTACCACGCGTTAGCGAAGGCACCTCGCCAAATGGCGCCTATTAGAATGATACATTAGTTTCTGGCCAGCATGTTGCGAATAAATATTGTACAAATTAGCTCGCCCCCTGTCGTCCACCTGCTTTGTTCCGACTGCCGAGTGGCGATAATGGCATGGCATGGCATGTGTTGTGATCTGCCAGAACCGGCGAGCATCGTAGCGTCAACTGTCATTAGATCGGTGCCTACCGCTGATCAAAGATGCCGGTATTTGTTTGAATTGGCTCAGATTTACAAATAGATATACTCGTAGGAATGCCTGCGTAGCATCATACATAATAAATAATAATCATAATAGCACTATAGCACACCTACATTTCTTGATTCTCAGATCAGGGCTTACCTATTAGTACACATACGTCCACTGTTCAGCAGTGGCCGTGCCGAAACAAGGTTTTGCTATAATCACCACGCTTGTCAGAAGGTAGGTTCACAACATCGATGGTTCACATAGTTTGCCGATATCCACGGACTTAGTTAGATGGAGGGGTAGATTCACGGTAAATTCCGCGCCGCCAGACAGACAGACAGACAGACAGACAGACAGAATAGCTTTCGTCTATTTGACATTCCTAAATCCTAATTTTAAAACAACAGAATCGACACCAATAGTAAACTAAAAATTTCTCGTTACGTGGGAATTGAACGTTTGCACAGAACATCTGCCTCATAAAACAATACAACCAAACACAACCCTAGGAACAAACCTTTGATTGTCTTAAATAATCAAAGGAACAAACGGATAAGACGGTAAGTTCTACCTAGGTAACTACCTAGGTACCTACCTAGTTTCTGTGTGCCCGCGCAGCTAGATGAAATCGATTGGAAGACCTAATCAAAATTTTAGGAGGTAGGCAGTGCCTAAATATACCTAGGTAAGTTCCTTTAGGTACACACATTCTACCTACTAGGTACTTTCTGCATGTCGTCGATTCGGCATCCTAGGTGGCAGTTTATTTAGGTAGTACCTAGAGGTATAATAGAACCCTAGGACCTACCTGCCTACCTACAACTAGGTCACCTAGCTAAGTAAGTAGGTAGTAGTAGGCCTACGGATTAGGTAGGTTCCTAGGTAGGTAGGTATTTCATAGTTTTGTGTCCGGCTGATGCGACACCACAGATTACAGAATTATTCTGTAATTTGTGTGCTACACGCTCGAAACTTTTTGCGATGCTCCTATTCCGATCTTCACCCCCGGAAAAACAAACTTAAATTGCATCCGTAAACTGCATTAAAAATTTTAACCAATAACCTCTCGCGGCAACAAAAAACTTCCAAAAAAATTAAGCGCGAGCGAGGTACGACAGAACGGAACGCACGCATCCGTCCCGTCCGTTCGTTCGGTTCGACGTCCGTCGTCGTAAGTGTCCGTCAGTCAGTCGGTCGGCAGCGAGCGTCGAGTGAGCATGTGTCGCGTGGCTCGCTAAGCACAGCTGATTTAGATCGTGAACTTCGCGATATCACTTTATTTACTGAAATAAGATAAAACTACCTCAAAGAAGACTTTTATTGTTGTTTGGTGAATGGAATTTACTTTTCTGTTGAGTGGTGTTCATTGATTGTGTACAAATGGGTAAGTTCGATTAAAAAATTTTGTAATGTTTTGTAGGTTCCAAAAGTTTTCGTGTATAAAATGACGGGACATTATGTACCTATAATCTTACTATTCACCTACTAGATAGAAAACTACTCCTGGATTGTTCAGCTGTGAGGTTATTAATCCTGACTTGGTTAGAATAATACCTAATCTACTAAGTTCGAAATATCTAGTTATGAACCTATGTTTTGCAGAAGTACCTAAGATTTGTCCATAAAAAAAACTAAACATAAGTATTTTTTAACTATGGTTTTATTAGTTTAAAATGAAGATGCAATGTTACTTTGCCCCGGGTGTCCGGTTTTTGCTACAATTACCTAGAAACTAGAATTAACCAGGTAAGTACCCAACCCACATCACCTTATCAAAGTTCTCGCTTTTTCATTATAGTGTAGTCCAGAATTATTTATTAGGTAGGTTGGGTACCTACTAGCTAGGTTACCAGCCATTACCTACTCGATGCCATAAACTAACCTACTATACCTACCTACGCGTAGTATAGCGCGTAGGTAGGTATAGTAGGTATAGCGTTTTCTTTAAAGTTAAAACAAAACTTATTTGATATAAAATATTTTCTGGCTTGACCCATAAATTTGGAAGTAGGCATAGTACGTGGTACTGGTACTAACTGACTCTACCCACAGGTGGTAGGTAGGTATATGTGGGCGCCACTTTTGCGATAGAAAGAAACAAATAATAGGTATAATATAATTTAATTATTACAAAGGTAGGTAGGTAGTTGTGTAGGGCGACGCGACGTACCTACTGAGCAAGTTAAGCTAAATAAAATATTTGATAATAATTATTATTATTATTTTTATGTAGGTACCTATATAATAACTATTAAATACTTTCTTTCAAAATAACAACTTTATTGACAAAGAAAATTACAATTCAATAATAAAAACAAATTAGAAGTAGTACTTACAATTGAAACAATTAAGCTAACTGCAGACTGTTGCAAACAATCTACAGGTAGCTCAACTGATCCATATCAATACCAGTCGGAAGCGTCCCCCAACACGCTGGCTGCATTGCCCCGCTGTATGGCAATGCTGATGCGCTGCGCCAGATACCCACCAGCTCTCGGGTCACGCGTCGCGACGACCAGACGCTCAGATAACTTTTAAAAACCCAGAGCCTCGGTGCCCCCCTTTCTTTCAAAACAAATGAAGTAAAATAAGCTTTGTTGCGTCAATTAATTATTAGCTAATTATACATTTACTGATTGTACCTAGTTAATATCTAATTTTAATTGATTCCTAGTGAACCGATACATAGGTACAAAGTATAGGTTGTACTGTACATAACATGTTAGGTAGTAGTAGGTACGTACATGACTTCCTAATAGATGTACCTATTTATAAGGCATACATTTTTTGTGATGTGATGCACCGACTTAATCTAAATAGGTATTATAGGTACCTACTAGTAAAGTACGATGTGTTAAAAAGCGCTATCGATATTTTAGATTTAACGTAACAAAATAATACCTAGATTATCTGCATTGTAACTCGTATGGACATGTTGTGACTGGGATTGGCGAGCAAGTATGTTTTTATATTTATTTATTGAACTCCATTTCAAGGGCGAATTCCATTACCAAACCATACATTATTCGTATGTTGGACTGGAAATACGTAAGGCACTTGTCTCATCTTCCTCATAAAGTAAAACATTCGTTGAAAGCTTAGCACACTCCAAGATCTCATTAAATTGGTTTAGTTGTTTGAGAGTAATTTCAATATAAAATGTAAATACTTAGGTATATTGAATGTTGTGTCCACCTTTTATAAGTAGGTATATGCATTAGAACCTGTCTCATGTTATCATTTATTATATAAGCAATATTATGCTTATATAATAAATGTATACTGTTGGTGTACCTATTTTAATAAATATATAAATAAGTAAAAAATTACAATTTTTTTTCAGTTTTATGGAAATGTTGTAGACATTTTGTTTCCTTGGAAAGCATCTAATTAAATTCCGCAAATCCGCAATACACGTAACTTCCCGCTTGCAAAACCTACGTATATCATACTTTCACGGCTTTTAATAATGGAAAGAGACTACAAGAGGTTAAAACATAATGGTGCGGAGGTGGGCGCGTGGGAACACTCCCAGCGTTCACGTGCCCGGCACATCATTCTACCATACCAAATCTAACATTAATATGCTAGATTTAGATACAATCCTCTTAACCATTACTGTAGATTCACTTGAAGAAGTCATTACATCGTAAAGAAAGCACACCAAACTATGCTACAGATCTGATGTTATCTCTCCAGACAATAGTGTTTTAATCGCGGGCATTTAATACATCCGAGTTCTGAAACCTTTCCAGATTGTTGTAACTTCGAGTAGCTTTTCTAAAGTGCTAATAATAAAAACATATCATAATTGCATTGTTATAGCTTATCATTAGTTTGATATTATTTAGTGACATCCAAGTAATGTCAAGTAATTATTTTATAATAGAAGCGTATAAATAAAATCAGAAACTAATTAAACATTAAGGTTTTTATTAGTAGGCTCGTGCGTGTTCATATGACAAGAACGCCTATGGCAGGCAATAGCACCTAGTTAGTGGTTCCGGATACGTATCGGACGTGGTCGGATGTCGACGTGACTCATACAGCTGGCGCCCACACCACGCATTGCGCCTATTCTATGCGCCCACCAATGTTTTATTTTATGCATACCTATCTCTTAAGATTTACCAAAAATAGATGTTTAATGGGATATCTAACTTTAACAAACCGTTTTTTTTTTAACAAATGGATGACTTGTAGTGCAATCGGTTTATATAAATCATGGTAGGTAATATATACAGTGGGCAATTAAAATATCAAACCTCCTTTTTCCTGCACAAATTTAAATTATATTCCTAGTAACAAAATAACAAGCTGTAAAAAAAATCAACACAATTTGTTGTTTAATTAATTAAAAAAAAAATCTTTTGGGGGCTTATCTAATCGGCGAAACGAAAGCTCGTTACAACCGTAACGCGATCATGACAATGACTGCGGGAAATCTTACACGCACTGTCTGCTAAATTAAAGCGAACGATGCCGTTGCTAAGACAGATTTAGCTGTGTCTGAGACGCGTCTAGGCTATTTGTATTTGGGTTTTGGCATTGGACATTTCAGTCTCGTGGGAAACGGAGTTGAACGACTGCAGAGACAATGCGGTTGTATGGTATCGCGCGCGACCAGTCGTTCACCGGCGCGAACCACCGCCCACCCGCGCGACCTGCTTATGCCGAATGCCACTGCACCATACAATCTAATAGTACAAAATCTACGCCGTCTGCCGCAACCCCGCCGCCGCGCCGCGTTGCCGCCCCGTCCGATGTCACACTTTTTCTATAATTCATAATTAACCAAGATAGATTATTATCATTAACATGAACAATATAAACATGATTTTTCAAGATTAAAATTTTTATTGCGATCATGGTGTACATTAAGGTGGAATGTAAAAAAAAGTAGGCCTGTATGTTATTCCAGTCCAGATCGTCGAGTAAGTCCAGATCTTTATGAGTGTAAAATTAAGACCGATCCATTCAGTGGTTTTGCCGTTGTCTTCGGCGAAACATCTTCACAACGGCATAAAATTTCGCCTTTATAATATTAGTTAGATAAGGTACAATCCTGCCTCATCACTAAAATAGTTTGCTACAATTAAACTACTTTAAAAGAAACTGGGTTGATTGTTGATTCAGTGTGCGAGAATTTACAAAATGTAAAACAAGGTGTCTCAAGGGCGGGCGGCCGCGGGGTTCGAGAATCACGGCAGCGGGGTCGATAAGCGCTGGACGCGAGCCAGCCGCCATGCCAGCGACACATAAATACATACACCCTTACGAGTTGCGCCTAAGTACTAACTTAATGGTTACTTATTTAAATTGCCTCAATATTATTTTCCTTTTCCTAAGCTTTGGCCTTAGGAATTGACAAATCAGATCTAACTACATGTAGTTGGGTTAATCTATTGTAGGTGTTTTCTATATACATAAAATAATATCAAAAAGAAAAGTAAAATATTAAGTATATGAGTTTTTACATAACTCAAGCTCATAACTTAGGGCTAGATGATGCAGTGTGAATCGTCCAGCATTATTTATTTATGTTAGTAAAGTTTACTTTTTCCTACCTGTATTTGTTTCATCTATTAGCATAGCTGCAACCATATATCATCCAATGATTCTTTCATTGGAGAATAAACTAATTTTTCAAGCCATGTTGAAAACTTGTCAGTCGCGCTATAATGCTTTTTAGCACTGATTGTACTTTATTACTGGCAGTCAACAACAATATTATAAGTTTATAACGCTTTTCATAAGTTCCTAGTTCTATCAAAAAAACTTCAACGCTTTTTATTGTCTAGCTGCCTACTTTATGTCTGTTACCCGGAAAGAATACGGTAGACAATGTAACCAATTTAATAATTAATTTTAATAGAAATAACAGAAGTAGGTAGCATAACATGTTACCTATTGCTATTTGTAATTAGTAATTACTTTCTAAGATGAGTTTTTCTTTACTGCTCATTTAGTGTGTGCTTTCACGGTGTAGGTACCAAATGTTAGGTACATTTGGTACCTACCACCTATCCGGGATAAAAGTAGCCCATGTCCGACCTCGGGATACCATTTACCTCCTTGCCAAATTTCATTGAGATCCGTGCAGCCGTTTAGGCGTGAAAACAAAACAGACAGACAAAATTACTTTCGAATTTATAACATTAGTATGGATAAGTATTTTTGTATCAACCTTATACTTAACTACCTACCTACTATTTTACTTAGTACCTAGGTACCTATTTTGTTTGATAACAAAAAATATCCTATTAAAAAAACAATAATTAAAATAACAAATAAAATATAATTTTATATTTTTATTTTAAGTTTTTATTTAAAATAAAAATATATAATTTTTTTTTTTTTTTTATATTTTTTATAATAATTTTATTTAATTTAACTAAATAGTTAGATTAAAAGTAAAATAATATATTAGAACCTACATCTACAACTACCAGTGTACAAGGCATAATAATTTAAGAGGGCGCATTACGCGCCATTTTGTGAAAAGTATAGGCATAGGATTTCGCGTTTATAGAAGCAGGACAGAGTTTTTGGAACGGCGAAAACGCAAAAATCAAGTTTTTACTTATTTACAAGAAAACTACACAATTTATGAAGAAACTGGTTCAAGGAACCAATAATTAGTAATAATAATAACCTACGGATCAAAACATAGTCATTTCAATAGACCGCAGGGTTCCTGAGACCTCGACCAAATTATGTGCGAAACAGTGCACTTTTAAGGTTTTTTTATTGTATTTTTTTTTCTTAATCGTGGTTTCTTATTCAAGGAACCAAAGAAAAAGTTTGGAGTTTAATGTAATTAGAGTTTTTTTACTACGTGGATCCCGTGAGTACTGAAATCTAGGCCTAGTTTAACAACCAAACTCTTTAGGTTTGCCCTTTAAATGAATGAATGACTAATTAAGCTGCCCCAATTTCGTCTTTCATTACATTACATAAAGCGTTGACTGAGATAATAAAGTCCTCTAAAATAAATACGTATCGATTTGTTTCAGATGAGCGGGAAACGAACCCGCAGCTATAGGTGCGCAGTGCACCACAGGGACCGCGAAGTCAGCTCCGAGAACGACTTCCATCTACTACTCGAAGATCCTACTTTATTTGCCAGGTGAGTTTCACTTCTGTATTCTTTAATTAAGTAGGACTGAAATTAGTTGGTTTGGTACCGAGAATTTTAGCACCATTTAAATAAATAAAAATAAAAAGGGGTTTATTCATCAAACTATATCTAGGTTATAAATGAGACTTATCTAAGTCTAATATGTACTAACTTATTGCTAGACACTTTACTACTGATAGATACTACACAAAGAACATTTTTGAAGTAAGGATAAATAAAGAAAGTACTTGAGGTGCGGAGGTGATAATGATGAAAAGGTTAAGGACACGTTTCGAGGAAACTATCTTCCGCCCGCGACATCACATGCTTTTTTAAGGGATAAAAGTAATATATGTCCTTTCCCGGGATACCATCTAGGTATATCTAGCTATTTGACGACCGATGTGGCGCGGCGGGCGAAGGTCCGCCTCCGACGCAGAAGGTTGCGGGTTCGATTCCCGCCTTGGGGCAAATGTTTGTACGATCTGCAAATATTTGTTCCGGGTGTTCTGGGTATTTTCTATATATAATAAAAAATATCTATCTATGTTATGTATTGTATTAAGTTTATCAGTCATCTAGTACCCATAACACAAGCTCAGCTTAGCTTGGGGCTAGATGATGCCGTGTGGATTGTCCAGCATTATTTATTTATTTATTTATTTGCGATCTGCTACTTTTTTAGTACTCTAACCTCAGTTGGTCCAATAATTCACCTTCAAAGTGCTTTATTTCCTTTAGACCTTACCGGACTCTTGGACACGTCACAAAATTCAAATTACTGTAAAACTAGGAAATAAAGTGATCACTTTGATTCTTTGTTCACTTCAACCTAGAAGAAGAAGAAGATTTTGATTAGTTTAAGAAACAGGATCGATTGCCATCAAAAACATTTTCAAATCCTATTGATCTAATATTTTTTTTTTTTCATATGTTAGTTATGTTATGGGACATTTTTTCTTTGTATGAGTGTCCTCTATCGAAATATATAACGTGCGCGACGATTTTGAATAATAAAACAGTTTGGTAGCCGATGTTAGAGCAAGGGTAGATAATCCCCGGAACTACCCACTGTTCCGAATTTATATTTAATCTGAAACCACGAGAGCGAAACCGCTGGGACAAACTAGTTCATCAATAACTAATCTCGCAGTTATGGAAAATCTATTTACAATTTTAAATTTGTGATTGCATCAACTCCTTGGTCGTTCGTTGTTATCATTTGACATTATCACTGTCATTATTTTGTAAACAAGCTAACGTAATCTTTTTTCCCGTAAAAATTTCAGTAAAATTCGATTATGTCGCACCAAATCTCTCCCTGACGATCCTCTAAATAATGTGCTATGTTCTACTACTAAATTATTAGTACACTCCATTCAAAATTTCTGTGTTGTTGGAAAATTTAGTGTTACTTTCCATGAAAGTGTATCGTCAATCCCCGCTACTAAAAATATTTTTACGTTCATTTGTCGTGTCACAATGACATGTAGTGTGCTTTCGTACAATAAAATCGTTAAAATTTGCTATTTTATGTGATTAATAACACAGAGAAAGCTATTTGATCGATGACTTACACAATACGGAATGAAATAAAACTGCTGGATTATGTTTCAACACAAAGAATACAGGTATACTTTCGCAATTACAAACTTTTGTACAGGCCGCCTGAAAACACAAGATAATTGTGAATTCTCCCTTCGAATCCGGTCTAATCTATATGAACTTCCTACCAGCTTTCCCATGGCCATACATTTTTATTCAGAAAACTGTAATCCTATTTTCAAATCATGCTATGCACTCATAGATAATATAGGTAAGATCTGTAGATATGGAACGTTCTCCTAGCGCTTACTCAACAACTGGCCTGTGTTACAAGTTTACAATTAAACGCAAACGCTCGCTCACATTTACATTTCCAATCTTGTGCAATAATTATTATGAACAAACACGAGGGCATTCCTGTATTCTTTTAGTCAATAAATCACACCAAAATACGTCGTAGCAAGCACGCGTAACACGAACGCCGCCGCCGGTCCGACTATGACTGAAGTGGGTGGACCTAATTGCACCTAATTTGAGCCTTCCACTTTCGAGAAGCTAGTACCTCATCTCCCCTTTTTACTTAGATCGATGTATGCACTTCTTACATTCTATGTCCGTTCAAATCACGAAGGATGATGATGCCTCCTCATAGCCGAATATTCACGGCTAGTATAGCCAGGTGCGCAAACACGTGCACACTCCAAGTCATGAATAGGGCAACCAAACCTTAATCCTAACCCTTCATCATTATCAGCAGTCTTCGCTAGTCCTTTACTGGACAAAGGCGTCTCCTAATTACCGCCATAGCGCCAGCATCTGACAGCAGTCTTTCGCAGATCGTCATCCTTTCTGACCACACTAGTAAGTCCTAACGCTATGTTTGCTAAGTCACGGCATACATAGGTATCAATTTACTTATCTAATTTCCCATAGTCATTAATTTTTATCCACATAAAAATTTAAACCTCTATTATGATATCGACGACCTTTTGTAGCGCAGCGGGCGATGGTCCGCCTGCGACGCAGAAGGTTCGATTCCCACCTCGGGACAATTTTTTTTAATATGATCTGCAGCTATTTGTTCAGGGTGTTTTCTATGTATTATAAAAAAAAATACCTGTGTACATAGATATATGTAAAATCTGCCTGTGTAATGTATTTTGTATAATTATCTAGTTACTAGATAATTATACAAAACTAATACGATAACTATATACTGGTACCTACTCATACACAAACTCTGCTTAGCTTGGGGCTAGATGATGCTGTGGGAATTCTCCAGCATTATTTATTTATTTTTCCTGCTCGACCGCCTAATCAGAATGTCCCACCCCACTGACATTTCTTTAAGCTCTTTACCATTCAAAGGTCAAAAACTCTTTATTTCCATAAATACAATAAATGTATACTTAGATTCGTGTGTTCTATTCCAGAATGGTGCACCTAGTAGCAATGGAGATGCTCCCAGAAGAGCGGGACCGCAAGTACTACCAGGAGAGGTACACCTGCTGCCCTCCACCCTTCTTTATCATCTGCGTTACTTTGTTAGAGGTAAGTTCACTTCATCATCCTATACTAGTCCACGGCTGGACTTAGGCCTCCCCTAATGAGCAAAAAAGCGTCTCCCAAACAGTCTGTTAACAGACTCCTAAAATTACTATATTTGAGCGCCATAGCTCCCTATCAGCTTGACGCATCAGCATCTGCTTGCAGTCTTTCGCAGTTCGTATTCTCACTTGGCCTGCGAAGAAAAGAATACACGATGAATTCTCTTAAAACTTTACAATTACCCGATTTGTTATTTATAAGTTTGTGCGTTTTCAACCACGAAACGAACGCCACGGATTCATCGGTTGTTTCATCTCAGTCACAACACCTAAGACAGAATCATGTAAATACAAAAAAGTATATAACTTATGATTAATTAATTGTAACCCTTAACTTGAAATAGTGCCATTTTATTTTTGAAATAAATGTTTACTTTACTTTAGTGTTCACGAACCTCTTGTCTTGTTGCATGCCTTGTCTAGCAATGAGTTCTTCATGAGAAGCCTTGGTCATCCTACTATTTAAGGGCAAGTGTTTACCAAAACAGAGCGAAAGAGATGTTTAAAATAGCGACATAACAATCACGAGTTCACGATATATTTCATGTTCGCTACGTTTAGTTGAACCCGGCCCTGAAATGACCTTATACCGCGTCTAACAAACAAAAAAGCCTTTTGATCTCACCTCACATCTCTCATATTGCACAATCTGTTCCAATAGTAGCGTGAGATCTCATTATTAAGTTCTTTGCGCAAATATGCGAGGTCAATTTAACATGACCTCGATTCAATTTAGGGTTTGAACTGAGACGGCTTGAAATGTCTTCATTGTGTCGACAAATTCCGTTTTATAGACAAAATTCTGTCTGTTCAATCTATCATACAGACATAAAATTCACAGTTTTTCTTCACGTTATTCAGTAGAATTTTGCCTGAAAAGTGTTAGACCAGCCAGGTACAAAAGGAAGCTTTGGTATCTGGCAATAGGACAGCCGGGAAGTAGTGGATGAGGGTGGCATACAGACCAGACGCCAGAGGCAATTATGCCATTCTGTCTGGTCCTATGCCACCTTTCTGCCTCTCTATTAAGAGAGGAGGCCTATTACCTACCTAACCTACCATATTCTACTATGATATTTTCTGAGGCTTTATTCGTTAGCTAAGTCGTATACTGCAGTAAACAGACTAATGTATTGTATCATAATGTCATGATGATCAAGCCACCCTTCTCATTGAAAATCTCGAGTGCTCAACCGCTTCTGCCCGGTAGACACTAACAAAACGCGACGCTCCACAGTGTAACGTATCATACAGAACAATCACTTTCTACGAGCCAGTACCGCTCGGATCCCTCCCGCTCTAGTTGTTTCGCTTAATTAAAATTATAATAGCGGATTTCACATCCGCGCAAACAAGCGGTTTACGTGAATCATAACAATCGTTCTGAGCGCGTGCGCACCCGTCACACGTTGATTCACCTTACACTCGCGACCACAGAATAACGTTATCATATCAGTTTCGCTAATTTAGATTCCCGACAGTCGCGCGCCTTTTGGTCAGGTCAGGATTGCTCATTACGACATACCTACTCCGTTCATTCAGGCTTTTGTGCTTCCTTTTGTGTCTGGCTAATTTTTGAATCGAGTCACGTCCGATTAATTTTTTCATTCAGCTAAAGCTGTTGTGCGGGCTGTAAAGAAATAATGCTGTACGAGCTAGAGAGCCTAACCGTCAAACAATATTATTAACTACTTTAGAAGTTTAATAGTATTCGATGTGAGGTCTGCAAATCAGGAAAGTTTGATTTCTGAGCAAACTGTTGGTTACTGTGATGTGAGAAGAGAAGAGGCACTCGGAGTTCTAGATTGGAGGAGGCCTACCTACATCCAGAAATGGAGATACATAAATGAAAGCCATCTAGGATGATGATGATGTAAGAGGCACTTGATCCCCATTTCCCATAAGTCACAGCGTATGACACTGACGTAAACTGAAATACGATAGTACTTGAGGTCTGCAAATCATGACAGTTTGTCTTCTGAGTACACGTAAACTGTGACGTAGAGCTCGTTTCCCATAGGCCACAGCAGTGTCCGCTAACTATACGCACGTTAGTAACGGTTTTCCCTGATGAACAATGCGGTGAAAACGTCATTTAATGCGTAAATTGCGCAAAAAAATTGGAACAAAGTTTTGTTCCGTATTTGTTAAATTAAAATGTAATAGTGTTTGTTGTCCTTTGTAAATAAACAAACATGTTTTTTCCTTAATGTCTAATCTTACATGCATTCTAGGTAGCTATTTTATTATCCAGAAGGAAATGCGCTTGCATATCGTACTGCCACGGGGAGACAGTACGATTATGTGGGACTCCAACAGCACTAAAACCCACAGGGCGCTTCCGCCTCTTGTGGTGGGAACGTGGGGACGCTTTCGCATTGTTCCACAAACCCACCACGGCTGCCCGATAACACCCCCCTTCGCAACACGCCAGTAACACATGACGCAACGCGACCACCTCGGGGAAAGTACCCGCCAATTGGGCGTCGAACGACGATTGCGTGTCCGAACACCCTAGGCCCCTCTGCGACGGGTCAGTCGAGTGGCCCCGCCGCCTGCCACACGTTCGCAGAGGATAGGTAGAGCGGCCCTCGCCATACCGACACTCCTCCCCTGCGACCCCACCGCGTTTTGATGGCGGCAATAGGTGGCGACCCCGCAAGGCAAGGAGAGCGGCGTACCTCAATACCAGCACACATCTCCCGCCGCGGCCTCCACCTCTCTGCGGCCATGCTGCCCATACAGCACAGCCGCCTGCCTTAGCTACTGTGCCTCCCATACGACACTACAATCTACTACCGCTCTAACTGGGCTAGTCCCTCCTGGGGCCGGCCGTGTCGTCGTCTGCGTTGGCATGGCCCCATGGGTTTCTGTTATCTTCATCGCGGGTGACCAAGCCGCGATTACTAAGCCCCCTGCCCCGCCAAGGCGCGAACCCTTCGGGGGGGGGGGGGGGCATTTTAGGTACCTACTTATTTATCACCTAGTTTAGTTTAGATATACCTACTTTTCTTTCAGCACTCATGTCCCCTGGTGTACGTGCCTCCCCCAAAGAAGGGGGATATTGCCATAATCACCACGCTGATTGCTGATCACAGTAGAGGTGTTAAAATACACAGAAGAAAGCTGCTGCCCTTCCTCTGGTAGCTCTCCCTTAAACGGCTCATACTACAGCCACGGCCTGAGTTGAACGGGTCGATTCTCACTATCTAGCAGCAGCAGTTGCGACGCGAACGCCACAACTGCTAGCTTAGATCGGTACATACAACAAATTGTAATGTCCTAGCTCTTATTTGTAAGAACATTGTTTGTTGCAAATAAAAATATCAGGAAAGTAAAGTAAAACACAATAGTCTAGAGTGACAGTGTGGTAAAACTAGATAGGTAGTTTAAAGATCTTAAAGCAATAAAGATGTCGCATATTTTCCTTTCGGGGAATGTATTGAGTTTTCTAACGGCTTAAGAAATTACAAAACAAAGAAACAATTAGAAAGTTTGCAAAACCCGACGTAAAAGTCCTATGTCACTCCACTCCCGTTACCTGGCCAAGAAAAAACATTAACAAGACTGATGCCGTGATACGTTATTCAGCAAACTTCGTTAAACCAACTTTAACCATCTAAAGGGGGTTTCGCGTGAAATTGCTCAATTCTGTCATTACCGTTGTAAAGATTTCTCTAAAACTAATTTAATATAAGTAATGAAACTAATCACAAAATATGACTAATATTCTAATCTACGCGAAAAAATATTTCATTTTACAATATTTTGTGTAGTTTGATCACTGTTGGAAATACAAAAAATTCGCGCGGGGTTTTAACTCTCACAGAGAACAGAAAACACCAAATGAATAAAAAAACATTAAAACTACTACTTCAATATCATATCTTTCCTTTAAAATATAAAGATTTTCGTAATTATTATTAGATTAAATACAATAATAAAACCCCCTAAAAAACACATTTTTGTAAAGCCATTTGTGAAATAATTAAAGAAAATTTATATATTTCCAAAACAATTTCAACCTTATTGGTCATATTTTGATAAGATATGAATCATATTTATTGATTTGTTTCATTGCTTATTATTAGATTAGTTTTTAGGGTTCCGTACCCGAAGGGTGAAAACGGAACCCTATCACTAAGCCTCCGCTGTCCGTCTGTCCGTCCGTCTCATGAACCGTAAGAGGTAGACAGTTGAAATGCTCAGAGAATGTGTATTTCTCTTGCCGCTAGAACAACAAATAGTAAAAATAAAATAAATATCAAAATTAAAGGAACTCCTATACAAAAAACGTGTTTTTTGTTGCCTTTTTGCTTTTAATTTGTCAAGGCTGTATCTCTTGAACTACAATAGGTAGGCACATGAAACTTTCTATAAATAGATAGATAGATAGACAATGCTTTATTCATCACCTTATAAAACAGATAGTACTCATCAAATATAATGTAGGGAATAGCAATGGAACTGGCGGCCTTATCGCTTAAAGCGATTTCTTCCAGGCAACCAAAAATAATTAACACTTCATCTGTAATTACAACAAATACTCAAAATAAAATAAAGTTGAAATTTTAAAGGGGTCTCCGAACAAGTGAAAATTTAATGTTCTTTGAAAAATTTGCCTGATTTTTACGTTACGGAACCCTTTGTCTGCGAGTCGACTCGCACTTGGCGGTTTGTTTTGAATTATTTTAAACGGTGAAGACATAATTGGGCAGTTTTCAGTCCTTAAAAGACACTTTTACAATAAACCTAAACATGTTTTCACACCGGATACATAAAAAGTTTCTGACAAGCGTGGAGATTTGAAAACTCCCCTTTTGGGGAGGCATGTCCGGTAGTGGACGTGTGTGTGCTGATTACATAAAGAAGAGCACTCGTAAGTTTGACTCTTAGCGCCTGATTATCTGTGACATCACAATGCTCTCCGCGTTTCTGAAATAGTAATGACATCGTAGCAAGTGTCCTCTCTCTCACTCCCATCTCATGGTGAGGTCTGCTTCGTACATCGTAGTAAGTCCATCCATAGACGCGGCCATCGCAGGCCGCGTTTGTCTAAAGCTTAACTTTACCGGGATGATTCTTACTACGACCTTTATTTGGCGAAGATAGATAAAAAAAATATTTGGTACTTACTTACAATTTACGTAAATTTACATAAATACACAGAAGGTACCACACATTAGCCAAACTCGATCAAGAATGTTTGTAAACAAACCACAACACAAATAACGAAAACTCACTTGCTTGGCGTCGAGTTTCAGATATAAGCAATATTATTTACTTTAATGGAATGAGGGATCTCAAATCGACAATTAAATGTTAATTGCGTGTAAAAATACGCGGCAACAGAATTGATTTTAGGTTAAGTATGGGCGGTTCGTTTACAAACATTCTACATCGAGTTTGGCTAGTGTATAGGTAGGTGGTGACTTCTACCAACGTTGAGATTAATGAATGAATCTTGTTCCAGCTTGGCGTATTCTCATGGTACGCCGCAAGCCCGGGCGGCGTGGCGGCGGCGGCCGGCCCCGTGCCAGTCGACTCTCCTCTCGTCTACCGCCCCGACAGACGGCGCGAGCTCTGGCGCTTCCTAACTTACAGCGTGGTGCATGCCGGCTGGCTGCATCTCGCGTTCAACTTGCTGGTTCAACTTGCCGTAAGTTTATTAGGAGGGAAAGTAGCCTATGCCCCTCGAATATCCGTTCAGCCGTTTAGTCATGAAAAGGTCACAGACAGACCGACATGCGACAGAGTGATTTTGGTATTTAACAACTACAAAGTATTAATACGAAAACCTAAAATCGTAGTACCATAATCACAGAAAATCAGTAGAGGTTCCAGAATCGCTCCCATGTTAATTTTAAATCATTTTGAAAGTTGCTATTTGGATGTTTCAATAAAGTGGTCATTGGGTTTTAAGTTCACCACTGCTAAACTTAAAACCCAATTCTACGTTAAAACAACTACTATTTTGCTTTTCTTGCATTTACAATGCTAACAAACCCATCCCTTCCAGGTGGGCCTTCCGCTCGAAATGGTGCACGGAGCGCTCCGCTGCGCCGCCGTCTACCTCGCAGGAGTCCTAGGGGGCTCCCTAGCAGCCTCAGTACTAGACCCCGACGTCTGCCTCGCCGGGGCTTCGGGCGGAGTCTACGCTTTACTCGCGGCGCATTTAGCCAACGCATTGCTGAACTTCCACGCGATGCGGTATGGAGCCGTGCGGTTGGTCGCTGCATTAGCCGTCGCGTCGTGTGACGTGGGCTTTGCGGTTCACGCTAGATATACTAAGGTAAGGATTGAGTCATTGTTTCTGTACATTTAACATTTAAACAAAGAGTTGCTGAACTTTCATGTGATGCAGTACGTGGCGGTGCGTTTCGCTGCGTTGGCTGTCGCGTCGTATGACTTGGGCTAAGGTAAGGATCACTGACTCATTGATGCTGTTTCTTTTGGTGGGTGTTGCGATGAGTTGGTATTGATTTGAGGAAATGAGTAAACTACCTACAAACAACCCCAGATTCTTGTAATTCTAAATGACTTATGATGCCACGATATTTTCCTTTACTGAGAAAATAGTGTGTTGGACACTCATCGTCAGCTTAGCAAGAGGTAACATCCCTGGTGGAAAAGCGCCCTTTCATAATATAACCTTGGTACCTAAAGACATCAAAATTGTATTCCGTTGATAACTGATAGACTGAGGCGCGATCTCTGTCCTATTTCCTAGTACCTATCTACCTATATTAACTCTATATGCTTATTTCTTAACACATGTCTAAACATAAATTTCTCCTTGTCAAGCAGGAAGTGCCTCCCGTCTCGTACGCGGCCCACGTCGCGGGCGCGCTGGCCGGGCTAACCATCGGCCTGTTAGTCCTTAAGCACGCACAACAGCGTCTCTGGGAGCGCCTACTCTGGTGGACGGCGTTGGGGGCCTACGCGGCTTGCACGCTCTTCGCAGTTCTCTATAACATCTTCAGTGGACCTGTCGATGAGCTGCACTATATGCCACCGGATCCGCCACCCGACGTTGGGTTCTGACCGAGCTACGTGGTTGCTTATGTGTGAGCGCACTGTCACTAATCATGGGTTGTCTTGCTGTTTTTCGTCAATTTATATCGGATCAAACAGTTTATGAAAAGCAGTTTTGTAGATTAATGCATCTAAAGAATTTTTACTAAAATCAGTTTTTTAAAAGTGATGTGTGAAGAGTTCCAGACACGAGCTGGCCTGCGATGTCCGCACACAATTTGACAACACATATTTGTCAAATTGTACTGGCCGTGTCTGTCTAGGAGACCCTTATAAGTGTTGCTCTGTCTTACCACAAGTGTCTTGCATAGATGTCCCGTGATTGGTGGAAATGAGTGTAAGTGGTTGGCGGTGCCTCGACCTCACCTGATTATTTCCTAAGTTTCCCCGCACTAGCGTCGAACCGTGCGACCACTCACAAAACGCCTAGTCAATTTACCTTAGTGTGATTCGCGATAAGTAGTATTTTAATGCTGGGTTCCACAGCGTCTGATGTTTTGCGCGCATAAAATACCACAAGGTCCCTTCAGAAGACTGATATAAGAACAGAAGAACGCGCTGAAGCATCAGACGCTATTGTCCCATCTCAAACGAGAGGCCTCGCAGTATTTACAGTGTATTTACTCTGCCTTGCATGTTTCGTATACTAAGGCCTTCTCGCGATACTTAATTGTTAAGTAGTAATAATTATATTGAATAGGTGAACTATTTTTGTACCTATCAGCGTCCGTAGTGTTACGATGAAGGCGTTACCGCGACACAACAATATGTTCCCTGTGGACTGGTGCCCGCGACCGAATGCCCTCTTCTACCTATAGTTTAAGGATAATACAATAATTGCTTTAGTAACACGATGGTCGCAATCGGTCGAGGGGCCAGCGTAGTTATGCCCATCACACCAAAGATTAGTATAAACCTGGCTGGAACCATGTTTGTATGGTGTTTCTTCTTTCATTTTCATTCGTTGTGAATTTTGTAGCTCCAGGTTTTGCTCAGTAAATCGAATACTTTAAGTATGCCTCAATAGTTGATTTTAAAGTGATTGTTATGTAAGTTAAATTGCTCAATTGCAATGATGATTATTATTTTAATCTGATTATGATTATGCTCAAAAGTGAGTGTTTTATTTTATGGGATCAATTGATTACTAAAATTTGAATTGTATTTGTGTGTAATGTGAATTCGTCCATTTCAATTTGCCACTTGTTTTGTCTATTTGATTGTCCTTCAACTTTAAAACTAACATCTTGCTATTAGTTACTATTGTATTAATTATTAATTGTGCCTGATTCCTATTATTATAACGTCAATTTGATTTTTTTATTGAATTCTGATTGAAATGCGTCACAAAACGACTGATTTTTTTGTATATCTATTGCAGTGTTTCATTTTAATTTATTTAAAATTATCATAAGTATGAATCTGAGTAACTTTTATTATGTGATTATAATGAAGAATGAGAATAATAAAAAAAAGATTGAGAAATAATTTTGTTTCTTTTAAATAAGACCCCGGTTTGTTTAAAATATTTTATTATCTTGGCAAATAAATTAAAATACTAACTATTCTATGTAAGGTAGCGTTGAACCCAATGCTGAACTGTATCACATAAAAAATAAGAGTTTAATAAATATGTACGTCCCTCATACGGGACCTTTACGCAAATAAAATTATTACTTTCGTATTCTTCTAAAAGATAAATAATCGGACGATTACATTTCTATTGTCGTTTTTGACAGTTTTCATACATATTACGTCAAAGTTAACCGACGAAGCTGCAGAGCCTCTACTATGACTATTCAATGAAATTTCCATGATCAGTAGGCCAAGCACAGGGATTGTTCTCTAGGGTAGAATAGATAATAATGACATCGCATCGTCATACATTACGCACTTTATTGAAGTTGAAGAAATTAATTACAAATAATTTACGCATTCGATGACAATGTGAAGTAATTTTTCTCTATTCTACCCTAGACAACAATGCCCGTGCTAGGCCTACCGGCAGAAAATTGGCAAAACAGACACATGTTGCCGAAGTCATTCGATTATCTTGAGAGAACGTTAAATACTTATAGACAAATAAATAAGTACATACATGAAGTACATAAGCGCTCCTCAGCATCGATATCAGAATGTTGAGAATACGTAAGTCGATTTTTTGAATTATATCAAAAACTACAACAGTATCTAGCCTCCGCCCTTAAGAACTTGGAAAGTGTGAAGTATTATAAATATTAGAAGTAAGTCTTGAACAGTCTTACACTGGCTTTGACCCAGAGCGGTGTTTCGCGCTTCTCGAGGTCCTGGCTGCATTCTGTAGCGTACTGGTGGAGAAGGGACGCTTCTTCGTGAAGTCTTTTCTGGAATCAAATAATATAATCATTTAATAAAACTGTTATAACAACAAACTATAATTCAAAAATTCCAAAGTGCTTGGGAAGACAAATCCAAAGAACCCAAACTCGACAAAGGGGTTACGTCGTTTCGTCCTATGGCCACCTTCTGTCTCCATCATCAGACCAGCTCGATGGTACCATAACATTGCATTGTCACCGAATAAGTATGCCAAATCGGTTGTAGATCAAAATTCAATTGCAAGTTTGGTCCCACACGTACAGGGCAAGAAAATAAAAGCTTGTAAAATGAGATTTTGACACAACAAATACTAAATTAGTTGCAGAATTATTTTATGGCTTTTCACGAAACGAAATACAGCTTATGGTGTTCCGTGTCGTGACGTTAGCCCCGCGGCGTTTAAATTTATCCAGTTTTTTGTAATTTCTGCGTTCTACGTGTGATAAGTCCAGAAAATACAGGGTTATTGGTTATTTAGTAACACTACGTGAACTGCAGGTGCTGCCCATCATCACGAACACGTTCGTGAAGACGCCAGGTCTTAATTCACAAAATTTCATGACATCCACCTCCCATACAAAATAAAAAAGCACTGTAGACCGGAACCCAAGGAATTAACAAAGATCGATCTATTCCTCCCATTCTATTTGACTCTCCCACTGTTATTCTATGAAGAGACTAGTGTAGCATTTAGGCAAAAAAGTGCCTACAAAGTATCAGTGAGGGATTGCACATAAATCTTTCAATCCACAATTTGTTTTAAAGTTAAGTTTCAAATTAAGCACCTATTATGATTGGATTTTAAGGCTTAGGTAAGTCCTTTGTAACAAATACTTAAATTTACTGTGGCTGGTATTCTTTCCTGTTATTTTTCGAAGAAGCATAATATTTCACAGGAAAAACTATCGTAGTTTTACGAATTCATTACGGATGTAAGTGGGTTAACTACGAACCTTGTTTGTGTTGGAAGCCGCTGCCGTGCGCTCACGGCAGCAGTACAGGCGCGTCGCGAACCGCACTCACCCTAAAGAAGTCCCTCGTTAAGGGATGAAACATTGGTGTTCTTACAACACAAATAAGGTTCGTAGTTAACCCGCTTACATCCGTAATGAAAGCATATAATATTTACCTAGGCATATACTCACTGAGTCAATAAAATAAGTATGAAAATTAAATGTACCTACAGTACCTGGTTCAGTCGTCTAAGTATTCACTATCACACAGTTATACAAAGTACCAAGAAGCTGATTATTATTGGGCTTATCTACACATTTCACAAATAAAATCCACATTAAACACTCAACTATTTCATACATAAATAAAATTATCAAAACAATACACCAAAATAGATATTTTTGTAACCTTCAATTAAGTTTGACACAATGAAATTTTTGTCAGTAAGATTTTTTTTTTTTGTAAAGGAGTTTGTTCGGTTTTGGAAACGGCATAGAGGTTGATATTGGATAAAAGCCTCCATTTTCTTAAATACGTAGGTAGTCAATGGTGATTTGCAAATACATAGTAGCCTACGTTTCGTATTTGTACTGGTGGTTTTTCTCTATCTCATAAGCAATCAATTCTTTGAGTATGTGGCGAATCTATTAAGGCATCGAATCTGTGAAAGTCGTTATTTAAAGTTAGTGCTCAACTTTTTTGATAGGCTGTTTATACTCATATGAAAGAAACACCCCAATTTTTCAATTTGTATCAAAAAACATTTAGGCACAACCCAGTTCATCCCACGAAAACTTTATTCTACCGCCTTGAAACATCCCTTTTGACTCCATTGGCAATTGACTATCAATAATACGTTATTTGAAAAACTAGCTGTTGCCCGCTACTTCGTTAGCGTGGTAAGATTTATGCTACCTGATCTTTTACAGTGACAATAAGAGACCGCCTTTATTTAACAGGGTAGTTTAGTAAAATGTTAAAAAAATACTTAGAATAGGTACTTACGCATAATATTTCTTAAACGTTTTTACATATTTTTTTGTAAAAGCTTACATAGCTTACAACCCGCAGCCTTTTTGTCTAAGTCAACTGGTAATCGAGATCGACTTCATTTTTGACATTTGAAACCTAGCCTGGACTTCGATTGTCACTTTCGTATTGTGTAAAAAGATGTCACCATCAACACCATTACCAGCGTAATTCAAACCTAGTGAATGAATGGAACTTCGTATTTTGGTATTGCGTAACGCCAAATTCAAGCCCATGTGAAACGTCAGATGAAGCAGGGAGCTCATTCGTATCTTGTTTGAAGTGTTTTGGTTAAATTTTAATCGAAATAAGAAAATTATGGTGAACATTGTGTTTAAAGCAAAATAAAATTATCCAAACAAGGGGTCCTCCGCCAAACAAGGGGTGTTAAGCCATAACCACCACGCTTGACAGGCGGATTGGGGCAGAAAAGGTGTTAAAATACACAGAAGGATGCTACTGCCCGTTATCTGCTAGGGCCTTTAGTCGGCTCTTACAACCACGAGTTGAGTTTTAGGGGTCGACTCTTACGACATCCACGGGCTTAGTTATAGGGGTTGATTCTTACGACATCCACGGGCTTAGTTATAGGGGTTGATTCTTACGACACGACTCGCTGTCTTGTTCTAACTTAAAAAAAACGCGTACTTTTGACTTTAAACAAAACAAACCGTGAACTTTTGACAACTCCAATAGTGTCATGAGCGAGTTTGACAGTTTGAAGAAAGAAAACTTGCGTTTTGTTACTACCTTTCTAGTAAACAAACTGACAAAATACGTAATTAACTTGCAATTGTTGACAAAACTAATGCACAGGCTGTGTTTTTACAGCATAATAAATAGTAGTCCTACTTGCATTAACGAAACTCATGAAAGATCGAAAACGAGAAATTGGATACACATGGATCATTCATTCCGAAACCGAAGACCAGTTGAATACCTTAGACAATACTGACGACGACATTCTGACTGGGTCGACCACTGGTAATCGACTTGAAGTTCACTGGTAATGGATTTCAAGCTAGACAATAATTAGTAACACTACGCCGCCGGGCCCAGTTTTGGGACATAAAAACAAGTCTGAATTTGTGTAGGTATGCCTGTTGGAAACTCCGGTCGATTTTTTATAAACCTGCCGTTCCTAAATCGTATGTTTTGTTCCACCCCTATGAACGCGAAATACTATGCCTATCCTTTCCCCAAAATGGCGCTCTTTGCGCCCTCTTAAGTACATAAAAAAACACTTTAAAACTAGCAACCTTAAGCCTTGTGCTCATTTATTTAAATTAAACTTCGATTTTCGTTGTTCAAATCATATTTTTTTAGTATTTGTTATTATTACAGTTTAAGTGTTACTTAATTAGAAAGTTTCATGTGTCTACCTATTGCAGTTCAAGAGAAAGCACAGATTGTTGACTGAGCAAATATTCATAGCACGGGGCCTTGAAGTGTCATCTATAGTCCAACACCGTGTTACAGAATGCCAATGCTTGCACATACAGCCTTGAAAAATTAAGAGCAAAAATAGCCAAAAAAATAACGTTTGTTGTATGGGAGCCGCCTTTAATTTTCTTTTTCTTTGATATTTATTAATTTCTATTATTTGTTGGTGTAGCGGCATGAGAAATACACATTATCTGAAAATTTAATCTGTCCACCTCTTACGGTTCATGTGACATAGCCACGTGACAGATGGACGGACGGACGGACGGACAACGGAGGCTTAGTAATAGGGTTCCGTTTTGACCCTTCGGGTACAGAACCCTGAATAAACACTTTCAAACTAGCAACCACAGTTTTCTAAATTAAACCTCGAATTTCGTCGCATAAATCATAATATTTTTTTGTGTCATAGTAGGTACCTACAGACCAAATTACTTTTGAATGTAATATAGGTAATTAGTTTGCATACCGCCTCTCAATACCGTGCCAGGTCCAGAGCTGGGTGGCACTTATTTGAGTTAGGTACTTAAGGGCCTGTTCACACCTATCGAGGTAATCGCTACCCAGAGCGGCAACGAGAAACCTCGCGTTGGGCATTTTGTATGTACTAAATACACACCTACTACCTAAGTACACACAGTACAGACAGTACACAGTACGTAAGTAGTAACTTCCTCAGAAGCATCATAGGTCATATTGGCCGCTTAAAATACATCCATCCACATAACTTCATGTTACAATTCTAAACGAACGCCACCCTTAGTTATTTTAGGGTCCCGTACCTCAAAAGGAACCTTTATCACTTAATTGTCCGTCTGTCTTTTAACCCTCTTTTCTCGGGGATGTCGTAGAGGAGTTGAAATTAACACCAAATGCTCAAGTCCGTAACCTCTTGGAGCCGTAATACAAATCAAACTTCTAAGACAACGCAATCAAAATTTACAGCCGTTTAAGCTGCATATTTTGAAATTTCCAAGGAAATCACATGCACACAAAACCTATAGATAGGGTAATTCACGTTGACCTCTCCATGACATTTGGTCTTAGCACAAGTCTTTACTTCGGAAAATCCGAAAACCGCAAATTTGTAGTTTAAACACGAACGATTCTCACAAGGGACTAAAACCTAGGTATAGGGTATTTCCCGTTCACCTCGAATCATGAAAATTGCAAAAAGCAAGGTCTTGCACAATTTTCGTCAGCGAAGTCGCTTCATGTTGGCGTTAAAGGTATCGTGTACAACAGCTGTTATTGCACATGATAAGTAGAGTTGATTAGAAATGCGCTTTTTGAACCGTAACTAGTTAATAAGTTTAATTCTTTTTTTAATAGACATTTTAACTTCGTTTCTGCTAAATTGCTAATTCATTTCTACGGAAATGAACGTAATGGGCGCTTTGTCTTACGGAATTCTAAAAATAATACTAGTCGTACCCTACCTTTTTTTAATTTGTTAAAAAAATCGAAGCTAAAAACAAATAGTTGTAAGTTACCACAATTCATACTTTTCTGAGTTATTGCATTTTGAGCACTAATTATGAGATCTCCTTTGCCACAACAAAAATTATACCTATTCAAATTAAGGGGCGAACCTTAGGTTTGGTTGTCAAACTACGCCTTGATCTCAGTACTCACTGGATCCCCGTGGTAAAAACTCGAATAACATAAAATTCTACATCTTTTCTTTGTTTCCTTCAACGTAAAAATACGATTGAGAAAAAAAATGATAAATAAAATCATGAATGTGTCCTCTGTTTCGCACATAATTTGATCGAGATCTCAGGAACCCTGCGGTCTATTGAAATGACTTAAGTTTTGATTCGAAGGTAGGTAGGTAGGGTACTAATTATTTGGTTCCTTGAACCAGTTCCTTCATAAGTTGCAAAGTTTTCTTGTAAATAAACAATAACTTGATTTTGGTGCTTACGCCGTTCCAAAAATGTATGCTTTGTCCCACTCCTATGAACGCGAAAAACTACTAAACGGATCGGACAGAAATTACGCATATGTGTAGTTCTAGACCTGTAATAAAATATAGGCTACTTGTTATCCCAGAACAACGCGTGCGAAGCTGCGAGCGGAAGCTAGTAAATAATGTATCTCACCTGTAAATCAGGCGAGGCCGTGAATATGGCCGCCTGCGCCTCCAAGTCTCTTCGCACGGAGCGTTCCCCGAGGTTTGCCGAGCCGACCACGGTGGCCCACGGGACACCGCTTCCGGGTGGGTAGTACCTGTTAGAATATTAAGTTAGTCCCTAGATAACTGTTATGTGCGGCTTCGCTCGTGTGATTATGACGTCTCAGACTTCTATAAAGCTAGTATGAGCAAACACAAAACCAAAAGTTTTGATGAGCCTGCTGTGGTGATAAATCAGCTAGATTTTACTGTATTGGGCAGTATCACATTTAGAAAACTGTTTATAAAGAAACGTAAACTATTATAGTTTGGTAAATGTAGGTAACTACGTTACCTAAATACTTAATACTTCGACGTGGTAAACTATCAAAACTCTAGTGTGGTTGCCGTCTTGGCAACCCTTGGGGTGACAATAACAACTCACGAACACAGCAAAAATTTTCGCGGTTCGCTGCGTTCGCCGTAGATTCAATAGGCTCGCTCCGCTCGCCGTTATATCTTTACCGGCATCTTTTTTTTTATCCCTAACTGTTTTTGTTAATTGCCGGAAATATTCCAAAAAATGTTATTGCTATCTCCGCTCGCCGTCGTCGTCTTAGCTTCCTTGTCTTTGTTTCTAACCCGGCTGCATCGAACTCCAAAATTACCGCAGCTCGCTCTGCTCACCGTTATTCATATTCATAGCTCATCCTCAACCACAGCAAAGTCTAGAAAAAAAATGTATTTGTTCGCTGTCTTTTATTTTTTTGTCATTTAGGCAGCCTGGCTTACTTTTCCCCTTCAAATTTCGCGGCTAGGAGTACGCCGCGTCTTACATTATTTGTTATAAACTTACCACATTCCTTTTGCATGGAAAGTCCATCCAGTCCGTTCATACTCAAGCATTTGCAATCTGTATGCTTGGTTTGAATCAACCACTCTATCCCAAAACCTGAAACACAATTTTAATGTTCCTTCATACCTCCTCATCTGCACACATAATAATGTCCACTGCTGGACATGCCTCCCCCAAAAAGACGGTTTTGCCATAATCACCACACTTGGAAGGGGGATTCGTGATTGCAGTAGAGGTCTTAATAATACAGAAGGAAGCTGCTGCCCTTCCTCTGGTAGGTTATCTTAATCCCTTCTCACAACATCCAGTCTGCGTCGGAGTAGTCGATTCTTACGTCGCGACCGCCATGACTTCCAATACTAACTGGTACTTACTTTTGGGCAATTAGTGAGTATGCAAAGGGTATTCCTCCAGCTGGGCCTGGTGCTCCGAGAAATCCATTAGCCTGGAACAGAAAGGAACCACTTTAGTATTTTTTTACTGGGTTAATTCCTGTCTATTATTACAAGAAACATGCTAGATATGCCAGTAATAAATAAAAATTAATAATGCTGGACAATCCACACAGCATCTAGCCCCAAACTAAGCAGAGTTTGTGTTATGGGTACTAGATGACTGATATACTTAATACAATACATTACAAATAGATATTTTTTATTATATATAGAAAATACCCAGAACACCAACTAATATTTGCAGATCATACAAACATTTATCTCTAGGCGGGAATCAAACCCGCAACCTCCTGCGCCTCAGGTGGACCTTCGCCCACCACCCCACATCGGTTGTCAAGTTTAGTGCATGATGCTTCAGTACTGAAGCAAAATGTCTGAATAAAATATGATGAATTCACAATAATATTAACTTACATTTGGATGTGCCATCAGCAAACTTATATTAGCCTTACAATTATTCAACAAAGTCTTGGCATAATTATCAGTCAAGTTAAAATAGCCCGTGGCCATCCTCACATAGGAACCTTTAGGCACACAGGTCAGGAAATGGTTTGTAACCTCCTCATCTTGTGTTATGTTGAACTCTCCCATTTGAATAAGAGGGAAAACCCAGGTGTCATTAATGGAGTCTGTAAAAAAATATCAACTGTACTATGTATTCGATACCCATAACACAAGCTCTGCTTAGTTTGGGACTAACTAGCTGTCCAGCATTATTTATTTATTATATTCCGTGGTACTAGTCAAACCCCAAACCCCCAAATAACCCTTGGTAAGGGGAGGCAAGCAGTGAATGTGTGCTGATGTAGAGTCCAACCAGATTTGGAGGTACTTAAAGGTACTGAGTTTTTAAATTTATTTAAAACATACCATCTTTGGCTCCTGTCTGTGACAGTTTCAAAAGTTGTTGCTCTTTCCATTTGTAAATTAAATTTAAAATTTGGTTTTTTATCTCCCTGCCCAGAACTTTTTTACTTTCATACTTATTGGTTTGAATTCCATCTGCTACACAACTTTTACTGTAAGCACTCACTTCATCTGTAACAAAAAAATCATTAGCTTGAAACAAAAGTAAGTAAATATTTCTATCCAACTCAAAGATTACTTTCTACTGTATGCAACTCTTAAAACAAAACAAAGTATAACAAAAATATTCTAAACTTACACTTGTCATACCTATAAGATCTCTGTAAAAGTTAGCTAGGTCTGCATCTTCTATCTCAATATATCGGTCTTGACGCTGCCCAAAATAATCATTGGAACAATTGGCCCCACTCAACATAACAGAATCATCTGCTATGTATAGCTTCATATGTTGCAAGCCAACTATTTCATTGTAGCGGGATGGCAAAGCTTTCGACCAAGTCCCTTGTAGTCGAGGTGTCTGATACAAACTTATTCTACATTGCTCTGGCCCTTTTATAAAATCCTGAAGCAATGTCACCGAGTTTGTCTCACCACGCGTCCCTCTTTGGTAGTCTAGCAACACATCAAACTTTAAGTTTTTGTTCATCATAATATTTTCTTTGGTGTCTTGTAATAACTTCTTTTCCATGTTCCCTGTGCCAATGTAGAGACTTGCAATAGAAATTCTTCTTTTAGCATTTCGAAACCTATTACACAAGGTATCATAGAAGGTCTTTGGATCATTCAATATTTTAACTTGTGAAGAATTTACCGGAAAACATGGTGCTACACTGTACAACCAGTTGAAATATTGCAACTCCACTTGCTTGAATCTTATCGGTATATTGGCATTTATTAGCATGTTGTTAAAAGTATAGTTTCATCAGTGGCTAATTATAATTTATGTCAGAAAAATGTAGAAGAAAATAAAAATAATTCAAAGGATTTCTGACAATTCCCTTTTGACTATTCTGTTCATTTCATCGACCTTGCTTGAGCGACAGACAGAACCAGAGTGAGTGGTGAATGAACGAAGTCGTGAATGAACGGAGTGGTTTTATTCTCTTTTGAAAGAACCCAAGGAAGGAGAAGGAACAAACAAATACTTCCGATTTTCCGAACCGGAACGTAATCTAAGTTCCGAACGAAAGGAACGAACTCACAAACTATAGAGCGTACCTATACCCTCCATCCTTATCACAAACGTTGCAAACCTTATCTTGACTTGACTTCTTTGATTAATGGCAAATTATTTAGTGTCATATTTGAGGTATAACCTATCCGTACTGACATTCAGTCCAGACGTGAGGCATGACATGAGGTTCATGCAGTCTAGTTTGCACGAGCTTACATGCACGTGTGGCCACTCTACCGGTGCGGTGTTCCCTCTTCTTGCACAGTCATACTGCACAAACTGAACTGCGCTAGCAAGACGGAGCGTTTGTTTAGCCGGGCTATTAGGGCCTAAACCTTCTAACCCCTAGACGTCAGAGGGCGCTGAAATTTTCCATAGACCTATACAAATTTAATACTTTTAGAAGCGGCTACCTTGTTAAATACTACTAAATAACACATAGTAGTGTTATTTAGTAGTATTTTTAAGTCTTCTTACAAAGATCACTTTGAATATTTTTATCCTCCTTCAACAAAAGGTTTTCGTTTCCTATACGAAAACCTTCGTTCGCGTAGGTAACTAAAATTAAAATTGTGAATGTCAAAATACATGGCAGAATCATACAAATTTAACACACAAGAACCCTGGACCTATCCTTTCGTCTTTTACACAAGGATTTTACCAGTAGGTACCTACTTAACTTTTTAGGGATCCTTAGTCAACAAGGAACCTTTATTGTTTTGTCATGTCCGTCTGTATGTCCGCGGCTCAGAGGCAATTATAATAATAATCAGCAAAGCTCATGTTCATTATTTCAGTCATTGGACGAAATCTGACACGCTTTAGTGCTTAATGCGTAGGTACAAACACCAAATTAGTTTTAACGCTTCGACACGGCGACGACGTGCTTAGTTTTGTAGATATGGCTGCCGTATGAAAGCTCCCGCTGTATGAATGCTACCTGATCTCCCCTACCTATCGTAAAAAAGGACTTAAATTAACATTTAACAGTTGGTCCGTACAAGGCGAGTACGTTCTGTACGGACCATGGTGCATTTTGCATCCTTTGGATTGTTTTTTTACAGTAAACATGACGTGAAAAGCTTACATTTACTTACCTAACACGTGAAAAACGTAAAACGTGAAAAACTTATATTTACCTAACCTAACCTGTCGATGTGATCAGATCATCAATTAATGGCAACGGGTACCTGTCCTTAACTGTTATCTTGTCAAGTGCGCGATAGTCGACGCACATGCGGTCGGAGCCATCTTTCTTTATCACCAACAATACAGAGCTGGAGTAGGGTGACTCCGACTCGCGTACGATGCCCTCCGCTCTGCAAACCATCTCAATTTGTACTGAAAACTTTCATTTTCTTTTTTCTTTCTTTTAATCTGTACAGGCGCACGAAGTGTATTATTATTTTAAATTTCACGTTATTTGCTGCTGTAGTTGCTGAGATATTAAAGACGGAAAAAAGGACAGAAAAAGCGAGACCTTAAGCGGCGTTTCGATACCGATCTCCGATACCCTAAAAAGTTCCCTTACCTATAAAATACCTGAACAAATATTATGAAAATACACAAAAAATTAAAACCAGCTAAGTGCATGTCGGTTTCGGTTTGGTTTTGTTTGGTTATGCACTTCTCGAGGTGATTAAGGACTCGTCTTTTGTTTGTTATTTTTTTTACGGACCATTGAAAGCGATATTTCCAGTTAAAACATAAAATTTTATTCAAGCAATAGTGTTATGTAATGTAGCTTTATACCTTTAATATAATTTAAGCTTATAGGTACCTACTACTAACAAAAAAAAATTCAAAAAACTAGATATTATTATAAACTAGCTGCAGCCCGCGGCTTCGCACGCTTTTTTCCGGAATAAAAGGTAGCCTATGTCCGGCCCCGGGATACCATCTACCTCGCTGCCAAATTTCACCGAGATCCGTTCAGACGTTCTTGAGTTATAATTTATAACTCAAGAACGTCTGAACGGATCTCTGTGAATCGTGTTAGTTACAATATTTATAACTTATAAATAGTGTAACTAACACGACTTTCTTTTATATATATATATATTATATGCCTACGTAAGTAATAGAAACCAACATAATTAACACATTAGGTAATTAGGTATAATCATCAGGTCTGGCACCCCTCCGGGATGCTGGGGCCACACTACCGGGAAATGGCAATGCCCATTATCGCAATAAATCTCGCGGTAACTAACGCGTCAATTAACGCTATAGGTGGATTGGCCACACTTGAACGGTCAACGTCAATTGGCAATAAAATTGTCGATGTTCCTTTCCTTCCTTGACTTTTCCTTGACTTTCGACTTTGCCACACTTTATTTCATGAGTGTAAATTTTTATTATATGAATATATTTTATCATTAGCGAATGAAGAAAAAAATAACATAAACAGGGCTCTATTTGCAGAGTTTCAAGAAACACGATAACTTTTTCGTTTGTCCACTCCATGATATTATTGTCTTCCATCATAAAAACACACGTGCGATCCTGTCGCGCTCACGATACATACTGACAAAAACATAGTGTGGGTGGCCGCTTCACTTCAACGCAATAATTCTCGCGATGACTCTTGGATGTACCGCCACTCGAACAATCGTCTAACGTCAAACGGCAATGTGAATGCCGATGTAATATTATCGCGAGAATTCGTGGCCACACCAACGTTCAACGTCCAACATCGCGATAATTAACGGCATTTCCCGTGTGGCCCCAGCAGGAGTGACACATTACTACGTTTAGTTGCCACTTATTTAAACGAAACTGAAAAGTTGGGAAACAATTAATCAATTAAAAAAGATAACTACATAAAAAATGTGAATAAAAAAAACCACATAGTTTTATTTATTAGATTCGTATAGGTAATTTATGGAGCTCGGGGAGTTACAATCTTACGCTACAGGTAACATCAGAAAACTGATTCGTGTTCTCATTCGCCGATGATGGCGTCGATGACGTAGGGCTTGTGTCACCCCGTGACCGTGATGTCTCGGATAGCCATACCTTGTAATATTATACCATGGCCGCATGGGTACCTATATTATTACAAGGTGTTGTCTTTTTATCAAAACAACTGGTTTATTATAAGTTTATTGACAAAACTTCTCCTTGATTGATTCCGTAAACTACTTTACTATCTTTTATGTATGCCCAAGACATTCGTTTTGAACTGAAATGCACCCCTACTTCTCCAGTTCTAGACAAAGTTATAGCACCTGCAGTGTTATTCAACCGTCCCGTCATAGCTAAAACAATAGAAAATTTGTATGTACCTAGGTGAGATTAGTCAACAGTAGATCACGGTGCAGTGGATTACTCACTATAAATGCATTTTTGTAACCTTTACGGAGGTAAAAAAGAGGCGGTATTCGTTGGGTGAGAGGACTCCCACCTAACGAACACCGCCTCTTTTTTGAAGATTGGATACACAGTCATGTTATGACAAAATTTTCAGAGATTTAACCATCAATCTTATATAATGCAAGAGTTAGGAATAAGGTTAGGTACTTAATCTCCCCTCGATTGGTAAGTACTCGCACTGTACAGTACAATACCATTATGAAAGTAGTAAGTAAATATAAATGCAATAGACTTAGAGAGAGTTAAATCATGGGATTAAACTACTAACCATTGACAGAATTTGCCGTCGCAGATTTAGGTGTCTCACCCCCGTCCATTCGTTTGATAATAGCATGAGCAAGACAATATTTCAAAATTGACTCTCCATGTCCTGTAAAATATAATATACTTATTTGAATGTTGGATTCTGAAAATCCTGATAATTATATTATTGTGATTGTATAACGTAATATTATAATCCTATATTGGATTTTTCGTAACTTTACCTGTAGTAGACACGCCACCGATTTTGTCGTCGGCGTATGTACCGCTGCCAATCTGTGGTGTGTCGCCTATACGTCCAACCGCTTTTCCACTCATACCACCTGTGCTTGTAGCCACAGCAATGTGGCCCTGAGCATCTATGGCAACAGCACCAACAGTTCCAACGTCCCCCTAGAAATTTTGATAGCTTAATTTGTTTAGACCTTCAAAAAAGTTATGAATTAGGTACTACATTATATATGTATGTACGTACATATATATAATGTAGGCACCTATTAAATAATAATATTATATTAATAATAATAATAGGTAGTTTATACATACATGTGAATCAGAGCTGGCACCAATTTCAGTTATTCCTTCCTTTTTGTGCTTCAAAAACTGCTCAAGTGCTTCTTTAGCATTTGGGCTAATCAAATGCTCTTTAGGGACAGTTGGGAATCCCTAAACATGAAAGTGCAAGTAAGTAGGTAGGTATACGTTACGTTACTATAAAGATTATAGACTAGTCTGTTATATAGGGTGTTCTTTAAATTAGTGCACAATACTGAAGGAGGTTATTCATCTGCTACCACAGATTAATATTCAGTGAACAAACCAAGCCGCAAACGATTTTATTTTTTGCATCTTTTTTTATTTTTTGTTTTAGAATTTGCCTTATTATGGCGACGCGGCGTTGACTGCGGTCGCCTTGTGTCGCCATCAGGTGCGGCGAGAAGAGGAACCCGTGCATCAAATAGGTCGCCAAGTTTGGGATAGCTTAAAAGTTTAAAACACTAATAAGGCATTGTGTAACAAAATAAAAAAAACAGCAAAAAAAAATTGCTTGCGGGTTGATTTGTTCACTGAATATTAATCTGTCATAGCAGGTGAATTACCTCATTCGATATTGTGCACTAATTTGAACAACACTCTGTATTTACGGAAATAAAGCATTTTTGATGTTGTTTTTTATTCTCTAGACGTTATGTCATGCATCACTATCTACTACGAACATGTAATTTTGTACAAAATGTTTATAAACCTGCCTTTATCAACGCGAAGTCTTTAGCACCCTCGGCTCCTAATAAACAATGAGGGGAATCTGTTAGAACTTTTCGAGCAATGCTGATCGGATGCAAAAAGTCCTTTATCAGTGTGACAGCACCGACGTCCAAGTTCGTTCCACTCATTAAACTGGCCTCCATCTCCACTTCACCGTTTAGGTTTAAAACCGAACCGTAACCTGCAACGAAGATAATATTTATTATTAATATGTATATTATATTAGTTATAATTAGAAAAAAAACCGGGAAATATTAACTGATTTTTCGTCTAGAAATCAAATTACTTACGACAAAAAAAAGTAAGCAATCGAGAAAGTTTGGACATTATGTAAATAACAAAACTTTTTTCTCCGGAAATAATATCGACTTAGTGAAAAACGCGTCAGAATAAAAGTGTTTTATATTTCGTCTTTCGTCTAGAAATAAGATAACTTACGGCAAAAAAACATTATCATTCGAGAAAATAGAAAGTAGGTAAAAAAGAAAGCTTTTTTCTCCGGAAATATCGACTAGTGAACAACGCGTCAGACTAATGGTGTCTTATATTTAGTCTTTACATAAGATTCTGGTGAACATACACCAGTATTCTAAAAAAATTTAATGCCGGAATTTGTCCGAATTCCCGAAGGTAACCGCTCCATGTTATGTCTTATAATTATAAGACATAACATGGAGCGGTATAACCAACTTTAGGTATACCTTTAAGCGCCCGAATTTCCGATCACTGATGAAGTGATGATGATAGGTACCTACATAAAAAAAAATTGTACGAGCATACCTACCTGTTTTTTTATTTTAAGTTGATAGGTACCTACCTACACAGCTATAACACGTTTTTTTAACGGAACTAGATAGGTACCTAGTAAGAAAGAACGATTTTATTCTCTACGGGACGGACAGCGCGGGGCGGCGCACAGTGGATCGAAAAAGCCCTTCCTATAGACATAGGACTTTTTTTTTCTAAACATGCTTTTTCTTATTGGAAACCAAGACAGAATCTTATTAGAAGCCCAAACTATATCATATTTTATGAACCTAGGTGATAATGACGCAGAAAAGATTTTTTGAACTTTAATTTGTATGGAGAAAAACATGAAAATCGATATTTTTCGGCTCTCGTGCGAGTGCCCGTTATTTCCTCCGGCATAAATAATGTTCCTATTTTTTACTATCTTTTGACATATAACACATATGGGGCACTCGATGGACTTCAGGTGAAAAAAAATAAAATATATTTTTAAATTTTTTTTTGCATTTTATTCATTATACAAGGTACATTACGACCTATAAATAATATTTCAACTCACCTAATTATTGTTACAATTTTAATGTAATATTTCACCTATCATAATAATGAAAATATATAAAATTTTTATATTTTGATAAAGTAAAAGCATAATTATCAAATACAGTCATTATTTTTAAAAAGAAAAGAATAATAATTACAAACTACAAAGGCAATTAAACAATTCACACGAAATAAATATTACTATTTTTTTAGACACAAGGCAAATTTTTCTATATTACAAGTTATCATACACAATAATTATTTAAAAAACACGTATTATGTACCTACATATAAGTTACAAAGTTTCTGTAAAACAATTAGAACATATTAAAAGACATCCATATCAGCATCTGTGTCAGAATCTGTGTCTTCTGGATCAATGAATTAATGTGCTCTGACTTGAGGCACCATCAAATCCCCATTTCGATATTAATATCATTGATTGGTTTGTAATCTCGTCAGGTAAACTTTTTATTATTCTTTTAACAGTTATGTCAAGGAGTGCTTGAAGAGCTACTTTGGCCATTGTATCTGTAACAGTGATTGCGTCTTTCGGAGGAAAACAATCCATCTTGGCTTGCTGCAGTTTGTAATATGATGGATACAAATTTGTAATGCCTTCTTGAATGGCAGATTCTCTCAACGTTATATACTGCCACTTTGATAGTTTAAGTGACAGTAATAAGCCGAGCGCTTTGGTAGGGGTGAAAACACATTTATTTTTTTTCCACGATTTTTTCCGCCTCTTTTGGATTCTTTAGAATATGATCTATGGCTGCTGCCAAAATATCTTTACCCTCATTTTTCATATTAGCAATTAAAGCAAAGGCCAATTCTGAACTTTCTCGGCCTTTATAATTATAATTTTAAATCCTTCGTACCTTTTGTTTTGTTCCAAATTCTGTGAAAGGTTTGCGCGGACTTGGAGCCGTTTTCGTTGATGTTCCAACAGTTGATGTACTCGGAGAGGGTAAAAACAATTCGCCAGCTTCACTTGTTTCTTGAATTGCAGTATTTAGCTGTTGTGGTCGTATATTTTCACGTACACAAGTTGGCCACTCGATATTCTGCTCCAACCAATCTGTATAGTGTTTTTTGAAAGTTTCTGTGTTACATTTTGCAGATTTCCATCTTTTTATCACAGACTGACTAAACTTCGACAGAATTCTTGGAGAGTGTCTGTATCTTCTTCAGATAAACTCAAATTCAACTGAAATTTAACACTTTCTAACAGTTTTAAATAGTTTCCAAGCTTGCCAGACCAATCTGGATCTATTTGTGATTCTAAAACGAATCACAAATAGATCCAGATTGGTCACCACACTATGCTTTTCCATTTTTAACTCGAAATTTCACAGATGTTTTACGTAGTAAGTTTTAATATAACTAAAAAAATATTCAGTTCCCTCCATATTTATACTTACTTCATACCGGCTAACGACTACTAGAAAAAACTAGACAATGACAAATTGTTAATTAGGTAAGTACCTACTTAAATAACATCCATTTTTAATAATAAAGCCAAGGGGCTTAAGGAATTCTTAGAATAATAATACAATCATAAGTGACGGGTTAGCAGGTAGTTCAAGATAAGTAGGTAAACCTCTGCAATAAATTTTGTAACAATGATAAGGTCGAGTACCTAACTTAATGGCCCCTTGTAAATTTAACAAAAAAATATACAATAGGTATCGTCTTTAACGGCTAAATATCATAAAACCACCATATAATATGGAATTATCAGGTAAAATTATAAAGTATGGCTGGTGAAATATTGCATTAAAACTGTAACAATAATTAGGTGAGTTGAAATATTATTTTTAGGTCGTAATGTACCTTGTATAATGAATAAAATGCAAAATGAAAATTTAAAAATATATTTAATTTTTTTTCACCTGAAGTCCATCGAGTGCCCCATATGTGCTATATGTCAAAAGATAGTAAAAAATAGGAACATTATTTATGCCGGAGGAAATAACGGGCACTCGCACGAGAGCCGAAAAATATCGATTTTCATGTTTTTCTCCATACAAATTAAAGTTCAAAAAATCTTTTCTGCGTCATTATCACCTAGGTTCATAAAATATGGTATAGTTTGGGCTTCTAATAAGATTCTGTCTTGGTTTCCAATAAGAAAAAGCATGTTTAGAAAAAAAAAGTTCTATGTCTATAGGAAGGGCTTTTTCGATCCACTGTGCGGCGGCGCGGCGGCGCGGCCGGCGGCGCGCGGTGCGGGCGGGGCAGTGTAAGTCGTCGATCTAAGTAAAAATCAGAATTTTACTATCATGTAAGTGCTACTTAATAGGTACCTACCTTACCTAGGTTATTATAATTACCCCGTACCTACCCTCAACCCTCAGTAGGTATAATACATTTACTCTGTAATCTGAGGCCAAATACCTAATAGGGAGATAATATAATATTTTACGTATTCTTACCTTCTTCCATTCTTTTGCTATGTAGGTATGTACTTATGTAAGTATTATCCAAACATTAGTCAAACACAAACGCCCCGCGCATGCACCGCGATTGCCGAGCGCCTTACTTACTACTATTTTATTCTGTATGTACACCGCGCCTGCCGAGCGCCTTACTATTATGTATTTACACTCTAGTCCGGCAACAGGTTATTGGGCGCCGTTTACTCGTGTTTTTGGTGAGGAAGGGGATCGGGGGCAAAATTTATTTTTTGTCGTCGCATTGCGCCCTCTTAACTGGTAGGGCCCATATGAGAAATAACTTAGATACTAACATACCTACATAGTTATAAAAAACTTAAAAAGAATCATGTCATTGGCACTGGGTTGATGACGTGTGCGCGGTTCACGGATTCGGTTGCGGATTGGAGCGTCCGGTCTAGATCTTTAGGTGTGCAAAATTTCATCCCAATCCGTTCAGTAGTTTTGGCTTTGTCTTCGGCATCTTCACAACAGCACAAGCGGTTGCCTTTATAATATTAGTAGGATAGGATATCATGTAGAAACTTTAGCCTAAAGGTACTAGTCCACTGCTGATAAATGCCTCATTGGCTTTTATCAAGTGGAAGTATTGTCCATAATCCCCACGCTAGGCATGCGGGTTGGGGATCGCACGACACCCGCGTTGGGGTGGTGCAGATTCTAAACCGGCACCAAACGGAAACAAAATAATATACTTTTTAATAAAAATATTCTTACCAGCATTGAAATTTTCATCCAATTCCATGGATCTAACTGCTGCTTCAACAGCATCGATTGCGCTCCCACCACATTGCAAATTATGGTATCCAGTTCTGACTGCTTGTATTGTCCCTGCTATTTTTCCATTGACACGGCTATCAGGAACGTCTCCCGCTCCACCATGAACGATAACGATTGGCACCATGTTTCTAAATAAATTCATTAAAATAGTTTGGTTAGGAAGAGCTGGCACCTGCAACACATTTACTCGTTGTGCATGTGTAGTGTCTGTGAATAAACGCGCGGCGTGACGTCGTCGTCGCACTGATGCGCATCATGATGAACTCATTAAGAGTTTGAATTTGGTAATATCTCAAAATAATGTATGAAATTTAAGTAATTAGTTATATATGCTGGTTAAATACATATTTTCGACCAAGAAAGTAAAACGTTCATTATTTTTGTCAATAGATAGGTAGATAGACATGAGATAGACCCACCCGCCGTACGAGAGTGTAATTCTGATGCGCAGTCCAACCTTCAGCATGTCAACAAGCTTGTCCAATCTTCAGCAAGCCGCGCTTCCACCGCCCCGTCTAACTAAACGCTCATAAATTGGTTTGCGCAGGCATGCTCGCAGGTAAGACGGAACGTGTGGCCGGGCTATAAGACTTGTTTGTTTTCTGCATCAGTTTTCTGTATTCCGTGGTCTAGCTTACAGTGCTTAGTAGGTACTGTAAGCTAGACCACGGAACCTAACCTACGTACGTGTAAAGAAACTGTAAATATGTACCTATCTACTAAGTTTAACGCTGTTTCTGTTATCGATATTTATCTAACAACTCAAATAAAATAATGCTAGCTATCGCTCTGTCTGATTAGGTAACTATAACTATCGCTTTCATTTGTATTGTACCTACCTACCTACTCAATTTGAAGCAGATACCACGATTATGGCAACTATGTGGTAGCTCTGCGAACAGCAGACCTCGCGAGCACAAACTCACTTTGAGGAGCTATTCTGCTCCTTTCGGTTAAAAAAACCATCTTAATTGGATCTCATAAGGCGGAGATATTCCAGTAGCCTCCTTTTTGCCCCTTTTTGGAGGAAGTACTCCTTTTATAAGCCAGTGGTCTCGGTCTACCGACAGGTCCTTTGGCGTCGGCTACCACCCCCAGTAGTCTTCGGCCTCATCTGTCGTTTTCGTTCCCGTATAGGCCTTACAAGTCATCTATATGCCAAAAAACGAACACTTCATAAACCATCCTTCGTGGATAAGCATTGATGATGATGACCCCTCATCAAAGTCCCCGATGACATAAGTCGTCGTATGTATAACCTGTACAGGTACCAAGTTTTGTTATGATCGGTTGTAAATTACGATCTGTAGAGGAGTAGGTACGTACAAACTGACAGAAAAGCTAACTTTGCCAGACTTGAAGCAGAGACGCTTCGCTCGCTCTACCGCCCATTAGTCAAAGAGAGAAGCCTTCGATGATAATTACGAGTCGTAAACGAGCACATACTGATACGGCCCGGAAGATCATGATCATTATTTAAAGGAAGTTTGCCCTAAACTTGCAAAGGACAAGATGAGGCCGCGGATGACCACCCTCCACTTTAGTTGTTGTTAACGGCACGCGGCGGGGCGGTTGAAAAAGACCTAAAAGAAACTCAGCTCGACAAAGGAACCGCTCAAAAATATGCGCAATGGAGAAAAAGGAAAGCCGACCCCAAGTAGGTAGGTAAATGGGAAAACAGTCGTGGAAGGGCCATATATCATTAAGTAGTGTTGGGCGCGGCACTTGGCCAGACGAGGTAATGGCCTTAAAGTAAAAAACATGACTGAGTGGTGTAGAAGAACCGACCGGCGAAAACCGGCTCGTCCTCTAGCAATATGATCATCAGGGTCGCATACGTGGATGCGGGAAGCACGGGACAGAAAAGGCTAGCAAATGCGAAAGGAGGCCTAAGGCGGAGGAGGGTGATACCAGGCTAGCATGATGAGGAGGGAGTTACCAGCTCACTGGCAGATTCAGGTTTATCCCATAATCAGTAGGTTAGTCATGGCATAAAGTCTTCGTTGAGATTGGTCGCCGCCACCGCCTGTGGCCGTAGACTATTTTCTATCTACTCCGTCTGACTCACTCAACCCACACAATCTAGACTTTCATACATAGTAGCTATACTTACGTAGGTATCTGTATTCTTACGAAGAGGTTAATAAAGTAGGATACATAACGCAAAAAAATATGCGTAATACCTTTCTTCACTTTCCACTACATATTTACATACCTCGGATCCAGTATCGACGTCTTTCACCTACTTTAGGTGGACAGAATAGTGCGTACAGATCACACAACAATACTACTACTACAAGTTAATCTTCTCTCGCGGCTTAAGCTGTCGCCACAGTGCTCGCACAAAGAGTAAAATTTAGGTGATGTAAAGTGCTCGCTAACGGTCGGGGGGGTTCGTGCTCATTATCGGGAATGTAAACAGATTTCATATCGTTCATTCTCCAGTGAACACTACGGATTGATACATTTGCTGCACTTGCATCGTGGAAAAAGATAGAACGCGGGAAATTCTATAATTTTTGTTTAAATTGTAAGTATTTAATCCGTTCCATAAGTATAATTTAGCTAACTACTACAATGTATAATAGTTTTGCTACACTCCTTTATGTGGAGTAGGTAAATGTATTGACAGATGAGCCAAATGAGTTATGTATGAGATTATAGTCTTACCTACTTTGGGAATAAAGGCCTGAGTACATACATCTAACACCGCTACCGCACAACACAAAAATAAGCATTCAATTAAGGGCATTCGAAATCATAAGAAGAAGATATATTATATTTTTGGCAGTGCTTGCTCTAAAACTTGTAGAAAACACAAAATAAAAAAAATGAATATTCCGTGTGAATAGTGTCGTTCCACCCTCTTTTACAATTAGGTTGAAAAGTGTTGAAAGATAGGGTTATTTTATCCGTCCACGGCTCAGAACACAATGATCGATCATGGATGGATTTGAACATAGATCGAGAATACCATCAAACAATATTTTTCGCTGTTCATTCTCTGGCAGATTCGTTCATCGTTCTATTTCATTCGTTCATTCATCATTCAATTGAAAATGGTGGTTGAAAGTTTATGTGAAAATCGTGTCTAAAATTTATAATACACTATTTTATCCCAATGTTTCTTTCTAACAAACTAAAATGACCACTCCTATACCAAATCGTAAATACGGTGCTCAAAAAATACGACTAACAAGTGAGTAATAAATGTACAATGCTAATAAAATAGTAGTGAATAATTAGCTTTCAATTTCGCATCACATTCCTGTTACCAAAAATTCAACTTTGTTTTAGTTCTGTGTGCGAGGAACCTGGTTCGGAAGGATCTCTTTCGTAAGTTTATTTGTAATAACTACAAAATTAAAATTAGTTTCATTTCAAGGTGAAACAGTTCATACATAGCACTTGTTTGCACTTTGATGTCTGTGATGAAGAGTATCATCTTCAACAGGTTTACCGGATCCATTCGCCAAGATATCAGTTGATGGGAGTGGGCAAGTCTATTCAACGAACGCAGTAAAAGCTACGCTTGACCCAAAATGGAACACTCACTATGATCTGTATCTGACCAAAGGAGATGGGATAACAATAAGGTAAGGTGGTCCATTTTTAGTCACATTCACTATCATTTTTTTACCACTACAGTAATTGATTAAATTCTGCAGGTCTGTGTTATGAGTATAAGGAGGAGGAGGTATCCTTATGTTTTGTCATTAATGACTGTAAACATTTTGTATCTAAACTTATTATTATTAAATTTATAGAACGAATATATAGTATGTGTAATAACAATACAACTAAAATTGCTTTCGTGTCAGTAATTTATACTGTTAAGAAAGTGATCTTACAAATTCTCAGTAGTTACCTTATTTATGCAAACATTCCATGCATAAATCATGACTTTTTTGCAGTGTACATACATTTATAAAATGTTTAATTACAGACACTAGTACAATTTGAGTAATGTAAAGAGGCAAAAACTAATTTTATGCATTGCATACATTGTAGTCAATAAGTCACTAGGCTTTGCGCCTAGTCTTTTAAACTGGAAGCAGAAAGTATTTAACCCACACTATAGCCAAATGACTTTTATTTACTAATAGTTCATTTATTTCAGACGATGATAGAAAGTTACAGAACTTATTTTACTTATTTGTCTAATTTTAAATGGGGGAACTGGGATCTGCACTGACATCTTGCATGGGAGTGTATTGTGCATTGTCCCCCTGCCTAAACAGGCCCTAACCAGCCCAGTTCCTTAAAGTACCGGAGCAGGACCTTTGGTGACCGACACCTTCGTTTCAGCTTTTCTGTGGGTGTGGGGCCCCAATGAGACTCTTCAGCCCCTTCTTGTGTCTGGCCTCCTCTGTGACCGTGCAGTGTACCACAACATGGTCCACAGTCTCTTCTTCTTGGAAACAGCCACGACACATGCTGCTGTCTGTGGCTCCAGTCTTGAAAAAATGATGTTCCATAGTGTGGGACATAGAGTAATATTGAAGATAGGAAGTTTTACTAAAAGGAAATACTCCTTTATTTTTTAAATGAAAACAAACTATGTTCACATAATTTTAATAAATTATTAGCTTACACTAATAGAACTTACAGTAATAAAAATCCACTAAAAAAAAATACATTCTGTATTTTTTATGACACCGATTGATGGAATCAGTCATAAGAATCAAATCTGTCTTATAAACATTGCATATTATGTTAAAGGCAAACCATGAAATAAAGGATAAAAATAAGGATCTGCTTGATGTTAAAACCAATTTAACAATAGAATAGAATATTCTTTATTGCACAAAAGTTGTACATAGGCGAACATAATGCTAGATAGCATTCTCTACCTGCTAACCTTTGGGTAGTGTTGACAACAATTTAGTAGGTAGTGCTAGATAACAAAAATTATTAATTACATGAAACAAAGGAAAATACAATTAATAAATCCTGACATTAACATACAAAAAAAGAAGTTATAATAATAATAAGTACTCACATTAATACATATATAATGTTACTATATTATATTATACCTAAATATCCATACATGAATAATAAAATATATAACGTACCGAATTATTCCTGAGAAAGAAAATGATTATAGACTCTAGATCTGAAGACATGTACTGAGGATACCTCGCGACATTCCACTGGAAGACTGTTCCATAAGCGTGTGGCCTGGACGGCAAAGGTTCTATGGTAGCCCACTGTACAGTGATCTGGTGTTGCTAGCTGCAGTCGTTTTGAGTGCCGTACAGTGCGTCCAGAAGTGTAGAGTGGGGAAAATAATTCGGATAGATAACTTGGGGACAGTGGATCAGAAAGAGTTTTAAATAAGAGGCATAATGTGTGCAAATCTCGACGCTTTCTGATTTTGATCCACTTCAGTTGAGTGCGGAAGACAGATACATGATCATACTTCCGCAGCCCAAAAATGAAGCGGATGCAGAGATTTTGTAATCTCTCCAGCTTGTTCAGCAGCTCCTCTGTAACGTCGGGATAACACACATCTGCATAATCCAGAATAGGGAAAAGCAACGCGCTAACTAGTGTCTTTCTAGTTGGTTGTGGTAGAAAATTTTTCATTAGCTTTAGAGAATGCATGCTTCCATACATTCTCTTGCTTACCTGGGCAACATGTGCATCCCAGGATAGATTGTTGGTGATATATAGACCAAGATTACAACAACAGAACAGAACAATAAGAATTGAAACACATGTTTTTCCCAATTTCTTGGAAAAATATGTCAATCTATGTTACTAAACACTAGACGCATAAAAATATAAGAAGTTTTGTAGCAGTATTCTCAAAATACTCCAAGCATGTCATTGTTTTGCCTCTAAACTGAATACTTTTGGTATACTGGATGGTTGGGATTCTGTTGAAGGGCTGCGAAACTATTTTTATTGTAACATTGATTTTTATTCCATTTTTTTTTGTAATGTGTAATCCATGGACTTGATAATGTCTGAATAAACAAACTTTTTATTTTAATATTTTTATGGTTGATTCATCACCTAAACTTTAAATCTCAATATATTTGTGGATTATGTCCTTTCTGCTTGGCAACTTGCTTAGCAAACTTAAGTCTATTTTTATAGAAAATAAAGGGTCAGAAAACTAATAGAAGATTAAATATTTATTTCAGTGTATGGAACCAAAGAAAAGTTCACAAAAGACAAGGTTCTGGGTTCCTTGGCTGTGTTCGCATCCAACCCTCTACAGTGCACAAACTGAAAGACACAGGATGTAAGTGTTTGTTTTGAATAACTTCAAGCAACAGAGATGAAACTGTTAAACATCTTTTACAGTTATCTGGAAGTAGAAACAATGAATTCAAGATACTTTTGGTATTCATATGGATCAGTTGAGCTACCTCTATATTTTTTGCAACTGTCTGCAGTTAGCTCAATTGTTTCAATTGTAAATACTAGTTCTAATTTGTTTCTATTCTTTTATTGTAATTTTCGTGCATCCTAAATTCCTAATACATTCTAAGCCCACAATGTCCCTAATACCTTGCAGACCAATGCTTAGAACTGCGCGACGATAGTACAGGAGAGTCAATAAGCGGTCGAGGTCAAGTCATAGTGTCCTTACTATCACGAGATGGGACCAGGGGTGAGCCAGCATCGGCGGCCGCCGAAGGTAGCCCCCTGGCCGTAGTGGGGCCAGCAGGGGAAGTCAGAGCACCGAGAGAACCTCCAGGAAACTCTAACAATAATACGTCACAGTCACCTTTGCCGCCACAATGGGAAGAGAGGTTCACTTCTGGTGGCAGGTTAGTGAAACAGCACACTAGTAAATAAGAATAAGGTGTTCACAAAATGCTAAATGCCTCATAATCAGACATTAGGATTTAGTTAACAAGTTTTATAGAAACAAGATATTTTTTCTCACATGGCTATTGTACTGCACTAAAATTTAGTATCTGGCTATGATACTAAATTTTAGTGCAGTAACGCTATTATGATAGTATTCATCTCTTGAGTTTCAAATAAAAATCATCTGGGCTTTTCAGACCGTACTACGTGAACCACGCTACACGGGGCACGCAATGGGGCCGGCCGGAAGCTGACGCTTCAGTCTCGTCTCCTACACAGTCAACGCCGCCGTCGTCGCCGACGCCCGCGCTGACGCCGTCCACGCCATCGCCCGCGTCTCCCGGCTCGCCGGCCTCACTTGGCTCTGAGCCCGAACATGCTACTTGCATCTCACTCAGGTTTGTCTTACTGATCATTGTTCATGTCATCAAATCAGCCTGTATCACTCCGTTCCATCCATCAGTAAGACTGACCGCACATTAACTACTAGCTACTTGGTCTAACTACCGTTCTGTCCTGTCACCTAAGCTACCGAGCGTTGTCTCCCGTAAGTCAAGCAGCAACTGTGGAGATGCGACCGCTACTTGCGTTGCGTTTAATCTCAAAAACGACCAGTCCCTAAAGTGACAGTGCCAGCGTGTGGTCCACTGTGTGGTACTGTACTATTTAGTTTATCATCCTGACTACAAAGTGTTTACTCAAGTTTTTAATTGCAGACCCGAGCCCCAGCCCCAGACCGCAGTGAGGTCGCGTCAGCTGACCGCGCCGTCGACGCCGGTAACCCCGACGACGCCCGTGTCGCCTGTTTCACCGACTGTACACACGCCATCTACCGCTGACTTACCTCCTGGATACGGTACCTTTCTAGCTATTCCATTTACTAAGAAAATCAAAATACTAGACATTTGTCCATTCACAAAAAAATGTAAATAGTAGATTTTGATTGCTCTATATTTGCACTGTTTCCCATAAATTTTTTTTACTCTCTGATGCAAACAGAGGACTATTATTAAGTTAAACGTTTCTCTAAGTGTCTGCCTGAGATTCTGCATCTTAGATCTCAAACAAATGAAGAAACGGTTTAGTTATCTTTTGTAAGCTAGCTAGTTCAGGATTGTTCCTAGCTTCCTCTATGTAGGTGAAAATTGACTCTAGTTTTATTGTTATGATGTTAATTTCTGTCCCCAATTTTCAAAGTTAAATCGTCGGAAATTTTCAAAATTGGAGAAATAATTTGTAACCCTAACTTTTTACTATCTATTTATTATCTAATATAACAACTAAATCAAATTGCAGAAATGCGAACAACACCCCAAGGCCAAGTTTACTTCTATAACACCGCAACGGGAGCATCAACCTGGCACGACCCACGGGTGCCCCAACACCTGAGGCATTGCGCGGCTGCCGCCGGTCCCTTACCGCCCGGGTGGGAGATGCGGCACGCTCCGTCCGGGCGGCCGTACTTCGTGGACCACACTAACAGGACCACACAGTTCACTGACCCCAGACTGGCGCTGGCTACCAGATTCGTAAGTCAATTGTTTCTCATCAAGTCAGTTTAGTTGTGTTTCTTTACGGCCCTGGTGGGAAATGAGGCTTCGGCTGGGCGGCCGTACTTCGTAGACCACACTAACAGGACCACATAGTTAACTGACCCCAGACTGGCGCTGGCTACTAGATTTGTAAGAATGTTGCTCTGTAATTATAAGGCCGGTTGGAGAGCATGGCGTCCTGCCATAAAATAGTTTTTTACTACATGTAAATATTTAAAATCTGGCGCGATTTTCTCTTATTTTTTCATACAATTAACCACGTTGACGTCAAAAATCCGTCGTTTCTGGAGGCGTACTTTAGTTTCTTTTATCCGCAATTGCGAAGTACGGCCGCAAAACTCAACGTGTAGCTACCCTCGTCTACTTACGAAAGAGCTGTTTTCGGACGAATTTTATGACTGAATTTTTAATAAATATTTTTACATAAGAACCAAAATTTCAGTGTCAATTAGAATGAAAAATATACTATTATCATTCCAAAGTGCAGCTTAACTTCGTACGAAATTTCCGTTTTCGTTCGATTTGAGTACCGATCGAACGAACAAAACGAAATTTCTTAATGAAAGTTGGCCCCAGTATACGAAAAACAAGAGGATCGCGCCAGGTTTCAGTAATTTACCTATAGTACGGAGGACTCCGACACCTTACTACGGTTCTGGTACTGATGACATACCTACCAAAATAATAAAATTGTTGTTGACATAGATTAGGTAATTCGTGTTACTATCTTATTATTTTGGTCTTATACAAAACCTACCTATGTTTACCATTAATATTATACTGTACCAACCTACAATAAATAAATAATTTTTTGTTTAAATGTATATGTGAGCTAAACAAAATTCTAGTCCATTTTCGCCCAGATGGCGAATTGAATGAGAGATGAAGAGTCTGTATATGATTCGGCTATTCTTGCATCTGTAATATCTTCTGAATCAACAGGTGTTTGTGATGATAGATGAATGAGGATGTACTTTCCAAACTGCTGCGTATATTCTCTGGCGTTAATATACGACCTTTATAGGATGCGTTCCCACTGATGCGATATCGACACAAAGTAACATAAGTTAGTTCGTCCACATAAAACACTTATCTCCGTCTGGTTCCTGATTCGTCAATTTCGCTCCGCTCCCTGTCAGTGGACGCATCCTTAGTCGCCTACAGGCTACGACATTCCGGGCTGCGTGTAAGGAATCTTATAAACAAAAACGATCTCTTTATTTCTACAATATCTACATGTGAATTTTCCGTTCAAGACCCCAACAGAACCACCCCCTACATCTGCAGTCCAACCGACATTGACTCCTGTTGCGTCATCACCAACGGACGGCGACGCTCTCCCCAAGTACAAGCGAGACCTCGCGGCCAAGGCGAGGGTACTGCGGGCCGAGCTACAGGCGTTGCAGCCGCAGACTGGACACTGTCGAATAGAGGTAAACGTCATCATCATGAACGTGTTCTTGAGTGGAGACCGCAACGTGACTATATAGTGTAGGGCGTCCTCTGGCCAGGTGGGATGAGTGGGCGAGTGCGTAGCGAGCACGCAGCTCGCTGCGCACTCTCCTTGAATTCGCTTACAAATCGCCTGTGGCTTTTAAACGAGACGCCACGAATAGCGGTCCTGAGCCGCCTCTATCCATCCCACGACTATTATAACTATAAAATTTACTACTTGATTCACTTTATAGACTGTCGTCGGTCCACAGCATGAATAAAGTAGTAAACAATTCTACAAATAAGTAGCATGTAAGCTGAGTTGGTTGTTGTTTTGTGTAACTATTTAGGATTTCGTAAGCATTTGACTACTGTATGAAACATTAATGTTAAAACACTAATAATTAACGTATTCTTTTGTATTCTAATTACTCGATAGCAGAATACAAATTATTATTCAAGACACCTCGTGCAACAAAATGCCGAAGCCCGAAAGGGGAATTCCGGCCCGTAAAAGTAAACAAAAAACGCCAATATTATTAAAAAAATATATTTTTTTCCAGATATCACGAAACGAAGTCCTTGAAGAATCATATCGGCTGGTCATGAAGCTTCGCGGCAAAGAGCTTCGCAAACGGCTACTGGTCAAGTTCCGAGGCGAAGAGGGCCTTGACTATGGAGGCGTGGCGCGCGAGTGGCTCCATCTACTGGGCAGAGAGCTCTTCAACCCGCATTACGGACTGTTCCAGTATGCCAATGCGGGGGACGATAGATACTCGCTGCAAATCAACTGTGATTCTGCGGTACTGGTTTTACTATTTAGTTATGTAGCTAATTCAAACAATTACTTTTCATTCTGAGCTACCTCAGAATGGGTACAGGGAACGGAAGGCCTTGACTATGGAGGCGGCGATCGCGATAGGCTCCTTCTACTGACGTGCGTGAGTGCGGCTCTCAGAATGGAAATATACTGGATGCTGTTTTAAAACACCTTTCAAGGCATTTTTAATTATTGTCCTCATTCTCTCAGGTGAATCCCGAGCACCTCTCCTACTTCCACTTTGCTGGCCGGATCCTCGGCGTAGCTCTGTTCCACGGTCACCAGCTAGACGCCGCGTTCACCGCTCCGTTCTACAAGCAACTGCTGGGCCGGCCCATCACTCTGCGCGATATCAAGGATGTTGACCCTGAACTGCACCGCTCGTTGTCTTGGATGCTGTAAGTAAAGTGTACTTCGTTTTTACACGCTAATTTTATAAACAGATAACACATTTTTAACGGACTTCTAAAAAAGGAGGAGAGCTTTGCTGCTCACACTGTACAAAAGATACATAAAATACATTTCGAAGAAAAAATTACGGAGTTAACATTGATTAGGAAATAAACAATGACCCTCGAAACATATTTTTTAAAAAGAGAGACTGTGCTGTGTTGTACAGCAGCAAAAAGGTCTCGGCTCAGCATTCAGGAGTAGGTATAAAATAAAATAAGCCTTTATTGCTGAATTACATAGTATGTTTTTAATCCTTAGTCTAAGGACAAGTTGGAAAAATAGAACTAAGGATCTAGGATTAAAATAAAATAAAACTATCCTTAGTTCTATGTGATTTTAATCCTAGAAGATAAAAAAAGATCTGGAGTAGATATGTAGGCACTAATAAATATTTATGATAATATTCTCCGATTTCTCCGTCAATTGTGAACCGCTATTGATAATTCTTTTGGTTTTGTATAGAGAATGATCCTGGGATGGTCCAATAACATTATTGTAAATAATTATTCCCGAGGGTTTACTATTTTTTCCATTGTTTGCAAAATTTAAAAAAACAGTGAAAATCTAAAGGATATCTATTTATATTTTTTGTAAAAACGTCATATTATACTTTCTCCCATCATAATTTTACAACGGCAACTCCAATTTTCTTCAAACAGCTACCTTAATCAAATCATATATTATATATTAATCAAGTCAGGTAATTCACTTGGCAGCTAAGGTGCTACAAACAAACACGTAGCTATGCATGTCAAACTTATAATAACCCCTCTCATTTTATCATTTATTTAATTATACACGATAAAATAGCTCTTCTTTTCAGTCGGTGAATGTTTTATTATTTTTCCAGAGAAAATAGCATCGCCGGCGTAATAGACACAACCTTCTCAGTAGAATGCTCATCCTTCGGCGCCGTGCGAAGCATGGAACTGCGACCGGGCGGAGCCAACGAAACCGTCACAGACGCAAACAAGCGCGACTACGTACGACTTTACGTCGCGCATCGATTCACACGCGGCGCGGAACGACAGTGGCTGGCCTTGCAACGTGGACTAGCCGACATCATCCCAGCGCAGCTCCTCAGGCCATTATCGCCTCGGGACCTACAGCCGTTGCTGGCTGGTCGCGCGGATTTAGACCCAGCTGATTGGAAACGTCATACGAGGTTGAAGCATGTCACGCCCGAAGCGCCGATTGTAGGCTGGTTCTGGGAGATAGTAGAGGAGTTTGATGCGGAGATGAGGGCGCGCTTGCTGCAGTTTGTGACTGGATCAAGAAGAGTTCCGCTCGCGGGGTTCCGTGCTTTACAGGTAATTGGAACTTACTTTCATAGGGTCAAATAGAAGGGTTGGTTGTTCATTGTTTTGTTGCACTGTAATTTATGAAAAATATGTATTCATTGTCATACATATCAGCCCATAAACATCCACTGCTGAACATAAACCTGTTCTCGACGATGCCACAAATACTTGCTAATCACATATCACGCTTGGGTGGTGGATTGGTGATCGCTGATCACAGTGGAGGTGATATATGAGTATATACACAGAACGAAGCTGCAACCCATCCTCTGGTAGATACTCTTAGTCACCTTTTGCGACTTCACGAGATGAGTTTGGTTTGATTCTTAAATTTTTGATGTCTAAAGCCTTGTTTATTCTTGCAGGGTTCAACAGGCGCAGCGGCTCCCCGACTGTTCACACTTCACTTAGTACCAGACGCGTCACCCGACTCACTGCCCAAAGCTCACACCTGTTTTAACCGGCTCGATCTACCCCCTTACCCAAGCAAAGAGAAGTTCCATGACAAACTCAAGCAAGCGGTGCTTGAAACTGCCGGCTTCGCTGTCGAGTGAAGATGACGTCATCGTAATATAAGGCGCATAAATATGCATCAACAAAATTGGGAATTTTCAGTTTTTGGCCGCTATGACAGTTGTTACAATGTTAGTGGGTTAATTGATCAAAACTGATAACAATATCTATGAATAATTCTGTATCTCAGACGAAAATATAGAAAGGCAAAATGATGTTAACTTAGTTTAACTCATGAAATATGTTATTAGTCTTCCTGAAGATCTTATACTGGAAATGTTAGGGACATCAACATTGAGACAAACGTGCGCACGGTATTTGTGACTCATTCGCGCTTTGCTTTCCGGGTCCATTATAAAGACCTTGGTTAATGACTGCTTGTAAATATTTGCTTCAGTAGGATAAGTACATCAATAGTTGTCCAGGGTAGAAACGAGAAAAAATACGTCATATCGTCATCAAATGCGTGAAATGTTTGAAATTCAATATTAGGTATGTCGATGTGATGTCATTTTTGTCTATTCTACCCTAGACAGCAATCCCTGTGCTTGGCCTACTGCTGCCTTTGCTGTCTCTCTTTCTCTTCAGGGTCGTGGGTCAAGATTCTATGCATTTACGATCAACCAACAAAATGCAACTTACTTTTTTTATCAACATGTACTAAATTGTACTGTAGGTACATAATTATAATAATAAGTTAAAAGGATGTGTTTTTATTTGATAGTCTTTGTCATTAAATTAGTACGAAATATCATTCATAAATGCATAGAATAATTTCCCTATTTTATGTTCGTATGTGCAGTTAATGTGTCATCTGTATTATTTTATTAATTGACAATATCATTAAAATTTTGTGAGTTCATATAGTTCCCAGTAAGTGTAGTATATGTAAATCATTAGAATAAGCATTGTGAGTTGTGTGTTATATTGGCTGCTACAAATGAGACTGAATATAACCGAAATTGAATGTGACATCTCAACTTAACTACTTCATGCATATATTTATCTATAAAAATATATAATATAATTATATTTACATCATTACTGGATAATCAGAACTTTTACTGTTACTATTTAATCTTAGAAGCCGTGGTATGCAATTTGCACATTTATTTTAGCATTTTAATCTTGTTTAATCAATTTATCCTTTAGCATCAATAAGTTAGTTCACAGATTTATTTTAACGCTAACTTTAGCTGCTAAATGCGGTCTTCCACAACTTTTTAAACTAAACATGTATAATTCCAGCAAATAACTTAAGTAGCATAATAAACAGGCACTATTTTGTCGTACAAAACAGTTAAGAGCTTACTAATAGAATTAACATGTTTATATAATGGTACAAATGAATTTTGTTATATTCAAGCCATGCAATGTTTCTAGATTGCTCGATTGTGAAGGTAAAATAAGGCCTATACACTTATGTTGGTGCCTTAAGTTGTAATTTAGGACTACAAAATATCAGCAACTGTCCCATTTATGTATTACTTAAGTATTATTGTCATTGTGTTAATCTTTGGTTGTTATTATCAATATTGTTGGGGAGTTGCAGTTGAAACTATAAATATTTATCATTCATTTAAATGTGTGAATTTACATAATATTTAACAAGATGATATTATTTATTATAAGAAAAGTGCCTTTTAGACTTTACAAAGATAAGATACATAGTTTAATTTTACATTTAGATGGTAATTTATGAATAACTGTATTCTGTAAGTTATGATAATGAATCTATGGTAAACATTATATTATTTTTGCACAACAGTTTGATTTTATTCACTTCCTATCTCGTAAAGCTACTACATAAATTTAGGTAAGGCAAGAAATAAACTTTAATAGTAGGTATTAAATAGCGCATGAAAGAACTACAGAGACGACCTTATCATACCGAACTTTTATTAAGAAGGTATACACAATCAATCTATGCTACGCAGAACAATGTAAGTTATATTATTATAACTTACTAACGTGAAAATCAAGAGAAAATAGGGCTTAGTATCTAATAAAATAACAAACAACTCCGATTACTCAGCTGAAGAGTGGTGGAACGACGACGATTCATCCAGTGACGAAGATGATGCCGAACAAGTGTTATTAGCAGACTTCAAAAAAGGAGGACGTTCTAAATTCGTCTGTTTTTTTTATAAATCGAAGCCAACTGCCATATTTGTCACTTTTGACAGACCGCTCAAAGTGATTTCGGTTTGTATGTTATTTTTTCTCAATTTATTGTTTTAATAACATAATTGTTTTCGAGGTAAGAATCTCATTGGTGTTTTTCAAAGTTTACCGCTCATATTATTAGTTCTTCTTCTTTTTCTTCTTCTTCTTGTCAGATGGCTTCTGCGACTGGGTTGTCGCAATTTCGCTAATGTCCGTCTCATGAATGACAGCATCACAAGCTTTATGGATTGCGCATTATTATATATAATATGAACTTATTAGTATTTACAAAAGAAAAACATTCATTCCAAACAAAAAATTCATATTTATAGCCGCCTCCATTCCATGACTTTGAGATTTCCATGAACTGGACACTGGCAGAAAAGTGACAAACCAGTCACTTCTTGTCAAATACAAAGAAGTCAAGTCAAGTCGGCCTTCTCTTTCTACGCGTTTGGTTGCCCCACTTGCCCCATAAAGCTAGAGAACAGCTAATTTGCTGCCCACTTCGATGAAAGTGGTGATTTCAATCGTCCAAGGTATATCTATAGTGTATTCCGAATTACGCTTAAATCGATATTATCGCGCTCACACGCGTTCCGTATTACAATGAGCGCGACAACGACGTCCCGTGTGACGTCATAGATGACGTCATTACATACGCCATTTGGCGATATCACCAAACCCTCTACAAACCGAAATCACTGTGAGCGATCTGTCAAAAGTGACAAATATGACAGTTGGCTTACGAATATACACGGTTTGAGAACCTCCTCCTTTTTTGAAGTCGGTTGGTAAAATTGTTGTTCTGCATCATCTTCGTAACTGGATGAATCGTCGTCGTCCCACTTCTCAAATGAGTTATTTGTTATTACTGTTATTAGTTAAAAAGCCCTATTTTCTGCCATTTTCTCTTGATTTTCACGTTAGTAAGTTATAATATAACTAATAATATTCTGCTTGTGCGGTTAAAATACTAATATATAAATAATGTTGGATAATACACATAGCATCATCTAGCCCCAAAGTAAGCAGAGCTTGTGATATGGGTGCTAGATAAATGATATACTTGTTACAATATTATTATATTATTACACAGATTTATTTGTATTTAAATAAAAATATATAGATATATATTTTTCTATTATAAATTATAATATATAGAAAATACCCAGAACACCCGAAACAAATATTTGCAGATCGTACAAATTGGTCTTAAGGTGGGAATCGAACCCGCAACCTATTGCATCGCAGGCGGACCTTTGCCCGCCGCGCCACATCGGTCGTCTGTCAACATTCTAAACGTCAGTCGATACTGACTAGAATGTTCGTGACGAACGTGACCGTGAGCGCGCTCATGAGCGTTCCGAATTATTGTTAGCACTCAACTGTCAGTATCGTGATAACCAATTCGGAACACAAAATATTTTGTGTTCGTTAACAGCGCTGTAGGTAATCGTACTTCGGAACGCACGGCTAATTTCTATCAAAATGTTAGCAGTGTCAATACAGCCCAGATATGTCAATGTCGGACAATACTTAACAAATAGTGCTGCCAACAATATTTGTATTGCGGCGAGATCGTGCTTTTGTTCCATTTAATTGCGTGTATTGCAACGAAGGGACGGACTTATACAGGGTGTTAGGAAGGTCGATGCAAAGTCGTGAGGGGGGGGGGGAGGGGTTGGTCACCTCTAGGCATCTATCTAGGCTAGATTACTTTATTCCAATGTCGTCGTATTCCTAGTTATCACAATATCCATTAATTTGTAAAATTTACCAAAATCATATACTTATTTGTTCATAGTGTTCAAACAGACAGTTACTAGTGTTAGTAATTAGTATTGATAAACGCTCTTTAATATATTTTCACAATTAATTGTAACCATTCGCAAACAGAAACCTATTCACCGCCATTTTGTTGTTTACCCACACTTTTTGTATAAAAGCGCTCTGTGTTCGTACCGAGGGCCATTCATCCCCCGTCATCCGCCGTCATCCGCAAGTCGAACTTGCCCCCATCGCGGACGACACAGCTTTGTACACATCTGACTTGAATGCATGTCGGGTTAGTATAAAGCTGCAAGCGGCACTCGACACCTTAAAAAGAGCATAAGAGAATTGTTTTAACCTTTTACAGATAATGTCAATATGATGTTTCCAATTTAATTTACTGTCGATGTTAAGCCCTAGAAACTTGGTAGAGTCTACTTCAGCCACTTTGGTGCCGAAGTAGTCAATGCCAACGTCAAGACTGGAATTATTTCTTACTTTGAAATTCATTAGGTAAGTTTTTGTCAAATTTATCTTTAAATTGTTTGAGGATAGCCAATTTATAATTGATATCAAAGTAGATTTAATGTCAAGTTCAAAATTATGCGTTTTATCATTAATAAATAATACAGTGCTATCATCCGCAAATAACGTTGTAGGATGCATAGTCACTTCGGGTAATTCATTAATATAGATCAGAAATAGGAGTGGTCCTAGAACACTCCCCTGGGGCACCCCGCGTGACACTACTCTGGCGCATGATTCATGATGACTGACAAGTGATGTCAGTTTGTGATTCCAGGCATATTTTATTAACTTGGGTCACCTGACTTCTATTACTAAGGTATGACCTTATGAGAGCATTTGCTATACCTCTGACACCGTAAACATCTAGCTTATGTAATAGTCTATCATGATTAACATGGTCGAACGCTTTGGTCATGTCCATGTATAGTGCTATTACATTTTTATTATTATCCCTATTAGTCATTACATTGTTAAGAAAGTCAAAAATGGCGTATTTGGATACTCGGTCAACCTCCGCCCCCTCCAGGTTGTCCAAAATAAATTCCTGCGCAAAGCCACGGGCTGTCCGTGGTACATGCGCAACAAAGATCTCCATCGAGATATTAATCTTGAGTCCGTAGCCTACTTCATAAAGACTGCTTCCCAGCGTCATTATTAAACGGCCTCAGATCATTACAATCTCTTGATCTCCACAATACCCGATTATCCCATAGACGATCCTCCCACGAGTTCTCTCCTCCGTAGACCGAGACACGTTCTCGGTGACCCCGTTGACCCAATCACCGCCGCTAACCCGGAGGTGAGGGCAACAAGTCCTGATTCGCTTCCACACACTAAACACCCTATCAAAAACCGACCCCGCCGGTCGAAGGATTCCCCGCTGTTGCCCATAGGTGCATTCGTGCACCTTGGCGAAACGTCCATTCCCTCTATAAGAGGCATCTGGCAACAGCCCAAGCCGAGGTTCGCACTTAGGTGGTGGCCCTTGTGCGTGTTGCCCCAACATAACTTTACCGGCGAGGCGCCCCATGCGCCCGCCAAAAGTCCGGTAACGCTGACATGGTCATCTGCGGTCAACGGCATTGTAGTCCATAGGCAAAATAAAAAAAAACCGAGAGCCATTCGTTCACCGATCGTCGAAGTGACAACTACTAGAAGACTTTACACAAGAACCCTCAATAAATGTGATAGATGATTATAAATTTATGCTTTTAAATTGTCACATTTCCATTGAATTATAAATATGAATAAATATGATATTTTACTGGAACATGGTAGTTTCGCTAACACTAATACCTAAAAATGTATTTGCGTCCTAGCTTAATGTGTAGGTATTCAATCGTTAAACACCAACCAATACAATCATCTGTATCCACATAACTGACTAAATGGGAGGTGTTTAATGATTAAACATTGATCCAAAATAAAAATATTTTTTTATAAAATACCGCTATTAAAAAAAAAAATTAGAGTAGACTAAAACGATCAAACATTTTTAGAACATCCAGTATTAATGCCCTTTCGATTGGTGTATCATACACGTCGATACCTGCCTAATTACTAACTGATAATCTAGATCTACTACGACTATGTAGTTATCGCATAAATTTTACAGACCAGTGGAGCGAGTGACGAAAAAATACAGTGTATTGTTAGATTTTCCTGCACTTTATTTGCGATGCCAGAATCTGGCTCTACTTAAGGCCACCTTGGCCATAAATAAGGCCAGATTCTGGCTAAGACTAAGGACATAACGAATGTTATGTGCAAGTGGAGCAAGCCTCGAAAAAATTATGTGTTTTGTTAGATTTTTATGTAAAAAATAAAAAAATACGAATACACTCACAAACGCAATCGACCGAATAAAGAATTTAAAAAAAATTGTTGGCAGCACCCAGCCAGACCCAGTCATTTCATTAGCATTTAGCAACTTGCTCGCTCGGACTCGGCTTGGCGCATCGTCGTCGCTCGACTCAATTTTCTTTTTCATCGTTTCGTTTAGCATCGTCTTGTGATCGTTCGTTGTTTATTTTTCGTAAGTGGTCCCGCTTTTATAAGTTTACGAGTTCCATCACAGTGAAGTGCTTGGAAGGTTAGCGACAGTGATCTTGAAGTGTTGTTTTATTTGCGACGCATAGCTCGGAAATCGATCAGAATGCCTACAAGCGCTGTGTACCAGCCCACCACAGTGACCTATGAACAGCAGCCGAACGACCAGAGATGGAACTGCCCAATAAGCTACTTTTCCAGACGAGTAACAAGTAGTTTGAACCGGGCAGTATGCATTCGAATTGGATTATGCTTACTCGGCAGCACGCTATCCATTGTTGGTATGTACTTAGTAACCTATGAGAATAATAAATCAAAGGGCCTCCTTCGAGGTTACACTTAATCTACATTTCTGTTGACTTTATTATTGCTACCAGTTCATACCCACTGATGCTGGGTCATGACCAGAACAATTTTAAAAGAACACGATTACTGTGTCATTCATTGTTTACTTCTACTTCTAGTATAGTATTTTAGTACTGTGTAGTTAGTGCTCCTACAACAACAAAAAAACTGCTAAAGAAAATGATGTTCAGAAAATCAAAGATTACAAGAAAACACTTGCATCTATCAATATTGGATGTTACAAGAGCTGTTATATATATATATATGTTACCTAATAATAACAGCTGCACCTGCCCGGGGTGTAAGCAAGTAAAAAAAAAACCTTTTATTTCGGACAACATAGATCCATATGGGGCACAGTAAAATAAAGGGGCCCTATTCTGCTAAACCGATCACTTCATTTAGACAATGGTCTTGTCAAAGAATCCCCAAGTTCATGAGTTGTGTGTTGTAAAGCAGGTATCCCTTTCCACCATCTCATGCTTATATCATGTTTCTACCCACCATACAAACAGTTATTCTCTGCAAGTGCTTCCGGACTAAATTAGCCTATAGAAACCACTCAGCATAGTAATAAGAAGCATTTAAATTCTGGTCACATGCCTTGAGGATTCTTCACTCACTTTGAATTTTAAATTCTTTTTTTTCTTCCTTTTTATCTACAATCGGCTGTTCAGCCATAATTAGATGTGGTCTTGGGTGGAATATTCAGTTGCCATTCCAGTGAATAGCACCATCTTAATGTTGGATCTCTTCAGTTCTTTTGGTCGAGTTCCAGTATATGCCATCTTTTGAGGCGTTTTAAGTGCCTTGAAGTCTTGTCTTGAAGTAGGTCTTTAGCTAGCTGTGGTTGTTCAGTCTTTCTTTGTATTTTTTGCTGTAGTTGTTTACTTCTTCTCTATGGGGGTATTTCGCTGTTTCTCACAAACCAGTGTGCACTGGAGATTGTTCTCAGTGCGATGTTTTGATATTGCTGTAGTATCTCCAGGTTGGAGTTGCTAGCAGATCCCCAGAGTTCTATTCCGTAGGTCCAGATAGGTTTAATTAATGCCTCGTATACAAGTATTTTATTACTGAGAGATAGTTGCGATTTCCGGCCTAACAGCCATGAAATGTTTTTAAATTGAATATTTAAATGATGAATAACTTTGCTAGTAAGAAATCAATATTGAAATAAATTTTAAGTGCTTTTTGTAAAACACATTTAAACAAAATTGGCTATAAGTATGTACATATGTATTTACTTTTTTATTGTTGTATTAATGTTTTATTTGATTTAAATTTTCCCTTACAATCAATATTAATTTAGATTCTAAATTTAAATATGCCTTTAAATATGCATGGCAGGCACATTTAGGTTTTTTTTATTTTTACTTTGAGAATAGTTAAGACCCATGTGTTATCTAAAATCTTCTGTTTTATTCAGAAGACAACACACGAACAAAATGAAAATTACTAACCTTTCAATGGACCTTTCTTGGACACTCATGGACCAACCCGGTCCATGAGTGTCCAGTCAATGAGTGCTCGAAGAGAGGGTTGGGTGGAAAAGTCGAAAGCAGAAAGTTTGACTTCGGAACTTTGTTTGGACTAGTTAGGAGACAAATTACTATATGTCCCCACTCCTGTAAGGTGAACCCTAGGAATGGGGGCACACAAAAGGTCCCGTTTTTTAGTTTTTTTGCTTACAACTCGTAACTTTTGTTATTCTACATAATGAAAGCAGATAAAATTCACACACATATTTTATATGGAATCCTTTAAAGGTTATATATCCCATGGAAACAGGTTTATGGGATAAAACGTAGCTTTTGTTTTATTCCCGGCCTAGAACTACATCTAAGCAAAATTTCAGCCCGATCCGTTCAGTAGTTTTGGCGTGAAAAAGTAACAACCATCTATCCATCCATCTAAACATCTAAACTTTGGCATTTATAATATTAGTGTGATACAAAAGTTTGGATATTTGGGGTGATGAGGAGCATCACCCCAAAACTACTGATCACCCCAAAACTACTGATCAGATCAGTCCGAAAATGGTTACCTAGTTCTAGACCTGAATAAACATAGAGGCTACTTTTTAGCCCGGAAAAACGCTTGCGAAGCCACATCCAATAAACTCCTTACTACTACATCTACAAATAGGACAAGGGTGCCTTATTTATGTGTTGCGCAGTATTCTCTCAATATGGTCAAGACAACTACCCATTATATCAGGGACTAGTCTACTGGGAGGTAGAAGCTATCACAGAGGCCTTAGCATTCTGGCGGTGTACAGTAGCAATAATAAAACTCTTTGATTACGCTACGCATATCCGATTCTCGTAATGTAAGACTAGACGTACGCCATTGACATCGTTCGCCCAACTGTATTGAAATTGTAAATATGGACTGGACTTTGATATTGAATCATCGATATTTGTACATGCTCGGTTTCCAGTAACCCTCTTTTCTTAGTTTAATAGGTACAAGTACAAATGGTACTAAACATAAATCACAATTTTCCTCGCAGCTTTCTATGAACTCATAATTATTTTTAAGTATGCCTTTGATGCCAATTGAAGAATGCTTAAATAATATAAGACCCATGCGCCTAGTTATTTTACATCAATACCTAATTCAGGTTTTGCCTTTTATAAATACCTAATCAAACGGTTTTGCATTGCAGCCAGTAAGTAGGTAGCACTAACGTACCTATGGGTATGTATTTCCAGTAGTTTAATCAATAATTTCGTATAAAGTTTCATAGATATGTATGTACCTAAATAAATCAGGTAGTTGATACACAATGTGGTGTCGTAAATGGTATCGGATCGAGTGTCCGGTGGTGGCGGCGCTTGCGATGACTCAACGGCTCCGTACACAGACAACAATAAATGTAGACACGGCTAGACTAGACAGAGCTTTCTGCGCGATCAATGAACTTGCGGAAATTTGGGATAGGTATAGCTTCTTCTAGAGGTAGATTTAAGACAAAATAGTTTAAATAATCAAAATTAGTTGACTCATATTTTAGTGCAATGCAGAGGGGACGTTTTAGTTCGACGAATGAAAGCAGAGGACTAAAGGTAACATCTTCGAAACGTCGTGGTTCTCCTCAACTTAATAAGCAAACACATGTCATATCTTCCTCGAAATATCACATGCATTTGTAAAAGTGCAAGAATGATAAACGTTAGAGCATTCATGCACTTTTATAACTCAAATGAATCAAATGGTAATTTCTAGTAGATGCTAACGCCAAACGAAACGAGCAATAGGTACGAGCGAAGGTCGACAAACTCTGCAGGCTGCAAACAGCCACAAGACGTTTCCTGAATCGCTTATTCATTTACATCTTGCAATCCTTCGATTTTGATATTGAAGAATAAGGATGCATGCAATAAATAAAAATAAAAAAATCTTGTAAATTAATGTTTCAGAAGGAAAGTAAGTACCTAGGTAATTAGATGATGCATGTTTGCGAGCTAGTTAAGTTTGTAGAAAACAACTTAACAAATCGGTCGTGTAGGTCTAGACCTGGAATAACACATAGGCTAAGTTATTTTTGTCCCGTCAATCGGTTCCCATGGGATAGAAATAACCGTTTAACATTTCCATAGAAAAAAAGCGTGCGAAGACGTGGGCAGAAACTAGTTACCTTTAGAATTGTTGAATCTCATGTAAATAAGTTTTGTACAGAGGCTTTGTCCCTTTTAATCTACAAGGCCAACAACAAAATCTCATGTCTTGCGTGGTACGGCATCGTCGTCGTCGTGGGAGATAATGTCTCGCTTAATGGTCTGAACCAAAAACCCGGACAAAACCGGTTCGAAAGGTCCCCGATTTCTGATCAAATATGCAACTGAAAGCGTACTCGTAAACAATTGCAACTATAATATATATACTTCCTTAATTGTTCGTAAAAGTTAAAATAACAACTTACTTTTCTTGGCATTGCAAGGAAGGATATAAATATTAACGATTCGCAAGTAGAGTCGTCGATGTTTATGCTATTATAGTTGCTGCTTTTAAATTATCTCGTTGAGAGTTCCGGTGTAATTTCGGATCTGAGGATCGTGCAGTAATTTTATTAAATCGCCAGTATCATTCAGCATGTACTTCAGCATTTTTCTGTTGCATAATCGTAGTTTATATAAGTAAATCGGCTTATTTTAGATACGTAAGTATTAAGTTGTTAAAGAAAGCATCAATACAATACAATACAATATCTTTATTGACAACACCATGTTATAAGTCAAAGTAGGTACCTATGTAGGTACATATTTCTTAAATAACTATAATCTATATTATAATTATAATAAATTCAAAATAAAAACATATTAATTATTGATTCAGACTTATTGATTTAACTATAAGCATTACCATTAGGTACTAAAGAATTGGCAGTTCATCATCACATCGACCACCATCTATATACATGTTGCAAGAAGATTTGCTGAGTTCTGGTGAAAATGACGTGTGTGAAATGAAGATTTGAAGGGTATGAAGCCAACGTCTCCAAATGCTGTCGTCCATCTTTGCAAGACAAGCCTAACAAATCCTGCTAAAATCATGAAATCATGTAAATATAAGCAACAACAACCTACGAAAACCTACTAAGTAGTAGGTTGTGGGTATACTCTTTAAACGTCTTAACATCGAAGTTGATGTCAAGTAAAAAGGTTATCGATCTATAGGGAACTAGAAATAGAAATATACAATTATTGTATGAGTAGAGTACTGGCTGGTAGGTGTGTAGGTGTTTATTGTTCCAGTTCCATCGCCAGTGAAAGCCGGTCTAATGAATGTCTAATGCGTTGGCTGCCTTTGCCTTGCATCCGCTGCAGCGGCCCATTTTCGCAACGCTCCAGGCGCTAGGCGCGGGCGAACCGGTCGCTCTAGTTTCGCTTCTATTTTGTTTACTCACTTTGTTGACTTGAATTGAATCTAATTGAAAAGAGAAATCGATAGGGGCTTAGAATTTATTTGAGAAGAATGCTATTAAGAGCTAAAGGTACTCAAAAAGGAACGATTAAGGTGAAATAATCTGAAGAGAAGAACAAGTCTTTATAGCGGAAATTAAATGAAATAGCTGCAGGAATGGCGCTATGTAGGTGCTCGTAGACAAAGAAAGGATGGAAAAATGAAGCATGAAATCTTGTAGAAGAGCAAATAATAAGATTATGTAAATCTAGCTAGAAGAACCATAGTCCTGCAGCTGGGGGAAATATTATAGCTTCTCTGATCAATTCAATCTTTGAGCAGATGTTACATTATTTTATAATAATATAATATAATAATAAGTAATAAGATTTTATAATAATTACATAAATTAAACGTAGTTCAAGTTGGCCTTGCTTGTGAATGAATTGAGAATACAGAGTTGACGAGTCGTGAATCACGGCTCCGTACGTTACTTTGTTAGATACACTGGTTTTGTGCAGCAATGGCCATACATGACACACACAGCTTCCACAATATTGGATTGCTAACTTCGTGGAAGCGATGACGTGACGAAATGGACATCTTTGCTTCGATACAGCAGCGTGGATCCAGCTGGATCAGGACTGAAATATGTAGAGGGGCAAGGATACGCTTTTGCCCAGATATAGGATACAACAGTAGTAAGAAGTTCGAATATGGAGAATGAAAATAATCACTCTTATTTATTATATGGCGTTCTTATTTTATTTGTTTTGTTTACTTTATTTGGGTCATCTGCGTCAATTAATTGTTTTTTTATAGACGTCATTGGTCATTGATTATGAAATCATAGACGTAGGTTGTTCTAGTTGCGTTTATTGTAAAATACGAAGTATCCGACTGTCGCCTTATCTCGCCTGTGTCCTAAAAAGCCCGAAATTAAACATCATACATGTAGATAGAAGGCAAGTCATCTTACAATAGTACAATAGGTACCAATTGAAAGGTCAATAGCCCCATCAGTTCATCACATGCCTTACAAAAAGCTAAACGTTGTTGGTCTCGTAGTATTATATTCTCTTTGGTAGTAAGTATCACGATCCTAACACCTGGTCCTGCCATGTGGTTATTGATTCCGTCTACAATGGATTCAATTTCAACCACTGGCATAGAGTAGATACCTACGTACTCGTAGGTGTGGTACAGAGAGCTCCATCGATAGACAACACAGGTACGAAGTCATTCTATTTGTTTAGTTTTTTTGTGACCTTTGTGGCGCAACGGGCGAAGGTTCGCCTGCGACGCAGGAGGTTGCGGGTTCGATTCCCGCCTCAGGACAAATGTCTGTACCATCTGCAGATGATTATTCCAGGTGTTCTGGGTGTTTTTATGAATAGTTAATAGAAGAATTATGTATGTAATGTATTTAGTAGGTATATCAGTTTTGTAGTACCTTTAACACAAGCTCGGCTTATATTGAGGCTAGATAACGCTGTGTGAATTGTCCAGTATTATTTATTTATTTTTAGCCCCGACTAAAAGAGGGGTGTTATAAGTTTGACGTGTGTATCTCTGTCTATCTGTGGCATCTCGTAGAGCCTAACTAAGTAGGTAACTACTTAAACGGAAAACTGATTTTGATGACGGTTTTTTATTTGGCGATTTGAACTGAAAATCGATGCACCTGTTTAAATATTTTAAAGGTTCAAAGTAAAATCGTCGTAGCCAGTAACAATATTAATTTTACCGAAAGATTGGTGTCAATTCAGATGTCGCCAAAACAAAACTAATCTAACAGCACTAAAATATTTACCGTCCCTTTCATATCTATGAAAATAAAAAGGATGGCATTATTTGTTGTGCGGTCAAATTAGTTTAGTTTTCGCGACATCTGAATTGACACCATTGAAGTTATTAAGAGGGCGCATTGCGCGCCATTTTGTGAAAAGGATAGGGATAGGATTTCGCGTTCATAGGAGCGGGACAGAACACACGTTTTGGAACAGCGTAAGAGCAAAAATAAAGTTTTTGCTTAGTGTAGGTATTTGTAATAGCATTTTGTCGTCCCCGTTCTCCGAGGAAGCCAAAATGCTAATCAAGCTGTATCTGCGAGTTATGTAGAAGAATTGATCTCTAACGGGAGTGACATAGTCACTGTGTGACAAAACTCCATTATAAATAAAGACAATAAAAAAAAAAATTATGAAGAAACTGGTTCAAGGAACCAATTAATTAGTAATGACTAATAACTTACGAATCAAAACATAAGACATTACAATAGACCGCAGGGTTCCTGAGATCTTGACCAAATTATGTACGAAACAGTTTCATGTTTTTTTTATCAATTTTTTTTTTCTGTCTTGTTTTACGTTCAGAGTTTCAGGGAAACAAAGAAAGAAAGAGTGTAGAATATTATGTAATTCGAGTTTTTTACCACGGGGATCCCGTAAGTACTGAGATCTAGGCCTATTTTGACAACCAAACCCGTTAGGTTCGCCTCTTAAATATTTTTACATAGATTAAAAATAAATTGGCTTTCGAACTTATATTTATTTTATTATAACAGTTTATTTTATTATAACAGTTTAGTTGCGTATAGGTGGTGCTCTCTGTACCTGTACCTATTGGGTATGGGTGGGTATCCATGCCGGTGTAGCAGTCTGCTCACGTAGGAAGGAAGTCCGCCCACATATACCGGTGCTTAATGCTAATCCAATAAGGCGCGCCGTAACTTGCGTAAAAGTGCTGCAATTTGTTTTGAATTCAAGAATTGACGGCTTTAGACACGTAGTGAGCGTTGGTGTTTTTATGCTGTGAATGAAGTGTCCCGTATACTTCTATGGATTCTTAGTTCTGCAATGATTATGTTATGAGAAGAAGGGTACAGCGAGTTTTTTTAGTCAGTAGCAGTTTTTTATCTAGGATGTAATGTAATGATAGAAAAGAAAATAGTCATAGATATCGAATTACTGATGTCTGATCAAAAAGTTTTTTGGTATTGTTTGTTTCAACTTAGTTCATTTTGTCATAGTCCTAATGCCCACTGGTGAACCAGAACTAGCAGGATGAGAAAATATCCTTTTTTTGCTACCTTGGTAGAAAATAAATATTAAATGGACTCTACCATGACCACAAAAAAATTGCGTAACTAAAACTGTACAAATACCTTTTCTTATCTATTTGTTGTCCTAATGTTCTAAAGATTAGAAATGTTTAGTTCATTGAGTAATGATGTCATAATAGAGCTGATGTAAAATGCAATAATGATGTGTTTGAGTCACCCTGCGTGCTATCGGTCTGAGTAAAACATATTTTCGGAATGGCATTTATTATTTACGATAACGTACTCGTAGAACCTTTGTGTTTTTCTATAGGCAACTTATTATAGCCATAAGAAACGATATTTTTACAAGAGTGTCAACAATTTTAATCAAACAACATTCATTTCAATTTTGTCACAATTTGCGGTCAAAGTATCTACAGTAAGTACATCGACAAATTGTATGATTTGTATTTCTCTTTTTAACAAAGGAAATATTTATATTTTGTGAATGAAATGCGTTTGATTCGTGCCATGAGACCCGAAAATAACTTGCAGCCCACACGCTCTGAACTGTTGTATTACAGTAAAGGGCCACGTTAGTCACAAAACAATAATTACTGTATCACACTAATATTATAAATGCGAAAGATTGTATGTTTGTTACTTCTTCACGCCAAAATTACTGAACAGATCGGGCTGAAATTGCATAGATGTAGGTTTAAACCTGAAGAACACAGGCTTCTTTTTATCCCATATATAAATCAGTTTCCATGAGATAGAAATAGAAACAACCTTTAAATGTTTCCATAGAAGCAATGTGTTTAAAGTCGCAGAAACCAGTCTACATAAATCTTTAGAGCAACATGAAATGCCTTTTAACCGACTTCAAAAAAGGAGGATGTTCTACGTTCGGCTGTTGTATGTTTAGGGTTCCGTTTTCACCCTTCGGGTACGGAACCCTATTACTAAGCCTCCGCTGCCCGTCCGTCCGTCTGTCGGGCACAGGGCTCTATCTCATGAACCATAAGAGGTATACAGTTGAAATTTCCAGAGAAAGTGTCTCTAATTTTGCCGCTATAACAACAAATAATAAAACTGCCAAGTGCGAGTCGACCCTCGTTCACCCTTCGGGTACGGAACCCTAAAAACGGGGTACGGGTAGAATTTTAAGTCTGTTTAAGTATAGTTTTTTCAAAACATTCAAATTATTTTGGAAAACTTCAGAATATAATTTGTTTGTGACATCATGAATTTATTTTATTTTGTGAAGACTAGTTCTTCACAAAATACCATTCATCCCAGATTCATCCGCGCAAAAGGGAAATCAACTAACTTATGCACGTGTTCTGTGGCACTGTGTACATTCGCATCCTAGTCATTCACAAATGATTCTCACTAGCCCTTATTGCATTGATAGATGATACGCTAACAGTCTTAGATACGGGCTACTCATTGTGTAACTATGACTCGATCGATTGTCTTCCAATTACGTCGGACATTCTAACAACTACCTATTATACTCATCTCGGAAGTTCAAACTGGGTTGCCACCTACCTAACTTGTTTTTATCATATTTTTATTGGACTTCGTTAAACAGTATACGAGTTATCTACGATCCATCTGAGAATTTCCGATTTAATCTAATTTTGATGAGGATTAAATTGTTAGGACTTTAAATCGCTCTTGTGTGAGAATGCTGTTAAATAATTTGATTGTTTTGATAAAACGAAAAACCGACTTTCAATTTCGTTAATATTTATTAATTCAGATTTATAAGTTTTGCGGGACAAATAGTAATCCCTCGGGAAGAAAATTACCATAAATTATAGGGCCATTTCGGGATCATTCTCTCTACAATAGGAAAATAATCATCCAAATCGGTCTAAAATTTAAGGAGTAACTGACGAAGTTGCATAAAAAAATATACATACCTACTGCCAAACAGAACCTCGTCTTTTTTTTGAAGTCGGTTAAAAATATAGATCAGAACTAAAGTTTAAAGTTGTAGTTAGTAACACTAGGGAATCAGGGGGGCCTTCTCGGAAAAGGAATATCGAAGTTTCTGATTCGTTTTCTAGCAAACGCTAATCTTATGAGTTGGTTTAGCACGATAACGAATCAGAAACTTCCATTTTCCTTTTCCGAGTAGGCCCCCTGTATTGTGTTGTGTAGGATTTGGAACGTAGCAACTTTGCTCGGTAGCCATCTCCGCCTTCTGTATTATTTGAATGTAGGTCTAGCTAAAGGCTAAAAGACTGAAGTGTGACGTCAACTAGAGGTCAGGCCAGGTCATAGACCTTCCTTGTTGAATTAACACCTTTACTCGTTAACTCTCATCTCCCTTAACCACGCCACCACCACCCGGAAACTGCGTAGAATTGAGTACCGACGCGTTCCAATTATTTTAACTTGTTATGAGTCCCAATTAGCCGTCCTCGCTTTTTAGTTCAGGTTATGATAATTACTCCAATTATCCTGCCCCCTACTACAAGCTGGAACGATATGTTTCCGGCACTCTTTTTGTGTGAATACAATGAGATAAAAACGCTTCATCTCTGTTTTGGAAACAATGAACTTTGTTGCGATGCTTCTGAGTCATCGGGTTTAGGACAATTTAATTAACTGACCTCATTTTAATGCGAATACGACGTATTTACACTAGTATTTGTAGAAAATGGCTTGAAATAATAATTTGATTGTTTTGATAACTTAAAACCGACTTAAAAATCTGTGTAAAAGTAATATTTAAACTGATTTTTAAGTTTTGCGGGACAAATACTAATCCCTCGGAAATTAAATGTTCATGAGACCATCTCGGTATCATTCTCTATACAAAACTAAAAGAATAATATAAATGGGTCCACAATTGACGAAGACATCTGTTAAGGTGCATTAAAAAAAAATACAGGAGGAGTTTATATGTTCATATAAACTCCTCCTTTTTTTTAAGTCTGTTAAAAATGGTTTAAAACTAAAATACTTGTGCTCTATGTAGCGCTACGTTAGCGAGATATTGAAGCAACCATCTATCAACACGAAGATGTCATCAAAGTTTAAGAAACTATATCGAAGTAAGGCCATCTGATCTCCATAATTATAGACGAATTATTCACCCTATCATAGCTGAACTTTGTTCCGAGGGAAATCAGGAAAACAACGATATTTCACGCCAAGAAAAACACAGCCATCAAAACACCAGTAAAGACGCTCGTCATCACGCCTTTCAAATCGCACATGAATAACAAAACTGGATTATCTAGTTTATATTCAAATGATCGAAATTATGTCAGAACAGCTTAGGGGCAATTGGTAGTAGGTCCGTTGATCTCAAGGTGAATCGGTTTGAATCAGAAGTTACGCTCCATTGAATGCTTTTAACAAAAAATTAGCTACATAAAGTTTTTATCATGTAAGGAAGGACGTACTTTCGGTAAATGGAAAAGGATTTTTTTTTTCAATCTAGGATTCTTAAGTGCCTCTTTTGTACTTTGATTTGCCAGATCACAGGACGTAGAAAAAGAGATAAGGACAAAACGAATTATAAATAATGGACTTTTCTATTCTTTTAATCTATTTATATGTTTTAGAGATACTACCAGGAAATACAATGAAAATATTGTTATGTTATTGCAACCACTGACCACAGTATTGCAGCAATTATTTCGGTGCGATATCTAAAATTGCCCACAATTCCAACCAATTTGTGTTAAAAGATCGTTTTACTACAACCACGAGTTTCAATAATGCCGATGCCAAGAGCGTAATTTCCTTTGGCATATCATTATTAAACTGCAAAGGCACTGGATGTCAAGCCTGATCAACCCTTGTGCAAAACAAATTTATTATTTAAATAAATTTTGTTGTGTACCTCTTTGTTTATATGAAACTGTGTGACTTAAACTACTCTAATCTATGGATCTTTGTGTAGTCTGAATCAATAAATAAATTTAATTTAATTAAATTATCACATGCACCACACCACTGCTGTCGTTATCTCCATTAAATCACTTCACACTTATATTATAAATGCAAAAGTTTGGATGGATGTTTGACCTGTTCACGGCACACCTACTGAACGGGTCGGCTGGATTTTGTATAGATTTAGCTCTAAGCTTGGAACGAAACATAGGCTACTTTGGTCCCATAAATCAGTTCCCATGGGATAGAATTAACCTTTAGACGTTTCCATAGAAAAAACGCGTGCGAAGTCGCGGGAAGAATCTAGTATTCAATACTTACAATCTTTCGAATTTATAATTATTATAAATGCGAAAGTTTTATAATTATTAAAATATAAATAATAATTATTAGATTTATTAGTCTGATTGACTTCTAAAATAAGCTGTGACGCTAAAATCAAATTATGCTCGTTTGGTCAAAATGTTTTATTGTAATAAGTTTTTGATAAATTGTAGATAATGTAATTAAGGAAGAGCGCAACCTTCTAGCACGAGTATTTTTTACTTAAAAGGAGGTTTCAAAATATTGTAAAGATATGTATGTACTCTGTGAACGAAATAAAAAACATTTGTAAACATTTTTAACAATTGTGTAAAAACCGGTCGTTATTATTTTCCTCAAGTTCGCGAAACCACGTTTTGGTAGCGGTAGCTTGTTTCGGCCACATTTTGTGCATATCCGCGACTCCGACATGCCATATTTTACCATAAGCCGTAAAGGGTTATATCACACCATCTGTACTGTAGAGTTTGTGCCGTACGCAGAAGGCTGGGTATTATAATACTTGACCATCGCGTAACAGCAAACTTTCGAGACGCACGAGCCTAAGGCTTTAACCATACTGCGAGCCCAGCGCGGGCGCAACGGCGCGCGGCGGGGCGGGCTTGAAGTATCAATCAAACATATGAAACCGCCTCGTTTGCGTTCATACTAAAGTGACTAAGGCGGGCGCCTGGCGCGACGAGCTTGAGCGAGTTAAAACGCGTAATTTTCAAACGTTCCTATTCGCGCGTTATGGCCACACTACCGGGGCCTGCCTAGTCAACAAGTGAGTAATGAGCGGGTGGCTTTTAAGTCTTTTCACACGCGTCTTCAAAACATCGTTGAAAATTTGGCATATTATAACATTTGGCATATCTATATTTTAATCATGAGTATAGTTACATTTGGCATATCTATATTTTAATCATGAGTATAGTTTACTAGCTTCGCATGCGCTTTTTAAGTAACCTATGTATGTCCCCCGGACATATACCCCGGGATACTTTTTAACTCCCTGCCAAACTTTATTGAGATCCGTTCAGCCTTTAAAAGGTAACAGACAGACAGAGTTACTTTCGAATTAATAATATTAGTATGGATGTGATAAAGGTATGTAGATTCAGGTCAAGAACTCTTAAGTTTCAGCCCGATCCGTTCAGTAGTTTTGGCGTGAAGAGGTAACAAACATCTAAACATCCATCCAACCTTTTGCATTATACAAATAAATATAATTTATCTCCAACTTTATTTAATCTCTTGCCTTCAACATCTCCTATCTCATGATCGGACTGTCTAGTAAAAATAACACATCCTCGTCCATGGTTTGCCACACCAGCAATAAATCTAAACGCTACAACTGCCAGCTCGTCACTGTGGCCACCGCACGCGCCCGCCGCCGTAGCCCTAGCCACCGCGCATTCACTGTGAACGCACACTTTACAATTTGCACCTTGTTGTAAATAAGGGTGTTAGCAAAACAGGCATCCTATAGTTTCACCAGGCTCCTAGCTTATTATGAGTGACCGGTAAAAATAACGGTTGAGTTTTCTAACCACGACTTCGTATGGGATTGTGTTGAACGAATTCACTGCCTACTACGGCTTCCATTTCTTTGATAACCTTTTAAAATAGTTTACACAAAACAGATTTGTTTAAATATTTAACATTAAGTTCCATCTAATATTGAAGCCATACAGCGCTACTTGATCTAAGAAAGGAGTTACCAATTTTAACACTAACCTACTTTATGCACAGTACAGTAGCTATCAAAACTCAAGGTATGGAACTAAAAAGTAGCACAAAAAAGAGTCCAATGGAGAATCGCTACCAACCATATTGATGGTATCGGTAGTAGTTGAATATCATCTTGTATCTCATCATAATAATCATAATAATTTACAACCAAACGGGGCGAAATATTAGAGCTAGTCATCTTCCAGTGGTCTCTAAGCTTACCCCACTGCATCCTTACACCCCGGTGGAGCATCTTGATCTCTTTGCCTTAACTAATAAGAAGTACTTTACAGGTCTGGCGCTCCTGATAGCTGGCGGCGTGGAGTACTCAAACACACCGGTACCGACACCTGAAGGCGCTGAGACGGGGACTGGCACACTCATCGCTGGAGGAGTCCTACTCTGCGTTGGATTGCTGTTTGCAGGTTAGTAGTTGAGAGGAAGTTTCGCCCAATAAATAAATAATGCTGAACAATTTACACAGCATCATCTACCTAGCCACAAGCTAAGCAGAGCTTGTGTTATGGGTGCTGGATAACTGATGTATGTTTAGTAAGATACATTGGCATAAATAGTTTTTTTTTATTATACATAGAAAACACTCTGAACAAATATCTGCGATAGTACAAGGCGAGAATCGAATCCGCAAGCAACAACTGCGTCGCAGGCGGCGGACCTTCACCCTCTGCGTCTTAGAGGTCGTCGATATCGTCAGAAATACGAAAGATCGCATGGACATGGGTTGATTTTTAGCACTTAAATTCTGTATTAATGTTAAAGTTTCATGGCGTTTCGAACAAAGCATATGATTATAGCTTAAGATAGTAAGGCTTTGGTTCTTACACTGTAAACTTCTATCTTCTTTAATAAATAAATAAATAAAGCTATGACGTGCTTTGACGCAGCTTCTGTTTGCGGCTACGTCCATCTTTCGTTAGTAAAAAGTAATAGACAACCTACCCCAGGGCACGACAGGACATCTACCTCCAACGGCTGAATGGACCTTGAAGGAATTGTTCAAGATCCATTCAACCGTAACCATAAAAAGTTTACAAACAAACAAGTTACTTTCGCATTTTATAATTTTGATCGTGGTAGTTCGGCTCTAGGCTGAAAAGCCGAGTTTCCACCGCGAAAGGGTACCTAATGAGCGGGAAATGAGAGATGAGTGAACGGAGTTAATTTCAAAGCTTTCTGCTCGCTCAGCCCTTTCCGCTCGACTGTGGAGTCTGTGGTGGAAATACAAATATGCAGTTTACTCTTGTGAGTTAAACGGAGTCCTGAATGGGTACGCTCCGCTCGCGGTGGAAACCACGGCTTAAGAATAGACTCCTTCAAAATGAGCTTGTGGATGTCAGCAAGCCACGCGTGGCCTCAGTCATGTCCCGTAGTGGATTTTTTTTTATTTTTTTATTATCTTTTTTTATAATGGAGTTTTGTCACATAGTGACTATGCCACTCCCGTTAGAAATCAATTCTTCTACATAACTCGCTAACTCGCAGATACAGCTTGATTAGCATTTAGGCTTCCTCGGAGAACGGGGACGACAAAATGCTATTACAAATTACCTACACTAAAATCATACAAACATTTGAAATCTTCTCGTTGTGCCTCGTCACGGACACACTCCGTCAAAACATGGTGTACATCTTCTATATCTTCTTATCATGTTACATTCTGGGCAATTTGGAGAATCAGAAATTCTCATTAAAAACTTGAACTTATTAGACGGGATGTGTCCGGAGCGTAGCCTCATAATCGTTACAATATTTTTCCTAGTCATTGCATCTTCATCAAACCACGGGCATCGGGGAGGCCGACTTTGGACCTTCCCCCCATGTTCGCGGACTGTTGATGATAATAGGTAGCTGTTTAGATATTACGTTTCTCATGGCAAGCATAATTTTCTTGTCACATTACTAATACTATAGAGGTACATTTGAAAGTAACTCTGTCTGTTACCTTTTCGCGCCTAAACGGCTGAACAGATCTCAGTGAAATTTGGCAGGGAGGTAGATGGTATCCCGGGGACGGACATATGCTACGTTTTATCCCGAAAAAGGCTTGCGAAGCCGCGGGCAGCAGCTAGTATGTTATAAATGCGAAAGTTTGGATGGATGTTTGTTACTTCTTCAAGCCAAAACTACTGAACGGATCGGGCTGAATTTTTGCATTGATATACGTATGGAATAAAACACAGGCTTTTATTCCATAAAGCAGTTCCCATGGGATAGAAATAACGCGTGCGAGATCGCAGGCAGAAACTAGTTCAGTTATAAATGTTTACCGGCGTACAGAATAACTGAGAAACCAACAAAATAAATTCATTGTAACAATAGCAGTTCAAGATAAAAGCACGAAAACAACGGGAATATTTGAATAATTAAAACCTGAGTCACTATAACACTTCTAAAAATATAACATCTCGTACGAGCTCAGTCGTAAACGTTTATAAACTGTGCGGGGTTTGAATTCAACGTAATCAGCGAATCCATCCGACAAATAGCTTCGCCGACGTCCGCCCTTTCTGTACCAGCTTCGTTCCAATTACGGTAACGAATGGGAATACTATATCCTTATTGCAGTGGAGTGATATATGGCAGAAAACCAGCGCTCTTTCACAAATTAACCCTAGGTTTTTGTGTTAGAGCAACAAGCTCAGGAGTCAGGACCTGTTAGACCTACACACACGCGCTCGTCTGCTTGCTGAGTGGACTACTTAGTACTAACTAACCAACCCAATGCTTACTTGTGTTATTATACATAACTAATGTTTACCTGTGTTTTTGTCTGTCTCCGTGTTATCTAGTAAGTAGTTTTTTCAGTACCTAAGGTTGTTTGTGTGTAGCGTCTAATAAATAATTTTCTTTTTTATTAATATTTCGACGGCGACCCCTTAGGCCTATGATATGACCCTTCTAATATTATAAATGCGAGTGTTCGGATGTTTAGATAGTTACTTCATCGGGCTACAATTTTGCATAGATGTAGACCTGTATTAACATAAAAATTACTTTTTTTCCCAAGAGAACGCGTGCGAAGCCGCAGGCAGAAGTTAGTATTTTATATGCATGAACAAATAAATATTAACTATACTCAGGATCCAGCTGGATCCAGAGTATAGTAGAGGGGCCAGGGGGAGGCCTTTGATCAGCTGTAACGCACTATACACTAGCCAAACTCGATGTTGAATGTTTGTAAACAAACCGCCCATACCTAACCTAAAATTCACTCTGTTGCCGCGTCTTTTTGTACGCAATTTTTTGTCGATTTGAGATCCTTCCTTCAATAAATATTACTTACAATTATACCTGAAACTAGACTCCAAGCTAGTGGGTTTTAGTTATTTGTGTCGTGGTTTGTTTACAAATATTCCACATCGAGTTTGGCTAGTGTCTAGGTTCTAACTTATTGTAACTATACCCTATTTTGAGTATGGCCATGAGTGCTTTTGGGTGGTAGTCCCACCCAACCCCAAGTCCATTCCCATTTGCCACCGTAACAGTGTGCTGAAGGCTGCCCGCTGCCTGACCTTCAGTTAGATTATCCGAACCGATAATATTGTTTTGTTAAATGTTTTTATTTACCTTGCAATTTTAAGAGCTAATAAAATATTTGCGATATCAGATAAACCTTAGGCTATACCTACTGTTAACTTATCGCAACAAACAAATTTTAACCGTTTAATTAAAAGATCTTGAGAAGACTGATTAAAGTTGCATATCATTAATTAATTACAGATAATAATTTGATTGTTCTAAAAAAAACGACTTCGAAATACTTCGAATATTTTAAAACTGTTTTTTTTTTTAAGTTTTGCGGGATAAATAGTAATCCATCGGCAAAAAAAATATATGGGACTACCTAGGGATCATCTTATAAACAACTGCAAAACATTCATCCAAATCGGTCCATTAATGACGGAGAAATCGACGAACATATGTACATAAAAAAACATACATGCAGCCAAACATGGAACCTCCTCCTTTTTTCGAAGTTGTGTTGTTAGAAAGTATGTATGCAATTTTATGAATGACACATCCACTCATCAGTCAAGTATTAAATGAAATTATACGCTCGATCTACTTTTACGTCTAGTATCTAATGATAATGACATAATAATCAAGTAGGTTTATGTGTAATATAATAACTTAATGATCATTTACGTTGCCTCTTCAGGGAAGGTCCCTTTAAAATTCTAAAGATTTCGATTCATCAGAGTATGAAACGCAGTCAAACCTGTGAGATCCCAAGGAGCTTAGTGTTACCATATACGTTTCTCACTCTACCGGTTTCCTACTCATCCAAGTTCATGACACTTGTATGTATGAGAGAAGAATCTTGCAGCGCTATAATTGTCGCGACAAGCAACAGCTTTTGAATCCTGATTTTATAGTATTTTACGATATGACTCCAAATTGTGGTGAAAGTATGAAATGTAGGACACTTTCCAAAAGGGAAATAATGACTATTCTTATTATCGGTTTCAGAGCGCATCTGATCCGAGTTAAAACTTGGATAAGTTCAGTCAGAAAAGTACCAAGGCTTCCTTTTCTGACAGAAAGAAAAAAAAATTCCACTTTAAGTGAGAAAATTCGTACTGAGATAATACGAAGGAAACATCCACTTTAAGTGAGAGATGCTTATCGTTCTAATATCCATACATGCGAAAAGTAATTGTCGGTCTGTTACCTTTTCAGGCTTAAAATACTGACCGTATCTTAAATGTTTGATAAGGGCACAGATGGTATCCCGGGGAATGACATCTATAAACTACTTTTTATCCAGGCACCGTGAGGGAAGCCGCGAGTAGACGCCAGTTTCCAATATTTATTTGGTTTTGTAACCCTTTTGTAACAAACAATATTTAGGCTTGTAGTACCAATTACATTTTAACGGATTCACTGCCCATTGCAGTCTCTGCGGTGCGGCGCTCCACGATACGGAAGGCGTCCATGTGCGTCGTGGGCCATGAAATTAATAATAGTTACTAAGACACCTATATTTCCTTCCCTATTCCAGGCGTAGGCGGCTGGGCATGGTCTCGCATCAACGGCGGCAAGGAAGCGCCCTCAAGCGGAGCCGCAGCGCTCACAGCTCTGAACCCCTCGACAGACCCCCTGGTTGCCGCTCAGTACGCACCCGTGCGTGATGCACCCCCCGCACCTGATGATGAGATGCGCAATCTCATGGACAACAAGGAATGGTGAGTTCTATATAACATCTATAGAAATAGACTTAAAACTTTAATTAGCAGGGTCTTGGTTTTCAGCACGCATGCATGCAGGCGTCTTCTATACACCTTCGTGATATTATCTACATCCATATCCGCCCACATCGTCTCTTTTCATCAGTTGAGATTGTGGTCAAACGAAGGTCTAAGGATTATAAAAAAAAACATGATACATTATGCGCCACGCACGATAACCTATCGATATGCGTGGAGGGACCATGGAATAGTAGATTGTCACAAGGGAACAAAATAATTAATTTAGGGTAAGAGCGATTTTTTGAATCCTAAGCATAGCGAGGGATTCAAAGTACGTCGCTCGAGGTTAAATAATTTTGGTACCGTGTGGCACACTCTGCTTTTCATCCTAAACTATGCGAAAAAATCATCATACGAGGAAAATAAATAAGAGATGCTTTTAGTAGTGACTAATATATTTATATTTAGGTACCTTACCTACATTAACCAATATACAATTATAAATAATAATAACCAAATTACAAATTTATTTCTGGTGTTAATGTTTCACTTTCACTGCTAGAACTCATCTTTTATTCAGTTTGTGTGAATCATATTAAAATTGTCAAATTAGAATTTTAATTTTCTTTGTCAATAAAGAATTAAATGTCAAAATTCAATTAATTTTATTTTAAGTGTTGTTTTATGTTATAATAACTTATGATGCAAGCAATTAATTCTTATTACTAATTTTGGTACCCACACTTTACAGGAAGAAATTACAAGCAAGCCAAACTGTTTCATAGAATACCTAGCTCTTGCTAGCCTTACCAGCACGTGTTAACGTCAGGCTGGTTCAAGGTGTGATATTACGTATTGTCTCTTGTTTACCGTGTTCAAGCTCGTGTCGTGACCATGCCCACTCGCGTATACATTGTTCATTTACATAGATCGGCATCTTGTTAACAAACGTACGTGCGTGACAAATTCTTTTGAATGTCGTTTTAGATCTATGTTAGTTGGTTTAGAATTAGCTAGAGATGCGGCTAGGCTATGCAACCGACACATCTGATGATTAATAAGCTAGATGTAGGGCCAACCTGTACTCAAAACATTCTCAAGGTACAATGTTTGTAAACAACTTACTATAGAAAATCCAAAATTTTCTTTTTTGCACAAACGTTTGAAAAATAATTGTTAGCATTAGGACTAGTAATCAAAATTAGGAGAGGTTTAACCGACCAGGAGTCCAAACTAGAGTTTTAGGTTAAGTATGGCATGTTTACAAACATTGTATCTTGATTTTGGTCGTAGTGTAGTATCCCAAAGTAGTACCTCCTAGTAGGCCTATGCTAAGCTAATTTCCTCAAGAATTTAGAGGCATAAAGATTTCGTGTACCTATTCTGTTGAAACTGATTCTCTTTTTCAGCCTGAGCAGTGCGGAAGAGAGCGATAAAATGCTGGATGGCAGGCCTTCAATTGCGTAATACCTACCAATCGAATTCATACTTCATTAGGCTAGCCCTGCCCCGCAACGAAGTGGTATTCCCGATACTCAGTAGGTATTCCATACCCTAAAATAGTTAACATAGAGTTTATTTTTATGATATTTTCACTATGATAAGGCTTGCACTGTAATCGTCCGATCTGAAATACCACTTCGTCTGTATATCGATAGCGTAAGATTGCATTTTGTGGTACAAAGTAATAGTTGTATGATTGAGTATTGAACGAATTAGGTATTTTGTATGACGTGTGCTTACTCGTGTGATATTTCATTTGTTGCACGACTTCCTCATTAGTTTTGCTTATGTTTCCCCGATTTTCATTAGATTTATAATATTATGATATAAAAAAATAATTGGTTCGATTCTCATCTATAGAATACTGATGAATGTGTTCAAATAACTTTTAAATTATTATCAATGTATTTATCCAATTGTATTTTAATTAGTGTATGGTGTGTAACACGTTCTATTTTGCAATAATGTATGAAGCTTGGTAAAATTTGTCTGAATTAGTAAGTTAAAGACAAGTGGCCAAATTATCGTCCAGATTGTTGTAAAAATAAGAATGTGTCGTTGAAATAATACAGATAGGATTAAGTTCAATCAACTATTGGGACTTACTTAAGTATTAGAAATTTTGTTTATGTATGATGAAAATACGCATTAGTTTTAAGTATAAATGGCAGATTATGTTGTATACTGACATTTATTAAATATTCTTAATTTTATCTCTATCCGCCTTCAATTGAGTATATTCCTTTGTTAAAAGGCGCTAAAAATAAAGCCCTTTTGCTTTATTATTTTGAATGAGGAATATTTTCAGGGGTTTTAGATAAAACAACTAGACTCTGAGGATTCTTGAGTCGCCGCGCCGTTAATGTTTGTAACGTTACCGTAAAAATAAAAACCCCCAAAACATTTATTGATTATCCCAAGTGGTATTGTTTGATGCCGTCCCTACCTTACTAGACTAGATTTAAGTAAAACATGTCCAAAACTAAGGTTGATTTCATAAGCACCAGATATATATATACATATATATAATTTTCTGGAATGGAAGAGTCTATTTCTGTCCAATTTATCGAATCAGGGTGCCGTTCGGATGGATTGCTTAGCATTTAATTTGCATAAGGGACAATTCACACGGACCACAACACAAACACACGACAACACGTGGTCGGGTGCTAAGTCAATCGTGTGGTTGGTACCGGTCACATCGCAACCACCAGCCACGCCGCGCACTAGCCGCCCCGGCCACATCGCAACTACGTACTAGTAGCTTTAACGCAACCACATCGACATTTTGTCGATACTACAACGCAACTGCAAAAAGCTGCAGCGACACTATTTGCCGCTGCGACATGGTGTGGTTGTGGTACGTGTGAATTGTCCCTTTAAACTTTAGCGATATTTATTTCTAAAGCTCTCTCAAAAAGCTCATTAAAAAATCCTTACATCACAATGAGTGAAAGTATAGCAATAAGTTAAATCATAATTTCATCATTATATTTAACACTTTTATAAAGTATTATAATGTCCTATGATTTTATTTTCCTTTGTTACTCAAAATGTCACACAGCATCATCCCCCCGCAGTAAGCAGAGGTTGTGTTTTTTGGGATACTTACTTCTTCTAAATTTCATTATTTCGTGTCATAGAAAACACTCAGATCAGGAACAAGTTATTATAGATCTTGCAAACAGATTGTTTGGATTCCAGTTATGGAAATCGAACTCGCAACCTTCTGTGTTTGATGCGTCTTCGCCCATTGCACCGGTCCATCGGACCATTGGTCGTATTATCGCCGCTATTACCAACTATCACAAGTATGTTAGTGGTAAATAGGGACGATAATAATAAACGAAGCGTTGGTCCTTCGTAAACAAGCTTATTAAGATCCAGAATATAGTTTTCATTTATTAATTTTATCAATTTTTTTTATTAATTTGTACTGATTTGTACTTTACCTTTTTTGTGGTAAAGTTTATTATCGGTTTTTGTAAAGTATTTTGTTTATGTTATTAATATGATTGAACATAACTTGAAAGTGCACTTTAATGCATTTTCTAAAAGCATTTTGGATTTCTTAGCTGCGCGTAGTTATCTGGTTTGTGTTACCTGCTAGAAAGTGGTTATATAAGGGAATAATTAATATAATTCTAATAAATTACATATACTTATAAAATAAATGGCATGTATCACAAGATTTTTTTTAGCAGAAAATTCTGAGACAAATTTTCCTGTACTCTATGTAATGGAACACATGAATTGATTGACCATTAATCTTAACTCGATCTTTTCTATAAAAATCCTGAATCAGTTTATCTAAGAAACTGTCCCTTTATTAAATTCTCATTCAATTTGTAATTTATTCTTGTAATCTAGAAATCCTATTAAATTTAATATCTGGATATGTCTTGATTATAATATGTACCTATTGAATAACGTTCTTTTATTTGATCTAGTCCTAGACGACAAAAACAACCAAGTAGAGGGTTGCGGGTTTAAGTCCCGTCAGGTCGTAAGTTATCTATACCTACTAATTATAAATTCGAAAGTAACTACAGAGTTACAGACAGACAGCTGTCCGTTACCTTTTCACGAATTAAATTTGGCAGGAGGTAAATGGTATCCCGGGGACGGGCATAGACAAGTTCGAAGCGCGTGCGAAGCCTCGGGCAGCAGCTAGTTGGGAAATAATTTTAATTCGTAGAAACATCAAGTTATGCGGTTTAATACAAAAATAACAAATTGGTCTCGCCATGTATAATTATCAGATTCAATACAAGTTACTTAGTAAAGGAATAAACTTAAAGCTAGTCAGTCTATATTGGCGCGGCGCCACCAAGGAACTCCGGTTATGTCCTCGTCAGCACCCATGTTAACTGTAGGCCTGGAAAAAACATTGATTATTAACAAAGCTTCGAAGAAGAATGAATATGTCTCTCGTTAAGGGGTGAAAGGTTGGTGTTCTTCCAACACAAAAATTGTTCGTAGTTAACCCGCTTACATTCATAAGCTTCGAAGATAGACTTATCTTAATGTCGCAGTACACAGTCGCCGAGACGTCTTGTCGAACTAACGGCTCGTAACGTGTCGCGCCAAGGCAAACTTATGCACATGGTGCTTGGAGATCCAAGCACCATGTGCATAAGTTTGCCTTGCGAGGGCCACAGACCCTTCGACATGGGCTATAATACCCATAAGCGGCCGAGACACGACTAGAGCCTACACGAGACCCAATAGGGTCTCGTACAATATCGCGAACGAGAGCACCATGCACACTCGCCTTGGGGTATCTCGCCGAGTGTGTACTGCCGCCATTAGATCAACAATTAGAGCAATAATAAAGAATCAATTAATTGATGAACGTCTAGCTAAAATAAGTAAGGTAATACTGACCTATACACTTGAGTATGAGGTAATGTGGACATCAATAATTGGCAAGCAGGGGCTGGTGCTTCCTGAAAATAAATGACAAGATGCGATAATCGCTACTGCACACGGCGCTGTCTAACATAAAGAGAAATTGTACCTAATGTGCAAATCACCAAAAAGCGTTAAACATTTATTTGGTAGTAACGCTTGAAAAAAAATCGGCTTTTTACTATTTTCTTATTATGAAGTAATTTAGATAGCAGACAAGAAGTTTTGCGCACATTTTAAGTCATTTGCTAAATTACTTGTAGAAATTAGAAAATAGTTATGCCCGATTTTTTTTCGAGCGTCGCTAATCACCTTAATAAAGTCTCACTTACGTAATATATCGTAATACCGAACTTGTGATAGTATAATCATGACATGGTATAATAATCCCCGTTTTTATGACTTTAGTGTTACTAAGAATTATAGTTTTATTACCTACTAAGTAAGTTAAGTGAATAGTTAAGTAAGTTAAGTTACCTGAATAGGTTGCATTGGTATATGCATATTGGCTCTCGTCTTCCTCTGTCTAATCTCGCGCCGCACGCAGCATTGTACACCCAGTAGCACGCCACAAACACAAGACGCGAGGCACCCTGCAAACAAACATTATTTGGAGTTCACAGATCAACATTTATGATGATGACTCACACACACTTCTATATCCTACAATTAACAGAACTTAGGCAGACCACTATGTTCTGAAGCTTAGGTTTAAGCTCTCCTAATAAGTGTAAGGCTTACTCCAGCTTTTAAGAATAGTAAAATTATGTATACTTACCCCCTTATTCATAATAGTCTGCTAACTTAGAGCATTGCTATCTCTCACTCTGTCTTCTTCTATTGACATAAGTCAGAGTGAGGAAAAATGCTGCTTAGCAACTGTTTTAAGTTAGCAGACCATTATGAATAAGGGGGTTAGTATTTATTTTGTGTTCTAATAAAGGAAATATTAGGAAGACAGCAACAAAGGAAATCTCAGTGAATGCAAACATAGTGATGGTGCTACTGCACTCTGCTTATATGAATCATTTATTAACATGCTATAACTACACACATACATAATTAAAATGGATACTGTAGCTTGTCTGCCATTTGACAAGAGCTGTCTGTATAAGTAAACAGTGCATTATTATATTAAAAGGAGAAATGCTTTACCTATGTACACTAATACACCCAGATCTCCATTACGATTGGTACGCCTCAGAACAATCCCAGCTATGCATAGGGATATACCAGTCAAAATACCCACCACAAATACAACCTGGAATCAAAATAAATAATTTGTTTATTTTCCACAAAACCACTGGCTGTAGTTGGGGAACCTGTGGATTCATTTTATATGTTTTTAACTCTTACTTGTGTCAAATAAATGTTTTATTTTTTAATTTAGCTCTTCACAACAGGTATTATAAGAACAATGCTTAGATCTATGTCAAAGTGTGAAAGGCTGGAGCATGCTATAGGTTTTAGAAAAAACCTGTAACTGCAAGTCTCGTCTCAAAAATACCAGATAGGTAAAATGTGACAGAATTAAATTAAATTAACCCAAATCATCTAATATCACCAACCTGTAAAATATAGTAGCACACATATTCAAATCCAGGGCAATGACCTCCACATGCCCCTATAATTGGCACTTCTGGGCTGACAGACGAACCTGTCTGTATAGGAGATCTACTGGCTATTCTCCGAGGCTCATCACACAAAGGTAGTGAGAATGCTGAAACACATTGTGGGAATGTAAATGCTTCGGATGGTGCAGCTCTATGCGCCTTTACTTTCTCTCCTTTTTGATAGCTGTGCCATGTGCCTGTGTTATATGGAGTGTGGTAAACTGGTGATGGAGGGCCATATTCTCTCAATGTGCCATTATAATGGGGTAGCTGAAACAGACATTGTGAAGTGTTTATTTCAAGGTATAGGTATGTAATTTAAGAATAAGTCATGGTTAAAATCAGTAATAAATAAAAAATAAAAGTAATAAATTATCACTTCTTAGGAATCCATGTTGATGTGTCGAACTTACGTGATAGGCATTGTCTGAGGTAGAGCTATCCGTGCCTGCAACATGGTACATAGGTGCATTTTCCGCCCACGGGAACTTCGCCCTTTGTTGGGCAGCCGAGGCGAATTGCTGCTCACTAATCGGCACTACTGTTGTCTGATATGGGTGCACGCTACGGGGTGATAGCTGCTGCTTAAACATCTTTATCTGCTACCTAAAACACTTATTTTCATAAAAACATGTTCGCATTGTTCGTAAACAATGCAAAAAGAAGTCAACTTACCTCATTTTAATGAATAAACGATTTAAATCTGATGATGTACTATTACAACAATATTGATTATGCACTGTTCAAGCTTATCCCTAAGGCCAAATTGCGTAAAATGTGGAAAAAGAATAGAAAAAACATAAAAAAAAATATTCGTCGCCTCCTGCTGATTTGGATGCCACGAAAGAACGATAGGTTCACATTGAGTGAATGTGAAGTTGGGATGTGAAATTGGGTTTGATTCATTTGATTGATTGTTTCGTCGAATCTTGTTTCGTGAATGGGGTGCTTTATTTCTAGTCTGTCGGCCAAGTTCCAAAATTGAATGAATGTTGTCTATGGTGAGAGTAAATGATTGATTGAAATGATTTGTTTTGATGCATGGTGAAAATAATTTTCGAAGAATTCTACTCGATATAGCTTGACCTGGCAATTAGTGGCAATGCCTGGCATAGGTTATTTAAGTGACCATTTGTGATGTGCGACCTGTGAGCTGCTGGCTGCAGTGTTGTGCTAAATCGAATGTGAAACAGCAGTTGACTGTCTGCTGTACCGTACCTAGGAAATTGACGCTAAATCAAAATTGTAGCGAAAAATAAAAGACCTTCAATGAGATTATGATCCATAAAAAGCCGGAGAACGCATCCAACATGCCAGATAATAGTGATACCCTAAATGCTAGCGCCTTCTGCAAAGACTTCATTCGCGGCAGCTGCACTCGAGAGAATTGCCGTTTTATTCATGAACTGCCACCACCAGGTTATCTAAAAGAACTATTCCGTTTTTGCCATGACTACCAAAACAAAGGGTGTTATAGATCGAACTGCAAATTCATTCATAGTACCAAAGAAGCAGAAGATCACTTCTATTCGACAGGATCATTCCCTCAGCGCCCTGAACTCATGAACCAAGAGTCAGTGCCACCTTCTATGACCATACCACCTCAGCAGTTGCTGCAGCACCTACTGAACAAACTCCGAGGAGAAGATTCTCCTCCAGAGGCTAAAATCCGGAGGCTTAATCCTGAAAACTGTGATTTAGAAAACCAGGTTCTAACAAACACTAGCTTTTGCCCTAACTGTGAAACATTAGAACACAAAGTAAAGTTACTACATGAAAACCTGAACATTTTACTAAAAAAAGTGGCAGACTTGAATGAGAAAAATATACAGTTGACTTCTATGAATGAAATACTGCTAGTGCAGACTGCTTCCGTGAGAGACCAACCATGTGTGATAACATCCAGGCACGGCACCTCAGCTCCTGTTTCCTTGGCTACTGTTAGTGTTACTCCTATTGTTAGCCTTGCAGGTGCTCTACCTGGCTTGGTCCCCACAGCGGCTAACCCTAATTTGACTCTGGCACCAGCAGCATCCAGAGCCCAGCTTCTTACTCCAGCTCCGCAATTACTCACTGTGAGCACAACACAACAACTTGTGGGAAATTCAGGAGCATTGATCGTAACTAGTGCTGGAGCCCAACAACTGATGCAAGTTAGTGATTCTGGAACACTAATGGGAGGAGGCCAGGCCATGGTAGCTGTGCCTGCACTAACTCTAGCACAATCCACTCAGCAGCTGATTGGTAATGCTTCACAGACTACTGTACAGCAGTTGGTGCAAAGCCAGTTAGCACCACAGCATCAAGCTCAACAGTTTGCAGCACAACAATCAGTGCAGCATTTGGCACAACAATCAGCGCAGCACCTGGCAGCTCAGCAGTCAGCGCAGCATTTGGCCCAGCAGTCAGCTCAACACCTAGCTGCCCAGCAGTCTGCCCAGCATTTGGCTCAACAGTCGGCACAGTTAGCGGCCCAACACAATGCTCAGCATATGGCACAGCAGTCTGCCCATTTGGCACAACAGTCAGCTCAGCACGCCCAACACATGGCGGCCGCAGCCGCGCACCAGTCGGCGCAACATTTGGCTGCTCAGCAATCTGCTCAACATTTAGCGGCCCAGCAGTCTGCTCAGCAGCAGCTAGTGCCGTCTGCCCCACAGCTGGTACACCAGACCTCCACTCAACAGATAACTATCTCCAGCACTAGTCAGCCAATGGCATTGTCCAACTCTCAGGCACAGCCAATGTCCTTTCCCATGATATCCCAAAGTATTCTGCCACATTAGAGCAAAATTTCATTTATGTAGAGACCTTTGATTAATTACACAGCTGTATAATAATGTAGTACCTAGTTATTTTTACAACTAAATGCTATGGGGGTAATTAGGTAGTTAACAGTTTTTGTGATTTTTTTTTAACTTATTGTGAAGTCTGAGATGATAATAGGTATTTGCCTTCACCCACTGAGAAATTACATACCTACAGACAGACAACAGAGCCAAACCTGATGATTTATTTATTCTGTGAGTTCGATTTCCCTGTCTTTTCTAATCAAAATTAAAAAACCTGTGTGGATCTTTAGAGCCTACGAAATTCGGGGTCAGAAGTTTGAATGAGAATAAAAAATAAAGTTTATCGAATTCAATATGGATGTAAGCGGGTTAACTACGAACTTTATTTGTGTTAGAAGGACACCAATGTTTCATCCCTTAACGAGGGACTTTTTCACTTGTTCAGGGCAGTATGAAGTTAGTTTCACTAGCGGTAGGGCAAGCACGGGAATTGTTCTCTAGGGTAGAATTGAAAAATAAAGTCACTTTGCTATTGGATGTGTAAATTATTTGAAATTTATTCCTTCAACTTCAATAATGTACACAATGTATGACGATGAGATGATTCTTCCTTCCTTAAAAATCCCCATGCCTGGCCTAAGTAAATAATGAAGCGCCATAACTTCATTCGAAGTTGGAAGAACCGTCAGATCTTAATTAAAAAATTTAAAAGTTTTAGGATAGGTTAGTAATAAATTGTATGATTACATATATTGCAATTTACAATTACATTTAAAAACATGTCTATCATCTATTTATATAGTTGGGTTTAACACCCAATTAGTGGCTCAATACATTAACATTTAGGGATTTTATCCTCACATTACTTGAACCAATAAATAGGCATTTGGGTATTTTACCTATGTCATACATTACTATTCAACATTAAAATGTGTATACGAACTTGATGTACCTAATAATATATTTTGTGTCTTATTTTAAATGCTATGTTGGGACTTTGGTAGTAAATAACTTTATTTTTCTTATTCCTGTGAATGATACTATAGATAACATTAATTATTGGAATAAGTACCTACCTATGATTTTACCTTTATCATAATGTTAATTTATTCTTCCTGATTCGCCTTGTGGCTATAAATAATTAATGTAGTCAATTGCAGTGTTTTTTATTTAATTACTGAATAAAAATGATGTTAAAATAAAAAGTAATATGGTTTCTTTTAAATATTTGAGTTTTCCCTTTCTTCTGTCACTTTGTTATTATTACGCAAATAGCAATCATTTTTCTTGTATTTCACTATTTTTCCCTGTAAACCCAGTATAAATTCGCCATCGCGCTCAAAAGCAATGGCTGTTACATTTCCAGGGATGTTGTCTACTGATTTAAGATTTCCAGTGTCGTTTTCGTGAAAATAAGACAAGTCATCGCTGGCAACAAACACGTTGCTATTGTAGAAAGATATCTGTGCGTTACCATTGTAATTCACATCACCGATACAAGTTGGGGTTTCATGTCTTGATTTCAGCACGAATAGTTTTTCTTCTCTTATAAAGTAAAAGTTGTTTTCGTTGTCAATAGCCATTTCATTCAGAGCTTCTAAACTCTGACAGCGTATTTTCGTTTCCCCGTCTAAGAAGTAGAACTCTTCAATACCATCCACGTTCTCAATGATGTATTTGTTGCTATTATTATCTAAGAAGATCATGTCTAGCTTCAATGAAGAGTTGGTAAGAGGGACGGCAGTAGTCGAATCGTAGTCGTACGTGTACATTCCCTTACCAGTTCCGAAGTAAACTTTTGTTTTCTTTATATCGACAGCAATAGAGTAGCTGAGTCCCTCAGGTAAACCTGGGAACGTAAGCAAAAGAACATTTCATAAGTCCCTAAGTTGGCAGTGAAATTAAAATTAAACTACCCACCTACGTACCCTTACGTTCTTACCTGCAATTTTTTGCGGTGCAGCTGTCCTGGCCTTCATGACAAAGATATTGAAACGATACCCGTCGTCGCTACGAAGCGACTCAACGTAAAATAAGTTACCGTAGAGATCGTAATGGGCGTCTGTTGGTATGGCCTCTCCATCAAGATGATAGGTGTCAGTAACGTTGTACCGCTCATTATTAATCATAATATCAGAAATACACTTTCTTGGAATATCAAAAGTGAAACAAAACATTACAGAGAGTAAAAATACTATATTTTTTAGCCACATGATTGCACTAGAGATTCTACACAACTGACTGTTATTGCGAATTCAGTTTACTTCTAACCTAACTTTTAAAGACCACATATAATTAAAAGTTCTTGACCACATAAAATTAAATTGTGCTTCTGATGACCATTAAAGTACAATCTATGTTATTTTTAACTTAAATCGATGAATAAATTACGAGAATAAATAATTTATTGCTATAACATTATCTCTATTAACGGTAAATGTAAATACAATGTATTATGAACTTCAAGTTATTAAAGTGAATGGGTTTTATTTTCCTTACGAACCTAAATTATTCCACTATGATTTTATGTAACAGTTTTTAACTTAAATTTAATAGGCGCCATTTCATACCTATTCAATAAATCGACACAGAAAGAAAACCGTTCTAGAGTCGATCCTTGTGGCACTCGTGTCACAAAATTCTGTTCTCACAGCACTATAAACTTTTGACATTTCATTCATGTACTTTTTTAAACCTTTTCTTATAATTAGATACTATTCATTTCATATAATCACGTTCATGATCTTGATCAACACTGTCGTCGCAAGGTTGGATAAGAGGTGCTCCCATTTGGGCCTGTAGGTATGCTGGCAGTCGACCCTGCCTGGCACCCTTCATTTTGTGTATTTTGTACTGGTGTCCACGTAATATTTTTCTGAAAAGCAAACTGATGTTTTTGAAGTGCTATAAACAAATGGTTAGAACATGAAAGTATGAATCAAATCAAACGCGACTGATTTTAATATCAACAGGGGATATTCTGCGGGATCGTAACTCCCTACAAAATAAATAATGCAGGGCGCATGTTTCACATAATATCATCATCATTAGCCCATGCTAACCCAATGCTGGACATTGTAAGATACCTAATACCTATAAATATGCCTTCCTTAATGAGCGCCCTGTCTTCAGCTAGCCACGTGGCGTTCTACGCTAGGTTTACCGATATTTGAATGCACATACCTTGTATTAAATTTCTTGAAACATACATTACATTCCACTGTTCCTTGTCGCAGATGTATTTCTTTGATATGCCTCTTCATGTCATGTTGAAATGAAAACGCTCTCTCGCAGTATGTACACTGAAAAACATAAAATAGCTTTTATTTCCTTGCACTGAATTGTCGATAAATATTTTCAACATTGTTGTACATTATCTAGTAGGTACCAATTTATTGAATTGCTGTTCATATTAATACGAGACTCCCGAGTCGCGAGTAAACAATTTTAATAGCTACATCGCTTTTTGACAGATGGTCCTTCACAAGTTTCTGCATCCAGTGTAGGTATAGTATGTACCTTTAGCGGTACTGTGATTTCTGCGATAACCTACCTTATAAACTTTATTTGGGTTATGCATATGACGAATATGCTTAGAAAGATTACTGGTCGATGTTGTGGCCTTCGGACAGTGCGGACATTTGTACGGCCGCTCAGCCTCAGTCAAATGTGACCGTTGATGCACTTTTAGTAGATCCTGGGTGCGTCCTTGGTATGGACACGATTCACATTTGAACGGGAACACATTTTCATGCGTTAATCTGAAAAAGGTAGTGTTCATTATTTACCTTGAAGCGGTTTTTGTTGTCGCGGCTGTGTACATTTCGTATGTGTTTAGCCAGGTTGCTAGACGTTGTGGTGGCTTTGGGGCATTGCGTGCATCGGTACGGCAACTCTGATTCTGATAGATGGGAAGCTTTGTGCACTTTCAGTAGACCGTACGAGCGACCTCGGTATGGACATTTGTCACATTTAAATGGGAATTTTTCTTCATGGATACTCCTGGAAAATTAGCAGAATTACCATCAGAGTTTTGTTAGATACCGACTAACTCTTAGTATTTGTACTAATGCACTATGTCCTTCTTAATTAATGTTTTGTACTATGTTCAATTTTAATTAAAATTTGACATTAATAGAAACTAAAATTTGTAGAATTAAACAAACATACTTGTGCATCAGTAGATTTGCATTTGATTTTGCCGTTTTCCCACAAACATCGCAAAGAAAGTATTTCTCTGGTTTTTCCACTAGTAGTAGTTTTTCTTCTGTGGCACTAGGTGGCATTTTGGGCCTTTTTGTTATCTGCAAAAGCAATCAAAACCATTATCAACAAGTAAACCAATATGTTAGTTTATTTGCCGCTTGGTCATGCTTTACATTATGTCTAAGGTAGGTATATTAACAATACACACACAAAAGTATAATTGCCAGCAAACCCCCTTCAATGGGGGGGTTTGTTTGCGATCATAGTTTTGTGTGGGCCTGTTCTGAAAGAGGCGCTGCTGCCCGCCCCCTGTTAGACATCCAATCCCTAAGTCGCCTCTTACGATACCCGCAAAGACGCATAGAAGAAGGGTGGGTTGAGGTGGTATAATTTGATAATAATAATAAAAGCTGACTTCACATGACACTGTTGGTCATGGTAATTACAATTATTAGTCAAGTTTTTTTTTTAACAAATATTAAGGGACTTTGTCGCTAAGCGGCCACATCGCCCTATTAGGATATCAAACTTACGTATAAATTATACCTACATAAACAACAATTTACTTAATAACAAGATGGACAAAAACTTGGTGAATAATAGATAAAGTAAAAAAAAATTAACTTCTTAATTTAAAACAACATTCTGCCAGGTCATACAGCTGTGCTGCTTTGTCCGACAGAGGTGACGCCAATATAGCGTTGCAATGTCCGAAGTCAAGTTTTTATATTTTATATTTATGCTAGTTTTAAGGTACATATATATATTACTATGGACCGTAGAATAAGTTAAAAAAAATCTGTAACTTTTCTAGTCTGAAATAAATGAATGTCTTATTATTATTCTCATCATTTATTTAAAATCTCGTTACAAAATACATATTTTTACTATAGAAAACAAAATATTATAAAACACTAATTCTATATACTATACTTCTACTTCTATATACTAATTCCACAGTAAAAAATATATCAAAACGGTGAATCACCGGCCGCAAAGCTAGCCTCAAGCGGCCGGTGACTAGGGCTGCAAAGAGAGGAGCTTCCTGACGATGCACGCCGAGTCTAGGAGTACCGCCTTTTGGCCCTGACCCTTGATCCAATTTCTACTCTCTGGACGACGACGGTTGTTGAATCAACATCCCACATACTGACAACCTCGTTAGTTAAGTCAAGATATTTGCTAAGTTTATCTTTCTCAGCTTTAACGAGGTTAACATCATGTGGTATTGTGACATCAGCGACCATCGCCCTCCGTTCTAACCGATCTATTAGTACAATATCAGGCTTATTCGCAACTTTAGCTCAGTGTGTGTGGCACTGTACCTGCGTGACTAGAATATTGAATTGAATATGAGAAATGTATGTTAGAACAATTTTGAGTGAGAGTGTGAGTATTTGTGTGTGTATGCGAGACCCACACCTGGTAGTATGGGGCAGAAATGCCCATCTGGGCACAGAGCTCGACATTCGCGGTTTCAACTGTGTCTGTCCTGTCTGTGCCCCAATCGGGGGGAGGAAACGTGACGGATGAATGGGGTCGGAGAGTGTGTGGAATGGTGGGCTCGCCGGCTATGTATGGGAGGAAGAGGGGACGCCAGTCGGGCCGCGGTAGGTTTAAATATTCACGTGGTTCGGCGAAAATGGCGAGAGGGGTCACCGGAGAGGTTTTAGTGGGTATTACGTCCTTATCAGGACGTAGAGTCCCACATAATTCTGGTCCCCCCCAGATCAGTCTATTCGAAAACAAATTACCTCGGCCGAGAAAAAAAAAAGAAAAAAAAGGCGTATTCGCAAGAATAGTCCTGTCTGTAATGATAGATCGGTCCCTATAGAGGGTGGCACGGGCATTTTCGTGAACTGGCGCCGGTGTGTACTTGGTGGGAACTTCAGGACCAGTAAGGCCATAACGGAGAGCAAGTTGCTGGTGTACTATAATTTTGGCTACTTGGTTGTGTATATTATTAATATTATTAATTCCATAGAAATATGTCCTAACACATTGCGATTTTACATGCATGCTCTTTACTTTACACTTGCGCATGCAAGTGTAAAGCCAAATGACATGTAAAGAATAAGTTAAAGCGCATGCTTTAACTTATTCTTTACATGTCATTTGGCTTTTGTACATGCCCTTTATTTATCTTTTATGAATGCTTTTTCTTTACTATAAAAACTATTGTAGTTTGACGAATTCATAACGGATGTAACTGGGTATGGAGGTGGGAGGCCCTTTAGGGGATGAAAGGTTGGTATTCTTCCAACACAAACGAATAAAGTTCATAGTTATCCCGCTTACATCTGTAATGCATGATTTTACTTGTGTACAATAAACAATTTACCTTCTCAGGAAATTCCTTGCTACTAATTATATCTTGGACTTCCGTGCCCTCTTCTGAGAAGTTTGGGGAGGGAATGTTGAATGAACTGTCACTTTCATTTTGCTTCTCATTCTCATTATCCGGATCAGGAAAATTATTTTCCAAGTCACCAGCGAGGTCCACATTGGTTTCTGAGGCAAGAAAGCTAATATAAGGGGTCTATTCAGATTCAACTATGTTCACAAGTTAGGGTTGAGATGATATAAATCCCTTGATTTAATGGTTTTTTTTTTCAATGTAATGAAATCAGAAAGCAGTCAAAAATGTATAGGGAAGGCCCAAATTAAGCTTCGGTGCACACACGCAATGCACCTACAACTGTTCCCCTGGTTGACGATTCAGGGAATCCTCTGAAATTATTAATATTCACAAACATTCATACTTTCCTTCATATACATCATTCCATAAAGTTTAATACTGCAAGATGTTGAAAAAAAAAGTAGCTGACGTATGTGTTTGCGGCCATAAGTCATAGCTGTTTTATAATTTAAAGAATAAATGGACATAGCTGCCGAGAATTAAAAAAGAAATTCAGAAAATATAACAGAATAAAACTGCCAGGTGTCTTTCTGCTATCTTGTGTGATTATACCTTTGAATCTACCTTTTTTATCTTCCAATAAAAACCTTTAAACTGGATAGACCAGAGATTATCCTAAAAAAACTGATTTAAATCCAATTACTAATTGATTAATTTTTACTCTTGATTTTTATCAAGCCTGTGACAAAGCTATTTTATTATTGTATTTGACTGCATAAAATTTTGAGGAGGAGGAGAAAATGCAGGCTTTTGCGCAGAAATGGGACAGTAACAGCTAACAGAGCAAAAATAAAAAAATGTACATGTTGGGGGAGAAGAGGAGAGGTGGTCAATCCGCTTTAACTTGACTGTGATACTAAAATGCATTTTTTAGTATCACAGTCATTTTGGTAAAAACAGAAGATTTCCTCACACCTGCTTGCACTAAATGTTGTCCGGTAATGATTTAGTCTAGTCTACAATAAACTGAGAATTTACCTTTTTTAATAGTTACTTTAAGGATCTTTTTGTTGCTGTTTTGACACATTTCTCGGAACATAATACATCCGTTAAGTAAATCCAAACAGTTCTGACACATGTATTTGGACCGTCCCTCCACATTCTCCATCTAGAATGATGATGAAAAAATAGGATTGTAGATAAACATGACTTTTATAGATTCTATGAATTAAACTTTCTTTCTTACCCTGACTCCTGAGAAATGATGAATATCCTCAGATAAATTTGGATGAACAAAGTTATTGAATATAGGTATTTCACCATCTTCTTCATCGCATATTCGGCACTTGCTCTTTAGACCTTTACGTAGTTTCTTTAAAGGCTTTCTGAAATGTTTGGAATCATAAAGAAATTAGTCGCATGATTCGAATAGTTTGTACCTAATGTAAATAATTATGATGGCATCAGTGAGGAAGGACTTGATGAGGGGTGGCACCTTCCAGAAATTAGAAGCCTGGAAGGTTTCGACATACAAAATATAGTACATTAAGCAATGTTTGGCTAAAGAAATAGAAGAAAAAAGTTGCAGGAAATTCAACGTACGGTTTGATCACAGGTTTCTTCACCTTTTTCTTGCTTCTAGACAGGGCATTGGCTACCAGCATGGACTTTAAGAGCAAGAGTGAAGCCATTTTAACCGTGAATTGTTGATAGACTTAGCAGTTTGCTGGTTTTCATAATATTTTCATTGGTTTGTCTCTTGTTCTCATCATCAAAAAAGCTATTTGTTTTGTTTAGTTAGGAGACAATAATGCACAGCAAAATATTGTACAGGACAATAATTGGTTACCAAATTTGTACACCATAATAATTCGTGTACATGGCTTCTGATTATCGTGGTGTACATTAAAGTGATCGTACAATATCATAGTTGTGCTTTATTGACACGCTTACAAATCCATCAGTAAGCTCATTACAGACTATAACGCACGCTCGTGCGTGCGTTATTTACGCTATGCTCATAACGCGTTTATTTGTTCTAATTTATTTAAGTAATTTGTTTTTTATTGTAATTCATAAAAAATCTGAAGTTGGTTTTTCTTATGGTGTCATAAAAGACGTAGACCTAGAACTATCGGAGAAAGAAATTATTAATAATAATAATAATGCTGGACAATCCACACAGCATCATCTAGCCCCAAAGTACGCAGAGCTTGTGTTATGGGTACTAGATGACTGATAAACTTAATATAATACATAATTACATAACATAGATAGATATTTTTTATTGTATATAGAAAATACCCAGAACACCCGGAATAAATATTTGCAGATCGTACAAACATTTGTCCCAAGGCGGGAATTGAACCCGCAACCTTCTGCGTCGCAGGCGGACCTTCGCCCGCCGCGCCACATCGGTCGTCATTAAAAACAACATTACGTGTACAGATAAAGAACTTGTTTCGATAAGGCGCCTCAACTGCCGAGCGAGAGATAAGGATGAATGGATTTCCTGTGAATCTGTTCGTCTCTGTTTTAAAGGATGTCATCTACCGTACATAATTCACGTACACGATGTGAAGGTATATATTGATCCGTACGTATTTCCGGTATAGCAATGCACCCTGTGTTGGCGTTTGGGTCATTCGGTCAAAACTTGTGTAACTAGAAAGGTGAGGTGCCCCAAATGTGTCGGTGGCCATGATAACTGCAATACAGAGGAATTTAAATGTGTTAATTGCTTTGGGAGACACATGGCTTTAGGAAAAACATGCCCCGCTTTCATCAAAGAAAAACAGATACGACAGATTATGGCAGAACACAGTGTAACGTATGACAAAGCTATCCCGGCGTACGTTGAAGTATTCCCCAGTCTACCTCAGCGAAACTCACCCCAACCTGCACCACGCTTCGCTACCCCGTCAACCTCAAATCATAACATTTTAACCTCCGATCAGATACCTAGCTATGTTGACGTAGCGACCGCAAGACAAACACAACCCGATAAAAGCCCAGTATTCCAACCAACCAAATAATCTAAAAAGAAAGTAAATTCAGAACGCTTACTACAATGGGATTGCCCCCCTACAGACGAAGAATACTCCCCAGATCAGACCCCGAACCCAAGAAACTGGGTAACATGGCACCTTGTATATATATATATTAGTATTTATAATATTTACGTAGTAATGTAGGTACGGGCTATAATACTGTGTGTTAGTTAATACAAGGAATATAAGGTAAGTAGTGGCCTCGCCACACAAACAATCTAGAGGTAGCTGATTTCAATAATTGATTCTCAGATATCAGCAGACTGTTGCTTTGTTTTCAGAACAAATTGTGATGCCAAATTTTTAAACAGTATTATAAACACAGTATCTGCCTGGTATTTATAGGTGTCCACCGTTAACAGCAGGTGTACTAATTGGTGGAAACTATTGTTAGCACAAACTATAAGGATACTACGATTGTTAGCCAGCTTCGCATCTATAGACAAGCTCTTATGGGCCGATATTAGATGGCCCATTATTGTTCACCGCGATAATTGGAACGCTTTTTGTCACGAATTATTAGGGTGTCCATTAAAGTCTCGTATAATATATTGTCGTGCATTATAGTGACCCGTTTTACTTTTCTTAAAATCAAACGTTTAATTTACATACCTTCATTCACACACTATGTTCCACAGACTGTAATAAAGCTAACTCCAAACGATCAAACAACATCAAACAAAACAAATTTTTGATGTTTTCCAACTCTAGTGGATTGCTCACAATCATTCATTCATTGGGTTAATCTAAAACTTCACTCACTCGCTCACAGGCTTTGTTTGTTTTGTTTTTGTAAAAAAAAAAATTATTTTTGTTTTGCTGTATTTCAGCTCATAGGAGTAATATTGTGCTGTGTGTATATATATACGGAGGACACGGAGGGAGTGAGGCTATGCAGTTGAGAGCAATTGAGAGTTTCTGATGTAATAGTTTGAAAGAAACCTGGGCCAGCATACTACCATGGCTGTCTATGCAACCAAATCAATGTTGGCTAGGATGAACAGAGTTCATTATCCAACCCATAGCTATCAGGAAAATGAAAATATTGGCAATGATCATTGGCAGAAACGGTTTTCAGACGGGTAATTACATACAAGTTTTAAATTGCTAAGTTTACAGCATTCCTAGGATACAATTCTCTTCTTAATCTTTTCTTTCTCTATCTTCTTCATTTATATCTCTATCTTTATTTATTCTTGCACCATAAATCAGTGCTAGCAAAAGCAAATGTTGTATTTTGATTGATTTTGTTTCAGTTTTCATAACATTCCATTGTCAAAAGCATTGATATGCCGAGTATGTGGCCGTGATGGTTGTACTCCTATTACTGAAAAACTCAATGGATATAGTATAAGCCATGCAATTTGCTTGGTTACTAATGTGTCTGTAAGTAATCTACAGATTAGTTTAAAATACTCTAAACCTTAGGTTTACATAAACAGATTAATAATTTATATAATTTTCAGATCGAAACCAATGATTCCTTGCCTAAATACATCTGTACAAGTTGCATTGACAAGTTGAGTGTTGCACTGGAGTTCAAGAAAACTTGCCAGACATCTGAAAAAAAATTCAAGACTATTTTAAATCCTATGGGTAGGTAAATTTGAAATATAAGCTCTATTTTTAAGACTGATAAAATGATTATTATAAATGAAGTTTTTGTTGTTCAACATAACAGTGATTGCCCCGTAAGACCTAGTGATCAGCCCTTATAAGTGGCACGATTGGAGCAGGCCTACACCCAGTTATAGAGCTTTTTATAATGATTATAGATGACAATTAAAACCAAATGAAGCATTTATGAGGGAACCTGGACTTGTTTTGTATATCCATTCATACATAAAGCAATTGTTTTTCAAAATTATAGTCAATCATCTGACTATCATTTTGAAGATCATGCTTTCATTTACAAAACAAGTTTTCATACATTAAACGTCGGAGTTAATGGATGAAGCTGCTAATTTATCCAATTATCTTTCAAAGAACATCACCCTAAGAATATGAATTTTTAACCAGGTGATCCAGCAATTCACGCGTATCCTTATTCAAAACACGATTTCCATCTGATTCTGCACAACATAAAGCAGGCGAGGGCAAAGACAGAGGCGGAGAGAGAAAGAGCCCAACAAGCAAAGCTGAAGAAGACTAATAAAGGGAAGGAGTTCAAATGTACATCATGTGATATGACTTTTACAAACAAGGTTTATACCTTTTTTTTATTTTTAATTTTACTATTACACAATTTTATCATTGATGCCTAGCATCACTATTATATCCTAAACTTTGTGTTGTGCATAGGCCCCCTGTTTTTATCCCTTACCTGTCTGGGCCTGGTAAATAAATAAATAAATAAATAATACTTGAGATTTTACGTAGTATCATGTAAACCTAATTAAATTAAATTAAATTCATTTATTGATTCAGACAACACAAAGATCCAAAGAAAAAAAAAAGAATGTAAGCAGAGGTTTTGTTAAGGGTACTAGTAACTAGCAAGCATACTACTTACGGGAAATATCTACTTATAAGTTATCAAAAAAAAAGAAGAGAAAATACTCAGATCTAAAACAAAAACGAAAACGTATTTTGTAGAATGTTGTTCTTTGAAAAGATAAACCAGACAATTAGCAGCTTTGCCGATTAACTTTGGCGGATTATCTTTTACAAGAATAGCACTCTACAACAATACAATACAATACAAAAATACTTTATTGTACACCAACAAAAACACAATACAAAAGACATTACATAAGACACAAGTATAATGGGCGGCCACAACATACAAACACTTGTCCCGCGGCGGTAATAGAACTCGCAACCTTCTGCGTCTCAAAGACTCGCCCCCTGTACCACAGACAGAGGTCTCCAAACTACAAAAAAATATCTTTACCCATTGAGTTAAATAAATCATCCACACCCATAAAACATCTCATATTCTACCTTAGGATCAGCTATCAGAACATCGCCGAGACCGGATGTGCCTCCGTCGTGCGTGCGACATCTGCGGCCAGCTCGTGCTCAGCATCCGCCAGCACATGCGCATCATACACAAGCAGTCTGTCAGCCATCGCTGTCCGACTTGCGGCAAGGAGTTCCCGGTACTCGCTAGGTTAAAGAATCATATGTAAGCATACAGAATGCTCAGTCTAAGCCTAAGGTTTACGCGAATCAAGTCCAAGGTGGTAAAGGTTAGCAGGTTGAGAATGCTGTTTAGCATTATGTTCGCCTATGTACAACTTTTGTGCACCTTTGTTACACAAGAGCTGCGCGAGCTCATGGGTTAATTATGTACTAGACGCTGGTTACGGCTTCGCTCATATGTTAACTGGATTCATTCAACATAGCCTTCTAGCAAGCAGGGATTACGTAAAAAATACTTGTAGTTGCTCAGATTACCTATTACAACTTTACAAGCATGCTTGCAAATATCTCCAGGAATTAAACAGCAACTGGAGGACAATATGAATTTGTTTAGCAAATTAATTTGAGAAAAGATGTAGATACCTATTTTAAAGCTATTTTCGCTTAACTTCACATCCATTCACTGCTTAATCTAAGTTATTCATCTATTTTATTTCTTCTAGGGTTGTCCACTCCGACACATTCAACTTCTTCTGCGACCTGTGTCCATATAAGAGCAAACACAAATACTACCTCGTGATGCACATGCGGACCCACACGGGAGAGAAGCCGTACAAGTGTCCGCAGTGTGTCGCCACCTTCGTCAACCCGTCCAATCTAAACAAACACAAGCTGACGCATCAGGAGAAACAGTTCAAGGTAATTATTATTATTACAAGAACAAATACAAGTACTACCTAGTAATGCAAACGCGGACCCACACGGGAGAGAAGCCGTACAAGTGTCCGCAGTGTGTCGCCACCTTTGTCAACCCGTCCAATCTGATCAAACACAAGCTAACGCATCAGGAGAAACAGTTCAAGGTAATTAAGATTACAAGAGCAAACACAAGTACTACGTAGTAAAGGATGACTCACGCTACACCGTGTCGGGTCCGAGCCGAGTGTTGGCCGTAGCACGGTCAACTAATGTTACATATATTTCGTATCGACACACTCACGCTATACCGATCGGCAACCGAGTGACGGCCGAGCAACGGACAACGGTCGGAAACAACTCGGTCCCGGCTGAGTTCGGTGCATGAATACAGTGCCGTCGAGCTGCGCCCGAGCAGTCGTTGTGATGCTATACAAGTGCACTGACGTTTTGTTCGATTTTTGCTCGGTGAACGTGCTACGGCCGATACTCGGCTCGGACCCGACACGGTCTAACGTGAGTCATCCTTAATGCACATGCGAACACACACGGGAGAGAAGCCGTACAAATTTTAATGTCCGCTGTGTGTCGCCATCTTCGTCAACCCGATCAATCTGAACACACCAGAACCACCAGAATACGCCTCTCTAGCTGCTTACCATGGTCATGTGTCTTCGGTCCTGGGGTACGGGTTGTTACACTGGGGTAAATCAGTAGATGTCGAGAGGGTATTTAAAATTTAAAAGAGATGCCTCAGAGTGATAAATAGGTCTTAGTTCCTTGATAGTGACCCTCCCTGTGCCCGTCCTAGTGCCTCTTTTCAAGAGTTGTAAGATCCTACCTCTCGCCTGCATGTATATGAGGGACATTTGTCTTATTGTGAAATCACACCCAACCTATTTTAAGAAGCATAGAGATGTTATTACTCGGCAAAAACGGATCAAATTTAACAATTTAGTCTACAAACCCCAATGTCATAAAAATATATATAAAACAAATGTTTATAATATGTGCATTACTATTATAAATTACCAGAAACTTAATGGAAATATATTTAGGAAAAAGTTAATTGAATGGTTGCTTGTAACATGTTTCTATAATACATAAACGAAATTTAGAATGTATAAACGAATATTTAGAATATGATTTGTAACATAAATGACTAGTAACATGACTCACACAATATTTGCACGCCTGCATGCAGGCTGCATACAGTTACTAATATATTTATAAGACATGACATTGTAAAATAATTATGTATTCTTGCAAATTAATGATTGATTGATTGAGAATAAACAGTTCAAGGTTATACACAAGCTCTGCTTAGCTTGGGGCTAGATGATGTTGTGTGTATTGCCCAGCATTATTTATTTATTTCTTTCTTCTTTTATGCCATTGCCATTTTTATTCTTTATTTATATTATTAATGGTACAAGTATTAAGTGACAAGGCGTGTTGGTTGAAGACATAAAACAATAGTATTGGCAAAAGCTTAAAAAAACAAGCATTTATCAAAACTTTAAGTATTTATACAGCTTAAGTTTAACTTTTATAATCGTATAGTTTCCCGCAGTTTTGCACCTTCATCAAGCGATGAAAAAGATCTAAGTTTGCACAACACCAGCTCGATCCTTTCAGTAATTTTGGCGTTAAGGATTAACAATCATTCATAAATCTTTCCAAACTTTCACCTTTAAATAATAGTGTCTTCAAATTTTAAATTGACGTAGTGTTATGATAGCTCTGTTATTGTATCATTGAATTATAACACCAGCGGCTGCGCCAATTTATAAATCTTTCAAAAAGTATTTGTGCTAAAGATGAATGATCTACCTACGTGTTTCTGATTAAATTGATTTAATCCTCAGTGCATGATGTGCGAGAAAGCATTCCGAACGAACGCGGCGTTACGCGAACATCTCGGCGCAACACACATGAATATCAAACACACTTGCAACTACTGTGGACGGGACTTCTGCTATAGGTAACCTACCTTTATCATATAATTCAGGCCTAAAGTCTTCCACTCCTTTCGGTGTTCTGAAGGGTACATTCCTTTTTAAAAAGTTGAGCTCATCTCATCATCTGTAAATGGGCCTTCTACGTGACGTATTTTTAAACTTTGTTACCCTGATGGGCTGCTGAATCCGCTTATCCGCCCTTTACGTATCCAATAAAATATCTGTCATAATGTGGGAATACGCATGCCCCTAACGTCTCATCTTTAATTTCTACGTAATCTTTAACAAAATAATTTTGTTAATAACACATTTCCATCCACAGATCTGATCTCCGAAAGCACGAAATCCGCACCCACAATCGTACAAAGCGCGACTACGTCGGCGGCGAACCGTCTTACAAGCAAGTAGAGCGATTGCAAAAGGTATCCACCGAATTTGTTGTCAGCCAAATGAATAGGCTATTACTATTTTAGGATTGCTTCTGGTGTAGCGAGCCAGTTCGATTCTCGTCGGGCCAAATGTTTGTACGCTCGGCAGATATTTGTTCCTAGTAATATGAAATTTGAAACTGTCGTTTCCAAAATACCGGTGCAAAAGCAGTGCTGAAGCACTGCTTTTGTTCTGAAAAATATATTTATATTGCGTTAAGTATATCAATAAGTTATGTAGTGCCATAACACAAGCTCTGCTAAAGCAAAGCAATCCACACAATCCATTAGATTGTCCAGCATTCTTTACTAATTTGGTACCACTATAACACAAGCATTGGTGTCTATTCAGATGTAGCCAAAACTAAACTAAATTAATTTGAAAGCACTAAAAATGCAGCCGTCCCTTTTAGAACGATCGAAATAAAAAGGATGGCATTTTAAGTGCTGTAAAATTAGTTCTGCGACATCTGGACACCACTGTCTACTTTGGGGCTACATGATTTACTATCACTCCGCGCGATTTAGCGCAGTAACAGGCCATGATTGAAGATCGTCCGCCTATTGTATTGTGCATGTCTTTGTAATGTCTCTTTTCTATGTATTATGTTATTGTATGTATTATTGTATATGTATTATGTATTACTATGTATTATTATACAGTAAAGTATTTTTGTACATATTGTATTGTATCGTTGTAACTCATGGCCTCAGATAATGCTTTAAGAAAATGTATTATTTATTCCTCTTTTCTTTCCTCAAGGTCCACGAAACAAACCTCACTGAGATGGAGAAATGGCAGACGCACGAGATAGTGGTGACTCAACCGACGCAGATACTGCAGGCGGCGTATATCGACGTGGACCCGAGTAAGGGGTACTGCCACTCGAACCAAGCGATCTACTTCGCCGATGGGTCGGGGCTGTTGCAACAACAAATGCCACATATGGGTAAGTTTACAGACAACCACTTTAATTTACAATTAAAAATAGGGTCACCTTCTGCCAATAATAAACTCAACAGAAAACACTCGATTTCGAATTTCGGGGTGATTTTGCAGTAGGACAATTAGTTTGTAAAACACGGAATTTTCGGTTTTTAATGGTCGAAAGTAATAGTCAATTTCACGCCAAAACTCTGGCATGGATAGAGCTGAAAGTTGAAACATACCTATAAAACACGGAATTTTCGTTTTTAATGGTCGAAAGTAATAGTCAATTTCACGCCAAAACTCTGGCATGGATAGAGATGAAAGTTGAAACATACCTATAAAACACGGAATTTTCGGTTTTTAATGGTCGAAAGTAATAGTCAATTTCACGCCAAAACTCTGGCATGGATAGAGCTGAAAGTTGAAACATACCTATAAAACACGGAATTTTCGTTTTTAATGGTCGAAAGTAATAGTCAATTTCACGCCAAAACTCTGGCATGGATAGAGATGAAAGTTGAAAAATAGATATTAAAATACCAAAGTAACAAATGTCCTGGAACAAATTCTTATTTATTGTGAAACCGCGCGTTGAATTTGTTTAGACTATTATGTTTGCATTGCAGTACCTAAATCATAAATTATTTAAACAATCCCCAAAAATGGACTATTTGAAGATTGTTTAATAAATCTAAGAATGCGTTGTAAGAGCTTCCAATTTAAGTAACGTGATCACATTCGTTGATCGCTATAGTTTTTGTAGTCCATATAAACATTAACGACGCTCCATCCATCAATCACTGCCGGTCCACTCATAGGATTAACTAAAGCGGTCGCCAATCAATCTACGTAATCGCACTCGATCTCATTTTATCTCAATCAGATTCAATTTCAGGAATTGCAATATAAAATAAAATAGCCTTTTACTTCCTGGGAAAACAGCCATATTATATTATTTTAGAATTTTAAATAGAGCTTTATTTTCGGCCGACTGCTAAAATAATGGGTATTCTTATTGGGGTGTACGTATTGTAGGTATGTAAGTTCAGTTGTTGTTGTAGCTGTCTCATCGGCTGGACGGATTTGGTCAAATGAGGTGTCATTGGATTCTACTGCTTGGTTGGACTAGATCACGAGAGTATAAATTGTCGAAGAGTAGGTACAATATTGCGATTGTAAGAAGCCATTTTCAATCATCATCATCATAAACCCGTATAAGTCCACTGCTGGACTACGCCTCCCACAAACGAGGCCACGATTTGCGGTCTTGAGCCGCCTCCATCTGCCGACTCCCTGCGACCGCTACAATGTCGTCAGTCCATCGAGTGGGAGGTCTTCCGACACTTCGTTTCGCATTGCATCGCGGTCGCCACTCGAGAACCTTCACTCCCCAAAGGTTATAAGGTTCTGCGAGCTATATGCCCTGCCCACCGCCACGTAAGCCTGGTAATTCTGAGAGCTACGTCGGTTACTTTGGTTCTTCTGTGGATTTACGTATTAACGTATTCTTATCACGTAGAGAAACTCCAAGCATAACATTGAATTTATGTATTTTCAACACAAGTAAATTCTACGCAGTGAATAGTTATGAAAAATATTGTAATATTATAAAAATATTTTGTGTATTTTCCCTCGTAGTATTGTATTAGTTAGCGATATAATAATAAGTTGCACGTACCTACTTACGAAGCGTCCGCGTCGCCAAAAGCATATCATGTATTCTGAGAAAATACGTACCTTCCTACTCACCTTATTGAAAGTGAAAGAATAGAGAGATAGAGTACGTAACGTAAATAAAACATGTAAATTATTTCATAAAGTTTCAGTTTAAATTAGAAGTGAAACCTGAAACTTCTTAGTACAAATTGGTGAGATTCCCAACTCTGATCGACAAGAATCAAGAAGATCACGTTGCTATAGAAATAAGCGATTGTTCGCGACTAATGAAACATTTCTTTGTTCTAGTTCAACAGCAAACTGTGGAGATAACGCTGTAAGTATTACATATTTTTTTTTATTTGGTTTGGGCCATTGTATTTGGATGGGTAACTGGGAATCGTTGCATCAAAACGTCTATAGATTTTTGATAAATGAGGTATCAAAAAACTCGCTTGAACACGCTGGCGGTTGCCTTTCATAGTGCAAAAAAAAAACGGGTGACGGGAATTTAAAAAAAAAAATAACAATATTTAAAGTTTTTAAATTATTTTTTTGTGTATGATTAATTATAGGTTTTTCTGTTTCTAGGCCAGAGCTAACACTAAAGAAGGATGACGTTAAACTCGATTACGAACAACAACAGACTCTAACGTACTTCTAACGATCTCACGTTCATACACCTTTGTGATTAATATAGTACGGACTAATTATATTTAGGCGAAACTTAATTATTTTAGTTGACACGAATATTCCCGAATTATTAAGTTTGATTTAAGATTAATTTATATAAATTAATCTTAAATAACATATTGTAGTAACTTTATCCATATTAAAATTATAATATCTTTTTATAAGACTTAGCTTTGAATTTTATAATACAGACAATTTTATAGAATAAATGTAACTTTTATACACGATATCTGATTTTAAATGAACCCTTTTCCTAAAACTCTAAATACGCTCGTATATTTGCTACAATACCCCTCTTACTTATAAATCTCACTTATAAGTCGTGGTGATAAAGAATGGGATTCAAGATGACATTCTTTTACTACACGACTTATAACTGCAGTGGCTTATGGGGTCTAAAAGTATAGGTATAATAGGCCGCCGACAAGTTGACAAAAGACTGCTGCACACACAATTTTCATACACTGAAATGTATGTTATGTGAGCGGTGTTCCAGTAAAATATCATATTATTTATACATATATTTGTACATGTTTATAATTCAATGATTTTTTTATGCATAGATCTATCACATATTACCATAAAAATACTCTCAGCGAGTATTACAGGAACTGTTGAGGGTCTTATAGTAGTTGTAACTTTAACGATCGGAGAACGAATCAACGAACCCACCTGCCGGGCTGCGTCACCGACTTTAAGTGTGAAGACGCTATGAGAGTCGTTTGTTTAAAATTATTTAATATCAACTTTGTTGATATTAACCAGAAAATTAAATAATTTTATTGTTTTGAAACACTTTTTTTTAAATTTTGTGGTACAAATACTGATCCCCCAGACATAAAATTTATATGGAACGACCTCGGAACCATTCTCAATTCAATAGCGAAATTTTAAAATCGGTCCACGTAATTGACGGAGAAAGTGACGAACACACATAAAAAAACATTCATACAGCCAAACATAGAACCTCCTCCTTTTTTTGAAGCTGGATAAAAAAAAACGCTGCTTAGCCGTGGCCTAAAAGTTGACAGATTTTTGTAAGTAAGTAAATTAAGTTGCATAGCACTTGTACACTACAACACACCACGTCATGGGGTGACATGACGTAAAGGCAGGGCCTAAGGGCTAGCCAGATTTTTCCTATTCTGAGGATATGACCGAGCTATGTCCGTATCGAACCTCTTTCGCAATATCATTAGCATTCCGTCAGGGCGCAAGCACTGCGGTTGTTAGGGGAATACACATGCCGTTCGAACTTTTCTTTCTTGGACTCTATTTCCGCATTTTTATTTACGTTTTTTTGCATTTTTTTACGAGGGCGCGGCGTAGAATTGCCCAATTCTGTCCTTACTGTTTTAAAGATTTCTCATACTTATTACCTTTTCACGCCTAACCGGCTGACCGGATCTTAATGAAATTTGGCAAGGAGGTAAATGGTATCCCGGGGAGGAGGTGAATGGTATCTGGGGGCGGACATAGGAGAAAGAGAAGACTTATTCATACAACTACATTTAGACGGTGGGTGGATATTGCCACCTAAATATTGTATTGTAATAAGACTATTTTTATGTACCAATCTTTGTACTTATGTATTTAGGTTTAACATTAAAATTAAATAATTATTATTATTATAGGCTACTTGAAAAGCGCGTGAGAAGCCGTGGGCAGCAGCTAGTCTAATATAATTAAGAAACAAATCACAAATATGAATATGCAATTGCCCCAGGTCCGGGGCAGGTTGACCCGGGTTGATATGTTTGGGGTAAGTTGACCTAACTACTAAAATCGTCAAATTATGAGAAAAGGTAAATAAAATGAAGTATGTTTATAGTTGTTGAACCCTTTATTGAAACAAACAACAATTTGAATCGGGTATTGAGATTTTTTAAATGTTTTTTACACATTATCAAAAACATCTCTTATTTTTAATGAAATTATTATATTTAACATTTTTAATTTAAGTTAGCTTATGATATTAAATTAAAAAACAATCTGAATCAAGTAAGTATTATACTTTAAACAAAATTATCAAAATTAAATCTTATCTTTAATTAAATCAAATTATCTATAAGTTAGGTATGCAAGTCAAAAAATTTTTGACTTGGTTAACTTGTAGATAATTTGATTTAATGAAATTCACAGTCAGTTATAAAAAAATATAAGGTACAATACAGTTTTGATGTTGCATTAATTCTGGATTTGTCAAAAATTACTACGTGACAAGCTCTTTCTACGATATCTCTTGGTGTTTCAGCTCGTTCAGTAGTTCTTTTGTAGATCCTCATTGTTCTGTAACAAGAAAATCACAAAGTCTAGTGTCACAATAAATGATATAGGCAAATAAATAAATAATGCTGGACAATAATAATTCACCCAGAATTATCTAGCCCCAAGCAAAGCGGAGCTTGTTTTATGGGTACTAGATAACTGATATAGTTAATACACTACATAGATAAATATATATTTTTTATACATAGAAAACATTCAGAATACTCGGAACAAATTTCTGCAAATTGTACAAACATTTAGCTCTCATCCGATCATACCCAACGCACTTTATTCAACAAGATAACTTTTTATTTATAACACAGTGGTAACATTTAAAATAACCATGTGTACCTACTAAACCAATCAAAATTGAAAATAACATAAATAATAATAAAATACACTTAAAATAAATTAAATTACTTTTGCCCGCTTTTGCAATTACCCCACTTGATCTTATACTTATATTTAAGTCCAGTAAAAGTTCCACCTAAATAGTGTTTTCAAATCTATATTTTAATGGGGTTGGTTGACTAGTTATTCAACCAGCCCCTAAAGATATTGGCCTACCAGCCCCATACGCCATTTTTGACTTTGAACGCATGGCTAACCTAAACACCACCGCCGATTTGAAAAACATGGTATGAAACATGTTAAATATACATTTAAAACTCGTCACATAAAACGTGTATGCATCAGAACGAAATATATACAAAGTGGAAATTTTACTTTGAAAACGTCACACTCAAACTGGTCCCGAGTTATCGGCAGTCAGTCTACTTACCCCTAAAGTCAACCATCCCCGGTCTCCCCTACCTACCTACGTTAAAAATACTATTCTACTATGCGAAAATTAAATGTTAAAACACGTTTTTGTCTCAAGAATGGTAAATTACTGAACGGATCGGGCTAAAAACTTGCAAGGTCCTGAAACAAAATATAGCCTACTGTTAATCCTGGAAAACGCGTGCGAAACCGCAGCCAGAAGCTATTAACGTTCGAAATAACGATTAGATAGGTATACTATAACTTCATATGCATGCATGCGTTATTAAAAGCACTCAGTACATTTATAATGCAAATGGCAGAGATGAGTCTCACTCATGTAATAATGTAGAGCCTGGAGCTTTTATGCGCCTTGCATATGACGTTGATTATGTTGCCTTGCAATATAAGTGGTAGTGATTTATAAAAGCGGGAATGTGGTTTGGCGGTGACATGTTTGGACGATCGTAATAAATAATGAGGCGTTTATAATTAAACATTATTATTTTCATCAAAAATTTCCGAAACAATGTCGAAATTTCTAATTAAAACTTTGTCGAAACGAACAAGGAAACGTCTCCAACATAGTTTTTTCAGATATTTCTAGACCGATTAATAATTTTTTCTTTGTTCTTTCGATTCACATAAGTACCTATCCTATAAGTGTAACTTGTCTTTTTAACTGTTTGTATTGTTGTTATAAATAAATATCATTCTATTCTATTCAATACTCGAACTTAATTGATTGTTTATTCCACTTTGTATCAATATTCCGCGCAACAGCCGCCATCTCTAAAATTATAATTGTTATTGGCCCACGGACTACAATTAGTTGGGCCAATAGGATTTGATTGATGTTGATATTTTAACCCGTTTACAAACTAGTCGTAGTTGGTCATCGACGCAACCGAATGTGGTGATTAGGATGGTTATTATAGGTTACCTATTATACTTTTTCTAGAATAGATATGAAATCTATTCATCATCGTCATTGCATCATCTGAATGGCAGAATTCAAAAACATAACCCTCCTTCTTGCGCAGTCGAGTAAAAAGCACGAACTAACTTGTGTCGAGTAGGTACAATGGTACCGTTTAACCGGTAAGTTAAGAGGCGAGCCTAAAGGGTTTGCTTGTCAAACTAGGCCTAGATCTCAGTACCCACGGGATCCCCGTGGTAAAAAACTCATAAGATAACATAAAATTATTTTTTTTTTCTTTGTTTCTTTAAATGTGAAAACACGATTGAGAAAAAAAATACGATGAGAAAATATTATGAAAGTGCACTGTTTCGTACATAATTTGTTTGAGATCTCAGAAACCCTGCATTCTATTGAAATGACTTATGTTAAGATTCGTCGGTTATTTTATTACTAATTATTTGGTTCCTTGGTCCAGTTTCTTCATAAGTAGTGTGTAGTTTTCTTGTAAATAAGCAAAAACTTGAGTTTTGCGCTTACGTCTTTCCAAAAACGTACTATGCTCTGTCTCGCTCCTATGAACGCGAAATCCTATGCCTATCCTTTTCACAAAATGGCGCGCATTGTGCCCTCTTAAAGGGACAGAATCTAAAGTAATTCGTCATACCAATATAATACGCCGTCGGATTTTACCCCCTGCCGCGTAAAATGACTAAACTCCCGAAATTAGTCGCATCCACCACGGTCCGGGGTTAGTCCATCCATCCATTGACTTAAAGGTACAAAATTTAATGTATACATCTTATAATTAGCACGCTGAGGCTAGTGCTAGCCCTGCGCGAGCGAGAGGGAGTGAACATGAAAGCCGATGTTAGTGCGGTAGATAAGCTACTTTTTACAAAGTAAAGACAAAACTAATGTGAGTACCGAGACAACCCTCACAAGGTTTTTATGGCAATAATTTATTGTATATTGTGATTGTTTTAGTAATGAATGAATAAAAAAAAAACAATATTGTGTGCTAACTCACACAAACACTTTTCAAACTTCAGCAGCTAACTTCCGAACGGATACTCTACAATTAAACAGGTCATAGGAGTTAACGAGCGAGCTTGGACCATTTAAACTTTTAATTAGTTTAGTTTTCAAGTGCTTGAGCGCGCACTGGACAGCCCTAGTGTTGACAAGCTAACTTTTTAGGGTTACGGCGCCAAATTGCAAAAACGGAACCTTTATTTCGTTCTGTCCGCGTTGTCTGTTCGTTTGCCTCAGTCCTTTTAAACCGACTTCAAAAAAGGAGGAGGTGCTCGATTCGTCTGTTTTTCTAGCATATTTATGTACTTATGTTTGTTAAACTACAGCCCTGATATAGGTGTCGGTGTCAATTCAGATGTTGCCAAAACTAAACTAACAGTTAACATCACCAAAATGTGTCCGTTTATTTCATGATTATCATACTTTGATTGTTTTGGTAAAACTAAAAACACTTCAAATTCCTTAGAATTCTTTCTTTTTAGAGTTTCGAAGATCGGAGATCGGTTTCGAAACGCTTATGGCATCGCTTTTTCTGTCCTTTTTTCCGTCTTTAATATCTCAGCAACTACAGCAGCAAATAACGTGAAATTTAAAATAATAATACATTTCGTGCGCCTATACAGATTAAAAGAAAAGAAATGAAAAATTAAAACAAAAATTTTCACTACAATGTGTGATGTCGTAATTTTAAAAGAGACCAACAATGTCAAGTGGGATATCGAATGAAAGGTATCAATTCGGACATTTCTAAACAGTTTTTAAAATTTCAGTAGGTTTCATACTTTATGAAATATTTTGGAAAAACTCGAAAGAAATACCCATTACTCCCTATCTCCGAAGTATGCAGAGCGATCCATCTAATCCATCCCTAAATTTTTTTTTTTTTTTTGTGTACAGGAAAAATATAGAGAATACTGTGAGTAGAACACTTTTTGAAAAATGCTAAATGAGGGGGAGGGATCATTTTCAAAAGAGGGGCTACCTTACCGAGTGGGGTATCAATTGAAAGGTATCGGTTTGTACATCTCAAAACAGTTTTTGAAATTTCTGTAGGTTACATACTTTTTGAAATATTTTGGAAAATCTCGAATATTTTACTATTACCCACTGTACCTTTTTTTTTTCTCGGCCGAGGAAATTCGTTTACGAATAGACTGGTCTGGGGGGGACCAGAATTTTGTAGGACTCGACGTCCTGATAAGGACGTAATACCCACTAAAACGTCTCCGGTGACCCCTCTCGCCATTTTCGACGAACCACGGAAACATTTAAACCTACCGCGGCCCGACTGGCGTCCCCTCTTCCTCCCATACATAGCCGGCGAGCCCACCATTCCGCACACTCGCCGACCCCATTCATCCGTCACGTTTCCTCCCCCCGATTAGGGCACAGACAGGACAGACACAGTTGGAGCCGCGAATGTCGACCTCTGTGCCCAGATGGGCATTTCTGCCCCATACTACCAGGTGTGGGTCTCGCATACACACACAAATACTCCCACTCTCACTCAAACTTGTTCTAACATACAGTTCTCATTTATTCTAATCACGCAGGTATAGTGCCGCGCACACTCAGCTAAAGCAAGCGCGCGCAACCCTACCCCACGTGTCCCACACCTGTGCATGAGTACCGCAGGTTGCATCCCACGTGTCTCACGCTATCCTCACCTTTCACTATCACAAAACCTTCACAAATTCTGTGATGACGTATGAGTGGGCCATGAAAAGGCTTCATGGCCCACTCATACGTCATCACATCTATCCCTCCTCATGGCGGTCGCCGTTCCGTGTCACTGGTACGGCAACAACCCCTCTCCTCATTACCCTCTGTACCTACTCCGAAGTTTGCAAACCGATACGTCTGAAATGTAGGTACCTTTAATTTTTTGGTATTCATCAAATAGCAGTCTTTAACCAGTACCTATAGTACATATGGTGGTATACTTGACAACCTTTCGAAACCCTCGGCGCGCGTGTCACACTCGCACTTGACGGATCTTGTTTAAGTTTTGAAAGACAAATATTGATCCCTCGGGCTCATATTCCATACAATAGACAAATAATTTTTAAAATCGGTCTACAGGGTGTCCGGTAATTAATGGATAACCCCGCAGGTACAAGTGGGGAGGGGGGGGCAGGGTGGCAAATCAGGTAAAAAAAAATCTATCTGCTACTTATTAAATGTTAATTGGTGGCAATAGACTGCTATGACTAACTACTTGTTGTTTTAATGATTAACAACACCCCAACCACCCCAAAATACACTTTCATTGATTTTCGAAATAAATTTCTTATTATATAGAAAAATATTTGACAGAAGCCTCTCCGTAAAATACATTCATGAAAAAATAAAGCGGACTCTAGAACAAATATTTCTCAACAAAACCCTTCACTCGTCGTGCGAAGCCCTTGCTAGTTTTATTTTAGGAACAAAATAAGAAAATCCTCTAGCGTAGACCAATCAGTAGAGTTCTTTTCTACTTCATTTATTTCCTTTTACGGCACAGGGTAATTTAACCCACATCTGATATCCTCTGAGACCCTTATCTGATTACCATTTGATTACCTAATTAGGTTATATCCTACGGGCACCATAGCCAGCGGGCAAAAAGTAATGTAGCAGACGAAGTAAAGTGTTTAACTTTACATTTGCTGTAGAAAAAATTAATGACCTTTGAGAAATTTGTTGCTGCTATTTCTACGGTAATGACATTTACAATCATTTCATTATTTTGAAATAACTAAAAACCGAAATCAAATTCGTTAATATTTACACAGTTTTATTTTAAGTTTTGTGAGACAAATACTTATCCCTGGGATTTTTTTTTTTACCATCTCGGTATTTTTTTCTATACAATAGCGAAATAATCATCCAAATCGGTCCTCAATTGACGGAGTTATCGACGATCATACATAAAAAAACATATGTACAAAGACCCAAACATAGAAGCTCCTCTTTTATTTAAGTCGGTTAAAAAGGTATCATCAGTACCACTTATTTGCATGAATTGTTTTCACTGCCTTTGAAAAAAGAGAAGCCTTTAGGTATTTGTTATCATAACAAGGAGCATGTGAAATTAATTTGCTGTACTTTGTAGTTTTCCTTTGAACTACATCGAGCTCAACTTAACTTTCTTCGTGAAACTCATATTCAATTTGGTTCTTCCAATAATTAATTCAATCTGAACCAGGTTAACGGGAAATTAATTCTGGGTCAGCTAGCCATGTGATTGTTTCGTGTCGGAAGTAGTGGCTCGGCCAGAGGCGCTTTTAGGCAACGTCCTGGGTTGAGCCCTTTCAATTCTGAACGTCAACACCCTGGAATTGGTAAACAAGTAGTGTTTTTTGATTTTCAGACTGGTCCTGCTGTGGTGGCACACAGCTGGACTACATTTCTATTAAGTACAAGTTTCTATAGAATTGAGCTAAGTTTAATAACATTGTAAAAAAGTCGAAGACTTAGCTTCGCGACGGCGATTTTCGCTCGCGCTCGGAGCCGTTCGACGCGGGGCTTTGCTATAAATACAGCTGTCGGCCGAGCTAGAATTTCATTCTTTCTAGACCCCGCCGGATGCGGGGCCGAAGAATTCCCCGCTTCCGCCCATAGGTGCATTCGTGCACCTTGGCGAAACCGCCATTCCCTCTTGTAGCATCTGGCGACAGCCCAAGCCGAGGCTCGCACCTAAGTGGTGGCCCTTGTGCGTGTTGCCCCATCATAACTTTACCGGCGAGGCGCCTTCTGCGCCCGCCAAAAGTCCGGTAACGCTGTCATGGCCATCTGCGGTCAACAGCATTGTAGTCCTTTCGAAAATAAAATAAAACGGACGGAACGGACCTCTGCTATGGAATAAATGCTATTGCCACACCAAATTCGTGTCTTTCTTTCAACGGATCCCCACCAAGACGAGGATGATAGTGACGTCAACACTGGTGACGTCACTCTTTTTAATAAGCGTACGGAGGGTCTTTCTCCATCATCAGAAGTGGGATCAGGACCTGCCAGCGCTCCTGATCCAGACCACGTACTTTGGGTAGCAATGGGTCGGGTATGTGCAATATGACCCCGCTCCAGCGGGGATGACCCCGCTGGGCACACAATGCCCAGCGGGGTCATCATTGGCCATACCACTGACAAATGCGTTTGTAACCCCGCCAGTGGAAACACCACGGCAGGGTGTATTAACACCATATACCTCGAGCTCATCTATGGCAGGTCATCATTATCGTCATCCTCTTCTTCTTTTTCTTCGTCGTCTTCTTCTTCTACTACTACTTCTTCTTTTTCTACTTCTACTACTTCTTCTTCTACTTCTGCTTCTTTCGCGTCCTTCAAGTAAATGGGACCCGAAGGGTCTCTTATGACTGAAAACAGTAGACCAAGGATCCTGAGTTTTCTTAGTTCGCGGATAGGTAACCATTTTAGCATAGCTCGGTATTTGCTTATATGATCATACTTGTGGAGATTGTGGACGAAACATAGTTATAGTGGTAAAAAATCCGTTGAAACTACTGAAAATAGGAAATCCCGTCCTTTTTTTTTGTCTTGGAACTGTGATTTTTGCAATTTTGCTACGCATGCTTCCTGTCCGAGCGCTAAAATGACACTAGTTGATATGGTTACCTAACATGTCAAATGGTTTCTCTTTTGATAGTACATACGGTTTCAGGGTGCGCATTGTGAATCTATGGGGGGCCGGCGGATACAATGTATAAAGTTATTCCAAGTGTCTACCTCTATATTGAATGCTAAATTTTGGGTTGATTATGTCATCACCATGTTTGAGCACAGCTCTTGTCGATCTTTGATGTAGCGTTTAAATTAAAGGTCCTTATAAAAAAATACCTAAAGTCTTGTTCTTACGAACCTGTTTTCGTTTGATATGGATACCTCGCGTGAACCGTAAATTGAACATGCTCAAAATGTATAAAATAAACCTATTATATTTGCATAGCAATTTTAATATGAAATTTTCAGGAAGTGCTCGTTAAAACTACCATTAAAATGTTATGAGTTAAGCTATAAAAAAATGCAAATAAGATGACGCTGCTCTTAAAAAGTAGGAATAATCTTGCTCGTAAAGGCGCGGATTTGCAAGTTTCGGTGATATTAGGTATGTGTAGTCACGGCCGACCCAGGAACACTGCTCGAGGAGTGTTTGTAGAGATATATTTACCTACAAGGGTCTTACAGTTATATGGGTCTTTTTCCGCCGGGTACTTTAGCTCTACAATAAAACTTCAGAAAGTTTGTACATTTTTGGAAAGGTAGGTACTTCATCTTCCTATACTAGTCCTCAGCTGGACGCAGGCCTCCCCCTGATAAGCGCATAATTGGCCTTTATCATATGGGGGGTAATGCCCATTATCTCCACGCTGGGCATGCGGATTGGGGATCGCAGTTTGGTGGTAAAAGTATCCTGCAGGGAGCGCTGCTGTCCGCCTCCGGTGGATATTCCTTAGTCACCTAGTACGAAACCCGAAGAGTTGAGGTACTTATACTTACCGGTAAATATACAACCAACCTGAGCTAGATTCCCACTGCCCAACAGTGGGATCCAGCGGACCTTAACTAAAGTTAAGAAGAACTAGAACAAGGAACGGTAATGGGAAACTTCCTTGTACTGAAATAAAAGTGCATAATGAGGAAAAATCTCTCGGGACACCGGAAAAAGTCCATAACTCATTTATCTGTTGAAATGTATTTTCCGGATATAAATCCCTAGTTGCAGCCCCGCGCAGATCTGGCGGGTTGCCAACTGGGTGTCGTCTCGCTCCACAGGTGATCGAGCAGATTAATCAAAATTTACCCCGTTCCTTGCTACGACATAGATCTTGCTAAAGTGAATTCGATTATGAGTCTAACCTACGTACCTTACATGGCTGTGATTAAGCGTTGAAATTCTTGTTAGAGTTTTATGTCTAAGAAGACGTGTTCCTATGTGATGTATTTTTAAGCGATTTTAAAAAAGGACGAAGTTCTATGTCGGTTGTATGTATGTTCATCGATTACTTCGTCAATTGTGGACAATTGTGGATGGTTCTTTCGCTAATGTATAGATAGAGGATGATCCCGATTTTTTTATGGGACCACATATAAATTTTAATTTCGAGAAATAAGTATTTGTCCCGCAAAACTTAAAAAAACTATAATAAACTTAAGAAATTTGAAGTCGGTTTATAGTTTTTTTCAAAACAATCAATTAAGCTTTTATGAAGGTTAAGAAATCTTGATTTTTGCAAAGATCCTGCTAATATTATTTGTTTATTTTACAGTTTTTGGAAAACTAGGCTGGCTAGGTAACTGCATATCAATAAAATATTGAGTAACTTACCATTAATAATAAGTTTCCACAAAAAATAAATGAATAATATAAAGATGTTTGGATCAAGACAACGCCAAAACAACATCGAGCAAAAATTTGGCATAGACGTATAACTATCAAGCAGGGTACAGGGTAGCAGGTCACTATAGCAGGGTTAAGCTATTTGGTTTTTTTCTATCGAAAAATCATTCAAGAGGGACGACGTGATAAGAAATGTCTCAGTCAAAAAATCCAGCCAAGCCTCTGTTTGTTTGTACAGTTGGCAGCGCGCCAAGCTGGCGGGATTCCTGCAAATTTCGCGTCGGCGCGGCAGTTCATTTAATAGTGTCACTCGGATGTATAAACTCTTTTCTGTAACCTACCCAAACAATTTCTATGTACTTCGGTATCCACGTCCGTGGTATCACCATAGCAAAGGGACACAGCTGCTGAAAAATCTGAAAATAAGAGACTAAGAAAAAGTTGAACTTTTTACTTTTGTTCCCCTAATTTTGCCGTCGTGTGTAGTTTCGATAGCATTAAAATAATAGACTCCCGAATACATAAACGAAACTCCGATACTTTTAGTTTTAAATGAAAATCTATAAAAAACTCGTCAGTTGAGACGTTCTCAAATCTGAGTTGCGTTTCATTAAGATTTTATAAAAGCTGGCGCAATTGTCTTTTGTTTTTTCATATTATAATTATTCATGCTGACGTCACAAATGTAGGCCCCTAGTATACGAAAAACAAAAAGCACCTTCCTACCGCGCCAGCTTTGAAAAAATTTGGTACCTATAATCGAGGTTAATGCTATCATTCACAGTTTCTTACCGAGGATGGTAACACTATCCCCTCCCAAAGACTTATCATCGTCATCATTTTAGCCGTTATCACTCTTTGTAGGGTGTACTGTAGGCCTCCTCTTTAATACACCATTCCTTCCAGTCCCCGGCGAGTCGCATCCAAGGGTTCCCTGTGGTACTTTATCAAATAAAATTTCAGAATTCTGTTAAATAAATAAACTAAAACAGACAGAGGCTGGGCTACCTCAAAATTTATCCCCGTAGTTATAATTGAGTTCGCCAAACGTTATAGGTAAATTATGGATAATTATTCTCTTCAAACCCTGTATACACTTGCTCGTAACTCCCTACAAAGCTTCGAGATGGTTCCATCCAAGTACTCCATTGTCTGCGAGAGCAATTTACTTAAGTAGGTAGGTACCTCATGAAATAAAACGTTTGCTTCGTCGCTACTAATTCGTACCTAATACAGACGCGCATTAGTAAATGTGACGATGTGTGTGTGTGTGATGCGTGACTACTTGAAACTTAACTTGCAATCTTAGTAATGATATATGTAATACAACGAAAATGATAACAACAGAACAATCAGAGCGTTTCTATCGTCATCATCAGCCTATATTAGTCCACTGCTGGACGTAGGCCTCCCCCTTATGAGCGCTACAACGCCCTGTATTCACCTTGCCGCATCCAGCACCTGCCTACAGTCTTTCGCAGATCATCATCCCACATTGGCCGGAGTGTTTCTATACTTAGTATTATTTCTCTTTATAAGAAAAAATCAACTAGGCATGCACGAGCGAGCGCCACAAATAAATGCAAGCTAAAAATAATTAATTTCCATTGCTTTATTGATTTACCGTCTTAAACCAAATACATTGACAGACCTGATCGATGTCTTAAATAAATCATTTATGTAACGAGAACGTAGCTTTGTAAAGTTATACTCACGCTTATCGTGAAGCCTTCACTATAGTTAAAGTACCACATAGTTTCCCGTGGACAGGGCACAGTCTCATCTATAAAGTTTTGACTTCAAAGCAACTGGGGCACCAGCGGCAAACATTTACGGTGGTCATAGTAGGCACAAACTTCGCGGTTATGCAAAGGTAAGCGTTTTACTATAACGATTATTATGTGTTTCTCATTTCCATGATCTCAGGCCATATAGTGACCCGGTCCTTTGGGAGGCATGCGTGGGGCCAAAGCCAACAGCACAGAGGCCCTTTATGAGAGTTAATCTAATGGCGAGAGCTCACAATATGATACACCCGAAGATGATATCCGCCAGGTGTGTAGAGACTATTGCAAAGGAAAATTAAAGTAATGAAAAACCAGGCTATTGTGATGGATTGATGGTCTGGGTCTTACCATTTATTGTATTACCTTTTTGAATTGTAAAAGTACTTAACAACTTACTATACAGACTTACCGGTCCCGTATAATATAACACAATAATGATAAGAATTAGCATTATCATAAGCATTGTGTTGTGTTTATTTCATTTTAAATAACTTTTTATGAGAAATAAACATGTTTAAACCTAATCGGGCTATTATCTATTTTTTTTTTTTATCTAATTTATTGTTAAGGACTTTTACTATGTAAAGTATGTCAGTCCTATCATAACCTAAACTTACAATAACAAACAAAAGAAAAACAAACAACAAATTTTCTATTCTAATATTATATATTTGAAAGTAACTCTGTCTGTCTGTTACCTTTGGACGCCTAAACGGCTGAACAGATCTTAATAAAAAATTGGCATGGATATATATGGTATCCCGGGAATGGACATAGGCAACTTTCTATCTCGGAAAAAGAGTGCGAAGCCGCGGGCAGCAGCTAGTTATTATATATTCTCTGCTATGGGGGAGACTGCGGACGCCTGCCATAAACATAGTCTCAAAACTGTAAAACCAGCAGACGGTGGCTTGCAGAATACTGTTATTAATATAAGATAAGTTTTCGATCGTGGATTTCCTCGAAAAAGACGTAGCCTATGCTAATCACTCAATGATAATGTAGCTATATATTAGTGAAATAATTTTTCGAAATCGGACCAGTAGGTTCCAGAGATTACCTGTAGTGTTACAAATTTTACCTTGTAATATTATTAGTGTAGTTATCGAAACGCTCTTCTACCTCTAACCAAGAAATCCGAATACCGAATGTGCTAAAACGCTCTCTCTCGCTATCAATTTAAAATTTAATTAATTCACTGCAGTTTAGTAGGAGTAGGAGTATTTATAAGTAGGTATATCCCACCACTTTGCTTATTTCACTACTTTTACTAAAACAATAAAATTGTAAAATCTTATATTGTAAACGTAATTTTTGCTTTGCTCCCTTTGTATGAGCTGGTTTTATTCCCTTTGGTTTGGTTTTTAATGTTTTTGCATTTGCGGGCGTGGGCGTTTATTATGTTCACACGTTTGTCTAAGGCAGAATATGAAACATATAATGCACATTTTGTTGAAGCATTAACCTCTGGCGGTTAGACGTAGGAAAGCTATAATGTTAAATAAACTTTATATATACCCTGAAATTTCGTTTATTATTAAGAAAAACTTAATCACAAGTTACTTGAAGTAATTCCCCGAAACATACATACATACGTATGCTTATACTGGGTAATTTACTTAACAGAACAGCCCAACAAAATCTGCATGAATATTGAACGTTGCTGGCAATAGCAATTATTTTAAAAGCGCTTCTGCTCAGCAATTTAATTTAGCCTTAGCTTACTCGGAACAAACCTACCTTCATGTAGGCTAAGCTATCTGAACCTGATCCTAATTGGCACTTATCCCCGCCTAAAATTAGAGGATTAACGATGTCTTGGAAATCGTCCAAAAGCTGTCACTTTCAAAGAAACGAGGAGACATCGGATGACGCCCGGGATTGGATACGGGGGTTACCACCAGCTACCAGGAAGCCAATTCTCACCAATATATCACTCGATAAATATCAAGTGATAAATTGGCGAGAATTGCCTTCCTGAACTCTGTCACCTGTGCTTTTCACAACACGACCTAATTTCAATTCCTGATCCCCCCTTTTTGAAAATTTTTCAAAAAGTGTTCTACTGACAGATTTCTCTATGGACTAAAAATATTTCTAAAAAGTTAACTTCGGAGAAAGGGGAGGGGGGCGGAAATGAGTAATTTTTCGACTTTTTTCATAAATCTCAAAAAGTATAAAACCTACAGAAATTTCAAAAAATATTTTGTGATGTACAAACCAATATCAATCATCATGTCATTTGATACCCCACTCGGTGAGGTAGGCCCCTATAGAGCATTGTTTAAAAAGTGGTTTACTTACAGACTTCTCTATATTCTCCCAGTAAAATATAGATCCATATCTACAAACGCTACATACACTTGAGATGGATTGCAAACTTCGCAGATAGGGGGGGGGGGGGGGGGGAATGGGTATTTTTTCAAAATATTGCAATTAGTGCCTACAGAAATTTCAAAAACAGTTTTAAAATGTACAAACTGATATCTTTCATTTGAAACCCCACTTGACCTTGTAGGTCTCTTTTAAAATTTCGCCACCTCTATGTGCCTAATGATTTTTTTTCTTTTAAACAGCAGGCGCAAGATATGTATTATTATTTTAAATTTCTAGTTATTTGCTGCTGTAGTTGTTGAGATATTAAAGACTGAAAAAAGGACAGAAAAAGCGAGACCTAAAGGTGTCGAAACCGATCTCCGATCTTCGTAACCCTAATTATGACACTGGTATTACCGAAGCAAATCGCAGAAGAATCGTAGAATTTTTGGTCTTGACACCTATTTGCCTCTCGTCCGATTACGAATTTGCGCCTTTATCGCTGCACTTGTGCAATTATACGTTTTTGTTATTTATATAACCTTGCTGATGTATGTTATTAGTTTTTGATAAGTTTTCATACATCTCTTTGTATACAAAAAATATTTTGGATTCTAGGTAGATCCAAGCATAGTCGTCGAATGCCGAGGGAAATACCTGTTAGCGATGAGCCATAATATTGCCTACACGTTCGTCATCCTAACTAATGTACGGAATGAGATCAACCTACGGCATGCTTTACTAACAACTAACGTTACGGCTGCAGGTTCCCGACAGAAATACGACTTTTTTACTGCGAATTCATTGGATAGGACCATCTTTCATTCTACGGCCTCTGAAGCAATAAATCTGGTTTATTTTCGAATGGTTTTTAACAAAAGTCTGTCATCGTTATCCTTTTTGCGGCACTTGGTAGACAGTGATTGGGCTTGGATGGCTTTTTTATTTTACGAGATCGTTTGCTTTTGATGTTTGCTTGTAATGAATACCTTCCGACATTATTTTGGGATTCGTACGAAAAATAATTATTTACTTAGTTCGTTATTATGGTACACCTTAGACGTGTCGTAAGAATCGACCGCTCTAACTCAGTCCGTGGATATCGTAAGCATCGATTATGGGAACCTACCAGAGGAAGGGCAGCGGCTTCCTTCTGTGAATTTTTAACACATTCACTGCGATCTTCAATCCGCCTGCCAAGCGTGGTGATTATGGCATAATTACCCTTGTTTAAGGGGAATGAGTTAACGATACTTTGCTGTAAACTCTACGAATACGTAGAATGATTATACGTATTCGTTCTCAACAAGGTTTCTTTTTCTTATTCCCATACATTCAACTAGAAACCAAAAAAAAATCTCTACAAAGTTCGTAGCATGCTACGAGATCTACGAGAAGCGTAGCATGCTACGAGGCCTACGAAACACGTAGACGTGCTACGAATTTAAGATTACACAATTTAATTTCAACGAAGTGGTTCTTAAAAATCCAGTAAATTATAAAGTAAAGTAGTTTAAAAGAAGTAGTATGTTTAAAATATTTAATTTCTACGCTCACATAAGGACAGATCTGGGCGCCTGGTCTATATAAATATATGTATGTCTTTAAAAATACCAGCATATAAAAAATAAAAATATATCGTTACAAAAGTGAAAAAAAGTGGACTTGAACTTTGGCACTTAAAGAGCAAGGACATAGACCAGTCTAAACACGATTTTGTCAAAGCCAGCCGAAATTTCTGCCTGACATGTATAACGGACAGCAAGGGAGTGTTTGGTATGGAAGTCTATGTACGAAGCCATAGTCAATGGATAACAGCATTGTTATTCAGTGTGATTGCTTTGGGATTGGAAATAGCTTAATTTCTGACTTGTGACAAGACAGAAAGTTCTTTGAATCTTTGAAATCACGTTTGGGTAGAGCAATTAATTTGTATTTTTTTACTATGTTTGTACACATATTTTTTTATTTTTATGAATACATAGTATGTATTTTTCATTCATATCTGATTTATAAACTTATCGCCAATATTTAAAACAAAATAATGATTGTACTTAATAAGCATAATCATTATTTTTGAACTTCAATAAAAAGCTTGGAAAAACATTGGATTTAAATCGAAGTTGGTTGATGACGCCCACCCCACGCTCCTTTAGTAATTATAATACTTCATAGCACCCACCTCTTCAATTCGTTTGATCATGTTTAGGTAAGGTAAATTAATATTATTGAAGTTAAATCGAGCTCATCGATCATTCGAGACAATTCGCAATATTCTTAAAACATTGCTCGCCCTAAAATACTTCACCGCATACATTTTCTCCACTACGTTTGATAGCTAGTATTTCCTTCTGCAGTAACAGAGACGTTAGGTCGTATAGAGTGGTGAAGTGACGTGCCGAGCACTCGAGCCAGACTCTCGACCGCTTTTCTAAGAAGCTATTATGAACACTTAGCGCTCAAATCGTTGAAACTTGGATATAACGTGAACTAGCAACTCTAGCAAGTCATTGTTGTAAGCCGGTAGACGTCTTTGTTCACTTTTTTCGTCCTCTTAATGGGACAGGATTGGGTGACAGTTGGTGATAATCCACATCTTGTATACAAAGTCATGCTTCAGTTTGTGATTGGTAGTAATCTAGAGGTCTTCAGGAAAAAAACTGTGGATGTGGCTTGTTTTATGACTTTAGTGGAATTAACTAACTACGAAAGGCAATAACTGGCGAAAATATCTCGTTGTGCATTATTATGGATGTTAATTTTCGAAGAGAGGGTATGTAGTGTGCTAAGTTTTGCTCAATTTTCTATTTTGATAGATTTATAAAGTCACAATTTGGCCCAAGTTGTTTCCTGTAGTGCCCATAACATATTTACAACAGGCTTACTCAGCGCCTACCTGTTTTAACCCTTAGAATATTAACCCTTAGATTATTTACACTTGAGGCTTATAAATCTACGCTATTTTCTACGGTATTTTGTTTATTTTTTAATGTACCTATTACCCGTTTGCATTTGTTAAGAATTGCTCGGAATTATCAGGTTGATCAGTGTGTTTAGTAATATTATGAAAGTAGTTTCCTAAATTAATATTTCCGTCCATAAAATATAGGACATCTATCAAGTTATTATTTTCGCTAGAAAGTTAGTTAGGACTTATTTATTGCGACGTGGTAGACGAAGTTTGAAAGTTGGGACCAGTTGGGACAAGACTATCATCTCTTTGATTAGTGTTCTGCCGTACGTTTATGGGCAAAGTTCTTCCAATCAATTTATGTTTATAGAAGGGCCCGCGGGTCTTGAGTGTTGGTTTACTCCTGTCTTTTCTGTAAGATAAAATCTTAGTAAAGTAAACTGGACCGGAGCTCACTAAGTGGATGAACGTATCAAATGACGTTACCATGGCTATCTGTCCACTTCTATTTTTATATTTTCGCTCGTGAAGCTATTTTCCTTCTATATTTTCGAATTCGCTGGAAGTAAATGTAATAATATAGTTTAGTTTATTTATTTATTCAAAAACAATGTTTGGTTTTGTATGTATAAGAGAATATGGGGTTTAACCAGTGAAAGAAAACTGAATAGTTATTGTTGTTGTTAGTACAGAGTTTTTTCTAAAGTACATAGGTTAAATAATCTACTGGACTAATTATTCCACTAAAAAGAAACTCAGTTCCAAAAAAATTGTAGTTAAATATTTATGACGATTTAAGAACTAAGCTAAGGATGAAGCTGGTGGGTAGTTTTCACGTACGAAACAGATCACATTATGTTATAGTTTAATAAATAAACAGGATATTGGATGATTTATTTATAAACATTGAACGCCTGGCCTACGGTACAAATAGGATACCTACTTACTGAACCACGAACAACTTCATTTAATCAATAAATATCTGACTCAAGCGGAAATCCCAGACGTAACTTCGCATTTGACAAACACAATTTATTTTATTTACTTAGAGAGTAAAAACCCGGAGCTTGGGAAAATATTTTTATATTCCAAGATGTTTCCGCGCTATGCCAACATTTTCCTTGATTGTTTACTTTCAATTTGATTGTTCTCTTTTCATCAAGAATTTGTTTGAAATCGCCGTGGGAGAGTTAATTTGAGTCGGCTGGCGTATCTCTTATAGCTAAATATATTGCTTGTGGATTTGAACGTTTTATTTCTTATAAATTACAAGTTCCGTAAAGTTTACTAAGTAAATTACGCTTTGCAGCTGCCGAAACAGAAGGCGCAACATAAATTAGGATTTCATTACTTGGCGACTGATTTCAGACGATTGCGGAGCACCTTCATAAAATTTAACAAGACTACAATGGCGCGATGTGACAACAATATTGCTAAGGCCAACGTGTTTTTCGATTTTACGTAAAATGTATTTACCATTACCATTAAATATTACGAGTGTGTTTTGATAAAACCATCAGTTTTTAATGGTGCCCCCCACGGGCACCATCACTCACGCTGAATGAATGTAAAATATGATCCTTTTAACTATGTACTTACATGTTTTTATTTTAGTCAATATCTTTTTCAATTAGAAAACTCAGTATTTTCTTGTGAAAATTGTGCGGGATTTTAATAGCTAAATAGGCAGACAGCCTTGGTCTCATTTACTTTAGTTAGGCTTATTCTAAAAAGTCACTGGTGCTCGAAGTCTCTGAAATTATACTTCAAAAAGTCTTGTTCAAACTCTCTTAGGTCAGATCCCACAACCTCAACACTAACACTAGGTATATAGGTAGGTACCTATACCTCGTAGACAAACATCTCACTTTGAAGCCAGCAAACATTCTGTTTGTACAAACTCGTGGGTCAAAACACACCCATTATAAAATGGATTTCAAAGTTTGCAGCGTGGACCCAGGTGAACTATACTCGGAGACTGTCAGATGCAAACATTTGGTTTACCTATGTCGTTTGTTTTACGATTTTGGAACGTGCGTATTAAACTAAGCTACCAGAACTCCAAGTATGAAGTGCTAGGAATAGACATCAAGTTTTACAGGTTATGTTAGCTTAGCTAGTAGGTATGGTAGATAGGCAGGTTTCTCACTCTAACCTACCTACCTACCCACTCTCGGGTGAGTGTACGGTAATAGCGAGGTAAATCAATATTATGGTTGAAACTAGTTCAACCAAGTACAGGAACGCATATTTTTAGCTTCGCATATTCAGAGTTATTCACCACTTCAGTCCGCAGATTCCGTTATCGCAGAAGGTATACAAAAGCTTATTTATAAATTAAAAATAAAGATTATTTTTGAAATTTCTTAATGGATGATTCGTTTTATTCGAGCTTTCGAATTCTGTCACCAACCCGACCTCACCCTGACACTCTGGGCTTTGTTCTAATCTGACACAGCGTTCTCAAAATCCCTTAAATCCTGTCAGCGTGACACCTTAATAACCTTTTAAAATCCAGTTCAAGCTCAAAATGTTTTGGCGAAATTGCGACAACCCAGTCGCAGAAGCCATCTGACAAGAAGAAGGAGAAGCTCAAAATAACGTGACATAAAGTCACGTTCTACCTAAAACAAGGATTGCTCGCATTTTGACGTTTTGTGAAGATTTCATAAAAATGGTCTCATTTATAACATTTCGTGTCCCGTTTGTTACAACGTTAATTAAATTTATGCTCTGCGGGAAAGTATACGCAGTTTTTATGGAAAAATATGCAAAAGTTTTTAGAAAACCCATTCCAACAAACATGTTTTCGCTTTATTTACTGTAACTGTTTACTTTGATGGATCCGTAAACCTTCATGATTAGAAAGAGCAAAGCTTACCGAAGTAGAAAATGCCGTTAATCTTTAATTGTTCAGTAGCTTTCAACAAACTTTAGCAATTTACTCGCGAACAACATGAAATCGGAGTAGAGCAGATAGTTTCACCGCCTTGTATTGCAGGCATCACACGGTTCAAAGTTGCGGCGACAACTTCGGCGGTATAACACGCGATCCATCAAAACTTGCCCATGTCCCACGCCAGATGTTATAATAAATTTTACATCTTGTGACTTGCAAATTGAGGTCCCTTTGTAACTTCAGAAGTTGTTTGTCAGTGTAGTAGATAGAGCTCTTTCAGATAAGGTTCGTTTTTCCCGTTATACAAAAGTACTTTATGGGTTCGTTATATGGAAGTAAAACAATCATGCATCTCTGGCTCCAAGCAGCATTTTGGTTTAGACAAGAGTAGGTCAAGAGTAGCCATAGAAATATAGATGCAATCATAGGTAATGATTGCATCTAGATCTCTATGATTACATTCTTGTCGATTGTGTGTGTGTCCATGTTAGACAATTGAGTTTGTAACGTATATTGCTCACCAAAGCTTTTTTTTGGAATACATCTCAAAATTAATATAAATTTTTGATTAGATGAAATAGATTTTCGCCGTAGCATGCTTTTATAAAATTTAATGGTAACTTAATGTCCCAATCACCATCATCATCATTATAATCAACCTATCATAGTCCACTGCTGGACTTAGGCCCTAATGAGCGCCATAGCTCAGCGCCCTGTCTTCAGCTTGCCGCGTCCAGCATCTGCCTGCAGAGTTTCGCAGATCGTTACCCCACCTGGCCGGAGGTTGTCCTACACTACGTTTGCGAGTCGCGGTCTCCACTCGAGAACACGTTTACCCCAGCGGTTGTCGGTTCTTCGCGAGATATGGCCGGCCCACTGCTACTTTAGCTTGCTAATTCTTTGAGCTATGTCGATAACTTTGGTTCTCGGTCGGATGTATTCGTTACGAATCCTATCCTTCAGAGAAACTCCGAGCATTTTCTGGCTTGTATAATCATCATCGGGGGGTAATGCCCATATTCCCCACGCTGGGCATGCGGGTTGGGGATCGCAGTTTGGTGATGGAATTGTTCTGCAGGGGGCGCTGCTGCCGCCCCCAGGTGTATGTCTCTTAGTTGCCTCTTACGACACCCACGGGAAGAGTTGGGGTGGTGCAAATTCTAAGCCGGCACCACACGGCGGCAGTGCCCCAGTCAACTGAGACTTATATTTATTGACTGATGATGATGATGAATCAAACACTAGATTATTGCCACTGGATGACTGTTTGGGTGTGGGTGTGCTCTCATCCATAGAGATCTCCAAGTCCATTGTACAAGCTAAAATAAAGCAGTTAGATCATAAAAAGGGTGCTGGACCTGATGGGATTCCTACAGCATTTACAAAAGCGTTCGGTGAAGAGCTATCAGAACCTCTATCGATACTGTTTGTGAAATCAATCAATTCAGGCATTTTCCCCGATTTATGGAAAAAGGCATTCATTATACCAATCCACAAGTCTGGTGATAAAACATCGTGTGAGAATTATCGCCCCATTAGCATCCTGTCATACTTCGCCAAGCTTTTTGAATCGGTTGTCTACGATACTATCTATAGGCATTTTCAACCCTTGATCTCAGATAAGCAGCACGGGTTTGTCCGCAATAAGTCCACAGTTAGTAATCTTCTTTCGTATAAAACCTTCCTGTGTAATGTCTTTGATTCGTCAGGTCAGGTAGATTCTATATATACTGACTTCCGCAAAGCGTTTGACAAAGTCAACCACTCTATGCTGTGTTCGAAACTTGCTCACTACGGTATTCACGGTAGCCTCTTACGATGGGTTCGGTCCTACCTGAGCAACAGAAGCCAAATTGTAGCTATAAAAGGTTATACCTCCCTCCCAATGCATACACCCTCAGGAGTCCCACAAGGATCACATCTTGGTCCCTTATTTTTCGTCATATTTATCAATGATCTAGCGGAGCGTATAAGTTGTCCCTGCCTACTCTATGCTGATGATTTAAAAGTTTTTGCTGAAATTAACAATATTAACGACTGTGTGAAGCTGCAAAATGATCTGGACGTGATAAACGAGTGGTGTACTCATAATCTTATGTATTTAAACATTGATAAATGTTTTACTATCTCATTTACTAAGAAACACCACAAAATTATTTATGACTATACGATTTCGAAAAAAGTACTTAATCGAAATTCAGGTGCTAAGGATTTGGGGATCTATTTCGATGAACAACTATCTTTTATAACACACTACGACAGAATAATAGCGAGGAGTAATCGTTTGCTCGGTTTTATTACCAGAATAACTAAAGACTTTAAAAATCCCAACAGCTTAATTTATTTATTTAACAGTCTTGTTAGATCAATCCTGGAATATGGCAGTATTATCTGGTCTCCACATTATCAAAACCACACATCTAGGATTGAAAGCATACAAAACAAATGTCTCAAAATTGTAGCTTATAGACATAAACTTGGTCGCTCTCTCTCTGGCTATGAGAATAGATTAAAAAAATTTAAAATCACTAGTCTGTCCACCCGTAGAAAAGTTGTCGACCTGGTTTACCTTCACAAAATACTTCATTCTGTTATAGATTGCCCCATGCTTTTATCTTCCCTCTGCATCAACACATACTATAGATCCCGAAACCCCGCACCATTTTCACTGATCACGTTAAAAAATAACACATCGTACAATGCCCCATTATGTAGAGCGTGTCGTCTTTATAACGAATTGGCTTCCAAAAACACTGACATGGACATTTTCGATTCCAATGTTTATAAATTTAAGCAATGCGTAATCAGGTTGCTATATGGTGTTCAACAACAATGTTAAATAATGTTTATCTTATTTGTTTCGTTACTATTTGTTTTTTTCAAGTAATTTGTCTTATTTTTTCTTAGTTACTAATTTAATTTTAAATAATGTACTGTAAAAAACTCGAGTTTTTTTGGTAATTTTTATATTTTACATTGCAACATTTTTTTCATCACTTGCTATGTTTGCATATTTGGGTAAAATCTAGTTCGTAACTACATTGTACCTACTGTATTTTTATAATGATTTTACTCTGTTTTGTGAACTAATAAATAAATAAATAAATAAATAAATAAATTGACTTCTACGAACTTGACATAAACGATTATTGTTCTTAGTCGTTAGAATCTCGTTAAGTTTGAATAGGCAACTGCTGTGAAAAAAACTGGCCGCTAATCGTGTCAAAGAAAAACTTATGACAAAGAACTCAATTTGCTCTTACAAAACTTGACTTGTTTTTTGGACAGCCTCTTATCGTGAGGTCAAGACGTTCAATTAAATCGGTCTAACTGATACTCTACCGATACCGATCTACTGATACTTTCTACCAGTAGATATTCGTACAAAAGTTCTACTTTACTTAGGCACAAGAATCGGTCTAATGCAAAAGACCAATTCTCCTGGCTTTTATCTGATAAGGGCCGACTGACCCTTTCCAAATAAAAACCCGTTGTAGGTAGAACATATTCGACAGACAGTGATAAGATGATACTTTTAGCATGGCAGGACCCCTCGCTTCGCTACGTTTCGTATTTAAATTTCTGGTTGGTAAAGAGCGAAACATAGCTTTTTCCAATATTGGAAGAGCCGAATAGCCTCAATACACGCAAATCAAGTCGTGTGAAATGTGGGAAAAACGACGCAATCAACGGGTCGCGTCTGACAGGGGTAAATAATAAACGAACCGCTCTGTTTGAAACTGAAGTTTCACCAATTCAGTAGAATACCGCAAATATCCTGTATGGTTAGGATCAAACGGAAAATATGGTTTGCAGTATGAATTTGAAAGTCTCTATCGTTATTCTATTGTAGAAGAAAGATCGATAAAGTTATCTTTGGTAAAGATACAAAGTTTTCGATTGTAGTCTGACATTCATGATTATCTATGTTTTATTCAAACAAAACACAAGTACCTAGTTTTTTGGAAAAACATAAACAAACATGATAGTAATATCTTCTCGTTAATACTTTGACAGCCACCGACGCACTTAGCTTTCTTCGGTAGCTACTTGCGCAGCGACGCGCCGCTCCAGTTCCGGGTCGCTGAAGCTTGGTAGTGAACGCGTTAAGTCTGATATGCATGCAGGTCATAATGTAATTACTAATTAGATTGTGTGCGTTTTACTACAAAACAAAGTTAACTTTTCTTGTTGGTCTCATCAAAAAATGTCAGAGTTTCTCCACAAGTCCACCCACGGCGACATAATCTCAGCAATTAATTAACCTTTACGAACACGACGGTACGCGAATGAATGTAGGCCCTAGTGTGAGTGCTGCAGAAGCAACTACAATGTAGGCAATAACCAACCCGTGTTATATTTCGTCAGTAGCCGTGGAAAGGCGTAAACATGCAGCATGAACGCACAAGCTTGATTCACTGAGCTACGAGTTATGTTTGCATCGTTATTTCGTTTACACAATGCAACGAGTCAGTAGATGGTGCGTTGTTTTCCGCGAATTTCCAACTATCGAATATTCCAGTATACCTATGTAGGTATATCAACATTGGATATTGTGGATGTGGTTAGTTACGGACGGCTTAATTAATGGATAATGAATACGCTTCATTATCCCGGTGAACAGAATGCTACCTTAACTTTGTTTGTGTTTAGGCTTTGATCTATTGTTGTGTCCTTGTGCGGTAATACCTCCGTAAGTAAACCACTCACGTTCATCGTAATGTCGTAAATCAACCCAGGAATCTTTTTTGAATCCCGTCACCGAAAAGCCGGCCTGTTCCAATAAAACACGGGGAAATGTTGCCTTACTTATCGGGTGACACGTTTAAAATTCCAACAAATTCTCGACTTTGGAGTAGGTACTTTCATATCATGGAACGGAAGTTAAAGGAAACGAGGCAACGACTTGAAGAAGGAAAAGCAGGAGATTTATTCGATTTACCTTAACAGGAAATTGCGTTCTCGTATTTGAAGTCACAAATGACTTCATGAGGTCGTAACTCGAGATTATGTGACAAATACGCACTTATGGGAAGCAATAAAACCGTCTCGCCGCACGCATCAGGCACCAATAAATCTGGAAGTTATGAAAATTGTATGACGAAAGCTCTCCCGATTTTAAGATGAGCCTCTTTATAACATATCGTATAAAATAACCAACACAATGATCTTATTTTGTAGCATTTGGAAAGGAAAATGAGAAGGGAAACCTTCAATGCCTGTTAAACTTAATTGTTTCGCTAATGGAGTATTCCTCACACGTAGATAAGATGCTAAGCGGAATTGTCTTGCATACAAATTCGTATCCGAACCAATCTTGTTAAGTTGGCTCGATTCACTTTATCTGCAAGATTTAAATCTTTTGCGGTTTTTAATTATATAAATAGTACTTTTGGAGCTTTGGAGCATAATTATGTGAATTTTTAGCCCAAAATCATACATATCGCCTTATGGTCTTAAAGTACTATTAAATCGGAGTTTATTGATTGGGTTCATACAAAATGGTACAAAGCTTACGACTTGCGTCAAATTACTTTCCCGATCATTTTATTCCTTGTAAAACTGTTGCAGAAAGAATTAAAAACTCTTGGGTAACATGAATCGAACCACCTTAAGGAGCGTAGATACCAGCATTAGAAACCACCGTTTGCTTTCAGACCAAATAACAGTAGCGGAACTCGGGAAAGTTGTTAAGTTTAATTGAAAATTGTTATCGCAAACAAACACGTCGTCGTTCACCAATTAACTAAATAGGTATTATGCGCATTATTCCGAACTGTCCCACAAAAAAACAGTACCTTTTAAACTCATATTTATCATCATAGTTGGTTTGTTAACATCTACGAAAAATTATAGGTGCAATACGAAAGATGATAAGTAAATGATTTTTCTTCTATGTTGATTTATTCTAAGCTAAACCTTAGGTACCTACCTATATACTCTGTTCTGTACCTATAAAACAACTTGTACTTGGGTAACCAAAGGTCAGGCCCAGGGCTTAACCGCTCGATGAACCTCTCAAATAAAAGTACCAAAGATCGACTTCCACCGCACCAAGTGGCCGATTCGACACGATCCAGAATGATCCGGATTGAAGCGGTAAAACACACAGCTTTCGTTCAGACTCGCCAAATCTGTAGTCGTCGACAAAATCCGTACTAATCCCAATAAAAGAGTTCGTATTGTACCTTACTTTCCTAGCCTCGATACGTAGGGTTACTTTCCTATTTCTACCCAAACTTTTCTTTTGTTCTGTGGTAACCTACAAATATTTATTTTGGCCAAATCCCAAGCAAACACGAGATATAACACAACAAAAAGCACCCATACATAAAACACCAATAAGTCTGTTTCTGCCAGATTTCACATTTCATCCATGTATGGGATGAAAGTATCTGGGTACTATTTGTGAGATCGAATTTTCTATATTCAACCGTGATTTCTTACTCAGAAGGCTCCTTGTAGGTACGACCCCAATGTTTTAAATCTCGCTGATGCGTCACAAAAACTAATTTATTTGCAAGCTTCGTTTGAGCCTGTCTAGCTAACCACTTATCAGAATAACAAATAAATCCACATATTTATTTAATGGATATACCCAAGTCCTTCACGTAATTTAATTCGTACAAGAACGAAGACCTCTATCTGTAGACGTGACTGATCAAGAATAAGTTGTTTTAATTTAATAATATCTAGCTACATATGTATATGCATACATCTTTAGAAAACTTTTTTCGTTAGTAAATTTTTATCACCAACTATATACCTAAATACATCGTGATATATTTATGGATAAGTCCTTTGGTATTGTGTCGCCTACCTAAGGATCACTTACGATGATTGGAGATATTGTATTTCTTTTATTTACGTCTGCCTATTGAAGCGCGAGACAAGTGCCTGAAAGTGATAAGAGAACATCCATTTTCGCATCGCCGATCTCAGTACAAACAATTTTATTTTCTTACTTTATCTGGTTTATTTTATGAAATCGATATCGTATATTACGAATCATTCTATGCATAAGTTTGAGTGCTGAGATGACGACTAAGAGAATAGAAGTGTGTGGCAAATATCGACAAAATTATACCGAAATAGTTTATGCATTGCATAGACATTTTCGATAGAGTTGACTTCATAGCACGACCCACTCGTGGTATGAAGTGAACCATAACTGGGGTGGGTAGTTAATTTTAATTCAAAGTGTTAGAAAAACGTCGGGAATTTGCGTTTTTATGTTAATGGTAGGTCAACCGTGTTACACAGCGCTAAAAATGGAACAGGACGAGTGTAAAATGTGTTACGTGATAGGTCAAACGACGGGTTTTTCAAAGCTCTGCGAAAGTTTCGATGGTAAGTACTTATAAAGTTTATTGACAGTTTTATTCAAGGCTCCAGAACGCTGACAGCAGGATTATCATCATCATCATCAGCCTTTTTCATTCACTGCTGGGCATAGACATCTTTCGTATATGGTTTATGCAATTCGCTGTCATTCTGTATTCATTTATATCCATCAATGGGGTTTTTATCAAAGGAGTTATTCAGGAGTGAAATAAATTCAAGCAACGACCTTAGTGTTTTTTTCTTTACTTTTATTGGCCAGCTTCCAATGGGCACTGACTATCCAAAAAGATCCTGAATAATCTTGCTATCGAAAGTTTAGATCAAATAGAATGGACCTGACCACTTAATTACGAATCAGCATTTAGTTCCAAACTAGAACCCTTTAAGGTCACCTAAACTAAACTATGGTTTGAATCAAATAGTTTTTGAAGATTAAATGGAGACTTGTAATATACGCCTTAATTGTTTTGACTCTAAGCTTTTGCCGATTCATTTACATTTTATTATATTTTTAGTATTTGTTGTTATTACAGTTGAAATGTTACTTATTTATAGAAAGTTTTATGTGTAGGTACCTATTGTGGTTCAAGAGGTACAGCCTTGACAAACGAAGAGCAAAAATAGACACTTTAATTTGGATATTTATGTTGTTTTTATTATTTGCTGTTATAGTGGCAATATAAATAATAAAAATATACATTACCTGAAAATTTCAACTGTCTACCTCTACGGTTCATGATATAGAGCCCTGTGACAGACGGACGGACAGCGGAGGCTTAGTAAAAGGGTTCCGTTTTCACCCTTCGGGTACGGAAACTTAAAAAGAGTAAGAGTAGCAGCCAATAAAAACCAGGTTATAAGTACAAGGTGATGGTTTCGAAAAACTACAAGCCAAGTTCAGGCTAGCGCCGACAGACTGGCATCGGACTCACTGACTGCATCATACGGATTATATTAGTATTTTTTGTATGGTTTTCCATAGAAGTGCATCCACTGATCCGCACCGCACGAAGCGGACGCATCGGACTGTCGACGATCCATTTAGTGCGGATGACGTCATTATTCGTTTGTAAATGGTCTGCAATCCGGTTGGTGAACGTAGTGATTGACGCTCAAAGGGACCTTAATATTCTAAACGAATGGTTAAAATCTCTTGATAATTAATACAAAAAAAATACATCATACATGATTTTTGCTGCAAATAATAAACCTATCCCCAATTTTTCCACACATCACGTCTTGACATTATTAAACGGAGTGATAAAGAAAAATACCTCGGCTTATGGTTGGATGACAATCTATCATGGAAATCTCACAACAATCACGTAAAGTCAAAGTTAACGGCCTTATTAAAACCATTACGCCAAATAGCACACTGCATTCCAGCCAAAGCACGGTCAATTATATATAATTCTTTAGTTAATCGCACTTAAGTTATCTTATAGAAATTTGGGGATCGGCCGCTAGTACATATTTAAACCGTCTCCAAAGGACACAAAACAAAATTATTCAAACACTGTATCATTATAAATACCTTACACCAACGAAAGAAATATATAATAAAACTAAACTATTAAACATTGGACAAATGTATACTCAACTTGCATCTTAATTCGAAACATTAATTCTAACTCAATAAAATTAAACATACAACTACGTAAAAAGAATAATCCCTACACATTTAGAAACAAATATAAACTAGAATTAGCTAAAGCACGTACTGATAACAACAAGGGAACAATTGTTTACGAGGGAGTGCAATTATTTAATAGCTTGCCTACCGAGATCAAGGAATGTGCTAGCATAAGCATGTTCAAAACTAAATTAAAAAAATACGTTCATAACCTAACATAAGCATCTATATAAACCTAAGTGTTATCTTTTTGTATTAAACTCACCATTCCTGTCAAATATTTAACTTCCGTTTAAATGTAATAGATAAACACGCTTTTGTCTGTGTTTCGAAGAAAGTTATAATAATAAAAATCCGAAAATTAGGTTTATATACAGGCTGGCACATTTAGAGCGGTCAGTATGGGAAAGTCTAAAACTATAAGACATACGAAGATCTCTTCTTAGGTACCATGTCATCGATTTTAGTAAAAAGAAAAACTGCATTCATACATTTTAAAAAACTTGTACTCAGCTCGGGAATCGAACCCGGACGTTTTGAAAAATAAAACTAACACTATTTATATTTAAATATAATTACTATGAAACATGATGTCTAAAATGAATATTATGCATTGTTTTGTTTGCATATCCTTTAATTTATTATAGTAAATTTTCGAAATGACCACCATTTTTTTCAATACAAAATTCAACGTTTGCGTTTTGTATCTTCAAGTAGTGAATTTGCATTAAAATTGGCTCTAACGCTGCTTTTAGGTCTTCAATGGTGTCGTAGCTTATTTTATACACTTCATCCTTAACGTAACCCTACAAGAAATAGTCTAGTGGGGTCACATAAAAATAACTAAGCAAAATTTCAAATGTCAATGTATTGACATTGACACTCCAATGTGTTTTTTCTTTTTTTATTGCTATTCGGCCAGTCAAACCATAACGTTCCATTTTCAAATGAGGTTTCTCACGTCTCTGTATCTAACTTATTCTAAGTGGGCTTTTCAATTGATTTTTAGTGTATGATTAATAAGAAGTAAGCAATTACAATCATAGATAGATAATATTATCGTAGATAACAAAACTTTCGGAATGGCTTAATACCATGCCAATGTCAAATGTAAAGCAGTGTCTATGTATGTAACAAGTGGTGACATCAGCAAAGAGCTATAAACAACCATAGAGACAATTTTACGCACAAGCGAGTTGAATGTTCTATTGAAAAAAATGGTAGTCATTTCGAAAACTTAGGTACTAAAATAAATTAAAGGATATAAAAACAATGCATTTTGTTCATTTTAGACATCATGTTTCATAGTAACATTTACTGCTTATAACCTACACAATCGATATCTAAATATAAATAGTGTAAGTATTATTTTTCAAAACGTCGGGTTCGATTCCCGAGCTGAGTACAAGTTTTTTTTTAAATGTATGAATGCAGTTTTTATTTTTACTAAAATCGATGACATGGTTCCTAAGAAGAGATCTTCGTATGTCATATACTTTCAGACTCTCCCATACTGACCGCTCTAAATGTGCCACCCTGTATAAAGCCCAGACTTAAATTGAATTCCTACTGTCTTTTTTATTTCCGTCTTTTATGTTTGTTTTTCAACACGACGATTTCCGAGTAGGTACACACAAATGAACCTCCTTTCGTAATAAAGCCAAGCCTTTTAAACTGAATTCAAAAAACTGAATTCAAAAATTGATAAAATATCAGAAATTGGTATTTTATAAATTTTTCAGTAAAAACTCTTTTAGTACCTACTTACTACAATTGTACAATTCCCCGAACACGTAACCATAACAGAAATTCTCTGTTTTGCATTTCCATTGAAACCTTTTACTTTTACCTATTTTGTAACAAGTTTGTACATACTTACTCGTAACTCAATTTTTCCATAGGTAGACCGTTATCTATCTATCTATATATATAAAAGAAAGTCGTGTTAGTTACACTATTTATAACTCAAGAACGGCTGAACGGATCTCGGTGAAATTTGGCAGCGAGGTAAGTGGTATCCCGGGGCCGGACATAGGCTACCTTTTATTCCGGAAAAAAGCGAGCGAAGCCGCGGGCTGCAGCTAGTTTTCAATAAAATACAAGTAAAGAACTCTACTAGGTTGTTATATATTCACCAATGCTACTCGTACCTGCTTCGCACCACAATTTGAAAATGTTCACCTTACTACGATCCCAGATTTTCGATTTGGCGATGGGCCAGACAATATTTTCATGGATCGTGCTTTTATCTAAATAAATCTCTACTTATAAGACTTCTGAAACATAATATTAATACCAAATTACCATCGATCTAAGTAAAAAAGGGGAGATGTAGTACTAGCATCTCGAAAGTAGGAGGCTCGAATTAGGTGCTATTAGGTCCACCCACCTCAGTGATAGTCGGACCGGCCTTTGTGTTGCGCGTGCTTGATACGACGTACTTTAGTGTAGTTTGATTTATTGACTAAAAGACTACAATGCCCTCGTGTTTGTTCATTATAATTATTGCACAAGATTGGTAATGTAACTGTGAGCGAGTGTTTGCGTGTAGTTGTAACACAGGCCAGTTGTTGAGTATACTCCTAGCGCAACATCTAAAGATTTATTATTTAGATCTATGCAAATTACCGAGTTATTTATTCTGAAGATTAGTTCCCCTACGTGAGCTTGACCTTTTTGATCTTGACGCGGTTACGAGAAGAGATGAGATTAGATACCTATCTACCTAAATTAGTTTTCGTCGTTATGGTAATCACGTGGTGGTGGACTGTCTACCTACTCAAGTTAGTGACGACCTTTGTCGCGTGGCTTCGCGGGTTCAATTCCCACCTCGGGATATTTGTTTAGGGTGTTCTGGATGTTTTCTATGTATAATAATAACTTGATACATATACATAATATTTTGATTGTTTTGAAAAACTTAAACCGACTTCGCATCCCTTAATTTTGCACTGTTTTCAATTTTTGTGGGACAAATACTAATCCTTTGGATACAATAAGAACCACCTCGGGATCATTTTCTATGCTATAACGAATTTTTTTTAATCCTTTTAAATATAATGACGAAGAAATATAAATGATAATTGACGAAGAAATCGACAAACATAAAAAAAACATACATACAGCCGAGCGTAGAACCTCCTCCTTTTTTCGAAGTCGGTTAAAAGTTATCTAGTACCCATAACACAAGCTCTGCTTAGCTCGGGGCTAGAGCTGTGTGAAATGTCCAACATTATTTATTTCTGCATTATTAATTTCGGTTTCTTAAAATCTATGCATAATAATCTTGAAACAGTTGCAAAGCAGTGTTACTTTTCAATCTGAACAAGGTGGAAACCTTATCATAATTAGGTATAATGATGAGATGAAAACGTATACAATATTATAAAAATTAAAGATAAGACGCTAATTGAATGGAGCCTCGGTGTTGAGTGTCCCGATGATTCCATCGGGAATTCCCGAGTGAAGCTAAATGTAACCGAATTCCACAGCGACCAAGCATTGTTGAAGTGAGATTGCGCCGGGGTGGTGAACCGAAATTGTGTTGGAACCAACAACGTTTCGAGTATAGGTGCATCGAATAGTCAGAAAGTATTTTGGCCACAAACATTTTCTTATAAAAGCTTGGCATGTCATTTCATCAATACAATTTATCGTCTCTGCTCCAACGTGCGACCTTTGCGAGAGCACGTAAACACACAGATTAATAAATTTTTTACGTTGTCTCGTAAACTAATGTGTAATGTAATGTGTTGTCGCTCTTGAGCGATAAGACCGCCAATTGTCGCTTATTCCATAATTATTCTTTTGTAAATTATTTCTAAGTTAAGTGTGCAATAAAGTATTATCTATCTATCTAATGCGTATAATGCGAGATATTTAATTAAAATAGGTGGGGGGAATGTTCAGGTCACTTCTAAATCCGTCCTCTGGTGTCACCCTCGCAGCGATTGAGAGGACGAGACGAGGGTAAATCAAGATAAGTTACAAGCTATCGATTTTATCGCTTGATTGTCGCGACGTAAACACTCGCAACATTCTGTCCTTTAAATTCAAGTAAACAAATAATTTATAAATAACACCGTTTGATTTTTTGATACGATATTTTGATAATCGCGAATTAAAATTAGACAAAAATCCTGTCAAACGATCAAATCAAATAAAATAGTTTATTCATATCAGACATGGTAAAATACACTGATGCTGTATTGCTTTAGGTTTAAGGTAGAAATAAACATTTATTTTTGTACGTACAACCGACTGTTGTTCGTCTTTTATTTAAGTAATCAATGTTCGAATCTCTTGCCAACGTCCATTGAGCAAGATAAATAATTATTTGATTTCAAATATGATATGATCAAAACTCTTGTTAAATACCTACATAACTGTGTATTGACAACAATATGGCAGCGTACGAACAACTGAGTGTTATATTTATTTGCCGGTAATGCAAAAACCTTAGGAAAGGATTTAATAAATCTATGCATATTTCCTATTGTAGTGAGGTAGGTATCATCATTATATTCCATCACAACCTCTCTAAAGCTTTGAAGTGTTTTCACGTGCTGGACCGCGAAAAATGAACAAAAGAAAATGCCTTATCGCCCTACAATTTTTAATCAGACGCCGAACAAGGCTCGCTCAAGTGGTGCCCGGCTAGCTGCCACGACTTCACGACCCATCGTCTGATGAAATTTGCACGAAGTAAACAAATTTCCAGTGAACTCAACTAGAACCGCAATTTGTTTCACTTACTTTTAGTTCACCGCTGAGATAAAGGTAAAATCCCGCAGTGCCTTATTTAACTTTTCATGCATCATGTTCGCTTTATCAAATAAACGTAAAGAATTCTTACGCAGAACTCGGAAACTTCTGTAACAATTTGTAAACTGATATCAAATATTTGCTCGTCATCAGATGCGGATAGTCGCGTGACCTGAATATGGAATCTTTTTAGGAATTTTCTAGTCTGTCGAGTACACTCCCAGCTCCGCAGCATCTTGTAGCGAGATGATACTTTGCGAATTCATGACTCGAAGCAACTGGACAATTGTATTAAATTATGAACCTTAGTACCTTGAAAGACTGACCTTAATCTGTAGAACATCGCGTTTTTCTATTACAATATTCATAAGAACTGCACTGTTGCAGGAAAAAAGCTGAGCTTTTATAGTTGGTTATATGTCGTTATTAGCAGCGTGGTTATAATGCAGTGCCGCATAGCTTCGAATGTCTCTTGTAGTGTAGGTAGTTTCACAAGCCTAGAGCTCTTATAACTCCCTCACTCTCAACACGTCCGTCAACGGAAATGTTTCCTGCAAAAGATAAACGTTACCTATTGAAATTGGAAATGCAGTGTTCTCTGGAACCATAATGAGAACACTGCATCAAGACTAAAAGTAACGTCATCTGTGGTGTAATCAACATGAACGTCAATTCTTTATAAGCGATTTTTGCTCTACGTTCCATAAATCGCTGTACGTTCCATGTCAAACAGATGGTAGAAACAAATGGAAGCGATAAATATGAAATCGATGCGATCAGCTTAGATTTACGAGTGCTACAAGCTATCATAATTCTTAACGAAGTTATTCCTTTGTGCCATTAGTAACATAGTCTGGACATTTTGAACAGACGAGGTACTTTTACTACACAGTAAGATGGCGTGACTGTAGTATCTCCTCCTATAGTTATTCCACTCTCTTATTTGCTGTTTGGTAGTTCGACTGACAATAAAATAATCATGCCTTTATCAGTTAAATTATTATGACAATCAATTTTGTTTATGAAGAACTTGTAATCAAATTTGTTATTTTTGCTCAACATTTTGTTTAAGTTTACAGACATCTATTTATTCTATTTATTTTTGGAATCAGCACATTTTATTCAATATTCTGGTTCCAAAAAAAAATATTTCTTTTGTTGTTTTATTTGTTACTTGCGTTTGCTGCATTACACGCTTTTTTCTGTGATTAAAATATAAGACAGATTGAGTTACTGTGGTAAACTATAATTTTTATACGATTTTCAATAACTACTTTTGCTTAGAAAAATTATCTAGAATAATCGTTAGGAACTATGTCGGCTCGAAATTTTCGTAAGTCCCCATATTATTCGAGTCGACAGATTCGCATCTCTATTGGTCAAAAGCAATTGTGTCTATGAATTAAGTACTTCATTCTGTCGTTCAGTCTGTATTCACTCACCCATCATTAGGGGGAACTTCATAGTCGTGCATATACCAAAAAGAATATAGTAGATTGTATCACAAGGCAACAAAATAATGTATTTAGGGCGTGAACGATTTTTTTAATCCTTAACGTAGTGAAGGATTCGAAGTACGTCGCTCAAGGTTAAATAATTTTGGTACCGTGTGGCACACTCTGCTTTTCATCCTAAGCTGTGAGAAAAATTCATGATACGAGAAAAATAAATAAGAGATGTTTTTAATAGTAACGAATATTTATTCCTAGGTTACATATCCAAATTACATATTTATTTCTGGTGTTAATATTTCACATTCACTGCTAGAACTCATCTTTTATTCAATTTTAAATTTTTTTTTTAATTAACGCCTTTCATTTGGGGGTGAGCAAGACTTCCTACCGTAATACAGTTTTAACTAGTACGGAGGACAGTCACTCGACCACGGGTAACAACAAATTCAAAAACGTATAGGTATATTTTATAATTAATTAATTGTAACCCTTAACTTTTAATAATGCCATTTTATTTTTGAAATAAACGTTTACTTTACTTTACTTTAATTTGTGTGAATCAAGTTAAAATTGTCTATAATATTTTGATAAAAAGTAATAACAAAACGAAAAAAAAGTCCCGCGTATGCTTTCTAAAAGCAGCCTTTTTTTAATCAAGTCAATGCCGCGGCGGCACGCGCGCTTTTTTATTACCGGCCAGGACTTTATTGAAGCGAATTGGGTTCAAACTTATTAATTATATGGTGCTCCAAATTAAAAAGTCATTTTATCACTGTTATTAAGTGCGCTGGAATGACCCACTTTGTTCGCACTTATCGAGGAACCCTTTGCCTCTTTTTGAATAGATGGGATGAAAAATAAATTACACACCTTTTATTTTTGTGCAGGGTGACGTAGAAAGCCAAATTAGGACTTAATCGGGTTATCAAGTGCCTTCTGTGCGTGCCTACTCGTATACTCGGTTCTAGAATCCAATATATTTTATGTCAACAGAGACAATATTTTTGAACAATAACTCAAGGTAAGCACTATAACCAAAAAAACACAACCCTTAAAAACGCATAATTGTACACGCTCAGCGAAAATGGTTTGAATTCGATTAAGAAAACAATTGAAAGTCGAATGAAATAATGAATGAAAACTTTCAAAACATTGTTTCGAACTTTGTGATTTGCTCTGATGATACCAGTGATTTTTTAACAATATTTCTCTGGTACAGTAAAAAAAGTTTTATAAAAGACTAGCAAACCCGGCGAACTCCGTTTCGCCACCAGATGGCTTCGTATCAGAGATGGCGCTTTATGTGAAAAAATATTTTCCCGCTTTTCTTTTTAAATTTTTCCTGAATTTTCTTTGATATAAACCTCACGGAGCCCGAGACCTTTCCAACGAATTCAAAACCGTGGAAATCGGTTTGTGCGTTCTAGAGTTATAGCGTCAGGAAGGAAAACCCGACTTATTTTTATATAGTAGATATCTAGGACTAGAACCGAGTACAGGTAGTATATTTCCCTGTACTGTGTTCATTTCGAAATAGGTACCTAAGTAATGTATACATCAATGTCTTCTATGGTCATTGGATTTTGTAGTGGAGACTCGGACCTCTTTGTACATGGTGGAACAAAAGAAATTGAAATTGCTTTTAGAGCAAACTCCGTCCTACAATTTCGTGGCTATTCATAAAATTGCCACTATGTGCAAACAATGTAAAATTTGTGCTTAGCAATGTGTACCTACTGTGTAATTAATTTGTACTTTATTAACATTATTTTGCAGTTAATTCTATGGCTTTGTGTATTGATTGTTATGCCCAAAATGTTACTATAACTGCCTGAATTATTAGAATTCTCAGCTCGTCCGCACGCACTTTGTCTTGTTGGACCGACATACGCTTTTATAGCGGACATAAAACTATCCAATTTCATCGCACCTTATACTATACCTATAGTATAATAAACCTTTTGCAAGTATCTTGAGCTGGATGAGGAAGAATTAATAATGGAAGAAGCTAAAACGAGTTCGGAACGCTGAGCCATCAGGAATTAAGGTTGGTAATTATGCAGAGTTGATTACTGTGAATTTTAAAACGTTTTATTCATGAAAGTTTATTTAGATGGCTTATCATAATCATCAAGTTTTGTATACTTAAATGGGGGTCTCAACTATCGAATAACTTGTTGCAGAAATAAATATTAATATTTTCATCAAAGATGGGGTTTTATGTGCCTACTACTTGCATTCGTTATTATCAAACTCTTAGAATAACAAAGAAGCAATGGGTGGAAAATTATACCCAAGAAAGCAAATTTTAAATGTCTATCAAACTTCGTTATGCTATAGTTAACATACTGATGTACATAATATATCGTCTTAAAAGTTATTTCGAGAAAACAGTCAGCATTAAGTATGAGAAATGGCTTTTGGTCGTATCAATTTTCCTTTGGTTACTAAAAGTATATAACGTCTACCTACTAAAGTTTAGTAGGTAGGCATACTTATGCACAATCTGCTTTTTAGGGTTCCGTACCCGAAGGGTGAAAACAAAACCCTATTACTAAGCCTCCGCTGTCCGTCCGTCCATCCGTCCGTCCGTCTGTCACAGGGCTCTATCTCATGAACCGTAAGAGGTAATAAAAATAAAACAATAACAGAAAATAAAAATAAAACAAATATCTAAATTTAAGGGGGCCATACAAAAAACGTGTTTGTTTTCGGCTCCTTTTGCTCTTCGTTTGTCAAGGTATCTCATGAACCGCAATAGGTATATATTTCAACTGTAATATAATAACAAAAAATACTAAAAATAAAATAAAGTTGAAAATTTAAAAGGGTCTCCCAACAAGTGAAAATTAGATGTTCTTTGAAAAAGTTACGGTACGTAACCGTTCGTGTGCGAGTGACTCGCACTGTGGGTTAAGGTAGGTAAAGCAAAAAAAAATAAACAAATACAAATTTCAAATAAACCGCCAAGTGCGAGTGACTCGCACTTGGCGGGCAATCTCTTTGCATTCAAGTAATTAAAAATATTTAAGGCATAATATACGAGTACCATTTCGTAGACGAGATTTCCACAGAACACGAGCCCTCATCAGAACGCTACAGATGTTTTGTTTGAAATGGAACGCGCAACGCGAGAACAAAGCCTGATTGTTCGCAATAAACAGCATCTAGCTATGCTAGGTAGTCTAGAGTTCTAGGTACTTACTAAATAGACTAGGAGATCTTTCATGATATTTGTAAGTTGTAACGCATACCTAAGAAACAAAGATGAATAAAATTAGCGTGGCACCGTTATAGTTTTTGAAGCCTTCTCCTTTTTCTTTTTATATTTTTCCTGTACGTAGATAGCGAAAGAAAAATACATAACATGTATTTTTCTTTCGCTCTCTTCTGTCAGCCGTCATCTCTGTGCTCACGCCTTTCCTACCGTATGCCCGTTTTTACATATGTGGTGGTCTATAACCTGTATCAATAACAAACCATTCAACGTAGAAGAATGTCCTTCAGAAGTTCCTCATATGTATACACTTACGAGGACAAGTTTCGTACGAAAATAATTTAAACCCTTGATATTATGATTTGCTGTGAATGAAGTCCTCCATCATTTTAAACCTACAACATGACAAGACAGATGTATCCGACAACCCGACACTAGGAATTGTTAATGCCAATCAATACGAGTTTCAACAATTCCCTCTGCGATCTATGCGAGTTGAATTTACCTCCGCTTACCCTGCTCTTGATTAGGTATTTATTAATTTTACCTTCACTGGTAAGCGTGTATCATAAGGTAAGTCTTTTCATGAAACAAAATGCGCTTTTAAAAATAATAATAAAAAAAATAATGCTGGACAATCCACACAGCATCATCTAAATGAAAATATACATTTGGGTACGTATGAAATGTCGAGCATAGCTAAACCATCCATCACTTTATATGCTTTTTCAGTTTCTATATTTTATGGTATAGAAATAATGTATTTTTCTTTTTCAGTTAGCTTCTACACAGTCGGGTTATATTTTTTATAATGTAATTATATTAAATTTAAATTGTTTGAGATTCAGATTCATTTATTAATTGCCAAATATGTACATAGATAGAGCTTAAGTTCTAATTATAGCTAAAGTTAGTACATATACCCTGTTGGGTATAGCAATTTATTATTTTGTCACAGAATGTAAAGATTGCGTGTACCTAAGTATAATAATAGCACACAATCTATATATACATACTAAAAATCCTTTACCCACAAACTCTTAAACAGCTGCAACAAACCTACGAGCTCAACCTACGTCTCCGGTCATTAAGCCAACTTACAAGGGTGAAAACTGAAAACACGAGAAGATGGATGCGCGAGCGAGGTACCCGCCCGGGAGCAGCCCAGCCTCCAGTGGTACTCAGACTGCCGGCGAGACGCCACGCCCGTGTACTTTCGCCCAAGTCTCGCGTTACGGCGGGAAACTTCGCAAACAACAATGGTGCGACCCTGTAGCCATCTGCGATCGAATATGTGAAGTGATACTATTGAACCTTGTTGGTGACGATTGCGTTTCTAATCAGCGGGCATACGGATGTGACGCATGGATGCAATTGTTTTACGGTTGGTAGTCATGATTTTTATGTGGTGCTTTTTTAGCAGACTTTAAAAAAGGAGTACCTACTTAAATTAAATAATTAAATAAATAATGCTAAATATTTAACACAGCTTCATTTAGCCTCAAAGTAAGCACAACTTGTATGATGGTTACCAGATTACACTTAGTCAAAGTTCTAAAATTTTTAGATGATCTATCTATTCTAAATGACCGCAAAAACCAGATGACGACTATTTTAAATGATTTGGCAACGTCTACGTTTACGTTTAAAGTCTACATTATTTTGTAAATAATTTTAAGGTCTCAGGATCTTATCATGTTCATCATGACACTTCCCCCGGAGTCTACTATAAATGTAGTAACTGTAAGTTTTCAGAAGACTTTCATATAACGACATCAAAGCATTCTCTCTCACTATCTCCGAGTTAACCTTCTCACCACCTATCACGACGGTACACCATCGTGATGGTACACTATCGTGATTGTACACTATCGTGATTGTACACTATCGTGATAGGTACAGCTATAGGCAGAGCTAAAGCAAGTATGGGAAAGTTAAGTATGTAGTAAGTACCTACTCGTATTCAAAGATAATACTTATAAATAAGTTATCTGTTTTTAGGTATAATGGTGATAATTATTTCTAGAGCTTCGTAATTTGAGATATGAACCTCGCTAGGCTACTACCTGTGTTTTAAGCTATGAGATGTTATAAATTCTTAAAGGCATATTGAGACCCGGATGAATATTAGCTTAGAATCCAGAATGTGGGAGCCTCGTTACCTCTTGTATTTATTGAATACTAGCTGCTGCCCCTGGCTTCGCATGCACTTTTCATGTATCCTATGTCCATCGCCGGGATCCATTTGCCTCCCTGTTAAATTTCATTAAGATCCGTTCAGCCGTTTTGCCCTGAAAATGTAACAGACAGACCGACAGAGTATTTTCCGAATCCATACTAATATTATAAGTGTGTGTGAGTTACTTTAAAATTAATATGTCTGTCTGTCTGTTTGTCTGTCTGTTACCTTTGCACGCCTAAACGACAGAAAGAAAGAAAAGAAAATTATTTATTACACACTACACACACAAACAAACTTACAGATAATAAAATAAAATATAAGAGACTACTTAGTACTAGATAACAAACATCACAGACAAACACATGTGAACTAAGTAAGTAGTATACTAAAACAAACATTAAGTTAATAGGTACTAAGTAGTCCAGGCAGCAAGCAGACGAGCGCGTGTGTGTAGGTCTAACAGGTCCTGACTCAGCTTGTAAATTTGGCAGGGAGGGAAATGGTATCCCCGGAACGGACACGGCTACTTGAAAAGCGAGTGCAAAGCCGCGACTAGTTTATAATATTAGTAAAGATCCACTAGTAGAGTTTTGACATTTGGTTCAAAAGGAAATTATAAATTACTAGCTCCTGCCTGGCTTTGCACGGGTTTTACGGGAAAAAAAGTAGCCTATACTATATATAGCCTTATAATCTAGGTCCAGAACTTGCGAAAGCGTGTAAATTTCACAGGAAATGTATTATAAACGGCTATTTGCCTTTTAAATTGGGCCGGTACTCGCGTATTTATTCACATCAATCTTGTCGTTGATTTGTTACAGCTATAAGGAAGGCTTTTTAGTAGAGCTGTAAACTGGCTCCTAATAAATCTAACTAAGGGTCGGTGCAAACGAACCACGCTATGAAGCCCTTGCGGACGGTTCTTTTAATAGGTATTTTATGAAGCGGAGTTTCAGAATCCACACTAATATAATTTGATTGTTTTGAATAAACTAAAAACCGACTTTGAATCCTTTAATTCTTACTGGTTTTAAGTTTTGCGGGACAAATACTGATCCCTCTGAAATAAAGTTTTATGGGACCACCTCGGGATCGTTCTCTACACAAAATCGAAATAATTTTCACAGTCGGTCCTTAATTGACGGAGATATCGACGAACAAAAAAACATACATACAACTGAACAAAATAACCTTATTTTTTCGAAGTCGGTTAAAAATGAACATAGCGAAAGTAGTACGTTAGGATTGGAAAAGATTGGGGTCTAACCATAGAAAAAGTTAAGGGTAGACCTAGATTGCGGTCTATCCATAACCTTTCTTATGAATAGCCCTCAATCTATGTAACAAGAATGACTTAACGGCTATAAGTAACAGGCTAAAGATTTCTTCGTCGCTTCTTTACGTTAGTCTACATACCGAAGCGGCAGAAACCAAAATATCACTTTATATCCGTGTCAGTGTTTAATTTGATGATTTGATCTTTTCTAAGAGTTCTTTTATTGTATTTATGAAAATAAAGACTTTGATTTGATTAGGTTAGCACTTTTAGTAACGCTGATGCACAAGTGGCGTGTTTGCCCCGAGCCTACCGAGATAGGTAGTTGTATAAATCCTTGCTAAGCTTTCCGAAGAAACGTGTCTGAAATCTGTTACGAGATTGAATTATGTTTAAAACTTTCATAATCCAATAATGTCGTCCTCTGGCGCAATTTGAATAACTAAACAAATATTTTTAGTACCATCGTGAAACATTTTCATTTGTATACCGTTTCATTTGTATATCTTGTCTGTTAGTTGAATCGTGATCGTAGCCTACATAATCATTAGAAAATTTAGTAGAGGAAACTAGCTTCGAACCTACTACGTAAACACCCATGTGTGGTTGTGTTTGTCTCATAATCTAGCAGTTGTTTACTTACACTTGTGTGTGTTATTTTTGAGATAATACGATTTTTTATAAAGTCCGTATTATCTCGCTCTCAAAAAGAACCCTGAGATTACCATTTTACGAAGATTGCGGAACATTCGCAAGTAGCCATAAGGGGTTGCAATAAACCCTCGAATAAAACTGTTGTGTCATGGCTGTCTCCTGTGTCATGTATATCCTTGGATAGATCTTATAGCACACGAGATGAGGTTACAAATCTGACCTAACCCTTCTATCAAATTAGGTTTAGTGAAAAGATTTGCTATCAATTTTTATTCGAGTTTTTACCAAGAATATTTCCGTATTTTGATCGCCTTTGGAAACGTTTTTGATTATATCTGAAAGTAGGATATTTTGTTTCATAATGCTATTCACAACTTTCGCCAATCGTGTCTATTGAAATGGTATCGAATATCAAGGTAATTTATAATAGCTTGTAGAAGATATTTTTCGCTGCCAAATTATTATTTTTTCTTACCTTAGGTACTCTACTACTACTAGGCAGTAGTAGTGTAGTGAACACTAGTACTATGCAGTAGTGTAGTGAGTAGAGTACCAGTAGAAACCACATGTAGTACCTACTACTGGTGGTTTCTTCTCGCTGTCGTAAAGCTAGTTTTTTGAGTATCGTTATTGTTTGTACATTTTTCAATTAATTATTTCTACATTATTATTTGATATAGGTACTTAATATAATATATACCCACGCAATTCTTCCTTTTGTTCCAAAGATGAAAAAACTAACAAATTAAAATTTTGCGTATCAAAGCGTAGCGCTTAATCATCTCAAGATGCTCCAGCCTCCAAAACTGTCAGAAAACAGCTCCGAGATAGACCATTAATAATGTGAAGGAATAGCGCCTTCAGTGTACCTTAAAATTCAATGGCACTTTTCGAAACTTTCTCGTTACGGGCGGCCAGAAATGTTATAATTTGACCTACCATGTCGTGTTTTGTCCCAAGCTCAAATAATTGGCTTCCTTTAGCGTTTTGGTGGCATTTTTCAGATCACATTTTTCGGATCCCTGAAACAAAAGTGTGAACATACCGTTTTCATTACTATAATTATCTAATTTCACTTCGCAGATCTATTAAAAAAGTAAAGTAAGTAAGTAGGTAAGTAAGTAAAAGTAAAAAAGTATTTATTACAGCAAAGGACATAGGTAATGGTGCACATTCTTAACTTTGTACAAAACAAGATAGGTATGTTAGGAAGAGTCACAATTATCACACAAATAATACGAGAAGAGCAACTAATTATGTCATTTGCAGACAGCTATTATTATAATGTATTTGTCTGTTGATTTCTTCACTAGGCTAAGCCTGTATCGAAAAAACCATGAGTACGAAAATTTCAAACTCTACGGTATTTAATTACCCTACGTACCTACATCGACTCCCTTATCTAAAAAGTTGTTTAATCCATACTTAATCTCGCCCTTAGTTTTCAATTACAAAATGAATTGCGGTGTGAGAAGTCCCACTGAAACCAATTAGAGAAGGTAGCGTTTGCGGTTGGCGCAGACAATTTTTCTGAATTATTTTATAGAATGGAATGAGCTAATATCGAAAACTGGAGATCAAAAAACATTTATTTTACCAATTATTTCCACGAACTGATAGCAAGCTTATTTTGGCATTGTAACTAATAATTGGATACCAAAAATATGTTGACAGCAACAGGATTCTTTAACAATTTTGCTGTAGGTAATTTCCTGAAATGATATTTTAACACGCCCTATTGAGTGGGAGTTTTTAATGAAACACGACGACGTAATCAAAAGTAAACAGAATGCCTCTGGCTTTTGTTTTCTGGGCAAAAAGGGACACAAACTTTGTACCTACTTTCATCCAAGCCATGACACGAGACAATTCATTTGTAATTTAGACTAAGTTTGTCTGAACAAGAAGTTTTCGTAAAAATCTGCTATAATAATGTAACTTAATTAAAAATAATTCAATTAGTTTAAAACTTTCTAAGACGTGCTATTTATAGGTGTGAATTGCAAGTCCCGATCTAAAGAATCCATAAAACAAACGCTGAGAAATAAAATATACTTACAATCGATTTCGTCTAGTCTAGACGAAAAGAGTTAAAAACAATAAAAGTTTAGCGTCGGATGGAGATGGAAATACCGAATTTTCTCGTAAATAATATTCAAAATAATTATAGTTTTAACTTATACAAGCGTGATATCCATTTTCAAACCGACTTTAAAAAAGGAGGAGGTTCTCAATTCGGCTGTACGTTGTTTATGTATTTTTGTGACTCGATATCTCTGCTTTTTGTTATCCGATATCGATATATTTTTGATTTTGTTTAGAATAATCCCGAGGTCCCTTCGAAGTTTTATTTCCGAGGGACTAGTATTTGTCCCATAAAGTAAAACTCAAGGATACTGAATAATAAGAAATCAATGTTTGGGATATTATTTTATAAATTAACCCAGTGTGAGGCTTACGCACTATAATAATAAAAAAACTTTAAACTAAATAATTTTCAGGAATTTATGTTGGTTGTTATATTTTGTACAATACATCAAATTATTTCTTATTTTTAGGCTATACAGGGTTTAGGTAGGGTGTCTTTTTGAGATGGGAGTGAATGGCCAAACCCGAATCCATGAGAGAGAAAAGTCATGACCTCGATTTATAAGAAAACAAAAATGCATCCTACTCTGTACACCTACCTACTCAAATAATTCTAACTATAGGGACAATAGAATTGTCAGTGAAGGCGGTTGAAATAGGTAGCAATCAATGGACAACAAAAGCTTAGATTAGATGGTGACAAGGGGAATAACAAGGGACAGACCTAAATGGGACAATCTGACAAAGCACAGACACATTCCTGGCGCTGAGGTCTGTCACTTGCAGATTAAGAAGCAACCTATAGTAGATAAATAAAAAGTTCATGTCTGTATTTAATGTGAATAATAATGGTCAACATTTTTGGAAAACACGCAACAGTTTAATCATTACTTGAGCAATCATACCTAAAAAGATAAATTATTCAAAAAATAAACAACCATTGTAATTAGCATAATATATATTATGTATATATAATATTTGCACTCACAAATTGTAAAACAAATGCTAACGAACGCGCACCACTACGTAGATTAGCTAAATCATACTGTTCATAAGTAATATTGACAATTTTACTATATTACAATATTTATAATATGACCTACTGCGTCATTTTGGTATCTTTTATGCCAGATTCCTAAAGCACAAACAGCGCGATATCTAGGTAGGTAGGTAGCTATGTGCCGAGGTAAAAACCCCGACACATAGCCATGAATAGACCTATGAACTAGGCCGTTGACTATAACAAAAAATAATAAAAATAAAATACAGTTACTAATTAAGATGCCGGTCGGCCTAGCTTCAGCCTCCCGATGTATCGGTCTTGACATGAACTTGGATAAAACCAAAGTCATGATTAATAGCCACGTTGATCCAAGACCGGTGGTCGTACATGGCCACCTTCTCGAAACTGTTTCCGAGTATACTTACCTTGGGCAGATTATGCAGCAGGGTAAAAACAACTTCGAGAAGGAATCCAAGAGGAGGAGCCAGCTAGGCTGGGCAGCGTTTGGAAAACTACGTCGAGTCTCCTCGTCAGCCATACTGCAATGCTTAAAAACAAAAGCTTTTAATCAGTGCGTCCTACCCGTCATGACCTACAGCGCTCAGACGTGGACACACACAGTAGGGCTGGTCCACCAGTTCAAGGTCGCTCAGCCAGCTATGGAAACAGCTATGCTCGGAGTTTCTCTGAAGGATAGGATTCGTAACGAATACATCCGACAGAGAACCAAAGTTATCGACATAGCTCAAAGAATTAGCAAGCTGAAGTGGCAGTGGGCCGGCCATCTCTCGCGAAGAACCGACAACCGCTGGGGTAAAAGTGTTCTTGAGTGAAGACCGCGACTCGGCAAACGTAGTGTAGGACGCCCTCCAGCCAGGTGGGACGACGGCCTGCGAAAGACTGCAGGCAGATGCTGGATGCGGAAAGCTGAAGATAGGGCGCTATGGCGCTCATTAGGGGAGCCCTATGTCCAGCAGTGGACTAATATAGGTTGATGATGATGATGATGACTAGTTACGGGGGCAACGCCCATACCAAGTGGAACAACGATGACCGAAGTTAAGCAGCGCTGGGCGCGGTCTGTACTTGGATGGGTGACCGCGTCATTATAAGTGTGCTTTTTTTGCGTCCAATTAAAATATTATGTTTTTAAGGTTTCTCCTTTTTCTTTTAAGAGAGTATACGAAGTATGGAACGGAACTCTTCGTGTGCGAGTTGACTCGCACTTGGCTGGTTTATTTTAAACAAGTTATTGCAGTTCGAGGTCTTTCCTTTCCGTAACGCCGTTATCTTTAGGCGAAAATGGGTACGAGCACGATGCTGAGATGTACCTACGGAAGCCATTAGGTAATACACTGCCAGTCAAACTTAAGTAGGTAACTTGTTCAAGAAAGCGCCATTCCTTCCAGTTTCCTAAACTTTCCGACTCGGGTGAAGAAAAGACGCTTCTATTTCTCAAACTGCGCGGTAGAAACATGATATATTAAACTTTTAAATTACGTAACCTTTGTCAAAGTTTAAAGATTGGGAAGAGGTTTGGCTTAAAGATTCGCTAATGAGTCTTGGATGAATATTTTTTGTTGTAATGTAACATTAAATACAAGTATCGTTTTTGATATCTTTTCCCCCAAACACAAAGCAAAAAGAGGGTGTTCTAAGTTTAATAACAGTTTTACGTGTGTCTGTCTATGAGATCATAATTTCCAATCGGATAAACAGATTTAATTAGTTTTTTGCTATCTTTATTGACAAAGAAAATTACAATTCAAAAATAAAAACAAATTAGAACTAGTATTTACATTTGTAAAAATTAAGATAACTGCAGACTGTTGCAAACAATCTACAGGTAGCTCAACTGATCCATATCAATACCAGTCGGAAGCGTCCCCAAGACGTTTTTTGCTAATTTACCAGGGCTCTATTTAGTTTTATTCCATGCTCCTAGATGTTTGAAAAACATCGTTAGTATATTATTATGAAACTACCTTTACTGCTTCTTATAAAACATCTCAAGGCCAGGCCATAACAAGTTTAAGCTTTCAGGGAACTCAATTAGAGAGGTGAGTACACAAGTCGTTCCCCGCGCCGCGCCTCTCTCAATCATAATCAGCGGATCAGCAGTCAGACGCGCAGCAGTGTTTACTTTACATTTTATTGTAACTTCTGCCGGCGTCTTCACTCAAGTGGTAATTAAAACAATAATAAATCTATCTATCACTGAAATTTTAAATCGGCGCGGCAGTTCCGAAGATTATCTACAATAGGAACAACCACCAAACCTTAAAGTTTTACCTAAGACGTTATTTACTTAAAATAAAAAGGATTTTTTGTGATGTCTGCTTTTACAAGTTAATAAGCTAGCAGTTATGTAGTTTTACGCACATTGTAAGCCATTTGCTATGAACCCACGCTGAAACGAACTGCGAATCAATAGTCGTTTTGGAGTCCATTAAACATTAAGAGATTTATTACTAAAATCAGCATTATGTCGATAGACTCCAAAACCACAATAGATTCAAAGTTTATTTTAGCAGCTTTCATAGATATAGATTTATGGCTTACAATGTGCGCAAAACTTCTTATCAGCTATCGAAACTTCTAATACAAATTTCGATAGCTGATAAGAAGTTGGGCCTAGAAAATAGTTTTGTTTTCACGCGTGATTTTCCGTCTTAAGTTATCTTCTTTGATTTACGCAAACACACAAACGCACATTTTCTTTTTAAATGTCGCAGCTCGCAATGTTCACGAAAAAAATTATACGGACCAATGAAAAAGGCCCATCTCTAATTCAATTTCAATCGAGCGTGAAAATAAATATAAAAGTACCCGCGTTATAAAAACGTTTTAGCGCAATTTTCCTTAAAAAGGAGCCAAAAGTTTAATGTCTAAATCTTCACTCTCATAAATTTGAGAATGCCTTGATAAAACATGTCGCCTTCAAACTTTACACTAGGTAGGTATATTGGTGAACGAACGCGTGCCAACTTGGACTTCACTACGAGTCATTCTGGCTCTGAGTCAAGCTTTGCTTTACTACCAGAGTAAATTACTAACAAACCTTTCAGACGGGGTTTGATTTCTTTGAAGGTCTTTGTTTATCTAACTTCAGAGATCACACTTCATTTGATCAACCTACCAAGGCTTTTTGCCACTTTCACAAAGAGTAAAAAGTATTTTTTTCATTATATTTCCTGTTCCGATGTTTTTTTTACTGGGTGGGTAGGTTGAGAAAAATGTGGAGGGTGGGAACGGAAGCGTGAAAGGATCGACTAAAAAAATCCTACGATAATTTGACGAATAGCTAAGAAAAACTCGTTCGGTCGTTGAACCAAGGGCATAAAAGTTTCGATAAATGATTGATCCGTCGCCTACTATGAGAGCCTGCATGGTGCACATGCTTTATTTGAAAGTATGAAACATAACACGAAAATTCATGAGCTTTTTTACGCTAATTTTGCAGAAGTGTAACTTGGGACTGAACAACCTTAGATACAAGTATCCACTTGTACCTAAGGTTCACATTAAAAACACATTTTCCGATTAAAAGGGATCTGGGTTGTCACTGAAATTAGAACGTCTTATATTACCCGGTATAGGTTCAACAGGATATATGTACTTACATATAAAGACATACATATACCTACCTACATTTTTATCAAATTACAGGGTGCCACGTAAAATGTGTACTAAGCCGAAAGGGCGTGATTCTAGACCCCGAGTGGATCAACTTGTGAATAACGAACTAAAATTGATCCCTCTTTCCCCCTTTTGAGTACACATGTTTCGTGGCACCCTGTATATATTATTCATAATTTTCTGTTAACTTGAGAAATAAAATAAACTTAAAACAGTTTATAAGTAGTAATATTTCTCACTCTGACTTATGTCAACAAAATAAGACAGAGTGAGAAATATAGCAGACTTTTATGTACAATGGGGTAAAGCTTTACCTACGTGCTATTTCAATTACTCTTGTGCTCATGTTAGCACACATTGCCTGTAACGTGACAGGTCAAACCGTGCCTATGTTGCCGATAAAAACTAAAATAAAATATGTAAAAAATCTCTTCGTTTAACTAGACGAAGAGATTTTTGAATATGTTTTTTGGTTGAAAATAGTTTATTTAAGGGGGGTTAGCTTTAGAAGCGGATTAATAGGCACATGACAGGGCTGATTTATAACAGCTGTGATGGCCCACAATTAGCGTTCAAATCTCGGCCAATGGATTATTGTTTTTTTTTAACTGTGAAGATAAACACCGTGTGGAAAAAAAATACTCGATAATAAGGTACACAACGTGCCTTTTAACCATTTACCAAAAATGCATTGAACCATGACGCTGAATGATAAGGGTTTAGTCCTTTTATCCTTCATCTGACCCACCTTTAGAACAACCTTCACGATCCTGAAGGCCAAACAGAGGCTGTGAAGTACTTACGTGGTACGTGTGAGATGTTCTCACGTGCCTGGTAGGTGCTTAAACGACGGCATTATCTAGATATTACGGGAAGAAGAGAGATTACCTCATGCTGGTTGCAGACCGAAAGCTAAGGAAGGCAACATAGTTTTAGCTTAGCTCGCTCAGTTGAGCGCACTTTTTCACTCCACATGTAGCTCAGTTTGGATAATTTGCAGTTTGTTTACATGTTATGATAAAATGCATACTACTAGGTATGCATTTTTACATCAGCAAGGTCTGCAACCCACAATACATTGTCTGTAAATAAGTAAGCGTAAGACTATGTTTGCAATGTTTCATTGTGATAAAAGCCAGGTTGTCCTACTTCTTAGATTGGTAACAATAGTTGGTTGGTTCAAAAGCTTTAGCTTTACAGTCATTAAAAGCACTTGCTACGAGTAGGTCGACAAATGTGTAGAACGTTAAATTATACCGTAGGTTGTTCCAATTTTAGAGAATCAAACGAAGTTGAGTGGAAGCAATTTTCCATTGAAAATGGTTAAAAATCGTAAGCAAAATGCCCTATTCCACTCTGATCCACTTTATCAGTTCAAAGTATTACACCTAAACTGAAAAAAAAAGCAAAAATACATGAGATCCATTCGATTGCCTCTAAAATCTAACCCACACACCCACCACCACCCACTTCTTTCGATCATGGAATACCCTGCGAAAAATCTTTACAAATATTATCAGGTGATTAGCATCAAGAAGACGGCAATCAATTTGGCATCATTTGACTTGTTAACGAATAGTCCGCAGTCCATTTGCGACTGTCCGACCGGCGCGGTGCATTCCAATTAGGCTTTGATGGCCAGGACCACAGTTACCGAGCACTAAAGACACTCTCTCTCCACTAAGCAATTAATATTATGTTTATACCTACTTTGTACGGCCAAGTGGTAGAATACATCGATTCTTGCTAGATCAGACTGTATGCTATGTGCCTACGATGACGCATTATAATGAATTATTATATAACAAATGAATTATGTTATTTCCGAGGACATCCGTGAGGGCTGGTGCGGCGGAAGATTTGGCCGAGGATCTCAAGAGGCGCGAATATGCAGGTCTCGATAGAGCCTACACATTTGCTCCCCTTGGAGTCGAGACCCTAGGTCCATGGGGTACCGAGACTCTTCAGGTTTTTAAAAAATATCGAGCGTCTGGTCGAAGCAACGCGTGACCCAAGAGCTGGTGAGTATCTGGCGCAGCGCATCAGCATTGCCATACAGCGGGGCAATGCAGCCAGCGTCTTGGGGACGCTTCCGATTGGTAATGATATGGACCAGTTAAGCTGCTGCAATTAAGCCTGTAGATTGTTTGCAACAGTCTACAGTTAGCTCAATTGTAAATACTAGTTCTAATTTGTTTCTATCATTTGATTTTAATTTTCTTTGTTAATAGAGGTTGTAAAAACAACTGAATATTCCTTATATTCACATCTGATTGTGGCGTGTGCTATTCTCACATTTCTTTCTACTTCGCTCTATTGTAAGTTCTCCTAAAACATCTATTTTACCGTCTAGAATCTGTTCGATCTTTTTATTAAAAATTCAATTACTTTACCTCGTGGTACTATAATATAATATAATTACTGAGCAATCGTTTAGATTTTAGATTGCCTACTTTTTAGAAAACTTGTCGTCGCCATAAATTAATTAAATTTTAATCGTGAATGTATCACTCATAATATTTTCGCCAGTTTTAGTTTACAAAAAATATCTAAGATACTAGAACCGAGTATAAATAATCTGTATCAATTAGCAATATATCATATATAGCTGAATGCTAAAATTAATTCTGCTTGTTATACTAGCTCTAATTCCAAACCATAACTCATGCAAATCAGAGGGTTATCTGCCAACTCCCATAAATCCATACTTGTAATAAAATCGGTCATGCGCACTATTCACGCTAATTTGACGGCAATTACATACTGAATTAGTTTGTGAACAGTTTCATGCGTTGAATTATTAACTTCACAGTCAACAATTTTCAATTTAGCTGCAAACAATTATCCCTTTTAGGTTTAAAATGAACCACGAGTGTATCAACAGCAAGTGTAGTCCGGGCGTTGGTTACGAAATGAGTCTACGGGCGTAAAACAGACAAACAACACACTAGTCTAGGTTAGTTTACGGTATCATTGTGTGTCTACGGAATGTAGCACGAATGAATACAAGCAAGGCGTCGTCTTCTACGGAATACGTCTACCACAGATAATATAATACTATACTGTCTACTGTAACTACGGAACGCAGGCTGCTTGATCTTATAGAGTGAAACGAATCGACGTCTACGAAACAATTTTACTTTACGTTCCTAAGAAATGCGTCTGGAACTTCAAAATGTTATAGATTTTTCATGTCAACTTCGCAATATGAAATTGCTTCGTGGTTCGAGCGTAACAACAGCTACGGAATGTTGCTACGCTCGTAGAGCCCGCTACGATATAATGTCTCCTAGAGTTTGCATCTCCCCTAACAAAAGTTTCTACTTTGTTTAAAATTGTTCTCAGATTGTATTTTAAGTAAGTATATGTAACTTTTTAAATAAGAAAGAGTGAACATTTTCTTTAGCCATAATTAAATGAAACATGCCTAGTATGTAGGTTCCTACATACTCAAAGCGTACTCAGATGAACAAAGTTCAGGTACAAGAGACTTACCCTGCAAGAAAAGCCAAAAAATATCAAAGCCACATAAACCGAGTTCAAAATGAAGGTATGTAAGTTACCTACCTATATGCGACGGATCACATACGTTTTTTTTTAATTACGCTCACGGACATAACATTGTATTGACCATTGTGTGAAACGTTTTTGCTAGTGAAGTTATATTAAAAGCTTATACGCTGGGGACCAGGTTCGTTTATTTATTTAAATGAGTAAAAAGCTTGTTAAGTGGGAGGTTAAATTGTTTTATTGAGTGGAAACTTAGCACTGAGCGAAGTTCTAACCTTTTTGTTTATTGTGTGCCCGAGTGTGTGCTTATCATACGGGTTACCTACCTTAATATTAGATGTAGGTTCTAATAATACCTCTGGTTTCACTTTATGAACAGGTCGGTCTATAATACCTATACATCGCTTGCTTTAAAAATATTCCTTATATTATTTCAAGTGAACGATTTATAAGCATTGTGCAGCGAACTGTAGACAAGCCTCGAAAGTTTGTAAAAAACGGAGCCTTTTTGACTATTGATAACCCATATATTTTTAGAGAAAAGCTTCCTTAAGAACTTCCAAGGGAAGGGCATAGGATTATTTATTTCATCCATGATAAGGAAGAAAGAAACAAACGACATCCTATTTATTTTCGGAATAAGGACGTCGTTCTACTTCATTCTTCCTTTTTATCTCTTCAGTAATAATTATTTCATTTTAATTAGCATCGCTTTATTTGTTTACTTTTTATACTGTAGAATAACTTTTGATATTTGGAAGGTAAGAACACAGAAAGATTTTCCCTACTACGACATCTGGTTTGACATGATCGACCATGTGAACCAGTTGATGTCTTCAAAACTCAAAGTGCTTTATTATCTTTAAACCTTACATACATACATGACTCTTGGACACATCAGAAATCATCCTTCAAAGTTCAAGTTGCAGTTTTTGTCTAGAAGTACCTAGAAATATTCATGTTTGAAATAGCCTTTTCAATTGATTCTAAAGCAATGTATACTCTGTGGCCCTATGCTAAAGTAACGTCGAACTCAATACCGACCAGTTCTAAGGAGCGTATATATTTACTCGACTATTCCGCTCTGTATAAATAGCCAAACGTAACATACTGCCTCTGAGTAGCTTTATCTATGTTATTTGTGGCCTTGTTGTTATACTATGCTATGGTGAAACGCTTTGTGGACTACTCGTATGTCGTTAGCAAAATTAATAGCGCTCGAATTGAAATTGAATGTGCTACCTATATATCTAGGTAGGTATGTGTCTGAAGATCGCTGCCAAAATTCGTGCGTTGGCTGGGTGGATAAGAGGATTTTATTTTGCCGGGGGCTTCGCATGCTGGAATTGGCACGGGGTTTAGATAAGCTATCTTTTTTACATTATTTTTGTGTAAACTTATTGCTGAAAGTGAATTTAAATGGTCGAGGTCGATATACTCGCCAAACCATCATCGTTATGTAAACCGGAAAATTTCCATTGCTGGAGATAGGACTCCCACAAGTATCGCCACAATGACCGGTCCTAGACCATGCAAGTGCAAATACTTATTTGTATGTATAGTTACACATTTTTATACCATAATTTGCCTCTAAATAAAAACAAACAGATACCTGTCTTATATTGATATGGATCAGTTGAGCTACCTGTAGATTATTTGCAACAGTCTGCATAATTGTTTCAATTGTAAATACTAGTTCTAATCTGTTTATATTATTGGATTGTAATTTTCTTTGTTAATAAAGGCCATTGCCAACCTTATATTACTATAGGTTCTTACATAAATGAATGTTCCAACCCTTCTTGCGTAGTCGGATAAAAAGAACCAGAAGTAAAGCAGCAAATTTTTCCTCAAACCCAACTGTTATACAAGCTTCTAAAGATTCATATAGCGCTGAAGGAGTAACTATTGTTTTATTTAGGTATTACTGCAAATATGAGGCTCCCTTAGAAACACAGTTCCTTTTCTGCATAAGGGACGGTTTCCACCAAAGCATATGTAAAAACTAACCAATATAATTATGAATCAAACGAGCTTACCTGCTATGGTTTGATTCCAATTATACGAAGAATTACTTTAGGGAAAAATATATTATTGTTTATTTGTTATTGTTTTCTGCAAACGGGAGCATTATTAAGAGATGCTTCTGGAATGCATCTTTCATTGACTGCCTGATAGTCTCGCTGCCACCAGGACTAGGTTGTGGGCAACTAGTGGTGTAATTTGGAATACAGTGAATACAGGAGGTAATTATCAATCAGGATCAAAATCTATTTTTTTAGTTTTTTTAAAAGAGAAAACCACGCTCTAGAGCGTCAACAGAGTACTATACTATACTAATAGTATGCCCTCCACATTGTTTTCTTCATGTTAATAATGCTTAATGTGGAAAAACATAGTAACATAAGTTTTTTAGGTAAACGAAAAATCATCTTACATCTTTAGAATAAAGGTTCTAGATTTAAGGTTGAATTAAGGAAAATTATTATACATAACGTTACAACAACATACGTTATTTTTGTAAATGCATAAATTTGATAACTCCCGTTCAGTATCTAAATTTAGTTTTCATGATTCTCTGTCAGCCACAACCACAATGATAACAGAAAAAATAATGTAGGACGTAAATACGTGTAATCGTTTATGTTCACACCACTGCCAGATTTTTGCCAGCTAATTTACTTAACTGCCTGTGTTGTACACCTCCAATTCTGCGTATTTGTATTTATTTGATTATTTTTATTTTTTGAAAAATGGCTGTGGTGTTATTATCCTTATAAAAAGGTAGCTAAGTCCTTAAAGAGCGGCTTTTAAATTATATAAATCACTTTGCGTATTTTCTCTATCTAAATCGGTTCAGTTGCCATGTTGTTGCTAGCAATACCTCAACCTGTATAAAATTCTCAAAAAAGGTTTCTACCTAGACACACGGAATATTTTGAGTTATATCTATATATTTAAAATAATATTTAATATACTTAATCTGCAACCAACATTTTTCTGTTATAATTTGTTGAAGCTTCGTTCAAATAACTTAATTTAAACCCATCATTTCTTAACTAAAGGTTATAAGGTGCGGAAGTCAATTATTCAAAAAATTCGGGAAAGTATCTGGCTGATCATTGTTTTATTTTTAACATGTTTAGACTTTTGAAGAGTACGTAGCTTTTTAGCTTCAGGAAGATCATATTACTGGTTTTAAAAATGAGGTATAAAAACTCACTTTCTCCTCGCGGTAATAATTGTCTTTTATTGTTAATTATAACAAACCTAAAGACATTATGAATTCTAGATTCTTTGCAACAGTCTGCAGCCTCCGTAACTAGAATGTTAAATTCATATAATTATGATTTTCACTTAAAACAAAACTAGCTTTCTATCTTGCACATTAATAGAAATCCAATAACCCTCCTTCTTGCGCAGCCGGGTAAGCAACTTCCACTCAAAAGTGGTCATGACATTGTCAATATTGTAGGAACTGTAAGATGGTTCTGAAGTCTAATGTTTTGAGATAATTAATTATATACAACGACTCTCTTCGATGATTCTGTGCTGGCACAGTAAATATACCTTGCTGAAAGTTTCAAGTTTAATAGTTTAGCAATAGAAACATCACTTACCATTGATCTCAGATCTAGAATTAGGCACTGGTATTTTGAGGAGGTTCGTATAAAGGTACACCCCTGAACCCTAAAAATAAAATCGGATTCTCTAATGTTTTCATGTCTCTAATGTAGTATATTCATTAGGATTAAACTGTAGTCCTGTAATCGGTACCTGTGCCGGAGAGGACTTATCCTTGTCATTACGTGTGAGGTAGCGGCGCGCGGCAGCCACGGTCTCTACGCTGCGGCTGGCGGTATGAATCCGGCCGCCGGCGATGCATCCTCGGCGGGGCTATAGCTCTTCGAGGTGCTGGGTTCGACGTGGCTTGCCCGTTACATGTCGTGACGTCCCCCTCCAGTTTAAAGCTCCTTGCCGATTAAGAACAGTTGGCAGCTTTTATGAATTACCAGATGACGGATTCGCTTCATTTCCAAATCACAAATAACTCTTTTAAATGACCTTATTATGTCAATTGGTTGTGGCGAACTGGTTCGAGATAAAGTTAATTATATCATCTTGATTGCCACAATGGTACTAAAGATTTGATTTTGCTCAGCTTAAAACATTAAAGAATAAATAAGTCAACGCTTGTACATGATGGCTTTTCTCACAAAGAAATCAGTTAGGGTCGCCTCTAAATTCAGCTTCGGTGCAGTCATAGAATTTTGAGCCGGAAATGGCGGTGTTTCATGGAATCTGACCTTAACATTTAGGGCATAAGTAAACGGTATGTTTACAAACATTCTACATCAAGTTTGGCTAGTGTATAGCTGCAATATCCTCAGAGATATAATTCATCGCCATGTAGGTACTAATTCCTAAGGAGGGTCACCTTCTTACATCTTTAAGATAATGGAATCAGGATCCAATACCTTTTTGGTCTTTTCTTGATCTAAAGATGCTGGAACGTCTTCTGTGATGGTAGTTACCGGTCCTGAAATTATGTTTAGATACCTCTGGATCGAAATCCACCATTACATCTTCATCACTTATTTTATGAGCTGTAATGAATACCAGAAAGATTAAATAGCACCATGGGTTTTATTATCATCGAATGCCATTCCTTGTTGAGCAGTGTATTTAGTAGCTTGATTGGAGAGAAAAAATTAACAATCAGCACCCTTAATGATCACCGTGGGATGTAGGTATGTATGTTCGTGATCTGTCGGCTCACATAGAAGAAATTATGAAGGTTCAACAAAAGACCTGTTCTTAGACAGAAGACATGTAGGTAGGTTGGCAAGCAGCACCCTTCACGATTTGCGTGGGGTGTATGTACGAGATTATAACACGGCTTACATGATTTTTTCATTAGAGACAATAATTTATGTAGGAAGCAACCAACACCCTTCACAAATTTATGTGGAGAGTATGTTCGAAATTAGGTCCCGGCTACTAAATTTTTAGAAAAATTTCACTTTCTATTTTTAGAATTCCTCATTTGAGGGTAGGCACGGTCGGCACGTTAGCAAACAAACCACTTCGTTCTGCTGCAAGTAAGATTCATCGCCTTTGGTTGAGTCTGAAGTATAATCTCAAATAGGACATGTCGTGATTGTCCAATGACCCGGTTTTGACACCATGGTATTGGTATCTCCTTACAATCCCTCGCCGATTTGATGGAGACTGGCCTTAATCGAAAAAACGCCTGGATGATATTGGCGCAGGAACGTGTGGAGTGGCACAAGAGTTTGGAACCCTATACCCAGCAGTGAGTGAAGTCGGGTTGCGAATGATAATGGCCTTAAAGTAGTGCTTTATTAACGAGAGAGTTTGGGGAAATGGGTGACCAGTCCATAAAACTATTATCACAATCAGTTTTTGTAAAGGTACCTAAGTAATGTAGGTGAATTTGCGGCGCTTACGACCTCAATTCATTTGATTGAAAGCCTAGAGCGATTTAGGATAATAGCAGGAGAGAGTCTTGAATTTCACCTCGTTATTAAAATTTATTATCGTAGGTCGTAGAGGGTTCACTAAAGCTTCGTATTTTATTTTACCGAAATGTGGCACATGCTTTGTCGATGGAATTGCGTCATTTTATCACCTAGTCATCTGTACCATCGCTTGTCTCCATAGGTATTATATTCTCTTGGATCGCTTGTGTGCTATTTGGTCATCTGATTAGGTATTCATAACACAAGGTGGCAAACCAGACACATGTTGTCACTATCAAAGAAGTCAAGTCATAACACAAGCTCTGCTTACATTCGGGCTAGATTATTCTGTGTGAAAAACGTCAAGCATTATTTACTTACTTAGGTTCTCTACCTAATAATAATTAATAAGTTCACAGAATTTTCGCAGAAATAATGTACTTTTGTAAAAATAACTAATTCTGGAATATAATTTGAAACAAAAGTTTACCATTATGACAGACGGTCGGTAGCATTTTTGCTGAATTACAATTAAGGTAGGTATTCACATTCCTAAATACTTTTGTAATAAATTTTATTCCTTTCAGGTGCGGTTAGAAGCAGGCAAATGGTGCGTCCGGCGTGATTGAAGTTTATAGTTTCTTGAAGTCTCCACCGACAACAAAAACAAAGATGGCGATTATAATTGGTAAGCGTAGTCTACGTTGCATTGCATTGTTTGTGCTTTATAGGTGGACTCTCGTAGCGTTTACAGTGCGTAGAGGGGCTACGGCGTAGACCCTCTGGTCTACGCCTTCTACTCGTAGCGTCTACAATGCGTAGAAAAAATGCGTTTCGTTGTAGACCAGAGGGTCTACGCCGAACCCCGTCTACGAAGTTCCCTTAATTAATATAAACGTAAGCATGGGTAGTATTTTATAATCTGTTTGGTGGAGGTGCTTAACGAGGAAGTTGCGGTTTTATTATTTATTATGTAGGTAGTTGCGGCCATGGATGTGCGAAGCATAGAGGTCTAGTTGTGACTGATTATGACTACAAATTAAAAATGTATGTACTTAGTTGGTATTTATGGCTACGAATTTGATTTATAAAATTAATTTTAGGTAATTAAGAAAACTTGTATTCTGTTTCATAACTCAATCATTTGTTAATTGATTAGTGTTTTGTTTTCATTTGTGTCTCCAAATAAACAACGTTATTTGTCGTTGGGCAGGTCGTGTGCACGTGCGCACAGGAGCCGTGATCCTGGTGATGGCGGGCGGTGCCTCCGCCCGCGTCGCCGGCAAGATGGGCGGCTATTCCAACCAACACCAAGGTATACATTAGACTACTACTTTCTTCCAGGAAGAACCGTGGAACATGTGGTGGGACACTATGTTGTCACAAAAGAGGTTAGAGCTCCGAGTTCGGTTACTGGATATTATCGTCTCGACGACGAGACGTTCAATTTTTAATCGACTTCCAAAAAAGGAGGGGGTTCTATGATATGTATGTTCACCGATTTCTCGATTTGGATGATTCTATTATTTTTTAAGCCGGTTTTTAATTTTTGCAAAAAACATCAAATTATGTAGGTATGGTACAGCGTCTCTAAGTACTAGACATTTTATATAAAAATGTAACGTCTCGTGGTCGAGAAGATATTATCGACTAACCGAACGCAGCCTCCGGGAACAAGAGACTGTGCACCTACCTGGGAAATACTTTTATTTACAAGATCTATTACACAATGTAATAGATCTTGTAAATAAAAGTATTTCCCTCTCTGTAGATGACAAAGTAAAATAATATCAAACATAATAGGAAATGTCAACGGAAAGGCCCTAAATGTACGTATCACAAATATGACAAATGACATGAATATGAAAATCAATAGCAACAAACCTAATCCGAATTTATTTGATGCATAAATCCAATATTTCAACTTGTGTCGCTCTACCTTTGTATTGACGATACGCCACTCGTTTGATTTAGGGATAAGTTTTAAAACCCCCTTTTGTATTCCTGTCTTACTTCTAAATACTTTGCACGATCTTTGCATAGACCTTTATCCACCATTCACAAAAATTCATTCCATACACGTTTTCTTTACAAAAAAAATAATAAATTCATGCATGTTTTCGCTTCTTGGCAATGTTAACATAAAAAATTATCCGAGGATCAAAAGTTCCGGTCATAGGAAAATTTAGGTATTTTTTGCAAGGGTAAAAATAAAAACATAATTTGCATTGCATGGCCTGTTTTGACGTTGGGTGGAAATGGTTGAAACTCCAAGGTTGTGAAACCCTTAAAGGGAACAAAGGAAATGTGTTGCTCCTAAGAAAAATTCAAATCAGAGCCTTGGTGTAATTCCGTTTTCGTTTGTACGTTTTCGAGCGATATTTTATTTTATTAGCCCAAATGATTGGACGTGATTTCAACCGAGGCGTTTTCAATTGACAGGGAGAATCAGAATAAATTATTCGTGTGATTGGAGTAGATACCTAACTTAATAGATTCCCTCTGGAAAGAAAGAAATAATTAACCTTTTCAACGTTTTAACCACATTATTTTCCTTAGGGAAAATAATGTGCCTTTTATTTGTCTGACAGACAGATACCATAAAAGGACTGTGTAGCAAGCTCTGTAAAAAAACAACGCTGAAAAATAGGTAAATTGTCTTTGCTTTCACGTTAAAACAAACATCCAAGAACAAGTTCAAACAACTTCATCCAACAACATCGCTTACGAATGTGCGTGTTGAGAGTTCTTCGTAAACATAGGTAGGTAACATTATTAGCGAAGTAAGCTGTGTTGGTATAAAATATACCTTAAAATATGTTCACATGAGCTACTTCAGTGTTACCTACCTACCATACGAAGCTATTATCCGATAATATGTTGTTTAACTCAGTTGATCTACTACCTACTGACAGAAAAAGCACGTTAGGAGCTTCTGAGAAATAGCCAGTATTGTTACTGGCTATTTCTCAGAAGCTCCTTAAGGTTTAGAGGGGTTCCGGGCTTGTGCCCGGAACCCCTCTAAACCTTGCGGTAATGCCACGGAAGCGGGACGGGTAAAATTATATCTAGGGTTGTCGATGTTACTAAGTGTATTTTGGATGATATTTCTTAGTTACTGAGCCACTTTTTAGGAATTATACTTATTGTTATTTTTATAAAAATAAAAACAACTTAATGTGCACATTCCATTTAGATTAGACTAGGACACGCCATAAAAAATATAGAAATACGAAAAGAAGCAGGTTTTCTTGTAGATTGTTTTATATTTCTGTAAAGAAGAGCCTACATACTCGTAGCTGTGAGCCGAGAAATTTAGTGGGTGGGTTTAAATAAGCTTTTACAGTAAATAATAATTGATAAATTGATTCTCCTACAGGTAGGTAATATAACTAAAGTTGGTGGTAACCCTACAATACAATGTCGCCACATAACTCATCTCGTCTTTGCAAAGCCCTACCGTTCAGTGGGTGCCTGTGTTTCTTACCTATGAAATAAAGCAAGAATATTCTCTTATTATTTCGAACTTTGGTAACCTTTACTTTTATTTTATACCTTCTAGCTTAGATCTATTCTTGTAGTCTGAACAAAACAAGCCTCTATGAATTGTATTATCCTTTCTCTGTGTGTAGTCATCAAGTTATGAAAGGGTAGATACGGTAGGCGTAACACATCTAATAGGGATACCAAATAGATTAGAGGGAAGGCCACAAGCCTTAGTTAGTGCCGTTGGTGGACAGGTTTCTGAGGCATACATATACATGTACCACTACTTTGGCTAGATTATACATACGTATAAGTAGTAGAGAAGGGTTTGAGAGATAAAGATAGATAGTTAGGTAGGTAGTACAGAACCCTTGAAAAGTATCGACGGTCTTCTCGCGGACGAGGTGTACGTAGGGGTACGTAAAACTCAAAAGTGAAGTGAACAACTCGCCCTTGGACGAGATAATACCCTAACCCTTTAGTTTGGTTTATACTATGTATTCGAATTTCTTGCTTAGGCATAGACGTACTTTTTGGTGCCAACTGTTTAATTTATTTATTTATTTTGCAATCATAATACGATGTGAGAGGTCTTAAGAATTACAAAAGTACCTTCATTATAAAATAACTTATAAACAATTTTGTGTGTGAATTTAAATTATTCGATTTCTCTTTCCGTGTACGTTCAAATACCTTAATAGAACAGAAAATTGGCGAAAAGGAGATGAACCCATCAGCCCTTAATACATTTTCAAATGGTTTCCTTCCCTAAAGCACAGATGTTATAATACTACTAGCTTCTGCCCGGCTTCGTCCGCACTTTACCGGGGTAAAAAGTAGCCTATGTCCGTCACTGGGATACCATCTACCTCCATGCCTAATTTTATTTAGATCTGTTGAGCCTTTTAGGCTTGTAAAGGTAACAGACCGACAGACAGACTGAGTTACTTTCGAATTTATAATATTAGTACTACCTAAAGTATACTACCTAAAGTAGGATACTACCTAAAGTAACTAGATATTTCCAATTAAGTAGAATAATGGTATTAGTCCAGCGGTACACTACTTGAATGGGCTCTTGCATACTTAATTTCGGCTGAGCTTTTATGAAATCGAATAAAGTATTTTTATTGCAAACGGGCTTGCGTTTGCAACAAAAATACTTTATTTTTATTTGCGTGACCAAATTCGAACTTCGAAATATGTATTTCGCAAATTTGGTTCAGACCTAAATCCAAATCATTTATTTTTGTTGTCTTAGAGCAAATCTCGTTACTAATCTCGAGCTGTTTGTATGCATAGAACCAGGAACGCTAGACTGGACTTCCTATTTCATTTCAACATATTTTACAAAAAAATTTTGCGAAACTCGCGGTGAAACGGGACATAGTAATCCTCGCTTTCAATTCTGACTCAGAGTAATTAAGTAAATAAGTAACTAAATACTTTTATCAATTGCAGGAAAATCAACAAGTGGCATCAACGAAGAAATAATCTGGATCAGCATAAGCATGGCGATCGCGATAGCAGTGCTTATAGCCATCGCCCTCTGCTACATCCTGAAGGAAAAGTGTTCCAAGAGAAAAGCCTATAGAGAACAATCATGACGATATAAGCAGGAGTTCGCGAAACACGCCCTTGCGGACTCCCTCACCGAGGTCGATTTTCCCTCGTACACTCTCTACCCACAGTACTCGCCCGATGGTAAAGAATACTACTACAACTTCCATCGCTTCTCCTACCTTAGGAAAAGCTTTAAACTACCCCCAAAGGACTACCCTAAAGACATAAACAAGGATTTCCCAACGGATCTTACAAAGGATTTCCCAACTGATTTTCCTATGGAATTCCCTATAGAAAAGGACTATTTTGAGGACTACCCCGTTAAAATTAAGCAGGAGGTATACATTACTGCATAGTATAACTACGACTACGAGTTTGTTTTCAAATTTTCTTAGTAATCTAGCCTTGGGTAGAGAACAAAGTATTACTTATTTTGCCTTCGCTATTGGAATGGAGATAAAATATCGCCATAAACTAAAACATAAAAGTTTCTAGTTAAGTGAAGGAAATCCCGATAAGCATTTAACCCTTTTACCATTACTTTGTATGTTAACATTTGGGACTGGAAATTTCCCTTGGTGTGTTCTAGTGTTATAATTATAACTTATAACGGCGAATAAAAACGTCTTCATAAGAAAACCTACGAAGTCCTGGATTGTAAAGAAAGAAAGAAAATCAATTTAATGGCTCAAACATCAAATGCACAAAAATAAAAATAGGTAATTCTATGTGAACCATAAAGGCCAAAGCCAAAGCCTCAGCATAATGTTGCTCAACCTTAGAATATTTTTATTATTCTAAGTGCTTAATAGAAAGTTGAGCAACGCTGGTTTTCTGCCAGGACCTTAGGTGCGTGCGTGTCTACACGGCTTACAGACTTGCATTATAGTACACAAAAAAAGTATTACAATTTAAAACTGGTGAGTATAATCTATGACATAATAATAAACAAACAACCCAAAAATACATCAAAATATTTTAAAAATAAAGATAAATCTAAGTGGATTCTCTAAGACTATCGTTTAGCACGGGAAACACACAAACAATTTATAATAAATAATAATATAATGATTTATTTTTTATTTATTTATTTATTAATGTTATGATCGGACAACCAATCAACCAACTGTCGATATATATTACTTATAGGTGTGGTATTTGTTACTCTTGCAGGAGATTTTGCAGTAAAAGGTTTGATGGCGAGAAAAATTGTGTTACGCTGCTATTCCAGCTATATTGGGAACATGGAAACTAATAGGGTCGGTCGCGTCGTCGGGTGCCATAGGGAATTACCTATCTTATTTATTATCTGCACTCTATTAGAAATTGATAGGCTTTGCTATCAAATTACCAACTGGCAAAGAAGGTCTAGAATCCCGCGCGCTTTTCTTTTTACTTGCTGTTTCCTCTGACGCACAATGCAAAGCGCAAAATGTTTTCCCAAATGGAGAAACAGACTCCCAAAAATAACTGTAGATATTAGTTTTGAAAACTTGTAACGCGAATTGAGAGGGGGAACTTCAAAGTACTTAAATAACAAAGTTCTAAGTCGACAAATAAAAGCTTAAATGAAACCAGTAGCGGGGGAAACCAGGTCGAGGAATTAAGGAACTTCGCGGTGGAACCTGTGATTGGAACATTCGGACCTCTACCATACTCGTAATTGGATTTTAATTTAGGTTTTTAATTTGATAGCTTTTGTTTGGCGCGTACGAAGCCGTCAAATTAAAAACAACGGCTTTTATTTGAAAACTAATAATGTATACGCGATTTGCAAATATTTGCTATAACCTGCGTACTTATAGAATGGGATTGAGAATGTCTAGAATAGATCGCTTCTTAGCTATAAGGCCGTTCATTGTGCATGTCTATTGAAATATCTCTTATCAATTTTTGTTGGCGTAGGTATTGTACCTCTATTGTATGAGAGATGACGTCATTCTCAATCCCGTTGTTTAGGTAGGTAGGTAAGCAGGTTATACGAATTATAGACTGTTTGTGGTTCCGTGATAACAACGAATCCTAATGTGAGGTCGGGAGTAGGTATGTAATGTGTTGGGTGTGTAGTAACTGTGGTTAGGTGTTTATTTATGGCGTACAATCCTTAATGGAGGCCGGAAAAAGGTCGCCGCGAATTCGTAAACATTTTTCGCCTCTTTCGCAATTTTACTACGTAATGAGGACCAGGGTTTATACTCTGCAAAACGATATGGACGAAAATCATTTGATCGAAGTTATAAACGAAAAAGTGGCATATTAAGGTTATCAAAACGGCAATTTGACAACTTAACAGGACTGAAACCAGCTGAAACTGTTTTTTGACCACAAATAATTGTTTTGCGGATTAGGCTTTATTTATTCAATGAGCAAACCCACGCTTTAAAGAATAGGTACGTAGGTACCTTAATTTGCTCTATATCTGAACGTAAAATTCATTTAGTATGTAGGTAATTTTAAAAACAAGAATTTAATGCATTCAATATTAATAATCGTGAATGTGATTTCGATAAAGAGCACTTTAGTTGTTTGTCATTTTATCATTGTATTTAATACAGGAATTTTATAAAGAAATTATTAAAATCTGTAAATTAATCACTTTTTCAAGTAGCAGATGTCTATGTCGCGTAAAATAATGTAGTAGGTACTGTAGGTAGGTACAGGTTCGTTACTAAAATATATGTGCAATATATTTTAGTGCATATTATGTGCATATATGTGTAAAAAAGTGTATATATGTGCATATACGTGCATACATACACTTTTTTTACACATATAGTGCATATATGTGTAAAAAAGTGTAATCTAAATATCTAAATGTCGACTCTATTAAGTAGGTACTAGGTAGATACGTACCTACCTACATCAACCAAACGTATTCTGCAAACGTCTGGGTATTACCTACCTTAGTCTCGTATGTACTTAGACTTAGTTAGATACTCTACGTATTATATAGGTCTGAATGTGGTAAGATTATTATTTTTTGTGCATAAGTAAATAATTATTAATAAAATAAAATACAATATTAACAATTCGACTGTAATGACCAAACTAAAATGTATTTAGAGTATCATAATAAAATTAAATAAAGTCTAAAACATCGAAAGTGTGAATATTTTATTCCTCCCATTTCTAGCATAGTTAAAAAGGGTAATGCCCTTTTTAACTATGTATATATAAAGTAAGCGTTAGAACATATTTTTATTTTACATAAAAAATTTACAAAATATAAATGCGGAATCTCGGATTCCTAGTCTACATTAAACATAAGTTAGCTGGGCTTTGTTGAATGAATTCTAGAATATTTACTCGTACCCAAAGATAATAAAACCACTCCGTTATACTAGTAGTGCCTATAGGTACAGACAACAAAAACAAACTAATTCCTAACGATATAGTTTTTTAAGTAGGTAGAAACAATAGTGGTAACGTAAATGGTTCTTCCTAAATGTGGATTTAGGAAGAACTACTTTCAGCCCTACCTACCTATTAGTTATCTTATCAAAGAAAGTTAACTACCTACCTTCCTTATATATCTATCCGTAGGTATACCTACCTAATTTGTTGAAAAAACAGGATGGTAGGTAACGAACAATCGTTTGGAGGCCTATGTTCAGTAGTGGACGTTTGTGTGCTCTTCATAAATGGTGATGATGATGATGAAACTACGCAAGTGGTAATAAATCTCTAAATATTTTTATTGTTTAACTTTATAATTTTTTATCACTCTATTTCTACTATTTTCACCTTTGTCTTTGCATTGTATGTTTAGTCGACCAATAATTTGTTCCCGCTGTGGCACCCTGTATTTAGAAAAACTAATTAATAGTATTCTGTTATTCTGCATGATTTGTGATTTTTCTGTTAGGAGTCCCTATGTACTAAATAAATAAATAAACACGCTGCTTACATATCGCCTCTTACCTACTTGTTCCTACCAATATTGTTTCGCAGAGCTATTTCCGTCCGTAGTACTTTGCCGGTAGCGGTAAGTAGCGGTACCCTTGCACACTTTGTTTTTTTTTTATTAGTTTGTATTTCCGCGGGCTAACCATAGAGAAAAACAGAATCTCACTTTACGCTCTTTATGAATCTTCTGTGCAAACGATGACCACAGATTAAAAAAGCCTCGGCAAATGTTCAATCAAATCAACAAAATGTCAGCAAAGTTCACATTGGGTTATCAACAGTGATAAATTAATTCATATGTTTATGAAATAAAAACACATCGCCTTGTAAATTCGCAAGACTTGTTTCATACAAAAATCGTCACCATGCGTAAAAATCTGGCAAAAACTTGCTTTGTTACCTATAAACGAAATTATTGTGGATTTTCTTCAAGTCCTTTGAACAAACAGCTGATCGCGTCGCAAGCGATAGTCGACTTTAAGGTAAGTTTTATTGATAACAAATTAATAAACAAGCGATTTTTTGCTGAAATAGTACCTACCTAACCAAACGCGCCAATGCATGCCATGCCAGACTGTCTTGCCGTCTGCCTACTGTGATTATTAGCTTCTGATACAAGTCGGTAAGTTAGTAACCTTAGCTGGTCTACATTATTTCGAACGTTTTGACTGCATTTTAACTTTAAAAAAAGTTACACACAACTTATAAATACAATCTTCGTTAAATATTCCCGGTTATATGTCAACCAAAACTGCTGCTAAAAGGTCACGTTTATTAACATTGATGCAATACTTTATTACAACATATGTTTATGATTGCATTATCTTCTTATCAGCTTGGTGACCCCAAGCTGCTGGCTTTATAATAGCATGTTACATATTTTGCCCAGTTATAAATCGAGCTATACAAGGGCAGGTTGTATTCCGTAACCTGTTAAAAATAAAAAATCTATTACAGAATTATTACCCAATAAGGAATTTACATAGAACATCCACAATGAGTAGCCAAATCATGAATGGTAACCTTTGGGATACTGATCCGGAGCTGTATGACCTGATCACCAAAGAGAAGAGCCGTCAGCGAGCAGGTCTCGAGATGATAGCTTCTGAGAACTTCACCTCCATTCCTGTCCTGCAATGCCTGAGCACATGTCTGCACAATAAATATTCAGAAGGCATGCCCAATCAAAGGTTAGTACCATAGCAATAAGTTGCTGCTATCACAGATTCATTCATGTCACTGATAAAACTTCCTAACATTAACTGGTTAGCAAAATGTAATGATGTCCTTTGTAAACACTGATTATTTGGGCCTTAGATACTACGGAGGCAATGAGTACATTGATGAAATTGAAATAATGGCCCAGAAGCGCTCACTGCAAGCATACAGGCTGAATCCTGAAGAATGGGGTGTCAATGTTCAACCTTACTCAGGTATAATTTGTTGCTCAGAGTTACCTATTATGTACATAAGTCTCTAGTGTTTTTTTCTTATTTTTAGTAGTCATTATTTAAGTTTAGTCGAGTAATATTTTCTTTGGTTTCGCCACATTTAATTCTATCTTGTCTATTCCAAATTTATTTTTAGAAAAATTATAATGGTGAAGTAAGCTGCTTTTCAAATCATATTCTTAATCATAATCATCATGATTATATGACTTTTACCAATAGATAAAAATTTAACCTCATGCAGGTTTGTTTAAATTACAAGCAGTTTTTATATAATTCCATTATTTCAGGTTCCCCAGCCAACTTCGCCGTGTACACAGGCGTAGTGGAACCCCATGGTAGGATCATGGGCCTAGACCTACCTGATGGTGGCCATCTGACTCATGGCTTCTTCACAGCCACCAAGAAGATATCAGCCACTTCCATGTTCTTTGAGAGCATGCCTTACAAGGTAAACGGAAATAATAATATGATGAGTCTCTTTCTGGAGCAGTGACGGTTGCGGTGTACATAGTGTAAGAAACAACCCCTCCTACTCGGCCCGTAGATGTCGTAAGAGCCAATTGTAAATCAATTGAGCTAATTGTAAATTTTATATAAACTAGGTATTACAAAAAGTTTTCAAATTGTCACTTTATTGCGCACATTAACCAAAGTTAGAAGTCATTCCTCATATTAGAAATCCCTTTGCAACTAGACACCAAGAGATGTATTCATTCTTGACCATTGACCTGTGTGATGTGATAATAGATTGGAAATATTATAATGCTGTTGTCACACCCGAACGACGTAATTTGTGTCAACAATTTCACTTATTTACTGAGCTTGACTTGTTATTTTGACCTTAAGATAAGGACATTCCATTACCCTGTTTGATAGCTATATGATAATAACAAGTTTATACTTTGTCATATGCAATAATACATTTACAAAAGTCCAACATTTTAAAACTAAACTAAAAATAAAGTGGTAAATCATTCTCTTCACTTTAAATTAGGAGATAGTATCTCCTAGTTAGTATAAAAAAAATCTAGACAAAAACATCCCATAAAATATCACAAAAGTTTCAATTCCTTATAAGTACTTATAGTATTTATCCTTAGGTGGATCCTGAAAGCGGTCTGATAGACTACGACAAGCTAGCTCAGACCGCCAAGCTGTTCAAGCCGAAGCTCATCATTGCTGGCATGAGCTGCTACTCACGCTGCCTCGACTACAAGAGATTCAGACAGATTGCAAACGAGAATGGATGCTATCTGCTGGCGGATATGGCTCATATCTCTGGATTGGTTGCTGCAGGTACTAAACGTTGTCTTTGTTGTTTAGTAGTAATTTCTTACCTCCCCCTTATGAAAAGGGCAAAGAATGAAACAATCTAAATCCTTCATATTAATTAGCTAGAGCCTGATTTGTGAATCTGACTAAAGTAGCAAACCTTCACCTAGTAAAACTTAATTATATAACAAAAAATTCAAACCCAAAAAGTTAAATCGTCAGGAAACCATCATAAACATAAGAATGACTGCACCGATTTTCATCAAACATAGTTAATATAATGATATATATTATATTAATATTCGCCCAGAAATAGGGCTATAAAACAAAAAAAAAAGTGATAAATATCGGTTCATCCGTTTCACAGATATAGAGGAACTTAAACTTAACTTCATTTCAGGCGTAATCCCGTCTCCCTTCGAATGGTGCGACATGGTAACAACAACTACCCACAAAACCCTCCGAGGCCCGCGCGCCGGTATCATCTTCTACCGCAAAGGCATCCGCTCGGTCAAGGCCAACGGGACGAAAGTGATGTACGATCTAGAAGACAAAATCAACCAGGCTGTCTTTCCGGGACTGCAAGGAGGTCCGCACAACCACGCGATAGCTGCTATCGCAACCGCTATGAAACAAGCCACTACGCCTGAGTTCAAGGAATATCAGATACAGGTAATAATAATAATAATGTCCTACTAAATGACCCCTTGAGTAAGTTAAGCCGCGGCGTAAGAATCAATCCCTCCAACTCAACCCGTGGATGTCGTAAAAGTCGACTAAGGGAACCTATCGCTTCCTTCTGTGTATTTTTAACACCTCAACTGCAATCACCAATTCGCCTGCCAAGCGTGGTGATTATAGTAAAACCTCTTGTCGGGGACACAAGTAGGTCACATTTATACACCCATCTGGTAATGAAAATCCTACCAAAAAAGAAAGTGTGAAAAAAGTGCCAAGTTCAGTAAACATATCCCTCAATAAAAGAGTTAAAATCTAAATGGGTGCCATGTTTTATAGCAGTTCCATAAATCATAGATAGGAATATACAACGTTATTCAATTGATTTAAAATAAAATTCGTTCATTGATATAACAATATGTATAGCGATGGAAGTTTCACCACCATTGTTATCGTGAAATGGAAAGAACAATGATGAAATATCATGTTTCACATACACAAGCAAAGGGAAATCATAACGGATACCGAATTGTAAACTAACGCATGGTACCTAGTGCGAATTCGAACCCCGTTTGTAAACAACGGTACCTAATAGTAATCTTGCGTATCATTTTCACAATCGCCAAGTAACTATCAACAGCCAGGAAATAAACCACGAAGTTTGTGTAACTCTTCAGTCACTTCTTTTATAAACAACTGCAGTAATTAACTTAGTTACGTTAACTAGTCGCGGCATCATTGCTTTATCTAATGGATACTTTAATCACAAAGTATTAAAATTCCAAAAAATATTTATTAGGGCTATTGTTTCGTATGAACGTGACGGATTCCTGTAAACCCCTTTTCAAAAAGTATATCATATTGACTCTCCCTTCGCTGTATATTTTAGAAACAGTTACTTTGTCAGACGCAATCCGGATTTATTTTGTCGGCAATCTAATGCAGTACAACGTAATAGACGAGACAACAAAAAAATTAGCACCTTTAACTGTAAAAAAAAGTTGCTGCGCATAAGGTTCATAGATTAATTGCAAATATGTACATAGCTTAATTAGCTTAAGCTACCTAGCTTAATTTATATTATACATAGCTAAAGTTAGTACGTTACGTACACACTGTTGGGTATACCAATTTATTATTTTGTCACAGATTACGATTATTAGTAATTTTTCCTTATGTCATTCACATTTATTTATAATAATTTAGTTTACATTGTAAATATTAGTTCTAATTTGTTTCTATTATTTTTCTTTGCAATGGCACCATCAATTTATAACAAAATCCCACTCTTACTAAGAGAATCGCCTACTGCGATGTTTTAGAGAAAGCTGAAGACCATACTATCTGATGATAAAACCTATTGCACAGTTAAAGAATTTATGAACGATAACAATTTTGACTAATATGTATATATTGATAATAAACTGATACATTAATGGATTAGCAAGGTGGATCATAATGGAATGGAATGGAGCATAATGTCTATTTTTATTATTAAATTGATTTATGTAACTCTATATAATAACATTAATTCATTCCATACTCTAAAATTTTTTAAGGGTTTTTTCTCATTAATAAAATGTATGTAACCAGTCAAATAATTGCATGCACATAATGGGCAAATTACATTGTTACGCATTTTGTGCATAATGTACACATGTATTTGCAATAAATATAATTTTACTAAGACACCGCCCACTGACAGTCAGACGGATAGCGGGGGCTTCGTAATATGGTCTCGTTAGCACCCTTTTCACACGGAAACCCCCATGTCACGTTTCCACCAAAAATTACTGGCATTGTTGAAGTTCCACTGTTGAGCGAAACTACTCGAAAGTAGTAAAATAGGAAGCATAAAAAATCTTTGCCACTCAGGGCACTACTATACGAGTATATATACGTCAATAATACTATAATTTCTCCTCCAGGTTATAAAGAACGCTCAGCGCCTCTGCCAGGGTCTAACTTCCCGCGGCTATGCGATCGCCACCGGCGGAACTGACGTCCACCTCGCATTAGTCGACGTGAGGAACAAAGGACTGACGGGCGCGCCGGCTGAGAGAGTCCTAGAGCTGTGCAGCATCGCCTGCAATAAAAATACTGTGCCGGGAGACAAGAGTGCGCTTAACCCTAGCGGGATACGACTTGGTTAGTATGAATACAAAGCTTTGATTTTCCAAGTCGAGGTCCAAGATACAATACACATACTCGGTTCTAGAATCCAAGATATGTCAACCAAAACTGATACAAAAATAGAAAACAACAAGGTGAAGGTGTACATGAAACTATTACATAATATTAAGCAACGCATAAGCGCAGAGTAAAAGGTTAGAATTCGAGTTCGAAAACGGACGACCGACGGAAGAAAGCTCTAAAAATTACTCTACTTTAACTAAACTAACGCTGCTCTAAAAACACCCAAAAAATTATTTCATATTCTGCGATTTGCTGCGAAAAATTAATAATAATTTTTTTTTAATTATTATTAATTTTTTTAAATAATCATTTCCACAAATATTTCTTAGATTTTGTAATCCGTTTGTTTTCTAAAAAGATCTAGGATTCTAGAACCGAGAAAAGTAAGTATAACACCTTTGTATTTGTTTCTAACTTCTGTGTGTGAGGCCGAAGCGCGATATTATGTTGGTCACATTGTCATGGCAGAAATCTCTTGGCGCCTACAAATTAATACTAGACTTTACAAAAAAAAACTTAACGCAGATGATGATAACAATGATGACTTGGGAACAGTTTAGTCCACCATCTAGAATTCCGTATTACCTGGAAATAACTGGATAAATGTGAATTTATATAAAATAAATGGTTTCAAAGTCGGTCTTATCTTAAGACCTACTTTGAAACCAGTTATTTTATAAAAATCCGCATCAGTGCCGGCTTATCAGCGGCATGTTGGTGATTTCTTGAAAAAAAACAACCGATATTTTTAAATATATAACTAAGTGTTTTCTTTGTTGTGTAGGTACCCCTGCTTTGACGACACGAGGCTTGAAGGAAGCTGATATCGATAGAGTGGTTGACTTCATTGACAAGGCTCTTCAGTTAGGACTTGAAATCGTCAAAGTCTCTGGACCTAAGGTGGCAGACTTCAATAAGCTGATCAACGAAAGTGCCGAGTTCCAAGCGAAAATCACGAAACTCAAAGAGGGTGTCGAAAGCTTTAGTAACACATTCCATTTACCAGGTTTTGAGAAATACTGAGTTAAATTAGTATCACACTAACGCATATAATGTGAAAACTTATAGTTTATAAGTCAAATATTAGTGATTATGAGCTTAAAACTCATTACTACCTAGGTACCTAATGTTATAGGCAAGTGCCTTGCACTTTATGTAATCTCGTAACTAAGTTAATATAAGAAACTTTTTAATGTACTGTTTGTACCTAATCAATCATGATTGAAATACATATGTATTTTAGTACTGAAGTATTTTTTATCCTTCCTACCTATCTAATCCTTATCCGTGAGTAACGTAACTAGTGTAAGTCTTGTTAGACTGTTTTGAAGAAACCATCAATAGCAAGCCACCTGGTCAAGTCAAATTGTGAATGAATATTTTAATTCTGAAAGAAAATAGAAGATATCGTCCGTCCTCTTTATTATCTGAAAACCTATAGCACAGCAGTGCGCGCCATACAACATATACTAATCTCGCTCTTTAAATAAGGCTGAGAGGAAGGTATAGTACCAGAGTTTAAATTAGCGTGCGCAGTTTTAGCGACGTTTTCTCCGGCTTTTGGTGCTCAAGACGAGAATAGCATTCGAAATCATATGAAGATATATTTTTCATCTGTCTGTGGCTGGTTGACGGATCTCCTCATTCATTCATTCGTTCGATATTTATGTGAAAAACTGGGTTGTTTTTGTGTTGAATAGAACAATTATTTCTAAATAAATGGTTATTTCATTACATTAGAATTGTATAAAAATTATACTTTATCCGCAATTAGGTCAATGTCCTGCTGTAAATACTAGTTACAAAGTATGTTCGAGCCCGATTAATGTGACGACCTTGTAATCTCAAACGTATATTTTTGCTGGCAAATTTTGTCGAAAAGTGGAATTTTAGATCCCTATTTGGATGCATGATTAATTAATTAGTTGAGTTGTTAAATCATTCTGACTGGACACAAACCTGGATGGATTTATTCGTGTAGTGCGTGTTCGGCAGTGATGTGTTTAATTGCGTGTGGTAAATACCACCTGGAGCTCGTGCGAGGAGTGGGTTACTCACGATGACTATGTATCCCTCGTCCGGAGCGGCTACAGGGCCTCAGCAGGCGACTGGGCAGGTAGCTAATGGAAGCACTACATTACCTCGGTCACATCATCAAAGGACAGGTATGCTAGCTCACTACCTTCTACCCTACAACATAATACAACTATGTAATACCGAGCATAAGTGTGCAATAATCCAAACATAAGTTCATTCTATGAACAGAAAGTCACCTCTTAATCTAATAGTAATAGTATGTCTTGGTATAATACATTGTACCTGTATGTATTCCTATTCTTTTATGTCAGCTAGTAGGTTCGTTTATCAAACCATGTAAAATATTATGAAAAAATGTATGGTCCCCATAGTATAAGCTCTGTTTACTTTGGGGCTAGATGCTGAGTGAATTGTTCAGCAATATTTCTAGAATTTATGTTTTTCTATTGTAGGTCGTCCTCCAGCAGCCCCCAAGTCATATGATTACCTTCTAAAAGTGCTACTTGTTGGGGACTCCGACGTGGGCAAACAGGAAATATTACAGGACCTCGAAGATGGCTCCGCAGATTCCCCTTTCTGTAGCGGGAGCGGTAAGTATTGTTAGTACCCAATTTTTATTATTATTTCTTTGAATTTGCATGATAAACTTACTTTTGCCTATGTTGCATGCAAATGGATAAAAAAAAGATTTTTTTTTGGTGTTAAAGATAACTACACAAGTGTAAATTTTGAATAAAAAAACCTAAAAGAGCTATCCATCATGTAATTCAATAGTAATTTAATAATTTAGGCATTAACTTTCTAATCTTATACTTTGTTTGACACTAACAAGTGAAATTATCTACAATTGCATAACTTCTGACTGTTATCAGCAGAGTAGAGCTCATAAATTGATAAATGCTTACCACACATAGCAAGCTTATTGTGCAGTATTTAAATTATAAAGATGTTTTGCTGATAACTGAGTTATTACACAATTAAAAAAGGGTTTTGCTGTCTTCTATTAGATACAATCATATTTGTGGTTAAAGATATTTGTTTTCTCAAAAACAGATTAATAGGCACACAGCACAACAGAAATTAAAAGATTGTAAATTAGTACTAAAATACTTTTTATTATAAGTTGTTTTACTTAGTGAACATTGAACAAACATGTTTATTTAGTCTGCTAGTAATGGCTCTGGATAACAGCTAGCGCGATCCCCTTTTGTTTTTCGTATACTGGAGGCTTACTCATTTGTTACATCAGCTTGGATAATTGTATGAAAATACAAAAGACAATCCTTACTTATTGCAACTGAAATTTAAAAACAAATGTAAAAATACTGTTTTATCCCACAGCATACAAAACAACGACAATCCTCCTTGACGGCAAGCGTGTGAAGCTCCAACTATGGGACACATCAGGCCAAGGCCGCTTCTGCACCATCATCCGCTCATACTCCCGAGGAGCACAAGGCATCCTGCTTGTTTATGACATCACAAATAAGTGGTCTTTCGACAGTATTGAACGCTGGCTGGAGGAGGTTGAAAAGGTAATTTTAAGAGTTATTTAATTTTAGTTAATCATGTATTTGGCAGTTGCTAGATGCGGCAAGCTGAAGACAGGGCGCTATGGCGTTTATTAAGGAGTTATTATTAAGGAGGCATATGTCCAGCAGTGGACTAATAGAAGGTAGAAAATGATGATGATGCATGTGACATAGCAAACCAATTTTATTAGTAACAAGCTACTGCGCTTAGCTTCGCACGCGTTATTCTCGGATGAAATTTAACCTTATAAATAAGTTGGTTTACGCACAAAGGGCCCATCAGTGCCCTAGTTGCGGAAACCAGTCCAGAAAAATGTAAGTTGGTTTACTTTAAAAACTATTGTAGTTTGATGAGTTCACCCCCTAACCGGGTTAACCTGCTTACCTCTGTAATGAATTTGGTTGATGTTCTACATGTACAAGAAATTTCATCGTGATCTCTTTATCATTTTTGCCCTGATTGAAAATTCCAGCCCAGGACTTTTAAATCTCAAGTTAAATTTATTAAGAATGAAAATTAGAATTAAGGAATAGAAACAAATTAGAACTAGTATTTATAATAATTGAAACAGTTGAGGTAACTGCAGACTATTAAAAGTAAGTTTAAATTTAGTGAATTATGTTTGATTTGGTTCCATTAAAAATACATAAATCTTATTAATTTGCTATTTTATCCAGTCTTTGATTGAAACAAACGATTAATGTTATTATTACATTCATGTCAGGTCAGGTGTAAGAATCCACTTTACCGTGCCTTTGTTCTCTAGCCGTGTGAATTAGTTCATGAGAACTATGGCTATATTCTCTGCATAGATAGTGTATGAAAACAAACCTAACGGTTCTTGGTATCAAAACAGCGGCACTGAACAATAAATGAAAAATATTGAAAAAGCAGATGATTTATGCATGTCCCACTCAGTATCATTTCATTTTATTGACATGATTACAAGAAGTACATCACAAAACTATGTCTTGTAAATCCCAGAGGGAGTAGGTATTTTCGTAATCATAGTCAGCCTAGACTACAACCTTTTATTATTATTAGGTCCTTACATATGAAATTGGCGTTTTTCGTACTGGCCACTTTAATCACAAATTTCTCCACTTTGGTAAGGAATTCCAAATTCAAATTTATACAGCTATAGACTCATGTATTTGTGCTTCGATGATCGTCATTCATTTGTTTTTTTTCTTCTGTTTTTTTCTGTTTGCGTCACTCATTTTACAAAATGGAAAACTTAAAATATCGCATTATTTACGAGTACGAGTTCCGCCGTGGCACTAGTGCTGCGGAAACAACTCGAAGGGTGAATGATGTGTATGGCGGTCGTGTTGCAAAAGAAAACACAGTTCGTTTTTGGTTCCAACGTTTTCGTTCTGGAAATTTTGACCTGCAGAACAAGCCCCGTGGACGGCCTGAGACTCAAGTTGATAATGAAAAGTTGAAGGCTATTGTGGAAGCGGATCCATCGCAAACCACGTCCGAGTTAGCTGCAGGCTGCGATGTTAGTGATAAAACTGTTTTAATTCACTTGAAGCAAATTGGGAAGATTAAAAAGCTTGAAAGGTGGGTACCTCACGAATTGACTGAAGCAAACCGGCAAACGCGCGTCGACTGCTGCGTTACATTACTAAACCGGCACAATAATGAAGGTATTTTAAACCGAATCATTACCTGTGATGAAAAATGGGTTCTTTACGATAATCGGAAGCGCTCAGCGCAATGGTTGGATCCTGGCCAGCCAGCCAAATCCTGCCCCAAGCGAAAATTAACCCCAAAAAAGTTACTTGTAAGCGTTTGGTGGACTAGTGCCGGTATTGTTCATTACAGTTTTCTCAAATCTGGCCAGACTATTACGGCTGATGTCTATTGTCAGCAATTGCAAACCATGATGGAAAAGCTAGCGGCTAAACAACCTAGGCTGGTCAATCGCTCCACGCCACTGCTGCTTCACGACAACGCTAGACCACACACTGCGCAACAGACGGCTACTAAATTAGAAGAGCTTCAATTGGAAAGTCTAAGACATCCTCCGTACTCCCCGGACCTTGCTCCAACAGATTACCATTTTTTTCGAAATTTGGATAACTTCTTGCAAGGGAAAAAATTCAACTCCGATGGGGCAGTCCAAATCGCCTTCAAAGATTTTATTGATTCCCGTCCGACTGGTTTTTTTAGTAAAGGGATCAATGAACTACCTATAAGATGGCAAAAGTGCATAGAAAATAATGGTTCATACTTTGATTAATTAAATATATTATATTAAAAAATATTCGACTTTTTGTTCCTCCCATACAAAACGCCAATTTCATATGTAAGGACCTAATATTATTATAAGGGACTAGCTGTACCCGCAACTTCGTTCGCGATTGCCATACCTTCAGACTATTACTCACATAGAATAGAGTATTTATTTATTTAGAAAGTATACATGTGGTTATCAATGTTGCACCATTAAACCACAATAGGTTACATTCAACCACAGTTTCTCTCAAATTAAGAAGCGCTTTGCAAAAAATACTATAATGACCGGAATGGGCTTGTTACACTTTTAATATAATTGTGTATAAATCGTGTAGATAAAGAATAGGATTGAAAATCTAAATCAAATAAAAATAAAATAAGTATGATCTACGCGGGACTCCCACTGTCATCTTCAATCCCATTCTATAACTACACGACTCAGCCAGTGTCAGTGTCCTACTGCGAAAACAAAATAATGATCGGTTCCGCTTCATACCCGTGGTTCCGTTCAGTCCAGTTAAGTGAACGGAACCACGGGTAAGAAGCACAAATAAACACAAAATACCTAAGTGCTTCGGCTACATCAATAACTAATAATTTGTAGGTCGCCGACCGCACATATGACCTTCGCGGTGCGTAAGTACAAACAAATGCACCGCCTACTCTACCCCCACCTGCGGCCGCTCCCCCGAAACTAATATCTCTCATTGATCTTGTCAGTGTCGTAACGTAACAATTGCTTGAGAGTAATGAATGACACATGCTAATTACTCCGTAATTATCGCGTGCGACCCTTTCTCGCTATCCTTCGGATTTCAGTGGCTGTGGAAATTTCAGTGTGTGTGAAAATTTTGGTGTCACAATGCCTCGACCGCGTAGAGTGCAAGCTAGGTACACAAATGCCCAATACCTACAGATGGTTGTACTGTACGGTCGCACCACCAATTTAGTGCAAACTCGGGAATTGTTCCATCATCGCCGCTACCCAACTGACCCTAGGTATACCCTCGCGGGACCTCATATTACGAACGCAGTAGCGCAGTAGCGCAGTAGCACGGTAGGTATCATCTAAACATTTCATTTTAAACTTGTTTTAACTAATGAAAGTCACGTGCACTTATGCGTCTCTCTATCTACCGCGCGGCCGGCACGAATTAATTCGGTGGGTGGATGTAGCGCGATCACAACTACTTAATACGTTTTATTTTGCGTTTTCCATACTTACCTACATAAATGATTTATTTCAGATAATAACAGAATAAAACAATTACAACTAGTATATACACTTAATATCTATTTCTTAAAAATCTAAGCCGTCACCAGAAGGCAGAGTGCCCAGAATGCTGGCAGCATTACCACGTTGAATGGCAATGCTAATTCGTTGACCGAAATAGAAGCCAGCATTCCGATCACCTGTAGACTCTACAAGAAGTTTGGTAATATCTTTGATATTTTTTATTTGCCTAATATTAGCTCCAATGCGTTAGGTGTCAATAGTGGTGTCTTGGTTTAAAAGGATGCCATCGAATTAAATTTCACCCTGTAGATTGCATCATTAGAGCAACAGCAAACTACATAAATATAACTAGGTATACTAGGTAGTGTATACATATACATACATACATACAAAATATATTTTAACACAGGCTAGATTTTCGTACAAAGTCCTAAGTCCATTTGGGTAATTTAGTATAAATGTAACATGGAGGATGTTCTTTATTTATTTTTAATGCTTTCTACGTACCTATCTATGTGAGTGTCGAAATTAATGCTATTCTATTCTAATAATCGGTATTAAAACTGAAATTATGGGAATAAGGATGGAGGTTATGAATGCGGAAACTAGAAAGAAAAACGTTTTTCGTGTTCCATGTCCTATTTTATAAACAAGTATGCTTTGTATGTCTCATTTATTTGTTACGTTCTTTGTTGCAGCACGCACCAGGCGTACCGAAAGTTCTAGTCGGCAACCGCCTCCACCTAGCATTCAAGCGGCAAGTTCAGGAGAGAGACGCTGAGTTGTACGCAGCCAAGAACCGAATGGCGTTCTTCGAAGTCAGTCCGCTATGCGACTTTAACATACGGGAGAGCTTCTGTGAGCTGTCGCGAATGGCGCTCCATAGGAATGGGATGGAACGACTCTGGAGGAGTAATAAAGGTAAACTGCCTTCAAATTAATATATTAAGGAGTTATCAATGTATTGTATTGAGTATATCAGTTATGTAGCACCCTTAACTAGCACAAGCTTTGCTGGGGGCTAGATGATGCTATGTGAATTGTCCAGCATTATTTATTTATTTCTAAGTGGAAATCAAGTGGAACTGCACTAATATCTCGCATGGGAGTTTATTGTACATGCACCCCCTACCAAACCAGGCTCTAACCATCCTAACTCCTTGGCCTCCGCTGTAAGAAGGTTGTAAAATAGCTTATTTGGCTAGAAAACAAATATCAGTCTAGAGTTGCCTATTGTGACAATTTGTGAGACTGGGAACCAGTGTATAAGTGTGCAAGTTTCATATCACACAGCTGGTAAACTCTAAACGCACCTTTCTCGTCAGTAACCAGACACCCGATTTTATCGCCAAAACTATTCTGATGGTGAGGTCTGCTATTCTACTCTCTACTTACTGTAAATCTAAACCAGTAAATGAATAGTAGGTACATAATATACTGATTACAGTATATGTACTATTAATTTACAAGTCTCTAGACTACGTCGTTGGCAGCGGTGATGATGGCCGAAAGCGCAGCGTAGCGCAGGTCTGAACCATCACAGCGCGGTCAGCATTGCAGCCCTTGATGGACAAGCTGAAATATCGCGGACAGCAAGGGCTGCAATGATGACAAGCTTGAAGGCCGAGAGCGTAGTAAGCTTGCCTGAGGTGAGGCCATCACAGCGTGGCTAGCAGTGCATCATTGCGGTCCAAGGCTTATATAGTGCTTTACACAAACAATGCGAGTAATTTAAATAAAACCAGCTTAGTCAGCAAATAGTCAGGTGCTGCTTTATGATTGTGTCATATAGTAAGAAATTCTTACAAGTAAATTTATTTTCTTTCTTTCTTTCATATAGTAAGAACTAGCACCTGATTATTTTCAAAACAAAACTCGGAAATAATAATTATAATGGAAGTTGCTGGTGGTTAAAACACACCAACAATGTTGACTTTGCTACCATTATACATATCTAACTGGCTCACTAGAGCCTACAATCGAAAATAACAGGAGGGTGTTATTTGCCCTGTTGTGGGTCGATAACTAACATTGAAAATAAACAAATAAAGAAGTTTAATTATTGTCTTTTTCAGTCCTAAGCCTCCAAGAGCTATGCTGCCGAGCGATAGTCGCCCGCACATCCGTATACGGCCTCGAGCGTCTGCCGTTGCCCACCACTCTGAAGTCACATCTCAAGTCCTACGCGATCTCCGCCGCGCCGAGCCGCCACCGCGCGCGCACCACCAAACACCCACATCACACCAGGCTCAACTGCACTGGACGGAATTCTTGCAATATAGCTTGACTTGGTAAATTCGGTTCTGCTATTGCTTTTGAAGGTGCTTGTACGGTTTACATGACTCGGTGTGTAATAATGGTGCAGCCTCACCGAAGTTACTTTATTGTTGCGGTTTTGCAACATGGCAACATTATTGCGCATCCACATATTGGCCGAGTCATGGCGAGCCGTGAGTCGCTTGTGAGCTTGTGTCGCAAAACAAACTGACTCGTGAATTTAGGATGCCTCGGAAGTGGTGTTACAAAATGTTATCATGTTGCAAAATATGGCACAACAAAAAGCACGTACCTACATACTACAACGTTTACAGAGTTTTTTGAAGAGAACCAAGCAAAATCGCTGGTAGCATGATGCGGTAACTAATGCAGTCATTTTTAATTTAAATCAGTAAGAACTGTTAATGTACACTTTGGAATTCGATTGGTTCTTGCCGCCCGAAGTAGGTAATGAACAGTAATAGGCGATGATAAAGGATATCTCTAAGATTTACCATGTTGATATTAAGTGCTATCTTCATGATCCATAAAAACAGCTGGTTTTTCTGTTCTTACCATGCAGTATTGCTGGAACCCATTTCATTAAACTTTTTAAGAGTTTCTGTAACGACGGAAACAAGCGAAACCATCACAATATGACTTCAACTTTGACTGAATTACATTGCACATCTTTGACTAAGTTTTGTGGATAGTATTATTGAAGCACTGTATGCATGACTGGTGTAACTCATATTTTATGAATTCAATCATTTGTATATTTTATGTAAAAAAATCGATTAGTAAATAGGTAGGTCAAAAAATCTGAAACAAAGAGGACATCGGGAAAATATATGAGACAATAACAGCTGGACTTTTTTTTTTATGTGTAATCTATAAATATTGAATGATTCAAACATGCACTATTCTTCAAAAATAAATTGTCCATTTCACATTATCCTAACTAAAAACAGGCTGTAATTTACAACGGATTTGTGACTAGTTTATTAGATGTAGCTTATGGTACTGTTACTTAACTGAAAAGTTATTTATCTATATTGTAGCTTGGCAACTATAAATTCACACAATCGTTTTTATTTATGTAAGTATTCGGGATTTGCATAGTTCCCTGTCGGCACGATAGAGGCGCTGTACCAAATTGTATACAAAAAGGAGACGTCACGATCACGTCTCGTTACTAACGATAAATAGACTCACTAACTACAAATGATGGTTAACCGTTTGCTTACTTCGGATTTGACTTGATAAATATTCTTTCATAGGAATTTGAGTAGACTCTATATTTTTTAAATATATGTTAATCGAACCATCCACTCTGCTCTCCATAGTCAAATTTTGTCTACGAGTTTGCCGTAAATTTCGAGTATCTTGATCGCACGTCTGATCTAACGAAGTTGCTCCGAAGTTTACATAGCGCAAAGGCAATTTAGTTCCTAAACAATCCATTTCGACTAAAAGGCTAACTTCAAAGGGGCTCAGTTATTTGGCGCTATTGTGCAAGCCCCAACCCGCCCGCCCTCAGTGTCAGTCGCGCTTTCATTGGATACGCAAAGCCAAGGCTAAATATCCATTAAATACCAATTTTCTTGTATTGTCATAGTATAAATTATCAATGTTCGGAAATCTGTAAATGATCGTTAAAAAGAAGCAAATAATAAGTAAGGCTTTTAAAATTATAAGCACGTGTAAATATTGTTCTGTGTTGTTGAAAACTTAATCAAATAATTCATATTTAATAAGCATGCCTCAATGAATCTTGAATATCTAGCCTTTATGAAATCACATGTCCATTATTATAAGCTATTTCGTATTGTAAGTTCCAATGTGTAAATACTTTGGCTAATTTATATATTCTAGTGCGACAGCAAACCAAAAGTTTCGTCTAAATTAAATGTGGTAATATATTGGCTATTTTCTGAAAAATATTATTTACTCGTAAGTTAAGTAGCCGGTGTATGTTTTCTCTGTAGTTTCGATTTTGTGGTTGTGTCTGGTGTGACAATACAATGTTTATTTTGCATTTACTAAGTTTACACCACGCCTAATTCCTGGCCAAAAAACCTTATACTTGTATTCTGATTTGGTCAAACAAACGGCCAGTTTCGCATTAAATTAACTAGGTGTATTATAGCTAACCGTTTTGGCGCCTCGAATTTAAGCATGATGATAATTTTCACTAACAAAAGATTTGGTTAAGTCCGTCCCTAGCCACTAGAATATTGATTAATCGTTTAATTTCAAATCAATTTGACATTTAAATTTTTATTTATTGTGGCTTAAATATTTTATACTCCCGTTTATTTGTATTTGGTAGTTTTTTTTGTTATTGTAGATACATAAAGATGTACAACTAAAGTTTCAACCCCGGTTTTCTTTTTAAAGCCTCTCATAAACCTATTAGCATGTAACTTATAATAACATAATTCGTACGTAATAACTGAAGAGAAAAAAGTATCCATTTTTCGAAAAAATCTTAAATTGTGTATAAAACCTTCAGATTACTTTCTTATGTATTGTGATAGTTTTAGTTATAATTCATAATCCAAATACATAACACTAATACCAGCTATAAGTTTGGGTTAGGTTGATACAGTCATAACTTTATAACTACCTACACTAGTTGTGAAATAAAACTAATTTATAAATAATTATGGTTCTGACTTTAATTTTAGCCCGTAGGTAAGCCCAGTAAAATAAGATTTCAAAGATACAGACGCTCTAACTTGCGACGCAGTACATGGTAACTGATTTCATACCTCATTAAACATATAGCTAAAATTTTTCAGACGTCTATACGAATGAAATAAAAAGATTTAATCTTTTCTTGTAAAATCTTTTTGTAGCAAGGTCTAAGAAGTCGCTAAATTAAATCCTTAGTAAAGGTAAATACAAGTAGCAGCAACGCCCAAAAGGACCTGCGCCAGTCATGCGCGGATTCGAAAAAATCAATAAATTCAAGCATGCGCCAATGCATTCTGTTTGGGGGCCGAATCCAAACAATGCGTGAAAATTGTGCAGTTTTCTCTTTAACAACTTAGAAAAAACAGTAAAAATGTTCGTCAAAGGAGGAGATTGTTATTTATCACACAAAATGTATATTCGCCTAAACAATTTTCTTTACATTTTCAATCTACGCCAAGGTTGTATTCTGATTGCTGTCCATCAAATCGTAAGTACATTTTTCATGTTTTATATTGCTATAGTAAAATTAACTTTCATTTGTTTTATGTAACGCAAAAAACAAGAACAAAATATCTTCATATTCTCTTTATCGGGAGATACTTGTAACTTCTACCTAGTTTGATTTTCAGAAATGAAACGACTTTATCGTGATGCAAATTTTACAAAGGACTTAATTTCTTATTTATTATTATTACATAAACTACTACTGTAGGGCTGTAAATAAAAATTACGTCACTTTGTTATCGAATGCGTAAGATATTTGAAATTCATTCCTTCAACTTTATTATTGTACGTAATTTATGACGATGCGATGTCATTATTGTCTATTCTATCCTAGAGAACAATCCCCGTGCTTGGCCTATTGACTCGATTAAATTTTCTGGTAATAGCTTTTGACATTATTGTGTAATAAATAAGATTTTGTAAAGTAAATTTTACTAACAAAGAAAATGTCAATCAATTAAGTATTAGAAACAAATCAGATCTAGTATTTACAATTGAGCTAACTGGAGACTGTTGCAAACAATCTACAGGTAGCCCAACTGATCCTTATCAATACCAGTCGGAAGCGTCGTCCCCAACACGCTGCTGGCTGCATTGCCCCGCTGTATGGCAATGCTGATGCGCATGACCCGAGAGCTGGTGAGTACATATCTACTCACCAGCTCTCGGGTCACGCGTCGCTTCGACCAGACGCTAAGATATTTTTTTTTAATCCCGGACAAGCTCGGTACCCTACGGACGTAAAGTAAATTAATATTTTATTGCATCAAATAGGTACATGTGAGTAAAGTAGGTACATAGGTGTCTCATGCAAGTTAATATCAAATTGTATTTCATAATTGGCATAATTGGCGCGACCGGTGGCGGCGTGCAATTATTTTTGTACAATAAATAAATAAATAATGCTGGACAATCCACACAGCATCATCTAGCCCCAAAGTAAGCAGAGCTTGTGTTATGGGTACTAGATGACTGATAAACTGAAATAAATATGTGTACATTCGATCCTTAAGATTAGTTATGGATAGCTAAGTCAAGTTACACTTTTTTTTAACTTTTTCAGGCTCTCTCATCATTTATCCTTATAATCTTGCTAGTGGGCATATCTCATGTAGGCGAGATGCTGTCAATGCTTCACAACGACATGGAGGACGACGCCGAAAGACGCGGGTTCTATGAAGTGGCCTATGGAGACTCCTTGACATTCCATGAAGGCGAGGTGGTCAGTACGAATAACCAACGTCGGTTCGCGAAGGCACAGCACCTTGCATCTGGTGAGTTCAAATTCAAATAATTTTTTTCTTCAATTCAAATCAATTTTATAACGACAGACAGAAATTGATAAATTTTGGATGACGTTTGAAATACGAGTAGAGAATACAATCCCGGGATCCCAAATCTCGGGATCCCGGGATCCCGACCGTTTTCTGGCCTCGAAAATCCCGGGACTGTACTTGGCTAATCTCGGGATTTTCGGGATTGCCACAAACAAGTCTAGTTTGTATTCCGTAGTCCGTTGCGTCTTGAAAATAACCTTGCCTAGATTATTTTAATACATTACGACAAAAAGCAACTCGTACAATACGTAGGTACCCACTATTTACTACACAGGTACAGTCCTAATAATATGTTTGTCGTAGAACTTAGAAGGGACTTCCCCACTCGGAATACTTTAATACAATACTCTTAAGGTAATTCCCCAACGGACCAACAGGGGAATCACCCGATCATCTCATATCATAATATTGTTGCGGGTATTTCCCGTCGGGGATTCCCTGTACGAAAGTATAAATATGCAAATCAGGTTTTATTTTTTTCATTTATTGTTCTGTCAGTGACGGGTTACGTAGGCTACGCCATTAAAATTTAAAAGTCAATTATCTGAAATTAAGTATTTCAAATGGCGGGAGACTTTGTTAAACATAAAAAAGACAGTGATACGACGTCAGTGTGGAGTTATTATTTAGTTGCGAAGGACGGGAATAGTGCTAAATGTAAGCGATGCCCAGCCATCCTCAAGACTTTGGGTGGATCAACTAAGGGATTACATACACATTTGTTATCAAAACATAATATCAAGGTTATATCAGCTTCAACAAGTCAAGATTCTGAAAATCTGAACACAGCACCGCCGCCAGCCAAGCGAAAGTTAGATGATTATTTTACTAAAAGTGCCGACGATAGCCTGGATGATATCTTGGCAAGAATGATTGCATTAGATGGATTTCCATTCAGTGTATTCATAACCTCAGATGATTTGAGAAAATTGCTCTTAGCAAAATACACGGATTTACCAAAGTCAGCCGTCACTGTTCGAAAACGTGTTATGAATTACAGTGAAAAAATCAGAAAGCAAGTAACTGCAGAATTACAACATTTGAAAAGTGCAGGTGAAAGATTTAGTCTTTCTTTCGACGAGTGGACTTCAACTTCCAATAAACGATACATGGCGGTCAACGTTCATTCATATAAAAATTTTTGGAACTTAGGACTTGTTCCTATTTACGGAAGTATGACAGCTGAAAATTGTCTTCGTATATTGCAAGAGCGTCTAAGTAAATTTGACATTTCCCTAGAAACTGACATCGTGGCTATTGTAACCGATGGACCGAATGTTATGATAAAGGTGGGGCGGCTTGTTTGCACTGAACAACAACTGTGTCTCGCACATGGTATCAATTTGGCGGTCTGTGATGTGCTTTATGAAAAACATAATAATTTGCAAGATAGCCCTACCTCAGATGATAGTATAAATGAACCAGCTGTGAATGTTGATTATATGGACGACAGCGATGATGAACACCATTTAGAAGACTTAGACTGTACAGAATCAGGTTTAATCGTAATGTCACAAAATGATCTTGCGCCAGAACACGTACCAGAGTTAACACAATATGAAAATATTAATGAGCTGATAAAGAAAATCCGCAAAGTTGTAGTGTATTTCAAAAGATCTCCGTTGAAAAATGAAACAGTACTTCAAAAATATGTGAAAATTGAACATGGAAAAGAGCTGTCACTTCTTTTGGACTGTAAAACCAGGTGGAATAGTCTTTTAACAATGCTGGAGCGATTTTATCTTTTAAAAGCATGCATTCAAAAAGCTCTTATAGATCTCAATCATCCAATTCGTTTAGAAGATGTTGATTTTGAATTGGTAAATAAAATTGTTGATGTGCTGACCCCAATTAAATTGACAGTAGAAGCAATCTGTCGGCGAGATGCTAATTTATGCACAGCTGATGCCGCTCTGAAATTTCTTATAAAACAACTGTCTAGCAAAAACTCAGAACTTGCCAAAAAAATTAAAACATCCTTAGTGGAACGTATAAAGCAACGACGAAGTGATGATTTAACTGGCGTGTTAAATTATTTACAAAATCCACGAATGGATGATGAAAATCAGTTATTATCGGATTTGGAATGGCACGACTTATTTCCAGTTCCGACACAGGCTTTAGTGAGGAAGCAAATAAAGAGTATTGTAAAAAGACTTAATAGTCGAGATAACACGGAAGAAGAAGCAAGGTCAGGATCACAAACAGATGATGAGCTAAGGTCAGAAACCTCCCAACCCCAATTGACATTAAAGGAAAAGTTACAGCTGGAAATTAACAAGAGTATGAAATCCCCAGATCCTGAAGTACAAGTACAAAATGAATTGGGGTTGGCAAATAGTATTAGACGTGAAATGAGCCTGTTCGAAAATGGAGGAGTTCGTGGATATCACTTAGAAACAGCATATAAGTATCTATTGTCTATTCCTCCAACCAGCGTAGAACCTGAACGAGCGTTTTCAGCTGCTGCTTATGTTGGCAATAAACTACGAAGCAGGCTCGGAAGTCAAACATTGGATGCTTTGATATTTCTGCGACTATATTTTCGAAATTCTAAATAGTTATTTTGTGCTGTTTTTTAATTTCTTGCAAAAGTATTGTATTTTTTGGTTTGTGTTTTTTCTTTTCTTATTATTGTTCTGATTTGTGTTGTGCAAAGACATTAAAGACATTTTTTTTTATTACTCGTTTTTTTAAATTTTAGCTCAATTAGAAACCACATAGTCTAATCCCGGGATAGGCCCGGGATCCCGGGAAAAGGCTTCAAAAATCCCGTAAGCCCGGGATTGAAAAACATGCTCGGGATTGTATTCTCTAAATACGAGCGATCCATAATTGCAACTAACACCACTTCATTTTTAGGGTTCCGTACCTGAAGGGTGAAAACGGAACCCTATTACTAAGCCTCCGCTGTCAGTCCGTCCGTCCGTCCGTCTGTCACGTGGCTATATCTCATGAACCGTAAGAGGTAGACAGTTGAAATTTTCAGTTAATGTAAATTTCTGTTGCCGCTATAACAACAAATAATAAAAATAAATAATATTCAAATTAAAGGGGGCTCCTATACAACAAACGTGATTTTTATGGCTATTTCTGCTCTTAACTTGTCAAGGCTTATCTCTTGAACTACAATAGGTAGACACATGAAACTTTCAATAATTAAGTAACACTTCAACTGTAATAATAACAAATACTAAAAATAAAATTAAATTTAAAATTTAAAGAGGTCTCCAAACAAGTGATTATTTGATGTTCTTCATAAATTTGTGCCTGTGTTCCTAAGCCTACTGCCATTGTTCGATACCATTCAAAAGTTTTTTTAATCTCTATAATAAATGAAAAAATATCAACAATGCACACCTGGATTTTACCCACTGCATCTATAAGAAATACCGAAGTTTGTTCCATCCACCACGGTCGTACGCATCTATTGACGCGACGACGCCTTGCGACAAAACTGACCAATCAACTCTCTAAATTCCAGTGACAGTGATAGTCCTTTACACTAGCACAATCCTAACGTCCATTTACCTGATGTGCTGCATATCTCTTCTCCACGGCGCGGTGCAATACAAGCGAGAATACGTGGTGCCTTGGATCTGCGCGGCTTGCGTCGCCGCCGTATTGCTGGTCACGGCATGTGTGGCAGCCGATAACTATCCTACGCTCATCAACTTCTTCAATGGACATACTCTATATCGTAAGTAACGTGCTTGTCGCTATAGTGAAGACATCTTGTGCTGCATATTTCTTCTTGACCGCGGCGCGGTGCAATACACCCGTATAGGTTACAAGTGTATCGCATTTAAGCCGTATGAAAAAGCTATTACAATCGTATCACATAGAAGTAATTGTGAAAGGCCTTCGTTCAGTAGAGGGACAAAGTGTGCTGACAAAAAGTTACTTGTTATGGTATCTACCCACTGTTGCAACTGCTGTACGTCGTAGCCATTGGCACCCTGCCAAAAGCTATTGGCATATCCAGAGACAGATTATCCCAAGACATTATTCAAGAGTTTCCGTACTTATTTCAGACTGCGTCGCCGGACTTGTCGTCACCACCTACCTCTATGCAATCTGCTGCGTCAGTAGTTTCGCCATCGAGACCGGCAGAGGGACCTGTCGCGTCGAGCGCAACAACGACGGTGTTGGTGAAAGGCTGCTGTTGCTGGACCATGCTGCCCATTCTAGCCTGCTTTCCGCCGCTCAGATCAACAAGCTTTCGCAAGGCACTCGGACGCAATTCGTCTAATAAGTTCAGCTATAGTTATTGGTAAACCAAACGAACACTTACGAATCTTACTATATTAATCAAAAAAAAATCGACATACCTGCTCTTTTAAATAACTTATTTAATTGAGAGTAGGTAGATTTTTTTGATGGCCAGTGTACCTACACTGATCAATTGCTATTTGTTATAAGTACAATGTATATGTTCCTAGTTGGAAATTTTGCCGTTTATACGCGCTTAGTTTGCAAGCGCCTTGAGCTACTCATAGGCGTAGGTCGTCAGCAATTAGCACTATTCAGTCACTGCTATGTTGTCATATCAATTCACAATGGGGCTGCTGGATCATATAGAATAGAATATGTAGGTACGTAAATGGATAGCTATTGTAGGTATCTAAGAAGTTAATTATAATGTGAACACAAAGTAGTGTTGTGCGCAAATATGCCCTAATTAATACATTTTTGTTGTCATTGAGGATGAACTTCTTCTATCTACTTGTCCTGAAATATTTGATCAGCTTTATGAGAATCTAGGTCTTATATACCCTAGATGCCCTATCTGCAAGGACAAGGTCAAGACCTTGTAATGCGTTTAAAAATCGTAGGTAAGAAATTGAGTTGGTAGGTTAAATACTTGATTTTTCTTTTGTAGAATGAAATTAAAGTGCACGAATATTATATATACCTTACCCTAAACATAAAAAATTACGTGCACTGTAGGATTTTATGAAAGGGTAGTAAAGATATTATTTTCATTTTAATAAATTGTAGTACCTGGTCCTACCGTCTGTGGTATGAATAAATGATACAAATAAATAATCTTAAGGCTAGACTCACTTCCAGTTAAAGTCTCAACTCCTTGAGCCTAGCAAAATTTGCCTACAAGTTTCTAAAATTTTATGCTGTCTCATAAAAAGGAAAGGTACAAAATCTATTCTTATGCAATAATCGCACAAATGTTGTCAATCTAGATTAATTCTAAATACTAATTTTTTAGTTAGGATTACCTACATGTGGCAGCTTTAACTTTTTAGTTAGGATTACCTACATGTGGCAGCTTTAACTTTTTAGTTAGGATTACCTACATGTGGCAGCTTTAACTTTTTAGTTAGGATTACCTACATGTGGCAGCTTTAACTTTTTAGTTAGGATTACCTACATGGGGCAGCTTTAACTTTTTAGTTAGGATTACCTACATGTGGCAGCTTTAACTTTTTAGTTAGGATTACCTACATGTGGCAGCTTTAACTTTTTAGTTAGGATTACCTACATGTGGCAGCTTTAACTTTTTAGTTAGGATTACCTACATGTGGCAGCTTTAACTTTTTAGTTAGGATTACCTACATGTGGCAGCTTTAACTTTTTAGTTAGGATTACCTACATGTGGCAGCTTTAACTTTTTAGTTAGGATTACCTACATGTGGCAGCTTTAACTTTTTAGTTAGGATTACCTACATGTGGCAGCTTTAACTTTTTAGTTAGGATTACCTATGTACATGTGGCAGCTTTAACTTTTTAGTTAGGATTACCTACATGTGGCAGCTTTAACTTTTTAGTTAGGATTACCTACATGTGGCAGCTTTAACTTTTTACTCAAAACCCCAAACAAACAAAAACCAAGGAAATGGTAACCATTTTTATTGCAAACATAATTTTACAACATTCATGACAGTAAGTTATACAAGGGTACGGTATCATCTGTTTACGTCCAAATTAAGTGCAATATAAATAAATAAGCACTCTATATATGCTTAGATATTTTCTGACACTTGTGATATTTTTATATTGAACTTTGTTTGTTGTTTATAACAATAATTGGTAAAGTTTATAAATTGAAAATCTTAAGCGATTTGTTGTCTATGCTGTATAAAATTATATAGAGTTTATTTTATTTTTCATAGTATAAATTTATTACTTATTAGACTAGAAACTTTTAGAGTTATATGACTATCTAAACTAAAATTATCAAGTATTACGCTGCAATTCATGCTATGAAAAATATAACTTTTTTATACAAACTGTTTTTTAATTTACATTAATTTAAAGTTGAAACAATCTATATTTTTTTCACTAAATTTTTTTACTTCAGGCAAGAATACCTAGCTATATGTAACTTATACCTAGGTATTACAGAAAGCCACAAAATCACAAAAACCCCGCGATACTTTTACAAAAGTATAATGGCGACAATATTCATATAATAACAAGACTAATTAATGCTCGTCACTTTCCTTTTACCTCCCTACGAGTGGTATTTAGGAAATAATTTGAATGGACTATTGACTTTAAAAAAACCATACATCATGTTCATGAAGATCGCTTGGACCATTTGTACATTTTAAATTGCCTGAAATAGGTATTTTGTAGTACCTAATGGGTGCATCTTTATAGAAATAAACATAGATCTAGGAACTAACTAACCTAAATCAATCTTCTGATTTTCTACTCGCCTTCTACTGATTTAGTCAAAAGCGATTTTGTAACACTGTTTCTTACAAAAAAAGAATGAACGAAATCGGACAACCCAATAATAAATTACAACTAAGTACCTATATTTTGACTTTCATCCCTCTCCCAAGGGAACTGTACTGAATTCCGGGATAAAAAGTATCCTATGTCCTACCTCGTAGAATGAACTCAAATCATGTCAAGTTCCAATTGAATTCATCCCGTAGTTTCGGCGTGACGCGCGGCCGAACAGTCAGACAGACAAAAAATTACAGTTTTGGCTTCACTATGTATCGATAATATATTAGGCTATTATTGTTATATTAGGTATATAAAATTTCTATAGCAAAAGGTATTTTATATTTTCCCGGATTTTCCACTTTACCTTGCGCGAACTAAATCATTTTTTTTTATCAAATCCTCTAGGTATTTTAAGCTAATGCGCCTACCAATGAATATAATTTAATTCTGATTAATACAGAAGATACATTTACATTTTACATTTATTGAAGATTGTGGTAGTGTGATGACGTAGTACTAATATGTACTACCTAATCATTTGCCTCATTTTCACCCCATCTTCCATTTTTCAAAGGCCTCTGAATACCTTTAAAGCCTCGAGCTAAAATAAATTTCTCAGATGACTCTGACCTACTTGCCATTGGTTTTATAATTTTTATGGTTTTGTAAAATTTTTCCAAATCCATTACTAATATTGGTACCTCCTTGCCATCCCATACTTTGATGAGTAAACCTCCATCTGTCTTAGTTACTAGTGCAGCAAATCTCAAAGCCATGTAACATAGACCTATGATTCTATCCTTGTCAAGTTCCCTGACCCCAGTTGCACTTGGAGCCATGTCTGAAATAACCACATCTACCTTCATTCCATCGAGTATTTCTACAACCTTGTTGTGAGCTTCGACTGTGGAGAAATCCATGTGGTTGATTATTGTTGCTCCCTGAAAAAAATATGTCAGGTATGATTTTTGTGTAATCCAAAGTTACAGTTTTGGCTGCAGATGCAGGTGATCTGTGAGAATGGGAATATTATAATGAAACCCCCAAACCAATGAAACGAGGAGATAGGTTGTTTGGTAATGCGTGGAAAAAAAGGGTTTTTACTATTTTCTAGATGGTACAAGTAATGTAGATAGCAGATAAGAAGTTTTGCGCACATTGCTATGAACCTCTGCTAAAACAAACTTTGAATCAATTGTAGATTTGGAGTCTATCAACTGTTGTTTTTAGTAAGAAATCTTATAGTGTCAATAGACTACAAAACTACAATTGATTTGTAGTTTGTGCATTCATAGTATGAACCCATGCTAAACATGGGTTCATACTATGAATGCACATTGTAAGCCATTTACTTTGAACTTCATAGCAAATGGATTACAAAGTGCTAAAATAACCGCTAGTTTATAATCACAATAAACTTTAGATTTACTCACGGGATCCTTATGGTAAAAAACTCAATATACATAAAATTTAACATTTTTTCTTTGGGCCCTTGGAATGTAAATATGCGCAAAAAATTACGTTAAAAAAAACATGAAAGTGTGCACTTTCATGTTTCGCATATAATTTGGTTGAGATCTCAGGAACCCTGCGGTCTAATGAAATGATTTATGTTTTGATTGATAGGTGTAAGTACTAATTATTTGGTTAGTTTCTTCATAAGTTGTGTAGGTTTCTTGTAAATAAGCAAATATTAATAATAATAATAATTTTGTTTATTTCCTCTACACAATAGGTTTACTTAATATTTAGTTATCATAAGCACAGAGATCTATATTTAAACCTGTATTGTGAGAGGCTGGAGCTTGCTATAGGTTTTAGAAAAACCTGAAACTGCAAGTCTCCAGGGCTAAAAAAAAAACTTGACTTTTATGCATACACTGTTCCAAAAACGTATGCTTTGTCCTGCTCCTATGAACGCGAAATCCTATGCCTATCCCTTTCACAAAATGGCGCGCAATGTGCCCTCTTAAACTGTTATGCATTAAACACTACACTAATAATAGTATCTGTTTATTAAATGTATATGTAATACATTTGTATTAGGTATTTCATATTATAGGTAATTTATGATAAGTAGATTATAAACTACTAACCTCTATTGGAAAAGTATATAGTTTGTCAATAGATATTACTTTTCCTTTAGGCTCATATAGGTTTACCCCATCTGCATTTGTTTTCTGAACTGCAACTTGGGTCCAAGATCCTGGACTGGCGCCTAGATCTATGACAGACAGACCAGGTTTGAGAATGTTGGTCTTTTTATTGATCTCAAGTAACTTGAAGGCACTGCGACATCTGGAGACAAGATTTGAATTGAATTGTTATCAATATTTATTGAAGGAAAGATCTCAAATTGACAAGGAATGTAAATTGCATATAAAAATACACAGCAACAGTGAATTTTATGTAAAGTAGAGGCAGTTTGTTTACAAACATATCACATTGTATTTGGCTGGAGTATAGATCAGCATATATTGTAATGTGTAATGGAATAAAACAGCTTCAAAGTGTAGAATTACCAAAGTGGTACAATAATTTAAGTCAGGTAGGTACTTACCTATAGTTGCAAACTTTGGCTTTTTCTACATAAGGGTCTGATTGTTGTCGTATTATCCACTGCTGAGAACTTATGAAACGCTGCAAAATTTTTTCAAAAAACCTCATTCTTGGGCCGTTCAATGTTTGTTGCGCAAATAACCGCACTTTTATCATTATACCTGCTCTGCTCTCGCTTGAATTGTTTTGTTGTTGAATGATACAGAATTTTATAGGGATTGAGAAGCGAATAAGAAGGACAAACGAAGTAAAGTGTAGTTTTTAAATTCCTTCGTAATCGATCCTTTATTTCCTGCATACAAGAAAATGATTACTACGGAGTATTCTTTTTGCTAATACTCCTACTCATCTCCTAAAAAGGCAAAGGCACTGTGATTTTGAACAAAGAGGAAAGGAAAGTTTTGAATAGTCACTTTGTTTGTTTGCTTTTGTTTTCTTTCATAAAATAAAAGGGATCCAATTTTATCGCGGTGTACATTAACGGGCCGTGCAATATCAGCCCCACAGACTACAAGATACTACACATATCAGCCCATAAAAGCTAAAACCTGTCAATAATGCACAGCCATGTTATCTCGTCTTTTGTTTTATGTTGGTTTAAATATGTTGACTTGCGTGAGACATGCAGTTAGCGCCTCGGCAAGAATCCTTACAGTGCAAGGATTCGCTGGCTTACACTAGCGGTCCTTATTCATAGGTATTTTATTATCCAATCCATTAAATTGGAACCCTTCAAAGTTTTTCTTTCAAAATTGCCATTAAAATATGTTTTATGTAAATGTCAAAAATTAGTTCGGCTTAGCAGTGAGATGGCCCTATAGTTCTTATTGTATTGTACTTACTGTTTATTTCAGTAGTTCTTACTGTTTATTTCAGATAATTAAATTCATAGCTTAACATTAGAATTAAAATTAAAATAAACATTAAAATTAAATTTTTTTTGTTAAACAATTTTAAGTTCTTTTTTGACAAAGAAAATTACAATTCAATAATAAAAACAAATTAGAACTAGTATTTACAATTGAAACAATTAAGCTAACTGCAGACTGTTGCAAACAATCTACAGGTACCTCAACTGATCCATATCAATACCAGTCGGAAGCGTCCCCAAGACGCTGGCTGCATTGCTCCGCTGTATGGCAATGCTAATGCGCTGCGCCAGATATCCGCCAGCTCTCGGGTCACGCGTCGCGTCGACCAGACGCTCAGATAACTTTTTAAAAACCCGGAGAGCCTCGGTACCCCACGGACCTAGGGTCTCGACCCCAAAGGGAGCAAATATGTAGGCTCTGTCGAGACCTGCATATTTGCGTCTCTTGAGATCCTCGGCCAAATCTGCTGCCGCACCAGCCCTTACGGATGTCCTCGGAAGATGGGAAGGCGCAAGTGTGTCGACGCATGTAGCGTCCCACACAATGGGCCTCCCCAACTCCCATGGGACTAATGTCATGCCGTCAGGCCTCTTACCATCGTCACGCAACAGACCATTCGGTTCGAGAATAGCTGGTACGTTAGCGGTGACAAAGGTCCGCCGGATGACGTCGTTAAGGCTGGCATGACGAGATATCCGACCGGCGGCCCTAGTACACGATAATCCGTGATGACCAAGCTGTTCGACAGCAGTACCGCACTGGCATTGATGAGGCGCGCAACACATTGCACCCAACCGAAGACATGTTGCGATACGGAAAGTTACGGGATCCAATAAAGTGCCAGTGTTAAATGAAGAAAATGCTTGCAACCAATGTCCTGACTCCCATTTAGAAACGGCCAGGAGACGGGCACAATCCGCAAAGCTGGAGCACGTTTGTAACAAACGTCAACTCACACAGAGGCCCGTCCCATTGCCGTTGAGAAAAAAAAATTAAAATACAAATGCGATTGAAATTAATATTAAACCTAAATTACACTAGCTAAAATTAAAAATTTACAATAGATTATATTAAAATACATTAGATTACAGTAAAATAAAATAATAATTAGAATATAATCAATTGTTAAATCCACACACTCTAGCAACACATTGGACAAAATGTGTCCAAATCGTAGACATACGCCCTGCCACAGTTTGTAGGATGCTGTTGTGACTCGCCCTCGTCGTGCTCATCAGAGATGCTGTTTTCTTCCGAATGACGGCGAGAAAGCCATAAGTTCGATGCTGAGCAAACATCTCTGAGCACTACAAAAACGGGGGAGTCTCAACAGCATTCTAAAAGTGTTAATAGACTGTACACGTAGGGCGTCCAGCGATTTTCGAGTGTAGTTAACCCATAGATTACCCGTGTACAGGCTCTGACAATACGCCTTGAAGAGCGCAACTTTCACTTCGTCAGAGCACCGGGCAAATCTACGGGCCAACATATTACCCCTAACCGCCAGAACCCTGCGTTCCCTTTCTATGTCTACATTGTATTTATGATCGTCGGTGAGGACATGCCCTAAATACTTGAACACGCTTGATCTGGACACCGTTTAGGACCAAGCCACGAGCGTTACCCGGAGTTCCACCGGCGGTCATATAAACAATAAATTCACACTTTTTAACATTATAGGTGAGGCCGTGCGATGCAGCGTAGGAACCACATACCCTCACATCTCCTCGATAGATCCAGCAGTCGGGCCCAGCAGCACCATGTCGTCCGCAACCGCATAGCTGATATTATTTGTTCTAATACCGTCCACGCGGCACCCGACACGCATGCTGCTGAGCGAGCGGTGGGATCATTGACGTACTCGTACAGGTTGAAAGAAAATGATACTACCCGCCCAGATCTACATTTCGGATGACAGCTGTCAAACTTTAAATCACATTATCTCAGAAACTATCGATCCTAGAACACTTTCTTTTTTTAAATATATACCTACTTGTTGTTAGCGTTCAGTGATTTATGTTGTGTTCCAACTTTTTTTGTTGATTTTTGCTTCAAATTTGGTTAAGTCCTGTAATTTTGTAGTTTCTTTTTAATTGTAACATAAACAGCGTGAAATTGAATTCGATGGCATCCTTCTAAACCAAGACACCACTAAAGACACCTAACGCATTGGAGCTAATATTACGCAAATAAAAAATATCATCTACACATTTTAATTTAAACTCGGACGGGTTCATGATAAAGTAAAGCTACTATAATCTGATTTTAAAAACGCATTGCTGTTTTCATTTTTTACTTCTAAGCCATCACCTACTCGTATTTATCAGAACATGACCATCTTGCTGATCGGTCACTTTCTGCAGAAATCTTATATATGTATAAGATCTTTATATATGTATAATATTGTCACAAAAAGCAGAAACTGACTTTACGTGTTTATTAAAGTTTTTCTACTAGTAAATAAGGGTGTTTTTGTAACTTTGAATATAAAAACGGTAGCCACTGAAATATACTTTCGTATAAAAAATATTGCAGAAAAGTTTTTTCACTAATTATGGAGCAGCAATAAATATACCTTAAAACTGCGATATCTCAAAACAAGTTTTTCATGTGATGATCGTAGGGGTAAGTAATTTAGTTAACATAATTACCTCTATGTTCATTAAGGCCATTTCAAGCAAAGATGGTAGAGTCTGTGAAAAAAGAGAAGTGTCGTCCAGGCGTTACGGTGAACTATGTCTAACAATAAGATTTACCGATAAAACTACCTACACCCGAGTACTGATGAAAACAGTAACAGTTGGTGTCTATGATGTATGATCCGTAACAAACACTTTCAGTCGTACTGGCAATGACAGAGCAGTGTTGGCAAAGCAACAAAAGTAGTACCTACTTATATTGCACGCGCGCGCGACCTCAATTCCTAGGACGCTTCTCTTTTTGCACAGACTTCTGTAACTTTTCAACGCTTTCGGCTTGATCGCGAGTCAGCGGTTCGAGTCAACATACGAAATGTTGACTCGAACCGCTGACTCGCGAACGTGAAAATATCCATAGCCTTGGGGTTGTAGAATAAAAAACATCTTTGTTTTGTTTGTTTGTTTGTTTGATAACGTAAAGTTGATTCCAGAGTAATTTTACATATTTTTTGTAAGACCGGTCTTAGTGAATAAAATAAATAAAATTAGATCTTCATAAATGTTACAATAGTGGTGGTGTGCCAGCTATGATGATTTTTTGTCATAAATATGAGTATTTTTGTCCGTAACCTCAAACGAAAACTTATTCAAATATATTCTTGCTATTTACCTGCATATCGATGTAAAAGTGAAACTATGAAATACTTAAATGTAGCAGAAAAGAACGATGCAGCCAAAAACATTGCTCTTCATCTTTCTAGAGGAACATCCAGACGGGTATAACTTGTTCTATGTTAGTAGGTGGAGTAGAACTTCTACTCCGTCTATATTACCCGTGCCTATGAAACATTATTTTATATGTAACATTGATTACAGCGTGAAGGTTTGTCTCAATATAACAAAATATATGAGTTTGAAGCCGAGGTTCAGGGGCAACAAAGTGAAATGCTGATGACCTCTGTATCAGGCCATCTATTAGCTTTAGAGTTTGTAGGTGCTTACAAGCACTGGCAATCTTGCAGCCCACTGGCCCTGTTTGATGCACCGGTATTCAAGTATTGTCCAGATAATTATGAAAAGATCAAGGTTGGTTGATTCTAACAAAAAATAATGCTTTAAATAAAGACAAATTTTATAAATCACTCTCATGGCCCATGTCGCACATGTCCAGCAGGTTCTGCAGACGGCGGCGCGCCCCCGCAGGTTGCATCGTCGGGGCTGGGCAGTGAATGCATTAAACTGGGCACAAACTTATTTAAATGTATGTTACCCTTGTAGAAAACTCTGGAAAGGGAAATCCGTGGTTGCCGTGGTCTAATAATCTGGACAGATTGTGATAGAGAAGGGGAGAACATTGGCTTTGAGATCATTCAAGTTTGTACAGCTGTGAAGAGCAATCTTACAATATTCAGAGCTAAATTCTCAGAGATCACTTCAGTGTCAGTGAGGAGGGCTCTCCAAAATCTGGAGCAACCTAATAAGAATATTAGCGATGCTGTTGATGTGAGACAGGAACTAGATCTCAGAATAGGTGAGAAATAAAATTAATTGCAAATGTTAGGCTTACAAATTTAAAAAAAAAAATAATGCTGGCCAATTTACACAGCATCATCTAGTATAATCTCAAGCTAAGCAGTGCTTGTGTTATGGTTAGGTACTAGATAACTGATATTAATTATTTATTTAATAATAATTATTCTATTGTACATATTATGTAGATAGATATTTTTAAACACACCCAGAACACCCAGATGGAACAAATATCTGCAGATGGTGCAAACAATTCTCCCAAGACATAGAAATACCTTCAATTGGTTCTGTTCAATCCTATTTTATAAAGAAAAACTTTCTCTCAATGCTCACCTTTTTTTAGGGTTTCGAAGATCAGAGATCGGTTTCGAAACCCTTATGGTCTCCCTTTTTCTGTGGTTTTGTCCATCTATAATATCTCAGCAAATACAGCAGCAGATAACGTGAATATTAAAATAATAATACATTTTGTCCACCTAAACAGATTACCAGAAAAAAATTTACCCATTTTATTTATAAATGTTTTGAAAAAAGTCAAAAAATTACCCAAAAATGGTAAAATAATATCCATTGGATAAGATATATTACCTGTCTCTCTCTGTTGACTTGCGAGTAGAGAGCGGAGCGCGGCGGTCTCTCCGGCGGCGGTAGGTGGGCTGCGCTCGCTGGTAGCGGCAAGGCTACGGGGGAGACTGTTCGGACGGACTCTTGACGCTCGTGCTCTTCTTGCATCATGTGCCTGTGCCCCCCTGGATTATTTTCAAAAAGGGGGGGGGGCCTACCTCACCGAGTGGGGTATCAAATATCGGTTTGTACGTCTCAAAACAGTTTTTGAAATTTCTGTAGGTTACATAATTTTGAAATATTTTGAAAAACACTCGAAAATTTTACTATTACTTTCTATACTCCGAAGTTTGCAAACCGATACATCTGAAATGTATGTAGCGTTTTTTCTTTTGGTGTTCAATAAATAGCAATGTCTCTTTTTATATGTACTATAGATACTGGTACCTATAGGACTTGATATACTTGAAAACCCACGGCGCGCGAGTCACACTCTTACTTGACGGATCTTGTTTAACAAATCTTGCTAACTCAAATTTACTTATACAACTTATTTATAGGTACTTTCACCTCTGAAACATATTATTCTAATGCCACTATAAAATGTTTCCAGGTGCTGCCTTTACCAGATTCCAAACTCTAAGATTGCAGAAGGTCTTCCCTACTAAGTTAGCAGATAGTCTAGTGAGCTATGGTTCATGCCAGTTTCCCACCCTAGGCTTTGTGGTGGAGAGGTACCGGGCTGTTGAGAGCTTTGTTGCTGAACCTTTTTGGAAACTAAAAGGTATTTCTCTGAAGTTTGGCTGTTCAGCATGAGTTAAGGCTTGTTTAGTGTTGTCCTGCACGGTATTTGCTATCCAGAGTAGTAGCCGTAAATTTCGTTAGGTATCCCAATGGGTATTTTAATGAATAGTGGGATTACCGCATACTCACTCGGCTTTCGCTATTGCTCAGCTGTGCGATTACGCAAAAAGCACCCATCCGTAATTGACTTTTGAAAGCCAATTTATGGTATTTGTAATTTAAAATAGTATGGATAGGAAGCGCGAAGGCCATGCGCGAAGAGTTCAACTGTCAATTGTAGGATGGGTGCTTTGCGTAATCGCACAGCTGGCTAGCGAATCCCACATGCCTATAGTATGAAGACGTTCGATTTATTAAAAGAATGCGGTTAAAATTAGACTTGACATCATTACAAAGCTTCCACATTTACCTTTTGATATTTTTTCTTTCAGTAAATCACACAATGAATGGCCTCAGTGTCGACTTCACATGGGAACGCGTGCGCCTCTTCGATCAAGAAGCGTGTCAAGTCTTTCACGATATCTGTCTTGAAAATCCACTGGCGAAAGTCATTGACGTCAAGACTAAACCAAAGTCCAAGTGGAGACCTTTGCCGTTAGATACTGTGGTATGATTATTTGTTCATTTCGTTTAAAATGTAAATTGTGTGCCGTAGTGGTTGCGGCGTAAGAATCGCCCCCTCTTACTAAGCCCGTGGATGGCGTGAGAGCCGAAGCTTCCTGCTGTGTATTTTTAACATCTCCACTGCGATTACCAAGCCAAGCGTGGTGATTATGCCAGAATCCCCGTACCCGCATTATATTTAATGAGTACCATCTGTTTTATAAGGTGATGAATAAAGCATTATCTATCTATCTACCTGCAGTGGTATGGGTATGCTGATAAGGTTTAATTGTAAAATCCATGTCCCAAAGAAGTTGCACTAGATGACGCGAGAAGGCGATTGATTGTTTGCAAATGTTTAAGACTAGTTTGCGCCCGCGGTTTCGCACGTGTTTTTCCGGGATATAAAGGCCCCAGGACACCGTCTATCCTTGCCAAATTTCTTTAATAACTGTTTAGCCATATAGGTGTGTCATATGGACTGAATTACTTTCGCGTTTATTATATTCGCTTCAGCCCGCGGTCTAGCACGTGTTTTTCCGTGATAAAATTTAGATAGCCTATATGTTGATTCAGATCTATAACTATATCTATTTCAATCAAATAATATGCTTGAGGCATTTGCGAAATTTCAGGAAGTTTAGGCGTGAAAAAATAACAAACATGCACCTCATCCACACTTTCGCATTTAATTTTATAATATTAGTGTAATAAAGTTTTTTTATTATTATAGTGCGTAAGTCTCACACTGGGTTAATTTATAAGAAATCAAATTATATCCCAAAAAAATTTCGATTTCGACGGGACTTGAACCCGCATCTTTCCCTCAGTACGGGAACGTGCTAACCTACTACACCACGAAGTCAAGTGATGTAGAAGACGAAAAACTTTGGAACATTCATCGGACTATAGCGCTAATATAGTCAGATGCGGGTTCAAGTCCCGTCGAACACAAACAAATTTTGGGATATTATTTGATTTCTTAATAGTGTAATAGTCTGATTATTGTCAAGTATGGATAAATCGGTAATCGGTACCCCCTCGACCAACAAATGAAGTTAAGACGCACAACTCAACAAGCCGCAAGTGGCCAGCGCGGCGTTTTATGGCTATAAACCCTCCCATCATCATCATCCTGTATTAGTCCTATACATAGTCCTCCCATAATGAGTGCCATAGCGCTGTCTTCAACTAGCCGCATGATGATGGATAAATCAGTTGAATAACCTGTGATAAATATCTTTTCAGGAACTAGAAAAACTAGGATCAAGAAAGCTAAAGATAAATGCCAAGGAGACAATGCGAATTGCTGAAAAGCTTTACACGCAAGGTTTCATCTCCTACCCGCGCACGGAAACTAACGAATACCCTAAAGAAATGAACTTAGGACAGTTAGTAGGGCTACAGACGGGGGATCCTAACTGGGGCGGCTTTGCGCAGGGGATTTTAGATAGCGGAGGGCCAACGCCGCGGCAGGGGAACAAAAGTGATAAGGCACATCCTCCCATACATCCAACTAAATACGCAAATGGTAAGAATGGGTATTTTAGATCGTTTACTTATTGGTGAAGATTGGTGGGTTGAAACTGAAATGTGTTTTTTTGCTAACCCAGCTAGCCATTCTAAGCGCTGCCAGTGTAGAGCCCTGTAAGAAAACGCCCAATGGCCTGCATACATTTTTATTTTATCTTATTTTTTTTTTTGGGCTCGCTAGTTTGCATTTGCCGTATTTCATTTTTTATATGTTTAGTAGGTATACTTTTTTTTTTTAGTTAAAAATTTGGGAAACATTTACAACTTATTTATCAACCTACTACGAAACGATACAGGATAAGGATCAGACGAGTTAGGATAGACCTGTAGACATTAGTCTTTGACATTATCTTTCAGAGCCGGGAAAAAATGCATTTTAGATAGCCGTCACTACACGGCTTTTTGCGTTGGAGCTAGACAACGCAAAAAGCCGTGTGGTGACGGCTTAGAGCCTTTCCGCGGGTGTCGTAAGAGGCGACTAAGGTATATCCACCGGGGGGCGAGCAGCAGCGCCTCCTGCAGAACAATCCTACCAACGAACTGCGAACCCCAACTGGCATGCCCAGCGTGGAGATTATGGGAATTACCCCCATGAAGCCAATAAGGCGCTTATCAGGGGGAGGCCTGCGTCCAGCAGTGGACCAATATAGGCTGTTGATGTTGAGGGGATCTCTTCTAAACTATGCAAACTGAGCGAGACTTTAGACCCAGTTAGTGCACTAACGCGTTAAACGTGTAAAACCACTTTAACACAATTTTATATTCATCAGGTTTATCTGGCAACGAACAGCGCCTATACGAATTCATAGTACGATCGTTCCTTGCATGTTGCTCGAAAGACGCGCAAGGGCAAGAGACCACTTGCACGATAGAAGTCGCAAACGAAAAGTTCTCTGCAAGCGGCCTCATGATCACTGCTAGGAACTATCTAGAAGTCTACCCCTACGATAAGTGGTCTTCGAAAGAAATACATGTTTATCAGGTTTGTATGTACCTCCTTACAAACCATCCTTCATGGATGTTAAAGACCAGAGATGGACAATGATGGTACCTCCTATAATAGTTTTGTGTATACATGAACTAGCTTCTGGCCACGGCTTCGCATGCGTTTTTTCGGGATGAAAAGTAGGTAGCCTAAAGGTTGTTACAGATCAGATGCACCTACCACGCAGCACAATGTGCATTAAAACATGGGGCATGGGCTTTAACTCGTAACATTTAGATACGTTTCATATTGAGGGCATCAGATACAGGCGGCTTGCGTGCTTTTGAGACGGGCGGACGTCACGTTTGAAGCTTGTGATAAGCTATTTTGTCACTGTAAAATATGTCTAAAGGTTAAGCTAAAGTTTAAGCTCATAATTGAAATGCACATTTTTATGCTGCGTGGTAGCAGCGTTAGCTTAATGTGTGCAGAGCTTTAATGTTATTACAGAACTGGACTATATGCAAACAGTTCGATCCGTCCAGTCGTTTTAGCGTAAAGAGATGACAAACACCTCAATCATCTAGAATCTAGACATTCCATCCAAACTTCGCATTTATAATATTAGTGTGCGAAAGTATCACGGCAAAACCACTGAACGGATCAGCCAACATTTCGCATATATTAGGTCCTTACATATGAAATTGGCGTTTTGTATGGGAGGAACAAAAAGTCGAATATTTTTTAATATAATATATTTAATTAATCAAAGTATGAACCATTATTTTCTATGCACTTTTGCCATCTTATAGGTAGTTCATTGATCCCTTTACTAAAAAAACCAGTCGGACGGGAATCAATAAAATCTTTGAAGGCGATTTGGACTGCCCCATCGGAGTTGAATTTTTTCCCTTGCAAGAAGTTATCCAAATTTCGAAAAAAATGGTAATCTGTTGGAGCAAGGTCCGGGGAGTACGGAGGATGTCTTAGACTTTCCAATTGAAGCTCTTCTAATTTAGTAGCCGTCTGTTGCGCAGTGTGTGGTCTAGCGTTGTCGTGAAGCAGCAGTGGCGTGGAGCGATTGACCAGCCTAGGTTGTTTAGCCGCTAGCTTTTCCATCATGGTTTGCAATTGCTGACAATAGACATCAGCCGTAATAGTCTGGCCAGATTTGAGAAAACTGTAATGAACAATACCGGCACTAGTCCACCAAACGCTTACAAGTAACTTTTTTGGGGTTAATTTTCGCTTGGGGCAGGATTTGGCTGGCTGGCCAGGATCCAACCATTGCGCTGAGCGCTTCCGATTATCGTAAAGAACCCATTTTTCATCACAGGTAATGATTCGGTTTAAAATACCTTCATTATTGTGCCGGTTTAGTAATGTAACGCAGCAGTCGACGCGCGTTTGCCGGTTTGCTTCAGTCAATTCGTGAGGTACCCACCTTTCAAGCTTTTTAATCTTCCCAATTTGCTTCAAGTGAATTAAAACAGTTTTATCACTAACATCGCAGCCTGCAGCTAACTCGGACGTGGTTTGCGATGGATCCGCTTCCACAATAGCCTTCAACTCTTCATTATCAACTTGAGTCTCAGGCCGTCCACGGGGCTTGTTCTGCAGGTCAAAATTTCCAGAACGAAAACGTTGGAACCAAAAACGAACTGTGTTTTCTTTTGCAACACGACCGCCATACACATCATTCACCCTTCGAGTTGTTTCCGCAGCACTAGTGCCACGGCGGAACTCGTACTCGTAAATAATGCGATATTTTAAGTTTTCCATTTTGTAAAATGAGTGACGCAAACAGAAAAAAACAGAAGTAAAAAAACAAATGAATGACGATCATCGAAGCACAAATACATGAGTCTATAGCTGTACAAATTTGAATTTGGAATTCCTTACCAAAGAGGAGAAATTTGTGATTAAAGTGGCCAGTACGAAAAACGCCAATTTCATATGTAAGGACCTAATATGTAGTTCTAGACCTAGAATAATATACGGACAATTACTTATCCCAGAAAAACGCGTGCGAAGCCGCGGGCAGAAGGTAGTTTAAAAAAACTATTTCTCTTATTCTGCGGGTGTGTTTTTACACGTGAATAGTTATTCACGTGTAAAAACACACCCGCAGAATCGCCATTTGTTTAGCTGAAATATAATATTTTTTTCACGTGCGATTTCATTGCAGTCTGGACAAACCTTTTCGCCAACCGCCATTGACATGTTAGACGGCAACACTTCACCCCCGAGCTTACTCACCGAAGCCGATCTTATTGCGCTCATGGAAAAACATGGAATAGGTAATATGTAAAACGTATCACGGTATCACACTAATATAATAATGCGCAAATTCGGATGTATGGGTTTGTTACTTCTTTACTTTATAAGTAATGAACGCATCGGGCTGTAATTTTGCATAGATGTAGGTCTAGACCTGGAATAACAAGGCTACTTTTTATCCTATAAATCACATACGAAGCCGCTAAAAACACTTGGTGTGCCTATGTCGTGCGCCGCCCGCCTTTGCACGGGTCGCGTCGCAGAGGCTGGGCAGTGAATGCCTTAACTTTATTGTACCTCTTCATCCTGCATTCCATCCAAACAAAACTTTGCAAATTTAGGTTGGTGAAAGATGAATATAGGTGTTGGATCTCCATGTCAGGTTTCAATCCATCACATCATCATCACTGGGAAAAGTCAGGAAATAAACTGAATGAACAATCTGATATTTTGCGCAATTGTAGTTAATTCTAGAGTAGAATAATTTAGACCATACGATCAAAAGCTGCTCGTTTAAATCCCCGCGTCGAATACTTTGTATGCAAACGGACACAGAGCATCTTTCGTTTTCTATCTCTGTTTGTAGAGATTAAGAGAAGAAGATTATTAGAACTTTCTTGTTATAGCTCTATAGCTCTTTGTATGTTTGGTCTAAATTCACCTTAGGCTACCTAGCCTAAGGTGAGTTTAGAATAGTACCTACTATTTATCACGGATGAACGCGTGCCAAGCCGCGAGCTTAAGCACATTGTCACTTTCCATTAGGTAAGATTGTGATCAAACGAAGGTCTATTGTGTATTAAAAAATAAGCTGCTCTCCAGTACGCTTACTTTATTTATAACCGACTTCAAAAAAACGAGGAGGTTCTGTTCGGCTGTATGTAGTATGTTGATCGAAAAGTATGTATGTTTTTTAATACTTTTTTTATGTAGGTTATGTTCGTCAAATAAGGATCTATTTTGATGATTATTTCGCTATGTATAGAGAATGATCCCCAGATGGTCCTATAAACATTTTTTCCCGAAGGAGCGGTCTTTGTGCAGCAAACTTTAAACAAACTGTGTAAATATTAAGGAATTTGAAGTCGGTTAATAGTTTTTCAAAACAATCAAATTATTAATACTTTTTAGGTACGGACGCCACACACGCGGAGCACATAGAGACAATAAAGAACCGTTCGTACGTCGCATTGGCCGACGCGATACATTTCGTGCCAGGGCTACTCGGCATGGGGCTGGTTGAAGGGTACGACGCAATGGGCTTGAATATCTCCAAACCGCACCTTAGAGCTGGACTCGAGGCAGATTTGAAGGCGATTAGCGAAGGGAGGAAGCAACCTGATGTGGTTTTGGCTGAACAGGTAATGTTTATATTCATCTTAAAAAGCAGCAAGTGGTTTTTAACTGCGAACAATAAATGTTTTGCTGTTGGTATTCCATGTCCTTGTTCGTTCTGTAAGTTCTTACGACTACATAAGAAATTTAAAAAATAAATAAAACTCCAGTAAGTCGCCAGTAAGGTAGTAGTATTCTAAATAGCTTTTCATAATGACAAAAAATAGGTGGTGGCGCTTCTTTCCCTTCACGATTCGCCTCATTGTGAATTGTTCATTATTTAGCGCTGTCGGTCATCCATACTAATATTATAAATTCGAATGTAACTCTGTCTGTCTGTTACCCTTTCACGCCTAAACGGCTAGACGGATCTTAATGAAATTTAGCAGGGAGGTAGACGTTATCCCCGGGACGGATATAGGCTACTTTTTATCCCGGCAAAGCGCGTGCGAAGCCGCGGGCAGCAGCTAGTATTATAAATTCGAAAATAACTCTGTCTGTCTGTTACCTTTTCACGCCTAAACGGCTGAACGGATCTCAAAGAAATTTGTCAGGGAGGTAAATGGTATCTCAGGAACGGACATAGGTTACTTGAAAAGCGCGTGCGAAGCCGCGGGCAGCAGTTAGTTATTTATATTTACAACACATTTTTACCATGTCTAACGCAAATGAATATCTTTGAATCTTAGCAGTTTGTTAGGTAGTTGTTGTTATGAATGTACCTATTGTTTTGTTATAGGTAGCTACGTACAAAGAGGTGTTCCTGACTGTGTCGGCCGAGGCCAACAAAATCGACGGCGCCCTCGCGGAGCGATTCAACGAGCGACCCAGTGAATACACGCCTACGACGGGAAATATGCCTACTATGCCTTCAGGTATTTACATCTTTCGTCTCACTATCGAGGTACAACTAAATAAAACGTTTGATTATTTGTAATAATAGTATACTAACTTCTGCCCACAGCTTCGCTCGTGCTTTAACTGGATAAAAAGTATTATGATCTTCCCTGATTATACATTGTAACACCCTGCATAACTTTATTGAGCACATTTTTTTTAAGAGAAACAATTTACACTTTATTTCTTATTTAATAATTTTGTTTAAAAGAAAACATAAAAATACACTTCATTATAATCATCATTAGCTAATACATCTTTATCTAGATTTATTGCAATGTCCAATGATGGACATATACTTTTATGGAGTAATATGGAGATCTCTTATTATGCACGCTTTCATTTATCATTATTAAATTTCTAGCATTTAAATGTCCAAAATGCGGCTCGGACATGGTTGTCCGGCAGAAGAAAAATAACCCAGATGAATTCTACATCAGCTGTCTATCGTTTCCCAACTGCAAAAACGCCGTGTGGTTCCCGAGTATTGTAAAAACCTTACACGTCCTACCTGAAACATGCTCAGAAGTAAGTTATTAATAAACTAGTTTCTGCCCGCGGCTTCGCACGCGTTGTTTCTATGGAAACGTTTAAAGATGATTCATATCCCATGGGAACTGATTAATGGGATAAAAAGATTATTGAGTGCTGATGTGTCAAGATAAATCCCTATGTCTATTTTTTTTATTATTTTTTTTTTTTTTTATTTTCTTTAGGTGGCTTTCGTGTCACTGCGGCCATGAAAGGCCTATTGTGATCGCCACTCAATTGTTCAGCCCTGAAGCTGCGACGTTCATAGTTCGCCACTAACCCTTGCAGCTGCTAGGAACTGCAGGATTTTCTTCGGGGTGATGGCTCGTAGCTCGTCTGGGCTGTGCAGGTGCTTGCCCAGATGGATGCTACGTTTTTGCATCAGTGCTCCGCACTCTCCTAGCAGGTGGAGAGGCGTTTCCTCCGCCTCTTCGCAAAATCTGCAGGATTGTGTGTCGCTTAGACCCAGTTTGAACATGTGCTTGTTAAGGCGACAGTGTCCAGTTAGGGCTCTTGTCATGATGCGAAGGTTGCTTCTGCTTAGCGCTAGGATTCGGTTGGTGAACCGTTTATTGAAGGCTTTTATTAATGACTTAGAGTGACTCATGCCCAAGGAATTCTTCCAAAGCTTGGAAGCTTCCTCGAAGCAGGAATCCAAGAGGGTTCTGTTAGCCAGGCTTTTAGGTATGCCACAGAACGGCTCGGGGCCCAGCTGAGTCCCCTTGGCCCCGGAACGAGCAAGTTCGTCGGCACACTCATTGCCGTTGATTCCTGCGTGTCCCGGTACCCATCTTAGGACGACTCTGTTATTCAAGCCGAGCGCGTTTAGACGTGACATACAGTCCTCGACTAATCTAGATGTAATGACCTTCGAGTCCAGTGCTAGGAGAGCCGCCTGGCTGTCAGAGTTGATAAAGATCGTTTGGTTGGAGTAGCGCTTTTCCAGATTTATATCGGCACATTCTAAGATGGCGAATACTTCTGCTTGGAAGATAGAGGCGTAATTACCTAGGTTTATACTTTTGCCAAACCTAGGTCGCTCTCCATACACTCCACAGCCTACATCCAGTCCCATTTTGGAACCATCCGTGTACCAATTTAGGCACCCGTTCTTGCAGAGCACCTGGCTGTTTTGCCAGTCTTCTCTGCAAGGAAGTTCCACTGTGTAGTGTTTTTCAAACACATGTCGTGGGAGCCTGACATCAGTTGTCATGCCCAAAATTGGTGATTCCAGAGTAGAGTCTTGTAGAGATCTCAGTTTCTGGGAGAGCCAGTTCCTACCGCCCTGAGTACAGGCCCTATACATGCTGGTCTTTGCCTCCTTATGTATGTACATATGGAGCGGAGGCAGACCCAGCAGTGCATTTAGTGCCAGTCCAGGGGAGGTGGTCATGGCTCCCGTGGCCATAAGGCATGCAGTCCTTTGTAGGCTATTTAGTTTGTTGATTGCGGTTGACTGAAGGGCCTTGTCGTACCATACCATGGAGGCGTAAGTGAGTATCGGCCTCACAATGGCAGTGTACAGCCACAAGGCAATCCTGGGGTTGACGCCCCAGTTGTTGCCCATTAGCCTGCCGCTAGCTCCTAGAGCCATCTTAGCTTTTTTCAAGACGTTGGCTAGGTGAGTATTCCACGTCAGTTTTTGGTCGATGGTAACGCCCAAATATTTCACTTCTGTGGAAAAGGTTATGATTTTACCGTTAAGTTTAGGCTTCACGAGCTTGTCTAGCCTTCGCTTATTTGTAAATGGTATAATCACAGTTTTGCCAGCGTTGACTGAGAGTTCACTGTTGCTACACCAGTCGCTGACAGCGTTGAGAGCTCTCTGCATGATGCTAGAAATGGTGGACTGGCAAAATCCTCGCACGATGATCACAAGGTCGTCCGCATAGCCTTGCGCATCTATATTCTGGTCTGCCAGTCCACACAGGAGCTGATCCACTGCTAAGGTCCATAATACGGGCGATAAAACTCCGCCTTGGGGGCAGCCCCTAGCCGTGGATATCTCGATTGTTGATCGTTGAAGGGTTAGTTTTGCGCCCCTGTTTGTGAGCATATCCTTAACCCATCTGATGGTGGACGGGTCAACATTCTTGTTTACCAACCCGTTCACCAGCAGAGAGGTAGGCGAGTTATCAAAAGCCCCTTCAATGTCAAGGAAAGCACATAGTGCGATTTCCTTGTCCTCCAAAGCCTTTTCCACTCTGTCAATGAGGCTACTCAGCGCCGTCTCTGTGGATTTGCCCTTGCAATAGGCGTGTTGGCTGTGGTGGATAGGAGACGCAGCTAACGCCACGTCTCTGATGTGTCTGTCTACTACCTTCTCCATTGTCTTCAGAAGGAAAGACGAAAGGCTTATTGGTCTGAAGGACTTAGGCTGGCTGTAGTCCTTCTTTCCAGCCTTAGGTATAAAGACGACTTTGACATTTGTCCATGGTTCTGGCACATATCCCCAGGCGAGGCTCGCCCTAAAGATTTTAACCAGATATGAAGTGAGGACGTCGATTCCCCGCTGTAGGAAGACAGGGAGTATTTCGTCCTCACCGCATGCTTTGTTAGTCTTGAGAGAGTTGACGGCCCACCTTACCTGGTTCGGTCTGATAATCCTAGCCGCCCTGTTCCAGTCCTCATTCCGAGGCTTATAAGGATTTTCAGGCGCAGGTCGGAGCGAACTTTTATCCTGCGAACCAGGGAAGTGGGTCGAAGCCAGCAACTCTAGGGTTTCCTTTTCATTAGTTGTGAACGTACCGTCTCCTTTTTTAAGGAGGCCTATTTGATTAGTTCTGGCTTTAGAGAACAGCTTGTGAAGTCTTGCACTTTGAGGCAGACTCTTGATTTCCTCGCAGAGCTTCCTCCAGGATGCCCTCTTTGCCTTCCTAATCTCTATGTTGTATTCCGTTAAGGCTTTGTGGTAGGCCTCCCATTCACGAGTCCTTTTAGCCTTATTAGAAAGTTTCCTGGTTTTGCTCCTTAGCTTACCTAGCGTGGAGTTCCACCATGTGACTTGTCGCTTTGTGGTCTTGGACTTTAGCGGGCAGCTTTCCTCATAGGCCGTGCAGATGCCTTTTGAAAGGACAGCTACTGCTATCTCAAGACTGTCGCGGGATTTAATACTTTTGGGGCAGTCTTCGAGCATTAGCCTTAGTTTGTCATTAAAGACATCCCAGTCAGTTGCCCTAGGGTCCCTATAAGTTATGATTTGAGAGTCCAGAGAGGCCTTTATCTCAAAGCTGATGTGTTTGTGGTCGGACATGGAGTTTTCGTTGCTAACATGCCAGTCATTAATGTGCCTGGCGAGGTTGTTAGTAGCGAACGTTATGTCCAGAACCTCTTGTCTAACCCGAGTAACAAAAGTCGGTACGCGTCCTATGTTAAGAGTGGTTAGATTGTTAGCTAAAAGAAAGTCAAAAAGTAACTCACCTCTAGCGTTGACGTCCGTGCTCCCCCATGCTGTGTGGTGAGCATTGGCATCGCATCCAACGAGAAGTTCGGCGTTGTTCTGGGCGGCGAAGTCGACCACCTTCGCCAGGTCACTCGTTGGGTTGTCTCTCTCTCCGGGTAAGTAGGCAGAGCACATAATTACCCTCGCCCCACTCCATCCTTTGAGATCGACAAAAGCGGCAACCAGGTCGTCGTTACATACCTCTGTGATAGGCAAAAAATTAACATAGTTATTGAAAATTATGCAAGCTCTGGGCCTTGTGCCATTACCATTAACTAAAATCTTACCGGCAGCGTTGAGTCCCAGAACCTCAGTGTTGGCTACCCAAGGCTCTTGGATCAAGGCGAGGCTAGCTTGTCCTTCAGACAGGCAGCACTCCATTACCGCGGAAGCTGCCGCGGCATGGTGGAGGTTAGCCTGGAGGATCCTCGCCTTCCCTGCCTGGGTAGCCATTACAGGTTTCCCCGCTGGTAACGAGGCTTGGACCTAACTAGCTTCGGGCGCGCTCCGCGTCCTCCGCTAGGTTCGGTCGGCCTGTCACCCCTTGCTCCACCCCGGGAACCCCTACCGCCCCGATCCGATGGCCCGGACCTGCCCTGGGGCGCTACATTGGAGCGCCTTGCCGCGACGGGTCGCGGCCCTGGTGCTCCTGTGCTTCGCCCCGAGGCGCCCGTTCCACTGGATGTGGACGGTTGCGGACCACTTCCGCCCTGCCTCGGTGGACCGAACTTACCCAGGGGCGGTACATTGGAGGGCCGTGCCACGACAGGTCGCGGCCTTGGTCCTCCTGTGCTTCGCCCCGAGGAGCCCTTTCCACCGGAGCCGGACGGCTGTGGGCCTGAGACAGCCACTGACTCTGGCTTAGTCTCAGAGCTGCCTTTGACCTTGAAGGCTATATTTTTGAAGCCCAAGGCAGCCTGAAAGCCAGTGGCTCTAAGGGCCTCCACAGACAGATCATCCAAGGAGAAGGTTACCACAAACCCATTCCCCTCAGATCTGCTGTGCAGAACCTTCCAAAGGTCAGTGCGAAGTCCCTCATTCTGTGTCCTCAGTAGCTGAACGGCCTCGTCTACCGACGCCGCTTCGATACTGGGCACAAAAGTGACCGCAACCACAGGCTTGGGCAACTCGCTCTCAGGAATGACCGAGAGTTCTGCCCCAACCCATGGCTTGATCCTAGGGACCTCGTTTTCGAGCCAGACTTGGCTCTCCTGGTTCTCACATGTGACCAGTATCCACCCAGGTTTGTGAGTAAAACTAGCAAACCTAGGCCCCTTTCCGCTGCTTGCAATTTTCAGTATTGCCAGGGTCAGGGAACGATGGACCTGCTTCATCTGGTCGTCGCTCATGGAGGCGATGTTGCGAATGCCTACTCGCTTCGCCTCCGCGACCTGCTTGAAGCTAGGTCTGGCCTCTGACTCCTGGAACAGCTTGGGGGCCTTTTTGGTCTGCTCCTTGGGCGATTCCTCCTCCGATCTTTGTCTTTTGGACGTTTTTGGATCGGGGGGAGCGTTCAGCTGTGGGATTTGGCTCCAAGGCTTTACCGCCAGTGCTCGTGCTTCTTCGAAGCATACATTGGCAGCCATCAGCCTTCGGAGCCGCTTCCGGGCAGCACCGCTCAGTTTACCAGCGCTTTTGCTTGGTGACGTAACCGTGGCAGGGGCCGCAGCTTCGGAGCCGCCGACCTCTGTTGGGTCATCTGCCAGGCAAGGCACTGTATGCATAGGCTCCGGAGAGGCCAGTAGGGCCTCCTCCAGCCTATTGCAGGTTTCTCCCGAGACGGGAGAAGATGGTTCTCCAGAAGGAGAAGAAGATTTGGTTGGTATATTGTCAGTATCCATACAAATCCCACGAGAAGCTAGGGAAATAAAACTACCCGCCAGCAGAGCCCCGCATGCCCACGGGTGGGCTGACTACTACTCCGATTCGCCCTGGTTTCGGAGAGACACCGTTCGCAACTGAACCATCAGCCATTCATCCCTCGGCACGGTACGTTTGACACCTTAGATTAGTTTGTCGGATTATTGGCCGCCGCTAACCATATTCCCGAATAGAAAAATTGTTAGCGGTGGGAACCAAGGTGCACCGGCCCGCCACCTACTACCGTTACCCAGGGACGAATCCCCAAGCACAGGTAGCAGTACGGGCACACGAGGAGGTTATCCGACCACGACACCTCATCCCTATGTCTAGGAATTAATTATGAGTTTCGTTTCCGTTACAGTGTGGTCCGAACTACAAGAAGATCAAATTCGAATGGAGAAACAACTCAATAAGCCACCTCTACCCACCTCCGTACACTACATGCCTCGCAGGATGTGATACTACCTTCCTAGAACTACTGCAGATCAACCTTTCGAATATAAGAACACCCGCAAACGCAACACAAAATACAACAAACAATAGACAAACTTCTGTTCAGAATACGAACAATAGACAAAATAGAAATACTAACAGCTCGACTACTGTTCAAAATGCGAACACCAATAGACCGAATTCAAATACAGAAAGGAGTACAAATAGCAGGTCAAACTCTGTGGACACAAATGCAGTACCCGCAATACCTAGACCAGCTCCACGGCCAACGCAATTTTTACCGCCTGCCACTGTAAATAGAGCGCCGAATAGAATGCCGACGCCAAGAGGCACCGGAGATGGCGATGATAGCAATGTGTTGTGCGGCTGCAATAAACAGGCTATTTTGCTGACGGTTAGAAAGCAAACTGCAAACTTTGGTAAGTACCTGCTCTTGATTTTGGTAGAAAGCATGTAACGGCGAGCGGTTTTGTAGCACGATATGCGTAAAATGTATGCGGGTATCATGAGAGGACCGCGCCGAAGCCAATACATTAACATAATTATTGCGCATCATTGAATTGATCAAATTTTCTTTCAGGAAAAAAATTCTACAGGTGCCCATTAGGTAAAGACAACGGCGGTTGTGACTTCTTTCTGTGGGCACCAGAAGGGGACAGCGATAATCAGTTCGAAACGCCGCCACAGACTAGTTCTTGGGGCAACCAACAGTCGAATAGTAATAGTAATTCATGGGGGCAGCAAAATTCTAATAGTGGGAACTCTTGGGGCAATCAACCGTCAAATAGTAGCAATAATAGCAATTCCACCAGAGGTTGGGGAGTTACTCCTACCTTCTCAAGGGACAATTTCGAGCCGAATGAAGATAATGTCCAATGTAATTGTGGATTGCCTTGTAAGAAGTGAGTATTTTCGCATAAAACTTGTGATTTGTCAAATTCGCTGCTTTCCCAATTGTTTTCTATTTCTGGAAAGAAAATACGTGTGCCTTGAGACATAACATATTTATATATTTTCAGAATAACTGTTCATAAAGAAGGCCCTAATAAAGGCCGTCCATTCTATGGATGTCCGAAGGATTTCAATTCACGCTGCAATTTCTTCCAATGGGCGGATGATGGTTCAACCACGACCACAGGTAAATATGAATAAAATCAATAATAAAAAACTACTGCCTAATGCCGGCAGACCCTACTCACCGAGATTTCTAGTCAAACGTCCCGGCACCATTATTTTATTACACCCACTCGTTGTCTTACTTGAACTGTAGCCGAGACAAGACAAGAGCCTACGACTGACCCCGAAGCGAGACAAGCTCACCCACTCGTGCTTGGCCTGTCGGGTAATGTCTCGCAGAGCGCGTATTGCCACTATTACGTCAGTCAAGCCATACCTGCTTCCACCTTTTCCTTTGGCTCCCAGACATCACACATGCGTCCACTGCTGAACTTGCCTCCAACACCAAGGCTTGTTTTGCCATAATCATCACGCCTTGCAGGCGGATCGCAGTAAAGGTGTTTAATTAGCATACACAAAAGGAACCGGCTGCCCTTCCTCCGTTAGTTTACCTTAGTCGGCTCTTATGACATCCACGGACTGAGTTGGAGGTATCGAGACTTACGCCGCGACCGCAATTCCGAATTCTAATTTCATTGCAGAATGGGGCGGCGGCGGCGGCGGCAGCGGTTCTGGTGGCGGTGGTTTCAGCAGTAACACGAGAGGGCGCGGCAGAGGTCGCGGCCGCGGCGTAGGCAGCAGGTCGACAGCATCATCAGACGACCGGGGGGGTGGCGGCGGCGGCCGACGCTGCGGTATTTGTAGACAGGCAGGACACACCAGAACCCGCTGTCCTAATAATAACTAAACTATCGCCACATTAGTGTCAAAAAGGACGAAATTGAAGAGGGTGCCATGGGCAACAGATTGGCGCCTGGATTGCTTACTGCAATTAACTCTTTGGTGTGTTGTGTAACCAAAACCTTACTATGCTATCAGACTTTCTAAGATGGTGCATGTGCCATGGTTCAAGTGTTAATTTTTCAATAATCCTGTGATAGTAAGCAGTAACTTGTATTATATCAATTTTGTTATTTAGGATACTTCTAAGTAATTATTTTAGACAGAATGTTTAATACATGTTTTTTATTGGAATTGTTATTTTATTTTACAAACTTAGATTATTTTGTTAGGTAATCACATGTGTTATTATAATGTGCACTATTTACTACTAGTTACCATCGTTTTTTACTATTCTTCTGTTTGAGAGAGCTAAGGCTTTGGGCGCGTTGTATATGCCCTTGTTCTGCTTCTACAGTTTTATCCGTCATCATGTCCAACAATATTTCGAATTTTAATCGTAGCATGTTGTTTTCTTCTTCAAGTCTTTCTAATTCGTTTTTCAATCGAATATTTTCTTTGTGGGCTACTCCTGCTTTACCTGAAGCTGTAAGAATTGTAAAATAGGTAGGCATGTAGTATAAGTATGTTTTTTTCAGTAAATACTTAATACAATAATGTAGTTACCTGGTATCCACTGCCCATCCTCAAAAGAAACTTCGAAATCCCCTAGCTTAATTTTCAGTGGAGCTATATCAAGAGAGAGTTCTTTTGATGCGTGATCACTCCCAAATTCATTTTTTATCACTGAAGTGTCCTGTTTTCGTACAGGAATTGTTTTTTGGGAGAACTTATTACTAAAAAGAGGCATAGTAATAAAGACGACGCAAACAAGTAATAAATACTATGCAGCAAGATTCTTAAATTTTACGTTGAATAGTGTTTTTTTGTAGTGAATCCGTATAATCTCGTAAATGACTGTCTTTAATTACGAAAGAGAATAAAACGTTATATTTATTACCTACTACGACTATGACTGAGTCTTCGTAGGTATTTTATTATCTTGAGTGCTATATTTCAAAACACACAACAAACGGTTTCCATGGCAACAAAACTCACTGAATGAACAAGAAAAAAAATTCGACCAATCCGTGCTGAGCTTAGTTACAAAAAGTATAAACCGGAACCATAGAGTACGTAATAAAAAATTGCTGAGCAAAAAAAGCGGGAAATGCCATCCATTCTGTTCTTTCTTCGAATCTCAGCGGGATTTTAAGTATAAATAGGCGTCGCGATTTTATTTATTTATTACAGACAAAATATAAGAATGGCTGCGAAGAAATCCGCGAAGTCCAAGTTGGTAAAAGAAGAGATCGACGAATCTCCTGCGAAACGTTTTAAAAATGAAATCTTTGAGGAAGAGGACATGTCGAAGCTAATTAGCCAATATCAAGTTAGTGCAAAGAAGAAGAAAACAGAAACAAGCTCAGGCTCTAACCCGGAATATAGGAAAAAGATATTGGACCTAGTGAATTCGCAACTAGAAGCAAGGTAGGCTCAATAAACCTAATCATGTTCTTTTTTGTTCCTTAGATCTATCATCATCATCAACCTATAGGTATTAGTCCACTGCTGGACATAGGCCTCCCCTAATCAGCGCCATAGCACCCTGTCTACAGCTTGCTACATCTGCCTGCAGTCTTTAGCAACTCGCAGGTCGTCACTATCGTTAGCTTATCCAAACCAAATTACCCTTTATAGGTATTCATATGAATAAGAAGGAATTCATATTAAAAGGTAAGGTTAATAATATTTTTTTTTTCTAGAAAACAACACACCGAGGACTTCTTCAAGGGTTTCTCAGAAATAATAACCCAAGTCGAAGCAGACTATAACGCAATGAAGGAAAACGAACAAAGGTTGGAACAGCTTACGGCCACCTTTATGAAATGCACCCAGAATACAACCGCAGCATACAAGGAGAAGCTCAAAGCTCTGAGGGAGATCCATAATTCATTCAAAAAAGAGTAAGAGCCTTTAAATGAATAATTAGGAAGGTACCTTACCTGCATACTTAATTATAATTATTTTTAGCCCCCATTGATTGTCCCACTGCATGGTAAATAGGTACCTTTTACTTTAGTAACTATAATAAAATAAGTCTATCCCTGTCAGGCAATGAAGTAGGTACCTACCTACTTCATTGCCTGACAGGCATGGCATGGTTGACCTAATATGCTAATTTAGATATTTTCATTGCTTATAGATATGAAGAAATGGAGTCTGATCACCTAACCGAAACTGAAAAGCTCGTAGACGAGTTAGAATACGATATCAATAAATTGCAAAACAAATTAGTGGCTGAAACAAAGCGCAGCGGATGGGAGTCACTGCGGCGAAGCATTTTTCATGCCATGCAGAATGACATGTAAACATTTGATGTTTAACTTTATTAGCAATTTGCATTGTACCCTATTTGATTAGAAAATAAACAAATACATGCTCACTTAGAACGAATTTTATACTACTACTACAAATATCGAAATTACATGCAACTTCCTTTATAGGTAGGTAGTAAAGGTAGTAGGTAGGTACATACGCTACATAGATGTTGGGTAGGCAATACGTAGTACACCCTGAAAAAAGGATTAGCTAGGACTTTACCGGGTTTAATATCCACCGACATATTTAACTTCCTACATAGTAAAGATTGGTATGGTAGGTACATAATGGATGTTGAGTAGTCCAAGTGTTCGTAGTAAGCATCAGCTAGAAATTTGAAATGTTTGATATCCACCGACACATGTAACTTCCTACATAGTAAAGGTTAGTATGGTAAGCAGGGTAGTCATGTTAAACCAGGAGAAGTTAACTTTATCTAGAAAATTATATAGTTGATTTATGTAATGCACGAGCGTCTATTTTTGAAATAATACAAAGTTGTTAAATCAATAAATATTTTAATACTGTTCAAATAAAATAAATAATTCGAGAGAACCCAACAAACTTGTTCGATAAATAGATGTACAGTGTATAAAAATAAACCATGCATTTTTATTATTGCATATTGTACCAAGGGCAGTGTAAAGGCTGCGCTCATCGTTACTTATTTTTAAATATAGCTATGTGTGTTTGTTCATGTCTTCAGTCTAAACAACATCACAGCTGGAATGATAAGAATAAACGCTCCTAGTGTGTACGTCACCGCCGCGCCGCAACACCAGTATACTGAAATAAAGAGTTAATACAAGCTAAAATAAAGCTAATATAGACAAAGAAATTATAATTAATATATTTGTCAGACACATACATTAAATAAACCGCCAAGTGCGAATCGACTCGCACACGAAGGGTTCCGTATCGTAAAAATCAGGCAACTTTTTCAAAAAACAGCAAATGTTTCACTTGTTCGGAGGCCTCTATATTTTCAACTTTATTTTTATTTTTTGTTATTACAGTTGTAGTGTTAATTTTATTTATAGAAAGTTTCATATACCTACCTATTGTAGATCAAGAGATGCAGCGTTGACAAATGAAGAGCAAAAAGGGCAAAAAAATCACGTTTTTTGTATGGGAGCCCCCTTTTATTTTGATATTTATTTTTTATTATTTGTTGTTCTAGCGGCAAGAGAAATACACATTCTCTAAAAGTTTCATCTGTCTACCTCTTACGGTTCATGAGATAGAGCCCTGTGACTGACGGACGGAGGAACGGACAGCGCGGAGGCTTAGTAATAGGGTTTTGTTTTCACCCTTCGGGAACAGAACCCTAAAAAGAACATAGAAGAAAACAGTTTGCTTCAGTCATGAAACGGTCCCTGTCTGTATGTATATTCTGTATGGATCGTGGTCCGATTAGTTTGTCCAATAAAAAAAATATATTAAACAGACAAAAAAAATAACCTAAGTATTGCTAAATCATCCGTAAATTCCGTGGGGACATTTAGGCGATTTTTCGACACCACCTCTCACCTAGGTGAGATGTCGTGAGATTTTGCTCGACCTCCTCCCCTAATCTCACCTGAGATTTTTCTACGTTCTACAAGTAATAAAAATAACGGAAAAGAAATTTGTCGCATATCGTAAACTATTTTCTATTACAAATTTGAATCTCGCGCCAACATGAAACGAACAACCTTATGTAGGAATAGGAACTGCTAAAATTTGTGGAACTAAAATTACGTGAATTTGCCGAGACCAACTATTCTGCGACGATGCCAGTCATTGTGAACTGTGATTGGTTCGCAAAATAATGCTTCAGTTTTGATGATGATGCATAGTAGCCAAGTAGTTACCTGACGATGCGAGCAGAGGTCCGGCCGCCCGCGCCAAAGCGCCGAGTGACCGCAAAGCCCCGAGGACTGCGCCGCGCGCCTCTGCAGGCGCTTGCGCAGCCGCCATTGATGTCATGCAAGATACTGCAAACGCTGTGGCTAAAATTAAATAATATTTATTAGATTTTTTGTTCTAAATGTACACTATACAATATAAATATACAGGGTGTTCGGCAGACCGTGTGCCATATGGTAACTGGGGATAGGTGGAACCTAGTGCAATACCTTGGCGGCTTTTTTAACCCTGAAAAGCCTATTTATTTAGATAGATTTTTTGTTTCTTTTTCCGAAAGTTGAACTATTTAATGGTGTAACTTTTTTTGTACAAAAAAACATGGTTTACAATTCTAATTTGTTACATCTGTAATGTTAGTACATACTATTAAAATCAATTCTTACGCGAGATCTGGGTAATAAAGCCGCTAAGGGCATGCCGAGTGTTGAAAAGTGAAAATAAAAATAGAGATCAGGTTTAGATTGAATTTAAAAAAAAATTAAGCGTGACTTTGATCTTCCAATTCACTTAAAGCTTTTCTAGTTCATAGCCATTCCAACGGTATGCAACTTGTGTCAAAAATACATAACAAAATCAGCGTTTACATATAAAATATCTGCCATTTTGAATAGGTAACCTAAAAGTTACTAACTTTTGTCTCCTAATCGTGTTGTAAGCATGTTTAGTTCGGTAGAACTTGTGCCAAAGGGTCAGTAGGGGTAGGTAAAACCAAGTGCAATAGTATATGGTGGCCTTTTTACCCTCCTCTTCAATATTGCAAGGTAGATGCATCACCTTGCGATACGGAAAATCTATCTGCTTTGCTGGATCATCCGGCCATCCCAACAGTGGGCAGTTGATACGTACACAAAGCAAACAGCACAAGTCCACTCCACAGCCACGCAAGAGGCAATGGCGATCTAACGTCGCTAGCGGCCAGCGCTATGCATATGAAGGATAGTGGTGTTAGAGCGAGCGCGTAGCATGCAGCCTTCTCTGCTCCTCTTGCACCGAGCCGCCGCGCTGCTCCCCCTTGCAATACTGCCATTATTACACCTGGAATAGGATACCATATTTCAAATTATTATTTAGATAGAAGACCTGCATACTCGATTTCAGATTATCATTATTTCAAATTCAAAGTTTAGCCTTAAATTGTTTATTAGTTTTATTAGTGATGTTTTTAATTTATTTACTTTTTTCTCTATTTAATAATAATTATACTTATTTGTTGGCGAGCTAAAAATCTCATTGGTGTTTTTAAAAATTTACTGCAATTATTATTATTTAAGCCCGCCTCCATTCCATGACTATGAAATTTCCATGAACTGGACACTGGCAGAAAAGTCAAACCAGTCACATATTGCCAAATACAAAGAAGTCAAGTCAAACATATTTGACGACCTCAGTGGCGCAGCTTGCGAAGGTCCGCCTGCGACGCAGGTTGCAGGTTCGATTCCCGCCTCGGAAAAAATGTTTGTAGGATCTGCAGATATTTGTTCCGGTTGTTTACTATGTATAATAGATAATATGAACCTATATTGTATTAAGTAGTATATCAGTTATCTAGTGCCCATAACACAAGCTCTGCTTAGCTTGGGGCTATATGATGCTGTGTGGATATTTCTTGTAAACAACTACATTTATGTTTGAAAACTGATAAGAATAACAAATAAAATGTCAAGTGCTAGTCGGACCGCGGGTTCCGAATGATTATAAGACCTTGTTTCTTGCCAAATATCATGATTCTAGGTCAATTTAGGTAATTTAGGTTTGGAGATAATAAAAAAAAAAACATTGTGGACCAAAACCTAGGTCCATAATCAATAAACTACAAATTTACGGTTTTCGGATTTTTCCTTTTACTTGTGCTAAGACTTTAGTGCTTGGCAAATGTTATGATTCTAGGTCAACGGGAAGTACCCTGTAGGTTTTGATCCATGGCGAGAATCAAAATAATACTCGAGTATAGAGGTAGAAGACCTCGACTTGACTCGATGGATCGTGAATCTTAGATACATTTCAGCGGTAGTGGGGAGCAGAGTAGTCGTGTGGGGGAAGCTTATGCTTAGCTTGAAAAAAAAAGCTACATATTTAGGCTGCGAATTTTACTCGCTAAATCATGATGATAAGCCTTAATGCTTTATCATACATTAAATCGCTAATTGTTTGTCACAACATTTATTTGTCTCGACCAATAAGTGTAGTGACCATTTTTTTTAATATGTCTAGTTCATAAGTACTTGAAGAAGCTGTTCGCCTGTAACACAGCTACGTTGTAGCTACCACAGGAGACAGTGTTCCAACTCCATTGTTACACATATTATTATTGAATTTATTGATTTATTATTGAAATAAACGTTTTATATTTGCATTTTGTATTTGCAAGACGGTGACTCATCACATCAGTTCATCGCCGTCTTGCAAATATATTATAATAACTTCTATTTGAAGGTTATATTCACCTATTTAGGTCATTACTCGTATTTCCTTTTTATTCTTTTGTGTATTTTTATGTCCTCTATGAATATTATAATAGGTTAGATTAAAACCCACCTAAGATTAGGTAAATCCAGATGTATGAATAAGAGTCTTAAAATAATTTTAATAGGGCCTTGAATTGATTATTTTTCATAATAGCATATAGTTTGTTTATTAACTAAATTACTTGGTTGGTTTTTATTAGTTTAATAGGTAATTATGATATTGATGACTTACCTATGACTAAAAACATTTTTCCTTGTTGCATTGCAGAATACTGGAATGTATGATGAGTCAGGAATGTGATAGTAAACTCAAGCCCAGAGTAAATAAATAAGTAAAGGAAATAAATCAGTCCCAATTTGGAAAGAACTTTGTTCTGATGAGTGGATAAGTTTTTAACTGCTGTGAACTTCAAAAGATGCAATGGAGAAACGTAGTCCACTGTTTTTGCTAGTGTTAAAATTAGCGGCGCTCTTTTCTCCTAAAACAAAACACTAAGCATTAATATTAAACCAATATTAGACCTTAAAACTACAAGAAATAAGTTCTTATTACCTTGGCAAGGGTTTCAGGTATAAACATCCACACAAGAGCTATGTTAGCGAGTGAAAGAGACAGGGCGTACATAGCTGGCCTCTCTCCCCACTGACCGGAAGTAGCGTCACTGTTTTTGGCAAACCAGGCACCTGCTAACGGGCCAACAATGAACCCAATCGAAAATGCCAGACCTATAAGTGCCTGAAAAATTTACAAGAAAACTTAAGGCGGTATTTTGTTTAATTTTTTCTGCATGTAATAATATTTTCTGCGTTTTAAAAAGAATAAAGCTATTGGAAAGTAATTTGCCGCAAATTTTAATCAATATTCTGGCAAGGAACAATTTAAAAAAATAAAGGAAATAATAAACTGCAAAATATATTAAAATTACGCGGCAAGTTAAATGCAATTCAATTAATTATAGAGTAACGGTTGTTATGTGTTCGATATCAATTGGATAAGGTTGGATACAAAAGAATTTCATTATATTATGTGCCTTTATCAATTATTAAAGAACAACCTGTATTTGATCATAATTTAAAATTCTTCTTTGGTCATTGAAACCACCTGGCCTCTAGGTTTCAATGACCTTTAGGTAAGTATGGTCTGGTATGCATGATGTGGAGTACAAATAGTTGAAATAATAATATGCAACACCTTCTCGGCAACAGGTCCTATTACAGGTCATTTAAATAAATTAAGGCAGATGTCAGCTTGTCTATCTTTTCGTTACAAAATAAAGTCGCTTTCCTCGTCTGCCTGTCTGTTTTAACTACTAACTCCTCCTCATACTGTCTTTTCACCAATGGATGGAGTAGTTTAGTAGGAAGTTTTAACTATGATATAATTTAATGGTTTTGTGATAGTTGACTGAATTATATATTCAGTCAAATAAATATCTCATCATCATCGTCTTTATTAATCGTTGACGATGTCGGAAAAAATCACGCAGACTGGAAGCTTCGCTAGCGTGCGCCGCGTAAACCAATAGAGATAAAAAACTCGAATTCAGTGTATTAGAGTACCAACATTGGCCAAAACGAAACACGCAATTGCGTATTAGAGCATTAAAATAAAATATATAAATAAAATAGGCCTCCTGCTATCCTGCTAAGGGCCTGCTAAGGGCGGGTTGCTAATCTTATAAATTATTGAGTAATAAACATAAAAAAAATTATAAAGAAATTACTTACCATTCCTTTCGCTCTGGACTTTTCATTGGATGCATCAGTGACAATGGCCATACTCAGACTGACGTTGGCTTTGCTCAAACCTCCGATAAATCTGGCCAGCACAAATAAACTGAAGGTGCTTGCATACCTCCATAGTGCATGCGAAATGGCTATACCTGTCTGGGAAAAATAATTATCTTTTCAAAACTTTAATGATATGCAAGTTTGTTACAATTGGTATAGAAATAGCATTTGACTAAAACAGATGAGAACCCATTGCTTTTAACTGAAACAGTTAAGAGCCCAATGCTCAGATAAAACTTATCTAAGCTTACTACTAAATAACCAAAAGATTTCTGTACTAAATAAAATATATATCTATCTCTCTAAGGTTTTTGAATGAAAACAGCTGCTCTTACTAAACTTGTTTAATTTAACATTGCAACACAGTACAATTTAACAGTCATTATCTGTTGGTAATGACTGTAAAATTGTTCCAAGGACATCCCAGAAACAATTATTTAAATTTGCAGTGCAATCAATATGTATAAAAGGGACAGGATGGAAACACAAGTGTAAAATGAATACAACACCTTGTATTCATTTTACACTTTAGGTTGGGCCTACTTTGCTGGCATTAACTGTTAGATTTAATAAAACAAGTTTAATATGAGCATATTAACAACACAATAATATGTTGTATTTTTTGTATGCATTTAAAATTTGAAGTGGGTCAAGTTACAGATCTTGTGATAAAACTGGTTTATCAGCAATTGAGATACAAAATATTAAAATTGGTTTTCTTTATCACATTCTTATTTGATAAAATTATGTCAGATACCTATCCTAATCCAGTTTATGATCTTATTTTGTAATCTGAAGTAGAATATTTGAATGCATATTGATCTATTTCGGACAGAAACAAGCACTGCTGTGGGTTGCCCCAGCAATAGTGGTTTTATAGGTACAACTCACCAAACATAATAGTAACATGGGCTTCCTTCCATAGGCATCTGAGAGGCTTCCAACAATTGGACTAGTTAGGAATTGAAGGAAGCTGTACAATGAGCCGAGAGCACCTCCGAATAACACGGAAATAAACCGGTCCGGCGCACCCGTGAGCCTTTGAAACCCTCTAACAGCCTGAAGTAGCCAGGCGTATAAACCATTCCCTTGCCCTTCCTCCTTATTGTAGTAATCCATGAGCGAAGGCAGTAGCGGCAAGATCATAGTAAAAGCTAATAAGTCTAGCAGCAGAGACACAAATATAAGAGCGATTGTTTTTATATTCGTAGTAACTTCTGGTTTGTTTTTCACAGCGCCATCATCCAGTTTTTCTAAAGTTTCGCTCTGAGACGTGTTCCACCTCTTCCTTAAATCTCCATTAGTATTTTCGATATCCTAGAAGAGATAAAATAATTATAAAAAACAGCTAGCAAACACAATTTTGTACACAACGAATTACTCACCATTTTCGAAGAGTGTCGAATGGAACGAAATTGCGACAGGCAAATAGAAAAATATGTTCCCTCTATTCACACAACATAAATGCTCAAACACGATTTAGAAAATCACACTTTTTATGAACCAACTTTCACTTTGATAGTAGCTGTTTTTATAGACAACTTTGCAGCAGCAATACGTTCCATCTCCCTTTCCGTCCGCGGTCCATCTGACTAACTCCGTCCGTCATTGAGTTTTGACGTGTGTGAGTGAGTGAGTCAAACAAATGTAAGAGTGAGTGACGTGCTTGCGTGAAGTTGCGTGACGTGTTGTGTGTGTGCAATGAGGTGCAATCTTCTGTACTCAAGACAGAGGGTGCAATGCAATGTGCATTTCAAATCAAATGTCAAATCCAATCATAGTCAGTTCTGCCAACCCGCCAGATCAAACCCAATGAGTGAAGATTATGGTGAAGAAGGATGAAACACACTTGGTTTTGGGCTTATTTCATTCAATGTTACCAACTCCAGCCTCATTCTCTTTGTCCAGCCTTACAAACATGAAGTTAGCCACAGACAGGTTGCTTGGTGGTTTGGTTGGTCTTTCTTGTTTGTCTTGATATCTTGTTGTTCTGTCTGTTCTACGTTTGCTTCTGGCAGCCAGCGCCATTTTACTTTGGTGTGGTGATGCGAAAAATCGAAATCGTGGTTCAATTGTGATTTACTGCGTAGAAATAACTGTTTACAGAAATGGGCGAAGATAAAGGTAAGTTTCCTGATAAATGAATGACTATAATTTGTCTCAAATGTCCTAAATAAACATCTATTTTGTTAGAACGCCGACGCAGATCGCGCTCTCGAGGCGAAAGGCGCCGCTCTAGATCACGATCGCCTCAACGAGAACGCAATGAACGCAGAGAAAAGAAGAGAAGCCGATCTAAATCCCCAAATCCAGCAAGCAAGAGGTCCCGTCGCCGTAAGCCTTCTCTGTATTGGGATGTGCCGCCGCCGGGTTTCGAGCACATCACACCTCTTCAGTACAAGGCTATGCAGGCTGCTGGTCAGATCCCGGCCAACATCGTCGCCGATACACCACAAGCGGCCGTGCCAGTCGTAGGCTCCACTATTACTCGTCAAGCGAGACGGCTGTACGTCGGCAACATTCCATTTGGTGTCACTGAAGAAGAAACCATGGAATTTTTCAATCAGCAAATGCATCTTTCTGGATTGGCGCAGGCTGCCGGCAACCCAGTACTAGCTTGTCAAATTAATTTGGACAAGAACTTCGCATTCCTGGAGTTTAGATCAATTGATGAGACAACACAGGCCATGGCTTTTGATGGTATTAACTTCAAAGGGCAGAGCTTGAAGATAAGACGGCCACATGATTATCAGCCTATGCCGGGCACTGAGAATCCATCCATCAATGTGCCTGGTAAGTTTCATTTAAGCAGAGATAACTTGTCATGTCTAAAAATTAAATGAAAAGGAACCTAATTTGTTTATATTTTTCAGCTGGGGTAATAAGCACAGTAGTTCCAGATTCACCACACAAAATATTCATTGGTGGTTTGCCAAATTACCTAAACGAAGACCAAGTAAGTGATCATCATTTTCCACTTGAATATGTTATGACTATATTGAACATTTGCTGCAAAATGTCATATTCAGATGTGGGATCTTTTCACCAATATCAGATAATGTCTTTGTTTGGCATGAATAAAGTATCTAACCCATTTGCCATGCCTCCCTGAATGTGATGTTTTGTGATAAATGTTTTTCAATATATCAAAAGGCAGAGCCACAGAATTTTCTTCAATAAGAATAAAACCCTACATCAAAGAAATACCTAAAACTATCTCATCTAGAACTAATAAATTATTTGAATACAATAAAATGTGGCCTGCCTGTAAAGTTGATATGACTCAATAACATATTGAGTGCCCCAAGCATTGTCTCTAATCTGATAACTTTCAAAACTAGTATTTGGATTATAAAATATTTGTCAATTTCTTTTTGATTTGCAAAATTATATGTTGCAGGTGGGTAACCAGACTCCGCATTTTATTATCTTTTTAGGTCAAAGGCTGTTCCATTCTACTCTCAATCAATAGCAACACATTTTTATTTTAGCTTTAGGATCATCTCAAGACCTCTAGTAAGGTGTTCATAAATAATTATTTTCATATAGTTTGTAAACACCAATGAGGCAGTAGGAAAATCCCAATAGGTGGCATCAGATGCCGCATTTCAGGGCGAGATTCAACAGTTGACAGGGCATCGTTGAAGCCAGCAGTGAGCCGCGTTGTTTTGTTCCTTTCAGGAATTTCCACAGGTACCCTCGCGGAGGAGCGTGCGCCTCACGCTCTGAGCACAAACAATTCACTGATATAGTTTGCTTTCTGCCCCTCCCTAGCATAGATTTGGCACACTCGCGGCTCGCGTGTCACTGTTGTCTCTCATTCTCACCTATACGGTCTTGTACTTGAATGAGACATCGGCACTTCAAGGCAAGTCTCCTACATTCACATCTGATTCTAACTTGCGCCTAGACACAGGTCAGATTACAATCATTTATAAATGAAGCCTTATTGAGAGCAAAATACATGGGAACAGTAAATCAATATCCAATCAAATAAATATCAACTATCTTTAAAATGTTAAATCTATTCAAGTATTTGATTGATTTAGCTGTCTGATTGCGCCCTAACATGTTTATATGTGTATAGGTAAAAGAACTACTGATGTCCTTTGGGCAACTTCGTGCCTTCAATCTGGTGAAGGATTCATCAACTGGACTAAGCAAGGGATATGCCTTCGCTGAATATGTGGACATTTCAATGACCGACCAGGTAAGAAGAATGTATACAGGGTGTCCGGTAATTAATGGATAACCCCGCAGGTACATGTGGGGGGGCAAGGGGGCAACTCAAAAAAAATTTAAAAAAAAATTATCTGCAAAGGTCTAGGATTTTTTAATTTTTTTTTAAAGTCCGAATTTTGATACCTTTGTTAAAAATTTTGAACACTACGGCTACAAATTTAATGATAACGAATTGATTTTCTCTGGAAATAACCGTGAATAATTGGCCTTGCTATGGCGCATCACAAATTATTCCTAGCCACAACTGTTTGTTTTTTTCAAATAGTTAAATATAAAAATTAGTGTATTCGATTTTTTTATGATAATGTTTGAGCACCTGTGGTATAAAAAAAACGTATGGAGACAGGGGTGGCCTACAGCTTAAAAAACTTGCCTACTTCATGTAGTTTTTGAAAAAGTATCACACTCAATTTTTTTATTGTCAAATTACCGAGTTATGGAGTTACCTAAACCCACTGGACTTTTTTTATTGGGGCTGCTTAAAAGAAATAGTGTACAAAAAACCAATCGCAACAATACAGGAACTTCGTCGACGTGTTTTGGACGCGGCTCGAGAAATTGGAGAGCGCAGGTATTCGCGCCTACTGAAAAGGTCATTCATAAGAAGATGTAGAGCCTGTATTAGAGTAGGTGGCAAACAATTTGAACATTTATTATAAGACTACCTATTGAAATTGTTGTTTCAATTATTAATAACACCCCAACCACCCCAAAATACACTTTCACTGATTTTCAAAATAAATTTCTTATCTTATTATTTGTTTTTGTTATAAGAAAAATAGGGCTAGAGAAACATAGGTAGCCATAAGTCGGTTATTTGACAATAAAAAAAATTAAGTGTAATACTTTTTAAGAAACTACATGAAGTAGGCATATTTTTTAAGCTGTGGGCCACCCCGGTCTCCATACGTTTTTTTTATACCACAGGTGCTCAAACTTTATCATAAAAAAATCGAATACACTAATTTTTATTTTTAACTGTTTGAAAAAAACAAACTGTTGTGGCTAGGAATAATTTGTGATACGCCATAGCAAGACCAATTATTCACGGTTATTTCCAGAGAAAATCAATTCGTTATCATTGAATTTGTAGCCGTAGTGTTCAAAATTTTTAACAAAGGTATCAAATTTCGGACTTTAAAAAAAATTTAAAAAAATCCTAGACCTTTGCAGATAGATTTTTTTTTAAATTTTTTTTGAGTTGCCCCCTTGCCCCCCCACATGTACCTGCGGGGTTATCCATTAATTACCGGACACCCTGTATAAGCTAAACCTTAAACTGCTAACCATAAGAGTTGAAGGATATAAAAATGTATTTTTTTCTCAGGCCATAGCAGGGCTGAACGGAATGCAGCTTGGAGACAAGAAACTTATAGTACAGCGAGCCAGTATTGGAGCAAAGAACTCAACTTTAGGTAACTAAGCAATCTTTTTTTTTAACAGACTTCGAGAAAAGGACGAGGTTCTATGTTCGGCAGTATGTATGTTGTTTTTTAATGTATGCTCGTCGATTTCTCCGTCAACTATGAACCAATTTCGAAAATTATTTCGCTATTGTATAGAGAATGATCCCGAGGTTCTCCTATTTTATTTCCGAGGCATTAATATTTATTCCGCGCTTGAAAACACTAAAATTAAGGGATTCGTAGTCGGTTTTTATTTTTTTTTTAAACCAATCTAATTATTTCATTTAGTTTTAATCTCTTGAATTTAAAACCTTCATTCTAGTTCAAATAACTTCAATCTAAAGTCATTTACGACGGGATATCTACCATGATTTGAGTTATGAGTTTGATTTATATCCATGATGATGGATTTAAAAGATTAATCTTCAATTTAGTTCACAAATCTTCTTCGTCTTCTAGTCTTGAATGTTTTATTTTTGCTACCACAGAGTTAATTTACTTGCCATTAATGTCTAGTCTCAATCTTCCACCCTGAATAGAACCATAGCATGTAAATGAGTATGACGACAGTAGACCAGCGCTATGGCATGTTCTCATCTGTCCAAGTTGTGGTTGTTACTGGCAAAATACGTCTAGAAGACTTAATAAGAGGGACCATGCGCGCCATTTTGTGTACGGGATGGGCATAGGGTTTGGCGGTCATGGGAGTAAGACAGAGCATACGTTTTTGGCGTAAGCGCAAAAAAAGTTTTTGTTTATTTACGAGAAAATTGCACTACTTAAGAATAAGCTGGTTCAAGGAAACAAATAATTAGTAATTAACCTACGAGTCGACACATAGTTAATTGCAGTAGACCGCAGGGTTCTTGAGATCTCGACCAAATTATCTGCAATTTCATGATTTTTTTATAGTGTTTTCACAATCAACGAACCAAAGAAAAAATGTAGAATTTAATGTAATTTGATTTTTTTACCACGGGGATCCCGTGAGTACTGAGGCCTAGTTTGACAACCAAACCCATAAGGTTCGCCCCATAGAACCGACGCGCATTAGCGATAACGTTACTGCTCATATTCCGAGCGTTTGCTATAAGGTGGAAACACACCATTGAAACGCCACGCGACCCTACAAAACGCGATGCGCATTGAGATGACCAGAATCACATACCTACCTAACCAATAAACACCCGACGACGACGACGCGACGAAAATGCTCGAATGTAAAGTAAATACGTTGCGTCGCGTTTCAATATTGAGTTTGCTGCTTTATACCTATTTGTTTGATAATGTGACACTTTAAGTAAAGTCCCGAGTAGTGGTATTCCCTGTTTAATGATGATGTACCTAATGAAAGCAATCCGAATCTTGACTACCTGATTAACCAATCACAGCAATGTATTTGTCGTCAGCTATGACCGGCGCGGCGCCGGTCCAGCTCCAAGTAGCTGGAATGACGCTCGCCGGCGCCGGTCCGGCAACTGAGGTGCTCTGTCTACTCAACATGGTGACACCGGACGAGCTGCGTGATGAAGAGGAGTATGAGGATATCTTGGAGGATATCAAGTGAGTTTTCCAACTGATTGTTTTATAGCTGTTGTAATCAATCATAAGTTTTCTCTGTACTACATTATATTATGATAAGTTGATAAGCCAAGAAAAGGTACATGAAACTCGAAAGTTTTAAAATGGAATAATACTAAGCAAAAGTGCTATTTGATTCTCTTCAATCATAAGTTTTCTCTATACTACATTATATTATGATAAGTTGATAATAAGCCAAGAAAAGGTACATGAAACTCGAAAATTTTAAAATGGAATAATACTAAGCAAAAGTGCTATTTGATTCTCTTGCAGCTAGTAAAGAAGTTAAAAAGTAACCTCTAGGTTGATATTTTATAGCAAAAACATTAAGAATCAACAGAGACTGAAACTAGTGACGGGGGCAATTCCTTAACCAGGGTGATTGATCATCCAGCCCAGTTGAGAGCAATGTAGACCAGCTTTTTATTAAAATCAGGAAATAACTTAAATTGTTTGATTCACAGGGAGGAATGCAATAAGTATGGTTGCGTGCGCAGTATAGAAATCCCAAGACCCATTGAAGGCGTGGAAGTACCTGGTTGTGGAAAGGTACATGAATATTTTCATATTTTATTAACTCAATGTCGTGCCGGGTACAGATTTACCCGATTTATCGAACGCAAGCTCGCAAACTACATGGTTTGTGAAGGCGGGAGTTTTTGTATCATCGACAAAAACAAATCGCGAGCATTCTCTCGATAAGCCTTTACCCAGAGATGTGAAAACCTTGCAATTTTTTTAACTCTTTTGAAGAGAGTCAAAAATATAAACTGTCTCTTTATCAATATCTACATAACTACGGTTTTAACATTGTGTTTATTTAAAGTAAAGGTAAGAGTAGTTAGTGGAACCTAGCTAATGCTCTTTGTATGCTTTCAGGTATTTGTAGAGTTCAACAGCATTGCTGACTGCCAGAAGGCGCAACAGACTCTCACGGGTCGCAAGTTCAGCAATCGTGTCGTCGTCACATCGTACTTCGATCCCGATAAATACCACCGTAGAGAATTCTAAATGATTTTCTCGCTTCCATTTTTCTTCGATTACAATCTCGTACAATTTCCAAATAGACATAATTTAAAATGACTATTCACATGAAAATTTACCCTCAATGAAATAAATAAATACATATTAATTAAAATACGTTTTATTTCTAGAAAATTGTTTCGGATCGATAGTTCATCGTTCACTACCTGCAGTAATACTTAACATACATAATGAAATAACAGATTATAAACTCGATGGGACTTCTGAAACACTTACGATACCTACATATAAACTTAATATATATAATAATAAACGTTTTAATCCTTAGCTAAAACATTGGTTAAAGATCAAACTTGAATGTCCTGCTGCATAGCTGGTTGGTAAGTGTTCAGGGTTCCTGTTTCTGAAGACAGAACTACTTTCCGCATGATGACGTACAGGATTCCACCTACGAAGAGCATCCCTATTCCTGCCATAAGACTGATTGCCCAAGCTGGTACTGCATTGCCATCTATAACGTAAACAAATAATGTGGATTAATTCCAAGGACCCATGACGTTTAATTTAAACTACGGAAGATAGTAGGTACTCACGATAGTAAGTGCGAGTCATCACATGCCTTCCGCGGAGAATTTTTCTTCTTGCTTCCGTTTCTTGTGTTAGAGTGCTGAGGATTACTGAAAATAAAGCATTCACCATCTCTCTCTTTGAAGTTATCTCAGAACAAAATATGGCAGGTCCTTATAGGTAGTAGGTATAGTCTAGGTATGTCGGTATATGCAGTATAAGGCCCGTAGTATTATAAAAGCTTGCTTAGTCATGGATCTATGCTTGAGTGACGTATAAGCCATAGAAAACCGTTACTCAAGTATCGATTGATGACTGAGCAACCTTCCATAAACGGGCCTCGATAGTTGTAAGTTGAGTAGTAGGTAAAGTACCCACACGGATTGCACCTCTAGGCACAGGTTCAATAAGACTAGGTATGTACCTACTACCTAGTGGAGAGACTCAGTTTATGATACATATCATCATCAGACTATACCTGCTAGACCACTGCTGGAAAAAGGCCTGCCCTTATGAGCGACGTCTTCAGCTTGCCGACCGCATCCAGCATCTTTCGCAGATCGCCTAGCTGGAGGGTGCTAATGGTAATGACGCATCTATGCTGCTGCCTGCTATTTGGTAAAATCAGTTGTTTACCCTCTGAATAATTATTACTTACGTAGTATAAAAACCTCAATGTGTTTACCTAATTTTCTTTGCCCTACTTAGATATGTAGGTATTTACTTAAGGTTACCTACGTAACATATCCTTGATTAGGTAGGACTAATTATTGTAGGTGCTAGGACCTACTTACGCTTATCATCAGTTATTCAGTAGCATGCCATTTACTTCCAAGAACAAAGCGCTTGTATCGCACACCTGAGTACCTACCTTAATCAAGTAAATCATTTGTTATTAGCGTCTTAGTATGGTCCTATAATTTTCACTGTGTCACTCACCTAAGATAACAGCAAAGTAGAATAAAAGCGACTTCCTTTGTCCCATTTTGAAGGTTTTTAAACACTTGTTTTTCCCAAAAACTGATTACTCCACACCACAGTAAAGCTAGCTTGCATACTAAGCCAACTAGGTGCGTTTTACTGGCTCTTATCTCTGAGATAAGATAGCGTGATTAGTAATATGCCCTAGTAAGTATTTTCTGTGGTACCTATAGTTGAAAACATGAACCTGACTCAATGTTTATCTTTTTCATAGAAACAATAGGTAGTTTTCATTGATGCAGAAAATACCTCAACACCACAGTCACTATTAATTAGTCTGCTTATGTGATGGTTACAGGTTCAATTCTGTCAAATCAAATAGGAGTTTTTGAAAACTGCTAATGTTATGCAATGTTTGCTCTTTTGTAGGTACTACACATGGTAGGCTTTACATTGTGTGACACTAGTAAATGGAGTAATTAAATGAAAAACAATTTGTAATAATCCACCTCCCATAATTTATCACTACTTCTAAGCTACACAATAAATAAAGATTTTATGCTATTTCATTCCTTAAAAATATCATTGGATAAAACTTTGGCAGTGATTGATTCAGGGTTGATAGATTTCTGTGCTTGAGTTTTAGTTGCCTTGAATGCCTCATATTGTTCTTTTCGCTCTGCTCCTACCGCTGCGGCAGATTTTTCAATGATTTCCTCTTCAGGTACACCTTCGCTTTGCAACTTTTGATATTGTTGGACTAATCTTTTGGTCTGCGTTTCATTGTTTTGACTCATCATATCAATAGCACCTGTCCCATGTCCTTTTGTATGGAATTTCCTGCAAATATTTGAACTATATTTTATTGGTAATAAACACAGTTTGTTTATTTGCAAACAACAGGAATGAATGAATGAATACTTTACTTAAAACTTAAGAAAATAACAGGCGGCCTTATCGCTGAGAGCGATTTCTCCCAGGCCTCCTAGGGATGGAGAAAAAGATAAGTCTAATAGGAGTTGGTAGAGCACAATTAGTAGAAGAAAATTATCAATAAAATATGTATTTTATTGATAATTTTCTTATGGATGTTTTTTTATGTAGTATGTACTACATAGGTAGGTACAATATACAATACAAAACTAAGTTAGGACAGGTTACAGTAAGTAAGAACGCGAGTCTTGATAGGAATTTTGAGATCTTTTCGGATACTAACGCTCGGATGGCATCTTCTTGGTAGAATATTTGGCGAATTGGTTTGATGTCAGGCTTTGGTCTAGCGAACTTGGGTTCCACAAGTGGTGGGAAAGCCTTGTACACATCGAACCACAGTGGTCTGTCGTCTGGCTTCATTCCTCCGCGGATCAAAAGCCCTTCAACTCTAAAGAGATTTCAGATTAGTTTTATTTGAGAGAATTTTCAGATTAGTTTTATTTTTGCAAAGTTGCATGCAGCTCGCAAAGCAGAAACAGAATGTTAAACATCGTAAAAGCAAATTACTTATACTACTGGCCAGTTAATGTATTGAATAATTACCTGGTAAAAATTGTTCCGATTCTTTCCAATCTACTGCTAGCCATAATTTATTTTATGTCAGAAAACGAAATCTTTCAATGAAATTTCGCAAATTTTGTTTAATTTTTTTAGAGGTTGTTTTTTTTTGTTATTAGTTTGACTGACAGACAGTGACACCAACAGACATGACAGAAAGGCACTGCTGTCACGTGGATTAGGATGGTATGGTATTCCGTTCGTCAAATAACTTTGTTCTATGTAGGTAGGTACATACCATAATAGTTATTTTATTACCTACCATACCAATATCATAGCTCTTAACTCATAACATAACTACATGCTCCGAGTAATTTTTGAAATTATTTCAAATTAAAAGCAGTGGAGAATGTTGACAGAAAAGGGAGGTATCCGACGCTTTAAACTACGTTATGGTGTTTTTTTTTTGGTCTCGCTATTTGTTGCATTAACCATACCTATTTCGTTTTTTATATATATCAGTTTTTTTTTATTCAAAAATTTACAACTTATTTAAAATCCTATTACGAAACGATACAGGATAAGGATCAGACGAGTTAGGATAGGAATAATATGGGAATTATCATATATACTTTATACACTTAGTACCTGTAGATTGTTTGCAACAGTCTTAATTTTTTCAATTGTAAATACTAGTTCTAATTTGTTTTTATTTTGGAATTGTAAGTTTCTTTATACACTATATATTTATATTAGTACCTATTTGTACAAATACAGGATGCTAAGCAATAATATATAGAGGGGTCTAAGGAGGAATGGAGGGAAGCAATATTAATAGGAAGCGGAACACGGAGGGAGACGAGATCATTAAAAAAGCAACTGTGATCGTATTTGTAACAAGAAAAAAAATATATGATTTTCGTCACCAAATTCATCACCGCACTCGCAAGAAGGGTCACTTACAATTTTCATCCGGACTAAATGGGCTGGGGTGCACGTGTGACCCAGCCGCATCCTTATGTTAACTGTTGTTGCACGTTTATTGAGTTTGATTTTAAAAAACCAAAGTTTGAGTGCCATATCAACGGGAACGAAACCACAGAAAAAATAAAAATAGTGTAAAAAGTAATACCTACTTAACCATGTACTAACAATTACAGTATCCAAAGCAATCGTGAACAAATTGGATACTTGGTGGACTATATTATGTCCACCCACAACATGTTCGCCGTAAGTGAATTCACCGGGCCACTGTGACGTCTCGTCGGGCCCACAATGAAGAATGGGTGCGTCTTCAAGATGAAATTCGGCCTCCGGCAAATCGAGAGAGCTGCCGTGAGCTCTATTACAAATTCAAATAACACATTCATTTGTTGAAGTGTAAAATTAAAACATTTATTATGTTTACCCATTTTTCGAAAAAAAAAAATATAGTTTAGTTTATTTGTTTGCCTAAATGGTTTTTAATCGGTTAACTTTGACCCTTCATACTGTAAAAAAAATCCACTACGATAGGCCGGCATGTTATGTTAAAAGTTGGCGCAGTTATCTTAGATTTTAAAATGGTATTAAGCGGGAGGGGCAGCACGAAAGAGCCGGTAATTTTCCGTCCCAGTCTATCTACGCGACTTTTAACCGAAATTTTTTCATATAATATTGAAGTACTCTGGAGACTGCAGTTGATTCAAGAAAAACCACAGAATAAATTATTAGGAAATTTATTTTTAAAATATGCTAACTCACAAAAAACACAACACATTCAAGGAACCCCCGAACTTAAATAATATAATATTATGTTATACTTCATATTTTTACACTAAAATTATTTACAGAATTATTGCCACATTAGAATCATCAGTATCATTGAAGGCATTAAATTATCAATATTATGGACTTTTATAATTACAAAATTGCACCATTCTACTGCTATCTTATTCTAATCAACTGAACTGTGTTCTAGAATGGTAAGTTAGGAGATTCGTGAGCGTAACGCTACGACTGCGAGCGATGTTTTCTGAAGCATCTCTTGTCGGCTTGCCGCGCTAGGATGTCAGAGACGGACTTTCTGTGCGTGAATACTCTGAGGATGTCATCTCGGGCCTCTTGAATGCCTTCACATACTATCTTACTCCTTTGGATGTTACCCTGAAACAAAGACATGGATTACTAATAGTTAGCAATAACAATATCGTCGTGAGCGTTTAAGTTTCAAGTTCACATATAAGTAATATAAATACGAAACCAGCCAAGTGCGCGTCGGACTCGCACACGACACGAAGGGTTCCCAAAGTACAATGGTTTTTTATGTGGGAACTCCCTTTAATTTTAATATTTTTTATTTTTATGATTTGTAGTTATAGCGGCAAGAAAAGTCTCTGTGAAAAATTCAACTGTCTACCTTTTACGGTTCATGAGATACAACCCGCTAACAGGCAGACGGACGGACAGACAGACAGCGGAGGCTTAGTTTCGTAAAGCCCTTCCCTTTCGGTAAGGAACCCTAAAAATTTTCAGAGGTGCCTCCTTCTACTCGACGTAATAGCAGCACAAAGTCTAAGAAAATCAATGACTTAATATATGAAAAAAGAAAACAAAAAATAAACTTACAGGTAATCAACGAAAGTTAAAAGTTTGACAAAAAATGGACAGAGAATAAATCATTTTGGTGCCACGGGAAACGAAAAGTATTTTATGAGATTAATGACGAAAAATATAAAAGCTTATTCAATAAAAAAAACAAAATTGAACTTCTGGAACGGTCAAAGTGGTCTAAGAAGCTACTTAAGTATACCTTTCTTTTGAGACCTTGATTGATTTTACCCCCCTTTGGACACCCTAATCTCAATAACCCCTCGGCGCATTTTGCCTCACTAAGTTACCAGCAAATTTCACAAGTCTTACAACTGGCAGATAAATGCAGCAGGTTTTTGAGGTTTTTACCCTTTAGTGTTAAGCGTTTATTACCTTGAGAAGTTCGAGGATTGTGTGTGAGTGTGGCTGCAACGCGTTCAGCGCTTTGCCGGACGCCGTTTCCAACGCTCTTAGTAGACCCGCTAACTGGTCGCCCACGTCGGATTCTAGTGACATCTGGAAAAATTAAACACTGTGAGAATCATTATCAAAAACAATCATTTAACTATACGTAAAATCGATGATGTACAATAAGTACTTTTAAACTTATTTCCATAACAAGTCTTTATGCGGCCAATAGTAACAAACAAAATCGGGTAGGTTTTGTTTACAACGCGATTTCTCTATTGCTTTGGCAATCTTTTTGGAATCAAATTGGCTTTCACGTTTTTTTTCTTTGGAAAAAAAACGTGAATGCCAATTTGATTCCCTTATTAGTAAGTTCTCACCCTTGCGGCCTTGTTACTATTAAAGACATGAGCTTAAAAAACCCAAACCCAGCCGTAAAAGATTACGAAACCAGGGAATTTTTGTTTTTGCGAGTCTCGTACTCGCAAAAACAAAATTACAAGTTTCTGATTCGAAACGCATATTATAATATGTATGTGTGTATTATATGTTGTGTGTGTATAAGTGACATAAGCGTTGGTTTTGCACGAAAACAAATAAGCAACTTCGGTTTTCGTTTACCGTGTAGGCGAGGTGGATCGACGCGACGATACTGTGTACCGCCTCTATCTGACGGACAGGGAACTACGCAATCTGGTCGTAAATTTTGGAGATCTATACTTATAATAAAATTGTAACAGGTCCTATTCTGAACATTAGAGATATATACCTATTTTGAATTTTGTTTGGAGGGCATCTATTATCGATACTGAAGCCTCTACTGTATTTTTTTTAATTGTTGTGTGTCTGTATATTGGACGCACATCACGCCGAAACTATTGAATGAATTCGAATGAAACTTAGCACGATTTGAGTTCATACTACGAGGAAGGACATATTATACTTTTTATCCCGGAATTCAGTGCGGTTCCTGTGGGAGACGGGATGAAAGTCAAATTCTTTAGCTGCGCATCACGCCGAAACTACTCAGTGAATTTAAATGAAACTTAACACGATTTGAGTTTATTCTACGCGGAACGACGAATTATACTTTTATCCCGGAATTCAGTATGGTTCCCCTGGGAGAGGGGATGAAAGCCAAATTCCTTGGCCACGCATCACGCCGAAGCTACTGAATGATTTAATATGAAACTTAGCATGATTTGAGTTCATAATACGAGGAAAGACATGGGATACTTTTTATCCCGGAATTCAGTAGGTATGGCTCCCTTAGGAGAGGGAATGAAAGTCAAAATGGGAACTGTAGTTGTAATTCAACAGCGCTTCATACTGTTTTTATTAGAAACAGTGTTGCAAGATCGAATTTAACTAAATCAGTAGAAAATCAGTAATTATAAAAATAACAGTATGTTTTGAACAAATCTGTTTTTTAGGTAAGTTCCTAGATCATAATGATCTATTTTTTTTCATACAAGACGCAGTCTTTACTTTGGTACCTACGATCCAACACATATTTAAGGCAAAGTAAAATGTACAAATGGTTCTTGCGATCTTCATGAACATGATGTTGGTGGTTCCGTTCAGCTGGTAAAGTTGACTGTACCACCGACGAATTTCATTTTCCCGTACTAGGTACAGTTAACTGTGCCACTGAAGTTTTTTCATTCAGAAAAATATCTTTTACTTTGGTATACAATCAAATGTACCTACTACCGAAAAAACAATTGCGGTGGTCCAGTCAACTCGACAAGGGGCCCAATTCTGCTATACAATTGCTTCACTATGACAATGGTATCGTCGCAGAATCGTCACGTAGATAGAATTCCAGATAGTGCGTGTGATGCCGTTTGCACGGAGATATAAATTAATAGTTTCAACTTCAGTCGAAGTAAATGTTATATTATGTGTGGTACAAGTGCAAGCAGGTGCGAGTAGAGTAGTGCGTGTTTCGGCAGTGAATGTGTGTTGTGTAGCTCCCGAGGACACCGATCTCGCTATTATATTGTTATTATATTGTTTTCGCAGTTTCTGATACTTCTTGACACTGACACAGGCCGAGTCGTAGCTAAAAGTCGTGTAGGTAAAGAATGGGATTTAATATGACAGCATGCTATCCCGCGTAGACCCTACACGATTTATACACAATTTAGGTAACTAGACACAATATAGGTACCTATATTAAAAGTGTAACAGGTCTAATTGATGATGCTGTGTGGATTGTCCAGCATTATTATTATTAGACATCAGATTTTATGAATTTGCATGTTTGCATAGGCAAATGCATATAACTCTCTAATTCCGGCGTTAATGCATATTTTAGCTTTTTTTAACCAATAGCGCATATTTCGATTAGCACATACCAAGTCATCCATCTGCGCCGTTAGATGATGCACCTTCCATCCCTCTGCGCTAGTCAGCACGTGTTTCTGGCTGGCAATGGACACGATGTCTTTAGGCTTGGGCTCGCGTCGCTTCACGTCCGACGGTCGGATGAAGTGCAGCGCTGTACTGCGCCAGCCGCAGACGTAGCTCGAGCTAAGGAGTGGTCCTGTGGAAGAGTAGATGAGAAAACCTGTAAGTGAATCTCTTCATCAGCACACATACGTCCACTGCTGGGCTACTACTCTGGGTGTTTTCTATGTATGATAAAAAATATCTACCTATCTATGTATTTAATGTATTAAGTATATCAGTTATATAGTAGGTAGCCATAACACAAGTTCTGCTTACTTTCGAGCTAAAGGTTGCAAGGAAGACCTTGTCTCGGGATGTGTAGACAATATTTTAGAGGGAATGTTTCTATTCTCAAATGTCAAGAAAAGAGTAAATTTATCCCCATGTTCGCATCTGTAGACTCATCTCTAGGGTAGAATAGAAAAAAATTCTATCCGCTCATTCTTCCGAACGTCGAGTTCCCGAACGAAGAAAACTTTCTACTCTCTACACATTAAACGTAACAATTTCGAGTGTCATTTTTGTAAGGTTCTAGTTATCTAGCGGCGGAAACCGCCTTGATCGATGATTCTACCTTAGACAAGGAATCCCGTGCTTGCCCTGCTGGTGGATTGGTGATTGTAGTGAAGCTGTTGAATAATACACAGAGGAAGCTGCTGCCCTTTCTCGTAGGTTCCCTCATGTGCTTACGACTCTACGGGCTGAGTGAGGTGAGGTGTCGATTTTTATGCCGCGACCGACATGCGCTACGGCCACGTGTCAGTAAATGGTAATTTACAATTTCTGTACTGATTATGTGTTAAATTTAGATACAAGATTTTTATTATGTTATTTTTAAGTGCAATAAAGTGTTAATTCAATAATTAATTTCTATAGCCATGACTCTCTCTTTGAATAAAGTTCGTGAGGAGAAAACTCTAATTATACTCGCCTTTCCTAAACATTTTTCTCTACCAATTTTCCCTGTCCCTCTGATGTCACGGAACAGTGTTTTTAAATCTCTGAGGATCAAATTGCAATGTGAGTTGGTGGAGGGCCTCAACATGCATCAAATATATCAATAAGCATGTTCCGTGATTTTTCGGTTTAGTTAGGAGTTTGAGCTGATTTTTTATGACATATTTATTACAATTTTTACTCACTGAAACCAATTTTAAGGAACAAATATTCGACTGAGGACCGCCCCGTCGGAAATCTTGTCGGTTGGCCTGGTGAATAAAAAAAATTAAGATAGTCTAACTTACGTTTAGGAGGCGGGTTGATGACGGCTGGTGGCGGCGATGGCGGCGGCGCTTCTGCCTGGTACGTATTTGTATTGTCGCACTGTCTCACGTCGTTAGTCAGTCTGTGAAAAAAATATAAAAATGATCATCCAATTATCAGCAAATTAACTATCTTCTTAAAATGGGATCAAACACTGCTGGTTATGCCTTCTTTTGCTTGTGCCAGCCTCCTTTGTCTAGTCTAGCAGGACTATTAGGAAGGTATATTATCCGTTCCTACAGGTGATTAATGATGTCATTGATGTCGCTAGATATAAAGGCGAAAGTTTGGTTGCATGTTAATGACTGCTTCAAGCCCAAACTACTGAATAGACAGGCCTTATTGTCCACTGTGTCACAGAGTAAGTCAAATCACTTCAAAATTATCCTAGAAAATTGTTTTTACTTACAGTTGTTTCCTAGGTTTCTTCCTAGGCGACAGATCCAGGTCTCTCGGCGGGTCCGGTTCATCATCAGGCCTGGGCGACGAGGAGGCCGACATGGTTGTAGACCCGCCTGAGCCGCCGCCGCCCGTGCCTCGAGTGACGTCCTCCCAGCCCGTGTTCTGGCCGTAGGTCGCTGGAGTGTTGGTGCTCATGGATTTTGTCGGTGACCTGTTATTAAGAACGTTTTTATTTCACTGCATAACGGGCTGATTTATTAGCGTCCCCGTTGACACGTTTTTGCTGTTCGAATCATCCGTGGTCGTAAGCTAAATCACTTAATAAATAAATAATCGATTGATTTTTTTAAAGTGCAATATGTATGTGTTTCTCATTTTCATGATCTCGGGCCATATAGTGACCCGGTCCTTTGGGAGGCATGCGTGGGGCCGATGCCAACAGCACAGAGGCCCTTTATGAGAGTTAATCTAAAGTCGAGGGCACACAGCGGGGGGCAAAGACCTCTCTTTCCTCTTTCCATTTATCACTATTGACCGCCAGTTCATACAAATTCTTAAATTATACATGTTATCTCCATTCACAGAAACATAACAAACCCTTCAAGCTCCCGCTTCCTCAGTATCGTGGGCCTCGCGAGTACCGAAGTAGACACCAGAACGGGCTGCGGTCGGTTTTCGGTTATCGTCGACACGGGCGCGTTCAACACTGTCACTGTAAAAATACAGGATGTGATTATTGCACGAGGTTTCGTCGCAGTTCAAATAGAATTTTAAACATTGAGCATTGTTGTTTTGGCATTATACAGTTTCAATTTCAAAATAGTAACTAGCATCTGTAAACAGAGCTTCCGTTATGGGTGCCAGATATTTATTTATTTATTTATTGAAGAAGATAGAAGTTTACAGCTTAAGTATATAATGAATATTAATGATTTATTGTTGAAATATTTGTTTTGTAAATAAGTTATTCTAGTCTAAGAGATTGTGCGAAATCGTACCGAGCGGAAGGATTGCGAGGAGTAGCGAAAACGGACACATATCCTTGCACAGCGTGGCGAGCAAAGCTAGCCGTGCTGTGTGTATTGACATACAGTGCTTGTGGAGCTTGCTTCGCTCGCCGCACACCGTCACTAAGGGTGGCAAGCGAATCGAGACGTGTGCTGCTTTCCAGCACCTACAAAACGTGTCACGTACTCCACTGTACTTGTGTCCCTACAGACTTTCGCCCACTACGCAGGACGTTCCCTGGTTCGCAACCTTGGTTTATACCTTGAGTCTACATCTAGTGTAAATTACCTTGAGTGTGCATCTGCTGTGTCTGAGTGTGCGAGTGGTTGTACGGTGTGTGAGGGCGCGGCGAGGAGTGCGCGAGCGGTGGCTGCGCGCTCGGCGAACCACGCGGCACTTCGTAGTACAGCTGTGTAGGTGCACTGTTGCCTACGCCGCGGACGCCCACGGACGAAACTCCAACCACCTGAGGAAACGGAAAAACATAAAAATGCCAATAAATCAAAATCAGGATCATGCTTGTCCATTTCTGGATATACGTCTAACCTAATGAGTGCCGATGCGCCAAAGTCTTCAGCTTGCTGCATAAACATAAAATAAATACGGAAAAAAATGGAAGCATCGATCTCATTCACAGGCTGGAACATGATACTTGATATACTTGAACGCGAATCTGAAGTTTGCCTTCGTAACATACCCTATGAGATGTCCGTGACAGAAATGAGATATTTTAGATCTGTTTTGGCTGTAATCAAAACTTCAAGTCGTTGTTTGAAATTTTAATGCCTGGTAGGGTCGGCAAAAATGGGTCTCCGTCAACTATCTGATTAGAACGCTAAGAATACCTTGGCAGGTTGATAATTTCTCTGCAGCAGCGGCAATGGCCTGGGCCCAGCGGAGACCGGCGCAGGCGACGGCGTCGGCGCGCGGGGAGACACGCCGCGCACTGTACCCGATATCACTGTGTTGGTTGCTGTAACAATGTTATTACTAGAGACTTAGAGAACATTTATCAACCCACAAGGCAAAAAGAGGGGTGTCATAGGACTATGTGTCATTTGTGTGCCTGTCTGTAGTTACCAAATGGTATGAACTATGAACCAATTGAAATCGTACTAAGTAGTTATTAAAAACATAAGTGCATACATATATATTTTTTCATAATGAGTGTAAGCCACAATCGAGCTCATAATGAATATGTCGAACTAAGATGTTTTTTTAAAAGTTGATATTTGATAGTTTCCTTTAGCTATGTTTGATAAAAGTCAGTGCAGGCATTATGATTTTCGATCAATGTAGGTTATGTTCTGTACCTGAATTTCAAAGTAATATTTACAGGGTTTTTAAAATTAGCTGGTAGTAAGATTCTTTGTATGCACGGTCGTCAGATGCACGAAGACATCATTATCAATAAACTTACAGAGCACAGAAGCCGTGGGCAGTGTGACGATGGTAGAATGCGGCTGATGCGCTGAGACAGGTGTGTGCGTGGCACGCGGCCTCGCGTTGTACACCAGCGCTCCTCGCGGGGCTCTCGCGTGGCCCCAGCTCCCTGAGATATACATATACATGAGGTTTAATAGAACAATCTAGCAAAGGAGGCCTTGAAGGCTAGCGTCGACAGGCCGACTTCGGGCGCTCCGCACTGACCGCATCAAGCGGATTTTAGAATTCTTTGTGTGGTTTGCCATAGAAGTGCGTCCACTAATCCGCACAGCACGGAGCGGACGCATCGGAGAAACAACAATGACGGCGATCCGTTTAGTGCGGATGAATTCATTCAGATTGCTGATCGTCCGCCTATCCTCTCCTCTGGCGCGCCATTTTAATTTTCGGAAATCACCCGACATTAAGCTCAAAAAATCAGTCTGATGCGATTAGCGCGGAGCGTCCGGCCAGTCGACTCTAGCCTTTATTCTGCAGTGTGATAAGGCACGCTTAAAATAAAGTAGCAGCTTCCTAATATCGGTATTATAGCTTGACAAATAAATCTAGAAAATAATGGGGGCGCCACTATCGAGTTCCCTAAATTTTAGGATTAAATGTTCTTGATACTTTTACTAAACACATTAATAAGGCGTTTTCGTAATGTCAATGATTGTTCGACCAGACTGAAAAGGTTGACATGACAAACTACCACAACCTTTATTCTTCGGCATAATAATAATAAATTATTATTATTATTATTTTTAAGTGTTGTTTATGGTGTCGTGATTCTGTGGAAACGTTTATCACGTCCAAAGTGCTTGTATTCAACAATCACAGTAGAGGACAAAAATGGAAAATTCAACATAATCCGCAGTTTACTGCCCTCCTACACACAAACTAACAAAGGAAATCATGGATAAGTAATTTAAAACCCTGAAATATAGATTCATATCCGGCGGCGACTGGAATGCAAAGCACATTCACTGGGGCTCCCCACTTACAACAACTAGAGGAAAAGTTCTTAAACAAAGCATGGTAGCCAACAGTATCACACACCTCTCCCCCTCACAACCCACACACTGGCCGATGGACTCTAACAAGCGGCCGGGCATCATAGACTTCTTTTTATGCAAAGGTTTAGCTAGATATGCATTCAGTACAGAAACATGCTTAGATGGGTCTTCTAACCATGTCCCAGTTTTACTAAATATGAGTACTCAAATACTACTGAAGAGCAAAGGCAATGTTCTATATAATAAATAAACAGATTGGGAATCAATTTGTGACCTGATGGAGGAATCGCATAAACTTCAAGTCGCTCTTAAAAGCACTGATGATATAGAAAATGCTACTATGAATATTACAATTGCAATTCAAGTAGCCTGCTGGAAAAGCACACCCGAACAATTAGATCATGAGAAAAGACAGAAAAACCTGCCCTGGGAAATCCGTGAAAAAGTAAAAGAGAAAAGGCGCCTACGTCGGGCTTGGCACACCACTAGATGCTCCTATGACAAAACTAGTATTAACAGAGCAATTAAAGAACTTAAGTGTATGATTAAACAGGCAGAGGATGAAGCCACACACAACCAAATCCAGTCGCTTACGGCCACCAAAGCAACCAACTACTCACTATGGAAGGTAATAAAAAGGATAACGACAAACCGTAAAAAGTAAATCCGCCAATTAAACTGACAAACAACCAATGGGCTCGCACCAGCAAAGAAAGAGCTAAAGCGGTTGCTGAACACTTAAAGGAAGTATTCACACCAAATGAAGCTGATCCCTGGGCACCATCAACAGAAATTGATGTCACTTTAATGCAAGACCTCCAACTAGACCTGCCAATCAAACCTATCTCACCCAAAGAGATTGTACTGGAAATAAAGCTCTTAGACAGTAAAAAAGCACCAGGGTTTGACCTAATTACAAAGGAAATTCTCCAACAGCTACCGCACAAAGGCATCCTATAATTGACTACACTGTTTAGTGGCATACTCAGAGTGCAGCACTTTCCTTCACACTGGAAGGTATCTCAAATAATAATGGTGTACAAGGACGGAAAACCGCCGGAGGAAGTGACCTCATACCGACCAAAAAGCCCCCTGCCGGTGCTTCCAAAAGTATTTGAACGAGTCTTACTTGAAAGAATGTTATCCATGATAGCGGAAAGGAAAATTATCCCAGAACATCAGTTTGGGTTCCGAAAAAAACATGGTTCTATGGAACAGGTGCATAGTGTATGCCACTATAAGAGAAGCCCTTGAACATATAATAAGGAATACTGCTCTGCCGCCTTCCTAGACGTACAACAAGCTTTTGATAGAGTATGGCATGAGGGCCTTCTGTGCAAAATAAAAACTTTACTGCCACATACATATTTTATGCTCCTGAACTCATATCTCAGAGACCGCATATTTCAAATTAAAAATGGCGAAGACACATCTGGCTTCCTGCATCAATGCAGGAGTCCCTCAGGGCTCAGTCCTAGGACCTGTACTATACACAATCTTTACTGCAGACTTACCAGAAACGCCTGATGTAGCCATAGCAACCTATCCTGATGATACAGCAATACTAGCCAAAAGTAAAAACCCAGTAGAGGCATGAGAGCTACTCCGAACGAGCCTAAACAAGGTGGATGACTGGCTGCAAAAATGGAGAATTAAAGTAAGTGCTTCTTAGTCTGTTCATGTCACTTTCGCCCTGAGAAGAGGTGCATGTCCAACGGTTAGTCTTAGAAACCAGCCTCTCCCTCATCATGAGTCTGTTAAGTACCTTGGTATGCACCTAGATCGTCGTCTAACCTGGAAGAGGCATCTCCAAGCTAAACGCGAACAACTCGCCCTTAAGTACAGAGGTCTTTACTGGCTACTAGACAGGAACTATAAGCTACTACTGCTACTACTCTACTGACTCCTCATCTATAAAACTGTCTTAAAATCAATATGGACATATGGAATACAACTATGGGGGTCAGCCTGCCACTCTTCCATAAACATCATTCAACGCTGCCAAAATGGTGCTCTGAAGAATCTAACAAATGCACCATGGTTCATCAGAAACTCGGAACTTCATGACATCTTTCATATTAGCACAGTCAAAGAGGAAATAACAACAGCAGCAGCAGCCTATCAGGCCAAACTCAGGAATCATCCTAACCAGCTGGCACAGCAACTTACAGAACCATCCCATAAAATGAGACTTAAGAGAAAATAAGTCACATACGTGAGTGACTTAGCAAGATGAAGAGTGCTTGCCTATAGTGCGAAGAGGAGTGTACTCTAACAGACATAAACCGCACAAAAAATCTGCTCATAGTTTAAAGAGACTGATTGCAGACAAAAAAAAGAAAAAAAAGAAAAATATTTCAGACTATAGAAAAGTTACAGATCTTTTTTTAACTTATTCTATGGTCCATAGTAAAATATACCTTAAAACTAGCATAAATATAAAATATAAAAACTTGACGAATAAAGGTACCTACACGTTATAATAAAATAACGTGTAGGTATATATTCGTAAAAAGAGGTATCAAAAAGTCGTCTGAATTCTAGCTGTTTTAAGCCAATATTTTGTCATTCATTTTTCTAAAATCCATGTCATAAGTTTTTAACAAAGCTGCAACGTAGGTATTTGTTTTCACCAGTAGGCCAAGCACAGGGATTGTTGTCTAGGGTACAATAAACCAAAATGACATCTCATCTTCATACAACATACTTAATATGTGTAAATTATTGAAGTTAAAGGAATTAATTACAAATGTTATACCTACGCATTTGACGATGATGTGGCGTAATTATAATGTATTCTACCCTAGACAATAATCTCTGTGCTTGGCTTACAAGGAGAGGCATTGCCAAAGTGTGCATTAAGTCTTTGGCAACGAAAATGTCACCTTGATTAGAAGCAGGTTGTGCAGCGGGCGCGACGGGGCGCAGCGCGAGCGAGGCGCCGGCTGCGAGTCCGCGGGGCACGTGACTTGTCGCACCCACATTCACTGCCTTACTGACCAGCACATTGCTAGCGCTGCTTACACTGACGGTTGATAGCTGGACTGATGCTGTAAACCAGAAGAATATTCATGTGCAAACAATATTTTTGTTATTTATTTAAAGCTTTGAAAGCTTTGTTGAGCACAGGGCCTAATGCAAACCTACCAACTGTTACAGGTTTAGACAGAGTTGGCCATGCCTACAAACTAGCCTATTTACCTAGCAAACTATATGTGTATTTATGAGTCTTCCTTTTTCTCTTCTGCTTTTAATTTATACTGTTTATTTGTTTTGTTTTTTCACAATAAGATAGCCGGATAGATTAATACTTTATTGCGCTATCTATACATATGTATAAAATGCTTTGTCCTGAATGACTGACTGAAAAATCAACGCACAGCCTAAACTGCTGATTGTAGAGACCTGAAACTTGGAAGATGTGTTCTTTGTATGAAGTAGGCATCCGATAAGAAAGGATTTTCCGAAATTCTACCCCTAAGGGGAAGCAAAGTTTGAATGGGACAATGTGATTCCTTGGTCCAATCTACTTAAAATTTTGCATAAAGCTTTTCTAATAGAATTGATGGAAGACGTGTTTCGTGTTTTATTGAAATTCATCCCCTAACGGGGTTAAAAAGGGGTAGCTAGTTATTTTGGCATAAAATGCTTTGTCCTGAATGACTGACTGACAGAGTTACTTTTGAATCCATACTAATATTATAAATTCGAAAGTAACTCTTGTCTGTCTGTCTGTTACCTCTTCACACCTCTACGGCTGAACGGATCTTAATGAAATTTGGGATGGATAGATGGCATCCTGGGGACGGACATAGGTTACTGTCTATCTCGGATAAGAGCGTTCGAGCCGCGGGCAACAACAGCAAGCTAGTCAAGACATAAAACAATAAGTACATGATACTAACTATATCTAGTGTGGCACAATCTGTGGCTTTATTGCTAACAGCACTAATATGAGAATTAAGGTACTAACTATTTATCTTCTCTTGATACACCTATACATAACTATAAGTTTTCCCAAAACTAGTTGGTTTTAGATTCTTCTAAATTATTTTAGAGTAGGCATTATTTTTATTATTATATACTACCAAAGTGGCAAACAAGCAAGCGGTCTGCCTGATGGAAAATGGTTACCGCTTTCTTTAAAAATAAACAAATAAAACATTGATAATAAATAGAGAAATAGTATCAGTCTTTACCTGGACGGTTATTATGATGTGACAAAGGTGGTAGCACCCTCACTGTCGGTGGCAGTGTGCGCACCGAAGGGTTGACCAGGAGATTGCCTGCACCACTGATCTGGCCACCCACATTGAGCAATTGAGGGCCACTAGCTTGAGATATGGTGGTCACAGTGCCACCCATACTGCCAGCAGACGATTGTGCTGACAGTTGAGTTCCTAGGTCAAAGTAATTTGTGAAATTAAAAAACAACACCAATCTAGTCAGTTAAATACCCTCATTTAACTGACTAGATTGGTGATTAGATTGGTACCTCTATTTTATTATAGTTTGTATTAGTTAGATGGTCCTTCATGAACTATAAATAGGAGAAGTAAAGTTTGTAAGTTTGTTTGTAGAGTGTAATCTACTGGTCTGGTTACGTAAATTCTTTTATTATTTGAAAGTTTCTTTATTACTGAGTGTCATGGGCTATGTTTTAAACATAGTGAGAGAAGCTGAGAACAGAGGCTTGTGGTCAATATTTTTAACTCTTTTTAATGTGTTCTGATGGATAATGAAAGAAATTTGCATGCATCATCACCAAGATATATATCTTTGTATTACAAATAATACCTTGACTTATGATCTGTGTGCCTGGACTCAGTATTTGTCCGCTGGCCAATAGCTGGGGGTGTGCTATGATCTGTGGACCAGGGTTATGAAGCTGCGTTCCTTGGTTTACAATCTGGCTTCCTTGTAGTATGGGCGACCCACTTACAATCATCTGAGTCTGGAATGATATGAAATTATGAGTGAAGAGTGGTTGAAAGTTGACTGGTGTATGCTTTATATTTTTTTATTATTATTACTGAATAAAAGAACACTGAACAGATTACTGAAAATGTTATTTGTGCTGTTAGGTCAATTTGGTTTTTTATTTTTTTTCAAATTGCATTACAAGCTAATTAGATCGAAAGCACAGAAAACCCAAAAGTTTATTAGTCAGATTTATAATAAACAAAACAAAAAACAAACCTGCGACGACGCATTAGGAGAAAGAATCTGAGCAAGCCCAGGTCGCATCATACCAGATGCGGCGCTGGAATGGGACCCCATCTGGCTGGACCCTGCATTTTTAGGCTGGCTCGACAACAAGTGAGACATTTTCACCTCTGAATTCGTAACACTCTTCACAATAGTGATCTTTTGGGGCGCCAAATCAATGGGATACATTTTGCTGGTTGTTAATGATCTTTCGTTGTCCAAATGACCGCTCATTTTGGGTAAAGATTTGTATCATTTACACATTGTAACGTAAAGGCCTTATGAAGAACAATATTCGTCACTTTTATTTATGAATTATGTACACAATAACATCTATTTTTTCATTTTCTGAATTAATTCAAAGTAGAACTTCAATCAACTTTTTGTGATTGTGACATAAATAAAAAGTCTGACGTGAAATTGAATGAATGCCTTCATTCAATTTCAAGCGTCCATTTGCGCGTCTGTGTAGCCCAGTGTGACCAGGCTAAATTGGGCGAAAATAACGAGAGCGAGACCACCTCGAAAATTAGTACTGAAATATACTAACAGGAGAATATACCAAATAAAAATACCAGGGTTCGAAATTATCAAGATAATAACGAGCCGTGATAATTATCGGATAATTATCCGATAATTATCACCATTATTAAAATATAATTTGTTAAATTGTTTCATAAGAAATATCGATGGTTTATTGTCTCAAAACAAACAAAAATATGTTTAATTTTTTTTATACAACATAATACAATACAAATCAACATTAATGTCATTAATTATAGGTGAAATCGGTGTTCGTCATATTTGACAGATTTGCAACTAAACTACTTGACCAAAGAAGCCAAACGAATATCTTCATCAGATGATGATTCTATTTCCATTGGCATTGTTGCTGCTATAGCTTCAGTAGAACTAGAACTTATTTGTTCTTCTAAAAGCCAACCTAGATCTTGCTTCTTGGTTTTGTCTTCTTGGTTGTAATACTTAAACAAGAAAACCAGCTTTGCAGCCTTTTCGTTGCCCAGTCGGTTTCTTAGCTTTGACTGCACAAGCCCAAATGTTGAAAAACATCTCTCTAATGGTGCAGTTGAAGCTGTTGCGGTTAATAACTGTTCACAAAACTTTATGAACTTTTCTTTTTGTGGCCATCTCTCTTCATCTTCTAGAGTCACGGAAGTCCACCACAACATAGGGCAGGTGTTCTTGAACGATTCGCCAAACATGAATTTGGGAAAAGGGTGAGCTTTTGCTGTTAGTGCCATTATGAAAGGAGCGAAGTTTTCATCAACTCCTCCAGCAGTTATGAAGTCATACGCTTGTTTTTTCTGTTCATTGTTTTTTGTGAATTGGGGGAATTCCCGTGTCGCGGCTAGACCTGCGTTCGGATACACGCAACAAGTGCGGAAATACACGTTTGGATACTTAGAATATAGTTCTATTTCACGGGCGCAATTTTTTGTTATTATCAATTGATAATTATCAACCTGTTATTATCATGATAATTATCGTGATAATTATCGTGATAATTATCAATGATAATTATCCTTTCGAACCCTGAAAAATACCCATTGTTCTATTTATATTTGCAGTAACATCTGAAAAAATATTTTTCAGATAATACTAATAAAATATGTTTCTGCCCGCGGCTTCGCACGCGTTGTTTCTATGGAAACGTTAATTCGATTTCGTTTATTTTTTGATTTCGTTATTTTCGTTTCAGCTGCTATAGGGGATAAAAAGTTGCTTAAGTTAAATTCCAGTAACCGTTTTCCATCAGGCGGGTGGTATACACATACCAAAAAAAAATAAAAGAAAAAAAAAATGATTTTTGATAGATTTGCGAACTCTTTTGCGAAGCACTAATGGTGCCACTGCACTCCATCTACAAGGGGTTTGTACAAAGAATACACAAGTTGAAGAAGAGGAGCTCTATGGTTTAATAAACTGCAAATAAAAAGTGGTTTGTTTTGTTTATGGTACGCCATGGCGGAGCGATTGAGTGACGACTGTGATATTTCTGACGAAAACATACAAAAGTTCAACAATGAAAGGCGGAGTAGTAAGCAATGGGTCAAATTAAACGTCGGTGGGACATATTTCTTAACTACTAAAACCACTTTATCTAGGGATCCTAATTCATTTTTGTATCGATTGGTTCAAGAGGACAGTGACTTGATTTCGGACAGGGTTTGTATCACTTTAACATTGTTATTTTTGTATGCAAATGAGTTATTCCTTACTCAGTTACCCTAAAATTATTCATCTATTGTTGCAGGACGATACAGGCGCATACTTAATAGACAGAGACCCGACGTACTTTTCACCAGTGTTGAATTTTCTTCGACACGGTAAACTGGTAATCAACAATGACATCGCTGAAGAAGGAGTTTTAGAAGAAGCAGAGTTTTATAACATTACAGAGTTAATAAGGCTAGTGAAGGAAAGGATATGTCTCAGAGAAAGAAGGCCACTCAAAGATTCAAAGAAGCATGTGTACAGAGTGCTACAGTTCCATGAAGAAGAGCTGACTCAAATGGTGTCCACAATGTCTGATGGATGGAAATTCGAACAGCTTATTAACATTGGATCACAGTACAACTACGGCAATGAAGAACATGCAGAATTCCTCTGTGTTGTAAGCCGAGAATGTGGTAGTTCCCTCAATAGTAATGATATAGAACCAACCGATAGAGCCAAGGTGCTTCAACAGAAGGGCTCGCGTATGTGAGAATGTGTGTTCTTTATTGTTTTGAGACTGTCAGCTCTGTGGTGTGAATTGTGTACATAATATGTAGTGTTACAGTCATTTTTCATTTGTAACTTTTTCTCAATTCTTAGATTCAGCTTGTATAATACTTTCATTAGTCAATTTGATGGTAATTTGTAACTTTAATATATTTTCAAGATGTTATGTGGACAATTAGATTAATACTCAGTTTGATATATTTAGGTGAAATAGATTTATGTATTTGAATGTTGTTGTAGTTTTGAAATGTGAAAAAATCATGAATGTATGTATCTAAATGAAAAGGATGCTGTAAATAGGAAATTGCCAAACTTGGTAATAAAGAAACAGTATTTTTCCTGCCCTGAGTATGACATGATTAACATGAAAATATAAGTTGAAGCCTTTAAGCAAATATTAGTAAAGAAATATGCAAACTATTTAATTGTAACTAATGTTCACAATTATAAAAAGCAAGTGCTATTATTAAGCTCTAATTTTGTACATTTATGATGTATCTACATGCTTTCAATCAGTGAAATACCCAATTCCAGTTATTATGCTCATTTACAGAATATTAAAATAGTTATGATTATGTACAAAACTGAGTTTAAAATTTTTATTGTAACAGCAATTGATGGAACATCCACCTATCCACGTGAGAATTGGCTTTTATACAGGGGTGCTTTGAGATGGGAGTGGATGGCCATGTTTGAAACCATGAGAGGTAGAGAAAAGTCGTGAAAGGAGTCATCAAAGGCTTAATTTGAGAAAATAAAAACTTATATTTTGCTTATTTTTAAGTTACAAAATCATAACATTTTAATTATTTGCATTAGAAGTTTTATCGAGGATTAACCCTATTTAAATACAGACTCGCTAGCGGCAAGTACACCAGTTGTTTTAAATTATTTAAAAAGAATCATATTGATGCTTGGTAGTAATATTATTTCGATTTCCTGCAAAAGATAAAGAACGCGCGTTCCCACTATATCCTCGTAATTTAACTTTGGATGACTATCGTCTCTAGCTGCTCCCGTTAAACCGACAAACTATCGTCACAACAAAAAAGTCGTGGACGACAGTTAATCGTGCCGTCTTATATGTGAACACCTCCATTTATTTTTATACAAGCCACGATGCTTTAAAAGTTTAAACTGCAGACTATCTGTCGTCACGGCAAAGTAGGACTTGCTCTCATGGTTTCGGATTAGGCCATCCTCCCATCTCAAACAGCCAACCCTGCATAATGGGCCATCTAAGGCCCTAAGTTGGCTCGAAAACGATGTTTCGAAAAATCATAAATCAAATTTATGCCAAAATGTTCCTAGGAAAATAAATAGTAAGAATTTTGCTTTGATATCCATACTTATTAGTACAGACAGGCAATAAATAATAAATAATTAGATAATTTATAATATTTTATAAATTCGAAAGTAACTGCCTGTCTGTCTGTTACCTTTTCACACCTAAACGGCTGGACGGATCTCAATGAAATTTGGTAGGGAGGTAGGTAAATGGTATCCCGGGGAACCATTTACCTACCTCCCTTATGAAATTATGACTAAAAGCGCGTGCCGCAGGCAGCAGTACTTAATAAGCTAAATCAGAATAACCTTTTTACAGATTTATAGAGCCATTTGCAAAAAAGTGGGCAACTTAGGCGCACTCACCTTGCTACTAAAACCAACACTAGCCCTAGGTTTTAGAAAGATGATTAAGTACCCTTTCCGCAAATTAAGGAACTGTAACCATGATCATTTCATCCGAAAGACGTTTAAAGATCTCACGCTTCGATCACTACTATATCATCACTTGCCCTATTCAGTTTTAGAATCAATGTTACCTAGCTGCTGCTAGTTATTACTTTGCCTAACCTATCAGTAAACTTGGCAATGTCATTAGGCCATCATCATCATTTCAGCTAAAAGAAAAGTCAACAGTTGGACATCCAACTGTTGACTTTTCTCCCCCAAAAATCGCCACAATGCCCGTTCCTGCCATCCGGCTTGCTGACGTTTCGGACACTTTGTCCGTAATGACACTTTTAATTTGTTTATTTACTGACGTTTCGGACACCATCAAAATATTGAAGCTGTTTTGTACAATCAGTTAGAATTTTTAAAAAATATAGTTAATATACATATAACGTTATACTAAAAAAAGAGCGAAGAGTTAAGTAGGTACTAAAATTGAGTATTTTAGGATAAGTCATAGCGTCATTTTTCGGTATCATAACTGTTCTGTGGACGTGTATCACTGTAATTCACCAAGTACAATAATTACATGTTGAAAAAAAAACAGAAATAAATTAAAACTTGTAAAGTAGTATAAAAATCAACATCTTATAAATATTGCTTTTAAATCGACTATGATCATATATTTTAAAATATATACAGTAAAAAAATTACTCGACATCATTTCGTTGAATTATCTTTGTTAGTTCGTCTTATAATACAGCTGTAGCCTGCACGTAGAAGAATCGGTTTTCCGCGCGTTGAGGTTATTATTTCGAATCTAATTGGAAAAATGATAAGATATTTCTGGTCAGTTCATAAAGACGACCAAAAAGTAGAACTAGTAACAGCCTTTGACGAAAAATTTTATAGTTATTTAAGCAAAAAATTTACATCAATATGGAAGAGATATAAATCTCATATAACCAGATGAACTTAGTAGACCTGTGTCGATCGCAATTGATTGGATCAAGGAGACTCGATCGCGACCGAGAGTGATATCTTATTATTTGTAAATCAAAAATGAACTTTATTTCGCACCTGTTAGGGTAGAAATCATTGAATTGAATCATTGAATCATCATCATTTGTCATACACGATTGAATGATATTCAATTATTAGTAAAATGAACCCTATGTGTACGAAATAAGGTATAAACTTATTGAATTTAAGTGTAGAAAGTCCCGTGGCCCGCGAAACGATCGAGTCTTTTTGATCGAATCACTTAAATCATTAGCTCTCTTTCGCTCTTTATTGTACCTGAGGAGTACCTGAGCAAATCTTTCATCTTATTTTTTTACTGCCAAGATGCGTATTTATGTATTACTTAAGTGGGTTTGTAATATTATCTATTAACTCGTATCATCCAAACGGCTAAACTGATTTAGGTATCATTGGATTCGTCTGACTGTACAAAACAGCGTTCATCATTGATGTCCGAAACATCAGTAAAGAAAATATCAAAATTAAACAAGCCTGCCATCCAGCGGTATTGTGTCCTTCACCAGTTTTTAGGCATATTCACTAATATATTATTGAGAGGGTAAATTTGTTTGTCTATGTTTAGCGTAGGAGTAATCTCTCGACGGAACGACTGGTCAACTACCGGTGGACAACAAAGTCCCGATTTCGTACATTACTAATACTTACATAAATCTATGCTAATAGATAGCTATACTATCCCTGAGTGACATAGGTTACAAGTTACAGGGGTACGGTGAACGAAGCCGCGAGCTGAGGCTAGTAATAAAATAAGAATATTTTGTTGATACCTTTATTTCACTGAATAAGTAAACAATTGACTGAAAACGTTATGATTTGACACGCCTTCACTTAACATTATTATTAGTCGCTAAAGTTAATCAATTTTATAACCACGTAATATAAATCTATAACACGATGTTTTTAAAAAAAATAAACATTAGCACTATTTAAAACTTATTAAATTACTCAATTTATAAAATATTGCATTTAACTGCATTAAATACAAGTTAACAAGAGAATCTACGTCAGATGCTCTACGCAAAGATAACATAGTTATTATCAAAATACAAGTTTCACACACTTTTGTAAGGCATTGGGGTTTTATTGTATTAGAGTAGTCTAATTCGAAATTGCTTATCAAGAAAACATAAGATTTCACACACGTGTAAGGCAATGGGGTTGTAGAATAAATTGTTAGTAAACAGTTTTTGAGGAAGTATGGTTAGCACCAGTCAGCCATGTATGTGAAATCTGAGAACATCTTATGGTCCGTAGACGAGAGAGCGCGCGGCTCTTTGGGCGGCGTGAGGACCGCCTGCTCCGAAGTAAACTCGCTGTCAAAATTACTAACATCTTCTAAATTATTTATAGTTGGCACAAATGGTGGCTTCACCTTACGCAGGAGGAGTTGTTCCCAGTTCACGTTTCGGAAGAATGCCTGCTTCTTCACGTCCTCCGCGTCCCGCTCCGACGAGCCCAGACGTCTCTCGGGGTTCTTCCGCAGCAGGCGACGCATCAGCGCTATGGCCTCTAGAGACAGCGTCCTTGGGTACCGCACTTCATCGTTTACGATCGAGTCGAACACTTCGCCTTCATCCTCTCCTGGGAAGGGCGACTCCCCGACTAACATTTCAAATATCAACACTCCTAGGCCCCACCAGTCCACGGCGCGGGTGTACGAAGTCTCCGTCAATACTTCCGGCGCTAGGAACTCTGGCGTCCCGCAAAACGTGCCCGTGCGATCTCCCCATCCCATTCCCTCTTTACACAACCCAAAATCAGCAATTTTCACGTAACCTTCGGTATCTAATAGTAAGTTATCTAGCTTTAAATCCCTATAAATAATATTATTCTCATGTAAATACTGTAGACCTAATACTACACAAGCTGCATAAAATACTGCGCGGGGCTCCGTGAAGACGTCTGCGTGGATGTGCATCATCAGGTCGCCGCCGGCCGCGTACTCCATCACGAAGCACACATGCTGCTCCGTCTGGAAGCAAGCAAACAGGTTCACCAGGAACGGATGCCTGATCGCGTTAGCTACCTCGAAAATACGCTTTTCTGACAGCAAGGAATCAACCTCATCCCTTGCTATGATATCGCCTTTCTTCAAAGCCTTTATGGCGAAGTACTCATTGGTAGATCTGTACTGAGCGAGGATTACTTTTCCAAAGTGTCCTCTGCCGAGAACGCTCAGGAGCCTAAAGCTGTTCATATTCATGTCGCCCGATTGTCTCCTAGAATCTTGTTCCTTTCCGAGAGTTTCGATAACAGACGAAGATCGCGATGAAGATATTCTCATGTTGCTCGTCACTTCAACTATCTGGTCTTCGTTTGTCGGAAAATCGAGGACCAGCTTTGGGGATGGCGAGGGCGGGTATTCTACGAGAGGCGTGTCGCAAGACGGAGTCGTCGGTTCTTTGTTTACATATACCTCTCTCGTGTATGAGTCTTCTAAAAATGCAAAAGCTTCTTGAAGTTCTTTTTCCATTCTGAGGGTTGAGACATTTGGAGGGGGTTGCATGGGTAGCATAGGTTTTGGTGGAGGTGTGACGGGCGTTTGAGGAGTGACCGGCGTAGAGGGCAAGCCTAGAGGCCTGACGCCAGCCATGCCGCCGAGTGTAGCATTTTCGGCTTCCCGGTTATCAATAGAAGACGATTCGAATTGAGGTGATTGTGATATATGGGCACTTTGAATATTCTGAATCGATGGGGAAGAGCGCTTGAGTAGTCTGCCCAAAACAACGGCGGGTATATGCATATCGCCGTAAGACGGTCTCGGGATGTTTTTCCCTTGTTGTTTGAAGATCTTTCTCTGGCGTTGCAGTTTCGGTTTTCGGGATATAATAGGGTTTAGGAATCTGATTTCAGCGAATAGGAGACCTTGCGGTTCCAGTTCTAAGGCCATGCCGTGTCGAATGTCGTCTATGAATTCTTCGAGCCTTAGAAACTTGATAGCACATAGTCCTCGCCAATCTTTCCAGTGAATGCCGATCTCCAGTTCTCTCGACTTGTCCAGCTTCATTGTAAACCTGGAATCAAAACGACTTATAAGTTTTTGGTTACAGTCAATAGGTATAAGACTGTGTTCACTGTACAGAAGGGTACATGATATATTGTGCCCCAGATTATCTCCCGTCAGAAGCCTACTTTTAAAAATTGCCCCTGTAAAGAAGATTACTTACGGAAAATCGTTATCTTAGTCGTAAAATGAGATCATTAGGGACTGATAGATAGCAGTGAGGTTAACAACCAAGAAGGGGTCATTGGTTTAAATGGTATCCATACTAATATTATAAATTTGAAACTAACTTTGTCTGTCCGTCTGTTACCTTTTCACGCCTAAGCGGCTGAAGGGATCTGAATGAAAATAGGCAGGGCGGTGAATGGTATCCCGGAGACGGACATAGGCTATTCAAAAAGAGCGTGCGAAGCCACGGTCAGCAGCTACATTAGAATAAGGCATGCAGGTGTTACATTCACACGGTAGGTAGATAATCTATTAAGATCTTAAAAAGGATAACTGTACTTTCGTAGTTATTTCCTGAAGATCAAAAGATGAAGAAAAGCGCGATAAATGTGTTGAGGAAAATGTAATTTTCAATGCAACACAGAAATCCAAACTATTTTCACTCTAAAATTATGTTTTGAGTTATGAATCAGAATTTTTCGAATAGATCAATTATGTGCAAGTTAGAAATACCTGTGATTTCTAACTTGCACATAATTGATCATAACTCAAAACATAATTTTAGAGTGAAAATAGTTCAATTATGTGCAAGTTAGAAATCACAGGTATTTCTAACTTGCACATAATTGATCTATTCGAAAAATTCTGATTCATAACTCAAAACATAATTTTAGAGTGAAAATAGTTTGGATTTCTGTGTTGGATCAATAAACTAAATAGTAAAATAGACGGATTACCCTAAACATAATAATGTAATGACTGTTGATCTTTGGGAAGACCTAAGAAAGGTCCCCTATGTACAGTTATCCTTTTTAAGATCTTAATAGGTTATCTACCTACCTATGTGAATGTAACACCTGCATACCTTATTCTACACTAGCTGCTGCCCGTGGCTTCGCACGCTCTTATTGAATAGCCTATGTCCGTCCCCGGGATACCATTCACCTCCCAGCCAAATTTCATCGAGATCTGTTCAGCCGTGAAAAGGTAACAGACTGACAGAGTTACTTAAGAATTTATAATATTAGTATGGATATACATTAGAACATTATTTGTACTTTAATGAACTACATTGCCTTCATAATAATAAGCCTTTAGTCACAGTACAAATATGTGTTTAAAACTTAGATAAGATAATGAGTAATAGAATCATAAAGATTATATTTCAAGGATACAATATTGTCAGTTTCGCACTATGTTTTATATCTATGCTAGATATAAAAGGTAGTGTGAAACTGACAATTTCTTTCACCTGTTACATAAGTAGAACCATGCACGTAATGTTTTTTTTTATCTGTTGCATTTGCTTGTAAAAGTAGAGCAGTTGTTAATCTCACCTTTGATCCCAGGCTTGTTGCGAGCAGGGTCGCCAGCTGGTCTGAGCAACAGTATGGTTATCGAGCTTCATAACTGCCATTATTTCATTACTTGTATCTTCTTTGATACTGTATGTGTACTTCATAGAGTTACGTATGGTGACTCCTTTCACAAAAGACTTCAAGTCTGAAGGACTTGCCAGTGGATCCCGCCGGGTGCGACCAGGCACATCTTCGAGTAAATCTTGACAACCCATTAGTCGGACTTCTAAAGTTCCAGTAACTTGAACACAAGGGCTTATCATAGGAGCGGGAGATAAAAATTGGTTTCTTGAGCCACTTCCACCTGAAAGACTGACATAGCCAGGACTGGAACCCGTACTGCGTAGCTCATGTCCAAGCTCTATAAATGCAGGACTCTCAGCTGGAAGCTCTTGTCGTCTCATGTCCAGTGACCTACGAAGCAGGTCCAATTTCTGAGTTGATTCAAACAAGCTTGTTTGTGCTTCTTGCAAAGCTTTTTTGTCAGTTATTTTTTTATCACTCTGCAATAATCTTATTGCATTTTTGGAACCTTCACCCACAGCAGCTTCAATTCTAAGGCGATTTCTGAGCTCAGCTATTCTTTCATCAAGCAGTGCTACTCCACTGGTTTCAGAGCTTCTGCCATCTCCGTTAGCTCCAGCATTATCCCCCTTCTGTTGCTTGGTAAGCTTAGATATACGCAATTTGAGGTATTCAATTTTATCTTTTGAATCTGCTAACATTTGATGTGCCTCGGCCAGAAGCTTTTTATCTCTAGACTGGTTACTGCTACTGATACTTTGTATCATATTCTCTGCACCCTGTTTCACCTTTAATTCTATGTTTAGCTGCTTTTCAAGGGATGCAAGTTTGCGGTCAGTGGTGCCCTCACCAAGTTGCCTTTGTTGCTGAGCTGCTTCGGATGCTAGTATGATCTCTTCATCGTAGGATAAGTCTTCGGGCGACGTCGGGGTGGACTGACCACGTGACAGGAGCAATTGTGACTCCAGCTCCTGTAGATCTGACTTGAGCTCATTGAGCTTGATGTTGGCTTTCTTCACGATGTTAGCAACGTCGGAGAGCGAGCGCCTGTCCGTTGTTACTTCCCGCAGTTTCTCAGCACCCTCCTTGATTTTGAGTTCCTTACGTATTTCCCTACGTATGACATCCTTGAGCTCCTCCAGCTTTGATGGCAAAGCTATTTCTGGAATACATTCCGTCTTGATGCCATACTTGACACCCAGCTCGTGGAGCACTGGGTGCCGAATATAATCACTGTGGTAATAACCCGGGTCTGCCATAATTGAGGATGCACAGTATAACGTCAGTTAGCCATAATTATGTGGGAAAATATCACAACGTTTGCTTGTAGATCACAATTGCTTGGTCGACTTGGTGTGCAGATAATTAACGATATTATTTAATGATAAAAGTAAAATCATCATGTGAAGACGTAAGAATTACTCGTGATTCTAAATTATTTCACAAAACAAAACAATTTACTCAAGTCAGTCGGTCAGCGAAACCAAAACCAATACCAATAAAGAATACCATAGACTAGATAGACTTCGTACTTCGTAGTCGTAGAGAATACGAATCGAACGGAACGATATACCACGAAAAACGAGCGAAGAACGAAACAAATGAATCTGCCTTTGCCATTTTAAACCATAGACATCTACAAAAAGACTACCCATAGACACAGATAGGTTCCAATTGTGCCCTGTGTTCCGAATTACGCTAAAATCGATAATATCGCGCTCACACGCGTTCCGTATTACCGTGATCGCGACAACGACGTCCCCTGTGACGTCATAGATGACGTCATTACATACGCCATTTTGCGATAACACCGACCATCCTACAAACCGAAATCACTGTGAGCGCTCTGTCAAAAGTGACAATTGGATAGAGAAAATTGGTGTCGGAGTCGGTACGGATTTATTTTGTTGTTTATTTTCAAAGAACCTATTTATTGCAATTAACAAAATCGAAATGGAAATAAACATAGAAGACGAAGTAAACGGTCGGAGACTAACTTTGATGCTTACTCAAGAGCAATATGAGAGAGCACAAATCGGTAAGTGAACCGCAGTCACATCACAACCTCGTTAAAGTAATAATGTTCTGTGATCACAACAGTTTTTGCAGCAGTTAGTAGCCCAATCATGTACAAATTGTCTAATGAAAAAGTCTTCAAGTGATTAAATACCTAATAGCCCAGCCCCTATAATCATCCGACTAGCCTCTTATCTATTAACTAGGTACTTACTAGTTTCTGCTATTACCTACTAGTTTTTGAGATGTTTGCTTTTTTAAATATTAACTTATGTAGGTAACTTTTTTAGGTAATTATACTATTATCCGCTTCATATTTCTATCCCATGGGAAATTATGTATGGGATAAAAAGTAGTTAATGTTATATTCCGGGGCTAAAACTACCTAGGTAATACCTATTCAAAATTTCAGGCAGATACATTTAGTAATTTTGGCGTGAAGAGGTAACCAACATCCAAACTATCGCATTTATATTAAAGTTTGAAGTAGTAGGTAAGAAAAGCATATAATTTTATATGTATAGTTCTACCGGAACTAAGCTGGGCTTTCATTATGGCTAGGTACTTTAGAAGTCTTACACAACACCACTAAGGCTCACTTCAACATTGTTATGGGGGACTTTAACAGCAAGGTAGGAATCCAGATGGGTAATGAATCCCGAACAGGCCCGCATGGTTATGGAGTTAGGAATCACAGGGGGCAAATGCTAGTCAACTTCCTTGAGAAAGAAGGGCTGTTCATAATGAACTCCTTGGGCAGTGGGCTGGCCATATCTCAGATGATGATGATGACTTTTGATCCTGAAATAACTTGTGCAACAGAAGCTAGTGTTACCTAAATTTTATGTGATATAATTTGCATTTTACAGATTCCGAATATGTGAGACAATTAGTTGGAAGAATATGATGCTGATACAGCAAATAGTGCAAACCCAGGTACAGAATCAATAAATGAACCTGTTATAGCAACAGAACAAGATAGATCACTGTTCATTTGGAATGAGCCATGTATTTTCCTATTGCTGTCTCTTTATGAAGAAATGAAAGATGATATGAATACAAAACGCCATAAAATGGTTTTTGCAGAAATTGCAAAAAAAATGCAACTGCTAAATAGGGCATATAAAGTTAATGGCGGTCAATGCCAATCCAAAATAAACAGTCTAAAGAAAACCTACAAAAAATTGTTGATCATAATGCCACATCAGGCAATGACCGGGCAAACTGGCCTTACTTTGACCGGATGAATGAAATATTTGGATCAGCAGGATGGGCCAATCCTGAAGCCATTGCATCAGAGGCTGGATCATTGCCAGTTTCATCTGGCAATGATCCTATCTCTGATTCATCACATAGTCAAAAAAAGAGAAAGATAGATTAAATTTTAACAGAATACACCAATGATTTGAAGAAGTACAGAGAAGAAAGGGCTAAAGTAAAACAGGAAAATTTTAATAAACTTTTAAAAATGAAAGAGCAGCAGCATAAAGAGAAAATGGAAATATTGCAGGCTATGTGTAACAATAATAATATGTAACATATTTTTTACAATGAACCAAATATTTCGTACATTTACTTAACTAAGTACCTTTACAAAACTGATTGTCATTGTTAAGTACCCACTGCCATCCTAATATAAATTATCTAATAGTGTAAGGATCTAAAACAGATAGTAGGAAACAAAAAGATAGTATTTTTATAAAACTGTGATTCTAATTGTTAAGTACTTACTACCTGCCTAATACAAATATAACTAATAGTATTATATAAAAGGATCTATAACAGAAAGATAAGCAGGTATATTTATATAGTATTATTAACTTAGTGCCTTTATAAAACTGTGATTGTAATTGTTAAGTACTTACTACCTACCTAATAAAAATATAACTAATAGTGTTATATAAAAGGATCTGTAACAGAAAGATAAGCAGGTATATTTATATAGTATTATTAACTTAGTGCCTTTATAAAACTGTGATTGTAATTGTTAAGTACTTACTACCTACCTAATAAAAATATAACTAATAGTGTTATATATAAGGATCTGTAACAGAAAGATAAGCAGGTATGTTTATATAATATTATTAACTTAGTGCCTTTATAAAACTGTGATTGTAATTGTTAAGTACTTACTACCTACCTAATAAAAATATAACTAATAGTGTTATTTATAAGGATCTGTAACAGAAAGATAAGCAGGTATATTTATATAATATTATTAACTTAGTGCCTTTATAAAACAGTGATTGTAATTGTTACCCACTGCCACCCAAATAAAACTAATCGTGTAATATTTAAGGATCTAAAACAAATCATAGGAAACACAAATATAAGCAATAATATTTGATTTAATATTATTAACTAAGTATTTTTATAAAACTGTGATTGTAATTGTTAAGTACTTACTACCTATCTAATATATATAATAGATTCAGGCATTACTTTGAGGAAATCCATTATAAATATAAGGGTGAAAGATATTTTTTTTATTTTGGAATTGTTACTAAATATCTTTCGTCCTTATATTTCTAAAAATATTACGAAAAGTGTAAAAACGTCCAGCATTGTGATTAAAATAAAACGTTGATTTTAATTGTTTTTATCATTTATTTCTTTATACCTAAATAACAAACTCTCCCTAATATCCATGAAAGATTCCCTTACAATTTAAACCTAATTAGATGTAGGAAATAGGATGTCAAACAGATAAAAAACAAATGATTTAATACACAAAAAATCCAAATTACAAGGAAACAATTGCAGTTAAATCTTAAATGTATCATAAGTTTATAAACCGGCTGACGACCACGATTCATCCAGTGATGAAGCCATTTCAGAATGTTACCAGACTAGGCTAGCAGGGATGGACTACGAAAAATACCTCGCATACCAAATTATGTGGAAAAAACTGTAGTCCAATATACTCCACATCAATTCAAACGCCATTTCAGAATGTTACCAGACACATTCGAATTTATTTTGAAGCTATAGCTTATAGGTCCAAAAATAATGGATACTGGAATAGTCTTTGAAAGGAAACCAATACCAGCAAAAAAACAACTACTGATCGCACTTTGGATGATGGCTACACCAGATTCTTACAGGTATGTGTGCACTAGAAAAGTTTTCTTAAACTGATTGTATAACCAAATTATTAACTAAAGTTTGACGCTTTAGCATTCCTGCTTCTCTTCCAACATTTATGAGGCGTCCTCTTTGCATCACCCGTAAACAGTTTTCAATTGGCATCATGTCCCGTTTGATAATACATATATTATGTAGTACAGCAAGAGCTAGTATATATTCAGGTATTTTTCTTAGTGATATCATTGGTAAGCAATCAAGTATGCTGCGCCACTGAGTCTTCAACATTCCAAATGCGCGCTCAATGGACATCCGTGCTGATGAAAGACAAAAATTATAATTTTTCTGTCTGAGGGTCAGATGTCCATTGTTTTTGAAGGGGACCATGAGGTTCGGGTGAATCCCATACGCAGCATCACCAATAATGTGGGTGTCTCCTTCAAAATAGGTCTCTGGGTTTTGTATGTATTCCTGTACTGGTGAGAGTCTAAATACACGGGAATCATGTACACTCCCTGCATAACCCGCAAACACACCCATTGAATACCAAGTCTCGTGTACAAACAGCTTGCACTTGGATAGAGTGTGTACCTTTTCTGTTAATGTACGATTGTGCATCCTTTGATGGCCCATTTATTTTGATGTGTGTGCCATCAATGGCACCAACCACACCAGGGAAAGCACTGTGCCTCTCAAACTCACTTCCCTTGCTTGCTCCCCTGAAGGCCATTTTATAAACTGGGGAGCCAGAGAATGGAGAGCCCGTGATACTCGCCGCACGCTTCTCAGGGCAGTGGCCAGGCCAACATCGAATTTTTCACAGACAGACCTGTAACAATGCAAACACACTGGTGAATACAATATCTTGAGTACAAGCAGCTTGTATTTATTGCGCCTTTTCTATTGCTAATCTAAATAGAAGTGTGCATCCTCTAATGGGCCTTTTATTATGGTGGTTCTACCATTAATGGCATCAACCACACCAGAGAATACATGGTGCCTCTTTAAGGAAGGCCAAGTGGCCACAAAAAATAGAAACTGGGGATCCTGAGTATGGAGAGCCCGTGAACAGGCCAACCTCAAACTCGTTGCACACATACCTGTAAGAATCTGGTGTAGCCATCATCCAAAGTGCGATCAGTAGTTTTTTTGCTGGTATTGGTTTCCATCCAAAGACTATTCCAGTATCCATTATTTTTGGACCTTTAAGCTCCAAAATAAATTCGAATGTGTCTGGTAACATTCTGAAATGGCGTTTGAATTGTTGTGGAGTATATTGGACTACAGTTTTTTCCACATAATTTGGTATGCGAGGTATTTTTCGTAGTCCATCCCTGCTAGCCGCTTTTGATATAGCACTAACAAGCAATTCGGCATCTTCTTCGTCACTGGATGAATCGTAGTCGTCCCAGTCCTCAGCTGAGTCATCGGAGCTATCTATTACTAGAAAAGCCCTATTGTCTGCCATTTTCACTTGATTTTCACGATAAAAGTTAAAATTTGTTCTGTCGTGCGCGGCTAAAATACTGACTGACGTTTAGAATGTTTGTAAACATCGTGACACGTGACCGTGAGCGCGCTCATGAGTGTTCCGAATTGTTGATAGCACTCAACTGTCAGTATCGTGATATGTAATTCGGAACGCTAAATATTTTGTGATCGCTATCAGCGCTGTAATCGTATTTCGGAACACACCCCCCTGTGTTCCGAATTACGCTAAAATCGATAATATCGCGCTCACACGCGTTCCGTATTACCGTGATCGCGACAACGACGTCCCCTGTGACGTCATAGATGACGTCATTACATACGCCATTTTGCGATAACACCGACCATCCTACAAACCGAAATCACTGTGAGCGCTCTGTCAAAAGTGACAATTGGATAGAGAAAATTGGTGTCGGAGTCGGTACGGATTTATTTTGTTGTTTATTTTCAAAGAACCTATTTATTGCAATTAACAAAATCGAAATGGAAATAAACATAGAAGACGAAGTAAACGGTCGGAGACTAACTTTGATGCTTACTCAAGAGCAATATGAGAGAGCACAAATCGGTAAGTGAACCGCAGTCACATCACAACCTCGTTAAAGTAATAATGTTCTGTGATCACAACAGTTTTTGCAGCAGTTAGTAGCCCAATCATGTACAAATTGTCTAATGAAAAAGTCTTCAAGTGATTAAATACCTAATAGCCCAGCCCCTATAATCATCCGACTAGCCTCTTATCTATTAACTAGGTACTTACTAGTTTCTGCTATTACCTACTAGTTTTTGAGATGTTTGCTTTTTTAAATATTAACTTATGTAGGTAACTTTTTTAGGTAATTATACTATTATCCGCTTCATATTTCTATCCCATGGGAAATTATGTATGGGATAAAAAGTAGTTAATGTTATATTCCGGGGCTAAAACTACCTAGGTAATACCTATTCAAAATTTCAGGCAGATACATTTAGTAATTTTGGCGTGAAGAGGTAACCAACATCCAAACTATCGCATTTATATTAAAGTTTGAAGTAGTAGGTAAGAAAAGCATATAATTTTATATGTATAGTTCTACCGGAACTAAGCTGGGCTTTCATTATGGCTAGGTACTTTAGAAGTCTTACACAACACCACTAAGGCTCACTTCAACATTGTTATGGGGGACTTTAACAGCAAGGTAGGAATCCAGATGGGTAATGAATCCCGAACAGGCCCGCATGGTTATGGAGTTAGGAATCACAGGGGGCAAATGCTAGTCAACTTCCTTGAGAAAGAAGGGCTGTTCATAATGAACTCCTTGGGCAGTGGGCTGGCCATATCTCAGATGATGATGATGACTTTTGATCCTGAAATAACTTGTGCAACAGAAGCTAGTGTTACCTAAATTTTATGTGATATAATTTGCATTTTACAGATTCCGAATATGTGAGACAATTAGTTGGAAGAATATGATGCTGATACAGCAAATAGTGCAAACCCAGGTACAGAATCAATAAATGAACCTGTTATAGCAACAGAACAAGATAGATCACTGTTCATTTGGAATGAGCCATGTATTTTCCTATTGCTGTCTCTTTATGAAGAAATGAAAGATGATATGAATACAAAACGCCATAAAATGGTTTTTGCAGAAATTGCAAAAAAAATGCAACTGCTAAATAGGGCATATAAAGTTAATGGCGGTCAATGCCAATCCAAAATAAACAGTCTAAAGAAAACCTACAAAAAATTGTTGATCATAATGCCACATCAGGCAATGACCGGGCAAACTGGCCTTACTTTGACCGGATGAATGAAATATTTGGATCAGCAGGATGGGCCAATCCTGAAGCCATTGCATCAGAGGCTGGATCATTGCCAGTTTCATCTGGCAATGATCCTATCTCTGATTCATCACATAGTCAAAAAAAGAGAAAGATAGATTAAATTTTAACAGAATACACCAATGATTTGAAGAAGTACAGAGAAGAAAGGGCTAAAGTAAAACAGGAAAATTTTAATAAACTTTTAAAAATGAAAGAGCAGCAGCATAAAGAGAAAATGGAAATATTGCAGGCTATGTGTAACAATAATAATATGTAACATATTTTTTACAATGAACCAAATATTTCGTACATTTACTTAACTAAGTACCTTTACAAAACTGATTGTCATTGTTAAGTACCCACTGCCATCCTAATATAAATTATCTAATAGTGTAAGGATCTAAAACAGATAGTAGGAAACAAAAAGATAGTATTTTTATAAAACTGTGATTCTAATTGTTAAGTACTTACTACCTGCCTAATACAAATATAACTAATAGTATTATATAAAAGGATCTATAACAGAAAGATAAGCAGGTATATTTATATAGTATTATTAACTTAGTGCCTTTATAAAACTGTGATTGTAATTGTTAAGTACTTACTACCTACCTAATAAAAATATAACTAATAGTGTTATATAAAAGGATCTGTAACAGAAAGATAAGCAGGTATATTTATATAGTATTATTAACTTAGTGCCTTTATAAAACTGTGATTGTAATTGTTAAGTACTTACTACCTACCTAATAAAAATATAACTAATAGTGTTATATATAAGGATCTGTAACAGAAAGATAAGCAGGTATGTTTATATAATATTATTAACTTAGTGCCTTTATAAAACTGTGATTGTAATTGTTAAGTACTTACTACCTACCTAATAAAAATATAACTAATAGTGTTATTTATAAGGATCTGTAACAGAAAGATAAGCAGGTATATTTATATAATATTATTAACTTAGTGCCTTTATAAAACAGTGATTGTAATTGTTACCCACTGCCACCCAAATAAAACTAATCGTGTAATATTTAAGGATCTAAAACAAATCATAGGAAACACAAATATAAGCAATAATATTTGATTTAATATTATTAACTAAGTATTTTTATAAAACTGTGATTGTAATTGTTAAGTACTTACTACCTATCTAATATATATAATAGATTCAGGCATTACTTTGAGGAAATCCATTATAAATATAAGGGTGAAAGATATTTTTTTTATTTTGGAATTGTTACTAAATATCTTTCGTCCTTATATTTCTAAAAATATTACGAAAAGTGTAAAAACGTCCAGCATTGTGATTAAAATAAAACGTTGATTTTAATTGTTTTTATCATTTATTTCTTTATACCTAAATAACAAACTCTCCCTAATATCCATGAAAGATTCCCTTACAATTTAAACCTAATTAGATGTAGGAAATAGGATGTCAAACAGATAAAAAACAAATGATTTAATACACAAAAAATCCAAATTACAAGGAAACAATTGCAGTTAAATCTTAAATGTATCATAAGTTTATAAACCGGCTGACGACCACGATTCATCCAGTGATGAAGCCATTTCAGAATGTTACCAGACTAGGCTAGCAGGGATGGACTACGAAAAATACCTCGCATACCAAATTATGTGGAAAAAACTGTAGTCCAATATACTCCACATCAATTCAAACGCCATTTCAGAATGTTACCAGACACATTCGAATTTATTTTGAAGCTATAGCTTATAGGTCCAAAAATAATGGATACTGGAATAGTCTTTGAAAGGAAACCAATACCAGCAAAAAAACAACTACTGATCGCACTTTGGATGATGGCTACACCAGATTCTTACAGGTATGTGTGCACTAGAAAAGTTTTCTTAAACTGATTGTATAACCAAATTATTAACTAAAGTTTGACGCTTTAGCATTCCTGCTTCTCTTCCAACATTTATGAGGCGTCCTCTTTGCATCACCCGTAAACAGTTTTCAATTGGCATCATGTCCCGTTTGATAATACATATATTATGTAGTACAGCAAGAGCTAGTATATATTCAGGTATTTTTCTTAGTGATATCATTGGTAAGCAATCAAGTATGCTGCGCCACTGAGTCTTCAACATTCCAAATGCGCGCTCAATGGACATCCGTGCTGATGAAAGACAAAAATTATAATTTTTCTGTCTGAGGGTCAGATGTCCATTGTTTTTGAAGGGGACCATGAGGTTCGGGTGAATCCCATACGCAGCATCACCAATAATGTGGGTGTCTCCTTCAAAATAGGTCTCTGGGTTTTGTATGTATTCCTGTACTGGTGAGAGTCTAAATACACGGGAATCATGTACACTCCCTGCATAACCCGCAAACACACCCATTGAATACCAAGTCTCGTGTACAAACAGCTTGCACTTGGATAGAGTGTGTACCTTTTCTGTTAATGTACGATTGTGCATCCTTTGATGGCCCATTTATTTTGATGTGTGTGCCATCAATGGCACCAACCACACCAGGGAAAGCACTGTGCCTCTCAAACTCACTTCCCTTGCTTGCTCCCCTGAAGGCCATTTTATAAACTGGGGAGCCAGAGAATGGAGAGCCCGTGATACTCGCCGCACGCTTCTCAGGGCAGTGGCCAGGCCAACATCGAATTTTTCACAGACAGACCTGTAACAATGCAAACACACTGGTGAATACAATATCTTGAGTACAAGCAGCTTGTATTTATTGCGCCTTTTCTATTGCTAATCTAAATAGAAGTGTGCATCCTCTAATGGGCCTTTTATTATGGTGGTTCTACCATTAATGGCATCAACCACACCAGAGAATACATGGTGCCTCTTTAAGGAAGGCCAAGTGGCCACAAAAAATAGAAACTGGGGATCCTGAGTATGGAGAGCCCGTGAACAGGCCAACCTCAAACTCGTTGCACACATACCTGTAAGAATCTGGTGTAGCCATCATCCAAAGTGCGATCAGTAGTTTTTTTGCTGGTATTGGTTTCCATCCAAAGACTATTCCAGTATCCATTATTTTTGGACCTTTAAGCTCCAAAATAAATTCGAATGTGTCTGGTAACATTCTGAAATGGCGTTTGAATTGTTGTGGAGTATATTGGACTACAGTTTTTTCCACATAATTTGGTATGCGAGGTATTTTTCGTAGTCCATCCCTGCTAGCCGCTTTTGATATAGCACTAACAAGCAATTCGGCATCTTCTTCGTCACTGGATGAATCGTAGTCGTCCCAGTCCTCAGCTGAGTCATCGGAGCTATCTATTACTAGAAAAGCCCTATTGTCTGCCATTTTCACTTGATTTTCACGATAAAAGTTAAAATTTGTTCTGTCGTGCGCGGCTAAAATACTGACTGACGTTTAGAATGTTTGTAAACATCGTGACACGTGACCGTGAGCGCGCTCATGAGTGTTCCGAATTGTTGATAGCACTCAACTGTCAGTATCGTGATATGTAATTCGGAACGCTAAATATTTTGTGATCGCTATCAGCGCTGTAATCGTATTTCGGAACACACCCGTGGACGGAGGAGGAGGAGCTCACCCCGGAAGGCAATTCTCGTCACAACTGTCAAATTTGACAGTTCTTGCCATATTTATCAAGTGATCTATTGGCGAGAATTGCCGTGGCAGTTGTTCAGGAAAAAAACAACAAAATCCTTAACAAAATCACAACGTTAGCAATAGGACTATTCTCCTTTTTTCCATACGTTGTGTACAAGCTATCACATAAGTACATGCAATAGGTACATTTTAACTAAAACATTTCATGTAAATTTAGCTTAGCTTGCATTGACCGCAATTATCAACTACTGTGAAATCAATTAACTCAGGTTTGGCACAAGGGCATGCTTTGTAAAATCAAAGCATTGCTACCTCACCCCTTCTTTACACTGCTAAAATCCTACATCTCACAGAGAATATTCCAAGTCAAAGATGGCGAATTCACATCTGGCTTCTACGACATCCAGGCGGGCGTACCGCAGGGATCAGTACTGGGACCTGTCCTATACACGATCTTCACATGCGACCTGCCCGAAACACCAAACGTAGTCACAGCTACGTTTGCGGACGACACTGCGATCCTAGCAAGTAGTAGCGACCGAACCAAAGCCTCAGATGATCTCCAGAACGGGCTAGATGAAATCGCAAAATGGCTAAGCAAGTGGCGAATTAAGGCTAGTGCTTCGAAATCCAACCACATCACATTTGCCCTTCGCGCTGGAGACTGCCCTTCTATACACCAGGGTAACACTATATTACCACATAACGAGACTGTTAAATATTTGGGTTTACACTTGGATATGCGACTAACCTGGAAAAAACACCTTCAAAAGAAAATAGATGAACTGAACCTAAAATATCGCAATCTATGTACATTGGCTCCTCGGAAGGAATTCGGTGCTCAGCATAGACAACAAACTCCTTATATACATCTCTCCTTAGAAACCTATCTGGACGTATGGCATCCAATTATGGGGGTCAGGATGCAATTCTGACATTGCTGTCATACAAAGAGCTCTAAACGGCATACTAAGAAACATAACAAACGCTCCATGGTTTTTAAGGAACATTGATCTCCATGAACACTTCAAAATCACCACAATAGCTGAAGAAATCAAACGATTCTCCACCGCTTACAAGGACAGGCTTAATCGGATCGGCATCCGAACTGCCTTGCAGCTGAACTCACAACCATCAACTATGCCAAGAGGCTGAAAAGACACAGAATTATTGAACTCGATTTATGAAAGAAAGGAAGAAGAGGTCAATGGACCGCTTATCCTGCAAATCCCAGCGCTTAAAACACACTTGCTCATAGTTCGAAGAGTAGTTAGCAGATAAAAACGAATAAAAAAAAAAAAATAACTCAGTGTTCAATCATCACTCAACGGGTTCGGTTATTTTAATCTCTTCGGAGTTTTTACCACTCTCAGCTAGCTAGCATCCCTTAGCGTTTTACCCCAGCTTAGCTTATTGATAGGAACCCCATCACGTTGCGTTGTTTCTTATATGAAAATAAATAATTTTGTCGAAACGCCTCAAAAATTAAAGGTTTACACGAACTGATTTATACTACCTAGCATAGGGAACCGACATCCCAAACCAAATGTTTGCGCCATGAGTTGTTGCCGATCGGCTACAACTCATTTAATTACTCGCATACGTCCAAGACATTTATTTATTTAATTCGGATTGCCATCAGCTTAACTAATTACAATAAAAAATTAAAATAGACACATAGAGCTAATAATAGGCATTCGCTAATAGAATCATAACTAACTACCTAAGTGTGAACACTAAAAAAAAATTATTTCATCGACAATTGCGAAAACACAAAAATTGATAAAATTATATTCATTAAACTTAAAAAGAAACAATAGGTAAATAAGGATTAAGGGTATAACTACATCATGTGCAAAAGGTTTTGTTGAGATAATAATATATAATTTTCAACCACCGATTAATAAATAAAAAAATTGTATACGTAGGTACTGATTTATGTATGTAGGTTTATTTTCATAACAATAGAATACTTAAAAAAAGAAAAAAAATAAAGTAAAATAATTTCTTGAAATCTTGCAGTTTTTATTTGTTGGACTGACCAGAATAATTTTCAGCTAGCGGCAACACTGCAATTTCCCATTAAATCTATTTTGTAGTGCAACCCTTAACTTTTGATTCTCTAATTATGTTGTTTGCAGGAAAATCTGAAAGCACTGCTAAGAGGATTGTTGATTTGTTGATAAAGGCACATAAAATAGCGGAAAATTTGGTACTCGTGCGAAGCACAGAAAAAGGTCGACCTAAGAAAGTGCTGGATGATTTTGATATTAGTGCTATCAGACAAAAAATTCATCATTCTTATTCAGTTAGAAAAGAAGTTTCTACATTGTCGATATTACTAGCTGTTTTAAAAGAAGATATTAACTATGACGGAGGTATAGAACTTTTAAGACAATTGTTAAATAATATATAAAAATATATCAAGTATCAAAACGTTCTGCCGTAGTATATGGTGATACCATGTAAACAATAGTGGCGCCCTCATTTATTTTCTACTCTTTCTGGTCGGAATGTACCTCATAACAATCTAGTACCTACTCATAATAAAAACTGGAAAAGAATCCTAATAATAATGCACTTACCTCACAGGTCCATCATTACCAGGTAGAGGAAACCTATGAAAACGCATGTTAGTATCGTCTTCGGTTCCGGTTTTGGTAGTAATATGGCATTTAGCGCTCTTTCTGTTTTCGAAAGGCATTGTGCATTGAACACCCTTCAAATCAAAATAACCGTCCAAAAAGTCGAAATCTTTTACGGATCTAATGTTGATTTATTTTTAACACAAATTCATAAACACAAGGTCGCAAATGAGGCGATAAACATGTAAATTGAAGGTAGTTCACTATTTTTTTTCGTTCTACCGCCCGGCACGACTTTCATTCTCATTTTTGACTGTGTTACAGAAACATTTTAGTGTCATGTCGGGATTTTGACCATTTAATTTGTTTCTCTGTCTATCGTATAGCGTCCTCACAATTAATTTATTTGTATTTTCACAAGGTACTTGTGCTGTTGGTATTTCATGCTTAGCTAGTTGATAGTGTTGTCACATCTACCAATTTTTTAGTAGATCTATCTATGTAGTTTACCTCGGTTCTACCTATCTACCACCCTCGGCCTCAAATCTACCTATTTTTCAAAATATTGCAAAAGATGTATATTGAATGTATAGTGAATGGTCTAAGAATAAGGTATAAGTAGGACAATTCTCGCCAATAAATCACTCAAAAACTTCAACTTCTTTATTTTGGCGCCGCTTGCTTTTCGCTACGCACTCAAAATTAAAGGGATACAATAAAGAGCTACAGAGTGACATTGACAATGACGTCTGTACTGTATGATCCTGTATTTTATTTACTTATTTATTTTGACTGACTTAACATCTTTGTATTTGGCAATATGGTCCAAATATTTTTTTTCTATGAATGACACTAATCTTTTGGCCTTTTTTTATGAAGTGGCTTTATCAAGGCTTTTTTAAGTTCTTCGGGAAATATACCAGTTTCAAGGGTCAAGTTATGTAAACTAATGGATCTACAATGTAATTTCTGCTTGCTTTAATGACTTGTATTGGAATATTATCATGTCCAGAGCTTTTTTTATTGTTTAATTATCTTACTACACCTATTATTTCATTAGCGTCTACAGGGGCCATAAATATAGTAGGAATTGCAACAATATTGAGAGCTATACCTGGTTTGATCAATTGATTTATTTGCGTTTAAATTTATGAAGTATGTATTGAGTATTGAAGCAATTTTTCGAGGGGTATGTAACTCTTCATTTCCAATTTTTATGTTATTTATACTTGTTTTTATGGTATTGTTAGGCTGTGTATAATTTTTGATTATCCCCCAAGTAGCTTTTTTATTATGTTACTTGACTTCTTTGTCAATATGTGACTGGTTTGTTACTTTCTGCCGGTGTTATTAAATTACATTAGTTTAGTTTTACTATAAAAATTATCGTAGTTTGACGAATTCATTACGGATGTAAGCGGGTTAACTACGAACCTTATTTGTGTTGGAAGAACAACAACGTTTCATCCCTTAACGAGGGACTTCTTCAGGGAGAGTGCGGTTCGCGACGCGCCTGTACCGTTGCCTGCCGTGCCCTTACTAGGGGCCAGAGCCCGTAACGCGCGGGTCGTAGGCGCCGAGGGCGGGGGTGGTGGGGGGCACGCTGCTTGTCGACAGTGGATAGTAGGAGGGTCGTCATCTCACGGAGATCCCGGATCGTGGAGAGATGGAGGTGGGAACCTGCCACCCGCTTGGGAGCCGTTTTTCCATGGGAAGTCAGATAGCAGTATAGAGCCGGGTGGAGATACTGTTAGTTCTGCATGCGCACAGAGTGTACCTACACTACCCGGCACGATGGGATCTCCGCGAGATGATGACCCTCGTACTCTCCAGCGTCGACAAGCAGCGTGCCCCCACGAAATCTCAATAAAGTTCAAAAACACAAAGAAAAATTAAGTTAACTAAGACGTTCACAAAATAACAAAACAACATCCATAGGTGTGGTAAACGATTCCCATCAGTCGGGCCGCACGTTTATCTGCCACCTTTGTGGTAGGTATAAATAAAACACTCACCAGATCGGACTACCTCGTATGGGAGCCTATTGACATTTTAAACAATGTTGAACATTTTCACTCGCCACTTGAGGGACCATATTAATAATACTGCGCTTAAGAAAGGTAACTATTTTCGAGTTTCGGCCATTTTTCCCTATCGCAGTGCGACGCGCTCACTGATAGCCCGCGGAAACAATATTCTTCAGTGAGCAAATCTGATTCGCACTTGGCCGGTTTTGCTATATTTTAGGGTAGGTATTGACTTCGCCCTAGTTAACATAGAAATATAATTTTTATGTTATTTATACTTGTTTTTATGGTATTGTTAGGCTGTGTATAATTTTTGATTATCCCCCAAGTAGCTTTAGCTTTATTTGTGCAATTTTTTATGTATTTTATATTTATAAGCTTCTTTGAGGCCCTAATTAATTACTTTTTTCATTGTTTTAGAATATTTTGTGTACCTATTTATCTAATTTAGCCTGATTTTTGTTTAGTAGGCACTCTAGGTATATATTTTTTCCTCATATTTGCCAAGAAATTTTTATACATATTATTTGTTAATTCGACTTGTTTTTAAAAGTGTAAAAGAATAGTTTTTCTCTCAACTGGTATGCAAACGTCAAACATATGACCGAATAGGTCGTTAAATGTATTGTATGCTAAATTGGGATCCGTAGAGTTGTACACTGCATTAAAATTTAGTTGAGATAAGTATTTAAAAATATTGTTAAATGTGAATCTATCTTGCGTATTGTAGTAAACTAGTATTTCTCAAAATAACTAAATGATATTGAAACTTTTAAAACTTTGGCTGTGTGGTCTGATATGCCTAAATTTATAACATTTACATTGTATATCCTAATGTTTGTTAAGATGTTGTCAAAGCAAGTCTGAGAAGTTAGTGAAATTCTAGTTGCCTCTTTGATAGTTGGTTGTATTTTAAATAAGTTTAGTGTTTACATCTAATAATTAAGTAATGTTGAAATCACCTAGCAAAATTATCTTATTCTCGTTATTTCTTGGAATCTTTAGTTTAAGCAGTAGAGTTTCTAAGGTGGTTATAAGGAGTTGAAAATTGCTGTTGGGTGTTCTATAAATACATATTATTGTGTAGTTTATTTCGCATGCAGGTGTGAATCGAAGTGTGCAGTTTATGCATATAAAAAAATATAAATAATCATTTTTAACATTTACTACGCATTTTTAATCATTAAAATAAATGTAGGTACTTATACTTGATTAGTAGAATTCGGTAGAACTACTTATTTTTCAGACGTAATTCTACCAATTTCTACAAATTTATGCTTTTTGTTCCACCACTTTGTCAAAATTGCATGTGACACTATAGATACCTACCCAATGGTTGTGTTGTTGCAGCGACTGACAAATAGATCGTCGTGCGTGCGTGCTTGGCTCGTCTTTGTTCATTTTCTATTCGTTCCTTCCGACTTTAATCGCCGACGACGACGTTTTTGTTTGTTTTGTTTCTTTCCCCAATCCCCATCATCATCAATCAATCAACCCAAGAAATGAATGAACAAAACAACATCTCCAGCCAAACTTTCACTTCCTCAATGATTAGTGATTACGATATAATAGCTTAAAATTATTTGCAAATCACAAACTAAAACGTTTTTATTGGGGAAAAGCCAAACTGCGTAGCGTAAATATAATTTGCTGTACGATACGAATACCACCTGTCAACGGAGGACAGCCAACGACGATACGAACAAAGTTTCTCCAATCTATCTGTCATTTTAGGAATCTACCTACTGCTGGATCACCGTTTTTAATGGAAAAATATGCCCGTTAAAGTTGATATTACTCCACCTCCACCGGCAAACTCAAAGCAGCCTGGTGTGACAAAGTCCCTGCTATATAACGGGTCCAAATTTCAAGGGCACCAGAAAAGTAAAGGGAATTCATATGAAGTCGAGGTGGTTTTGCAGGTTAGTAACAATAACAAAGTACGCAATTTTGATATTTTCTTTTGTCCCTTACCTTGCTTCTATATCCCCTTTGTTTACTTCGGTGAAACAAACATGATCTCTCACAAAAAATATGTTGATTGTGTAAACTGTGTCCATAAAGAAGAATTTGATAATAATCAAATCACAAATAAAATAGTAATTTGTAAATTATATAATAATTTTTGCAGCATGTGGACGAAGAAAACTCTTACCTATGTGGTTATTTAAAAATAAAAGGCTTGACGGAAGAGTTTCCAACACTTACAACATTTTTTGATGGAGAAATTATATCAGCTAAATATCCTTTCCTCACAAGAAAATGGGATGCTGATGAAGATGTTGACAGAAAACATTGGGTAAGCCTTAATTTACATTTTGTATTTTATCAGAGACATTGGATTTAGTCAATATAATATTCCATGTAATCTATGATAGTTAGATTTTTGTGTTATTGCTACAAGCACACTAATATTATTAAAACGTCTATGTTTCAGAGCAAATTTGACTTATTTGTACCATACCTGAAAACATTCAACTCTGATGCTTTTGATTATGATTCATTGGAAAAGGCTGATTACGTTTTTATGAGATGGAAAGAACACTTTTTAGTGCCCGACCATACAATTAAGGATATAAATGGTGCTTCCTTTGCGGGTTTTTACTACATTTGCTTCCATAAGTCAGCAGCAACAATTGAGGGCTATTATTATCATCGAAGTTCTGAATGGTAAGTCTTTTATTTGTTTAAATTGCCTATTGCTTGTGATTTGCACTTAACACTTTCATTGCCCATGATGCACCTGCATCTCCATGTTTGAGCTGTAGCATCTCCATGTAAAGCTGCGGTGCGACCCAAAGCCATAGCGCCATAGCTCTACATGGAGATACTGCGCAGAGGCTGGGCAGTGAAAAGATTAAAAAGGGTAAATCTAACTCATTTGTTTGATGACCACCATGTTTCATACAAAAATGTGCCCAGGGCACTTGACAAATCAACCATTTAACACAGAGTGCTCATTATTCATACAGTATTATATGTGTGACATTAAATGAATTCAATTATATAAGGCTTCATCTACAAATATTTCCAAAAATGCTATTGAAGAGTGAAGGTATGAAAGTATAGCATTTCCCTCTATTTCAGGTATCAGTCATTGACACTAAGCCATGTCCCTGAGCACAGCATCCAAATATATGAATTTAGATGAAATGACAAACTGGCATCTTAAAAATGGTTTTTTATATGTGTCCGCTAGTACTTACTTGTTCAATAAGTCATAATTTTGTTTCATAAACAGACAAAAGCAATGTTGCTGTTGATATGTTTCCGTAAGATGTCAGTGATAATTAAGAAACCCTTGGTAGGAAGGAAAACATAGAAATAAATAGAAAATGATTTGTAATCGCAAAAATGTCTGTCCTTGCATATACTTTGTTTTAGTTTTGTCCATAGTTTGAATGCTTAGTTTGCATCCATTATCTCAGCCGCCATGGTGCTCTGGTACTTTTAAGGGTCTCAATAATGCTATGTATTGAATTGTGATATTTGTACAAATTACTTGAGTGTAAGAAAATAATTGTGTTTCTGTTATTATAAATCTCCTTTTGCAAATATTATACATACAGCAGTAGGAATCGTCTGGTAGCTACATACACTTCCTGGGTTAATTTAAGTATGTGCAAGTACAGGAATAACTATTTTTGAACAAGTTAAGATTTTGAATGACACCATACTCGTAGGAAATAAATTCAAGGAATGTTATTGATGTAAAATTGATTATATTTTTTTTCAATAAATTTCTTACATACTTATTACTTATAAGTGTTTCAATTTAAATAAGTGCATTATTTATACTATTCTGACGGGAAATGAAATGCAGAGTTTCTTTTAGTTTACTTTTAATGTAACACATTCACTATTTACAATAGAATACTGGCATTGATAGTTTTAAGAATATTTTACCAAAGGCAATATTTTTCCTTTTTTTTCTTAGATAGCAAATCTTTAAGTTAATATGCTATAATCACTAAAATCCTAAAATATTTGTACAATAGCAATTATCATTTGTAGATAAATAGGTGTTAAATCTTAAATCTCTATACATTTATGCATTAAAATAAGCAATTAGTACAAAAAAGGAATTTATATTATGTAGGTATAATGAATGATATTTATGAATTCATGGAAATTAAAGAATCACGCCGTTTTTGTACTATTAGTTAACAAGAATAGATTCCTATTTAGCCAATAAGAGAGTAGTAAGAGTACTAATATCCACTGGTATTTGAGAAGACTAGGCATGTTTATCACTATACAATTTTTTTTTACTGCTTTCTGGTCTTTAAATGTTTGAGTATATATTACGCCTTGCATTGAATCAATCGCTGTTCGTGAGAATTAAGCAGGCTGTAAAATATTTAGTTTTAAAACAGTGATAACATGCCAACAGTTTTCCTTTTGGCTGGTGTTTATCCAAATATAATCGGACAATCAGCTGTTAATTTTGACGTTTATTGTACGAAAACTTCTGTCAGAAACGTCAATTACAATGTATTGCCGGATTATCTTTTTGAAGAAAACATGCCTTATTCTAATAGAAAAATACGTATAAATTCGCTACATTCTACAAGAATAGTTTATAATGTGATACAAAACTAAAAACTTAAGCTAAACTTTGGTGGGATCGTTATGTGTTAATAGTTCGGTAATGTAAGTTCAGACCTTCACCTCTCTTGAGGATTATAAATAATGAAAATAAATATTTTATCTGAAAAATCAGCCAGCCAAGTTCTAATATTAAAATATATAAAACAAACACAGAGTAAATTGATGCGGCGAGTTAATCGAGTCGAATAGTTGTTTAAGTTTAAACAAAGCAGGTAAACATTCTATTGTCATATTGTTTTAGGTAGGCTTGAACTATTAATTTAAATAATTATTTATCAGGTTTTCATAAATCTACACACAAAAGAACATCGACTTCACAGGTAGGTTAAAATTTTCGTCAATGCGGAAAGAGGCAAACCAGTGCCGAATTTAGAAATACTAAAGAAATACATTTTTATACATCAAATCATCTAAACACAACTACATTCACAACGGAAATTTATAAAATATACATCGAATAAATACGAATCGGCGTTTATTATTTAATGAACAATTTAAATTTAACACATTATAAAACAACATTAACTAATACTTAACTACAAGAAACAAAATTTTGATTTAAAATAAAACACTTAGAAGTAGACATTATTTACACAACTTAAAACATCTAACAAAAAGTAAAACTATGACTGTATTATTTGGCTTTGAAATAAATAGGCTAATATAATGAAAGCTATGAATAAAAATTAAAAAAATAAACAAAGGAAGAAATGAAAAAGTTTGAGATGGGTATATCTAAATGTTTTTTGATTTATAATCATGCACAGCATGTGAATTGTTAGTACGATCTACGTTATAGGTATGTTTTGTCCATAGCTTTCATTACACGTCGTCGTCGGGTAACATCAAATTGTCTAACAAAGGAGAAAGCGAGCTATCTTTTAGACGTGCCTTCGCTACTGAACCAATGCCTTAGTCCGAGGAGGCTGTAAAGATCCTGCTTGTTGCCGGGACGCGGGGGACTAGCGTGATGTTGGGCTACCCTGTGAAAGTAGCCTTTCAGCTGCTCCGGGTTCGCATCTTCTCCAGGCATCCCAGCGTAGACGTGAGGTCGAGTGTTATGAGGATACGAATGATGGTGACGCCGGGGATTCTCGTGCGTGTTGTAAACCCCCCCAAATTGAGTGCGACCGGGCCAGTAATCCTGGAGATGCCGGAACGGATACTCGGCGGGAGGAGACACGTGATGTTGGCTAGGCCATGGATATCTAAAGTATAATCCGTCCTTAGAATACATTTGTGCAGTTTTAATCGGTGCTCCTTGAACCGTAAAATGTCCCGTGGTCTCTGATTCCTTTGGTCTGTTCCGACGATGTTGAAGCTTAGTGCGCGTGCCAAGTATGCTTTCATCTTTAGAAGCGAATTTCTTTTGATCTTTTGAGAAGTTATCGTCGGTAGTGACTTCGGCGTAACGGCTTATTAGCTTTATTGCTTCACCGATGTCCGAGTAATCATTTTCAGGGTTAAGTTTAATTTGTTCTGTGTCTTTCTTCAAGTTTTGATTTTGGTTTGAATTTTCAGTTTGGTTAGAAATAGCGACATTTGTTGTTGATGTATTGTTTTTATGGCTATCTGGAGATGCATTTTTGTTAGGTTGAGTTAGCGGCTTAGCAACATCATTGGGCTCATTTTCTAAAGATTCAGTGTTGCCATTATCAGTGGTGTCGTAGAGCACTGGATCAACATTGACATGACCAAAAACTACTTCTTTCTGTCCTTCATCTTCTGAGTTATGAGCAGATTCAGAGTCAGTAGCATTAACAGCTGTACTGTCTCGCTTTGGTTTATCCGGGTAGGAGTTCAAGATTATAGTCAAGTCATCGGTTTTGGTCTGATTAGAGTTGTTATTTGCATTTTGTAGTTTAAGTATTTCTAATTCAGCTTCTATGCTTGATGCACCGTCTTTGTTTTCGTCCTTCTTGTCAACTTTAACGTAATTCGCCTGCAGGTCTTGAGCCTGGAACATGAGAAAGAGTGTTCTTATTTTTCTTTTATTAAAATAATATAAACCTACTACATGAGTCGGTAATTAAGATAATTTTACCTGTCCGGATGGCTCTTGTCCCTGGAGCGGGGCTGCTTGGGGGTCCAGGCCTATGGGGAAGGTTAGCTGCAGTGGTCCGATTTGATCGTCACCGTAGTCGTAGAGATCTCCACTGGGCGGAGCAGTGAACAAGGCATTCAGTGACTCCAGAAGAATGCGTTCGTGTTCGTCTTTGTTCACGGTAAACTCCTGGAAAGGAAACGATTAATTACGTGGCGATATTTTCTGGATTTTCTAATAATTCAGGACTTGAGTAAGTATATATTGTAAATCAATCACAGTATAGTTGGTTTTGTTAGATATTTACCTGCACACAACCGTTCCTGTCCAGCCGTTGTCCTTTCGGACATACGAGGGGCGTGATAAACAGCGATTTGGTTGTGATCCTTCTAGGTGGCGCGTTTTGGTTTCCATTTTCAGGGTTCTGGAGCCAGGCTTTCCAGGCGAGCTCTGGCGACTTCCTGTCGAGGGTCTGCAGTGGCTCACGGGTGGTGGTAGCCACGGGCAAGGCCTCGGGGGCCGCGGCGGTCGTACTCTCCTCCGCGGATACCAGTGTGAAACACACCAGCAACAACGTTGTCCACTTGTGCCACATTGCAAACACCTGTTGAATACAAGTTATTTTAGAAACTACATCGTTGTTCATCTAGTATATGTAATACGCGAGCAAAGGTGCCAAGATTTTGGCGAATATTTAGTAAAATGTACTTTTTTCGATTTGCACCTATTTATGTATAACAAGTAATATATAACAATTTGGTATGGTATAACTGTGCGTACGTTAACCGGACAAGGTTCAACCTCATCCATTAACTCAATAGCTCGGCCACTACTACATTCGATACGATGGAGACTCAACAATACTAGTGAACACAATGACACACAGGTTTATGATTTGCCATTCGAGAGATGGACCAAATACCTGCTGTCCGACCTTGAGGCCCTTTGTCATTCAATAAAGTGAAAGCCTCTTAATCAAGTGCCCACATGCCATTATTTCTTTGCTTTTGCTTTTGACTGGCATTAAATTATACATGCTGCAAAATTATACACCAATCCTATTATTGACTGTTCGGTAATGGATGTTAAATTGATATACGAGTATGTAGTATCAAAAACAATGTCGTAAGTTGCAAAACAGAATGTAAGACTTTCGGATAATTTTATTTCTTTTTGCTTTTAATGAGAAAGTGCTAGAAATTACTTGTAACATTTGGCTCTAAGATAAACAGACACTAGACTTGCAAAATGTAATGTTTCTTTGCACACTCAAACGCCTCTTGAGTTTCTAAACAAATAACGTTGCTCGATTGGCGTCGCACCGCATAAATGTTTTATTGAGAGAATCGATTACGGTCAGCTAATAAATACGCATGATGTCTAACCTATTTATGTACTTAAAACAAGATATTTGCATGTTTAAGACCTGCTTTGTTATAAGTAGGCACCAAAAACGGAAGCATGATTTCGACCCTTCGTGGTTTCAGATACAAGTTTTCTTACTGAAAACATGTTTTCAAGGTCTACTCCAATCCTTTCAAGATTGTGACTTTTAATTATTTTTGTCTGATTCATTGCCTCTGAATTAAATGTTCATTCTATGTCTAATGGAAATATTAATTATATTTATCAGCATAATGAATGATTCTACTCATGATGCAAGAAGAATCATTTGAGTTATTGATATTTTGTTTGTATAATCTCAGTTCCATTCCATCAGACAACTGCACTTGAAATAGTAATAGTCATTCTTAGTTCATAAAAGGATGATCTTCCTGATGATGAGGAAGCTTTGTTTATCATTTATTTGTAAGTTAATAGACCAACGGCGCGTCTTGGCACGAGAGCAGGGCGCCGCTCATTAGTTTGTTTTGATTACAGGAAACACCTATTAGATACACTCACATGCTGATGAAATTAAAGGGATATTCAATTAGCTGTTCACATTTTCACACCCATTGTCAGTAATTCATTACAATCTAATATTCATTAGATAAGTTCCTAGCGGTTAATTGCGCAAGAGTCGCGGGCGTAGTAACAAGGTATCGTCGACTGGGACTGTTAATTCCCTTGACCTCATCGAGTCACACGTTTATGGGCGTCGTCGTAGGTACGAATATATAATTTAGTGCGCAAAACAAGGGCAATGGCTGTTGACCCCGTCGCGCGCGATCTATCGGCATCTGGCAATGATCTCCCGGCGCCGCACGCGCACGCGGAAGCGACAAGGGAATTGACCGTGTTTCAATGGGTGCTTGATTAAGCCGTTTCACACTCACACTGGCGGCTGTGAAAAGGATTAGAAAGCGGCGTAATCTTGCGGTATTACTCAATATTCTCACCCTTCGCGGCTTGGAGCGAGACTTGTGTCTGACCCAATGAGATTCTGTTTTAAGCAGACACACCTCGGCTATCCCGTCGAATGTATTATTATCCGCGGAATGAATCCTCGAATATTGAACCCTACCTTGACATGTATGCGTGAGCGAGAAGACGTTGCGGAACAGAGGTGCGTCGGCGCAGGGTTGCACACAAATAGCTTGCCAGTCAAGTCGAGTGCTTCTCGGAACACTTGGTGCGATCAGTGTGCGTGTACCGAGTACCTACATAGTTATTGATACAGATTAAAGGCATTTAATTGCTTAAAGATTAATCTTTTAGCAATTAAATGCTTAGCTCAAGGGTTAACCCTTGAGCTTATACTGCAGTGATTACACTAGTGGTGTATGGTTGGCAATCGCATAGATTGCCAACCAAACAGCATCATTGATGTGTTTCCCTCAACGTATTCTGCACTTTAATTAACAGCGTTGGGCAAGGGGAGTGAGGGCTCCTTACTTTCTAAGTTTCTACGGCCGTCGTCGTCGTCACGCCCCATGAGCCACCTTCGAGGATCGGCAGGTGCATTGTATTACGAGTAGGTACTTATTCAGTTTTAGGCAGAAACGTTTTTTACCTTTCAAAATGTTTGCACCTGGCAACTAAACGATCGACCTAAATATTAAATGAGTTGCTTCCTACTTCTTACTATTTATTTTCTATCTTTATTTAGGTGTATAGCTAAAAGTGGATTTACTCAGCCATATTGACCGCCCACTTTAAAAAAAAAAACAGATTATACCATTTTGTCGCAATGTTAAGTTTTGAGCGTTTTGTAGTCATTGATCCTTGCTCAGATTTCGGATCCTGTTATGCAAACCTGCTTTTGGACTTCCCTTTCACTTGATTCACTCTCTTGCGGATTTTAAATAATTTGCAAGTTCATAATGGGGCTTTAATTTTCGTGTTAAATGTGTAACATTGGTAAGTAAAGTACGTTACTTAAACCACAGAATAACTAAATAGTACTCAAACGATAATGTTACCCAACCATACCAGAATAAAATCTCAATAAAATAATATACAGATCTTATAGGTTTTAGTACGGTCTTAACTTTGTTGTTTCCATAAGTGATTCAGGTCTACTTATATGCACCGATCAACTTTGGGATTTGTGTTACCAAGTCACTTGTCGTACCTTAAAGAGTGTTCCAGGCATCAACGTTCAAACGAAGTGAGCGGGAATCATCTGGGATCTGCATCGATTTGGCCGCCATTTATTTAAGAATGCAATGATTCCACCTTCCCATTTTGTTTGGACGTCGATGCCTGGAACACCCTGTATAGTTCAAGAGTTCACGACGTGACAGTAAGGCGCTAGAGAACCATTAAAATAATACGTACTTCGCACATACATATTATTCAGCAATAGAATAGCCCATGGCATTGAACTTCTCGTGTTTACAAGCATCGTGTCACCGCTAGTCAACGTCACCATTGTGTGGAAATGGCTGTTGCAGGTAGAAAGTGCTCACTGAAGCCACGATCGCGGCCATATTAACATATTATTAGGTAACTGCCAATTTATGCTTAAACCTTGACTTGAACAGGATACGTGACTTAAGCCAGGACAAAGCTATGACGGCTTAAAACTTGACATGACCTTTCCCAAATGAAATAAAAATATATTTTGCGTAACCGTAACGTTTTAGATATTTGTTAGGTATAACTTATAATATATAACGATAATAGAACAATAATAGAACGATACTAAAATAAGTACACGAAGGTGCAATTACAAATTTAACAAATATATGTATGTACCTATTTCGCGTAGGTATCTACGTATATTTCCATACCTACCTATTGTTATATTCTACAAAGTGATGAAATCTATCTAAATCACCTCAAGACGTTCATAAATAAAACCGGATTGCTTTATGGCTTTTAAATGAAGACATGGCGCTATAAATGGCCATAATCCGAAAGTGGTAGGTATCACCACTATTTTATCTTTTAATTTGATCAAATAAAACGGACAGGTTCCCTTGATTTCGATTCTGTCTGACCAACCTGTCAAAAATACTGGGCAAATTTCTAGTATTTTTGACAGGACAAAAATGGCACAGAAGACGGTCATAAAGTCTGTCGAACATTTTCTCTCCATATGTGAGTGTGGCATAGATGAAGGTCACGTGGACCACATTTTTTTCAGCTGCCCTATTGTTTCTCTTTCTATAAACGATTCCCTTCCCCCTGCAGTCCCCCTTCCAACTTCCATGAAACGTATTTTAACTCTATGCTTGTCCCCTAAAATTAACTATGCCATTTGTAAATTTGTATATAATAATGATATAAAGTTGTAATTAGTAGTAGTAGTAGCTCCTTTGTGTTTATTTATTGTAAATTTAATTATTCTGCAGTTTTGAGTTATTGTAGCACTGCTACCTTTTGTTCTGTTTTGTAGTTTTGAGGTGTTTTTTTTTGTTCGGAATGAACATCTTTTGTAAATACTAATAAGTTCATAATATGTATAATAATGCGCAATCCTTAAAGCTTGTGATGCTGCCATGAGACGGACATTGGCGAAATTGCGACAACCCAGTCGCAGAAGCCATCTGACAAGAAGAATAATAAGAAGAACATTTTCTCTGAATGAACTAGATCTTGTTGGCCCAAAATAATATTGTATCCTAAATTTCGTAGTGTTATGTAAGTTGGTTGTCCAACTTCTAACACTTCCTTTGACCCCAAAAGCGAAATGCTTGAATCACCGTTACAGCAATAGGTAACCGGCCACTTGTCACGATTCTACTACAAACTAATACTAATGAGAGTGTTGCTTCCTTGCTTAATGGCCATGCGTACTGTAAACAAAGGCACTTGGATACTGCACAGGCTGCTGATAGCAGCTGGACGCCTTATATCTTGGACAATGCGACCCGGATATTCGTTTACTACTCAAACAAGACACAAACCTAAATAATCACAATAAGATAATTTAATTTAACCATTTTAGCTGTTTGTTGATGTTTTACAACTGTTTACAGTCTTTCATTGCGCCTGGCTCAATCTAGAGATTTATCAAGTTCAGTGGTAGTTTTCCAAATGTCCTAGCGAAGAAACTATTACCTACTTAATGGGAAACTAAAACTGAGCTTGATAGATCTCTTGATTGAGCCAAAAGCAATGAAAGATTATAATGGTTCGCTACACCAGTCAGTCTGTATCGGTATGTATGTATGGGTTCTTCTCTTCCTAGTAAAAACCAATGTATTTATTAAAAACTCATAATCTACATACAGATGCGGCTGGCTACCGTTTGTTTCGTTAGACTGAACCAGCCTTCTATCTTTATCTTGGACATGGTCACGGCTTGTAAGGGTAATGGGTGATGCTCCTATTAGTGGAGGACAATGTCCTTTAAATGATAATGTAACATTATTCTAACTGGAATTCCTGCTTTTGGACGGCCTAATTGATTTTAAGTTGAGTTAATTAACCTGCTCGCATGTTCAGGTTAATTGCTAGTTACAGCTTATTGTATTAAAATTTCATTTATTATTTCCTCAACTTTACGTGGAGAGGATAAGTGATTTGTGAAAAATATTTAGTATTGTTTATTTAGAACTAGTTTCTGCCCGCGGCTTCGCACACGTTGTTTCTATGGAAACGGTTATTTATATCCCATGAGAACTGTTTTATGGGATAAAAAGTAGCCCATGTTTGATTCCAGGCTTAGAGCTACATCTATGCAGAATTTTAGCCCGATCGGTTTAGTCGTTATGGGGTGTAGAGGTAACAAACATGCATCCAAACATCCAATCTTTTGCATTTATAATATTAATGTGATGTGATAGTGTGATTTTATTTTAGACAGTGTCTGCGAAAATATACGACATGCATTAGTCATCGGATGCGCGTTAGACATATTTACATAGAAGATTTTACTTTCATACAAAATATCGAAATTATGGCAGCAGGTATGTCGCATTCAGTATTACGTAGGTACGTCTCTGGGTTTCGCCAATGCTAAAATCGAGGTAATCGTGTTAACCTCCCCATTTACCTCGTTAAGCTTTTCAGAAAGCTGTTTTTTCTCCATGAAGACATAAATAGTAATTGTATATCGTTTTTCGCTGCTGCCAGCAGTTTTGTCACTCTCGTGGGCAAGTGTGTCAGTGGCAGCGACCTACTCACTGACTTGTTTGCCACGGGCGCGACATTTCACTATCTACCGCCATCACATTTAGTTTCGGATACTGATTAACTTGAAATAATTTACCGGCAGACATAAACGGCTGATTGCTTTGGCCAATGGTCAAACCAAGATTTCACCGACCGACGCTTTTGATCTTCCGATGAGCTCCATATTCCGATGCTTACAACTTTGCAGTTTTACTAGGCTGTTTCTTTTTGTTCATGACTGAAAAGGTTTTACTGCCAACTGGTTTATCACGGTTTATCTCAAAAACCACCCCTAAACTATCCAGCCCAAATATTGTAGAAAACTCTGATTTCAAGTCACTAAACTTTTATTTTCATCTTTCATTGAGCTACTCAACACCATTCGTGTGTTTTTTTTTGCGCCAGGTGCATATCATCATTTTATATCGCAGTTCTGAGCCAGCGCTATGGCACATCATTGTGTAATATTTTGGCACTCGCGTTCTACTAAACCCCCTTTTCTGTTAAACCAATCCCGTCACTACGATAATGGTAGCGTTGCAGAATCGGAACCATAGACGTTTTGGTGTTCTACGTGGCGACTCTGTGACGATATTATTGTTATTGTATGGTTATTGGTTTGGTTTAGCCCCACTGGAGCCCAATTCTGCTAAATTAATTGTAGAATTCTGGATGTATCCGTCGCGTCGTCGTCGTGCCACTTCACAGTCGCGAGTTACAACTCGCGACTGTGGAGTGGCGCAACGGGACAACATAGGGATATATCCCTATGTTATCCCGTTGCGTAGTACGGCAGCGGTCTCTGCCGGGACACCCGGCAATCCAGGCTATTTTTAAAACCACATTCATCTTATATTTACTGCTTTACACGTTTGCTCTAATTGGAATCAGAAAATTATAAGACCCTGGTGGACAAAAGTGTGGAAACATTCCGCTTTGAGGGCTTTTTATTTTGGTCCACTCGTCACATTTTAAAGCAGATGTGTGTATGATTATGATTATCTAGAGCACTTGGAATAATTATGTTTACTGACCTATAGGTATCGAAAACCAATATTTCCATTCACAATTATCTCTCTAGATTTACGACTGTTTTTGGTTTAATAACTAGCCTTATCTAGCTTCAGTAACGCCAGTCTAGGTCGATCGTCAATTGAATCAGAAGCGCGAAGTCGAGGTTTGTACGACAGACAAAAACAAAGTAAATAAAAGCTTTGTAGTGATTGTGTTGTTTGTGGAAGAATAAACACTTGTAATAACAAGTGTTTATTCTTTCAGCGTTTTCTGTTCGTTGACTGGGGGGAATTTTTGTGTTTTACTTGGAGACGTAAAGTCTCGTTTTGCCGCTCGTTTAATTATTGGTAGTTTTCGGCAAGTACTTACGTGCGAATACGAGACCGAGACTCGAGACCCCAGAGAGTGTGGAATAATTCTTATTTTTGGAAAGGAAACGTTTGACGGAAGCGGCCGGCGATTTCGCCGTGAATAACAATATATCACTTGGATTCACGGCCGGCCGGCACACTGTCTCGAGTCTCGATGCAACGCGCCGCCCCGCCGGAGACACAGATCGTAAAAAGCAGATAGGTTGCTTTCTATAAACAAACATGTTATTTGTGGTTTAAAATCATGTAATTTTTAAATTAAAGGCATTAAACCGGGATTTATAGGTACTAGGATTATTGTTAATCTACAGGACGCTTGACGCACTCGAAAGAGGCCCGTTGCCAATTGAAATAATCTCACTAAAGCTAACATAAAAATAATTAAGTACCTAGTTATTATTGGGGACAAGCCAAATACGTCATAAAACGGGGGAAACCACTTGGCTAGTGATACCACAACATTAGATCCACTTTTGTTGTGATTTACTACACGATTCAAATCTTTGACAGGGTAAAGAGGTAAAGAGTTATCCTGCCTTAATTATTGTTCACTGTAACATGAGTAGACAAGCTGGTACCTACATGTAAAAGCTGTTCAATGGCTCCATAAATAGCCGAAGATCTTAAAAAAATGTTTTAAAAAAGACTAGGTACCCGATGACGATGACTCAACCAGGATAATGCATAAGAGATTTTATTTATTTATTTGTGATTATAGTTGATTGCAATGATAAAGGTGATCGCACTCTGGTAGCAGTGTGATTGACCTGCAGATGATGATGACATAACCGGAGTTGTGCTTTGAATGTAGGAGAATGGAGCCGTAAGAGTTCCTAACAATTCATTGAATTTTATCGTCCCTTAGGTCCCCACAACAGTGAAGTGTCTTCACCGAAACTCGGTTGTTGAGAATTTTAGATAGAGGAGTCTATACCGACAGGTGGTCAAGGCTGACGGGTTGTTACTGTCCAATACAGCAGCCTCCCTTGAAAAATACTTACGCAGTAAATAGGTACCTTACAATGATATAACAAACTGGGTGTTTTAAGGTGGGAATCTTTAAATTCCTTATACTAGCATGTAGCTAAGAAACTATTAGTTGACTGTTAAATGAAAGAAAATTTACATTAAATATTTTCAAAGAAAACTTGTAGAATTTCGTCAAAAGACGCTTTAAAAGACATTAATATACAGATGTGTTTTTAAACTTAAAGAATCTTCTTTGACCTTTTTCTTTCTTTTTTGTTATCTACCTACCTTCTCCTTTGCGATAGACCGCTTAGTATGACATTTTCTTAAGAATTGGGTACCTATTCATTATTATAAGCCAAACCAGTAACATTTTGAGATAAATTAACCATTACTTCATCATGCCGTCATTGAGTTCACGCTCGACTGGATAATCAAGAAGTTCCTGTCTTACCTACTGGTCACAATGTCTCGGAAAATCAGCCATTCAGCGTCAAAAACTTTTTGTTAACAGCTGATTAAGATAACTCTCACGTACCTAATAATTCTTAACTTCTTAACTGTAAACAAGCTCTTGTTTACTTTGGGGCCAGAAGATGCTGTAATTTTCTTAGAGATAGTGTGTAGATTTTCCAGCATGCTTTATTTATATTACGTTAGTACGGTCAAGGACTAAAATAACTGGACCTAGTCAATTTTAGGAACAAGTTTATATGGGTTAACCTCTCGTTAGGTAAGTACCTACACCAAAAACACTGGTGGTTTTACTAAAGCTAGCGTAGTTGACGAATTCATTAGGAACGTGAGCTGCGTGATATCCCTCCGCTTAGAAAATGTAACGTTGGTGTTCTTGCAACTCAAACAAGGACCACACATTCATAATTAATTTTGGTGTTTGTCTCAACTTTGTGTCTAATTACTGGGGCCAAATTCTGCTAAACAATCGCTTTACTATGACAATGGTATCGATCGCCGCAGAATCGCTCATAGATGAAAGAAACTCTAGAAACTGCGTGCGGTGCTATTTGCACGGAAAAATTGATATAATAGTTTCAACGTTGACACTATTGCGCGCGTCCCTCCATCTGTAGATTCATTTATCAAAGGTAAAAAGCCAAAATGTGTTATTCTGAGACGATACCATAGTTATGGTGAAGCGCTTAATTCAGTGGAATTAAAGCTCTGGAAGACAGATGGAACATTAAAAAGCGATGGACAGAACAAGTGCACTGCATTGCCTCAGAAGCTTACCTTGGGAAAAGCGCGTCGTGCGCCGGTTACATTATAACAGGTGCTTGATCTCTCCCATACAAAATCTGAAACAATAAAACAAAGTTACACAAAATCCGTCGGATCACCTGAAAACTTCGGAGATATGGGGGGGGAGGGGGGAATGGGTAATTTTTTGACTTCTGTTTTGAAATTAACAAATTGATGCCGTACTTTTGTTACCCCAGTCTTGACCTACTACGTCTCTTTTAAAATTTCGACATCACAATTTGTACCTATCTACTGAAAATTTTAAGTTTAATTTTTTAATTTTTTTTTAATCTGTACCTACAGGCGCACGAAATTTATTATTATTTTAAATTTCAAATTATTTGCTACTGTAGTTGCTGAGATAATAAAGACGATAAAAGGACAGAAAAAGCGAGACCATAAGGGCTTCGAAACCGATCTTCGAAACCTAAAAAACAATCAGTAAACCATGAAAATAATTTTATATTTTGGTAGGTACTCTACGGTTTGTTAGTTTGGTGCCTCAAACTCATATTTCATTAGCTGTTTTATTTCCCAGTCGCATTTTTCTTCCATCTGTCTACTTACATACCTATCAAAAAAGAGTTTTTGCCAACTTTAAATTTATTTTTCACAGCTCTACCTAATTTAACAAATGCCCTAGGTAAATTTTTCATGAACAAGGCCTGTATTTTTTCTCAGCCGCATTTTCCTCGACCTGTCTACTTACATAAAAAGAGTCGTTTAAAGTTCTTTCCTAACTTTATAAGTATTTATCATGTATCCACAGCTCTACCTAACTCATCAAATGCTCTAGAAGTCGATTTTTTGAATAATTTTTCATGAACAAAAAATTTGCTTTGTGAAATGGTATCAAAAAGTTTATTATGAAGTGCGTGAAACTTAATCTACTCACGAACGATGTCAAAATAACTAACCCTAATTATACGTTCTCATTGCCTAACAAATTATGGATCCATTTGTTGTCTGAAATAAAATATTTTGATTCAGGATTATTAAGATAGATAAATAATACTTTATTCACAAAGCTTATATGTAAAACAGTATGGTACAGAAGGTAAAGTAATGTATTTGTTATTTAGTCTCATTTCAACCGACATCACTAAGAATATTCAGGCAAGCCACTTATTTTCCTCTTACTACTATCATAAATACCAACATTTATTAGGTAGGTACCTACTCGGTAATTAAATAGCTTGTGGAAATAGCCAATTGTGTGTGAAAGTTGAGGATGTATATGAACATAAACCTAAATATATTTTCTTGAATCGTTTAACATTGAGATGCATCTCAATTTGTTCCCAGTAAATCATATCAAGAGGACGGGCAATACTAACCGGATCATTTTCTCTACATTCTGCAATAAAGAATAGTTCGCAATTTATTTTACTAATAAACTATTTCTTTTAGATGAACCACATAGATGAACCGTGATAAGCATGTTGGTTTTATTAGAAACTACTTAGAAACTCTATAAAATATTATCTTACATAGATAAAGAATGCTACTAAGTATCTCACTTGAGTACCTACCTACCGTACTCAAGTGAGATTATACTTAAGGCGTTCTTTTTATAACTAAACAAGATTTAATTTCTTGTGCTCTATTAAGTTATCTGTGGTCTGAGCTAGAAAAACATAGCGAGCACACTTAGCTCGGTCAATTAGTTCCCGATGTCCCAGACGAATCATGTCTGTGGGACGCTTTCTATCCAATATCTGTGTGGTGTCAGAGAATATGTAGGTTCTATGGGCTGTGACCACTTGAGCAGTATGTGGTCACGGCGGTGTGGCTCGGAACTGGAGGAAAGTGGACCTCCCCGGCCGCGACCAGCCACTTGGTATCCAAAACTAGACGGTAGACGGAAAATTGACGTGCTGTGTCTAATTTTCCATTAAGCTTTAGATGTATTCCGCACAGTTAGGCTTGTATTACCCTGTAAGGTCATGAAAACTGTCTACATTATTCTCAACTTTATCAAGACTTGATGAAGAGTGCTGTACCTGGTATCTAATAGTGGGAACAGGTACAGTCATGGCTGTTTCTTCTGGCAGGAAGATAATCTTTACAAACAATTACAAGTAATGAAAAAATCTTGCGCTTTGGAGGTTGAGCTTATCTAGCTCATATTTTATTACAGGCATTTATGCGTGGGAGTTGAAATCAAAAAGGCACCAACAATAGAATTTAATTTGCCTACAAAGAGATTAGCCGTCAGTGAGTGGACAAAGAATGTCAATATTGGTTTGTATGGCGGTAAACAAACGTCTCGGCGAACAGAGTCCCAAGAATCCACCGTATTCCGTTCACTTATTATGGACTCTCGATTGTTTCAGGAACAAAGACTGGCCACGCTTTCATGGAATGTCTATCCAGACCTATAAGGTTACCTAGGTGCCTGACTTATAAATGCCATATTGATGAGTCTAACTGACTATCCCTATTCACGTGAGATATTGGGGATCAGGTAGGAATTTTATCTTCATATGAGACAAATTAATCAGACCTCTGAATCTTCTTGAAATTCGGCTTCTGATCAACCATCAACTCGTGAGACTCAACAAAACATGTTTTTAAAACAAAACCATTGTGTAACGCACGAGTAGGTAAGAGGTTGCTCAACAAATTAGTAACGAGCTAATCTTCCATACAGTTTACTCAGGATAGCACTGGACAAGAAGTATCTATATAACCTATTGTTACGGAATGTTAATTGTTAATTTCACTCAGTAAATTTACAAACATGTCGGCAAAATAAGCTCTTTAAATTAAATAGCTAGAATAAATAACCTTTTACATTTAGAGAGATTTTCGTAAGAGTGGTAGGTACCTAATTATCGCTTTAATCCCATTCTAGTTTTATTTCTATTTGATTATCCGAAGCAGATTATAACTTATAATCTACTACTTAAAACTAAAGAACTACTTATTACTACTTAAAATTAAACAAGTTATAATAAATATTTGTAAATTATTCTCGTGTAAATTACTAAATTTCATTATTCGGTCACTATAATTTGACAAAACAAATTGGTTATATACAAATGGTTATATTATATAAAGAATACTCGTAAAAAAACACGAATATAAAGAAAAAATTAATAAAAAGAAATAACAAAATTCAAAATATCACAGAACAAAAGATGGCCCCCTCCAGTTCCAGAATCACCCGCTTTCGGCTTAGTAATGTAGCGTGCGAAGCGTAATTTAGTATTTTATTTTAAATTTATTTGTTTTTATAAGAAACTAGCTACTGCCCGCGGCTTCGCACTTTTCCGGGATAAAAAGTAGCCCGGGATACCATCTACCTCCCTGCCAAATTTCATTGATATCCGTTCAGCCGTTTAGGCGTGAAAAGGTAACAGACAGACTGACAGAGTTACTTTCGAATTTATAATATTAGTATGGATTGGTGAGGTTTTGTCGAATCGGTTTTAGGGTTTCGAAAATAGGAGATCGGTTTCGAAACCCTTATGGCATCGCTTTTTCTGCAGCAGCAAGCAGCAAATAACGTGAAATTTAAAATAATAATACATTTCGTGTGCCTGTACAGATTAAAAAAATAAAATAAAATAAATGAAAATGAACATTTTCAGTAGGTTACAAAATGTGATGTCGAAATATTTTAAAAGATACCTACAATGCGGTATCAAAAGAAAGGTACCAATTTGTACATTTTAAAACAGTTTTTGAAATTTCTGTAGGTTTCATACTTTTTAAAATATTTTGAAGAAACTGGAAAAATTACCGATTTCCCCCCTTATCTCCGAAGTTAGCAGAATCAGAATCAGAATCAGAAATATATTTATTGTTAGCAGAGCGATCCATCTGAAATGTGTGTAGTGCTTGTAGATATGGATCTATATTTTACAGGAAAAATATAGACATGTCTGTAAACAGACAACTTTTTGAAAAATGGTCAAAAAGGGGGGGGGAATAATTTTCAAAAGGGGTGGGGGCAATCTCACTGAGTGGGGTATCAAATGAAAGGTATCGATTTGAATATATTGAAACAGTTTTTGAAACTTCTGTAGATTTAATACTATTTGAAACATTATGAAAAAACTCCAAAATTTTACTTTTACCCTCTACTCTGAAGTTTGCAAACCGATACATCTGAAATGTAGGTAACCTTTAATTTTTTGGTATTCATGAAATAGCAAAGTCTCTAGCCAGTACCTATAGTACATATTGGTATACTTGACAACCGTTTGAAACCCTCGGCGCGCGAGTCAAACTCACACATGACTGATCTTGTTTATTCTTGCGTGAGTGCTAATCCTGATGCGCTATGTAATTAATAATGTATGAATAATAAAATTAGTCAATGCACTAATCGAGTCGACTACGTTTTACTTGGTCAGTTGAACACTCAGTAACTAAAGAGAGAGAAAGCAACAGCTACGCCGCCTTTTGTTCCTAAACATTGTAAGCATATTTTCTGTCAATAAAACTAAATAAGCGTGTGCGCCGAAGCTAAATGCTTTCTGGTATGTTTATGGTAGGGTTTGAGGTGTCTATACCTAACGCCTACCACTGGTAAGCTGGTAGGCTACCCGGGCCTAAAGTGAAGCATCCAAGATTGCAATATTATTGTACCAAAAAGAACATTTATGATACTTAGTAATTATTACTAAGTAACTTAATGAGCTTAGACAGAAGTTGTTTTTTCTGACTTGACTGACCATGTCTACAAAAGCACTACAAAAAGCTTTGCCTAATGTAGAGTTCTAAATTCCCTTTGACGAAACCCAACGAAAACGACGAGAAAAAAAGTTTTCCATTTAGTTAAGTTTTTTTTGTTTTCATATAATTCTTTTTTGTTTGTATGGAGCTTGGGTTGCATATCGCTTCGCATCCGATTGCATTAATAATACAAAATAACACAGCAATAGAATTCTAGTGTCCGATGTACTGTGCCCAAATACAGGACAAGGAATGACTTTTTATACAGCAAGATTATGCGAAGTACATATATGTGCACAATTACTCATGTTCGTTTACGATGTAACACATTTAGCACGATCCGTTATATGCAATCAAAACACGTGCAGGAGCAAAATATGTTTCGGATACTGTCGTGAGGTTGTATGATTTTAGTTAAAAACTTTGGCCAAATGTTTATTGTATTCGCGGTTTTTGCGGGAAACTAAAATATACACCAGCCACTGATTGAATAAATAACGCTGTTATTAAAGGTTGATCTGCTTCATGCTTCGTTTTAAGGCAGTCATACCAATGACTCACAGTCCCTTAACTAATTAAGATGAAAAAAAAAAGAAATAACCGTTAATATCTATATTTGTTAAAAATTCAATTGTTACATAATGGAGTCTACATTACGCCACGGATCACCGAAAAGTTGACAAAACGCTGTCGGCAGCCTGTAATATTCATAGACTCAAATGTCGCACCAGTCGGGCTGTGTTGCCGACTTTGTTGTGTAGACTCCATAAGTAAGTAATACCATACCTCCCGTAATAATGACTGAAGAAATAGCTTTGCAAGCGACAATCCGTCAAAGAACAGTCACTAATTTGTTGCTAAATGGTTTCGGCCAATGGTCGCCCGACACTTCGATAATTGCATCGGCTCCGATTCGTACAGACGTGGGAAGAGCTCTACATAGTTAGGAAATTGAGGAGAATGTGATTTAACCAGCTAATGCTTCGAACGCCATCGAGAACGATTTGGGGATAGGTATAAACTGTATAAAGGTATAAGGTATAATTAGTCAAAGGTACCTTTATGACGGTTAACCAGGCATACATGAGTTATGCCTTTAGGCTGTGATAAACTAGAACAAACTGGTTTGGAAATTCTGAGGGTGTGATAAGGGTTTAATTTAGTAGGCACCACCTACCCAACAAATCGAGAAAGTTATCAAGCTTAACAACTTTCTCTAGGTGTAGGGACTACTTCATTCAATGGTAAGGCAGGTCCTGGTGAATTTTCGCTGTCGGAATCTAAAATCGACGCAGAATTTTATGAATAAGAGCAATTATTTACCTACCTAACCTACGCTGGAATCTTTTAATCTCAAATCGTTTATTACCTCGGGATCCCGACAGATAGATATGCTAAACCGTGGCTAACAAAGACAGTCCTGCTCATGAATCAAACATCACCTGTATTATTCCTAAAGGCAAAGAAGCGAGTCGACGACTAGTGTTTACATTGCGATACTTAATCCTAGTATAGCTGAACTTGTCGGTTAGGTATTCATGAAAGTTGCTCCCGACACAAGAATGTTAGTTGGCGCCGTCTCGTTCGCCGTGCCTATACAAGGTACCTACACCTACAGAGACTTGAGGTAGTTACACACAACATTGTTACGCAAAAGTGCAAAGCAAAACACTACGTTTCTCTATAAATGTCCTTACAGGGTTTTTAAGGTGTAAGGTACTGCGATAGCCTGTTTATTGAGGTTGTCTTGTCCTATCACGTAGGTACTTGCCGGTAAAACAACCTTCACTTTTTGCTTTATGTGGGCATTCGATCGCCCACCAAAATGGGGCAGAATTTGCCCAGAGCTTTTAAAGTCCGTATTATGAAACTTGCTCAGTCATAGATCTATGCTTGAGTGACGTTTATCCACAAAAAAGCTTTACTCAAGCATAGGTTGATGATGACTGAGCAAGCTTTCACAATACGGGCCTAAGAGTCTATAAACTGTTCAGTGTAAGCAATTGGACATTTTTAGAGAATGTTTTGCCTCTCTTATAGTGTAAGAAGGAATGATACCTAAATTACTTTCTGCTCTCGGTTATTCACTTGGTAAGATTAGTCCGATGGCAACCTCGACGCAGGAGGTTGCGGTTTCGATTCCCGCCTCGTGGAAAATGTTTGTACGATCTGCAGATATTTGTTCCTGATGTTCCGGGTGTTTTCTGCTGTATAATAAAAAATATTTATCTGTGTTATGTATTGTTTTAAGTTTATCGTTTATCTAGTACCCATAATATAAGCTCTGCTTAGCTTGGGGCTAGATGATGATGTGTGAATGGTCTAGCATTATTTACTTTCAAATTTGCGATTTATATTTCTTCCTACAACCAAATCACAAGTCGTTTATAATATCAGTAAATTCATCTAGGCATGTGAACAAAAAATTGTGCGTGTATTATGCCAGGTCATTAATCTTCGTAATGTGTATGGCCAACTGAATTACGATGAAACAAAAACTCATCGAGCTTTTGAATAATAATCACAAACCTATCGTATAATAATGCAATCTAACTGTTGTTTTCACTGTTATCTTTCAGATCACTCCTTTACTGATGGAACTGTATCTATAGTTATCAAAACCATTCATTGTTCTGGTAGAAATAGAAATGGAATTTGGTAACTAATGATTTCACACCTCATTTCTCTAGTCAAATCATTGCATCGTCTCTCTGCTGAATCGAATAGGCAAATGGATATCTACCTAAATTAAAACTGTCTGTGTGCCTTTATTCTGTCGACATGCGGTTTGCAGTTACTCGTGCTCAATTGAAGACCTAAATCACCAGCTCAACTCATTAGGACCGATGATGGTAAACACTAGATAGTTTTTAGAGTGGTCAATCGGCCTAATTAAAATCCTAACATCTTGCACAGCAGTCGACTATATTAGTCGGCAGCGGTCGGTTCTAAAGAAGTCTAATATACACTCTAATAGGTATTATAAATGCGAAGTTTGCATGTTTAGTTGTTCAGCTGATTGTTACTCTTCACGCCAAAACTACTGAACGGATCAAGCTGATTTTATTTTATTTATTTTTATTTATTTATTTATGTAATTAGAATGGCCTTAGGCCAATTATACTAATTACAGGGCTATACTAATTAGGTTTTAATATTATATATAGTTAAATTAATTAGGTACATAGTGCTAGAAATAGTACATACCTACCTATGTCAAATAATAAACAATGAAATTTAGGATTAATTTCTAAATTTCATTGTTCATTGTACATACATATATGTCTAAATAGGGCAAAATTTAAAAATAAAGTAAAACATCTGATGTTTTTCTATAGGTGTAGTTCTAGACCTGGATTAACATAATAAGCTACTTTTTGTCCCGGAAAAACGTGTGATGAAATACGGAAATTAAGCATTAATGATAGTTAGTCTGTAGTATCCATCGGTAGTATAGGTCGGTATTAGTCTGGTTGTGTGGTGCCGGCTTAGAATTTGCACCACCCCAACTCTTCCGGCAGGTGTCGTAAAAGGCGACGCATGCCCAGCTTGTCGATTATGGTCATTACCCCCCATGAGATAAAAGCCAATAAGGTACTTATCAGGTGGAGGCTTACGTCCAGCAGTGGACCAATACAGGCTGTTGAGGTGAAGTGAGGGGGAATTAGTCTACGTATCTTATGGGTTGAAAAAAAAAACTCCACTTAGGATAATCTCTACATTTTTCTCGCTGGAAAATCTAACTGTTGGTTTCCTTATTTTATTTCGAACGGATAAGTTAAAGGTTTAATAGTTATGTATGACGCTTCTAATTTTAGGTCTTAGTTGTAACAGTTTTTTACAAGAGCGCCAATAGATGCTTATTTTATGTCTTTTGTAAATTACTATTTATTTATTTTTAACTTCAGTATAACAGGAAATCAATCATTACAGGAATATCGTAATATCGTCTTGGGGACGCTTCCGACTGGTATTGATATGGATCAGTTGAGCTACCTGTAGATCGTTAGCAACAGTCTGCAGATAGCTTAATTGTTTCAATTGTAAATAATAGTTCTAATTTGTTTTTATTATTGTATTGTAATTTTCCTTGTCAATAAAGTTGTTGTAAAATTCAATAAGCTACGAGTAAGTTCAATTAAAATGTATTTATAGCTGTTACCATATTTTTTTACATACACACCGAGGACATAAATTACGAGCAACACAAAACTAAACAAACTATAAATTTATATTGATACAAGCTTCTGCCCGCGGCTTCGCTCGCGTGTTTCCGGTATAATAAGCAGCCTTTTATCTAAGTTAGGCTATATTCTAAATGTACTTCAAATTGCTTCTTGATCTGTTCAGTAGTTTTGGAGATCTTAGGTAGTTACCTAACAAAATAAAATTCACAAACTTTCGGCTTTATATTACTCGTATTAGTAGGAAGTGTGCAATCAAAAAATTTAATAATATTTTAAGCAGTTTCGTATGTAACGATCCTGCATTTTATCTCTCTGTTTCTTTTTTAGTTTTGTAATTGGTAATGTTGTTGTGTGAGCAGGACGTAGTTAAGCTCAACCATTGCGTTGTCAGTCACGTGAACGAGTCTTTATATCACCAGTCACATTCTATTGGATCATTCTGATTTGACATAGTACAAATTTCAAAACAGTATTCCATTCATGATAAATATTTTAAATCCATTATTGTAAAAGTAAAGTCATTACAACGGGATATTTACCATGGTAGCATGGTGGTAACGTTCGTAGCAAAAGACATAAAATGAGGGTAGATCGGTATGCCAATAAAAACTCACTCGCAGTGCCTTCAGTTATTCTGTGATCATGGCGCATGAAACTGTTTCAAAATATTGGAAAGCTCAAAACTTAAATAATAACTTCAATTAATTTATTTCAGTTCAACCAAGTAGAAATGAGGTGTGAATCGAACAAACACTTAGACTAACAAGGTTTTAAAACTGTGTTCTGTATGGACTCTTCCTTCGGTCAATGGTTAAATAATTTATACCAAGTCTGCCGTCCCATCGGATTATAAGAGTGAGGGAATATAGAGTGCGCCTGTGCTAGTGCACACACGTGAGCACAATTATAATGTCACGAGCTCAAAATATGGTTAGTGTCTGTTGAGAAAAAGCCACCGCCGCCGCGCGCGCGAAAATTCGGCTAGGACATTAAGTTTACGCATCCATACTAATAATATAAACTCGAAAGTAACTCTGTCTGTCTGTCTGTCCGTCTATCTGTCTGTATGTCTGTCTGTTACCTCTTCACGCCTAAACGGCTGAACGGATCTTAATGAAATTCGGCAGGGAGGTAGATAGTGTCCCGGGGACGGACAAAGAGTACCTTTTCTCCCGGAACAGAGCGTGCTTAGCCGCGGGCAGTAGCTAGTAGGAACTATAAATAGGGAGGTAAGAATAAAATTTTAGCGTTACGTACGTCCTCTTCTCTCCTATAAAAACCACTTCACAAATTGGGGTTTTTTGTTATTATCATTTGTTTGGTTAGTTTTTTAGTTTACTGTTAAGTCTCATTTACTATGGCTTCGATCTGAAAGGGGCGGGTCGATTACAGCACATCCGACAATCAATGCTCACTTTTACTCGTTGTCGTTGCCAAACAATACTTATTATGAATGACATAATCAAAATGATAGTTTGACGACCTTTTTAGCGCGGCGGGCGAAGGTCCGCCTGCGACGCAGGAGGTTGCGGTTTCGATTCCCGCCTCAGGACAAATGTTTGTACGATCTGCAGATATTTGTTCCGGGTGTTCTGGATGTTTTCTATGTATAATAAAAAATATCTATCTATTTTTTCCGTTGTGTTGTATTAAGTATATTAGTTATCTAGTACCCATATCACAAGCTCTGCTTAGCTTAGGGCTAGATGATGTTGTGTGAATTAAGCAGCATTATTTATTTTTATTATTTATTTATAGTCTTGTCTTTAATCCTAGACTCAGGATTCAGGTTAAGTTTAATCGCTTTTTTTTTATAGTAATAGACCTTCGTTTGATTACAATCTTACCTACGGAAAGTGACGGTGTGGCCGACGGTGTATCACGAAGGTCTAGAAGACACCTATTCACTCTTTCATGGTGGGGAGAGTGGGTTAGGAATGGTGGGTAAATAAATAAAATAAATAAATTTTATGTATAAGTAAGTTTATTATAATGTTTGTAGGTACCTATTATAGTATGTAGTTTAACTATTATTGTTTTTCTTTTATTCTTCGAGTGCCACCGTCTATTTTGTTCTTACATGTCCAGTCCATCCCAAGGATGCCTGGAAGAGATCGCTTATAGCGATGAGACCGCCTTTGTACCTCGTCTACTCTTAGCATCTATTTCTGTATTGTTTTCTGTCTTGTACAATAAAGAATTATCTATCTATCTATCTATAAATAGTCGGCTTTAATCACTCGGGAATACATGCTATATTTTTAACAAAAACTGATGTATTAAAGATTATTTATAGGGTATATATAGCGTACCTTTTGTTTTATTTTCCGCCCTCCCGCGCCGCCCCGTGACCACGATCGCACCGCGATGGAAACGAAGGGGAAAATAAAACAAAAGGTACGCGATAAATACCAGATAAATAATCTTTAATACGTTAAAAGATCCCGAAAGTTTGATAAGTTTTTAAAACTGATGTTTTCAGTTGTATAACCAAATAAAGAACCTTTCCTATCAGTAAACGGAAGAATTGCTCAAGCCGATTAATTGAATTTTCCATTGCCCAGGCCAAAACGCGAACGATGCTGCAGTTTAGAGCTAGTAGTAATAACTTAAAATCATCATACCGTTACCCACGCTCATCCACACTTAAAATACATAACACTCACCACTCACACGATGATCTCCTGTTGCCCAGACTCTTATGAGACTGGTGCCCTCAGGAGACCCCATCATACACTTCATACTATGCACACATAAAACTCTAGCATACATTCCTTTAACACCTACTCCATACACATAAGCCCACATGGGGCCTCCTCTTGCCTAGCCTCTTAAGAGACTGTTGTCCTCAGGAGACCCCATCATACACCACGCACCTGTTTGCTTTGAAAGCAAACTAAACATAACTCTCACACATACTCTAACTCTACTCACACTCACGTGGGGTCTCCTGCTGCACAGTCTCTTACGAGCCGGTTGTGCTCAGGAGGCCCCGACATCGAGCATTCCACACCCACACATGCATGTGGTACGTAAGTACTGTCAGTAGCCCGTAGCCCTTTAATGTAGTTTAGACTTTTTTTTTTCATATAGTTACTATACATATACTTTTCATATTTCCACATTAAGGCACTATTCATTGTAAAAAAAACATCTAATTTAACGAACTCTTTGTAGGGGCACAGGTTTTAAAACCTATCACTGGCACCAGTCTCTCACAAACAGGTATCTGTATTTTATAAACTACACCTAGCTATAAAAATTAACTGCTGTAAGAATACCTGTTGCGAAGAGAAAAACAAATTTTAAATAAAAATAAAAATAAGATGCACTTCTGCCAGTTCAGTAGTGTGTATAGCTCTATGGCACTACTTTCAAGATAAAAAAATACATAAAAAAGGTATTTTTTTGCGTCATGTGGAAGATGACACGAAATGAAAGTTGACAGCAAAATGTCAAAACACGAAACGCGAGTAAGTATACGAGCCATGACTTGGCTTATCCCGCACAGCAGAATAACACCGCGCGAATTTTTTTCTCGCTGATTATTATCCGCGTACTGAACCGTAACTTACGCTGTATTTTTTTCCGCAAGTACGTGCAGCTTCATACAATATCCATATGTTGCAGAATCCCGCGGGATTAATCGCGTGGCACATTTTTGCAGAGCGGGGTAACCCTTAGGCTAATCTCAAATCAAATAAAACGAACGTCTTTTGTTTTGTGTCGTCGTATCGTGGCCAACATGTGCTGGGACCTCGTAGCAAAAATGATGAATTGTTAAGAGCGTTTACGCCTAGCGCGCGATGTGCATGGGACTGACTTGAAATGATTTGCGCACAGCGTTTTAAAGTAGTTTTAAAATATTTGCAGAAAAATAATAACAACAAATTAATTAAAATTTTACATGTATAATTTTAAAGAAGATGCGCTACTTTATTGGTAAGTTATTGTTATATTAAATTAAATAAGGTATATCGGTGAAAAAATCATTTAAAATTCGTAATAATTAACTTTTTTTTAATTTTAATTTCTCATCGTAAGATACCAAAACCAAACATCTTTTTAACTAACTATTTTCCCAAGAATCTTATTGATTGATTATTATTTTTTTTCATTAGATATATCAGTATTTTTATAATATTTTGAGCTTCGAAACTGAGGCTGAAAGGGAAATTAAGAAAACCTCTAATTAGTTATCTTGATAGAACGCGTACATACTATATTAATCGAAATATTTTCTTAACTAACTATTTGGACAACAAAATTTTCTAAAATATTATTAATTGACATATAGTGTAAGATAAGTGGCTCATGTTTTTAACGGGTTTAAAAAGTACTGTTTTTAAGCTAAACTGCGCATGAAAGGCGTAAACGCTCTTAAGTCTTCATATGTTATTAAGTCGGGTAGGGCAGAAGTAAAACAAACAATAGTCGTTTTCACTTTCATAGCTGACAAATGAGGTGATTAACTATTCCGCCCGCGGCCGGCACGCAGCTTCCGCGCTGCGTCCCTTGATGGATGAAAGAATGACAGGTTGCACGCGCCTTTGCCACGAATGAGTTTTAGCGCCCAGACATTAGGCTGTGTACACACAGGCTAGATTTAGGGCTGATTGTCGGACCCATACCTTCCACGCATTGGCTTGGTTAGTTTTTATTGGCTTTCCCCTGAAAGCACGGAGTATAGATATGCTTTTAGAATGAGGTATTTGTTTGTGTATTTGGGCAAACCAATGTTCGTATTTATTTCCAAAACAAAAGATTGGATTTTGAAGGAAGGCACTGCCGAAGACGAAGGACCCGCGCATAGTGAGTGATAGATAAATAAGAAGCGCTTAGACGATGGACCGGTGAACGCAGAAAAAGCGTTGACAGAAGTAGGAAGGGCGTACCACAATTGGACACATGCGTACCAGAATCATAGATATGCGTAGCAGAATCGTACACCTGCGTAGCAGAATCGTAGACCTGCGTAGTGGAATCGTAGATCTGCGTAGCAGAATCGTAGACATACGTAGCAGAGTCGTAGCAAAAGTGTAGCAAAGTCGTAGACATAAGTAGCAAGGGCGTAGAAAGAGAGTAGACTTGCTGCGCGCCTTTGCTGCGTAAATCTACGCGCTTGCTACGCCAAATCGTAGGCAAGGGTAGCAGACCAGTGGACTGTCATTATTTCTGAAAGATGAGATCTTAGACCTTCTAACCTAGTTTTATTTAGATACAAGTGATGGCATTCGTTGACCTTGGATATCCAGTTTGAATTATCCGCATAATGTGTTCATTTCATTCGCCTGATGGCATATTGCTAAACGTTGGTTTCGGCGTTCGTTCAACAACCGGCCTAGGTATTTAACTGAATAGCGTCGTTTTTTTTAATGGCTTAGCTGTTTTACAAACGGGCTGGTTCAACGATCCGGCGGCGACATGTACACACCCTTACACTTTCTACACCACTACTTCCTGCACTCGATAATCATTGCATCAGCGTTGACAGTTTATTAATAACTAGTATCTAGGTATATTAATAATTTGTCTATACATTTATGAAATTGCGCATAAGCACGTGGGCGTTCTACATACTTTCACTGATACAGTTTCGTAACAAAACTCGCTGTTGACATTAAGTTGATACGATCCGTGCCTTAAGAGCCTCCTCGTGTTTTTGAGCCTATTGTTTTATTAATCCGATCGAATCTGCCGTGTTATAGCTCATTAGGTATTCTATGAAAGCGCCGGTTCACTTCCTTCCGTGGTAATGGAGGATGTGGGTACTAAGTTATTTGCTTTTATGCGTAATTGTTTAAGGATCTACTTGAAGAGCAGGAAATCGATTGGCCGGCTAAGTACCTGCCATATACATAGTCAAACAGGCTGGTAGGTTGGTAGATGATTTATTAAAGCTTGGAAAGTCTATATCTCTTATAGTCACTACCGTTGACACAGCGTTAAGTCATGATATTTTATTGGCAGTAAAAATAAAGCAGAAAATTACTATTATTTTAATTTAATGCCGCGAAACCAACATAAAGTGAGTTTTATACACTTTCTGGTCCTTAATTAGTAAGCAGAAATATGAATACTTTGTATAACTAAATTAATGATTGCAAAAACGGATTGATAAGCCCGTGGTCGTTCTTTTAATTGATCTTACGGTGTGTCTAAATTTACACTCATTTGATCGCACAAACTGATCGAAAGGTTCCACTTTAGCTCAGGTAGGCCAGTTTAACTATAGCCTTGCTTATTATAAATTCGAACTCTGTCTATCTTTTCACGCCTAAACAGCTGAACGGTTCTTAAAGGAAAATTGGCAGGGAGGTAAACGGTATCCCAAGGACGGACATAGGCTACTTTTTATCCTGGTAAAGTGCGTGAAAATCGCGGGTAGAAGTTAGTTCAATAGTATGCAAAGAGTCTAGCAGTCTACGTTCCGGAACGATCTTAGAATTTTAGCAACAATTAAATAGGAGTCGGAAAAACAGCAAAAGGTTTGGTATTCTGAAATGTCCTGATTTTTTTATTAAAAGCCCCTACTATAAAACTATCGTAGTTTGAGCGTTGGTGTTCTTCCAACACCAACAAGGTTCGTAGATAACCCACCCACATTCATAATGAAAAGAATTGTCAACACATCCATGTCATTTGCTTTACGGTTTTTGTTATTAAGTATAGTGCGTAAGCCCTCACACTCGGGGTAATTTATAAGAAATCAAATAATAGCGCTAGAGTCCGAAGGAAGTCCCAAAGTTTTTCAACAACTAAGTCACTTGACCTCGTGGTGTAATTGGTTACCGCATTCCCGTACTGAGGGAAGGATACGGGTTCAAGTTCTGTCGAAGTCGAAAAATGTTTGGGATATAATTTGATTTATCATTTGTTTTATTGACAAACAAAGGCACAATATTTTATGGTAACCTAAAACATTTAACATAGCTTTACTATGGTCAGTATATCGCACGTTTATAGCTACATAAATCTCGTTCAAACGAGACCGGATGCTTTCTTGCAAATCTGGTGGTCTGTCAATCAACTTATGCACATGCATTCCACTTTAAAGCTTCCAAGTTTATGTTTAGACTACGATTCAATTGAAGTTTCAAGCGCTGTTGCACTAAAGCCTAAAAATAAAATACTACACAAGTATAAAAGCTTTTATGTTGGTAAATACTTCTGATTTTAGGGACTATCTTTTCTATGAGTGAAGCTAGTGAGCTGCTGTCAGCGATTGAAGGTATTGATGTGTTAGGAGCTTTTACAATTTTTAGAACTTTTACTGAGAACGTGAAAATTGAGATAGAATTTAAAATGTGAAAAAAGTTAAACATGCCACCCACACCTACAGCCCTGCATTCCCAGGTGCCCGCGCGTCACTAAACGAATCTACCGGTTAAAATAAACGGAGTTTTTTAGCATGAAAATAAATGCTGGACATGTTCACATAGGAACTGGAAGGTGCCAACCATGCATTCCCAGGTTAAACCGGAGTACCGGTTTAAATAAATAATACTTAATGCCTTCATGAAACGGTAACAAGTAAGCCTCAATATTTAATTTTATCCACCTTTCCGTTTTACTTGCCCAGCAATGTGCAGTCACAAAATAGCCAAACCAGACTCATTAATGATAGCTACATAATGGGAATCGTAGATATCAATGACCGGTTCTGACCGCACAGGTGTGGAGTTGCCAATTTATGAAATTAGAATCGTTTATTAGTTTCAAGTAGGTGTACCAACTTACTTTGTTTTGGATTGTTAGACAAGATAATTATGATTATGGTTTTTGTTTTTCGAGTGTTTCTCTGTGTGTCCTACACTCTTTGTTACCTCCAAGCCTCAAAAGCTATTTAAAATATATGATAAATGAGGTATCAAAATACTCGCCTCCTATCCTATATGATTCTTAGCTACATAATGTAGGCCTTCGCCCTCTCATTTGGCGAAAAAAAAGTTAAAAAGCGAGTACATACCTACCGACACGGGTTTTGCTAATTATTTTCAATACATTACTTATTATTCAATGGTGCTTTAAAAATTCGATTTATGCCATATTTGTCCCGTGGAAATTCGGCCCACATAAAAAAATCTGCTTACGTTCCACATTATATGCCGTATTTGGCCCACAATATATTTTATATTAAGAAATCTTATTTCGTCCTACTTTTCAGCTCCACATTCGGCACAAAATTATTATGTAGATAAGTTATAATTATTTTAGTACAGTTGACGCAATAAGTCTTCACTTGACTTTTATATGAACAAGTCTCAGGTAGGTAAATAAAATTAAAAGCGCACGTTTGTTTTTGAAGTATTTGCATCTAAACAAGCTAAAAATATAAATTCCCCTTTTAACATTAAAATGACAGATATAATATACAGCTTGGTAGGTATTAAATAAGTACTGGGTATCTGTTCCTACAGTTGTTACTTGGTTAGTACAAAATATTTAGGTCACAAGCGATTAGGCTAATGTCTTGACCAACCAGAGATTTAACTATAATTACACAGCACAGATTATTTGAAGCCCATAACGAATAGGATTAAATAGCTACGATAAGGCGGCCGGCGGCGCCCCGTGAGTAACAACCACACACGAACATACCTACACTTCTAATTCTACTTCTATGTTCTTCTATCGGTGGAACAGAATGGACAAAAAAGTGGAAACTGATCCATTAGTGGATCTGCAAAGTGGAACAGAGTGGAATGGAATGAATAGCATGTGGTATTTTACTTTTAATAGCTTAATTTTTTTTAGTTTCATTTGAATTCATTCAATAGTTTCGGCGTGACGCGCGGCCGAGAAACAGACATACAAAAATTAAAATCAATACTGTTTTGGCTTCAGTATCAATAAATTCAAAAATTATTAATATACCTTCAATGACACATTGATTGACGTACAGAATTGGACCTGTTATAGTTTTATTATAAGTATAGATGTACCTATACGTAGGTATCGTACATACTCACATAATAATTAAAAAAGAAAATTACCACTATTTAGTAGAAACAAATTATACTTAGCGTTTACAATTGAAACAGTTGAGCACTGCAGATTGTGACAAACAATCTAAAGGCAACTCAATTGATCCAAATCAATACCAATCACCTATGGTCATTAAGGCTGAAATATCCTAAACTAAAAACGTAAACTTTGAAATAACAACTTTTGAAATAAGAACTTTGCCTATCGTTAGAAACTTTTTTTTTTGTGTATAATTCTAGTTTAGGTTGAGATAAATATAGGCAATAAATGATCAAAAAAAATAAAAAAAATACCAGAGTTGATAAATAGGGAGCATCAGTCCGGCGTGGAGTCTGTCTAAAGTTAGTCGGCAGTAAGATGCAATCATCTAACTTGGTATAACTTTGCCAGACAATTACAAATCATTAATTTGTACTTAGTTTAGTTTGGGCCTTTCCCGTGCCTGACTACTCAGACCACATCTACCTACTTAGGCCTAATGAAGGGCATTAGTCACCACCAACCACTTAATAATTACCTATCTAAACAAATGAGTTTAATAGAAACTGTGATTCGATTGGCGGTGGTTTTAATAAGAAACCTAAATGGTGTCAAGGACTCGGTTAAACGATACACGTTAAAGGTTACTGTTTAACTGAAACGCAACAATGTTTGGGGAAACTTTGAAAATAGCTTATACATAAGGATCTCTACTGACAGGTTTTAAGTGTTTACGGGGCATAATGTAACGTGTAACACAGCAGGCGTTCGTACAGTCAGTGAGGGGAATGGAGAAGGCGCTCGCAACGAACAACGAGACGGATTATAGCGGCGTAACAGTTGACAGATTATTAGAAATAAATTAAATGTATGTAACTCAAATAAGTTTAAATCTCCATCAATACAGGCTTTAAAGTTTAACTATATAAGTTAATCGCTTTTGAAGTTATTCAATTACATCCATGTGGATCGCGGGATCGTGGGATCGCGTGGATCGTCCGGTGTGGACCCGGCTAATCATTTATTGCATTCTATGCAATAAATGATTAGCATGAAATGATTATTATTTCTATGGTGTACCGGGGCTACTAGAAAAGCGCGTGCGAAGCCGCGGGCAGCAGCTAGTATTCTATAAAATCTGTGTAAGGTAAGTGCTTATCTAATCAACTGTGACGTGTTGTATTTTACATTAACGTGATCAGACAAAAGTTCCAATAGAATCTATCAAAGGATATGCAGTGGTTAAGAAATGGGGAAAATCTTAGATACCTAACCTATTTGTTCCACTCTGGCAACCATCAGTTCGTTTAAGAATCAGGAGATTAAAATATCAACCGGAAGCACGCTGTTGCGAAATTCATTCAATACTTACAAAAGGGAAAGCAAAGAATCAAATAGGCGTTTACAGACCAAGCATTGTTTGGAAGTACTTTAATAGCGAAACGGTTTTATAAAGTCATCCGATTTGTCTATTTCTGAGTCTCACACAAAAGTTATAATTGTTTGTTGCGAACAATTACCTTGTATCGGAAAATGATCACGACGCGACTGGATGGACCTACAATAGAATGTGATGTAATCTTCGATAAAAGTAAAAAAGAGGATATGCGGCACTAGCTTCTCGGAAATGGCAGGCTCAAATTAGGTCCAATTAGGTTCTCCCACCTCAGTCATAGTCGTTCGTGATTCGCGTGCTTGCTACGACGTAGACTACAGCAATGCCCTTGTGTTTGTTCATTATAGTTATTGCACAACATTGGAAATTTAACTGTGAGCGAGTGTTTGCGTGTAGTTGTAACACTGGCCATTTGTTGAGTAAGCTTCTCGGAAATGACAGGCTCAAATTAGGTCCAATTAGGTTCCCCCACCTCAGTCATAGTACTGACAAGGTCAACGAGAGATATTACCTACAAATTATTAGTTATTGATGTAGCCGAAGCACGTAGGTAGGTATGTTGTGTTTCCCATACAGCCATACAGCGAGCATTAATTTGATACTTTAAGTACCTTGTTTAAAAATATCGATGTTTTTTATTATTTCGCTTTTATTATTTTTTTGGGTTTATTTGAAATAATAGCCTTTAGCTATAATATGTCTTCCTATTATGCGTTTTCCATACTTACATGAATAATGTTTTTTATTTGCGTAATATTAGCTCCAATGCGGTGTCATTAGTGGTGTCTTGGTTCAGAAGAATGCCTACAAATTCAATTTCACGCTGTATATCTACAATATTCGGCCTACTTTGAGATACGAACCTACCATCAAAGTTGTCGCTAAATAATTTGTCTAATTTTAATGTAAAAACGTACAACAGGCGGCCTTATTGTTTAAATAAATTTCTTCAAGGCAACCTTTAATGAGTCTTGTTATGTTTCAAGCTCAAGGAATTTTAGTAACGTACGATAATATGGATTCTATAGTACCTCTATCGAACCAGTTGATTTGCAATACATATAAAAGCATCATACACCAGCTGGAGGCAGGGTGCTATGGCGCTCATTAGGCAAAGGGTTGTCCTAATTCTAACAGTGTATTTATAAAGGATGATGACGGTATCGTACAAAGGTATGAGACATGGCTTTAAGAAGATATTAAATGGCCTGAGATCATTAGGGAAAAGATGACGCCTTCATTTCCAGTAGAGCAGGAATCATGTGCCTGTTCTGACTACGGTGAAAATGTGATTGCATCAACATCTAATGAACCGGAAACGACCAGTATTGGAACATCTACATCATTAGTGAGTCATAGAAAACCGTTCTCCGAACTAAGTCCGCTACAAAAGAGAAGGAGAGTGGAAGAACTCCTAACCCATAATACGGAAAACCTTGCTTATGCAGCTGGTCTAAGAGAAGAATGAGATAATCTAAGAGATAATAAGAATGTAGCAGATATGGCAAGCCAGAGATTTAAGCTCCAAAGAGTCATTGAAGATTAGAAAACAAATCACACAGCAGAAGTTCCTCCAAATGGGCTTCTTGGTGGACATCGTCAAACAAGGTGAGAAAGTACTTAACAATAGTAGTTTTTAAAGCTTAAACTTCTCATATTACGTTGTATAACTTTATAACTTTTCCTTGCAAAACCGTTAAGTATTTATTTTTTGAAGGTTCGGGAACCACAAATGGTGGCAACACGCCCAGGATACATTTTTGATGATCCTGGAAAAACGGCAACTATCACAGGATTGGACTCCTGTTTGATCCAAAGATTCGCAACAGTTTTACGTGGCATAGCTGGTATAGCTTGTGGGGAGCACATAAATGTAGACGCGTTTGTAAACTTTGCGCGCCTTACTGCAGAAATGTGTGTGGAACTCTATGGTTAATGCATGGAGCTCAAGTAATCAAACATATCAAAGTCATACCCATTAGCAAATTATCAGAAGAGGCATCGGAAGCCAGAAACAAAGAGTTCAATAAAATCCGAGAACACCATTCACGCAACTTAGACGTAAAGCGACAAACGCAGACATTTTTAATGGTCTCCTTGTATCGTCAAATCCATACCTGTCCTGTATAAGCCTGTATTCAGAAAACCTATAAAAACAGTTGTCAGTGATGATATGAAATCTCTTATCATCAGTGACGATTTTGATGTAGATATAGAGAACATTGAATTTGTCGATATTAGTGCGTCAATGATGGACTCGGATTTGGAGGACTTTGATGATGGCGAAAATAATTATTTCAATGCATAGTAATTTTTTATGTAGTTTATTATGATTGTTGTTATTTTTATTATGTAGTTGTTTTTTGTGTTTTTAATGTAAATAGTAATACTTTAAATACTTTTAATTGTTGTAACGTAATATAAACGATGTACAATAGTTTACTTTAATGTCTATTGTCCTAGTTATGTACTTACATCATTGTGGCGTTTAATTTTTATTTTTTGTAATGTATTTAATAAACGTGTTTTACACAAGATTCTTTATAGCTTTGTTTTATGAAAATGTCGTAGCCCTTTAATATGTCAAGGCATCAAAATTTTTTGCCCAATATTTACATAAAAATGAAAAAATTGTAGGCAGGTGCTGGTGCATGCAATCATCCTTACAAACGTTCACCACTAGTTATTTCAATGCTCACAAGCATGAACTTTGGTAGGTACTGAATACTTGTAGGCCATTCATAACCTTGAGGCCTGCAGTATTTTATACAAATAGCTCGTTGCATGTCAACTCGACCCGAATCCCCAAATTGGGTCAGTAGAATTGGCATTGTCAGGTATACGGGATTTGTGAATCGGCGTGAATCAATGCATGCACATTTTGCTAGCTTGATCCGCTTAGTTTGAAGTTTATAAAAATGGCACTGTATACAGGGTGGGTTTTTGAGATGGGAGTGGATGGCCAAATCAGAAACCATGAGAGTAATAGAAACCAGATTTAAATTATTGAAAAATTACATAAAAAAGGAAAACAGTATGCAGTTTATATTTTCTCGCAAACTGAGCCCATGACTCCTTTCACGACTTTTCTCTAATTCTCATGGTTTCGGATTTGGCCATCCACTCCCATCTCAAAAAGCCAACCTGTGTTGGTGGCACTAACACAGGCCTAAGAATAAGGGCACCAACTTGGTGCCCTTATTCTTAGGCCTGTATTATAAAAGCTTACTGAGTCCGGTCATCGATCTATGCATGAGTAACGCTTCTGCCATAGAAAATCGTTACTCAAGCATTGAGCAAGCTTTCATAATAGGGGCCTTACTCGTTATACTCTTGACGATGTGACCACGTCATATCAGGGGTGGTAACACGCAGCTTTGTAAAGTACCCAATTTTCAATTAATCCTAATCAAGACTTATCTTAGCGCATCTCGAACCGTCTATCGGACTAGAAAATCCGACATGACTTGGCACAATATTTTCATCGTTACGCTTGAAACCCGAAGCCCTGTTTACAAGAAACTCTTTACCAATCAATTGCCCAGAACCCACCGGATATTTGTAATTCCTATTGAGTTATCGTACGTAATTGCTTTCCAGTGGCCTGATTAGTATATTTTTTTACGTTGATAGGAACGGCTGCCACAAACCAAGGTTCATAATTTGTGCAATGTTGTAGGTAAAAAAATACAAATACCAATTTGCGTCTGGTCGTGAGCGTCTGGTCGAAGCGACGCGTGAACCGAGAGCTGGTGGGTGTCTGGCGCAGCGCATCAGCATTGCCATACAGCGAGGCAATGCAGCCAGCGTCTTGGGGACGCTTCAATGTTTGAAGTCGTTACGGTGTATTCACCTCAGTTGCTCCCCACCTGCACAGTAAGGGTAACAGCAGGGGTAAGGGGAAAAGCTGAGATATTTTCCCCGAGGGAGCAAGCGCCGGTAATAATGAAAGTTTGTCTACCATATTCTCGGTTGGTGAATTAGAGATTTTGGTGTGAATGTGAACTGTAGGTAAATATTTAAGACTAACATAATATATTTACGATAATACTAGCTTCTGCCCGCGGCTTTGCTCGCGTATTTTCGGTATAATAAGTAGCCTATTACCTAAGTTAGGCTATGTTCTAAATGTATGCCAAATTTCATCTTTATCTGTTCAGTAGATCATCGGGAGATCTTCGGCTTTATAATATTTAAACGATCTATAAGTTAAGGGAATTAATCATCACTGTAAAAATTTACAATTAGCAAAATATAATAATTTAGTAGATAATAATTAATGACTTTATTAACACAGGAAATTACATTCAAATAATAGCATCAAATTAGAACTAGGCTTTACAATTTAAACAATTGACTGCAGACTGTTGCAAACAATCTACAGGTAGCTCAACTGATCCATATGAGTAAGTACCAGTCGGAAGCATCCCCAAGACGCGCTGGCTGCATTGCCCCGCTGTATGGCAATGCTGATACGCTCCCAGATACTCACCAGCTCTCAGGTCAATTAATTAATTAATTAAGATAGTATGTTTAAGTAAATACGAATAATAGTAATTATGTAAGTGAACATTGTTCTTTTGAGAAAATAAATTCTTCAAACTGATGTTGAATGCATAGATAAGTGTGTACGGTACCAGCATTACAATGGTGTAGGTATTATTGTGGCCAGTAACTTTTGGAAGCATCCTAACAATGGTTGTATACATTGAGTATTGTTTACGATGGATGTTACAGCAAAATGTAGCTGATAGCTTTGTAAACATTTCTCGAGTTGGCCTTCATTCAATATACCTACTATGAATAATGAATAAGTACCTACCTAACTTGTCTCACACATATTAAAAGTATTTCCATTATCCACTGACATCAGTTTAGGCAAAGATAAGAGTGTCCTGTAGAATTATTATACAATGTTTAAGACGACAGGAGTAGTTAGTTTCATGTTTTCAATGGTATTTTCTTTCCATGTGTCTCTAGGAATGTTTTTAAAGGTCTTTTAAGCCAAAACATTTTTAAAAGAATCGGGGCATGTCCCTAATTTTCACGTAAATGGTGCTTTTCTAGCCATAGAAGTTTATTTAGTGGAAAGCTCTGGGCGATGTTAGAACATTTAATTAAGTAAAGTCGTAAAGGAAAACCCCCTTACGTCGTATTTCTTAAGCTTCGGATGTACTTACCTATGTTTATGTATACACGAAGAGGGTGACCGAAGCGAGGTTATACTGCATTCATAGATGAATATTTGATATTATAGCCGCGGTAGGTTTGGTCGTCAAACGAAGGTAAAGATGAATATGTTGAGGGACTAAAAGAAATACATTGATAGCTATACTTACTTAATAAATAGCTATCAATGTAAAAAGAATATATATATACATATAAGTACATTGAGAGCTATACTTACCTTATAAATAGCTATCAATGTATAAAACGCCCAGGCCAAAGAATAGGTACATACCTACCTACCGGAGATCGAAATCCAGATAAGTTATGATCGGCTTAGCAGAACTGTACATTATTATTAAGCTAGGTTCGTGAAGCCCATTAACCAGCCCGGAATGGCTCCTAATTAATACTCGAGATCACCTGCAAAACGACATCGTTAAATAAGAAATTTGATATATTTTATGGCACACTTTATACTCTCGAGACGACAAGCGTCTAAGATGTTGAGTCACTTTCCTGTTTAACCTTTCCGCATATCTAAATTACCACTATAGGTACAGACAGCATCATCAACTGGTAACCCTCTAGCGGTGGAAGTGTAAACAACGTTAAAGGGTTTAATGATGCTGCTCTCCGTGCGTAATAATAATATAGTGATGTTATAAAGATAGGTGGCTTATGAACCTTGTATAATTTCTGCAGGTAGGTTCCCTATTTACTAGGAACAAATCGATAACACTGTCATGATTCAAATCGTCACGAGTCAAAACGCAAAATATTTATGCAAGCCTGTCTACATGGGTATTCAACCCTATGTTTCTAGGTGCACTACATAGGTGCATACTAGTCTTGCAACAGGTTCCTGTGCGGGGCCACTTTTGGCGCACCGACGACTTACTACCTGCCTGCTACCGATCAGAAGAGACTTACTTTCTATAAAAGGAAATCGAAATTAACTCAATACATGGAGCATTCCATTTCTCTTTCGGTAGTTTTGATAATTGAGACCCCACGCTCGATTCACTTTTATCGCACTCACGAAAAACCATCTCAATCAAGATTCATTTAGTGCACATGCTTTGAATTCCAGTTTGTTACGGCATCTTGCGTAATCGAATATGTTGTATAGGTGCGAAGGCGGTTTTGCTCGATTCCGTCCATCCCATCCATCGGGAGTTTTGGGAGCGACAGCGACATCCGATTGTATTAGACATACCCTCAATTGCGCTCACTCGGTTCTGGGACTCAATCACTGGTACCTACTATCTGCTCCATTTACTTTGTTTTGCCTCTGACCTGACTCGTTTTATTGAGTCGGGTCATAGCCGCGAAATTCAATTTCCCGTTTCTATTAGCTAGAGAACGGGACTCGATCGCTTTATCTGCTCTAGCACCTAAACAAGGACAAGAAAAACTGTTACAGTAAACTCTGACCGCAAATACACTTAAGCCTACAAATCTGGTAGCATTGTTTACTCAACAAAGAGCCTTTAAAAGGTTCGTCGACCTCGTGTGCATTATAAAAAGTGACTTGTGTAACGCCATGAGGATATGGAATACAAACAAGAAGCCGATCGAGAGCAGACAAAGAAATCGAACAATATGTCTGAATGTGCCTTACATGCGGATAATTGCAGAACAAATACTAGTTTGCCGTAGATGGAGGCAGATCTTCGCCGAAGCGTTATTAATAGCGGCGGGCCCGGCCGCAGAAGCAGAAGAGTCGACACCTGTTCTGTTTAGAAGTGCTCGTGTCTATTTCGAACAAGTGTAAATAAATCAAACGAATCACTTTCGTATGTTGTCGCTTTCATTGTCGTTTATGTTGGTCGGGGCAAATCCTGCGGTATTTTTAACCGTAATTATTTTGTTTGCATATTTGATGCGCTTTTGCCTTTTCATTAAATTTGAAACGCCATTATCATGAGTGGTAAGGTCCACTGATTGCAGCTCCCTCACGATAATTAAATTAATAATTAACTGATAATCTCTGGCATTAAGCACCTAATTAAATGATAAACTTGAGTTGTGGCGATGATATTTCGCGGTGTCCATTTGAAAATTAATCATTATTGAGCAAATACGTCCTTCATACATAAGTCATGCAGAATATGTTCCAATATGCTCTATTGCGATTCATCATGTAAGAGTAGAAGCTATATAGGCAATAACAATAATCTCGATTGAATCGTGTCCAATTCTAACCATTTATGTGTGTAAAGTAGAGCTTGAAATAACACCAGCAACTGCAAAGTAGCTGGCAAGGCGCGTGTCAGTCCTGAGGTCACATTTCACTTGTCAGTGAATTCCTCACGCATTGCGAGAATTCTTCCCACGGCCTTGCATTATAGCAAACTCAAATACCCAGAGAAATTAAAGAGCTCTAGAAAGACAATTAATCTGACCATTAACACAACTTTGACGAGGTCAGACGATGTCAGAGAAAAGGTAACGCAAAGCAGCACTTCAGAAGTTTGATTGTGAAATTGAACAGTAAAATATTTAAATTCATACGGCTGATGTTTGCATCAGACAAAGTAACGAGTGATGGTACTTTAATGGACTAGTGCATACTGCTGACATCAGTGAATGCACCTCGCTGCTCTGTGTCCAGTAGTAAACTAAACTCGAGCCAAAAACAAAAGCACACCGTTACAACTTCGCAGAAAAAAAAAGCAAGCAACGGTAATCTTTGTCGGTAAGGTCGAAAGCCCGTGTTCACGGTAAAGCACCGCAAATTCTAAAGATATAGCATTGCGATATCTCTGTAATTAAAATCAAAGCGAGCATTGAACGCAAAGCAATTTATCTTCGAAGCACACAGATGTTCTGGAACTACTTGGTCGGCTTTTTAATGCTTTTATGCAAAGTGCTAAGCCAAAAGAGTCTGCAAAAACTCAAGTGTTGCCATATGTTTTAAAGCTACACTATCTGCTCGAGCGCATTCTTTGTCCTACTAGCGAAATCCAAAGTTGATAATCGGTGTACTTCTTGAAAAAAAGGAAATCGCTGTATATGGTAAAAATAGTATGGTTTGCTGTGGTAAAAAAGGACTAGAATACATTGATACTATAGCGATCTGATCTGCAATTTCTCCAAATCATTAGAAAAAAAAACAAAGTTACGCTTCCAGGAATCGTGCACGATCATTAATGTAAACTAGCGAGCAAAAACGAATCAGTAAGTTAGCTATTGTCCGTGAGGTGAAGACGGAAGGGAGGCGTGGGACCCAGCCTCGGGAAAATCTACCTCTATGGTATGGCTGCGCTTGTCTATGGGCACCGTTCACATGCACTCAGTAAAAAGCATCACTCGATCAAAATCATAGAAAACAACTAGGTTCACAGACGTAAATTATTTCTGTAATGGAAGCAATGCGGATCTTGTTTTAACGAGAATTTAAAGGTGTCGTATAGACGGACTCATGTGCATCGGATTAATTGGAGAGTGTGAATTAACAAGTGAATTTATTGCGTTTGAAAGCTTTCCGGATGCTTTGATGTTAAATCGGTTTACGGCATTTAAATTTAATGGAGAGAAGTAAATAGCGAGTCGTTAAATTATATAAAAAGTCGTTATATTATATAAAATTACGTAAAAAGTTAAATAAAGTTATATATTGAAATGATCATAAATTCAAATGTTTTTTTATCAAGCTTCGAAAAGAAAAATACTACACAAAAAAAATAACTATCTAGTATGCTATACAAAATACCCGCAGTTAAATAATTTGTGTAAATATAAAACAAATTTAAAATTAGGAATTACATAGTTATTTGATTTCTTAAATTTAAAATACCTTGCTTGAAAAAGCAAACCTGGGCGAAATCAACCTACTCTCTTGATTTATAAGTAGTTTTCTCATAAAACGCTTTTCTAATTTGTTTGCGTCCTTATTCGTAAATTAAAGTTTCACTCTGTAATTGCCATAAAATGGTGATCATATATCAGTTGGTTGGTTTTGGGCAGGTGTTCGTGTACGTTGGTTTGGGCAGGTGTAGGTTGATTTCGCTACTGGTTCAGAACGCCTCGGGCAGGCCTACCAATGTCAGATACTGAGTTGACCTTGCTGGGCTTACTTTTCTTGTACCAACTTTTTATTTACCGACGCAACAACTTTTTTTTATTCAGATAATCAAAGTTGCCAAATACTTCGGTATAGCATTTTTGTACTCGATCTGCTTATGAATTTCACTGTAATCAACTTCTAACTGAAAATACTCTGTGCATTTCAAAAATGTTCCATGAGGCTAGCGTAGACAGGCCGGCATCGGACCGCACTGATCCAACGGATTTTAGTGTGGTTTGCCTTGCCATAGAAGTGCGTCCACTGATTCGCACCGCTCGGAGCGGAAGCATCGGACTGTCGGATATGCCGGCGAAGATTCTTGACCAACATTAAGTGCAGATGACGTCATTCGGATTGCCGATCAGTGGCCGCACTCGCACGCCTTCTTCGTCCGCCTTTCCTCCTCACTCGCGCTCCGCGCCGCCGAGTCGCGATCTCAAGTCGTATAAAATTCCTCCGCTTGCTACGAAAATCGTTTGCAAATGGCGGTCGCTTCGGCAATCCGGTTGCTGCGGGTTAAGTGGAAGCACCATCCGGCATTACGTTTAAAATCCGTCTGATGCGTTTAGCTCGGAGCGTCCGATGCGGCCTGTCGACGCTAGCCTTTAAACGAATATGTTCCTGCTCCGACCAAACGTTAATGGCTTGTTCAATGAAAACAAACAATATCAGTGTTGATAGCAAATGTTCTAAATAACCACCTATTTGGCATATTGTTGATACACGTCACAGTATCTGGATTAGCTCAAGCCTCTTTACTACACCATTGGGCTGATCAATGAGAAACCTGTCAGAGTTTAACAAAAATAACTAAGTATAACTTTTAAAACCATCATGGTTTATTTTGCAACTAAAGCTAATTACTTATTCCGTGGTCCTAACGCACGTAAATTGAGACTAAATATTGGAAACGTCGAAATAACACAAATCATAGTAAACATCGCGTTATAATAATAAGTGATTTTAAGAGATAGATACATAATAAGAAAGCAAATTGGTAAACTCAGAGGTAAGAGGTTGCTCTAACAAACAGTCACGGAAAAATATATGTGTGATAAAAACTATTTACATGAACAATAACGAAAATATAATAGAACTTTTAATAGAAAAATGTAGAGTCAAAAAGCGTAATGATGATGCTGTAAAATCAAAATATTAGTATATGGCTAGAAAGAAAGCGTGCCTCGAGGACAAACAACATCAGTAGCATAATAATTTGACTTCAAATTTCGGTAGATACTATTCATCTATGTCTCGGACGAACGAAATCACCCTTCCCTTACTTTCCCTGACCCACGTGCTAAAAGTTGAATTTACACTGGGGACATCTAGATAATTCAAGTCTAATTTAGTTTAATGACACATGGATGAAACTGTTGACGCCCGTTGCTATGGAAACCAACTGTTGTAGCTAGTCGTGATTCTCCAAAAAAAATTATGTTGGTTTTTAAGATTAACGGGATAAATACTAATCCCTCGGGAATACAATTTTTATGGGACCACTTCGGTCACCAAGTTACCACCTCAAACAATAGTGAAAGAATCAGTAAAATCGGTTAACCATAGGCGGAGATATCAAGTAACATCATCTGGCGCAGCGCATCAGCATTGCCATATAACGGGGCAATGCAGCCAGCGCAGCGTCTTGGGGACGCTTCCGACTAGTATTGGATCAGTTGAGCTACCTGTAGATTGTTTGCAACAGTCTGCAGTTAGCTTAATTGTTTTAATTGTAAATACCAGTTCTAATTTGTTTTTATTATTGAATTGTAATTTTCTTTTCAATAAAGTTTGATCTAATAAAAAAAACATACAGACGAGTTGAGAACCTCCTCATTTTTAAAGTCGGCTAAAAACAGCATGATAGTAATAGTCCAACACGTTCGTAGTAAGCTAGTAAGTAAAGTGGAAGGCGAACAATGCTCACATTCTCATTTACCTGGCCTTCTGTAATCTAATCCACGGTAATAAGATGGAGACACGTATGCTTCACTGTTCGGAACCAAATACAATAGCGAACGTTTACAAACAAAGCAAAAAATGTTGACAAACATTCTGGCCGATGGGTAATATAATATGCGAATCAATAATATAGGCGCTGAGAGTAAATAAGAATGAATTATTTTTGTTGTCACAATAGGCTGAAAACGTTTTGTATTTAAATTAAAACCATATTTATTTTCAGTAACAGCAGTGATTGATTATGTATAAGTATTTCTTATTGAACATGAACACATACTATTAATGTAAGCCTCTGTCATGTCGTATATACAGGAAGTAAAAAAATTGCAAAGCATTGGGAAAAGAAAAGTGGAGGAAGTTGCATCATTGCACCAACAAGAGCTAGGCACGTTAATTTATAATAATTTCTTATAATGATTTCATTTCAATACTCATTGTAAGTCTGATAAAGAATTATAGAAGTCCATTTTCACAAGTGGTCAGTCCATAAGCCACGTAATTCCATACACGATTAATAACACTGAATGATAATGACCACGATGAGATTCAAATTGAAATCTTTTATCCATTCTGCGTCTGCTCCAAAGTGGTTACAAGTCATAGGGATTGCTGATTTTATGGTATTCTGCTAGTCGTATTGACATTGAATTAATTTCATTATCATTGACACTCGAGAGCTGGTGAGTATATGCGCAGCGCATCAGCATTGCCATACAGCAGCGGGGCAATGCAGCCAGCTTCTTGATGAGATCCTTCCGACTGGTATTGATATGGATCAGTTGCTCATTTGTCATTTGTTTTAATTGTAAACACTAGTTCTAATTTGTTTTTGTTATTTGATTGTAATTTTGGCTGATGATACAATAAATAGGTGATAAATAATACACAATATAAGACTATTAGTACTCATAAGATTTTAAATTGTGTTGAAGGGACCTCTGAAGTAAAGCTGTCAACATACAACCAGGTAGAAAAAAAAACAATGCCTGAAGTGACACTTATTGAAGGAGCAATCAGGTGTCTAGAACTGGTTCCCGACACTTTGTGTTCATGTTCAAATCATGCCATGTATGGCAGGAACGTGCTCTTTAAAGCCGCAGAAAAATCTACGCGTTGGTTTCTACCGTGGCACATCAAAACTTTGAACAATTTAATAACATAAAAAAATCGTATCTGCCAGCGCAATGTAAGTAATGATTTCGTTTTATTTAAAATGAAATAAAATCTTAATCTTGTAATCCATTTGGAAGTCGCCATAAACAGATTTATAGATAGTGTCGTTAAAGTTTTTTCGATAATTAATCATTTGTTTATTTAATTCCAATTTCAAAAATTTTACGCAGTTAGAAGCAAAATACTGACTTTTTAATATATTTTTACATAAGAACCATTGTTAGAACCTTAATTTAAATGGCAAGTAGAATGAAAAATATACTATCATCATTCTAAAGTAAAAAGTAGCTTAACGTCGTACGAAATTGCCGTTTTCTTTCTATCATACATAGTAGGTACCGATCGAATGAAACAAACGAAATTTCATAATTAAAGTAGGCCTCCAGTATACATAAAACAAAAAAAAATAGCGCCAGGTTTCAAAAATGTATATTTTGAAAAAAATAAAATAAAAACAATAGAACATAGCAGTTTATAAATAAACCGCCAAGTGCGAGTCGAAACGCACACGAAGGGTGCCGTACCATAAAAAACAGGCAACTTTTTCAAAGAACATTGACTTTTCACTTGTTTGGAGACTCTTTTTAATTTTTAACTTTATTTTGTTTTTGTATTTGTTGTTATTACATTTGAAGTGTTACTTATTTATAGAAAGTTTCATGTGCCTACTTATTGTAGTTTACAACCTTGACAAATTAAGAGCGAAAAAGGCAAAAAAATCACGTTTTTTGTATGGGAGCCCCCTTTAATTTAGATATTTATTTTATTTTTATTATTTGTTGCTCTAGCGGCAAGAGAAATACACATTCTCTGAATATTTCAACTGTCTACCTCTTACGGACCGTTAGAGTTCATGGGATAACTTAGGCTTAGTAATAGGGTCCCGTTTACACCCTTCGGGTACGGAACCCTAAAAAGGCTTAATGTGCCTCAACAATGCACGGGAATTGTATTTGGTCCCTCAACCTATCCAGTTTGTACTATAACATCATATTTGTGATTTCCTACGATTCCGCAGTGTTTTCTACTCTGCAGTCTGCACACATTCACGCCATAACAACTCTTTTGTTTTATAATGTGAAATGTTTTTATGCCGCTGTCACACTTGCATATTTTAATAGTGGCAATAATTTAACCTTTACGTGAGGTAGTTCATGTTATTTTTGTACTAATGTATCTACTTGAGTTTATATGCAACAAAATATATTTTAATGTGTATCATAAAAAAAACATTAAAAATAAATAAAACATTAATTATATGCCTATCTTTGTAGGATTTGGTACCTATAAATAACATTTTAAAGTGCGGAAGCAAATTTTTATTGTTTTTAATATAAGTTTAATGTTTAACGGCCATCGCGCTCGACATTTCCTTTCAAATATCATAAATTTTATCGTATAGATGCATTGCATAATATTACTTAGATTTTTACCCAACTTATAAGTACAATCATGGACCAACTAACCATTTATCTATAATAGGTACAATTATAACAATGCACTTAGCTTGAGGTTAGATGCTACTGTGTGAATTGTCCAGCATTATTATTATTTTATTATATTTATTTATTTTTATTAAAGATTAAAGTAAGGACTAGGCTAACGAACATACTCAAACACGCGTTTAGGAAAAAAGTATTTTTGCTTTTGTATATTCAGATAAAAGAAAAAAAAATCTAAGTTTGTAAATAAGTACCGAATGGACGTTGACGTGACTCTTAGCACAATCCCAGTTGATATTGTTATCAAATAATAATAATAATGCTGGATAATCCACACCGCATCATCTAGCCCCAAGATAAGCAAAGCTTGTGTTATGGGTACCAGATGACTGATATACTTAATACAATACATACATAGATAGATATTTTTTATTATACATAGAAAATACCTAATTACAACGTTTGACATGTGTCTATGTAACGGTAACAAAACTTTGATAGCAGATACGTGTCGAACATTATTGATTTAGGATTTACTAACACTAAACTCCATGCCTTAGAGCTTGGGTACAGTAAAACACAGAGATAAATAATCATTTTAAGTGTAGTGAAACTGTGTAGAGGTGTTACTTACCTTGTTGGTCTTAAAAACTATAAAATGTTCTCAACATTTTGTCCTTTCGGACATAAAATAATTAGAATTCGATAATACACAACAATTAGACATCAGAAAAATACTAAATCAATAGAATGGCACTTTTATCATATGTTTTACATTGTACCTATGCATTACTTTGATATAGCGGTATATATGAAATTATATAGCTTTGATATGAGTGGATATCATTATTAGGTAATATAGTACGTCGTGCAGTAACATGATGGTAATTAACATTTATACTTCTACCGCTAGAGGTTACCAGTTGATGATGCTGTCTGTACGTAACCAAGGTATAAATTACGTTGTTGACGTGTATAACAAGAGGAAGGAATTTTCCAAACTCAAATAAAAGTTACAATCAATAAAAAAAACTACATATGTAACGTACATAGGTACTATGTAAACAAAAGGTCACACGAGACACTTGGCCTTTGTGAAATCGTTATCAATCACTGAACTGATTACGAAAAGTCATCACAGAACAGTACTGTACTGCATCCTGTAGGTACTCGTAGGTCTCCCTACTAATGAAAAAACGTACTTATGGATTATGTATGTTATAAGTACTGTACATAGTATTATGGTTAGCTATATAAATTGTATAATATAATATAAATCAATAAAGGTAGGTATTATTGTATAGATAAAGCAATTGAACAATATTTGTTTAGATTAATTGAAATCCAGCTTGTTTATAAACCGACAGATACCAGCGGAAATAATTTATTAAATATTTTGTGCTCAGTTATTGGAAAGTCAGCATTGTTTTTTTTTATGATTTTCATCGTGGCAGTAGATTTGCTAACGAACTATTTGCTAACGTTTTAGTGGCTTATGGTAGTTATATGTACAATTAGAGAAAAATTCAGTGGCTCATGTTGTTTCAATTTCATGTCATTCGCCATAATTTGTTTAATTGGTTGCAATGATTGTAATTAATATTGCATGTGGCCTTAATTTTTAGGGTTCCGTACCCGAAGGGTGAAAACGGAGCCCTATTACTAAGCCTCCGCTGTCCGTCCGTCCGTCCGTCCGTCTGTCACGTGGCTATATCTCATGAACCGTAAGAGGTAGACAGTTGAAGTTTTCAAATAATGTGTATTTCTCTTGCCGCTATAACAACAAATAATAAAAATAAAATAAATATCAAAATTAAAGGGGGCTCCCATACAAAAAACGTGAATTTTTTGGCTATTATTGCTCTTAATTTGTCAAGGCTGTATCTCTTGAACTACAATAGGTAGACACATGAAACTTTCTATAATTAAGTAACACTTCAACTGTAGTAACAACAAATACTAAAAATAAAATAAAGTTGAAAATTTAAAAGGGTCTCCGAACAAGTGAAAATTTGATGTTCTTTGAAAAAGTTGCCTGATTTTTACGGTACGGAACCCTTCGTGTGCGAGTCGACTCACACTTGGCGGTTTATTATTGTTATGTAAGGCTTGTTAATAATTATTATAGTGTTACATAAAGACAGATTCATAGGTTATGTATAGGACAATAGGACCGTTATGTTTTTTATTCTTCCTTGTAAAAGATTTCAACGCGCTCTCGTTTTCGAATATTTAGTTAGTTGCCTGTAGCCTGTAGTTTATTTTTAAATTTTTTAGTTGTTTTGCGATAGGTACATATTTGTGTTCTTCTCTCTCAAGAGCTTAATTTACCATTATTAAAATCTCAATTTGATTGTTACAAAAACTAAAATACGGATCAACATTTATGATTTAGTTACCTACATTTTTTTGTTATTTCAACTGCTTCCTAGTTCCTAATTGTCACCACACCTGATGCTTATGTAATTGAATAATCAAATACTTAGTTAGTGGTAAATCAACTAACGACGAATAATCATCAATGCAGGTACACAAAGGACTGATTAGTGATCCACTTTGACCCAATACTCGTACTGACATAGAAACGGTTCGATAGCACTCTGTCTGACGACCTTCGTCACACAAAATGCAGTTCACGGCGGGATCTCTTCTTCGTATATTGCTCTGGACGGTACCTACACAAATAAATCAAAATTCAACGCGTACTCACCGTAATCAGTCAGCAGAATCGAAAATACACCATCACCTTCAAAGTGAAGACACAAAAACAAAATAAACAACACAAAACCAAAACAGTCTGTCGCGATGCTTTCACGAGATTCGGGGATGAGTCAAAAACTGCACTTCATTCACGATAAGTCGTACAGAGAACGAGTAAAGTTTCGCTGTTGAGAGCGATCGCGGCGTGCGTGCTTCGCGCTTGGCGGTCTCGCAACGAATGGTCATGGTGGGTGTGCAGTGGAGCCGCGCGCCCAGCGAACGTCGTCCGAACGAGACCCGCCCGTTTCCGTACTGCGACGCATCCAAAAAGAAAATTCACTGCATTCGAACTAATATGCATATAATCTGACATCTCCCGACATCCGGTGAACCGCGCTGATACTTCACATTAGCATTTCGCTTGACATGTTTGTCGCCTCCTCCGGTGACTAACCAGTTAACGCTTGATTTGCTGGGGGAGCTTTTACCTCATTGTTTTTGATCTTCTCCATTTAAATAATTATGTACTGAGGTTTGCAGACATTCTGAATCAAAACATTGCATTTTTCATGATGATTTTATTTCATGTTTATTAACATTAGGTACTTATGATATGACGATATCTTTACACTGTAATTTGTATGTGTTCGTTCATCTAGAAATTAATTGGCTCACGAAAAACAAATTTTAATTAATATCAACTCAACTTACCTACGTAATTTTACTGAAACTCATTATACAGAAAATAAAGATAATTAACTCGCCACTTTTATGATTTACATTTCAGGGACCGGAAATAATACAACGCGAGTTTTCAGTTTGAATAAAAATGATTTTATATCGCCGGGAGCGCTCAAAAAATGTGTACACAAAGAAACATCAAGCAAATTCATTTTCAGCGCAGTAAAATCACTTTAACTGGACAATACGTTTTAAGAGTCACTCAGAGGCCATAGAGGGCGTAATTTTTTTTATTAATAACTACAAGATTTCTTAGATTTTTCTTCCATCCCCTTGGGTCTCATTGATTACTTCGAATGTAAAATACAGCCTTGCAGGGAGGTCAGTTATGACACCTTCTTCCAAACTAGACCTAGAGGTATATTTATTTATGCCCCGAATGCCAAACAGAAAGTACTACAAGGATATAAGACGTGTAATTGCTTCCTTGAACTTCCGAATCTTCCGATACAAATATTTTGACTCAAAGAATTTCTTCGACAAGTTGTGTAAAGACGAGGTTTCGTAATTCGTCAACAAACTTAATTAAAACTCGTCATGGGAATTTTACCACTTATCTTTATAATATCATTAAAATTATGAAAATATATTGTGCAAAAATACATAATTATTAAGAACTAAATTAGAACTAGTATTTACAATTGAAACAATTGAGCTAACTGCAGACTGTTGCAAACAATCCCTGTAGATTGTTTGCAACAGTCTACAGTTAGCTCAACTGATCCATATCAATACGAGTCGGAAGCGTCCCCAAGACGCATTTGCATTGCCCGGCTGTATGGCAATGCTGATGCGCTGCGCCAGATACTCACCAGCTCTCGGGTCACGCGTCGCTTTGACCAGAGAACTTACAAAGACGTTGTACCATATAATGGAAACCGAAATCGTTTATACCCAGTCTCGACGAAGTAAGTAGTAGTAGTTTGTAAGTCTTAAGGACTTAATTATCTTATCTATCATAGAAGTGTTAGGCATTCAAACCAAAAGGCCTTTGAATTGTTCGTTAAACAATTCAAAGGCCGTTTCGTAATGATATCAAATGCCAGTAGGTACACTTTGATTACATTCACCATCCTTGTAGAAAGAAAATATTTTCATATCCTTATCTTGTTGAACAATGGATGTAGAAAACATTGGATTCGGGTCGAAAATAACGGTAGCAGCCAAACAGTTTTATAGTAGATTGGCTGTGCCCGCAGTTTAGCCTGCGTAGAATTCACAATTTCGTATGTTTTTTTGTTTGCGCGGAACCTAATTATTTATCAAAACGTTAAAGAAGTCTTAGTTACTAGCTATAACATCAGCTATCTGCCAGTGAAAGTCCCGTCGAAATCGGTCCAGCCGCTTCGGAGATTACCTAAAACCAACAGAGACACACAGTGGACTGACAAACAAAGATGTTAAAAATCGGTACTTTGTTATATTTATGTAAGAAGTTGTTATTTTGACATTAGATTTCAGATTTCAATAACTTTATTTCTTTAGGTTTACAAAATAAGCACATAGACATTTTATATTACATAATAATATAGGTACTATAAATTATAATCAAATAAGAATAAGGTGTTATTGATCTTCTCTTCACTTCAATTTTTTGTCCACTAGTGGAAGAAGACTTACAAAGAGACACTTCCATTTTATTAATTCGTATAGATTAGCGTGCGTGTAATGTTGTGTGTTTGGCACGTGGAGCGTATCGCATGCTTTTTGCGACTTGTTCACGTTATAGTGATAGTCTCAGTTATCACATCACCATGCCTGGGGCCCTATTCTGCTAAACTAATCGCTTTACTATGACAGTGGTATCGTCACAGAATTACTCGTTATGGTATTCCACCTAAAAGAAATGATGATGAATACTGTTATGTATGATGTGGCAACACTACAACTGTCAGAAATAAATGTCTCGACTAGACGCACGTGTCATTATTCAGCAGTGGCAAATACAAATGGAGGGACGCGCGTCAAAGTGTCAAGTTTGAAACTATTCATTCTTCCGTGCACTATCTACAGTTTCTTTCATCTATGGATAATTCTGCGACGATACCATTGGCATAGTAAAGCAATTTTTTAGCAGAATACGGCCCCTGGATATGTGTCAATAGAATCAATCGATTTCAATAATTTGTTACATTTAACTGTTGGGATTACATAAGTACTTCATCATCATTATCATCGTTGGTCTTTTCCGACTGTTTTTAGACGATGAATTAGATTGAGAATGACGTCATATTTTTTGCTGCCCCGCTCAGATAAGATTCGAACTGAGCAGGACAGCATGTCAGATGACGTGATTTTCAATCCCTTTCTTTAACAGAAATTTCTAAAACTGTTTTGAGATGTACAAACCTAATGGGTAGTTTTTTACTTTTTTCAAAATATTTCAAAAAGTATGAAACCTACAGAAATTTCAAATACTGTTTTAAGATTTACAAACCGATACCTTTCATTTGATACCCCACTAGGTGAGGTACCCCCCCTCTTGAAAATAAATTATCCCCCCCCTTTTTGACCATTTCTCAAAAAGTGTTCTACTTACAGACTTATCTATATTTTTCGTGTAAAATATAGATCCATATCTACAAACGCTACATACATTTCAGATGGATCGCTCTCCAAAAACGTCTCGTATCGTCTCCGCTTCGGACACCCACACATTTCCGCTTTGGTGGAGTCTAGGCCTTATGCTGAAGTAGTTGTAGGTATTGACAATGGCTTAGAGATCCCTCATTTAATTATTTATAGACCTACTACAACGCTACTCCTACTACCTACTACGCAACCATAAAATCATAACCTACTAGGTATTATTTAGGTACCTAGGTAAGTATACCTACCAACTAAATTAAACTAAAACCTAAGTTTTTATTAGGCTATTCGTTTGCTTTATTTATTTATTACTTGTTTCTACATTACGTCACCCATAAAATTTACCACAAGATTGCGGTTTGAAGTCATATCTCAGTATTTCAGTTTGGAGAGTGGTGATAATCTCGATGAGGGGGAAATTATACAGGGTGATTCAGGCAGGCTTGATCAAACGAAGTGCGGGTGTGGGCTTCATTGCGCATCGGATCTTGAAATTGTTTCGATTTGGCGCACATTACGTATTCTCTGGTCGTGGCTGTCGCGGCGTAAGAATCGGCCCCTCCAACTCATCCCGTGGATGTCGTAAGAGCCTAAGGGAACCTACCTGAGGGAGGGCAAGGGCGAAAAAAAATATTATTTATTTTAACACTTTATTGCACTAAGTTACAAGGGGGGGGGGGGTTCTTTTGCTGTATGAGAGGGTATTTTATTTTATTTTTTTATGTTGTTTGTTATGTATGTAGTTTTGGGTCATTATTATGCGTCTATTTGTGAAATTATGATACAATAGGTTTATAATCCAATGAATATAAATTTTTATAAATGTTTAAGCATTATGTTTATAATCCAATGATATATTCACAAATAACCTAACGAAAATCAATATCGGCACAGATATTGATACATTGTATTCAATTATAAAATTTTTGGTTTTCAGATTTTTTCCTCTGATATAGTTTGATCATCTACCTTCATACCAAATTTTAACTTCCTCGGTTATTTAGAACTGGTTTAGGTTTTTGATGAGTCAGTTCTTAAAAATGGCACTTCTCGGACCTGAATAACTCAAGAACCTTATATTATTTATTTATAAAATTTGGTATTTCTACTCTTTTCATGAGTCTTAATAGACATGCAAAATTGCAAGCCTGTAGGTTTGATAATGTCTGAGATATAGGTGGGACCAAAAGCGTGCCCAATGGTGTAAAGATACTTACTGCTATGCGTGTCGTGGCTAGCGCTCTACCGCGGGCCTCAATAAAAGATGATAATAAAAACAACAGCCCCTGCTGTTTTTTTAACTTTATTTCATAAAGAACTAGCAGCAGCCCGCGGCTTCGCACGCTTTTTTCCGGAATAAAAGGTAGCCTAGTAGCCTATGTCCGGCCCCGGGATACCATCTACCTCGCTGCCAAATTTCACCGAGATCCGTTCAGCCGTTCTTGAGTTATAAATAGTGTAACTAACACGACTTTCTTTTATATATATAGATAGATATGCACTATGCACCATGTATGGAAAGAAACGAAAACTTGTTTAGTTTTAGTAAATTATACAAAACTCATTCAAAGCCATGATGAGAAGAGAAGAGCTCAGGCAGTTTTTAGAGTTCCGTACTACCTCTTACGGTTCATGGGATAGAGCCCTGCCTGTGCCAGACGGACGGATGGACAGCGGAGGCTTAGTAATAGGGTTCCGTTTTCACCCTTCGGGTACGAAACCCTAAAAAGGGGAGATCAGCTTCTCGAATGTGGAAGGCTCATATTAGGTGCAATTAGGTCCACCCACTTCAGTCATAGTCGGACCGCGCTGTTGAGGCGTTCGTGTTACACGTGCTTGCGACATACGAGTACTTTAGTGTGATTTATTAACTAAAAGACTACAGCAATGCCCTCGTGTTTGTTCATTATTTATTACACAAGATTGGAGTGTGAGCGCGTGTTTGCGTGTAATTACACGTTACAACAGTCGTACTGTTGTGTTACAGTAACTGTTACTGTAACACAGGCCTATTACTTAGTGGTGATTACAATGTAGGCATTAGTTTGGTCTGGGAACTTAGGGCCTAGAATTAGATATAAATCGAATCATATGGAAAAGCTTTTAGGGTTTAACATTTAATAAATACTCTAGCTAGCTGGCTTCCTACAGCGGCTAACTCTGCATAACTTTGTGAATGAAATTATCACGGGGTAGGTATTTCCGGAATTTGTGTGACTCGTTTATAAAATGATGAAGACTGAAGAGGTGCCTACATTCATTCGGATAAATTTTACATGGAATTGTCGTAAAAACTATGCTTCCAAGCTAGCTATAATCTATGGTAATAATCTTTCAATCAGAACTAGACTTAAAATAATATTGGCAAACAATAGAAAAGTATGGCTGATACTGAGCTAGTTAGGAACTACAGTTCCTCACTAGTTCAGTAAAGATTTACTGAATTTACCTGAATTTAAAGATGTCTATCTCACCGGCAGAAAAAGCTCCATAATATTAAGCCTTATCTTGTCGCATTTTCGATGATATTGAATTCATTATTTGATTTTTTTCAGCGCGTATGTCTAAATTGGGTATCAATGACGACGCTCAGACGTAAGGACATGAAATATTCCAACGATATTGATTGCAATAAATAAGCAATTTCGCTTCATTGTTTTGTATTCTTCCAAGAGACGTACATTGGAAATATTGGGATTCATGACTATAACATAGATTTATGTTATAGTCATGAATCGATTTCTTATATGAATGTGAAAACCCCAATCAGGTCGACAACCTACCCACTTTCTTGGTGAAATACGCACCTACTAACCTAAGTAGGTATACATTTTATTCGAAAACCTACAGTATTGTATAATGATTGGTAGTTTTCTCTCGTGTTTTCTCGTGAGGTTTAGTTTCTCCGAGTAAACCACGGCCTGAGTGTCACGACTGCACTTTCAGCCATCACGCACATTATCCATGGAACCTAGCGTCCAATCATGGATTATTATTCTATTGTTTTTTGTTTTAAACCGCATGTTTGGGTTAAAAATAGTTATTCTGTGGTTATGGTCACTATTGTGTCCAAGGGATATAAAGATATAAATGGTGACGAAAGAAGTCCAAGCTTCATAACTCGGACACCTTTTGTCACCATTCATTTCCTTTAGGTTATTGTATAATCAAAATGACAACTTCTTCAAGTACATTAAATTATAACGATGGTTTTTAATAAACTAATTTTACAATAACAGAATAAAACAATTACAACTAGTATATACACTTAATATCTATTTCTTAAAAATCTAAGCCGTCACCAGAAGGCAGAGTGCCCAGAATGCTGGCAGCATTGCCACGTTGAATGGCAATGCTAATTCGTTGACCGAAATAGAAGCCAGCATTCCGATCACCTGTCGACTCTACAAGAAGTTTGGTAATATCTTTATAAATGGCGTGTGCTCCAGGTCCCCAAGGACCAAGGGTTTCAACCCCAAACGGCTCAAATAGGTAACCTCGGTCAAGATTAGCGTATTTTCGCCGTTTGAGGGACTCCGCTGATGTTGCTGCGGAGCCGGCCCTTACCGATGTCCCTGCAAGATGTGAAGGCGCTAGGGTATCTACACACGTGGCATCCCAAACTAAAGGCCGACCCATCTTCCAGGGAATCAGAGTCATACCGTCAGGTCTTTTACCATCATCTCGCATAAGGCCACGTGGTTCGAGGGTAGCTGCCACACTGACGCTGGTAAAAGCCCGACGGAGGATGTCATTAATAGAACTATGACGGGGCACACGTCCTGCACTAGAGACACATGCCAGTGGATGGTGACCAAACTTATCAACGGTTTCACCACACTGACAACGGTGTGCAACTAGGCAAGGAGAACCTAAACGCAAAGAGGTGGCCACCCGAAATGAGTTATTATCTAAAAGGGTACCTAGATTTTTGGAAGGCAGAACCTGTAACCAAAGTCCTGATTCCCACTCGGAAACGGCGAGTAGACGAGCACGTTCATTATATATTATATATTATTAGTACATTATATATTTATTATGTAATTTATTAATAAGGCATTATAATCTGCGTGCGATCAGAATGGTATAGAACCATTTCGAGCTGAAACATCAACAGATGGACATTACTTTGACATGGTTCCATCCCATTTTGACAACACGCGGGTTGTACCAACTATGAGAAAAGTGATAATATTTACTTTTGTCATCACACTACCTAATGTTATAAATGCGAAAGTTTGGATGTATGGATGGTTGTTACCGCTTCGCGCCAAAACCACTGAACGGATCACTCTAAAATTTTGCATACAGGGAACAAAACATAGGCTAATTTATTTATCCCATGTGATGAAATAAATGGCCTTAAATCGTTTTCATAGAAACAAAGCGTGCAAAGCCGCGGGCAGAAACTAGTTTAAAATTATTTGTTGAGGTATGTCTTTGTGAGTGATCTCAGATCTGCTCTGGGTGTTTTCTATGTAGGTATAAAAAAATATATCTTAGTAATGTAATGTGTTTTGTTTATATTTAGTATATTAGTTATCTAGTGCCTACCCCTAACATAACCTTTGCTTAGTACGGGGCTCGATGATGTTGTGTGAGTTGTCCAGCATTATTTATATTATTTTAATTCTAAACTACTCAGGTTAGTCCCTTTCTGCACGAGTAATACGACACGCAACAAAGTTGTGATCAAATCGACAACTCACAAAGAATACAACCGTAAATAATTAGTAACAAGGCGTAGAGACGCAGGCTGCGTGGTTTTTCTGTAGTAGAGTGCTGCCCTTGGCATTCAACTGCTCTTTGTGCCACTCGGCTAAAGCTCAAGGAAGAACATCTACCTATCTATGAATGTGTCGAATTAAATTTTATTGTACCACATACACCACATGGTCATAAACGTAGGTAGTAATAATAATAATAATAATAATAATAGTCATTTATTTCAGATAATAATAAATCCATATAATGGTTAGTAACAATTGTCTTAATAATTATGTTAGTTTGTCATAGGAGTGCAAGTCATTTTAAAAACACAGCAATGCTGTGTTTGTATAGCGGCCCATCTAGCTTGTCCGCTATCATCATCAGGATGCTGTTAGTAGACCGGCGGACCCTGCTCACCAGTGAGGCCGTTTTTTTGCGCATGCAGGCAGCGAAGCCATCCACGCGCGCCTCGGCGAACATGCCGGATGCGCTGCAGAACCGCCGGAGCCCTAACAGCATCCTGAAGGCATTGTTATATTGGACGCGAAGAGTGTTGACGGCTTTCTGAGTGCAACTGAACCACAGGCTGCTCGTGTAGAATGACTGACAAAATGACTTGAAAAGACTTATTTTGACGTCATCAGAACATCGAGCAAACCTGCGGGCCAGCATATTCGCTCTCACCGTCAAAGCTCTTCGCTCCCTCTCTAGGTCCTCTTCATCCCTTAAATTATCAACTATCATATGTCCAAAGTATTTAAATTTATTTACCCTACTTACTAAAATTCCATTTAACATAACGGGAGGTACATATTCAATCTTTTTACCACTAGGACTAAACATCATAAATTCACATTTTTTGACATTATACTGCAATCCATGATTCGCAGCATATGTCTCACAGTAGGCCATAAGGGTTCTCAAAGCTCCAATAGATGGCGCCAGCAGTACCATGTCGTCAGCATAACTGAGATTGTTGACTGAGACTCCGTCAATAGTGCATCCGACCGGCAAGCAGCTGAGGCCACCTATTAGGCTAGGCTATTAGTAGTGACTTTTCTGGGAGGTAAAGTCAAGAAATAAAATTGGCGATCGATATTCATACTCGGGAATACGAGATGTGAGTTCGACTGTCTCTTCCACATAATGTTTGATATATATTGGCATTTTTCAAATCATCTTAGCCGCCCAGCTTTGCACGGCGGCGGCCAGGATTCTGTATAAAATGGCTTATGGTAATTTATATAAGATTACTAATTGAATGTACTAATAGGGCTGACGTAGTCAGTGTTTGGCAAAAACCATTTTAAAATATAAGATTTAAATAAATAAATTATGTTAGTACAAACAAACAAACAGGGTAACCTTGACAGGATCGATTAATTATTAGATAAATATCAAATATCTTAAGAGGCGAGCCTAACAGGTTTGGTTGTCGAACTAGGCCTAGATCTCAATACTCCCTTTAGTAAAAAACTCGAATTACATAAAATTTAAATTTTTCTTTGGTTCCTTGGAAGTAAAAACACTATTGAAAAAAATACGATAAATCATCATTTTCATGTGTAAGCATCTGTTTCGCACATAATTTGGTCGAGAACTCAGGAACCCTGCGGTCTATTGAAATGACATATTATTATGTTACAATTCGCAGGTTATTAAAGTTATTACTAATTAATTGGTTCCTTGCACCAGACAAGAAAACTACGCAACTTATGTCAAAACATAAGTTGCGTAGTTTTCTTGTAAATAAACAATAACTTGATTTTTGCGCTTACGCACCGTTCCATAAACGTATGGTCTGTCCCGCTCCTATGAACGCGGAACCCTATGCCTATCCTTTTCACAAAATGGTGCGCATTGCGTCCTCTTATGTGTTTTGTTATCACTGTTATCACTTATCAGCTATCAAAAACATTGTAGTAACGGTTTTACCTACTTAAAACTAATCCTGCGCATAAAACAATTTAATGGTCACACTGCATTATCACGTGACAAGTTTATCACGTCAACGTAAAGTGCAATTTTTGTTACACCCCTCATGGGGCTTATCTGCGAGCTTTTAGAATGGACCTGGATGACCGTCACACCGAATACTACCAAGGTAAGTTTACTGAATGCATCATTGTTCAGTACCTAATTATTGACGACCTCCGCGCTCCGTGGCGCAGCGAGCGAAGCGGGTTTGATTTCCGACTCGGGACAAATGTTGGTACGATCTGCAGATATATTCGTTACGAGTGTAGGCATTAGACAGTAAAGTTTTAAAGTCGGGTAACTGTTGTTCAGAGAGGTGAGTCTATTTGACGTTAGTAACGCGACGTCTTCTTTTTGTATGGGATTTGCGTAGTTCCCTGTCCGCACGATAGAGGCGCTGCTTATCAAACTGTATGGAAATAGACTCCCACCCCTAAGGTTACAGTACAATGTGACTGAAGATCGGTAAGTGGCAATGGTCAAGGGCGACCACGTAAACCTGCCAATTTGTCTGCGTCGCCCTCACTCAACACATTGTTCGATAAGACCAGATTGAGTGCAGCGAGCTTCTTATCAAGTTACATGAAAAGAACAAATGAGCACCTTTCAATGGATAATGGTACTTTTATAAGGTTAACAAAACACATCAAAACATGGTAAAGCTCTGTGCACCACCATCCAATACCGATACCACACGGCACAAAAATGTCCATTCAATTATAGGCTTAATCTTGTTACTACTTTTAGATACATTTTACAGTGACAAAATGCTTCCCACCTCACCACAAGCTTCAAACGCCCGCGAGCTGTCTGTCATCTGATGCCGTCAGTCATTAAAAAATGCATCTAAATGTTACTAGTTAAAGCCTATATTTCAACAAATTTTTGTGCTGTGCGGCAGCGGTGCTTTCCAGGTGTGCGACAAGCTTTAAGCGAACTGAAGACAGCTAACAGGTCTACTTGTCAGCCTTGAGAGGCTTGTGACTCTCAACCATATTCTATTAGATTGAACTATGATGTTGCGAACGACTAAATATTTTTTTTTACTTAAAATTGATTGATAATGATGAAGTCCCCCTAGCCGAGTTTCGGCCACGGCAGCCAGTCTCAACGGAGACTAGGCATGCGCGCTAAACATTATTTTCGTGCACAAGTGTGTGCGCAAACACAGGTGCACTCTCTATTCCCTTACTGCCTCCTATGGGACCGCAGACCACGTCATTTGATACGACAGAAATAATACCTATTTACCGCATGAATTTTTCATATAAAAACAAAAAAATATATGGAGAAAATTGCCAGGAAATTAATTAAAACTAAAAGATTTCAGCTCGCATATGAAGCAAGCTTTCACTTCATAATACGGGCCCTTAAGTTAGTTTATTTATGTTGTGTTTTGTCTGAGACTAAGTTGAAACTTCGTACGTTGATCGGGATTTTGGACCCAGAACTTTGGATATTTACCTTGTTTCCTCTTGATATTTAAAGAAATGACCAGGGGTTGATCCACATAAATATATCTCGATATATGTAGTTATGTGGGTAGGTCAGTAGTCCGTACAGAACCCGAACAGATAAATTACGTGAGGTGATTTTCGCGATTTCTCGACCCCTCTCTCCCCTTGGTGAGATATCGTGAGATTTGGGTTGACCCCCTCCGCTCCTCCCACCTCTTCCACGTGAGATTTTTCAATCTGTGTTGCATGTTAGACTTCTGAGAACGTAGGTGGTCCAGAATCAACGTGACAAAATCGAACAAAGAGATACTTATGATTGTTCGTTTCGTGTTGTCGCAAGATTATTATTTTTTTGTGGTTTTAAATTTTTTCTGCGTTCTACAACTGGAATAAAACTAACTGAAAAGTAATTTGCCGCAAATCGTAAACGATTTTCTATGTATTTGTATCTCGCGCACGAAACCTTCAAAATTTTGAAAACCTGGAAAAATTTACGTGATATTTGTCGAGAACCCTTTACCCCACATGAGATAGGGTGAGATTTGGCTCCCCCCTCCCCTCCTAAAAGTCCCCCTCACGTAAAGAATGGACTGGACGCCCCCTACGAATAAGAAATCACACTGGACGAACATTCAAACAAAACTTTATGCTCGAGGGTGGTCGAAGAGAACTCGGTTGGACATTCAGTGCTAACTTTTAACGACTGCAATTCGTAGAAAAATCTGACTTGTGCCAACTTTTTACTTGTTTGAATAAAAAATACAAATAATATATTGTGCTCTTACGATTTTTAGGTACCTACGAGTTATGTGTACCAACCATGTTGTTAGCACGGACTTCATCATCATTATCTTGCCCTTATCCCAATTGCGTGGGGCCGGCACAACAGGTTTTATTCTTCCGTTCACTTATCATTTTCAGTAATCATTTTTGTGTTCTATAAGACAAATACTAAAAAAACCTATAATCTATACATATAAAATGCTTTGTCCTGAATGACTGACTGACGGATCAACGCACAGCCTAAGCCTAAACCGCTGATTAAACCTGAAACTTGGAGGGTGTGTTCTTTGTATGACGTAGCCAGTTAAGAAAGGATTATCCGAAATTCTACCCCTATGGGGGTGAAAAAGGGGGGCAAAGATTGTATGGGACAACGTGATTCCTTGGTCCAATCTACTTCAAATTTTGCATATACCTTTTTTAACAGAATTGATGTAAGACGTGTTTCGTATTTTATTGAAATTTATGCCCTAATGGGGTTAAAAAGGGGTAGAAAGTTATTTTGGCATAAAATTATTTGTCCTGAATGACTGACTGACAGAGTTACTTTTGAATCCATATTAATATTATAAATTCGAAAGTAACTCTGTCTGTCTGTTAACTATTCACGCCTAAACGGCTGAACGGATCTTAATAAAATTTGGCATGGAGATAGATGGTATCCCGGGGACGGACATATGCTTCTGTATCTCGGACAAGAACGTCCGAAGCCGCGGGGAGAAACTAATTTATTTGACATATAGCACAACACGTAACCATTAGCCGTAGTGGAATTATAAACTTGCAACAGATAAGATATAAAAGCGTACCTACAAGTGGATCACAAACCATTGTTCACTTTGTTCTACTTCTAACCCCTAGAGCCAAGTGTAGCGAACCTTATGTAGTAGGCAGCTGCACGATCAACGAAGATCGTACAATATATGGGTGACAGACCAATTTATCAATTGAGGAAGTTCCAATAAGCAGTTGCTTCTGCGTTTCAAATTCTGCATTTGACTGCCATGTTTTTATTGATATGAATCATTTACATTTAAAAATAATGTTGTTGGATTGGATGATCAAATAATTAGTTATGTAAGTATCTAACAGAATAAAATAGTTTTCATATTGAACAAAGTTAGATTTATCATCCTATGAGTCATGGGAGAAGAAAAATTTGTTTTGCTCCATTCTGCGGGTGTTAGACTGTGTTATAAGTGGATGAATATAGAAGTAGGTAAGCCAAACAAAAAATACATGGATTATGTGAAGATGACATGAATAAGAAAGGAGTGTTTCCTAGGGGGAGAGCGGGGGGGGGGAGGCCAATCAGACACAAAAATCTAAAAAAGTGGAAGCGTTTGGGAGTTATGTAAATTTGGAAAATTTTGTATCATATTTTTGGGCATAATGGCCACAATTTAAGTAACAACTTAAGTATTTTGTATGGTCTTGTACACTCGGAAGTTATTGCTTAATTTGTGGCTACAAAAAATTACATAACTCCCAAACGCTTCCACCTTTTTTGGTTTCGGAGATCGGAGATCGGGTTCGAAACCCTTATGGCATCGCTTTTTCCGTATTTATTATCTCAGCAACTACAGCAGCAAATAATGTGAAATTTAAAATAATACGTTTCGTACGCCTGTGCAGATCAAAAGAAAAAAAAAATTAAAAAAATAATTTTAAAAGAGACCTATAATGTCAAGTGGGGTATCAAATGAAAGGTACCAATTTGTCAATTTCCAAACCGTTTTTAAAATTTCAGTAGGTTTCATACTTTTTGAAATATTTTGAAAAAGTCGAAAAAATGCCTATGCATTTGCAGAGCGATCCATCTGAAATGTACCTATGTAGCGTTTGTAGATATGGATCTATATTTTACAGGAAAATAGTAAAAAAAAGAGGGGGGGGGGGAGCGATGATCAAGAGGTGGTGCTACCTCACCGAGCGAAATATCAAATGAAAGGTATGTACATCTTGAAACTTCTGTAGGTTACATACTTTTTGAAATATTTTGAAATAACTCGAAAATTTTACTATTACCCTCTGTGCTCCGAGTGAGCCTGAGTTTGCAAACCGATACATCTGAAATGTAGGTTTATGAAATGGGTGTTTAATTTTTTGGTATTCATCAAATAGCAAAGTCTCTAACCAGTACCTATAGGTATACTTGACAACCGCTCGAAACCCTCGGCGCGCGAGTCACATTCGCACTTGACGGATCTTGTTGTTTTTGTGTCTGATTGGCCTTGCCCCCCCGTAAAAGCACCTTCAAACTTATCCACGCATTATGTGACGCCCTGTATATTATTAGTATGGATAAATAATGCTGGACATTTTGTCCCGAGGCGGGAATCGAGCCCGCAACCTCATGCATCGCGCAGGCGGACCTTCGCCTATTTATGCTATAGCCATCTTATCGTATTGGTAATGTTTACAATATATTTATTCAATAACAAAGTTTTCATTCACCATATCGCACGTGTTTTTAAACTTTGGCCAAGCACGTGTATGCCTCTATTGATTAATAGCGATGCAGTGATATCATATGAATCGCATTATTTGTATAGGTATATATTTTCGTATGGTTGCGGTCTCTTGATTGCCCTTCTTTTTAGTTGAAATCAGGTCAAAGCTAGTTAACTTTAAACGGTTTTTAGAATCTAGAGCACGTATGTAGTTCCAGCCACCTTTGTACTTACTAATTCAAACAGCTACTAAGTATACTAAGTATACTATTCCGTTCTTCCGAGGGGCGTGTGGCACTGAATTACGTAGTAATAGTAACTCAATGCGTGTAGGCCAAGATTTCTGTCTTAGAAGTTACCCTAAGTGTGAGGGCTTATGCAATATACTAATAACAAAAATTTTAGCAAGTAGGCTACAAAAGGGAAACTTGGGTCAATTCCTGAAACATGTGTTCACTGCACAACAGATGTCGCTAATGGAGCTTTGCTCTAGAAGAACAAAACCACGGTGACCACAGTCACTGAATAAACTGGCTGATCGCGAATAAACCTCGTTAGATCACGTGTTGGGTATAAAAGGACCTAAACAAACTGATGAGATCGCGAATGAATGAAATAAGAATTTCAATATTGAAGGTTTTCGCAGGAAAGGATTATAGATGTACCTACATAATTAAACAAAAATCAATAAAATCCAATTATCTGGATAAAAGAAAGAAAATCAGCTTTAATAAAGGCATAGATGGTATAGATATCCTATAACATCTATGCTTTTATTAAAGCTGATACCTGGCATGGATGTCAAGACTGTACTAAGTGTTCTCAGCACCTTGAATTGAACAATATTTTGTGCATAACAACAAAGCAAAAAAACTATAGATTAAATAAAAAAAAAACAGAGAAGCAAGGGAGCAAACGAGATGCCGGGAATATAACAGGATCTTAGCTAAGCCTGTGCACCGCACAGTGCACAGTGTGCGTGCACTGAACCTCGAACCATCACGTGACCAAATTTTGAATATTATCTATGTTTAGCAAACAAACGGCAAAGTTGAGCGATGCGATGCTAAGAGTCAGTGGCGGTTTTCCTGTGCTAAAATATTATGGTCGAGATTCTAGTAGAAAATGTAGTTACTCAAGTCTTCAATCGATGTAGCTTGCGATTATGAACATTCAAATACGGATCATAAGAGGCTGATTATTCTGACATCATAAACACAAAAATGAGTATAATTTATTTATTTAATAAGCAACCTTAATTTTACTATATAGGCACTTGACTTACATACCAGGAATCCTTGGGTGGTTTCGTTTGAAAGATTATTGTTCGATTATCTCAAACTTCAAGTATCTTCTTAGTAGGTAACCTCGAAGCTCAGGATCATTAAGACTTTACAGCGCAGGATTATCTGAAAAATCAGCTGCCGTCCAAACCTAATGAGTAATGGCGTATTAAAACTTCAAACATATCTAATGGCGGCGTTACACACTCGTCGAGACGTCTTGACGAGATGCGACCCTGAGGCGAGACGAGCGCACCGTGTACACACTCGTGCTCGGCCTGTCTCGTCGTCGTCGTTGCGCAACGAGTGTGTAATGCCCCGGCATAATAAATGTCTCTTTCCGATTATCCGGTAATAGATAAAGCTGGTTATTTGTGATAATGCTTTGATTAAACGATCGAAATGAGTAATATAATGCGATGGCAAAGTTCAACTATCAACAATGATTCAGGTTAGAAACTGTTGAATGATCTTTAAATAAACGCACAGGAACCTTTAAATAAACGAGGATAGGACGTATGACGTTTTGCAATAAAACATTTTATTACTCGCATTTCAAAGAGCTTTAAGGTTAGTTTGCAGGATTATTCTGGCTTTGACTCCCAGGCAACGATTTTAGAATACCTACGCACAACAATACTGACTATTTGAAACAATTGAGTAACGTACCCAAGAGTAGATTGTCTTTTGTCACCTTTTATGAAAACAACATTACCTGGGACCCTATTCTGCTAAACCAATGCTTCACTATGTAACAAAATAAATAAGTTCGGTTTCGAATGAAACTACAGAATGATGGAGAGACGCGGATCGAGGTGTAAACCATTCTATCAATCTCTCCGTGGAAATAGCATCACCCTAGTTTATTCCGATGATTATGCGACGATACCATGGTCACAGCAAAGCGATTGGTTAGCAGAATCGAGCCCCTGATTCTCATTGTGACTTATTCAACTATCTGCTGCAAAAAAAATAAAAACGAAGAAGGTGCCGAAATCGCGAATAGCTTTAGCTCCACGAAAACTACAAGCGTGACCAACACGCGTGAAATACTCCATAATCTTTACGACCGTGTGTTTGATCAGAAATCATGCTGTTGTGATTTAACTCGTCTATTTTGCCATTAAGTTGATTGCACTTGTAAATATTGCCAAAAGGAAATGGTTTAGCTTCTTTTGCTGTACACCTTCAAATAAGAAGTATAAATAGAGGGTGTTGTTTTAGGAAACTATAACACCCTATGCAACGATGGTAGGTACTGTTAAGTTCTACAGATTTTTTTGGCCGTTTGTAATCGTGTTGCTATTCGAATTATGGAGATGGAGAGCTACTTTTATGCCTTGCAAATCATGATTTCTTACTATATAATGCGTTGAGAACTTCAAGACAGTAGTGTGGCCTATTCCACTTTCCGAATGGATTAATCCATTGATGGATTCCATGAGGAATGAAAACCCTATGAATGGATGAATGGAGTATATTCGACTTTTGTGTGTGACAGAATCACAGATCCATATTTTTTTTTCTTTCTTTATATTACCTGCAGTTGAAAAATCGTCATATTATGTTGGGATTTTGCATCAGGAAAGTGATTGTAATGTGTATTAAAAAGTGATATTTTATCGGATTTGGAACATGGATTTGTAAGGTTAGTGAGCTCATGAGACTAAACATGAAGAACTTCTGAGGATGCTCAAGTTCCGATGGTCAACTTTCAAACAAGTTTCAAACTGAGCCATAGATAATCTGGTAGAATTTAAATCCCGTTCTACCAATAAATATGGATTTACAAGTTGTTTTAGTTTCTTATAGTTGTCTGAAGCAGATGAAGACAGCTCACGTGAGTCACCCGCGTGCCTATCAGGTGCACGCTTGCATCGGCCAGGTTGCCTTTAAGGTCAGTAGGAAATAAACTTTGAATACCTATGCGCTCAAAGAAAAATATGGTGCGATTGTGTAGAAATCGTCATACTTAGAAAAAGAAGTCATTTCGCGCATGATCTGTGGGTCAATTCAGATGTATTCGTGAGTATACATAATATTTTCTCTGCTCATGGATTCATTTTCTTGAGACCTATATCCAGCAGTGGACATGCCACATGACAGTATAGGCTGATGATGACTAGCAAAATGAGAATGGTACCTACCATTTCGAACTGAAACAAAAACGATCCGACACTTACTTTGACAAGATTCCATCTCATTTTGACAACGCGCAGATTGTATGAGAATATTAGTTGACAAGGTTTTATTTCGTCCCATTCTGACCGCGGAAGTACAAAGAAATGGGAATCGAATACAGCCAAGTAAAGAAAATTAATAAGATACTTAACAAATTAAGGAAACCACATCTTGCTCCTTCTCTAATCCCTCTCCCTTGATGATTTATTGGAGCCCTGACCCACTTTTTGATTTATTGCTTTCCGTTTTTAAATAGGTAAACATTACCTATGATCCGGAGAAAACCCTGACCCCTGTAACTAGTCATGAAAAACATAACTTCCAATATAAAATATCAACGGACTTTATAATACCCGCTGACAACATTCTGAGTTGGATTTGTCTGTCCCAGTCCCGTAACGATTTCAGAGATAGGTACCTACTGTGAAAGACAGTATCTCTGAAATCATATCGGGGCAGATAATCCTGTGACACAACTGGCTTATTAGCGGTGTCGCGGGTGATAAAACACTCCTATGGCACTACTGGTTCTGTATATAGCTTTTTAACAGAAACAACTTAACAAGTACAAATAAAAAAAAAAAAAAGTGAAACATGGCACACGTAGAAATTTATTATTATTTTATTTTATTATCTGACCGAAATCTACAGTGCAATTTTATTTAAGTATCGTTTCTTCACAGTCTTCAAATTTAATAAAATAAATCTACCAGTAATATTTTGGCCAGCCATACATTGAATTTTTTCCGTTATTGTTGTCCGCCATCTACAAGATAAAGGCGAGCGAGTTCGGCAAGCTTGACCCTGGCTGAACCCAATACAATCGCTCTATGAAAAAAAAATAATTATCTGAAATCAAAGTTTCCTTTTTGGAGCCCTAAGCGCTGCCTAGCGCTCTCGGACGAAAGAAATCTCCCTCCCTCTAGCGCTGCTGAAGAAATGTGAAGTTTCTAGTGTCATTTTATGTTTATTTTTATTTTCGTGTGTTTTGTGTCTTTTTATATTTATAAGTTTTGTAAAATATCCAGCCGCCACCAGTCCATAGCAGTAGACCCTACAGTGGATATGGCCTCCCAAAATGTAAGTAGCAATGTTGTGTCGTGTGAAAACTTAGTCCCATGCAACAAATGTTCCCAAATAAGATATTTTAAGGGCCTTCGGGGGCTTAAAATACATGAAAGCAGAATTCATAAAGATGTCCTTTCTTCATCCATTTCGAACCACATCCCAAATTCAACATCAATCCAGAACTCCACATCTTTTTGGCAAACTTTATCAAAATGTAAACAAAATTTTCAAATAATTAAACGCATTCCCCGAGGTGCCAGAATGACCGTTGCGCAGTCCTTGACTAAAGATATAAAAAGTGCAGTTTTGGAAAATTCAAGGACTGCTTGGGAACATTTGTTGACTTTCCCTTACAGAATACTGCATGCTGAAAGAGACAATATAAATATGTCTCTTACAGCCAAAATAAAGAGAAATTGTACCAAAAATTCCAATTCACCAACAAGTTTTGATTCGAACACCCTTGTAAAGCATTTTGGCCAAAGATCAAACTCTGATATCACCTATCGAATGGTTGAAAATCGTGTTAGTGATGGGGATATCAGAGGTGCAGCGAGACTTTTATTTTCGAACGACACACTAGCCTCAAATTCAAGTGAAACTTTTTCGGCACTTGTATCAAAACATCCACGTGCTGCGCCTGATCTATGCCTCCCAGCACCACCTGACGATTCCTGCACTTCCATGTCAGTGCTTCCTGACGACGTAATCTTCAACATCAACTCATTTCAGAGTGGCTCTGCTGGTGGCCTAGACGGCCTTTCACCACAACACCTAAAAGATCTAATTAGTGCTGGTTGTGGTGAAATGGGCGAGGGCCTCATCGTAGCCCTTACGTCGTTGGTGAACAAAATGTTATCCGGACAGGTCAGTGCAGACATCATCGACATTTTGTACGGTGCAAACCTATGCGCTCTTTTAAAAAAAGATGGAGGCATCAGACCAATCGCAGTTGGTACAACATACCGCCGGCTAGCAGCCAAAATATGCTGCAGAATCAAAAGCTCAGAATTGAGGTCAGAATTCCAACCGACCCAGCTGGGCTTTGGATCCCATGGTGGTTGTGAAGCGGCGGTATACTCACTTCGATCGTTTGTGTCATACCACACAAACGATTTGTTGTTAAAAGTGGATGTTAAGAATGCTTTCAATTCAGTAGACAGGGGCGCCCTTCTGACACAAATAAAAGAGAAGCTACCTGATGTTTACCCCTTTCTTTGGCAATGCTATGGCACACCTTCAAAATTAGTATATAAAGATAAGCTATTGTCTTCTGAGGTTGGTTGTCAGCAGGGTGATCCTTTAGGACCGGCTATTTTCAGTCTCGCTATACATCCGATTATAAAACGTTTAGAGTCAAAATTTAATGTTTGGTACTTAGATGATGGCACTCTAGGAGGCGAAGTGGACACAATATTGAAAGATTTGAGTGTAATAATTGAAGAATTCAAGCTTATAGGTTTGGAGCTCAATTTTTCGAAATGCGAACTATATATCCCGGAAACCGAAACAGCTTCTAACGTATTAAACATAAAGAATCGCTTCGAAAGTTTAGCATCAAACCTTAAGTTTATAGATAAGTCTTCGCTTTGCCTCTTAGGATCTCCGATTATGGATGAGTCTTTGCCTAATTTTGTGAACGAAAAAATTCAAAATTTTGTTTCGTTTTCAGATAAATTGCAAAACATCAATGTTCACGTGGCTTTTGTTATACTACGTTTCTGTCTATTTGTTCCTAAATTTACTTATTATTTACGATGCTCCCAACTCTGGAAATTCCCATTGCTTACACAGCAGTTGGACAGCATGATGCATGACACTTTAATCAAAATTTTTAATATACCTTTGGATGACAGAACGTGGCACCAGGCCACTCTTCCTATTAGGATGGGAGGTCTAGGTGTCCGCAAAATTTCTAGTGTTTCACTCCCAGCATTTTTATCTTCAGTACATGGTACTAAAGATCTTGTTCATAGCATTTTGGCTAAATGTCAAAATTATGAAATCACAGGTATCAATGAAGCTTTAGACTCATGGAAAATAGCCTGTCCTGACCAGAATCTGCCCAAAGTCCTTTCTTCTCAGAGACTGTGGGATGAGCCACTATGTGAGCTAGTACGGAAAGATATTATTAATACGTCAACTAGCTCATCAGAACGTGCTCGTCTACTCGCCGTTTCCGAGTGGGAATCAGGACTTTGGTTACAGGTTCTGCCTTCCAAAAATCTAGGTACCCTTTTAGATAATAACTCATTTCGGGTGGCCACCTCTTTGCGTTTAGGTTCTCCTTGCCTAGTTGCACACCGTTGTCAGTGTGGTGAAACCGTTGATAAGTTTGGTCACCATCCACTGGCATGTGTCTCTAGTGCAGGACGTGTGCCCCGTCATAGTTCTATTAATGACATCATCCGTCGGGCTTTTACCAGTGTCAGTGTGGCAGCTACCCTCGAACCACGTGGCCTTATGCGAGATGATGGTAAAAGACCTGATGGTATGACTCTGATTCCCTGGAAGATGGGTCGGCCTTTAGTTTGGGATGCCACGTGTGTAGATACCCTAGCGCCTTCACATCTTGCAGGGACATCGGTAAGGGCCGGCTCCGCAGCAACATCAGCGGAGTCCCTCAAACGGCGAAAATACGCTAATCTTGACCGAGGTTACCTATTTGAGCCGTTTGGGGTTGAAACCCTTGGTCCTTGGGGACCTGGAGCACACGCCATTTATAAAGATATTACCAAACTTCTTGTAGAGTCGACAGGTGATCGGAATGCTGGCTTCTATTTCGGTCAACGAATTAGCATTGCCATTCAACGTGGTAATGCTGCCAGCATTCTGGGCACTCTGCCTTCTGGTGACGGCTTAGATTTTTAAGAAATAGATATTAAGTGTATATACTAGTTGTAATTGTTTTATTCTGTTATTATCTGGAAGTAGATAAATTATAAAAAATAATTTACTATAAGATACAAGTACATAAAAATTTTAGCTATTTAATGAATACTTTAACATTTCAGATGGATCGGTTTGCAAACTTCGGAGTATATTTATTCCCCCTTTTCCATTTTTCAGAAAGTGTTTTTCTTACTGACATCTCAAAATATAGATCTATATCTACAAACGCTATACATTTCAGGTGAATTGCTTAACAACCTTCGGAGATAGAGCCCCCTCTATCTCCGTATATGTATTTTTTTCAAGTTTTTTTCATAATATTTCAAAAAGCATGAAACCTACAGTAATTTTAAAAAACTGTTTTGAAATGTATAAACCAATAGGTACCTTTCATTTGATACCCCGCTCGGTGCGATACACAGACAGTTTCTGTAGGTTACATACTTTTCGATATATACTGAAAAAAGTCGATCATTTTGCCATTATACTCCGAAGTTTGCAAACCGATCCATCTGAAATGTTAAAGTATTCATTAAATAGCTAAAACTTTTAGGTATTAATTAAATAACAAAGTCGCTAACCGGTATCTATAGTACATATTGGTATACTTGACTAACGTTCAACACCCTCAGCGCGCGAGTCACACTCGCACTTGGCGGATCTTGTTTAAAACTGCCTAGTAGATATCTGGCGCAGCGCATCAGCATTTGCCATGTCATACAGCGGAGCAAAGCAGCCAGCATCTTAGGGACGCTTCAGATTTTTGATTTGGACTTATACTCAATAAGTGTAAATCAAAAATCTGGAGCGTCCCTAATTATTTTTGCAACAGTGTGCCTCAACGGTTTCAATTGTAAATACTAGTTTTTAACTTGTTTAAATAAAAAGCTGTAACTATTTTTAAATAAAATCATTATCACAGAAAAAGAAAACAATTCAAAATCAATAAGCTAGTTCGGAAAAATCTTGGGGCATATCTACGGATGACGCATGCACTAACTAAGAGACTCGCGGTGTGCTTATCGACAGGTGATTCCTGTTGGATGACGCACCGTGTCGTCGTCTTCAGGGGAGCTGCACTGTTACGTAATAATTTTATTAATCCTCTGATTTTGGATGAAGACAAAAAATTATAAGATAAATTGCATCCCAGAGACTCTGACTGTAGCTAAGTTCATTAGGGTAAGACACCCTATGTATTACATGCAAATTTCGAGGAAATTTAAAGGAGCCGTAATTAATGGGTGCTTAAATCACGCCCAGCAGTGCAGTGAAATACTAACATACCTAATCAAGACAATGATAATTTTAAATTATAATTAGTTTAAAAAAGCTGCGGTAGTTGCTGATATATGAAAAAGTGAAAAACGGACAGACAGAGCGAGACCATGAGGGTTTCGCAAGTGATCGCGAAACCCTAAAAAACATTGTGTTTATCCTGAAAAATTATTCTGCAAAAGACACCGTACAAGAAGAAGTATCTTGAATGAAAGAAATCAACGGAAAATTTAACTATTACAGACAACTCAAAGCACTAGTTTTAAAAACATGGAAGTAAACACAGATGGTGCGTCGGTTCAGCGGCGCAATGTCTGCCAACATCAACATTAGCTATCAAGTGTTGATACACCGCCTGCTGTCTAATAGATAATGTACTACAAGTGTCTTGAACAAATGCCAAAAGTTAATATACCTACGCGGTTTCGAGGAATCGGCAGATACGAAAAGTAGCGGCAGACATATTGACACCCTCAGATGTCTAGTAAATAGTTCACAGACATCTGAGGGTGTCAATATGTCTGCCGCCACTTTTCGTAGCAATAGAGCTATGAGATCTTTTGAGTGTCTTGCCGTCCTTTTGGGGACAATTATTCTAGTATCGTTTTGTAAGACTTCTTAATTAATAGGTTATTCCAATTCCGCGTAATAATTATCGCAATTTTACATTCACAAAATTCATTAAAAAAATACTTTAAAGTGATTTTGTAGAGCCTAAAGTTTATGAGATCATGGTAAAATTTTTTTTTGCATGAGTCACCATAAGATCAGGTATCTTGCCAGCCTATAAACTTTTTATTATCGATGCCTAGAAATTTTTTTCATCTCTGCGTGTGAGTCATCCAACCGCAAGCTATCATTGATTTATCTAAATCATCATTTAAATGGAATTGGTTGGCATCATGACAAATGGTTTCCTTGAAGCGAACGCAATTAGAAATTTTAAGAAAACCAATGACCCAGAATTTTACAAGGGTTAATATTAGAGTAATCGCTAACAAATCGTTATTTTTATTATTATAGATACCATTATAGAAACCTAATTCCCTTTTTTAGTTTTCAGTCAACATTTTACAGCAATAATATTTTTGAAAATGTATTAAAAACCGAACTAAATGTAAGGAACTACGATGACTTGGAACCAGTCAGGGTGGTGAACTATCGATGGAGTTGCACCTACCTTACTTTTCTCGTTCAGCTGCCATAGTGCATCTCATTAATATCACGTCTCCTACCGATGATCAATGCAAATGAGAAGTCAGCTGTCAGTCTGCACGCCACCGCCTGTCTTTCAGAGTGCATCCAATCAGCTTGGTCGATAATTCAGTAAAGCCGCAGGCATTTCCCTCCACAGGATGAGCTATACCTAGTGATTATGATTAGCCAATAAGTTACTTAATATTTGAATTATTATGGTTTATTTTATGTAGGAGTGACCATCATTTAGATTTGTACAAGTTTTTTTTTCTCAATGTATAAGTACATACTTGTGTAAAATAATTATTGCTTTGAGAAAGTTGACCCAGAGAAACATTAATAAAAAAAAAGTAATGATTCGCCATGAACGGCGATCTCGCGAGGCTGTTTGCAAGATCTGTAACTTTTAAATCGTATCGCAGATTGGTTTTCTTTAGCGAAATTGTAAAATAACCTACCAGACGAAAATCATCAAGCAAGCTTAATGATTCATCCATCTCAAATGGAATGGATAACCAAATGGCTACGTCACGTCCAGTAGTCATTACACATCTGTGAGATCATGAATAAAAAACCCAATGTTTTTGGCCAGGACTCAGGCTATAGCCTTCTGACTGCTGGAATAATTAATTCATTTCAATGATTTAATAGATGTTCATTCATCGATACATCAATTTCGGTCATAAAGCGATTCACTCGGAGGTATGAAATTAACATTCATGCGGCAAGCAGAATGCAGGTTTGGAATGCGAAATATTCCGTAAACTACTGGAAATCCGGCATCCACCCTTGTTAGAATTGCTGATACCTATTTAGGATTAGAGATAGACTCTAGTCTAGGTTCGTAGCATAAGCATTTTTTGTCATCTAACCTCTTATAATTTCTTATTTCCTTAGCCACCATAAAGTAAATTTAGTGCATATTCGTCAGACATTTTTAAATTCTGTCTGTTTTTTATAGTCCGTATTCTTCAGGCAAGTTTTTCCTACCTATTCGTCTTTATTCGCAATATTGATTATCTACATAATATGATCTTAGATATTTTGTGTAACTATCTTAATCATAAATCGTGGCTTCCGATTGCGTGCGCGCATTATTTACTGAGTTTGAGTCGAAATTTGCGAAATCGAGGCCTTCCGTCGATTGGCATTGCGATGATTTTGAATTTGATGATCGATAGGAAACCCATTATTGTGTCTTCTCTCATCAATATTGTTCATGTTTCCGGTGATTAACCTCTGCGACTGCTTTACAAGGGACTAATTTAAATCCCAAGAGCAAACAATATTACTTAATATGTCTACAGAGCGCGTAGCGCAGCTCAGCTTTTAGGTTTTTTGCAAATTATGTTTACAATTTATACAAATAAATTTTAATCCAAGCGACAAATTAATCTATGTTTTAATCCTTATTTTATCGAACGTTGAACTTCGTGTAAAAGTTCCTTCCTCAGCTTCAACAGTTTCAAACAAAACAATAAAAAAAAAACAAATTCAAAAACCATTCATTTCAAATTTGGAACAGCACGATCACAATATACCAACGATAATTTTACACTATCTGTGGTATTCTTTTGAATTTCGAAATCGTTCTGCGTGTTTGGAACAGGATGCAGCAGGCACCGGGGATGCTTCCTTCCGAGATTAAATTCGAATTTCAAAATGGCCTGCATGTCTGCAACCTGGGACAAGCGCCGGTGGTGATGGCTTCCTTGTTTTTATTGCAACCTTGTTACGTGAGTGAGCGATTCCGTATGCTGGGCAGGCAGTATTTTAATACCTTTAGACAAAGCGCAGATTAGGTGTGTTGAAGCGCGCGCTTAGGTAACGCGCGTTTTAAAACCATCTGTTCCGATACATCTATACACATCCAAACGCAGTTTTGAATACCGAGAAGCGCGCGTTTGAGTGTGTACGAGCTGAGCAGAGGCTATAAACGCACGTTATCAAAGGCGCGATTCAAAATGCCTAATGTGCACTCGGTCTATCGTGCCGCAGGAGAATACGATATCACAATAAATACTCAGACTCTGTTTTTAAAACAAATACACTTTTATGTTTCAACAGACATTGTATAAATCTCTTTGTAGAGTCTAACATAAAATGTGGGACGATTGTAAAGCCTTCTAAAATGTGTGTAAAATGTGGTCCTGCCTTTTAGATTGTTATACGCAAGTAAAAAGGCGTTTTCTTTAAAAAAAAAATGGTCAAAATAGTTCGACCAATCTGAAAAGAGGGTAATGTCTTTAGGCCTGTAAAATTATAATGCATATACCCTGCCCTGCCTAGACCGTGCATGCCATCCGTCTATTCTCCCGCGAAAGATCCGCATCATCTATTCAGTTCTAAGCTAAATAGGGTTTTGTATTTTTTGGAAAACGCCTCATTATTTTCTCTATGCGTCTCAGTAGGTGGAGACAGGTAGAAAGTGTTGTCCAGCCTTCTTTATACAATTTTATGTAGTTGGTAGGTACCCTGGCTGACATCACTTGTTCAACATCGAACATAACCTGTTTTAGCAGGTTTAAGATTTATTTCACCATGTTCGAATCGATTACGGCTATGCTCGCGCTTCCATATAGCTATTAGCATTAGTCTGGAAGCGATATGTGTTTTATTTATCTTAGCTTCTGAAAATTATCAAAATCCATTGGAGGCTGAAATTATTTTGTTTCTTTTGTGACCGACGTAATTTCACATCTTGACTTTGACTTGATCCGGGCAAGTTACATAACATACTAATCGGTTGAAAATGAAATAAAATCTTCATATTCTTTTTTCCGATGAAACATATAAAAACAAATATTTCAGTGCCGATGACGCTCATGTACCTAAACGTTGAAGGTATAGAGAATCGTTGCCGCTGGTACGCCTTGTTATAGCACTACTAAGGCTGGGCAGTCAATGCGTTAATAAATCACATAAAGACATCTGGAAACAACATTCATGAATAAACTGTAACTAGGCAAGACTCGTACGAAAAAACGGGCGGCAACATTTATAGATACTTTTTCGATCACTTCTTGTCCATCCTAAGGTTGCCTGGAAGAGATCGCTCTTAACGATAAGGCCGCCCATTGTACCTACATTATCTTTATTATTTTGTGTTCTATGATTATTTTGATTATTTGGTTTAAAATAAAGAATATTTGTATTGTATAGTTATGGTTTTTATTCCAACAGAACCACAGTCTCTTGATCGAGTAGGAAGTTTGTAATCTTGCTTAGATCTGGGGCGACGAGATGGGCCGTGTAAGCAATGTCTAGGGACGCCTTCCTGGCGGGCCTCGTTTACATTGCGACCAGCGAGGTGCAAGGTGCCTCTGCTGTTCAGATACACTAAGACTTGTTGCGGATCTGGGCCTTAATTTTGCAAAATTAATCGCTTCACCATACGTGCCTTTTCATACGTCCCGGTTTCCAGGTAGCCGCTGCCAGGTACCCGGTGGCGAATTGTATTCGAATTACGCCGGTACGTGTGAAAGCTATCGTGATGCCCAGACACTTCGCCCGTAAACCGGGACGTATGAACTGGCCACAGCATGAAATGGGTCTTCTCGCCACGCCAAATGTAATTTGGGGATTTGTCATATTGCGATTAATTTCATAAAATTACACCCAACCCAAATCATATACCAAACTAATAAATGCTAGGTGATGCTCTAGCATAGCATTTAGAATTGCTTAAAATGATTTATCAAATAGGATTTTTTAGGCCAAACTACTACTAGATACAGGTAGTTGACTTTCTTAGTCATCGTGAAAATTTAATTTAGGGCTCCGTCCTTGCATATATTTTCTTTGACTAAATGAAAGAATACAATATTTCAAAGACTGCTTCTTTTTAAGAATAGTGATACGAATCTATCAGCTTGAAAATTATCGCGACTAACGAGAGCTTCGATATTTATCGAGCTGACTCATTACGTGTGTATGAAATTTGTTATTCTTTCATTAAATCAAAGAAAATAAAGGCGTGTAGTATGTATGTGTTTTATACGCTTCAGTTATTTTGCGAGCCTAGCGCGGGCGCGAATTATCAAACATATGAAACCGCCACCGTTTGCTCATACTGAAGTGACGAAGGCGGGTGCCTAGCGCGACGGGCTTGAGCGAGCGAGCGAGCACGCGTAATTTTGATACGTTCCTATTTCTACGTATTTCTATACAAATACTACAACAACACAACTGTTTTGAATAATCTCCGAAACAACCATCGTGTAAGTTAAGCTGATAAACTCCTTGCATAATACTTTTCATTCTATCGCACGCATAACAGGATGACGGAACCGTGACGATTTTATCGAAGAGGTTTATGGAATAGTTTAGATTAGGTTTGAATTCACTTTGCGCTTCAGTTATAAATAACTTGCTGCTGAATTATATAGTGTATACCTAGTTGTAGTACCTATTTTCAGTGGATACTAGCTGTTATACTTGGTTGTAGAATTCTAGATATTTTTTTTGACAATCTTACAAATCAAAGAATAATTGGAAATGATTTTACGAAATTATCTACTGGAGCAAAGCGCAGAAGATTTAAATATATTTTTTCGCTTTGAAAGCTTTCTTTTGTAATTTTTTTTGTGATGTACACGATACTGATTTGATTGAATTGAAGCAATGTATTGACCGTTCAGCTTTTTCTTCCTAAGTTCTGTGTCTCATCATTAAAACCAGCCCAGGTAACAAGCACTTTTGGGCAACGCGTCTTCCTTGGCTACTCTACGAATGTAGGAGATAAATATTTAAGAATAGCTGGACAAACTCTGGACTAATAACGGGTATGATAAAAAATATGTTAATATTCATCATCATCAACCTATATTAGTCCCAAGGCGAGAATCGAACCCGCGAACTCCTCCATCGCAGGCCGACCCTCGCCTCGCCCGCTGCGCCACAGCCAGAGGTCGTCAAAAGATTATTGCGGGACTTACGGGAAAGAACTTAATGCTTACTGTTTCTACATTCATGGAATTGTATCGAAGCTTTAATGAATTTACGGTCGTTTTTATAACTAAACGTTACGTCTACAGTGTAAGGTATTATGGTAATAGGGAAGGAAGGTCGGCGCTGTTATATCAATACGGTACCGTTTGATGCCCAACTGTAAATTGATTGTGGTAGGTAGATCATTAGTTATGTTATGATACGAAACCTACCGCAGATGTAAAGGTGGGTACTGACCGGTGTTAGGGCCAGACAGCCAGATCATAAAAATGTTCGTAGCTCGCTTCGCTCGCCGTTGATTCTATAGTCGTAGTTGTGTACTAAACTTTTTTGGGAAAATCGCTTAAATATTGCCGTTATATCCGCTTGCAGATGACGCAGCTAAGACGACGTAGACTTAGCTCCTTTGTTTTTGTTACTAACATAGCTTCATATCTACCACTTCAAAGTCTTACAATTTTCGGAGCTCTTTATCATTTCTTAAGTCGTACGTAGGTGCTCTTGCTTACTTTTCACCAAAATATCCGAAAAAGTCTCAATAAAATTCGGGTACCAACCCACGCTACGCCACCACTGCATCAAAGAGAAGCTTCCAGACTGACCCTTTTCAGGCCTATTCACCAATTTTTGTCGTAGACGTTAGCAGTCTCTTAGCAACTAATCGAAAAATCGAATTCTTGTAACAAGTGAAAACAATCGCGACGAGATCGACCTGCCATTAACTTACAAATTAGGCTCTGCAAATAGTTCAATTGACATACATGTCAATCGCAGACCACACCTCCGGGGTGATATTTCAGTGGTTCTGCTTATTCATTAACCAAAGTGGCATGTAAGGCTTGTTCTGGCCAATCTATGCGATTTGCGTAGGTTGCCCTGGAGGCATATTCTGTTAACCGCAATCCTAACACATTTTCAATCTCTAAACAGTGAATTTTAAAAGGGTTTTTGATATGCTGTTGGTCATGCTCACTCCTACCATAGTAATCTACACTTGCTCCTGTATTTGCACTTTATATATGTTCATATCAAAAATGCACCACGTTTTTGCATAGCATTTCCTAAATAAATCTTTCTAATCCATTATGGTTCACATTAAAGTCTTAATGACTTTAATGTCATGGTAAATATCCCGTTGTTAATGACTATTTGCTAAATAGTCGTCTTTCTGTCTACAAAATATACATAAGTACAACTGAAAATACTTCTTTTCTTTACTCCTCCTTTTTTCAAAGTTTGTTAAAAAACTCTCAAAGAAAAGCATCCGGATAGATTGATAAGTAGCCTTTCAGAGTCAACAGCATATCAAGGGTCGTGAAACAATCAGATTGAATTGAACAGCATCTAAAATATAACTTCAATATCTTTTAAATTGAATATTTAAGCCAATATCTTTTGAATTAGATCGTAATCGTGTCAAGAGTAGTCCTAGTGTTTAGGGTACCTACTCGTAAAAGCGAATTCGAAGTTTCTAATTTCTTTTTGTGCAAACGCTAATCTTATGCAAGCGACATTAGAGTTTGTTTTGCATGAAAACGAATCAGAAACTTCAATTGTCCTTTTCCGAGTAGGCCCTCAGGTCCCTAATTCCACTAAATTATTCGCTTCATCATAACAATGGTATCATCTCAGCATGACACATTTTGGCTTTTTTTAACTTTGATGAAAGAAACTACAGATGGAGGGACGCGTGTCAAAAATGTCAAGGTTGAAACCATCTATCAATGTGAAAATAGCACCACACGCACTATTTAAAGTTTTATTTCATTTATGGACGATTCAACGACGATACCATTATCATAGTAAAGCAATTGGTAAGCAGAAGTTGGCCCCAGGTATTGGTATGTTATTAACGTCGCCGCGTCGGTGACGTAGAGCCCGTGTAAACCGAGCAACCTGGTATGCAGGCTTCCATTCTAGATTGATTGTGGTCACTCAATTAGAACCTAGATTTCTGTATTAAACTATACTCGGTTGTAGAATCCTAGAAATGTTTTGGTAAATATGAGATACAAACAAATATTTTACTGGTATCATCGAAGCAAATCGAAGAAGTTAGAAACAATTTTTGGTTTTGATAGCTTTCATTCACCATTTAATTCGTGTTTCGACAGTTTTTGAACTTCAATTTGTTTAAATCCTTTATCATTGCGCGTGTGCAACTAATGTGTTGTTGAAGATTGTGTTTTTGTTTTTGGTGGCGAGGTTAGGGTTACATAAAATTACATTGCTATGACCTTGTAGTTTGATGTTATGTTTTCATTCATAATTGTCTTTGTTTACCACAAATATATTGGATTCTAGAATCGAGTATTATACAATGTTGTATAATTATGCTTGGATGAACATAACATTTACTACTATTATTATGGGCACATTCATCAGTGCTATCTTCAGTAGGCCTTAAAGATTGTTGACCCATTTCCAAACACCGTAAGCATAATCCTAAGTTATGGCCCAAGTATAGTCCGTATCGATCAAGCAATGCACACATTTGTCATCTACAGAATGCAGCTAACGGTTCAAGAAAATTGATTATGTCAAAATACGAACGACCTTCGGTGCAATAACAAATGCGTGTGCGACTGGGACTAAAAAATAAATGGAGACTTCAGTTATGTTTAATTTTTTTAACGATTTTCTATGACTGATATCTTCACAGAAAATTGAGATTCATGATATAAACTTGCTGTTTCATGCAAAGTTTAGTTTATTTTCACCACATGCATACACAGGATTAAAGACTATAATCCCGTAGAAGAGCACGGTAGTAGAAAACTTACTTATTCTGAAAAAAGTCACCAAAGTTTGAATGACAGAAAGAAACTAATTAGCGATTAGTAAAGAACAGGTTTTGTGTGGAAGGCGCCAAATATATATAGATGATAGAATCTTGGACTATCGACAAGTACCCATGCCTACTTTGGCTTCTCCAATGATAACCCCTTAGACGCTTGAGATGGCCGATGGCCCTGATGGTGCAACCCGCGTCAAATCGTCGGCATTCCTAATTGTCCACACACCGTTACAGCACCCGGACGCGCTTGCGCAAGCTCTTACCTGCAGATTATGTAACCCTCTATGCGGAATACGCAGGTCCGACGAGGATGGGCTGAGGTTTGGGGATCCGGTTCATATTGGGATGTACTTAATTTACCTACGTCAAGGCTGCTGGTGTATTGAAAACGAACGTTATACGCATGCAAACATTATGAACATATGCAGTTCATAAGGCTTAGTGAGGCAAATCTTTCTATGAAATTTAATAACTCCGAGTGTGAGGTATAATAAAAAAAACCTTAAATTTTTCTATGTTCAAAGCTCTTGGCCACCGATAAAAACAACCCAATATGCTTAAGCAGTATCTCTACCTAGTCTGTGATATGCTTGTCTACCAAATGGCCTTACATTACGTAAGCAAACGCGTAGTGTGTAAATACGACATTCCGATCATATCATCAAAGACACGCGTCGTTACAGTGTGACGCTGACGCGATGCCTTGGCCGACCTTGACAATGACGCTCTGAATTGTTGTAAAGATGTGAATTCGATTCCCGCCTCAGGACAGATGATAATACGATCTGCGGGTATTGTTCCGGGTATTCGGGGTGTTTCTCCCCTTTAATCCCTTTTCCCCTTCGTATCTCAAAGAAAGATTCCAGTTTCTTCACTCTTCTCACTGTCTCTCTCTAAGATCTTCAGAAACGTTGTTTTTGGTGGCTCCAGTTCAGAAAACTTCCTTTTATAGCGATTCTTTTACTGCCCAAGCCGTCAAACTATGGAACGATCTACCTATTGACATAAAAAAAGCCTCATCTCATCAAACTTTTAAACGAAAAGTTTACGCATATTATTTAAGTAAGTAATTAGTATGTCTCTTAGAGTCACTATTGTATTTGTTGATATGTATTAGTTTATATTTCTATTTGGTATATAATTATTTTTATTGATTAATTTTACAATAACAGAATAAAACAATTACAACTAGTATATACACTTAATATCTATTTCTTAAAAATCTAAGCCGTCACCAGAAGGCAGAGTGCCCAGAATGCTGGCAGCATTGCCACGTTGAATGGCAATGCTAATTCGTTGACCGAAATAGAAGCCAGCATTCCGATCACCTGTCGACTCTACAAGAAGTTTGGTAATATCTTTATAAATGGCGTGTGCTCCAGGTCCCCAAGGACCAAGGGTTTCAACCCCAAACGGCTCAAATAGGTAACCTCGGTCAAGATTAGCGTATTTTCGCCGTTTGAGGGACTCCGCTGATGTTGCTGCGGAGCCGGCCCTTACCGATGTCCCTGCAAGATGTGAAGGCGCTAGGGTATCTACACACGTGGCATCCCAAACTAAAGGCCGACCCATCTTCCAGGGAATCAGAGTCATACCGTCAGGTCTTTTACCATCATCTCGCATAAGGCCACGTGGTTCGAGGGTAGCTGCCACACTGACGCTGGTAAAAGCCCGACGGAGGATGTCATTAATAGAACTATGACGGGGCACACGTCCTGCACTAGAGACACATGCCAGTGGATGGTGACCAAACTTATCAACGGTTTCACCACACTGACAACGGTGTGCAACTAGGCAAGGAGAACCTAAACGCAAAGAGGTGGCCACCCGAAATGAGTTATTATCTAAAAGGGTACCTAGATTTTTGGAAGGCAGAACCTGTAACCAAAGTCCTGATTCCCACTATTGGTAGGTAACTATATGTGTATTAGGATTATTTTAGTTTGTTGTATTAGTTTTATATTTGTAATTAGCTCCGCCATCCTTTGTAGTCTCTTTTTAGCTTTGGTTGCCTGGAAGAAATCGCTTTAAGCGATAAGGCCGCCAGTTCTGTTATCTTTTGTACTATACTGTTTTATTTTTATGTTTCTGTGTGAATAAAGAATTATCTATCTATCTATCTATCTATCTTCTATGTAGATAAAATAAAATATACATGTATATTTTGTGTAATTTACTCTATTTAGTACCTATGTATATCATTTATCTAGTACCCATAACACATGCTCTGCGTTGTTTAGAGCTAGATAATGCTGTGTAAAATGTACCCCAACCCGCATGCCCAGCGTGGGGATTATGGTCATTACCCCCCATATGATAAAAGCCATAACGCGCCATAAGGCGCTTATCCGGGGGAGGCCTGCGTCCAGCAATGGACCACTACAGACAGTTGAGGTGAGGTTAGGCGACTTAATATTATTTTGCCACAAATAAACAAATTGGTAATTATTAGCAAGATATCAATACCCTATTACTGTAGAGTAGAGCAACTACTAATACTAATAAAATCATTAATTTCAGACCAGAGATCCATTACTACACATTTAAATACAAAACACAAATTTCAATAAGCAAAATAGAGCTTCTTTAGTTAGAGCAAGAAATTACAGACATACCAAAGTAGAGCTACTTTAGTTAGAGCAAGAAGTTACAGACATATTAAAGTAGGTGGGTTAACCTCACGATAACGTCTTACGATCGAATGAAATCAGAATCAGGCAGATAGATGAGTACAACAGGTACATTCAGTACACACAAACCTAAGCAAATAATGATTTATAATAAGACAAATGAAATTGGTGTCGACTGTACCTCTATACGAACTGTATACGACTGTACTGAATGAAAAGAGTCTGGTTTTGGTACAGTATATCGAACGCGCACAATAAAGCGCCTGATTGTTTTATTGGATCTCAGCCAAAAACCTCTACTGTGGAATTTATTAATGCTTACCTAAAATCCTACAGTACCCACCTGCCTACTTATTTACCTATCTGCTTACCCATTCCCGATTTTCTTATACACGCGTAAGTACTTTTTGGATTAAGGCTTAAGGCTTTATAAACAGGATGTATCGGCCACGGTCATGGTACATGGAGGACAAGTACCAGAAATATTGAAGATAGGAAGTTTTACTAAAAATAATTATACCTGCATTCACAGAATGAAAAAAAATATTTCAAATTCTACTAAAATCCAAAAAAATAATTTTTTTTATGGCACGAATTTGTACAGTCAATCATAAGAATCTAATCTGTCCAATAAATATTGCATATTAAATTAAAGGAACACTATGAAATCTGCCAAAAACTGGGACAAGACGTAGCTCTTTGACTGGCTCGTTTACATGATAACGAGATGTAAACGAGCCAGTCAAAGTTGGTCAAATAAAATCAAAATCAAACAATAACAAACCACTCAATTGGTCTAACGACCAATCTACTGCAATCGACTGGTTTTGGCGGTCAAATTTGTGTTGGGTGTTTATAAATCAAACAAAGAACAAAGTCACCAGTTAACACCAATAACAATTAGTGAACCAACACTATTAAATAAAAAAATAAAAATGTCTTAATTCAAGAAATGCCATGAGCAAGCTCCTACGCGTTTGCTCACACAAAAACTCTACGATGGAAAACTGCTTGGTGTGAATAAGTGTTGTTATTACTAGAGGTATAGCGCTTATCGAATATTATACAGGGTGTTTGGTATTGCGACCGGCATAATTTATTGAGGACTTTGGAAGGTCATGGGCTACATTTCTCCGGTAGAACCAATGTCCTAAGTGTCACGGTTGCAGAGATATAATTTTATTTAAGATTTTTTTTAAATCATGTTGAATCTCTCCTTTAAATCGTCATATCTTTTTTATTTGAGGTTGTAATATAACAAAGTAACTTTTGATGATATTCAATGTATTGTAGTGTAAGTGGATTGTATTCTAAATAAACTATAAATTGACACAATTCAATTCAATTTCAATTTTAATAAAAAGTTATGAATCGTGACGTTTTAAATTCATTTAAAAAAGAAAGTGATAATGAGTTTGTTTACTTTTAAAAAGTTAGAACGATATGCTACTTGTCATAAAAATATGAATTACGTGGTCAAACTAAGAATGTACCTACTTGAATGCTAGGGTCATGATTAAGCAGAAACTTTTTTATGTTTTGTTCTTCTGAATGAATTTAAATCACAAAATTTACTCAAATTGGCCGCCTTCTCACTTTATGCATACAAAACAATATTGTTTTCAAACAAATTAAAAATTTAAATTAATGAATAATTAAATTCGGCGTCTAATTACCACCACCTACTTAAGAAAATCGTGTTGTGGTGAGAAAGCAACCAATTCGAGCAAATTTTGTGATTGAAATTCAATCAGAAGAACAAAACATAAACAAGTGTCTGCTTAATCCTGACCCTAGCAGTCAAGTATCTCTTAGTTTGACCACCTAATTAGTATTTTTTTATGTCAAGTAGCATAACGTTCATAATTTCCCTTACTTTTGAACTTTTTAGAAGTTGTAGCGTTTTACTTTTACACAGATTTTTGACTTCGAATGCTAGTAACTTTTTTTTAATAAAGTGGATTGTATCAAGTTATCAAGTTTTTTTTGTGGTTTTACAACCACAAACAAAAAATATAATATGACAGTTTGAAGGGGAAATTGCGGGTGATTCTCAAAAATCTTAAAAACATTATATCTTAGCAACCGTGCGTGACACTTACGACATTGATTTTAACTGAGAAATGTAGCCCATGACCTCCCCAACTTCGAAAAATTATGTCGGTCGCAATTCCAAACACCCTCTATATTTTTTTTATTTTATTGATAACTTATTGGTTACAGGTCACGTATTATATGTTTTATGTAAAAAAAACTACATACATAATATAATCTTACATTAAACAATATAATTACGTACATTTTAATAGTTGTTTAATTGCATTATAATTGTTTATTTATTTATTTTATTTTTAAATAAATCATTTATAATAAAGTAAATGCCGGACAATCCACTCAGCATCATCAAGCCCCAAGCTTAGCAGAGCTTGTGTTATATTGAGCTTCTTGAAAACTATGTCTTTAGCGTACTCTCTGAAGCAATGTCTGCAGATGTTCAGGCCGTATTTGCGGATAAGCCCTTGCTTGTTGGAGCAGGCCTGGCAAGAACGGGAACGCTGCCCCGTTCATGCCGGACATAATACAATACATACGTTATAAGGACCATAAAACTATTAAACCTTCTTGTTTGTGAAAAATCTTAGATTATTTTTGGTAACTGGAAGTTATTATCACGGCAGATAGAGAACAACTTATTTTATTTCTTATTTATTATTGTCTCAATTAGGGAAACGCCCGACTCGCTGAAAAGTTTGATGTTTTTTCGCTTATCTTTTGTTATAGGTAGGTATTTGTTTTGTCACAGATTTTTTGTTAATGTTATTAAAATTTTAATACTTATAGCTAGATAGCATGCTATTGGAAATCAAATACCTACCTACTTACTTATCTAGTAAAGATAGAGTGGTATTATTCAGTGTTATGGAAAATCCCGCTTGGCAATGTATTGAAACAATAATGGCAAAGTTATTGTTTGTATCAACCGAAGTTCAGGGCCCATTGCGCATAATCTTCAAGATGTTTTCATGATGTTCCGGCGAGCGATCGAATTGTTCGCTTCCAGGATCGATTTGGGTCGGTGAGCATGCGTCTGCGCAGATAGTGCGGCGAAGGTCGTCGATCGCTGTTGTTGCTCTTCAAAATGTTATTGGCAGATATGAGTCAATTTAGAGGATTCTATTTTCTAACAAAACAAGCAAATCGAGGCTAGGAGATTATCTCTATACTTGGAAACTCAAACTAATCAAACTTTCATATTCATATAATTTATTGTGGTTTTATGCATACAGGCATTGTTCTTAAGTGTATGTAGTCATAGTGGGTACACAGTGCACAAAAAACCCAAAGTTGGTCAGTCAGGGCGCTACAATTATTTTGGGTTCGCTCTTGTTAGATTGATAACTTTTACTTCATATTAGAATTAATTAATTTAGGAAAGTAATGTTTAAAATAAGTATTGGATAAATAAGGCAAGAATAATAAATAATTTAATAGAATAAGATTAATTTTTCAATCTAATAAATCGATCGCAAATTAACGACAGATTAGGAATAGTCATATTATACTTAAAATTACCGCGGCATTTCAACGTGATAGAAGAGGGTCGAATCACAAATTCATTCATAAAAAAAATCATTTGATTTTCATTATCCTCATACGACTTTGAACAAACACCTTTGGCACCATCATACCACTAGTTTTAGTGACAAAAGAACACAAACTTTCCCTTACGGAGATTTCAGGTAGGTGGTACTGAAGGTAAGTTTGACATGCGCTGGCTGAGGCACCCATACAGCTTCATATCAACATTGTGTAGGAATACAACATACATTGTGATCATTTTATGACGTTAATTTGAGCCAAATGACACCTGAAGTCTTTTAAACCGGGACCTCATGTCAATGACAATGTCAAGGTATTGTTTTATTGAACATCTCGATCGGTTATTCTAGGCTGATGCTTTCAAAGCGAACTAGTTGAAAAGGAAACGTCATGGGCTGGTTTCCGACGCGGTTACAATATTGGATTTATGATGTAACTGACTGAAGCTTCGAAGAATCGTTTTATGTGGTATATTTTCAGTCCTTAAATATTGTTCAAATGTTTATTTCAATAAAATTACAAATTATAGAGACAAATTGCAACTAGTATTTACACTATGGCTTCTATTTCGGTCAACGAATTAGTATTGCCTGAATGGCAAAGCTGCCAGCATTCTGGTCAGACTGCCTTTTGGTGATCATCATTAGCCTATATTAATCCACTGCTGGACATAGGCCTCCCCTAATGAGCGCCATAAGTGTAAATACTAGTTGTTATTAGTATTTTCATATTTTTTTCCTTTGGTTTACATTATGATTATGACACACTAGTGATAAGCAATAAGACCTGGTCATTGGTGATTTCCAGTCGAATTTGAACCAAGGCAACCATTCTCGGAGACTAGCCATTTGTGCAGGACCTAATAGAGTGCACAAAAGTTTACGCAAACACACTCTCTTAATCCGAAGGGCGGCAGAGCGAAGAAGGTTTTTGTCACTCACATAGACTTTCACTGGTTCCGTATGTTACCTAATGGACTAAGTAGTCATATGTAGGTAAATTGGAGTTGCACAACTGTTGTAATGTAAGTACCTATTGATTTGATGACAAGATTCAATTTACCTCAGGTAAAGAAGCACCATAAAAGTAAAAGCCCAACAAAGTGACATCTTAACGACTAAACTCCAAGGATTAATCATCATCATCCAGCAGCCGGGTTTTACCCACTGCTGGGTATAGGCCTCCCGAAGTTTGTGCTATCCACCACGGTCCTTAGTTTTTTTTTATTATCCTGGAGGAAATGCGCTTGCATATGGTACTGCCACGGGGTAGTACGATTATGTGGGACTCACCACTAAAACCAGGGTGTTTCGCCTTTGCCGCTTGTGGTACGAACGTGGGGAGTGTGGGGACGCTTTCGCTTTCTTACACGAACCCACCGCAGTCCAACACGGTCCTGTGCTAACCGCCTCCGAAGATCTAATTTAGGTGCAAGAAAAGTTTAAACGTTTAATTTTAATAATTTTAAGTTTAATTTTCGTTTTTTCTTGTTATCCACAACATTGCCAAAAGAGTTTGGAGTTTTTCTGGATGCAGTTCGTGTAAGAGTAAGACCTGTGCCCAGTGTCTTAGCCATGAAATAATAAATAAATAAATAACACCATGGACAATCTAAGCAGTTACAGTATTATATTAAAGAAAAAAGAAAGAAAATTATTTATTACACATAAACAAACTCAACAGAAATAAAATACTACTTAGTACTAGATAACAAACAGACAGACAAAAACACAGGTGAACTAAGGTGATTGCTATACTTGCCGATTAATTGGGTATTCACATTTGACCACAGTTTCTCTCATATTAAGAAAAGCTGTGCAAAAAAAACTTCAATGTGCTGTTAATAAGACCTAGATTGTGTATAAATCGTGTACGGTCTGCGCGGGACAGCATGATGTCATCTTCAATCCCATTCTTTATCTACACGACTTTTTGCTACGACTCGGCCTGTGTCAGTGTCAAGAAGTGTCATAAACAAAATATAATCGGTTTCGCTTCTGGTTCCGTTTAGCTGGGGCCCTAATCTGCTAAACTAATCGCTTCACTATGACAGTGGTATTGTCACAGAATTACACGTTTTAGTATTCTACCTTAGATGAAATAAATTAATGATGATGCATACAGATGGAGGGACAACGTGTCAAGTTTTAAACTAGGTATTAATTTATCTCTCCATTCAAATAGCACCGCACGCATTATCTGGAGTTTCATAAATTTAGATTTATGCAGAATCGTCACCATTGTCGTAGTGAAGCAATTGTATAGCAGAATTGGGCCCCTGGTTCAGTTTACAGGACCACCGCAATTGTTGTTTCGGTAGTAGGCAGGTCCAGTTGATTGTAAACCAAAATAAAAAAAAAACTGGATGAAAAAACTTCTATTATCTAGTACGGGAAAAAGAAATTTGTCGGTGGTACAGTCAACTGGACCAGCTGAACGGAACCACTAAACATCATGTTCAGGAAGATTGCATGGAACATTTGTACATTTTACTTTGCCTGAAATAGGTAGGTATCTTGGAACAAAATAAATAAATCGTAGATCTAGGAAATTACAAACCACCGTTTTTTTCCAAAATCTACTGATTTTTCTTCAGTCTACTGATTTTCTACTCGACTATCTACCTACTGGTCAAATTTGATCTTGCAGTTGCTAACAAAAAAGAATGAATGAAATCGGACGACGCGATGAATTACAACTAAGTACCTACACATTTTGACTTTCATCCTCTCTCCCAAGGGAACGTACTGAATTCCAGGATAAAAAATATCCTATGTCCTTTCTCGTAGTACGAACTCAAATCATGCCAGGTTTCATATTTAATCATTCAGTAGTTTCAGCGTGATGCGCGGCCGAAGAATTTGACTTTCAACCCCTCCCAGGGGCACCGTACTGAATTCCGCGATAAAAAGTATGATTTGTCCTTCCTCGTAGTATGAACTCAAAGCGTGCCAAGTTTCATTTGAATTCATTCAGTTGTTTCGGCGTGACGCGCGGCCAAGATACAGACAGACAGTAAAATGAAACAAATATCAAAATTGCGAATAAAAAAAATTATTCGAAATTTGGATATTTCTTCTAAACACTGTTGATTTTGAGTATTCTTCTTTCACTCAAATATTTGTCAAAGTATTTTACACATATTGAACACATCACGAATAAAACAAATTATTTGTACGGCTACAGATAATTATTTTATGTTTTGAAGACACAAACGTTTCCACATAAACAACGTGTGCGGAGCGATGTGTGGATGTTTGTTACCACTTCACGCCAAAACTACTGAACGCGTCCGACTGAACATTTTGTGTACAGGTAGTTTTAGGCCTGGAATAAAAATGTTAGTCATTTTATTTTAGCGCGCAATACCGAAAGGGGACGTTCCGCTGGTGCTACAGAATAATATAAAATTAACAAACAGGTCCAAGGTCAATACAATAGTTTACATTTTAAATTTTGGGGGTATAGCTAACCATGAACGCCAGTGTAGCTACGTTTCAGATGGATTGCTCTGCAAAATTCGGAGATTAGGGAGTAATTTAATTTATTTCGACTTTTTTAGAAATATTTGACTCACTTGACCTTGTAAAATTAAAATTAAATTAAAATAATTATTAATTTTAATGACATCTTAAAATTTCGACAACACAATTTGTACCGAAAATTTTAATTTTACATTTATTTTAATTGGTTTTATTGAAATGTGTAAAAGTGCACGAAATGCATTATTATTTTAAATATCAAGTTTATAGCTGTGGCAGTTGCTGAGTAAAGAGGGAAAAAAGGACAGACAGAACGAGACCAAAAGGGTTTCGAAACCGATCTCGAAACCCTAAAAATAAAAGACCAGCCCGCGAGCGAAGTCACGAGGGGAAGCTAGTATAATAGGTACCTAGTCTACCAAGGTATGATTAGTCTCAACTTCAACCTTTAGTGGGTAAAGGCAAGCAATCTGTTATATTGATGACCAAATCGAATCTATTGGAGGGATTTGAATGTGAAGAATGTATATACCTTTGTGAGAAACTGAGAACTTTGAATATAGTTCAAAAAGAAACAAAGAAAATCAGTAGACACCTACCATTTTCTACACTACACCTAGCTATAACAATTAACTGTAAGAATACCTTTTGTGAAGAGAAAAGAACAAAAAACAAATCATTATTATTATTATCCTAATAACCACCACGGAAATATAATTAAATGTTTGAATTAAGTTGGCTAGTCTATTGAAAAAGGGAAAAACTCACAGGTGTATCTTTGAGTTTTTCCTTTATCCATTGCAAAAAATTGTATTGGGATTTGGGATATAATACATAAAAATTATAAAATTATATTTTATTGTTAAGTATTAGACAATTTTTGTTGTTTTGTGGGACCCTGGAACCCTCCCTTGGTTTTATAGTTTAATTGCAATGTTGTTTGTTCGTTTTTAGCTGCCAAAAAGTAAAAATACTGTAGGTAGGTGTAGGTAGTATATCTTTGTGCTTGCTGATCGTGTTTGTATAAGCATCTCATTGCAAATCTAGGGGCGGGGCAAGAGAATCTTTGAATTTTATGGGCATTTGAAGCCAAATCACAAGCGACGACGGGGGCTCACATCGTCTTGGTATAAATAATATAAATATTGATTGAAGTTTGGGATATCACATCGATCGTAACTATTATACCCATAAGCAAAAAAGGTTCTACCAACATGCCAAAGATTTCATGATTTGTGGCGGTCACGGACGGCAAACAAATAATATAAAATATGTATTGCTGGACAATTCATACAGCATCATCTTGTTAGCCCCAGGCCAAGCAGAGATTGTGTTTTTTGTACTAGATAACTGATTTTGTATTAAGTATAATCAGTGATTATAAATACAATGCAACAAATATAATTTCAAATTAAAATTATAATCCAAGAATAGAAACAAATTAGAATCAGTATTACCAATGAAAAAATATAGCTAACTGCATAATGTTCCAAACAATATAGAAGTAGCTCAACTGATCCTTATCAATACCAGTCAGAAGGGTCCTCAAGACGTGTTGGCTGCATTGCCCCGCTGTATTACATAGATAGATGTACATATATTTTTGATTTTAAATAGAAAAATAACCCAAAACAAGCATCTGCAGTTCGTACAAACATTTGTCCCGAGGCGGGGATCGAACTCGCAACCTCCTGCGTTGCAAGTGGACCTTCGCCCGATTATTATATTATATAATTTCCGATTAGCGTGGACACTGCACCACGCAAATCGGAAAATAAGAGATATATGCGAGTGTAAATCGCACAATCGTTAAATTTGCACCCAGAAAGCCACAATACGGGCAAGGTGAGGCAAAGGGCAATCCTCTCGGATATATACTCGGAACCCTCCGACATAGCTCAGTATCGACACGACACATCGAACACAATGTCGAAACTGGTGAGTTCAGCGTAGCATTGTTCTAAGCGTTTACTTGCTTGTTGGTGCGGTGCTCACTTTGATGCACCTTTTAAAATAACGCAATTCCTAAATTGTAAGACAGATGTCCTGTTTATGAAGGACTTGATTAAGAAGTTTGAAATAGGTCCTCGGTTCAACCGACCCAAATATGACCAAGACAGTACAGTACTGTCAAAAATCTCTTAAGTCTCAGTAATGATGTTAAAGCTGTTGTTCGTGAACAACCTCATTTATTTCGATAGTACTGATTCCATCGATTTAATTAAACAAGATCCGTCAAGTGCGAGTGGACTCGCGCGCCGAGGGTTTCGGCGGTTGTCCAGTATACCAATAATTATGTACTATACTGGTTAGAGACTTTGCTATCTGATGAATACCAAAAATTAAAGTAACCTACATTTCAGATGTATCGGTTTGCAAACATCGGAGTACAGAGGGTAATAGTAAAATTTTGGAGTTTTTTCAAAATATTTCAGAAAGTATGTAACGTACAGGAATTTCAAAAACTGTTTTGTGATGTAAAAACCAGTACCTTAGATTTGATACAGGTGAGGTAGCCCCCTTTTGAAAATTATCCTTCCCCTTTTTAACCATTTTTCAAAAAGTGGTTTACTTACAGACTTCTCTATATTTTGCCTGTAAAATATAGAACCATATCTACAAACGCCACATACATTTCAGATGGATCGCTCTGGAGACTTCGGAGATAGGGAAAGAGGGGGGTGTTTTTTCATGTTTAAAAAAAATTAAAGGAACCTGCATTTCAGATGTATCGGTTTGCAAACATCGGAGTACAGAGGGTAATAGTAAAATTTTGGAGTATTTTCAAAATATTTTAAAAAGTATGAAACCTACAGAAATTGCAAAAACTGTTTTGAGATGTCCAAACCTATGATACCTTTCATTAAATACCCCATACGGTGAGGTAGCCCCCCTTTTTAAAATTATAACCCCCGTTTTGACCATTATTTAAAAAGTTGTCTACTTTCAGACTTCTCTATTATTTGTCCTGTAAAATATAGATCCATATCTACAAACGCAGGTGCAATTAGGTCCACTCATCTCTCAGTCTCAGTCATAGTCGGACCGCGGCGGCTTTCGTATTACGCGTGCTTGCTACGACGTACTTTAGTGTGATTTATTGACTAAAAGACTACAACAATGCCTTCGTGTTTGTTCATTATAATTATTGCACAAGATTGGAAATGAAACTGTGAGCGAGTGTTTGCAGGCCAGTTGTTGAGTAAGCGCTGGGAGAACGTACCTTATCTACAGATTTAACTTAGATCTATGACTGATTCACATATAATTATTAAAAGTCCCATGTAGATTTATAGCTAGTAAATTAATATATCCTACTAATATTAAAAAGGCGAAACTTGAAGATGTTTGGGTGAAGACAAAGCCAACACTACTGAATGAATCGGGCTGAAATAGTGCACACATAAATATCTGGACCTGGAATATCATATAAGTTTTTATTTTCAAAAAAAACGCGTTCGACGCCGCGGACAGAAGCCAGTCTTAGTCTTATCTATAGGTTTTACCTACTCATGTAGCGAAAACAACACGTCGCACGGCGTCAATGGGTGCAGCTAGTGGATTTATGCCATATTCGTCCCTGATGTTCGGCCCACGCCATTAAAAAGTCTTTGCTCGTCCCTCATGATAATATTTGTCCACAATCGTCCCTCATACCAAAATTATTGAAACTACAGTGAACGTCATAAGTGTAATTTATCACCACGACCAAAACTGTAGTCATCGCGACCGGGATTGTTGCTATAAACTTTGGAGACGCAAGCAGTGGGTACAATATGGCTGCATAATGCAACTGTCACACACCTACGGAGATACCCCTAGATTGTGTGACCGTTGATTGATGATAACTTGATAACGGACCATGAGAATTACATCCTAGCAGTTAAATCTCACGTTTTATCAGTTCCATCACCTTGTTGAAGACCATTTTATATTTCCAGTCGCTCTACCTTTGCTGCCTCACGCTGACCTGCGTATCATCAGCACGGCTGGACCACCTCGTGCCGCAGAACTATGCTGGTGGTAGACCGTCCAACGACGTGCCCTACAAATATGAGAATATTAACAATGGCGATGGAAATTACCGATTCAGGTAAGAGCTTGGATCTTGTTGATTACTATGAGGCGAATTCCCAAGAGCTAACTGTGTTTCGATGATATGTGTAATAGTTTTAGTGTTACTGCCATGACCTATAAACGGCGATGTATGTGTTCAGCAGCTTTTATAATTTGTTGTAAGGAACTTCTGTGGTCGACATGTTCTGAATTTTGTTAGAATAAAATAATTGCCAAGCCTGCTTTTCGAAGTTTTTGTATATGAGGCTTTATTTTGTCATGCAATGTTCTGCTTCGGTAATAAATAAATAAATTCTGGAAAATTTACACAGCATCATCTGTGGTAGGTAATGAAGGGACTTTGGGGCAGTGGAGCAACTATCACCACTGCGACTTTACCCACTATACTCTACATATGATCGTAATCTGAATTGCCATGTTTAATGTTCCAGCTACGATACCCCTGACGGTATCTCAGCCCGAGAGAGCGGCTCCCCCCGCGCGCAGGGCCCGGAAGGCCTGGCCGTGACAGCAGAGGGGGGGTTCTCCTTCCGCGCCCCTGACGGACAGCAGATTTCGCTCACCTACGTCGCTGATGAGAACGGCTTCCAACCTCAAGGGTCGCACCTCCCTACGCCTCCGCCGATCCCTGACGCTATACTCAAGTCTTTAGAGTTTAATAGGAATAATCCGTAAGCTATATTATAATATGTTATGTTTCGCCAGAAAAACCTTAAGGTGGGTACAGACCGGTGTTACGGGGCGTAATGTACCATTCGCAGCGAGCATGATACGTTACGCCATGTGCTAAAAAATCCGTGTCGTTGCTCGTTGCGAGCGCCATCTTTCCCCGTACTGACTGCACGATCGCTTGCTATATAACACGGCCACGTAACACCGGTCAGTACCCGGCTTTACAGTCGTATAACAGACCGGATAACAGATTTGACAGTCTGTACAAGCCTAGGCTTGCCATGACTCTGCAAACATTTGGCCAGACTATTAACTATTTTGACTTTGATCTTAGTGATTTTGACATAGGCAGCGTATGTTTCAAACTCAAAGAAATTTATACCTATCGGTATTATTTCACTAGAGACTTCAGTCTTCTCGTCTTGAGTCTGAGTTTAATGACTAAATTTTTTATATATTTTATTTATTTTATACTTTTAATAGGTTATCTACTATTTCGTCAACATATACCATCATCATATTATTATGCTATGTTGCCTGGGAGAAATCGCTCTCAGCGATAAGGCCGCCTATTGTACTGAGTATTTGTTGAATATAGATATAAGGTTTATATTATGTTATTTTTTAAGTGCAATAAAGTGTTCATTCATTCATTTTTTTATGCTAATCCACTGCTGGACGCCCTTAAACGTACATCGAATATGATAATTATGCACAGTTTTTCGGAATATGAGCAGTATTTATAACCGACTACGAAAAAAGGAGGAGGTTCTATGTTTGGCTGTATGTGTTTATATTATGATTATTTTGCAGTTGTATACCTAGGAGATGATCCCGATGTGGTCCCATACAATTTTTATTTCTAAGGGATTACTATTTATCCCGTAAAACTTATAAAACAGTTTAAACTAAGGGATTAGAGATTGGTTTTTAGTTTTTTCATAGCTATCAAATTACTAACACACATGCTTCCGATGGATCAGTTGAGCTACTTCTAGATTGTTTGCAACAGCCTGCAGTTAGCTCAACTGTTTCAATTGTAAATACTAGTTTTATTTTGTTTCTAACCTTTATTTACACATTGCCTTTGGTTTCAGTGAGCCCGGCGCAGGCGCAGGCGCTGGCCGCAACCGATACTAAGTTCCAAGATCTCTGACGTGACCTGGCGCATGCATCGTAGGACTGTGATAACGTAGGTACATACTATTTCTTATTTAATTTAAGCAAATGATACTTATAATCGTAATAAATTGTGGTGATGCTCAAGACCTATGATTTTTTCATTTCATACAAAATATATTTTATAGATAAGAATGTTATTTTTTCTCGTGGATTAAGATAACATTGCATTACTTACACAAAAATGGTGATTTTATTCATCAATGATATTTTACGTTTCAGTAACAATAATTTCATTCACAACAAGAAACCATTCCAATTCTGAATGAAGTCACCGTTTCAGAACCCTAAGTATCATTTATATAGATAAATGGAATGGTAACAAATAAGGCACAAACACAATTTTTTTGAGAATGTTCCTATCTGGTTTAGTTCAATTTGTTTGGCTAGCTAGGAATAGGACATCCGGTTCAAATGACTGCACCGGAAATGAAATCTCGCAGAATACTCCCAGCTGTCAGGAGGTAAAATGGATGCATCTTCTGAGAGTTTTTTTAAACACTTCTATAATATCCTCGGATGATTCTTGATTTTAAATGAACTTTTGTAATGCAACACAATAAAATTTATCATAATAAATATTTTTATTATCTTTAATAATGCTCATTAAAAAGATACATTCGATTTGCACGGTCGTTATTTCTAGGTTCAGATAAACAGCATCATACTCTAATTTCCTTCGTTTTGATTGAAATAGAGCTGAATTGTCTGTTCTCTAAAGTACTTCAAGATCTTCATAGTTTAGTAGTTCCTTTGGCCATGGTTGTAGGAACCCTCGCCGCTGAAACAATATTAATTTAGTTAAACATATAATATTGTGAGATAATTAAACTTATTAAGTTAATGAAACTTTTTATTTTGGAATTCTTGTACCTACATTCATAGAGATTGTACATATGGGGAGGGGAGAGTTAAATTCCTGTAGAACGTGCTACGGCATCGATTGTGAAGAATTTTAATTTTAGAGTATAAGCCTCCGCTGTTTGTATGTCTGCTCGTCTGTCAGCGGGCTGTATCTCACAAACCGTCAAATATTGGCAATTTAAACTTTCACAGAGTATATGTATAAGTATTTTTTCTGGCGCTATGACAATAAATAATTTAAATAAAATAAATATTAAAATAGAGGGTGCTCCCATACAAAAATTTAGTTATATTCGGTGTTTTTTGCACGACCTTAACAATCGCTGTATCTCTTGAACTGTAAAAGGTAGAAAATTGAAATTTTGGCAGATTGTATATTTCTTTTGCCGCTATAACAACAAGTTATAAAACCAAGTTATAATAAACTAGCTGCAGCCCGCGGCTTCCCACGTTTTTTTTCGGAATAAAAGGTAGCCTATGTCCGGCCCCGGGATACCATCTACCTCGCTGCCAAATTTCACTGAGATCCGTTCAGCCGTTCTTGAGTTATAAATAGTGTAACTAACACGACTTTCTTTTATATATATAGATAGATTTAGGGAATGAGGGTGCCAACGTTCATTCCAGGTTCATTACCGATCACCGTAGTTAAGCAACGTTGGGCGCAGTCAGTACTTGGATGGGTGACCGCGTCATGTTATCTTTTTGATTTATTTCTATTTATAAAAAAAAAAGTGTTTTATTGTTTATTATGCGAAAAAGATTGAAAAAGTGTCAATGTGTGTGTGAAATGGGTATTTTGGATAGAAATAACTCACGAGGCAGGATGCTGCCTGTTGAACTCCAGCGAGCGAAGGATAGCCTCCGGGATCGGTGGCGATGTGGGGATATGAGAGCCAGTGGGGTGGAAGCCGTTCTCATCAGCAGTGTAGGTGAGGGAGATCTGCTGTCCGTCGGGGGCGCGGTAGGAGAACCCCCCCTCTGCTGTTACGGCCGGGCCTTCCGGGCCCTGCGCGCGTGGGGAGCCGCTCTCTCGGGCTGAGATACCGTTGCCAGTTTCGTAGCTGAAATTTAAAAAAGTGGTCGTCTATTCTAGTATCGGTGATAGTTTATTTTATAGCAAGCGTCATGTGGGTCCAGTAGAGTCATAGCAAGGTTTGACTCGGTCAGAATGGCTATGCCAGGTGATTACATATTTTAGGGTCTTTAAATTTTTTTGTGTACGATTTTTAGGAATAAATTTTCACTAAATGTGGTTACTGAAAATTAATTCTTAGATTTATGCATTTGTATGGTGTTATCCAAGTTTTTCCGAAGCATTTTGGATTCTTGTTCATAATATTTTGAAGGCTGCATCCATACTTTTGCAATAAGAAATAGATTTTTTTAAGACTATGCATTGTCTTTTTCAACTGACTTCAAAAAAGGAAGAATTTCATAATTCGGTTGTGTCAGTAAAATTGTTAACTGATTTGATGGTTCTTCCGCTTTTGTTTAGAACAATGAATGATCCCGAAGAGGTCTCATAAATGTTTGATTAGGTACTTTTTACCACGTAGAACTTTAAAATTACTTACATATTTAGTAATTTGAATTCGGGTTAAAATTTTAGTAAAATCTTACTATGGTCTCAGAAAATTATTCATAAAAGTGTACATTTACTATTACCATTAGATCCCTCATAAATTCATAATTAATTCTCTAACATTAAAATAAAGCAACAAAACGTAAATCACCCAGACGAGACGAACATGAACAAAGGGATGTAAAATCCTTGTGTTTGTCTCGATAAGGTGAAACAAAACACACCTGTATCCTATAATTTTCATCGCCGTTGTTCACATTCTCATTACTCAGGATTGGGATGTAGGCTTCGCCGAACAAAATTCAGGAAGTTTTAACCACAGAAACTGCTTAAAACAACCTATGTATAAAACCTGTGTACTCTATTCATACATCAGTGTTATAGGTCATGGTAACACCAAAGTATTTCACGCATCATCATCGAAACAAAGTTGACTTTCGGAAATTCGCCTCTTACCCAACAAACATTTCAGTCATATAAGTACAAGTTACGCTACTCAAAATGGTATAAACATCGCATTGAAGTAATTTTTGCGTGCAATATCACTTAATGCCTCTCATCTTTATACAATTTCTAGTCGTATAAAGACATCATTATAAACTTCTAAACGACTGTTTATACGACAATTATACAACTTTCAGTAGTAAAACCACTGCTGAAATATTAGTAACGTCTATACGACTTTTACATCGGCATTAATCGTGTTAGAGTCGCAAGATCTACTTTTACGTGACGATTGTACCTCTATAAAAGAGTGGTAATTTTCACTCTTATACTATTTTAAGTAAATTTGAACCCTTTTATCCTACTATTTAACGACCAGAGTACTACCATATTTTTGTAATATAGAGGTAGAAAAACAGTTGTAAGTCATTAAAATGAACAGACAAAGCTGGTCAAAGGTAAAAAAAAGTGGTGCTTTTAAAAGAAAAGTAAAAAAAAACCTATATTGCGCTTCTTAGTTCCAACATTATTACACCGAATATTTCTACACGACAAGGGAACTGTAAAAAGACTGCAATGGGTTCCGTACAAAGTTTAATTTTGAACTCTGGAGATTTGAGTTCGGTGCAAAGTGGGTCTAAAAGTTGTGATGTTGTTCAAAGCACAGAAATGAGTTCCAGTGGTTCTATAACAGTAGAGTCAGAAGAAGATGAAGTAGATGAAATATTTCATAAATTATGTCTAAGTGATAACTCCGACTATGAAAGTGACTATGAAAGTGAGCCTATTGTTTTAGGATTATCGAAGCGCAAAAGTTTTTAGAATTATCGGTTTCGTAGTTGTTTACTCTCGGAGCGGTAAAAACAAAGGTACCTTCTCGTAACCAAAAAACTAGGTAGGTGTCCGTTTGTGGGATTATAGTTTAGGAAACATACCTATTTTGCTATTCCTAAAAATTAAAAACCATATAAGTAGGTACCTAACAGAGAGTTGAGATTCTCTGATCAAATTACGAAAATAGCTTACCGGTAAATATTTATATTTCCTGCGATAATTATACCTAGTTTCAGAAACACTAAAATGGTGTTTCTCATAGGATTTATTTGACTGAACCCTAATTTCGTTAATATGGCAGACAACAAAAGATGCGCACATAGTGGAAAGTCGTTAAGAAATTGTATTACGGTCGTGTCTTAAACTCTAAGTCGTATTAAGGTAGCCTTTATGACGTTCGTCAAATTAAAGTAAAATAATTGCTTAAAATTAAATAATTTGTAAGGCGCGTTAATTATATAGAGATTTCTAGCGCATATTACCCGATAACATTATTTCCCAATTGAATTATTTATTTGAAAATGAGTTTCAATGATGTACTTACGTCATAATTATAAAATAAAATGGCTGTACTTACCTTACAAGATAAAAATGATATCACATTAAAAATAAACTGTCTGATATACCTACTAGTTTTACACGATATCTTTGAGATCACTTCAGAATAAAATCCCGTGAAAAAGCCGTAATTAACACTACATAATCGACAAAATGTCGTAAAGCAGCGGTAATAAACATCATAACTCGATTAAAAGTCAATAACTCGACATCTATACGGCCACTACACGACCATGTTAGTGATTAATACGACTGCTACATGACTCTATTACGACACTAATTCGTATAAAATGGGCCTTTTCTGGGTTTTGTTAACGTGATAGCGACGTCTTTACTACCAGAGTTGAAACCAAAAGTTAGAATCGGCACGTTGTGGCGACTTATGAAATGTTTGTTGGGTAGTAATCAACAAGACCCAAGTTCTTACTTAAATCAGTAATTTCCATTTCCATCGTCATACCGTAACACCAAAATATTCGACTCAGTTCCACTTCGGCCCGAGATATTTTAAATCGCACGGGCAAAGTGTATAATTCAAAATAAATAAATTTTTCTATTATATCTTCGGCGCGCGTCCAGGCATCATCGAAACAAAGTCAACTTGGGAATTCGCCTCTTGGTAATCAACAAGATCCAATCTCTTACCTGTATCTATAATTTCCATCGCCGTGGTTCACATTCTCGTAGCTCAGTATTGGGATGTGGGCTCCTCCGTAGTTGTTGCTGGAGGCGGTGTTGTAGGGGCCAGCGTTAAAACCTGAGTGGCGCTGTGCGGTCACTATGACCACGACCAGAGCGGCTGATAAACACTGGAAATATTAGAGGTAGGTACGGTTATTTATTGTCCTCAATTATACGTTTCAGAACTAAAGATAATTATGATAATAATAATAATAAATCGTTTATCGACCTAAAAGATTGTGTAACAGACAATATGAGTCCATAGGCTCCTGAACTAGTTAAAAACTGTGTTTCAGGAGCCAATGATGATGATGGTGATGATGCCTCGACGGCGGCCATTTTCAACGAAGACTAGCCATATGCGCAGGACATATTATAGTGCAGAAGCGTATGTGCAATCACGGTGCACTCTCTATTCTCTCACCCTTAAAACCCTATGGGACGGATGAACAGAAACGACCTAGGAGAAGTCTGGCGTAACAAGATTATATGCCTTGAATGCGATTTTGGTGGGCAGGGACCGGGATTTAATGTTTGACAGTTCTCCAGACGCTTGACTCAAATCCGCTTCTGCTTCCGCTCAGCTGTCCACTGAAAATGCACCTGCTTTGTTTTATGGCGCACAAAAAGTTCTGCGTAACCAAACGACTGCAAAGGTCAACTCTGGGCGGTTTGTATCAAAACAAAGGAGATTATAGGTTTTATAAATCATAAAAAAATACCTTGAGAGCAATCATATTGTTTGCCAAAAACTAGAACACTTGATTCACCAAACTCGTTGGATGACTGATAAACCTGTGGGGTTCAACACTCTTTTATATCATGAACGTTCACCCATCACCTTGCCATCGCAGACAGATGATTATGATGTATTCTATGGCGCTGGGCGGTCTGACATTCCGATGAAGGCACCCCCCATGGGTGTTCGTTATTGTTACAGAAGACACGACTGTCAGTACCTACAAGGATTTCTGTTCAGCGGGTTGGTAGGCATTTTTATAATGACTTGATAAGAGGAGCTCTATAATTTTGTATCAGAAATAGAACACATTAATGTAGGTTACGTAGTTCTTTCATTCACTGAAATAAGAGCTTACCTGGGAAACCGCAGAACAAATATCTTGTTAGCTACTTCTAATTAGATTTTTGTTCGCAAAAACCTTGAAAGAAAGATGTTTTCAATCTCAAAAAACAAGCTTTGGAATTCAAAGAGAATGTGAACTCAAATATTATGGCAAATTCCTCGGATATGATTATGAACAAACATTTTGTCAAAGTTGGAACTTGGTTAACGAAAGTTATCATTAAGGTACCTATAGGTAAATACAAATTTTCATCTCATGGTGTAGTTTATAGTCACGTATGGTCGTCATTTTGGAACATAGGTTGCTACTTGAACGATATGTAACTTTTCAGTTATCCATGCAGTGCATGTCTCCAGAAACTATTATTTTTTATACTTACGGACTCAACCACTTATAATAACTATTCAAGGGTATTTATTGCGTTTGTTTTAGCAGAAGTCCTAGTTTCGAATAATGCAGCCCCCGCTTCGAAGAGGCGAAAACTCTAGTAGGTACTCCAGTCATCCCGTGTGTAAGCCTGTTGAAACGTCGCCGGGAAAAATAACTAAACAAACGCGATAAATACTACCCGTTAATCATCCGTGTATATTTATTACTTGGCCGGCTTAGAATTTGCACCACCCCAACTCTTCCTGCGGATGTCATAAGAGTTGACTAAGGAATATCCACCGAAGACGGGCAGCAGTGACTCCTGCAGAACAATTCTACCACTGAACTGCGGTCCCCAACCCGCATGCCCAGCGTGGGTATTATGGGCATGTAAGGCGCTTATCAGTGGGAAGCATGATTCCAGCAGTATTGTATTGTATTTATTTATATACAATGTTGTTACAATTTACAGTTTATAGCGCCTTTAACCCTAAGTAAGGTTTATCTAGACAAGGTCTAAGTTCTCTTAATAATACAACATTATAAAGTATAACAATGTAAATGCATTGCTATGTGTGTTGTAATGTATGTGTATTATATGTGTGTGGTGAGATGACGATCTGCGAAAGACTGCAGGCAGATGCTGGATGCGGCAAGCTGAAAACAGGGCGCTATGGCGCTCATTGGGGGAGGCCTATGTACAGCAGTGGACTAAGATAGAATGATGATGACGATGATGATAATGTATAAGCAAGCATAGGAAAATGGTGCGGTAGGCAGTCACGCACACCAGTAAAGGTTGTAGATGTTGTTCTATATGGCTCTGCGTCTGGTTCTTCACAATTCTGCCGTAGATATATGTAAGTAGTTATTATAACAAAGAAATTTTCTCAAACGAATTGGACGTTGTTCAATTGAAAACTCCGCTTCTACCCCAAGGAGGATATCGGAGCTGGTCCGATGTCCTCCGAAAACGCACCCACTGATATAAAGTGTAACGTTCCATCTCTTGCTATTTGCCACATTCATTATACTAAGTGACAGTGGTTTTACAGGTTAAATTGCAATCGACTTTATTTCACTAGAATTTTCTACGCTGATCAAGAGAGACTGTAGATAAAGTTTTTTTTTTCGAAATTTATTTCATAATCTGAGTAGATCTGTAATTGTTGTTAGTTATATGAAACATGGGCACACGTCGTCGTAGTGGTAGGTATTTTTCATTAGCTAACGAAGGAATGGTGGCAGCTGTCTGCGGTAACGAGCATTTTCTTGTTTAGCCATAATTTTACCGAGGGTCATGCATATTGTTAAATAAGGTTGGCCTTAAAAATTCAATATTTTTAAGTGAGCAAAAATCAAAGTGATCTCTTTATTTTCTAGTTTTAATTATGTAATTTGAATTTTGTGACGTGTCCAAGAGTCCTGTAAGGTCTAAAGGAAATAAAGCACTTGAAATTTTGTTTTTTTGAATTTTTTGTCATTTACAAATTTTGCTGGCACCCTTGGATGCGAAAAGTGCAGGACGGAATTTGGGGCTGGCATGAAATGTTTTTTTATGTAGATCAAGTGAGACTGTAGCTTGAAGTATTTTTTTTTTAAATTTTAAATAATTTTCTGAGTAGATCTGTAATTATTATTAGGTACCTATAAGAAACATGGGCACGGCGTAGTAGCAGGTATTTTGACAGTAGCTACCGATGGAAAGGTGGCGGCTGCGGTCTGCGGTAATGAAAATTTTCATGTCATGCATACTGTTATATAGAGTTGGCTTATTCCTTATTATCATATACAAATTCTGCTGGCACCCTTGGATGCGAAAACTGTCCATAAATAGCTTTGGTATTGTATTACTTATAATTAACAATACATCTATTAGGATTATTTTTTGTATAGTTTGAGTAATAATTATGAGCCAGAATTCTTTATATTAGGAAAATTATGAGCAAGGTCGTGCAGCTAGGATGTTTTACCTGTTAACTTATAAAATGCTGTTTTAGCGAAATTATTAGTGTTTGTGATGATTTATTATGAAAAATAACAGCATTTTATGTCACATTGAGTTGATAGATGCGTAAACTAATTGATTTATCCATCGACAAAAAATATCTAGCAGGTTTTGTCTGATACTTTTCAAAATTATAAGGAGCTTTTCTTTCTTTTTGTCTAACCATATTGTGAATGCTTGAACAAAATACTCTATTTTTTAACGTGCAAAACCGACTAAACGACTTTTATCGTTTAGTCGGTTTTGCATATTAACAATCAGTAAAAAATAGAATATTTTGTCCGACTAAATGGACCATCATTTGCTATATTTAGTCGGTTTTACCATTGAATAACTCCTGTTTGACTTGTCACAGCGCTGAGCTGGTGGTACCAGCGCCGAAAGAGCGCAAAAAATTATGTATCACTGTGTCATTAACTAATTTTTTGTAAAATTGACACTTAGTCGGTTTTCGCAGTAAACCCTCGCTATGTGGTCTACATTAATTTACTATTCTTACAGAACAAAGCATTCTTCATGACAGGTAGCTACATAATATCACTTTAATTTTCTGTAAAAATATTACAAGCTGTTGCTAGTAGCCAGTCTGCCTTATCTTAATTGTCGGTTCCTTGGACTTGTTCATTTCACAAGCGCTAAGCTCCTTGTTATTTCAATCAGCAAGCTGGTATTGTTGCTATTCCAAATACCTACATAAAGCTACAATAAGCTGGGGCTTTGCTAAGTTAAAAACAAAGGGATTTTTTATATTATTTAGTTGCCTTTAATAAGTTAAGTATTATTAATTGGTAATATACCTTTGATTATTTTTCAGTAGCATAAGGTTAATAGGTACCTACCAACCTACCTAAACAGGGTGGTTTGTAAGAATTGTCAAACCCTCACAGATAAGTAAAACATAATGTTTATTTGTAAAATCCATAATTATTTACATTTATAAGTTAAAATAATATAAATTAAACTACAATAGTGCATCGTTACATAGTGGTATCACAGTCCAAGTTCCAAAAAAGTCAAGCGTTTGTCATTCAACTCTGCTAAACACGCAAACGAAGCTACAGACAACGTAGCAATCTAGGCTTCAATCCATTTCATAAAACGATTTATTTTCATTTTCCAGGTTTCATTCCGAAGGCTTTTCGGGACCAGTCATGCAGATGGTGTTAATTTTCTTCGTAAATTGATCCTTTTCATGTTTTATTGCAATTCTGTCTCATTTCTTTACTTTCCTATCTTCGACATAGAAGGAAGCTAATTACTTAGCCTATCTAGTTTGCTATGTATTAGAAAAATAGTAAAGTAGTCAGAAATTCGAACTGCTCGTAGGCTACAAAATACGAAAAAGGTCAATATTTTCCTCCACACCTCTCAATCCACGTTCTTCTCAATCGCTTGGTGGTTCTGGTGGGCGATGTCCGTTATCCGTGCCTGCGTTCGTGCGACTTTGTTAGCTGAGAACTGTTGAGATCATTAGTAGTGGTAGCCGTTGCTGCCACCGCTTCCACCGTTGCCACCGCCGCCGCCGCCGTTGCCGCCGCCACCGCCACCACCGCCGTTGCTGCCGCCGCCATTGTAAGCTCCCTCGCTGGAAAAATAAACACGTCAATGAGAAAAGCGGCCTAGCTCCCAATTTTTTTTCTTCTTTGTGCCGCTGTTACAGTACACACTGATCTCCCTTACATTATGTAACCTCGTAAGAGTTCTCCCAGCGACCTGGTTGAGATCACTAGATGGGAGTCGTGTATGGCCGATCTTGGTCGTGATATTTGGGAGAGACTTTTCTATGTCCAACAGTGGAAGTTGCCAAGATGCTGATTATGTGTTATTTCGAGGTGTTTGCCTAAAAGTAATCTCATTGAAACCATTCAAATTTAATTCAAATTAAACTTGGCAAGTGTATGTGGTTGGTATTATATAGCTCTGCTTAGCTTGGGGCTAGATGATGCTGTGTGGATTGTCCAGCATTATTTATTTATTACTTACGATGAAGGGTTGTTCTTATTGAACTCAATAGACTTGAGGATCTCCGCCGGGATAGGGGGAGGAGTGGGTAAATGCGGTCCGACGGGGTGGAAGCCGTTCTCATCAGCAGTGTAGGTGAGCGAGATCTGCTGGCCGTCCGGGGACTTGTAGGAGAAGGAGCCTTCTGCCGTCACCGCGGGACCTTCGGGACCCGGGGCGCGTGGGGACCCGCTCTCTTGGGCTGAGATGCCGTTGCCAGTCTCGTAACTAAAATGTAGAATGCATGTTGGGAAATGTAAACTTCGAACGGGTAACACTAAAGTAGTTAAATGCTACGACGTTTGATGATCGGTTAGTAATAGGTGATCACAAATTTGTGGGTATAGATGTTTATTAAGTAGTGATAATATTTATTATTTATTAGTTCTGTAAACATTACCTGAACTTGTAGTTTCCATCTCCATTGTTGACGTTCTCAAACTTATTTATGGGGATCTGAGCACCGCCGCCGCCAGATCCAGAGCCCCCACCGAAGCCTCCCCCTAGGCCTCCATTCCCTGAGCCCCCTCCGAACCCGCCTCCCAGGCCTCCATTCCCTCCCGAGCCGCTGCTGTAACCGCCACCCCCGCCGCTGCCGGAACCGCCTCCTGGAGGTCTTGGGGGTAGGTACTGCGGCTCTAGACGACCGCAGGACGCTGCGGCTATCAGAGCTGAGGTGAATAGTAGCTGAAAAATGAGAGAGTTCATGGATTAGCTTTAGATACTGGACATTTTTTATGCTGATCGTCTGACTACGAATTAGAAACGGGTTCATTGTCAATTAGACAGTTGCCTGTTCGATAAAACAGAAATAAAATTAAGATTAGTCCTATTCAGGCCAATAGGGAGGGTTCGTAATGAACAACACTCTAAGGGCCGGCGTATCCATTTAATTTAAAGGATGCTAAAACTCACCAACGCTTTTGTCATCTCGATTTTTGTCTCGAGTGCCTGTTTGTTCAGCTATTTACTGAATACTGTTTGAGAGGATCTGCCTCGTTTTATATTGATCCGATTTGCCCTTTCTCGGTTGCCTCACCTTGTGCGTTGTAGTTATCGTCATAGTCGAGCACTCTAGCGACCTAACCCGGTGAAGCCAAGATTGTTCCTGAAGTTTACAAAAGCCCTAGAACAATTCCCTACACTACACCATGCCTCTAAATGCGGTAATTTAATTTGGAAGTTTAGAAGCTAACGATTACTTATTTCTAAGTAATCGTTAGCTTCTAAACTTCCAAATTCAGCTAGTTGCATTTCGCTAACTTTTGTTTTAATATTACCTACCAGAGAATATGTAATAAATGGTAATACATATGTATTAAATCTACATATGTATTACCATAAAATTCATCTCAACTACCTACTACGTACTAATCCACGAGAAAAATACTCTAGTGTAGGTACAGGTAATCTGTGGTCTGTCTGGTGTATTAGATACATATTATCGATAAAACCATCTAGCTAAATAGCACATGCGAAAGCCAATGGAACTAATTGACTAAGAAGGAGACAAAAATAAAATAATTAGTACCACGACAACAACGTTGAAATACTCTAAAACTGTTTGGTTTAAACATTAATTTTAGAAACATAGATTTTGAATAATAAATATCTTTTGGTATGTGAAAGGGCGTCTGTCATAGTTTATTTACGTACTAGTGCTGTAAGATGTAAAACTGAAAATGCGAGCACGTAACTAGTCTATAAGTTCCGCAAGAGGGCAATAATTATTGAATTTGCTTTGGCAAAGACATCAGATACAATGGTCGGTAAACTAAGAAATACGTAAAATATGTAGTTACTTGAAAACCTTTGGACGGATGAAACTTTAGTAATAAAGAGTGCAAACGGCTTACAAAGTTTGCGCTTTTTCACTCTTATCAAAGTTAGAACTTTGATACTTGTGTTAAAGTTAGCATTAGAATGCTAACTTTAACGTATCACAAGTATCTACCGGCGTCAACTCTATCTCATTGTAAACTTACACGGCAAAGAAAGGTGCCAAAGAGCTTCAAAGGCGAAGTTTGAAATAATAAAACTACGATAGATTTGTGGTCTAATCTAAAGGGTAAAAAAGTATATTTTTGACTGTGTCACATGCGGCTTTCTATTTTTTGTTTATTCACCGCGAATTGTTTTGTTTATACTTGATCTCAAAACTCTCGATTGGTGACAAAATGGTCTGTGCATTCGTGCAAATGTCGCTCGTCACAGAGGATATCGAAGATTGTTCCGTGTTGCTAGAGAAGCCATTGCAGAAGTGCTTTATATAAATATCCATAGTATATATCCATTCCAGTGAAAGCAGACTTCCGGAATAGCTGAATTTCAGAGTAAGTCCATCAGGAACAAGACAAGTGTTCATATTTGACATGCTCCATCAATAGCTAAGATACATTGTGAGCTGGCAAATTTTTCCAAAGATTCCAATGAACGCTTATTCTATGTACCTATGGTTTGAGTTCTTTTTTTTTATGAGTAATCCGGTTGTTCGTACTCTGATCATCTTTAGTCAATGATGAAATCTCTTTTCAACGTCAATTCGGGTGCTGGAAATTGATAATATATTTAATTTGTGCAAAAAAATTTATAAAAATTTCCATTAACATTGACAAGAAATTTTATTCATTGATTAGTTAATCAGCGTACGAACCTTTGCGGTGCGTCGTACTCCGCGAACAATACCTTCTAAAATGCGTTTCAAGAGTAAACTACCTTTAATTTGGGCTGTGTCTACGACAGCAGCCAGCTTTACCTGCTCTCCACACAGCGCTGTATGAAGTTCACGTCCGTGACCGTTCTACGTTCCTCTCGTGCCATCTACTATTAGGTAGCTACTTGAAAACGACCGTGTTCCGATCTCTAACTGCGTTCTTATTGCTGCTTGCACTTGCTAAATACGCTACTTTTAACCGTTCGGTTTTAATTTACTTTTTATGAACATCACCTTGGTGTTTTACTTTTAATGTTTGTTTTTATTGATATTGATATTGTTAGTTCCTACAAATTATTCTGCATATTTTTAAATCCAAGCTTACCTCCTCTACTTAATTTCGAACCTAACTGACCTAGGTTCATATATACGGACCGGACGTCAAGTATTTTATAAACTGATAGACTACGTAGGCAGGAAGAAGGCTTGCCTAATGATCGTTAAAACCATTTTGTAGCTACTTACGTTGTAAATTTCCTGACGAAAGTAAAGCCATTAATCATTTAATGACATGTTATCGTATGAGGAGGCAGGTAGGTAGGTCCATGATGTCTGGCAATGGGTAATACATAGGTTAATTAATTAAGAGTGATTAATAGAGACTAGCTGTGCCCGCGGCTTTGCCCGCGTAGAATTCACAATGTCGTGGGTTTTAATTATTCTTGCGCGGAACTCCAAGTATTTTTATATGATAAAAGTAGCTTTAGTTACCTGATATAACATCAGCTATCTGCCAAAGAAAGTCCCGTCAAAATCGGTCCAGCCGTTTGCAGATTAGTTAAAACAAACAGAGACATTTTTAAATATTTTAATGGTTTGATTAAAGTACCGTACTATTATTTTTATTATTATTTTATCATTTAGTACAAAGCTGTTATTTTGACATATCAAACAGATTATTATTAGTATTATTTAACGGGTATTTATTGCATTTATTTACCTATTTTTCCCGACGTTTCAACAGGTTTACAATAATAATATGTACAGATCGCGTAAGTAAGTTTAAAAATATTTATATCAAACAGATTTTTTAATTTAATTTATTTGTATAGAAAATAGATAATTCGGAATCTGCGTGTCAAAGAGAGTACTAAAAATAATAGTAGTGTCATGTAAATAACAGTTGGTATTTTAATGTAACTTTGTAAATAACCAACGCTCGACATAATTAGTGATGCAATTTTCGATTGTCACAGGCCGTTCAATTTATTTTACAAGCGAAGAACACATAATTTTGTCCTAAACACGGTTTATAACAAAATGTGTACATAGGAACTTAGTTAAACATGGTACTAAAAAGGTAAGGTATGTTACTTTTACGTTTAACTGTAAGTTACATTAGAAATAACATATTTTATGTATACTCAGGTGTACTAGATTTTTTAAAACGATAAACATTCCCGCTATACATACTTTATCTAAAAACAACTTTCTTGTTGTTATTTTTTAAACGGGACAAAATTGCCAAGAATGGAATGAAATGTATCAGGAGGGCTGACACTAAATAGGGAACAAGCACGGGGATTGATTGATTGAACAATTACATTATTAACTCCACTCCAAGAATGTGAATTATCTTTTTTTTTGTTTGGATATGTTAACATAATTTGCAACCAACTGTCGGTAACTCTCATTTGTTCTATAGGACTGTGACGTCATAGAACTGTTAACCTTTTTTAGGGTTTCCTAAAAAAGGTTAACAGTTTGGAAACCCGTCTGGCCTTCCTTTTTCTGACCTTTTTTCCGTCTTTAGTAACTAGACAAACGTTCGAAACCGTCGACACGCGAGTCACACTCGCACTTGACGGATCTGTTTATCCCTGTAGTTCCATGGTAGAACTATTGAAACGAAACCTGGCCCATTTGTTCTGTATACAACTAATAATACTTGGTAACTTCCATTAACCTCGACCGTAGGCCCTACAATAATCACAATTGATATAAAACAATAGACTGAAGCCGAGTGCAGACACTAGTGTTACCTAATACAGCCATTTGGGTCAACAGTACCTTACCTATTAGCAAAGATTCGACTGCTGTAGCGAGTCACTTAAATTAATGTTATTGATGAGTTGTTGCACGAGAATGATGTAGCTATAAAACAATTTTGCAAATTGCTAAGTAAATTGAACCTATCGACAGGCACTTTGATGCAACATTACACTAGAAGCAACGCCCTGAGCCACGGCCTCGGATATTCCGCTGTGATCCATATTTCACGAGTTAATATCACGAATGATCTATTTTCCCCGATTTGTCCGTGGCTTAGTGGCCAGAGAATTTACATATTGTGTAAGAAAAAAAAAACAAAAGATGATGGTAGGAGAAAATCTTTTGAAGGTAGGTACTATTATTAAAATTCGGACTCTTTATGTCGTTAGTGTTAGTCACGCATTTTTCATCGGCTGTATTAATTCGCAGTCGCATTGAGGCTCCATGTTTATCATTTCAACTAACATCAGAGATTGGGTAACGTTATGCTAACATTTAGATCGAACTATTTTCGGACCTTTGCCAAGCAAATGGACACGTGTTTAGGTTAAAGGTGAAATGTTATTCCTTTCTTTCTCTATTCCGTTTAGATGCCTTTTGAATATTAAGTTCGGAAACTATCAAAGGCGATTTGCATTTCCATTCCAATAACAACTATTGTTTGGGCAATAATACGCTGTATGAGAAGGAAATAAAAGCAATATTGCAGGCTCCTTGAACTTTCAACAGTCACGGAATTGTTGCTGCTCTCTAGTTTATACCCATTTAACTCCCAAATGGATTCTACGCGTCGATTGATTCAGATCGACTTTGATTATACTATTTTGCTATTCTCATGATGTTTTGTAGGGCAAATAAATAATCAGTGTTTGTTTGTGCACTTTATGGGTTACTGATTAAGTCGACCTAGATCCTTGAGGGGGGATGTTGTTTCCATCATCATTACATATATGTAACACTAGTGTAAGCCCCTTACGATATCGTCGTGAGCTGCGTCTTGTTTATTCTAAATATGTAAGAAAACCAATGACAATTGTCTGTCTGTCTGTCTGTCAGTCAGTCTGTCAATCTGTCAGTCTGTCAGTCAGTCTGTCAGTCCAGTCTGGAGCTTTATCCATCCAGCATTTTGCCTATAAATTTTAATTATGACTAAATTAGATGCCTTCTAAAATTAGGTAGACGTTTCTAATCATAGCTAAAATGTAATGCAAAGAATACGGTTAAAGCTATCTATAACTAATTTGAGTTGTTTTAGATCTGTCATCCTAATTTTAAGCCTGCCAGTCTAATTTTTGAAACATAGAATAGCTTTCGTATGTTTGATATTCCTAAATCCTAATTATAGCTAATTATAGGTAATTTTTAAAACAACTAAATCGACACCAGTAGCTAGATAAAAACTATTTTGGTGCAAGGGGAACCTCTATAGAATTTTATGAAACGTAATGACACAAAAAATCAGTACCTAGCCAATTTAACAAGATCCGTCAAGTGCGAGTGTTACTCGCGCGTTAAGGATTTCGAATTTTTGTCAATTATACAAATAGGTACGAGTTTGCTATTTAATAAGAATCTCACCAGAAGATACAAACTGAATTCAGATTTATTCAGATGGATTGGTCTTCAACCTTCGAATATTAGGGGGCGATGGTAAAATTTTCTACTCTTTCAATGTATTTCAAAAAGTATGAAAGTTAGGTCTGTCTGTTTCTTGGCCGCGCATCATACGGAACAACTGAATGTATTCAAATGAAATTTGGTATGATTTAAGTTCATACTACGAGAAAGGAAATATGCTACTTTTTATCAAGGAATTCAGTACGGTTCCCTAGGGAGAGGGGATGAATAATTGATTGACTGTTTGTGTAACAGGTCCAATTCTGCACGTTGAAGTTTTTTGCACAGCGTTTCTTAATATGAGAGAAACTGTGGTCGAATGTGAATAATTAGTCTGCAGGTATGGCAATTGCGAACGAAGTCGCGGGTACAGCTAGTACTCTAATAAAGCTTTACCTATGAGAAAATACTTCTTGAATAAAACCTCTAAAGACTGTATCACCGAGCCGTCAAAATGACAAATTTATATAATTGTACCTGCCTCGTTGTTTATTGTCATGTGATAGAAAGAAAACAAATAGAATTTTCGTGTTATCTTCATAAATTATTACTTTTTGAAATGTTAATACCAACCTGTGTTATAAAATTAATGGAACTAGTAAGCTTTATTTTTGCAATCAGCTTTAACAGACTTTAGAAGCTTTGACAACCTCTGCTACTGTTTATATTCGTACCCCTTCCTACTCACCGTTCTTCAATCAGCTCATCTTGCATTGTGTGTCAATTAAATCTGCTTCTCTTTTAGGTTTTAGCAGTATCATGCCTGACGCTTCACCACTACAGCTACGATCTAACAGATATCCCCACACTCATGCTCTGTTCGGGAACTTATATCGGATACGTGGTCGTTCTTTCGGGGGAGATTGTCGGTAAGATATTTTAGTATTTCATGCATAGCTAAAGGCCTGTTCAGACTTCAGCGGTATTCGCAACACAGTGCCGCAACGAAATTCAAGTAGGTATGTGGTATTCCCAACTGTCACTAAAATACTCGACGGAATACCGGGGACCGCGTGAAACCCCAACTGAAATCCAAAATTCACCGCTGCCGCTATAGCGAATAATACCATCTGAACCTGGTTTTAAGACAATCATGCAAAGAGCATCGTACTCGTTGACACCAGTTGGTGTAATTAATTTTCCGTCAAGTGATGTCAGGGGTGTCATGACTAGTCATAGCCCCACAAACAAGACAGGCTCATTCCTCAGATTGTATTTTCAATGTTTTATCGGTTGTCTGCAGAAACAGATTTGACTTTACATATCAGTATATCATGTCAGAAGCTTTGAAGAGTTCTATTTGTGTAGGCTATTTTTAGAACAAATACCTAGCCCTTTATTACCTAGATAGTGTTCACTTGCTTATTCATAATCTTAGCTTAGATTTAATCTGACGGAGTAGATAAACATTAATCTGACGGAGTAGATAAACTTAATAACGAAAGATATGTACCCACTCCTAAAAGCAAACCTAAATATAAGTAGGTAAATCTCCTGATGAGCTTTTTTTGATGAACCCATACTCAGATCATTTTTAACAGTTGATTTCCTTCATGACCAAATCTTTTTCTTTCTACATGTTCTTACTGTCTTTTTAATAATGCTACTAACGCTGCTTCAATGCATAATACTTACTTAAATCTAGAAAATAGTTGAAGCTCAAATAAATTTGCTAAGCCAGTGAAGTTCAATTTATTTATTTTATTAGTCGTAAGGAGCCAGAGTCCATGAGTGGACGGATATAGGCTGTATGATGATGATTAGTCGTAAGGAGACCGTCGTGCGTCGACACGTTTAAGCCATTCAAAGGTGTGTGTACATGTAGATTGTCATGACTAACAGTATCCTAATGCCCGTTGTTTTCTCCAGGGGAGATGTTATTATCGCCAGTGGACCTCGTCCAAGACTTGTACTATGGACTTCTAGGGATCACCCTGTTCTCTGTGACCGGTGGTCTGATACTAACATCGCGGTTACGAGGCACATCTATGTACCCTAAAACTGGAGATTACAACGCGGCGATCATCACCGGTTCCTTGTCCATACTGAACGCTGTGATCATGCTGTTTGATTTGAGCCTCGCTTATTTAGACTCTGAAGAATTCGACGATGAAACCAGTGTTTGAAGGTGATTTGAGGGCGGTGGTCCTGTAATTGAAAATGTATTCTTAATGTAATTATTTGTAGGGTTCCTTGCAATTAGTAGTTTTATTGTTCAAATATTATTACAATATTACCGTTGCTGTAGTTAACCCCAAAAAAAAAACTGCTGCAGAAGCTTTTTTGCTGACGAAAACCCGCTCTATAACTTAATTCCGCCAAGCAGCCAGAGCAGTTTACTGGTCCTACCAACAAGAGTCCCGGGATGATATGATAGCGATGATGCACAAGGGTGTTTCGTGTTTATGAGGCTAAAAATATGTTAGGAGTCGAGCGAAAGGAGGCTTTCATACCCAGCAGTCGATGACTCCAGCCTGATTTATTGATGATGAATAAGAGTATTTGTGTACTTATAGGAGAAGCAGTATCGGCGGCAGCGGACGCGTACATTGACGCGTGGTGGTCCGCCAGCGGCAGCGCCCTCTTCGGCGCATGCGGCGCGCTGACCTTACACCACTGGCGGGACGTGCAGCCTTGCGCGCGCAGCTCCTACGCGCAAGCCGCCGCCGTCTGCGCGCTCGCCGTCGCCGCCCTCTTCATCGTAGACGTGCTGCTAGCTCTCTGCTCCGCGCATAAAGACGGCAGCAGCACCTTCCGCACCAAGTCACTCAGGACATGCAACAACTGTACCTAGCTAAGTCAATCAATTTTGTTATTTATATAATATTTCTAATGTTGATCTTTGTGTTTTTATTGCTAACTATTATACTCTATCTACGCATTTATTTTCTATTACTGTTTTTTTTATAATTGACTAGCATACATATTTAAATACACTAGAATTTATCATTACTATCTAGCCATAGATTGGGCTAATGGGTAATATTATTTTATTTAACCTAATTTTATAAAAACGTATCACTTAGAACGTGTCCATCGGCATTTTTCTTATTGTCTCTGCATAAGGTAAAGACACTTGGTTCATGTGTTCTTATTAATTAGCACTTACGCACTTTCACTATAACTATCACTACACTAACTCAAAAGGTTTAGTTCTTTTGAGCCTTCTCACTATGGCCGTGTTGTCGAGGAGCCGGAAAGCCTCGACGTTCACATTATGATGAAGCCTCTGTTCATGTGCCTTTGCGTAGTTTTGTATTATTCTATCGACGTATTCAATCTTCAGGTCCCGATAAAGATCGCTATTTCTAACATACCAAGGAGCATTAACGATTGCACTGAGTACTTTATTCTGGAACCTTTGTATGATTGCCACATTTGTCTTTTTGTTACAGTCTCGGAGCTGTATGCCTTATGGGCCTATTCCACTCTAATCCACTTTGCAGATCCACTTATGGATCAGTTTCCACTTTTTTATCCACTTTGATCCACCGAAGGATTAGTTTCGACTTCAAGTTCCACTCCGATCCACCGATGGATTGATTTCGACTTCAAGTTCCACTCCGATCCACCGATGGATTAGTTTTGACTTAAGTTCCAGTCTGATTCATCGATGGATTAGTTTCGATATCTTGTTCCTTGCGCCGCCGTCCCGTCCCGCACTGAGCCTGTTCCCACAGAAAAAGTACTGTACCTCTACTTTTATTTAGACCGGTTAAAAGATTATTATTATTATTTTATTTATAATAAGTATCGATACACATATACATATGCTCATGATTATAATATTTAAACAAAAATACAAATTTTCCAGTTGTTGTGTTCCCAACCGGATACTCGCCCGATACAAGCTATAACAGCAAAAATTTGTTCAGTTTTGAAAAAATAAATGTTTGTTTCAAACACATTTTTATGCCATCCACCAAAGTAGTGTGACATTGTTAATTAGGTGCTTCGGCTACAAATATTACATGTTTGGACAGTCTTGATTTCGATTTGAGTTTCACTATTAGCGGCATTAAAACCGATGCATCGTAGTGTACCAGTGCAAAAATGATTTTGCTCTATTCGTTATTGTAGAGCCATCTGTTGAAGCAGCTACGAACTAAATGTAGAGTCAAAAGAGTTTATGTTTCGCCGGCTTACGAAGCACCCTAGTTTGGTAAGGTCTACAAATAATAGTTCACTGTAGTTTTGACAGATGGCACTTGATGAAAGTATGCCTGAAGGTCGGTTTATTTTAAAGAAGGATACATGTGTGGTACTGGTATGTACAAGCTTAGATAAGGCATGTATACTGCGGCAGTTCATTGCCATTTTCTTTTGTAAAATAAGTATGAGGTTAAGTAAGTAGGTACCTATTTCGATGTAACGTTTTACCAAAATTTTCAGTAGTACCTACCTAAGTATTAATTAAGTAGGCAACCTACCTCACCTGCCAAGCAAACATGATTTATATAGATAAGCATAGCATAGTAGGGAGGGACCTGTTTAAATAAGCGATAGCACTGGACAGATAATAATTGGCAAGAAATGGGGGAGACCATAACTAATCTATGGGGGAGACTTTTGCCTAGGAGTGACAAAGTAGACCACAGGCTCCTTATGCTATATGACTCATTCTGGCCATGATACATGCCGTCTTGTTTTTAGTACTAACTTCTATTCTCCTACACTTCTTTGCATGCACTAGGCCCATAGGATAACCAACTAACCAAAATGTTCACCAATATTAACTCATAACAACTTTCATTTAAGAGGGCGCAATGCGCAGCATTTAGTGAAAAGGATTTATTATAAGATTTCGCGTATCATATCATATCATAGAGCGGGACAGAGCATACGTGTTTGGAACGGCGGCGTAAGCGCAAAAATCAAGTTTTTGCTTATTTACAAAAAAACTACACAATTTATGAAGAAACACGCTCAAGGAACCAAATAATTAATAATTGGTAATAAGAATAACCTACTACGAATCAAAACATTCCGCAGGGTTCCTGAGATCTCGGGCAAATTATGTGTGAAAAAATGCACTTTCATGATTAATTTTTATGGTAGGTATTTATTTTAATCGTTTTTCACACTCAAGGAACCAAAGATAAAAATTAATTTTATGTAATTCGAGTTTACCACGGATCCCCGTGGTAAAAAACTACTGTGAGTACTGATATCTAGGGCTAGTTTGACCACCAAACCCATTAGGTTTAACCACTAACCCATAACCCAACTAATGCTTTACACGCAGCTGTACAATGTATTATTGTTTCCCAACATAGTGGTGTGGTTCTAATTAAGCCAAGCCCATGTTTCTATTTAGCACCATTAGTGGCAGGAAAATTAAACATCAAGTTAGATGGAGCTGTAAGAAGTTTAATTGCATTGTCTCTGCGCGCGTGTAGGGCATATCGTTTTGAGCTTTATGTGATGAGATCTCTTCGGTAGATCCTATAGCTATTTTCGTCACTTGACTGATCTACGGATCTACGCCTGATCTACGCCCGCTGTTGATATTTATGTGACGTGACTTTCGGATCAATAAATAATGTAGGTCTAGGCAGTTATACATTATTTGATCCTAAATTCATACTCTAGGTTCTGTACATACAGAACAGTAGCTGAAGCATATAGTTTTGAATCTCACTTACTATATTTTTCTTACCATGGGATCCACCATGGGGTGGACCCCATCGAGTAACGCGAGGGCGTTACTTACATTACGTTTGCTAGAAATGTCAGTACCTACATTAATTATTACAATTTAAATATTAATGATTTTCAAAAATTATGTTGAAGTAGCCCAAGCATTTGAAAATTTTTTACCGACATTCTAATCTCTACTACAAAGTGTCTAAACTCTTCTCAAGTAATCGCTTACTTCTAGAAAATGTACCTAAATGCGAAAATAAACTTAAACTCAACCATGTCGATAAAATTATATTAAAAAAGCCTTTAAACTTATAAATATAAAGAAAACTGCAGATCTCTGGGGCGTTTCCGTTAGAATTATTAAACAACTAATTGATATTATTCTAGCTTTTATATTCAATTAATCTATTGATTGTAGCGTATTTCCTGATCAAATGAAATGTAGTAAAATAATTCCATTGTTTAAATCGGGTAGTAGGTCTGACCCCACTAACTTTTGACCAATATCAGTACATTCAGCAAAGTTTTTGAAAAACTTATTTTATATCAATTGCTTAGACAAAAAATGTTTGGGATATTATTTGCTTCTTTTATAAATTAACCCAGCTTACGCACTATAATAATAAAAACTTTAATTGCTTAGACATTTCAATGGCAATGACCTGCTACATGGTATGCAATTTGGGTTTACTCGCGGCAGGTCAACTATTGATGCCGGTGTTGAGTTAGTATCGCATATTTTTGATGCTTGGGAGAAGTCGCAAGATGCTGTAGGTGTTTTTTGCGACTTGTCAAAAACATTCGATTGCGTACACCATGAGGCATTCATCAGGAAACTACACCACTGTGGAATAAGAGTTACCTCTTTGGATCTTCTTACATCTGACTTGAGTGATAGGATACAAAGAGTTGACATTAATGGAAAACGGTCTTCGGGGTCTGTAGTTACAATGGGTGCACCACAGGGTTTTATCCACGGTCCTTTCCTATTTTTAGTTTATATTAACGACCTGCCTCATCTTGTAAAGGATAATCACGAGGTCGTATTGTTTGCTGATGATACTTCATTAATTTTTAAAATGAAACGACCAAAACGATAATGTGAATAATGCAATCTCAAAAGTAGTCCATTGGTTTAGTGTCAATAACATTTTGTTTAATGAAACCAAAACGAAATATATTATTAGATTTATTCTACCTAATGTAAAATAAGTTAAGGCTGATGTAAACGTCGAAGGAGAAAATTGTTAGATATTGTTAACAGTACCAACTGTTTTCTTAGGAACAACCTTAGATAGTAAACTTCAATGGGGCCCACACATATGTAGACATCAAAGAGACTTAGTTCTGCAGCGTATACAGTCAAAAAAATCCGTTATCTTACAGATGTTGATACTTCTAGATTAGTCTATTTCAGCTACTTTCATAGTGTTATGTCTTATGGCATACTGCTGTGGGGGATCTATAATACGGGTCGCAGAGAAACCCTACGAGAAAAAATCAAAGAAATAAACATAATGACAGTACCATGTCAATATATTTATGAAAACTTGTTGTACACTCATAGGAATATCAATCGGTTCCCTAAAAATAGCGACATACATAATTTAAATACTAGAAATAAGAATAAACTCGCTGTGCCCACAACTAGGCTACACAAGATTAATGTATCTTTTAATGTAATGCAATTTATACGCTTCTAGAACAAAATACCAAATGAGTTGAAAACATTAACAATAAATAAATTCAATCATATTGTCAAACATATCCTTTGTCTAGTTGTGTGTTAGGCTTGCTACAAAATATCAGATTATCTAGAGGATAAAAAAGCTTGGCAAAACTCGTCGTTTTGCTCCAACTCGAAACTACCTAACAAGGTAAAGGTTTCGTGTTCGCTTCTTTGTAAAGATTGTTTTACCTGAGAAAGACTTTATTTCCTAGTTTTACTTTGTAATTTGAATTTTGTGACGTGTGGTGCAATAGTCCTGTAAGGTCTAAAACTCTAAAGGAAATAAAGCACTTTGAATTTTGAATTTTACTAAGTATAGGTATGTAAATATTAGACATTTTTATCAGGAACATATTTCGGTTATTGGAATGACGATAGATGCAGTTTTCTTGCAAATTAAAATTACTATTTGGTTTACTTATACATATTATTATTGTAAAAATACCTAAGTATTTTTATAATATAAAGTACAAATAAGTATTAAATAAATAAAAAATACAACAACACTTATTTCTATTATTTCTACTACTACATGTAGTGTACTGTGTTGTGGTACAACTGATTCATCTGACGCTGAGTTTGATAAGGTTTAATATTATCCGTAAAAGCGTATAACTAAAATTATTCTATTAATAACCATTACGCTTACAGCGTGGTAAATACAAAGTTGTTTTAATTCAAAACATGTTGACTCTGTCGTTAAGTTCAGAGGAATGTAAGTGATATTTTGAACGCCTCCATCAATACAATCGTTTACTACGAGATGGAGGTGATGTCATCTTTGTTTGGAGCGAGCCGGTAGACGGACTAGCATCGTATTCTTAGGGTGGCCACCCGACATATTGTTTGTCATGCAACTCCACAATAGTGATGCTGATGAGTGATGATGACTCAGTAAATAGAGAAAATCTCTTGCACATTTTTTATTCACTTTGTTTTGGATCTGACTCAAGTTTCAAAGTATTTATTACTGTTAGGGGGTGAAACATGGACCCGGCTAGGGCACACTCCGGTGATGAGGCAAACCGCTTATTCCCAGTTCTGTATTTTTCCTATATGCTCGACAATTATATTCTTTAAATATACAATATATACCTATATTAATATGTAGCAACATTACTTAATAAAGAGGAACTTGTTTGTTTGTAGGGGCAATCTCCGGAACTACTGATCTGATTTCGATTTTTTTTTTCATATATACAAAGGTAGGATAATTACTTAATTAAGGTTGATCGTTTCGTGTTGGCGCAAGATTAAAATTTTTGGTGGTTTTAAATTTTTTCTGCGTTCTACAAGTATTAAAACTTATCGAAAAGTAATTAGCCGCAAACCGTAAACTATTATGGAAACGCAAAAAAAAAAGTTACGCTAGGTAAAAATACGAGACATGATAACGTAGAAGAGTTACGCCGTAGCCGTAGCATCGTTGAATAATTAATTATAATGATTGTTTTTATAATTTTATTATTTAATTGTACGTTTCTTTGTTAATAAAGGCTTTTGCCAGCTTATAATGATAAAACTAACCAATATTTTGTTTGGCTCACTCAAACTTACTGTGCACGGTATTTTGTGACCATTCTAACAGAACGCAGGAAAAGCAGCATAAATAACCGATTACTTAATCGCTTACTCAAAATAATCTACGGATTTACCGGATTAACTTGTAGCCTCGATCATTCATAAACAATTTCGTTCTATGCTTACGGGTCTTATAACGATAAAAGCCATGGTCACAATAACTATGATCTCATCCTTCTTCGTTCAACCCACACCACAACCAAACCACGCGCTGTGCGCTGTGCAGCGCAGTCTTAGTGTGGATACCGCTTAGCGCACTCGTGTGAAAGTGTAAACAAACCTTTTATCATCGTTCTACATTCGAATAAAATAAAATGGCTATCAGTCGGCTGTCTATCATTAAGTTTTTGGAGCTGGTAAGTTGTAAAAACAATTAATGTACTTTCATTTATTTGTTTTTTTTGGTTATACATATTCCTTTCTGTGTTTTTACCGCTATTTCGTACCAGGTGCGCAGGGAATATTTGATCCTGTTGATGGTGATGCGCGCATGCGTGGCTTTGTTTACATTTAGGTAAAGCGTAAACAAAACAAACATTTTAGATCACAGCTTCATCATTCATAACAAATTAATAACTTTTGATACCAAGTACCTACCGTGCGTGACCGCCCGCACCCTATAATATAACGCTAGTGCGTTGACTCCGACTTTCATTGACCGGGTATGGCGGCGGGGTGGCGCGCTTCGAAAGGGCCCCGTTTCGAAGTATTCGGGAGAGTTTATTTTAAAACGGTTGAAAGCCGTTTTTGAAATGTTTTGGTACTTCAAACGGTTATCATCGGTAATCGGTATTTTATTAGATCGTCTAAAATTAGAGCAAATTCCATTTATGAATACTTAGATAGTAGAGTAAGATACTATGGCATAATTTTATCGATTAGCTTTGTTTGGATTTATTCCAATAACGTCTGAAACGGGAAACCGTTAAAAGTCATAGGTTAGTAGGTAGGTATGTGTCTCCTTTCCTATGACTTTATTTGGATTGTCCCACTTTTAATAATTAAGCAGTAGACTGTATTGCTGCCATTCGGTCGGTACCTTCTAGTAGGTAAGGTTACTACTTTTTTTTTTTAATATCTTTTTTTATTATGGAGTTTTGTCACACAGTGACTATGCACTCCCGTTAGAGATCAATTCTTTTACATAACTCGCAAATACAGCTTGACTAGCATTTTGGCTTCCTCGGAGAAAGGGGACGACAAAATGCTAATATTACAAATACCTACGCTAAAATCATACAAACTTTCGAAGTCTTCTCGTTGTGCCTCGTCACGGACACACTCCGTCGAAACATGGTGTACATCTTCTATCATGTTACATTCTGGGCAATTTGGAGAAAAAATACAATGGCTTCCTTTGGGGTTGAATATTTAGGGGACCATTGACAACGGCAGGTAGTCACTAACAGGTTTGAATGTCCCCTATATTCCATATTCCTTTAAATGTTGACTGTTCCTTTACACCCCGGGGCGCGGCGGGCGCGGCGCGGGCGGCGGGGGCGGCGGCGTAAGTTTTTCAAATAATATAGAAATAGAAGTATTTAATAAAATATTATCTCGAGTAGGTATGTTTAGATTTTTGTTATTTCTGAGTTCTGAACGATGTATATTATTAACAAAGATAATTACAATCAAATAATAAAAACAAATTATAACTAGTATTTACAATTGAAACAATTAAGCTAACTGCAGACTGTTGCAAACAATCTACCTACAGGCTCAGACATTTTTTGTCTGAGCCTACAGGTAGCTCAACTGATCCATACCAATACCAGTCGGGACTCGGGAGCGTCCCCAAGACGCTGGCTGCATTGCCCCGCGCTGTATGGCAATGCTGATGCGCTGCGATAGATAGGTACCCAACAGCTCTCGAGTCACGCGTCGCTTCGACCAGACTAAGATAACTTTCTAAAAACCCTACGGACCTAGGGTTTCGATCCCAAGGGGAGCAAATGTGTAGACTCTGTTGAGACCTGTATTCTAGATAGGTATAGAATAAATGGAAGGGATGATTGGTAAATGATATAACAATCACGTAAGATTGATCTGTGAAAAGGTGTTTCCTCGTGGCCTAACTGATTGATTAAGAGGAATAAATTTTTCCTCGTGGTCTAACTGCTCGTCAATAAATCAATTGAATAACGCTTCTCTTTTGGTGATAACTAGATCTCATCAACAATACATTAAATAGGTACCTACCTACCCAGCTTACTAACCGAAGGTAACTAACGTATGTACGTTACGATGGTTTGGCATCACGAATGGAAGTTACAAAATACAATATACTTATGTAATATTGTTTCTTGATATTAAAACATTCTTATAAAATAATATCTTTATCAATTGAATAAGCAATTAAATAGAATAAGTGCAAGTATTTACATTGTGAATAATTAATGAGCGTTTTTTCTCGGAACAATGACAAACAATTGATAACAACCAAGGCGAAGAATCATGCGAGCGCGGTCAACCAAAAATATAATAGTTACAGTGATTTTTTTTTAAAATGCACATATGAAATTGGGTGAAACTACATATTCCCAATTTTATCAATAAAATAATAAGAGAAACGATATATTTTTTGTGGTAATTTTTGGTTCAGCGGTGAATGATTCAGCTGAGCGAGAGCGACTGACTAAATGCAAGGAGCTTTTATGTTTTGGGCGTCCTGCCCGTACCCCATCCCTGCACATAAACCCGCGAAACAAAAAAGAGCAGGTACCTGAGTTAGAGAACACATAATGAAAAAAATGATGCGCTCGGTCGGAGTCACAGATATCAGAACTGTGGTCGGTCGGAGTAGAGAGAGCCTACTTTGAACAGCTCATACATAACATAACACAACAAATGTTCCGTGTTAGATATGGACTTCGTTATTTTATTGCTTCAAAGGTATTACCAGAATACCATAAAATAATAAAAGACAAGGGTAAATTGGTATTATTTTTAGAATTTTGTCAATTATCTAGAAAAACAGTGTATAAATCAGATTGTCAGTAAAAAGCCTGTTATTAACAAGAACTACTGTTTTTATTTTAATACGATACACTACTTGGTTCAAGAAACTAATAAAAAAAGATTAAGTCAATAAAAAAAACTGATTTTTTTATTATCTTTTCCGTCGATAAAATTGGGTGTACTTTCACCCAATTTCATGTGCACTTTATAAAAACTCATGCTGTAAGTATAATATTGTTTCCTGATACATCATTTAGACCGTTCCTATAAAATAATACCTAGGTAGGTACATATCTTTGTCAATTGAATAAAGCCGTTTTTTCTCGAAACAATGACAAACAATTGTTATCAAGGCGTAGAATCATGCGAGGGCGGTCAACCAGAATTATTCCTAGAACTTGCGTAATCGAGCGTTGTTGATTCACATTTGTTTACATGGATAATAGTATCTAGTGCTAAAACGTGGATTGTTTTCTATTGCTTTAGAACCATTCTGCGAACATCATGACGTCTCCTTCGAGTTACAAATACTACGTAAAAATAATTTAGAGCGTCTATCGCAAATAGTAGGATATCCACCATTTTAGAATATGCGAGGAATATCATTCTTGTCTGTGTCAGTTTTTCAAAACATCCAACGCTCAAAGCAACAGAAATGCTCCCAAAACAACTTAAAATAATTATAGGTTACAGGAGCATAACAGACATATTTTTAAGATACATTAAGTTTATTATGAAACCGGAACTCAAAATAGTTTACGACTTCCTAAAATGTAGTTCTAACGTAACTTTATGAGTCATAAAAAATTACATCATAGATTATATTTATTATTAATTAATTTGATTCTGAGAATCAAAACAGTACTGTATTTCCTGCGTAGATAACAAAGTGGTGCCGATTATCGATAGATCCACACCATCTACACTGGATCTAATCAGAAATACAAATCTTAATAGATCCATCGTGGATCTAGTCAATGGATCTAACGAGAACCAGTGAAGTGCTGTTTATGGCTCAACCTTCCAGTTTTGGGGAGGCTCATTAATTTATTATTAAAGTATATTTTCGTCGATTTGACGAAAAGATACTTCAACGATTTTTAGCAATCTAGAATATTCTTGCCGAGGAACGATGAAGGTTGATTTTAAGGCGATTTTCTGATTCGCAATGAAATTATATCTTAGCTTAGAGATGTACTAGAGATTCGTGTGGCGTACCGTTCGTCACACTAATAACTATATAGGCGAAAGTTTGTATGTTTGTTACTCGTTCACGCCCAAACGGCTGAACGGATTTAAATTAAATTTAGTACCAACATAGCTTATAATAATATCTTGGTTTAAAAGAATCAATGGCTACTTTTGATCCCGGAATAGTGCAGTGTTCTCATGGGACCACCACGAGTAACGCTGCAGGGCGCAGCTAATAATAAAATATTTCCTCGAAGTCAGGCCCCCGTAAATTTAAAGCCACATCCGCTCAAGCATAACGTAAGCAAGTCGAACAATAAACCACCCATAGTTAATATAGTTATCTCTATTATCTTTTTATCCAATCTACTGAGAAAATGAAATTATGTCTAAAAATATAAAAATGTAGGTAAGTTCTCAACGTTCTTGATGAACGCCGATTAACTAACTAAGCTGTTAACCCCATTTTGATGCAGTGATAATAACAATCGTTAAAAGAAGGTCAATGGCCAGAGGACGTGTTCCTTTTAACCCCAAGTTTACTAACATTTGTACTGTACTTGTACTTACAGGCATATCATACAATGAAATGGAATAAAACTCTGACATCGAGTGGCATTGGCATTCAATTAACAAAATAAACTAAGTTTGTCAAAAAGTAAGTTTCTATAGACAGATAGCCTTTTAGCGCAAATTGCACTAAATTATATAGTACAAATTGCGAAATTTTAAATATATTCACGCCCATGTAAGCGTTATCAAGGCGAACATAAAATGGCCTTACTTTAATGTGTTTGCGATACTATGTAGCATGTTCTACACACTTTTATCAGGGCACTAAGGTCAAAATGTATACCTATATACATATATTATATAGATAGCATATAAGGAAATCAGTTAGGTAGGTTAATGTTGCCAAATTACGTCCCTCTAATGCTCTCTAAGCTCTCTCCCGGTAATTCGAAGTCCGGTAGGAAAGCGCATACAAGTGAAGCTCAGATTATACTATACGTATCGAAATTTTGATAAACTCTCTAGGAAACATGAAAATATTCATTTATTTATTGAGCACTACCAACAGAGGATATACTTAAAAACACAAAAATTAACTCATAAATCACCAGCCTGAGATAAATAGATTGAATTGGCAAGGCAAATATATTAGTAATAAGTATTCATAGTTAGGCACCGTAACTTTTCCGAGTATTTTACATACTTAATACTATTTTTGTTGTTGACGCAATGGTCTATCAATATCAAACAAAATAACACCGAAGGAGTAACCTATGACCACATTAGTCATAATTTAATTTGTATTGGTGTGTTCTTCTACTCCCTTTACAAGGTCAGCTTACGCATTCGTATTGTCCTCGTAATTTATTTATTAATATACTAAGATCATTGTTATAACTACTCCGAGAAAACAATTAAATCCACAGAGAAAAGTAGTCCCAGGCACGAATCTGCTACTAATAAAATGCAGAATATTTTTTATCAACAAATATACTTGCCTCCTATGACGAATCATCTTGGTGGTACTACTGGCAAGAAGTCCTTTAAAATACTCCTACAAGCCATATACATGTATGTTAGCTGGTTTACATTGTTCTTGTATATTATAAAAGAACAATGTAAACCAGGTAACATACCGCAGGACCTTAAGATAGATAGATAGATAGATAGAACATACTTTATTGCACACTTATAACTAAGAAACAATTAACAAAAAGAAACAATTATAACAAAGTGACAAGTGTGTTGAGTGGCGGTCTTATCGCTCAAGAGCGAAGACTTTAATGTCCAGTCCCTGACCAAAGATTATCATATCGTAACATGATGCTCTAGATTAGAGTTATTCTCGGGATCATCAAATTCTATTGCACTTATGTCTCATTAGAAGAAGACTCAATTCATAAACTCTGAGCACGTCGCAAGGTCTTGATACTAGTCGACCTCGCGCCTCGTAGTCGCTCCCGCGTCTTTTATAGAGAGCTGATGTCACCTTCCGTTGGAACAGGTCACCTGACGTCATGCTTTGATATGCAATACGGCAGTGACGTCAGGCTTTCAGTTAAATCATAGTGTGGAAATGTAGTGGAAATTATACCTGTACGATAAACCAGTTGATGATTACAAATTTCAATAACTTTATTTATTAGCTTAAAAAATAAGCACTTAGACAAGTCACATTTTATGATATGAATTATTATCAATAATATGGTTAGCGTGGATTTGGCCACTGTGGCAATTGGCTACCAAGTGGTTTCGCCAAGGGATTGTGTGGACCCTCTGTGTTTCAATCCCTTCAATTATAAAATCTTTAGTCTGACTTTGACTCGTGAAACAGAGTTTGAAACTGTGTTTCAAGACTATAGACTCATTTTTGTTAGTATCACATTTATCAACATACGGACAAATCACGCTTCGGATAGACTACGCTATGGTATGATCTGCTCTGCCATAGCACATGCTGTTAGTTGAAGGTTTATTTTTATATGTACCTTTTTTACCTCTATGTTCTGGCAAAATAAATATACTTTTACCTTCACTGTAGTGTCCACCAATTCTATTAATATTCTGCTTGATTTGTGCTTGATTAAGTTTACCTACACACGATTTAGTGTAGGTAAACTTAATTGTTATTTCCATGGTTTTAACAGAAATCCTTTTATTTCCAGGCGCTGACCTGTTCTTGCGTCGCTCTCCACTACCACAGCTACAATGGCGATGCTGACATCGGCATGCTTGTCACCGGCACCTTCGTGGGCTACCTCATCATCTTCGCCGGCGCTGCTGCAGGTATACAAACAACCTTTTGTTTATTAAAAGCTAGCTTTTGCTCGCTGCTTCGCAGTACCTGGCATATAGAGATGATTACTTGATACTATGATAATAATAATATGTGTTTTACTTGTTTCAGGTTATATTATGCAGACTCCGTCCCACAAGCGCATCGACATATTCTACTCTCTGGTCGGCGTGGCTCTGTTCGTAGCCAGCGGTGCTATTATTATCGACAGGTAACCAAAATCACATCACACTTATGTTATAAATGATGTTTGGATGTTTGTTACCTCTTCACGCCAAAACTACTGAATCGATCGAACTTCAATTTTGCGCAGAGGTAGGTTCTCCGCCTGAATTAACATGGGCACATGTAATAGGGCAAAAAAGCGTGCGAAACCGCAAGAAGGAGCTAGTTTGAAATATAGCGACTCTAGAGGCAGGTACCTACCTACATGGTGTTATGTGAAATCCTAGTTAAAATTTTCATCTAATGAATCGATGATTGACGCTCGTAATGGTAAAATAACAGGTAATTTAATTTCGAAATGTGAACTTATATATATCGAACATACGAGCATTACGTAGCTTGAGATTAATCTGGTAAGTGAATTGGGTAGGATCTAGGGAGTAGTGAGTAGGGTCCACTAGTACGTTTTTCTTTAATCTAATCATGCAAAGCTAGAAACAGACTGAGCCCACACGCCACGCTACGTAACGTACGCGACGAAATGTGGGAAATGTCGGATGGCGTGGCGTATGATAGGTGTGTCTCAAGGCCACCTTTTTTCATACAAACTCAAACGTCCAGATCTCATAATGCGTCGCATTCGTTGCATACGTGGGACCACTCCGCTTCTAGCATAATAGTGAGTTTTTAGGATATTATTTAATTTCTTAGAAATTACCCCGAGTGTGAGGGCCCATGCACTATAATAACAAAAACCTTAATAATGATCATTTGAGAATCTTAAAACACCTAAAATTCTTAAATGGACCTACCACTTATTAAATAATACTCCTTAGGGTCTTGTTTATAATAACTTAACTTTCTTTGAATTAATTCTATAAATTAGATTAGACGATATCGTGGAAAAACGTTTACAATTTATACATATAGGTACTTACGAATATTCGTAAGTACCTATATGTATAAATACTATACATACTATATAATAGGTAGACCAGTATATACTGGTCTACCTACATAAGGATTATGATGAATCATAAGGATAATTCGTTACACATAACAAAGAAAAGATACATAATTGACGTGAATCCTAATCTGAGAACACACGTGCAATAAACATCAGCCAAGTAAGATACCGAAATAAAGTTTATCAATGTATGTATTTGCCCTTTTATCTTTGCACTAAACTTGCACTTACGCTGTATGGTAGTTTTCATTCTGTTGACGGGCTATGTGTTTTGTTGACATATAGGAATTTCCAAACGACACAACATCTAAGCGGCGAAATTTAAGAAGATCGTTCATCATTAGGTATATTGTTTACCCAGTAATGAACAATTCTAAGAATTTGTTTGTCCAATAAATTTACTAGTGATTCGTTTTCCAAAGATGAAGAAACACCGGTGTACCTTAGAACTCTATAGATGGCTTAAGAATCTTGTAAGTCAAACGAAATCAATATTTTGGTCTACCACTCGCTAACCTTATCCATCTTCTATTCCTGTCATGTCTTTAAGCTCGTCCTCCCATCTTATAAACTGTCTCCCTCTATTTCGTTTGGTAAGCAAACACTAGAAAGAGAAGGGAACTGCTTCCTTAGTTAAAAGAGATACACGGAGCAAATAGGGCACATTAAAGGTGATATGCTTATAGTCAAAGAACCTAGGAAAGATTCAAGACAAAAGGAAGAGGAACAGCGTCCCCAAACATCTCGCCAAGCCATTAGACAGCCCCAACTCCGAGGAAGGACACAAAACGAACATATTTGATTACATGGCTCGTGGAAGATCATTATCAGAGAAACCAAAAACTAACAAACGACATCGATAAAACAACAACACTAAACCAAGAAACTGGAAGAACTTTGTCAAGTCGGCTAGTCAACGGGGGGAAGAACAACTACTACTATACCTACAGTGTTTCACTGCTGGACAAATTCTCTCCCATCTCCTTCCATATCTTGCTACCAGCTAGTTAAAATGAAACCTTTTAATATTTCAGATACCAAAACTCTTACCGTGGTGACAATCGCGACAAGAACTTGGCCAAGGCTTCTCTGGCCATCATCAACGGAGCCATCCTTTTGGTGGACGCAGTACTCACGCAGAGAGGAGGATAAATTTTATATTGTTGAACAAAAATACAATAGTACCTAATTATGCTAGCTGGTGCGTCCAGATTTGTAGTAACAAAACATAGTTATTTAACATGTTTTATAATCTGGACTTGTTATATGACTTACATGTTATATTACGTCCATATGATACTTTATCTGGACGCACCTTAAGATTCTATTGTTTATAGTACTGTCCCCCATACTTATACAAGTCTGTCAACTTAAAATAGTTTCTTTATACATACCTACATAATATTGTAAAAAATATCTACCTATGTAAAGTGATGTACTGTTTAAGTATATCAGTTATCTAGTACCCGTAACCACTCGTATGTTTGAGGCCAACATCTATAATGATCAACAAAATCTTTGATGATATTATGTTAGAACCAATTTTAGATTTTTTACAGATAAGGTTTTTTTTTAAAAGATATTATTTCTTTTGTATGCAAAGCACTAAAATAAATTAGTTATCCAAAACCTGATGAAATGGCCTAATGAATAGTATTATTCGTATTAAAGGATACTAAAAAAATAAATTCAAGTCTAGCATTATTTATTTATAAGTTGCTTGACAGCGTATTTCTCATTCTGAATTATGTCAATAGAAGAAAACAAATCACTCCTAGCAATGTATTTTAGGTAAGAGGGATGATTATCAAACCCGCACTTAAGAATACAATATAATGTTTTATATTAGCGTTACTAAGAAATAAAAGGGCAAACGAAAAGAAACAAAAAAACCAGTAATTAACGATGAATGTATGATGTATGATACTTTTGTATAACAGCATTAATTACGTTTAACTATCACTGTCATCAAAAATAAGTTTAGTTTTGAATCTGAAACAGATAATTATTAAGTTCTTTTTTATTTTGACTAACTAAAGACTAACTTTATGCCTACTGAACTTTACATTAATTTAATTTATTTTGCTTTTGTTATGTAAATTCTTTTCTACTTTCTATCTACCTACAGCATACAATAGTTAAGTACTGTGAACAAATTTTAAAGATAAGTGTTTTAATAAGTTATTTTTTACACACTGCATTTCAATTAAATTTACAATTCTCTTAATTTGTCCATATTTATATTAATAAATTTTCTAAGATCCTAATTTTTTTATTGATTATTGTTTTACTTTCCTAAAATTTGTGTTCATTCGCTATAAAGTTTGTAAATCAGCGTTTCTATCATTAACTCATTTACAGTATTAAGTTAGTACCTACAGTTTTATTATTTCTTTAACATAATTAAGGACGTAAATCTGACCACCTCTAATTTTCTAAAGTAAAAGTAAACTAGCTGGTTCAAAGTAATAGTAAACAAAGTCTCATTCATTTATTGTCAAAGTTATTTTGAGGTAATGACATAAATCCATCAGTATTCAACATTCAACTTATTGAGGATATCACTCTACGCATCATGGTGTCTGAAGAAAAATACACCAAGAAAATCACAATGTGCCTCAAAATAATTATTTTACTATTCCAAGTATCTACAACATTTTGTATAAATTCGCCAATGGTTGAAAAAGCTCTTCAAATAGCAGATTCTTCGTATTCACACAACTTTGCGACTTCTATTGTGTGGTGCTCTACAAACAACGACCAACAAATATTAGAATTTTTAACAACATACAAAGGATCCGTACTTTTAACGCCACTGCAGAATGAAAATCATAAAGAAATACGAAAGTACTATAAACAACATGGCTACAAGCAAACAGTTCTTTTTGCCGCAGACGTGGAGGAATTTGCAAAATTTGTTACAACTTTGAAGGTAGATATAGTGGTCCCTATGCGACTTATATTAGTTCTCACCCAACCAATAACAGACGCTGTGATGATTGACATAACTCAAACAGCATGGGATAATTACCTTACCGATATTATAATATTGAGCACAAACGAAGACGATGTCAAGTTGACGACTTTCTATCCTTACCAAGACGGAAACTGTGGGGATTATACTCCAGTTCCATTTAAAGAAGGTAAAACATGGTTTCCTAAAAAGTTCACGTCTTTTCATGGATGTACAATAAGAGTAACAGTCCTTCCATTTGCGCCATACATCATAATGCCTGAAAGCAATGAGACGGCTAGAGTAATGTACGGTCTGGATGGACTTATGTTTAGTCTAATTGTAGAAAAGCTCAACGCTACTGTAGATTTAATAATGTGCAAGGATCTTGGACAAGTCGGCACCTACACGAACGGAAATGGAACTGGTTGTTTCGGGGATTTGATTAACAATCGATCAGACTTTTTCGCCCCAAGTCTCGTCTTAGATCACATTCGGTACGCCGTAGTGCAGATATCTCACACCCTCCATATGATTGACTTGTCTTGGTTTGGCCCTCCAAGGCGACCCGTTAACCAATGGCGAAAAATTCTTCATCCATTTATGACTGACACATCATATGCCGTCAACGCAACATTTCTGTGTTTCATATTAATAGCATATTTTGTAAAACGGTATGGATTTCAAAGATCAACAAATAGAATCAGCATATCACTTCAATCACTTATAATACTTTTGGGTCAGGGGGTCAGACTGCAGTCACATTCTTGGGAACTAAATTATCTTTTTGTGTTCTGGGTTTGGTTTTGCATGATTATCCGCATAGCTTATCAAGTAGACCTTGTTGATGGTTTGCAAAATACTATGCTGGAGGCACCCTTAATTTATTTAGATCAAGCTCTCAAAGAAGTTGACGGCTACGGAGGGCTAGCATATCCGCACAAAGTTTTGAACGGAACTAAATACTACAAAAATTATAAATTACTGAGCTTCGAAAATGTTCGGTTGCAAACAATAAAAATGTCAGATGGAAAGAGGTTTCTTTTAGCGTCTGAGAGATTCCTGACAATCGAGCTTGGCACAGGTCTTCAGACACTGAAAGAGCCAATAAGTCGTGTTCTCGTAAGTTTTTTATTGCGTCCTGGCTGGCCACCAGCTAGAGACGTCGACACAGTTCTAGTTCGTCTAATAGAAGCAGGATTTCTGGAAAAAATTTTCGGAAGTGCTTTTAGTAAGTGGACAAAGAATGAAGATCGTAAACACGATAAAAGGGAAGCTCAACCTTTGGACATGAACACTTTAAGTGGATGCTTCTACGGATTGGGGTTTATGTATCTACTTTGCGTCATCATTTTTATGGCAGAGATTGTCTATTATAAACTAAAGACAAAATCGGAAATGAGACAAGCGTTTTCTTAATCTAGATAGATTATGTATTGTATTCTTTTGATTAAAAAAATATCAATGAAATGAATAGTTAGGTTTAGTTTGCTATTACAATACTAAAAAATAAAAATATTTAGAGAACACATGCATAAAACCGTCAAAAAAAAAAAGGAATAATCGATAAAATAATATAAAGTACATGTCAAAAATTAAAATTATGTGAATTTAAATTTCAAATATTCATCTATACCTACTATAAAAACAATTTTGATAGAGCCAATTATATAATTTATGATTAAATCATTATTTGTCAGTTTTCTCATGTCCCTTGGAAGTTTATTATATAGCCGTATGGGCATTGCGTAGCAGTTGTTTTTTACATAATTCTAATCTAAATTGAGGCACCTTATGTGGTTTTTGTACAATATTTCTTTTGTGTATCGACTTTTCATCAGTCTCAAACAATGACCAGTTGTTCCTAACAAATTTCAACACCTCAAAAATATACAGTGATGGAAATGTTAAAAGTTTATTCGTTACAAATAAAGGCCTACACGAATCCCTTCATTATAACGCCATATCTTAAAACAGAGCAAACATGGCTCTGGTAAACTGTTAAGGCCGTTTCAATATTAGAAAGATCCTTTATTTTTCTGAGTGCAAATATGAATTTATAAATTTTCTTACATACATCTCCATTTGTGTCTATTTGTTTTTTCCAATTTAAATATCTATTAATTGTTATTCCTAAAAATTTAACATTATATACTTCCTCAATGTCTTTGTTATTGTAATTAATATCAATTTCATCCATAATCTTATTATTATATGTCACTGGTCTCATGAATTTTGTTTTAGTTGTGTTATTTTTCAAATTATTGCTATTAAGAATACCTCTATATCATTTAGGGCTTTGTTCCCCATACTCACAGCATTATGAATAGATTGTTCTTTTGTCAAAATTGTTGTATCATCCGCAAACATGATTGCGTATTGGTCAGTGGCTTCTGGCAATTTATTAATGTAAATAATAAATAATAAAGGACCAAGAACACTCCCCTGTAGCACACCGTAACTAATGAATGAGTACGTTGATCTAAAGGTATTTTGTGTGTTTGTTTCAATTGACATTTTTGTTATTTCAGTGCACTGTTTGCGTCCCTTCAGATAGCTTTCAAACCAAGAGTATACAGGACCCCTTATGCCATAGCACTCTAGTTTATGTAGCAGACGGTCGTGGCAAACAGTGTCGTAGGCCTTACTCATATCAAAAAAGATAGCGACTGGAATTTTTTTCCCATTTATAGAGTCTAAAATTTCTTTAACTAATTTAAAACAGGCTAAAGTGGTCGATTTATTGCATATAAATCCATTTTGTTCTTCACACAAAACATTATTTTTTTCTAAGAACATCATTACTTTTCGGCTCATTACCTTTTTAAATATTTTTGAAATTATTGGCACTAGTGTTACGGGTCGATAGTTTCCAGTATCTAACCTAGATCTCATTTTAAAGAGTGGTTTGATAACTGAATTCTTGAGACCATATGGGAATACACCATTTTCCAGCGAAAGGTTAATTATATGTGTAAGGGGTTCAATTAATTGACTAATATTTTGTTTGAACAGTTTTGTTGTTATTTCATCATAGCCAGCAGAGTTAGTATTTCGTAGACTTATTGTTATTTTAAGTATGTCTAGACTAGTAACTCGTTCAAGATAAATAGAGTGAACTAGTCTTCTTTTATCTATAGTGGGCTTATAGTTATCAGCCTTAACATTGCAATGTTTATAAAATACTTATTAAAACATTCTGCAATGTCATCACCATTTGTTAGAACCTTGCCTCCATCAAAAATTTCTTTTATTTCTTTATTAGTACATTTATTACTCAATTTAGCATTAATTATTATCCATGTTGCTGTGCATTTGTTTTCTGCACCTGATATATGTACATGTATATCATCATATATCAAAAAGTTTGTTATGTTTAACTTGCTATTTTTACCAGTTTTTAGCCGCCTAGAATTTTCAAGCGCTCTTAAATAATTAGCAAGTCGCAAAGTGACACGTCGACGGCCGACCGACGACAGGCGCAGTCCACGGAAGACACATCGATTTGGCGCTTCACTTTGGTAAATTTAGATTTATATAGAGGGAGTGACGATGTGATTGACGATAAAACAACAACACGTCATTGATTCTTATACTGAAGCTATAAGGGAGAGCAGGTAGCATTCATACTGTTTTTTTCCAAGCCCGATAAAATAAAAACTAATAGCTATTTCAATACCGTTTCAACGACACTTTATACCTATATATCTGGCTACAAAATTAGTAAAGTTCAGTAACACGGCGAAGCTATGTAAGTTTTTCCAAAAAATGGGAAACGTATGAAACCACCCCCGCGCGCGGGGTGGCTTCGTACATAGGTGTGTGTAGGGGCTCCAGTCCACTTACTTTTGTTTCGTATAGAAGATATGACCGCTGTATGAATGCTCCTGGTGTATGATTGCTACCTGCTCTCCCCTACCCAATAATTTTACTCCAACATAACTTGTTAGATAGGTACTTCCATACCTACCAACCTCAAATACACAACCCTTATTCCTATCAGAGTATTATTGCCTGTATTTATTTGCTATCTTGAGTAATAATTGAAAGACATACAGCACGCTGGTTGACTTTCCATCAAATCAATGCAATGAACTAATCAAAGTCAGAATATACTCAGCTTGGCAAACTGGTTCTGAAACTCAGGTGGAAACTAGCTGGAAGTACCACGGCTCCATTTGCCGATGAAACGCAAACACAGGTAGCCCACATTTTGATCGAACCGATAGAAACTTACTCTAGGGCGTGCATAATTTAATAGCACCGAATATCTTCAAATATCTTTTTCTTATTACCTACCTACTACCTACTAGATTACCTACTAGAGGTACAATAAAGTGTTTATTCATTCATCTTCCGTAGTCTGCACACGCTAATTCAATTAGTTGGTTTTGTGGATATCTGAATAAAACAGAAAAGCGAAATATTTCACTGCGGACCCGTCCTACCCCTGGAGATAGGCTGGGAATAGGCTGGGACGAAACCATAGCACTAAAGTGAAACACTGTTTTGCGGCCTAATGAAAAATAATACAATACAATACAATACAATACAATACAAATATTTTTTATTGCACACCACATAATAAAAAAAAAGAAACCTAGAACACAAAAACAAATTAAGATAATGTACAATGGGCGGCCTTATCGCTTAGAGCGATCTCTTCCAGGCAACCTTAGGATGGACAAGAATTGACTGAAAAAGTATAGACGGTGGCAGCAATGAATATTATACTTAGACATAATTATATACTTAAACATAGATATACTAGTATATATTACATAACATAAAATAAACATAGTAAACATACAAAATTACTTAACAATTAGATGTTAAGGTGAGGAAATGTTCATAGAAATAGAGGGATCTATCCTCGGCCCTTTCCTATTTTTAATTTATATTAACGACCTGCCTCATCTTGTTAAGAATAATCACGAGATTGTATTGTTTGCTGATGACACTTCATTAATTTTTAAAATGAAACGACAAGACACGAATTTCGATGATGTGAATAATGCAATCTCAAAAGTAGTCCATTGGTTTAATGTTAATAATCTTTTGCTTAACGAAACCAAAACGAAATGTATTAGATTTATTCTACCTAATGTTAAACAAGTTCAGGCTGATGTAAATGTAAAAGGAGAAACGTTAAAAATTGTAGAAAGTACCGTTTTCTTAGGAATCACCTTAGATAATAAACTTCAATGGGGCGCACACATAGATAAGCTATCGAAGAGACTTAGTTTTGCAGCATATGCTGTCAAAAAAATCCGTCATCTTACAGACGTGGATACATCTAGACTTGTTTATTTCAGCTACTTCCATAGTATTATGTCTTATGGTATTCTACTGTGGGGGAACGCTGCAGATATTAACACCGTATTTGTGTTGCAGAAGAGGGCTGTTCGTGCTATCTATAGTATGGGTCCCAGAGAATCCCTGCGTGATAAATTCAAAGAAATAAACATAATGACCATGTCAATATATTTATGAAAACCTATTGTACACTCATAGAAATATCAATCGGTTCCCTAAAAATAGCGATGTACATAATTTGAATACAAGGAATAAACATAAACTCGCTGTGCCCACAACTAGACTACACAAAATTAATGTATCTTTTAAAGGGCATTGTATACGCTTCTACAACAAAACTCCTAGTGAGTTGCAAAAATTATCAGTAAATTAATTCAAACAAATTGTCAAAACCTTCCTGTGTAAAAAGGCCCACTATAAAATAGCAGATTATCTAGAGGATAAAAAAGCGTGGGACGGAATTTGCTCCAACTCGAAAAATAACAACTAACAGGCTAAAGGTTTCTTCGTCGCTTCTTTACTTTAGTCTACGTACCGAAGCGACTGAAATCAAAAATATCACTTTATTTCCGTGTCAGTGTTTAATTATTAAGAATTTGACCTTTTCTAAGTATACATTTATTGTATTTATGGAAATAAAGAGTTTTTGACCATATTTTTGAATATAGGGAGAGACTTAGCATGTCTAATAGAAGTGGGTAGGGCATTCCACAGCTCTATGGCATGTACAGTAAAGGATGAGCTATAAGAATGGAAGGGGCGGAGAGTTTTCAGTTGAAGAGTGTGAGTTGAGCGGAGGAAGTGGCTATGGGTTTGATGGAGGTATTCCAATCGTTCCTTCAGGTAACGGGGTGTGTTTGGGACGAAAAGGATATAATATAGGAGTGAAAGGAAGTGTGCGTCCCGGCGAAGACGGATGGGCAACCATTTAAGCTTTTTGCGGTACTCTGTGATGTGGTCATACTTTCGCAGACCGAAGATGAAGCGTATGCAGAAGTTTTGAAGCCGCTCAAGCTTGTCAAGCTGTGCATGGGTTAGATCTGGATAGCTGGCGTCAGCGTAGTCGAGGATAGGAAGCAAAAGTGACTGAGCAAGTGCAATTTTGGTGGATGTTGGTAAAAAGTTTCGCAAGCGTCTGAGCGAAGCCGCCGATGCGAAGGTCTTTCGGCTAACTTCTGCCAACTGAGGTCCCCAGGACAGTTGGTTATCTATGAGAATCCCTAAGTTTTTAACAGTTTTACTGATTACAATTTGTACATTGTCAAAAAAAACTTGCGGAAGGTGAACCCAATCAATCCTAGACACCATTCGCGAGCTACCGATTACGATTACCTGGGTTTTCGAGGGGTTCACTTTCAACCCATGCTTATTGCTCCAATCAAGGATAATATTTAAATCGTCATTGATCCTACAGATGGCTTCCCCTAGCCGATCTACTGGAGCCTGTGAAATAAGTGCTCGTAAGTGGTTTAGTTTTTTACGCGGCCAACATATACATATATTCACGCATCCCCTTCTTTCTTGGGCTTGCATAATGCAGGATACAAGCACTCGCGCACTATTAGTAGGTAAAGTATTATCTTAGAGCACTGGGTACACCTTTATATGTAGGTATATTTTACTTTAAATCATATTTTAAAACAAAATCATATTTGCATATAATCTTTGCAAACAAAATGGCAAATGCTGCTATTTATAGGGTAAGTGGACAAATATTGGATATTCGTTGATATTATTTTTCTTCTTTACATTTTGACCAAGAAATCTATGTAAATGTGGCCATATTGTTTCCGATTTATATTCGACGGCTTATATTATTTGAATCCTTGAATATCAGATGCTACCTATTTGTATTTTAGATATTCAAATGGATATAAGATTTCAAAATAAAACAATGTTTTAATCATAATATAACCCTATATAACCCACGTTTTTATGCATAACCAAAACTCATTATAGATTCGTAGCGTATACACTCACTATCGGAAATTTCAAAAATTATTAATAAAAAATCGTGGTATTATCATTGAAATATTATTACTAGCATAAGTAATAATAACTCAATGGGTATTATAGCTCTTCTTCTGAAACAATGATTACTTCCTCGTATTCGTAGAATCATTATAAGGTTGCGGGCTCGATTCCCGCCTTGGGACAAATGTTTGTACGATCTGCAAATTCTTGTTCCGGGTGTTCTGGGTATTTTCTATATATAACAAAAAATACCTATCTATGTAATGTATTGTATTAAGTACCTATAACAGTAATCTTAGTAGGTACCCATTTATTTTTTTATTATTGAAGAAGTAGAAGTTTACAGCTTAAGAACCAAAGCACTCACTATCTTATGCTAATGACTATAAATCTAGGTTATAAATTAAATATACTAAAACTATACATAACACAAACTCTGCTTACTTTGGGGCTAGATGATGCTGCGTGGATTGTCCAGCATTATTTATTATTATTATTAATGTTTAAATCTGTTCTTTCTATTCCGTGGTTTGAACTGTGTTCTAATTTTATATATGGTCCATAATAAACGTTTGCTCTTATAACATGAGCAGACGTCACGCGTATCTAGGTAGACACAGTTGCGTTCATTCCAACAACGGTCGTAAGTCACATTTACAGCAAGATCCGGTAAATTTGATGTTGGGTCTCAGTTACCTATCACAATAATTATTATCATTAGCATTGCTAGTCCACTGCTGGACTGGCCGGACAGCCTATGGCCAGGTGAAATGACGATCTGCGAAGGAATTGCTGGCAGCTGCTGTAAGCGGCAAGTTAAACGAAAATTTGGGTTATTAGAAAAAATATATAGGCAATCCTTATTAAGGAAACTACTTGATTTAGAAATGGAAAACGCTGGAAAACGCTCATGTTGTTGTTAGTTTATAGAAATAAGATGCAAGAGGAGACTCCATCTACAGCCACTGCTGGACAAAGGACTTCTCTGGTAAGCGTCTTATTGGGGAGTACTTAGTGCCGTAATTGTATTTTTGTATTGTATGTTTAATTTATTGTTTGTAAGTTATGTACTATTTCTGTTCTGTGCTGTATCAGGGTTGTGTTCGTTAATAAATGTTTCTCTATCAATCTATCTCTATCTAATCCCCCCGCTGGGCATGCGGGTTGGGGATCACAGATCGGTAGTAGATCTGTTCTGTAGGAGGCGCTGCTGCCCGCCCGTCACCCGCGGGAGGGAAGTGTTCGGGCGGTACAAATTCTAAATCGGCGGCGCCACACGGTTACGAGGAGACTATCTCCAGCGATGTACCCGCTCATAGATGCGAGGTATTCCGTGGCGTAAGAATATTGACCCACCAACTCCGCTCTTGGATGTCGTACGAGCCGAATTAGAGAACCTACCTGAACAGGGGCAAAAGCTTCCTGCAGTAGTTTAGTATTTTTAAAACCTTAACTGCGATGACTAATCCGCCAGCAAAGCGTGGTGATTATGACAAAACCCCCCTTGTACGAGACACGTTCGCGGTGGACGTCTGTTTGCTGATGATAAGGTAGATCCCAGGTAGTCCCAAGACACGAAGACAGCAACAGTTCCCGCTTTCGTCGTAAAACTGCCAAATGGTAATACGTTATGGACCGGTATCAGCAGCATATAACCGTAAATTGTAGCCCGCTTGAGACGGAAAATCTGTCTCGATTTTTGCATAGAAAATACTCATTTGTTTGAACGTTGGTTGGTATTTATTAGTACTGCGCACGTTTAGATTTAAATATTTTTAAACACATTATTATTGGTATTGTATAACAGGTATTAATCGCGTTTATTTACCTATGCTTCCCGATGTTTTAACAGGTTTATACACTGTCGTGGTCACGGGATGACTGACAGTATTATTTAACGGGATGACCCGTTAAATTATAATAATAATAACACGTTTAGGTTTAGATTTTAGGGTAACTTTACTTCATTGATTTTAGGATTTTGTCTTTTCTCATATACATTTGAGCCGCAAACATACATAATTGTATTAAAGCGCGACGCGCTTATGTGATTTTAGCCATAGAAAATTAACACAATTTAATTTATCTCAACACGCATCGCGTTTTGTCGGGTCGCGTGGTGATTCAAAAGTTTGTTTTCACCTGTAGGCTTTGATCAATTAAGGATTGTGAATTGGGTAGGTAGTATAATGTAGTGTTACCATAAGTTGTCGATAATTTTCTTTCTTGTTTTTCGTTTTACAAAACAAGAGGTTGCTTGAAACGTTTTTAACAATATTTTTTCAGTACAGCCGTCATGTCTAATAATTTGGGATATCAGTGGCCGCAAATTTCCATACAAATGAATATTGTAGCGATGCGGCTCAGTATCTCCGTTACATATCTTTAATAACCATAAATCTACAAATCGAGGCAGGCCCATTATTATTTATGGCCTAGAAAAAATCAGGATGTCATTTCAGCTTCCTATGAAATTATGCATGAGGGTGAAAATTCTATTACTTGCCCATAAACTTGTAAATACCCCATGAACTTGATTATAGTGGAAAAATATTACAAATACTTTTATAATGTAGAACAATACCTAGGGGCTTGGTTGTCAAACTAGGCCTAAGTAGAAGTACTCAGGGATACCAGTGGTAAAACTCGAAAAAAAAAATTAAAAATTTTTTTAGTTCCATATATGTGACAAAACAATTTAAAAAAAAAACAATAAAAATTATCATGACAGTTTTGCACATATTTTGGTCAAGATCTCAGAAACCCTGTGGTCTATTGAAATGACTTATGTTTTGATTCGTAGGTCATTAATAATTATTTGGTTCCTTGAACTAGGTTCTTCATAGTTGCGTTGTTTCTTGTAAATAAACAATAACTCGATTTTTGCACTTACGCCGTTCCAAAAACTTAATGCTTTTTCGCTTTGTTGCCCGCTACTATGAAAGCAAAATTCTATGCCTATCCTTTTCACAAAATGACGCGCATTGCCCTCATAAGACAGCTTCATTAAAACTAACAAAAAGGAACATAAGAAGCAAGCAAAAAGGAACTTATTGCAGGCATAAGAATAAGCAGGATGGAGTGATAACAATGGCTTCAAAAGTAAGTATGTACTTATCTTACAAAAAATGTGTTCAAAAGAAAACCACTTCATGCTTTGTCTACGGTAGAGTTCGCTCTATGCACAATTAGGGGTTGAAAATCAAAACAGCGTGTTTTAAATGATTCCTGTCATCTGCATGCCTCATTTGTAACACCAGACAATGCTGTCCAGTGTTCTCGCGTGGTCAATAGGTAGTACACGAATTGTTGTGGCGTCTACGCGATAAATCGTTAGAAACAATAGCAGAGGCGCCCGGCTAACATTCTGCCATTGTCGACGTAAATCACTCCATACAGCGCGTTGCATGGACAACCATTGATACAGGGCCTATTGAAAGTGTTTTCAATTTTAGAATTGCTGAAAGGTTTGTTTTTAAATAGTTATTTCAAAGTAATAAGTAGCTATAGTCCGGCCAAAGTCAAGATGCAATGTTTGTAAACATTGCCTGCATACTTAACCGATTTTTTTATTATTATTTTCTGTAATAGTGTTACTGGCTTAGAGTTTATGAACGGCTCTCAAACAGCTCAAAAAAACAAGGCACTGGGGAATGACGCAATAACGACAGAACTTCTGAAAGCGGGCGGAACACCGGTTCCTACTAGTCCTTCAGAGGCTGTTTAACTCCGTCATTCTTGAGGGACAAACGCCAGAGGCGTGGCCTATGCCACGCCGCGCCGCCGCGCCGGTGCTGTTCGTGGTGGTTGAGCGTGGTGGTACTGTTCCATATAAAGGGTGACAAGACCCTTCTGAAGAACTATAGGCCCATTTTCCTGCAAGCCACGTCTATAAGCTGTTTTCCAGAGTAATCACCATCCGTCTGTCTCGAAGGTTTGACGACTTCCAGTCTCCCAAACAAGCCGGGTTCCGATGGTAGGTAAGGTACCGTAGACCACATACATACGCTCCAGCAGATTATACAGAAGACCGAAGAGTATAGTTGGCAGTTAAGTCAGAGAATATATAATAAAACTAACGTAGTCATGTCTAGCGTTTGTGGACTACGAGAAAGCCTTTGATTCAGTTGAAACCTGGGCTGGGCAGTGCTACAGTCATTCCAGCGGTGCCAAATCGACTACCGGTATATCCAAGTGTTGAAGTGTTTGTTCAGCAAGGCCACCATGTCTATCCGCCTCCAGGACCAAACATGAATCCAATCCCACTGCAAAAAGGGGTGAGACTTACTATTTCTCCGAAACTCTTCTGAATTGGCGGATATATGCTCTTGGACTGGGACGGATATGGCAGCAATATCAATATTACATCATTCACTTCCAGTTTGCTTGCAGTTTGTCATTATGGCAGAATCGCTGGAATACCTCAACACCGTTGTCGACAGGTGGGTCTAAAAATGTACATGGTTAAGACAAATATCATGTCTAATGCCCATGTCGCACCCTTACCGGTCTATGTTGGGAACGATTTCATCGTAGTTTTTAATCACTGCGTCTACCTAGGCCAAATGGTCTAGGTAAATCCAAGTTCGATAAAGAGGCTAACGTATCCAACTCGAATGGGCAGAGTTCGGGAAACTTCGAAATGTCTTCTTGTTGCTGATACCGCAGAGCCTCAAGACGAAAGTCCAACCAATGTGTGTTACCAGTGATAACTTCGGATCCGAGACGTGGTCGCTGACTATTGACCTCGTGCATAAGCTCCAAGTCGCTCAGCGAGCTATGGAGATAACTATGCTCGGAGTTTCTCTACGCGATAGGATCCGGAATACGGAAATCCATAGAAGATCCGGCCAGGTGGGATGACGATCTGCGAAAGACTGCAGGCAGATTCTGGATGCGGCAAGCTGAAGACATGGCGCTATGGCGCGCATTGGGGCCTATGTCCAGCAGTGGACTAAGATAGGTTGATAATGATGATAGAAGAACCAAAGTAACCGACATAGCTCTCAGAGCTAGCAGGTTAAAGTGGCGATGGGCAGGACATAATATGTAGCTCGCTGAACCGATACCCTTTGGGAAGTAAAGGTTCTCGACTGACGACCGCGATGCAATGCGAAACGGAGGGTGAGGAAACCTACCACCCGATGAACCGACAACAGTGTAGCAGTCGCAGGGAGTCGATGGATAGAGGCGGCTCAGGCAGGACCGCTATTCGCGGCATCAACGTTTGGGGAAGGCATGTTCAGCAGTGGACGTATACGGGCTGATGATGATTTATGATTCTTATACTTTAAATTTTCACATTATTCTTATATTTTCACATCCCAGACAAGACTTGACGAAGATTATAAGTTAATGGAGCCGACCGATTGTACTGATGTGTCATCATCATCATCATCAACCTATCTTAGTCCACTGCTGGATATAGGCCTCCTCCAGACATTGCGCCATAGCGCCCTGTCTTTAGCTTGCCGCATTCAGCATCTGCCTGCAGTCTTTCGCAGATCGTCATCCCACCTAGACGGAAGGCATCCTATACTACGTTTGCCGAGTAGCGGTCTCCACTCGAAAACACGTTTACCCCAGCGGTTGTCGGTTCTTCGCGAGATATGGCTAGCCCACTGCCACTTCAGCTTGCTAATTCTCTGAGCTATGACTGGCTATGTCTGGCTGGTATGTGTGTGTGTACTGATGTGTATGAGTGATGTGAAAGAGGAGGCCTATATCCACGTACGTTGGTACGTGCATAAAAAGATACGACGACCGTGCGGTGTCTTCTTACTCTATGAGAACCTACATGGTTTATGGTTATATCCACGTTGATAGCTAAAATCGTGCTACAATAGTTCATCTTTCGCGTTAAATAATGCATGCTTATCACTAATATTAAATGCATTAAAAATAATATCTAATGCTTATTTTGCATTTGCCACTTGCCAGCCAGAACTCGTGCATTTGAAGCAGATTGCAGGTATTCTATTCTAACTCGTCTAACCTAAGTTAGACAGTTTACACTGCAGTTGGCTTGACTACTACACAGCGTTGCACTGGCGGCACCTGACTCGCTGATATGTTTGTTGTTTGCTGTGTGTTACCTACCAACTTTGGAGGATGAACTTTTGAGCGCATTCTCATTATCAGAAGGATTGAAAATATGTCTGCAGGGCTTTGTTCGGGAATAAAAAAATATGAGATTACCTCGGTATAATTCTCTATACAATATCGAAATAATTTTTAAAATCAGTCTTTAATTGACGGAGAAATCGACGAACATACCTACATAAAATAACATACATACATACAGCCGAACATAAAACCTCCTCATTTTTTCGACGTCGTCGGTTAAAAATGCGTTAATTTTGTTACCTACCGAAAACATCAATTATCAATTAGGTATGGCAACACTTACGACCAAAACACAGCGGATGTCCAGTGGATGCTATTTACAATAATAAGGTAACCTATGAGTTCCTATTAAAGACCTCAGTCTTTAAAAACAAAGACAGTTCTCATCGTGTTCTCAGAAGTCACAACCATATTTTACAAATTAACACTAGCCAGCAATTTGTATTCACGCTCAAAACACGTCTTAAAACATCATAATAATTTCTTTGTGATTGTAGTGAACAAAATAATTAGAAAATTAATTAAACCGAGCCGAACAATGTCCTCGACGCGACGACGGCTCTAATTCAGCGTTCAAAGTAATTCCACAGCTCATTATGTAAATTAATATTTCTCAAAAATAGACCTTTCGAACTTTGAGCGCCTTCAATGGGCGCGGCGCGCGGCGGCGCGGCGCGGCGCCCCGGAACCTTCAGTCATACTAACTAATCTCTTCTCCAGCAAATATCCATACCAACTATTCTGTGTACTATGTTCCGGACCCTACAGGGTGTCGACAACCTGTCGTCGGATTTCACGATAATTCCTTTTACGTTTAAACTTATGACGGGGCCTTCCAATTATTTTAATATTCGTGTAAAAGTAACTCCTTTATATATATGTTTATGAATTCAATAAAATCATTTACAAAATCTTATTATCGAAGGCGAGAAGTAGTTGAACTATGATGAAAATTATGTATATAACAATAGAAAACAATTTTGGTAAGCTTACCTTACGAAAATTGTTATTATACAAGAAGGCGATTCATGGAATAAACTAAAAATAAAAACGTACCTATACGGTCTTTATAATGCAAGTTCAGCAGAATGTAAAGCTATAAAATGTTATATGGAACGTCCTACCTATTCATATTTGTTTTTATGGACGCGGTATCTGAGTTTCTCGGGTTTTATGTGATCTCTTGCGATGACGGGACCGTTGACCCAACACATTCGTTCACGTTTTTATGTCCTTATAATTTAGTTTCATTTTTCACAGAGAAATACAGATTGAATAATAATATGATACTTTCAGCAGACTCTGGAGGTTGTGTCTTTGCTCCACTACTAAAATAAATTATTTACAATTTGATTTACATATGTAGAATCGGCTGTGTTCTGTTTTGTCGAATTGTTGACGGCTCATTGAGTTTTGTGTAGACTATAATGTAAAACACCTAAAGAAAACAGTTAAAATATAACTTTTCGGCTCTTTGGAGTAAATTGATTATATTGATTATCTTAATTAATTAATTTTTGAAGTAATAATTTGCCATACAGCGGGGCAATGCAGCCAGCAGCGCTTTGGGGACGCTTCCGACTGGTATTGATTGATAAGGATCAGTTGAGCTACCTGTAGATTGTTTGCAACAGTTTGCAGTTAGCTTAATTTTTTCAATTATAATAGTTCTAATTTGTTTTATTATTTGATTGTAATTTTCTTTGATAATAAAGGCCAATGCCAACTTAAAAAAAAAGTAAATCGTAAAACAAATATTTTTTTTTTATTTTAAACAAATATTAAGGGACTGTGTCGCTAAGCGACCATATAAAATGCTGTTTTCCACACAAGGCCCCGACGAGATTCGAACTCGTGATCTCCTGTTTACTAGACAGGCGCTTTAACCAACTAAGCCACGGGGCGCCTCGAGCCGGTGTTGCGATATTAGTTAACAGACACTGATATATGCCTTTGTATTTGATCGTGACGTCACTAACGTTGATGAGTGGTTTTAAAAAGACTATAGCTTAGGTTTATTTCATGGTGACATCTTTCTTACCTAATCTATATTATTTTGCGTTATGAATTATAATATCCCATTGACAAACCGGATCATGTTTGTTTGCATAATTTATACAACAGCGTAATGTTTTTTTCTACCCATTGCTATATTTTAATTCTCAGTCTTTACACTGTTGGAGTTTTAAAAACATAACTTTTGCTATGTTTTTTTATTATTTAAAAAGGGCTGCAACTCAACAATGCGGGTGCAGCGGGTGCCTCAAAACCACATCATCTGCCTACCGAGACGCACGTGCTGACACGCACAATGGCTCGATGCACGCACAGCTGACGTGCTGACACGTATGGGCTGCAGCCGCATCAATCGTTTGCGTATAGGCCTTACTACTAGGCATCAAACGAAACACTAGATTAATCATCCTTGGTGGATGTACAGGCCATTGATGATGATGGTGAAGATTTAAGAAGGGATCGTAAATAAAACCACACAAACATATTAATTCAATAACATTTAATTTGTAAACAGTCAACATAAACACGCATACAATCTCATCACAAATATTCTACACCATAATTCAACAACACATACATACAATACAATAAAGTTTTAGGTACGTCTTTGGCAAGTCAACTTTTCTTCAAACAATATTTCTAAATATGATATACCTAAAATCAAAATAAATAGGTACAGCTGAACTTGCGTTTTCTAGTAACACTACAATCAGATTCACACATAGTTCACCTAGCTTTCCCTGTCAGAAACATTCTTAAAATCAACTTACTAAGCATCAAAATATATATAGTGATAAAAGTGTGTATAATTAGAGTGGCCTGATTATCTTAAAAATACTCAGAAACTCTTCCTATCAAAGAAAACACAGTTCAAACTAAAGACAAGATAAATGATTTAATTACAAGACTTTTGATTGAGATCAGCTAAAATATTATGTTCTACAGTAAGACAAAGATATTTTAGTGATTAAGAAATAAGTAGATTAGCGTAATAAGTGAAAAGACGATTGCATTGATAGCCTTAAGAAATGTTCTTATCAAAATACACAGACATCGTCTGACGGTACGGTTACCTACGATATGTGCCTTCTTGAGCTTTCAGCTATGGTAACACAGTTTACTAAATTGCGGATAACAATTCAACCACTTACCAACTAAAGTAACTGCATTTTCTTATTATGTACATTTATCATTGCACTTCAGCCTATTTATAGTATCTATCTCGCAAAGGAGAACCTAAAACTAGCCAAAATATACAAATAATATTATTTTATAGTTTGTCATACCAACCAATCAATACTGTCATAATTTAAAGTTTCACAACGAATGCCAATAACTCCAACCAAAAATGTCTGCTCTATTTGGCATAACCATGGCGGTACATAATCCTGTGGAATGGTTCATAAATTATGCACATCAATATTTCATTTGGACGATCTTTGGCACTAATAATCTTACATTTACATCTGCGACAATTGAAAAGGGCAGTCAAAGGGTCAAAACCAGCGATATCAGCAACGCAACGCGCAACGGTGTTCGAAATCTACAGATATTTTTTTATCCCAACATACCTGCACACATTTGCTTATCAAACGTAGTTAGTTACGCGTTATGTGTTACGCAATAACGATATAAAATATCAACAAAACAAAAGACAACCTATTGTTTAGTTCCATGTGATAATTGAAAAAGAATAACAAAAGAAGATGCCGTTTTAAGAGGACTCAGCCGAAACGCGGCAAATGCACAAACTCAAATTACTAGTTATCGCGGTAAATACATATAAAAGTAGAAAAGCACCTGGCTCGAATTTAATTCCGGGAAATGTTTTAATGCCAATTAACTTTAAAAGACCTACACACTTTAATTCAGGAAATTTATTGGCAAAATATTAAGGCGCTACCGCTACCCCGACCCAGAATAGCGCCGCCACCTAGTTTATCTTATTATTAGGTTAAACAAAAGAAATTTCTAAAATCCATTGGGCAGTTTGTGATACCTATCATAAGCTTTTTTTTAATGCCTCGGTAATAGTTTTATTTTGTATAGTTTAGACAGAGATGCGAAAACATAGTTTGGTGGTCAAAAAGAGCAACTTCGCATCTTTGCATAATCTATACAAAATAAAACTATTACAGGGGCATTAAAAAAAGCTTATTATAGATATTACAAACTGCCCAATGGATATTAGAAAATTCCTTTGTTTAACGTAATAATAAGATAAACTAGGTGGCGGCGCTATTCTGGGTCGGGGTAGCGCCTTAATTATCTTTCCATAAGTTCCTTGTTATAAGCAGTAGGTCGTATTTGTATGGCATGGTTGCAATTACAAATCGCATCAGGCTGACCATGACTCCCTTATTCTCTTACATCTAAAAAGTTCCGTTGTCAAAAGATCATTCACAGTCACAAAAAGTTCGACTAGCGCGCGCGCATTTTGCACCTCCTTTATCTATCACATTCAAAAGTTTGTATTGAAATCACATTTCGCGGTCATACAAAGTCGTTGACTTCTTTTAAGAGAGGGCTTTGCTCTTTGTCTACGCATTTCCTGACTGCGTCGAGGATGATGCCGACGCGTCGATCCAGGGCTGCGAGATGGGGCTCCCAGAGCACCGGGTTTATGGGGTCCGCCTTCAGTGACTCGCCGAGGTACTTCGATAGGGGAATATCGTTGTTGAACCTGAAACAAAGTTTTAAGATCAAGTTAGTATTAGCTTTGTAACAAAATTTATAGTTTAGTTTTTATGGCACAAAATGGCACAAATCGGCACAATCCAAGCTTCTGTCCAACAGTGGACGGCAAAAGGTCTGATTTTTATAAACTACTGAAAGCTGTGAAGCTGTGAGCTTTATTGTTGAATAAATTTAAGAACCACATTAAGCCGTTTTGTCGGTACCAGATATTCTACAAAACTGGGGCCAAATAGTCTTGAACTGATAACATTAAAATAATCTCGCGTGTTGAGTTATGGGCGCATTAAAGATAAAATAATAATGTGATTCAAACTTAGGTCAAATAAAACATCTGGTAAAAGACTTTATTTTATCCATCACTACACTGGAATTCACGAAACAAGCTACTGTAAAGTGCGGACAGTAAATTATACAGAATAAATTAAGCCTATTTAAAATGCTCATCAACTTATGAGCTTACAGAAATAACATTCCAATTTTGTCCAATGATCAACAATAACTCGTTTTTAACTAATAATCGAAATAAAATCATTGACCCAAATATGACACAAATTAACTTTGTTGGGGGGTATTGCCCCCAATCTCGATGCTGACGATAGAAACACCTGGAATACTAGTGAATAGTCAAAATAAGTAATCAATGTGGTCTAGAAATCTAAAATTATTGCATGTAGTTGCGTTTTTAAGCATCATATGAAAAAGTAAAATAAATCATTTGTGATGAAAATCAATAATGTGAAATGAGGCCCTGATTGTCTAGAAATCACCAAAATAAGTTTCGGTAGATTTTTTGAAAAATGGGGAAATTTGCGTTTATTAATACGCAGAAGGTTACGGGTTCGATTCCCGCCTTGGGACAAATGTTTGTACGATCTGCAAATATTTGTTCCGGGTGTTCTGGGTATTTTCTATATATAATAAAAAATATCTATCTATGTTATGTATTGTATTAAGTTTATCAGTCATCTAGTACCCATAACACAAGCTCTGCTTACTTTGGGGCTAGATGATGCTGTGTGGATTGTCCAGCATTATTTATTTTATTTTATTTTATTAATAAGATAATAAATAATATAGAATGTTGACATTTTACTAAGAATCAGTAAGCAGAGCTTTTGTTATGATCGTTGATTTATTATTACATTAAAAAAAAAAACTGTAAACCCATACACAAACATAAGAACGTGTCTCACCTGAGCAATTCAGTCAGGGTGGTGTGCCGGATGAGGCAGCACTGCAGCAGAGGAGCCAGGGTACTGAGCTCGTCGTGTTGGGCCTTGCCGAAAGCACGGCTCTGGTCCAGGTGGAGAGTGAAGGTCTCGCTTAAATAAGAACGTGTCTCACCTGAGCAGTTCAGTCAGGGTGGTGTGCCGGATGAGGCAGCACTGCAGCAGAGGAGCCAGGGTACTGAGCTCGTCGTGGTGGGCCTTGCCGAACGCACGGCTCTGGTCCAGGTGGAGAGTGAAGGTCTCGCTTAAATAAGAACGTGTCTCACCTGAGCAGTTCAGTCAGGGTGGTGTGCCGGATGAGGCAGCACTGCAGCAGAGGAGCCAGGATACTGAGCTCGTCGTGGTGGGCCTTGCCGAATGCGCGGCCCTGGTCCAGGTGGAGGGTGAAGGTCTCGTTGCCGAACATTCTGGTAAAATGGATCAAAAATTATGTATAACTTTAATTATTTTTGGACGGGCCAGTATAGTTTGGTTGCTTTCATCCAAAAATCTGAGGTACACACAACACACACAATTATACGGTCTACTCTCGTAAAAAGTCAGTACGATACGACATCAGGAAGCTTACCAAGCGCCTATATTTCTATGGATTGTTGGTTAATGTGGTAAGCGTGGCAGCAGCGGCGCGGTTCAGATTCGGTACTGCATGCATGTCCAGTAGCATTTTACCGAGCCGGACGAAACAAATGAAAGTATTTTCATCACTTGAACCTAAGGCCCTTTTCACATGCACACGGTTGCCGCCAAAACAGCGCGCGCGGTGCTGTATCGTGCAATCGCACTGTTTAAGCGCGGTCGCCCGGCGGCGGCGGCGGCGGCGGCCGTCGCAGTATTATCAAGGTACCTACCACGCTAAAGATGTCACGTCGGACGTCGATCATTTTTATTGTTAAAAATACAAAATGTTTATTAATATCGTTCTCTTACGTTACAGTGTACATTGTTCAGTGTTCGAGACCTCCTTTTAAGTATATAAATACCTGTATTAGGAGGTAACGCTCTTCCTTATCATACATTATTAGTTAAAATAATATGTTATTACAAAACATTTCACAAAAATAAATCTATTAGAAACATGAATAACAATTTTTACGAGATTTGTTGAGGGTAGGTTTCTGTTAACTTTATTCTATTGAGTAGTGGATGTTTGTGTAGTGAGTGTGTGTTTTGGTAGGTGTTTCTGAGGGCATAAGAGTGTGTGTTTGTGTAATGCATGTGCATGTTTGTTGATGTTTAGATGTTAGTGTATTGTATGCAAGTCTTGTAAGGTTGGAAGTAAAATTTTGTAACTCAATCAATTTAAATAAAAATAATACCTACACATAATTATAACATAAATACATAACATACATTTTATTATTTATTTATTTGTCTATTTCTAGAATGGATTCAGTTTTATCATAGTTAAGATCAAGTACCTAGATATCTAGTTATGCTAGATTTATATTCGAATTTATTCATTGAATAATTGTTTAGAATTTTATTTTATTTATTGTAAATATGTGCCAATTTAGCTACGTTTTGACGAGCGGCAAAAGTCAAATTAGTCTGTTTTTTATGAATTTTTCTAGTATTTTTAATGATGTTAGGGTCGTATATAAATATATTTGTGTAGCTCGATAACTGAATGCAGTATGTATAATTTTTTAATAGACAGTGTATTTTTTATTGAGTGTAGCATTTCAGTCGGATACCTAAATGGTTTAAAAAACATAACTTTCGGAAGGGATCTCTGTGCTCGTTCTAAGTTTATGAGTTTTATTTTGATCGCTCCTCCCCAAACTGGCATGCAATAGGTTAATTTCGATTGTGCCAGTGCAACATATACTTTGTGTAGAAGATCTTGGGTTGCTATAAGCCTCAAACTTTTGAATATCCAGATGAGCTTCCTTGTTCTGCTCATGAGTTGTTCAAGATGTGGATGCCATGAGAGTCTCTGGTCAATAATGACTCCTAAATATTTAGTAATCTCTACTATTTTGATTGTTGAGCAAAAACACATGTCATTCCTCCTACCCCATTCATGGACCTTAACTTTAAAATCAGAAGGAGTACTCGTAACACATAAAGTTGGTTTTATCAATATTGAGAGAGAGTAGGTTCACCTTTAGCCAATTAGCAATAATTTCGAGACCTGTTTCAGCCCGTTTCTTAACTACATCCCAAGATTGTTAAATGGAACGAAAAAAGTATATGGCCTTACTCCTAATTCAATTCAATTCATTTATATATTAGTGATACACAGGTATTACAGGGATGTTCAGTTATAAAATTAGAGCACTGTGATCTGCCATTTGGCGTACAAATTTAACATAATTTAACAATAAATGAAAAAGTGATATTAATAATAGCGAACAAAGGAAACACAAAGGAAAAGTTTAAAGAATTAAAAAATAATGCGTTTACATAGTGTGCAATGAGTACCTTTCAACCACTCTGTACTTTACATTTACTTAATGCTAAACTGCCTATTGCTAAGAATAATAAATACTATACTAAATAAAATAGTATATATAGCCCTTTTCCAACAGGAATGGCATTCTCCGCGCTCGCCGCCGCCGCCGTGCCGTGTTTTGCTCGTGTTCATGTGAACGAGTCTTAGTATAACACAAATCAATACACAATTGTAAAGACGGTAGCCGCGTCGAAACCGTGTTTATAGCGTATAAGGACGGGCGACACACGGTCACGGCATTGTCGCGCATGCCGTATGCATGTGAAAAGGGCCGAAGACGACATTATTTATTTCACGACCTCAAAAGCGGCTTTGCATAATTTTCTGCAGACATACGAAAGTAGAGGCGGTGCGGCGCGGTGCTTTCGACATCCGAGCGTGCTGATGTCGCGTCGTACCGAAAACTTACCGACTAATCAGAAAACGGCCTAAGAATTAACTATTCACGGGTAGGTATTAATTGCGTTTAGGTATCTGATTTTCCTGTTTACCTTAATTTATCTAATTACACTTGCTTATGCATTGGGAAAAAGGTAAATAAACGTAATAAATTCCCGTGAATAGAATGTGAATTATGTGTTCCGGTCGTGTTAGTTTATAATAAACCGCCAAGTGCGAGTCGACTCGCACACGAAGGGTTCCGTACCGTAAAAATCAAGCAACTTTTTCAAAGAACATCAAATTTCCACTTGTTCGGAGACCCCTTTAAATTTTCAACTTTATTATATTTTTTTAGTATATTGTTGTTATTACAATTAAAAAGTTACTTATTCATAAAAGTTTAGGTATGTGTCTACCTACTGTGTTCAAGAGATACAGCCTTGACAAAAGAAGAGCAAAAACAGCCAAAAAAATCATGTTTTTTGTATAGAAGCTCCTTTTCATTTGGATATTTATTTTACTTTTATTTCTAGTAATAGCGGCAAGAGAAATACACGTTCTCTATAATTCATGAGATAGAGCCCTGTGACAGACGGACGGACGGACGAACGGCGGAGGCTTAGTAATAGAGTTCCGTTTTCACCTTTCGAGTACGGAATCTTACGAATTAAAGTCAAGGCCTAGATGTAAGAATTACATAGTAATAAAATAGATTTGTAGATAAGTGCTACTCACTTGAATGTCTCATAATGATGCCTATCCATGTTCCCGGTGAGGAAGTCGAATATGGACATATCCATCAAGTCGAGAAGTCGTCTGCCAGAGTCATATGGTGGAGTGTTTCGCACCTAGAACATATTCAAAGAGGTATCACATTAAGTACCTACTTGGTAATCTTTTTGACCCCGAAATAAAAATAACAAAGAATAATTGAGAAATTAAAGATTGAAAGAGAAATTGTCTTTGAATACGAAACATAACAAAATCGGATAATCCATCAAAACCTCAGAACAGGGAAAACCTAGACCAAAACATACGAGTCATGGCCAAACTAACGAAAAATGGTGTCTTGCAATGAAGTATGCAACTATACTTCATTGCAAGAAACGGAATGCCTACAGGATTCTTGCGTCTTGGAATTGTGATATGCCATTGTAGACTGTTTGTGATGTTCCAACGGTCACATCAACCACCGAAAACAAATGAAACATACCGTATCACAGTACTCTGACTGTATCTCCCACTGTGCTTTCCTTCTCTTGTGATACGACCTCCTCCAAGGATGCCGCCACACCTGCAAAAGACCGTAACACTGAAGTCGCAAGCAGTCTTCAAACTAAAATAGTTGATGTCAGAACATTAGCAAGCGATAAAGATTTAGCCGATTGCCGGCTAAATTATTATTTTTTATTGCAAAAGAAAATATCAAGCTGAAATTAAATCAATTTCATGGGTACCTAACATATGTAGCTATAACAAAGGTTTACAGATAAAAGTAAATGAAAAACTGCCATGCCTTTCTCTCAGCTACATCTGAAGACGGCAGAAAAGCAGCAAAACTGCCCTCCAGCATATCAGGGTTCCCACAGATGGCGTGGGACGTGTCACAGTAGTACGAACACTTTCCATGAAAGCAGAAGTTGTTCGCGGGAGACACGAAAAAGGTCTTCAAGATATCTCCTTCAGTGACGTCATAGATCTCAGTGGTCATGTTGAGGACGCGGCCCACGACCGGCATAGCTCGTCGGAACCCGAGTAATCTGGATTGAACAATTTATGGATTTAGATGATGTTAGAACTGTGAGTAGGATTGGTGCAATTACCCTTTGTGATATTTTGCCAGATAGTGATATGTGCAACAGATGAGAGCCCTCACGAACTTTGTTTTATAGGAAACTAGTTTCTGCCTGCGTTGTTTCTATGGGAACGTTCTAAGGTTATTTACATCTGATTTAATTTTATGGAATAAAAAGTAGCCTATGTTTATGTGTGTAAAAATTACAATAAGGTACCTAGGTAAATTCATTAAATTTAAATTATTGAGTGACTATTTATTTAAAAATAAATTATTTATCTGGTTAAATGAACGCAACTTTAATGACATTAATGAATTTATTAATTTTAAACCTTAGTCATAATTAATTGCATGCTATAGAATAGCTAAACATGAGCTCATAATTAATTTTAATCACCTTGTATACCATGTTTTATGCAATAAAAATATCATTTCTTTTCATTCCAGGTATGCAAAATTTCATCCCAATCTGTTGAGTAGTTTTGGGGTGAAGAAGTAACAAACGTCTATTCATCCAGTGATATATTGAATATAAGTTATATATTGTTAAGTTATATACCAAAAGTGGTATATTGAAAATATCCAAACTTTCGATGGCCTTGTTAACATACAAAAAAATTTACTGTTTTTTTTTCTTTGTACCAGCTGAGTTATAAATCTTTAACAATTTGAAGGCTTTGAAAGGTAATCTGATTAATTTATTTTAAGAAAGATCGTTGATATTCAAATTAATTTCGCAAAACTGTTATCTTGATGTGACTCCTCGCATACAAATATATTGCGCTTCACAAGATGACTCAACGTAAATAATGAATCATGTTTAAGAAAAAAAAACTACTCTTTAAACCTAGTTTAATTCCCTCTAATAAAATATTTTAGAAGGAACTTGATTGTGATTTGAAAACTTAAATTTTACAAAATTCTAAGTGCTTTGAACTCGCGTCGACTTTCATTCATAATAGCGAAGTTCACACTCTCGATCAAGTCATATTGCAAACAAAAATACCTGTACTAACAAAATCAGTTCGGACGTTTGGGTGTTGCAATGTCACAGGGAGACACATTTTGTAGGGGGTTAGCTTATTGAAGGAGTTGCGAAATGAAGTCCGCGCGATCAAAATAGGTTAGAATCTTTTCACAGTAAATATTTCACATCATATTTGTCTAAATAAATAATGTTGGACCGTTCACACAGCATCATCTAGCTCCATGCAAAGCAAAGCTTGTGTGGGTACTAGATACCCACACAAGCTCTGCAGATCGTACAAACGTTTGTCCTGAGGCGGCAACCTCCTGCATCGCAGGCGAACGTTCCCCCGGTGCGCCACACAATCCGCGCGTTGTTAAATCGGGATAAAAAAACCCTGTCAAAGTAAACCAACCGCTTTTGTTTCAGTTTGAAATGGTTCAATTCCATTCTGATCGCGCGTGAATAGCTCAGTAGAGTATCTAAAGCCGGGTACTGGGTGTTACAGGGCCTAAAACACCGAGCGCGGCAAGTTTGAAACGTTACGCCATGTGCTTAGCTCCGTCTCGTTGCGCGTTGCGAGCGCCTTCTTTCCCTGTACTGACTGCACGAAAGCACGCTGTGTGACATTACGGCCCGTAACACCGGTCAGTACCCGGTTTAAGGCTAAATTGCAAATACTAACCTGTCCAAATGAAACGCAGCAATTTCAGCGTTATGTCGCTCATAGTCGGAAAAGTAGAAGTGATTTGGTAGAGTCTGAACATCTCTTGGGAACCTGCGACAACACGGAACGACTATTAATTAAGTCAAACACTATTAATTATGTCTTTAATTGTAAAATTACAATTTCCGCCATAACTGTTTCGTGCGGGTTTGTTGATAAATTTTTTATTCTCATCTCTATCTCCGTCAACTCTGTCATTGGTAAGTAAAAAATATGTAACGTGTAACACCTACATTGCTTTATTAATTATGATTGCTGCAATTCGCTTCAGGTATAAAATTGAGAATACATACATACAGTCAGATAAATAATATATTTCTATTCTAGGGTTGGATTTGATTGGTTGTAGTTCCTTGTACACTACTTTTGAGGATTTTTTTAAAATATTAAACGAATGCTTACTACAGTTTTATCAGTTATCAAATTTTCACAGAACAAGAATCGATGAGAGCATGGTAGGATAAGGCACGAACTAGCCTCATGCTTGACTTCAAAAGCAATCGATCTTATCTTCACCCGACTAATCAATTTACAAGTATAGCGCCATAAATATCTTATCGAACACCAAAAGAGTTTGCTTAAAGTGCTTAACAACAGCTTTTACATGAATCTGGTGACAGCAATAAGTACTCAAATAATTTGTAAAATTAACGGTAGGTACAATGAAATTATCCAGATTCTAAGGAGAATTAACAAGAAAAAGAGCCATAATAATTCTTGAATTCCACGGGGTGCCTAATGTACCAACCCACTTATTCAAAATGTAAATTGAAACCCCGTAACATAAATCCATTAAAGGGAAATATCAAATATCATGATAAGGGACCTCTGTCATTTGCAATTTATAGTGTTGAAAAATTAGTTTAACATGGTACAAAATGTAATCCGAAGGCACACTGAATTTTACACAGCAGTTAATCAATTGAGTCAAAACGATTAAAGTGACACTTAAATCGTGAATCTGGTTAGATAGGAGCAATCCCGGGAACGTAGTGCACCGAGACTCTTCCGATTTATCGTCTACAGTCGAGCTCGTAAGTGAGATAGTAGGGATATTTTAAGAGGTCACAATCAAATGCATTTAGTTTTATTTCTTTTATGTTAGAAGTGCTTTGTTTTATATTATAGGTACTTTGAGGACTTTGAGGTGTTTCTGATTTCGGTTTTAGCTCCCTCATTTTAAGGATGCTGTGCGCTGAAGGTAGGTGTGGTCCAAATATGAAAAATCTGCCTGTGTCAGTATATATCCCCATTTCAAACGTGAATTATGTTAGTGCAGAAATTATTTATGTATATATTGAAGATTGCAAAGTGATTAAACATAAGCGACCTTCTTAGAAATCCTTTTAAAACCGGATTAAAACTGTTGAAGGAACATCTTTGATATAAACTTGCATAGGGTGATAAAAGTAACACAGTGGTCGGAGTACTATCGAGTGCGCGTGACACACGACTCCCGCGTGAATTGTTACCAGGACCCCTTGAAATGTCGCCGGGATAACCCCAAGAGTATATATTTTTTCTACAAAAGTTACACGTCCTACGAAATCGGTGAGCGGAATTTCTGTTTATTTTTAACAGTTTATTTTCTTTGATAGGTGTAAGATTTGACTAGGACTATCAAACATTATACCCCTAGATATTCTTAGTGATTTTTCTGTTTCGTTTGACATAATTGTAGCAAATTAGTTTAACCCGTCGTCATGGGGGCTGGGTCATAATGACCCGGGACTTTTTTGCTAGCTTGCAGATTGGTAACTATGCACGTGACGTTGCCGTTGTTCTCAGTAGCTGGAGTCAGCAAATCGCTCTGAGCATTGTTTATAAAGTATCAGTTGGACGGCGACCGTGCTTGGAGTTAAGAGCGCCCAAAAAAGCGCGTTGAAAAAGGTAAGTTTGACCCAACCCCGTACTCGGTGTAACAATTTCGCGCCATTTTTCAATGTGTGGGTTTTACGTTTTGTCATTGCTTTTGGTGTTGTTTTTATGTTTTATGGTTCAAATATGATGTTTTTGTTTATTTGTTTACTTTTTGTCGGTAGATAATAAAAAATGGATCAAGAGGAAAGAGAACGACGGCGTATCGTTTCAATTCTTGAAGAATCGGACTCGGATGTCATGATCAGGAGTCCGCTAATGAAGAGGACTGTGTTAGTATGCGAAGTCATCCCAGCGACACAGAGCAAGACATCTCGGAAGATGATGAGTACAATGACCCAGTATCTGTTGTTCAAACCCAAGAACTATCAGACAGTGATAATTTTTCCATTTTTTATGCCATTTTGAACATGTCTGCCGTTAACGGTCTCATTATACATAGAATCAATAATGAGTCGAACCAAAAACGACGTCATTATTTGAAGAAACTAGGCCTTGCCCTTGTGGGTGAACATTTGAAAGCTCGCCAGAATGTGACATGTTTGCCTCGCGAAATGCGAAAAAAAATTCACAAATTTGTTGGCGAAAGTTCAGAGGAGCCACCAGCTAAAAGAACCAGTACTCGTAAAAGATGTCAAGTATGTCCTGCGAAGAAAGACCGCAAAACAACCCACACATGTCATGGTTGCAACAAATATGTTTGCCCTGAACATGTTGTACCTTTCTGCGGTGATTGCATTTACAACGATGATTTCAATTAGTTTTTAGTAAGTTTTTTCCAAAGATGTCTTAGATATGTTTATAAAAGTGCCATAAAAAGTTAAAGAATGTTCATTATTGATAAGAAAACTTAGATAATGCTAAGAAATGCCAATTTTGTTGATTTTTAACGTGTTTTTTTTAAAGAGGTTTAAATAAACAATAAAATTTTCTGGTAACACAAATTCTAGTTTAATTTACAAAACCATGAAATTATAAAGCTGTAATCTTAAAAAAAAACATAATTTCTTTTTAAAATGTAGAAATATCGTAGGTCAAAGTATCGGGTCATGATGACCCACCCCCACGTCCGTGTGGTCATTTTCCACCCCCATGACGCCGGGTTAAATATAACAATCTTTAATTAAAAAAGAGAACATTAAATTTTGAGAGTTCACTTAAATAAATATCTTAAATTGGATACAGTCAAATAAAATTTGTAAATAATGTTAAATGTGCCATTTGAACTTTGGTACAATTTTTCGACCTCTATTTTCCATCTAAAATATTCTTAAAGTGGGAACGAATTGCCACGACGTCTGATACTCAATATACAAGCCCACTGGGAACGTAACAATACTCCCGCGAGCAAATTTTTGGAAGCTGATGTCTTACCCTTTGTCACGACATAAATTGTATTTGATAGCCTTTCAGAATATTATACGCAGAACACGAGCTCAAAGGTACCCGTAATTTACTTTCAAAAGCTTTATATTCGCGAAAGAATTTATGAAATAGAACGAAGTCCTAACAATAAGTAGACGTAAGTAACAAAAGTTGTGTAGAACTCAATACTTGAAGTACTTGTTGGAGTGGGCAAGCCGCTAAGCCGATCGTGTGAAAGAACGCTCGCGAAGTTTTGTGAATAGAACCAACAACGCACTGAACAAGCGACATGGAAGTTTGCTCAAGTACTACATCACACGAGAACGTGGACTCTCCAACTAAAACGAACAGAAGTTTGGAATAAAAGTTTAGAAGCTGGTTAAGACATGGCGTGCAATTCAAGTATACACACTCCACTTCCACCCTATTAGGGACGTAAACTAGACGTTCTCAAATTGCATGAAATATGACTGCCTCGGCCTACGAAGCTTATTTGCATATTTTATAGTGAAGTGTTGTAATAAGATACTAAAAATTCTGATCGATTTTATGTACTTGTTGTCGATGCGCATTTGATTGTGGAGCTAGGCTTTACGAACCGATAATGGATGGATTTGTCAAGGCTATAAATCATTAAGTAATTGAAATTCACCATGTCGAGGATAATAGTAGGTACATTATTTACTCTTACCTCATCGGCTTAAACAGTGCTTGAACTCCGTTGGGGTAGTCTATTATGAGCTTCAACTGCGTCCCTCCTTCTTTTTGCTCTGCGGAAAACAATTAGATACAATTTATTTATGTATTAATTGGATAGTTCATAATAAATACAACCTTCAACAACTTGTTAGTTTTAGAATGTTGTTCTTGTTTAATTTTAGCAAGTGAATATTGATAGGTAGGTTCAAATATTTGCATTATATAAAGGAGTTCTACTGGAACTGCGCAAAATAAACACAGTTCCTGTAGAGCTCAGGTAATGCACAATTTTCCATTCAAATTGATTGTTATCAATTAATTTTAATTAAAAGGTTTTCAGTACTTAGGAAAGTTACTATTGTAGACTATTGATAACCCTTATCAAAAAAAGGTTGATCGCTTTTTAGATAAAATAAATGTAAAGAGACGCACGCTTTAATTTGAACTACCCAAGCTTGGTTGTAGGATACATTAGGTAGGTACCTACGCTAAAGTTGGATCAACAATGAAATCCATTTAAATGGTTTAAATATTTAAGTCCAATTCGAAGTAAAGGGCGAGATTGTTGTGGCACTATTGTCCGCCAGACCGCTAACCCCACAACTGATTGCAGACCCGACTTCATTTAAAATACATACGCCTTTACCTGTTTTAGCTTTTATATAATCCTGTACATAACTAACTGGGGCATTAATTATGTACTTCTAAAAGCTTGGAGTATCAGACTATTTGAAAAAGTTTTTATTTTTTTAATTTCAATCATTTTATGATGTTCTAATCATCAGGGAACTTATTACATTGCTTTAAATGGATTTGACTAAGCTAAAAGTAAACTATTGAAATGTTGTTAGCATAACATAATGTATGTATGAAATTAAAATGAACGTCCAGTTTACTAGAACAGAATATAGGCAACTTAAAGGTTGTTTCTAAAACGTTGTTGGTTTCCTAAGACCGATAACATAAACGAATGAATATTCTATGTAGATAATTACATGCTCAAATCCAGATCGAAGGGTTCACCATGGCGAATGAAATTGTTTCTAGATAGCCGTATTTTACTGTACAATAAAATCGAGCGGGTTAATGTCCCGAATAAATCTAATGAGTCCGGATACTAGGTGATTTTTATCGTTTAGTGTTCGATATCCGTTTTTTGTTCTAATGAAATGTTCTTTGCTTATTGTTGGATGAGTTTTATTGTGTTTTTTATCTACTATTAAGGTAGTTACTTTTTGAAGCAAAGCATTGTAATTGAGGAAAATGCAATTTACCTGCATGAATAACTGGCTGAGAGGCCATGTCTTTGAGAATACCGTCGACAAGTGCATCTCCCTCCTCGTAGAGCTCATGCTGAGCTATCTTCAACTGGAACCTCTCCAAGTTAGATGCGTTCACGCTGCAACACAGGAAACATTACCATCAGAGCACGTGGAGGAAGAATGTAAATAGTGGAGAAATTGATTAGTCGTGGCTTTCTACAAGGTCAATTATAGCATTAATACGATGCAACGTGCTTCTTAATTGAATTGTTATTATCGCCTATATCGACATCCATCATAATAACCGTATTAGTAGCGTGTTTATGTGTTTGCTAAGTACGAGTATGTTGATGAAACTAGCTGTTCCCTACCGCGTCGACGATGATCTTGTGGTGGAAATAATATACATTTTGATGTAGCAGGTAAGATAGGTGCCTTTAGACAAACATACAGATAAAGGACACTAAGAAACAAACCCGATAGAAGATAATGATGATTTGACACGGAAATTGCTCAATGAAACAATGACCACAGGATAAAACCTCGGCAAATCAAGGAATGCACTTATATAAAGGTCAATAGAGCAGGAAGATAGAGTCCTCGGCACCTGCTTAAAATTTTTAGCACATATTTCTAAACCTGGTAGTTAACGTCAAGATTTACATGCAAGATTTTCCGATGGCGGGCGTGTTGGTTTTGGCTGCGTGGAACACATAAGCGGACGTGCCTCGCCTACAAGGTGTAGGTGCGAAACTCCAAGCGACGGCATACGACTCCACTGAATACTAAGGAGCGTGTAACGTTCCCGATTTGTGGCATGCTCCGATAACCTGCATTTAGAAATCAAGCCGGCACATACTCACAAATTTATTGACCCTCTTTCGGAACGATTGTGCTGGGCCATGGGAGAATTCGAAAAGCGAGCCTTCTCTGCCGGGAAATGGACGCTTTGAATCCTAAACGACCGCGACACGTCCTATTAGAATAACATCCACGAAGCTATTTCAGCTATTCGCTACGGAGTAAACAAACGAATTCACACAACAAAAGAGAACATTGTATTGAGCACGGACAATGTAAGCCCGTCTCTTGCTCATTTGCCTAAATTACCTACATCTATTCCTTATAGTGTGTGAGAAAATTGGCCGCGTTCAAAGTGACCCTCCTTGTACGGTCCAGCAAAGCAATATAGGCCTTGTCATATCAAGCTACATTTTGAGGAAACCATCATGCATTCCTTCCATTTAGTTTTATTGTCAAAGACCCGCGCCTATCTCGACGGGACCCGTAACTGGATTTTAAATAAGATTCCGTAGGCTTGTGAAATTCGCCTTGTAGGTACAAGATAAAGAAAGGTCGCTGTCTGTTGCATATTATAGAATCATCGTCTCGAGGAAATATGATATGATCCTTTTTTTATAGTAATATATAAAACGGAATTCTGTTGATAGCGTAGGTAGTGAAGTGGGGTAATGTGATATTATTTTCATTGCTTTCAGAGTGTCCTGCGAGATTTGTTCTAATATTTGCTTTGGTGAAATTACGTCAGCCGCGAGAGGCCGGCCGGCTCCAACCTGTTTGATTTTGATGCATACTTCAGAGTTCTGCAGGGCATTTGGGATGAAAAGCTATCGCTTTACAAAACATAGTCTAGAATAGGGAGGTCAGGTCATTTATTTTAAAACGTTGCATTCTGAAGACTTTTAAACTTGAAATTCCACCTCGTCTTAATATTAAATTATGACTTGGCCTTGCTAAATAAATTTGGATTTTTATCTTATATTTGAAGCAACAGTGCGAGTCTAATGAGTTATTCCAGTACGGAAGCCCATTTCCAGTTCCTCCATGTCCACATTACGACGCTTATGTCATAATCAGGTAAAGGTCGGTACGAACAGATGACACAGTGCAACTTACAGATACTTAAACAGTGGTTAAGTTTATAAAGTTAGTTGGAGACTTCAAGCAAAATTAGTTATCACAGTGGACTTGCTGCAATAATGCGGTTATAAACAATTTTAATGCGGTAACTTTAATTTGGCGAGGCATAAATTGTACTTGGTGATGTCAGCTGTCCGGAACTTTCCTTGTAATGTCCTTAGCGCGTCGTTGTCGAGGAGTATTTTAATTAATATTCCCAACGAAATATTGTATTACTGTGCAGGGGAGCTTGATTATGGAACGCTATTTCTCCATGAAATTTAAACCTAGCCTTATCAAAATATTTTTTGTATCGCACGTGGTAGGAGATTGGTTTTATTACATTATTCTAAAAAAAGATTGTAATTTACTCACCCAATGTAGCTACAAGAGAGATAACGTTTTTTTTAACATTTTATTAATCAAATTTATTTGATATAATGGGTTTAAATATGTACGTATAAAGAAATTTAGATAATGCAACCTCTTAGGCTTTATTATCTCGTAACTTATAGTATAACGCGAAGGCGTAAGATTACCGCTTCACTTATGTATGGAGAAAATAGCTACTTTCATAACATTTTCTGAAATGGAAAGGAACTGACTTTTCATATTTTGTTCTCAAGACCATTTTCAGTAAAAGTGTTAAGATTTTCTCCATCAATTTTGTATATTGTTGGATAAAGTGACACGACACGATATTAAAAAATGTTCTTGTTTTATAAAAGAGCATGTACATATATCTGTAATTGATATACTTTTGTTATGTTTTTGCGGGAAATCGTCTAAACAGTCACATATTTGTATAGAAATTATTCACACACTTAATAAGGAACATTTGTTCCTTATTTAGTGAAGAAACAAGAGTATGCAACTAACCTCGGCTCCAAATCCTCCATTTCTCCTATAGTAGGGTTCTCCGGCCTCAGTATATTCAGATCTTTACGCGGAGGAATGACCACGGTATGCTCCTCGTCTTTCCCATGCATCTGATTGGCGATGATCCTCTGCAGGTCTTCGTATTTGTCGAGAGGAGGCGCTGGCGTGCGCGGCTCCGCGTCGCCGCCGCTCGTTTCTCCTGGAGCTGACTGCTCGTACTCCCGAGAACCATTACTGCCATTGCTGGTAAGAAAATTACAATTTTTTTAAACCACTATAAAGGTAATTGTTCTGGGCAGCTCTACCTTCTGTTTTATCTATTAAAATTGTATTACAGAATGCTGCGTCTGTATGAATATAATGTATGAATATAAATTACCTTCAAACTTAACAGGGGGTTAACTATCATAGAACGTCACTGCACATTTATTTTAATACGAATGTAAGGAAAAACGTGAAACTATTGGGTACCTGCGCACTATGCGGTTAGCCGGAACTCGGTCAGCCGTCCGATGGGGCGCAATCAAATAGTACTGTACGGGAAAATTTTGTTTGCGGCCAACAGCACGCCTTCCGGCTAACCGCAAAATGCGTAGGATACCTTATGCCAAAATTCAACTAAGTGTAACGCAAACGGACGTACGTAACGTAGGAAAAAACGAGTCGTTTTTGTTTATGTAAAGAACCGCATGAATTGGCCAAAAGACAATCGAATCATGAATAATCGAATAATTGTAATCCTATTATTCTTTTGTTAGAGAAGTTTGTAAAAGTTGACATGGTATGACTATGATTAGTGATTACCACCAAAATACATGCTTTACTATCACGTCACATCACATTAATATTATAAATGCGAAACTTTGGATGTTTAGATGTATGGATGTTTGTTACTTCTTCTCGCCAAAACCACTGAACGGATCGGGCTGAAATTTTGCATAGATATAGCTCTAAGTCTGTAATCAAACTAAGGCTACTTTTTATCCCATAAATCAGTTTCCATGGGATATAAATAACCTTTAAACGTTTCCATAGAAACAACGCGCGCGAAGCCGCGGGCAGAAGAACACTAGGTTCTTCTGCCCGCGGCTTCGCGCGCGTTGCACTCTTTAAACCTTTGTAGTGTAGAGTAAAATCATGGAAAATTAGGCGCTATGGCCACTTAATAGGGGAGGCCTATGTCCAGTAGTGGAATAATTTAGGCTGATGGTGATGATGGAAAATTTGTTGCTTCCTACTCTTCCTACGTCACAATTACGCGAAAGTTATAAAAATAATGTTATTTGCCAAGATTGACTTTTACATTCTGAAACGTTAATAAGCCATTTATTTATAAATCACTTATTATGAAGGGTGAAAACATTTTCGATCTCTTTTTTTACAGCACGCGGTGGACGTACGTCCACTTTTGAACATGCCTCCCCCAAATAAGGGGGATTTTGCCGTAATCACCACGCTTAGCAGACAGCTTCGTGATCGCGGTAGAGCTGTTAAATACACAGAAGAAAGCTGCAGCCCTTCCTGTGATAGGTTCCCTTAGTCGACTCTTACGATATCCACGGGCTCAGTAAGAAGGGTCGGTTTGTACGCCTCTTCAAGGTTCGATAGTTAACATCCTTTATTAACAAAGAAAATTACAATCAAATAATAAAAACAAATTAGAACTAGTATTTACAATTGAAACAATTAAGCTAACTGCAGACTGTTGCAAACTATCTACAGGTAGCTCAACTGATACATATCAATACCAGTCGGAAGCGTCCCCAAGACGCTGGCTGCATTGTCCCGCTGTATGGCAATGCTGATGCGCTGCGCCTGATACCCACCAGCTAACATTAAATTGATCGCAGCGTTTTATGTCTAAGTAAATCTATTCTAAACATCCGACTCAGTTCAGACGTTTCAATGCCCAAATAAACATGCTCATATTACTCGGCGGGTATTAACTCGCAATCAGTTTTAAAATCAGATATTTTGTGGCTCAGATAGGTAATCTAATCAGGCCGTAAACATTCGTAGGTAATTGGCACCTCATGTTCTGAATATCTCTAGCTATGTGAATCTCTCGCAGAGCGACACTTTATGATATTTTAGATGTTAATAGAAAATAAACCAAATAGTGGCGATGCCGTATAAATTTTATGGTATCATAATTATTAGTTTCTCTTTTCCATGATCTTGGTCCTTTGGGAGGCATGCGACGGGCCGAAGCCAACAGCACAGAGGCCCATTATGAGAGTTAATCTAAAGTCGAGGGCTACTTTAATATACACTTATATATCATTAATATACAGCTAATTTATTTGTTATGAAATATTTTTTTTAGTATAGAAAATAACCCCACTAATTTTTGAAGGGAAATGATAGCACTCGTTGATATCTACAATGAAATGACAGCTGTCAAACTTTTAAACACAATATCTGGGAAAAGATTGATCCTGGAGCACTAGTTTCTGAAGGGAAATGATGGCACTCGTTGAGATCTACAATTGAAATGACAGCTGTCAAACTTTTAAACACAATATCTGGGAAAAGATTGATCCTAGAGCACTAGTTTCTGAAGGGAAATGATAGCACTCGTTGAGATCTACAATTCAAACGACAGCTGTCAAACTTTAAATCACAATATCTGGGAAACGGTTGATCCTAGAGCACTAGTTTCTGAAGGGAAATGATAGCACTCGTTAAGATCTACAATTCAAATGACAGCTGTCAAACTTTACAGACAGAGTTGACCATATAAAAATGGTACAGTGGTTATATGATAATGGTGGTGTGTGTATATACCTACTATTGCAGTGTCACTTACGTAGCGGAAATTTTCTTCCCTACCGTCACACTAGAGACAGCAGGGTACAGTGTGAAAGTTTTTCACACTAGCTAGTGTGAAAAATCGGATACGGTGTTAAGAATAAGAATAAAAAGAAATTTTTATTCCTAACCTTCACACCAGTGTGACAGACAGTGTGGAGGTTTGTCGGTCGTCCTCTGAGGGACCACTTATTACCGTTTGTAACTATTGACTGGACACTTTTACAAATTAGAGACTGTACTAACAAATGTTTCAGCACATTTACTAATGATAAGCGTATTCAGAATCATAAAATTCCAATGTGGACCCTCAGTCGTAACGGACACTCTATTTATCCACGTAAAATAACGTCTATATACCTAGATTTCATAATTATAACGACAGTTCCTGGTAACAATTAAAATTATTTGTCTAGTTGAAATAGCGCGCATTATAATTGCAACACAAAAGGAGTACTAATTGAGACTAAGTATTTACACAAATGTATTATTATAATCTTCTTTTGACTAGAAATGTCGATGAGTTGGCCTAATTTTGTTCAGAGACTGGCTTCTGCTTCCGTTTTCGCTGTGTTCGGTTCGAATGTATTGAAGATTTCATATCAGAATTACATAACTATGCCTTATAGAGGTACTATCTGATGTAAGTACTTAATGTTCTGTTTCTCAGGACGCCTGAAAACAATAAATTACATTTATAGGGAACAAACTGTCAATTAATTCGAAAGTTTATAAATATGATAAAAAGAACCAACCATAAAAAATGCTGAAAAGCAGTATCTAAGTTATTCCTTCACGGTATGCCGTTATCTTAATTGGATATAACAGTTTAGTTGTTATACATTATTGTTTCAGCACCTACCTGCATAAGTAGCTACAGAATTTGTGCTCATACATGTTTTACAGTATTTTATAAGTAATTTTTAAATTTTTATGTCTTATTTTTTACTGTTTAGTTTCTGCCGATCCCGGAACAACGCGTTGTTTCGGGGATAAAAAGTCAAATAGGTTATTTCAAGCCAACATAGATCTATTTATCGATCTTTGGAAGCGTTCTTAGATTATTTTTGTCCATGGAAACTGATTTAAATAACTGATTAATAAAAAGTGGCATCTATGAATTAGCATACAATTTCAGCCCTTTTCATTGGCGTGAAGAAATAAAAAATATACATTCAACCTTCCAAAGTTTCGCATTCACAATACTAGTGTTGTGTGAAGTATAATTTTTCTGTGTAATAAAATGGTTTCAGTCCATTATAAAATACTCTTCATTTTATCCACACAGAAAAATAAGTACATACCGTATGCAAACTTTCTTCATTATTTATCCAGGTGTTGGTGTTTTGTTTCCCAAGAACAAAAGGTAGTAATTGATACCTTTAATTTGTAATAACAACTACATAGTTGGTATTATGACATCGACTTACATAGCAAATAGATCGAACTACAATTAAATCAATAATGCGATTGTTTCTGTGTTGCTATCGAAATGTATACAAAAATATCTATTTGTGGAGAGTAATTAAAACAAATATAACACAAAAAGATCAGTTGAGCTACCTGTAGATTGTTTGCAACAGTCTGCAGTTAGCTTAATTGTTTCAATTGTATTTACTAGTTCTAATTTGTTTTTATGATTGAATTCTAATTTTCTTTGTCAATAAAGTGCTAAAAACACAGTGATGTTCAAAATAACATTGATTAACGTATTTTTTAAATTTTTTAACGCATTCACTGCCCAGCCTCGGCGGTGCATCCCGGAGGGTGGTGCGCCGTTGCTACATGGAACCCCAGGGGGCCATCATATCTAGTAATTTCATTAACGGTATTCGATAACGTCTTAATTACCTACCTACCTAATAATTATAGCAATTAAACAATCATTTCTTGTGTTGATCCACCGGTGGGAAGGGATTTTCTATTCATACATTATTGTATTGCTTTTACTTTTTATTTTCTTTTTCTTCTGTTAGTCTGTTATTTATAATTGTGTACCTGCATCCTTATGTATACCTACCTAAATACTGCTTTTATTGATTTGTTTTATTTATTTATTTGTTTATTTCTACAATGTACAACTATTTTATGTTTCCTGTGCTATTTGTGTTTGAACTTAATAAAAATTCTTATTTATCTATCTACCTATCTATCTATATTACTTTTAGTGTTATCTGCTTGAACTTAGGCCACCTCCAAACGACACCACGAATAGCTGTCCTTAGCTGCAGTAGATAATGTACATATGTATTCGGTCCATAGAGTGGGAGCTCTTCCCAGACTCCGGTTCGCATTATCAAATATCAAAGTGCTTTATTTCCTTTTGACCTAACAGGACTCTTGGACACGTCACAAAATTCAAATAACATACATAAGTAAAACTAGTGAATAAAGTGGTAATTACTTTCTTATTAAAGAAAGTAATTACCACTTTCTTATACTTTGTTTTTTCTCTGCTTACTTTGGGGCTAGATGATGCTGTGTGGATTGTCCAGCATTATTTATTTTTTATTTTTATTTTATTACTTTAGGACCACATATATCGCTGGCGATAGTTTCGTCGCGTTGTATATCTAACCTAAAATTGTTACTGGTTTTTTTTTTAGCTAGAATAATTCGCAGTACCAGCCCGGAGTCAGGAAGGTGGCTGTGTTACACCCCCATGCCTTGGAAATCACGTTAACCTCCGCCACCTCTCCCCCGTCGTGTCGTTCTGTCATCCCATCGAATGATAAGAGTGAGTGAATAGAAAATGCATCTGCGTTTTCACACACACACTTGTGTACTATTATATGTCCCGTACACATTTTTAGTCTCCTTTGAGATTGGCCGCCGTGGCTGAAATTCAGCAAGGATGTTATCATCATTACCCACTTTTTCAGCGACGCTTTACAATTTGACATCTGCAATTGTTCCGTGTTCCCTCACTTTTTAACATAAAATACATATTATATTCTCATACAACATTCAACGATTTCGGCTTTTACCGTAATAATTTAACATATCTTATCGATCACTCGATAACTTCAGCTGATGTGCCGAAATTACATATTTTTATCTTTAATCAAAATGATAGAGGTTTGTTTGTATAGCGATAATCACTTCAAGAGCGAGCAAGTACCAAATTTTTGATAACTGATTGGACCGACTATGATTCACGAATTCATGTTTTAGGTCAAGTAATTACCCATATTATTTAGTTTACTCGTAAAAAAAAGATGAATGCTTGGACCACAAACCAATTCAAGCGTATGATACTTTTACCACTTTCCGTAGGTAAGTACATTTATTTGATGCTGCACTACACCAAAATTTAATAGTATTTAAAGGTATAGAAACATGATACAAAATACCTACATACTATATCATAATTTTTGTAATGCCTATTGTCGGCTTCATACATCTGCCAACAATTTTATGTCAGTGACTCCAGCCTAACACAATGACTCCATATTATTGACTTAGAACATAGAATTTATAGTTCCGGAAATAATATTTCCACACAATAGCTTGGTAATTGAAATACAAAGGTCTATTTGTATTAAATATAATATTTGTCGTCTGTTTTTTGCAAAAATAATTAAGCACTGGCAAAAATGCCTTGTTGGTGTTGTTTTTATTTTAATAGAGAGTGCCACTACCCATACCCTCGAAAAATACCTATACAGACAAATACAAAATGGTCGGTTTGTATTTATTAGACTTACTATTAATTTTCTTCTACAACATCCATGAGCAGATTCGAAGTGGTAATTTAGATTGTATGTATACCTACCTAGATAGGTAGGTACATACAAAAGACATAAACGCGCTCTCGTTTAGCTGTAATTTTGAAGCTAGAAACAGACTGAGCCCACGCCACGCAACGTACGCGGCGCATTATGAGATCTGGACGCTTCAACTTATACGTTTAACATACGCCGCGGGTTCTTATGATCTTTTCCTACATTTCGTCGCATATGTTGCGTGGCGTGGGCTCAGTTTGTTTCTAGCTTAAAAACTTGTAAATTTTTGGTAGATATTACTAATTAGTCTGACATAAGTATATACACTAACAGTGCTACTTAATGAAGCACCTAATTTAAATTGAGATTCTTCGTTATTGTCTAATTAACGCCTACCTACGCTACCGTTTGCCTGCAGTCTTAGCTAATGTGTCATTTCCTTTTGGAACGTATGTGACTTGCTGTAATCTTGACTTGGACAACTGGGATGGATGAATCACGATTTGTGTCCATAAAATCAACAACGCAATATGCGGGCGACACCAAGTTGTTGGCATCATCAGGGCACAAATTGGCTGAACTAGTCAGGATAGTAGAAAGAGAAAGCGAACTGGTTGGGCTTTCAATATACAAGAGGAAGACCAAAGTTAGGTGCATAGTTAGAGCTTGCCAACTCACGCACAACGGCGAATTCTCAGACCTAAATTTGCTGAAGGAATTCATTTATCTAGGGTCGATGATCAGTGACCTGGGATCATGCGTTGGAGAAATAAGACGACGCATTCAAATGGCCAAAGCTGCAATGAGCAAGCTGACAAGAATGTGGCATAGAAAAGTCTCCAACGTGACTGAAACGAGACTAGTGCGAACTTTAGCCTTCTGTATTTTCTTGTACGCGTCCGATCACATAGCTAGAAGAAGCCTAGATAACCTGGAGAAACTGGTTGTTGTGGGCAAGGTGGACGGGAAAAGACCACGAGACCGATCATCAAGCCGCTGGTCTGATATTGTGAATGAGATTACGAGACTCCCAGTGACTACTTACTGCTCTCAGACAAGCCAACGATCGAGTGGCGTGGAAGCAGCTGGTCAACTCCTCAACTTATTATAAACACAGCCACTAAATACAAATATTTTCTGTAAAAACGTCCGAACTAGAAATGTTATTAGTTGTTATTACCTGTATTGCAATTAATTTCCACGCTAAAATTCAGACGGTGAACTCTTGTAGATTCAATAAAACTCATTCTAATCAAAAGATATCGTGAAAACATAGAATCGCAGCCAGCGTCTTGGGGACACTTCCGACTGGTATTGATATGGATCAGTTGAGCTACCTGTAGATTGTTTGCATCAGTCAGCAGTTAGCTTATTTGTTTCAATTGTAAATATTAGTTCTAATTTGTTTTTATACAATTTCATTAAGATCCGTTCAGCTGTTTATGCGTGAAAAGGTAACAGACAGACAAACAGAATGAGAAAAATAAAGTGATTGTCTAGTAGGTTTTACAACGTTTTTTTCTTGTTTATAGAAATTTTAGAAAATGTGATTCATGAACAAACAGATAGCAGTAAAGACAGTGTCAAGCTATTCAACATTGTGATAGAGCGTGTCAGATAAAGTCACATACAAAATCATAAAATAACCTCGGTCGCGGTACACACACGAGTACAATGATGATGTTTAATGGTCGAGTTAGACATATCTTAAAAAATCGTAAAAACATAACTTAGATCAGAAGTTATATGTACCTAATTTAAATTTTAACATTGTTGAATAAGAGATATAACTATGATTCGTAGAATAAAACCAAACTTAAAAGAATACGACAAATTATATTTCCGTTACCGCTACTACCTAACAATGGGAAAAATTAAAAATTAAAACGGTCTAAGGTATTGGTTAAACGGTCTAAGCATCTAAATATCATACTAAAACAACTACAAAAAACGTAATACTTTGAGCATTTTCGGTAGCGTATTTATTGAATACGTCACTGTCATTTATATTAGGTCCTTACATATGAAATTGGCGTTTTGTATGGGAGGAACAAAAAGTCGAATATTTTTTAATATAATATATTTAATTAATCAAAGTATGAACCATTATTTTCTATGCACTTTTGCCATCTTATAGGTAGTTCATTGATCCCTTTACTAAAAAAACCAGTCGGACGGGAATCAATAAAATCTTTGAAGGCGATTTGGACTGCCCCATCGGAGTTGAATTTTTTCCCTTGCAAGAAGTTATCCAAATTTCGAAAAAAATGGTAATCTGTTGGAGCAAGGTCCGGGGAGTACGGAGGATGTCTTAGACTTTCCAATTGAAGCTCTTCTAATTTAGTAGCCGTCTGTTGCGCAGTGTGTGGTCTAGCGTTGTCGTGAAGCAGCAGTGGCGTGGAGCGATTGACCAGCCTAGGTTGTTTAGCCGCTAGCTTTTCCATCATGGTTTGCAATTGCTGACAATAGACATCAGCCGTAATAGTCTGGCCAGATTTCAGAAAACTGTAATGAACAATACCGGCACTAGTCCAGCAAACGCTTACAAGTAACTTTTTTGGGGTTAATTTTCGCTTGGGGCAGGATTTGGCTGGCTGGCCAGGATCCAACCATTGCGCTGAGCGCTTCCGATTATCGTAAAGAACCCATTTTTCATCACAGGTAATGATTCGGTTTAAAATACCTTCATTATTGTGCCGGTTTAGTAATGTAACGCAGCAGTCGACGCGCGTTTGCCGGTTTGCTTCAGTCAATTCGTGAGGTACCCACCTTTCAAGCTTTTTAATCTTCCCAATTTGCTTCAAGTGAATTAAAACAGTTTTATCACTAACATCGCAGCCTGCAGCTAACTCGGACGTGGTTTGCGATGGATCCGCTTCCACAATAGCCTTCAACTCTTCATTATCAACTTGAGTCTCAGGCCGTCCACGGGGCTTGTTCTGCAGGTCAAAATTTCCAGAACGAAAACGTTGGAACCAAAAACGAACTGTGTTTTCTTTTGCAACACGACCGCCATACACATCATTCACCCTTCGAGTTGTTTCCGCAGCACTAGTGCCACGGCGGAACTCGTACTCGTAAATAATGCGATATTTTAAGTTTTCCATTTTGTAAAATGAGTGACGCAAACAGAAAAAAACAGAAGAAAAAAAACAAATGAATGACGATCATCGAAGCACAAATACATGAGTCTATAGCTGTACAAATTTGAATTTGGAATTCCTTACCAAAGAGGAGAAATTTGTGATTAAAGTGGCCAGTACGAAAAACGCCAATTTCATATGTAAGGACCTAATATATTAAAAACCAGCAAATGAACAGTTAAAGTTAAAACAACAAACCTGGCCAATAACAAGGTCATTATGCCAATCATTAGCTAACGTTAGATGATGGACTGCAAGAACCAGTTCTTATTATTTACAAATAAGTGAACAAGCTCAGCCTATTTATTTATATGTTGATGCTATCAATAGGTCATTGTAACTTGCGATAAGATAAACGCTAATATAATGAATATACTTGAGATGTTATCCTGAAGAAAACAATTCACTTAAATAACCTCTCCGACATCAAGATCAGTATTGAATCTTTAGGAAGAAACGAGCATTATTGATGTGTATTTCAATCAAAAGGTTTTTTGTTTTGCTAATTTGAATCGAGTGTCTCTTTTACGAATCTATACAAGATTTTCGAAGCGCTATTAAAACTTGATTTTTACTGGCGTACCACTAATTTTAAAAATAAAATTTAAGTTACTTACCAATTTTGATTGTAAAACCCAAATCCATAAAGTTATATTATTTATAACACAAAAAATCACAACACCAACCTTTTCTGCAAAAATCTCTTCCGGAACTCCATATATGCAGATCTCCCCCTATCATCGGTATCCCCAATCTTGACTCTGCCGTGCAAGGGGACTCTATGCCCGGAGATGCCATAGTCCATCTGCAGGTCTACTAGAAGCATCAGTGTGAAGAGTATGACGAATGCGCTGAGTGCGAGCGCGAGGCGCTCCTTTAGTTTCATATTGAGCATGGTGCGCGCGGCTTGCCGGGTCGGCGCGGGTGGACTGCGCGGCCCGCGCGCATCCTCGGGCGTCGGGGACCGCTTACAGCCGCGCGCGCACTCGCCTCGCCGCCGCCGCCCGCGCCAACTGAAAACAAAGCCTACGTAAGAGGGGCGACTTTCAAGGGAGGTCTTATCAAGAAGGTTTTTATCGTTAGAGTTCGCGGTTGAGAAAATTTATAATGCGATATGAATTGAATGGATTTTTTTGTGATTAATTATAAAAATGTGATTGGTACAAGAATCTACTGAGATTTCTAGATGATTTAACAGGCTTTAAAGCAATTTCTAACGCCTGTCAGGACTATGGCCTATGCCTATGGCCATAAAGCTAGCCACACGACTAGCATATGGAGCAGGTTTTAATTTAAAACTACCACAAGAACTAAACAATATGGAATTCTAGTAAGTAACATTAAAACAGTTTAACACGAAAAGTACCTGAGCCTTGCGACCTGCTTGCGAAACAAAAATTCTCTATATTCACACCATACTATACTTATACCTAACTTTGATAAGTCTCTTCAGCAAAATTTAAGTAGGTCCGTAGAATATTTCAACATAATTTCTACGAATAAGTAAACTAATAATAACACGCTGATTCTTGTGAAATTAACAAACAAAGCATTTTGTCTGTACATAGGGCACTCAGCTTTATTTTAGTTTTGCCTACTCTTTACGAATTATTTTGCATAGGTAGGTAAGTAGATAATATTTGGTTTCCTATAAGAAACAGTTGTGGTGTAAATATGGAATAGATACCGATGAACTGACGTGTACATTTGTACAAGTGAGTCAAACTTTGTGTACTCATCTAGGTACTTACTGCCAAGATAATGTAAATGTCTGTTGATTGAAATTCCAATGTTTATGGGGACACGTATTCACTACCACAATATATGCAGGTATTTACATAACTGCAATGTTGTCTCCACTCATTCATACCGTAAATTTTTTGAACACATTCACTGCCCAATTTCAGCGGTGAGACCTGCAAGGGCGCGCTGCTGTCAATCTCTGTCAGTCCTGCTCAATTCAATCATTGTCATGGGCAATCATTACGTTAAATAGGACAGAAAACCTTTTTTTTGTTTGGGCCATTATTACGTTAGACTAGCTCATACCCACGTCTTCGCACAAGGTAAAACTCCGGTGGGATATGTCTATGAGTTATTCCATGTCTAGAGCATCTATGCAAAATTTCAGCCCGATCCGTTGATTAGTTTTGGCGTGAATTTGGGTAACAAGCATCCCTCTAAACATCTACCCAAGCTTTCTCATTTATAGTGTTAGTAATTTATTGCTCTTGTAGTAGAAACCAAATCAGATATTGTTCTAGATTCCTAAAACCCTTTTCTTTAAGGGGCGAACCTGACTGGTTTAGTTGTCAAACTAGGCCTATATCTCAGTACTCACGGGATCCCCGTGGTAAAAAACTAAATTTGCATACAATTCAATATTTTTTCTTTGGTTCCTTGAATGTGAAAACACGATTGAGAAAAACAATACGATAAGAAAAGAACATGAACCGAACTGTTTCGCACATAATTTGGTCGAGATCTCAGGAACCTGTGGTCTATTGAAATGACTCATGTTTTGATTTGTAGGTTATTACTAATTATTTGGTTCCTTCAACCAGTTTCATCTTATGTTGTGTAGTTTTCTTGTAAATAAGCAAAAACTTGATTTTTGCGCTTACACCAAAAGCGTATGCTCTGTCCCGCTCCTATGAACACGAAATCCAATGCCTATCCTTTTCACAAAAAGGCGCGCATCCTTTCCATGTCCTCCTAGTCATAGCTGCACGTATTCGCACCTTCAGCTAAAAAGTCAAGGCGACCACCGATCGTATCTAAACACCTCCATTTAAATTCGCCCTCCAAACAAATCCGCTATCTAGAGAAAGCTCATACTTATTCTAAGAACGAAGAAACGTCTCTCCCATTCAATCTGTGTGTGTAAAGATCATGACAGTTTTATCAATAGGGAAATAGGTATTCATGTAGTATGGTATACCTTACAGTTTTGTGAACGGAAGAGTTTTTATTTCTATTGTACGTCTCAGTATATTATCTACCTTATATGTACATTTTATAAGAGGTAATATTAAATTTAAGTTCTTGGTAAATTTTGAGATCTTTATTTTCATCATCATCAACAACAGCCTTACCAGTCCACTGTTGGACGTCGGCCTGACCTGATAAGCACCTTATTCGCTCTGATCATTAGGAGGTAATGCCATAATCCCCACGCTGGGCATGCGGCTTGGAGATTGTGGTGGTGGTGGATTAGTTCTGCAGGAGGCGCTGCTGCCAAGGAGGATTTTCCTTAGTCGCCTCTTACGACACCCACGGGAAGAGTTGGGGTGGGGTGGTTCTAATTCAAAGCTGGCACCACACGGCCACCTACATTTTACTGCCATTGAATCCACCATCAATATATTTAGACCTGTAAGTTAATAATCGCAGTTTGCACTAATGGTACAAACCTAACATAGGCTTTAAGGCATTGCTAACCAATTTTAGTAACGAATCTTTATTGAATAAATGATCTATCAATCTATCTATCTACCTACCTACTGATTCTGTTTGGACAAAAGCTAAACTAAACTAGCGTACAATATTACTGAAAATAGAACAGAGTTGAGTGTTTCATTTATTGCCTTAACTTATTTTTGCCGTTGATTTTTCGATACAGATTCCATTCGGCGCGGCGGCGTCCTGAAATTCCCCTCTATTGCAGAACTATTTCAACGTCTCTATGTTTGACTAATTCGTACCTAGTAAGTATTTTTGAATTGGTACTTATAAATATTTTTTTAATTAACAGGCACTGGTTCATAACAAATAGTTCTCACCGCACGTGTAAATATCGAAGTTTATAACCCTCTGATTGTCTTGATAACTCACATACATGACTTACTGCGTGTAAGATACATTGTAGTATCTACAAGTACAATGTATCTAGTAAATAGGGTGATGGATCTTGACCCGGAAAATGATCCTAAACACGTGCAGAACGAAATGCTTATGTGCAAGACCTAGATTTGACCTCTGATATTGAGAAAAACCATTCAAATAATCTGTTTACTAATTAATATAATATATTAGTAATAGTAGTGACCATTTCATTATGTATGTAACAAAAAACCATACGAAAGCCTAAAATATAAGTACGTCAACTACTTATTATTAAAAAGATGAAATTGTTTTACTATTAAATAAACCGGCCAAGTGCAAATCGACTCGCACACAAAAGGTTCCGTTCCATACTTGATATACTTTCGCAAAGCCATCCAAGAACTTCCCCCATTTTATTTTTATTATTTTTGTATGAGAGTTATTTATTTTTCTGACAGACAGACATCGGAGGCTTAGTAATAGGGTCCCATTTTCACCAATCGGGCACGGAACCCTAAAAATCATCGAAACTGTGTGATAAGAATCAAATTGCTTAGGTTTTGCTGGAAATTACCATGTGGAAACCATTTGATGACAAACTACCCGATAGTTACTCGATAAAATTAGGTAGATATTAATTTTCCAAATATCATATGTGCATGTTAATATTATTTGAGTAGAAATAATTGAACGCCTCATTTTCGTTTCAATATCATTCAATTTCATACTTCTGATTCGTATGGAATATTGTTCTTATCTAAAAGTCTTATTTTTATTCGTTTCAACATAAAATTAAATACCTAACTCTTCAGCAGAATTGAATTCGACATCTGGCGACATATGCACTATATGAGACAAAATATATTACAATACGCTGTTTTATTGTTTAACCAATCGTACCTCGAGAGACAAAGAATTTAAAGTTAAGTGATAACACTGTTGTTTGTAATGTAGTAATGTGTGTTCCAGTTCTAAGTAAGCATTCCATTGGCTATTCCACGAAAAGTATAAAGGCAAGTTTGTGAAGATGTAAAGGGTGTAAAATTTGTGTTTGTTACTTCTTATTTATTTATTTATTTAATTTAGGGAAATATTTTTAACTGTCTTTATTGACAAATAAAATTATAGTTCAATAATAAAAACAAATTAGAACTAGTATTTACACAATTAAGCTAACTCCAGACTGTTGCAAACAATCTACAGGTAGCTCAACTGATCCATATCAATACCAGTCGGAAGCGTCCCCAAGACGCTGCTGTCTGCATTGTCTCGCTGTATGGCAATGCTGATGCGCTGCGCCAGATACCCGTCAGCTCTGGGGTCACGCAAAAGATTTTATTTTATTATATTATATTTATTTTATTATTTTATCATTTTTCCACTTTAGGGAAACCATCAGCACATTATACATAAATGGGTGATACAATAGAAATTGATGGGCTATTAACAGGAATCCACTGATAGATAATAATGTTACTTAAAGGTACAAATGTAATGAAACTAGTTTTTACTCCTAACACACTATACAATACGTAGGTACTTAAGTTGTTACATCACATTCAATGCAACATAAAAACAAAAAATACTAAATGAAACTAAAGATAGGACATCACTCACATTCACAACATCAACATTCTGACTGGACCAGCCTGAAGTTCTGGACCTGGAATATCGTCTACTCAGAACCTAGATTAGGTAACGACAGTTGTCCTGAACGTCACGTCGTACCACGAGAAAATGCTTATCCAAAGTTTTGCTTCTGACGAGACGTGAAACGGGGTACGTTTCACGTCTGTGCTGGCAGTGATCTCAAAATCTAAACAAATGATCCACATGGGCTCAAATATTTTAAAGAGCAGCCACTGGTGAAGCGTTGGCACCTTTTTTTGTACCTTTTCCCTGCAAGTGAGTGATAATCTAATCTCAATGTCTCATAGGCATTTTTGAGAATAATCAGTCAGAAATAAAGAGGTTGAATCATGATTCAGCAATTATGGGCCCCTGTGTTAAGGTGAAAGAGTAGCCAGGTCTATTGATTCCCTTTCTTTAGAGTGGTTGTTATGATGGCTCTACTATTAGAGGGTAAAATGTGTTTTCGTTGAAAAGTAACTAAAATATTTGCTCTTACGCACAAAATAACTAGGTTATGACGTGCGAATTACGTCAACTACATTATTATAAGTCCAACTAATGATTGTATGATCTGCAAATATTTTTCTATGGCTAAGATCCTAGTTGCCTACGTTGATTGTAGGTATTTGTGTACTTCAAATTTGTGTACAAAAAAGGTATAGTATCATAGAAACTTTGTCTCTAGAGGACTTTGTGCAACAAGCCCAATATTTCTAGCCCTAACTAACAGACAGACTGGCTCTGACGAATGCTAAAACATTGGGTAATTTTACTTGTTTTTAGTTTCACTTTGAGTAAATAAAATCAAATATAGAGATGTAAAGCCTTCATGATAGGGCACAGTACCTGACGTTATCATCTGTATACTTACAATAAAACAAATGATTGTTTGCAACAGTCTGCAGTTAGCTTAATTGTTTCAATTGTAAATGCTAGTTTGTAATTTGTTTTTATTATTTGATTTTAATTTTCTTTATAATAAAACTATATCAGGTCCAACTCTGTACTAATGTAAAAAAAATTATACATTATTTATTTAATAAGATATATGCATTATGTTTGGAAGGCACTCTATTTTCAATACTGAAGCCAAAACTATATTTTGGTTCATTTTTGTCTGTCTGTCTGTTTGTTTCTTGACCGCGCATCACGCGGAAACCACTGAATGAAATCAAATGAAACTTGGCATTATTTTAGTTCATAATACGAGGAATGACATAGGATACTTTATATCTCGGAATTCGGTAAGTACGTTTCCCTTGGGAGAGGGGATGAAAGTCTAATTTCAAGGCCGCGCATCACGCCGAACTACTGAACGAATTTAAATGAAACTTAACACGATCTAGTGTTATAATAAAATTGATCAAACTCAGAGAAGCAATAGAGAAATAACGACCAATTAAAAAACAACAGGTTCTTACACTAATTAGTAAAGCATTATTGTGTTGCGGAGTGACAGTTCGATGTTGCAAGAGCACATCAACTCCAATTATACAAATTAACAATTGGTAGTTCAGTTTGCTTTTCATTATTTTTGAAACTAAGGTGCAAATACTTCAGCTTCTTAAACACTTTACATCTACGTGCTGATTTCATGTTTGTTGGGCATAAATAATAATATACACTTTTAAAAGTTTACTTCATTATTGCTAAGAGTTTCCAACAGTCTGCAGTTAGCTCAATTGTTTCAATTGTAAATACTAGTTATAATTTGTTTCTATTCTTTGATTATAATTTGCTTTGTTAATAAAAACTTTTTAAAGTCAGTAGGTACCTACTATATCTCTGACTGGTTTCTAAAATCTTCTAGGCACTGATTTTTGATTTAAACTAAAACTACGAAAGGGTTTTTTAAACCTACTGTGATATCCCTACGGACTCAAAGTAACTCAAGATTCTTCAAGGCTCTACAACCTTGTCTGACCTTGAGCTACGTTTTCCAAGCATCTTCAAAAGCTAAATAATCAAGGCGCTGCCGCCCACGTTGAGATCGTCGCAATAGTTCACAACTAAAAGAGTAGGATCCCTTACATTCTTCCCACACAAACTACGTTCAAGCTTATTAAACGCGAAAGCCTGCAAGGGAAACCATTTGCACAACGATTCCGATGGTAACACTACAGTATCCATTATATGCTTGCCTGCGTCTGCGCCTACACTTACTGCTTAATTTGCGCCTGACATCCACATTGCTAAAGTGAATGAAGGTTTTCTGCGGGGTTTCTACTTTCGCTTATAACTAGCTACTAACTAGCTTGTTTGAAATATAGCCCTATAAATCAGCTGTTAATGGAATTCACCCATGAGAGTGGGTACGTTTTTGTAGAACAGCAGGGGCGCTGAATCGGATTCTTGACAGTTTTCAAAAGAACGTCTTGCTACGCGTGATAGAACATTTGAAAACTGGCCAAAAACTGTCTTAATTACGCTCTAGCTTCCGTTCCTTCCTGCTGTCCGTAGAAATACCTATCCCTACACGTTATAGAGCCTACACACCAAAGTCAAGTTAACAGAACACTGATGGCGTCTACAATATCCTTAAAAAATAACATAAAATTTATTGAATCGTTGCACCAACCTGCCAAACCGTGTCGCCGACTTAGACCCCATTACATGAATCATGATGGTGTTTAGACCCCATAACATTAGCCATGACATGAAACAACATGAAACTTCCCTATTACTACCGTAAAAATCTTGTACCCAGCCACAGCTCAGCAGCCAAAATAATCAGTTAAAAACTCAAACCTGGCAACTTATTTCACAGGACAAAAGACATATGATTCAGACAGAGTCTTATTTCACTGAGTCATTAGGTCCGTGTATGAAATGGCTCAAAGGGTTCATATATGATATGAGGGTCAGGTGTTTGATTATATTTGAAAATAGACTCACAACGAGGGAACTTAAAATGTTCTAAGATGTTAGTGTTTTTTATCTAGTACGGCTCTACCTTACATTTATCAATAAACATTAATTCCCTCGACGATGTTCATCTCACCAACAATACAACCGTTTATCTAACTCTAAACAATAAACTATCATGTTATTTCTCCATTAGGAAAACTTGAAGACGTTTTCAGTGAATAGAGAAAAAACAAAAGAATAACAGTAAACATCAACCATTTGTGTTCAAAGAACAGCATATGAGCACCGACCACGCGATTTTATCTTTTGGCTCATAGGTTTTGAACAATGTCTTTAAATCTTGTGATGAATAAATGTTAGTAGCGAGATGATCTATGTAGGCAGTTTTATCCTAAACACAATCTACTGCGTGTATAATAATCGACAAATTATACCCTTTGATCCATATTGTCACAGTTTCCTAGTTAGTAAAAGGTCCAAAGTGCAACCAACATGCATCTAGTTAGAAGAAAACTTAACAGTTCGAATACTCTTATAGTTTCACATCCCGGTAAGAAGAAAACATCGTAATTTTCAAGCGAATTATTGGATGTACATAATACTATCGAACAAGTTGATTTATGAAGTGTTCATAAATCAACTTGTTCGATAGTATTTGATTCTTATCATATTTTCATTGGTGCCTAGCTAGCTAAAATAATGCATTAGGTACTTACAACTAGGCAATTCCCTCGTCTCTACATACTATGAGTTCATACTTAGTTGGAGCGAGGAGTCACTCTACACATAGGTTTTAATACGAAGTAGGCAAAGCTTACTTGTTATTTAAAAACACACGGAGTACCTGCTATGTACGTAGTTGCTCTATGACTCTATTCTCTTCTTTATTCCACTTTCCCTTAATTGCTAAGATTGTTTTAAAGAAACCGATTTCATGTTGTAAAAATGAGTACCCACTTATTTTTAGCTTCTTAGTTTTATCGTAGTAATATAAAATAAGGTAATAACTCCTACTTTGTTTTTTGTACCAACAGAAATTAAAAAAAGTTTTTATTTTTATTTATTATAACTAAAATATTATTTTATGTACAATAGAGAAAAGCACAAAACATTTCATTGTGCTAGTGAATTACTTAGCTAAGTGCTTGCTTATTATGACATAGACTACAATCACTTTAATCTTTTTTTTACAATAAAAACTTTAATCTTGTCATAACAAAGGTTATCCTATTTAAAATGTATTATTAGATAATTAACTTATTACCTCCGCTTCAGTGAGAATCATTGTCTGAAATAATTAACTTTTTGCAGATATTTATATTGACAAATCAAATTCTTTTTGCTTCATGTACCTACATTATATGTTTTTAGTTAGTAGTGTCTTAAATCCTATGTTAGGTTTATCTAGACACTAGGGACACTAGGGACACTAGTATGTTACACACATTCATTCATTTTATAATATAATACTTTGGATCGTAGCCTCTATGTGGTTTTTTAGGTCTATACAGCTACATCTGTGCAAAACTTCAGCGCCATCCATTCAGAAGTTTTGGCGTGGACGCAACCAACATACATTTATCCAAACATTTTTTGTTAGTTTTAATTAGTTCGATAGTGTCATTTATGTTAACCAGACCTTGGTGGACACGAAGAATAGGCCTATAATTTCAAATCACTTGAATGTCGAAAAACTAAAATGACGGACTTTGTAAAAAGTGACTAGGAGTTAGTAGTGCTTTTAATGACGTCCCAAGTATGGTAAATTTTTAAAAGTTAGTGCGATTGTATTTTTTTTATACAATTATTCGCGCTGACGTCACAAATCCAGGCCTATACAAGAAGGAGATTGCGCCAGCTTTGAAAAATGTATCTAGTTAGAGACTTTAGTGTAAAAATCTAACATGTGAAAAGCTGAATCAGAAAGATACCAAATGAATAAATAAATAAACTAAGCAATGCTGGACAGTCAACACAGCATCATTTAGCCTCAAAGTTGGCTAAACTTGTGTTATGAATACAAGATGACTGAGACAAAAAAAACACCCAGACCCTGAACAAAATATCTGCAGATTGTACATTTGACCTGCGGCGGGCGTCGAATCCGCAACCTCCAGCGACGTAGACCGAGGTATGACAAATTAGCTTGTACATAACACAATACAAACGCCCAATACATTGTTACCATTTCCTAGTCTGATAAGTATTTCACAAAGAAAACTCAGACAATAACTAGGAAAATCTTCTGTGTGAAATAGGTTAGTTTTTGCGCGATGACAGACGTCTCACGGTAAAAACCTGCGCGCACGCATGAGTCGTCAATTGAAGGCGTGCTGAGCAGAATTAAGGTTGATACTCACACGTCCAATACCGCTACCGCAAAAATGGTCATTCAAATATGGGCTTTAACTAGTAATATTTAGATGCATTTTATTTCTTGACGGCATCATAAAATAACAGCTTGCGGGCCACTCGTTTGAAGCTTGTGGGAATGGAATAGAATAGAATAATTATTTATTGCCTGAGCTTATAGCTGTAGATTACAATATACATACAATATAATAGATTATTATTATACCAAAACATAACTTATATCTATAAAGAAACTTACAATTTAGTAAGTAGGTACATACTAATTAGAAATTATAAATAAATACGTAACTAAGTACAGCATCGGCGCTGTTTTTCAGTTTACCCCTAGACGACTGGTGTTCGCCACCATCGTCATACTCGTGACAGGGAAGCCATTTTGTTACTGAAACATGTATCTAAAGATAACGAATTTAAGCCCTTATTATTTTGAATGCTTATTTTAGTTTTCTGCGGCAGCGCTGTTGTATTTATGTGCTCAGGCCTTTATCTCCACGGTCTATAAAGGTACTGAGTGAACAATTGGCTTAATTAAAGCAGGTTAGGTTAGTTCATTGATGCGGGTAGGTAGAGCTCACTCCGGGTTATGTTATTAATCTCTAAATACAGTGTACGATAGGGTGAACATCTAGTTTTGCCCTAGAATAGAAACAAATCTGGTAAAAATACGATTACTTTCAAAGGAGCCCAGTTCTATAACAGGCTACCTGAAGACCTTAAGGGTGATGGGACGTTTGGTTGCAACATATCTGAGGATATATTGCAACCTACTAAACTAAATTTAGAAAGAAGAAAGAAAAAAATAAAAGTATTTTGCTTAAGTTTCTTATGTAAATAACATGTTGATAAATAAAGATTTTTGAACTGAATCTACTTAATGAACGTGAATTCGGACTGTGAGTCTTCTAAACCGTGAAATTGCCGAAGGACACGCGGAAATTCTAAATTTATATTCTAATTCTAATTCACGTCCTAAACGAACTAATAATTAAAACATAATTAAATGTTGGTTTGTTCAAGTGGTTCAAATTTTCCTACATGAGTTGACTGAACCTACATAGATACCTAAAAGATAATACCAACCTAAAAGATAATACCTACCTAATGCAAACACTCGTACATTCATTATTTTTGTAACATCAAGCCTCTCCATCACAGGCGCGTTTTTATCGCGCGATAATATCGTAATGCGATATTGCGATATTCGCCGTACTTCTATCGCGTCGATAACATCGCAGCAGTGAGTAAGATCGAATGCATCCTAATACAAAATGTATCAAAAACCTTACGCCTTCCCATATTCGAGGACATCCGTGAGGGCTGGTGCGACGGCAAATTTGGCCGTGGTGCTCAAGAGGCGCAAATATGCAGGTCTAGACAGAACCTACGCATTTGCTCCCCTTGGAGTCGAGACCCTAGGTCCACGGGGTACCGAGGCTCTCCGGGTTTTAAAAATATATCTGAACCTCTGGTCGAAGCGACGCGAAAGCTGGTGAGTATCAGGCGCAGCGCGTCAGCATTGCCATACAGCGGGGCAATGTAGCCTGCGTCTTGAGAACGCTTGCTACTGGTACTAACATGGATCAGTTGAGCTATCTGTAGATTGTTTGCAACAGTCTGCATTTAGCTCAATTGTTTCAATTGTAAATACTAGTTATAATTTGTTTCTATATTTGATTGTAATTTTCTTTGTTAATAAAGGTTTGCTAAAAAGTAGGCTTAAGCCGCCTACACGACTCAAAATGACTGTATTATTTTTTGCGTTAAGCAACAAATGTAACCTATCTAAAAATAAGTAATACGTACATAGGGCTGCAAAATGTTGTTATCATCAGCCTTTGCATATTGCAGAAAACACCGGGCTTCACAGTCTTAAGGAAACCGCTAGCCAACCTTAGAGTTATGGAGTGGATGGCCATAATGGGTTACATACCTACCATTAACAAAGGTGGCAGTTTCATGTAAAATGTTCTACCTCAGTCAGGTAAGACACTTACGTAAATGATTATATTCGTTGCAAAGTATGATGAAATGTGAAAAAATTCCAAAAAAAGAATTGGTAAAATAAATAAGTACCTATTTATAATTTTATTTATTTATTTAATACAAGATCTGCTTAGCTTGGGGTTAGATAATGCTGTGTGGATTGTCAAGCATTATTTTTTTACTTATTTATATATTCAATCGGTTTGAGAACCAATTACAAAACTTTTACTAAAAATTACGTTAATTAATTTATTAATTATCATACACAAGCACAAGCTCACACAAGCTTTGCTTAGCTTGGGGCTAGATGATGTTGTGTGAATTGTCCAGCATTTTTTTATACATATACCTACAGAACCTCAGTAAATTAAATATAGGTTTGACGAGCTTTTTTCTATATCGGGTAATTAGTCGTTTCACACCATGAGCGATTCGAACCGCGGTGCGAATCGCCCAAGTACTATTTCTGAATGGGACCATTCGCACCGCAGTGGTTGGAGCGGTGCGAATGGCCCAAGGTATCTTTTCAACGCGACGAGGTAAACATAATGCGTTCAAGCTGTTCTGGTCAGGCTATGTCTGCTGTCCTTCAATTGCATTCCTAGACTGGACGCGGCGAAGGCGGCAAATTGTTTCCTTCCACTTCAGTGGACTTGAGCAATTTATATGCGGTCATGACACTTAAGACGTAAATTATGTTTTTATCAATTACTAATCAACATGGGCTTGTTTGCATCTATGTGCTTAATGCAGTTATTGCCCCCTCTACAAGATGAGAGTAGTCTATCTACTTTATCATTTCTTTATCATTTAACTCGTTTCCATTACTGTTAGGCATACAATGGGACCCTATAAGAACATCCAAAGATGGAATATCTAGCTAATTTGTTGTAGATTTAAATAGCCTTAACAATAACATAATGATTGTTACCATTATTACCTACCAATTGGTTATTTCATCTATGATTCAATCGGTATGTCGCCGCCGGATCTTAGAATCAGCCCGTTTGCAGAATGGATATACCGCTTCAAAACGAATGCAGATTTATTAGAAAACCCCCATTGCATTCTACGAGATGTCTAAGTCACGGCAATCGTTTAACAATCGGCATAGGCATTTAATTGAAAGGCGCGTTTGTGAATCGCCAAGCCAATCTACAAACGGGTTGATTCTACGTTCCGTCGGCGATAGGTATACAGTAAGTTAATAATTTATTGGTTTCTTTGAACAACTTGTGTTGGCAGGTTTTACTATTCTAGCCATCAACTTTTAACGCTAAGAAAAAGTAGTAAATGCGTCGCATAGTCTAAAACACTCGTTGAAAAGTGAGAAGCTCGCTGAAAGAAACTCATTTCCGCTGAGTTTTTCAATATATTTCATTTAAATTTCAGAGTGAAAACGGTGTTTTAATTCTGCATTTCTTATCTCGTGTGGAGACATGGAAACGCTTTCTGGATGACTTTCGAAAAGAGAGTATGTTATGGATATTTGCGATTATTGATTCAAAATTTTACTAAAGTTAGAAAAGTATTGTTACTTGCTATCAATATAAGGAGTCATTACTGAATGATTTTTCTCTTAAGTGTATTGATACTCTAGCTATTGAGTGACACGGAGAGCGAGGGAATAGAGAGTGCACCTGTGTTTGCACAAACACTTGTGCACTAATATGTTCTGCTGCCATGGCTAGTCTCGGTTGAAACTTGCCGCCGTGTCAGAAATGCGGTTAGGAGGATATTAGCATCACTCCATCTATTGGTAAGTACATAATTCAAAATACTTACCAATTCGTAAATTGTAACATTGTCTGAGCTCATTTTGTTTTTAATGAACCAGTGGAAAAACAACTTTGTAAAAAGCTAAGTTTTCTTCTCCTTTGATGTCAAGAAAGTTCTTCCTTTATAATTTACCTACTCTATTTTCGAGGTAAGCAGATAATTAAGGGTAGGTTAATGTCAAATTAATAAATAACGGATACATTACTGACTACCTAAATGGTGAAGAAGGTCGTAACTGAAAACGGAACCCTTTCACAGAGACATTTAGTTCGATTGACATGCATAAATTATTAGTCAGTTCGATTTGGATGTTTTGTAAAGTGAAGGTAGTGTATAGTACTACTATAAAAACTACAAAAAAAACTACTAGAAAGTTCTGTCCACTGGAACTTTTTCATCACAAAGGGTCCTAATTTTGACATTACGAGGACTGAAGACGTACGGTGACGTTCATAGGTAGTTATAGATAGGTTCAGTAATTACATTACTTTTGGTTTTATTAATTCGTTGCTAGGGTTCCGTACCCGAAGGATGCAAACGGAACTAAGCCTCCGCTGTCCGTCCGTCCGTCTGTCAGAGGGCTCTATCTCATGAACCGTAAGAGGTAGACAGTTAAAATTTTTAAAGAATGTGTATTTTTCCGCCGCCGCTATAACAGCAAATAATAAACATAAAATAAATATCCAAATTAAAGGGGCTTCCATACAAAACACATAAAATAAAATATATATAAAAACACTATTTTTGATCTTCGTTTGTCAAGGCTGTACCTATCTCTTGAACCAAAATTGGTAGACAGTTGAAATTTTGTCAGATTATGTATTACTAATGCCGCTATAACATCAAATAATAAAAATAAAATAAATTTAATAATTAAGGGAGCCAGTATCCATGATACCACGTAGAGTACCGATCACCGAAGTTAAGCGACGTCGGGCGCGGTCAGTGCTTGGATAGGTGACCGCGTCATGTTAGCTTTCTGCTTTTTTTCAATTCATCAAATAATACGTTTGATAGGGTTTCTTTTGCGAAAGTTTTGTTCGATGGTATGGAACCCTCCGTATGCAAGCCGACTCGCACTTGCCGGTTTTATTTTTATATAACAGCTTACCATCTGTTTTGCCCAAAGGATTCTATTTTTAAAATATTGCTGTAACAGGGGGTTCATATATGTATGTACCTATCTATTAACGCCATTGTACCAATTTCGTATGTTGCTCGAAGTTTTATTTCGTTTTTGATATGTATGCTATTTACATATTTTTAATGTGTTTTATAGTTACAATGTATTTCTTTTTAGAAATAAATAATCACCGAACCTATGACAGTAGACAAATCATGGTAAAAATGTCTAGTTTTACCTACGTGCTTTTAATCATAGGTACTTATTTTTAATGACATGGGATATGAATTTCAGTTTGCTTAAATACCGAGGGAGCCTCTAATTTCTGTGACACTGTACTTTGAAACTTGTTGAACTACTTACGTTCTATATAGTCATTATCTACGTAGGTTCTCATAAAGGAAGTTTAAGTTAATGTATGTCAATCAGCGGGTAATTGTGTTCAATTTAAAGGCTGATTAAGTTGTCACAGATTTCTTTGTTTTTTATTATGCACTAGCTGCTGCCCGCAGCTTCATACGCTCATTTCCGAGATAGAGCCTATGTCTGTTCCCGGGGTACTATCTATCTCCATGCCAAATTTCATTAACATCCGTTCAGCCTGAAAAGGTAACTGACATACAGACAAACAGAAAGACAGACAGACAAAGTTACTTTTGAATTTATAATATTGGTATGGATGGATTACCATTAATTATTATACCAAAGTATCAGTAACAATAAGAGAACTTACATACCTATCCGTATTTTATACCTGAATACAAAAATTACCGACATACATATATGTACGAGTATGTACCTAGGTACTGTTTGGGATATCCACCTACATTTCTTATTGAAATGGCATAATAGTCGTGGACGTGACAAAATTATGTGTAAAGTAAACACAATACATCTAATTTGTAGAACCTTGAACGCCTGATTTTAGCATTGCATAAAAAGTAAGACTTAAATAAAACTCGGTCTTAAAACAATTAAATAATCCAGCCCTTGGATCAAACTTCGGACATTGCTTAGCACATATACGTCCAGCAGTTTTGCTATAATCACCACACTGGCAGGCGGATAGGTGATCGCAGTAGAGGTGTCAAAATACACAGGAGGAAGCTGCTGCCCTTCCTCTAGTACGTTCCCTTAGTCGACTCTTACGACGTCCACGGGCTGAGTTGGAGGGGTCGATCTGGTCTTACACCACGACTATCACGGCACGTGCGCTTCGGACATTATCTAAGTATGTAAATGTATTAAAAATGCAAGCAGGATTAATTCGCGTTTCTCAAATGTAAACTGCACTTTTACCATGCAGCACATAGTGACCCCAATCGTGACTAGCTTAAAGCTTTCTTCGATTGTTTACTTACATCCAAATTTCCTTCGTGACATTGATAGAGATCGCTTCACATGTGCACATCCGTGAAACTAGAGATGACACAAAAGTTGGTATGTGCATGGCTTTATGGTAATTGTTAATGCTAAGCACGACTGACGAGACGACCGACGTAGAGCAAGTGAAACCTTTTGATCGTCAGACGGAACCAGAGACTGAAACGGATGCTTTTATATATATTTATCTTTAACCAGGGAGTCTAATGGATACGCTTTATGATCTTTTTTGAATAACCTCATCAACGTTCGTAAGTTGAGCTTGACCAACATTTTTCTTAACGTCGATGTCATTTTGTAAGTCAATATATAAAATTTAGATTAATCAATGCACACAATAGCGATAATAGAGAAGATACCTATTTAAAATACTTATTACACTAGCTGAATTCACGCAGCTTTACCCACGTGGTCGATTTAAAACTAAATTATTACGAAAAATTGAGGTTCTAACTAAAATCAAATCATAATGATTAATATCTGAAGTGTCATAAGACAATTGAAGGTAGAGTTACTTAAAAAATTTGTTTCTGGTATATTTTATCAACAATTAACTCATAGTCCCTCTGATGTGTAGGGTTGTTATAAAAACACATGTCATCTTTCGGATTTTTTTGTAAAATTAAATTGAAAAACAATATTTTGATGCTATCGATAAAATACAAATACCTACAATGACTACATCACTAGCAAATTTACGTCATAAATATTGGTTACACTTATACAATGTCAATCTAGTACATTTTGTATGGCATCACGTCTCCTTTATAGACTAGATTTTTTCTCGATGATATTTATCCAACAGCAACAAGGAAAAGAGTAAACAAGGTAGTTAACGCTTGTGATTCCTCGGATACACTTGACCGCATCTTAACAAAAAGTGTTAACGCTTGTGATTCCTCGGATACAGTTGACCGCATCTAAACAAAAAGAGTTAACGCTTGTGATTCCTCGGATACAGTTAACCGCATCTTAACAAAAAGAGTTAACGCTTGTGATTCCTCGGATACAGTTGACCGCATCTTAACAAAAAGAGTTAACGCTTGTGATTCCTCGGATACAGTTAACCGCATCTTAACAAAAAGAGTTAACGCTTGTGATTCCTCGGATACAGTTGACCGCATCTTAACAAAAAGAGTTAACGCTTGTAATTCCTCGGATACAGTTGACCGCATCTTAACGAAAAGAGTTAAAGCTTGTGATTCCTTGGATACAGTTAGCCGCATCTTAACAAAAAGAGTTAACGCTTGTGATTCCTCGGATACAGTTGACCGCATCTTAACAAAAAGAGTTAACGCTTGTGATTCCTCGGATACAGTTAACCGCATCTTAACAAAAAGAGTTAACGCTTGTGATTCCTCAGATACAGTTGACCGCATCTTAACAAAAAGAGTTAACGCTTGTGATTCCTTGGATACAGTTGACCGCATCTTAACAAAAAGAGTTAACGCTTGTGATTCCTCGGATACAGTTAACCGCATCTTAACAAAAAGAGTTAACGCTTGTGATTCCTCAGATACAGTTGACCGCATCTTAACAAAAAGAGTTAACGCTTGTGATTCCTTGGATACAGTTGACCGCATCTTAACAAAAAGAGTTAACGCTTGTGATTCCTCGGATACAGTTGACCGCATCTTAACAAAAAATACAGTCGAATTGAGAACCTCCTATTTTAAAACTGGTTAAGGTATATCATTAAGTTCACATGCAAATTAATAATAATATAGAAAACAAGAGAAAGGGGTTGCTTCCGATTTATATCTTGGATTGATTGAGCTACCTTTAGATTGTTTGCAACCGCAGTTACCTCAACTGTTTCTATTGCAAATACTAATTCTATTTGTTTCTATTATAAATAAATAATGCTGGACAATCCACACAGCATTGCCTAGCTAAGCAGAGCTCGAGATAACTGATATACTTATCCTGAAATACAAACTAACTGAAATACACCTGTAGCAAAATAATAACGAGAGAATAGAGTGAGTTTTGAGTTTTTGAGTTTTTACACAAAATGGAGTGGAGTGGAAAACTACACCACTTTCTCAATACAAATCTTGTCAAAATTCTTCTTCTTCTTTCTAGCCTTTGTCGACCAGTAGACCAGTAGCAGTAGCGGTGTAGGCCTCCTTCAAACTCTTCCATCTCATTCTACTTTGGGCAGTTAATGTCCAGTTGCTGTCAAGATAGCATCTTTTTATGTCGTTCTTCCATCTCATTTGTATCATCTCATTTCTTACCGGTCTTTGTTTCCCCCTTGGTCACCACTCCAAGAGTTTCTTGCACCATGATGTCTCTTTGCGGGCTATGTGGCCTGCCCACTCCCACTCAAAATTCATTACCTACTAGTAGAACGTGTGTGCTAAGGTACACAAGCAAAGTACAACTCTATACAAAGATAAATCCTAAAATACTTCCATAAACAATAATTTTACCGTGAACCACGGGTGATTTATTTCCACTATTTTTGATTTGTTTGGCTGAAACGTGACTGTATCCAATGCAAAGAAACATAACAAACGCCTCTTATACCCCTTCATTAATTACTACCGATTATGTTCTTTCGCGGATGCGTAGGTATAAGCGTATTTTATTGTATCCATCACGTCACACATACCTAACTTGTAATTTTTTATCATAGCATAATAATTAACACCACATACCTTTATTACTATAAAACTATACAAAAAAACTATAAAATACTTTGACGAATTCATGACGCATGTAAGCATCTAGAACCGGACTCACCCTGAAGAAGTCCCTCGCTAGGGGATAACACGTTGGTATTCTTCCAACACAAATAATGTTCGTAGTTAACCCGCGGGTCAGTTGTCAGTTGGTATTTGATTGTTTTTCATATAATTCACTCTGACGTCAAAAATCCAGGCCAAAACAACAAAAGCAGATCGCGCCAGCTTTTAAAAATATATCCCTACAATATCAATTAAAACGTCAGTTGGAGAAAGTGTATCGTTTACTTTTTTGTGCCAGTCCTACAAGATCAAAATATTAGACTAACTCCAAGAACTACCACAGTAAATTTGTAGATATTTACAAGCGAATAGAACACAAAATATAAAGTTTTTGTCCCTCTCCTTCACATTAAAACATCTGAGAAAACAGAAAGATTACGATGTTATTGAATGGCGCATAGCCAAATCGTTTTATCACCGCACTTGACCTAGAGCATTTATAAACACAGCAAACTTGGTATTGTACGGGAATAACAAAATGCAAGAAAATAGCAATGTTTTGCTCTGCATACTAGAGTAATGCTCCTGGCGAGCCGAGAATAAAATCTACATAATACAATACAGGTTGCACACCAGCGAATTCTGTACGCCACGCAAAGAATAGGTAACATTTTGATACTTGTATGATAAAATAAAATCGATCTACGCCTTAAATATATATAATAAAATATATAAATAAAACGATCACTGCATCACGCGTGAACGGCTGAACCGATTAAGCTAATTATTTTTTTGTAGTGTTTGTTTGCATTAAGAAAGAAAAAATTAATAAAGTTGCGCGAAAAATTAGAAAATTTTTGACCATAATACCAATTTGATTTCAATATTCATAGTTAAGACAGAATAACGTCTGTCGGGTCGGCTAGTATAGAATAGAAAAAGAAGGTTCTACCTCTAGTCTCGACTCAACATACTCGTACCATACAACTCTACCAATATAGTTTTTAGTGATGCTCAAGTGATTTTATGGTGCGACGCAGGATCCGAGTTCAATTCCCGTCTTGGGACAAATGTTTGTACGATCTGCAAATATTTGTTCCGGGTGTTCTGGGTATTTTCTTTTGTATAATAAAAGATATATGTCTATGTAATGTATTAGGTATATTAAGTATATTAGTCATCTAGTACCCATAACACAAGCTCTGTTTAGCTTGGGGCTAGATGATGCTGCGTGGATTGTCCAGCATTATTTATTATTTATTTTATATATTTATCCCTTGTTGTAAATAAATCGGTAAATTTCGTTTAATACAGTTGGCATAATTACTATCATCACATGAGTAAAATTATTACCTAGTTGAGGTAATAAATTTCATAACAGCTACGTTCTGTCGTTGTCATATTAGACAAATTATAGGTACTATCTACTACAGATGTAAAGGCGCTCCCTCACCGCGAGCATTCGTCTGTAATATTACATTGCACGATTCATTTGTAAGCATAACGTTACAATAATTCCTTTTTGACTGACAAGCATTCGTCTGTAATCACATCACACTATATAATATAATGTAATATAAATATTTAATAATAAATTCGAAAGTTGGGATGTTTGCATGTATGTTTTGTACCTCTACACCAAAACTACTAAACGGATCATGCTGTAATTATGCGCTCCGTAATGCTCTATTCTCCTCCCTCACTGATAAGCATGCTCGAATCAGAATGAGGGACCGCCTTTAAATTTCTATCGCTGCCGGATCGTAGAATCAGCCCGTTTGTAGAATGGCTAGGCGAATTAAACCGGCACATTAAAAATAAATACCTATGCCGATTTTTGAACTCAACGTTCAACAATATGGCTAAAAGACACTTAGCCATCTCGATGAATTGAATAAAATTGGTTTTCCCAACAAATAAAATAAGCGTTCTTTTTGTTATCCGCCTGGCCATTCTACAAACGGGCTGATTCCACGATCCAGTTACGTAGCGACATTTCTATGAACACCCACACATTATAACAGGAACGGAAACATTCAATTATATCGTTAGTCCCCTCAAATTAGACGGTTAGTCGGCTCGACACGCCCTTCGCGAATTGCTCGTGACAATATAAATATATCATACGATATCAATAAATAATATTCACTAATCTTGCCAACATATAGAAATTATGTTTTGCTGAATTATTAGCGATGATCTGGGTGGCATGTTGGGTCTGAATGTAGTGCAAGGTGGTTTGATTCTCGCGGGCTAGACATGGTTGCATGAATAATTTATATTTTGGGATACAAATAATGCTACGGATTACGATGTTTTACATGATTTACAGTACGTATTTATGAAATCTCAGGCCAAAGCGACAGATAATAAATATGTTGGTACCTACGAGTATATACTATACCTACCCTCTAACTTACATATAAACCTCTCTGATCTTTCAGCAATAGTCGTTTGTTTTCTTGTGTTGGCACAAGTCAAAGTGAGAAACACTGCGTAGCAAATGTGTCGAACCAGTAACCTAATCTTGCCTAGCAGAGCCATTCACCAAGAAGTTGAGTTGAGTTTTAAGTTGTCAGATTTGGAGGGCTTTTTCTTTACATTTCGTTTGAGAGTTCACATTGATAATTTTGTCGTGCACTTTGCTTTAAGCAAACTGTAGAGCTATTGAAACTCCATGAGCGACGCCCGCACGGAAACCCGCACCTAGCCGGACATACTCGACATTTTAAGAGGTTTCTGATTAGCTCTACTGAACTGCGAGATAAGCCGCATGCAGAGGGTAGTGAACGTATAATTGGTATGAGTCAGACAGACAATGTCCGGTATGTAGGATAATGCTAGATATGTTCCACAAGGTATTTATTTTGGCACGCGGACAGGTGTCGTCAACCTGTTGCCGATAGCGATAACTGGCTAATACGACTTAGGTACCTACTATACAATAGTATTTCGATATATAATAGATTCAGGCGTTACTTTGCGGAAATCCATTGTAAATATAAGGACAAAAGTTATTTAGTAACAATTCCGCGAAAAAACCTTCTCCAATAAGATCTAACAAAAAGTAGTCCGTGTAGAAGACAACACCAACCACAAAATGAAAGAACATCTATCAAAGCAAGTCGTCAACTAGTTGCGTCCCTCCACGAGACATCATCAGGACACCACAATACACACACACACACAACACAACACACACAGTAAACAGGAACAGTGACAGGAATAGTATTTCGCCCAATTAAATATTGTAGTAACATTTTGCCAATATTTAGGTACCTACGGATTGCATGATTTAGATCAGTGTCAGTGTTTAATTATCAAGAATTTGACCTTTTCTAAGTGTACATTTATTGTATTTATGGAAATAAAGAGTTTTTGACTTTGACCTTGAGATGGTTTTATTTTCGCCAATCAAAATAACAACCATTTAGATAGCTTTACCTTTATGATATGCTTTATTTGACAGTGAATTGATGAACTTTTATTTTCTTTATCTAAAAGTAACGAATGGGAAGAAGAGTGCAAGCCCTATGCCCTGCAGTAGGACACTCCTGGCTATTTAAAAGTAAGGGCACATTTCTACGGAACAGTAGTAGAGCAGAAAGTCGGAAGTCAAATAGTGATGTATTACTCAAATACTTCATAGATCGGTGGTCTAGAATACCTCATAACGGGGTTATCAAATACAAATTAAACAGATCAACCTATTATAAATACAAGCAAACAATCATTCATCGGATAATTATTTACATAAGCATTGTTCACACGCACTGCTTCGCCAACTGCAGCGCACTCTCGGAAGCGGAACCTGCGCGCACGCAAAGAGTTATATGCTCGGGTATTAGGCTACGAGCGCACGAACTGCTTGCTAGGGTAACATTTCATTTGTTTAGGTAGGTAAAAATATTCCAAGCCAAAAAAAAACAAGAAAATTTTCAGTAAAATAAGGAATTCATAAAGTCTAGCTGTAGTTTTGGACTGGGAAAAAAAAAACAGATTATATGGTCCGTCAATATGACTAGTAATGCATTTTTAAGTTGCCAATATATTGGCCGCGTCAATGTAAAAGTACTTTATGATGCTCGCCATTAGTCGACGTACAAAACAATAAATAAATAAATAATGCACGAAAATTCACACAAAATTATCTAGCTCCAATGTAAACAGAGCTTATGTTATGGGTACTTGATAACTGATATATATTTAATACATAACACACATACTAAAGTCAAAAAAAAACCGGATATTTACCATGATTTGAGTTTTGAGTTTTCCAATATTTCGGCAAAGTTTCATGCGCCATCACGCAACAACTCACATCATTATATCACATATAAATATAAATACTTGATAAATAATTTTATACAAAAATATCTTAGGACAAAAGTTTAACAAAAGAGTTATAATAACTTATTAGTTATACTTGTGCCTGAACTAGGTTAGGTTATATAAAACAGATAACCGCTAAACATAAAAATGATGTATATCCAACCGTCACTCTTTGCAACCAGCAAAAATATATTAAAAAAAAATTGTTTTCATAGAAACTTAATATTATACAAACAAAGCAAAGCAAAACTGTCAGAACATAACCAAACATTTGTAACATTACTATTCAAAGGGGACATTTGAATGCTATCTCTATGCTTTGGTTAAATTCTTAGTTTCTTATATCTGTGGTTAAAATAAAAATAAAATAAAGTTTAAATAAACTCTGCTTACTTTTGGGCTAGATGATGCTGTGTGGATTGTCCAGCATTATTTATTTATTTAATAGTATAAGTACTTTACGTAAGGGTCGTCCCAAATGATGCGTTCATTTCATTCAAGCGTTACAAATCATTCAAGTATTGTTTCTGAATCAGATTGACCGGCCGTATGCGTTCGTGTGCTCTGTGTGACCTCATAGTATTGTTCTTGAATACGGGTGTTATTCGTCAAAAAAGTTTGTTTAGCAAAAACAAATGAAGAACATAAAAATTTCATTTGCATTTAGAAAACAATTGAAAGCCCATTGTTTTGGGCTGATCGGTACTTGTTATTGTTGAATCTATTTACCGATTCTTAATTAATGGGATCGATTGGTTGCCATGGTTTAAATCTTTCAACTTATAGGTAGGTAATCGCCTAAACGTTAATTGGACTGAAGTTATTGAAATGTTTCTCTATTATGTTGGTACTTTACCTATTATTAAAGTAGTATTATTAAAGTATTTAATATAAATGGCAATGGCCTTTATTAACAAAGAAAATTACAATCAAATAATAAAACAAATCAGAACTAGTATTTACAATTCAAACAAAAGCTAACAGCAGACTGTTGCGAACAATCTACAGATAGCTCAACTGATCCATATCAATACCAGTCGGAAGCGTCATATATAAATTATTATTATTTAATATAAATTAAATGAATAGCTTTAAATTTATCTGTTCAGGTAGATACATACCTAAAGTGGTAAGTGAAGTTATTTAAAAATTAAACCGTTTTTTTGTGATTTCTGCTCCTTCAAGTTAATAAGCTAGCACACACATTGTACCACGCCGAAGCAAACTGCGAATCAATAGTCGTTTTGGAGTCTATTGACATTAAGAGATTTATTACTAAAATCAGCATTATGTCGATGAACTCCAAAACTACAATAGATTCAAAGTTTGTTTTAGCAAAGATTCATAGCAAATGGCCTACAATGTGAACAAAATATCTTATTTGTTATATAAATTACTTGTAGAGCCTAGAACATAGTAAAAGCCTGATTTTTTTTATTTTATACGTGACATACCATCGTTTTCGTTCTAAATTCGTTTGTGTATCTACTTTAGATACATACGATCCGCCATTTTTTGTGACATAAACGTTATAAAAATAAACCACCAAGTGCGAGTCGACTAGCAAACGAAGGGTTCCGTACCGTACAAATCAGGCAACTTTTGCAAAGAATATCAAATGTTCACTTGTTCGGAGACCTTTTTAAATTTTGAACTTCACTATATTTTTGGTATTTGTTGTTATAACAATTGAAGTGTTACTTATTTATAGAAAGCCTCATATGTCTATCTATTGTTGTTTAAGAGATATACAAACCTTTATAAACAAAAAGCAAAAATAGCCAACTGAAATATATTTTTTGCATGGAAGCCCCTTTTAATTTTGATATTTATTTTATTTTCATTATTTTTTGTTATAGCTACAAAAGAAATACACATTCTCTGAAAATTTCAACTATCATCCTCTTACGGTTCATAAGACAGAGCCTTTGACCGACGCGTAGACGGGCGGACGGGCAGACGGACAGCTGCAGCGAAGGCTTAGTAATCGGGTTCCGTTCTCACCCTTCGGGTACGGAACCCTAACTAGCAGTAACATACATTGATAGGTAGGTATAGTTATAAACAGCATAGGGTAAAGTCGCCTCACGGTGCCGTTAACCGTCAATGCACCATAGCAAGCCATGCATTATCGTGGAGCACTGAATCGTGTAATTGTCAACTTTCCGTTCACCGCTGACAGTATCTACAATTATGAGAAAAAATAGAAAAGTTATGAGTGAAAACTCTGCGTTTGTTCCATAGTATAAAATTCAAATCTTCATGATAAATAATCCAGTTCTAATTTGGAATTTCTATTTGTATTTCATAGTTAAACTAACACTTTAATTGCCAACGAAGCACATGATGTTCTGCAACTCCCACTGTGGCTGCTATTGCGGGAGTGAATGCGTTAACCAAAAAAGTATACCTACTTTACTATTTTAATTTGGCAAAGTATTATCATAAACATACATGTTAATCTAAGTGTCTAACATTTGTTAGTGGCTAAAACAAAAGTGAATTTAGTGTATTTGTGTTTGTGTGTCATTTAAAGTAACTGATGCCATCAAAAGTTTTATTCTGAAACGATTTGTTTGCATTTCCTCTCATATTGTATTACACTCACAAAAACATCACTATTTCTTAAAAATATAGGTAATGATTTTACGCATCTATTTTTAATACGGATAATCGCTTTTCGAAAACATTATCTAATGAGCCAAAACGAAAGTAAAGAACAGTTTCTAAGTGCATTCCCCCTACTAAACCCCACCTCTATTTGACTCAAGCGTATAATTATTATAATCAATTCCTCTCTTACCTTCACTTTCTTTCGTAAATGATTGATTAGTGCTGCCGCGTTAAAACTACTTTTTTGTCTTTATTGTTGCTATTTTATCGGCTACAAATTATGCTTCATAAATCGTTTCTGTAAAACGTCCCGATGGTTTCAACTCTGATGAATTCGTTATGTTAAACTAATCGCACTAAGGTAAGCCGTGACTGTCGCGGCGTAAGAATCGACACCTCCGACTCAGCTCGTGGAAGTCGTAAGAGGTTCAGTAGTGGACGTAAGATTGCTGATTCGAAAGTAACTCTGTCTATCTGTCTGTCTGTTTTCACGCCTAAACGTCTGAACGGGTCTTAATGAAATTTGGCATGGAGATAGATGATATCCCAGGGACGGACATAGATAGATAGATAGATAGATAGAACATACTTTATTGCACACTTATAACTAAGAAACAATTAACAAAAAGAAACAATTATAACAAAGTGACAATTGGCGGTCTTATCTTATCGACATAGGCTGATTTCTATCTCGGAAAAAAGCGTGCGAAGCCGCGCGTAGCAGCTAGTAGAGAATATAAGAATCCTTGTCAAATAAATTATCTTTGTTTATCGAACATCTTTCTTAAATAGATAAGATAAAGATTCTTTATGGATTTAATTTCTGGTAAACATAGGTAGGTTTTGTATAAGACTAAAATAATAAGAAAATAACACGAATTACCTACCTATATTACCTACCCATATTTATAAAACTTTTTAAGCTTTCGCGATCTGTTAACATATTAAAGATTATTTATCGGGTATTTATCGCGTACCTTTTTGGGGAAAATAAGACAAAAGGTACGCGATAAATACCTGATAAATAATCTATAATATACCTACTTTATGTCTACAATTAGGTACTTTATTGTTTGGTAGGTGTGTCATCTGTACCAGAACCTTAATATAGTAAGTTGACAGTCCTCCGTACTAGTAAAAATAATTTTACGGCAGAACGCCATGCTCTTACAAAATAGGTAAAAATGTGAGTAAATAATGTGCTTAAGGTAAATTAGAAAGACGTTTGAAACAAATATAATTGTGTTATGTGTAGGTAAATACCCACACGTTATTTATGCAACAGAAGAATTCCTTATTGTGTCGATGTCTACCTGTCTTCAGTAAAAGGTGCATTAGGTCATGTCTTGTCGTGAGAGTTGTAAGTACCTACTATACAGCACTATAGATACAGTCATTGTATATGGGTTCATCGCTCATCGCCCTGCTTTTAAAATGTCACTTGCCTACTTACTACAATTAATTGCCTTTTTTTTAAAGTATATCTTTTAACAGAACAGTTAGGTGTTTTACGAGGATGCTAGACGCGCGTTAGAGCGAGACCGTCAAGTTCGGAAAGAAAAGGGTGACGCAATGGCACTGTGTGTTTTCTAAAATAATCTAAATAATTGATGGTATGGGGAGTACCCATATCAAATATTATTCTTTAGCGAACTTTTGTCTTACATGATAGGTACTTGAGATGGAGGTGTTTCGAAAAAGCTTAGTTCATTAACTTACCCGGAGCAAAAGTAGTAAGCTGCTTCCAAGTTCCTGTAAAAGAAAAAATACCTATTTTAATGCATGTTTCGCTAAAACCAGATTTTTTTACATCGATGCTGAAAACAGAAACTGTAACAAGTAACATGTATGGCTTCTTATGTAAGTAAGACCAGTCCATTCCAAGGTTTTCTGAAAGAGATCGCTCATAGCGATAAGGCCGCCTTTGTATTTCGTCTACTCTTAGCATCTACATATATCTGTACTGTTTTCTGCCTTTGCGTGGAACAATAAAGTAATATCTACCTATCTGTCTATGATCACTACATATGTATATATATATATATATATATATATATATATATAGTTATTCTCTTTTTAATTAGCCTATGTCCGTCCCCGGTATACCATTTACCTCCCTGCCAAATTTCATTGAGATCCGTTCAGCCTTTTAGGCGTGAAAAGGTAACAGACAGACAGAGTTACTTTCAAATTTATAACATTAGTATGGATATTCTTTTATATTTAATTCGCAGGAGTTGTCCATATCATTTTATTGATACAATTCCCCGAAGTCCTTAGCGATTAGTCGTAAAACTGAGTAGGAGGTACGCAGTTTACGACATCATCGAGGAACCGACACCCCATGAATAAGAGGCGAAATATCGAGGCTTTCGCAATAAATATTAATAACCAGCACTAAAATGTCAATAAGTGCCGAGTCATCAGTCCGCAATTAGGCAGTCTAAGGGCATATAACTACCAAAGTGGACTTAAAACAGAGATACTAAGTTCACATATTATATCCTAGGGCTTAAAATTGAGCTTTCTCGCTCTACTATCTTTTCTAAGCCTACGTCATGATATAGAGCATCTATCTAGGGCCGAATTTTTCTAACCAATCGCTTTATTATGCCTATGGTATCGTCGCAGAATCGCCCATAGATGAAATAAACTTTAGATTAGATAGTGCGTGAGTGGCAGCACGGAGAGATTGATTCTGTAGTTTCTTTCATCAAAGTTATGATGAAAGAAACTAATGCCAAAATGTGTAATTCTATGGCATTGGTTTTGAATCGAATAATTTAGTGGAATTAGGGCTCTGTTTTAATTCTTTGTTTGAAATTGTTATTCTTTTTTTTCCGCTTTGGTAGACTGGCTCATTTACAAGCTTTGGTCATTAGAGCAAAAACGTTCAAATCAAACAAACTTGTACCGACAGACGAAACTTTACCTAATTACGGGAATTTCCTTGAGATTCATAATTAAACAGCGGAAATGTAAAAAATACATGAAAAGTAACTTCACCCCAAGTAAAATATTTAGATTTGAACTGAATCGAGTTGTTTCTTTTCTTCCGACAAGTAAATAAAACGTCAAGTGTGAGTCGACTCGTGCACCAAAGGTTCCGTAAGACCTTGTTTCTTGCCAGTTATCATGATTCTAGATCAACGGGAAGTAGGTACCCTATAGAGGTAGGTTTTGATCCATCGCGAGAATCAAAAGTATTTTTTTTTGTAAATAATAATAATAATAACAAATAAATAATACTGGACAATCCACACAGCATCATCTAGCCCCAAAGTAAGCAGAGCTTGTGTTATGGGTACTAGATGATTGATATACATACTTAATACAAGACATAACATAGATAGATATTTTTTATTATATATAGAAAATACCCAGAACACCCGGAACAAATATTTGCAGATCTTACAATTATTTGTCCCAAGGCGGGAATCGAACCCGCAACCTTCTGCGTCGATATATAACTTTTACGGTTGTCGGATTTTTCCCTTATTTGTGCTATAAGACCTTGCTTCTTGCCAAATTTCATGATTCTAGCTCAGCGGGAAGTACCCTATAGGTTTTAGTCTATGACGAGAATCAAAAGTATTTTATTTAGTGAATAAGCTACTAATTTACTGTTTTCTAATTTTTTTCTTTACTTGTGCTAGCTTCTTGCCAAATTTCATGATTCTAGGTCTACGGGAAGCACCCTATAGGTTATGTATGTAAATAAAGAAGTTCTGACTTCTGAAACTAATATGATTGCCGATCAAATTATTTTATCATTTGAGGTAAAGGCATATTCAAAATTATTTATAGGGTATTTATCGCGTACCTTTTGTTTTATTTTCCTCTATGCATCCAATCTCGCATCCAATATGTTAACAGATCGCGAAAGTTTAAAAAGTGAGGTAAAGGCATTATTGAAAGAGATAAATAATAGATGATGTATATTGTATCTCACTAAGCTCTGACTTTCGTGAGACGTTGGGAATGAGCACGTCTCACGTGAGATGTTGGGAACAACTCCTTACACCTAAGTCTACTGCTGAACGTGCCCATTGTTTTGCCATAATTACCATGCTCGGCAGGCGGATTGGTGATGGCTTTTGAAGTGTTAAAAAAACACAAAAGGAAGCTGGGGTGCTTCCTCTGGTAGGTTCTTAGTCGCCTCTTACGACATCCAGCAATCTTATTCATTCTTACGCCGCAACGGCCATTGAATATGATTATCCCTGCTTTATAATATGTCTGTACATATTAAAACAGTTAACAAAAACTTCCGAAACAAACACAAAAATTCAAGTAACGAAAGGAAGCCAACAAAAACAAAACCGACTCTACCAAGGTTGGCATGGCATTTTATTTCACAAATACTACCTGTATATGAATGCCTACAATTAATTACGGAATGCATTATGCGAGAGAACATCGACCTCAAATACAACTACTAAACTAAACTAACAAATAACAAAAACTAAATTAACGAACCGTAACAATGATTTTTTTAAGGTTAATGATTGTAAGGATACACTTTACAAATACTGTGATAATAATAGTCGAGACCGTAGGTCCGTGGGGTACTGAACTACTCCAAGCTTAGCTGGGGTTAGCTGGTGGGTATCTGGCGCAGCGCATCAGCATTGCAGTATACAGCGCGGCAGTGCAGCCAGGCTCAGCGTCTTGGGGACGCTTCCGACTGGTATTGATATGGATCAGTTGAGATACCTGTAGATTGTTTGCAACAGCCTGCAGTTAGCTCAATTGTTTCAATTGTAAATACAAGTCCTAATTTGTTTCTATTATTTTATTGTAATTTTCTTTGTTAATAAAGATAGTTTAAGCTAAACAATATAATGTAGAACTAAATCAGATTTTGTAGATGGCAATAATTAGTATTGTGAACCTTAATAAGAACTAGGTACTTCTGGTGTTTATCTATCTGGTGGTAAGAGTGCGTCAAACATTTCGAAATCCACTGGCAAAACGACTTTGAAAGTACATAAATGAATCATCGAATGTATTTTCCTCAAAATTAAATCTGAACTGAATATTCCGATTATCTACAATCTTAAGAACCTGTCACAGAGATGACAGCAGTTAGATACCGGTCTGACATCCAAGGTCAAAGACAGGTTCCGAGACGAGATTGCAGAACTAGGTAACGTAATCTGAATTCGCTCACTATGTTCTTATGGCGATCTAGTAAGATGTGCATGCTTGCATGCTTGGGTACGTAATTGATAATCGTGCATAAATGCAAAATTGTGTGGCTATTGACGGCAATTTTGGTCCCAAACCGTGATTTTATTGGTATAAGTGACCCAGTCCCAAAATTGGTCAATATTCCTCCAATGTATGTTCAGTACAGTACAATAAATGATAATAATAAGAAAGCAAAGCAGCTAGTAAAGGCTTATTTGGGGTACAGTTACGATTTCGCGCAAATTTATGAATGAAATACTTTGACGCAATCAAAAAGTTGCAAGAGCTATAAAAACGGTTAGTAGCGCTACGTTTAACCACGATTTGTACCTTTCTTAACCTTGGAACGAATATTTTGAACTTAATAACACAAACCTCAATTGACCTTCTGGTATCTCGACCTCAATGCAACAGTCTTACATAAACACATTATTATTCACACAACACCAAAATACTCACAGACTCTACCGACATATTACATAGAAACAAAGCAGAACAGTTTGAATCCGAGAGAATAAATGTTTTTTTTAAATATTATTAAAAGATCACACGACACATCCTAATTAGAAATAAAATAGAACATTTTGAATTCGAGAGAGATAATGTTTTTTTTTTAATATTTTTATTTTGAATTCAGTTGAGCTACCTCTAGATTGTTTGCAACAGGCAGCAGTTAGTTAGTTAGTAAATGCTTGTTCTAATTTGTATCAATTATTTAATTGGAATTTTATTTGATAGTAAAGTAAGTATAAAAGTAATTAAAATATTTAGCAATTTTTGTTAAATCAAATCTTAAATTCATTTAACGCTGGTCAAAATTCTGATAGAAACACAAGAAAAAAACCACTCCATTTTACCTGAACATCAAAACCAAACAAAACTGAAAGTAATTCATCATCACATCACTAAAGACCGCACTACATTTTAATAGTTCGTAATCACTCGATAAAAAGTAATCATATCTGAAAGACGATCCGACAGTACGCGTGAGAAGAGTGTTTTGAGCGAATCTCGTGCATCTCGTGAATGCGCCCACGCCACGCGGCTAAAACGAGTGCCGAATGTCGTCGGCCGCGGAGCAAGGCCGCCTGGAAAATTGACTAGTGAACAAACGAAAGCATTCAATATTTTGTAAAAGTATTAACTCGAATCAGCAGGAACTGGGCGGTGGAGATAATGATAATGACGTCATGTAAAACCGGCTCCAATCAGAATTGAGGCGCGCGGTAGAGCGCCAGCCAAGGGCGGAAAGGACCGGGCGACGCAATAGCAGTATCTTTACACGAACCATTGGGCACGCTTTTGGTCCCACCTGTATGTCGGACATTATCAAATGCTTGCAATTTTGCATGTTTATTAAAATTCATAAAAAGAGTAGAAATACCAAATTTTATAAATAGATCTAGTCTAGTCAAATTCAGCGTCAAATAAAAGAACACAACTTCAGCATAAAAACTGCCAACTCATATTAATTTATAATTATTAGTTTTGGAATTATCGTTCAAAATGTGTGAGCGATCGTGTAAACAAACTCCGGGTATCAATAAAAGAGATCAATCGATGCATTAGTTCCATAAATTCATAACTAGATGTCGCTAGTAAAAGTGTACGAGCTCTAGATTGCACTGACAAGAAAGCACAGGTTTGAACGACCTCCATCGGTCGTTTTGGAAGGGTTGAGCAATTCAAATGATTGCATTGTTGATAATTATACTGATGTTATATACTGAAAAAAATTGGATGAAGAAAAGCGCGTCTCTTCCTAATTGTATGAATTTGTAAGTACATACAGAAATTTACTCGGGGTTGCGGATAAAAAATGTACTATATTTAAACTTATCAATAAGTAATGAAATCTAATAAAAAACATAAATGTGAAAACTAGCCAAGTTCGTTCAGATAGTGGCTTCACCGAAAAAAAAGCGGAGATCACATATGTAGATAGGTGCCAAGTTTCATAGCAGTTCATAATCTTAATTTGTAACGTTCTTTCATTATTTAATTTGTGGTTTTGCAAGTCCAACACTATAGCAAATGCGGTGGATATAAACTTGCCAAGACACAAATGAAAAAAAAATCACCGGGGGCGTGCATCAGCGCCCTCTGCAGAACAATTCTACCACCGAACTGCGATCCCAACCCTTTATGGGCATTACCCCCCGTGAGATAAAAGCCAATAAGGCGCTTATCAGGGGGAGGCCTGGGTCCAGCATTGGATCAATATAGGCTGTGGAGGTGTAGGAGGAACAAACTTGGCTAGTTTTCACATTTATGTTTTTGATTAGATAAATAATAACTAAAATAAATATTTCAGATTGATTAATTAAATATTTTATCACTTTGAATAGTAGAAAAAAGTTGAAATATAGGTATGTATCCGATCTTGAGCTTTGGTAATAAAATAACGATCATATGTACCTAGGTACATAGGTACACACATATAGAGGTATATAATTTTATAAAATCGATGAAACATGAGGTTTCATATATTATCACCAACTCCTTGTGAGTAACTAGGTATCGAAAACATTTATAGGTAGCTCAACAAAGAGTCTAGCTTGCAATACCTACAATATTATCGCCTACTCATAGAATTTTGCAAGAAGATCATAAAATTGAATCGTAAACCAGCTATTTTTGATTAAGTTTCCCAACGCTTACTTGCCTGCAGAGCAATAACACGCAATATAAAATCTTTGAGGCTTACGAAGGGACTTTATACTAAGACTGTAAGACCGAACTCATATAGGAAACTAGCTGCTGCCCGCGGCTTCGCACGTGCCCTTCTAGTACCCTATGTCCGTCCCCGGGATACCATTGCCCTCCCTGCCAAATTTCGTTGAGATCATTTCTGCTGTTCAGGCGTGAAAGGTATGAAAGACAGACAGATAGACAAACGTACAGAAAAAGTTACTTTCGAATTTATAATATTAGTAAGTATGAATTAAAAATCTAAACAAAATAGGGTTTATTTTGTTCAGATTTTCAATAATATTCACTACTTATAAGACTTAGAAAATTAACCCACTAATCAAAAATAATTTTGGTATAATGGAATGGCCACAAATACCTAATCTTAAAAGTAACCAAACAATATTTTTTATACAACATTTCTAGAAATAGCATTATGTAAATTGATGATAAAATTGAAGACATGACAGAACAAATAACATTAAATGTCACCCTCACAAGATTGACCTATTGTTCAGAGTTTACCTTTTCATTTAGGCATGGATGTATGGCGTGGTATGGCAGTGAACGAAGTTACGACAGAGTTTCCTTGTATTATTGGGACGACTCGCGAAAGTTGTTGAGCCGGTAAGGCCAGGGTTGTCTCAACTATTATTTTTATTAACTTTGTTTACCTTTAAATTTTATTTTCCCTGTTTAAAAAGTGACAAATGTTGAGCACAACCTTAACGTAAAATAAAACGAAAATCATACGAGATATAATAATTCAGTTATCAAACTGTTTTTAAACAAAATCAAAACTTAATTTTACATTTAGTTTTGTATAAACGATGTTATTACGATGACGTGGAAATCTGTAAGTTAAAATTTATTATTTGCTTATGTTTGGAACCCGCTGCATGCTGCTGTATTTCCGGCCAATTACAACCTGGATCTCGTCAAAACAAGACTGAATACGTGTCTTTTAGACCTTTGTGATACATCGCGTCGGCCACGTCGTCGTCATTTTCCATCAGGTGAGATTGTAGTCAAACGAAAGTCTATTGATTATAAAAAACCCATCAAAGGATGATAAAAAAACCTTACTTAAAAACGTAAGTAATAAATGTAATGTTTTTGTGAATAAAGTAAAATGAGCTTTATTTTTCTTTGTTGTGACAACCTTATCAGGCGCACTGCGTTACCTACTGTTCTGTAATCTGACTGGCCACTATGTCATCGGAGCAAGACGACTCAACCGCGAATCATTTTCAATAACCGTGGCGCCGTTTATAATTTTTTATTTTGGTTTTTAATTGCATTTCTGAATTTACATTACCTACCAACAAGATACTTCCGCATTTGGCTGGCATTTCAGAATATCAAGGACACTGCAAATGTTTGTCATTTCATGTAGATTTATGTACCTACAGAATAGATAGTGAGTTGAGTACAAGTTGGCGCGGAGTTATGGCGAGGCTCGCCATAACTCCGCGCCAACTTGTACGTAAGTACTAGGTTCTAGAATCGAAATAGTTTTTGCCAACAAAGGGATTACAAACCAAAGAAAATTGGTGTAATTTATTTTACGACGTTAGTATCAACGGAGCAATACGCAGAAGTTTAGTTACGTAGAATTACTCCTCCTAAAACGATATTTTAATCTGCTTTGCCACCCGTGCGTAGTCGGGCGGATTAATAGCAAGAAAATAAAAAAATTGTTTCTTCGCATTTCTGATCACATTTCCAAATGTCACGCAGATGAGGTTTTTCTTGAATTCCAAGAGTGAATATTTCTTTGGACAAGAATGTCTTGTTTGATCCAGTGTTGCTGAGGAATCTCTTTGTTATGTCTGAACTACGGAGACGTGGGTTAAACAAATGGACTGGAACCGTTACTTTCGATTTCTGTTTAATTTGGCTGCATTAACGTACAGAAGCTTATATTATATAGAAGTACCTAAAGACTGAAGAAGTTGAAAAGCCAGATTTTAATGCCTTATTCTAATGGCGAAATACCTTCTCCCATCAAACCCTTGCAATCCAAATATTTAACATCTAAACTACAATAATAGACAATAAGGTATTGACAACAAAATTTCAAGAATGGTGTAAGCATAGAAGAACAAACCTTTAAACTAAGTATTTTAAAAGGGCCCTTACAAATCAGTGTCATTTATTTCTGAAGTCACAGCCTCTTGAACAATTAGGGGATCACGACAGAGCGGTTGTATAATCTGCGTTATGAATGCAATACTTAATGCAATAAGTTATTATTCGAAAATTAAAAAAAAATTATACATAATAATTTTGCCCGTATTTTATGATTCCTAAAGTATAGAATGGAGCCTTTTAGCGTAATCGTGTGGGCTCCTTACCTAATATCTAATTATTTAATCCAATAGTATTATTGCAAAGTGTAAGTGGTACAGATGACACATAAATGAAGAGGTCTGACTTTTTATAATTACTGATATTAGTAGCTGGCGAACAAAAAGTTCAGAGTTCAAATTATGCAATGTACAACGCCTGACTGTCGAATTACGTTGTAAATAACTTTCATATAACATTTTAGTTTTTTCCTGTGCTTAACTCTTCATGTTTAATTGACTTACTGCCTCAACAAAAGTACCTTTATAACATTCAGCAGCATAGTATAGTTCTCTACAAGAAAAGAAAAAAATATTGTGGGTAGATCCGGATTGACGCACATGAGGGAAACGTGCCCCACTGCTAAAAAACCTAGCTTTGGAAAATTGCAATCAAGTTTTGGTAAGTTTAGTAGATAGGAAAGTAAGTAAAATATTTAGCCTAACAATACTCGATTGTAATTTTCATAAGTTTGGTTTTTGGGCAGTGAGGCACATCCACTGAAGCCACTGACCACCACTGAAGTGCCTATTCCTAATTTACTCCATTTGTATTAAAGCAGCATAGCCAACATTAAGCCAACAATATATACGTTGGTTAACCCCTATAGGTTGAACTCCTATTGCAGTATCGTCGATATTGTAATACCATAGAATTACAAATCACTCCATCTAAAATTGTCGTATCAAGAAATACTTAATGTTGATTGGATAGGTCGCTAACAATCAATAGGTTAGAAGTCGCTACCGGGGCAAACAAATTTTCAAAAATCCATCGGGCAGTTACGTACCATAAGCTTTTTTTAATGCTTCTATCGTAGTTTTATTTTGATAAATTTAGACAGAGATGCGAAAACAGAGTTTGGTGGCCACCAAGAGCAACTTCGCATCTCTGCCTAAACTATACAAAATAAAATGATAACAGAGGAAGTACAAAAAGCTTATGATAGGTATCACAACCTGTCCAATGGATTTTTGAAAATTCGTTTGCTTAACGTAATCTATATATATATAAAAGAAAGTCGTGTTAGTTACACTATTTATAACTCAAGAACGGCTGAACGGATCTCGGTGAAATTTGGCAGCGAGGTAAATGGTATCCCGGGGCCGGACGTAGGCTACCTTTTATTCCGGAATAAAGCGTGCGAAGCCGCGGGCAGCAGCTAGTAATAAGATAAAATAGGTGGCGGCGCTAGTGAATTTGGTGTAACCCCTTAATATATGAAGATGAAGCCATAGTTTGAACGACTGGGTTGCGAGAGTGTGCCAATAGATTGCTCTTGATTTGAATAAAATGATATCAGTCGGGTTGACATGCTTTGAACTTCGAGCTATAAAGTAGATAACAGACCAACTATTGTGGAGTTTATTCACACACTTACGAGTACCTTCATTTCATGGCTTGTGATGTTTTTGGGGTTTAAAAGCTATAAAGGATGATAATTCTTTCCTAACTCATAAGAACATACTCTGAAAAAAACAACAGGTGAGAGAGAGAGGGAGAAAGAAAGAAATACAGGTATACAAAAGTTTACTATAGAAGTGTAGTTAATTGATCGATTTTCCTGACATGTCTTTCATCATAGCCAACCGGATTTTATTCACTGCTGGGTCCACACTAAGCCTCTCGAAGTTTGTGCCATCTACCACAGTCTTGTCATGTCCTGACTATCTCTTAAATTTCATCAAAACCAAACACATGCGGTCAAATTGGTTGTATGTATGACGTTTGGGCGAATTGCAAATGCCGAAAATTACATGGCATAATTTCAGTTCGTTTAATTTCATTTCTTAGTTTATTACCAGTAACCCTGTATAATCTAGCACTCATAGCAAATAATTTTAAAATACATAAAATTGAAATGTCTATGTTATAGAGACAACTCATTTAATCAAAATATCATGTTAAATTCTATAATATCAAATGAAATTATACCGTGTTAGCATTATTGGTTATGTTTTTATAACAAGTAAATAGGTACTTGTATAAAACATCTGAGTTATTAAATTGTTACATTATTACATTCTAAAATTATATCAACTATTCAATATATGAAACGAGGTATACTATTATAAACGTTATTAAAATTAAATTAGTTATTTTGTAAATCGATGAAACGTGGGGCACCCGATCAAATGAATAGCAGCTACCTAGTAACGAGTTCCAATCTAATTAGTAAGGAAATATGTGACAGGTACTAAGGTTTCGCTGTAAAGGTCTTGCTTTTAGTTCCGGGGCCAAATTCAGCTAAGCAATCGCTTTACTATGACAATGGTATCGTCGCTGATTCGTCTTTAGATGAAAGAAACTAGATACTGCGTGCGGTCCTATTTGCACGGAGAGATTGAGAATGATTTCAACACTTTCAACCTTGATACATGATTTTTGACACGCGTCCCTCCTTCTGTAGTTTCCAATGCCATAATGTCATTCTGAGACGATAGCATTTTTAAAGTAAAGTGATTCATTTTCGTGAAATAGGGCTCTGGGCTCTAATTAAATATGAACCACGGCTCCAATATATAGCCAAAAATTCATTTTTTTGTATGGAAGCCCTCCTTAATTTAGATATTTATTTTGTTTATTATTTGCTGTTATAGCGGCAAGGCAAATATACACTGAAAATTTTAACAGTCTAGCTCTAACGGTTCATGAGATAGCGCCCTGTGACAGACAGACGGACGGAAAGCGGAGGCTTAGTAAAAGGGTTCCATTTTTACCCTTCGAGTACGGAACCCTAAAAACGTCACGATCTAATTGTCACTGCCGTGAACCGTAAAATGTCGTCACGATTCAATATGAACTATACGATAGTCGTTCCACGTTAAAAAATCGCGGCGACAAACAGTCGTTATAATGGGAACAGCTAGAGACGATAGTCGTCCAACGATACTTTACCGTTATTACACAGTGGGAACGCGCCCTATAAGTCAAAGTTCTTAAATCGCCTCCTCCTCCACACACATAAGACTACTGCTGAACAAACCAACCTCAAACAAGAGGGTTTTATAACTAGCAATGCTTTTAAAATACAGTTTTTATAATTTACAAATACAAAAGAACAATACGTTTTTTTTCTATACTTTATTAAATAGTGCTTTAAACACAATTATTGATGTATAACTGAATCGAAAGCAATTCTTCTCCCCTGAAAAGAAACATTGTGTGTGCTAATATGATTTGCAATGGTCACCATGTTCTAATTTTAGGTTTTAAATATACATTTTACGCTCAATTTAAACATATAAAACAAACACTTGTTTATATAGCGTTAGTAATGAACATAATTGTAGCAGTCACGACACGTCGATATGGTTTCAAAACATTTGAAACTACGAGTAAAGGAACAATATACGTTAAATAGTACCTAGGTCTACTCGGTTCTAGAATCCTCTGGACATAGGCTGCTTTTCAAGTAGCCTATGTCCGTCCCCGGGATACCATTAAACTCCCTGCCAACTTTCATTAATTGTATTGTATTTGTATTGTATTCATTTAATTCAGATAATAAAATCCATAGCCTCACATGAGAATTAAAATTAAAATAAACATTAAAATTAAATTAAAATTAAAATACAAATGTGATACAAATTAAAATTAAAACTAATTACTAGCTAAATTTACAAAATTACAAAAGATTATATTAGAATAAATTAGATTACAGTAAAATAAAATAATAATTAGAATATAATTAGAATATTAAGATCCGTTCAGCCGTTTAGGCGGGAAAAGGTAACAGACAGAGTTACTTTCGATTTTTTATAATTAGTATACATAGATTTCGACGACCGATGTGGCGCGGCGGGCGAAGGTCCGCCTGCGACGCAGAAGGTTGCGGGTTCGATTCCCGCCTTAGGACAAATGTTTGTACGATCTGCAAATATTTGTTCCGGGTGTTCTGGGTATTTTCTATATATAATAAAAAATATCTATCTATGTTATATATTGTATTAAGTTTATCAGTCATCTAGTACCCATAACACAAGCTCTGCTTACTTTGGGGCTAGATGATGCAGTGTGGATTGTCCAGCATTATTTATTTATTTATTTATTTATTATTCGACGGTGACCACGCTAGCGATGGAAACGTATAATAGGGGAAATAGAAAAACTCAAGATACACGTTAAATACCTGATAAATAACCTTAACTACCCTAGTGTGTTTATGATCATCAATCCATACCTACTAGTCCACTACTGAACAACCAGACTGTTGTGAGATGTACATTTTCTAAAAGGTGGACCTAATTCACATTAAACTTTAAATTACGATTTTTACATTCACTTTAACATCATCTACACAAAATTAAAACTATAGAGATAATATCTATTTTAAAATGTCGTGGACCCGTTGGGAACTAAAGTATGAACTAAATTTTTTTGAGTCGTGGACCTCAGGGAATAAGCCAAATAAACAGAATACGTAAAGTTGTTTTAAAATTCGATTAGGAGCATAAAAATCCAGTTATTCTAAAAAACCTTGATTCTATTTTAGTTTTGCTGTGACGTAGATATCTTGTGACGAACATAGTATTTGATAATCTGGATGTCGTACAACATATTGATCAATTTAACAAATATAAGAATAAATTATGTACAGTGCCCGCCAAAAATCGTTGAACAGATGAAGACTCCAAAACCTCATGTACAAACAAAACAACAGAAACCGTTAAAGCACACCTACTCTGAGATTAGAACCAGGCCATATTTTTAAAGAATCCCCAAAAAGAGTCTTTGTGGTCCTAAAAGCTGAAAACTTTAAGTAGTAGGTGGAACCAGTCAATTTTGTTTCAAAGCCTTACAGAACGTGTAAAAATATGTACACAATTCAATGCTTTGATCAGATTTAAAATCATAAGCTTATGCATGTGACAGAATGCGTGTGCGCATATCATTAACTCGTATTCACTGCGCACGAGTGCGACTATTCAATTGCAAATCACTCATTGTGTCAGCCTTATTGTATTTCTGAATGGGTTTGAAACGGTCAAGCGTATACTTTAGCCCAAAAGGATTTGGAAAACTCAGTCAAGGAGTGAATAAATAATTTAGCGTTTTTTAAACAAGCTACAAAAACCGCCTTAATTTTTTTCTAGTGACGACATCTAGTCATTTATAGGCCCGTATTATGAAAGCTTGCCCAGTCATCGATCTATGCTTGAGTAACGCTTTTCTATGGAATAAACTTCACTCAAGCATAGATCGAATACTGAGCAAGCTTTAATACAACGGCCCTTAAAAATGTTTAAATATAGACTCAATAAATAAATGGTTACAGACTCATTGTTTTTATAGCGTGGACGAATATGTTAATTTTAAGCAGATTTTCTTAATTAAATTTCTAAATCATTATTATTATTATGTAAGTAGGTTTATTAATATTCACAAACCTACTAAGCTACTGGTAGTAATGCATTGATATTTGATACCACTGACACATTAATTAAAGCATTGTAATATTTGACATGTTTCTGTGAATAAATGATTCTATTCTATACTATTAGTTTGATGCACTGACGTCTGTTATGTTATGAAATAACGCTATGAAACTGCACAAGAAATATATTAATTTGGTATAGAATATTGAGTCCAGCGTACTTTGTATATTGGAGGTCAGTGATTTGATGTGATGTAGAGAGACACATGGATGGATGTAGAGAATGCATGGAAACCAATTACACAGATTGAAAAAATTATAATTTTATGATGTTTTACATACTAACGATTAACATAGCAATTCTTCGATAATCAAACGTTTATGGGGCAACCTCAAAATCAACTTGTACTCGTATACAACAACGAAAGAATCAACAAAATCGATTAATAATTGGCGAAGATATCACCAAAATTGTGTGAGGAATCACGACTTAGCCAGTCGTGATTCCTCAAATGTTATAATGTTTTTAAGCTTGACGTGATAAATAGTAATCCCTTAAGAATACAACTTTTATGGGCCCACCTCGGAATCATTCTCTAAACAGTAGTGATAGAATCAGCAAAATCGGTCAACCATTGGCGGAGATATCAACATACGCACACATAAAAAAACCGAATTGAGAAGCTCCTCCTTTTTTGAGGTCGGTTAAAAAGCAATATTAATGTAAAGTTTTGAAAACATCGACCGATTTTCTTCAGGCTAAGGTTTTGTCATAGACTAGGGAGAATCCGTAATATAGGATTTACACTTACAAAAAAAATAATTACAACTAATAACTATTATACTACTACCCGGAAAATTATTTAAAAAGTTATCTAAGCGTCTGGTCGACGCGACGCGTGACCCGAGAGCTGGCGGATATCTGCCATACAGCGGGGCAATGCAGCCAGCGACTTGGGCACGCTTCCGACTGGTATTGATATGAATCAGTTGAGCTACCTGTAGATTGTTTGCAACAGTCTGCAGTTAGCTTAATTGTGTCAATTGTAAATACTAGTTTTAATTTGTTTTTATTTTTGAATTGTAATTTTCTTTGTCAATAAAGATTTTTAATTGTACTAAGTAGTATCTTATTCGTTTTAATTCCGCAGTATGCATTTTATATGCAAAATCTACCTTTTACTGTTCCTACAATTAACGATGTAGGTATGTATATGGTCACGCAAGGCTGACTCACTTGAAACGTAATTAATTATTACGTAGACGATGAACAAATCGCTATCGAAAAAACATCTAAAAATAACTGCACTTGAATTCTGTTCCGGCTTCGAAAAGCGATCATAATATGACATTGACAGTCTTTGGTTCCATCCGGAATAACTCCTCCAGTCTTTGGTCGGTTTCTATCATATGAGAGTAGAGCAAAATCTTATCCAAAGGTTGTGTAAAGACGTATTGTACATCTTACAAGTTAGTTAATGAGTGCTGTAATTAGCAAGCTGAAGTGGCAGTGGGCCGGCCATATCTCGCGAAGAACCGACAACCGCTGGGGTAAACGTGTTCTCGAGTGGAGATCGCGACTCGGCTAACGTAGTGTAAGACGCCCTCTGGCCGGGTGCGATGACGATCTGCGAAATACTGCAGGCAGATGCTGGATGCGGCAAGCTGAAGATATGGCGCTCCGGCGCTCATTAGAGGAGGCCTATGTCCAGCAATGGACTAAGATGACGATGATGATAATGAGTGCTAAGTTAAAATCACATATCACTCTTCCTTTCAAAAGTTTATTGTAATAATTACACGTAAAAACACATACAAAGTTCCTTCATAACGTTCCTTCATACGTTTTTATCGCGTCGCGGTCAGTGTCGCATAGGTACCTATTACGACTTCGTACGTTACTTGGACATATTTTAGCGCTTTTAGCGATAAAGCCTGTACTATTAATAAATAATAGTGCTAGACAATTCAGACAGCATCATCTGGCCCCAAGCTAAGTCCGCGCCAGAGATGGGCCCAAAGATGTTGCTAGGCTGCGGAAATGGTTACCGAATTGGTTGCGGCTTCGATTCCCGCCTAGGGACAAATGTTTGTACGATCTCCAAATATTTGTTCCGGGTGTTCTGGGTATTTTACGTATAACAAAAAAAAATATAAGCACGAGTATCTATGTAAATCAGTTATCATAAGCTTTGCTTAACTTGGGCGTAGATGTTGTTGTGTGGATTGTCCACCTTTATTTATTATTAACATTATTATTGTTTTTTTTTTTTATTACATTCTTTATTGACAAAAAAAATTACAATTCCAAAATAAAAAACAAATTAGAACTAGTATTTACAATTGAAACAATTAAGCTAACTGCAGACTGTTGCAAAAAATCTACAGGTAGCTCAACTGATCCATTATTCCATCCATCCATCTATTTTATTATTTGATTATAATTTTCTTTGTTATTAAAATATTATTAAATACCGGATTAGGTAGAAGATTTTTTTTTAGCTTTCTCCTAGTGTCCACTTTATTTTTTAAACAGGGAATAATATTATAATAAGGGAATTGTAACTAGGTCTAGTGATATCTTCTTAATTTCTTCCGCGAGTGGAGAAAAATCAGTTGAGCTACCTCAAGATTGTTTGCAACAGTCTGCAGTTACCTCGACTGTTTCAATTGTAAATACTAGTTCTAATTTGTTTCTATTATGCTCCTTATATGTGATTTACTGTGTAAATATTTATTGCAAGTATATGTAAGTATTTTCTTTAAGTTTAAGTATTTACTTTTATGATGACTCTACAGCCCGTGGAGTCATAAATTTCTACTTTAAACTTTATTTTGTAAGCTTAAAGAAAAAAACATTTTTGACTCTGATTCTGCACGCGTATTGGAGGAGGAATGACAGACAGACTATCATTGAAAGCGGTGACCCGTCCCTGATCAGCTCGGGTTATTCGGAGGCAATTGATTCATCGAGACACAGCAAATGCCCCTCCGATTGTATGAAATTGACTTCATTTCCTTGCTAGGTCGCAAAAGTTACGCCGTTTGACTTCAGATAGAATAGCGAGATCTAAATAAGTAAGTAGATCGAATGATCTAAGTACAATATACAAAGAGCCAGGTAATGGGTGTACTAAGCTGAATCGGGTTGATTCCGGGCCTCAAGGGATCAACTTTGTTCTTAAATTACAATTTTTTTTTGTTTATGTGTTTTTAACGTAGTTTTGCAATGTACATAAATTAGCTACCTATTATTTGTATTGTGGTTGGTGTGGTCTTCTACACGGACTACTTTTTGTTAGATCTTATCGGAGAAAGTTTTTTTCGCGGAATTGTTACTAAATATCTTTCGTCCTTATGTTAACCTATTATAAAAAAATTAAATGTTGCAAAATGGATAGGTTTTATTAGGTATATACGTTGCAAAATTTTGGTAGGTCTTTCGTTACTTATCTATGTAAAATCCTTACCGACGATGTTTTAGCTTGTCCGGAAGATACTGCAATAAGGCCGACCAATGAACAGAACATATACAGGGTCGCTTTTTGAAATGGGAGTGGATGGCCAAATCCGAAACGTTAGAACAAAGTCGTGAAAGGAGTCAGGACGAAGGAGTTAGCCTATTCGTTCATTTTCTCGTAAATTGAGCCCATTACTCGTTTCACAACTTTTCTCTAACTCTCATAGTTTCGGACTTGGCCATCCACTCCCATCTCAAAAGCCACCCTGTATTATAACTATTTTGTACAGGTACTTTTACTATGTTTTCTGATGTTTGGCTTGGTGTAACGTATACCTAACAAACAGTTAGGTACCTACCTATCTACTTTATCCACCATGCGTGTACATAAAAAATACTAGCACAATGTAGTGTAGACAAATTCAATAGAAGTTTAAAAAAAATCAACTTAACTCAAGTCACAGATAATAATCTAAAACACTAATGTTTCGTTTCAATGAACACGAAAAATTCTCACAATTATGTCGCAACAAATGATAGAGATCTTTGCGTTTTGTCTTGCGGCTGTACTCTGTTGGCATAATGCTCAAAGAATAATAGAGATATTCACGGTGACAACATAACCAACACAGTTAAACCTTTTAAATGTGACAACAGTGTCAATGCAGATGTCGCCAAATATAATTAAACTATTTTGAAATCACTAAATATAATGCCATCATTTTATTTTGAGCATTATGAAAGGAACGACATCATTTTTAGTGCTGTCCGATTAGTTTAGTCTAGTTTTGCCGACATCTGTATTGACACCAATGTAGCTCTTCTCTAGAACAGGCAAATTTGACCCTTTAGGCCTTAGTAAAGTGCCTGGCTTCTAGGCAACAAACTGGCAACAAAGTGGGTACTTATGCGTAAAGTTTAGCGTCTTGTGGTTCAAATAAAAGAAGAAGTATCAGACCAACTCTTGGCTGTAATAAAGCATAGCGTCTTGTGGTAAAAATAAAAGAAGAAGTATCAGACCAACTCTTGGCTGTAAAAAAGCTTAGCTTCTTGTGGTTCAAATAAAAGAAGAAGTATCAGACCAACTCTTGGCTGTAATAAAGCTTAGCGTCTTGTGGTTCAAATAAAAGAAGAAGTATCAGACCAACTCTTGGCTGTAAAAAAGCTTAGCGTCTTCTGGTTCAAATAAAAGAAGAAGTATCAGACCAACTCTTGGCTGTAATAAAGCATAGCGTCTTGTGGTAAAAATAAAAGAAGAAGTATCAGACCAATGCTTGGCTGTAAAAAAGCTTAGCTTCTTGTGGTTCAAATAAAAGAAGAAGTATCAGACCAACTCTTGGCTGTAATAAAGCTTAGCGTCTTGTGGTTAAAATAAAAGAAGAAGTATCAGACCAACTCTTGGCTGTAAAAAAGCTTAGCGTCTTGTGGTTCAAATAAAAGAAGAAGTATCAGACCAACTCTTGGCTGTAATAAAGCATAGCGTCTTGTGGTAAAAATAAAAGAAGAAGTATCAGACCAACTCTTGGCTGTAAAAAAGCTTAGCGTCTTGTGGTTAAAGTAAAAGAAGAAATATCAGACCAACTCTTGGCTGTAATAAAGCATAGCGTCTTGTGGTAAAAATAAAAGAAGAAGTATCAGACCAACTCTTGGCTGTAAAAAAGCTTAGCATCTTGTGGTTCAAATAAAAGAAGAAGTATCAGACCAACTCTTGGCTGTAAAAAAGCTTAGCGTCTTGTGGTTCAAATAAAAGAAGAAGTATCAGACCAACTCTTGGCTGTTATAAAGCATAGCGTCTTGTGGTAAAAATAAAAGAAGAAGTATCAGACCAACTCTTGGCTGTAGAAAAGCTTAGCGTCTTGTGGTTCAAATAAAAGAAGAAGTATCAGACCAACTCTTGGCTGTAATAAAGCATAGCGTCTTGTGGTAAAAATTAAAGAAGAAGTATCAGACCAACTCGTGGCTGTAAAAAAGCTTAGCGTCTTGTGGTTAAAGTAAAAGAAGAAATATCAGACCAACTCTTGGCTGTAATAAAGCATAGCGTCTTGTGGTTCAAATAAAAGAAGAAGTATCAGACCAACTCTTGGCTGTAAAAAAGCTTAGCGTCTTGTGGTTCAAATAAAAGAAGAAGTATCAGACCAACTCTTGGCTGTAATAAAGCATAGCGTCTTGTGGTAAAAATAAAAGAAGAAGTATCAGACCAACTCTTGGCTGTAAAAAAGCTTAGCGTGTTGTGGTTCAAATAAAAGAAGAAGTATCAGACCAACTCTTGGCTGTAAAAAAGCTTAGCGTCTTGTGGTTCAAATAAAAGAAGAAGTATCAGACCAACTCTTGGCTGTAAAAAAGCTTAGCGTCTTGTGGTTCAAATAAAAGAAGAAGTATCAGACCAACTCTTGGCTGTAATAAAGCATAGCGTCTTGTGGTAAAAATAAAAGAAGAAGTATCAGACCAACTCTTGGCTGTAAAAAAGCTTAGCGTCTTGTGGTTCAAATAAAAGAAGAAGTATCAGACCAACTCTTGGCTGTAAAAAAGCTTAGCGTCTTGTGGTTAAAGTAAAAGAAGAAATATCAGACCAACTCTTGGCTGTAATAATAATAACCACTACAGGCTGGAGCTGAAATAGAACGTAAAGTGGTGTCCAGTTGTAGTCTTTTTCTTTCAGTTTCTTTTGATTAAGGAGTGAACAAGGTCCTTGCTAGGTTTAACCATAATTAAAAAAAAACTCTTACGTTTTATTCCCATGTTTTGTTAACCACCATTCAGTATCTCCATAATAAATAAATTAATATACAAAAAAACTTTTTTTAAATCAAGTTTTTATTCAAAAATACTTAAGTGCTTGGGAAGACAAATCCTGCGAAACCAAACACGACTCGGGTTTCCTTTAGGAGTTTCTGCGGCCACCTTCTGTCTCCATCATCAGACTGAACCGATGGTACCATGAAATTGCATTGTCACTGACCTTACATGTCAGTATGGCAATTTTCAGCTCAATCGGTTGAGGGTAACTGGTTTAAAATTCAGTTGCAAAATTTGTCTCATACATACATTGTACAATGTACATACTAACAAAGAAAATTACAATCAAATAATAAAAACTAATTAGAACTATTATTAAGACATACAACACTACATACTAACTAACAGAGCAAGTTAAATAAAAGGTTGTATTTTAAAGGCAAATACCTAGGCCTTGCAAAATTTTCATGTTATTTACAGGCACGCATGTATGAATAGACTTCGTTAGCAAATTATGCAGAACGGCAAGTGATAGTCTTACCTGTAGTTACGCTGTTAGTCGGGTTTTGTAACTCCGAACCGGCTAAAATAGGTAGCACCTGCCATTATTATTTACGGTACACCGTAATATTAGCTGTTTGTGCGTTAGTGCTTAAAAGTATTTGTATTGGTATTTTCTTGGCAACTACACCTGGGTAAATTACAGGGATGTTTAATTTTATGTTTACTGAACGTTGAGCGTTGTGTTTTGTCTCTTTGCACACTCCTTCTTTTTTGTGTACAATAAAGAAGTTTTGTAGCGTATTGAATAAAATATTGCACTGGTCAACTTTGGAAGATTGACCCTGGGCAGCGATTTTTGTTGTTGATTATACATCGTAATCTATCATTGTCTCACGTGAGAATACTCGTAGAATGATACCAAAGATTGTTATGACAAAGATTATATTTATACCCAAGTTAATCGGTGATTGTTTTAATGCAAGCGCAACCTTGACCGTCATCTCGCTATTGTGTCTGCTACCGGAAAACTGACTGATTATGTCGTTGATTTTATAACATACTAGCTGCAGCCCGAGGCTTCGCACGCTTTTTTCCGGAATAAAAGGTAGCCTATGTCCGGCCCCGGGATACCATCTACCTCGCTGCCAAATTTCACCGAAATCCGTTCAGCCGTTCTTGCGTTATAAATAGTGTAACTAACACGACTTTCTTATATATATACAAAGAATATAGATGTACCTAGGTGTAACATCATTGTTACTAGCTGGTACATTTTTATCTTAATCCGAGTTGTTGTAAATAACGTAAGTATCCTAAGAAAAAACACATCCTTATAGTAACTAATAATAAACAATGCTGGACAATTCATAAAACATCATCTAGCCCCAAGCTAAGCAGAGCACAAGCTCTGGGTACTAGATAACTGATATACTTAATACAATATACTACATAGCTAGATATTTTTTATTATACATATAAAACGAAAACACCCAGAACACCCGGAACAAATATCTGCAGGTCGTACAAACATTTTTTCCGAGGCGGTAATCGAACCCGCAAGCTCCTGCGTAGCAGGCGGACCTTCGCCCGCTGCACCAAATTGGTCGAACTCGATGATACATCTTCGTCACAATAATACATTGCACCTATAACAAGAAATGTGCAGGCCTGGCAAGACACCTCATCTGATATCATACTGTGTTCCGATGCCAGATAAAGCAAAAAAGTCAAACAGTAGAGATCCCACATAGGAAGCCACGGAAATCAGGGAGACTCAAAGCACGATGGCCTTACGACCAAAAACAATAATAACCGATAGTGGAGTTGAGAAACTAAAGACAGAGCGAAATTGAAAATATTGAGGAGGACTATAAGTATCCACTTCTGGAGTAAAAGATGCTGACAATGATGATGACCACTGGTAAGTTGATAGGTAAGTTAAGTTAATTTGTTGAACTTGCCTTTACTGCTGTAGTTATTGGTTTCGCTAGAATTCATTCGAAACACTAACTTCAACACAGCTAAGCCAGAACAGCTAGTTTAATGTGGAAATTCTTGAATTTCGTGCTTTTGAATTTTATGTTACCCCGCTGCGGTTTAGCACAAGGGTACTCCATCCTTTTAATGACATTTGCATTATCAAGTTTTATTGGAAGAAAACAACAGGAAAAACATCACGTTCATACAGAAATTTATGAAAGGCTGATGAATGATGATAAGAATATATATTCATAAAACACTTTTTAATGGACAAGCTTGCATTCATAAACTCAGTTGTAGTCATCATTTAGGACCAAAGTGCTTGGGAAGACAAATCCAACGAACCCAAACTCGACGGAGTTACGTCGTTTCGTTTAGAAGTTCCTATGGCCACCTTCCGTCTCCATCATCGGACCAGCTCGATGGTATCATAACATTCCATTGTCACTGAACTTACATAAGTATGCCAAATTTCAGCTCAATCGGTTTAAGATAACTGGCCTAAAATTCAATTGCAATATTTGTCTCACACCTAAAAACTACTATAACACGGCATTAAAAAAAAGCTTATGATAGGTATCACCACAGAAATGTAAATAATAATTATTAAAATTTCTGTGGGTATCACAAACTGACCAATAAATTTTAAAAAATCTTTGTATAACGTAATAATAAGATAAAATAGGTGGCGGCGCTACTGTGTGGTCGGGAAAAGCTTGTAAAAAGGAATAAAAAAATAAATAATTAATTGCTCTACTGCTCTATCGGTCAGTATCTTTAAGCAGCTGAAAGTGACTTAGCTGTTCTGTACAGGTGACGACGATTAGATTGCATCCACTAATGAAGTCTTTCCAGGTAAACTTGTTTGTAACGCCTCAGACCATGTTCTCGTTTCTTTTTGAACTGGGTACCTTTACCTACTTGTTTTCAATTAGGTAAACTGATCAGTGCCGATAATTCTGATTCTAGTGGGTAGCTTGGCCGAAAATGGAGAGAGGGTGTATTTTTTAGTAGCTTTCAATGTAGCCAGCGCGCGGCGGGCAATAGTACCATTGGTAAGCCTCCGATAAAATGATAAATTGCCACTTTAAATTATATACATAGGTACCTACCTAGTTAGCTTTATTATACCGATCTACTAAACTCACCGTGACCCGGCATTGTGGCGGTCGTGGCGGAAGTATCGATCTCTAAAACTCGGCCCTTGAATGTCTTAAGAACCTAAGGGGACCTACCAGAGGAAGGGCAGCAGCTTCCTTCTGTGTATTTTGCGCCTCCACTGCGGTCACCATCGCCGGTGCGGTAGGGCTGGTCCACCAATTCAAAGTCGCTCAGCGAGCTATGGAAAGAGCTATGCTCGGAGTTTCTCTGAAGGGTAGGATTCGTAACGAATACATCCGACAGAGAACCAAAGTTATCGACACAGCTCAAAGAATTAGCAAGCTGAAGTGGCAGTGGGTCGGCCATATCTCGCGAAGAACCGACAACCGCTGGAGTAAACGTGTTCTCGAGTGGAGACCGCGATTCGGCAAACGTAGTGTAGGACGCTCTAAAGCCAGGTGGGATGACGAAAGACTGCATGCAGATGCTGGATGCGGCATGCTGAACACAGGGCGCTATGGCGCTCATTAGGGGAGGCCTATGTCCAGCAGTGGACTAAGATAGGTTGATGATGATAATGACTGCGACCACCAATCCATCTGCAAACGTGGTGAGTGGAAAAACCACCTTGTTAAGGGGAGGCACGTTCGTAGTGGACGTATGACGTGTGCTGATGCGGAGGACTGAACTAATCTGAACTTTGTGTGGACTTAAGTTTTATGTAGAAGATTAAATTTTTATTAGTTTTTTTTTATATCCATCTTTGTTATTAACATTAAAGTCATTTACAACGGGATGTTGGAAAACTCAAAACTAAAATCATGGTAAATATACCGTTGTAAATGATTTTAGTTTTTAGTGTTGTTTGTTATATTAGATAGAGTAGAGGATTAGTCTTAGTAGCTCTAGTATTTATTTAGGTATTTATTTATTTTTTGATTATTGGTTTATTTGTTGAAAAAGCTGTCCTCCCCAGTTCCCCTAAATTTCCTTCTCGCCGGTCGTGTCGTGATCGTGATGCCAATAAGACAGGATCAAAATAGAAACCAGCGTTGATCCGTACCTGTGTGGTTCAACAATAGCTGAGTTTGACGCTTTTTGGCCCATGCGGGGGCAGCGCGTATGTTCTTGAATAGGTAGTTATGTGGTTGGTTTTGTACCCAAATTTAATGTTTTATCTTATTCTATTTAGAATGTTGTAGGTATCCATTTATGTGTTTGTTTATGTAATGGATATAATATGTTGGTATGTGTACATATTATAAATAGTACATATTATAACTTATATATATATAATAGTACATATTATAACTTACTTCCTACCTATTCATTCTGAATAAAGTTATTAGTAAGTGAGTAGGTACCTACGAAACAGGTGGTGTGGTGGATTATTTTCAATATTTGTACTCACATTCTTGATATCACTGTACCTGTCTAGAATAATTTGATTTAGTTCTATGTTAGTTAAGTAGGCATGTTAATTTAAAATTTCTGTTCTGTATAGGTACCTACGCTTTAATTTATCAGTTTTAGATGTTTGTCTTCTTCTCTTGCTTTACCTACATTATTTCGTACACTTGCTACTTCTGTCATCTATTTAATTAATCCTCATGTGTGACTCTAAATTTCACCTATTCAATCATACTTGTACTTACTTATGTTTAACTGATTATACTTATGTCTGTGCTGTTCCTGTGAAGCCAAATAAACGTATCTTTGTCTTTAGTATTTTCGCTGATTATCGAAGGTAGTTGCCTACTACATAAAAACACACATGCAGACATAATTTTATTCTGACTTCGGGCTGCTACTTTGATTTTTTTTTTGCTAGAAAAATATGCCAATAACACAAATACCGGGGCCCGGGATAAACTCAGGCCCCGGATCTTATTATCAGCGGTTGATCGCGAACAAATCTTAGCCCGACCCGGTATTTGAACCCAGGACCTCATTATCAGCGGTTGATCGCGACCTTCGGTCCACATAATTGTTGATCGAAGATCGCGACCAAATCTTGGCCCAACCCGGGAACTGAACCCGGGACCTCATTATCAGTGGTTGAACTCGCGACCGCTAGACCAACGAGGCAGTCGAATAGATAGGTAGGTACTAAGTGGTCAGATACGTCATGTAAATAATTGTCATGTACCGGAACCACAAATGAATGCGAATGCGCATTCATTGAAAACTATACCTCTACATCAATCTAGTTAGAGGTACCTTCAATAAAGTGGTCATAAATTGCGCACGCGACTAATGTATCAGTACTTAATTTGTATGATTACTTACTGCTGCTGGTTTCATACGTTTTATGTAGGAAGCTACTTTAGCTTTTATAATATTAGTATGATATTATAAAAGAGAATAGATAGATAGAAAACAATATACACAAAAACAGGAAATAATGCAGACAGAAGTACTTATATAGAGGAAGCATATGGGCGGCCTTATCGCAAAAAAAAAAGTAATTTTGTGTCAGTCTGTCTGTTACCTTTTCACGCCTACACGGATAACAGGATCTGTATTGGAAGGACATTATGTTGGTGTGCCTGAGGTTTTGCGAGAGTGATGAATGACAGGAGTAATATTTTGAGTTTGTATTAATTTTTTTTTAGTTTTAGATTGCATAATGTTTTTATAGAGTTTTATTTGTCTGGAATCTTTATAAATGATCAATCATTATTAGTTATGCTTATTGTGTAATTTTATGTATAAATTTTTATGTTTCATTTGTTCTAATATATAGGTATTGTAATTAACTAGTGTAATCGGTTGTAATGTAATCGTGCTAGTTAATAATTAAATAAATAAATTGCAAATTATTCATTTGACAATAGAGACATAACATGATTGGAACATAATATAAACCGATATTATACTCTAGAAAATATAACAACAAAATCAAATAAAAATAATACAGCAAAATAATAATATTCTTATATAAAATAGACACAGTATGAATGAGTTTAGGTATCTCGGGGACGGATATAGACTTGTTTTTATCCCTGTAAAATGGCGGGCTGATGCTGGTTTTGAAAAATGTCTAATCATGGTCGTCACTTAGCTTCTGGAATACTTGAGTTTTTGGATATAAATTAGTGTGTTGCCTATAACCAAATAGAAAAAAACTTATTTATTCAAAAAGATATTTAGGCTTATGGACACCATCTCACATAGGTAAGTAAAGATGTGGCCGAAGCTAGAGCACGCTTTCCCAAAAGGAAATTATTCAGTCTACATTTGAAGACTCCGACATTGTACTCTACCGGGAAACCCAAGAGTTAGAATTTACAAAGACAAAGCGTAGTGCATTGACACATTTTCTTGATGTTGTTATCTATCACTTGCTTCTGCCTCAGATCATCATCAGCATCTCAGGCTTAATACAAATACAAAAATGCTTTATTGTACACCAAAAAGGCAACATTACAAAGAGACATTACAAAAGATATGTGCAATGGCCGGCCTTATCGCTTAGAAGTGATCTCTACGTGACAAGCTTTGGCTGGAAAGAATTGTGAATTTAAGAAAGGCAGGGGGTGTACCATAAATGATCTAAAATAAATATTAACATAACATTATCCTCCTCCCACGTGGCATTGTTTCGTGAGGAGAGTGATCTACTAAATGTTTAGTACAGTTTAGTATTAAGTACCTAGTATTATAACAAATTATGGATCCTTTTTGCTGTCCGAAATATTTTCTTTTTATTTTTTTATTATATTTATTTTATTAAAAATACCTAAAAACAATGGATAGATAAATAGCTACCAATCACCCTGCAGATCTTACTCTACCCGCGTCCCGCGGTTTTCTGTATGACTCTAAGAGGCGAACCTAACGGGGTACTCAAATTATATAAACTTAATTTTTTTTTTTTTCTATGGTTGCTTGAATGTGAATACATGATTAGGAAAAAATATATTACGATGAAAAAAAAACAAGAAAGTGCACTGTTTCGCACATAATTTGATCGAGATCTCAGGAACCCTGAGGCCTATTAAAATTACATATTTTTGGATTCGTAGGTTATTGCTAATTATTTGGTTCCTTAAACCAGTTTCTTCATAAGTTGTGTAGTTTTCTTGTAAATAAGCAAAAGCTTGATATTTGCGCTTAAGCCCGCTCCAAAAAATATGCTCTGTCCCGCTCCTATGAACGCGAAATCCTGTGCCTATCCATTTCATAAAATGAATCACATTGCGCCCTCTTGATATGACGACATAATAGAACAAAACATTTCGTCAAACTGATAGGGCGAAGTACACAAAATTATCGTTATTATTGCGTCCAGCCAGTTGACCGTGACATGCGCCAATTCCAACAAATTGTCCAAACCACAGGCGTAATATTCGCTTTCGTTTTTTGACAGTTTTACGTTACTCGCTATTGTATAACTTACAGATTAGATAATACAATAAGCTACGTCGGTTTAAGCAATTAAGATTGGTTTTGAAATTGTAGAGATAGACTTTACCAACAACATTCTTATAATATTACTACTAAAACGATGTGTTTTATAAGATTTTATTTACGAAATTAGTAAAAACTGGACATTTACGTTATTAAAAAGTTATACCTAGGTACCTAAACATAGCAAATGACTAATAAAGCCTCGAAGCATTAATAGTCAAATGAATAGTCAAACATTTATTGCATTCTATAATGAATTAATGATACAGAGATATTTATAATTCAGTGAATTTAAGATCACTATAGGATCCAATATGTAGAGAGAGAGGAGGACTTTTAAAAGTATGTACCTTATTTGACTCATTTTGCACAATATTTGTTATATTTCGTATGAATATTCGTCAATAATAAAATGTCATATAATCAAGCAAATCAAATTAATTGATTTATTGATTTTTTTGATTAATTTATCAAATACGGCAATGGCCTTTATTAACAAAGATAATTACAATCAAATTATAACTAGTATTTACAATTGAAACAATTGAGCTAACTGCAGACTGTTGCAAACAATCTACAGGTAGCTCAACTGATCCATATCAATACCAGTCGGAAGCGTCCCCAAGACGCTGGCTGCATTGCCCCGCTGTATGGCAATGCTGATGCGCTGCGCCAGATATCCGCCAGCTCTCGGGTCACGCGTCGCGTCGACCAGACGCTCAGATAACTTTTAAAAAACCCGGAGAGCCTCGGTACCCCACGGACCTAGGGTCTCGACCCCAAAGGGAGCAAATATGTAGGCTCTGTCGAGACCTGCATATTTGCGTCTCTTGAGATCCTCGGCCAAATCTGCCGCCACACCAGCCCTTACGGATGTCCTCGGAAGATGGGAAGGCGCAAGTGTGTCGACGCATGTAGCGTCCCACAAAATGGGCCTCCCCAACTCCCATGGGACTAGTGTCATGCCGTCAGGCCTCTTACCATCGTCACGCAACAGACCATTCGGTTCGAGAATAGCTGGTACGTTAGCGGTGACAAAGGCCCGCCGGATGACGTCGTTAAGGCTGGCATGACGAGATATCCGACCGGCGGCAGATTAGAGATTTTTCAGATTTTTCCTTTATCAAATTGAATTCGCAATCTGCCATTAAAATTCAATAAAACTTGGTTTGCGACTGTACATAATCAATCTGAGTTTTATAACCGCCCGAAGATATAATAGAAATTTCTTTTTTATTTTGATTTGAATACCTACCATAACTTGGGCTCGCGCGCTCCAAAATCTTGCGGCCCAAAATTAACCCTAAAATAGCAATGTATGATTTCAATTGAGATTAATCTCCATCAATTGACATAGTGACAATACCTAATAGAAACTTTACTATGATTATTGAATAGGTGTAGAAACAAAGACTTCTACTATAGTACTATAATAGTCAAAAAAATCTCAAATCTCAATCAATTATTCATAATGCATATATCAACACTTTCACATTCTTTAAAAACACAATCCAACTTTAGGTCCATAAAGAGAAGGTCAAGGTTTATAATATAAATAACTAGCTGCTACCCTCGGCTTCGCACGCTTTTTTCCGGGATAGAAAGTAGCCTATATTCGTCACCAGGATACCAATTACCTCCCTGCCAAATTTCATTGAGATCCGTTCAACTATTTAGGCGGGAAATGGTAACAGGCAGACAGGCAGATGTACACACAGAGTTACTTTCGAAGTTATAATGAATATTAGTATGGATGGGTGGGAATGACTGTAAGTAAATTGGTAGGTACTTTAGGTAAATAACATAATCTTACTTAAAGGTAGGTCGGACAGATTTAAAAGACCACAGGAAACCCGTACAAAGCGGACGTAGGTAATTTCCCATTCAAGATTCAAATTAGATAGAAGGAAAATAAAATAAGGCCATTTACAATGTACCTAGACGTGTCATTATACTGCAATTCTGCGTAATGCTAGAGTGGTGGTAATAAGCTACCAATCAATCTAGCTTGTTCTTTGTCACGTGCTAGTTGCTTAGAAAAATTGCGGCGACCATGGTATTAAGTCCGCTACGGTGGTGTCCAATTAGTTCCTAGTGACTAGACATGGACTTCACGTGTTAGGCCCTTCTCCCATTACAATACGCCCAGGCTACTTTAGTATCATGCGAGTCTCGGATACTAATCGCCGCCGCGCCGGGGAGTATGGCACATACATTTTGTATCGGCGCTTGCACACTGCGGCACCGGTATACTACGCGTCCGCGACTAGTAACGCGCGACCCGCCGCGCCGCGCCGTGCAGAAAGGCAATTCTCGCCAATTTATCACTCGATAAATATCAAAAAAATGTCAAATTTGACAGTCCTTCTATATAAAAACTGACAAATTTGACAGTTCTTGCCATATTTATCGAGTGATAAATGGGCGAGAATTGCCTTCCAGGTCGCCCGCGCGCAGCGTCCCCTACGCAAGCGCTCCTTCGTCACTGGAATCGCTCGACATACCGTCCATTCATTAAAAAAGCACAAAAGAAATGATGCGTTATGTTATTTTTCAGTAGCGTAATGTGCGAACGTCGAATTGCCAACAAGTATTCAGATATTATGCGATTTGATTATCGTATCCTACGTGTATCGTAATGGGAGTAGAGACTTATGAAAGTCATGTGTTAAGTCCGACGTTCATGTTCCTAGGACGTTCAGGGTCAGCGGTTCTGATTTGTAATAGATAAATAGATTGAATTCGTTTACTGTCAAAAAGATTACATGTTTTTGGGTAATAGTGCCTTAAATCCTAAGGTAGGTTTACCTAGACACTAGGAATGACTTAATTAATTAATGCACACTTTATTGTACATACATAATAAATAAAATATCTTATATCTAAATTAATAAAAAAGAAAAAACGTACAAAAGGAGCCCTTATTACTAGGGTTCTCTAAAAATAGCAATATAGACAAGTTGTACACACGGTAGGCAGTCCCGCAAACAAACACAGCGGTGACACCGTCTTGTTTTGTAGCTGCTCTGTATGTATGTAATGCAACCTTGAAAAATATTGTTTTTGGTAGAGTCATTTCAAAATAGAGTGTGTGTGGGTAGGCCCCTAAGAGCTGGACTGACGGTCGGACGAAGGTCGCGGTAAACCACTGGATGCGGGTGGCGCAGGATCAGTCAGTGTGGCGATCTTTAGAGGAGGCCGAACGACGACGTCCAACGACGTCCATAGCTGGATATACCAGCCCGTTCTACTCGTCATTACCTTCATGTTGACGTCGTTCGGCTGATATTATAGTATTGTATAAATTTATTTCAGATAATTGAATCCACATACACAAAATCAAATAACATTCAAAATTACAGTCAATAAATTAAAAATATGTTTAGTTAAATTAGGTTACAAGTACAAATTATTAGAATAAATTAGATTAAATTAATTACATACTACAAACATTCAGTCAGAGATCATAACCACAGACAGGAGCGACACATTTGGCAAAATGTGGACACATGGGAGACAGACAATGCTCCGCCACGGTTTTATATTATGATGATGATTTTAAAATGAAGTTATTTTATTTCCTAAATAACAAAAATGTCGTCTGAATCAAACACAAGAAAGCATCAAATTATCGTACCTTAATAAGTCGCTGTGCCACAGGTACAAAGAGACAGTGTACAAAGAGAGTCCCATATTTTTTTGATAATAAAAATGAAAAATACTTTAGTAGATTAAGACTATTAAGAAGTACTCGGAAGGCATCATAAACCATTTTATTGACTTTCATACAACTTCCTAAATGGAAATCAAGAAATAGACCCATCAAAAATGCTTTTCAGCAAAGTAACTATCCCGCAGAATTTAACGTAGCAACAAATATCGACCCTTGCGCCTGCCACTCGAAATTGACTGCTATAAACGAAGACGACTTATCTTCATGAGTTAGGGGCTCACCTATCTCCGCGGAATGAATTGTCCGGTGAACTAGCTTTTGTGACCTTTCCTATTCTTATCTTCTCCATACGACGAAATCACATCACACTAATCCGACTAATATTATAAATGCTTAAGTTTGGATGGATGTTTAGATATTTGGATGTTCGATACCTCTTCACGCCACAATTACTGAACGGTTAGGGTGAAATGGCATTACATAGATGTAGCTCTAAGCTACGAATCTAACATCATCGGCTACTTTCTATCGCCATGGGATAGAAGTAACCTTTAAACGTTTTCATAGAAAGATCGCGTGCGAAGCCACGGGCAGAAACTCGTTACCGTATAGTATGTTTTTTTTTTTGTTTTTTTTTTGTAGGTATACTGTTTTTCATGTTGTTTTAATTTGGCCCTTTTTATAACAGCTCTATATATGTACCTATCCTATAAGTGTGTCTTGTCTTTTTAACTGTTCATATTGTTGGTGTTATAAATAAATGTCTTCTATTGTATTGTATTCTATTCTATTCTATAGCTCGGGTTTGTGTTGGCTGGTCAAACGTAGAACTAGCACAGAAAAGGGAGCATGACACTTTTGAACAAAACCAGTGCTGGGGTGTAAATATTCTATCGTCAAATTGGAAAAAGAATCAAGGAAAAAAGGAATCGAACTCGTACTAGGTGATAACTGGACCTCTCACCGAGTCTTTGGAGCATGGTTTAATCTCGTGTTTTTTTTGACTAAAGTTCTCTGAACTTAATCTATCAAAACAGACCTTTTCCTGCCTATATCTGATGGCGCTACACAGGCTATAGCACTTCTATGGCACTACGTGCACAATATCTGCATGGAAGATGTTATTTAAGTACCATGGATTATGACATGCCATGCCACCAACCTGCACGCATGACTCATTTAATATTTCGTCCATACGAAGGTTTGTTTCCATTTTCAATTCGAAAACATCATAATCATAAACATGTTTCATGAAAAATTTCTAATAAAAAGAACAATAAAATGGTATCGAACGTTAGCGCAATCGCTAGTAACGCAACAGTTTGTAAACAAACTCCATGTTTTTAACTCCTTGCATTGTGTGTTCTACGCTTTCTCTTACGCAATGGCATGCGACCATGCGAGCTTGTATTGATTACGATGACTTTTCAACTCCAAAATTTACTTATCGCATTCACTGGCCAGCGATAAGCAGAGAGAGGAGGACATATGCCTACGAGCTTGAGCGTCATGAGATACAATTTTTACAAACTTGTCTCTCTCGCCCAATTAGTTTTACTGGAAGACAACTTAGGGTAAAGCAATTTTAACATGTTAAGTTTCATCTCGTGCAATTAAAAATTAGAAATGGGCAATGAAAGTGTTAAACTCGGGAGCTACGTCAAATACGTTAAATGTGGTCTTCCGGTCGAAATTCTTGCATTCGAGTGCGACCACTGGCCAAACACGCAACTTAGGTCCGCCTTGCTCTACATTTTTGACAAGTTTTCTATGCATTAGGATCTTGGTTTATGCACGCGAATCGAACTAGCAAGAAATATGAGATTTGTTATTATTATTTAGTAAATATTTTTGGTTTCAAAGTCCTTTTTTCGGTCATTATCGGTAGCTACAAACCACACGTTGAAGCAATAATTCACGGTTGGTGGTTATAAACACAAAATTAAACCTTAGGAAAGTAATTATTAGCTCGATAAACTTCTAGGTATATTTTTTAATTAATTTACTTAGGTGATATGTATAACTTGACCTCCAGATTGTTTACAACAGTCTGCAGTTAGCTCAAGTGTTTCAATTGTAAATACTAGTTCTAATTTGTTTTTGTTCTTTCCACCTCCACCTCGTCAGCCTATATATATTGGTCCACTGCTGGACCCAGGCCTCCCCCTGATAATCGCCTTATTGGCTTTTATCTCACGGAGGGTAATGCCCATAATCCTCACGCTGGGCATGCGGGTTGGGGATCGCAATTCGGTAGTAGAATTGTTCTGCACAGGGGGCGCTGCTGCCCACCCCCGGTGGATATCCCTTGGTCGCCTCTTACGACACCCGCGGGAAGAGTTGAGGTGGTGCTAGTTCTAAGCCGACACCACACACCATTTACAGCATTTTATTCTTTAATAATGTTTTTTTACACGTATACGTAAATTTTGGTGTAATGTATTAAGAAAATACAGAATAAAACAATTACAACTAGTATTTACACTTATATCTACTTCTTAAAAATCAAAGCCGTCACCAGAAGGCAGAGTGCCCAGAATGTTGGCAGCATTGCCACGTAAAAGACCTGACAGTATGACTCTGACTCCCTGGAGATGGGTCGGCCTTTAGTTTGGGATGCCACGTGTGTAGATACCCAAGTGCCTTCACACAAATTATGAAAAACGTAGATGAGAACAGCGGGGTGAGTCTATTTGACGTTAGTAACGAGACGTGATCGTGTCGTCTCCTTTTTATATGGGATTTGAGTAGTTCCTTGTCCGCACGATAGAGGCGCTGTACCAAATTGTATGGGAAAAGGCGCCCCTCTGCTTCTTACGTTATTTATCAGTTAAGGCGTTACCCCGACTCACACTAGCGCCGCCACCTATTTTATCCTATTATTACGGTAAACAAAGTAATTTTCAAAAATCCTTTGGGCGGTTTGTGATACCTTTTATAAGCTTTTTTTAATGCCTCTGTAATAGTTTTATTTTGATAAGTTTAGACAGAGATGCGAAGTTGCTCTTGGTGGCCACCAAACTCTGTTTTCAAATTATCGGATTTTTAAAAACTCGTAATAATGATATAAAATAGGTGGCGGCGCTAGTGTGAGTCGGGGTAACGCCTTATGACAGTTATACCAAGTTATAACTTTTTGTAAATCAATACACGGGAAAGCGTCGTTTCGTATTAAATTACCGATGGATACAGTTCCTCGAATGGTTATTCGATTTGTAAAGCTTAGTGTGATATTGATAGTTCACACGTTCTCGAATATCCTACGGTAGGTATTGTACCTATCTACAACTTGTACACCATCTATGCATTGAGATGCATATCGTTCTACTGATTGAGGTCAGCAGAACGATTTGCAAAATTTTTAAATATTTTATTGATGAATAGTTTTTAGGGTTCCGTAACCAAAGGGTGAAAACGGAACCCTATTACTAAGCCTCCGCTGTCCATCCGTCCGTCCGTCCGTCTGTCTGTCACAGAGCTCTATCTCATGAACCGTACGAGGTAGACAGTTGAATTTTCAGAGAATGTGTATTTCTCTTGCCGCTATAAAAACAATAATAAAAATAAAATAAATATCAAAATTAAAGCGGCTTCCATACAAATAACGTAATTTTTTTGGCCATTTAAGCTCTTCGTTTGTCAAGGCTGTATCTTTTGAACCACAATAGAATAAACACATGAAACTTTCTATAAATAAGTTCAGCTGTAATAACAACAAATACTAAAAATATAACAAACTTGAAAATTTAAAGGGGTCTTCGAACAAGTGGAAATTTTATGTTCTTTGAAAAAGATACCTTAATTTTACGGTACGGAACCCTTCGTGTGTGAGTCGACTTGCACTTGGCGGTTTATTAATTCTATTCTAAAAGAATATAGCCTATCCGCTAGGCTACATAGCCTATTTTCTATCAAAACATTATTGCGCATTTCTAAAGTTCAGTTTTTCGGCAGTGGGACATGAATCCCTCCTGCCATCAATCCAGATTTTACCCTAAAAGTATGATAATATAAATCTTTTTTTAACATATGAAACGGTATTTGTAATTCAGGAAGCATATTAAATACTCAAGCATTTAGCGTTGTATCAATTATTTTCTTTCTATCACTATTATAAGGCACTTCGTATTATTAATTTGCGTTAATTATTCGATGCTATTTATTTTCCGTCATACAAGTGGTTTTGATTTGGTCTTTATCTTATTAAAGTATATTAGCATTTAATTAACGCTGAGGCCCGTATTATGAGACAATGCTCAGTCATCGATTTATGCTTGAGTAACGCTTTTGCCATAGAAAGTTACTCAAGCACAGATTGATGACTGAGCAAGTTTTTATAATAAGGACCTAAATGAGATAATAGAGAGTGCACCTATGTTTGCGCACCTGGCTAGTCTTCGTTGAGACTGGCCGCCACCTTGGCCGAATTTCATGATCAACGTCAAAGACTCTAAACCTTTGTTATTACAGGGTAGTTGTACAAATTATTTCGTAAATAAAATATATCCTTGATAATACTTTATTAGAAGTTACATTATGTAATCTTATGTCCATAAATTATGCGAATCCATACCCTCCTTTTTCAAATTTGGTGTAATTAAATTTTATGCTTGGTTAAATATGTAGTAGGTATTCTAAACATTTGTTAGCTCAGCAGTTATACACATTGGTTCCTAAGTAAAGCAAATAGCTTTAGCCTTGATAATAATTTAATTTAACCTTAGTCAATAAATTATGCGGATACAAAATTTCAAACCTAGTGCACACAACCTAGTGGTAAATTGTAGGTTATATTTAATGATATTATTGAGGCTTAATTGTTTTAACTATTTGCGTGACCCTGAAATAGATTGAATGTCTCTGACAGGGTGCTGGCGGTACTAGAATATATTTAAAAGAGCGTGTCAACAGTAAATATAGAAAAAAAATTACACTAAAATAGAGGTAAGCACGGAACCCACAACGACCATTATAGATTTTAATTTTAAGGTAAACGTCAAAAAAATATTGAGAAACTAGCTGACTCGACAGACGTTGTTCTGTCATAACTATGAATATTAAGTTTTCTTAAATTTTCTTATATTTTTTTTCATTTTAAACTCTGCCTCCTGACAATAACAAACACAACAAAAAAGAATTAGCGAAATGAGTCCAGCCGTTCGCGCATGATGCCGTGACTAAAGGAAATAGAGATAATTGTTTTTATTTATATATATATACATATAATATAAAATGCATTGAATTTCGATAGAAAAAGCAGCTGGCTATTATTTTTAGATTACTACGATAAACACCTTGACTTCTTCAAAATACTTCAAACGTTGAAAAGTGAACAGATATGTAGGTAGGTGTTACTAGACTAGGCCCTGGCTGTCGTGGCGTAAGAATCGACTTCCTTCTGGGAACACCAGTACTGTGATCACCAATCCACCTGCCAATCGTGGGTGGTATGGCAAACCTCCTTTGTTTAGACGAGGCATGTCCAGCAGTGGACGTTTGTCAGCTGAATGTGTTACTTTCCCTATTTATAGGGTACATACGTAGTTTGTAGGGTCTTATAGAGCAGAAACAAATCGCTCTCTAAATGAAACTTCTATACAAATCACAAATTGCGGTAGGTGCGAGACCGCAGCATTTCCTCACTCTGTTACAACTCGTCTCGGATGCGTAACTAATTTCACTATAAAAGCAAAAGCGGAGATCAAATCACTATAAAAAATTAACCTTTTCTTGGTAGGTACCATACCATAGTATTCAAGTTGTGTGAGGGTCAAGTAGATATTAGACTGTGAAAATGAAATAGGCAGAGAAGATTCACAAGATTGTTTATTGTTGAAGGCGTTGCAGGTAGCACTAGCGACAATTTTTTGTAGAGTCAAATTTATTCATATGACCATATCTGGATCTGTAGTACCAGATTCCAATACCTACCTGCTGTTGTTTATCCGGCCGATTACAACCTGTATCTCTTCAAAAAAAGAGGGGAAAGGTGTCTTCTAGTCATTCGTGATACATAGTCGGTCACATTATCACTTTCCATCAGGTGATATTGTGGTAAACGAAGGTCTATTGGTTATAAAAAAAAATAAAGATTTCTAATATATTATTGACTAAAGCGACTTGTCTGTCGTATGTAGATTAATTCCGGTAAAGTAACCGGTACGGTAGGTACCGTTGGTTAAGATCGATTTAGCAATTTAACCTTCATATAATACTATCTACGAGGCTCTCATACTCTAAAATTACAATAATTATGCTTACCTACTTGTAATATAAATGCTAATATTTCGCCTACAGTACCTACGCATTTTAGGTAAACAAACATACCCGAACAGACGAGCGAAGACGGCTTCAAACCGAACTGCTTGCACCTAAACAGAGGATTTCCGCCGATAAGAACAGTCTATACATCAATCTGTGCGATAGTAAGTCACAATAATTGCAAAAACAACGATATTACAAGAGTTCACAAAGTTTTACGTAATATTTCACGATTGGAGAATGAAACGCGCGCGGTCCCGACTACCTCACAGCTATTACTAACGCATTTGCTTGGAGTTGAGTTTGGACTTTTGGAGTTCCGTCCGGCTGCTACGCCGCGTAGGTACTCTACGAATGTCGTAGCATATAGCTACAGCCTGCCACAGGAATCACGACGTAATAATCTTAGGCTCAAAAGACCAGAGTGCAAAATCATACTCGTTCTGCCTAGTTACAATCAATTGAGTGCTTATTGCAAACAAAATTGATAATGTTGTGCAGTTACTATTATTGTAGGTACAGTGTCTGTATGGGTAAACGTTACATAACTTTGGTTGATAAGAAAATTGTGGTATCAATGTTTGTTAATAACGAATTAGGTAGCTATAGAAGTTTGGAAATTTCCAAAATATTGAAGCGCGTGATTTAGAACATATGTATCTACCTACTTAGCTATAAAATACAATATAAATATTCTTTATTGCACGCCAAATAATCAAAAAAATCACAGAACACAAAAACAATAAAGATAATGTACAATGGGCTGCCTTATCGCTAAGAACGATCTCTTCCAGGCAATCTTAGGATGGACAAGAAGTGATTGAAAAAGTATAGACGGTGGCGTGTAATGATGAAATAGAAATAATGTTTAGGTAGTAGGAAGAAATTAATATACTTAGATATATCTTATATCGCTATACTTATCTACCAGTTTATATTTTTACTTAAGTTACTTATTTATTACTATTGGTTTGGAACCTGGCTACTTACCACCGTTGTGTAATTTTGTCAAAAAACCAACATCAAGAAAGTGATTATATGTTCACAAACATTGTATCTCGAGTCTGGCCGGAGTATATAAATAGGTATATTTTTATGAACCTACGACAACTGTGTGGTTTTAAAGCTCTATCACATTCCATAGGTAGGAGCGCGTTGAAATCTTTTGAATAGGATTTTGTTACCTGCGGGCAAGGCTCGGTTGCAGAATGATTTTGAAACATCTTAGTAGCGCTTGATCAAAATTGTTCAGGCTCTCAATTTATAAAATAAGCCTACTGTACATAACCTGCTAAATTATATAATTTTTAAACATTATAATTTTTGCTATGTATGGTACAGAACTGCAGATTTCATCGGATATACATTTTACTTAGTCTTAAAAATTTATGTCAACTTATTTACGTCTGTAGTTTAGAAATTTGTTATGTTTAACTTGATTAATATCCATGGGAACTGATTTAGTGGATTAAGGCGCTACCTCGACTTACACTAGCGCCGCCACATAGTTTTCTCTGTAATAAGTTTATTTTGTATAGTATGCAGAGATGCGAATTTGCTCTTGGTGGCCGCTAAACTCTGTTTTCGCATTTCTGCTTATACTACGCCCCGGGTACCAAGCTCCGAAGGGGATCTTAGCACCCCTTAAGGGGTGACAAAGACAGTTCACACGCACAGCCAGATCATATTTTTTTATATGTCTGGCTATAAAAATTATATAGTAGTTGTGGAGGTCCTATCTTCTCTCTTCAATGAAACGACTTTGGACAGTATTACTAGGATTTATTCTTCAACTTGGGTACAGTATTTGCTAGTTTTACTTATACTTTATGACTGACTACCTACACTTTTTCCTACAAATCTGCGCTATTTATATTTACAATTCTGTAAATATAAACAGCGCACAAATTTTACGTTCGAATACGTGAGAAATTATATGAAAGAAAGCGAAGGGGATACAAAACACGCCCTCTCGAAAGGGCTACAAAGAGGACTGCTTGAGGTTGATCATCGGTCGTGGCTCTGTCCGTCGCAGTAGTCTATTGTACTCCTATTTTGTTGATAATAATAGAGCTTAATTTTTTTCAAAGATCCTTGTCTTGCAAAATATGTCTCAATAATCGCAAAATTTCTGTAGGTAGGTATCATACTTTTTGAAATATTTTGAAATAAGTCAAAAAATTTACCATTACCCCCTAATCTACGAAGTTTGCAGAGCGGATTGCTCTGCAAACTCTGAAATACCTAAAAACAGTAAGTACCAACCTACGTAGGTACTTACTGTTTTTAGGTATTCATTAAATAGCTAATTCTCTAACGTTTGTCAATTATATAAATATGTACTAAAGGTACCGGTACCTTTAATACATATTTATATAAAAAAAAAAACGTTCGAAACGCTCGGCGCGCGAGTTACAATCGCACTTGACGGTTCTTGTTTAACGCTGGCCTCAGCTATTTTGAAGAATTTTTGTAAGATTTTTCCAAAATTTGAACATTTAGTGCTGTAACTTTATATGTACGAAAAAATGGCTTTATTACATCTGCCATGTAGTTCATGTCCATGGATACGTTAGTTCATACTACACTCATGGACTTACTTAGAGGAACGGTTCATCAATCGAAAAAAAGGATTGAAATATGTACAAAAAGTTCTTAGTACAAACTAGCCACATATAACTTATCATTTAATTTTAAAAAAGAATTACTTCAATAGTCTTTTGTTTCAGGTTTTCGTTTGTTTTTTTTTTTTCGTTTATTTGCTATTTTCACTAGTCTATTGGAATAATTTGCTGACGTGTGCGTATTCATTTTATAAAATTCCGTCTTGTTCCATTTTTTTTTACAAAAACGTATCGCAATAGTGGTGCTCACTCATCAACGAATACCTAAAGGGACAATGCCGGATCTTAATGTAGCTCAGGTTTCCAGAGCAGTTACTTTAATTGAAAAAGGTCACCGTTATAAAGAAGTAGCACAGACATTACGAGTTTCCAAATCCGTCATCTTTCGAAATGTTAGACGTTATCAGCAGACTGGCGAGTACACGAGACGTGCAGGGCAAGGTCGTAAGAGAGTCACTTCAACGAGAGACGATCGATTTATGGTGTCGCACTTTGACTTCTTCTGAGGTCAGATCTATGTTCCAGGACGTTCAAAAGGTGACATTATCGGAAGAGAGTCATATGGTGGAGGGTCAGTAATGGTATGGGGCGGTATTTGCATAGGGGCACGTACGGAGTTGCGGCTCGGTACGTAAATAACATCTTAGAACCAAATGTCATGCCCTTTGCCCTTTGCCCCATACCTCGGAGAGAATTTTCAATTAAGTAATGCAAGACAATGCCCGGCCCCACACTGCAGCGATAGTTTGGGGGTATCTTCGAGAGGTTGAAATTGACGTTTTGCCGTAGCCAGCGCGCTCGCCAGACTTAACCCCCATCGAACATGTTTGGGATATGCTCGGAAAACAAATAAAACAGCGGGATCCAGCACCAACAAACATAGGAGATCTCAAAAGGGCACTGGAAGAAGAGTGAAATCGAATACCACAAGATTTCATTGATAACTTAATCAAAAGCATGTCGAGAAGATTGCAGGGAGTTTTAACAGCTAGAGGGGGTAACACCAAATACTGAATGAGCCCAAACACTCGACAAAATATTCCCGTAACGTAATGGCATAACACAATGACATTTTATATGTGATGATGATTGAAGGGTTAATTCTTCAAAACATTATTTTTGAGATTTCTGTTGGATTAGTCGTTGTGTTTTTTACTGAAGTAAGTTTTATTTTCATTAAAAATGTTAAATTATAGTGCTTAATATATTTTTTATCTTAGTACATACAAAAAAATATTTTAACTTCCGATCTGTCTCTTTTTTGTACCGTTTTTCCACTAATTTTGTCCATGAGTGTAAATCAATATATACGTGAGATCTAGGTAAATAAGGCCGCTATAGGCGTGCAAAAGTTTAAAGTGAACATTAAAAGTTGAAAGTATTCGCGTGAGCGTATTCTCAAATTATGCAATTCTATATTTATCGAGGGCTTTTCCGATATGTTGCTCGATACGCCAACGAGTGGTCGCGGGCACTCGTTCGCATTCAACGAAGAATGAGAAGGATGAATATTATTCGTCGCTCACTCAGTGTGGCCAGATCTACTGATTTAATAATAAATATATCTGTTTTTTGAGTTATTTGAACACTCTACTGATTCATTCCTAAAAATTCAGTAAATCTCTCTGCTTTCTTTATCTCCTTATGATCTCTTATCAATAAAACACAATTATAATTCAACTTTATATTATATTATTTGAAACCCTCTAACTTTATGTTATTGTGATAATAACTTAATCACAATAAACACAATATTCTCAAGGTTCCGTAGTCAACAAGGAACCCTTATCAACTGATATTTTATCCTGTCTTTGAGTTCTTTTGATATACAATTTTATAGCGAGAATTGCCTTCTTGGTCAGTGGGCCCCATAAGGTGAACTTTTTATAAACGTAGCGACACCTATTATTAAGAATCAGAAAATAAAATGCTTTAAAAAAGTGATAGCTATTCTAAGGCTATTCCTCACTAGATGGCTGCATAAAATAGAAAACAAAATGTCTATGGACTACAAAATCCAGTCTGGCAGTCTTTTTTTTTATGTTGGCACTTCTGTGAATGACCGTGACAAACTTTCGTCTGGATGTGTATCGTGGAATATTGTTTTATCAGTTTTCTAGTGAATCCTTTGAATTATCTCCGATAAAAACATTGCTGTGATCTATCTGTGTCTAAACTTCTCATTCTAAAAGCATTTCAAGTCTTGTGCTGCCGGAAAATGATAGGAATCTCGATGAAAAATGTTATTGTGCGATCGTAATGGCGGCCCGTCGCGTCCCCCGCGCCTCCATTTCGGTGACAGTCAAACTATGACAATGCCGATCGTGAAGCTTGAAAATGTTGTGTATGTGTAAATAAGCCAATACAAATACTTGATTTACGGTAAATGGTGCTTCCAAAATGAATCCCGAGCATCATAATATCAATACGGGCGGGGGCCAACCTCCTGGGAGTTCGGAGGTTCGTAAGCTAAAACAATTTTTGTTTTTTTTTGTGATTAAAGTTTTTGAGTTGCTAATTTTGAGTGTTTTCAGTCTCAAAATCAAAGAGTACAAGCTCAGCAGCAGCAGCAAGTAAGCCTGCCTGTCACCACGTCTGCCACCGACTTGCGAGTCAACTCTGCAGCTGTGAACGTTGCTTTGTCTAGTGTTGCAAAGTACTGGGTATTTACGAATTTATTTCCCGGACCTATTCCTCAAGTGTCCGTCTACGGGCTTCCAACTGGGACAAGAATTGAGAATGGAAAAGCTGTTCAGGTATGTAACAGATTTCTATGTATAAACAACTTTTATTCAGGTTTTGTTTATGTATGGTTATAGCCAAATGTAGATTGAGTATAGAGTATGGAATCAAATTAGAAAATGTTCACAAACCCCTTGCCAAATAACTATGGATAGTTAATAATTTTGTTTACCACTGTTTGTATGGCAAAAACATGAAGAATGAAGTTACAAACTATAGCTATCTAAAAGTAATTTGTGCAAGTTATATGTACACGTTCAACTAAGTGGAATCTATTAATTTTGACCTTGAGCATCTATGGATTGTTGTGAACTGGCAAAAGTACAGATAACCAACATTTCAAAGTTTTTACTTATCTTATAATATGTTTGTTTCAATTCAGCTTGTAAGTATGCCAAAATTATGGACCTCAAATTGCTATTAATTATAAAAGGAATCCACTTTGAAACAACACACAGAATTTATTTGTTGTCACATGTTAAGAAATATTAATTTTATTTATTTTCCCTCTATTATTCAACCATTTACTAAAACTTCTGGTAAGCTTAAAAGTTCATAGTTAAACTTGCTATAAATAGATACCCTCATACTAATAAACATATTTAAGGATCTTGGACAAGCACATGCAAGTTTACTCAATGGGGATCCAAACATCATTCTCGGACATCACGGAGGACAGTCTCAAGTCACAGTATCTGCTGCCCAACAGATACCCGTCTCCCAAATCATTGCCACACAGTCTGGGCAGACACATGGTGAGTAAATTAGTAAATGGGATGACTCATATTCCACATAGATATGTTCAACAGGCTTGTAGGTAGTTCATGACTTTATAAGAATAATTTATAGCTAACTGGGCTTTGAACAAATTATGTCAATTTGAAAGTTGTTGCAGAGCCTTTACTTCTATCAGACTACTCGATACAATTTGTTAAATTAATCACTCAATTCTCTAAGACTTTCGCTGCTGAGAAGCAAAAGCCCTACACCACTAATTCAAGAAGTTTGCACAATACATTCCCATGCAAAATGACCAAGCAGATAGCAGTTCTCTTTTAGAATAAGTCTTCAAATTCAAATGAAATCTTTCAGAAGCATTGGTGGCACATAGTCAACAGCAAGAGCTACAGGCTTCCAACCAGATCACCACATCGCATCACCAGGTACCCACTAACCGGGTCGAATTTGTCCAACACCATAACATTGATATGGTAAATCCAAGTGTAACACTGATTACTAGCGAGAATGCTTCAGTTGCTGTTGTAGATTAGTTGTATTGACTGTGGTAACATGGAAGGCAAAAGCTGTTTTTTTAAATAATTCTGTCTAAACAGTCAGCATGAGAGTACAAACGTCATTTATATAGTCAAACAAGGAAACTTGTTAGTCCTTAGTATCAAAATGTTGTAGAAACAAATATGATATAACATCTAAAGGTTAGATTGCATGGATCTCATCTTTATCCTCAACTGTACTATGATCTTGCATGTTTTGAAGATAGATAATCTAATTAAGTCTTGTAACCATGTGACCCTATAACTAAATAGTTTGTCTCTAGATTAACATAACACATTACCTATTTAGAGTTATAACTTTTGCAGACAGGAATAACGACGTAACCAATAATGTACTATTATTATAATTACTCCCAAGGGACACCATTCTCAACAACAACATCTAATGCAGCAGCAGCTTATGGCAGCGTCAAGGCCAGAACACTCAAACCAACAGGTATGTCACCAATAAGTCCACTAAAGCATTGCAGTTAAATTACAATAAATTGATAGTTCTGAAAAAACTAAAAAAGACTTCAATTCCCATAATTTTACACTGTTTTTAAGTTTTGTGATACAAATATGTTTGTCCCTATAAAAAAATGATTAGTGGAATTAGTCCTACCGGAATAACTTTTTTATGGGACCACCTTGAGATGTACATAATAAAATAGCTAACATTTTCCAAAATCAATCCATAATTGACGGAGCAATGACAAACTTACATTTAAATAAACATACATACATTAGAACTTTTTTTTTTAAGTCGTTATAAATAGAAAATTAACTAATTTCCACAATCTCTGATTTTTCATAGATATGACAGATATTATTATTACTAGCCTGTATTGCATGGACCCTAGACAAGTCATGGTTTCAATCAAAAATTTGGACAATCAATGTACACTTACAAGGTTCTTCTCAATTTCTTAAATCTTTTATAAGAGAAAATAAACATATTGTTTAGTTCAATTATTCAAAGTGATATATTAGATTTGTGATTTTTTTGATTTCTGGGTTACTTCGAGAATATACAAAACTTACTTGAAATCGTCATTGAATGCGTAAAATAATTGGAACTATTTCCTTCAATTTTAATAATACGCAATGTATGAAGTTTCTCTATTACAGACAAAAGCTTGAATAACATGTCCAGTCTAGGGGCGCTGGTCAGCCTAAAATGTAAAACAAGGGCCTCCCCATTCCAACATTAACATACCTATACCTAATTTCATGGAATTGTGTATGTAGATAACACAATTGCAAGTAAATCATGCTTCGTCTGTCGTAAGTGTACGTTCACACAGCAGGCCGTTTTACAGGCCCGTTGTATCGTATACTTTTCTATTCGGCGATGGCGGATGTAGTTGTATAAGCGAGTTCACACACATTACTGGATCCGGAATACTGTCATGTGTGTGAACTCGCTCATACCACTACATCCATCATCGCCGAATAAAAATATATACGATAAAACGGGACTGTAAAACGGACTGCTGTGTACCCTTACACGCCAGCTCCCAAGCAGACCGAAGATAACCATGCACATTCCTCCGCTTTATGACGTCTCCTTCCATGTACTCTCATACACAATGCAACGGAACACTGCCGCACCCAAACCGCAGCATAGTGTGTCAAGGCTTTTTTTACACTTTAACAAATAGGACAAATAATACATTGGCAAAAGTTGAAATAAATACATTTATTTGTCTCTTTTCTCGCGTATCTTATTTTAAGTTTGTCTATTCACGGGTACACGAAAAATATTGTGTTAGTTGAAATCTTTATCCTGCATTAAGGGGATTTATTCTGCTAACCAATCGTTTTAGTGTGACAATGGTATCGTCGCATAATCGACCTTAGATGAAAAAAAACTGATATGTGCTATTTGCACGAAGATATTGATAGAATGGCTTCGACCTTGACGCGCGTCAAATAAATCTGTTGCTTCTTTCATCTAAGGTAAAATGCCAAAATGTGTCACTCTGAGACAATATCAGTCATAGTGCAGCGATTAGCTTAGCAGAATAGGGCCCCTGGCCGTATCTCCAGACCATTATCTCGTCTTTACCTATGCTTTTCTTGTCTTAAGCCTGTGGTGCTTTTTGCCCATAGATCTAAGTAAATTCGGGAGATTGGTTAAATTAGGTCCACCCACCTCAGTCATAGTCGGACCGGCGCACAGTGGTTCCGAATTGAAAAATAGTGGACATAGGGTCGAAAGTCGGAATTTCGACTTGATTTTTTTTTTTACAGAACAGGTCTCAGCAATCCTGACAACTTTTATTCTATGAAGAAAATCTATAAGATTCGTAATTTTGAAGATAAAAAATAATCAATTATTTTTTGTATGGAGGAAAACACTTTTTATTTTTTTTCTCGAATTGGATCAATTTGGCGCGTGTTTTGAACGAATCTTTTTTGTAGGCCTATTGATACAGTACCCAAAAAAAAATAAAAAAATTGCGGTCACTTGCGGCGAAACGAGAAAATTGACGACATTTTTTTTTAAATTAAAAAAAATGACAATTTTCTCGTTTCGCCGCAAGGAAATCCTTTTACCATTAATCACTTAGCTATTGCAAATAACAAACTACCTGCGCGAACTAAGTCCTGTTTCTTTGAATCCCTTAGTAGACTGGTGTCAACAACTGAAATTGCGTTATTATTTTACACTTGAAGCGTTTTTACCTTGGCAAAAACGTATAAAATGTCAGTAATTTTACTACTTTCGCCTTCACTAAGTCGATTAAAATATACTGCAGGACATGAAAATGCACTAATTGATAAGAATAATAAGAACTCTTCACAAAAAATGAATAAAAAAAATTAAAAAAAATGTCGTCAGTTTTCTCGTTTCGCCGCAAGTGACCGCAATTTTTTTATTTTTTTTGGGTACTGTATCAATAGGCCTACAAAAAAGATTCCGTTCAAAACACGCGCCAAATTGATCCAATTCGAGAAAAAAAATAAAAAGTGTTTTCCTCCATACAAAAAATAATTGATTATTTTTTATCTTCAAAATTACGTATCTTATAGATTTTCTTCATAGAATAAAAGTTGTCAGGATTGCTGAGACCTGTTCTGTAAAAAAAAATCAAGTCGAAATTCCGACTTTCGACCCTATGTCCACTATTTTTCAATTCGGAACCACTGTGCGGCGCCGCCGCCGCCGCCGGCGGCGTTCGTGTTTCGCGTGCTTGCTATTGCTACAACGTACTTTTATTATTGTCTGGGTCGCACTTCGGTCTTAGCATCTTTTGTTATTCATTAGGGTATATTGCACAAGATTGGAAATCGCTTGTCTTTGTGTTTAGTTGTAACACAACATAGGCCATTTGTTGAGTTAGCGCTAAGATAACGTTCCATATCTCCCGAAATTAACTTAGATCTATGATTTTTCCCATTATTTAGATCTCTATGCTAAACTTAAAAATATCTTACCTAATACTAATGTTATGCTTTGACATGCACTTGTAAAATACGTATTCCTATGCTCACGCCGCCGCTGCTTCCTATACTACCAAAGGTTAGCGAGGTAAGACAACAAACAATTTCCTTGTTGTTAAAAAGTCTCTTTGGTGCTTCTATACTTGATTTGTTTGCTAAGATGTTTATGTTTTGCTAACTGTAGAGTAGATTATGTTTTGCATTTAAATGTTAGAGGCCCGTATTATAAAAGCGGACTACCTTAGGATACTTTCCTACAGACGTGGAGTGGAGCGGGATTGACCAATCAAATTGGTAGAAATAATGATCTCGGCATCCCGCTTATTCCTGATTTGTCGATTCCGCTTCGTTCCACGTCAGTTGGACGCTCCTTTTATTTACGCGTCTAGTAAATCGGTATCGGAAAGATTGGGATTTGTTACTTTTTATTGATTTCTATGGTACAGCGTGCATTGGATCGGCATATCTGTCTGCCGATACCGATGCCGGAGACCGGTATTTCTGCCAACGTTGACGTCATCCGCCAACTCGAACGGTTAGGAAATACCTATATTGCCGATGCATGATCCTAAAGTAGTAGACACACCCTTTCGGCATAATGTAAATACCGACGCCGCGTACGCTCCGATACCGGTCCAGTGGACGCGTTACTAATCAGGCTTGTAATAAAGATGTCAGAAATCTCATAATAAACTATAACCTACCTACTTACTGAGTTCATATTATTTCCTCTAGATCCAACTGACTGTCAGTGAAGACGGCATCGTGACGGTCGTAGAGCCAGGCAGCAGTAAAATGGCGGAGAAGGAAGAGATGCATGAGACTATCAAGCTGCCGGCAGATCATACGCTCACCGTGCATCAGTTGCAGCAGATTGTTGGCCAACAAGTATGTTGTAGTATGTTACTATTTATTAAACTAAGTAGCTACTGCCCGTTGCTTGGAATTTTTTTTTCCATTTGTTAATCCCGGTTTAAAACTACATGTATTCGATCTGTTGAGTAGTTTTGGCGTGAAGTAATGATAACATGTATCGATAAAGACTTTCGCATTTGTATTATTAGTGTGATTAAGTAATTATAAATTTACTATAATCTAGATTAAAGCAATTTCTGTTTTTTTCCTAAGTACTTAATTATTAATCGAATTAGCAATTGATCGGTTTATTCCTAGTAGTAATTTTGGCGCAGTAATGTAGAAATCGTAGTCTTCGCATTAAATTAGATGGATTTGGCTAAAGTTGACCAAATAAATACAACATACCTAGCGCATCCGGGAAAGATACCCGAAATAATAACTACGTAACGCGCACCAACCCTTCTTTAAAAATCATCCAGTATCCAACTAATTCATCCAAACCCGTAGTAAATCGAACTCATTATAAATGAAGAGCAGCATTTCTCCCAACAGGTGCTGGACAGCGTGGTTCGCATCGAGCAAGCGACCGGCGAACCCGCTAACATCCTAGTCACCCACAACCCTGACGGTACGACGTCGATCGAAGCTAGCGCTAGCGATCCGCTCGCTATCGTCAAAGATGAGAAGAACCAAGGAAAGATTGATACGGCGCAGTTCGCCATACCTGCTGAGATCAAGGAAATGAAGGGCATTGATTTAAAGGTATATCTACTGTTTGAATTAGAAAGAAAATAAATGGTTTGCTTTGTGTTACAAACAATTTAAAACAGGGACAAGGTGCATAGAATAAATAAATTATGCTCGTAACTTTTACAGACCTTGTGCATTCATTTAATAGGGAATTGTTATTACGGAATGGTGGCCCAGAGACGCTTAAAGACAAAGAGTCAGACCACCAGCTCGATAGTCAGACAAGACCGTTAGGATAGCCGGGAAGGAGTGGATTAGATTTGCACAGACATAAAAGCGCAGTGGGTGCTCACGACCTGAGTAGATAGATTGTGGGACCTATATTATTTTATTTACAGAAACTACTTTACCAACAGCCGTCGACAGGCTGTGGCCTATAAGTCAGCTACTTCTGCTACTTAAAACTTGTAAAAAACAAAGCAATAAGGGTCTCATATGAAACTATGCTCATCATTAGCTTATAAGTCCACTGCCGAATACAAGACCTTCTCCAGCTATCGATCAACCCATATCCCTAAAATTAAGTCAAGGTCTCATTACCCAATAACATTGTTTCTCAGTCCGTCAATGCCATGAACATGGAAGGCGCTGTAGTGAAGATATCAACGGGCGCGCCAGAACACGATCTTCACGCCATGTACAAAGTAAACGTCGAGGATCTGTCGCAACTGCTGGCCTACCACGAAGTCTTCGGGAAAATGGGACCCGATGGTCAGCCTCAGGCTAAAGTCTCTGTAGTGAGTATGGAATTTCATTTGCACTATTACTATCCGTTGCTTCGCACGCGTGGAACTTGGATGGAAAACATTTTATGACTTGTATTAGTATTAAGAATGCAGGCAGATTCTACTGGCTATTACTAATAATTAGTATTAGCACAAATTTTATAATACTATACTAGGTACTGGCGCAGCGCATCAGCATTGCCATACAGCGGGACAATGCAGTTAGCGTCTTGGGGACGCTTCCGACTGGTATTGATATGGATCAGTTGAGCTATCTGGAGATTGTTTGCAACAGTCTGCAGTTAGCTTAATTGTTTCAATTGTAAATACTAGTTATAATTTGATTGTAATTTTCTTTGTTAATAAAGGCCATTGCCCTTTAAAAAGGTACTTGGCATTGAAATTAAAAATTCTAGATTTAGCTGGTTTTTAGTTTTTGTAATTATCGGACAGTATGTGCTATTTCGGAATAAGCTATAATTATTTATAGATAATTAGTACTAGTAGACAATAGTTTTAACATTGCTTTGGACGTGACTCCATAATTTTCCACATTCCAACATGCGCCTTTTTCACTGAAAAGCTGGCATGATATAAATTAAGAGATCAAAAAGGTTATCGTGACTTCATCATCATCAGCCTTTCTGGGCTCACTGCTGAGGGCTTTAAGTTTGTGCCATTTATATTGGTCACGCTCATATTGCCTTTTACGTAGAAGTCTGTGTATCCTATTCTCTTTCCGCGTATCAATACTAATATTCTAATTTCCACAGGGCGATGTAGAAATAGAAGTGCCTGGAACGAGTTCCGGCATGTCCGAAGCGGAGAACTCGCCCGGACACCATTCCTGTGACATCTGCGGGAAAATATTCCAATTCCGATATCAGCTAATCGTACACAGGTAACATATTAATATATTAGTCAATATCATTTTGTATTATAGCGTCGAAATAGATTTGAAAGTAATTTTGGCAGCTGCAAATTTGCAGTTATACTATCAGTATTTTTATTCTTTATAGACATAGACTCAGGCCTAGTTTAAAATATCTAAACGATTCGCGGTCCTAGTGCGATGAATCCTTATTAGTCACATAAAATCTCGTGTTATCTAGTTAAACCAAAGCCGCGTGACACCTTGACCTTTGCCTCTCAAGGTCAATCATTGAGTACCATCTGTAAATGTTATAAAGTACGTACTTGCGTTAAACGGCAAAAACATTATTTTTTGTTTATGTTTTTCTTTTACAATTTTATGCAGACGTTACCACGGCGAGACCAAGCCTTTCACATGCCAAGTTTGCGGCACCTCATTCGCGAACCCCGTAGAACTATCCCGGCACGGGAAGTGCCATTTGGGTAAGATACCTACTTAAAGAAAAAAATATTTTTTTACATTCCAAAAGTACTATTTATTAACTAAGAAAATTACAACATAAAGATACAAATCACTACTAGTATTTACAATTGAAAGTTAATTAATATTTTTTTGAAAAGTATCGCGCAATTAAGACATTGCATAAAGGGAAGTTGTGCTGTCAAAACTTATATTCTAAAACACAAAAAAATGATTTACGTTGCAGCAGGTGACCCGGCTGAAAGACACGCAAAGAGAATGGCCCAAGACAAACCTTATGCATGCTCCACTTGCCATAAAACATTCTTGCGTAAGGAGCACCTAAACAACCACGTACGCAGTCACACGGGAGAAACTCCATACAGGTAACGGCATTTTACTGAATAAATCGAGAATACAAGTCCTATTGTTAAGTAGATTTCGCGAGTAAAATCAGGTTGATTATATTTCATTGCACTAGGCCTAGACTTTTCGGTTAGCTTTGGCTTTAGTTTAAAATTTAACCTGAGTCTCTGTCTCATGAAAGCCTTTGCACATGGCATATTTTTCAGACAAACTGGTGACTGTTAACTTTCGAATGAAATGCGTTTTGTGCACTAGCTTCTAACCATTAATCTAGTATTATTCAATTTTAAACATTAAAACTGTTAAAAGAACGTTATATTCCTTTAGATGCGAGTTCTGCGCCAAAACATTCACCCGGAAAGAACACATGGTAAACCACGTGCGAAAACATACGGGAGAGACGCCGCATCGCTGTGATATCTGCAAGAAGAGCTTTACAAGGAAGGAGCATTTTATGAACCATGTTATGTGGCACACAGGTATGTTAAGGTTGACGTAGATCTGGTCCGCACCACTGCCGCACAGCACAAAAATGTGCATTAATATATGGGCTTAAATTCATTATATTTAGATACATTTTACAATGACAGCAAAAATAGCAGGCAGCGCGTCGGCTACTCGCTTGAAGCTGTGGTAAGCAATAATGTCACTATAAAATGTATCTAAAGATAACTAGCCAATAGCCGTGAAGGAAGCGTTTTGAAGCGCACGCTTTGGTAACGCTCCTTTTAAAAATAATCTGGTCAGATACATCTCAATATTGTATCCCAGGGAAGGAACATGGATTACTTTTAATGCTGAAAAAACGCATGCGAACCCGTGGGCAAAAGCTAGTGTTTTACTAAAATCGGCAGTTATTATGGGCATTGTTCGATATGGTCACATAATTCGTAATAGCAACGAAGAAAGCAGCGTGGACAATGCTTCGTCAATCCAACGGTATTGTGTTGTAAACAAAAGTTCCTGTTGAATAGAAAAATAAAACTTATTGTTTTGTAATCAAAGTTGTTCGCCTGCGTAATGAAAGATTGGGGCAGGTGTGCGGTGAACCCTCTCCAAACACAGCTTTAGGGCCGGTTTCCAATTATAGAGAATAAGAGTTTGTAAAATCTACGAATATTTTCGAAAACGTTTGTCGTAATGGCCATGTGACGCTATTTTGAACCGACTTAAACCTCCTTTAAGTTCTATGGTCGGCTGTATGCATGTTTTTTTTATGTCCACAGATTTCTTTCGATTTCGATGATTGTTTTGGTTTTTAAGGTACCGTACCCGAAGGGTGAAAACGAAACCCTATTACTAAGCCTCCGCTGTCCGTCCGTCCGTCCGTCTGTCACAGGGCTCTATCTCATGGACCGTAAGAGGTAGACAGTTGAAATTTTCAGGGAATGTGTATTTCTCTTGCCGCTAGAACAACAAATAATAAAAATAAAATAAATATCAAAATTAAAGGGGGCTCCCATACAACAAACGTGATTGTTTTGTCTTTATAGCTCTTGATTTGTCAAAGCTTTATCTCTTGAACTACAATAGGTAGGCACATGAAACTTTCTATAAATAAGATCAGTTCAACTGTAATAACAACAAACACAAAAAATTAAATAAAGTTCAAAATGTAAAGGGGTCTCCGAACAAGTGAAAATTTGATGTTCTTTGAAAAAGTTGCAAAACAATCACTTGTTATTGAACCTCACGCTCTGCTTTAGTGGAAACCGGCCCTTTCACATGCACAGCCATAATATCCTCGCACTTCACTGGTACGTCATTGTTTTAATATTTTATTGTTTTTAGTTGTAATATTTTACGGATGTATTGTAAAATACTAGTACATATTTTTGTTTCGGAATTTTTAGTTTGTAACGAAAAAGCCAAGCCTGCATCAGCATTCGTGGATGCAGAAAATAGAAAAAAAAAATGCAATTTAATGATTCAACTATCCTTCAAACATTACGCTTGATAAAACTCTTTTATACGTAAAAAAACAAACTAAATGTTTCGAGAGAAATAGTTGCATCATTGAAGTGTTAATATTTTATTTTTTGCCTACCCTAATAGGTGAAACGCCGCACCATTGTACGATTTGTGGGAAGAAATATACTAGAAAGGAACATTTGACGAATCATATGAGATCTCACACGAACGATACCCCGTTCCGCTGTGATCAGTGCGGAAAATCCTTCACGAGAAAAGAGCATTACTCCAATCACATTTTGTGGCACACTGGTTAGTACATTTATTTACACTGCCACTAATCTGCCAGCTAGTGATAGAACAAAACGTATCAGCGCAAAAGAAAATGTATGCGAGCACTTGTATTGTAATTTCCTTTCGCTTTGTTATTTTTCGTTTGTTTACGTTATGCCAGATATTGGTGTCGATTCTGGGGGCCTACTCGAAAAACGAAAATCCAAGTTTCAGATTCGTTTTCGTGCAAAACCTACTCATATGTCACATGCGATAGCATTTGCACGAAAACGAATCGGAAACTTCGATTTAGTTATTACTGAGTCCGGACCCTGTTGGTACAAACTGTTGGCACAATGCCAACTGCAGACTGAGTACGGCAAAGTTAGCCTAAAACTGGCTCTACTTTGCATTACTATTTTCTGGCAATAGATATAAGTTTGCTGTTATCTGTGTCCATGTAATGCGGTTCCAGCTTGGTTTTTTCTAAACTTTATTCTAACGGCAACAATCGCGTATCCTAAACTGCATGTTGTGTATGCGTTGCGTGACATGCTCGGAGTGGAGATTACGCAGTGTTTGTAACTCTTTAGCCTTAAATACCTACTATAATAAACGATACATGATTGAGCAACACAGTATATTCAACCGCTGCCGCGCACGTTGAAATGAATTTATTTCATACCAACAAAAACAGTCGTCGACATAATTAAACATTTCGAAAAAAAGATAGGTTTGAATTCCGTCCACTTACAGTCTAATTATAAATAATCTTTAGTCTAGCAACATCATAAAATCGTATTGATTCAGGCGAAACCCCTCACCGCTGCGACTTCTGCTCAAAAACCTTCACCCGCAAGGAGCATCTCCTAAACCACGTGAGACAACACACGGGAGAGTCGCCGCATCGCTGCAACTACTGCTCTAAGTCGTTCACGCGGCGCGAGCATCTCGTGAACCACGTCCGGCAACACACGGGGGAGACGCCCTTCCAATGCGGATACTGTCCTAAAGCTTTTACTAGGAAAGATCATTTAGGTAAGTTCTTCATCAGCATGTATTCCAACTGCAGAACCTCCCCTCCCCTCCCCTCAGTGGAGGGTTTGGCCATAATCACCACGTTTCAGGCAGGCGGATTAGTGATAGGTAGCAGTGGAGGTGGTAAATATACACAGAAGGAAGCTGCTGCCATTCCTCAGGTAGGGCCCTTAGTCGACTCTTACGACATCACGGGCTAAGAGAGAATTCAAGTAAGTTTTACTAACCGAGCCGAGATGAATGGAAGAAAAGAAGGGGGTATTTGCCCTGTACACATTTTTGAAAGTACGTGATAAGGGGAGATAATTGTGTGTACTGTGAAGAGTGCTGCTGCGTTTCCTTTGGTGTACTAGTGAGTCCTGGGATCTCAATAGACGCAGCTGTACTCTTGGGGCCTAATCGGAAAACGAAAACCGAAGTTTCTGATTCGTTTTCGTGCAAAATCTAATCTTATTTCACCTACATAAGAAAGCTTTTAAACAAAAACTGAGCAAAAACATCGATTTTCGTTTTTACGAGTATATGCCCTGGTAAGTCCCACTGCCCAGGCAAATAATTACCAAATTATTAATTGTTTCAGTAAATCACGTTCGACAACACACCGGTGAATCTCCCCACAAGTGCTCGTTCTGCACGAAATCCTTCACTCGCAAGGAGCACCTCACGAACCACGTGAGGCAACACACGGGCGAGTCTCCCCATCGCTGTACGTTCTGCGCTAAGTCTTTCACGAGGAAAGAGCATCTTACCAATCACGTCAGGTGAGCTACGGTTGTGCTATGTGGTTTTTGTGGATATTTTTTGGTATCACGTACTCAAAGAATGGGACTGAGAATGACGTCATCTGTCATGCTGTGCTGCTCAAGGTCCGTACTCGTAAAACGAAAACCGAAGTTTCTGATTCGCTTTCATGCAAATGATATCTTATGTGAGATAAGAGTAGGTTTTGCACGAATGCGAATTAGAAACATTGATTTTCGTTTTCCGAGTAGGCCCCTTGATCAAATTCGAACAGAGCGGGACAGCATGGGAAATGACGTCTTTCTCAATCCCATTCTCTAAGTACGCCGGCTTTCGTTTGACTATTCCCAAATTCCAATCTCAGGTAGCTTTTTGGTTATCTACAGTTGAATTTTGACACATTGTATGCAGTAAATGATAAAATGTAACTGGTGATAGGCAAAACGAGAGATTTAATCATCGGGACGGCCATTAGACTGTACAGACGCAGTTGTGTTACTACATACTGACATCAACACAGTCTGTGTGTGCAAGAATAATAAAATTAATGATTATTTTGTATTTCAAGTATGTGTTCATAATATTTTTTGAAGATGATAATATACTTGTTTTGTTGCGTGTTAAAAATTACTCTCTGAAGTGTAGAAAATATTCCAAAAACTATAAGAAATAATCAATAATAATAATAATATCCACAAGAATCACCAATAAAAAGTAATAATTACCCTTGATGACAAATAACGAACCCTTTTTAGTTAGTAGAAGATATAGTTATGTTACAATGCTGTGCTACGAAAATAGAAAATAACGTCTTTTGTAGTTTAGAGTATTGCATGAGTAGAAGGCATGTGTACTTGGCTTGTTTTCGTAAATAAAGTAAAGAGATCAAGGAAGAATTTGTCAAAACACTTGTAAGCAAAAACAGTAGTAATTGATGTGATGACAGTTATAAATTCACAGATTTTTTATTTCTGTAGAATTTTCTTTCTTCCCGCACTAACCTGCCACTTGGCTGTTTTGGATTCGTATTCTGATATCTGCATGATCTAAATCTAAATCGACTCAGGCGGCATTTGTGTGAGGTTTTCCTGTAGCACAGCATTGTGCATTCCGATTTGTGTCTTCTCTCGACACATCCATGCCTAGTTAATTGATAAGCTTACGTAGTAATTAGGGCGAGGTGAGAGATGTGTGATTGAAATGGAATTCTGATAAACGAAATTATGCCTTAGCTGTGTTAAATTAATGTTACAAATCGGAATGTGCTCTGTGCAGACAGCATACGGGCGAAACGCCACACAAGTGCACGTATTGCCCGCGCGCGTTTTCGAGAAAGGAGCATCTGAACTCTCACCTGCGGCAGCACACGGGCGTCACTCCGCACTCCTGCTCTTACTGTAGCAAGACCTTCACGAGGAAGGAGCATCTCGTCAATCACGTACGGTATGTATTCTAATCACCAATAAGATCTAATCTAAAGAACGTTTAGATTAGAAGTGTGCTTCAGTAACAATTGTCCTTATAAGATAGCATCAGTGGTGCTTACGCTTTTTCCTATAACTTCTTGGTTCCGAGTAGTCTCTGGATATCTAAGTGGTTTTTCACGCAGTATCATTACCTGTAGCCTTTTGAGGTTCTACCATATTATTAGGTTAGTATCTTTCTCCGCTATGTTACATAACAGTTGAAATACCAATGGCAGGAAACACACTGGCGAAACACCGTTCAAGTGCACGTTCTGTTCGAAGTCATTTTCGCGCAAGGAGCATCTAACGAATCACATAAATCTGCACACGGGGGAGACGCCGAACAAATGTCCATTCTGCACTAAATCCTTCTCTAGGAAGGAACATCTTACGAACCATGTCAGGTCAGTGAATATTTCTTATTTTTGTCGATTTAGAACCATCTAGTATAAGTCTTATTTTATGACTGGCTTATGCTATGTTGTTTCTAATTCGGCCCTACAGAGCTTGTTGGTGTCTTTTGAGATATCTAAATGTGTAAATTAATTACTAAAATGTACTAACTTGCTTTTGGCTGCTAACTTGTGTCTATCTAAATTTATTCTAAAGCATTATTTACTCTTGATCAATCGTGTCTCTCTACATTTATTTCTTTCTTTACCCAGAATACACACAGGCGAGTCGCCGCACCGCTGTGATTTCTGCCAGAAAACGTTCACTCGCAAGGAACATTTGACGAACCATATGAAACAGCACACGGGTGGCGCTGCTCACACGTGTAAGATTTGCCAGAAACCATTCACAAGGAAAGAACATCTACAGACGCATATGAGGTTAGAAAGTCATGACAACAGGATTTCTTATTTTACATTTAGTTTAGTCCATCGCATTCGCTGCCCAGTCTCAGGTCGCCGTCGTCGTCGCCGAACTGAATATGGGCATGGCATGGGCAATTAAAGTGTTATAGCAAAACCAGAGGGGACATCTACGGCGCCAGAGTCCCAAAGATTTTCGACTCGTCGGTCTCTTGACCTAGCGCATTCCCGTACTGAGAGAAAGCTGTGGGTCGAAAAAAATATATAATAGATATTATTTAATTTCTTAAAACCAGAGGTTAAGTTAGAAGCGTTGATAAAAGACACAATAATGAACTTAAAACATTCGTAAACGTTACTTTGTTTTTGCTGAAGATTTGCAATGTTATGGGATTAGAAGCTCTATATAACAAAATACTTTTAATTTGGTTCTAAATTTTACATATTGTGATATCTATTTTGTCGCCCATTTAGACACCTAATAGAACAAATAGTTTAACACAAAAAGTTTCGTAGTTTGACGAAATTAAATGTTGGTTTTCTTCAAACACAAACTAGGTTCATTGTACGTACCTGCTTACCTTCATAATGCGCATAAAGATTGTTGATCCAAAAACAGCTGATATTGTCTAGAAATAAAAATGGATTATATTTATTGTTGAAACTGTGTACAATGATTGCATTAAACTTGCTAGGACCCATTAATTAATTATTATTGTCGTACAATATTTAATTGAAATTAAATACAGTTTAACAAAATAATTAATATGTTTTTACAGAAATCAATAATAAATTCGTAGTTTCGTAAAAACATATTATTATGAGAGCTACATACGGAGTCTTAAATTTATTAATTGGTAATTCTCTTAGGGTGCTAATTAAACTGACTTCTATTTAAAAGCATTATTCTCCTCTAAAAATCTACATTGTCCTCTGAATTACTAAGTCAGCCACCATCAATGCGCGTCTAAAAATTACTATCTTAGCCACTATAATTATATATATCTTCGATGAAAGCTACTGTAAATACAACTTAGCTTGACAGTTATTTTTTAGCATCTACATTTGTAACGGTGAGCGAAGCGAACCGCAATGCGACCACCGTTACTTACACACAGCAAGGCTCGCTTCGCTCGCCTTGCTGTGTACCCACTAATATGGGTATCGTTTTCGGTTAACTCAAACTCTTAGATTACGAAAAAGATGTCCATTTCAAAATCCATGATGGCTGACATTTTTTTTTATCGGAAAATTCGCTCATTGTTATCGATTTCGACCAAATCGAGGGTGTAGGTTAATATGAGTATCGTTTTCGAACAATTCGAACTCGTAGATTACGAAAAAGATGTCCATTTCAAACTTCAAGATGGCTGACATGTTTATATCGCAGTTTTCGCTCCTGGATGTCGTATTCGACCAAATCGAGGGTGTAGGTTACGAAAAGGGGAATAAAATAAAAAAATAAACAATATACACAGCCGCCGCGAGCTGTTTGTAGTATAACTGTTTCTAGTTTAAGTGGCTAGTGGTCAGAGGTTAGCTAAGCTTATTTTAGTCATATTTAATGGAAAAGACGGTTCTGAGACCAGCCACGTAACACATAACTATAATAATGTAATTTAATCTGTAGTAAAAATATTTTTTTAAATGTGAATGATGATAGGTTCTCTCTCTAAATACAGATTGTTAACTTGTTTTAACTTGAATAGAAAGAATAGAAAAAACTTTTAAAACCTTAATAAAAAAAATACACACATAAATACATTATATTGATAAATATATGAAATTATTGTTTATAGTGGTTGTTTGTCAACATGAAATAGGTTTTTTTAAGTTATTTTTTTTTTGCTATTTGAGAGACAAGGCATGGTGCTATTCAAATTTGTGCAGTTCTCTTGTGAAACACAATAAAAACACTCGTTCGAGAATCTATGCCGTTTTTATTATAGGAAAATATATTGGTAGTACTTATGGTAAATATCCTGTAATTTGTTATCAATACTAGTTTCTTTCGTATGGAAAACACTTTTTAATTTGACTGTCCAGGTAGCCAGTGTACAAACTGCCCCATAATTTTTGTAATTTGCATAACAAAAGAATGTACGAACTGCCGACAACCCGTTGTATGGGAGCCCCATTTAATTTTGATATTTATATTATTTGTTGTTATAGCGGCATGAGAAATACACATTCTCTGCAAATTTAAACTGTCTAACTCTTACGGTTCATGAGATAGAGCTCTGTGACAGACGGACGGACAGCGGAGGCTTAGTTCCGTTTTCACCCTTTGGGTACGGAACCACAAAACGGATCTTTCTTAGCTTACCTGGTTATCATTCTATCTTCTTGGGGAGTCGTTTTTCTTGATTTTTTTTTTCTACGCACATTAAAAGTTATGTTATTGCGCTTGAAATGATGCACTGCATGTTTTTAAACAATTTAAATAATCTGCTATCCTTCGGTATTATGACCATCTACGCACAAAAACTTCATAATAATTTTTCGTTGTGTTGCATCGGAATTTGTATTTCTGCCCATTTTTATTCAAAATAATTTTCACGACTCGTAATTTAAAATTTGGATTGTTGCCAAAACTACACCGAAACAATATGAGAAGAAATAAATTAATTATTTAGGTACAAATTTTGAAAATAGAATATGTTTTCTCGTTGTCCTTAATTAAATGGCCAGCTACCATTTTATGAACAATTAGAACTGTGAAGTGTTCAAAGAGTTATTGTTTTAATAATCGGACACATAAATGACTATTATATTTACATGTCTGGAAATCTGTTTGGATTCGTTGGAAAATAAAAATTAAATTCACGATTTGGTTTAACTAGAGAGTGTCCCTAATTAATTGACCACGACTGTATATCTCTAGGTATTTTATTAAAAGTTTTATGGTCATGATAGAGTAATTTATACTACTAAGTGCCCTCCCGCACAAAACTTTGTGCGGGAGGCAATATAAGCTTAGTAGGATCTCTATATTTTACTCGAAAAGTTAATAAATAGCAAAAAATATTCACAGGTACCACAGTTGTAGCGACCGACCGTTCAGTTGTGGAGAATGCGGCAAATCCTTCCCACTGAAGGGTAATCTTATGTTCCACGAGCGGTCTCACAACAAATCCGGAGGAGGCCCGAGGCCTTTCCGCTGCGATATCTGTTCCAAGGACTTTTTGTGCAAATGTAAGTGGTTTTCATCTACTATTTTTCTCGCACAGTAACAAAATGTCAATTGAAACATGTTTAATGTATGTAATGTATTTGATCTAAGAAGCGTAGTATTAAAACAAAATAGAATGTAACAAGAATTATATCGACATTTTGGCTATGTAACACGACGGAAAAACTCTCTTTCTCATTTGATTTTCGAGATAGATTTTTTCTGACCGAGCTGTAGCGATAAGCAAGCGTACAAGAAAAGTTCATAGACGTTTTTTCGCTTTTTGAAAGAGTTAAAATTAAATGTTTCAGCTCATTTACTAACTCACCGGCGGGTACACGAGGACGCCGGCGACGAAGCCTCTGCAGAAACCCAGGCTGAGAATGAAGAGTGCTTGACCGTCACCACAGATTGCACCAATAAATGCATCAAGGTGGAGCTTGACACTGCAGAACAAAGGTAAATTAAACTAATATTACAACAAATACTTTTACCTCAGCTTCAATCCTACTCTAACCGAATTCGATGTGAAATGTTTGTAAAACACCACAACAAAAATATTAAAATTCACTTGCATGTTTTGACTATCAGATATAATTATTAGCTATATTTGTTTAAGGAAAGATCTCAAATCGACAAGCTGTTAGAAAAACAGGGCATAAAAGTTAAATTTAAGAGTATTTCTATATTTTTGTCTAATAAATAATCCCCTTCCACCAACATAAAATACATGGTTAAGGGGATTTGTAGATTGTTTGTGTAAAAATCCCCTTCCGCAGCTTAATGCTTAATGATATAGTGTCCCTAAGAAGGATTAATATGACGCGCGCGAAAAACTATAATACGTATAAGCTTTGTGTCTAAAAATAAGGTGGACCTGTATTTAAATGACCAATTCTGGCCAAATGGAATAACTTTTAGGCGTTTTTTGCACTTTATGTACAGAACTAATGCTGCAAATACGTTAAAGTTGGATAATACACCCACCCGCTTTATGATTGGACACAATCTTATGCGTTGTAAGTTAGTTAGTTTTAACTGTAAGTACCTGCCTACATCTATGAACTGTGTAAGGACACTATGTAAGCATTTAGACGTAGTTGCCCTTCAGGAGACGTGGTTGCTTCCCCAGGATATTCCATTATTAGGCACGGTAGCAAAAATTTTGAATACACAGGCAACTCAGCGGTGGACACCTCTGCGGGCCTACTGGTGGGAAAACCGTACGGTGGAGTAGTCATTCTCTGGAGGAAGGGTATTTTTGAGTCAGTCACCGTCCTGGACTGTAATAGCCCTAGGTTATCCGCAATTAAGTCTACCTCTAGTGGTCGTTCTGCACTAATCTTTTCAGTGCACATGCCTACTTGTAAGAAAGATAATCTACCTATTTTTACCGAAAGTGAGATTAGTGCCATAGTAGAAAGCAGTAATGTTGAATCCATTTTCATTCTGGGGGATTTCAATGCACATCCGCAGGAAACTTTTTACAGAGAATTGTCAAACTTCTGCGCGGATCAGTCATGGCTCTGTGCAGATGTGGAAAAATTAGGTTGTTCTTCTAATGCATATACATTCATATGTCAAAAATCCAGTAGTAGAAGATCACTGTATTGTTTCCCTGTATTATTTATAGCCTGGCATGCATTTAGCAAAGTAGGTATTTATGAGGATGTTTACACGTCCGACCATCTTCCTATTTACGTAGAATGTGATCTGTGTGCAATCAGACCACGGCTGGTGGCTCCTGAGCCAAACTCCTAGTGCTGTTCTATGGGGAGAGAGAAATCAGGAACAGATAAACAGCTACCGTGAAATATGTAATAACGCCTTTAGTGACATTAGCTTTCCCCCAAGAGTTCGTGGAGTGCGCCCATCGGACATGTGGTCTAGATGAGCATCGATCTGTTTTAGATAAGTTTTAAAGTAATAGTAAATACTATGTCTGAGGCGTCTGTACAGACGAGACAAAGTGGTGGTGCGAGACATGAGAAGGGTAAAAGCTTGTACAAATATGTACGTAGCGCGTATAGGGAGGCCAGGCTTAAATTCAGTAGCTGGTTGCTGAGTAACAGACCTATGTACTTCAGGCGAGATTTATGAGCAAATGTGCGATACTCGCAAAATCTTTAAAAGCCGCCTAAAGTGGTGTCGGAGAAACCAGGACCAGCTTATCATGGACAAAATAGCTAAAGAGCGTGCAGCAAAAGACTTTAAAACCTTTTGGAAGTCAACTAGTAAACTTAACATTAGGCCTGGCCCCCCTGTGAGTGTGGAGGGCAAGAGTGACCGAAGGGACATAGCGCAATTGTTTAGCGAGCATTTTAAAGTTCACTCCCCCTCGGCCCTTCCTCGGAGATGATTGATGCTGATCTCTACGTTCGGGGTGACGAACCTCTATTGCATGTGTCGGCGGACCAGGTCCGCGCTACAATTAAAGGTATGACGCGAGGCAAGTCTCCTGGACACGATAGGCTCAGCATCGAGCTGTTCTTCACAATGTGTCTTAGTCATGCGTACCTGCCTGCTGACCTCATGAAGACGATAGTGGTGCCCATTGTGAAGAACAGAACAGCAGACATAACGGACAAAGGGAACTACCGGCCAATTTCTCTAGCCACTACCATAGCCAAGGTGTTGGACAGTATGCTTGATTCTATTCTAGAAAACTACATAGAGTTACATGACGCACAGTTCTGGTTTAGACCCGGACTATCCACCGAAACCACAATATTAGCACTCAAGCATACTGTCCAATACTACACAAGTCGCAGGACGCCGGTGTACACCTGTTTCCTCGACCTCTCCAAGGCATTTGATCTCGTCTCCTATGATGAGTTGTGGGGAAAGTTGAGGGACAGGGGTGTACCGCCGGACCTGTTGAATGTGTTTCGTTTCTGGTACGGACACCAGAGCAACGTCATCAAGTGGTCCAATGCTCTCTCGGATGCATATAGGTTGGAGTGCTGGGTTAGCTCTCCTTAGCTCTTCAACCTGTATGGAAATTATCTGATTTTTGAGCTCAGCGGCATGCGTGTCGGCTGTCGTGTGGATGGTTTTTGTATTAACAACATCAGCTGATGTTGTTAACACAAACACTATCCACAGCATCCCAGCAGCGAGATCTGTCGAAGTGATGCTGAGGGTCTGTGCTGGCTACGCTGCATCACACGGATTCTGCTACAACAATAAAAAGTGTGAATACATTGTTATTAAGGCCGCCGGTTATTTCCTAAAAGAATTCCCAGAAGTAACCCTAAACGGCATGAGCATGAAAAGTAACTTCGTTCAAATATCTCGGACATTTTATTACCGACGACCTTAGGGACAATGCTGACATAGAAAGAGAGCGTAGGGCTCTAGCGGTAAGAGGTAATATGCTGATACGTAGGTTTTCCCGGTGTACAGAAGAAATAAAACTAACGCTGTTTAAAGCGTACTGTCAAAGCTTCTACACCGGGAACCTATGGGTAAGCTACACCAAACGACCGCTGGAGACCCTGCGTGTACAATATAATATCTTTAGGATGATGTTGGGACTGCCTCGTTTCTGGATGGGTTTGCTGCTATCCTCCGGAAAAAGACGGCATCCCTGATGCACAGAGTGCGGGATTGCCCCAACAGCATCCTACAAACTGTAGCCGGCAGAATTGCCTCGCCCATATGGCAGCACTTTGTGCGAAAAGTTCTCTATGTATTCAATTTAATTTGTTTAACCTGATTTATTATTCTGATTAATATTGATTTTATGCTTTAATTTAATTCTATGTTAATTTAATGGATTTAATTTAACTTGTATATTTAATTTAATTAACTTTGTTGTAGGTAGGTACACTAAGAATACTAGCATTTAACACGTTCAAAACCACCATGATTTTTCATTTCAAAGTAAGGGTGCCACGTAATTTTGCTATGAACCCGCTAGGCGGGTGACAGGCACTGCATGTATGTATAGGTGAACCCGCTAGGCGGGTTCACTGGCACTGCGTTAATGTAAATACTATTAATTTGATAATTTTGTGTGTAAGACGCGTGTATTATATTTGCTCTTACTTAAAGTGAAGTTATAAACAATTTAAAGAGTGTGTGTGTGTAAAAATGGCCAAACAACAAAGCAAAGGTATGTAAACATCGTAATTTAGAAAGAGATCGTCAACATTTTGTTCATTGTTTATAATACCTTCTATAAATTCTCGAGATCGTTGTTATTAAATAAAACATTTAATACCTACTGTTCTGCTATGATCATGTTAATTAGCAGAATAATTAGCTAGAACCAAAACTAATCTATTTTATTTTTTTAAGATGTGCAATATAAGTCATTGGACATGGATGGTTATATTTGGATAGTAAAATCTAACACTTGGAGAAACCCTCCAGAACCAGATTCACCAGATGACTACAGCGATGATGGTAAGTTAGTTCAGCAAAAAGTTCTAATAATTTTGTAAACTATTTTTTGATTACATTTTGAAAGGTTCTCGATTTAGATTATCTCAATCATGTCTCACTTAAAATCTGGAGAGGTAGTTGTAAATCTCTAGTTTTACTTGTGGAAAATTGTCAATACGTTTATGTAGTAAGTTAGCTGGTATATACAAACAGATGTTTTTTATAGATAAAGTCGAATAGCTGGACAGACATGTAAACATATTTTATTTAAAGTTGATAAAGTGTAAATTTTGTTCTAGGAGAAAACTGGGATATGGCCAGTTGTTTATGTTTAAGAAATCAAATGGCAATAAAGTTTCGACGACTTTTGGAGGGAGTAAATGAGGACAATATTGCAGTGTGTTGGGAAAAGGTTGAAGGAATTTTAAAGCAGTTTACCAATAATTAAACAATTTTTTTTATGAATAATTAAAAAAGTTATATTTCACAATAATTTTGCATGTTATAAAATATACAATCACGATTATTTAAAAAACTTTGTTTTATTAATACTTATGATATGATCTGAAGCACTTAATGCACAAGCCTGGCTGACCTGGGCACTCTCTACAAGCAAACAACGTATTAATTCTTTTTTTTATGGTGCTCCAACAATGAGCACACCGTTTTCTCTTGGTTTTGCCATGAGCATCTAATTCTAAATGAACAGGCAAATGTACCCTACCACTGCCTATTGGTCTTGGAGGTTCTGATGGCATATGAGGTTCAACTAAGGCTTTAATAACGCTTAGCCTAAAATCATACAATGTTGTCTTTTGTGAGCCAAATTTATTGTACAAAAAAAAAGAATTGATTAGTATCACTTGCATAATATGTACTATAACTTTCTTGTACCACCTTAGGGACTTGTGTTCGCACGAATAGTAGGCCATCATTTGGTCATGACGATCAATTCCTTTCATATTTTTATTGTATTCTATTACCATATGAGGCTTTATTTTAATTTGGCCTCTACGGTTTGTTATTGGTAACAGCTCACCATTGTATTTACTGGAAATGGCTAACACATCTCTTTGGTCTTTCCACTTTATAAAACATATATTATTTTTATGTTGTATGCATAGCTCTCCTTTTTTTAGTTTGGCCTTTACAACGTTTGCTGGATTATTTTTGCGGTTTTCCCTCATTGTCCCAGTACAATATGTATTGGTTGTATACAACTGTTCTGTTAAGTCTACGCTAGTGTAAAAGTTGTCAATAAACAAATGATGTCCAACATTTATATAAGCAGCCATAAGGTGGTTTACAACTTTTTTAACATGATTAGTTCCTCCTACAAGAACATCAGATGCTCCTCCGTATAAATGCAGTTTCATAATTACGCCTAATTGGTCAGCCAGTGCATAGAATTTCAAACCATATTTATGTCTTTTACCCTTCATATATTGTCTAAATCCTAATCTCCCTCTCCACAACATCATTGATTCGTCAATAGTTATATTTTTCGTAGGATAGTATATTTCTGAAATCCTGTTGTTAAAAAAATCTATTATAGATTTTACTTTTGCATAGCTTGACATTGTTTGTCCTACGTGCACACATAGCATTCTTAGAATGTTCAAGAATCTATTCCTGGTCATACATTTAGTAAATACAGCTTGATTAAAAAATAAATCTTTCTTCCAGTAGTCACATATGCGATTCATTTTTATAAAGCCCATATGGAACAAAAGCCCCAAAAAAAGTTTTAGCTCTGCACATGATGTTGGTTTCCACAACATTTTTCTACTTTTTGGCACTGTACAAGTTGCTACTTCATTTGCACCATAAGTATTCGTGTTAGTCACTAAAAGTTGCAACAACGGTTCCGTACACAGCGCCTCAAAATACGATATGGGTGTATCAGTCACCTCTACTTTTAAACCAGAGGTTTTCGAAAAGTTTATATTTCCTGTCGAGCTGCGAGGAGGGTTACCCGGGTGCCATCCGTCGTGCCTTATATCCGTCGTCTCATTTTGGATGTCATCTTCAAAATCTCTCTCGTGATGGACGATGTCCTCCTCCGAGTCCGTCTCTATTTCCATTTCATCATTAATTACATTACCCGATAGAATGCCGAATAACTCTTCATCGGTCAATGGATTCGGTGACAAAATGTTGGGATCTGTTAAGAGATCGTCCTGCGAAATCATGACTTGAAGAGCCTCTTCAACGTCAGGATTCCAGTCATCGCCCGCCCAAGATGTGGAAGCAATTGGATTTCCGCAAGGATCCATAAGTGCTGATCTGTAATAAAAATAAGCTCTCGTAAGTTACTTGTGAATAGTAATGCATTTTGTTTCCATCTTGAGGTAAACTTGTGGCAGTTTTAACGATTTTTGACAAAGTTGCGTTCGGCGCTCGAGGTCGCAAACTTGGATTATTCATTAGGCCAACATCATAAACAAGTCTGCAAAAAATCAGAACTACCAGATTTGACGCATACTTTAATGTACAAAGTTACTGGAGTAATAAGCTTAGAACAAAAATACTGCTTACCTCTGGGAGTCTTTTATGATATCACTACACTGGAACTAGAAGCACACACACCACCGAAATCACAGCACAGAGTCCAAGTTCACAAGCCAAAGTCGTCGTAAGAGCAATCAATCAAATCCAGTAAACATAAGCAAGTTGTCGTATAAATTGGTATGTAGGGATACAGTAGAAAGAACGTCTAATCACAACGAAAGCAAAACAGAAGTAACTTAAAAACTAAAATTTATTAGAAACCCCATTCCAAACAATGTTCAAATATATCCCTACCAAATGGCAGTCTAATAAACTAAAGGTTTCAAGTTCAAAGAAGTCGCAGGTAAATAGACAGCTGCGGTATTGAAAAGTAAATGTAGTATTGTCAAACAAATGAAGTGCAATAAATGTTAATTAGAGCATAATGCGTATTTTTCGGCATCGTTCCTTGCCACCCTTTTTTCAATGTAACTGGCGGCTAACTTTAGAGACAATAATGTTTATTGTTTTACCCGGCTGGCTGGGAGTGATTATGTGTCATTGTTATTTTTCTAAATGCGGTTGAAGCTTAGGTATCGTCAAACGCAGGTGTGCTAGTTGGCGATCGCAAAAACATAAACGATTTTATTTACCTAAATAATGTTTAATTTTTAATCATTGAAAGTATTTTGTTTATACATACTTTTAAAGAGATGGTTGTCAACCTCTGTATTACGCCGTTAAGCGTTAAGTCCGCGTATGTTTAAAGGAAACCACATTTTTTGAAAACTGTTAATTACAAGTTTAGTCTTATACACTACCTGCTCATTTTTGGCTATATAATTAAAATTATTTTTCTATTTTCTACATACTGCAAAATTCATTTAATACTTAACGCGTGAACCGCCAATAAATGTTAACTAGAAAAAAAATGTCAAGCGTTAATATATTGTTTTGATGGTATACTCCGTTTTGTTTGCTACGTTTTAAATACATATACATATTCATATAGATAGATATAGCATCGTATAATTATTTGGAAAATAAACAGATTTTGATGCAATTTATTAACCCTAGATTCATAAACAAATGCGATATTATGTTACTCCCAACAGTTTTTTTTATGTGAGAAAAATATATTCATAATATCGCATGGCTAATTTGTCTATGATATAATTGTTATCAAGAACTAGACGTCTGTTTTAGTGTAAGGGACCTAATTGTAAATTTAGCTAAAATTGACAATGGTTTCAAAGCTATGATGTAATAATCACAAATGTTTACGCTTTATATTAAGGAGTTTGTTAATTTACATACCCATATGTAAAAAGCTGTGACAGTGACAAGATGTAGTCATATTATACTTAAAAAAAGAGTAAAACTCGTTTTAATCATAATTTTAGACAACAGTTGTTTATCTCTGATATTCTTCGTAATTGAACTCGCCTGGCGGGATCAAGGCATTGTATTAGAACTTTTTTTAAAGCTATTAAGTATACTCGTAATTCCTGACGCCACATTAAGTATAGTTAATTTATCGTTCATTAAATATACCAGCAAATTTTCAGACATATCTACAGCGTATTTTTGGAATTATTTAATAAAATATTAGATCCCGCCAGGCGGGTTGCCGGCATCTCATGAACATTTCAAAGAACCCGCTAGGCGGGTCCGAGGCATGGAACGTGTTAATATAAGAGATTTCTGCTACTAACAAATTATGGATCATGTTATCTGAAATAAAAGAATTTTATTCCTTATTTTTATTAATCCGATTATAAGGGGATTTTTGGATAAAAGTCCCCTGCACAGGGGAAGGAGATTTCTAGACCAAGTCGAAGTAGAGTAGATTGTTACTGACTGGGGTATTTAATTTACTAATATTACTTACTGCTGTGTTCTTTATCATAGTTTCATCTAATTACAGAACTTCTGTAGAAAATGGACCAACCGAAACTATTGTAGTGCAGCCTGCACTTGATTCCCCGAACCACATAGTTGTCACCCAAACTCAAAACACTGTGATGCCGATAAGTAGTCAAGTGAGTTGGATTTACTTATTATAAGAAATCAAATAATATCCAAAAAATTTCCATTTTACTTATCTGTTTTGTACCTAGCTGATTTTGTATCACTAATATTTTTGTTATTTCGAATTAAAACAAATAACCATTTAAACAAGGCTGATCTATGCAGATCTGATGTCAGTGGGTGCCGTCACGCCTTAAGCTCTGCGCCCAATAAAACACAGCACAAAAACGTGCATTCAAATATGGGCTTAAACTTCTTAATCTTTAGAAACATTTTACAGTGACAAAATGCCTTTCCACAAACTCCAAACGAAACTTCCATTAGCTGTCTGTCATCTGATACCGTCAATATAACATTCATCATTCATCTAAATGTTATCACTTAAAGTTCATATTTGAATGCACATTTTTATGCTGTGCTGCAGCCTTGTGTTCCTGGTGTGCGACAAGCTTTATTATAAGATACCATGGCATTGCTATACATAGATTATTTTGATTTTTGTCTACTAACATACCTAACTCGTAACTCAAAAGTTAAAAACTCTTTATTTCCATAAATACAATAAATGTATACTTAGAAAAAGTCAAATTCTTAATAATTAAACACTGACACGGAAATAAAATGATATTTTTGATTTCAGTCGCTTCGGTACGTAGACTAAAGTAAAGAAGCGACGAAGAAACCTTTAGCCTGTTAGTTGTTATTTTTCTAGTTGGAGCAAATTCCGTCCCACGCTTTTTTATCCTCTAGATAATCTGATATTTTATAGTAAGCCTTTTTACACAGCTGTAAAACATATATTTTCTTTACAGCAGGTGCGAGTAGGGTCATCAAGTCCATCTGATGTAACCACAGGCACTTTCAGCCACACTGTGAGCGCACAGCACCATCCAGGTTCCACGATCGCGCACCACCCGGTCACTGTGAACTACTAGCATACGGGGCCGGCGGCTGGCGAAACCTTCGCGAGCTGACCAATGGCATCCGACCTTGTGACGCTAGAGCATGTAGACGTTGAGTGATCTAGTGACCAACTGCCAGTTTTAGCTGTGGAAGCTCTAAAGTACCAGGAATTATGGTAGCAATATAGTGATGTTACATCAAGGACTTCAGCACAAGACTTCTACCTCCTGATTTTGCATACTTGAAGTGTAGTGGGACATTTTGTATAGATTGTTATATTTAGGCGGCTAATGTTGTGTATTGCGTGCATAAACATTGTAAATATTGTTTATTAGTTAGTGCTTAGGCGCGCAATATGGGATGTTTTATGTGTCGCTGTGCTAAAGTTATCTATAAAGATGTTGATATTGTAAATAGTTTTAGTCTATGATGTCATAGTGATATCACATAGATTAAATTCAACAATTATGTAAGTACTATAATTTCTTATCAGTTTTAAATCAATGTTTTTTTATGGTTTTACTACATAATATCACTATTATTATTATTTATAAGTTAGCTTGAATTACATGGATTTATATAATTTTCATGTGCCATTAGTTTTATTTTATGAAAAATTCAAACTGTACTAAGTAATTATTATTGATAATAACCGCAAAACCATATCTGGGTACTAAATAAATGCCATACTTACAGAAAACTGACTAGTTTTTCTATAAAAACATAAAGAGAAGTAGACTAGGGAGTTGTCCATTCATAATAATTGACAAAAGATGTGGCGCGGCGGACGAAGGTCCGCCTGCAACGCAGGAGGTTGCGGGTTCGATTCCCGCCTTGAGACAAATGTTTGTACGATCTGCAAATATTTGTTCTGTATATTCTATGTATAATAAAAAATATCTGTGTTGTGTATATTATTAAGTTTAACAGTCATCTAGTATCCATAACACTAACATAAGCTCTGCTTAGCTTGGGGCTAGATGATGCAGTGTGAATTGTCCAGCATTATTTATTTCAAAGAAGAGTGCAGGAGCTCAAATATTCACTGCACATTGGATGCAGATGTGAACACACTACATCTCACTTGGTTTTTTAAATTATGGGACATCTTGTAAATATCAAATTTGTTGCATGATGATACTTCGGTTTGTCTAGCCATAGCGTTTAATAAAATTATGTTCATTGATTAATTGGTGAGATTTTAAATAAACCTCTGAATTTAATTTTTGTTTGAATTATTTAGACCTTTTAGAGCAATAACTATGGTGCTCATTAACACGTTCCATGCCTCGGACCCGCCTAGCGGGTTCTTTGAAATGTTCATGAGATGCCGGCAACCCGCCTGGCGGGATCTAATATTTTATTAAATAATTCCAAAAATACGCTGTAGATATGTCTGAAAATTTGCTGGTATATTTAATGAACGATAAATTAACTATACTTAATGTGGCGTCAGGAATTACGAGTATACTTAATAGCTTTAAAAAAAGTTCTAATACAATGCCTTGATCCCGCCAGGCGAGTTCAATTACGAAGAATATCAGAGATAAACAACTGTTGTCTAAAATTATGATTAAAACGAGTTTTACTCTTTTTTTAAGTATAATATGACTACATCTTGTCACTGTCACAGCTTTTTACATATGGGTATGTAAATTAACAAACTCCTTAATATAAAGCGTAAACATTTGTGATTATTACATCATAGCTTTGAAACCATTGTCAATTTTAGCTAAATTTACAATTAGGTCCCTTACACTAAAACAGACGTCTAGTTCTTGATAACAATTATATCATAGACAAATTAGCCATGCGATATTATGAATATATTTTTCTCACATAAAAAAAACTGTTGGGAGTAACATAATATCGCATTTGTTTATGAATCTAGGGTTAATAAATTGCATCAAAATCTGTTTATTTTCCAAATAATTATACGATGCTATATCTATCTATATGAATATGTATATGTATTTAAAACGTAGCAAACAAAACGGAGTATACCATCAAAACAATATATTAACGCTTGACATTTTTTTTCTAGTTAACATTTATTGGCGGTTCACGCGTTAAGTATTAAATGAATTTTGCAGTATGTAGAAAATAGAAAAATAATTTTAATTATATAGCCAAAAATGAGCAGGTAGTGTATAAGACTAAACTTGTAATTAACAGTTTTCAAAAAATGTGGTTTCCTTTAAACATACGCGGACTTAACGCTTAACGGCGTAATACAGAGGTTGACAACCATCTCTTTAAAAGTATGTATAAACAAAATACTTTCAATGATTAAAAATTAAACATTATTTAGGTAAATAAAATCGTTTATGTTTTTGCGATCGCCAACTAGCACACCTGCGTTTGACGATACCTAAGCTTCAACCGCATTTAGAAAAATAACAATGACACATAATCACTCCCAGCCAGCCGGGTAAAACAATAAACATTATTGTCTCTAAAGTTAGCCGCCAGTTACATTGAAAAAAGGGTGGCAAGGAACGATGCCGAAAAATACGCATTATGCTCTAATTAACATTTATTGCACTTCATTTGTTTGACAATACTACATTTACTTTTCAATACCGCAGCTGTCTATTTACCTGCGACTTCTTTGAACTTGAAACCTTTAGTTTATTAGACTGCCATTTGGTAGGGATATATTTGAACATTGTTTGGAATGGGGTTTCTAATAAATTTTAGTTTTTAAGTTACTTCTGTTTTGCTTTCGTTGTGATTAGACGTTCTTTCTACTGTATCCCTACATACCAATTTATACGACAACTTGCTTATGTTTACTGGATTTGATTGATTGCTCTTACGACGACTTTGGCTTGTGAACTTGGACTCTGTGCTGTGATTTCGGTGGTGTGTGTGCTTCTAGTTCCAGTGTAGTGATATCATAAAAGACTCCCAGAGGTAAGCAGTATTTTTGTTCTAAGCTTATTACTCCAGTAACTTTGTACATTAAAGTATGCGTCAAATCTGGTAGTTCTGATTTTTTGCAGACTTGTTTATGATGTTGGCCTAATGAATAATCCAAGTTTGCGACCTCGAGCGCCGAACGCAACTTTGTCAAAAATCGTTAAAACTGCCACAAGTTTACCTCAAGATGGAAACAAAATGCATTACTATTCACAAGTAACTTACGAGAGCTTATTTTTATTACAGATCAGCACTTATGGATCCTTGCGGAAATCCAATTGCTTCCACATCTTGGGCGGGCGATGACTGGAATCCTGACGTTGAAGAGGCTCTTCAAGTCATGATTTCGCAGGACGATCTCTTAACAGATCCCAACATTTTGTCACCGAATCCATTGACCGATGAAGAGTTATTCGGCATTCTATCGGGTAATGTAATTAATGATGAAATGGAAATAGAGACGGACTCGGAGGAGGACATCGTCCATCACGAGAGAGATTTTGAAGATGACATCCAAAATGAGACGACGGATATAAGGCACGACGGATGGCACCCGGGTAACCCTCCTCGCAGCTCGACAGGAAATATAAACTTTTCGAAAACCTCTGGTTTAAAAGTAGAGGTGACTGATACACCCATATCGTATTTTGAGGCGCTGTGTACGGAACCGTTGTTGCAACTTTTAGTGACTAACACGAATACTTATGGTGCAAATGAAGTAGCAACTTGTACAGTGCCAAAAAGTAGAAAAATGTTGTGGAAACCAACATCATGTGCAGAGCTAAAACTTTTTTTGGGGCTTTTGTTCCATATGGGCTTTATAAAAATGAATCGCATATGTGACTACTGGAAGAAAGATTTATTTTTTAATCAAGCTGTATTTACTAAATGTATGACCAGGAATAGATTCTTGAACATTCTAAGAATGCTATGTGTGCACGTAGGACAAACAATGTCAAGCTATGCAAAAGTAAAATCTATAATAGATTTTTTTAACAACAGGATTTCAGAAATATACTATCCTACGAAAAATATAACTATTGACGAATCAATGATGTTGTGGAGAGGGAGATTAGGATTTAGACAATATATGAAGGGTAAAAGACATAAATATGGTTTGAAATTCTATGCACTGGCTGACCAATTAGGCGTAATTATGAAACTGCATTTATACGGAGGAGCATCTGATGTTCTTGTAGGAGGAACTAATCATGTTAAAAAAGTTGTAAACCACCTTATGGCTGCTTATATAAATGTTGGACATCATTTGTTTATTGACAACTTTTACACTAGCGTAGACTTAACAGAACAGTTGTATACAACCAATACATATTGTACTGGGACAATGAGGGAAAACCGCAAAAATAATCCAGCAAACGTTGTAAAGGCCAAACTAAAAAAAGGAGAGCTATGCATACAACATAAAAATAATATATGTTTTATAAAGTGGAAAGACCAAAGAGATGTGTTAGCCATTTCCAGTAAATACAATGGTGAGCTGTTACCAATAACAAACCGTAGAGGCCAAATTAAAATAAAGCCTCATATGGTAATAGAATACAATAAAAATATGAAAGGAATTGATCGTCATGACCAAATGATGGCCTACTATTCGTGCGAACACAAGTCCCTAAGGTGGTACAAGAAAGTTATAGTACATATTATGCAAGTGATACTAATCAATTCTTTTTTTTTGTACAATAAATTTGGCTCACAAAAGACAACATTGTATGATTTTAGGCTAAGCGTTATTAAAGCCTTAGTTGAACCTCATATGCCATCAGAACCTCCAAGACCAATAGGCAGTGGTAGGGTACATTTGCCTGTTCATTTAGAATTAGATGCTCATGGCAAAACCAAGAGAAAACGGTGTGCTCATTGTTGGAGCACCATAAAAAAAAGAATTAATACGTTGTTTGCTTGTAGAGAGTGCCCAGGTCAGCCAGGCTTGTGCATTAAGTGCTTCAGATCATATCATAAGTATTAATAAAACAAAGTTTTTTAAATAATCGTGATTGTATATTTTATAACATGCAAAATTATTGTGAAATATAACTTTTTTAATTATTCATAAAAAAAATTGTTTAATTATTGGTAAACTGCTTTAAAATTCCTTCAACCTTTTCCCAACACACTGCAATATTGTCCTCATTTACTCCCTCCAAAAGTCGTCGAAACTTTATTGCCATTTGATTTCTTAAACATAAACAACTGGCCATATCCCAGTTTTCTCCTAGAACAAAATTTACACTTTATCAACTTTAAATAAAATATGTTTACATGTCTGTCCAGCTATTCGACTTTATCTATAAAAAACATCTGTTTGTATATACCAGCTAACTTACTACATAAACGTATTGACAATTTTCCACAAGTAAAACTAGAGATTTACAACTACCTCTCCAGATTTTAAGTGAGACATGATTGAGATAATCTAAATCGAGAACCTTTCAAAATGTAATCAAAAAATAGTTTACAAAATTATTAGAACTTTTTGCTGAACTAACTTACCATCATCGCTGTAGTCATCTGGTGAATCTGGTTCTGGAGGGTTTCTCCAAGTGTTAGATTTTACTATCCAAATATAACCATCCATGTCCAATGACTTATATTGCACATCTTAAAAAAATAAAATAGATTAGTTTTGGTTCTAGCTAATTATTCTGCTAATTAACATGATCATAGCAGAACAGTAGGTATTAAATGTTTTATTTAATAACAACGATCTCGAGAATTTATAGAAGGTATTATAAACAATGAACAAAATGTTGACGATCTCTTTCTAAATTACGATGTTTACATACCTTTGCTTTGTTGTTTGGCCATTTTTACACACACACACTCTTTAAATTGTTTATAACTTCACTTTAAGTAAGAGCAAATATAATACACGCGTCTTACACACAAAATTATCAAATTAATAGTATTTACATTAACGCAGTGCCAGTGAACCCGCCTAGCGGGTTCACCTATACATACATGCAGTGCCTGTCACCCGCCTAGCGGGTTCATAGCAAAATTACGTGGCACCCTTACTTTGAAATGAAAAATCATGGTGGTTTTGAACGTGTTAAGGGAGGTCTATCCAGCAGTGGACTAATATGGGCTAATGATGATGAAAAGCACAACAATCATCAAATCTGTGCAACTGTTTAGTTGAATGTGATCTAATCTAACTAGGCCTGACCTTGATCAAAATGAAATAGTTCAGTTTTCAATGATAATATTGTTATGGAAAATTAAGAGAAAATAGACAAAAAATATATATTAAATTGATTTATATGTACATTTCACAAGCTGTAACTTAACTGAACCAGCAAGCTCAAGCTTCCATGGCAATTTTGCTTGGACTTTTTACTTTTTCACGTTTTTCAGATGCCTTTTCTTCAGTAACCTCAGGTAACTTATCCGTAGGGGCATCAGGTAACTGATCATTTACATCAAGTATGGCTTCAAGTTCTGCCTCGACAGCCTCATTATCCTCTTCAGTTAATTGGCCAGAAATAAGAACATCAATCTCTTGTTGCTTCTCAATTCCTTCTCGAGTTTCATCCAATATCTTTTCTATTTCATCAATGCTCAGAATGTCGTGGACCTTTTTCAGTGCATCATTTCCAGTCTTCAAGCCATCAATCACCTGTAAAAAGAGTTATAGGGTGCAACCGTACAGTACTAGGTACCAACAAATATCCTTAATGAAAAATTTTCAAGAGCATGATTGAAGTGAATAATTGAAAAGATAGATGAAAACATACCTGTACTTCAATCTGCGCAAATTCAAGATCATGAGTAAGCAGTTCAAGTCGCTCTAACTGCGTATCTGTATTCTGCAACAGATTCTCTTGGTACTTTTTCTTCTTTAATAAAAGTTTAGCCCTGTCACGTTTGCCTTCAGTCAGCAGCTTCTTTGCCAGTTGGCGGTCCTTCTCAAGGTTCAGTTCAATCTTTTTCTGATACTGTTTAAGTTTATCTCTTTGTTGTTTCAATTGGAGAACAGCTTTATCTTGCTCGGTTATCCTGCTCACTGGCTTTTTATGTTTCCCGAATAACACCCCCATTTTTATAAACAGCTAAAGCTACAAAATAAACAAATGAATGATAAATTTACTACACTCACTTTCTACAAAGGGTTTTAGAAGTAACTGGGCTTGGGTGGATAGTCTTTTCGTAGTCTCCTAAAACAATCTTAAAACGATTTTCAATTTCATTTTCTTATTCCCAAAATCCCTTATCAACAAACAATCAGCTGTTGTAACTTTTGTTTGGTTGGCCCTATTGTTAGGTTAAAATTTATTCTGTGGCCAATCTCAGTCTACGCATAATATGACACTAGCTAATCAATCACCATCAATCGATCAAAAAGAATAATTTTCTAGGTTGGTACCGAAGGGGGAATGCTCTTTCAAACCATCATGCAGAGCCTCAGTACAGCAGAGTGCAGAGCCCATGAATCTTTATTATTCCAAGCTAGGAAGTAATTTGTTATGATGGGTGATCGTCAAGGTTTGGCGCGAGATTTAAACGTTTTTGTGGTTTTAAATATTTCTGTTTTCTATGGAATAAAACTAACGGAAAAGTAATTTGCCACAAAGAGTAAACCATTTTCCTTATGAAAAACCTAACTTCGGTTCACTGGTATTATTAGAGCATTTGGGAAAATAGGAAATTTTGGGCTAAAAATCAACATTTTCCCAAATGCTCCCAAAATACAATTGAATCGAAGTTGGCTTTATCATAGAAAATGTTTTACGATTTGCGGCAAATTACTTTTGCGTAGTTTTATTCTTAGCAGAACGCAGAACTAAAATTAAACCACGAAAAAATTTGAATCTCGCGCCAACCTGTGACGATCCACCATAAAACGGTTGGGAAAGCGTTTACTCCAGAATAGAGCGTCGATTGAGCAAGCTTTCATAATACGGGTCAGTCAAATTGTAAAACCGCTTGGACTAAGTTTAGTAGGTAGTTATAATTTTTTTTATGAGATTATAATAATAAATTTAATTTTATGAATACATTTCAAAGAAGGGAAGGAAAAACACATAGGTGACGTAATAACTTATGATGTAGAAAATTTAAAAATCATTCTTCATTGCATGAAAAATACTGCGGCGCAGTGACTCGAAGCCGCTGCTCTTCGTTTCTGCTACTAGTTTATGTTGCAATTTCTTAATTTCATATTCCAACTCGTCTACGAGGTTTTCAGCTTCATTTTTGTGATCAAACTCCATTTTTTCATATCTGTAAAACAAAGAGCACTAAGTACCTACCTGTAGTACATAGGTATGTAAGGTACTACAGATGTAACGATGTAAATTTTTACACATTCGCGATTGCGAATCGAACCAATTGCAAATATTTAAAAGTATAAAATAGCCACGGGCAATGTGTATAACGGGAAGAAACTAACTTGAGAGTATAAAATCGCATGGACAAAGAAAATTAAATTTCCCCTATAGAAAAAAGAATAAAAATAAAATTTATTCAAAGAAACTCGTAAATAGACAATACATATGTGCACTAAATGATTAAAATAAATAGAGATAATCCTGTGAAAAGTTGGTTCGCGGGTAAATAATTTTTTGAGTGAATCTGTGAAATAAACTCCTTGAAACTAAAACCTATTTTATAACTTTTTAAACTTTCGCGATCTGATAGTATATTGAATAAACGTAGGGGAAAATAAAACAAAAGGTACGCGATAAATAATCTTTAATAAAACCTTTTTTGATTATGGAATAATGGATTATGCACCAAGGCACAGATTTTATAATAGGCCAAAGGGATAAAACAATGTCTTCGCGGCATAAGCTTTTTTCATAAATTCTGCACAGTTTGAGTATCGAAATTTTGTGATCTGCGACACAGAATATTTTTTAACAGACTTCGAAAATAGGAGTTTCAAGGTTAGGGTGAAAAAGGTGTGTTAGGAGATTTCTGTGTGCGCGTATATAAACGTGGCCTAACATTTTCATTTTAATTAATAGAATTCGCGCAAGCCCGGAAGCGCGGCTTGTGGTATCATTGACTTGCTGAAGATTGGAATGGAAAATTTAGTTTTCACGTGTGGCCGGTCATTCAAACCGCACTTCAGTCCGGCAAAGATTTCGAGATTGTATAAAAATCGTAAAAATGAGTGATGTGAGAGGATTTTGAAGGATTTTTTTAATGAATTCATATAATTGCAGATGTCGTCGAGCTCCTAAAAAAAACTCATCTGGAGACGACATCGTAACGTGACAGACACCGAAAATATAGAAATAATAACATATTATAACCTCTCCGTACTGAGTTTAGTCCAGACGTGTGAGGCATGAGTTGAGGTTTGCGCGTCTAGTTTCTTTCACTTGCACGTGTGGCCACTGGTACCGGTGTAACGTCTTTTTGCACAGTCAAATTTGCACCAACTGCACTGCCATGGAGCAGGTACAGAGAGGAGGGGGCCTAAGCAACTGTGCACTATGATTTTCATCACATCACAGTAGGCAGGCGTGGCTTTAGTCAGTGTACTGCTGGCGTTCGTCCTGTGCACAGCTTTGTCAACGGGGCAACAACATGAATTTAACACAAAGACAGGTCCGTAATTAGATTCCAATTATTTTACCGATTTTCCCACGGCTATGATTCATCAATGGAAAGTACCTTTAAAAAATATGAAATACGCAGGAAATAAAATAAAGCCTCATTTCAATTAAATATTCTATCTACATTATTGAAAGTACTTTCACTCCGTGAGCCAACTATTATAACATAATATAACAGTTGTTGTTTAATTAATATAGAGTACGTGAAGCCCATCCCTCATCGAGATAGAATCCTAGGATTGTACCTCGATGCAATCCTTTAATTAAATTTTAAAATATGCATGTTCTAGATTTCCGTCCGAAGATAATCTTAAACAGCAGTGGAAAATAAAAAAAGTGGGCGGGATCTAACACTCCCTCTCCCCGCAAATTGTCGCGCGTTGTTTTTCATGGAAATCTAATTACAACATCTCTCTGTCTGTACCATCTCCATGTGCACGCAAGCAACACGGAGCGTGTAGCCGGGCTATTAGATTGTATGTTTGGATTTTATTTTGGCCTTATCTTCTTACCTGGCAAGAATTTTGACAGACTGCTGACTTTAGATTCTGTTTGACTTTGACAGAATTTTGGGTGGTTTGAGCGAGATGAGTTGCGGCGCGGCGGTGGCTTTGCGTTTTCTTCCATTTCCATTGTGCATTGCAACATTTTGTGTTTTTGCGTTGTGGTTTGATTTGATGAGTGAGATGATAAATTTGATAGATTTTTGTCTTGCTAAAGATTTCATCTGAATTCTATTTGTTTTAGGCAGATTTGTGGATTTTTCCATTCAATGAAGTATTCACTTTGATTGTCCTGTTGAAATAGAAGTGCAGTGTGATCTACGACAATGGCGGTTTTAGCTGCTGCCCAGCTACTTGACGAGTTGATGGGAAGACATCGCAATACCAATCCCAATGAAAAGATACGGAAGCCGAACTGGGAGGACCCTGAGGTGACATAACCCCAAAGCTTTCCATGGATTCTACTAACATTATTCAGTAGAAAGATAACTATTTCGGGTTGACCTCCCGGTTTTGTTGCTTCTAACCCATTATAACCTTATTAAATACACTTATCGCTCGTTGTGCTTTTTCGATAGATACTCCAATCATAAAACATAGAATTATTATTATTATAAATTTTTGTACCTCCAGGATTTTTATAATTTGTTGATTTTGTTGCAGTACTGCAGTTATTACATGGTAAAGTTCTGCCCACATGACTTGTTTGTGAACACCAGGGCTGACCTTGGAGTGTGCCCAAAAGTTCATGATGATGAGGTCAAGGAACTGTTTGAAAACGCTGAATCTACTTATAAGAAATCTCAGTATGTGGAAGAGTTCCTACGATTTTGTCAGCACATGATAAATGATGTTGAAAGTGAGTAAAGGGGCTATACTTACTACCCAAAATAAGTAACAAACTAAATTAAGTAGTTTTAATTAAAATTATGCAATTTCCAGGGAAGATACAGAAAGGGAAGCAAAGACTGGAATTGATGAATTCAAAGCCTGAAGGACCACCAATGACTGCTGCCCAAACTGAGAAGAACCAGGAACAGGTATTAAAATACTTTAAAAACAAATATAGATTTACTGGCATTTTATACAGGGTGTAACAAAAAGTAAATGCGACATTTGTGGGGGTGGGTCAGATCCGGGCATAGAATGTAGGAAAAATATAAAAACAACCTATAAAGGTATTTATTTCATGACTGTTTTATTTAATATTTTATATCCACAGGTAAATCTACTTTCCGAAAAGGTAAAGGCATTGGTTCAAGAAGCAGAAGAAGCAGGCACCAGGGGTGAAGTGGAGCAGGCACAAGGTCTAATGAAGCTCTGCGACAGGTTGAAGGAAGAGAAAGATTCCCTGCTGAAACAACAAGAAAACAGGTAAACTTTTTAAGTGTGTTGAGTCTTCAACTTTTGTTTTTGCCTAAACATTTTTTTTCTGTAATTTATAAATAAACAATTCTGGACAAAAAGGAGGGGTGATAAAGTGTGATATGGTCAGAGATTATATTATAATCATACTAACATATAGCATGGACACTCCTCACCCTCCACCTGAATGAGCTTCATCACCCCGCTGCGTCTTAGCACTTTTGGATTGCATTTAAATGCAAGAGATGTATGGTGCACACAAGGCACGCATAATTTTGGCAGACAACCGTTCGATTTAAGTTTCTCTAGATGCTGACGATGAGACAAAATACTTTTGCTTGATTCTTACCTGCATTTCACATAGAGTCCAACCTTTAAAGACCCCACCCATAGAGTTAGATACAAAAAAAATATAAATAATAATAGTTAAAAACAGTTATATATTTGGATAACAGACACTAAAATAAATAAATAATGTTCTATAACATAGGGTCCTAAAGCATCAGGTTTCTGAGATGACATGATACATAATAATGAAGAAAAAATACAGTTATTTTCATCTGTGAATATCTCAGAAACAGTGCAGCAATTTTATAAAAAATAGAAATGTTAGGGCCACCCTCCATACAAAAATGGTATAACCCCTTTCTTTATGTAGGTTGGTACGAGTACTACTTACTTACAAATTCATCCATACAATTAGTGTAAAGAGACACTCTTTTCTTTACTTGGACTTTTCAGTATAAAACATCACTCATTACCATTACTATGTTAAAGAGCTTGTACACTTTTACTAGCGACATCTAGTTATAAATTCATGAAACTAATGCAAAAATTGGTCCCTTATATTAAACCCGTGGTTCATTTACACAATAGCTTACACATTTTTAATGGTTATTTCGAAACTAATAATTATAAAAAATATGATGATTTTATACCGAAGTTGTCTAAGAGAGGGTATCTTATTTTTCATGAATTATTTATTTTTATATTATTTCCAGTTTTGGGTAATTTCTTTACCTATTATATATTTATGTGTGAAATTTTAAAACAATAGGTTTTCCAAAAACAAGTAACTCACGAAAATCAATATCGCCACCGATATTTATACCACAAAATAAAATTTTTTGCTTTTCGGATTTTTTCCTCCAATAAAGTTTGATGATTCACCTTCATGTCAAATTTCAACTTCATCTAGAAGTGATGAGTCAGTTGTTAAAAGTGGCACTTTTTGGACCTCAGTAACTCTAAAACCTTATGAAATTTGGTATTCCTACTCTATTCATGGATCTTGCTAGAAATTCAAAATTGCAAGCCTTTAGGTTTAATAATGTCTGAGATATAGAGAAGGGACCAAATGCGCGCCCAATGGTTCGTGTAAAGATACTCACTCCTATTGCGAGTCGCCCGTCTCTTCCGAATCCGGCTGACGCTCTAGCGCGCGTCTCAATTCAATATCAAACCATTTTTACCCTATTCTAGTTTTAGATAATATTCCAATAAATGTATTTATATTCCAGTCACTGGTCAATAACCGCGGAACTAGCAGCGGCGCAAGAAAAGCAAATGGAGGTGTGTCCCGTTTGCGGTGCTTTCCTGATTGTCGGTGACGCGCAGCAGCGGATTGATGACCACTTGTCTGGGAAACAACATGTCGGGTATGTTCCTTTACTGCAAAGCAGGTATTTTAATAAATAAAATCTTTGGAAGACGCTGCAAGCATGGGACCCAAATGTTGAATTAAAGGTAACAACAGCCAACCATAAACAAGAATAGGAACTGAACTACACAATTAATTTTAGCTTTTGTCTAAGTTAATAGTTTCTGCCCGCGTTTTTACTATGAAATCTTTTAAAAGTTCTATTTCATTGGAACTGATTCATGGGATTAAAAGTCTTGTGTTTTATTACACGCCTAGAACAACTTGTATGAAAAATTTCAACCCAATCTGTTCAGTAGTTTGGCGTGAAGAAAGGTAACAAACATCCAAACTTTTGCATTTATATTATTATTAGTGTAAATCCTAACTTCACTTGTTCAGCTACAGACTGGACTTTTAGGCCATAATTTAGCAAGTCATCTTCAATTTTTAGTTTAAGAGTGATCGTCACGTGTTGGCGCAAGATTTAAATTTTTTTGTGGTTTCAAATTTTTCTGCTTTCTTTATGGAATAAAACTAACGGTAAAGTAATTTGCCGCAAATCGTAAACCATTTTCTATGAACTCATGATAAAGCCAACTTCGATTCAATTGTATTTTGGTAGCATATCTATTCTATCATCCACTGCTGGACCCCCAGGCCACCCCTGATAAGCGCCTTGTTGGCTTTTATCTCACGGGGGTAATGCCCATAAACCCCACGCTGGGCATGCGGGTAGGGGATCGCATTTCGGACGATCTATTATATCGATTATCTATCATTTAATCTAACAAAAACAAACGTCACATTCACAGCTACTTCAAGCTCCGTCAAGCCTACGAAGAAATGCACGAGGCTCGTGAAAAGGAACAACAAGAGAAAGAAAAAAAGCGCCGAGAGGAAAGGGAGAAAGAGAGGTCACGAGCGGGCGGCGGCCTCGGTTCTGACCGCCGGGATAGGGAGCGCATGGAGCGTGACAGAGAAAGGGATAGGGATCGCAGTGAGAGGGGAGACCGAGACAAGGATAAAGATTCTAAGGACAAGGACTCTAAGGATAAAGATAAAGATCGTCATAGCCGTAGGTAAGATAAATCAGGGCATACTCTTAAAAACTAAAATCAAAGCTCTGATTAGTTTTCGTGCAATCGCTATCTTATGCGATACATACGATAGTGACATAAGAGTTGGTTTTGATTATTGTTTTCAGAGATTTTTGTTTATTTCTTGAGGCTTACAAAATAAGCTTAGAGACAAGTCAAACAATAAATTATTTATTATCAAATAAGAAATAAAGTGTTCATTGAGAAACTTTGTACATACACGTAAATGTTAATTTATTTCTAGAAATAAAAGTGTTGTATCATAGCAAATTTGGATTAAAAAACACATGTGTACCGAATGTATTTATTACAGTGAATTGTTTTCTTACATCAATAATGGAAGATGCATTATTTTGAAAGCATTGTTTCATTCAATGAATACTTTAAATGTTCTTCCACACTGGTGCTTACGTAATAAATAAAATAGCATACACTTTTTATACCTACAAACAGTATTATTTGTCTGTAGGTCGAGCCGCGACGAGAAGAGCCGTGACAAGGACCGTGACCGCGACCGCGACCGCAGGCATCGCAAGGACAGACACCGTAAGACAACTTCTATTTCTGTATATTAAACTAGCTGCAGACCGCGGCTTCTCACGTTTTTCTCCTGGTACATTTTGTCAAACATGTTCAGAAAAAAAAATTTACACAGGGTGTCCGGTAGATTTTTCTTTGATTTGCAAATGAAGAAAATACATAGTACAATAAGAAAATTTGTAAGTATTTTATACCAAATCAAAGATAAAACATGCGGATTATATTTTTTCAAGTTATTCCGTCTAAATGTTTTCAATCGCGGCGTACACATTCACCGAACATTTCGAGATTATTCTGAGTGACGCAAAGCAAAAATGTTTGTGGGAAAATTTTGCACTTCTCTGTCAATAATTTTCTGTTTCTTTCGCTATGTTCGTTAAGTCGCTATCGTTTACTTTTGCTTTATTATACCTCTACTGAAAAATACCCATCGGGCTGAGATCCTGCGATCTGGGTGGCCATACGATGACACAACGTGGACTTATTACTTTTGTGGGGTTTTCGTTTACGGAGGTGGCTCTCGGCGAATAAGGTGTGGCGCTATCATCCTGGAACCACGTGTGCGAAGTGTTCGGTTAATCCTCTCGAAACCTCGGCATAAAATATTGGCTTATAATGCGACGTTAATAATCACTATCGATAGTTACTTTTACTACACCGGAGTTTGCTTGTTAGTGTTTTAATCGCGAGTTTTGACTCAAGAAAAATTGTTTTGACGAACACTTTTCGATAGACACGTACTACAAAATCGTAGAAAATTGTGGCGCACAAATTGTTGGTGCAAAAAACGTGACTAGACCACTGCGAAACTGCGGGCGTAAAATCCGCATTCCAGCCGCGTCTAAAGATGTATCCAGCTTCTCCGCGCAACGGTTTTTGAAATATTCAAATTTCAAATCAAAATTTTCCTATCTTTTTTTGCCAAGCTGTAGAAATACATCCCTGAAAAATTAATTAAGACCATTCAGTAGTTCACGGAATGAAGAAGTAACAAGAATACGAAGAATTCGTCAGCCTGATGTAGGCAGAGGGATATGGCAGAAATTATTGAAATTAGTAATCTAGCAAAAGAAATGAAACAAGTCTTCATATTTGTCAATGTAATTTGTGTTTCCAGGTTCTCCCCACGAACGGTCCCGCCGGCGCTCCCGTGACCGTCGCTAGCATTCACTGAGGTATCACAAAAGCGCCTCAAACCGGTAAGTATACAATCCTACCCACTCCTACAAGTCCAGCCCACAGCCAACCCCACATAAGCTCCTACCCATTCCCCTCCCAAAATAACATATAACTATTTCAAAGATCCCACGTTATCCAAAAACTCTATCCAAAAATATAAAAAATACAAGTAATAAAATGAACACTGTTATTTTACAGCCTAATGTAGAATTCCAAAATATAACTTCGTTATATAATGGCAATAATGGGGCGTATTGTTGAGCCATTATCGATTCGGTAGTTGTCGTCACACCGACGGACCTGGCAGGTATTTTAATTGGTATTTTGAATAGTTGCCGCGAGGAGGCTTCCGCCTATCTATCGTTTAATGGCGATTCCCAAGGAGCTGTTGGCTTCGGCATTGTTTTGAGGTATTCCTAAATATTATTTTTCGACGTCGTGAACACTGGTGCCGAAAGAAAATGCCAGGTATTTGTTAGGATGTTGGTTTAGGGTTCAATACTAAACACCCAATTTTTATTATTAATATGTCAGGAAAACATGTGATTCTTGTTCTGTGGTCTACAAAAATAGCAAATTTTAATTCTGGAGATGTATTATTAATTATTACATTACGCAACAAAACTCTATTATGTCCGTGGTACCATTCGATGTCGCATTACGGAGTTGGGAGCACACGCTGTGCGCATATCACACCATCTGTATGTTTCCAGGTACCTAAACTCTTTGTGTGGCAACAAGTTCTAGTTGCAATTTTAAATTACTTTTGTACTTGGTTTTATTATATATTTTGTAATAGAAACTTGATGCTACAAACTAATTAACCATCCCCACACCAACACAGAATTTGCTTGCTAGTGATCGTCAAAAACCTTTAACTGGTTAGAAGAATAGATAAATTGGTATTAAATTCATCCTAGCAGCTCATTCTCTCCACTAATAAAGGGCTCACTACTAGCATACTCCATGGACTTTTCAGTTGGGACCGTGGACGAAGAGTGGTGAAGCGCCGAGGAAAATGAGGTACTTTTCAAAATTCAGGCACAATTTCGAAGGTAGAAGCGGAGGCGTTTCGCGGCGAACAAAAATAACTTCGGAACAACTCCAACGGCTTTGAGGTGACATAGAATAGTCACATTTATTCTTACAACACTCGCTGTTATAAATTGTGTAACTGCATGAAATCGTTTACCGATTGACTAGGTACTTAGGTTCTAGAAATTTCTTTAGATGATAATTGTCTGTGTACTGTGTAGCTACAAAACGAACCCTAGGAAGGTCAGTTTTTCTGTATACCAGATTCCACTCAGGATGATTCAGGTATTTATAATTTTGTTATATGTATTCACGAAGCATTGTCGCGTGTTATGATTGTGTGATTAGGGTTTATTTGATGAAATTAAATTTGCATAATAATAGGTACCATTTGTTTTATTTTGAGACGCCTAACAAACCCCTAGCAAGTAAGTAAGTAGGTAGCCAGGCCAATGACGCATGTCAGTGGGGCCATAGAGGCCTAAAAAGAGTGACCAGATGCCTGGTCTGATCACTCCTTTTAGGCAGTTTTCTTAGAATTTCAGTGATAGTGATGAAAGTGGTGAAGATCCTTACCAGGTACCTACCTATGTGACATACATAAATACGGGACAGCTTATATCCTGGATTAACACCAAGGTTACTTTTGATCCCGGAAAAGTGCAGTTCCCGTGGGATGACCAAATAAATTCAAATACAAACTTATTCACCGCAGGGCACAGTGATGATAAGGGGTGGAGAATGTTTATATCAGAATAATTAGATATATAAAAATATTGTTTGGTTCTACAGACATACAATTTACTTATTATTTAATTTTGTTTATTGTGCTTATGTTTAAAATTACTTAATAATTGTAAACACAAGCACAATAGGCTTAAATAATCATATGAACATTTACAAAAAAGTAAGTAGGTAAGTAGTACATACAAATAACTTAATTTTAAATAAATTTTTATTTTATTACTAATTCCTAGTCTATCTACTTTAGAGTCGCAACTACCTAGTACCTAACACACTTATTTTTATTATTAGGTAGGTAGGTACCTACCTATACATTGCACATGCACTGCACTTGAATGTCTAAGGATAGGATTCGTTTCGCATTAGAGTTATCCGACACAGAACCGCGGACTTTCTGTGGATGTGTTCTTGAATGGAGACTCCATTCAAGAACGGAGACCACGACTCGACATTGTGTAGGACGCCATCCGGCCAGGTAGGATGATGGTTGACCTTGCGATAACGCTGGATGTAACAAGCTGAAGACAAGGGTGCCACTGCGTCCGCGTTCTTGTCTTCAGCTGGAGGTGGTTATCAACTTTGTGGAAAGTCTTGTAACCCGTACTACTGATCAGGAAGATTCTCGCCATTATCACTTTATCATATCACTCGATCAATAACAAAAGAACTGTCAAAATATCGAGTGACTGCTTCGTATCAAACAAGCTCACCATCTGCAATTCTATTTAGATAACGTGTGCTTTTCCAATATGTTGCTTGATACGCCAACGAGTGGTCGCGGGCACTTGTTCGCATTTATCGAAGAATGAAAAGGAAGAAGATTACTCGTCGCTCACTTAGTGTGGGCAGATAAACTGATTTTATTATTAGATCTTATCTATTTTGAACAATCTACCTACTGATTTATTCCTAAAAACTCAGAAAATCTCCCTGCTTTCTATGGATGACCTTATAACATTTTCGACTATGTTTTAGATTATGATTAGGTATGTGGTGTTTGTTCAAATAAAAAATGGCGGATATTTTTAATTTCATGTTAGGTACAGTCAAGTTGGGTAACTTTGAACACTTTTCATGGTTTTTTTACGATTATTGAAAAATAATGTATCGGCCTAATTATGTTTTATTGATTAATCAGTGTACTTCTATACTCAAATTTAAAATAATTTTACTGAAAAGATGTAAACTACAAAATGAGGTTGAGTTAATGCCTATACAATCACCGTTCAAAGTTATCTTGACTTGTGGGTAACTTTGAACTTCGTTATTTTGTACAACGAAAATTCTTGTTTACGGCAATATATTCGTCTAGGGTAAGATCGAACTCTTATTCGAATGAAAAATACATACATAGATCTGTCAAATTCAATCAACTTGATAGTAAATAAGCTACCATTCCGTCAGAGATACCACCTACAACTAATAGGTACCATATTGGTAGGAAAAAATTAAGAAAAGAAACACACTTTTGTAAAATTTTCTACAAATGTATTCAAAATTAAAGTTAAGCATAAAATTCTGCAACCATTTAGCTGTGGAATGCCATCAACTTATACCATGAGATCAAAAGTTACACAAGATAAAATACAAAACGAAAAAATTATTCTCCCCACTCCATAAACAAAATGTCGTCTTCTATGAAAATGTTCCCATCTTTTCTTGATATCTGATGCTCCTTTAGGATAGAAACAACGTTTTCTTTTTTTATTTCACATCGTTCATTCCTGGAATACCATGACCACCCGCCTAAATAATTTTTTTTAAGGACAGATACGGTTATTTTTTCAGGAGCTACTTTGTTAATGCATCCAGGGAATAAACTTCCTTCTTCTTTGAAGACACAAAACATACCGTTTGCAAAACCATCCAATTGTTCTTTTTCAGTGCTGTTTGATGTTTCATGAGTTTCTAATAGAATGCCGTCAGAGCTTACAACATACTCTTGTATAAAAGTGAGCTCTTCGGCACATTCTTCTTGATTTTCAAAGTAATTATTCGCAGAATTCAAAATTTCTTGAGACAAGTCTTCCTCTATGTCATCTTCAATTTCTTGAATAACATCTTCAATACGTGTTTTTTCATTTCTTTGTGGTCCATTTTTTTCCAGTGTCGATGTAGATTTCTCAATTCCATGTATTTCAGCTTCAACTGTTATGCGGACATTACTTTCCTTTATCGATTCGTCATCACTTATATTGCAGAGCATGCTGATTGGTATTCCGACATCACTTAATATCAACAAATGGGACTTAAAACTGTCTTCTTCATCTTTTGATAGTGTTACAGGTCTCCCAACACTTTTTGAGTGCTTTTCCTTCAGTTTGTAAAACAAAGTGACTGGTGGTATTTTGTACTCTTTAGCTGCTTCCATCCTCGATAAAGCACCCAATTTGATTTTCTCTAAAGTTTCGGGGGTATAATTTGATTTTACGCCATATTTTCGCACTCCTGGCTTAGTCAGTATGGATTTTCGTGGCATTTTTATGTACCTGTAATTAAATGAATTAAAAAATTGTGTTGAATTGTGTAGATCCTGGTAAATCGTAGAAGAAAACGTATTAAGGTAGTGGAAACCCCATATGTCAATGTTACCCGAATTCTATAAAATTGAAATAGGGTAACATTGAACGATTCAAAGTTACCCAATATCGGAAAAGTTTACAATGAACAGTGTTTTTGCACTTTTGAACATGAAATTTAATGAATTCTAAGATAATTATAAGAAAAAAAGACAGTATATAATATATTATATCCTTAAAAACCAGAACTCACTTGTTTTACATAGCTTTTCGATGTTTATATCCGATATGCAGCACACACACTTTACGCCCGTTAAAAACCGCGAAGAGAAATGGCCGAAAACATAAACAACTTCTTTGACAGTTGTATATTTTGCTGTCACTTTTGACAACTGGAATATTTGGCGATTCCGTTTCACGCAGTTTCTATTGTCTGTGACTATCAAGTACAGTATGAGAAAAAATAGAATCTTCAAACCGGTTTTATTCAATGTTACAAGGAAATTCAAAGTTACCCAACTTGACTGTACACTCATTGGTATTGTTTTCGAGTAACTCGAGGGTGCAGATTACAAATATGCGGTGTTTTTTCAAAAGCGAAATGGCGGATAGTTTTTGTATCCTTTAATTTTACTCATGGATATTGTTTTCGACCAACTGTCTATATGCACCACCTCGCCACTACGACGCGGACGCGACGGGCAGGCTGTAGACGGGCGTCATCTCTGCCGTGTGATCCAAAATGGCAAGTCTGGGCAGTGAATGAGTTAATATTTTTATCCTCGCCTACCCCATGGTGTGGGGTATCATTTCATAGGTAGCTGATTTAATATAGTGTGAGTGTGTCAAAACAATTTTTGAGTAAGTTGCATACAAACTAAATACAAACGGCCACAGACAAGATAAGATAACATTTCTTTTGTGCGAAATGGCCGATGACATTTTTTTATGGACCTTTGGATGCGTTCAAAGTAATTACATAGTTTTCATGTTATTTAAAACATGTTGATTATTAAAAAGTGGTGTAGTCACACTGTTACCCCAGTTTACGGTAGGTATGTAACTATAAGTGCAATTTTTTTTAATCTAATACATGTCAACAAATATTCTGTGAAGGCTTTCTCTTCCTGGACAGCGAAAACCTGAGCAACAGAATACTTTGATGTTTAATACATATTTTTTGAAGATGAGGGTTGGTTTTCTTCTTAAGCCTTTCTAAACTTCTCAACACAGCTATTTATTTATATTATATAAGTACCTAAGTATATTGAACGTTGTGCCCACCTTTTATATGTATATGTATTATACCTGTCGCATGTTAACATTTATTTATTTATTACATGTTTAGTGTTGGTGTACCTATTTTAATTAATAAATAAATAACACGATGTTGCAGAGAGGGCTTAATACAATACTTGTTAGCTGCTTTTCTTAAAGATAATACCCTCGAAGTTACTTCAGATATTGCAGACTTGACATTCTCTTTATCTACTTAGTTTACTTCTTTGACTTGTACGTGCGCACCATTTTCTGATGACAAAGCTTTCATATTACAGGCCGTAGTAGGGGCCGTAGTCTTCTACAAAAAGGTGATTTCGTTCGTCCAAGCCAGTTATATTCGTGATTGATTATGTTTTATGCTTTGTCACTTTCTAGTCACTTCGAACATTTAAATTTTGGCGCTAAAAATAAAGAAGTTGAAGTTGACTACAAAAACAAAAAAGAAGTTGAAGTTGACTAGAAGAACAAAATTGACATTGTAGAATTGTGTCAAACCATAAAAGTACTCTTTGCATGCATGATGCAGAGCCAAACATAAAGAAGAAAAGGGAGAACACAGCCGTAATACCATTATTTAAAATTACCAGTATTACCACAGTTACCAGAATATTTACTTTGTATTGTTTCTTTGCTTGGTTTTCAGTCCACTAATTTAAATTTTGGTTCGCACTATGAACAAGAAAAAAGGAGACAAACAAGATCAACAAAATGCACGAGCCCTTCTAAGAACCAAGTTTTTGCACGCGATATCTGAATTATACGGTAGTTAAAACTTAATTTATGCATCCTCTTGTGGCATTTACATCAATTAACCAGAGACAGAGCAGTTCATGGAGCTTCTATCTCCTATTTACCTGTGTACTTCAGTTCAGTCAGTCTGTTTACAACAGTTTAAGAACATTCCACATCGAGTTTGGCTAGTAGTCATCGTGTGAGTAAGTTTTAATATTTTGCCCCATAAAAATTGCTGCACTATGGTGATCATGATAGGCAGGTATATCATACAGAGTGGGCCATTGTCCTGTATTGTAGATCGTATAGGTACCTATTGTTTAAGTGATTGTGGTTTCTTATTTTCTTATTTATTATATTATTTGTTGTTCCAGACCAGCCCTGTAGTATGACAACAATTGAAAAGTCTAACCTAAGTGGCAACTTCAAAGGATGGAAATCAGATGGATCCCAAATTCTTATCAACAATCTTATAACTCCAGCTGGACTGATTAACAAAACGTCATTAATACGTGCAACAGATATTCTTTCTATTAAATTTACTAATGATATTCAACTCAGTAATCACTGCAACAGTATAAAAGATGAGTTGATAGCCAATTCTGGAATTAACATGTAAGGCAAGAGTATATAACTAACAACCTCTGGTGCGGCGGACATAGGTTTGCCTGTGATGCAGGCGGTGGCGGGTTGAGTCCCGCCTTAGCAGGCAGATGTTTGTACATTCTGCAGATATTTGTTCGGGTGTTCTGTGTGTTTTCTATGTGTAGTTAAAAAATATCTATGTATGTAGGTAGTGTATTAAGTATATCAGTTAGAGGGCATCCATAAATTACGTGGGGCGATTTTTCCACCACCCCTCCCTAATTGGTGAGATGTCGTGAGATTTGCTCGACCCCTGTGATATTTGGTGAAACCCCACCGGAGATTTGGCTAGACCCCTCTCCCCCTAAACGCCTCATGTAATTAATGGACGCCCCCTTATCTAGTACCCATAAGTCAAGCTCTGCTTGTAGTGTGTTTGCAGATAATGCTGTGTAGATTATCCATCAATATTTATTATTATTTTAAGTCGTTATCATAATGTATGGATATTTAAGATGGTAATGCATGTGAAGAGCATTTTCAGTGTTCCGAAAGTGTGTTTTAACAATCTTAGTTAAATTATTTTGTAAATGTATGCTAGTAGTAGCTAATGTAATGTGATAATTTGTTTGAATTTAATGCTGTTTATTTGGAAGCACTATAAATCTATTAATTTTATAAACTTTGTGTATTTTTTTTTAGAATATAAGACCAGAATAATGCAGTGGTATATTTCAATAATGTCTAATACAATAACTATTCCTATCCCAATAAGATAAACAATACCTTAACAACACTTTCATTGCCCATGACGCTCTGCGTTCCATAAGGAATCAGGTGCGGTCGCAGCCCACACCAAAAGGGGGTCACACTTGGTCAGGGTCGTAGCGAGAAATTCATTTTGGGGAGGGAACATTACTGGCGAGGAGAGCGAGATATGCGTTAAATGAATGTGTTTTCTAGTTTAGTAGGGAAGGTGAGCTTAAATGGGTCATCGAAACAAACGTTGTAGCGAGAAATTCATTTTGGGGAGGGAACATTACTGGCGAGGAGAGCGAGATATGCGTTAAATGAATGTGTTTTCTAGTTTAGTAGGGAAGGTGAGCTTAAATGGGTCATCGAAACAAACGCGAATTTATTTTTTGTTTTTCTTTAGTCCGTTTATGTTAATTTTTCGCGATGTTGGGCAAAGTAATCTTAAACTGGTGTCGAGCACAGGATTTATTTATAGAGAAGGACAATATATTATCGGCGAGCGGAGCGAACAGCAAAAATTTTGCGGTTTCGTTAGCGAGCGGAGCGCGTTGTAATTTTTTTGGATTCCGTTAGTTTTTGTTCCATTTTTTTCGAATTTGGCAAAATGACTTAAAGCGGGGCTCGAGCTCTGGAACAAAGCCAGAAGAACGAAAAAAATGAGCGAGCCGCCTGTATTTTGTAGCGTTCGTAGACTTTTTCAGTGTTTGGCAAACTTATCTAAAACGGAGGTCGAGTCCCACAGCCAGCCAGAAGCTGTAAATATTAACGGCAAGCAGAGCAAGCCGCGAAAATTTTGTGGTCTCGTTCGATTTTTCGTAAGTGTTTGGCAAACTTGCTTGCGACAGTTTTTGGTTTTCGTTAGATTTGGCAGTGACCTAAAACTTTGGTTGAGCTCTGGACGATAGTCAGAAGGAACAAATGTGAAAGGAAATTACTGAAAACCATAACGAATTACATTTCGACCTTACCTACCTACTCCATCCACGCATTTTTTTTCCTTTTTGACAGCTCGAGTGACAATCAGTCATGTCCCTTACCGATTCGATTTTTTATGACGATTGATTTTGTTTATGAAGTAGTTGGATTTTGTGAAGAGAAAAATAAATATTATTATTAGTAGTAGGTACCTAATAGTTTTTGTTGTTTTTGCTAAACCTTTTGTTTGTTTTTATAGACGTAGGTAGGTACCTACTCAGGCGTCTAAATGACTTTATTTGTAGAATCCGCAGACTCAATACCTAGAATAAAATAGTATTATTTTTTATGCTGTACTGCCCGTGGCAAAACACGAGTTTTTCCGAGATAAAAAGTAAGGCTGAGTTACTGTGTTGAACCCATGTTGAACCATATTTTTTATTCTATTGGCAATACTTTTTCATGGAAAATTTAAGTAGAATAATCTTACGTATAATCTGTCGGCTCGATAAATATCGACGCTCCCGATATTTCTCATGTCGACAGATTCGCATCCCTATTTTTAATAATTTTATAATATAGATTAGATATATGTATATATAGATTATTATATATGTATATATAGATTATTATATATGTATATATATAGATTTCGCAAGAACGAAATCACCCCTCCCTTACTTTCCCTGACTGAAGGTCTATGTTACGTACAAAAAATTTAGTTTATACTGGCGACATCTAGTTATAATTCAAGTCTAATTTAGTTTGATGACATATTATGGATGAAACTGTTGACGCCCGTTGCCATGGAATGCCATGCAAACCATTAATTAGGTGATAATGAAATTATCATATTCTGAATATTTTTAACAAACCTACGTTTTACGGCGCACATAGCGATTCCTCGAGAATCACCTCAAAATCAATTTATATACAACAACCATCGATATAGAATACAACAACGAAAGAATCATCAAAATCTAATTCACAATTGGCACAGATATCACCAAAACTAGCTAGCTAGCCAGCTACTAGCGTGATTGTCCAAAAATATTGTGTTGCTTTTTATGTTTAACGGGATAAATACGAATCCCTCGGCAATACATTTTTTATGGGACCACCTCGGGATCAATCTCTATACAATAGTGAAAGAATCAGTAAAATCGGTTACCCATAGGCGGAGATATCAAGTAGGTAACATGCATGCAACAAAAAAAAATAAAAAAAAGGAACATAAACGAACTGAGAACCTCCTCCTATTTGAAGTCGGTTAAAAAGAAACAAGAGTCCAAGAAATTTTTCATTATTTCATTGGAAATAAAAAATTAAAATAATTATTTTTGAACTACATATAATAATTTGGCGTGTATTAGTATGAGATCTAAAACCGACTTCAAATTCCTGAACAATATTCTTTGAAGCAAATAATTGGGGTTGGAAGTCGACTTAAACCCGGAAGACAAAATCGGACTTGTATGGCCGCCCATATTCAGTTTAGTCCGATTTCCTAGAACAAGTGATTCTACTGCTAAAATTCACAACATATAAAAAAGATTTAGAACGTTAACTATTTTTTGTATAGGCAAGAATAGGCCAAAGGCAAATACCTAGGGGGTAAAATTTATACGTTCCAACGAAAATAAAGGAAAGAAAGTGGTTTAATCGATTGTTAATGAGGCCGGACGAATAATTATGTAAGTTTTCTACTATTTACATATTTTTTCAGTCCAGCATATCCCGCGTCCCGTAATCCCACATTACTGATCCCGTAAAAGTGGTGCGGGATTGGATTCCTTAGTACCTACCTATTTGTGTGATGTGACTAGTATCCTGCTAGCACATACATACACAGGTACATATATCCTCAAAAATAAATAAATAAATATTACTGGCAATTCACACAGCATCATCTAGTCCCAAGGTAAGCAGAGCTTGTGTTATGAAATAAACGGTAAAGAGTTCTCTACCTAACGAGGCACGGAGTTTGCGAAAAACGAAAACACGTGGATCGGCGTCTTGGGGATAAATGGACGTCTACGAGGATGGATGAGGCTACTTTGTATGGGTTATTAGGTTTTTGTTCCCGAAATGACGCAGGTAGCGGCTATTTACAGGGCTTGCGATTTTTTACGTTATTTGGTAGAAACGCCTAAATAGAGGAGTCGTGTGAAAACTCTATGTACTTACACTATGGCGTTTTGGGCCTGACCTGTACGAAAACTTTGATACCTGATAAAATACCAACTCTCTATAATCTAGGCAGGAGAGCAGGTAGCATTCATACAGTTTTTTTCCAAGTCCCATAAAATAAAAACAAATAGCTATTTCAATGCCGTTTCAATGCCAGTTTATTACCTATACAAGGTGCTACGTTATTCATGTACTAAGCCGAAACTGGGTTGTTGTGCACCCTATACCCAACTGATCCGCATCGTTGATTTTCAGAAATACGTTGTTTTTACGCGAAGCTATGCAAGTTTTTCCAAAAAATGGGAAACCTAAGAAACCACCCCTCGCGTGGGGTGGCTTCGTACATAGGTTTGGGGGGAGCTCCAGACCCCTTACCCTCCGCTTTTGTTGTAAACTTGAGTGTCAAATGGTGTAGGCATTTGGTTGCTGACGAACTGGAAATAGTGGCTATTCCAGATCCTATTATTACATCTTCTATTGTTTGATTCTATTGAGGGGGCTCCATCACCCAAACCTCGAGTATGTGTTGTTACATTCGTGCTTACAACATTTCTTAGCTAACGTACAGGCATCTTAAGCTGTTCTGGATCCTATCTGATGTCTTTTAACTATTTTACCTCACTCATAGCTGTATGAATGTACCATTACACAAACTATCATCAAATTCATTAAAAATAAAAATACTCGTTGAAATTAACCCAAAATATATATTAACACGATAAACTAGAGCATAGTTCAAAGACTAAAATAAATCATATTAAAAACTTAGAGAAAAACTTACTAAAAAAACATGACAATGTGAAACCAAAACACCACTCCGCGGCTAGCCTCAGTATAGGAAGGGTTTACGCACCCAAATACAAACGCTTTGACGTGTTTAGTATAGAAGCAACGACCGCTGTATGAATGCTCTTGGTGCATGAGTGCTACCTTCTCTCCCCTAAAATGAAAAATCCAACAGTTCCTTGTCTAATATTTGCTTAGAGATGTACGGTAATATAATGTTATTATCTACTTAGGTAGCGATAGATACCTCCTACATGCTGCTTGGCTGCTTGGCGATGAGGCCTAGTTACCACCACATGTGTGTGCTCCATTTTAATTTCGCTTCGCTGCTGAGAATTATTTTGTTGTAAAGTAGGTAGGTACCTAATTCAAAACTACATCCAGCCTGCATCGCTGAATCAGTTCAGTTTCATAAATATAGTACTCGTACAAGTACAAGTGTAAGCCTACGTGTAAAATAGGGATGGCCTAAAACAAAGTCAGAGTGGAGTTGGAAAAGATAATCTACTCAAGAACCAAGTTGGTATTTTTTTCAGCAGGCATCGGAAAAATTCCATCTTTTTTTAAGCAGTCTGACTTTGTTTAAGAACATGCAGTTGATTATTAATGTAAGCGAAATAACTACGAACCTGGTTTGTGTTGGAAAAACACCAAGGTTAACCCAATTACATTTTTAATAGATTCAGGCGTTACTTTGCGGAAATTCATTGTAAATATAAGGATGAAAGATATTTAGTAAAAATGCCGCAAAAAAAAAAAACATTCTCCAAAAAAACCTAATCAGGACACCACAATACTCGACCTTTACATTAAGAGCACCAAGCCGCTTGAGCTTGGCGCGCGGAGTTCTGAGTGACATCTCTGGTGGGACTCTTCCGGTGTTGGTTGGTGCTCTATTGAGAGCACCAACCAATATCGACACAATACTCGACCTTGACATTGGTCAAGGTCGAGTATTGTGTTGTCCTGATGATGTCTCGTGGAGGGACGAAACTAGTTGACGACTTGCTTTGATAGATGTTCATTCATTTTGTGGTTGGTGTGGTCTTCTACACGGACTACTTTTTGTTAGATCTTAATGGAGAATGTTTTTTTTCGCGGAATTGTTACTAAATATCTTTCATCCTTATAACCCAGTTACATTCTTAGTGAATTCTTCAAACTACAATAGTTTTTTTCTAAACATAGTAGTGGAGTGATAGTAGGTAGGTACACTGGTTTAGAACTTGTAAAGTAAACGTAGAAGGTGTTAGAGTTTAATATAAATTATTAAAGTTAAGGCACATCATCGCATCGTTCAAGTAAGTCCAATATTCGTAATTTGGAGTGGCGGGCACATCCCTAGTGTAAAGCTTACCCACAAGGCCGGAGCCCCGGCCAGACCTGTTGCTCAATCGATTTGTGCCACTCTCTGTGCCGCACACTACGACTTGTAGGCGCAGCTTTTAACGCAGTTTCTGAATTTCAATATTTTCTATCTATTGACCAAGGCAAGGTCTGAGTTATTTATGGCGTAGCGTGCCGTGGAGATGGCAGGTGCTACGTTTACGTAGATCTGTTAAGGTTTGTTTCCTACTGTTCCTACGACGAGTTACAGTTTTTTTATGAGTAGGTATCTGTAGGTACACGTTTTTTTTTGCTAGATCTAGCACTAATTCGTTACCGTAGAGGTAATTTCGTAGAAGAGCTACGGCGTAGGATTTCTACAGGCCTCGTATCGTTAAGTATACATATTGCCGTTGTTTGGTATTACATTTTGAAACTCACATGATCACATATCGTTAAAGAGACACAAAAGAATATTTCAAGAGCGATGACCCGCTTTAACGATACTTTAGGTGAAAAAATTGGGGAAGACAGCAGAAATAAAGGTATTTTCTTAACCGTGGCGACGTTGAGGGCTCGTTGTTTTGGTTCGGTTAGCATACGTTCATGCTTTTTTAAAAATATTCATATCTTTTAATGTGATTTCATGCATACATGTATGGTTCTTAGGTGTATGTAGTCTTAGTGTAGTGGGTACACAATGCATAAAAACCCTGTCAGGGCGCTGCAATTATTTTGGGATCGCTCTTGTTAGATTGATAACTTAGACACTTCATATTTATAGAATTAATAAAGTAATGTTTAAAATAAGTATTGGTTGGCAATTAAAATAAATAATAATAGAAATAGGTACTTACATAGATACTATTACCTACACAACGTAGCCTTTTATCTGAGGCTAGGCGTACTTTGCCTGTTCGCACGTGTCCGTAGAACAATAATTAGATCTTTGTTGACTATGAATGATGATGATATCCTCCTAGCCGAATTCCGACCACGCGGTGGCCAGTCTCAACGGAAGCTAGCCATGTCCGCAGGACATTATAGTGCACAAGTGTGTGCGCAAACGCAGGTGCACTCTCTATCCCCTCAGTCTCATCATACGATGGGACGGCAGACCGACACGACCGGGAGAGGTCAGCCGCAGGACCGTTTTGCGCGCTTTCCGAGGTACGGGGGTGTAACACCGCCAACTTCCTGACTCCGGGCTATTACTCTGAATTGACTATGAATAACGTATCTTAGGCTACTTTCTATCCGGAAACAACGCGTCCAAAGCCGGGGGCACACACTAGTGAGCGTTTAAATACTTGATTTGGAGTACCTACGTACCTATGCGCAAAAAAATACCTTTGAACAGCTGTTAGAAAATGTAAAGTGGGTTACGCAAAATGGCCTACTTTCACATACGAAAGTACCTTTGTAACATCTGTTTATTCTGTATAATTAGTTAGTAAGCAAATATATAATGTTTGTCGAAATAATTATCAATTGTTGAATTTTAGTTGTTTTTTGTATAAAAGAAGACAGATGAAGATGTAGCGACAGTCAATTAAATTTAAACTTTAGTTGACACCGCTCGCTAATAATTTTTACAATAAAAATCTATTAATTCTTGAAAAGCAAACAGACCAACCAAACAATAAAAAAAAAATTGTAGAAAAATTACAATCACGTGTGTGAAATTCTCATTTTGTTGGGCATCCTAGTCATTATGGTTATGAAAATTATTATTGTGGTAAGTTTTAACGTAGATTTGGTTTTCGTATGAGCGCATAAGGAAGGGGCTTGCAAAAGTTAATTTTAGTTGTACCTACCTGCACTTCTTGTCAATTTAACCAAATACTGCCTGGAAGAGATTCTCTAGGCATGCAGCGATGTGGCCACCCATAGTACAGCTTTATTTGTATTTGTCTTTTCCTGTCCTGTATTGCTGTATCTTGGTGTGAAAAAAGAAAATTTGTATTGTATTTAGTTGTGATAAACCCTGAAACTACAGTTGTTCAAAGAATGTCTACGGTATTTTTTGAATAATTCTTAGAATATGAATTTTGTTTAGTTCTTTTACATGCTACTTTACGTATTTATAGCTCTCTTCTAGGTACCTACAGTTATATTTCTGTCAGTCAGATGATACATTTTTGCAGATTTTCTTGTGTGCAGCGTCGAGCAGGATAGCAAAAGCCGAAGAAGCAGAATGCCACATTTACGAAAAGGAGTCAATTAAAATTAAGAATCAATATGTGACAGAACTGGCAGGAACATTTTTCAGAGGTGAGAAAAAATAGAAAATATTTACTTTTTGGTGGCAAACTAGGTAGGTAATTACCAACCTATAGTCTATTCAACCGAGCAAAAGAAAAAACGTAAACAAAGAATCACTTGGCTCTCAAACTTTTTTCGTAATATAGTATGCATTTTTGGGTTTGCCAATATCTTTTTATTAGCATGTATGCATCTTTACCTCTTTAAAAATGTATTCATTCACTTCATTTAAAACTTTGTCAATTGTTGGCAACACATTTTTAAAATAAAATCCACTTTTCATCTTATTGTCCTCAAATTGAACTCATCCGACTGCTTATAAATTGAAAACTTTGGTGTTGTGAGGGTGGTGGCGACGCCAGGCCGCCTGTGCGTTTATGTTCCTGTATTATTTTGTACATACAACTACATGAAAGCAAAAAAATTATAAGCAAAATTAAAAGCATGCCACATGCATGTAAATTGGCTACGTTCATTACAGTATAAGCTTCTGAAACGCGATTTCGCTATTCGCGGGTAAAAAAATTGCGACTCGTTTCCTGTATTCGCGGATAAATATTTCGCGAAGAAATAATTACTAAGTTTTTTAAACCTTTGTCTAAGCCGGATGATAATTAGTAGGTATTGTTAAAGAAACGAGTTACGTTATGTGATTAAATTTATTTTTAGTATGATTTTTTCTTTTAGTTTGAGTTCTTGGAACGTATCCCCTACATTCCTATACAAATTACCGTTCCGTATCCTCGTTTTCTGTATTCTCGGCATATTTACGGATCGCATACCCCGCGAATAAGGAGCTTTTATATTTAGTAGGGTTATAAATGCAACGAAAGTTTGATTATCCTTGTATTTTTAGGTTCTTTTTAGTGTAATCATTGCATTGAGGCGGTGTCAATATAGAACATTCTATAGAGTACTTCGGTCCAGTCTAGGTTTCGTTCGTCCAACGTGACTTGAAAGTTGGTTCTTTAAAGAACCTTTTTTATGGTTTGTTTACGTTATTTCTTTTGCTCGGGTGAACAGAATATTGTTATGTACGTTATATTCATTAATTTCTAATCGCTACGTTTTTAGGGTTCTGTACCCGAAGGGTGAAAACGGAATCCTATTACTAGCCCCCGCCTTTTACTACTAAGTGCTGTCCGTCCGTGTGTCACAGTAACCGTAAGAGGTAGACAGTTTACATTTTCAGAGAATATGTATTTCTCTTGCCGCTTTATGAGCAAATAATAAAAATAAAATTCAAATTTAAAGGAAGCTACCTTTAATTTTAATATTTATTTATATGTACCTATACAAAAATAGTGTTTTTTATGGCTAGTTTTGCTCTTCGTTTGTCAAGGCTGTATCTCTGGAACCACAATAGGTAGACCCATTAAACATTCTATAAATAAGTAACACTTGAACTGTAATAACAAAAAATACTAATAATATAACAAAGTAGAAAATTGCAAGGGGTCTCCAAACAAGTGAAAATTTGATGTTCTTTGAAAACGTTGATGATATATCAAGGTTTATAAATTTATTTCCAGAGATAAAGGACCAGCCGTATGTGAAGCTGAACCAAGCAGTGGTCGACAGTATTCCCGGTGCCATGTCCTTGGCAATTGTTTACGATGACGGTGACTCCAAAAACATAGTGAATGTAATACATTTGAAGGACAAAAACAAAGACGTTGATGAAAGTGGTAGTGATTCTTCTGAAGAGTACGGATTCTTTTGAAGATTAAATATTTGTTTCTTGGTAGGTACTTACTTTTATTTGAGACATATTTTTTTTACAATGCTTGATGCAATTCCGCCACCAAACTGCGATCCCCAACCCGCATGCCCAGCGTGGGGATTATGGGCAGCATGCCCAGCGTGGGGATTATGGGCATTACCCCCATGAGATAAAAGTCAAAAGAGCTTAACAGGGGGAGGTCAGGCCTCCCCCTGTTACCAGCCTCAGCCTATATGGTCCAGCAGTGGACCAATATAGGCTGTTGAGGTTGAGGTTGAAGATGCAATGAAAACCTCTGTTATGTTTATGTAGTTCTTGTATAACATACTGGATACTTGTTGTGTCCTTCGAATATTTAACGTAGGTAATTTATAGTCATTCTAGCTAACTCTACTCAACCATATGGTTGAGTACCTCTGGATATGCTACTATACCGCATAATTCTATATGCGAATCCAAAGGTAGGAAAGGTACAATTCTATCACATCAGTGTTACGTGGAGTAAGAAAATTTAAGGAGAATTTTATTGCAATCTTTGTTTTAGAAGGAAACTTGGCGGTTATAAAAAGTGCAATTCAAACTCGTGCAAGGGTTCTGGACCACATGACACAAACAATATAAAATAAATAAATAAATAGTATGTTTGTAGGTATAATGTGGTCATTACTGTCAAAGTAACATAGTATGAAAAATTGGACTCAGTTGTCTTTACAGTTCCGTAAATTATCGTGTTTGGAAACATACAATTAAAAATAAATAAAAAACATACAAGCAAAACATAACAAATTAAAGAAAAAGTTCGATTGTATTCCCTTATTTCGCTCAGTTATAATTAACAATTAATTATCAATTATAATTATATAAAACTACGCCGCTTAGTAGCGTTCTTTAGCCATGTTGTTCCAACCGACGAGTTTTGGTTTCGCTTGAGGTCGCCAGATTCTCTCGAGGGACTCTAATCTATATCCCAGGCATCCCAACATACCTTTTACCTGTCTATTTGTACTCTACTTACATTACTTACATACACATACATTAATTACATACTTACTCTACTTACAATCACATTTGATAAAGGAGTTGGAGACTCGAACACATTTTTGGTTGGGTGCAGGTATTTGGATGATTCGCATAGTTTCGATAGTTTGTTTTTGGTTGTTGTAGGGGTTTACAATCCTGGTTTCATAATAGCTTGCTTATTATTACATCTATTTATTTATATATAACTACAACCAGTACTAACATTATGATTTAACTAGGATATATATATATAGATACAGGGTTATTGGAAATTAGACCGGATCCTTATAGGGGGTCATGGGGAGGCCATTTGCAACTATTTTGACCCCATATTGTATTGTGCAAAAGTGATTTTTGAGATATTCGCATATTCGTATTTTTTTGGGAAAATCCCGTTTTACGTCTTCACTAACGAACAAAAAAAAAGTGATCACCCAATTCAAACTTTAGTGACAGGTGTAGATAGCCTAAGGTCTAATTCTTAATAAACACAACAAAATCAAACAAAACCGTAACAACCGTAACAAAATCGTATGAATTTATCCATATGGAAGCTAAAGGACATGTTTATAAACCCCATTTAAAAACAAATACCATAGTGAAATTGGTCGGCATGCTATGTGCACTTTTGCATAAATACAATATGGGGTCAAAATAGTTGCAAATGGCCTCCGCCATCAAATCTAAAAGGATCTGGTCTAATTTCCAATAACCCTGTATAACAACTTAATGTTAAGACTACAAAAATGTCAGTTCCACAGCGTAGTCCACGGAGTAAACATTTTCGGTTATGTGTGCCAGTGATCTACCTACCTAATAGGTATATTTAAAAATTAACAACAAAAAGTTTTTTCTTTTATGTCGCACTACTCGAGATACTTCACGAAGCCCCAAATAGCCGTAATGAGGGCTTTGTCTGCTATAAAGGCATCGTTAAAGCTCGCAGGGTCATTGAAAAACTTAATGATGGTTTTATGTTTCTCCTTGTCACGGTTTCCATTATAAATTCAATTCCTATTTTATAATTTTCAAGATTCTCCTGTAAATCCTCTAAATCATTAGGTAAAATGTAGCTAAACCACATTCAAGCTACATTTTCTGTATTCGTGTACACGCAATGATCAACTTAGCGAGGATCTCGTTTTAATTAAAAGTCTAATGCTAATCTCGAGGTCGAGAGTAATAAATCCTAGAGACTTGTGTCCCCTGAGATTTCCTCGAAAAACTCGCCTGGCGCCTTTTGTAAATTATTGAACGAAACTTTTCTGTATTTTGAAATGGATGCCTGAATTTTTAGACAAACAATGTCTTTGCAAAATATTCTGGGAACAACGCAACGGTTGCTAAATGAAACATTCTTTGTTGTATCTTCAACCGTTGACCTAATTTTAAAATGTTTTATCAACACAATTTGAAATTGGTTTGTAGAGTGTTGCCACAACTACGAGGGCAGATTGAGGGGAAAGATAATAAATTCTTCAACTTACTGATTATCTCGCTTTTTTAAGGTCACAGGAAATAAGAAAACCGTTTTTATCGAAACGGATTTTGGATTTAGACTTCAAGTAGCGTAAGTACGAAGTCGACGGAACTTTGCACTTAGCGTTGCGACAGCAGAATTTTTAGGTTTAAATCTATACCTATAGCGTCAATGCGTATTTTGGGAATTGCGAACCAAAAACTAGCAATTGAAGTCAACAAGTCATCCAATTCACTTGCACGTTCATCCAATTGACTGCCGAACCATGGTTGATCCATTCAATCTAGATCTCTTGCAATCCGCGTGTAATCCATTAACCGACGTTAGAGCTAATAGAACATCGCGATAACAACCAGAACAATGCAGTTTAGGCTCTCCCATTAGAAAGCTCATAAATGCACAGGCACGGTCAAAATAGTAGTTAGGGTAGACCGAGGCGAATCTGATCAATTTGACATCGAATTAAAAAAAAAAAAAAACTAAGTACTTTTTTCAAAGCATCACAGTATTTAATAATTTGGCTTTAATCAGTACTTTTTCTTATTATCGTTTAACATAATTTAAAACTAACATTTTAATTTAAAAAAAAAAAAATGTAACTGACAAATATCCGATTCACCCCAAAATTTGGGGTCCATCGGATATAACATTTATTGGTCCATAATATATAAAATTCTCACAGTAATGTGTTTATAATCATACTTATAACTACATAGATTAAAGCTTAATTATAATATCAGTCATCTCTTCAATCAGCTATCGGCACATAAATCACAAGTGTACGGTCCTTTCGCACCATTTCTGTCAGCGCAGTTTTCGTGACACCATTCTTCACAGGCACAGCACTGGATCCAGTCCTCTGTTGGCGAGTGAACAAATATTTCTGTGCAAAAAAAGCAAAGCCAGTCTCTTGACCCACACGAACTCTTAACTTTAATTCCAGGTGTAGCTTTATTCTTCTTTTTAATGTTGATATTTTCCTTTCCTTTCTTTAAATATATTAAAAAGAAAAAAAAAATTTTTGATTTTTTCTTCTCAGTGTTTTTTTTTTGTGTCTTCCATAAGGTGAAGGTCTTTACTTTGTGGCGATGTCAAATATAAAATCGGCTGCGTCAGTAATTAAATTATGTATGTCGCTATATTTTTGGGAACCGCTTGATATTCTTATGAGTGTACAAGTTTTCATAAATATATTGACATGGTACTGTCATCATGTTTATTTCTTTGAATATTTCACGTAGACTTTCTCTGGGACCCATATTATAGGTTGCACAAACAGCCCTCTTCTGCAGCACAAATACGGTGTTAATATCTGCAGCGTTCCCCCACAGCAGTATTCAAGAAATAATTTATCGCACAAGTACCTAAGCACTCGTGATGATGTATTATTGAACAGCAAAGTAGTTTTGCATGACAAAAACTTTACTACATCTCTTTATCCTTAGCTAGTGCTATAAAACACAATGGAGTGTTTAGTAACACTTCTTTGTTTTTTCAAGCTTACGATCACGACCTCCAACAGCCATATAAAACTGTTATCCGAATTTCCGCCCGAGCAAAAACAGACCAAACTTTTGTTTACAAAGAAGCGGTAGTGTGATTAACGAGGCACCTACGTAATTTGTGGATGAGGGTCACCAGAGGTTGGCATCTTTGCACTTAATCCGGTCCTAGGAGGTCACGCGGGATTTGCGTGACAAAGGACCAATCGATGGGCTGTTAGCTAGAGGTAGATGGGATGGAAAGTGGAGGTATTTAATATTGAAGAGGTCGTAGGTAAGTTCGACTCTTTAAATAGGTGGCTGAATTTGAAGATAGTATTCGGTGTATTTAATATTGGAGTTCGACTCTACACATACATGCTTAGCTGGTAGGTTTTAAAGACAGTATTTGATTATTTAAATTAGCAATAGAAAAACATGCTTTCAGATTAATAGTTTCGCCTGACTGGCATTCCAATTAATATAGTGTTGCCTGACGCTAAATCCAATTTCACTTTATGCGTTTTCAAATGGCACGTTCGCTCAGTATTTTTAGTAATGTCTGGTAAATCAAAGTTATTCTGGTGAGCGTTTGTATAAATACCATCCGATAATATTTAAAACGACAAATTGTAATCATTGCATAAAGCTTGCCTTACTTTTCCTATTTCCAATTTAGTTAACCGGGACTCAGGGCTTTAGCTTTACTTTGTCACTATCGGTTACATAATCTACGATCCTAGACCAGTTGGGCCATTGTTAGTACGATAAAGAGTATTCAATCTCATAACCTTGGGCATGATATGGGCAAAATAGGTTCCTAATACCTATTCTCTCCAGCTTTGGTTTTACGTAATGACAATCGAAGTTTATCTTTACTTATATAGAAACATGTCAAAACTTTGACTGTAGAAATGTATTATTTATTTGATACGATAATGCATAGATGGATTGGAATGGACCCTAATCGATTGAGAATAATCCGAATCTGGCCTTATTATTTGACCTTGTAACATAATTCCCTACTTCCCGTTCATTCCAACTTTGCCAAACGCACGCCAATCGCCAACAAACCAGAGCAAACTGTACAGTAACAAAATAACTTGGCAAATAAATTGGCAACCCTAGTCTTGGTAACAGCATAATATGTTTTCCACTAGTAGAAGAAGTTGAAAGCTGAATTGAAAGTAGTACTGGCTTAGTAAAACCTACTGAGGTCTGACTTGTGTTTAACCACTAATAGTTACCAACGTAATTAACGTCTAAGGGACTACCTTCACGGATGTCAGAAACAGCAAGTCAATAGAAAGCATCTCTTGTAGTTATACAATTAATACGCATGACGAGACTAGCACCTACTTTACACTCCAGAAGGCTCTCTACCATCAATCAACTTACCGATTTCAAAATGAGAAGTGGACTAGTCCACTTCTGAACCTAGATAGAATTATCTAGGTTCATGGTTACCGACGTGTCCTTAGCTACTTTGGTCACGTAGAAGAAACCCAGATAACATGAACAAACTAGTTGTGGGCAAAGGACGAGAAAAGATGACGAGGGTGATAACAGAGCCGTTCCTCTGACATTGTGAAAGAAAGTAAGACAGAAAGAAAATTATTTATTACACACTACACACACAAAAAAACTTTAAGACAATAAAATAAAAAGAGACTACTTAGTACTAGATAACAAACAGCACAGACAAACACATGTGAACTAAGTAAGTAGTATACTAATACAAACATTGGGTTAATTAGTAGGTACAAAGTAGTCCACTCAGCAAGCAGACTAGCGCGTGTGTGCAGGTCTAACAGGTCCTGACTCAGCTTGTTGCTCTAACACAGAAACCTGGGGTAATTTGTGAAAGACCGCTGGTTTTCAGTCAGAACCGTATAGTAAGTGACAAACACACGGAGCAGATACAGAGTATATATTATATTGCGAAAGAGATCACGGGACTTCCTGTGACCACGCTCTTAGACAAGCCGAGGATAGTGTGGCGCCGAAGCAGCTGGTCAACACCTCAATAAAGACTTTCCGAAACGGACACGACCTTCAGTAATTCAGAATACGATGACGAAGAGATTAGAGATAGTCCCTAAAATTGAATGACCTAGTCTAGTTGGTTTTTACCAACCTAGTTAGCTGGTTAGCCCTGTGCCGACCATTGGTAACAAAGTTCTCACTTAAAACCGCATATCTGTAATAATTATGACGACCGATGTTGCGCGGCGGGCGAATGTCCGCTTGCGACGCAGGAGGTTGCGGGTTCGATTCCCGCCTTGGGACAAATGTTTGAACGATCTGCAAATATTTATACCTAGTGTTCTGGGTATTTTCTATGTATAATAAAAAAAATATCTATCTACGTAATGTATTGTGTTACGTATATCAGTCATCTAGTACCCATAACACAAGAGCTAGATGATCCTGTGTGGTGTGTCAAGTTAAATTCAATTCAAAATTCAAAAAGCCTTTATTTAACAATCTTAAATATACTCTCATTTAGTTACATTATACTTTCATAAATTTTCACTCTTATTAAGTTACATAGTACTTTCTTATTTCAGTAGTATTAGACATCGGTGTAGAAGTTTTAGTTATTACGTGTCAGTATCTTGATTGTTTTGCCTTTCAGCATAGGCCTCCCCCAGATTCTTCCATAGCAGTCGGTCATGTGTTTTCCTCCTCCAATGTGTGCCCGCTATGGATTTGATGTCATCCTCCCATCTTAGAAATGGTCTTCCCCTTGCTCTTTTTCCTTCTCTTAGATACCATTCGGTGACATCTTTGGCCCATTTATCTTGTTTGGTTCTTAGGACATGACCAACCCACTTCCAAACTACTAAGAAACAAAACACAAATAGCCAACATAACAAACACAATAAAAAAGCTGAAGTGGAAGTGGGGTGTGGTGTGTCAGTATTATTTATTTAATTAGGTAGCTGACAAAGTCTTCTGTCCCTAATCGTTATGGTAAAAAAATATTTTGTATTTTTATTGTGTATTACATTATCTTCTTAGAATATTTGGCAAATATTCTAAGCTTCATATCTCGCCTTCTTACCAGTGGAATAAGACCTTTACGGATATTACATTGTCATGTAACCTACGTGCATAACGAAGGGTCTTCGTATTGTTGCGGCCCTCAATAGGTATATAACAGTTTACTTTCGCCTAACATAATGATAATGGGAAGTATCTTGTTTTATGTAGAATGTAACTTATAATATTTATGTTGTATGCGGATTATGCCTATTTAAATAATTATATATACATAATCCGAATGAGTATAAACCAAACAAAAAGTCATCAAATTTCTAACATAAATCAATTATTTGAGCAGCATCAGTTTAATGCTTTAGTAGATAAAAAAAATAAGGTAATTTAACAAAAAAATAAAATTACAACTGCCTTACCTGTTTCATTAATAAGATAGCCAGTGTCACTTGGTATGATGTATAGATCTAAAGATACCTCCAAATCTGATCAGCCATTTAAACTCTCATGTCTATTTACATACGTAAACCCTGAAGACAGTACTTTTTTTGGGCAGTCGGGTAATAAAGACTTAGGCCTGAGGCCCAATTCGACTAACCAATCGCTTTACTATGACATTGGTATCGTCGCAGAACCGTCGTCTATACATGAAATAAACTCTAGAAAGTGCGTGCACGGAGAGATTGATAGAATGGTTTCAACCTTGACACTTTTGACAAGCGTCCCTCCATCTGTAGTTTCTTTCATTTAAGGTAAAATGCCAAAATGTGTAATTCTGAGACGATACTATTGTCATAGTGAAGTTGATTAGTTTAGTGTAAAACCCTGAACTTGTAAAGGCCTTTCAATCTAACAAATCACTGCATCTGGCGTAGACGAGCTACGTGCTACGGCGTAGTAAGCCCTACGGCGTAGCATCCTCTGCGGCAGGCCGCGTAGCAATCAAATGCAGATGGATATTGCTGAGTACGTTACATAGCTATGAATGTATGTATGAAATAACGCCCTTGCTTTCAACCACGGCGGCTAGTCGTAACGGAGACTAGCCGTTACACTACACAAGTGTGTGCGCAAACATACTCGTAGGTGCACCTCGTTTAAAGTAAATTTTATTTAATAATGTAAATGTTTTTAAAAATGAAAATAAATACCTAAGATTTCGTTATTACCCAAGATTTCTAATTTGCTTCGAATTCGTGGAGAAGATCCCTAGGAATCCGCTTTCTCAAAATTGTAATGAACACAACTGACGATAAATTCACTTTTTGTACAGATAACAAACCATAAAATCTGAAAAATAACTCAACCATGGTAGCTTCATCTTCATCAGCGGTATGCCTCCTCTTTTACGCACATAATTGCTTATTAGTTTTAATTTTGAATAAAGTTGCTCGACTTTAGCCAAATCTGTTGCGCATAAAAGCATTAAAATGTAATAAAATAGGTGTAACTTTCACATTTTTCGATGGATCGACATAAGCGGATTTCACGGTGCTCCTCTGAGTTCAAAGGGTGGATCACGGGCTCCATTTGCTGCTGAACCGAGCTCAGGCCGTGAATTAACGATCATTGTGTCGGCACAAGCGAGGACAATTATGTGAGATAAGCCTTTCTATCAGAAGTGATTCGGATTTTTGTATTGATACTTTATAGTCAAATTAGACTAGATAGTCGGGTACAGAAAATAGGTTTTTGTATTTAAAATTAGTTACTAATAGAATGAACTTACAGGGCTTTTAGACGAACATTGACTACGTTAGTCAAATGTTTGTATAAAAGCCCTTTAAAATATGTAAAGACAGAGAAATAAATAAATAAGGTACAGATATTGTTAAGTTTCCTACTTGTAGTTACGATTTGTTTTTTTATCAGAATAACCTTAATTTAACTAGGATTCAAAATGAGCACAAAGACGACAAGTTAAAGAAGTTAAATTTCAAACTAAATACAATCACTTCAATCCATTTTGCCCATAGCGGAAGAAGCAATGTGTACCTACCTACCATAGTCTTAAATAACTGATCTGTTTTTTCTTTTCTACACAACGTATTAGTAGATTTGTAGGTACACAAAATTGTGAACCAGCTCTTTCATAAAAGTTTACCCTGAAGTCACACACGCTGTATAGTCACTTTGCAAGAAACTTTCCTTTTTTTGCAAGCAAGCTGCTAAAAAACACCTAAACAGCAATAAAAACTTAGGTCATTCGTGAATCGTAAAAAACTCTAAGAATAATATTTTGGGGTTAAACAAATTTATTTCGTCCCGCAGAAACCAAACTGGTGGGCCGTAAATCAAGTGGCACCGCTGCTTCTGAGCACCTATTTACTGTAATAACTGGCAACATTATTAAAATTAGGAGCAGATGGGAAATTTAGCTTGTAGTTGGCTTCAATGACCAATTGCATTGGACAAGCGAGCGTGACTTGAAAGGCCATTCTGCGCTTTGTTACAAACGTAGACAAATCCAAAGATATTATGGACGATATCATACTGGTAAGAACTCCCAGTGTAGTTTTATCTAATAAATGTGTTTAATTTTGAGTCGCGTTGTCAGCAAACTAACGCTTAAACTTAGTAAAAGCGTTGACCTGACCAAACTTAGCGGCCGTAATGCGGGTTGCAGACTGAAAGCTAAGCGAACTTAGTTTAACATAACGCGCAGTTTTACATACTACGTAGCTTAGTTTGCAGCTTGCACACATTAATGAAAAACGTCAGCTATGCAAGCTGAGCCAAAACTACGTTAGCTTAGCTTGCAGTCTGCAACGCATAAGGAATTTAGTTATAATTCAACTCAGTTACTGTTGAATTCGACCACTTGCGTACTTAAATAAACTCAAGTTTTTTTAATACATTTTGTTACAAATAAAATGTCTGAAACTCGTTTCTTATTTCATAAATAGAAAAATATGTAGTTACTACAAACAAATCCTTGTACCTTCTGAAAACGTTTATAGCGTTGTGAAAATGTTGTCCTGATAGTAACCTACATGTTTCCCAGCACAAATACTTCTCTGTTACATGTATTGTGAAAGGAGTAAACAATAGCTTATTTCATATTTGTTTGCTGTTCATTTTACCCTGAAATATTTTGTGGATTATAAGGGTTAAAAAGTTATAAGCGTCGCTGTAATAAATGTATCTACTATTAATTTAGTCAGGACTTATTTTAATTATGCAAATACGCAATAGCGTGTTCTGTTTGGCCAATTGGTAAATACACCGAAAGAGAGTAAAACTTTGCACAAAAAAAAAAACCAAAGAAACACAATGGCGTACCTAATTTAGAGAATTAAAATAGGACTCCTCTTACCTCTTCACGACTAAACGGCTGAATTGTTCATCCTAATATGTGGCAAAGTGATATGGTTGTAGGTAACCAGGGAAAGGATTTAGCTATTTTTTATTGACGCTTGCTACTGCAAGGGTCAATAAAAAATCCTTGTATTATCCTTATATTTTGTCGTCTATCATCTTTTGTATCAACCGTGTAACAACAGTAATGTATCACTTACGTCAGTATTCATGTATCAGGTACAGATAACTGTGCATAATACAGAAAAACATTTTTGGTGGTTTAGTCAACGGGATCAGCTGAACGGGACCACGGACTAGAAGCGCGGAAGACGCTGATGAGCCTAACCTGGGCTGGGCATGGCATTTCCTACGCTTCAATCACAAAGCAAACGTAACGTAGACCTATCAAATGTCGATTATAATATAATACAGCCACAGGCTACAGTATGCTATAATAAATTAATGATAAACCTAATACTTAACAGGTATTTGACCCGTAAGTGTTATCGATTACTTAGGCCTTAGGCGGTAAAAAACGTACTCGTATGCAGGGTATATTACTGTCTGTCTATCTGTCGCCCTTGTTTTCATTTACTACCCTAGTAGGTAGGTAAGGGCAAAGGCTTTTCCGGCACATTGGCCCTTCGCCCCAACGTGGGGCGTAGTTGTTTTGTAGGCTGGGAGCAATCAGAACGGAGAACTATTAACAATTTTGTAATCAATTATTTGACAGCTAATACGCTATTGCAGAGTAACATGCAAGTAGGTAATGAAAATTAATTGAAATAAGAATGATTTTATTAGCATACTAAGATAATATAATTTTTCAAAAGACATGAAGGTAGGAAAAACTGTTTCGAGAACAATAGATTTTCGAATGCGTGGCATTTGCCAAGCTTGCAATTTGATTCGAATAATGCATATGTATGCACGGTTATTATATTACTGCACATGTTTCTTCTTAGCCATGGCAGTCATACCGTGAGAATCGACCCCTTTAGCCCGATGATGTCTTGAGTCATCATCGGGCTAGATCGGGATGAGTCGAATAAAGGAACATTTTAGGGGAAGAACTGCAGCTTCTTTCTGTGTATTTTTAACACCTGCACTGCGGTCACCAATCCTCATGCCAAGCGTGGTGATTATAGCAAAACACCCCTTGTTTAGGGGAGGCATTTTCAGCTGTGGACGTATCTAAGTATACGTGCTGATGATGATATGTTTTTCTACATAATGCGCCGCCTTATACTCGAATTTAGAATTGTAATGTGTCATAGTAACAGTTCTCGGTCCAACAGGTTGATAAAAAGTCCGCCTTGTCCCGCCGATGCCTATCAGGTACACTTCCCGTTTCAAGCACATGACTTTACGTACCTACTTACGTATGTTTGTTATTATGTAGATTAGAGAGTGGATGATCTTTGCCGTCCGGGTGAAAAGTTTGAGTAGGTTTTGTGTAATCTTCTTTGGTCTATATTCAAACAAAGTATTTATTTTCTAAATAGAGACACCAACATAAAACTTTCGTTAAAATTCTTGTGTCTATTTATACAGATTTTTACATCTGTGAGTCGGTTGATTTTTTCTACAGGCATACCGTTTGTTATGGTGTACATAATACGTAGGTATGTTACTCGAAATAGATGTTTTTTTGTTTTTCTATATATTTGATTCAGATATTATCGTAGAAATCAAATAATATCCTAAACTTGATTTCATAGAACGGCATCGCATGAACCAACAATAGGTACTCTTTTATTTTTTCTCTTGATAGTGTACCTATACCTATTATTTTAATTTATTTGTAAGACTTTCTTAGGTGCAATGTAATGTGCCTATGAGAAATAAATGAATGAATGAATGAATAGAAGTTACGAGGGCTTACTCACTATACTAACAAAAACCGCGTATATACCTACATTATTCTCTTTACATAAATGGACTGTGAAAATAATTACAAGATAATCTAAATGTAAAACAATGTGTGTGCACCTGTCCCATCCCATCTCTGTCTTTTTGAGAATCTGTCTTTATGAGAACAAACCAAATGTAAATATTAATGAACTTGGAGTAAATTTTTAGTCAAACAACAAATTATCATTAATCGAAATAAAAAGTTACTGAAAGTTAAAGAAATACCTCTATAAACTTAGCTTAGTACTTGATATAAGCTTAGGAAGATTGCTACAGATGTGTTTCACAAATAACATTTATCAGACTATTCGTTACCGGCGGCCATTGAAACTTTACAAAGGGACTCGGGCACACAAATATTGATGCATGGCCTTTAACTTTGGGTTGTTAGCTGGCAAACAGAAGGGCTGGACCAACACACAAGATTACACATAGATACCTAACTATTATAATACCAAAATAGGTGCTTATACATACATAGGTACTTTTATAACGTAGATCCTATACTTGTTTTTCTCTGCTGCTTTGCATGCTTTTTCCGGGGTAAAAATAAAATATTAAAATATATCTGGACAATCCACTCAGCATCATCTAGCCCCAAGCTAAGCAGAGCTTGTGTTATGGGTACTAGATGACTGATAAACTTAATACAATAGTTTACATATGTAGATATATATTTTTTATTACTCATAGAAAATACCCATAACAAATATTTCGTCCAAACATTTGTCCCAAGTCGAGAATCGAACCTGCAACCTCCTGCGTCGCACCTTCGCCCACCGCGCCACATCGGTCGTCACGTTGTCGTCGGTCGTAAAAGTCTGTATAGCCTATTTATAAATCCAGATCTACTATAAATGCAAAATAAAAGTCCGACCCGTTCAGTACTCTGGCGTTCCAACACAACAAGGTTCGTAGTTAACCCGCTTATTTATTTGTTATTATTTTGTTGATTATTTGTCAAACTACGATAGTTTTTGTCCTTCCACTCTGACCAACTAAACCGATAAAAGAGAACTTGACGGAGCAATAACTATAGTAGATTAGACATAAATATGGAATGTGACTCAAACCGACCAACTGGTTGTGCAGAATGAAGATAAAGGTTTTTTTCCCAATCAAACCAACTTGATCATATATTTTAATTAGGATTTTTTTTTTCAGTTGTACCAACTGATATTGCCAATCGAAGCGGATAAATTATTTTTCTTTCTTAACGTTACAACTTTTTAGTTGGACCGAGAATTCAGGCTACGTTTGATAGGAATATTTTCACACAACTTTGGTAAGCTTTGGTATTTAACCTTTTTAATTTATTTTTACTAATTACACAATCACTAATGAATAATCTCTAATGAACTGGCCACATATAATAGATGGAATGGTTTTGGCGTTGTCTAATCCCAAACATCTCACAACATCACATTTTCAAAAAGTTTTGCTTCTATAGTTTCAGAAGGAATAATGACGTAAATAAGTAGGTAGGAATGTAAATTGGTACAAAATGTGAGAAACCAGGGGTAGAAACTAGTTCACTATGTGCACCTTAATTGCTTTACAAATCGGTCCCATTTTGAGGAATAACAATTTTATTTTTATTATTCCATATTTGTCGTGGACCGTGAAACGCATTGACAGAATATTAATTGAAACGATGCATACTAACAAAGAATACAACAATATTTTGCTAAAACGATTCACAGTTTTATTGAACATACATTTACATGAGAATAAAGTATCATAAAATGTTTTAAGAGTAGTTAGAAATCGTGCACATCTATCTTCTATATATACATATATAAGAAAGTCGTGTTAGTTACACTATTTATAACTCAAGAACGGCTGAACGGATCTCGGTGAAATTTGGCAGCGAGGTAGATGGCATTCCGGGGCCGGACATAGGCTACCTTTTATTCCGGAAAAAATCGTGCGAAGCCGCGGGCTGCAGCTAGTTATCTATATCTATACCTATCAGAGCGTGTTCAACCAATATTGGCAGCTGGTGTAAAATATTTTTCATATTTTGAGCCTTAAAGGTTTATCTTTTAGTACCCATAATGTACTTACTGGGTATTGTTAACAAGATTCAAATAATAAGAAATATAAATGAATATTGCGCCCAGGCAGGTAGGTAATATTGACTAAATTGCCTTATCTATATTATTATTATAGTTTTTTGATGGTCTGTCGTCTCCTGCTGTGGGTGTCAACAGGCTGCAAGAGATAACGCATGTTCATTCGGCAAGAAGATTTTGTATGCTTGTTGCACACATAAGGACATCCATGAAGTAAACGGTAGGTAAGGTATGTTCTCATAATGTTGGTCCACGTCTGTATCTCTGCTTATTTTCACCGTAGTCCAGCTCATATCCTCCACAGAACGTTTCACAATCAAAAACTTTGCTAATCCATTGTTTACCCCAAGTTTTTCTAGAATCCATCTTCAAATTATAATCAAATTATGGTAAAGTTGATCGATTACTGTTTCTGTGAATTTTGATGTTCGAGTAATTTCCATTTATAAACACTTTTTAATTTAATTTGCAAACTGAATATAATTTCCTTGATATTTTTTACAGTTAATTTTCCAAGTTTTTCGGCCAACTGACGCTGTCAATTCGTTTTTGATAATTTGATCATGGGATTTGATCATAACCAATCGAAAATCACATCAAAAAAAAATGAATAAATAAAAGAGTTTGTGAGAACTTAGGTTTTGTTTTGTGATAGGTAGGTGCAGGTTCGAAAATACAGTTTTTATTTACATTTTGTTTACAGTTTCGAAGCTAAGCGGCGAAGAGTTTATTTCAACCAGTGATTTGGTAGCCTGGTACCAACTACATTTTTCGGCCATGTAAAAATTTGTTCGCCCCTTTTAAAGCCATTTTCTCTTCTTATAGTCTCACGCACCGCCGCCTTGTCGGTAATTAATCTATGCTCACATGAATTTTGGTACATCATAGTGTATCAAATTAATTTCTGGTAGATTTATGCAAGAAGTTGGTGAATGCCTTTCTCAGGTGCTTTCTGAATATTAGAGCGATTAATAATAAGCTTGACAGACATTGCCAAAACATTCGGTTCTATCTGTGGCGTAGGTATATCTGTATTTATTTGCTTTAGGTGTATACCTAAACCAAAGACGCAAGTAGATACGATATATCTAATTTTACGAAGGTATTTAAAACCGTAGCGCCATAGAGCCATAGAGAGCGATAGAGAAGCCAGATATGGGTGGATGACATCCGCAAGAACGTGGGCTAGACTAGCGCAGGACCGAGGTAGTTTGCCCAGCAGTCGACAAGGGTTGATGATATGATGGTGATAGTTATGGCGCTCTATTGTTACTAGATCACCTATTTATTCAGACAGTGGTCATCAACTACTGCTGGGTATTAGAAATCTTCTATAATGCGGCATTCTGTCCTGCTCTGTGTGGCCTTACACACCAAGAGCCAGTTTTATTTTTAAACAATTAGCTAGGTTGGTGTACGCTAAAGCCTTGGTCTCTTGATGAGTTCGCAGTACGCTGCGTGCTGCGTACTGCCCCTTAGGTTACGGACTCCTATTAAATGATATTACGTGACGTCCGACTTCAGCGTAAATGTTCCGATACAGCGTCAGCGGTCAGTACATCTCAGCCGCGAACGACGACGTCTCGTTCACAACAGTAGTCAAATATAAAAAACTAACTAAAACTTTGTACTGACGTATATTTGATACGAAATTCACGTTGCAATGGTTCGATATAACAAAAAACGCGGCGCAAAGAGTTTGAATGCCGCCTTCGACGTCCACACGGCGACGTCAGCGTGTGAAAGAGACCATAACAGTACATTTCTATAGTCCGTGCGTTCCGAAATACGATTACAGCGCTGATAGCGATCACAAAATATTTAGCGTTCCGAATTACATATCACGATACTGACAGTTGAGTGCTATCAACAATTCGGAACACTCATGAGCGCGCTCACGGTCACGTGTCATGATGTTTACAAACATTCTAAACGTCAGTCAGTATTTTAGCCGCGCACGACAGAACAAATTTTAACTTTTATCGTGAAAATCAAGTGAAAATGGCAGACAATAGGGCTTTTCTAGTAATAGATAGCTCCGATGACTCAGCTGAGGACTGGGACGACTACGATTCATCCAGTGACGAAGAAGATGCCGAATTGCTTGTTAGTGCTATATCAAAAGCGGCTAGCAGGGATGGACTACGAAAAATACCTCGCATACCAAATTATGTGGAAAAAACTGTAGTCCAATATACTCCACAACAATTCAAACGCCATTTCAGAATGTTACCAGACACATTCGAATTTATTTTGGAGCTTATAGGTCCAAAAATAATGGATACTGGAATAGTCTTTGGAAGGAAACCAATACCAGCAAAAAAACAACTACTGATCGCACTTTGGATGATGGCTACACCAGATTCTTACAGGTATGTGTGCAACGAGTTTGAGGTTGGCCTGTTCACGGGCTCTCCATACTCAGGATCCCCAGTTTCTATTTTTTGTGGCCACTTGGCCTTCCTTAAAGAGGCACCATGTATTCTCTGGTGTGGTTGATGCCATTAATGGTAGAACCACCATAATAAAAGGCCCATTAGAGGATGCACACTTCTATTTAGATTAGCAAATTAGCAATAGAAAAGGCGCAATAAATACAAGCTGCTTGTACTCAAGATATTGTATTCACCAGTGTGTTTGCATTGTTACAGGTCTGTCTGTGAAAAATTCGATGTTGGCCTGGCCACTGCCCTGAGAAGCGTGCGGCGAGTATCACGGGCTCTCCATTCTCTGGCTCCCCAGTTTATAAAATGGCCTTCAGGGGAGCAAGCAAGGGAAGTGGCCAGAGAGTTTGAGAGGCACAGTGCATTCCCTGGTGTGGTTGGTGCCATTGATGGCACACACATCAAAATAAATGGGCCATCAAAGGATGCACAATCGTACATTAACAGAAAAGGTACACACTCTATCCAAGTGCAAGCTGTTTGTACACGAGACTTGGTATTCACCAGTGTGTTTGCGGGTTATGCAGGGAGTGTACATGATTCCCGTGTATTTAGACTCTCACCAGTACAGGAATACATACAAAACCCAGAGACCTATTTTGAAGGAGACACCCACATTATTGGTGATGCTGCGTATGGGATTCACCCGAACCTCATGGTCCCCTTCAAAAACAATGGACATCTGACCCTCAGACAGAAAAATTATAATTTTTGTCTTTCATCAGCACGGATGTCCATTGAGCGCGCATTTGGAATGTTGAAGACTCGGTGGCGCAGCATACTTGATTGCTTACCAATGATATCACTAAGAAAAATACCTGAATATATACTAGCTCTTGCTGTACTACATAATATATGTATTATCAAACGGGACATGATGCCAATTGAAAACTGTTTACGGGTGGTGCAAAGAGGACGCCTCATAAATGTTGGAAGAGAAGCAGGAATGCTAAAGCGTCAAACTTTAGTTAATAATTTGGTTATACGATCAGTTTAAGATAACTTTTCTAGTGCACACATACCTGTAAGAATCTGGTGTAGCCATCATCCAAAGTGCGATCAGTAGTTGTTTTTTTTGCTGGTATTGGTTTCCTTTCAAAGACTATTCCAGTATCCATTATTTTTGGACCTATAAGCTTCAAAATAAATTTGAATTTGTCTGGTAACATTCTGAAATGGCGTTTGAATTGATGTGGAGTATATTGGACTACAGTTTTTTCCACATAATCTGGTATGCGAGGTATTTTTCGTAGTCCATCCCTGCTAGCCTAGTCTGGTAACATTCTGAAATGGCTTCATCACTGGATGAATCGTGGTCGTCAGCCGGTTTATAAACTTATGATACATTTAAGATTTAACTGCAATTGTTTCCTTGTAATTTGGATTTTTCGTGCATTAAATCCATTTGTTTTTTATCTGTTTGACATCCTATTTCCTACATCTAATTAGGTTTAAATTGTAAGGGAATCTTTCATGGATATTAGGGAGAGTTTGTTATTTAGGTATAAAGAAATAAATGATAAAAACAATTAAAATCAACGTTTTATTTTAATCACAATGCTGGACGTTTTTACACTTTTCGTTATATTTTTAGAAATATAAGGACGAAAGATATTTAGTAACAATTCCAAAATAAAAAAAATATCTTTCACCCTTATATTTATAATGGATTTCAAAGTAATGCCTGAATCTATTATATATATTAGGTAGGTAGTAAGTACTTAACAATTACAATCACAGTTTTATAAAAATACTTAGTTAATAATATTAAATAAAATATTATTGCTTATATTTGTGTTTCCTATGATTTGTTTTAGATCCTTAAATATTACACGATTAGTTTTATTTGGGTGGCAGTGGGTAACAATTACAATCACTGTTTTATAAAGGCACTAAGTTAATAATATTATATAAATATACCTGCTTATCTTTCTGTTACAGATCCTTATATATAACACTATTAGTTATATTTTTATTAGGTAGGTAGTAAGTACTTAACAATTACAATCACAGTTTTATAAAGGCACTAAGTTAATAATACTATATAAATATACCTGCTTATCTTTCTGTTACAGATCCTTTTATATAACACTATTAGTTATATTTTTATTAGGTAGGTAGTAAGTACTTAACAATTACAATCACGGCATTGACCGCCATTAACTTTATATGCCCTATTTAGCAGTTGCATTTTTTTTGCAATTTCTGCAAAAACCATTTTATGGCATTTTGTATTCATATCATCTTTCATTTCTTCATAAAGAGACAGCAATAGGAAAATACATGGCTCATTCCAAATGAACAGTGATCTATCTTGTTCTGTTGCTATAACAGGTTCATTTATTGATTCTGTACCTGGGTTTGCACTATTTGCTGTATCAGCATCATATTCTTCAACTAATTGTCTCACATATTCGGAATCTGTAAAATGCAAATTATATCACATAAAATTTAGGTAACACTAGCTTCTGTTGCACAAGTTATTTCAGGATCAAAAGTCATCATCATCATCAGAGATATGGCCAGCCCACTGCCCAAGGAGTTCATTATGAACAGCCCTTCTTTCTCAAGGAAGTTGACTAGCATTTGCCCCCTGTGATTCCTAACTCCATAACCATGCGGGCCTGTTCGGGATTCATTACCCATCTGGATTCCTACCTTGCCGTTAAAGTTCCCCATAACAATGTTGAAGTGAGCCTTAGTGGTGTTGTGTAAGACTTCTAAAGTACCTAGCCATAATGAAAGCCCAGCTTAGTTCCGGTAGAACTATACATATAAAATTATATGCTTTTCTTACCTACTACTTCAAACTTTAATATAAATGCGATAGTTTGGATGTTGGTTACCTCTTCACGCCAAAATTACTAAATGTATCTGCCTGAAATTTTGAATAGGTATTACCTAGGTAGTTTTAGCCCTGGAATATAACATTAACTACTTTTTATCCCATACATAATTTCCCATGGGATAGAAATATGAAGCCGATAATAGTATAATTACCTAAAAAAGTTACCTACATAAGTTAATATTTAAAAAAGCAAACATCTCAAAAACTAGTAAGTACCTAGTTAATAAATATTAAAAATAGATAATAGATAAGAGGCTAGTCGGATGATTATAGGGGCTGGGCTATTAGGTATTTAATCACTTGAAGACTTTTTCATTAGACAATTTGTACATGATTGGGCTACTAACTGCTGCAAAAACTGTTGTGATCACAGAACATTATTACTTTAACGAGGTTGTGATGTGACTGCGGTTCACTTACCGATTTGTGCTCTCTCATGTTGCTCTTGAGTAAGCATCAAAGTTAGTCTCCCACCGTTTACTTCGTCTTCTATGTTTATTTCCATTTCGATTTTGTTAATTGCAATAAATAGGTTCTTTGAAAATAAACAACAAAATAAATCAGTACCGACTCCGACACCAATTTTCTCTATCCAATTGTCACTTTTGACAGAGCGCTCACAGTGATTTCGGTATGTAGGATGGTCGGTGTTATCGCAAAATGGCGTATGTAATGACGTCATCTATGACGTCACAGGGGACGTCGTTGTCGCGATCACGGTAATACGGAACGCGTGTGAGCGCGATATTATCGATTTTAGCGTAATTCGGAACACAGGGAGTATAAGCATCGTGACGCGGCGTACGACGTGACGCTATAAGCGATCGATGGCGTTTATAGGAGACCACAGCCTTACCGCTGACGCAGACTTTGACGGAACACAATAGATACCCTATACGTTTTTCATACAATTATGTGTCAAGCACCGCAGAGCGCATAACGCAGCGTATCTACTGCGTAGTGATCAAAAGACCCGGGCTTGACATACAAAGCATCATGGAGTTCTGTGCATAGCACTTTTCACTATCAACTGTACTAGAATTGCTTGTTCAAAACTAGACAGTGTGCCCGCATGCAATTCACAATGTCTCTACATTGCAAACAAGATTCGCGTTGCATTCTTAACATAAACATACCAGTAACGGTACCTAAGGTTCCATAATTTAACGGCTGCATAATAAAGCTACCCTGAATTTCTAGTAACAAATTTTCCCATCTACCTTCCGCACTCGCCTGAAGACTCGTTAACGGACCTGGTGAACTGTTTGAGCTATTCATTAGATAAGAGCACCTTTTAAAGTCCCTTACAAAAGGGGGGTTGAGATTTAGTGAGCCATAATAACTTTGGGCAGTTTCGTGAAAATACATTTTAGGAGATAGCGTTTTACTGAATTTTAAGGTGTAATGTCTGTAAGATTGGTTGTTACTAAACAACCAATCAAGACTTCTGTCAACGATAATAAATAACAAACCTAGATAGGTGAGACGCATCAGATCATGCACGTAGAAAAATACTACACCAGCCTGCCCTCACGTATCCTTCAAATCACGTAACTTTCACGCTGAAATAGAAAATATGAAGGCCTGAATAAACAGCTATCCAGCCCAATAAGTTTCTACATGATCCAGCCACAACAAAGGTGTACCTGCCTTAATAGATACCTAAGAAAACACTATCTATGTATACACGTGCTTTCAGAAAATATTATTTATTTCACATTATTTCAGTTATTTCTATCAAAACTATTCAAATCAAGCATGTTTTGAGGCGATAAGGTGAGTTCGCACTGATATTTCACAAAATTAGTATCTAAAAAGTAGATTTAGCGTTCGTTACATCCCATTTACCGTCGTAAGAAAAGGAGATGTTATTTATTTGGTCATCGGCCAATGAAACAACATCTCATAACTTCAATAAAGGATAATGTGAAATTATATTATATTATTGGTGACAATCGGTGTATGCAGAAAATTCAAAACAACATTCCGTCGTCTGGACAAACGACTAATAATTTCTCACAGCTGATAAGGTTTATCAAATTCTAGAGGCTGGAATAATATGGGCGAGTGTAGACTTATATTTAAAGTCGTCAGTACAAGCCGGGTGCAGTAAAGACGTCTATCCCAGCTGGAACGAGGTCGCTCATCAAAATATCTGGCAGATAAGGTTTTTATTGCTGGTAAGACATATCATTTTATAGGTGGTAGACACTAATGTGACTTTTAAACACATGAGGAGATATTCTAAAAAATTGAGAGAACAATATCTTTAGGGAACATTATTATCAAATGGTCCCTACAGATATTTTCTCTCTAATTTTTAGGTGTGAATTACTAAATGTACGAGAATGGCCATTTGTAACACAACACAACTATTGGAACTCTAGTTTCTTGAGTGTCCAAATAAGCACGATACGTCCTAAGTCCTACATGTTTCTTTTTTCGATCAAAAGCTTTCTTACCTTTTTATATTCCCCCTTATACCCTAATATTATATAGTATATAATAGACTACATAAGTCCTTAATAGTATATAATAGACTACATAATTCAAATCCATGGCGTCCCTTCTAGCGGTTGGTTAACTATGTCGATTAGATACCTACTTAGGTACAAGTCAGTGGTAAAATAGAAGAAAAGTATTAAGTTTATATAATCAACTGTCAAAGGTAAGCAGCCTCCACAACTCAAAGTCCATAAGAGAGTTCCAACATATTTTTTCTTTAAAAATTTGTGCCATCTGGTTACGTCTAACTTTATCTCAAATGCGAACAATTTGAACACTTGTCTGAGCGGCTTATTGTTCATGGAATTTCAGATAAAATATAATATTTCAAAAATGTTATTTTGCGAGTCTTGCTTATTATAGGTATTTTTAACATTTTAATTCCAGAGCTTGGAAAATATATCTCTTTAGTTATGTACCTACCTCAACAATTTTCGTGTTTTGTCAGCTTTAAATATTTTTTCATAAATCGCGGACTCTTATTCAACAGAAGTAGTAAGATATAATACCTTCTAATATATACAGGAATCTAAAGGAAACATGAGGTCTTAAGGAAATAAATCACTTTGAATTTTAATTTTAATTTGATGTGTACTAAGCCGAAAGGGTATACCTACATACATGTTACATACTTCCCACATCAGGCAGGTGTCAATTAAGAACCAACAGTAAAAACTTTTACCTACCTACTGTTCATTGCTCGTTTATTATGCGTTTCAGGTGACTCGTATTATATTTGTTATACAATTAAAAGCCCGGATCCGTAATAAATGAGGCAAATATAATTAAATGCATTGTTGTCCACGGTGGAGACGAGACGTGGCGTCGCATGCAAAGTAAATACCCTAATGACTGTGCAATCCCGACATTTCCATTGTAAACATAAACGTACAATTGTGTAATGAAATCTAGGCTGTAACGAGGCCATTTAGATACCAGCCAAGATTATGGGAATGCCCATTGCGGGACAGGCCGTACTCAGGATGAGGGTAATTGGGCGTCGCAAAAAGTGGTGTATTTTTCAGGTGCTACTGCATTTAAGGACCATCACTATATATCTACTATATTCTCATACTTTTAAACAAGAGATAATTTGCGAAATAATTTTGTGTCTAGATCCATTTTATGAAATAATGTAAAGAAACAGATCTAATGAGCATTAAAAACCTCGATCCATCATGGGTTTAGTCGATGGATCTACAGATTTTCATCCTTATTATGCAGATTGCTGCGCTCTTTTTTAAAGAATATCTACAATTTTGGTAACATGCTCTGAGAGTTCAAGGTGACAAACTGCGAAAGCAACAAAAGATAAAATGGTTTACGAAATTAAGTTTCCTCCTCCGCAGATATTAATCCACTACAAAATGGACTTCGCCTCCCCTAGGCGGGTTTTCTACAATCACCACGCCTGGCAGGCGGACTAGTGATTGCACTAAAGGTGCTAAAAATACAAGAAAGGAAGCTGCTGCCCTGCCTATGGTAAGTTTCCTTAGTCGACTCTTACGAAATCCACTGGTTGAGTTGGTGACGTCGATTCTTACGCCTCAAGCACCACAGCTGGTATATTCAGTTTAAATATACAAAAAATTAATACGCTACTCATATTTTATGTATTTACAACAGAAAATATTCAGTCACTTCTGATCTAACATAAAATACAAGGTATAAAAGGGTTGTATAATTTTTTTTTGCATTGTAATTTTTATTAATTTTTACGAAGCCCTACGTTTTGTCCTACCTACGATCCTGTCAAACGTTAAAGTCGTTAAGGCTTATAAAAATATTCCAAGTAAATAATGAATTTTGGAAGGTCGCTTAATGCCCCTGGCAGATGCCATATTAATAGACCAGATTAGGATCAGGCTTGTAGACAGATTTAGACTTGAAATGGCGATTAACAATATTAAGTAGTCGTCTCTCGAGGACAGCAGTAAGTATTGTTTGGGTGAAATGATTAATTTATGCAGTGGCCTGTTGATTACATTTTGAAGCACATGTTCACCGTTATTTGAAGGTTAATCTGCACATTAAAGTTAATTTATAAGCACCTGAGTAGTGGGTAGGTGCACTGATATATCTTGGCTTTATTAGGTAATTTGTCACGCATTATCATTCTGAAACTTACTCGTACCTAACTCCTACTAGACCAATACATTAAAAAGTGTCTGCCTAATCATTACCCTAGACTAAACCCCGACTTCTCAAACTCCCTAAAATATAATGTCGGTCCCAATACCAAACACCCTGTATGTATATAGCCTGCCAGCCGACAGTGTTTAGTCAACTAGTCGGCGGCGGCCCGCTGACTTTGGTGTGTAGTCCATAATAAAGGTGCCAAAGTTCAGATTGATCACAAAATCCCAATGAAGCATTATAGTTACATTCCCATAATTTCCTTGTCCCAAGGGTGCTACGCCGTAGCTAGCTACGTTGCTGCCGAAATAAAGCACGATTTAACAACTTCCTAATGTATATGGATTATGATTGGCCCTAAGATCTGTTTATCCATAAACACTCATTAGATTCACTATTCCTATTGATTGTTACGCCGTAGCTTGCTACGTCACTGCCGAAATAAAGCACAATCTAACTTCTTCCTAATGTATAAAGATTATGATTGGCGTTAAAATCTTTTTATCTAAAATACTCATTAGTTTCCCTGTTCCTATTGATTGTCACGCCGCGCCGTAGCTTGCTACATAGCTGCTACAATTATCAGCAAAAAAATAGTTTCTACTTACTGCTTTGATGCCGACGAAATAAAAGCATTAAATGCAACTTCATAGTCTATTAGTTAAGTAGTTTATTTTTTGTTTGTACTTATTTATGAAACGAGGAAAATAGAAGCTTTCATCTCTGTAAATTTAATAAGATAATTCCTATTAGTCCTGGCTCCAGCCCTCTTCATTTTACCTTTTCCTGATTGTAGAGTTTCTAGTAGAGTACTTTTTAGATGTTTCTTGTTTTAACTATGCTAGAGTTTTCATGTTTTTCTTTGAATGGTTTTCTAGAACCGAAGTAAATAAACGTGTTTGTGTCCACACAAATTATTATATCTTATAAATACTTGTGCCACTTTCCTCAATAGATATTTTCTTTCATTTGATCTTGAAACACAAGCATTCAAGTGTAATTTATTTATCGTTTATTTAAATTAAGTAGAAACATAAAAATCCTTGTTCTTTAGTTGTTTTTATTTTAATCTAAATAATGGAAAAGACCTGTTTTTCGCATGATATACGTACCTATTGTTTGATGGCAAGATGTTGTTCTTCAACTTGCATAAAAATACGTTATATAAAATTTCAACGATAAAGGTTATTTGATATCATGATATCTACGATTAATAACCTTGAGATCAGAAGCTATGGCCGTTTTACGGTTTCATTATGACGTTAAAATATCTACCTGGAAGATTTTGCGACTCTTTCGGTAGAGTTTCTCTAAGTACGTAAACAACATGTTTGCAATCGAAGTACATCAACATCTAACGATGACTAAGTATGTATGACTGTCAAATAAAAGTTAAGATTAAACGGGAAGGTATTTATTCGAAATATGATGATTTTTAAGCACGCTCACAGTTAGTGTTTTAATCTAAAGGTGCGTCCAGATTGATAGAACGGCAGATCGGTAGAACTTGTGCCAAAGGGTAAGTGGGGGGTAGGTTAAACCAAACCAAGCCGCCAAGCACGAGGTTTCATCTATCCCCAGTTTTCATCTATCCCCAGTTTTCATATGCCTAATGCAATGCCGAACACCCTGAATAAATCGTCCACGTTAACATGTTATTATAACATGTTTTGTTACTTTACCTGGACGCACCATAATATATTTATGCTTCACATTGGCACAGACTAGGTAAGATACTTCGACATTGGGAACAAAAAAAAAACGTCAAAGTAATTAGCGATCGTGCAATTAACAATTGTTGTTTTTGAGGCGCCGCCAGTTCAGCTGTCCGGTAGGTTTTAATTAAATATAACCCACATTTCCGTTTCCTTTATTTTCTTTGCAAAATAAGATTAAAAGAAACTCAGAGAAAAGGCATTGGAGTCGATTAAAAGTGTTAATTTTTAAATTATGTAGTTCCTGTATTTTTACCTTTGCTAACTTTCGTTCCCAACTAGCAGTTCTTAGTAGTAGATCAGTTAATCAGAACAGTAGATTTAAAGTGTACCCACAGCATCTACATAGGTTTGAGTTTTGAGTCACTAATTAGCATGATTATGCTGATAAGTGGCTCAAACCATATGCAAATCATTGGTTAATCATGCTGCCTTGCAGTAATGAGTAGGTAATCAATTTACTTTAGCATTTCACGGTACCTGATTATATCAATATGATTAGATTAGGTATGTATATTTGCTTTTGCAAACAGTATTCTAACAAAATAAGCAAACCTTAGAAACCTAGTAACGTTATCTGACATACAGTGGTAGTAATTAAGTAACGTGAAACTCATGCTAACATTAAAATTTATTCTATGCAGAGGTTATTGATAGGTACGGACTTATTTTCTGTAGATATCTCTAGTAAAATTCCCACATGCAAGGAGATTGCAGGTCTAAAATAAGGACTGCCTTCCCATACTTAAAGAGATTAAAAGTTCTGAAGCATGAACGAACGGCGAGGGAAAATGTGATCGGCCATGCCTCAGCGACTTGCATACATTACCATAATTTCACCATCTATTGATTTAGCGTTGCATCTCTACTGAACATTTGCCTCGCTGCGAAATTTTTTAGAGATGAATGTTTTTACGAAGAAGTTTTCGGTAAAAATTCTCTTAAAATGGCCATATTCTAGTGTTACCTTTATCTATAAATTGCCTAATTTGCTGTAATACGATTGTTTTTGCAGAAAATAAATATTACTATACTATGTTTGTGTTATGTTTAAAGATCTTTCATAACATTAAAAAGCGTTAGTATTTTGAGAGAGGTGTTTTTCATTTGTAGTTCGCAGGTTTCAAAGTTGATGATACTGCCTTATTATTGATCTGTCTTTGAGTTCCCGTTCGTAAAAAATAACGCGTAGCGGACGATACACATTGTCGGAATATTTTTAAACAGAAAATGGAACATCTTTAAGCTTACGTAAAATAGAACCTACAGTATCAGTGACGCCACTTGTTGTTTTAATGAGCTAGTCGAGAGCCCTCACTGCATAATTCCTCGTTAGTTCAGCTAGCTTCCATCTTTTCATAATGCTGTGTACCTACCTAGCTGCGCATAAAAAGTCGAAAAATTATATGCACAAGAATGAGTCCATAGAATTTTATCGCCGCGTAGGTATTTGAGAATCTTGTTATGAAGGCAAAAATATGTTGACTAAAAACTTTCACGCTGTTTTTAAATACTGTGGTTCAACTCTGGCTCTCTGACCTTCCACACAAAAATAGGTATTATTATATAGGTATTATTATATAGGTATTTATTTCCGTAGATATAATAAATGTACTTACACTCAGAAAAAGTCAAACTCTTAAAATTAAAATAGACAAGACTATATTTTTGATGTCTGTCCCCTCGATAAGTAGACTAAAATAAAGAAGTGACGAAGAAACCTATAGCTTGTTAGTTGTTATTTTTCGAGTTGGAGCCAAACCAAACTTTTTTATCCTCTAGATCAGCGGTTCTCAAATATTTTTTGCGACGTAACCCTTTTAGATCCTCAATATTTGACGGAGCCCTGAGCGTAGGCTGACATATATTGCAGCCCGCAAAGCGAGCCACGATTTTTTTTTGTGGATCTGTTGTGGCTTTTGGCAAGTAGATAACATTATGAGCATGTTAACATGATTGTATCAGGGGTTTGTAAACAGAAAATGATCACAGCAGTAAAAATCACTCAAAATAGCTTTATTTTGACGTCAATACGACACAGCACAACGACCGTAATAACGAGCTGCGTATTTTATATTTTATAATCACATTAAAAACTTCCTGCTACGGTACACACTACACGCTACACACTGTCCAAATCAAGCAGTGTAACGGCTAGCAAAGCAAGCGGCTATTTATTGGATTGCGGTAAAACAAATATTAGGTAGCTTTTAACGGGGGTTGGAAAAAGTAAATAGTGTCAAAACTTGAGGGAATAAAAATCAGTAATTGGCGAACGGAGCGAGCCGCGATGTTTTTGTATTGCGGTAAAAGAGGGAAGTTGGCAGATAGTGCCAGTATCTGAGCGGGTAAATATCAGTAAGTGGCGAGCAGAGCGAGCCGTGATTTATTGCAACGCGTCAAAATACAATCAATGTTTTTACCGAGGAGGCAAAAAGTGACAAAAACTGACTGTCGAAACTGTAGGGATTGCTGCGTCCCGTCACCCCCGACATCTGCGCTGCACTGCCGGGATCACAGCCCTCACAGCCTAACTAAAACTGGGTAAAGCAAACGCATATCGAGTAAAAATAAAAAATTAGCATACTCAATTACCCCTTGCAACAAAATATATGAGAGCTAAAACCGCCGATAAAAGCTTATCGGCGGTTTTAGGTATTAGTGGTGGGATTTAAACTACGCCTTACTGATATAAAAAATCAATCCCCTCAAGTTTAAAATTATAAAGTACCTACTTAAAATTATTTAATTAGTGAAACATCAACTTTATGTTAGTGCACTGCTGGGCATAATTAGTGAATGTCGTATAACATTAAATTTTTTATGCAAATTTTTCATTCATATTTTTTATTAATTGACCTGTATTTTCGCGGAGCCCCTACAGAGGCTTCGCGGACCCCCAGGGCTCCGCGGAGCACTCTTTGAGAATGGCTGCTATAGATAATCTTTTGTTGCAAGCCTTTTTACAGAGGAAGTTTTTGTCAATTTATGCAACTCGTAGTTTTGATGTAGAAGCTTATACATTCCACTGAACAACAAAATAATAACTCATCGAAGGTCCCTATTGGTAGGTTCATGTTTATTTGCAACCAATTTCAAAGGTGTAACAATGAAGCATACATTTTTGAGAAGTTAACCATATAGGTACAATACCTATATTTCAGTTACATGAACAGAAAGGGTTTGCTTTAGTGAATGTTTAATAATACCTCTTCCGAGTAGGTATGAGCTAAATAAATAATATGTACGAGTACCAAGGTATAACCCAGTGGCGGCGTAGCGTGGGTTGGTTCCCGGGGCAGTTTTCTACGAAGCACGCCCCAAAACCCCAAAACCGAAACAAAAATGCTGAACCGCCTTGGGTTTGGACAATCCCGACCCTCAACTCGAAGCATAAGTAACGGCGACCCGAGCCACGAATTTTTCGAGATTTTTTTCGGATGTTTGTGGAAAAGTAAGCAAGAGCCCAGATTTTTTTTAAGACTGTGTTGGTAGGTAAAAAGCTATGATATAAATAACGGCAAGTAGAGCGAGCCTCGGTAAATTTGGTTTTTGGTGTGGTAGGCTTAGCAATAAAGACAAGAATGCTAGTAAGACGACGACGGAGAGCGGAGATAGCCGCAGCTGTTTTGAGATTTTTTTTCGGCAATTATCAATAAGGTTAGGAGTACGTATGTATGAAGATACCGAAAAATATATTTACTGTTTTACGATTATAACGGCAATTGGAGCGAGCCGCGGAAGTTTTTGTTACTTTTTCGGGTCAAACTAGTTAAGTAAAGCATGAGAAAAAATAAGAAACACTAGCGAAGCAAATTCTCTGAAAATTTTGGAGATATTGCAATGGTTAAAAAAATTGTTAAGCATTGCGAATACAAAATAAATATCGGCGAGTGGAGTGAGCCGCAAACTTTTTTGAAATTGGTGAGGCGTAGTAAGTCAAGGAAGCTATGATAATGAGCTAAGAACAATTATACGTTTTTTTGGAGACTAGCAACAAAATGCGATGACAACAGAATATACCCTATAGATTCAACGACGAGAGAAGCAAGACGCGATATTTTTTATGTTCTGGCTGTGCGTGTGCGTTGTCGTTGTCACCCCAAGGAGTGCCAAGATGGCACCCCTAGGATCTTGGTACTTGGTGGCGGGGGGCAGACCGCCCCTGGCTCCCCTTACGCCGCTCGTGTCTATACCCTCGGGTGCTATTTCAAAACAGATTTGTACAGCGACCATTGTTCGTGTAGGTACCGGAGATGTTTTAGATTGGTCAATGAAATAGGTATATTTTATATAATACTAGCTTCTGTCCGTGGCTGCATCTTTTTCCTGAACCAAAAGTAGGTATAATGTACGTTCCCAGGATACAATCCTTCTCGAAACAAATATGTTGTTTCGATGATTAGTCGTGACTTGTGACAGACATACAGACTTGCTTTCGATAATGCTTTGTATAGTAATATGGTTAAATATGGTTAAAAGTAATGAGTTTCAACAACTTTCCACATCCATCATAAAAGTAATTTTGTACAAACACGGGCACTCTAATTATTAATGTGGCTAGGAATAGCTAATCATACAAGCTGAGTTATCTAAATATATCTAAGTTAAGTCGAGAAGAGCATTAAAGTATAATGAAATTTCCACTTAGCCAGTTTAAGCAAAGTGAAAATTCAGGAGACAGACTCCTGAATTTTCAATCAAGTTAGGAGTTATAATTTCCCGATCAGCGGCGGTGCACATCAACCTCAAACTGTTTTATGTGGAAATTCAGGTTTAGTCTAGAAATTATCAATGAGTCTTTAAGTATAATAATCACACACACAAGTCAGGCCATACAAAAAGGGCGTTGTTTTTTTTAGTTGTTTTTATAGAAAAAGACACATGAAGACACATGTTCAACTGACTCAAATCAATACGAACCGGATGCGTCCTCAAATCTGTAGATTTGTCAAAATAAGTAGATACTCAATCAATCTTATAAAACAATGTTTTATTTCTTAAATGGTCATCTCATCGAAAACTTTAGGTTCCGTGTAGGTAACAGATTCCGCCGGAATACCTGATAGAGGGTTCGTGACCAGAAATTTGCAGCTGATCTCGGGTCGGTGGAATATCATTATCTATAATCCAAACGTGATGTTGACTGATAATTTTGTAGAGGTCTCCGCTGAATGAAATGCCTTATTTTTCGTTTTATGGATTTTGGAATAGAAAAAAAATATTAGAATTTTATCGGGAAATAATTAAAAACGAAGAAAATGTACAGACCACACATCTCTTAATCATCAAAAGAAGGAAGAAATTAATAACTAACTTGTAAGCCCAGCCAATATTTATGCTAAAGCCTTCAGAATTTTGGAGCTGACGCGAAATTTACTTAAGGTCTAATTTTGTTCGCAATTACTAAAGTTTAAAATCTCCTCAGAAATCCTAAATTTTAAAAGTTAGAACCGATTTCTAATAGAAAGCCTTCTTGAGACAATGCGATTTACGAAGATAAGGCAAGACAGAGGTGGGCGCGTAATTCAATTTATTTCTCGTTATAAAACAAAACGAAGGCTTGCAAATTCTGTAAAGCCAATTTGTTACCCCTCAACGAGGTATACAAATAATGTACCAAATTTCTTACACGCTAAGTAATCTAAAGAATAATTAGGTAAATGTTTACGTTATTTCACGTAGGGTTCTCATTGGGATGGAGCGTATCGCACTGCAGAGGATATGAACGATGTCACAATAAACATCAGATTTAAACATCAGAAGATATGAAATCTTCAGATGTTTAAATCTATTGTGACATCGGAAAGTCGCAAGAAACATTTCACTTCATATTTTTTTATACTAACGGCCCTATCACATCACATCACGTAGACAACGTTGACAAACCGTCGTCAAGTGAGTTAGCTGCCGTACAATACAGAATTAATAGTTTGGATACGTTGCCAGCCACGACGTCGCCATGGCGGCGTCCCGGTCTGGTAGGGGCCTAATTTATGCATCCCTACGCAAACCCCTACCTAACAGAAAAATAATCACCTACCTACACATAAAAAAGTATTGTAAGCCAGTTCAATCTATAAGCAGTACCTTCACGAACTAAAGTCGTTCAGTTTCACTCAGGGAAAAACTGTTTATCTCCAAGGTACGTGTTCAGAAATATTATCGAAAGTTGTCGGAAAATTCTCCGAACATGAGGCGTAATTTCCGCCCCTTAATGGTGATCGGCATCAAATATCACCTTAACCCTTGGCGTAGAGAAGTATTGGGTATTGCTGTTGATTGGTGCTTGTTCGATGAAAAAAATCAAACATAGTCGAGGCGTTTTACTAATTGAAGCAATATTATTTTATTCTATAGGTTAGAAACTGATTAGGTCGGTTTAAGTGAAACAACGTTTACCTATGTAGGTATACGTTCTCTTAGGTACACCAACTAATGCCCGCATTGAGGCAACGTAAATGTTATGTTCAAATACCGCGTGTTTAACTAGTCTAAGAACTTGCTGTATTATGCTGGATAATTAAAACATTGATTGAATTTATCAAGCTGTGTTTACGACACAATATAATTAGGTAATCAAAAAAGGCATAGCAAAGCTGCGTAGAAGATGTTCACGCAAAATTGCAAAGTTACGTTAATACTACGTTAGGTATATTGTTTTGGTTAACAATTTCCGAGGTAAATCCACTAAGTTCAAATTGAGTGTTTGAATTATTGATGAACGGGCTTTGCATGATGGACAGCTGTAGGTATAGGTATTACTAAGCTGATATGTACAAGCTTGTTTTAAGCTAATAAATACTTTATTTATTTTAGTGAGGTATTTTCTATGAAGCGAAGGAAAAGTATAATCAGAAACTGTGCAAAACTTTTAAGTTCGGATGAACATGCTAGCCGAAGTCGATGTGCGAACTACTTGAGAACTTTTTACATGAAAATCGTTTTATGTCACAACACAAGCGGTTTTATGAATAGATTTTATAGCCAATCCTGATAATGGTAAGGAAAAATGTATAAACAACAAAGAAATAAGAATTTCTTATATTTTTCGCATCGATATAATATTTAGTACCTACCTTTATAATTAACTACCTACCTAAAGACTGTTTTATTTAGTTGTATCTAGGTATCTAAGCTAACCGGAAATAACCGAAATAACTTAGAAGTTTCCCATTGCCAATGTGCAACTGGGTCAGGCCGGCTCCACCCAGACGTGCCATAATAACATAGGAGTTTTGCGGCCTTGCAAGGTAAAACTCAAAAGTGAGAATATTAAGGGAAATAAGACATACATTACCTAAAACAACTCTATAACTCGGTTTTAGTTTTCTGTTTGTTTCCAATAACATTTATTTCCATCCAAGAGAAAGTTCTCTGAAATATATTTGAAAAATAATATGCACCATTTAGCTCTAGAAGTCTTGGTCCTGTCAATTATATTGGTCATAATTAAAAAATAATTAAAGAAAAATAATGTGTTCCTGGATTTTTTTAAATCCTGGTCGATATAAAAAAAGCATAATTTGAACAAAACAAAATAAAACAGTGGTTGTACCTATGTAGGGTTGTATTGTAGCAGAATCGAGCAAGGGTGGTAGCCCCGTGAGTGGCCCATCTGCTCCAACTCTGAGGGATAATGTCGGTTCTACGTGTCGTTTAATGGCTCGGTCACAACTTTTAAACGATGACTCTTGTATTATGAAACTTGTTGCCAAGAGCAGCTATTAGAAAAGAATATAACATAAATTGTTTTTAAACTTTCCGGTTGTGACGGGCTTGCCGAGATTTGTATTGTAATTGTATTTTTTTATAATGTAAGTTCTACAACTTTTTTTTTATTTAGGATATTATTAAGTAACGGTCTCATTATTTACACACGAATTAGGTCAGAAATATGAATTAAAAAACTTTTTCGAATTGTCGATTTATTTTTTCAACCTAACATTGTCGTAACTTCGTAACTTGACAGATCACCAGCTAGTTAACAGGTGTACTAAACTATGAACATTGTTCATACACTTAATAATAATTACACAATCAGTACTGAAAAACAATAATTTATCATTATCACGAAATTTACTTTTATCACGAAAATACTATACTTAATATTACTAAATTCCATTTAAGTAATCAATTTCATGAATGTGAGGATATAACGAATAGGTACATAATACATTATCTAACGTTAATAACGCTATCATACAATTACCATCTATTGTAGCTACTGATTTAAATTCCCTTTGATAACATTCAAGCTAAAGAAATACGAGGAATTGGAAGACATTATTTCAATGAAAAGAAAGATTCTAATGGAAAGACAAGCTAAGTAAAAAGTTGTTTATAAAATTAGCTAAATTAATTTGATAGTAGAAAACGTAAAGAAGAATAAAGGCGTCGTTAAATGCTAAAAGTCCTTACTATTATTCAATACAAAATATAGTTAGTAGTTCGGAATGATGAAATTAATTTCATAAAACGGGAAATGTCTTGAAAATACATAAATACACGTAACATAGGTACAAAGAAAACATAATTAAGTCTTAAAGGGATTATAGTCTACTTTCGAACTCCTATAGGTATATTAAATTAGAGTCTACCACATTTAACCCCACAAGCTAACACGTTAGAAATAGGAAAGGCACAGTCGAAGTTAGTATAAAAATTATTGCTGACTTCCCTAACTAGATACCTTCGTTACACACTTAGTCACATCTGCGAAATAAATCGCATTAGAGCTTAAAACCAATTTCCCATTAATACTTTAAGGACTTTGGCATAATTTGTCCTATTTCAGCGACCTTCTCTGCAGGGGGCTATTAGAAACGAGAAGTTTTCAAGACAAATTACTAAAATAACGAGTTAAAACATGGTTTGAAATTTCTTACGAGTTTACAGATTTGGCACGGCTGGAAATGGTTGCACTAAATAATGATAAGTATCTAAAATATCCAAGCCTGTGTCTCGATGACATTTATGAATTTTGTTTCGTCTACAATAAGTACATTCTAATGCCTAACTTGTATGTGCGTATTGCCAGTTAAGTGTCTAGTTACGTACATACGTTTTTGTAAGAAAATAGGATTACATTTGTTTAGAAAATATTTTTTGTCTTTGCGTTAACATCCTAGCCAATTCACAAACAATTGGTTCCTCAGATGACATTAACGAAGATACATCTCTGATACATTGACGAAGATCTAGTTAATAACAAATAACTACGAGGCTACACAGTCGTTGGCTAAGTTATACTTTGAAGTAACGTAAACAATCAAGACACGATACTATGAGACTCGTTACAATTAGGTACTAATCTAGGAATTATTTAAATCGTTGGACTAAAAGTAACTAACTTATTCAATCACTTATAACTTATAACCCTTCATTTTAAAACATACAACTAATAACAAATAGACGCTTAGTGCAACGAGACAAAGTTACTATAAAGTAGTATTTAATATTCTTTAAACATAAACCATTTCGTAGAAGTTTTTGAAACTTTAACAATTAATAACAAATCAAACTTTTTAGCAAGCACCGTACTAATAAATTACGAAGTGAACTTTAGCTCTTGTAGAAAAATTTCCACCACAACAAATTGACTAGTTCTAATTCCTATCTAAGTAATAAATACTTTAAGGATAAATTTATTAAAGTCTCATTGAACAGTTGAACCGGCCGCGAGCGGTAAAGTAAGGAAGCATGGAAGTAAAGTAGGAGAATCATCACACTAACTAAACCATAACAATCACCAACCAACATACCTTCGGTCGAATATATGTAGAATGCAGCACTGAAATCGTAGTTGAAACGCATCGTTTGTAAAAATCACTTCACTGCAACCGAGTTCAAACTTTCGCACACTTCATTCGTTACCTATTCGTAAAGGAGAGAGGGGAGGACGAGGGGAGGGAAGGGTGGTGCCCGCGAGGTGTACACGTAGAGCTCGTCTAGATGTAGACCTCGTGGTGCGAGTGCGGCCGGCCGCGCCGGGACTAGGAGGCGCGCTCCGCGAGCTCCACGCCGCCGCCCTCGTCCTCCGCGCGCCGCTCGCCGCTCTCCATCCGTCGCCGTTCTGCGATCACTGTCCTAATGTTCTCTCCCTCGCTGATGGTGCGCTCTGTCACCTCGGGCGTAGTCGGCTGGCTCGGCGAGCGAGCGTCTGCATCAAAACTAGGAGAGGATACCTCCGCGGACAGCCGCCTCTTGGCGCCGGTGAGCCTGAGGCTCTGTCTGGTGGAGGGTACGGCGAGTAAGACCGGTCGGAGAAGGCGGGCCTCCTCTCCTCGGAGAGAATTACGTTTGTCGGCGCGCTGGCGGCGGTTCTGGAAGGAGTCGCGACGCGGTGCGGACGGCGGGCTGCCTGGCTCTAGCTCCTCAACGTCATCGGCGTCGATGAACCGTGCGTCTTCCTCGTAGAGCGCGGCGGGTGCCTCGGAGGTCGTGGAGTCCTGGCGGCGGCGGCTGAAGGCGTGCGGGGAGAGGGAGGCGCGGCGCGGGGGCGGAGCCGCGGGGAGCAGCGCGTGGTGCGAGTGCATGGTGCGGCGCCGGCTGCGCGTCGGGGACGGCAGCGGCTGCTTGGGTTCGCTGTAGATGAAATTGGTGGGCAGCGAGAGAACCTTGCTGATGGGCCGTGGTGGGCTCACGCACTCTTCCAGCGCGCGGCACAGCGCTCGGTCCTCCTCATCATCCGCTTCCCTCTCCAGCTCTCGCTCGAGCTCGACGTCCATGTCCATTTCGTCTTCCATTTGCTTGTGCGATTCTTCTAGGTGTTTCATCAGCACCTTAGAAATAGAGTGGCAATATTAATTAAGCGAATTGAATGTAACAGAACAGCGAAGTTATCGAAAGTCGGTAGTACTCGTATACTTACAGCCACGACAACGTTGACGAGTACAAACTGCGCCATAAGCACGAAGACCACAAAGAAAATGGGTGCTATGATGGTGGAAACACAGCAGTTCCTCACACAGTCCACGGAACTGTCACAGTCTTCCCGCAGCGTGTCCTTCATTATACCGTTCCAGTTGTCGCCGGTGGCCACTCGGAATAAGGTGAGGAACGCCATGCCAAAGTTTGCAAAGTGGGCATGTTCACCTAGTCCTGCAAAGGTTACGGGTTATACAAGCTCTACTTTATGGTACGAGTATTAACCTGATGATTACCAATTGTTGAATTAGGGCAAGATCAGTTGAAAAATTACTTTTATGAGTGAAATAGAAGCATGTTAAGAAAATAACATTTCCCGAATTATAATTTAATTTAGATTGGTACATTTTAATTAGAAACTTCATGGTATTTATCCCTCCTTTACGAATCAAAACGAAATCTTTGGACTGTTTCCAACTGTTTCTTGAACTCAAGGGTTTACAAGTTCAAAATAAGATGCCAATCTATAAACTTTATATAAACTTAGAAGCGTGGGTATTTTACCTTGACACGGAATTTCATCAGAACATTCTAGCCTTCCAAATAGTTCCACCCCCAAAGCTGCGAATATGAAAAACAGTAGAAAAAATAGCAGTCCGAGATTTCCCACTTGCGGCAAGGCTTGCATCACCGTGTCCAATAAAGCTCGTATTCCCTTCGCCATCTTCAGAAGCTTTAACACTCTTGCTATCCTCAACACTCGCATCACCCTCATTATAGTTGGGTTTATCGGAATAATATTAGTTTCAAGCTCCTCTAAGACGATGCCCACGATGGACAATATTACAATTCCCACATCCAGTTGATTCCATTTGTCTTTCATGTATATCTTTATCCCTAGAGCCACTAGCTTCATCAGAGCTTCTAGGATGAATACTGCAGTGAAGAAGTAGTTGAAAATCTTCAATGCGTATTGTAAAGCAGGTGGCATTCTGTAGTATTCAATAGCCATTGTGACGACATTCAAGCCAATTACCCCAGCAATGGCCAAGTCAAAATATTTGGATGTTACAACGTTATGGACAAATAATCTGTAGTGGCAATAATCTGCATAGTAAGGTCTTTGGTGCATTTCTGAAATGAAAATAGGAAAATAAACATTTATGGTAAACATAAAACTTGCGTGTTCGTTGTTGGCCATTTTTATGAAGCAGTTTGGCGAAACATATAACTGTTGTCTAGACAACTTTTATTGCGCTAATGATGTTTTGTCTGGGACAAACTTTGTTTTACTAACTTCGTCTTTTTTTCTCCATTTGTAGCGCTCGCTTCGCTGCCCGACGGACTCTTTCTTCCTTTTCTTGTTCTTCGCGGCATCGGTGGAAGTTTTCCACGACAACTCCGACAAACATGTTCAGTACAAAGAACCCGACTAGCAATATAAATGCAATGAAGTACAGTAGACGCCATTCGGAGTAATTTACGATTGGCTGCAAAATGTAATCATAGATTCAGTGTAAAAAAAAATGGGCCAAAATTAAAAAGAATTAAAATTATTATGCTTGAAATTAAGTGAATGGCCATAAAAAGCATCTGTTACATCGAGTGCGCATAACTCAAAATATAGCTCCACAAAATCAACTGTTTATTATGTAGAGAAAATTACCAAATGATAGGCTTTACAGCCTGAAAAGCTGTATTTTGAGAGATGTTAATTCTGATTTGTTTAATTTAACAGAATTCTCAGCCTTACCTGTTGATCCACCCCTACGGCATCCAGTCCAGTGTACATTATATTAACCCATCCATCTCTTGAGCTAAGCACGAACAAAGACATCAAAGCCTTGCCCAAATCGTCGAAATTGTACTTTCGGTTGACCCAGACGTTACCGTCGATGGCGAGGCAGTCGGTCTTGTTTTTTACGTTCTTTATATTTGCACCCTCGCAATAGAAAAATGCTCCTTTGAAAAGCTGAAAATGTTTTTGTATATATTCTTCTGCAGGCAGACTCCTTCTTTCATTCATTCATATTCATATAATTTATTGTGATTTTATGCATACAGTTCTTAGGTAGTACAGTTCTTAGGTAGCTTCGTGGGTACACAATGCATAAAAACCCTGTCAGGGCGCTACAATTACTTTGGGTTCGCTCTTGTTAGATTGATGATTTTGATACTTCATATTTATAGAATCAATTTATTTACGAATGTCAGACTTAAAATAAGTATTGCTTATATAATAATAGTAGATTGATTTTTAAATCTAATAACACGATCGCAAATTAACGTCATGTTTTTTAATTAAAGTTTACCGTGTCTATTTCTAGTCCCGCCTTGCACAAGGATTTTTAAATTGTTTTATCATATTTAATTTTGTATTATTTTGTTTAGGTATGACAACTCACTTATCACATTTTAGCCCGTTTAAAATCATTACGCAAGCGGACCTTAATGACCTTTGATTACATGTTAGAAAACACTTTTTAGGTAGAAATAAAGCCACAAGTGAGTCAATACGCTATATCCATTGTGTAGCACAATATTATTTGCCTTTTCAATAATCACATAAATCGCAGCAATATCAACCAAATATAGAGCCAAGATAGGAATGTAATTATTCAACAATTTCACGTCATGTACCTAAGTAATAGGGATAAACTAGATACGATGCCAATTTATAAACGTGTCTCTACGGCATTAGCGACTGTCGAACACTCTAATCCAATGTAGAAGTGATTTGCTTTGAGAATAGATAGTCTGTGAAACTTGGCATTGCTAGCTTAACTCGTCATCTCAAAGGAATACAAATCGGTTTACAAAGTACGTGGGTGAAGTTGCAAAGCAAGCTGAATCTGTTAGATATTTGGTCTGGAATCCTTTGAGATGAGATAAAGTAGGTAGATGAGACAAGTAGTTCTAAAGCCGGGTACTGACCGGGGCGTTACAGGGCGTTATGTACCGTGTCCCACAGTTAGCGTTCGTGCAGTGAGGACGGGGAAAGAAGGCGCTTACACCGAACTACGAGACGGATTTTTGAAATTTCATGTTCGCTGCGAATGGTACATTACGCCGCGTAACACCGGTCAGTTTCCGGCTTAACAGTCGATTGTAAGTACTTAAGCTAATTAAGTAATCATATATCTTGTCAAATAAATTATTTCGATATTGACAAAATATTTGATTAGTTAATTATGGAGATGATCAGCGTATGAACAACCGGCTCTAAGTCTACTTCTGTTAGAGCTGTTAAGTCAATCCTAAAGGAAACAAACGCTGAGAAATATGGATATGGAAGAATTCATTTTTAGAAACCAGAACAAAGCTATAGTTAAAGGTTGCCTGGAAGAGATCGTGCATAGCGATAAGGCCGCACATTGTACAACGTAATCTGTAGGTATATTTATATATGTCTTTTCCTGTCCTCTGTTTCTGATTTTTGGTGTGCAATAAAGAGTATATTTTGTATTGGTCTACAGTAAACTCACCTGGACTCCTAAAATGCCGAAAATGATGAAGAAAGTGCAGCAGATAAGCACAATGTTTCCGATGGGCCGCAGCGAAGACAACAACGTCTGCACTACCAGCTTCAACCCTGGCGCTCGGTTTATCACCCTGAGCGGTCGTAACGACCTTAGTAATCTAAAAACCTGGTGAGGATAAGCAAAGATTAAAATTATATTCCGTTCGGTATTGAAGTTTCTAAGAAACAGATTGTTTGAATTGATGCATTATTATTACTTATGATTTATTTTTAGTCTGTCTGTATTATCCTACTGCAGGGCAAATATTGCTAATGGAGGCCTCAAAAATTATATAATGGACATTAGGTTCTTAATTTAATTCTTAATTATTTTTAGGACTGAGTTTGACTATGTCAATCCCGTTTTTAAGAAAATTATTGACATACAATATTTTAGTTTAATATTCATTAAAGCCTTTATTAACAAAGAAAATTACAATCAAATAATAAAATCAAATTAGAACTAGTATTTACAATTGAAACAATTAATACAATTTTAATTATATTACTTTTTACAATTTTCAATTCTTTAATCTCAGATTGAATCTAAAGCTTTATACAGAACTTCGGCAGAACGTGTGCCATAGGGTAACAGGTGGTAGGTAGAATCAAGTGCAATAGCTTGGCGGTTTTTTCCGGCGGTTAAACCTATTCCATATTACACGTTCTGGCCCACGTTCTACTGAACACCCTGTATAGGTAAGTTAAGAACTCAACAATGTTAAGGTGGCCGGAAGATTGGGGACAGTAGACTCCCACAGGACTGATTAAGCTGATTTAAAAAGAGGAGGCTTATACCCAGAAATGGGTGTTAACGGGATGAGATTATGATGAAAGTGACTTACCCTGAGTATTCCGAAAATTCTTGGACTAGACTCTGACACCAGAGACATGAGTAGATCGATGATGGATATAATCACAAGGGATCCGTCCATGATGTTCCAGCCAGATGTAAAATACGCGTCTTCGCCGTAAAACATACCACTAGCCACTACCTGATGGCAACAAAATAAATGTTAAAAATTAGTTTTTTTATAGGTACCTATCTTTTTAAGTTTCTTCTGGGAAAGCGTTCTTTTAGCCATATCTTCACTTTCTTAAGTGTGATGGTGGTTAAATGCATAACCATACTCAGTAAAAAAAATATGAGAGTTTATCAATTTATTCAGTAAAATCAAAATTTTCAAACAGATCGTGAATAGATTATCTAAAATACATAGTAAGTTGAATCAAAATATTTACCTAGCTCATTGTTAAATGTTGATTCACATCACGATATCATGTAAAAAATAATACATATTCCGTATAGATAGATGTATTATTTTTTTACGAGTTTGTTCCTGTTTACGGACAAATAAGTCGTAAAGGGCGACGATATAAAATAATGAAGGCAAGATCAAAGACTTCCAACAAAACTTCCCCGACATAATTTTGCGGATGAAAGAGTAAACAACGCGACGGGATAATCCTAGCTTACAAATCTGTGACTAGTGTTCATGAAAAAATAGCATTATATGAGTAGCCAGGTGACGATCTTTTGTGTCCGACGAGTGTGTAGGTTTTCTTTCAACTCTAATAGACTGAGAGTTTTCACTCTCATATGTATTTGCAATATATTCAGGCTGCAAGCTTTTTTATTGTATTTAACATAGCGTAGGTCCGTTCGAGACGTCATCTATATGGGTTCTGACCGATGACCAGCGCTAGCTAGGTCTCTAACGGGAGCTAAGCCAGCGTTATGCTAAATTAGGGCCCTTTTATTGCCAACTTCTTGCAAGTACGCATCTTATTAAAGTGTGTCTTGTTTTTAACTGTTTGTATTGTTGTTATAAATAAATGTCTTTCATTCTTTCTTTTTTTTTTGCTATTGCAAACTTTGCGCAAGCATGTTATAAGTACACATTCTATCTATAGTATATTCTATCCATACTAATAATATAAATTCGAATGTAACTCTGTCTGTCTGTTACCCTTTCACGTCTAAACGGCTGAGAGGATCTTAATGAAGTATGTTTGACAAATGGGCCGACAGGATTTTTTGGGGAGTTGGGGGGGTCATGCGCTAGTTTTTCCGATAGACCCTATGTCCTAAGTGTCACGGTAGTTTTGATACGTTATTTTTTATTTGATATCTTGCCTTTAACTTTTTTACTTTTCATAACATTTACACAGATTTACCACTTTGAAAGCTTAGAAGTTTTTTTTGTTGATATGAATTGTAACAAGTAATGATATATTTTGGATAAGAATACATTCAGAATGCAAACATAATTTATTTTGTGGTATTACATCTACAAACGAAAAAGTTATAACGATTTAAAGGCAATATTTTGGGTGGTTTTCAAAAAATACATATCTAAACTACCGTGACACTTAGGACATAGAGTCTATCGGAAAAAAACTAGCGCATGGCCCCCCCAACCCCCCAAAAAGTTCTGTCGGACCAGGCGCCAAACGCCATATATTATATAACTTGCAAAGTGTTTCTGGCATAGCCTTAATTCAAAAAATTCAAACAAAAATATAAGTAATATTCCATCAATAACCTACCTCCTTGTAAAGTAGAGCTTACCTTTATAAACATCTCAATAGCAAACACAACAGTGAACACATAGTTTGCAGTCGACAGGAACGACCTCTCCTTGGAATCAGGTGGGATGTTGGGTCGCTCCATGGCAAGGGTAATGCAGTTCAGGGCTATGAACAACAGAACGATGTTGTCGAACCAACCTTGCGCGACCATCCATGAGCATAGCCTTCTGACCCTGTATTATAAATAAAGAAAGCTGGAGTATTCAATAGTGGCTTGTTTCCCAGCCACATTACTTAGCACATGTATCAATTCTTAGAATTAGTAATAATAATAATTCGTAAATAATAAATTTTACATATATGACCGGCCTTGAATATAATACAAAATACTGAGGGGTGAGTCCGGTTGACGGTAGTATAGGCACGTGATCGTGACGTCTTCTTTTTCAGGTACAGCGCGCAGCGCCTCTATTGTGCAGATAGGGAACTACGCAAATCCCACACAAAAATGAGACGTGACGATCTCGTCTCGATACTATCTTTAACCGGACTCGGGGATAGAAAATAACAGAGAACTTGGCGTCAAATCATGTGGAAAGTTTTGTGAAACGTATTTGAATCCTTGCTATAATGTTTGAGGACACAAATCTAGCATTTACATATGTTTTCCATTAAAACAGTGTTCATTGTAAAGCGGGTCGCGTTAGTAGAGATACATTCCATAATCCCTTATAAAGTGCTGTACTAAGATAAACGGTTATTTTGTTCCCCTTTCGACAAACCTTATTCAGTTTGCCGCGAACTAGCTTATGAGATGATTTATTGTGTTCAGACATTGGATGTTCGATTTTTCACAAGTTCAATAAGTAAGAAACTTGGTTGCTTCCAAGTTTCAGGGCAGTTTCAGTTTTTGTTTCAGGGCTATACAATAAAAAAACGCTGGATTCTTAATTGTTTGAGGATCTCTTACGAATCAGGAGGACCTGTCAAATTAAATTAGGGGCTTATCAAAATGTCCATGTCCTCATGGACATTTTTTTGCAATGATCCAACCTAAATTATTATACACGGAAAAAACCACAGATCGTCTACTTTTGGCTCTTTATTCAACCTCTGATGAGATGCCTGAGTGATCTTCTATGATATTTATAGGTTGAGTTGAATCATTACTTATAAGGCAGCACTTCATGTGCACAGCTGAACATATCTCCCTCAAAAGATGGGGGGTTTCGCTATAATAACCGCTCTTGGCAGACAGTTTAGTGACCGCAGTGAAGGTGTTTAAAAAATAATACATAGAAAGAAGCTGCTGTACGGAGTGTCTGGTAGGTTATTAGACAGTTGTAGCAATAAAAAAACTTACTTGTTATCAGGTGCGAATAAGTACAAGGAGAAGTTTTCTTTCTCTTTTAGGCAGCCTGTGGGCTCCATGAACCGAAACAAGTCTTTGAAGCGAAATTGTCTTCGGTCGAATCTCGATGAAAATATGCACATTCTGTTGTTGTTGATAGCAACCTAAAAAATGTCAAGCTTTATATATTGAAAAAAGCTAAACTGCTAAGGCCTTTGATTATCCTACTAATTTTATACAGGCGACAGTTTGTGCTGTCGTGCCGTTGTGAAGGTGTTTGGCCGTAGGCAACACAAAAACTACTAAATTATTCCAGCTGAAATTTTGCTCACAAAAAGATCCTGGATCTGGAATAACATACAGGGGCTATTTCCAAAAACGCGTGTAAAGCCGCGGGCAAAAGCTAGTTATTTATTAAAATAAAAGACAACACAAATTTTTCCCATCAGACAACGTTGCTTTGTTTATTTTTTTTTTTTATTAGTTTTGGGTAAAATTACAGGCCCAAACAAAAGTTTCATATGCCTGTATTTGACCGACAACGTTAGACAACACAACGTATTAGATAAGTAATTAAAGTGACTAACCTCTTCATTGATCTGTTTGATGAGCGGCAGTGGTTGGTTGCTTGGTCTGGTTGGTAAGGTGGCTTCGTTGGTGATTGCTCGAGCCATCACTGGTGGCAATGGTGGCGGCGAAATGAGGTTACTTGCTTTTACTTCGGATACTGTTGTTACCGCTTCGACATTAAAATTAGTTGGAATTACATTAATAATAAAATTACGGACACAATTTGTGGGAGGGCGGTACACGCGAATGCATTTTGTTGAATTAGAGAAGGTTTTGGGCGGAATTGTTATTAAATATTTTTTATCCTAATATTTTGCAATGGATTTACACAAAATAACGCCTGAATCTATTATATAATAATAGAAGCGTTAATAATAGTAACGTTTCATGCCTTATCAGGTATGAAGTAAGTCGATGAGAAGTTTAGGTTCCTGATAAAGACATCAGATACCGGAAAGTGTAATTGGTGCAAAATGTTATTATTATGTATTATAATGAAGTCAAAATTCGCATGAGATAGATGTAAGTTTTGATAATATATTCCAAATTATATTAATATACTGAAAATAACACAGTAATCCCAAATAATTAATACAAAATGGAGGATGAAATTAAGCCACGTCCGACAAATAATTGAATATATATACCAATTAATAAAAACTGTAAAATCAGAGATAATTTTAACTCGATGTCACTACTTCTGTTTCAAAATAATTGATGTAGGAAATAATATTATATTAATATTAATGAATGGTATGAGGTTAAAGGAAATGCATGGGTATATTTGTAATCCTGTGCGCTTACTAGTAAGGTAGTCGTTGGTGAGTGACAGCCTATGTGGTGAGGACTTCACGCTGTCCAACCGCACTGCGGACTCAGACGTGAAGCCTGCTTCTGGGCCTTTCCATGAGACCTGGAAAAATTCCTTACTAAGCCCTGTAGAATAATAAAGCCAGAGCCCTGACTTCGCTGAATCGATATAAACGTCTCGCCATTGAGACGATACTATCGACTCACTGAACTCAGGACTCAAATCTGTTGCTGGTTATTAAACGAAGATTTATTATCAAACTTAATCTAATTTTCTAAATGTACATTTATTGTATTTATGGAAATAAAGAGTTTTTAACCTTGAAATCTTAATTAATTAATTAAGATAGTACGTAAGATAGTACGTATGTACTCATTTAAATGAACATCGTTCTTTTGAGTAAATAAATTCGTTAAACTGAACTGAAACTGAACTTGCGAACGCTTGGTGATCAAAAGAAGCTTCGTTAACAACAACTATATATTTGCTTCGTTTCTAGGTTTAATTTTGGTTACGCAATCCATCAAAAATGTCAACAAATCCCTTGAAAGTGATCAGCTGCCGATGATGGATCGTAAGATTATTACAATGCCGCATAGCGTAGAACACTCGTAACAAGAGAAACCAGAGAATAATGTACAGAATTTCACAAAAACAAACACTAAACGAATTATAACAATTAAGAAAAATACCTACCCATATTAACCCGACTGATCTACGTAAGTGCCAAAAAACGAACACCACAAAAACCATCCTTTGTGGTGGTAAAGACAATTGATGACACGACTGCGTTTAAATTGTGAAAAAGTGTGGCAAGACTGTGTCGTTTTAATCAGCATTGAGGAAAAGTATACCTACTATAATCTGTAGAAGAATGTTACTCACGTCAGGCAGTAGAGGTGCATTATGGGCAGATACCCTTCTAGCTGGGGGAGCCAACACTCGAGGCGCGGGCAGCTGTGGTCGTGCACGGTTGTTGGGTAATTCCGACTGCGTGTCGTTTTTGATCACCATTGATGAAGATAGGAGGATCTCATTCTTACGGAGATTTGAACCTAAGAATGAAACATCAAAAAGGCAGTGTAAAATACATCACGTTATAGTCATAAAGCATGTTCAATATTTTTTTCTCATCTCCTGGATTTTGCTATTTCCGTTCATTGTCACGCGCTCATTGTATGAACGGAAATAACAAAATCCACAATGAAATTTAGTTTTGTTTCGACGAAAAACTTTGCAGACAAAAATATGTATTGTAAAAACAAGAGCCAAGCTCCAAATGATATTAAAATATCTCTAACCGTTGCAAACAGTGTGGTCCCTTCCATTGTTCAGCACAATAGCGTCTGAATCGGAGCCCGCTCTTTGTTTCGGTTTCCTCCGGAGGCTCGGACGTGAAAGTCGCCAGCTGTACCCTCTTTGCATCCTGCATTTGTCTTCAGAGTTTGTTTGAGGTGTTTCTACAATACTGACATTTCTAAAATAATACAAGTGTTTTTGAAAAAGTGATCAAACTTTACATTCTATTGTATTTCATTGCTTTTATAGAGTTAAAACTGTACTCACTTTTGAGAACTGAGAAGACTGGACTTATCGCTGGTATTTAGACAGTTATCGTCTTTCTCCTTCACAATCGTCAATTGCAGATTCTTCTCAGGCAGAATAGGAGATTTAGACGTAGCCGGGGCAGTGGGAGGCGAACCTGCCCTTACGGGGGGCAGGGATATGCTTAAAGGGGGGAGGGCTAGGCTTAGCGCTGGAGGAGCTAAGGTCATGGGCAGCCTGGCTTTCTCAGCTCCGAGTTGAGCTTGAGCTGAGTGAAGGGTTAGGGTGTAGCTGTTTGGAGGCTTTAGCAGACCTGGTATGCTTGCACACTGAAAATTAATTTCATTTAAATAGTAGAATCACTAAAGTAAAATAGAAAGTAAATTAATTATTCATTGGAAGTAATGTAATGTTGATAAAAGGCGATGTTTTGAATAAATTCCTTTTTTGTTTGGCAATGCAAATAATTTCGAGTACCCAACACTCGTGAATATCAGATGAAAGGAAATTCAATCAAATTACGGCATTATTTACGTACAGAAGTGCGATCAATAGAGTCCAAGCTCGAAAGCATAGAGGATCTCTCCAAGCTCAAGGCCATGTTGAAGTCCCGGAAGGTGGCCCCTGGCTCTAAGGTCGTGGATGGTGAGTCTTGTGGCGTAGCTGCGGTGTGGGTGATCATCGGTAGTGCTGGGCCGTCGGCATTGCTTGCATTGCTTGCTAGCATCTTTTCCTGGATGGTTCACAACGTTTTACACAAAACTTTTACAATTTGATCTTTTACGACGAAAAAAGTATTTTTGCTTCAACAAACAAAAAACTACCAGAAAAGGTAGAGAAGAAACCCGGGTTTCTATGGTAGAGACAATTTGGAGATAATATAATAATAGAGGAATTTCGCAAAAACAAATGCATACAGATTTTCTTTTGTTTTCCTAAAGTAAATTTCAATAGACATTTTGCTATCCCAAGCGGTAAAACTCAAACAACCCTGTTAGGGTGCGATCCAAGATAACAAATTCAATTTCAACATTGCCTTGATTCAGGTGTTGTCAAAGCAAGCACTTATGAATATCAAAGCATCCCACCAACGCCCTGAATACAAACTCCGTTGAATAGACGTCTAGCGGCCTAGGTTCTAAAGCGACTTTTGGCCTTGCGTTACTTATTCACATAATTTACTAGCCTTCCCGAATAGGCTCGTAAACGGAATCCAAACATCGTTACGTGGAATTGAAACCTTTTCTCAGAGTAATGAACCAAATTGTGATGTATCTCACCTTCTGTAAATTACATTTGTTGGATTGAGCGCAGTCCTTACAGAGCGTGGGATGGTGGGTTGATTTGGTTTTACGGCGTCGCGTAGACTTTTCCTTGTGTCCATTTACGTCGGCCTTTGCTTTTCTAACGTCGTCTGCCGACCGCCAGTAGTTTTTTATTTCGTTCTGCGATAGAAATATTGTTCGGTAATAGGGTTGTCAAGTTGCACGAACGATTTTCGCTTTTGTGGTATTTTGAGTATGATTGTTTGCGACGACTGTTTATAAATAGAGTCTTAAAATGTATCTTAAATTGAAATTTTAAGAAAAGAAAGTTCTTGCGATTTAGTCATTGTATCGAGAATTTATATTCAAGTCTTGAAATTAAATAAACGGGCTCCAGTAAGAATGCTAAACAAAAGTTTTTATAATATTCACCTGAGAAAAGCTGTCGCTGGAATGCGATCCTGAATTGGAGTCATCGTACTGTAGCTCGTTGTTGTCTGAGAAGCACTCTCCTGACAATTTAGATTTCACCAACTCCCTCTGCTCACGTTCCCGCCTCTCATTTCGCTAAGAAATTCAATAACACATGCATGAGTATTTGTTTACGAATTTAGGGAACGAGACACCGATCTCATTATGCCACTCACCTCAGAGCTAAATCCTTCGACTAGAATAGCAACCAACAAGTTGAATAATACGTAATTCCCAAAAGTCATTAGAGCGACGAAATACAACGCGGCCCAATGGCTCGTCTTTTCCATTCCGTTAAACAAGACAACATTCCAATCTTCTTGTGTCAAAACCTGAAAGGTTTACATCAAACTGAACATTTGATTCGGGTTCATAAGTCGCTCTACCACATCAAACATCATCCAATATTAATATTATAATATTGGATACACTTTAATAAATCAAAATAAGCGAGGTGTGCTGTCATATTGTAAGTCGTGCTTTTGTTTGTTAAAAATTGTAAAGAAGGTAATTGAGTGTTATTTAAAGTAAAACTCAACAAAACGGAAAATATTATACTCTGTTATTGTAGAGCGTGTTGGCTGGTGTTATTGTTACAAGTGTAGTATTGTGGTGTTAGTGTAGTACACTAATAATGAAAGGGAACACAGAAGGCGGTTGGAGTACACAAGCATAATAAGGTTTCAGCATAATCTAGACTAGTCTACAAGCAAGATGCACTAGTTACAGAGCGCTCATTACGATGCAATACGGAAATTTTAAGTTAATAATGTACTACGGCGAATCTCTCGAGTTTTATAATAAGTAAATCGAACTTTCAAGTAAATTATTCGTCTTTATTTACAAACTCAGTAAAAGTTGTAATAAAAGACAGATTTATAAAATGTTGGTGGTACGAGAAACACGCGTCTAAAAAATATTGAAACGGAATCGCAAATAAACCGACTATTTGTTGCCTAGTCTAGGCACGGAGCTAGGCTTACCTGGAACACGGTGACCGTAGCCCACAGAATGTTATTAAAATGTTTCCTGTCGCATTCGCACTGGGGGTGGCGCGAGACGATCTCTGGGCAGGTACAGTCGCGCTCGGCGCCATTGTCTTCGACGTACTTGCAAAACTTACCACCGAATAGATACATGCCCAGAATACTGCGCGGCGAGGGCCCAATGTAAAAATGAAAACAAAAACAAAATGCTATGCGCATACGCCGCAACCGAGGCAACCTGACGACGCGACTGTGCCAGCGACAACACTGCCACCTCCCATTTCAACAAATAATACTAATGTTACGGACCGTGTATTTACAATACTCTGGGGTTAATTGTTTCTCAGTGAAAATGTGCGACTATACATACAAAACAAGAGTGCCGTAAAATTAGTTTTATTTAAACGATTCGTGATCTATTGATACTGAACTGGTGATAACAGTAACCAATGATCCAAAGCTAGAGATATTTGGTTAAGCAGTGTTATCGCCGTTGGGACGCTACCACCAACAACGGCCTTGTTATTCATCTAAATTGTAAAGATACATCGTGTTATTAAGTGCAAAATATTTCTTCAAAGTTCATACCATATTTAATTTCATTCTTTATTACTGCGTCGGTAAACTTATAGAAAAATTATATAATGCAGTAAAAAAATTAAAAGAAGAAAACAGGCGAAAATAAAGTGCATAAATACAGTTCATGTTATATAAAGAAAATATACACCATAAAGTTTCATAAAAGTACTTGTAGAAAATATCATTCATATCGTATGCATTTTCTAAAAGTATCACCTTTATTAATGCCAATAGAATAAAAGAGTGAAGAAAATAATAAAATGGCCCAATTTTAATCAACGTACAATAAACGGGAAGATAAAAGTTCAAGAAAAGCGGGAGTAATTGAAAATTAGATTGTTACTGAAGTTAACAACAAGGGTGCTGGGGTTGCCGAAATCAGTGGAAACTTTTGTCATTTGTGGAAACCATTATCTACTTCCAAAAAGATAAATAAATGCATAATAATAACGATATAAGCTTTCCACAAATTTCATGTAGAATAAAGTAAAATACTAAAGTAATAAAAGCTTCATGCAGAGTGATAGAGATACTGTAACCAAGTGCGGTCGTAGTAGTGGAAGTAAGTAAGGATCGACGAGGAGGTCACGCGTGGCTCCGTTGCCCTCAAGCTAACCTACGGACGTACGCTCAACAAGCTCTCTGACTAATGTGCTTCGACTCTGATGAGAACTGTAGGTACGGTACGACTGGTGATCGTGACACTAGATGATGTTGGATCAATCTGTTACGTATGGATCTATCTCACTACGCGGGTTCTAGGGTAGCTGTTACGCGACTGAACGCCTGTTGATAACGCACGATGCTGCAAGCGAGACGTGTTTAGTAAAAGGGAAGTATTTCTCTCCTCTTGCAGCAAGGTGACCGATGGTTTGTGTACTCGCGTGGTTAGTCGGTTAGCCGTCGCAGCACAATCCTATGTTATGGGATTGTCATTCTGTCTAGTGTTGACTGCTGACGGGCTCGTTTGTAAGCGTTTAGTAATGTTGCAAGTAGGTAAAGTCTGTTTCTGGGTTGTCTGTTAGGTACTTTATTTGAAAGTTGAATACCTGAAACACCGTGACAAAGGCCCACAAGAGCGTATCAAAGTTTTTTCTGTCACAATCTGGATCGCCATCTTCGTCTTTCTCGCAGAATTTGCACCCGAAGAGGTTCATACCGAGGATGCTGAACGTTAGCACGCAATATACGATTAGATAAATACCATTATTGACCTGTCTAGTAACAATAAGGGCTATACAGATAGGTATATAGGGAAATATATAATGTATATATACTGTGTTGGTAGAGACTAAGATGAGCGAGGTGCAAAATAAATCCGAGTGGAGGAAAGCGTAGAAGCGTGAGGTCTATGAAAAAGATATATTAAATAGAATAGAAAAGATTTGATGTGTGTGATAGTGCAGAGTGTAGTGGATGTTGAAGACAGAAGTGACACATATATAATAAGGAAATAATGAAAAGAAATAGGAGAAATCACTCACAGTTAGTGCACAGGTTAAAGGATGCGGGTGTGACAGGTAGAAACATTCAGAATTTCATATTTTATGGAGAGTCGAATAAATCTTCTTTGGCTACGGAAAAATGAATGAGCAATCAATAAGTGATTGCTGGTGAGGTGTTTCTAATTGCTTCTAACAGGTATGAGAGACGTTCCAATAGGAGATTGAGTTCATAGATAACTATTACAGCTAAGATTCTGAAAGCCAGCGCAATGAAAAGGTATTTGCAGTTCTTAATAAAGATTAAGTAGTAATCAAGTTTTTAAAATCAGGTGGTAGAAACAGTTTCAGTTTTTTTGATGGCAATATAAACAAAAATAATGTCAAGAAAGTTAATTTCAAAAGGCTGAACAAACTTATGAACTTAGGACAGCAGTTTTGTATTTTCATTAAGTAACTCAAATTAAACATAATCCTTCAATTTATTTTAGAGTGCTTTTGAATCACATGCAATTTATAACTTTAGTTTTAGCTTTGATTTAGATCCAAGTTTAATAATTCCATAATCTTTGATTTAAAACCTTTACATTAATCTTATTGATATCTAAGTACAACTAGATATTTACCTGAATATAAAGATGAAAAGCACCAGTAACGAGAAAAACACTGCAACATTGTCCATAGTCCTGAGCATTACGAATAGTTGCCTGCGCAAGTTGGGCATAAAACGGACAAGTTTTAAAATACGCAAAAGACGAAATGTGCGTAATACTGATAATCCGGAGTTGCCTTGTATTTCTTTAGCTTGACCATAACTTTGCGTCAGTTCGAATGCACTGTGGAAGAACAACAAATGAGAAAGGTCCCATTAATTTGTTTTTATTTTGTTTTAACTCCACGGAAGTCATAACCAAAATAGGATGTTACATAATTATTTGCACAATCCTTACCTCAATATCACAATAACGCCGTCGAAAACGTTAAAACCATTCGCTATGTACTTGAAAGGCCCCTCCGCTGCTATTTTAAAGATCATCTCCACAGCGAATATGGCCGAGAACACAATGTTGCTGATTTCAACGATCACCGTCAACTCTTCCGGTTGATTGTGGTATTCAATACCCATTGATAGCGTGTTGATTAGGATCGCTAACAGTATACCTGAAATATTGACATGGTATTGAAGAGTTGAACTGTTCACTGTATTTAAATACTCAATCATTTATTGCGTTCTACCTTATAGGTGTACAAGAGGTGTTTATAATCTACATAATTAAGTATCACTATACACCCTGCTGGGCACACAATATGTATGGAGAGAGAGAAGGACGTCATTTTTGACAGGTTAGGTATATTTAGGTTCTAATAATGCTGTTGTTGGGGGAGGCATATGTCCAGCAATGGACTAAGATAGGTTGATGATGATGATGATGATTAATGCTGTTTTGTTGTGTTGTCTTACATTTGTTAAGTAACATTTGGTAAGCAGTTATTTCACAGTACCGTTCAAAAAAAATTTTTTCAAAACTGAATTAACATCCTCAAAATAAAATAAAAAGCCTTGTTTTCGTTGCAATTAAATTCCTTCGAACATAAATTATTGTGCAAACAACAAAGTAAATTGAAATAAAACATTTTCAAATATCAAACACGTAGCTAAATAATCTGAAGGCTATCAGAGAACTTTTATTGATAAATGATATTAAGGTCGGGGAGATCGGTATCTATTTCATCGATTTCCCAAATTTATTCGAGGGCTGCCGACTGAAAATAAATTCAGTTTAGATATTGGATTATATTTTTTTCTGGAATGTTTTTCAGATGACTGTAAATAAATATCCTATATGCTTTTTGCACAAACAATACCAAAATCAAGGGTATTGTAAAAGTTGAGTATATTATAATACAATGGGCAACTTTATTTAAAACTTTTTGGTAGTGTAGATTACAATCAAGTCAACGAAGATTTAGCCTACTTTAAACATTGAAAGTTAGTGTTCTGGGTGTTCTTCCAACACAAATAAGGTTCGTAGTTAACCCGCTTACATCCATAATAAATTGAAAGTTAGCTAAATCAACGCGTTAAATAAAAAAAACACTGACGAATGTAAACTTACCCTGTTGAAAATACTTGTGGTCGACTATGTTTTTGACATGTTTCCTAATAATTCCGAAGAACTTGGATATCCTCTTGAAAAAACCGAAGCAAGCGTTTTTGAGGCGAGTTTTCTTCGTCAGTTTTTTTGCTGCTTCTGCGGCGATCAGCTCCGCACAGCACGAGAAATCTTCAATTTCTATTGTCTACAAAATGACATGAAACGGTCAAGGTTGTACCATATCCAATTTAAAAAAATTGAGATGTTCACCATGAAACCTCATTCTAAATTAATCGAATATGGCGTTAAAAGTTAAGAATTTAGCTTGAAATACTTAAGGGAGTCCGCGTAAAAATTGCCCAATTCTGCCATCACCGTTAACTGCAACAATCTCTATTCCTAATAAAACTGTAACAATACATTTTCATAATTGGGATAATGTCTCACATGTAAATATAAGTTTTTAGAGGTTTTATTTTTTTGAAAATATCTTTATTGACAAAGAAAATTACAATTCAATAATAAAAACAAATTAGAACTAGTATTTAACTAGTATTTACAATTGAAACAATTAAGCTAACTGCAGACTGTTGCTAACAATCTACAGGTAGCTCAACTGATCCATATCAATACCAGTCGGAAGCGTCCCGACGCAACGCTGGCGACGCTGGCTGCATTGCTCCGCTGTATGGCAATGCTGATGCGCTGCGCCAGATATCCGCCAGCTCTCGGGTCACGCGTCGCGTCAGCCAGACGCTCAGATAACTTTTTAAAAACCCGGAGAGCCTCGGTACCCCACGGACCTAGGGTCTCGACCCCAAAGGGAGCAAATATGTAGGCTCTGTCGAGACCTGCATATTTGCGTCCTTGAGATCCTCAGATTATTATCCTCTTTATTATTACATACTATTTAATTTCAATTAAGTTGTTACTCTATGTTTTATTAAATAATAATATTACAATAAAATATAAGGCACCTTTTATTTTCTCATAAAGGATGATGAAAAGTAGAGTGTATCACTCGGGCGCAAAAGATATTTTTGGCTCGGGCGACGTACTTTGAATCCCTCGCTACGTTCAGGATTCTACTAAAGAATCCCTCGCCGTAAAAATATTATTTTGCTCCCTTATGGTACAATCTACTATTGTTACCTCTTCACGCCATAACGACTGATCGGGCTGGAATTTTGCATACATGTAATTCTAGGCCTGGAATCAAACATAGGCTATTTATCCCGTAAATCAATTCCTATAGAATATATATTTTTTTTGTTTCCATAGAAACAACGCGTGCGAAGCCGCGGGCAGAAACTAGTTACTTATATAAGATAGTTTTAGAGAAATGTTTAATCAACGCTTAACAGGACAGAATTAGGCAAATTTTCGCGGAGCAGCCTAAAAGGGCGAGGATAAACCTCGAAGTTCCCCCAATAACTTGATCGGTTATTGGAGGAACACTTATGTCAGAAATTTCGACCGGCTTATTCCAGTTTTTAGAAAATTTGTTCAGGGGGAAAACTTGAATTAATTTTTTTGTATTCCAAGTTGTCCCCTTAGGAGAAGTCCAGGGGCAAAATGGAATAACCCTTTTGACCGGGTGTTGCTGTTATAGAAACAAACGATTCTGATTATGATTGTGTAAGCATCGTAACTATCGTATCAAAGGTGCATACTATAAATAAATAATGCTGGACAATCCTCACAGCATCATCTAGCCCCAAACTATGAAGATGTACTATAGTATGAGTCTTAAGTAAAGTCTTACTTTGGAATCTCCTTTCTCTTCCCCAGCGCGCTTGCTGATTCCCTTGGTGAGTTCTTCAAAGAAGGAGTCTAGAGCCACTTGTCCCGTAGGCAAGGCAGCTGAGAGAGCACCAGAAAGTGCTAGAAGTTCCTGGCACGACATCGTGCCTCCCGCTGCGGCTCGATCCTCCATTGTGTCTGTCGGCAGGTCGAACTCTACGCCACGTAGAAATACGTCACTACTTTAGAAGGATAGAGAGTAGGTAGAGGAGATTTCAAAGCATTTCTGTTTTAACTTTAGGACTCTACAGGCAAAAAAATTCAGTTGTAAATTCAACCATTTATGTTTTATTATTTAAATAATTCTGTAAAGTTCAATTGACAGATTAAAAAACTGTTTCACATTAAAAAGAAATACTTTCAAAACAAAGATTGAAGATACCAAAGACTGAAAATAGTTCAAGTAACCTAAGTTGAAAGAGGAAAGCGAAGATCAGTATTTTCTAAGTTGTTTTCTAGATAGTGAAGAAGCGAAGAGTGACAAGCCTGTCTAATCTTCCCTACTAATAAACGTTATCAACAAACATTTATCAGTAAAGAAACGTCTAGAACTACGTCTCTAGACTCACCACCACTCGGGCACTTAAGCCAGTCACGCTGAATCAATGAATCTACAAATATGCATTGTAAATGTTAAAAAGTTCCTTCGCCTGTTTTAGAGGGAAAGATGAAAGCGTGACAACAGGTAAAGTTACACGGTACTGCCTCGAGAGGCTTTAACTTGAAGTAGGGAAATGGTGTGTTTACAAAACATAAATTACAAAAACTTTCATCTACAATGTATGCGCTAGTGTTTATACCAAAAGTTCACGGTGCTGTGAAGTGATTATAAAAATGCAATGTGAAGTCTATTCTGGGAGCAGCGGCCTGATATTGGTCAAGTCATTCCATGTTAAATATTCATTGATGCTGAAAATGTTTGTGCTTTCAAACTGTAAGTAGGTACTTGCTAAGAAAAACCAAGTAAAGTTTTTAGTGGAGACATTCCTGTGAGTAAATTTCATTCTGTGAAAGGATTGGAAAGTCATTTTGAAGATGAAATTCTGTGAGATCGAGATTTCGGGATCGTTTTATTTTGTGTTTATTTTGTTAGGTTTATTTGTTGTTTATTTTCACTATTTTCAATGTGTTTCATAGTACTTACCAGTTTGAGTCATTTTTTCTGAAGAGCAAACGTTATGTGGCGAGTTGGACGTGTGGAGTACCACTGTATCGCTGAACATTACTGACGACCTCCGACGGGCCAGCGACGGTGGAGACAGCAGCGAGAGGTTTGATGCGTTCTAGAAAACAAACAGTTCATTAGGTCGTCAAGGCCGAGGCTACCAAAGAATGACTTGACTTAATCTTTGACAAAGGTATCGTATAACAAAAAAAAAACCTTTGCAACTATCTTTGAAACTGAGAAACGTCTTGGATTTTTATTTCTTCTGATAATATAAAAATAAGGAATCTTTCGGCAAGAAGCATCTAACAAAAGAAGCGAGAATAAAGTATAGGTTCTCATAGTAAATACAGCTGGACTTTTCCACCCTATCCAGCTCATTTCATAATTCACTACGCATTTCAAATTAATTAAATTATGGTGCCACTGAACAAACAGCAATGTGAAATAGCTCCGGACATTGGAACCTTTTAATTAAAATTCAAGGACGGAATTACATCAAACAAGTGTTGATTTAGGCTTGGGCTGTAGGTAGGTACTTGTGTAGATAAACTTTAATGAAGGCTTGACCAACTTTAATTCCTGCATTGATTGCAAAAACCTGGTCTAATATCAACTGATAACAATAGGTTTTGAAGAATAACCGTCTTTATTTTGAAAAGGAATTAGAATATAAGCAATAATTTCATTAAGGATAAAGGTTGTTATGAATCTATAATGGAAAAAAGACTGATTGAAGTTTTGCAACCCAGGCTTTATGAAAATGAAGAAACAAAACTGAAAATAATTTAACAAAATAAATTATTCAAACACAAATAAAAATGTAGAGAATACCCATCTGCTCAGGTAGAGCAGATATAAAACCAAATATCTCTGCAAAGGAAGCGGTTACTTAGCATCTGTAAGACAAGGTGTCAGTGTGTCAAGGTTACCTCCAAGTCTGCGGCGGAGAGCGAAGGCACGCGCAACAGGCTGGGTCGCGAGAGTGGCTCTTCCCCTTCCTCCACGCTTTTGCCGTTGGCTTGCTGTACAACATGTTACACGTAAGCCTCTTAAGGAAATAAACAGCTTGTAGCCTAACTGGGTAAGGAATTGCAAAGCTCTTTCAACTGTTATAGGGCTGCCAATGGTTCACGCGGTATAAATACTATTTTGAATACATTTTGATTAGTTTGGCACAAAAATAATAATGCGACTTAAAATCCTTATGATCGAATAAACTCAGAGTTACAAACGCGTTCATTCTATTTCCTTTTATATGATTTGAAAACTCTGTCTAAAAGTTGTAAAAAAACGTTTGAAAATGGTTTTTATACCTTGTTAAACCCTTGGTTTTATTATTTTTATTTATAATCCTATGAATCTGTATTATTTTAGGTTATCAGATACCCTTTACACACGTGATTACTGTGTGCTTACAACAAACCGAACTCAACATTACGGTGTCCCTCGGTCAAGGACAAAACGCTGATATTCTTCGTGAGTAAATAAGGTTCCCATTAATAAAGCTAGTCCTTTATTAATGGGACCCTATACATATACCAGCTTCTAAAAAGTGTTTGCCTTGGAACACTAAACCTAATATTATCCAGAATGCTTAGCGCCATTTTGTCGTAAGAGTTTTAATTTCATAGAAGTAACAACATGAACATAAAAATCCTTGGTGAAGAAAAAGACCATGATGTTATATTCCGTTAAAGGTGCTCCTTTACAAGCTAAAAGGCAATATGACATTAAGACGCTTATGAAATAATTTTAGATATTATCATACATAATACCATCGTAGTTATAACCAACGAAGATGCTGATCGTCCGATTACCCTCCAGAGAACATCACTGTAAGTACATATCTTATTTTAATCAGCTTTATTCGTTTCCTAGAACTAACTCTCTTGATTAGATAATATCATGATTACCTGGCTGCTTTAGAGAACGAGTTTCAGATAGTTGATTACATTAAATCAGGCCTCTACTTGATTAGACTTCCTACAACCCCTTAGAAATGGATAACGGCACTCAACAGATAGAAAACTTCCTATCTTATGCCCGAGACGAAAATAGTTAATAATATTAATAGACTTGCTTCAACTTCAACCTTCTAGAAACGCTTAAACAAGTGTGACAAAGGCAGGTGAAATTAAAATTATTTATTTCTCAAAGACCACACCGGTTAGGTTAGAGGCTATTTAATAAGTACCTACAAATTTAACGAAAATTCATAATTTTTCATAAAGTGTTGAGCTCCCTGTAGATTGTTTGCAACAGTCTGCAGTTAGCTTAATTGTTTCAATTGTAAATACTAGATCTAATTGGTTTTTATTATTGAATTAAAAAAAAGTGTTGAACATATTTACAGACTTCTCTATATTTTTCCAGCAAAATATAGATTCATATCTACAAATGAATTGCTCTGCAAACTTCGGAGATGGGGGGGAGGGAATAGGTAATTTTTCGACTCTTTCATAATATTTCAAAAAGTATGAAAACTTCAGAAATTTCAAGAACTGTTTTGTCTCGACCTTGTAGGTCTTAAAATTTCGACATCACATTTTGTACTGAAAATTTCATCATCATTTTTAGGGTTCCGTACCCGAAGGGTCGAAACGGAATCCTAGTGCCTCCACTGTCCGTCCGTCTGTCCGCCCGTCTGTCACGTGGCTATATCTCATGAACCGTAAGAAGTAGACAGTTGAAATTTTCAGATAATGTGTATTTCTCTTGCCGCTATAACAAAAATATTATAAATAAAATAAATATCAAAATTAAAGGGGGCTCCCTTATAACAAACGTGATTTTTTTGGTTATTATTGCTCCTAATTTGTCAAGGCCGTATCTCTTGAACCACAATAGGTTTGTCAATAAAACTTTCTATGCATAAGTAACACTTCAACTGTAATAATAACAAAAGACATAACAATATATTTATAAAAAAATATCTATCTATGTTATGTATTGTATTAAGTTTATCAGTCATCTAGTACCCATAACACAAGCTCTGCTTACTTTGGGCCTAGATGATGCTGTGTGGATTGTCCAGCATTATTTATTATTATTATTTATTTATTTATTACAGCAAAATACATAGGTTATTAAACTAGGGGCACATTCAATACTATGTATAAAATTAAAGGCAAATATATAATATAATTATAATAACATAAAGTTACAAATTTAAAGGTTCACTTGCTTGGAAACCCCAAACAAGTGAAGATTTCATGTTCTTTGAAAAAGTTGCTTGATTTTTAGGGTACGGAACTATCCGTGTGCGAGTTGACTCGCACTTGGCAGTTTTTTTTTTTTTCTTTTTATCTGTACCAGCGCAATAAATTGTATTATTATTTTAGATGTCAAGTTTTTGCTGCTGTAGTTGCTAAGATATTAAAGATGGACAAAAGGACAGAATAAGCGAGACCTTAAGGGTTTCGAAACCGATCTCCGATCTTCAAAAGCATCAAAATAAATATATAAGAAAGTTTACATATTGTTATATTAAGAACGAACCTAAGTTACAACCAAAAGTTTCTATAAAGAGATAACCTTAAATTAAGCGAAAACCACCAGAATAAATAATAATAAGAATTGGAGAATTGTTTTATAATGTCCACGAACCGCTCCGAATTTTCGTAGCGTATTCGTAGCACGTAGCACATTACCTACTACGACATTATGCAAAACACAAAGCCTTGATTATTTATCTTTTGCCGTGGCATAATGTGATTCAACAATGAAGATAAAGTAGTCTGTTTATTCAAAGCATATATGTATGTGCATGATTAATTTTGAAATTATTTTCTCTCGTTCAAGAAAATGACAATACGCCTACGTGACTTTACGAGTCCTTCCTAATATTACATTGTAATTCCGAGTCCCTTGAGACATTTTCATGAGCAGAAAGTTTGAGTTTGGACTTATTAATTTTATTACCTGGAGTTTAAATGGAGCGAATGATAAAATTTTGAGTAATCCTGGAGAGAAAAATGGTTGGACTCTTTAATTTGTAACTTTAGTAAAAAAATCTACTGGAAAAGTAATACATCGAATAATTCCTCCATTTTTTATGTTCAAAAATGGTGTGTTTAAATACAAGAACAATTCAAAAGTTAGTAGTAGGTGAAGAAATGCTGAGATGGCGTGGTGGATACAAGGTAGTTTGCTTACTTTCATTCTCTTATGAGTTATGGAGTAAAGTTTTGGGGTACTACAGCTGGTTGCAATCGAATATATGTACTGCAAAAGCAATGCATTCGATACATTTTAAGGCTAACATATAGAGACTCTTGTAAAAGTAAATTCAATGAACTAAATATTATGACTATGGCTAGTGTGTCATATATCAAAATATAGAATATATGCTAGAAAATATTAGAGAGGTGGAGATGTGGCTCATTCCACTAGGCATATTTATTTATATTTTTTTTGTTATTGTCTAGTAATCACATTCTAAATTAATGTTAAATACACTAGAGTATAATTACAATCTAACGATAGAATTGGCTAATGGGTAATTTAGTTTTAACTTATTTTTACTAGTACTTGGAATATGAAAAATGTAGTAAGGACCAGACTTAGTAAAATTTTGAAAAGCTTAAAATGTGTATCCATAATATTTTATAATAAAATACCAGTTGACCTAAGAAAAATAAATGACATTGAGTAGTAAAAATTTGTCAAAAACCATTTAATGAAAAAAAAATTACTATACAATTGACGAAGCTTTGGCACAAAATAAGATGTGCCCGTTTTTATTTTGTGAAGATAATTATGGTAATTAATAAGTGTGATCTACCTACATTGTACACATTTTTATGTAATTTATGACATGTCTAAGTGCTTTGTATAACTTTAAAGATGAAATAAATTACTTAAATGACTCTCTTTATTCTATAGTTTCTTACCTGTGGATGAGCTCTTGGGCAGCATGGATGATGTTGCTTCGGCTTGGTCGATGGCAACTGAAGAGTTTCTTTACTTGTCCCCCATTGCATTTGAGCACGCTGATATCGGTATAACCTGAACAAGGTCATAATGATGCTTATTTATTTACTATTCGTGTATTTTGTGATGTTTCTTCGAAGTTACTTTATCCAATAATACAAATGCAATAAAATTTTATCATGTTTTTTGTTTGTATTATTTTGAATAAAACGAATTTGTCTATAGGTATGTAGAAAAGTCAGGTTGCGGGGATCGATTACTACCACATTAGAAAAAAAGACCCGAAACTAATGATGACGTAAGCTTAATTCACCTGAGCTTATTCACCTAGGTGCATTAAATACACTTTAAGTTAACTTTAAACACCTGTGTGTATTAAAGTGAATAACGGCCGCTTACGAGCAGCAAAGAAAAAAAGCAAAAAATGAAAGACAGCAGGGTATGAATAAACAATGAGAGTAATCTTCATAATGTATCAGATCCCTAAAGACTCCGAATATCACACGAAACAAATCCATTATTTCAACAAAATCTAGGGATCTGTCGCGGGATAAAAAGATTTGCAAACAGAAAATGTCGATTTCGTGTAGCGTGATTCTGTTGTCTAAAATATGCAAACAAAGTAGATTTTCCCAGCAAATCTACCTTACATTGAAATAAAACCAAAATATTTTTTATGGTGAATTTTTCTATTTGTTATCATATAAACATTAGAATTTCATAGCTTTTATTTTCGGCTGTAAATCAATACTTGATAGACAAAACATAAAACTTAAGTTCTCATCATGCTTGATAGGTAGGAAAGGAATATAACAAAATAGAGTGTCAGAGCGATTTATTGAAATGTTCAGTTGCTTGTGAATAGAGAAAGATTGTCAGAATTTATGCCGATACAAAGGCTATTGTAGTGCCACCGATCCAAACTGTTCTTCGAGCAGAAGTGAGATGTTTTCGATGAAAGGGTGTGAGTAGGTCCATTAGCTATCAGATTATCGTTGTCCTATTTTTAAGGTAAAAGTGTTTTTTATATAACGACCTTTTAAACGGAGTCTACATAAACGCACAAAAGAAAAGTTAACTAAACAATTTCGGCGTTTAAAGGCTTACTTACAAACAGTACATGGAACATCCTGGCCTTAATATCAACTCTATGTAGAGTAAAAAAAAATACATGTTGTGCCCCCACCTAGCGTGGGATAAGGACCGGAAGATGATGATGATGTAGAGTAAAAAAAAAAAACTAACCTTATCTTCTTGGCCAGCCTCCTCTTGAACCGCCGGTACAGATGCGCCACATATTTAACAATCTCTGCATAACACGTAGCAGGCTCACTATTATTAGTTGAGGAGGCGAGCGTAGAAGTCGACGTAAAGCGAGCTCTCTCAGCTCTCATTCTTTCCATCTCGCGCTTTTTCGTCTCAGCGAACTGAGTAGCGATTACGACTAGGCAGAGGTTGATCATGAAGAATGATCCAATCTGTTGAGAAGTAAAAAAAAATTGCAGTAGTCGCCACAGTGGTGATACGTGCACGTGCCCCACTGCCAAAACTCCTAACTTCTGAGAATCGCAATCAAGTATAGATAGGTTCAAAATTTAGCTCCTGTCTGAGGCATCAATCCGGACTTCACCCTATCATCTTTTGTCGGTAGAGATAGCTATAGATACAAAACTTGAAACATGATTCCAATTTGAATACCGCAATGTTGTACAACTCTAGTAGGTTCTTTGTAAATAAATTAATTCTCGTACAGATTTGCGCCAAATGAAAAGTTAAAGGCGTCTTTAACCTCGTGTTACCCTCGCTGAGATAGGATCGCTTTCAATTTGGAAGCCGTACCGAAAGCAATTGAAGCGTTGATTACGAAGTATTGTTTTAATTAATTTACATTTAGCGTTTGTCTTTACCTGACAGGGAACGAACCCTTATCATAACGGCGGTTGAACTTTGCAAGTCGATAATTTAACTTTTCTTCTTTTACTCAGAGCAAAAGATTAGGTATGACAAAGATAAAAGTAATTAACTTACCACGATCAAAAGTACAAAATAGATCCAATCCCAAAAGCTATGTGCGTCTTGCACATAGTACATTATGTCAGTCCAGCCTTCTAAAGATATGACCTGGAAAATTTAACAGATTCGACCCAGACATTCTAAAATTATCAACATGTTAGATTTTTAGTAGGTTTTGGTAATACTTACCAGAAATATAGCAACCCACGCAAGTCCAATATTATCGAAGGAGATCGTCCCCTGAAAGGGGTTCGAGCCTCGCTGCGTGCAGTTCGTGTAATATTGGTTCCAGTTGACACAAGACACGTTCGTTGGCGTGTTGTAAGAGTGCGGCTTTGCCGTCTCGTTGCACACTAACGCTCCATATCGGTAGGGAGGGAAATCGCCACAATAGTGCATTCCACTGTTTTCAGAAGTTGTGCAAATGTAGTCCAGTTCTTTCGAGAACTCGTAGTAGAACGATATGCTGCGCAAAAAACGTTAAACTCAGTCTAAACAACAAAAATACAAAGAGAGCTATGATGGGCACAAAATATTAAGAATGCCTTTTTAGATTACAATTTACGACGAATGTTATTTAATGTGTTTCTAAAACAACCAATGAAGATTATATTTTTGTTTTACTACCTACAAACTATGTAGTAAACGATCATGAAGATAAAGTAGGTGCACCTAGTTATTTCTAAAATAACCACAATTTAAAGTACAAAAATGCCAAGTTCACCATAATGCAGCGAGCGAACCAAATTGGAATGTTTAAAACTGAACGTGAGCTTGGCAAAGTTCTTGGACAAGTAAGAGCTTTTATAGAGGTAGCTTGTTTACGTTCTATAGAAAAGTGTTATTGCTCGTGCCTTTTCTAACCTTACTTAACGTATTTACAGACTTTGACGAAAACAAGGCTGAAGAAAACCCACAGATGATAATTTCTAATATCCATGCTACGGCTATGCACCGAGTGCCTAAAGATCATGCAAACATGCACTTAGTGAATGTTTTAAATGCAAATCTATAACGTGCCACTATGAATGGTACCTAATGGTAGCGCTAATAAAGGTGGAACAGGGAGGACGGTATCGGTAAGATTAATAGTTAGTAGCCATATAGTCGTTATCGTTTAACGACAGTACATGCGTCGGAATACGAGCCGAGCCAGTAACCCACATCATTTGGGGAGCCCGCTCGTTACCCTTGATGTTCGCCATACGCCTTTTATAGTGGTCTCCGACTCTCAAAAAATATCTTAGGTCATGACGTATGGAGACGATAGCATTTTACTGTTTGCATTAGACTTGCATTTATTTGATGGTAAAGCAGAATTGGACGTCACATTATGAACACACAATGAAAAAACAAAGCTGTTATGGCAAATAAATATTATCAGCGTTGTAATGACTCATGTATATTTGATGTGTGTAAGTAATTATCCAATGTTTACCGGTAATAGAATGGTACAGTATTTCTAGCAATTTGACTTGTCTGATTATTATATTGGGACAAAAAAGGTGGTGTTCAAAAGATAGAAAAGAGTATATTTTGTACATAATCAAGAGAAAGTCGAAACAACTACCCACGTGTGTAATTAGAGGACAAATTGGCAGTTCATCAAACATCATACAACATCAGAGTTGGGTTGTTATGTTGCTTTAAAACTGCCAATTCTTGAAAGGGAAGCAAATACGATAGCACATCTGGACGGCAGATGTGTGAAGGTACACGGAACAAGAGTTTACAATATTCTTAAGATACACATTAATGTTGTACGCAAATTCTTACGAGTTCACTCTGACGCGCACTCTGTACCATTCGGACAGGTCTCTGGAACACAAAGTTAGGAAGCCGTGACAAGTGTTATGTACCTAAAATTCTAAAGGATTCAATGTTAAAATGTCAATCGAAAGTGATTTCGTAGCTTGAACAATTTAGATTCGTGATATTTTTAGAAGAAGTTGTTTAGCATCGTAGGCAACGTAGCAAGCCCTTGCTACGACGCCTACGAAGCCTCCGTAGCACGTACTACGAAGAATTATGTAGATATACGTTGGCCTTGAAATCACATTCTACTAAGTTCTAATCTAATATTAAAAATAATGATTTGATCCTTTCTGTTATTTAATTACTTGGATTACTACATAATCTATCATATTCTATCAGGTCATGTATTTCTCCATGCGTGTGAACAGTTAGTATTGGTATAAAAATCTTGTTGTGTGAGTTTTGACGGAATGCAATATTTAAGTTTTGTGTCATGATGTTAGTTCGTAAGCGGACCTCTCAACATGCGCGTTCCACAAATGTGTTGAATAGAAACAGTGCAAAAATTGTATGCAATGAAAATATAATATTAAATGACATGTAGAGCGCCACAGCGATGTAGATTGCGCTGCGAGGGTGTAAGCGTTAAATATTGCATGCAGTCAACTTTAGCAATGGGACGTGCCGCTAAGTCGAGCGCTCGCGAACAAATGGAACAAAATAAAAGTCCTTTTAACCGGGATTCTATCAAAAAAAATATTCCTGCTCAACGGCATCATGTAATTTCAGGTATTATCTTATTCAAACCTTAGTTAACGGTAATTTATTTACTTACGGCAAACTATAAAAACTTGCTTGGCTTAAGTTTTTATCGTTTGCTTGGTGATTAAATGATATGATTAAAAGAAACATACTTGGGCCTCGGCACGTATGGCGGAAGTACGAGTTCGCATCTTTGTCTCAAGATTCCTTCCCACAGTTGTACTCCCACTATACCGAATATAAAGAAAACGAAGAAGCATAGCAGTAAGACGTTGCCAAGCATAGGCAATGTGTCGAGCAGCAGCATGACTAGAATACGCATACCTGTGAACAAAAAAGCTACGATGTGAAAAATTATAATTATTACTAAATTACGATGTGAAAATGGCGTTAGTTTAACGATCTAGTCCACGAAGGCATTTTAATAAATTATACGAGCACAAATGTAGCGCTGAAGTCTGAAGAAATTCGATTTGATAGATAATGCCGTAATGCCATGTGTTTATCGTAAAACACAAATTAAAACAAAGAGTTTTCCATAACTAATTCATTACGGGGTCGGGAAGAAGAAAATATATTTCAATTGAATGCGGCGAACTTTATTAATTCATTTACTGCGGATGTGCAGTTGTTTTGTAATGCACGGCTAAATGGGTTTCAAATTAATTTGTTGCTGTCAGATAGGAATGCTTACTCCTGACAGGATTGCATGGTGCTGGCATGATTTACAAAGCCTGTTGTTTAGAATTTGGTAGCGCAACATCGCTAGCCAGCTATTGTAAGCTTCGCAGCGCAGAGTTTCTAGCAGGATATTAATCACTGTGCTGGATTCAATTTAACGGAATAAAAAGGCACGTGAGAGCGATAAATCGTGCGAGGGCAAATTAGTGCCGATGTATGTCTAACCGCCGCTGGCCGGCGGCGGGGTCTCGATTTAATTCGTGGGAGCATTTGCATTGTCCCAGTTGTTTGCGCGTCCCAGCTGGGATTTTGTGAAACTTCAGTGCACACCCGTCTTTTGTTTGAATGTTCAATGGCAACCGTTTCGAAGTCGTGACGCTCACGGCATGCTCTGTACAGATTTATTGCGTTCCAACGATGCTTTGATTCAACTTGTGGAAGTCTGCGTCGAATTCGCCAAATCCAACAGTTTATTATAGTCAAAGTCAAGAATAAGTGATTCGGAATATAGCCACAAACACCCACTAGAGAAAACATTACTGAATTTTAAACTATTTGACTTTGGTTTCACTCTGCCTACGTACAGCTGAATTAAATATGGGGCAGGCATGTTTGCCGACGGGCCCGCTCGTACGAGAGATTAGAGACCTTGCGGAATGGAACAAATTTCCGCGTTGGAAACGGTAGGCCCAAAGGTCATTAAAATATGATTAATGCCTCACAGCCAAGATCACGGACTCTGTGGGATAACTAAAATAACTAAACCTAAGAGCTGTGATTACAGGTTTTATAGACTGAAAACTGCGGAAATCCTGTTATTTGTGACGGACGTTATTTTAGCGTCGTCATAAAATTAGGTGTATAAAACTCAGATTCCCATGGAAATATAGTGTTTACTGTAACATTAATAGAGTTCGTGTACCCTTTAACCTTATTGAACAACATAAATTTTCGCTAGTTATCGTACAAAATACTTTTGTAGGTTCTCCCATTTGTTATATTTTCCGAGTTATCCTTTCATTCATCTTATTTTATTCCTCTTTTTATAAATTGTTTGTAAACTATGAAACTATCTTTATTTATTTACATACCTAACTTTGGTTTTCGTATTTTGTTGAAACAGGGATAAATTGGTCAAATGTGAAACAATTTTAGGGGCAATAATCTTTTGCAAAGAACCAATGAATTTCTAATCTTAAATCGCTTCTTGTGGTATTTTCAATGAAAAGTATTATCCTAAACGTTACCAAAGTCGTCTTCTAAGCAATTATTTTTTTTTGACTTTATTGTACCTATGTTTAATATTAAAAAACTTGTATCTTGAAGAAATGACTTGTATGTCCTTGTACCAATAAATTTATCTGAATCTGAATCTATTCTAATCTATTCAGTTCCCAGGGATATAAATAACCTTTCAACGATTCCGTATAAGCAACGCGTGCGAAACCGCGGGCAGAAACTAGCAGATACATGACCATACTTTTTACACGAATAGTATATACATTATTCGTGTAAAAAGTGTGGTCCCATTCGTATGGTACATCCTACATTTTCTGCTGGTACAGTATTCGTGTTAAGGTCTCCTTAATCTTCCGTTATTGACGTATCCCAGAGCAGTGGCTGAGCTGAGCCCAGCTCACTTGTTGCTGCGATCGATACTCCCGGCCCCTTGATAAGAGGGTTCATTTCAACAGTATAGATTTCTGACCTTAACGAGTTCTCATGTTTGCTACGTAATGGAAAAACTTTACAATGACCTCGGAATTGGTAAACTTGCAACTCGCTAAATGGTATTTCTTACAATTAGGTACTTAGAGGGAATCGATGGTAAATTTCAGCAGATTTAGACAGTTTTATGAGATTTGGCAAGCTTTGGCGGATAATTTACCTACTTATAGGTACATAGAAATACAGAAACATTGCCTGCTTTTTAAAAGTAGGTCAGCTAACGACGTGTTTTCCTATTAAAAATTATAATTATTGATCAAACATAATTTAGTTTTATAAAATAGTTGTCTTGGCGTACATACTACGTAGGTATACAAAATATACAGCAAAATTCTCATATACTCGTAGGAAGGTTAGTCTAAATTTCTAAATCAGGTTTCCGTGAAGCTCCGCAGGTCACTAAGTAAAGGGCCCTCGTATTAAGAGCCCTCGCTTCCAGAAACCGGGGTTTAGTACCTACAAGAAAACCTGCTAAGAGCTTTAAAAAGAAATCCGTTACTCTGTTGATTTTATACCTAAGTTTGTAAAAGGTTGCCAGGTAACCAATGAAAAACCACAAGAGGACCTAAGTTGATTGCTTCTTGTTGCTTGGTTTGTATTGTTCAATTGAAATAAATAAAGAAAAAATGTATACAGAACAGCATGGTAAGTAATTGCGCTGGGTTGGAGTTTGTTAATGTAACTAAATTATTAAATTTTATATGGGCATCTTGGCCCGGCCTTTATTTTATTTTTAACCGACTTTGAAACAAGGAGGATGTTCGGCTGTATGTACATATGTTCGTAATTTCTCCGTCAATTATGGGGCGATTTAAAAAAATATTTCGTTATTGTATTAAGAATGGTAACGAGGTGGTCCATTAAAATTTGTATTCCTGATGGATTAGTATTTGTCCCACAAAACTTAAAAAACAGTGTAAATATTAAGGGTTTGAAGGATTTGAAGTCAGTTTTTAGTTTTTTTTAAACAATCAAATTGTTATTTATAGGGTTACCTATCTCTATATTATGGTCCATCTCAGGGTCACTAATGGGGTAATTATAATGAAAAAGAAATTATTACACCTAATAAAGCACGTATAGAGCCGGGCCATTGTTGAGCGGCTACTTATGGGCATGAATGACTATTATTTTGACAAAGGAGTACGGATAATTTTAAACGCCTATTTTAAATTTTTTAAATAGCAATATCACGAAGTTTCTTGTCTTTGCGTATGTAACGTGTCCCGGACGGAACGGAAACGGAACAGGACAGTTTTACGTACATAAGAATAAGCCCCGTCCCGTCCACGCTCCTGTCGCGTATACATATATGACTACTGTACTTTTGTACGTAGCGATGTTTAAAAATTGCCCCGTTCCGTCCCGGACACGTTACGTATGCAGAGATCTTAAAATCTATTGTTTTTTACTTACTCGGTATCCTGTTTATTGCTCTCAACGGACGAAGCACTCTGATTGTTCTGATCGCTGATAAGTTTATATTTTCCACATTTAGTCCGTATTCTAATGATCTGAAAAGAAAATATTTGTTTTACAAACGGGTTTTCGAATACGTATTGAGATCTGCCGCGGGCGGTGGGCGAGAGGCCTCCCGCTAATCCTTCCACACCACGCTTTTTAAAAACCTTCTTATAAAATCCTTTTGAATGAAATGTTTATCACATCACATCAAAAGCCTTTGCCAGTTCACTGCTGGACATAGATCTTCCCTGATAAGCGCCTTATTGGCTCTTATCATTAAATAATGCCGTAATGCCATAATCCTCACGCTGCTGGCCGGGCATGTTGGGCATGCATACAAGCAAGTGTGTAACTCGTTGAACAAAGAAATGTCGCCCACAAAATAGCAACAAACTAAACACATACATACCCCGCCATAACAATGAAAAAATCCAGTCTATTCCACGAGTCAGCTAGATAGGTACCGTGGCCGTAAGTACCCATAGCTATCATTTTGATCGCCATTTCAATCGTGAAAAACGCGAAGATGACGTCGTCAAAAACCTAAAAAGTAATTATTTATTTATTGCTACTGCAACAAAACAACACAGCAAAAAAAAATAATAACTCAACTTGTAGGTATTTGTATTTGTCCTCTAAGATGTAAGGATTCAAAAGGAGGAAAAAGGAATAAAAACAAAAAAAACCGAGAATGGGGTGAATATTTTTAATTTCGGAAGAGTAGAAGGTATGTTCCAAATTTAAAATTATTAGTTGTCAGTAGAATAGGTTTGCTTCATCATCATGGAGTTTAATCTCATTTTAACACAGCAACGAATTTATGCAATGTTGCATCGGCCTTATTAAACAAAACCTCTTTACAATAATAAATAATAAAAACTTTTTGATCTAACCATTGTTATAACTCCTTGGTTCCAAGTTGGAAAATCTTTTCTGCTGTTTGCTTCATTTTGTTGGCTGGCTAGCCGAAGCAAATATTAGGTCCTTACATATGAAATTGGCGTTTTGTATGGGAGGAACAAAAAGTCGAATATTTTTTAATATAATATATTTAATTAATCAAAGTATGAACCATTATTTTCTATGCACTTTTGCCATCTTATAGGTAGTTCATTGATCCCTTTACTAAAAAAACCAGTCGGACGGGAATCAATAAAATCTTTGAAGGCGATTTGGACTGCCCCATCGGAGTTGAATTTTTTCCCTTGCAAGAAGTTATCCAAATTTCGAAAAAAATGGTAATCTGTTGGAGCAAGGTCCGGGGAGTACGGAGGATGTCTTAGACTTTCCAATTGAAGCTCTTCTAATTTAGTAGCCGTCTGTTGCGCAGTGTGTGGTCTAGCGTTGTCGTGAAGCAGCAGTGGCGTGGAGCGATTGACCAGCCTAGGTTGTTTAGCCGCTAGCTTTTCCATCATGGTTTGCAATTGCTGACAATAGACATCAGCCGTAATAGTCTGGCCAGATTTGAGAAAACTGTAATGAACAATACCGGCACTAGTCCACCAAACGCTTACAAGTAACTTTTTTGGGGTTAATTTTCGCTTGGGGCAGGATTTGGCTGGCTGGCCAGGATCCAACCATTGCGCTGAGCGCTTCCGATTATCGTAAAGAACCCATTTTTCATCACAGGTAATGATTCGGTTTAAAATACCTTCATTATTGTGCCGGTTTAGTAATGTAACGCAGCAGTCGACGCGCGTTTGCCGGTTTGCTTCAGTCAATTCGTGAGGTACCCACCTTTCAAGCTTTTTAATCTTCCCAATTTGCTTCAAGTGAATTAAAACAGTTTTATCACTAACATCGCAGCCTGCAGCTAACTCGGACGTGGTTTGCGATGAATCCGCTTCCACAATAGCCTTCAACTCTTCATTATCAACTTGAGTCTCAGGCCGTCCACGGGGCTTGTTCTGCAGGTCAAAATTTCCAGAACGAAAACGTTGGAACCAAAAACGAACTGTGTTTTCTTTTGCAACACGACCGCCATACACATCATTCACCCTTCGAGTTGTTTCCGCAGCACTAGTGCCACGGCGGAACTCGTACTCGTAAATAATGCGATATTTTAAGTTTTCCATTTTGTAAAATGAGTGACGCAAACAGAAAAAAACAGAAGAAAAAAAACAAATGAATGACGATCATCGAAGCACAAATACATGAGTCTATAGCTGTACAAATTTGAATTTGGAATTCCTTACCAAAGAGGAGAAATTTGTGATTAAAGTGGCCAGTACGAAAAACGCCAATTTCATATGTAAGGACCTAATATTTCTTGCACATTTTTTTTACATTATCATCATCAACAACCTATCTTAGTCCACTGCTGGACATAGGCCTCCCCTAATGAGAGCCATAGCGGCCTGTCTTCAGCTTGCCGCATCCAGCATCTGCCTACAGTCTTTCGCAGATCGTCATCCCACCAGGCCGGGTGTGTCGACTCGGCAAACGTAGTGTAACGTTTGCCGAGTCGCGGTCTCCACTCAAGAACACTTTTTTTACAGTAAATGAGAAATCTTACCTGTAATATCTTACACCTATTCGTCACGCACTGGTCATCCACACACGGCTGGTACATCCCGAGGGTCACACAGTTTAGAAAGATCACCAGCATCGATATCCGCTCGAACCATGTGCATTGGAGTTAAGGAATATTATTGCTTGGCATTTATGGTAATACTTAACTATACATATTTTAAAATCGGTATACTGTTTCTTCGTAGATGTATATTAGTTACTTCGAACAGTAGCCATAAACATAATTTATATGGTTATGATAATAACAGAATAAAACAATTACAACTAGTATATACACTTAATATCTATTTCTTAAAAATCTAAGCCGTCACTGTTTCTTCTATATTTGTAATAACATAACTAACAGCGGGTTTCTTAAAGTTGACAAATGATTTGACAACCACTTGGAAACATAAAAATGCATAATGTAGCGTTTAATTTGCATATTTAGCGATTGATTAGATAAACTTTATTATTAATTAATTCGATACACTGGTAAACTAATCTTTACCTCAAATTCAACACTTTATCTCAAAATCAACACAAGCACTTCACAAGACAGAACATTTATTAGTTTGACGTTGAACGTTCAAGAAACTGGCAGAACTAAAGAAATATCAATAAAAAGGTTGGTTTGAAACATGTTAGGAAGATATTTCCTGCCTGATCTCGCCAATTCGCATGCACTGCAAGTAGTCTAATAAAATCGAACTTATTGAACCACAACTATAACATTTCCACATTTCCTATCCTATCGTACCTATATCCTATAGGCTACAAAGAGGTCCTAGTAATTTCCGCATCATGTTTACATAGGTATGAGAAGGTCGATAATGTTGTTATTTTACTAGAAAAATCTTCTATGTCCTTGACGATGACCTCGTTAGGGTTTTATCCAAAGGGAATGCCAGTAGCAAGCAAAATATCACCAGATCGTATTTCCACAATAAAATATTTGTCAGTAGTATGAATTCCACAAGTAAAATACTCGTATGTAAATAATCCGAAATTGGGACAAAGGGAATAGGATTGTGTTCAAGGCTTAGACAAATGTTTTCTCATATACGCAAATATCAAAAATACGTGACGTGTTTGTACCTCTCGGTTTTAGAATCCTTTATATTTTTTTTTTGTAAAGTGGTTCTAAAACCAGAAAAACGTTGGCGTAAAATATTTTATGACATCTCATCATCCGCGATTTGCTCTAATGATCTGGTATCATAAGATAAGTTCGTTACAATTTTTGATTTTGGAAGTTTTCATCCATCATTTGATTCGGGTCTCGTCCGTTTTCGAACTTGAATTCAAACACATTTCGCTGCGCGTCTGCGTTGTTGAATTTTTGTGTCAAATCTTTTGTTTCTTTGGTTTTTCGGTTTGTCTTTGTTGATATAAAATACAAAACCTGCAAAACTAAGTATCACACTTAAATTGCAATAACTTTTTAAGTACACAATTTTGTATACTTTCTAAATAAAAAGGACTTGAAAAAGAGTTTAATTTTGTATATAAAAATTATTTATATATATATTGAAATATAAAATAATATAAAGAAGAATGGGAGAATATTCCCCAAAATCGGCTCCGAAACCTCTTCTTCAGTATGCCGAACCGGCTCGAAGCTGTAATCAGACCCCAAGGAGGCAATCCCAGTTATTCAAAATTAAATAACATGTAACAACATACTATTAAAATGTTAATTGAGTTTTTGGACCCTAAGCTAAAAATGGCTATTTATCGTTTTATCTTTATTGAAAGTTAAAATATTGCTAATGTTATAGTTTACTATAGTTTCAAAGATCAAATTTGCTATAAAACGTTTTTTATTATAAATCTCTAAAGTTTAAAAGTGTGGTACTTAGTTTTGCAGGCCAGTGTATTTTGGCTTCTAGAACAGAGTTTAGCAAATGACTTTTCACGCAGAACCGTTGTTCTGAAAGCTAGCTAGCGTTTGTGTTCTTCGTTTGTCTTTTGTCTAGATATAATTCCTTTTGTGGTTAGTCAAGTAATGTGGTCGAAGTAGTGATGACCTTGGCTTCATGTTATTCGGAAGCATGTTGTTGAGAAAATACGCCTCTTGTGGTTTATGTTTAGAAGGTGCTTGAAACTTGAGGAGCTTACATAATGTTTCAAATTCTGATTAAACATTTAGTGAAATAAAAAAAAAGCATTTTTTTTTACATTTGCGATATAATGTTATTATTAAACGGGTTTAATCACCGTACCTTGTGTTTTTTTTCATCCTACGTTTCCATCGCGTTGCAACGATCGTGAGCATGGGAATACTGATTTACTCGGAGCTATCGTTGAGAATTGCTGGCAGTTTCCATAACTACCCTCAATTTAGGAATGTCCACGGAATGCCCATAGTACGACGTACTGCACCTCGATCGCTGTAACGCGAAGTAAATGGGTAACAACCTACGCGACAAATACATCGATCAAGGTATTCATAAATACCAATTTACCAGTTAACACCACCACCAACCACCAGTTACCCAGTTAACCAGTTTTAACAGTTGTCGAGGTCTGTAATGACTGGCTTGCTGGCAGCGATGATGATGGCCGAAAGCACAGCGCAGCGCAGATCCTGGCCATCACAGCGCGTTCAGCATTGCAGCCCTTGATGGGCAAGCTGAAAAAAAGGCTGAGACCGAAGGCAGAAGCTAATGCTGCTACGCGCCGTAAATTTGAATTTAAAAAAGTTGAAGTCTTTGCATACACACACTTGTGCAATATTAACATGACCTGCGCACTATTAATACGACCTACGCACGTGGCTGGTCTCCGTTGAGACTGGCCGCCGTGGCCGGAATTCGGCTAGGAGGACATCATCATAATCATCAGTAAATTAAATGCGACCGACCGTTTATATTCTACTATTAGTAGACTTTGCAGTCTATTGTCACTCAGTACTCCAGCACTAAGCGGTTTTGATTGCCCTCGCCATTGTTTCAGTCAGCTAAAACCATAAAGGGGTAATAATAAGGTCCATTATTGAAATAGAGACGAATATGCTACATTGTGAAGTCCGCATAGAAACCAAGACAAAAGCCACCCCACCTAATTAGGAGGCCAAGAAACAATGCACGCAGTGGAGATGAATGGAGGAACTTCTTGGAGATGTTTCTTTGTATTTCAGGCGAAAATCTGTAGTTTTAAAACGCTGTATTACATTAATTTTTGTTAGTTTTCAACCCCGACGGAACGCAGACGATAGGTATATATGTATATATGCGTTTAGGTGGGTTGTTTGTGTGTATGTGCAAACCAAAGATCCTATGAGTAGGTACCTACTGAACTTAATATGATATAATAAATAAATATAATCCGACTGGTATTGATATGGATCAGTTGGAGCTACCTGTAGATTGCTTGGAACAGTCTGCAGTTAGCATAATTGTTTCAATTGTAAATACTAGTTCAAATTTGTTTTTATTTTTTGATTGTAGTTTTCTTTGTAAATAAAGCCTTTAATAAAATGACTACGTTGTGCAAACCAATGTTCTCCTTTATCTCCCAAAGGGATGGTCCGATGGGGATTACGTTTTAATTGGTAAAAAGCCTACATTTTAGGTAGTGTCTTATTTTTGGTAGAAATTAGTTTAGCCGTTCTATTGTTATCCTGGTTTAAAGTTAAATAATCGTTCAAAAAAATTTGTACGTTTTACTTGTTTTAAAGTAAGTATGGATTCTCAGGAACCTATCAGAATCGGATCAGAAGCTGGATTAGTTCTTCTGCTGGTGATTTTCGGGGTCCTAAGAGCAGAAATATCCCCCAAAATGGGTGGTGCTTTACAGGTAACTTTGACCTGGCTGGTACGTCGATGTGGCCTCGCATTCATACTGGGTTAATTAATACACGTTGGAGCCGAAACTCGCTTTAATGAGGAAACCCGATAGATGAAAACCGGCTTATAACATCGGAAGGTTTAACTTTAACCTATTCACCTATTCCATATTATGGAGTAGTGTGGGGCTCGAGGAATATGCACCCACCTTCAATCAGATAATGTAAAACCTATTACCTACCTATTAGTACCTATTATTCAATATTTGCTACCGTCCGCACGTCTGCAGCTAGCTGTTTAACTGTTTCTAGAGTAAATATTAGTTGTAATTTGTTTCTAGAACTCCCTGTTTTTTTTTTACGTTGTGCTCGTTTTTTGAGTGAGTTTCGTAAAAGTTTTGCGTTTCACTTCATTTTTATTTTCAATTGGCACATTATTGTTAGCTTTAGTTATAATTTTCTATATTAGCTGATTCATTTTAAACATATCGCATATTTTGCTAGAAGACAATAATTAATATATACACAAAGCTGTCGTATTGAAATGTATTATGTTATTCCCCATTGGGCTGTAAAAGCTGTTGTTCTGACAGAACCTGTCCAGAACCAGTTTTGACAGGTTTTTACAGCCCAATCAGCAAAAAATGAGGTTCCATTAAGATACACATAAACACTGGTCGCTTTGTGCAGTTTTCAGGCTGAACTGAGGCCTTGATGCATTTGACCGACCAAATTCGTGAAATACGTAGCTTGATTACGTGGATGTTGCCAGCTTTGTTGGTTTCGCGGTGTGCGCAATTTTGGAATTGAATGAATGTTAGTTTCGAATCGCTGGTTTTGATGCGTTCGATTATCGTAAACAGTAGATCTGCTAATGAAACCACATTTATTTTTGGGCAAACTCACAAACTAATGTGGTATGGTTTTTTTTTTTGTTGATACGGTTTGGTTTATTTCGTTTTAGCTGCTCGTGAGCGCAAAACAATTGTGAAACCCAACACCAAAATGTACAAAACAAAAATATTCATTAAAAGAGATACGTATAATAATGTACGCTGCAAAAAAGCCCGCCGTCTCAAGTCTTTTGATGTCAAGTTTTTGTATCTTTTGATTTTTCAGAAACTCAAGTTGAAAAAATTGATGAGGACAGGAAGCAAAGGATTTCAGGCGAAAAGGGAGCAAATGAACCGGATGCTCATTTTGTTAGAGCCTGTTAGTTACACAGATAATAATAGCATTTTAGGTAGTGCCTACATGGAATACCACTTTGAATTTATTTTAGTAACTTTAAAGTACCTGGCTTTGAGAATAGCGGATACCTAGATAATAAAGAAGTTTGTTCTTGATTAAGCTTATTCCTATTGAAGGTAATGGAATTGGCAGACCTATCGCATAAAGAGACTTTTTCCAGGCAACCAAAGAAATAGGGAAAATCATAGGATAGCATTGGCTTTTTTTTTAAATTTAGATTGCAACGCACCAAGTCTCGAAAGTTTTAAGAAGAAGCTTAAAAACTGGCTCGTTGAGAAGACGTTCTATACCTACGACGAATTTTTAGATTATCAATAATGTTAACTAATTGTTATTAGATATTATTATTATTATTTTTATTTTGTTTTGTAAAAACAATTTTTGACATGTAATTTGACAAATTATTAATTAAATGTTTATCTGTTTATTCATTCAAGGTTGTCTGGGAGAGATCGCTCTTGAGCGATAAGACCGCCAATTGTCGCTTATTCTTAATTATTATTTTGTAAATTATTTCTAAGTTAAGTGTGCAATAAAGTATTATCTATCTATCTATCTTTTCAATATTTTATTCATAAACCGATTTTTATATAGCAACAAAGCAAAAAAAAAGCATTTCAAAAATTTCAGTGATATTATGGCCGCAAACAACTTTTAATTGCTGCGATAATCATTCATAGCACAATAGCAATTAAGTCGTAAATAAACTGAACATTACAGTCACGCTACAGCAATACCAGAATTTCACCAGAATCGATTGAAGCATTTATTTCCCATTGTTTAAAACCATATCTAGTATAATAATGCGTAGCGTTGGCTAATCAATACATATAAACTTATACATTAAACACGACAAATTATTGTAAAAAACCGACTGGAGATAATTTTTGGGTATTTTTAGGTAATTTTTGGGTCTTGAGTACTAACATCCTTTTCTCGTTGGCCTAAATCGGCCTAGCAGAACCAATAGCCAACAGAGCCTATATGATATACACCCCAAATGGCTTTCTTCGCATTCGGAAAAAAAACGACGCGACATTTTCAAAGCCGTGTATCTTGATTTTATCTACACCGCGGTAGACTGGATAGTCTACCGCATAACATCAAGGTAAATAAAGAGCGCGATTTCCTTTGTAGCTGGAAGATTAGCTCAATAATGGGGAGAGAAAGAACTTTCTAAGCGCAAGCTTCAGTCGACCTGACTTGCGTTTCCCATTATATTCCTCATCTGTTTGCTAAAAGGCCTTACAATGTGCGCCAACGTGGCCTTTCCATAAATCAGTACAAAAGCCTTGTTCAAAGAATGGTGTCCATGGTGAGAACGAGCAGATTTTAGAGCGGCACGTGTTTTTCTCGATAACCTAAGCCTTATTTTGCGTCCCTTGAGAGCGTTAATCTAAGTCGGTACTACCTCTCACTTGATTTAGCGGGCTTTACCTGCTTTCCTTAAAAAATCTAGCAAGATATTAATTTATGTGTCGAATTTTGTGTTTTAAAAAGGGAACACGAATTCGTGGAGTAATGTGATATCTGGAATAAAAAAACAAAAACAATGGTCACAAGCTAACCCATTAACATTATTTATAACGAAGCACGCTGTTCTTCGAATGGGCTTTAGCAATCACCCTGGTTATCTTTGTTACGCATTAAAGTTTATTGCAATGTTTAGATATTTTTAAATGGGAAATACTCATTAGTAAAGTTTACAAATCTATTTTGAACAAGAACATATTTTAATAAAACTCAAGGATTTTTCAATATTGAAAGCAAATTATAGGAACCCATTTGTTTCTAATGTTTTAAAATAATTTTCAAACTTTCCTCTTTAGAAGAAACAGTTTTGAAAACAAATACGGTATTCATTTAGATATCTTTATATCGAAACAAATAACCTTTTTGTTTTCCTCTCAGAGTAAGTAGGAAACATTCTAACCCTAAAATGTTACAAACTAAAAAATTAAAGCAAGTTAACCTACTTTCCCCGTTGTGTCGTGCCAGTATTCTTTAGGAGTTAATGAGTTTAAACAAACAACTTTTTATTCTACTGGGGCGTAGGCAACAAAGGAATAAATGACTTAACTTTAATAAATTGTACCTACTAAAGAACAAGCTTCACTCAGCCTTTCCAACGTATAACACAATTTTACATCGTTCGCAGAAAACTTATTTATTAGTTAGTAAGGTAGAGTTTTAAGGTGGATAGGTACTGACCGGCGTAACGGAGCGTAATGTAACATGTTACACATCGAGAGTTCGTGTAGTCGGTTATGGGAAAATAAGGCGCTCGCAAGGAGCAACGACACGGATTTTAGCACACGGCGGCGTAACGTATTATGCTCGCTGCGAATGGTTCATTCATTACATTACGCACCATAACACCGGTCAGTACCCGGCTTTAAATAAATTCTTTGGTTTTATTAGCCATGTCCTACTATAGTTATACTATCTGCAAACATTATAATAAAAAATATCTATCTATGTAATGTTTATCAGTCATCTAGTACCCATAACACAAGCTCTGCTTAGCTTGGGGCTAGATGATGATGTGTGGATTGTCCAGCGTTATATATGTTATATATATTTTGGGAATGAAGGCTATTCCTAAGCACAAGGGAATCATAGATTTTGGATGAAAGTTGGCTATGCACCGCGTGGAAACCAGATAAAGGCATCGAGGTCTTGGATTGGCCCTCACAATCTCCTGACGCAAACCTAATTAAAAACGTTTGGGCGTTGATGAAGCTTATACTTCGAGGAAAAAATGCTTACTGCCGCCTCGTTACTTGCAATTTAAAGGCCATAGGGAGGTCATTATCCCGTGAATACGCAGAAAAAATAGTTGATAGAGTGCCTCGAAGATGCCAGGTTATTATGGACAACGGAGTAGACTGGACACTTTACTGATAATAAAGCATCTACGACTAACTACGTGTTTTATTTTTTTCCAATGCTAGACTTATTTTTTAATTAAATTACCGCTACCGCTCTGGGTAGCGAATACCGCGTAGGTCTAAATAGACCTTTATACTGGTAGATGATAAGAAACCATGTTTCGGCGTCCAAGATTGTTTCAAGTCGCCGTGTCAGCCCGGCTCCCGTCATCCATAAAACCGCCATTAACCGGCCTCGCGCGTCAACTACACCTACATGACATAGAACCCACTGAAATAAATCACAACCAGTATGCACACTTAGTAACTAAAAGTTTGAAGATGGATGCGCCAAACTAGACGATTAGACGAAAAAAAAAGGCCGAGTTAACGAATTTCTTAGCCTAATTTTTATTTATAATGAATGTGTAAACGATAATAATACTGAGCAAACTAGTGCAACAAGTAGTCACTAATAAAAAAGGTATATAGGTAATAGATGATGTAGATTTTAAATCACGATGCTCTGACTCTTGTGAGACGTTGGGAATAGGCGCGTCTCACGTGAGACGTTGATAATAACTTCTACTAGTCCCTCTTGCGCTAGGTTTTTTAAAACGTCTTATCATATTTAAATTTGACGAATTCAAATTCCGTCATTACTGACGTGATTATGGTTTGACATTTCAACAGTCATCTTGTAGCCAGTTAAATAATTCTAAAGCAAGCAGCGTATTTTAATGCTGTAGTAGTACGTACATATGTACTTAAAATGTAACTGTAGCTAAGCTACAAGATATATGAAAGCTATGGAACTTTACACCTTAAAGAAAATTCTAGGTAGACAAGCTAACGAATGTAAAACTAATAAGAACCGGTCCCTTAGTTAATTTTCTTTCTCAATTTAAGGTTACTGTAACCCAAGGGACCAATAAGGTTATACGACACGGTTTACTCGCCTTTAAACGTGACATGAAGATTGCGCGAGCTATTCTAAACGTGACTTCCGTGAGGTCTTTTTTCCTTGAGGCATTTACAATCACTTCTCTGTTTTACTACCTTTGAGTCGAAGCACGCACGCCGAAAATTAAGACTTTCTTCTCACTTCTGTAGATTAGAATTACGATTTTTTTATACAAGACTAAAAGATTCTTCTCACATAAAATTAGAACCAACATTTCTAATATCTCCAGATATTTTTTCATTGACATTTCTCTCATATTTTCGTCAACGACACTCGAAACACAGAGCCTCCCCTCTCAAGGAATTTTATTCCTTTTTGTCTTCATGACCTTGTCTTTTTAAGTGGTTTCTGTTGATTCTGTTTTGTAGCGCTACAAGTGGTCAGCACGCACGTGGGCTACCTTGTCAGTTTTCAGGTCACAAAAACCGAACTTATACACATCAATTTAATAAAAACGCTTTATCCATTCGCGGTAAAAGTGGATTGATTCAACATCAGTAGGTACGAGTAACTTAACTCGGCAGTAAAATGCCTTCAATCTGTCAGCGGGATTATGACGATGAATAAAATTTCGCTCAGTGAATCCGGCATCATGGATCAGAAGAATATCTTTTTACCGGAGATTTATCGCATCAATAAAGAGCAGGTAGCCCGGCTCAATCAGGGCCCAATGAGTTATATAATAACTTAATAAGCTTTGAAAACATTCCGTCAGTACTGGGTTTATGTTGCGCTCTGCTAGTTTTGTACACAATTGGGACATACTAATGACTGATGCTTTTAGTGTCGTTTTACTATGTGAGTCTGGAATTAGAGTAAGTATCTGCAACGTATTTTATATATAAGTAGCGAACTAACACATTCATTAGATTTCCTCGAAGATATTTTTCATGCGATTAATAGAATTACTCGGCTAACTACAACCTTCAAGATAAGAGTGGACGATGTATCACGATGTATCAGGAAAGTCTTTTAGACCTTGTATGATGATAGTCGGCCACATCGTCACTTACCATCTGGTGAGATTATGGTCAAACAAATTTATATTCAAGATAAAAAAATCTTCAAAACACGGTACCAAATAGTTTTACAAGTCGTTGTTTAGTCGCAAAAAGAACATTAAGGTACGAAACACTTAACTACTTACTGATAAAAACTTTTTGAGACTTTCTTGTCAGTGAAAAACGGGCAAAAATTTACAAATTGTAAAAGTTTCGTGTCCTGAAAGCAGGCGACATAATACTCATACATAAGCAAGGGATTCCATTTGTCGTGACCTTTTATCAACTTTTTGTTGTGTTAAGTAATGTAGAGCATTTTCTCTGAGAATACCAATTTCTATGCCTACATCGAAAATATTTGGGCCTCTGTGCTTTATTGTTTACGTTTTACGTTTACTGGTTTTTTAGTTTGTATTCTTTATTGAGGCGAAATTAAGTTATTCTGAATGTGAATTTTTGGTCCGATAAATAGTTTTTGGGCAGGTCCATCATCTATGTACGTACTTGGTGATACCTAAGTGAATTAGATAATAAAAGTTACTTCTAACGTTTTAATTTTATATAAAAAGTCGTTCGTACAAAATACTCAGTTGAAATAACAAAAAATAACCTTGTTGGTTTCATTTTTCTAATTTGAATACAAAACGAGCATTAACTCAATTTTATTTGAGTTCCGACACTTTAAATTCAAAATAAAGAGAACATTGTTACGTTTCAACACGTTACACGTAAAAAAAGGGTCATATCCACAATTTTATTTACCATTTTTACTCTAATGACCTGTAAAATGAACCCACCCAGCGCCAAGCATCCCTTAATGTCCATACCCTATGACAGGAAGTAATGCCCACACTTACAAGATACATACATTGGATTGACGTAGTTGTCACCTTAGTCACATAATCTCAGGTAAATAATAAATGTATAAATTTATTATTATATTTATAGAACAAATACTTATATATTAAGTGAAGCGAAAAGCTTAACAAGTACTTCGATAAAGGAAGCACATGCCATTTATTGTAGACTTCAATTTTCTATTATCAAACCATTTTAGCGTTCACCAAATTTATAAGAGTAAAATATTGGCTAAGCTTTTCGCTTAACCCGGAGTGTAGGTATTTGTTCTATAAATACGTATTAATTCTCCAGTTCTGTGATTTTAATAAAAAATCTCATTACATTATGTGAGAACGACTGGTATCACAAAGCTTGTATTATTGAAGCGAACGCTACGGTCCTACCCAGCCTATTGTGTCTACAAGCGGCGGAGTTCTGTTTAGTTTATTTTAGTTGGGAACCAACTGGATAACTAGTTATTACTATACAGACGACACGTACCAAATTCCATAAAATAATAATATGATAGACTTTTAGCACTATGAATATAATTTTAAGGTATTCTTGTATTCGTTAATACTGAAACATCGTAAGCAAATAAGATTTTTACGAAAATACCTTAAAAACAATATTGTTTTACGGTTTTATTGAATGATTGTCATTGATTGTTCATGATGTGGTTTTATTGGCAGTAAAACAGCCGTAAACTTGCACGTTCCGATTTATTTTACGTATTGCTGGTTCTATATGCATATTTCATCCGTGTAGTTAAATTAATTTGTAATAAACTGTAAGATTTTAGATTTTAATGGGTTTTAATTTAGCAGATACTAGATTAATTTGTTGAAACTAGTTCGAACAATAGAGAATGTGTTGGGAATTCCGTGTTTTGTGGAAAGCAAAATAAGTTATGATTTTATTAACATTAAAGGTAATTTTCGTGGCTATGGATAGTAGCGGCCGAAGATAATAAATATTTTCAGCCGCTACTGTCTAAAATTGTCATGATGTCTCGTCTAAACGCGGCTCCATCGTCTAGGGTGACGCGCGATAGCGGCTCTGATTTCATATCATCGAGCCTCCAGTTTTAATATTTCATTCTTTACAAATGGACTGACACTTCTGAAAGAATTCCGTTTTAATAAGATCTGTGAGTCAACACCAATCTTTTGAACGATCGTGTTTTAGGCCTTGACTTCTCAGACATTTCGGTTTTATTGAAATGTATTTGCGACCTAAAATTAATCTATAGCGGAGCTGGATGCGCCGAAGAAAATGTAGATGGCACAGAGGCTTCGCGGGGAAAATGAAAGCTTCCTTTGCAAAGAGTGCAGACGACACATTCACTTTTTCCGCGTACGGCCCGTACGGGCTCGCTATTGTATGCATTTCTGAGTCATCTTGGCCGACCGGTTAAATATCATTAACATTGAAACACCCAAACCTTTTAACCCTTTTAAGTGGAAAAGTTGTCAATCGTTTTAAGTTTACTTAACGTGTTTTAGATTAAACCTCAATGAAAGAAACCATTATAAGTACCGCAAAACTACTCCCAAAATACAACCTATTAAGGTTCCAAATTGGCTATTTCTAAATGGTAATAACGTGAAAATATGTTTCAAGTTCCACGGAAACTCAAAAACAGCGATTTGTGGCTCTAACAGAATCAGAATGTGCGGATTCCGGGCAGATATTAGCATAATTGTGGGTCTGATACCAAATGGGAGTCATTTGGGAGCGCCAGCAACAATGTTCGTTCACGTTGGACAGAGTTGTGCCTTCTACGTTGTAGTTTTGTGTCCACAATAAAAGCAAGGGAAAAAAGGCAATATACTAGATAAAACTAAAGACCTTTTTTTTTGGTATTAGCCTTCGATGATGGCCATACCTTGATGGATTTTAAGTATTAGTGGATTTTGCGAGCCCTTAGATACAAATTTTCGCATATATTTTTTTATTTTACCCTCCAGTTTCATTGTGGTAATATATCCCGAATATATCAATCAATAATATTCACCATGTAAATACGCAATCGGATCTGAATCTTTTGCAAATATGCTTTCTTTAGTAAAAAGGTAAGTATTCGACACCCTGTTACAGTTTGCCAACGAAACTAGAACAAATCCGCAAAAGCCTGAAACCCGGAATGTAAACGGCTCGAATGTTCACTGTAACGAGCCACTAACAAGGCATTGCAAACACGTGAGGAAATGTCGGCAACGTAGGCAAAATTACACACTCTAGCGGTGTACGCAGATTTTCAATTTGTATTTCTGTTCTTGGTCTTTTATGGCAGATATTCAGAAGTACCTCTATTCACGTTTTTTTGGCCACAACTAGACCCAGAATTGGTACAGGATGTTTCATAAGTACCAAGCTACTCGGCTGCTGATCGATTCAGTTGTGACTGTATCACTCATATTATTTTCAACGGTCATTGGCTGCTCTTTGATTACGAATAAAAAACAAATGAAAATGAACCAATGAACGGCAAAAATAGATTGTATTAGTGAGTATTTATATACTCTCGAATATATCTAAATTGACCAGCAGAAGTAACCACTTTTTTGGGTAATGCGTTCAGAATTGCATATGCTTGTAGTTCAGGTATGTAATAACCTGAAACTCATATATTTGCCGAGTCGACAAGCCCCTTCAAGACTTGCTAGGCCACAGAATAACTACGCTTATACACTACAGGGCCCAAATTCCACTTATTTAATTACTTCACCGTAACTATGGTATAGTCTCAGAATGACACGTTTTGGCATTTTACCTTTGATGAAAGAAACTACAGATTGACGCCCGTCAAAAGTGTCAAGGTTGAAACCGTTTCATCAATCCCTCGTGCAAATAGCACCGCACGCACTATCTAGAGTTTCTTTCATCCATGGTCGACTCTGCGATGATACCATTGTCATAGTAAAGCGATTGGTTAGCAGAATTTGGCCCCAGGCTGTCAGATCTGTCATCACAAACATCGTTTGTGATAACTCCGCCAACAAGTAACTTGAAATCCCTCGACCTACTTCAAAATACTATTATCCCTAACCTTTTCCCCCATTATAGAGGTAAATTTTATATGTTGTAAATTTTTAAAAAACAATTTTATTAGGTTGTAAAGTTTTGTGTATAAATTTGTATAATATCTTTGCTGCTTTAATCATTGTGCTTTAAGCTTTTCATGTTGTGTTGTCCTATTAAAATTAGATAAATCAATTTGATGCAAAATTTAATTTTTTCTCTGCTGTCACTATACCGATCGCATTATTTTTGAACCGATCATATTATTTTTGAAGTTTATGACACTCTTTGCTGACACTGGCAGAGTCGTAGCGAAAAGCAAGCGGCGCGAAAAATTAAGAAGTTGAAGTTGAACTGCAGCATTAAATTCAAGCTAAAGCAAGTACCTAGGTATTAAAAGCCGCTTTTAAAATGGAAATGTTGACAGCAAAATACTCCGAGGAAGCTTATTTTGCATCAGTTTTAACTTACAAAGCCGCTGAAGTTTAATCTCACTTTATTTCCAGGTGAGTGGATTGCTATAGACAAGAAACCTTGACAAAGCTAAAAAAATGTTGCCTCGTCTGAGCAATTCCACAGAATTTTAAAACATTCATTTTCTCGCTCATTGAAACGTTTTAATATTTAAGCAAGTACAAGCATTCATTCCGCTGCCTAACTTCAAACTTAAACATTACATATAAAAGGCGGTTTTATATGAAAAGTAGCGATTAGAAATATTGCAGATTTAAAGTGTCTTTAAACAAGTATTGGTCGTAGGTAAGGTACATATAACTAGGCAACTAATCCGTATTAATGCGAATGTAATCCAGGTCTCTGCAAAATTTAGAATAAAAATATGAATAAAATATATTTATTTTATAAACAGACTTAAACATACACAACACATACTTAATAATACAAACAAAGCTTAATTAAAGAGGTAACAAAAAAAAAAACATATAACAAATGATGACAGTCTGTTTACAAAATTGGCTCTGGCTCAGCATGTGTTGGATGACTAGCAAACTAGCATCCAACGCTGGTCTTCCGCCAGAACCACTTGTTGGCGCTACGGATACGGACAATTCACAAAAATATTATAACAGAATACATATAAACCAAAACACACTAATAAAAAGCCATAAAATACTAATAAATAGATATATAAAGACATTCATAATATACTTGTGTCGTGCCTTAGACTTTCCTGCTCCTTCTGGTGATCAAATATAAATTTCTTTAATTTTGTTCTAAAACCATGTAAGCTTTGCAGGTTCCTTATCGGCGGCGGGATATTGTTCCAGCACTTGGAAGCTGAATAGCGGAAGCTGCCTCTAAAGCAGGTAGAGCTGTGCCGCTGTGTCACGAGCTGCTTCGAGCACTGGCGAGAGCCACAAGATCTGGAGCTAGACAACCATGACAACTTCTCGTAGAGATAAGTCGGTGATTTCAGCCCTACAAACAAATACTAACAAACATCTATCCATTCATTCAAACTTTTACATTTGAAATATGAGTAGGTATTTCTATTCATTAGTAGCTTTCATTATGGCGTAGATATAAAGCTATAGGTATTTAATGACATAATTCAGTGAACAGAATCAATGCTCCAAAAGTGTGTACGAATTTTCGAAAAGGAACTTTGGTCGTTGACTCCACCTATGTACGTTAACTAATAAAAGATCTGAAGTAATTCTTTCAACTTACTTCAGAAGTAAATCGAGAGACATTTTTTCGCTTTATTTCAGTAAAAGATATAATAAGCTTGCCACAAAACCGTGGCGCGCCCATAGATTACAATGGACGCCCACAGAGTACTAAACCTTGGTTTGCATTATGGTTTGAAAACAATCTACAGTCATTCATTACTCACACATTATGCTATGATATTACCCAGATTCTTGTAATTTATTAGATAAACTAAACCGCGGGAACAACGGATTGTTTGGACTTTCATATTTTGGGATTTTTAGACGTGGCATTTATTATTGTAGTGAATCTAAAATGTTATGAAAATTTTATTTATATTGTTTACCTACCTGCACTGATATTATCGTATCATGTTATCGTTTGAATACCGAAAGCTTATTTGCAGAATAGCGCATTGATGCATTTGGGGAGAAGTCTTCTTTTTAAGATCTTGTCATAAGAATCAAAGAATAATGTATTCTGTTCTTTTTTATTTCGTATTAACTTTTAAATATATTGGTCTAGTTTCCCTTGCAAGGACTTGATAATAATAGAACGAAAATTAAGTGACACCGGCTTAAATTTTGTCCCGAATAGGATTATGACGGCTTGTCCCAATTTGTGAATTGGGCTCTGTCTTATACAATCAAATCACGAATCTGCTCGCTAGTGCAAATTGAGTTTCGTATCAGTTTTACAGTTGGTAAGTACTAGCTTTCTAGAACCCTGAAACTTTGTAACAAAGGTATGAAAGCGCTGTTAGAGTAGCAGGACCCAATCAAAGCTTTGAGTAAAAGCTTCATAACTCAAAAAGCTATATCGACTATGACCACCCAGGTGGGTAAAGTCACTGTCAATAATTCATAAAGCGCCTGTAGAGTGTAGAGCATGCATGTTTTTCATTTCGTTTCCGAACGGATTTTAATTTTCAGGACGGCGACGACGGTCTATATAATATCGGGAAAAACTTCTCTCAAATTATTTAGTAAAATTGGTTAGTGTATGTGTCATGCTTTGATTTTCGTGTACAAACATAGCTTCGAACTAATGTTCGATGTTCGACTTATTTGGCATAATTGCCAAATGAGTTGATAATAATAATAATAATAATGTTCCTTGATAACTTAAGTTTATTATAATTAAAGGTTGATAGTCTTCTTTGTAATTTTCTTAAGAAAATGTTTACCTTATTCTGTTTACCAGTTTCAAAGTATCGATGTGTAATAAATTCTTAAGCTCGTTTGTTCATTTAATTAACTTACAAAACAAGGGTTGTTGTTACTGCGTAAAAGTTTGACGTTGTAGGTAATTTTCTTAGCCGTTACGGAAGCTCTTGTAACCAACAAGTTTCAGATATACATAATAATGGATCTACTATTTTAACAAAAATATTTAAATCATTACAATAAAATTATATTTAAAAAAAAAAATTACTATTATTGTAACCGACATTAATAAATTGCTCATCATACCCAAGAAGAAACATTTATTTTACCTATTTCAATAACATAAAAAAAATCTATCGATCTTATTTAGTCTCGATTTTTTGCAAAAAGCACCGCCTTTGCCAAATAAAGTGTACTTTATTTGGCACTCGAATTTTCTGAATGTTTGATGTTTCAAACCGCACAGTAGTTATAAATTGATCGGTACGACTGCTTAGTAATTTGATTTTTTTGGCTAAAATACCTACCTAGTAGTAGAACAATATTTGAGTATGTAAACACATTTTTAAACGTTTAAAAATTGATTTCTATTCATTGAAATTGAATTAAACATACGTTTACATTTGTTATTTGATACACTCATCGGGATCGTAACGGAAAAAGGAATGTGTTTGTATACAATAAACTTTACGAGTTGGCCTCGAACGAATGTCTCTTAATAGCGATGACCTAACTAAAATGAAGCCATAAAATGAAAACCGATCTTACACGAATACTAAACAACATTTCATAAATAACGAATAACTGTAAAATCTTATTAAACAGTAACTTTGAAAAGGATATGGATTGGTTATGAGCGCCAGACACCAACTCCTAGGTCTGGTTTCTTGCGACAGGTATCCCAGAGCCACTGGGACGAATCCAGGAAACGGCAAGCCCTGTCCCACTGACGTCTCCGTACTGAGCCCGCCCTCTGAGTCCGATTCCCCCCCATCTGACTCCGAGCCCCCACTTGTGTCCGTTTCGGGCCCCCCTTCCCGATACCCGTAGTAAGGCATTTCTCCAGACATCCACTTAAATTATTATAAGCTCATTTTCACTTTAGTCTATCACTTCACCATGTTTAGGTTCAACTATACAAATATGTGTCAGTTTGTATTCGCAGCGAGTGATTTGATTTGGACGCTACTGAAGCACGGAGGACCTCCATTATTGAGTTTTTAATGAAACTGGAATGTTTATCTGAAACAAAAGAAACAATGATTTCAAATATCTCTATTACACCAAAATAGATTGATGATTTAATTTATTAAAGTACAGGTTTAACTGCTGTTACGTGCAGTTCAAAGGCGTTTGAACAAAGCCACCTACACTTTTGTAAAGCGACCATAAAACCCATATTTGCGTACACTTCAATGAGAACGTTATGAAACCGAGCACTCATTAAAACTTGCCGGACTAAATACCAAGAGTTGGGGAACAAAACCTTAAAGGAAAATAAAAATAAAAATTTCGATGCTGACGAGATGAAAAGACCGCTTTATGCAGGTCAGTTAGGGCTTTGCCTTTGTGTTGTTTCAATCTTAGGGAACAGATTCAACACGCGTTGTCTGTGACATAGCCACACTGAAGAGGGCAGTTTCGGTCTCCGTTTACCATAGTTTGATCTTAACACCTTAAAAATTTGCATGTTTTTGTATATTAAGCTTGTAAAAATTAATTAGACAGAAAACACCAGGGGAAAGATCAAGACTAGCGTAAGCATCCATGTCACATTCCATTATAATTTTTAAGTACCGTCACTACCTACGAGACATTTAGAAAAACATGCACAAATTTAAAAAAAATCCCGGCTTTTTCCTACAACAGGCAACCTTATCCAAATCTCAGCAGTCGGAGTTCTCATTCGCCGTCGGACGCCGAACAGTTTTGGACACAAACAAAAATTTAACAACCGGTAATTAAGGCGGGTGCCAGTCGGTACCTACTGCTACTGCTACAGCTGTAGGTACTGTATACCGTAACCACACAGTGCAGGTCGCAGCTGACTCAGAATCTCAGCAATCAAACCTCGCTGTAACGCTGTAACCTCGCTGTTACAGCGAGGTTATCGAACGTACTGCAGCTGCATCGATATGTACTTAGCACTCACTTTAGTTTGAAGCCAATATGAAAGTTTGGATGTTTGTTATCTATTCACTAAACGAATCGGAATGAAATTTTGAATAAATGTAGGCCTGGCTTCTTCTTACCCCATAAATCAGTCCTCATGGAATAAAAAGAACCTGCAACTGTTTTCCATAGAACAATAATTAGAATTCATAATTCATAATTCTTTATTGCACTAATAAAAACAAATACATGTAAAACTTAAAACTAGAGAGATAACAACAAACTAACTTAGACCTTTTTTAACTTAGAACTTTGTTGACTTGGAATATAGTTTAACGTCTACTGTTTAGGCTACTTTTAATCCCGAAAAATAACTAGGCTATAGTTTATTTTTGACGAATTGTAGATTAAATAACTGTTTATTCTGATACGTGTATTATTTATACATAGAACAATAATTAGAACTCTGTTGATTTGGAATATCGTAAATGTACTTCTGTTTAGGCTGCTTTTAATCCCGGAACCAACTATGCTATTATTTATTTTTGACGAATAGTTAGATTAAACAACGGGTTATTCAACTAAACGTTTAAATGAACGTTCATCATTATAAGCTGTTATCAATCTTACAATATTTATATGTTTTAGTTTATAAACAACGTGTTTTTATAAGCTACCCTCAAAGCCTTACCCATTTTTTGACACGTTGACCGCGCTAACCCTTGATCGTTTCATAAGTGTAACGGGTGCGTTATTACCCGTTACAGCTGCCCGTAAACACAGCCCTTCCCTACATTCGTATAAAACCCTATCTGCACCTACGAAGCTTTTATTACGCCTTCAGAAGTCATTACACTTTTACGAATGCTATTTAGTTAAGGGACCTATATTTACAGCTTACAGCCCTTATATCACAGATTGACAGTCTGGTTTATGTAGACTCGTAAACAAGACTAATTTGACCTGTAAATTGGGGTGGGCTACTGAAAATATTTATATCCGTGATGTTGTGCCGTCGTCACATAATTTTCTGTTTCTGCAGTATATTGGGTAACAATCAAATAATGTAAAAAGTTGCCCAAATCGCATAGAATTTTCAATAGGTTACCTATCCCGAATCCATTAACAATAGACGAATCAAAAATCACAGTGAAATAAAAATAAATCTGCCAAGCTGGTTCTCCGGAAATAAAACTGTTCCACACAGAATTCAATTGGAAACGTCAGGAAAATGTAAAGATATGAAATGACTGTCATATATTTCCTTCTTACCGCAGAAATTCAGCAAAAAGACGAGGAGCAGGATCAAAGAATCGTTTGAGGAAAGCCTTTGCTTTGTGCTTTGTCATGCGTACCTATATAACGTTAGTAATGTTACTCTCGACCATAAAAAGAGGCTAAAGTCTAAATATTTTTATACTAGCTTTAGTGCCGTGTTAAAAAGATCGATAAAAAAATTACCAATGCAACCGAAAATTTAAAGCATTTTCGTTTTTCATTTGTTTTCGTACGAAGCAATAATACTACTCGTACGTTTAAAAACCAAATACATAAATACGTTATCTAAAAGGCAAACTAACGTAGTACCGAAAATTGCCAGTTCAAAAAAGTGTATAACGAATCGCCGCTCTTCCCACCACAAGCAGTTTAAAATGCCGGTAATATTTTCAAGATACGATAGGACTTGGGGATGGCCCGGGGCGGACAGCAATAGTTTTGCCATTTGTCCTCGTAAAGCGACCACTTTTGAGAAAGAATAGATATGATTCTAGATTTAAGAAGGGCAATGAAGCTCTAATATATTTGAGAGAGAAGGACTCATGGCAAAAATTTAAAAGTTTTCAACGTAGATCTGTAGATCACTGCAACCAATAGCAACTAAAGATTGAATGTGGTCCCATTTTCGGTATTTTCTCAGAAATCGAGTTGCATCGTGTCTTTAGAGCTGCTTCAGATTCAGCACATCAGACTTAAGGTCTGATGAGTTGAAAACAATTTATTAACTACTGGCTCCTGCTCGTATCAGCTTGAAAGCGAAGCGGACCTGGATAAAAGGATAAAACATAGCCTATATCACTCAGACCAGAAGACCCCGTAATCACAAGCTCATAAACATACAAATTTTACCTCTTTGTAATATTAGTGCAGAAAAATGGGCCGAACTAAAGATGAAAACAAACAAGCGCTTTAACAATTGTAGATAGGTAAAGAATGTAAGTCCATTAGAACTTTAAATAAAGTAAGTACACGTACATATCTGTTACTCAGAGAAGAACTAACTGCGAAAGTTTTAATTGAACTTGGATGGTTTATGACCACCGTGGTTATACAGAATTTTAAAATAGCTCTACCTTTAATGCTTGAATAGACAAGACTGCGAACCTTCTCGGGGATGGTCGACCTGTACTCACTTATTTTTAGAAAGTATATTATTGTACTTTCTTATATATATACTTTATTAGTATATTATATTATTATATATAATGCTAGCTTTTATGATTTTAATCAGTACGTAGAAGCTAAATATGGTGATGATACACTAAATTTGCTGGTGATAATATCCACCACCAACTCAATGCCATGAAACGTATTTGTAGATATTTCTATACGACCCTGTTATGTCGGTCGTAGAAAACGGTTAACGTTTATAACCTTAGCTTGAAATTCTTCTGAGAAAAACAGAAAAGTTTCAAATAAAGGTAAAATATAACATAACTATTTTCTAGATTTATTCGGTGATGTAAATGGTTGGTTAGTTGTTATTCACAGTTGGTTTCGGGAAATTGTTTTTATTGTCTATGTTTTTACCGTATGAAAAGTTTATGTGACAATTCAAACACTAATTACAAATACTCCACGTCTAAATTGTGCTTTAAAAATAATTTAGAAACTTAATACACGTTTTATTTTAAATCTCTAACTACTACAGTTAAAAAAAATAATTAAAAGTGTGGTACCAGTGTACTCCAAGCGTAGCTTCATAAACCACCAAGTTGGATGTAGGTATCGATTTTTTAAGGTTAAAATTACCAACTCATGCGTGGAAATAGAAGGATTATTCGAACCATGAAAATTAAAAAATCGAATTAGCAGTAACACGGCGCACTATAGCGAATCTCGTTACAGAAAGTGCTTTAGGCAGACTGGGTGCAGGTATACCAATTACCTCTGCAACAGCTTCAACTTTCAACTCTGCCACTCAGACATAAGGAGTAAATTATCGAGAGAGTAGTCATCTTACGTTGTAATTTGTACGTGCCGGCTTATGGAAGGAAAGCGGCCATGTTTGTACGGAATTATGGCAATAAACGTATGCGTGATAACGCCCGAAATTGCCTCCAATGAATACCGTAACGTGCTTGAGTGCTGGGAGCAAATAAACTGGATTTTAGATGGTGCAAAATTGAGATAAGATCCATTAAGGTAGGTATTTAAAAATGTAATGAATTTGAAAAATTATTGCTTGGTCGCAGGGAGTCGACGGATGGAGGCTGTCCAGGACCGCTATTTGTACAAACGGTCCTGTCCTGGCCTATCTCCAGTCCAGTCATGGACGTGTGTAGTCTGATATGATGATGATAATGATCATTGCTTAGGACTCAGGGTTGGTGCATCTAACTTCTTGCTTCATGTTTTTAACTACATGATTAGTAAAGCATCCTGAAATCCATGTTTCAAATATCAGTCACTTCAGTGTTATTCCACTACGTACCGTAACGGAAACCAAGAGTGTGTTAATCTGCATATTATATTTCACTCTTGACAAATTGCCCAATCACGTTTCAGCTCGAACCGTAAACTTATTCAACTATTAAATTTTACTATTCTCATACCAGTTGTGAAAACATCAAAGCCACGGCGTGTCATACCATACACTCGGGTCTGCCATACCCTCCGCAAATAGAAGGAATATTAATCAAACAAATGACAAACAAACAACTCCATTTCAACCGAGTCACTTGGTAACACGCCGCTGTCATAAATCACATCTAGGAACATGCTGGAAGTGAATTCCTAATATTTTATTCAACGTTGTTCGGATACCTTTATTTTGGGTCGAAGTCTGTGCCAGCCAGTGGCCCGACCCAACACCTTCATACAGGTTTTATTGGTAAATGTCAAAGTCGTACAGCAAAATGATTTTACCTAGAACTTGAAGAGAAAAGTTCGTAATTTTAGAAGCGGTGAATTTAACAACGGAAACGAAATTTTAACGAGTCCCAATAGAAAATTTTTACTACTAATAATTAAATATTGGCCAACGTCATGTCCTTTATGGATTTTTTCTTCCACAACAAAGGCCAAAACAATTAAGTGAAGGGAATCAAATAACACTTTATTTCTTGCATTAAGTTGAAAATTATCTTTGTACATACATATTTTGTAAGCTAAAATAAATAAAAGTTAAACTGATTCTGGATAAAATTTAAAGGGATAAGACGTAGATCTATTCATATATGACTGTACCTACTGTAGAAATGTGTCGATATAAATATATATGCAGACGCGCCAGGGCATTCATGCAACAGATAAACTTGAGCGCGTGTGAATAGACACTTTGCAACATTGTATCGCGTTTCATAAAAGCACGCCCTGTGTTATTGGGAAATGGAAATGGGCTCGTATTCGCTAGATTCCATAGGCACCCTATCGCGCTCAGCGAGTTGGGAATGGCCATTTACGCACGCATTTCATAGCCTGTGATGCTGACTAATTGGTCTCTATATTTGCACCTTTTGACGCACCGTCGTCGTCGTTGTGAGAAAATGTTGTCTTAAGCTTGTCGCACACCTGGAAAGCACCGCTGCAGAACAGCACAAAAATGTACATTCAAATTATGGACTTTAACTCGTAACATTTAGATGAATTTTATATTGACGGCATCAGATGATAGACCGCTCGCGGACCACTCGTATCTAAAGATTTAAGCCCATATTTGAATGCACGTTTTTGTGCTGTGAGGTAGCAGTATTGGACTCATAAGCGCAGAGCTTTATGCTTCGTTTCAACATCCATCTCACCGTCGTGACTTGCGCATTTTAAAACGTAGAACGCCGCGTTACGTTACATGTGTGCAATATAGTGAATAAGGCCCCAGCGCCTGTTATGTAGTGAACTTGTTTATTGATTTCGAGTGGATAGTTTCATAAAATTGTGGTGCGCTCGTTAAATGTTATGAGCCCGAGCTTAACTGTTTTGTATAAGAGATCGTTTTTGTGACAGTGCACTAATGAGAATGAGATGGTGATGTGCCTCTAATCCAAGGCCACAAGGATAATGACCAGGATTGGTTACACTTCAATGTTTCTGTAGGTGGAACTAACGGCGGCGCTAGAGTCCAAAGGGGTTTTTTGACTCTACGTCACTTGATCTCGTGGTGTAATTGGTTAGCTCACTCCCGTATTGAGGGAAGGATGCGGGTTCAAGTCCCGTCAAAGTCTCAAATTTTTTAAAGTATATTTGATTTCTTAGAAGTTACCCAAGGGCTTACGCAATATAAAAAATGAGGGAAGAATACGGGTCCTAGTCTTTTTTTTTTTTCACGCCTTTCTAACCTTATGTGAGAATTCCAGACATTATAACATGCATAATAATTTCAGGGTCTTTTTTGTATGGGTATGTATTCATTAAATTGTGATCACTTTGGGGCTAGAAGATTTCTTTGGTTGCTTTATGAGAAAATGTCCAGCAATATTTATTTACATACCTATCCAGCAGTTCAAGATGAAAGATCGTTTTTAATAAAAATGAAATAAAAATCGTGAAAATTCTATTCAACGAGGTCATTGGCATGCTCTCTTTAAATGTTTTATGGCAAAGGAAAATCTAAATAAAATCTAGAAAATATTTATTTGATGTCTTTAGAAATTGTTACACTGCTTTAAAATTTATAGTCGTGCTGATAGTTTTGATGGCAATTCTCCTATAAATTGGATGATGAAAAATACAAAGACTGCTGTACCTTGTCGGCCTCAAGCAATAAATACTTTACTCATTAATATTAAAGTTATGTCATTGGAATATCATCATCAACTACAGGTTATATTAATCCACTGCTGGACGCAGGCCTCCCCCTGATAAGCGCCTTATTGGCTTTTATCATATGGGGCCATAATGCCCTTATATACCCGGGCCTTATCCGTGGCATTCCTATTTGATTATGTGGACTTTTAAACAGTTACCTTTCAACTGTTTCATTTTGGCTTAGCTAATTTGTTTACTTTGTGGACTTACGTAATAGTCATTAAAGTTCAAGAATTCTAGCTCCAAAATAAACTATGTTTAAATAAGAGCTTTATTGGCTTCAGGACGCGGCTAATATAATAAAATGTTAACACGTTTAGTTTTATTAATCTGATTTTAAATTTCGCGTAACTTTATTTCAAGACAGCTGACAAATTAATCACCTTTTTACTAATGAGCCTCTCTGAATCAATGTAGTATATACTCGTATATACGCTACCGCACATATTTAAAATCTGCATTCAAATATGGGCTAACCTAAATAAATACTACTTATTTGCGCAGCGCCCCAAAAGCAGAACAATTGAATACAAATAAAAATGTCTTAAAATTAATTTCGTATAAATTATATCGAGTTTTGATCACAAAACGTTTATTTTCCAACTTTTCAACTGCGTTACAGGCGGCAAATTTATTTAAGTACACACAAACACGTTATCTTTAAATACATTTTTACGTTGAATAAAATGCGGCATAACGTCTCATTTCATATTCGTGTGCGTGAAAGCACTGAAGTTACCCATATGCTTGGCAACTCACACATTGATGCGTTTTTGGCTTCAAAATCAAGAAAAACTTTCAATGACGCCTCAAAACTTTCAAAACACTTTCAAAACTTTCTCAGCTGTCACAGCAGAGGCATAGTGTCATGACGCTATTGTCATAGCATGTTTTTGTACCTACTCCGGCATCAGATTCTGACATAACCAAACCATCTAGCCATGTAGTTTCAAACGCTAATACGCGTGTAACTACCAGGAATACAGACGTTACGGGCGATGTCTGGAATCACGTCAGACAGAAATAACACTAACCTATTGTGCCCGTTCGTACATACATCACGGATCACCGACAATACACAGCTATATCTCAATGATAGGGCTGACAACAGCTTTGTTCGTACAATGATTTTGTACTGTATTGTGGTTATGATTGTTCAAAATCATAGCCAATATTATATAGTAATTTCAGTATTGTATCTGATTAATTCATCATGATATCATGATTATAAATTTTGTAAACATAAAATATACAAAGTTTATAAAAAGCATAACGTAGAACAGTATTTGCTGTGTGGTGCCGCCTTAGAATTTGCACCACCCCAACTCTTCCCGCGGTGTCGTAAGAGGCGACTAAGGGATATCCACCGGGGAGCGGGCAGCAGCGCCCCCTGCATAACAATTCTACCACCAAACTGCGATCCCCAATCTGCATGCCCAGCGTGGAGGTTAGGGGCATAACCCCCATGGGATAAAAACCAATAAGGCGCTTATTAGGGAGAGGCCTACGTCCAGCAGTGGACCAATATAGGCTGTTGAGGTGAGATGAGAACAGTACTTAAGCGTGGTCTCAGAGTTTTTTAAAGTTGTAGGTCAACTATGTAGTTTAAATACACACACGTCACAAATGCACGTCGGTACGTGCATTTGTGACGTGTAAATCACGCATCCTATTTTGGTGGCTACATTCCGACACAAAAAATAAATAACCAGAATCAGCGGCAAAATTAGAATAAAAAAAAACATAGACGAATTGAGAATTGAGTATTTGTGCTGCAGAAGAGGGCTGTTCGTGCAATCTATAATATGGGTCCCAGAGAAAGCCTACGTGAAAAATTCAAGGACATAAACATAATGACAGTACCATGTCAATATATATATTTATGAAAACCTATTGTACACTCATAGAAATATCAATCGCTTCCCTAAAAATAGCGATGTACATAATTTGAATACAAGAAATAAACATAAACTCGCTGTGCCCACAACTAGACTACACAAAATCAATGTATCTTTTAAAGAGCAATGCTTCTACAATAAAACTCATAGTGAGTTGCAAAAATTATCAGTAAATAAATTCAAACAAATTGTCAAAACCTTCTTGTGTAAAAAGGCCTACTATAAAATATCAGATTATCTAGAGGATAAAAAAGCTTGGGACGGGATTTGCTCCAACTCGAAAAATAAACAACTAACAGGCTAAAGGTTTCTTCGTCGCTTCTTTACTTTAGTCTACATACCGAAGCGACTGAAATCAAAAATATCACTTTATTTCCGTGTCAGTGTTTAATTATTAAGAATTTGACCTTTTCTAAGTGTACATTTATTGTATTTATGGAAATAAAGAGTTTTTGACTTTGACTTTGACTTTAGAACTTCCTCCTTTTTTGAAGTCGGTTAAAAATAGAATGCGTGGTACACTCACCAATGCACGTAAATAACTATACGTATTAAATGCACGTAAAAATTAGGTATTATGTAGGTTTCTCTCAATAAAGACACGATAAATACTAACCAAATTACCACGTAACGTAACCTATTTTTTCATCCAAAATGTGCGTTTTCAAGTCAGAGGCACCCCTAGCACGGATGCTTTGATCTGTTTGCACTCAGGCCAGTCGATCGGTACCGCTGATCATTCGGTATGCCGTTGAGCGCTCGACTTGTGACGAAAACGACATTTTCTTATTGATCTGCAACGGTTTGCATCGATAGGACGTAGAAGCCTATTAGCATTTTATGTATTTTTCGAAGCTATATCTTTAAACCCATACTTTGTTAACCCTCTTTGTCCCACTGACGGGAAAAGCCTAAACTTATCCATGACTCACATTCACCGCGGTTAAGTCGATGGGTAAGTACCAACTTATTTGTATAAATTGAATTATCTGACACTTTCTTCTTAATTTTCTGAAAGTAGGTACTTACCTACTTTAATGATTTGGGAATATAATTAAAACAAGGTTGACCTTGTTTTTTTTTCTTGAGTTTGAACTCGGGACTCGGGATTTTCTTAAATTTCAGGTTTCAGAACTGTATTTCTCCTAAAGAATAACTTTACTTTCATGAGAATACAAAGTTATGTGTAAATTTATGGGATAAATCGAACTAAATATTTTATAAAGATCACAAAATTAATAAATGTTGTTTATTTTGTAGTTAATATACTTTTAATATACTGCCATACAGCGGGGCAATGCAGCCAGCAGCGTCTCGGGGACGCTTCTGACTGGTATTGATATGGATCAGTTGAGCTACCTGTGGATTGTTTGCAACAGTCTGCAGTCAGCGTAATTATTTCAATTGTAAATACTAGTTCTAATTTGTTTTAATTATTGAATTGTAATTTTCTTTGTCAATAAAGTTGTCCTACCATAAAAAAAATGTAGTTATATAATAATTTTATTTGTTTTGCTTTTTTATGTTGATAAATTGTTAACTTTGTCGTGCATTTTAGTTATTTACCTACACTATTATGACGACAATACTTGGATAAACCTTTTACGTTTGTAATAAGCACTGGAACATTGATAAGATATATTCCGATGGCCACTTCAGATAAATAACGTCCAACAACGTTATTGAAAAGAACTACGTCGTATCGGATGTCCACAGGAATTCCATTACTGCATTAAAGGAATTAAGAATGTTTATTTATTTACTAAAATAGGTTCACACCAACAGTAGGTAGACATATTATGCTTATATATTAAATGTAAACATGATATAGGTTTTATTACATATGTATATTTGTAAAAGATGGACGCAACATCCAATTTTTTTTTATTGTCTTATAAATCCAGATTAGTTTTCTTGTCCTGTTCATTAGGAAATCAAGGTGGGTATAATATTCCTATATATTATACTTAGTTATTTACATTATTAAGTATATATTGTGTGTGGTATTTACTAATAATTAACAATTTTACATCAGTTTTAAAATTATAATATTTTTTATTAATACTAGTTTCTGCCCGCGACTTCGCTCGCGCTTTTCCGTTATAAAAACTAGCCTATATCCGTCCCCGGGATACCATCTATCTCCATGCCAAATTCGTATAAGATCCGTTACGCCGCTTAGGCGTAAAAGCGTAACAGACAGACAGTCAGAGTTACTTTCGAATTAATAATGTTAGTATGGAATAATGTTCTTCCGTGTAAGGGCTTTCTACGGAAGAACCTTCTCCTCTTAGACTTGGCACTTGTTAGTAACTATGGTTGCTTCCTGACTATTCTGATACAGATAGCAAGGAATTAATTGCAAACTACTGCGATTTAAGATTCTAAGCACAACATATCTCTGTCGGTGCTAGGCGTAGTAAAAGTCTTCTCAGTAAATTCTATCAACAGAAAGGTAAAAGCCAAGACAAATGCATTAAAAACTTTCACCGAAAGGCTAACAAAACTGCTAAGCTCCATCTTTGAAGACCTTTAGAGAGCTTAGCGACACTGTTTATCTTTAGCTGAATGCTTTCATGACTCTATCTAGCTTGAGAGCTAATCAAAATAATGGCTGTAGAAGCAGTTAATCTAAAATGCTTGCAGGACATTGCTAGGTCAGTTTGCACACTCTGTTCACTTTATGGGGTAATAAAGCTAAGAAGCGTATTTCAACGCTTATTGGTGCTTAAATTTGTCGACGCTGTGGAATTTGTATCGCGTTGATTTAATTTAAAGTTGAAGCTGCCGTAAATTATTTTGTATCTCGTCTCGTTTTGATTGGTTTTGGGAAATGTTTGTGTTGTTCGCCTCAGTAATGAAAAAAACCCAGTTCAAAAGAAATCACTTTTTAGGGTTTCGCAACTCGGAGATCGGTTTCGAAACCCGGTCTCGCTTTTTCTGTCATTTTTTCCGTCTTTAATTTCTTAGCAACAACGCAGCAAGTAACTTGAAATTTGCAAAACGATCCATCAGAAATGTATCTTAAATTTTTAGGTATTAATTTAATAGCACAGTCTCTAACTAGTACATATTGATATACTTGACAAACGTTCGAACCCTCGGCGCGCGAGTCACACTCGCACTTGACAGATCTTGTTTTTTATAATCAATAGACCTTGGTTTGTGCTCAATCTCACCTGATGGAAAGAGACGGTGTATCAAGAAGACACCTACTCACTCTTATTTTAAGAGACCCGGGTTTTTCGTGGAGCATAAACATACGTCTACGTGCATATAAGTTACCATTAATTTTATCATCCATCATCGATACGAGGCATGCTTTCAGTTCTGCTAAAGTTGCAAAGGTCAAACGACAATAGCAGATAGCAGCGTTAGTTTGATGGGTGACTGATTATAATTAGATCTGTAAGTAGCTAGTGATGCGTATGCTGTACTTAAAGATGCTGAATATTCAACTATTTAAATTATAGCTAGTTGGAATCGTATTTAGGGTACGTCCGGTTGAGGATAGTATCGAGACGTGATTGTGACGTCTCCTTTTTCTGTAGGATTTGGTACAGCGCCTCTACCGTGGGGATAGAGAACTACGTAAATCTTATATAAAAAGGAGACGTCACGATCGATCTGATCTGGGGGGTCTGAAGGAGGATTTTTAAGTAATTTATGGTTCAAAGATAGGACGCATTAATTATGTCCAAGAGTAGGGTAAAATTAACCCTATTTTCTCTATCACAAAGTATTTACATACAGATAATACTTGCTCGTAATTAATCACAATAAACTATTATTTAGACGAAACGGAGTTTTAAGGTACATGAAATGGAAAGCAAAACGGGTTCTCCCAAAAATTATGTCGTAAAATAATGCTATCTAAAATGTTTTGATTGTTTCGGCGACGATAGAATCACCTTCCACCTTATTTCAAAGCATTTTCGAATTTCTACGATAAATAATTCGAAATAACAATACCGTTCCAGTTGTCGTTGATTGTTTACATCAAAAGGTCTAAATAAAATTAACGCGGTGGAATCTTCGTGGAATCTTCATAGCTAAAACGCGTGATGACATCTTTTTAAATTCTTCATAACTCGGATTTGAAGGATTAAACTGAAACTGTTATTACCTCACTTTGTATCTGGTGTTTATAAAGATAGGTATAATGGATATAAATGGAAACAAAATGCATTTGTATCCTATATGTATCCTATATGTATCCTAATTGAAATGAAACTCCATTTAACAAAATGACAAATAATATAGTGCTTTACTTTTTCCGCGGAAACTCGCTGGCAATGCGCAAAAGTGGTTTATTTTTTTGAGTGGGCGACTTCTAAGTGACAGCTCCATCATGAGCTAAAAGCATTGGATTTGTATTGTGTGACTTTGCGAAGTGGATCGCATGAGTGTTATCGCTTGGATTTATATGATGCAAAGAGTTGGATTAATATGATGGATTTTATGTGGCTGATAAGTACGAGAGGCGACATCCACGGTCTGAATTGGAGGGGTCGCGAGTTCCTTTTTGCGCAACTAAGATTGCTCAACTGCGAATAGTTGAGCAATGGGGCTTCCTTTTTGTGCATCTCTTTTTGTCCCCATCGCTCAACTCAATCCTTAATTACCAAATTTAGCACTTTCAAGTTGTTTTTATGGATTTGGTTTTTTATAAACTTTTTTTAGACGAAATAAATAACATCTAATGTCAAAAATGACATCTAGTTCAAAAATTAAAGAGCAACAAGTAAAATAAAAAAAAAAATTAGAAATGACAATCAAAGTATTAAATGACGGAAATAAAACAGGTCGATTACTACGCCGCGACTTCCACGGCGCATGCTATTCATTCATGATTGTTATCTCACCTTTGCATTGTTTACTAAGATCGGATGCACTTTTCGTATCGTCCTAGCTTAAAGGTAGGGTCATGACCTCAGCGAAACTATTACCTAGCGCTCTCCAGCTTGCTTCATGCATTTTAAATTGAACAATGTCTGTGAAATAGATGCTTCCAAGTAACAGAAAATACCTCCCATATACAAATTGCAGCTGAAGTTTTTTCCTTGCTATCAAAACCATCTCTCTTTTCATGCAATTTGGCCGATGAAATGTCGAAATATCGATAGGCACTTTGTTCACACCTTTGACTTTGACTATTACAATAATAGTCATTACTCGAGACTCGAGAGCGAATCACCTCCTATTTATATACGTATTAGTGTGATCAAACGAAAAATAAAATGTATTTTTTTTTATAGGTGGCCAGTATTTTTCTTAGGTACCCAAACTCTCCTCTCTTACCCCTCGCGTGAGTTTATAGCTGTCTTCAATTCTTCAACAAACGTGTAGGTATGATTGGCGTTTTCGCATGTTTTAGTAACATGCCTAATTTTGTTTTGATACAATTTCTATTTCTGAATATCCTTGAGAAAACCACTCATTGATACACTCGCAGCTATTTCTGCTATTTAATTTTGTGGTTCGCAGTTTTGCAATGATGTTGTTATTTTATGGTTGATGGGATCTTGCTTTACATTTAGGTACCTACTCATTTTAAGCTTCAGCACGAACTACTAGTTTTTAGGGTTCCGTACACGAAGGGTGAAAATGGAACTCTATTACTAAGCCTCCGCTGTTCGTCCGTCCGTCCGTCCGTCTGTCACGTGGCTATATCTCATGAAGCGTAAGAGGTAGACTGTTGAAATTTTCAAATAATGTGTATTTCTCTTACCGCTATAACAAAAAAATATTCAAAATACTATAAATATCAAAATTAAAGGGGGCTCCCATACAACAAACGTGATTTTTTTGGGTATTTTTGCTCTTAATTTGTCAAGGCTGTATCTCTTATACAGGTGACACACATGAAACTTTCTATAATTCAGTAACACTTCAATTTTAATAATTATTGAAAAATACTAAAATATAAAATAAACTTGAAAATTATAAGGGGTCTCCGAACCAGTGAAAATGTAATGTTCTTTGAAAAGTTGCCTGATTTTTACGGTACGGAACCCTTCGTGTGCGAGTTGACTTGCACTTGGTGTGTTTTTTTTTTATGGAGGCTAATTCCAACTACCTACTCATGCCCTACCACTGGAATAAGAAAAAAGAAGTCAGAAGTTCTGGTGTTAGGAACCGCGGCAGTCATATTAAACCTCAAAAATAAGCCTAATTTAAAAGTTTCTCCCTCATTTTGGTTTGTAGGCCCTAATTTCAATGACTTGCATCTTATATCATATCTTCTATCTCATATCTTCGTAAATGATAACTCAATAGAAAGAGTAATAACCAGACATGTTTACAATAGGGCTTAACAAAAAAACGTCTTCCTTTTGTTATAAAATGGCGTGATAAACGGTTTTCTTAAATCTAATGTTTGCACTCACAGATACCTAGGACACGTTTTGTTAGATTGCTTACACATTACTTTAATAAGATACAACAAAAAAGTTAATCTTTTTTTTCGACTATTATTATTAGAAATTAACTGTTGAATTTGGGTTTTCTCCCCAAAAACCAAAATAATTCGTAAAAAATCAATAGTGAAACTTCGTCAATTTATAAAAGATCAACATGAATAATTCAGCAGTTTTCAGTGACCTTTATACAAAAACTTTAGGCAATTTACTTTTAGCAACCTTCGGACCCTACGGACGAAATCCTTGTTTGTTTCGTGTGCGTTATCCTTGCGTACTGGGTTGGTTTGATATTGAAGAACTTTGGTGTAATATGTTTAGTTTTTATGGATTGTTGGCTCACATGAAATAAACTTTGTCAGAAGTTATGTTTTCCAACAGGCACCCGACATTCATCGGATTGTCTTAGAATTTATTGTAGGTAGATAAGCTTAAAAGATTGTTACATTATCTATTCCGATTATTATACATAACTGACCTCTTATTGAATCAGGTGAGAAATCCGTTAATAATATATAATTTCCAAATAAATTTCTACTATCACCAAGGGAGGCCTATACAAAAATGGCTATCTATTTGAAAAAAAAACCATATCCAATTAACTATTCTAAAAATGCCACTATTCAAAATTTACGGACTTTCCAGCGAACGTATTCCAAAATACCGTAACAATATTCGATCAGCAAATATAAAACAGCGCAAACAAAGACTTCAATCGCGGTGATCCACAAAAGGCGCTGCTCGATCAGTCCTCCCAGCTATAAACGCGGTAACAATGCCCAGATGACGGACATTGAAAATAGAACGTACTGTAAACATTACCCGACAAACCGTGGAGTTCTAGGGAGCTTGATGCATGATTGGAAATTTATTCACGGTTGACATTCAGGTATTGTCGCTATTATTATTAGGTATCGACTAAATATAAATAAACCGATCATACCCTGCCATCTTAACTTAGGTATAAAATGACTTGTTAAGTTGACGAAATGAAACCTACTGCTGAAATTGATGAAGATAAATCAAAGTATGATCTATAGATCGTTGCCTGCTGTGTGGTGCAGGCTCAGACTTTGCACCACCCCAACTCTTCCCGCGGGTGTCGTAAGAGGCGACTAATGGATATGCACCGGGACGCGGGCAGCAGCGCCCTCTGCAGAAAAACTCTACCACCAAACTGCGAACCCCAACCCGCATGCCCAGCGTGGGGATTATGGGCATTACCCCCCCGTGAGATAAAAACCAATAAGGCGCTTATCACGGAGAGGCCTACGTCCAGCAGTGGACCAATATAGGCTGTGGAGATGGAGGAGGTCTTCAAAAACTTTTGTCCCTAGAAGACAGACGCACTTTACTAGATGGTATGTTATTATATAACATAGCTTATAGCCACCTTGATGCTCCCACACGTGTGATACTAAACTTTAACGTACCACTTAAACGAACTCGTCACACGAAATTACTTTAATTGCCCACTCGTATTACTTATTATGCCAAAAATGCCGTTACATACCGAATTTGTTCAAATTATAACAAATGTTTTCCAGTGTAGATATCTTCAATTCTAGCAAGCACAATTAACAAAGGGTATTGTTGATTTAATGTTATCCCTTCGTTCGTGGCGTTAGTTTTGCGCAAAAAGGCGCGTGTGTGGGGGCCTATTCTGAGTGCCGCGCGCGATAGCGGCGGGGTGTGATTAAATTTACAATATCTCTAAAAGTTTTGTAGGGGGCTATTAAGAAAATAAAGTACCATAATGCATTAATTTATATGCAGTTTTCTCAATCTTATTAAAGTACACTATTTTATAATTAAATATAATCTTAAGGAAAGGATTTTTGTTGCACTAAGCTTTTATGTTTCTCTGAGTAATGTATTTGGTAGGAACCTAATTACATTACTTAATTACCATATTATGAAAGATTTGTAAGGGCTATTTAAGTGTAAGAGAATATTTTTAAACTTATAATATTATAACTGTTATCTGTAGGTATATAAAATAAATAAATTTATTTATTTTCGGCGTTAAGATTTATTAGTACAGTTACTGCGGACGACTGGTGACTGATCAAAATTATGATTCTATTTAATAATGATTTAGAACTAAAGTATTTTATAACGCACATAAATATCGAATGTCGGTATCCATCGTTTAATTGTTTTCCGTGCGTTGGCATACCAACGCACGGAAAACAATTAAACGTAAAAATATTCAAATATTTTGGTAGACCAAAATATTTGAAGCAAGTGGTAAGAAATTCTAATCTGCTAAATCACTCCATCCTGCACCACTCTCAAGGGACATCGAATTAGTTTAGGTAAATATCGATCCTGCGGCGACTGACGGTTAGATTATTTTAAGGAAATCTTCTATATTTTGGCCCAATCAGGCACGCAGCTCTGATTGGCTCTGCGGTCTGACCATCGCTCGCTCGATCGGCCGCAATTTTTCTCTGGCCATAGTTTGACCGACTGTTCCTGCCATGTAGCTAATTTTAAAGTCGACGTGGTGAGATTAACCAACTGATCTTTTGATGCGTTTATGCGGGCGATGATGCTGATAAGGGAATGTTTTGACAGGTATGAAGTGTTTAGAAGTCTAATTCGCGGTTTGAAGACTCTTGTAAGAAGACGTCCAATGATGCACAAAATCGAACTCTTATATATTAAAAAGACATTATTAAAAAGACATTATTCTAAAGTTGTTCCTATTGAATTTGAATTCCTATGAAATGATAATTCAAATAAATTGACAACATTGCTAAGCTTCTTTTGTATTTTTTTTGTAGATCAGTAATGATTTAGGCAAAACTGTCTCAAAACTTGCAGTAAAGCAGACAGTTTCTTTGTAAAATGGACGCTCAACCCAGCGTGAAATTATCCTCTAATATTTATTTTTGTCGTCTGTGTCACAGAAGTCGTTAATAACACCGAACTCATCAATAATCAACATTACTGTATGAGTATCAGTATCACGTTTCGATAGTTTGCACGCTGCCAGCAGCGTCGCTTTGTGTTTGTGTATACTCACTGATTATGACAGTCCACACAGCTCTATTTAAACCCAACATTATTGTATTTGAGTTTGTTTCGCTAAGCAACTAATACAATTTACTAGTTGTTCAGCGAAATTATGACTCTTCCTCTTAAAGCACTTTTATCAGGATATAATATTAGGAGATTTGTGTTGTGATGTATATGTAGGTGTATAATATTAGTAACAATGGCTTACGAGGTCTGAAAACTCAAAATGCATTTGATATTATAATAATACTTTCGATACAAATGAAACCTTTAAGACTCTTGCCCACAGTAAATAGTCCTAAGACATTCAGTCACTTTTTTATACACGCTACAATGCTCTCACATCACTCATTAAATTCTGGTTCACAAATCATTGCCAATAAGCAGTGAATTCCTTACTACTTAGCACTGCTGTTATTGATCTTTATTGATCTCATCGATTTTGCAATTGATTTTGTTATGACATCAGTTAAAATATTTAGACAGCGTTTACGCTATTGAATTCCGATGTCATGATTCTATGAACAGTTCCTAATTAGAAGCACTTTCCTGACGTTTTGTTTATTTCTTCGTAAAGTATTTGGCATGTTATTATAATTTGTGAAAGGACGTCTTGTTAATGATTGTCCGTGAGTGCCCGCCTATCAAATAAATACTTTAAAATCTTCACTATATTTTCTTTATTATCTGACCTTTTAGTTTAGTTTTTCACATAACTTCATTCGCGTATGGCCCGGCGCGTTCGATATTGTATGCAATTGATGAGTCATCCTGGCCGACAGGTTAAAAACTAGTTTTATATTCATGCCCGAAAGCAATTCATAAAAAAAAACCCCAATGGACAATATAATAAGTGAGTCGGGTATATTCTCAATGTTGTGCCGTTTGGCGTCCTGCCGAGCGGTCATGTCAGCTTCCACTACTAGATTAGGTAGAAGCCAGCGCGCAGTGCTACCTGACCGCAATTACATTCAAGCTACTCCTTGTCAGTAAGTGAAGTACCTTAAAGGAACCATCGCCAATTATTGTCAACAAGACTGAGGCATGAGGGTTTGAACCACAAGCGACACAAATATTATGGAACTATGGATGTAGTTACACGGAAACCTGATGTATCTAACTGACGTAAAGCCAAATTTTTTTCCTTTATAATAATAACCCTAATAAAAACGTTTGGATATATGTTCGTTACTTCTTCGTGCTACACTACTACGTATATAAATCGGCCTGAAATTTTGCTATAATTTATCCAGGAATAACGTGAGCGAAGTAGCTGGCAGAAGGTTTTCAAGGTTTATCAGCTGTACCGGTGAAACAGGTGCAATGTGTTTCTGGCCTCCATGTTGCTGAGATAGGTCAACCTTCACTACCTTAGGGACTAGAGCCAATTGGCAGCGGAGAGTAGTTACCGGTAAGGCGTTTCACAAACCAATCTGTTTCGGATGGAGCAAATACATTGTCTTCATGTTATTTAGCGCCTTATTTTATTAGCCTGAAAATCAACTCTTATATGATGAATAACCTCATATGTATATTCGCCTTTGCCATTCCTTCTCTAGTTTTATGTTTTTTTATGTATGTTTTATTTAGTGCAATAAAGAATTAAGAATGACAATGGGTCTGTTCTACAACTCTTTGATTTATGATAAAATCAGGATATTATCAGCATCTATCACCTTAACAAATTTACTGTTTATTAGTGAACTTCTGTACCAGGTGACATCTTGACTCTACTCAGGTTAAGTTAGCCAAAGTTGAAGAATACTTTTAGCAATTATAACATCCGCTTCATAGTACTTATGTTCTGAGCTTCGTTTGTAAGTATTTAAAAGTTTGAAAACTTTGCGAACATCTTAACTTCTGCTCTGTTCAGGAATAGGAAGTTAAATGAATAAGTATTAAATTCAAAGGTAGGTACCAAGTTTCCTTTTAGCTTTGATGATACGTCACCGATGTTAATAAGCATATCATGTTGAAAAGTTTCAGAAATGACTGACTTACTTACGACACATATGAAAAGAGATGGCTCATTTCCATGATACCTGCACAGATATCACGAGCAAAGTCTGCTATTTCTTAATCTATTTCTTAGGAGCGTGTTTTCTAGATAGGTACAGTTATCAGAGTCAAAAGTTGTTGTGAAATTCAGTGTAAAGTTAGCAAACTAGAGGTTCAGTCTCGAAGTAGGCAAAGTTGTAGTCAAACAATCTTGACGAATCGGTGTACTTACATACATACGTCTTCATTAATAAGCCACCGCTGCTGTCCCACTGTATGACAAATGTCTCCCTTCTTCCTCACATCGCGGTATGATTCACTAGGTTTGAGTCGCGGCTTTTGAAACGTTTTTAGTCAAATGAAAAGTAACCTTATAATGTTCCCGGTCTTAAACTCTGTGCGTAATTTCAGTCCGATCTGTTTAGTAGTATTATCGTAAAGAACAAACAAACATCCATATTCATTACGGATGTAAGCGAACTTTATTCTAACACAAATAAAATAAGGTTTGTAGTTAACCCGCTTACATCCGTAATGAATTCGTCAAAGTATGAGAGTTTTTATAGTAAAACAAGTTATATTATTAATTTGATGTGCTTTTGGGTAATGCAATAATCCCTACGTTGTGCATGCGGGTAAGAGCGACAAGAGCCAGGTGCTTATCAGGGGAGGCATATGTCCAGCAGTGGACTAGTAAAGACCGTTGATAAAACTTTTAAAACCATCATGGAATAACTGTTATTCAGTGATCATGGCGGATGAAACTGCACCGAAATATTGAATAGCTCAAAACTCAAATCATGGTAAATATCCCGTTGTAAATGACTTTAAGGCCGTTGATGTTGATGATGTGGTGTTCATGAAACTCACGCGTATGTATGTACCATACCATGTAGTGTAGTTTAGCTACGGTTGCTTCTGGAAACGAAGGGGCCTGCTTAAACCTCTATGGTAAACAATGCAGTGCAGACGCCCGTGCAAGGTCAGTTGCTTTTCTCAATTTATTATTACGACTACGGCGCGGTCTCCGGTCGGTTCGATCAAACAGACGCACGCGACGGGCTGATTGCTGTTGTTGGATACCCAACAACAGCAATCAACCCGTCGTTTAGTAGGCACGTATACACGTGCCTGCTAAATTCGATATATCCGTTGGTAAGTTACCCATTTAAAAATATGGTACTTGTAATTTAAAAGCATGTTTAAACACCAGTGCGTAGTAAAGTTTTAAGCAAGAAGATTCTATAACTACAACAATTTTGGGTAGATCTTTTGGTACCTATTAGTTTTAACACAAAAGAACTATGAAACCTGTATAAGTAAGATCGCATTTTATAATTTTATTTATTTATTTTATTTATTTATTTATTATTTAGTAAATACTTTGGCAAAGAAGTGCGATCTCTGGTCCAGTCCACACCGGCCTTTAGTTCGTTGTTATGAATATTATGATGGTTGATTTATTAGGTGAACTTTTTGTATGAAAGCTGGTATCGCGTATTTGAATGAATCATCGTAACGACCGCGGATAAACAATCAAGACAAAGGTCAAGACTAGTTTGAGCGTCTGTTTCTCTCCCGGATTCTAAAAATATATTTACTTACCTAATGTTTGAGTTTTAAAAATATGGTTTTTAAATTCTTTGATTTACGTTTTTGCCGGGAAGTGGGAAAGTAGGTGTTATTAATTTTTTATAATTAATTGTCCTTCTTTTGACCACATCCTCACCTGATGGAAAGACATCTGGTGGAGAGAATGTACCTCTCTCGGTAGAGGCTATTTGACTCTCCAATTGAAACCAACGCGTGCAATATTTCATACGAAAGGGGGTTAAACGTACAAGTTGAAAATCGGCTCCTGTTCCCGTTTTTGTCAAACGTTGACAAAATGTATTGCTAACAAGAAGCACAAAAAGTCCAGGAAATACTATTCCGGGTCACAAAAACCCTTTCTAATCCCAACCTCTCTCCAAAAGTAGCATTTCAGCCACTCTAGGTGAAAGACAGTGGCACAAAGCGCGGTAGTTACGGTGAGAGCAACCAACTGCGATGATGGGCCCTATTAGCCCGTGACGTGTGCCAGAACAATAACCAGCTACTAGCATAGTCATTGCAAATTCATCTTTATTTTGAGAACAGTAAGGTTGTTTAAGATTGTTGCATGTTGGACCAAAATACAGCGCCATATCATGTTAAAATGAATGCAGTTTGGTCGATGGTTGGCTAATATCTTTCTAACTCAATTTCGACAATTTAATCGAATTTGTATAACTGCTTTTAAAAAATGAAAAAACTATCAGACGTTTCTATGACTCACTTGTGGAGGGTATGAGGTTGATCCCGGCACAGGTGCGTAAAAGATTTTTACAAAAGGCCTACCTTGACCACTGAAAACATTTTACAAACAGAATTTTGTTTACTTATACAGCGATCATAAATGAACAATTTTTTTTTAATTTATATAGGTTTGTAGGTTGTAGTCTAATAAGCAGTCTCACAGTCTGTTAGTTAGTTGTAGTTATTAATATGTATAATGTTCAAGCAGTCAATTAAAAGAGAATGATTAGATATTACAAGACGAAAACTTTAACTACCTCTACTCGCTGTTTAAAGCTCAGTGCACAATAATACTAACTTAAGCTAAGCCAGTCCAGCTTAGAGCGGCTATCTAGTCAATTAAAGTGGCTATCGACAGCAAAACCCAATTGAAACACGCCGCTCGTTTTTGTAATTGATGATGTAGATGTAGCGAAGGTTTTTTTAGTTTTTAAATCTGGCTATATAAGTAATTTATTTTATTTTATCTTACAAAAGATAATTGTTTACAATTCTTGGCTTAAGCTTAAAAAAAAAATTTATCTAGTTTTAAAAAAATTATATCTAGTTATCTTGTTTTGCAAGAGACTGCTGCCTGAGAGAGGTTTATAAAACCTGTGGTACATTAACAAGCTAACCTCACAAAAAATACACCTGTCTTTTCGGTGGACCGCTGCAGTGGATTTTAAACCAAATTCAAAGGTCCTGTGTATCTTTGACACAGGACATATCCCTTTTACAGTGGAGTGGAACAAACTGTTTCACATCTCTGTATGATATTTTCACTTACGAAAAAATATTTCTTAGGTCGTAACCACGGTTTTGGAGATTCTGGTAGACCACAGGATATTATTTTTTACCGTGCTTCACCCAGATGAAACACGCAGGTGGACCACGGGAATGGGCGCATATCCAGCATCACAAAAATTAGCATTCAAGGGCTTAAACTTTTTATCTTTATTCAATTATGTTTTCATGTTACCGACCTTCCTTCATTCAAAATGTTTAAAATGTCAAATCCGTCTCCGTCGACGCAAAACACACCCAATCGATGTTTTAATAACACAAAGTGATTGCAAATACAAACTACTAGTTTTATAGTTATGGCAAAAAATAATAAAAGTACCCGGTAGGCACCTATTTTATTAGCCAAAGCTTTCCAATAATAACGAAATCTATTTACTATCTATAATAAACTTTAATTGCTTGGTCTTTACCGACATGCAAATGTTACTCAATACAGGTACTCCTACGTGTTTGAAGACTATTACCCTAATGGGGAGTCGCTCACATTAATATTATTGGAGTCTACCTTGACGTGTTGTTGATAATTGTAGGGTCTCTGTTACGAGACACTATCGATTTCTGTAATGACGTTACTTCATCAGTTATTTTTACATTGAGATAGTGGCTTGAAATTTCTACACATCTAATATATACTTGCTTTTCCTTTTAAACGATTTTAAGACTTTTTTCATTCTATCACAAGGTAAAATTGATATGGAAAATCAGTGTAGTAGATATATTTATCACGTTTCGTTATCAGTAACTCATTCATCTGGCGCATCCAGATGAAGTTTTGTGTAAAAGATTTAAAATAATATACTTATTTGTGGACACAAGGTTAATCTAAAAAAAGAACAAAAGATAATCGCTCGAAACAATCTCCTTAGTAAAAAGAACAAGTAAACTTTGCCCCAGGAAGGAATGCAATAAGAGAATAAGAGAAATTACGCGAGTTTGTGCTGTAGCTATTTTAGTAAAAGTGGCTGGCAATTAAACTGAAATGTTAGTCCGTTGTTCATTAATCTATTAAGTATAAGTCTTACTAAATATCTGAAAGTCTGAACAATTTTAATGTAGCCAAACACAATCGGTTTTTAATAAATTTAGACCAAATGAGTTTGTATCTGATTGCTAATAAAATTATTAATTATAATTTGGTTTGGCCAACCAAAGCAGTTGTAGTGATTTGGTTTGGTAGTGTGAAATAACTCGAAGAAAACTGACTGTTCAAAAATATGGGTGGGTATTTGAAATGGGACTTGGTATTCCACTTTTACTGCCTAAGAAGGCCTGTGTTTTTCAGAAAGATAATCGGACAATTAAAAAATGAAACCTGTTCTGATTAATATATACATTAAATAAAAAAATTACACTTTAATTTATGTTTTTGACAGAAGATTTTATGCATCATAGATGTCATAGTAAACTAACGAAGCTGTTAATTGTCCGGTTATTGTTCAAAAAACCTTGTATCAATTTAAAGTTTTCAGTACTACACCATCATAGACTAAAAGTGTGCAATCGGAGAAAATGTTCACTAATGAAAACTGACACGCGAATTTCAAAAGCCAATTCCATTTCAAATCCGTATTTTGGCATGTCAATTAATTTATCTTTGCCCCGGAACATGAAATAAATCATCAAAGTCACTTCATGAAAAGACCGCTAAAATGTAATTTTATTGATGTAACAAGTGGAGTGAATGGTTGGTAAGATTCCAGATGAATGCTTGGTAAGTTTCCACTAGTAAAAGTCGAGTTAAACTCAGATCTCGCTTCAATTTACCTAATATTATTTTTAAACCGGAATCTTTAAATTAATATTTGCTGTTCCTTTATATCTAATTCCACCAGCGGCTTCGCACGCATATTTTCGGTATATTATGTAGCCTATTTATCTAATTTAGGCTATATTCTAAATGTATCTACTTCAAATTTCCACTTGATCTGTTCAGTAGCTTTGAAGATAAAATTCACAAAATTTCGGCATTCTAATATTAGTACGATATTTGCCTTGGCCACGAACAAACAAAGTCATTTTTATTAATGAATTAGAAATTACTGATTATAAAATGTATACCTAAGTATTTTATTACTTTTTATGTTAGGCGTTTACATGTAATTTGTGTGTAGAATCATTTCAACAAGTAGACACAAAACTCAATATCTCAAAGTGTTTAATTCCCGTTAGGACCTCCAGGACTTTAGGACACGTCAAAAAAAGAGAGAAGAGTCATACTCCATAACTACCAATGCTGTTCAAGTTCTCAGAAGGTTGTTTTTAAAATCTAGCACAAACCAAACTATTTATAAGAGTAGCTAAAACCGAGCTTACGCATGCGGAACCAAAGACGGGGAGTTAGTATCACTGTATTACCATTTTCAGGTCGATAAACCTGAGTTACAGAACCCTGAAACAAGATACCCTGCCATAAACATGAACTGTAAACCGCCGGAACTGGCTGGAACTAATGTAGACGGTATCACGTTCCACTGTTGTCTTTGGTTTCAACGCGGAGCTTCGTTCAATCAACGACACGATACGATCTACAAAGCGGCACAAGATACAAGATATGACTTCATCAGACCTGACGAGATTGAATGCTATGCAACCTGATGATTAATAAACATATACAAAAATATAAATCTTTATCTTTATGGAGACTACACGCCAAAGTCGGCGACACAGCCCGGCGTGTTGGCGACTGTTAGTGAATGTAGAGGTATATTTGTAGGCAGCCAACAGAATTTATTCAACTTGTCAGCGACCCACCGGCTTTGGTGTGTGGAATCCATCTAATAGTCATCATTATCATGCATTAAATGTAACCAATCAGGGCACATCGTGTCCCTATCGATCACGTGATTTTAGTTTCATTAGTTTCAGAAATCATAATATGTCATCGACCGGCAAAACTTGAAGGCCTGCCAAATGGAAACCCCCGTCCGCCACGACAGCGGAAACATGTGGCTTGCAATGTCATGTAAACAATTAAATGTATTTTGATTACATTGGCAACTAGTATAGTATTATAAAATATGTGGCTTGGGTAAGTTTATTGGGATATCCAGTATGGCAAATTAAAAACACTGCATCAGTAAAGGCAGAAAAAGTTAGCAGAGCATTTTGTTTCATGTGAATCATCGTGTAGATATAATAATATGAAAGAAAGAGAAATAATAGAGGTAGATCTAAAATCGGTAGGTACCATAAATGAGCTATGTACCTATGTGTTTTAATTAATTCTATTAATATATTTCCTAAGTTTGATTATTTACTATGGAAGTTGTATCAATTCGATTCTTTCTAGCAAATGGTTTAAGCTCATAATATAGACAAATGCGAGTAGAAAGACAAATATCCGTCAAATTTCACTACAAAATGATCGGAGGCCTTTCCTAGCCGAATTTCTGTTACGGCGGCGGCCAGTCTCAACGGAGACGAGCTATTTTCCACCACTACAACGGTTGGTCTCGTCAATATGAGGATGATGTAACTGTCTATTGTTTTCAGAAAAAGTTGTCTTCAAGCGTGCAGCTATTTATTCCGCAGACAATAGTAACGCTGCGAGCAAAGCGCTTATAAAAGATGCCCGCATAAGGGCTGTGGCCTGAATCCTCAAATGCAACTGGAGCGGTGGTGGTTCACGCCTCATATATTACTTACTTTTGTTTAAGCTTTTGCTTTAGGCTAGTTTCCAAGTTTAACTCTACCGAGAACTCGCCGTTATGAGTGAGGCAAACCCGACACAGGCAACACGAGCCGATTTTAAATCTGAATAAATAAAAATTGTGAATATTTTTAATTCGAAGTTTCGATTTCAAATCTCCATTCAAATTTGTATTATTTGCGACCTATGATAACTTTGACCTAAGATTGCGGATTCAATCTTATTATTCCCGTTGTCCAATAGTTGAAAAATATAGGTTATTGGATCCACCAAGAGTGTGAACACCAAGATAAAAATCAAGATATCAATTACATAATTAGCGTAACTCTAGATTAGACGAACATATTTTTCGTTTTCCATACACTTTCTCATTTGAAACATTTCGCTCGATCCCTCCGAACACGGGAACTAAGTCGGAGATTCGTGAAAATTTTCCATTCCACTCACAATTACCCAACATTACCAAGGAGATGGATATAAATTATTCATTTTGGGAAATCTCATCTAATTAACCTGAAAATTACAAGTCTTGAAGAATTAAATTAATAAAACTCTGAGGCTCTCTGTGGAGTTTTGAATAATGGATCTTAATAAAGTTGACACAAAACTTTGCATCCAATTGAGATTTATCTAGTCTAGAGCCTATCAATCAGTTTGACTGTCACAGAGTGCAAAACTCGCTCATCTTTAGGCAATAACTAAAATTCATTTGTTTTCTTAATCAGGATGAGAAAATATTCGCTAAATTATCTATTGCATAAGGCGCTACCCTATAGTTTATGCAGAGACGCGAAGTTGCTCTTGGTGACCACCAAACCACCAAACCACCAAACTCTGTTTTCGCCTCTCTATCGAAAGTAATCTAAACCATACAAAATAAAACTATTACACAGACAAAAAGCTTATAATAGGTGTCACCAACTGCCCAATGGATTTAATAATAAAATAAAATAGATGGCGGCGCTGGTGTGGGTCTGTAGCAGCGCCTTAAGGATGACTGATGCATCCCGCGTGGGCACATTATTGTATGCAATTCATCAATTGAAAAATGTGCCCGCCCGGGCCTTACGCGATTGAGGGAGTTAAAGTTGAGTTTTTTTATAAGTACTTACCTACATAAGGGGTAAATGCCTAGACTAGATAAAAATATTCGATCTGAATAAGATGGTTCATAAAAAGATTCGCATAAGCGTAGGCCTTTTGTGGTTTAGAGAATGACTGCTCCAAGGCGTTCAGACTTGTTTTTCACGAATTTATGTTCATTGACAAAACATTACATAACTCACACTGAAAGCAATTGTTTTCTGTTATACCTGCTCTTCCCGATCTTGAATAAATATTTCCGGATAGCATAAATTTTATCCCGCCTATGTTTTATGGATATCGAAATATCAAACAATCAATATCAACACCAACATCAATTGACACTTATTTCTGAGATGCAAGGTTCAAATTGCAAGCAATTTTTTGACTGTTTTCTTGACTGGTGAGAAAAAAACGTGCATGTTACTTTTATTTATGGCACGTCCTTAGTCTGAAACCGACGATGTTTTGAGACACGTAAGCAGTTTTTTTGTACGAGACTTTATCTCATGTCACATTTTTACTAATGACCGCTTTGTCGTTATCAAAACTTCTGGCATTTACTAAGCTATCGAGAATCTGAACTAATTGCCAATCACATAAAAGGAAATAAAATTAGTATTGATTTCCCAATAAAATTTATCCCGTATCTTTACGACCTGCCATCGTTGAAACCATAAGACCTTTCAATTGGTGGAGCTATCTCGCATTTTATGACCAACTTGCTAAGTCATCAGGTCGTTACTCACAAATCTGCCTTTAGATAAGGGCTGATCTACATCCGACTACCGTGGCGCTTGAGGTGAAAAACTGGTTCAGGCACGAAGACGTAACCCTCGACTAAACATTTTACTAAAAAAATATGGTAATTTAACGAATTCGTTATTAATATACATATATAACGCAATAGAAAAAATATAAGTAAAATAAAACGATTAAAACTAACATAATGTAGGTAACATAGGTACCTATTGTTTGTTTCCGTTCATGTGAACAGAAATAAAGGGATTGGCTAGCTAGTCAGAAAATGTATATTTCAATCCTTTCATTTCTATAACAATAGGCATAGTTAGATTCTATCAATATGAATGCAAGCAATGTTTAATATAAATAAATATAAAAAAAAACAAAAAACTTTATGAGAATTAGATGGGAATATTTTGAGAGAGAGCGAAATTTATTAAACAACTCAGTTACAGCACACGAACCCACTATGACAAATTTGTGTCTCCCTCCCAATAAGGTTTGCTGGAAGAGAACTCTTTTTAGGGTTAAACTCGCCTTTGCCATAACCTCTCTAGTTTTAAGTTTTACATGTATTTGTTTTATTAATACAATAAAGAATTAAGAATTACAGCCCAGAACAGAAATTTAAACAGACTTAGCTTAATAATAGATAAAAAAAAATAATGACAAAATAATTAGAAAAGTGTAGGTAGTAGGTACATACCCATCTGAAACGAACGGACCAGTATTTCAATGAATCTTGGAGAATAGAAACTTGGAAGATCGTCTGGTTCGTAAGGAGCGGATTAGCTCGCGATACTGCTAACTGGGTCAGATACTTCCGTTCGCAGCTGACTGGCTCACTCTTGACAACAAGCATAGACTAACTAGCTAAATGCCACCTTATTTTTATTTAGAGCTAAATTAGTCTAATTTACTGAATTTACTACATACTAAATTCACTGCAAATAAAAATATTAAATAATTTGATTGTTTAAAAAAACGAGTTCAAATTCCTAAATATAGACACTGTTTTTTAAGTTTTGCAGGATAAGTATCCTTCGGGAATAAAATTTTTATGGGACCATCTCGGGATCATTACAATGCAAAAGAATTATTAGAATCGGATAATAGACCGAAAAAAACAAAGAAAAAACATGCATACAGCCGAATATACAACCACCTCCTTTTTGAAGTCGTTTTTAAAGAAGAAAGTTTTTAATACGAACTCCGAAGGTTATGAAAACTATAATGCAAAATACACTACTTTTCAGTTTGAAACAAAGATTTAAAATCATAATATTTTTTTCCCCTATATGGTAGATATATCAAATGTCTGAAACTGAAGCTTGGGTAGGTCGTCAAGATGAAATTAGGATCGTTGTACTGTAAGCGTTTAGATAATTATAATCTAAACGCTTACAATCAAGGATCGTTGTACTGTAAGCGTTTAGATAATTATAATCTAAACGCTTACAATACAACGATCCTAATTTCATCTTGACGACCTACCCAAGCTTCAGTTCAGTTTCAGACATTTGATATATCCACCATCTGAAACTAGATAGTGAAAATTACCGGTAGATTTAAAAGCAGTTGTACCGGCGAGCGGCGTTCAGGACGGAAACTTATCTAAAAACTACAGAGAGGAAATGATAACACCGACCTCTGCACCTACATATGCTTCTCTGTTGCCATTCGTACCCGATTTAGTATCAGGTTTATGCAATCTAAGGTATCCTATTGTTCTCCATACGTGTGGTTTGAAACCTATTCAGTTTCGGTAAGGTGAGACGAGCTTGATCTTTTTCTTCTGGATCTTGCTTGCAAATCGCTTATTTGCGACAATACCGTGACAATTACGAAAATGGCGATTTTCAATTATTATTGCAATAAATTCGCCGTGTCGTGCCCTTTTTTTCGGTAAAACCGTTACATTTCTAACGGAAAAAGCCTCTAAGTTATGAAAGTAACAGATAGATTGTTACATTATAGCGCTATCTCTTTTGACTTCACGCTTCGTTTCCAAAACGCGTCTCTTGTCTCTTCAGTTGTCATCGCGCGCTGACACAGTGAACTGCTCCTGGATTACTTCAAAAACGTGACAAGACGAGTTTGTTACGTTTTGATGAAAGGTGTGAATTCTTTTATATATCACGTTTTACCATTCACCAAAGTAATAACTTTGGTGAATGGTAAAACGTGATATCTCATGGTTAAGTTTTTTCCTGCAAGAAATAGTAAACATTATGAGATGTATTGCTACTGTGATAGCGGTTTTAAAGCAAAAATATGGTATTTTCCTGTATTATTTAAACAAGAATAATTTTTTATGATAAACTTTTTTACATATTTTATTTTGTGTTGCGTTATAATTCGAATTTATTGTTTTTCCAGAAAAGTTATTTTATTTTTATACGATTTGGTTAAGTATATTCTATGTGATACAAAATCAATAAGTAAAGAATTTGGTTTTCACTTTTCAGATGGAATACCGGTCCAAGAAAATCTTAAATCATATACATTCAAAAAATAAAGCTGATAACAATGACGACCTATCGCAAAATATAAATAGCAAAGTATTAATGGACAACAAGTCCAGCTGTGGACTTGGGGGAAAAGTTGCAGGTCTCTCATTGCGAGTGATTGCAACATGACATAGAGCGTGTTTCCCAGTTGGGTCATGATAACAGGCTCTTTTTAATGCATCCAAGTGCTGTACTATTACCTACTGCCATGCATAAAATCCTGTTATATGACTATTCGCTGGGTTCGGAGCGTATAGGTCGAGTGCATTGTTCGTGACCTCGGCATTCAAGTGAACACGGAATTAAATTACCGAAGCCATGTCGTTGAGGCATGATACACAACTCTCAGGTTTTAATTAATATAGGACTGTACGTACCCGACAAGTATGTGTACGCGCGCCGAAGACCTAGGCTACTTGCAATTCCGAGGGCAAGAACAAATCTCCTGAGCAAGTACCCGTTCACACGGGCCCTTCGCGCTATTAACAGTTTATGTGCAGATGCAGATGTTTATTTATTTTGTATGTCCTTGCCAAAATTCAGGGATGCTGTTTTAAAGCTTTTGGATAGGATGCATAGTAATAAATAAGTAAAATTGTTTATTTTAAGCTGTACTTAGTTGGTGTAATTTTATTAATGTTAAGTATATTTTGTATCTAATTTTATATTTCCTAGTCGCTTTGGTGCTGCACTGTAATGATGATGTAAATATGTAACTGAAAATAAATAAATAAAAAAAAAAATTCCCAAATTTAAAGACAAGTCAAAAGACAATTACAAAGAGGACCAATGTAAAAAGCTTAAATCGGAGCAGCTAAAAGCTGCTCACAAAAAAATAATCTTTTCAAGTTACCGAAATGAGCTACAATGACATTTTTGATTGGAAAAGTGTGTGCAGTCAAATGAACCTTGCCTTATAGAAAGATGAAGAAAACAACCCTGTTAAAATCACAGAAATTAAACAGATTAAAGTTCTGAAAGATGATCCTCGAGCTATTTACTACAAGAAGTCGTATGCAGATAAACGTATAAAAGGGCTATTGTTATTAAAAAGAGGAAAGAAATTGACGTCGACGTAAAAAAAAGCGTACAATAGAAAACCGGGTATAACAGAAAAAATTAAAGCAGATCTCTTGGGATTGGTAAATACAAATCTAATTCCAGGTTATTACAGACAATTTTCGACTGTCTCAAAACTGTTTGGGAGAGTATTATTAATTATTGTACTAAAAAAGCGCACAACGTGCTAGATAGACCGACACTGAAGAGACGTAAGGGTAGAAAAGTCGTGGCAGGGTGGAATAAGCGCGTAAGTGAATCTCACTTGAGTGCTAGGTCGAAATATCGCATATGGGTGTGGCACGGTGAACCTGGTTGCGGCCTAATTTATGACGACATGGTTCAATACCGTAAGACCTTTACAAGTAGGCTAAAGTGGTGTCAAAGCCATCAGGACCAAATCAGGATGGACCTGCTAGTAAATCATAATCCTAAGGCGGATTTTAAAAGCTTCTGGAAATGCACGTCAAAATTAAATGTGAGACCTGGCACTCCAGTGAGCGCCAACGGTGCATCCACTCCTGTAGAGATTGCGAATGTCTTTAAAGATAATTTTTATGTTCAGTCTCCTCTCGGACCACCATGCCGAAGGTGTGATACTGAGAACCGGAATGCCCAGCGGATTAAAACCATAATTCTCGCCAAAGACTTCAGAGCCGCGATTAATAAAATGACAGGAGGCAAATCGCCTGGGCACGATGGGATCAGCATCGAGCACCTGAAGCATGCTGGTGGCCAGGTGGCCACCAGCCATTAAACAGCATAGCGAGTACTCGAGGGAGGTCCCTCGAGTACTCGCTATGCTGTTTAATGTGTGTATAAGTCTCCACACATTATACAGCATAAAAGAAAATTATCAGTTAGAATATTTAGATGCTTTATTTTAAAAACAAGAAAATTGGTTTTTTACCAACTGTCCTTGATGGTTGGGAATGGTAGGGAAATGGATGGACCGAAATCGGCTCAACCGTCTCCCTATCGCTAGTAGGGCGGATGGAACATTTTTATTTCTGACAGTGCCAACCATCACCTCATTTTTATTATCTTGTTCATTTGAGTTACAAATAAAATATTCTGTCTCTCTCTCATTGCTCACATGGAGACAGTATTGGCGACGGTTGGTAATAATCCCAAAAGTCAAAAGATAACGTGTTTATGCACAATAACAACATTATCAGATATTAAAATGAAATTTATTTCTAACAAACTCATCTAAATTCTCATAAAGTTTTCACACGTTGTATAAAACCACAAAAAGCGTTTCATTGTTATTACTTTTCGTGGACCTTTTCTGAGTTTCGCGCCATTGTTGAACTTTTTACAGGGTGGTCAGCTGGCCGTAGTATAAATTAGGACGAAAAATGTAGAATAAAGGCTTACAACGACAGGCCGGCCGGTTTCGAATGATCCTCACTGACCGCATCAAACGGATCTTAGTATTCTTTGTATGGTTTGCAATAGAAATGTGTCCACTCACACTCTCTATCTCTTTTTATTTTTATTGTCTTAAAGTTTTTTTGTGTGTAGTGTGTAATAAATAATTTTCTTTCTTTCTTTTCACAGATTGGCACGCTCCGGAGCGGACGTATCGAACTGTCGGCAATGACGGCGATCTGTGAAGTGTATTCCTTTGCAAATGGTCGGCAATCCGGTTGCTGCGGTTACAATGGACGTAACGGCATTACGTTCGAAAAAACTGTCTGATACGATTAGCTCGGATCGTCCGATGCCGGCCTGTCGACGCTAGCCTTAAGTGAGAGAAAATATATTTTTTTAGCATTCCGAGCGAAAATATATTATTATAAAAAGAGGGTCGAATATAATTTATAGCAAATCGTGGATTTTCCTCCAATAAGTATTTCGTACACAGTATTAGTTTTCAGAACAAAACCCATTGGCGTTCGAGTTACGACCAACAAATCATCTTTTTGCTTATTGCCTCCTTTCGCAGTATGATTACTATTTTGGAAAGTCAAACAAGCTGTAGAGCTTTTCCTGCCCCTATTGGACCTTTAACCTATTCTATTTCCGCAATGCTTGAAAACGAAAATTTTCAATCCCTTATGATCTACGGAGCTGAGACGTGGACACTCACTCAGTTCAAAGTCGCTCAGCGAGCTATGGAAAGTGATATGCTCGGAGTTTCTCTGAAGGATAGGATTCGTAACGAATACATCCGACAGAGAACCAATGCTATCGACATAGCTCAGAGAATTAGCAAGCTGAAGTGGCAGTGGGCCGGCCATATCTCGCGAAGAACCGACAACCGCTGGGGTAAACGTGTTCTCGAGTGGAGACCGCGACTCGGCAAACGTAGTGTGAGACGCCCTCCGGCCAGGTGGCATGACGATCTGCGAAAGACTGCGGACAGATGCTGGATGCGGCAAGCTGAAGATAGGGTGCTATGGCGCTATTTAGGGGAGGCCTAGTTCCAGCAGTGGACTAATATAGGTTGATGATGGTGATGATGATTCTATTTAATTTTATCTGCCCCCTCTCCTTTATTTATTGAATGTTGGTCGACCTCTTGAAAGGCCTACAGGTGCTCTTGGCATAGTTAGATCACTGTGGGACTTGTACACTCACAACTCTACCTACGATATCAATTCCTTGTGAAACGTTATAATAACTGAATACAATGATTTTAAATTCCTTTGTAAAATTTTACAATACATTGCCAGAACATATCACCAAACTAAATGAAAGATTGTTTAAAATCTGGTGAAAAAAACAAAACACTACAAGAGAACTAAAGATTTCTTCTCAGATGATAATGTTTAGAATACTGCTACTCAGCAATGTTATTAATAATTTTTATATGTACATGTGTACGTACATTATACTGTTTTTTTATTTCTGACTATATAAGGGCATTGTGGTATGCCCATTGAATAAATGAATTTGAAACTCTACCTTAAAACTACTAAAGATTCAATTTCGCTTAAAATAAACAACCAAGCCTATAGGTAAGCACGTTTAGCGTGACATGAATAAAATAATCCGCTTCACTGACTTCGTTACAAAGGTTCCTCTTTACATGGCATTTTTATTTTTACATCACCTATGGAGCTAAAATAAAAATACAGCCTCGCTCTTTTCAGTTTTCACTACAAAAATCCTCCATTATTTTATTCTATGTACTAAAAAATATGAGAACAGAAGGAAAAAAGCTTTTGTGGAATATAGGATGGTAAAATTAATTTAAATTCAGCGATGTATTATGGAAGCATGAAACAAAACCTTAAATTCATATCATTTTGCCACAGCGTAATGTCTAAAACAAATCAAACACATTAGTATTATGTATTCAGAGATTCGTACAAAAATCCCTAGGCGTCTTATGCCTGTCTGTAAATTACAGGCTTGTATGCCACTCATAAAAGAGACAATGGTAGTAGGAATGGGTTTTCGATGCTGCTAGTTTTACTTAAAGTTAATGTAACTGTGACTCGATCTGTTTGCGTCAGAATTTTTGTATACACCTGCTCGGAAAAAGGCGTTTTCCACTTCCAAATATGAGGCAGAAAGTACGTGATTACTGTCGTACTAAAATGCGGGATAGAAAACAAGGGAATTTTTAAACGCTTTGAGTGGAGAGAAAGTTATATGGCAGTCCTTGTGTGATGTTTTTTTTTTAATTTTCGGAAATTATAGGCGGTTACCTACCATGGTGATATTTAATTAGAGGTCCAACGACATTTTTTTTTACTCAAGTCTCCCGAATGATAAGGGCCTCTTCCTTTTCGTTTGGATTTAAAAATAGGACCAAGCCAATTTCAATTTAAGTTTATTTTATTATTTCTATTGAGAAGGTCGTCGAGAGATTTTGAAGAGACGATACCGATGACTTCCCTCGTAGGCTTTAATACTACAGTATTAAAGCAATATGTATTACTCGAGAGTACGTGTGATTCCTAACTCGTGCGTGACATCCAGACAGGCCTTGTTATTATGATCAGTCAGTTTCTACCCTCGGTGTACAGCAAATACCTAGTCTACAAAAAAAAACAGAATTCAAAGTGCTTTATTTCCTTTAGACCTTACAGGACTCTTGGACACGTCAAAAATTTCAAATTACATAAGTAAAACTAGAAAATAAAGTAATCACTTTGATTTTCTTCATTTATTTCTTTGCCTGATAGGCTTATTAATGGAACTTACTTGGAACGATGTAATAATTTTAGAGCATAAATCTTTTTCAATAAACGTTATTATTATACATTAAATACAAGACGCTGGGGGGAATATATAAAAACTATGGAATCAAAAATTTGAATGTTGTGTAGGTTTTCCTGGTAACATTGATCGAAAAATCCAAGAAACAAAACTTTTTCCCGGAAATTATGGTAAAGAGGCGAAGAGAATAGAGTGATATAACGGATATTTGTTTTCCTGAAATTCAGTTTATGATATGCGAGTATCGGAGGGTGGCTAGAGGCTCACTTATAAAACCTTTTGTCACAATATAGCCACGGTATGAATTCGAGGAAGAAATTCAAATACAATAAATTTGTACGAATTCCTACCTTTTGAATTTAAGGACAGTCGGTTTGCTAAGTAGTGCACATGTTGACTTGGGCATTGTAAACTTCCGTTGTATGACCAATGACCATCCATCCACATTGTCTTTAAATTTTTAATGATGGAAAACACAATGGAACCATAAAATTTATTGAGCAATCATTTTGATGAGCAGGAAAAAACGTATTAGGTAGCATTAGCATTTGCTTGAGTATAATTTTGATTTTGGTGGTGGTGGATATGTCCTTTTCACACGCACGCCTCCAGGACAAAGCTTCAGCGATCTTCAAACCATTCAGAGAGCTTTGCGCACTTCATAATCACAGCGGAAAGAGATATGGAGCCGTGCCTGTCCCAGTTACATCTGCGAGGCTGAATGTGCCTGTCTTGTCTGTTTAATACGCTCTTAGAACGTCTGTAACGTTTTCTTGCAGAATCATTCTTCGAGTAAGTATTTGTTTGCCTTATCCAATTAAACTCTTAATAATAAACCTCTTTCAACTATAAGCAATTAGCTAATAGCATTCTGTCTTCAGAATAAGAAAACACTGCTAAATGCTTTAGCCATTGCAATCGTTTCTTTTTGTAAGTAAACATTAAATATAAGTAAATTTTTTCTCTATGTACGGGGACAGTATGCACCGGAATAGCGAGAGCGGTTACTTATATCTTTACGAATTTAATAAGTACTCGGTATAATTTTTCTTTCATTTTAACTATAGGTGTCTTTCTGTTCACTTAACAAGAACCGAGAAGGTGGGACTCTTAAGTAATTAACATGCCTTGGATATTTGTAATGAACGTCTCTTTCTCGGAATCGGCCTGCCAGTTTTAGGGGACTGTTTCACTTTCTTTGAACTTAACTTATTATTTATTTAAGTGGACTGCAACATTTTAATTCGGAACTTTATCTCTAACTACTTTATAGATTTAAGGTACTTGGGTATCTAAAAATTTGTGTATATCCCAAAAATATACTCTGGTATCTCTTTCAATAATGAGTTATCTGAAGATGTAGGAAACGGTGTTTGACTGGTAAAGCACATTGATTTAAAATAAAAATAAAACAAATAATCACTGAAATCCCTGTAAATCTCTCATTTACTTTAAGTACTAACCTAACCAAACCCAACGTAATACAACAAAAAGCTTACTTAACTCACCTCCGTTTTGAAAAGACTTCGTCGTTAATCAAACTTTCAAATATTTTTTATCACTTCACTCTTCACTTCGCTTTTAATTAGTTTGCGAGCACCGAGATCTGAAACAATGTAGCATAATGATTAGTCTGTTCTCTTTTATTGACATCACTTATTGATGATTATGATGATGTAGAAAATGTCGATCAATTCAGATGTATTTGTGAGTGTAACACTTACAGCACTTTGTTATTGGCCTATTCAGAACTACGCAGTAACCTAACAACCCATTTAGCTCGTAGCGGTGTTTGGTCTGAAACTTTAAGGTATAGAGGAGTCTGGGAGACCAAAAGAAGGTATTTATTTTTCGTTGTGAGTAGCGCAAAATGCGAAGGTACTTTGAACAGAAATCAACAACAATCAATGATAATCATTCATTTGCGTTGCCATATAAGGTAAATGGTATGAACGACTCACACAACTCCAAAAATTACGCTCCTTTAGCCTCAGCCATACTTGAGAATTAGGTACCCGAACGGTTTTATTATTTCATGCACAATTGGTAGGTATTTATTCATATGAAACGCTAATAGAAATCAACAGTTTCCACCAATTCCCAATCAATAATCGTAATCCATCGATCGACATTGTACCGAGCGTATTTACAGAGCAATTTGTCCAGCACTCCAGAACAGTATTGATGCCAAATGGCCGGCGATATGGAATACCTGAGTTATGCATTGTTCCAGTTCTATTTACATTCGGAACTCCCGCGTACATTCCTTTCTCTAATATATATTCGTATGGCATTCCGAATAAATCGTTGCTGTTTCAACAGGACGAAGGACAAGTTGCATGCAAGCCTTTGTAATGAGGCCCAGCAGTGGTATAAAATGGCTAAAATAGAAGATGATGATGATGATTTCAACGTTTGCAGATTTATTTCTACGAATACTTTTCCCACGATTCCGGATTGTCCACCAGTTGGGGACAATAGCACGGTTTTGTAAAAAAAAACGAGTATCCACCATCACAGTGGAAATTATCCACGAGTCCTCAGACAAAAACTGCTTATTTATTTCTCGCAAATACGCAGATCAAAATGAACAAACGTAACCCTAAAACTCAAGTAAGTAGTTTACTAAACGATAAATCGATTTTATGTCCATTGGTATATTTCCGAAAATACTTTCTCCAGCACTGTTATAAAATGTATCTATACAAAAATAAATCTTCAGTCACAAGGCTGCGAAAAGCGAATTTTGTTAAATATTTCAGGTAATAAACCCAAACTGGGGACATAGACCTCCGTCAGGCTGTGGGCCGACCAGTGATCCATCAATCAGACCCATCGGGTACCTATTGGTCACAGATTTACCATTTATTAGGTGGACAGCTGCTTTTTCTTACGAAAGTTTTGTTAGATTTAATGTGTAAAGAAACAAGATTTATATAGCTAGCTTAGGTTTACGCTTTTAAACCGTAACATACGAGAGTGCTTTGTTGTACACCAACAAAAATACATCACAAAGAATACCTACATAAAAATAAGTACAATGGGCGGCCTTATCGTCACCACAGAATCATGATCTGATCTGAAAAAAATCAGTTACAGTGAACCGATTTCACTGTAACTGATTTTTTTTTGCAATATTTAATTGGTTGCTTATTAGAGTTTCGAAGATCGGAAATCGGTTTCGAAACCCTTATGGCATCGCTTTTTCTGTCTTTTTCCGTCTTTAAAATCTCAGCAACTACAGCAGCAAATAACTTGAAATTTAAAATAATAATACTTTTCAGTATACAAATTCTGATCTCGAAATTTTAAAAGAGACCAACACTGTCAAGTGGGGTATCAAATAAAATGTATCAGTTTGTACATTTCAAAACAGTTTTTGAAATTTCTGTAGGGTTCTTTTTGAAATATTTTGAAAAACTCGAAAAATTACCCATACCGCCCCCCCTTCCCTATCTCCGAAGTTTGCAGAGCGATCCATCTAAATGTATGTAGCGTTTGTAGAGGATCTATATTTTATATTTTACGGGAGAGGTCTGTAAGAACACTTTTGAAAAATGATCAAAAGGGAAGCCTGCCTCACTGAGTGGGGTATCAAATGTAAGGTATCGATTTGTACATCTCAAAACAGTGCAGGTTTTATACTTTTTGAAATACTAGCTGCAGCCCGCTAAAATAAAACGACTCGTTTCGAGAACAGATTGAAGCAACTTGTTTATTCATAGACTAAAAAACCTTATCCTCTGAATGAACTACTTTAATGTAGGTGGCGCTAGTAGTCATATATTTTGACATTTATAACACCCGCGGCTTCGCACGTTTTTTTTTCGCTTTTTTTCCGTGTGTGAGATAAGAATTGTGAATATGAAATAAATGAGTTAATAATTAAAAAAGAATTGTGTTCTGGCAAAATAAATATCATTTACTTTTACTTATTTGCGTAACCCTTCCCGATGGTAGTCGAGTAATAATATGATCGGCCCATTTCCATTATCATCCGAAAACATTTAGGTAGGTGCGTAAAATGAATGTACACAATTACTACACTCGCGAGCTTTAAACTGGAATCGCTTCATCGCGAGTTGATCAAGACAATTGTTTACAATTTCGGTGTAATGAACTACAAATTGTGGTATAACATTTGAAAGGTAATTTTGTTACCTATCAAACTCTTTTGATATTATAACCAATAATTATTCACCTTGTGTCATAGAACGTAAAAAACAAAACAACATCAAATTTTCAAACCAAACCACCATATTGTTTGGAAGTCCTGAAATCCTATAAAAAGTAGGCGTTTATACAAATTGGTCATCATTCCAATGTTTTACTTTGCTGGGAACAGTTGAACTAAGGAATAATGGAAACCACAGCCACAGAAGCCACTCAAATCGTCAGCCTAATTCAGCAAGGGTGGTCTCAGCGTAGTATCGCTCGGCAGCTTCACCTAAACCTGTCCTGTGTCTGGAAGGTGTACAAGAGATTCAGAAAAACTGGGAACTTAGTCCGGAAACCAGGATTTGGACGACGGCGATGCACTACGTCAAGATATGATCGATTTAGTGTCACCACTTCTCTCCGAAATCGACACCTGATCGGCGTAGACCAGCAGCAGCTCATAGGGCTCATGGGCTGTGAGCGTGTGGACAGTCAGACGAAGACCTTAAGAAGCAAACTTGACCACAAAAAGGCCAGTCATGGAACCCAAATTGTCTCCAGCCCACAGACAAGCCCAAGATCGGGATATGGAGTAATGGAGTCGAGTCTTGTTCTCTGACGAAACCCGAATGTGCCTACATGGTAGCGACCGTCGACGTAGAGTCTATAGGAGACCGGGAGAGCGATTCGCACAATGCTGTTTTGCGGAAACAGTGGCATACGGGTGTGGGTCTTGTATGATGTAGGAGGGGATTTCTATTGAAGCAAAAACGAAGCTTATTTTCAAACCTGGTGGCGATCAGGGAGGCGGACTAACCGCAGAAAGAAACATCAACGACATTCTTCTAGGTCATGTGTTCCCATACACCGGATTTATTGGTGAAGATTTCCCGTTAATGCACGATAATGCCCGCTGCCAAACCGCTGCAGTGTCCAGACAGACCTGGAAGATGTCGGAATTCCCACACTAGAATGATCATCCCTCAGTCCTCCCTGACTTGTACCCAATCGAGCATAAGTGAGACGAGCTAAAACGGCGGGTACGAGGAAGATATCCAGCTCCGGCGCCGATAGAAGACCTGAAAACTGCTTTATCGAAGAGTGGCAGGAAATCCCATAGGATTCCATCAGGAAACTCATTCGGTCAATGAAAAACCTTTTACAAGTGGTCATTAGGACCTTACAAGTGGTCAGGGGGTTAACACAAAATATTGAGGAGGTTTAACATGAACATTCTAATAAAAAAAAATCATATTAGCTGCTTATTCATTTAGACAGACATAACTTCAACCTATTACAATAATTCCCTAAATTTAAGTAGGAAATTTATTTAATTTAAAATATTCTTTATATCAATTTAAAGTTACCCGAGAGCTGGCGGGTATCTGGCGCAGCGCATCAGCATTGCCATACAGCGGGGCAATGCAGCCAGCGTCTTGGGGACGCTTCCGACTGGTATTGATATATGGATCAGTTGAGCTACCTGTAGATTGTTTGCAACAGTCTGCATTTAGCTTAATTGTTTCGATTGTAAATACTAGTAATAGTTTGTTTTTATTATTGAATTGCAATTTTCTTTGTCAATAAAGTTATTAAAAGCTACCAAAATTATCTTTCAAATGATATGTGGTATTTTAGCTTTTAACTTTTATTTATAAAGAATATATAAAATGATTCAATTTCCTAATTTATATTAGCATAGAAATTGTAAAAAATTGTCTTGAACGACCCGCCATGAAGCGATTCCAGTTTAAAGCTCACAAGTCTCACTCAACTTGTCATAAAAAAAGCTAAGCCGAAGCAAAATACTCATGAAATAGTCGTGAATGCATTGTTTGCCACTTGTCAATATTGCAGAGTAGCGGATAGCGGCTATACAGCAACCTTGATGTGGCATGCGCCTGAAGCTGCGATGTCCTAAATATAACAACTAAATGTTGTTCTGTTTCTCTTTATATCTATTTTGTGCATATTTGTGACTTTCAAAACATTGCACTCTACCGACTAGTTAATAAAGACCTATGTGAAAGTTGTGCCCTTTCAAAATAGAATCTTTATCATGTCAGCAACAAGCGGTTCTCTTTTGTTATTTATTTATTTGAGGGGATTTTTCAGCGTAATATACATAATAGTAATGTGTGAAGATTGTGTTTATCCAGGTGTGTTTGGCTAAAAGCCCTTTAAAATATAGGATTTAAAAATAATAAATTAATAAGGCCGTAGGTAAGACTGCACGTGGGCTTTTATGTCTAAGCCACGATATAAATTTGGTCGCAATGTGATAGGTATTATGGTAAATACCTCTATTTGATCTGTTGACAAGTTTAATTAATCACATAAGTAGATATGTTTCTGAGATATCACATAAACTTCAAGGGCTTTCACTCACACTGATGAGTGTTAGCACAAACATAGTTTGATGTTTCAAAGCGCGTCTGATTTGAGAAATGTTTCAAACAGATTCTCTAATCTCTCCATAATCTTCTTGAGAACAGGTTTAAAGAAATTTTGGTTCTAAGTTGATCTCAGACAAAAAGGTAGTATATGATTCAACGCTGACAAGTAAAGCTGACCTAAAAGATATCAATCTCACATATTCATTTCTCCGGAAACAATCTTGAGACCTACTAGATAGGTAATTTCTCATCATCTGACATTTTTCATACAACAGAAGCATTTTCCTTTGTCGAGCGAAATGTCTCTTTGATTCAAAGCCTAATAAAATAGAAACAGTTTCGTTTGATATCTGTTTCAATTCCAATATCGGAAAGGTCAAAGTTTCGAATTGCTGAACGCTAAAACCTAAACTATAGGTAGTGAATTGTGGGCACAATAATTCTAAGAACTTATATAGTTAAAAATTAAATATCCTAAGTGAAAAGTATCCTAAGTCCGGGTCTCGGGTCCGGTAACTCTAAAAACCAATAACTTTGTGTAAACAATGAAATTAAAAAGAATATTTTCAATAATTTGAGACTAAAATGAAAACCCCGACTGCGTAGTCTTGAGTATTAAAAATTTCTTCTTTCAATCGCCATTTTCGATTTATGATCATTTACCTCCTAAGCCCTGCCTATGTCAACTTTTGTCTCATAAACTCACAGAGCAAGAAAAATCAGAGCGTGATCTAGAGCAATCCAATCAATCCTCATCTGTCAAAATCCTTGCTATCGTGGGGGTAACAATGACAGCCAACGGAACTTACGTACATCCCCAAAACCCTCCTTAATTTATAAACGCTATCGAGGTTAGGTAGCTTACTACAGTTTCATTTTCAAAAAAAACTTTCGTTTAAAACTTTTCCAATTGTTCATCGTTTAAAGTCGTAATAAACATGCGTTAGGCCGTGATAATAAACAAGATACCTATTCATAGTACAATGTATACAAATCGCAGTTTGAACTCTGTTTATGAGCTTCAGTGGCAGATAGACGCGCAGTCGAACTGCTTCCGGCGAGTCATGGACATCCGTCATCCCGTGACGTCACGTCAAGCCAATCATTCGGAAACGTTTAGCAAATACGCGCAGATATTGATGGGAATATACTGAACTGATGTGGACTGATGGGTGATGTGTTAATTATCATGGGTGGAATTTTAAAGCGAGATATTTTTAACAAAGGTAAATCGTGTTTTTTCCGGTGTACTAATATCGCACATCGGTGCTTCACTCAATGGTTTTTGTGCAAAAGCTTTTAGCTGAGCTTACACAACATCATTTAGATAGCACTCGACCCGTGTTTAAACATTTTAAATGAAAAAGGTCGGATTACAAAGTTTAAATTACTATTTACATTTACATTTTATAATTTAAATTCAACGCAACAAACACAGCATGAAATGGAGATTACGTTACATCCAAGTTCATATAACAATACAATCCTCAATTTTACGGAGAAATTTATCATCTCGCAGATGGAAATGAACATCCCGGGCTTACACTGCAAGACGAGACTCAGATTAGCACACTAACGCGTTTATGAACATAGTTTATAATATGGTTTTGAATATTGTTATGAACATAGAATGTTGTTATGTTCATAACAATATAACAGTTTATAATATTGTTTATTAATATTGTTTTTGTTATTACCATGTAAATAGCTTTTTCACCTCAATCAATTGCAAAAGATTTTAAGATGCAATATTATTATTGTCAGTTTAAACATAAATCGAACATATTATTTAGCTAGTTTGATGGCTAAATAAAATAGTATTCATTATTAAATTAAGTACTGAATTTGTATATTCTTATTTTATTATTAGACAAAAACTTTCTACACCTAAAACCTACAGCTGTTTTTTCATAAAAATCATTTATTTTCACACAATTACAGTGTTATTGAATACAAAATCATTTATTTCAAAATTAAACATACAATACAAGTGACAGGTGTCCCTGGTTTCTGTTTTAGTTTAATATAAACTGTATTACAGAGAACCAGTCTTCGTCCTACGTTGAAGAAGAAATTTAACTCTAAGTACTTTAAATTCAAACGATAGTAAAATAAAAATCATTCACGCTGACTCAGTAAAATTTACAACAAAGTCCATAATTAAAGTATAATAAAATTAAATCTCAAAAGAGAAAATTTTATGCTGCGATCCATTTAAGTGCCCAGATATAAACGACAAAAAGTTCCTTAAAAGTGCTTGCTACAGATGTAGTTATAATTTCGCCGGATGTTTCATGAAAAGTTTTACTCTGTCATTCATTACAGAGACGACCCGTCTTTCCTAAGAGATACTAAAATAATTTTCATTGCATTTACACTCTATGGTGTTCCCAAAAAGTTATTTACATTTAATTTTATTTAAAGCCTGGTTAGCTCTGATAGAAGAACGTTTTCAGTTTGTGGTGAGAGTAAACATGGAATTTGGAAAAAAAAATAAATATTGTCTCTGTCTGTAGAATAGAGTTACATACATTTGAATTATCTACACAAATTAGCATATTCCGTGCGTATCATAGTCGGTAGGGGTTAAAATAACCTTGTACGCTCTATGTAGGTAAGAATTTCCTGCAACTAACAAAATATTTAGTAGAAATAAACCTACTCATACTTATACTGTGAGTATTATAGCTATTAGATACTAGTACAGACAGCATCATCAAATGGTAACTCCCGAGCGATAGAAATGTACCTAAATGTTACAGGGGTTACGAAATGATGCTGCTCTCCGTACATAAACCATCCGTCGTGGCCATTGATGATGATGATAATGACATTCCTAAACATCGAATGTGCAACGATATCACAATTCACGTGGATCTGTTGCTAATTCTAGATAACCTAAAAGCTTTACTGGCATTGGCGTGCATAGTTTTGGATAGATTTGGATCATGCTTATTCTGTGATAAAATAAAACCCAGCTACGGTGTGGTACAGACTAACGTTCAAAGCATTGAATGTGCTGCAATGTTGACGAAATAAACTGGGATGGTTTTACAACGAATCCCAAAAGTCAGCAACAGATTGGCAGTCCTATAGAATCTTGATAGAGTCGCATTATAAGGAGCAGTTTATTTGAGATCAAGACAAAATACTTGATCTGTTGATGCATACGTACAAAAATATCTTGCACGAGGACCTCCTTTCTAGAATGCGATCATTAAGACTGATATGTTTAAATAACTGATATGTTTCTTACAATCATTATTGATCTTTATGGATGATAATAACAAAATAAATTTTGCAAAACCCACGACAGATACTTTGTAATCGAAAAAGAAATAAATAATTTTAGTAAGACCCCCGACTAGGAGGAATGGATAAAACAGCAATGATATTTCATATATAATATGATCCAGATCCAAATGCCTCTCAAATCGAAGTGTATATCAGTAAAGTGTAGTTACAATCTGAAAGTAAGTAAAAAGTATTTATTCTGTGTCACAAAATTTCAAGTAAAGTTAGTACAAACAAATATCACTTGTTTAAATACTCGTAAAGCACTTGAACTCAACTTAAACGAGTATATACAAACATTTATTTTTATAACTAACTAACTATTTTTATAACTAACTAAGTACTGTATTTTGTATAAAAGCATCTGAATTCTTATTCACACAGTATAATAATAGTTTTTTTAGTACATAATATAGGTAGTAATAATATTCAAAGGTTTGAATATATTACTACATTATGTTTTTTCCATTTTTAGATATAAGATATATTTTAAGATTCAGATTTTCTAAATAGTCTTAATTAAAGACACAAAATTGTAATTTATTAGGAGAAGCCTTGGGTCCTGCAATACAGCTCAGGCTAGTTCGGGATCCTGCGGACTTAATATGGTAAACATTTTACTGTGTCAGAAATAAACAATTTTATTTGATTTGTTTTATCAGTTCTGCTCAATGCATAGCTAAGTGGTCGATAGCTCAATTTAGAAATGGAAAGAGTTTGATTGCTGGAAGCCAACTAAATTTTGCTTTATATTGTAGCAAATTATAGTTTTGTAATTTCAAAGTGGGATAGTAGGGGTAACATAACAATATGTATTAAAATTATAAGGGCCTCCAATGTTTTTTTTTTGCTGTTCTTTAAACGGTAAAATTGCCGGAATTTCACACAAACCTTGTTTATCCGCGTAAAGTCTTAAGTCTGAAGGAAATCCTCTCGGCTTTATCTAAGCCGGAAGAGGACAGCTCACATCCGATTTAGTATCGTCGAACAGAATGATAGGATCATTGACACGGAAGCCGGTGGCTTGTGAATCCTCGTGGGGAGTAATTGTCGGGTAACTATGGTCAGAACTGGTACCATTCACCCTATGAGCCCTTATGGTATATAATATACGTCACCACGTCTAAATCGTTGAGCATAACATATTTGTCCTACAAATTTCAAGCCCACATTACTGGTGTGGACATTTCATTGTAATGTATTTTCTCTTATAATGACTTATGTAACAACGTAACAAAGAAAAACTTCGCGTATGGCCTCTCCCAGGGCAATCCTTCGCTACTTGATTATTTAATGTGCGAGGAAAAGAAATGTTGTTTGAATTTCACAGTGCCCGGAACTTTTATTTTTCTCATTGTGACGTGAGTTACGAAGAAACAATTTGTTTAATTCAACTGGTTTGTCTTGTTTAAAATAAACTAAACAAATAATGATCAAACTTTCTAAATGCTGTTATACTAACACTTACATGGCCCAAGACGCACTGGTCAATCTGCAGCACCATCAGGCGGAGGCTGGTCAGTGAATACGTTAAGTATGATTGTGCGTAAAGTTCTGGCTAGCAAGTAAATTTCTGTAGGTGCTCTAAAAACTATTTTTGTAGCATTTAAAACTAAGATTTTTTAGCTCAAAACTCATACTTATTTGTTTCCTATGAGCAAGATCTTTAACACACACACATATACACAGAATTGTAATTTGATAAATCTCTATCGCAGAGCTCATGTCTCCGTAAACATTGTCAAAATAGAGACAATTCCACCTTCACATTCCGATAACGTCTATCTATTCGTTATAAACAGGTCCCAATGCTCCGTCACGCCCAGGCCTACATGAGGTACAAACGAAGACTTATTCACTCCCGAATAGCACAATTCATCATTGAGATAGCTCCTTTAAACCCCATATTCGTGGGTACAATGGCGCAGAAGCGAGACATATCGAGATTCGGGTCCCTTATTGAATTTTTCCTGCACGCCATATTTTCCGGGCGAGTGAAAGGATGCGGTGAGGTACTTAACAGACATATTCAACTAATATTACTCTTTGAACCGTGTCATTTCAGTAGGATTCTTGAGATAATTGACAAAAATTTCGACTCAATATTAATGAGATAGACAAAACCCTTGGGTTGCTTCAGTGATTAATTTTATACTATGTAATTTCCGGACCGGTCAAAATACGAATAGAAATGAAAAAGTTTCATTAAGTAAATTCAATATATTTTAAATCAAACGCAACCATTTCCATTGACAGTGATGAGTGGTGATGAGCAGTAAAACTGGTCGAACTTACCCTTTACCTACTGATACGGGATAATATCAACGATTTTGATCCACTAAGTTCAGGAGACAACTTGACTAGGTACCCCACCCAACAAGTCAAGTGGAAATCTCGGGCCCGATCAACACTATCATGATGGAAATTTGTCTAATCATCCTCACCTATCGCAAAGGAAAGACGCCCTTAATTAAAGCCAATATGACTTTAATTCACACAAAAGCCATGGGGGTTTGTATGTTTTCAGCTCTATCGGTAGCCTATTTCCTAATTTAGTTAATAGAGTGTTTCGATTTCTGATGATGGACGGCCCCCTTTGAGAGTTAAAGCATTTATGTACGGATTTTCTTTAAGATATGGGCCTTCCTATAACTACTTAGGTATGTACTATGGGTAAAACTCACTACAGAGTATCGTTACCTGAGAAACATACACGAGTACAAAACATTGTACCTACTTATCTTAATACTACATCGAAGTAGTCATGGCATTGGTAAGTGTATTCATAAGAGTCTATTCATCAAGAGGTAAGATCAGTATATTCAAAGCTATTTTATTAATAAACTGACTTTGGGAAATATCTCAAGTGACTTTGGCCAAAGCTTTTATTCAACAGTTCCCGCAAACCACGGCAATCCGTTAAATGCTAATAAATCCAACATTTCCCTACTTTATGATTTGTAAACATTAACTCCAGATTGTAACTACAACTGTTCATACCAACTAGTTATAAATCTGAGCTTCGCTTGACCCGGAAACCTTGTTCGCTGCTCAGAAAATAATTCTAATATATTTTTGAAGCATTCTCATACGAAACGAAACTAGTCATTGTTCAGATTTGGCCGGAGTAATAAACTGTTGGCTCTGTTCTTTGGAATGATATTTTTATAGGAAACTGTCTATGTGCGACCTTGCAGGTCTTCCCACCTCTACAAGGCTAATCAAAACATTTTCTTGCCAAAAAAAGACGATTGAAGTTAGCTTTTGTTTTCCCATGTTGGGAAGTTAAGTTCTTTGTTTTGTGAGCCTTTTGTTTAGTGCAAGAAAACTATACTATTGTATTGTTTTTCTATACATGCGCGAAGCTGGTAAAACTTAAAAAAGTAATTTTATCAGATTTGTCTGAGTGTTGTTACCCAACCAAGTAACATATCTACCTGGAAAAAAAAGTAAATCTCAGTGTTGCTGTACCTGACAGAACAAAAATCAAACAAATCTGTGCAATGGTAGATAGTGGGATTCTGGATAGGTACCTACAATTTCTTCCAGACATTTTTATTGCTCTATCCATCACATACGTTTGATAACTGATCCAAACGTTATAAAAAAATTATACGCTAGCACAACGTAAGATTTATATTTTATTAGTTGAAACCATAAGTCACGTAAGTAACATGCATGACATGACATGTTATTTGACAGGTGATTTATTATAATATATTATAGTTACCAACTGCGTTCTACGCCTAGATATTTAGCTACATTATAGATGAAATGTCGAGACATATTTTAAGAATTCCGAAATCTTTATGTTGACAATATTGATTTAGAATTCAAATACGTAAGTACCTGAAGTTCGTTGTCTTTTTCTCTTTCAATAATGCTACGTTTTTTGTTAAATTTATTATATTCTATGTAAGTAACTTCTCTTTCATCCAATTAGGTATAGTGATTCTACTAGACCGATATAACACAGCAAATACGAACAATATTTTTATTTTCAGCAGCTTTCAGAATTAAACTCAGCAAAATTCGCATGCTTATCTCATTAGCTTTGCACAAAGACCGGAATATCGGAAATTATGGCATTTTACTTTTTAAGTACTACGTATTTTTTATCGTTTTTGCTCAGGTGATGTAAAGACATTTTTGTTCCGAGTTTGAGTCAATTTATCAGAACTCTGAAATCAATTCAATTAAGTCCCTGATTCTGTACTTACATTATTGTGGAATTAGGTATTCATTACCACGAATGTGAGCGTAATAACTTTATTCCTTTACTTTTTGTTTTAAATATTTTACGATTTACCTTTTTGCTCTTCATGTTTTGCTTGTAATATTATTATTCCAGTATGCACATAGGTTGTGTTACAATCAAGTTTTAGACCTACATTATTGAAAAATTTTTGTTTTTTGTGGTTGTAATATGTTTTGTGCGTCATAATAAATGAAATAAAATAAAAACAAAACTTTTTTTACAAAAATAAAGGTAATTACAAACCCTGGAATAAATTGGGGGAGACCTTTGCCTATAATAAATAAATAATGCTATCCAATACACAGCATCATCTAGCCCCAAGCTAAGCAGAGCTTGTGTTATGTTATGACTGATATACATAACACGATACATTACACAGATAGTTTTTTTATTATACATAGCAAATATCCAGAACACCCGGAACAAAAATATTTGCAGATCGTACAAACATTTGTCCCAAGGCGGGAATCGAACCCTCAACCTCCTGCGTCGCAGGCGGACATTCGCCCGCCGCACCACATCCCGGCCGTCATAAAGTCATTTAACATAGGATAGATAAAAAAATATGTTCATATAATAGATACACCATTATCATAGGTTTAGATATTTTTTAGGCATATAATACAACTACACAGTAATATATGCCTAATAATTTAACAAAAAGTTTCAATTTCGAAATAAGTAAAAATATAGCTGGATTGTCGAATCTAGATCATATTTGGGCTTGATTATTATCGCCATATAATTTATTTTATAACGTCTCTCAGGAGTTGATTTCCAGCTTCTTGCTCAGATATTTTAAGCTCACTTTAGCATTAATCGAGTGGATGTTATGGTTATTAATAATTCTTTAAGCAATTGAGTTACGAAAGTGTTTTAGAGGTTATCCTGGTAAACATCAACGTAAAGAGGTCATGGTGCTTATCCAATAACTCATGTTATTATAAACATCATTAGCCAATACCTTATTTTTCATTTTATCAACATCATACAGTTTTTTAACTGTGGTTCTCCCGTCTTCATAATGTGATTCGAAAGATTGTGCAGGACGGTTTTCTTTTACTCCCACGGTTTCTAATAAATCTTTAGCTGCAGCTAGAAAACTATGACAACCACTCAGAAACAATGTCGTCTACTCAAAAACAATGGCATCCACTCAAACTTTCAACGTCTTGGCTATCAACATTTTCACTTGCAGTTCTTCAACAATGAATGAGAGCGTAACAGGTTGCATGCAAAGTCATGAGGACATCTCCCAGCTTTTACGACTTTCAAGATGAAACCCAGCTGAGCCAAGTACTAAAATATAAATTATTTTAAAACTTTGAAGGACTAAGCTTCAATCATATTCAGGTCAACGCAAGTCTGATGAGTTTGACTTACCTATAACTAAGTTCTAAGCTTTAGTATATCCCCTAATCTGTTCTCCAAAAGTCCGAACATGGATTTTAACGACTGAATATTTTATAAGGTCATATTTTATATCCATATTAGGAGAAATATCCATATTTTATATCTATATTGCTCTGCTCGATAAGCTCAGGACCGGTTTCCACCATGAAGCAGCCTGGTTAACCACTAGGCTAGAGTGTGCTCTAGCCCAGGAGAGCTTTTCAAAGCGAAATGGTTACGTACTTATTTAGATTTCAGAGCTTACAATATTTATTAACTCTCTAAACAAACCAACCTTCATATTTGTGTTGGAGTTGGAATGAGCAATTTTTTATTTGCGATTTCATAAATATTGGTTTAGGAGCGCGGTAGACGTTCTTGTTATTTGTTTTTGTACAAGTCGATTGCCTGGGGTTTTATTCGCTCGCTCATTTATAATTCGCAAAACCTGGATGTAAACCAAAATTGTGCGTCTAGTAAGCAAGGAGTATTCAAAAAAGTTTGTTAAAAGACAAAATTAAAACGTAATAAGGTTTACTTATCTACGTATGTAACCAGCACGGCATTGGGCATGTTTTTGACTAGATAGAATCTAAGTTTATTTTTAAAGAAATTAAAATTTAATTTGGGAAACAAATTAGAACTAGTATTTACAATTAAAACTGTTGAGCTAAGTGCAGACTGTTACAATCTATCTAGAGGAAGCTCAACTGATCCATTATCAATGGCAATGCTGATTCGCTGCACCAGATAGGCACCAGCTCTCGCGTCACGCATCACTTCGACCAGACGCTCTGATACATTTTTGAAAACCTCGAGAGCCTCGGTACCACACGGACCTAGGATCTCGACTCCAATTGGATTAAATGGTAGGTTCTGTCGAGACCTGCATATTTGCGCCTCTTGAGATCCTTAGCCTTTTGACTAGATTCAACCTAAATTCATAGTCTCTTATCGTAGACACAAGAATATCTACAATGTGATCTCTACTATCGATTAGGATTATTACAGACGCATGAGCGTTATTCTTTGTTTTCTTTTCCCGTAGCATCAATAAACCTCGTAGATTTGTAACGTGTATATTTAGTACCAAAGCTGCTCCGTGGGCCATTAAAGTACCTACATTAGAACTGGAATTATTGCCTATCTCAAAATTTTATTGCTCAGTTACACATCTCGTTGGTACGTGACCGCAAATATTAAAATCTACATCTGATGCTAAAGGAGGGTCTTCTTATTTTGTGAGAAAGGTTAAAATCATTGGATGCACATGTATAGCACATCTATAATAATTATGACAGGACCAAAATCAAGAAGAATCTGTACTAAAGAATTTAAAGAAATCCCTGTAATATATTTATTTTTATCGGTTACAAACCATAGCACAAGGGATATACCGCAAGTGATTAAATTTTACAGGTTTAGCGTAGGCGCGGCGAGTGGCGATCTATACCGTGCACAGTTCATCTGCGAGATTCAGCCACTTCAGATGAACATGCTGCAAACAGTTGGTATGTTCCACGTGCCATTATTTTTTTCAGAATGTATACATTCTATTTGAGGCCTAGAAGTGTCACTACTCGGGCAAGGTTCTGGCAACATTTTGATTTGACATTCCGTAAAAGATTTATTCCAAATATATAGGCTAGGTGCAGGCCAGGCTAAGTATATAGGGCAGGTGATAGGACGATGTGATGATGAGCGTCAATGTCTAAGGCATCACCTTAGACATTGACGCTAGATGCTCCGATCTCAAAAATGTCGGTAACGAGAAATAATTGAAACACGAACGATGATGAACACTTTGGAATCTGACTTTCAAATCCAAACACAAATTCAGGTGTTTGGCTTCACCTGTGCTACCGACACTTTCATTTTGCATAAATAATTCCAGACTCCCGACGGGAAACAGGGCCCGACAGCCGAACAACTCTTGCTATAATAAACCAAACAACAGGCAAGGTTGCCAATATCTCTTGAATTACCCTTGCAGGGTATTAATAATCAACATGATCCAAATAACCAGCAATATCTGGTTTCTCCCAATTTTCCATTTCACTAAAAATTTTCTGTTAGGCAAAACTGCTTTGTTTTTATAGTGCTTAATCACACTTAGAATTTATATTTCCCAAAAACTCACGACCTTGACGGGACTTGGCCCTCTCCATATAATTTTGACTTATGAAGATTGTAACACCCTGTATCATGATTCTGTTTATGATCATGACCATGCCACACCCTCTCAAGGTTACCAATATCTCTTGATTTACCCTAAATAAAGGAGCATCCCAAGTTATCAACATGATTCTGAATTATCTACATGGACTAAATAACCATTAATATCTGGTGTTCCCCCGATTTCCAGGGTGATTTCGGTGAAATATGAACACTTTGTCGGACGCCAGTACCGGACATGTAACCTAGTTTCGAGAAATTCATAAAATGGGTGTTAACCTTCCAGGACTCCAAAGGCCGAAGGTAGTTTTGGGGTTGTTAGCGATAAAAACATATTTGTCGCATCAAATTGCGAAACACCTCGTTTCTGCAATGGTGATTCATACTATGCTCTCATTTTGATATTACTTAATTTCGTGTAACTTAAACAATAATACTCTTTTTTATCGAACGAAATTATAAAAAAACCTTTTTCGTACAAAGGCCCCTTACAATATTTTTTTCAAACCAATAAAAATGTTGCAATTCTAATCTGTGAACGAAGTAAAGTGAAATAGAAATATCTCACCTAGGAAGAAATATGACAAACCTTATGATAACATACATTATTGTACAAAATATTTATATCCCGCGATACTTGGAACCACGCTATATATATCAAAACAGAGCAACGTTATTCTTAAATAACATTGTAAGGTTTTTTTTTAATTGGGTGATGACCTTGAATTTATTTAGATGCCTACAAGTCTTTAACACATGCGTGTCACATCAATATTTTGATAGATTCCAATCTATCAATATAAATAAGAAATTAAGGATCTTATTAAACGATTGAAAAGAATAATAGATCTAAGAAAATCCTCTTTTTCTGATTTGTCTTGCATTTTTTGTAGTTATAAACAAATAAAATGGGCCAGTTAGCACAACCATTTTTGCTGATAAAATTACTTTTTATAAATCTCACGTTGAAGAGATCCTTTATTGTACTTCAGTTGTAGATGTACAGAAATAGTAATGTAGTTCAGCGTCAACATTACCACAATAGAATATAAACTTAATCACGACAAGGGATCTCGGACCCCGTCTATGTCTAATCTCCAATGAACGTTGGAGGAGAGCCAAAAGACAGATTAGCACTCCCCAAAGAAAAACCTTTGTAACCGCTCTAACTTGTAATCCGATTACACAATTTAGTTAAACTTGAATATTGTGAAATTTACCTTATTTCGTGAGTTATTGAATTAGAAACTGTGTTTAGGCAGATGGTGCAAAATTACTTTGCTAGTGTTAACTTTGTTGGTTTTTGGTTCTATGTTTCCATGCATGGAACACGATGTGATAACATGGCTGTGCTCTAAAATAATAAGGGAATTTTTGATGTTTCCTACCATTTTTAGTAGATATTTTAGTTATTTTTATAACTATTTTAACTACATCTATTCATATACCTATACACTTCGACTACTAAATATCAGTTTTGCTAAGATGTAGCAACACTTTAATTCAACTTTTATCACGCATTATTTCCCCAAAGATTTTATGAAGCTAGAATGTAAAAACTAAATATGAAGACTTGCAGTATAATTATTGTTAGTACTAAACGCACTCTTACAAATTATATATTTATAAGTACCTAATTTAATCCGCCCTTGGAATTTTACCTTTCAAAAGGCCCAACTTTGAACGGAAAGTAGATTTAGCAGAAAGCAACAAGTACGGAACGAAAGGCTTTGTTAACTCGCAAAGATTATTCAATTAAACCACTATTCGCCCGGAAACTTTAGCTTTTCACCTCGATTCGGGCTTTTACGGCTAAAGCTAATTGTCGGCAATTTTAAACTAGATTGTCCGTTATAGCTTTAATTAATTAATTTCGTTACGTAACATTACAATTATTTTTGGAAAATTCTAAAACATAATTATTATGAAGGTTTTGTACGGTTTGTTCATATAAAAGTGTAATTAAAAATAATATTATTTTTAACTTAAATTACATAAAAAATAAAAATAAATATACAAATAATTACCTTCCACTCGTAGAAATCAGGAGCAAAAATCAAAAAGGAATAAGAAAAAATATCACCATGCACTAATCGAAGCAACACTGAAAGTCCACTGGTTCGTACGAGACGAGCAGCTTGGGCGGGCGCTGCGTTTGCACTGCCGCCGCCCGCCCTTCCCCAGCATACCTGTTACAGGTATCCCAGATTAAGTAGCTATTGATGGACAAATCCGATTGATTTTCTCTCATTTCCTTATGTTCGGGTAAATTCAATTACTGTTGGGATGATTACGGCCCGTGTTTGTAAGTAGATTGGTTTATATCTTTTCGATTGACGATTATTAGATATTTTAAAATCGTTTTGCTAAAACATTTTTCTAAAGTGATATCGCAGACAAGTAGCTATGGTTAAAAAAATATTTGTAACATTTAACGTTCTGACAAAGAGAGTCTTTGTGAAACGTGTAGCTTTAAGCAATGCTGTAAAAAATCTTTTTAAGCGTGTTTCACATTTTTAGCTAGAAAATTCCTCACCGCGCGCACTACGTAAAGGAAGGTATCTAAGAAAAGTGACATCACACATTCTTGCACTCGGTAAGTGGCTCTCTGGGAATAGCGGGGATTTTCTTTGCACCTAGAGTCATAAAATGTTTACCAAGAAACATGGTAATCATTTGAAGCCATAAAAATACACAAAGCATTTTGGTTTTGATTTAATTTGTCATTTTCTAACTAGTCATGCCTAATTTCTGGGTTTATTGTTTCAAAACTAAACTGAGTATCTTAGTGGATAATTTCTTATTAGATCTTTGCCAATTGATATTTAAATCAATCGTAAGAAGAATTTGTAACTTTTAAGAATTGATCTTACGAGATTTCCCAGTTGATTTTTTATAATTGAACTAGCTTCTGACCGCGGTTGTGCACTCACTTTTCTCCGGAATACCATATATCTCATTTATGGTACGTATTATGAGATTTATGATATCATATGATATCATGATATCATGGAGATTACTAATTATTATTATTATTCTGTCGACGGCGGCGAAGGTCTTCGAGTCGGCTGTGCAGCGCAGCATGCAGGAGCAGGTGTCAGCACGGCTGTCTGACGCTCAGCACGGTTTTCGGCCGGTTCGTAGTACCTCCAGTAACCTCCTTGCCTCAATGAACTTTATATTACCGCACGTCGACGCAGGGGTGCAAGTCGACGCCGCCTACTTCGACTTCACAAAAGCATTCGACTTGGTCGATAACGACATACTGCTTCAGAAGTTGGCGACGATCGGCTGCACAACCAAACAGCTGCAGTTCTTCGCGAGCTACATGAAGAACCGGCGGCAGTATGTCGACTATGCGGGATGCAAATCGGAGACTAACGCTACCTTAACTGGAGTGAGTCAGGGAAGCAATCTGGGGCCGCTAGAGTTCATTATTATGATCAACGACCTGCCGACAGTCGTCAAGGACGCGAAATGCTTGTTGTTCGCGGATGACCTCAAGTTACTCTTGCCGATTAGAGAGGAAGAGGACTGTGAACGTCTTCAACGTGACATGGACAGGGTGGTGGAGTGGAGTAGTAAGAACGAACTGCAGTTCAACGTTAGCAAATGCTCTATAATAACGTTCAGTAGAGCGAAGACACCACTCGACCACAGTTACCAGATGAATGGTTCACAGTTGAAGAGAGTCGGTTCGGTGAGGGATTTGGGGGTTCACCTCGACGACAAACTGCATTTCCGTGTACATGTGGTTAACATCTGCAAGAAGGCATTCAAGACCCTGGGATTTGTACTCCGTCAGACGAACAACTTTACAAAGATGAGCGCAATAAAACTCTATATGACGCATTAGTGAGAAGCCATTTGGAGTTTAATGCTGCGGTATGGGCACCACACGAGGCCAAGTACACTCAAATGGTGGAGCGCATTCAGAATAAATTCACCAGATTTCTGTACTGGAAGCTCTACGGCATCTATCCATTCTTCCCGTTGTAGTATCCATCCTTGTTTGTTATTGGCATGGTTGGATACAACAAGCTGGAAGTGAGGAGAGATGCAGCGCTTGCTCTATATTTGGTCAGGGTATTTCGTGGGATGATCGCAAATCCAGGCATTTTAGAGGTAATGCGGCTAAATGTGCCTGAGGAGTTTGTGCACCGACGGAGGCGGCCTGCCTTACTGGCTGTACTAAGAGGACGGACCAACCTCTTGAATAAAGCACCTCTGACGCGCTACATCCACACGCTCAATCTTGTGGCGGAGAGAGTCGACCTGTTTTGTTGCTCCCTGAGCGAATTTCATAGGACCCTGTTATATATTCTATGCTATTCTAATAAGATTGACATTGTTTAATTTGGATTGACGGAATTTGTTTATTAATATGCTATTGTTATTTTATGTTATTTTAATTACTAGGCCTGACAAATATTTGTATTTGTATTATTTTTTTTTATGTTTTGATTATTATTATGATACTTATTATGTTATAAATATAAAATATTGGATTGACATGTAGGTATGTACAAAAATTTTTATTTTATTAGATTTAATTGTTATAATATTTAAGGAATTCTGATGTTAGTAATAATATTATAGTAATAAATAAGGTACACTATTGCATTAGGTTTCCTGTGAAAATAGTTGTACATTGTAGAAATAAACAAATAAATAAATAATTTAATCAATATCCGTTCAGCCGTGAAAAGGTAACCAACGGATTTAATTTCGAATTTCTAATATTCGATTTTTTATGAAAATGACATATCTGGTAATTAGGTGTCTGGTATATGACCGAAATTAGTTTTTGAGGGGTTGTGGGGTCATGCGCTGCATTTCCCCAGTAGACCCAATGTCCACCCAATAAAATATTTAGGTACAAATGCCTACCTAACACCCTGTAAATCATTATTATATGGATAGATGATAGATATAATAAACTCTTTTTTATTTTATTTTTTATTTTATAAATGTATTTTTCAAGAGAGTAACTGTGAAATTCTGATCCGCCGTGTCAAGTACCTACCCATGAACAAACAGTTTTCAATCACCGTTGTTCATTGAGTTGAAAAAGTATGTTACTTAGGAGGTTCTTATTCATATATCCTTATCACTTTTATTTTTACCATTTTATCGGTTACCCGCGATCAAAAGTCGATCTTCGACAAAAACATGGTGAAAAGTGGTAAAAATAGTTAATTGTGAAAATCCACACGCCAGTCTCTAGGGAACAACGTGGTTTTCCACGGCACTGAAATGCAAATCCATTGAATATTCAGTAGTAACAGTTCAGAATCGAATCAATGGCAATCGAGCAGATTATATTTTTTAGGATTTTTAATCTGAGGATCAATTGTTTCAATGCGTTTTAGTTCTAGTATGTTTTGAGTTTTGTTTTTGAAATGATTGTAGCCATTGTAGCCAGGGTATAGTAGAGTAGGCATTTCTAGTAGAATTTTTAATAGTATCCCTTTCCGCAAAATGTCGCTCTCAGTATATTATCATCGTAATAATAATACGTCAAACTCGTAACTCACAAACAGAGGTTTTCCGTCAGAAAAATTACGCCTTTCGCCCCAGATATATTAAAACTCTGAAATGGAAAAAAATATTCTCATTCAACAAGTTATTCAAGAAGAAAATTGGAGAGAAAAGTTGGACACATTAATATCTCTTTGTAAAGGGTGTGCACATACTCTGGGTCGACCAATGGGGCTGAAAAGAGTTAGTGCCGTTTTTTTGAAAAACTGCCTTTTTATTAATATATCTTGGTGTCTAGGCGTGTTTCATTTGGTAGAAGCAGCGCACGCAGGTGAAATATTACGCAATTTGGAACCACGGCGGTTTGGTTTTGGGTTCTGTATTTTGTGTAGCTATTTTATAACAACAGGAGTCTAAGACATGGTTAGGAATGCGTGAAAGCGTGAAGAAGGTTTGTTGTATGAATTCATTTGTTTCCAGAAAATATTACAGAAAAAAACTCGCAAACTAAGATTAAAAAATAACAGTCCTTGCTTGTCACTCAAATTCGGTAAGTTCTTGTTTAGCCGTGATTCAGAAGTTTAATAGACCTGTTATGTTTCTTTTATGAAAAAATAATGAAAAGGGCAGACTGGGATAAGGGTCCAAGGTTATTTCTAATATAGGACCTAAAACTTTGTTGAGGCGTGCGAAGTAGGTAAAGTTTATGAGACGTGGGTTAAGAAAATGTCAATACCTTTTTCAATATGGATAAGCCGCTAGCTGAAAGCTTAAGCACGAACTTTGAAGCTTAGATTAAATTCAAGTTTATGCACACAGTAAACATGAAGACCTTTTAATCATATCAAAATCATGGAACTGAATAATATAAACCCCCTTCCAATCGTGGTAATATGGCAAAGTCGTTCTCTATAAGACTAGTGTCGACCGGCCGGCATCGGACGCTCCGCACTGACCACATCAAACGGATATTCTTTGTATGGTTTGTCATAGAAGTGCGTCCACTGATCAGCGCCGTACGGCGCGGACGCATTGGACTGTCGGCATAGCCCACGATACGTTTAGTGCGGATGACGTCATTATTATTTTACAAAACGTCGGCAATCCGGTTGCCGTGGTTACAGTGGACGCGCCACCCGGCATTACGCTCAAAAAATTCATCTGATGCGATTAGTGCGGATCATCCGATGCCGGCCAGTCGACGCTAGCCGTAGGAGGCCTATGAACAGCGGTGGACGTAATTATGGGGGCTAATCATGTGAGTAAAGCTTTGGTTGCCTGGAAGAAATCGCTTTAAGCGATAAGGCCGCCAGTTCCATTGCTGTTTCCTATAATATGTTTAATTAGTACTATCTGTTTTATAAGGTGATGAATAAAAGTATTATCTATCTATCTAATATACTACGGATCCTATGACTACGTTCTAGGTATACAACTATCTTTGGTAATTTATTAGCCTACAATCTACGAGAAAAAATATCAAAATGTTTTGTTGTTCCGTCTCTCTCCTTAGCTTCCGTTGATTGTTTTACATAAAAAATCCCTTATTCCGGCCATGAAATATTATTGCTAGGCTTTTCCACAACAAGCCAGTCGAAAACGACCAGATCGTTGACAGAAAGGTGCTTACTTCATGCTGATGTATTTTCCCCGGTGCCCCGGCGGGTAAGCCCATTGGTTGACTTGATGTTTGGGTGACAGATTGCTTTGCAAAGCCTTTGATGGAGTACCTCCTGTCTCATTTTAAGCCTTCCTATGATGCTCTGCATATTTTAGTTGAAGTAGCGTAGGTACTTTACTTATAATTGAAATATCTAGATATTAAATTTTTCTACAGTAATTTCAGAGACTTTATTTGAAAAAAAAAAAAAAATCTAACGGAAAAGAAGTTTGCCGCAAATTGTACATAAACCTCTATCTATGATAAACTAACTTCGATTCAATGATAGGTACTTTTACAACATCTATAAATAATACAATAAGATTAAAAAAAAAACGTGAACTATTTGGTCTTCCGTAAAATTCAAATCGAACGCCCCTAAGACGGCATATTTTAGCACGATATCGGCACACTGTGTTTGTTCCGGGTGTTCTGGGCATTTTATATGTATAATCAAAAAATTATATTTATAATATGTATTGACTAATATTTACATTATAAGTATATCAGTTATCTGGTACCCATAACACAAGCTCTGCTTAGCTTGGGGTAGATGATGTTGTGTATATTGTCTAGCATTATTTATTTATTTTATTTATCATTTACTATGTCCTGCGCACATTGTTTGTCTCCACTGAGACTGGCCGCTGTGGTCGAAATTCAGCTATAAGGACTTCATCATAATAGGCAGCCAGACTCGTAGTAAATGTACATATTTAATCCTGTCTTGTTTTTATTTTAGTCTGACGTACATATTATATATGTAGGTTTATACGATATATAGTTTATATTTCAATTATATAAACTGTATATCGTAGGTTTTATTAGTTATTTTATATTTGTTAATGTACTTCATGTTTTTTAATGTTGTGTCTCGTCTCGTACGTGACGTCCGCAATAGGTTCCGACGGAAGACCAGCGTTGTGGTAGCCTACGGCTATTACAACATATACTGAGTCGGACACCTTTTTGTAGCTTTAAGTTTCATTAATGTATTAAATATACATATGTAGTATGTAGGTGCTACAAATAAAGATTCTCTTATTCTTATTCTCTTACACGTATATTCTCCTGTACTGAAACCCAAGGTCACTGTGAATGTACTTCTTTTGTTAATCTCACACAGTATTAACACAGCAGCTCTAAACTACTGTCGTTTAACCAGGTAGAGCAACGTTGCAGTAGATAGGTACTCAAGCATGACGCAGTGAGCTAGCTTCAATATTTGAATACTTCGCATAGTTTCACGTGTGTTATAAAAGCTTTCATCTGCAATGGTGGAGCATGCTGGAAAACTGTTTAAAAAATACGCGCTTTTGCAGTAAATTAACTGATAGTTATGTTATTTGTTGGTTAACGGTATCAAGCTTAAAAAACTTGAAATGTATTTTAATAATACAGGCAAGTGCGAGTCGCCTCGCACACAGAGGGCTCCGTTCCGTACAAATCTTTCGCAAAAAAAAATCCTAATAAACGGATATATTAATGTGTAGAAATAATTTGGCGTGTTTTAAAAAACGATTAACTGACTTCAAATTCCGGTTTATATTCATCTAGGTCTCGGACGAACGAAATCACCCCTCCCTTACTTTCCCTGACCGAAGGTCTATGATCACGTGCAAAAACTTGAGTTTACACTGGCGACATCTAAATATAATTCAAGTCATATTTAGTTTGATAACACATGAATGCAACTGTTGACGCCCGTTGCTATGGAAACCATTAGGTGATAGTTAAATGATCATAATTATGATGAATTTTTACAGCGCACGTAGCAACTCCTCGAGATTCAAACATCAAAGGGACCACTTTAAAATCAATGTTGATACAACAACGAAAGAATCATCAAAATCTATTAACAATTGTCGCAGATATCACCAAAACTGATGTAGCTAGTCGTGATTCTCAAAATATATTTTGTTGCTTTTAAATTTAACGGGATAAATACGAATCCCTCGTGAATAAAATTCTAATGGGACCACCTCGGGATCATTATCTATACAATAGTGAAAGAATCAGTAAAATCGGTTACCCATAGGCGGAGATATCAAGTAACATACTTATATATAAAAAAACATACAGACGAACTGAGGAGGCTTCCGTCGATTGAGACTACTAGGTAATGGGACCGCGGTCCCAATCGCCGGATTGATTAAATTTCTCCTCCTTTTTGAAGTCGGTTAAAAAAACAACACGACGCGGTCACCCATCCAAGTACTAACCGTGCCCGACCATACTTAACTTCGGTGATCAGTACCTACTCAACGTGGGAAGGACGTTGGCCCTTAATTATTAAATTGATTTATTTTATTATTTGTTGTCATAGCGGCAATAATAATACACACCCTGTCAAAATTTCAAATGTTTACCTATAAGGGTTCAAGAGATCAAAAAACGTAGGCTTGACAAACGTACATCAAAAATAGCCTCTATAAAAACCGCTGACGGACGGACGGACGGACGGATAGACAGACAGCGGAGGCTTAGTAATAGTGTCCCGTTTTCACCCTACCCTACCCTGGGTACGGAACCCTAAAAAAGGCACAATTTACGTACACGTGCTATAGGCACGTTTGATAATTTACAAATCTTTTAGAATTTTTAACTATGTAGTTTCTGTACTTTGGCTTGGCGTGGCTTTCGCACGCGTTATTTCCAGGAATTCGAATTTCTATTATGAGATTTTCTTAAAGCAAGTACATTAAATGTTATGTTGATTGTTTTCCAAGCACAGTTAATATAAATGAGGAAATCGTAAAATTGAAAAATTAGAATTGGATTTGGATTTGAAACGTAAGCTTAGTAAAGCTTTTGCCGGGAATCCAAAGTTTTCATTGTTCACTTGCACATTCACTCAATAGGAAAATCATTCCATAAAGGGAATAAATTACATACATTTGACGTTAATTTATACGGGGGCACCGTATAAATTATTGACAAATTACTTAGATAATGACAATTAAATACATATTAAGTTCTTGTTTTATAAGTGTATTGATGGTGCAATAAAGTGATAATCTATCTATCTATCTAAATACATAAATTTAGCGCTTTTTCATAGCGCTGCCATAAAATGGGAGACTGAAAACAACAATCTTAATGAATTCTGCGATCTCTTAATGGAAAACTCTGGAAGTTAAAAGGAAATAAAATATATAAGTAGGTACTTTTAAGTAGACCAATTTTATCTCTTACCACATAAAGCTCATTTTTAATTTTTCAGCGTTGTTGAAAAACAAAGGCACCAAGTAGAAGGTCTACATACTAACTGTATGCATATTAGGTAAGGTACCTACTGGGTAGGTAGAGACCTAAAAATAGTTTCTGTACTCAACACTCACCACAATACTCGGAGGTTATTTTAAACAGAGATGTTGCCACTAGATGGGGCATAGGGTAACAAGACTAGCTTCTAAACAATTGACAGTCGAACTCTACCAAACATTAAACCCAGGGATTATAAACAATCGTCGCTCTATTCTGATCCCGGGTAAGGTTGGGCAAAAATCAGCACAACCATCCCCTCGCTTGTAGGGCGACGGTTGGGTCTTTATTTGTAGTCCAAACTGTCACATCACTGCTAAAAAGGGGACAGTTACGCCGATTTTATGCCCAACTATCCTCTTTGACTGGACTGGGTGACTATTGGTAATAATCGAAACCAAGCAACAATTTATACCATGTCGACTTTATCTCCTTTGTTGCGCAGTGGCACGAGACATAAAGGGAACAAACCCAACACCGTAAACACAGAAAAACAAGCCCGTATGGTTGAATTTCCTGTTAATTCCACCACCACTTTTGAATACCATTTGATTTACCATCCAATTACATCCACCCCTTCTATAATCTCTAAATCTAGGGATTCCGGTAACTATATGCTCTCATTACGTACCTACCCGCCGGTAATGTATTCATGGAGATAAGCGAGGTGTAAACAACGCCCTGGACCACAATATAAGTACGTGTGGGGAGATGTAAACAATGGTCATGATATTGCAAACTGTGGCTATGTTACCAAAATGCTTTTTCCGACGTTAAATAGCATGTTGGTGTTTTAACTTAGAGATTCCTTATTCCAGAGCAACCAATGAAATGAATTCGCTATATAATTAAAACGAACTGCCGCAAAAATCATACCCTTTTACATACAAACCTCTCTTAGCAATGGCTAGCCAAGTCATTTGTTTTCTTCTGACGATTTAAGTCAGGGTGAGTAATAAGTGATTAATTGAAAACTATAAAAAAAACTATGAATTTTTTAACATTTTTGCGCTAAATGAGAAGGCGAATGCCTACTAATTAATGTAGCTAAGAATCGACGAGTATTTTGATACCTCATTTATCAAAATCGCTATAGCCGTTTTGATGCTTGGAGTTGTAATAAAGAGTGTCCGCCAACCACATACTGACCACCCGCCTTGCGGGTAATTTTATCAGTGACGGGGTTGACATAGAATAAGAAATAGTATAGTAAAGGTGCAATACCAAGATGGATCGCAGGCCGCAAACTGCAGCTGCAGCCTGCAAGTGACACTACTGGCTTCTATGCATCTGTATGAAATTGATTCCAAGCGCGGCAACACTGCGGCCTGCGGCCGAAACCGAAACTTTTCTTCCTCACCAATTATATGATTATTAATCAAAATAGAATAGCTCCCTTCTCTGGTCCGACTTTTATAAAAAACTAGCTGCAGCCCGCGGCTTCCCACTATATTTTCCAGAATAAAAGGTAGCCTATATCCGGCCCCGGGATACCATCTACCTCGCTGCCAAATTTCAGCCGTTCTTGAGTTATAAATAGTGTAACTAACACGACTTTCTTTTATATATATAGAAAGATAGATATCAGGTGCATTTCTTTTTTTCTGACATAAAATAACAACAAGTCGTCATCATCTTCCTCTTCTAAAAAAGACGCATTAGTAAACTATCGGTAGTGTTGTCCGAAATTCGGTCTCGCACAAAGGTATTGGAGTGACTGAGGCATCGTTCTATGCATTGTGCAGCCGCGACATGCCGCCGTGCTTGGAAATAGAAGTAACCGCGACACAGGTAGCACTGCAGTCAACCACAGCCGCTAGTTACAATGTCGCCTGCAGTTGCAGTCGGCAGCCCATCTTGGCCTTGTACCTTAACAAAAGTTGCTTTTAAAATTAAGCAACACATTTTTTTAAGCTTCTTGAAGTAGGTAAACACTTTACGAAGCTTTTTGAAGTACAAAGACTAAAACCAGTGCTTATGTTTCTTGCTCTATTTCAAAGCCTTGAATATTGCAGGGGCACGACAATTCACAGCTTCAAGGCGTTGAATGTACCCATTACAATGCCCCACACAGCCTCCAAGCAGTACTATGACAAAGGCTTGAAGTTGTATGTCACTGAATTATAAATCAGCAAGTTTCCAAGGGAAAAGAATACTTGAATAACAAAACGGGTTCCACTGAATACATTTCGTAAATATTGCCGCTTACTGCTGAAAGTTTGTTTCAGTGTTGACACAAATATAACTGTTTTCGAACTCATTGTTGAAGAAGGTCTACTTGCTTACTATAAAAACTATCGTAGTTTGACAAATTCATTACGGATGTAAGCGGGTTAACTACGAACCTTATTTGTGTTGAAAGATCAATCTTTATCCCGCCGACTGTCCCCCTTGAAATAGACAAGGTCATTAAATCGCTTAAGAATAAAAAAAGCACTGGCTATGACGACATTTCTACTCCGGTACTTAAACTAGTGAGCAAATGTATATCTCCTCATCTAAACATTTTTAACCTTGGCATAGTTAACGGCGGACATGACAAAAACGTTCGACGATGTCAATCATGCAATACCCCTAGAAAAACTATTTCGCTACGAAATCAGAGGGCATGCTTATAATCTATTAAAATCTTACCTTGTAAATAGAACGCAATTTACAGAGATAAAAAGAATTAGTACAAAAACCAAAGAAGAAATCAAATTTATGTCTCAGGGTAGAACAATCAAATAGCACAGACCAGCCTTAAAACACTTATCATTAGAGTTCTACATCCAGCAGTCGGCTAGTATCCGCTGTAGTGTAGATGAAGGTTTTGTCTTCGTTGTAAAGACTGTTGGTATGTTGATACTCATAGCCGATACTAGTCGACTACTGGATGTCCACTGATAAGTGCCTTAAGGCTGGTCTATGCCCCAACGGCCTTGAGAACACAATATAATTATCTATAGTATGTCTGTTACTAGCTGCTGCCCGCGGTTTTGCACGCACTTTTCAAGTAGCTTATGTCCGTCTCCGGGGTACCATTTACCTCCCTGCCAAATTTAATTAAGATCCATTCAGCCGTTTAGGCGTGAAAAAGTAACAAACAGACAAACAGAGTTACTTTCGAATTTTTAATCGAAACTTGGTCTTCCAATTCGCTCTACCTTTCATTCTTTTATAACCAAGTCAGTCTGCATTCATAATTATATCTTGGAGCTGAAATATAAACTGTCATACAGAAACTTCCTAATTAATTCGAAGTGTGGGAATTCAGTATAAAGCTCCATTGAACGTTCTGAGTTTGCTTTGTCTCACTCGTACTTCGCCTAACGAAGCAAGTTTGTCTTCGGTATGCAAGTATGCAACGGAATGATACACTGAAATTGTGACTTTATCTCCGAATTATTTTCAGTAAGTACTCAAAGGAGGACTTATTTATTTAATGGTTTGTAGAGTTTTGGTAGAGTTGGAGTTTTGGCGGAAAAAAGATGTTCTTCTAACGTTTTTTGGCTTGTGGCGCTAAATAAATTGACGAGAAATGTATTTAAAGTGACAGCAATAATAATAAGGTCGTCCGTTAATCAAGTGAGGTTCCAAAGAGAGGTTAAGGAAAAATCACGAAATATCACAAGGGGAGAGAGGGGATTAATGATACAATAATATGTATAGATTTTTTCTTTGAACGCACTATTTCTAAACCGGACATGCAGAAATTTTATCACGGTGCATAATTTTCCGGAATTAAATTATACCTGTACCTATTTGGAGACAATATTCATAATTTTTTTGTACCACGTATCACCCTGTATCACCACCACTTCGTTATTAATCACGTTATTAATTTACAACCCCTAAAAACAATAACGACAGCAATCGAAAGTGTAAGACGAACCTTTTTTTACTACCACTGATTTGGAACGCATCAGCTGAAAACGACAGCAATCGAAAGTGTAAGACGAACCTTTTTTTACTACCACTGATTTGGAACGCATCAGCTGAAATAACCCTAAACCTCCAATTTCTATAAAAGGGAAATCAAATTAAGTAGGCAGCTCGCTCCGTCATGATCATAAAGTAACAAACAGCGGGATAAACCCATAAACGATCACGGTAATGAGAGAGACAAATTAATAGTCTCTCTCATTACCGTGATGCTCGTAATCCGAATACCTACGCGCTTAGAACGCAAATGGTGGCGACCATGGTAACACAATCAGAAAAATCTTTATTTCTTTATGCTTACAAAATAAAAGCAATTAACATGTCAACTTTCAAAAAACTGATGTTGGTTAATGGTTGATAACTAACTAATATAATTATAATTTTATGTGGATCAGTTTAGCAACCTATAGATTTTTTGCAACAGTCTGCAGTTAGCTCTATTGTTTCAATTGTAAATACTACCTTCCTACTAGTTCTAATTTGTTTCTATTATTTAAAAGTGACTAGAAGTAAGAAATAAAGTGATATTTGATTCACTTCACTTTAATGTTTAGTCCACTTGCGGTAGAAGTAAAAATACGTAAATGAACAGCTTCTTTGAATGAATGAATGTCTTATTTATTTAAAAAAAAAAATACATTAGATCAAGTTATTTATGTCACAGATATAACATGATCTCCATTGAGATTGTTATTGTCCCGGAAAATTTCAAGATGAATAGAACTTAAAGTCTCAAACAACAAAGATTGGTACAGTACAGGATCACGTTTCTGAACCAACAGCTTTATTATTTTCGTGAGTTGGCAGGTACCTAATTATAATTAATCCCGGATTATCTTGCAATGCGAGTGCTGTAATGTCACGTGGTATCAATAACATTATCATCAGCCAAAAGACCATATTTGGGTAGGTACCTCATATACTTTACTTATAGAGCGCTGTAAATTAAAGCTCATTTTGATAGGTATATTTGAATGAGCTTCAATAATAAAATAAGATCTGCGACTGATAGGTAATAATAATACTAAGAACTTTTAATTAGGAGTCATCCATTAATCGCGTGAGGCTCGCAAGAGGGAAGGGAAAAAAATCAAGAAATATCACAAGGGGAGAGGGGTGTGTAGTGAGATATCACGTGTATTTTTTTTTACTTGAATGCGCTTTTTCTAATCAGGACAGACAGACATAAACATATTTAAAATAACACGTGATGTCAGGTGGGCGGTAGTCTGAAACCTCACCAAGGGGAAGGGGGGAAAACGTCACGTGATTTATATTTTTCTTTTTAAATTTTTGTATGTTAAGAAATTGGAAGGTAGAAAAGACCCCCGAGGGTATTATAAAATCGGTGCCCGAGATGATCGCCTTTGTTTAGGTACTAATATTTTCTTAAAGTATTTTGTATATTATGTCTAAAAAAACCGGCTGATTCCTTGACAAACCTTTTTCCTTGCCAATTTAACCATCTCAGTTACCTAACAGCTTTCGATTTTTTCTATTTAACTTACCTACATAAGGTATTTCACTCTAAACGTTTAATACAGGCCAAGGGCTCTCGATACGGCAGGGCCTTTTGTTAAACGATATATTATTACAGCCTTAATCGAAAAGGAGCAATAAAATAAAGGCTTACCTAGAACTCACGTGGAAGTCCGACAATAGCAAGTGCCCATCACTCTCACCCTTCCAATGGAGCTTTGTCCTAAGACCCTTTCCAAAGGCTTTGAAGGAAGTTTCTACAATAAGACCTGTTCCGGATAAAACCAGCCTTATTACTGACGAATAGAGCTTAGGTTAAATTGAATGCTTAATGAGAGGATTACTTGATGACCTACATCGCACACTAGTAATGACAGTTGTTTGTTGTGAAACATTATCTACACCACAGATAATATAATACTATACACTATCGTTAAGGGTTTCAATATTTTTGTATGGAGGGTGGCCCCAACATTAAAATTTGTTTTTATTTTTCAAAATCACCGCATCAATATAAAAACAAGATCCGTCAGGTGCGAGTGTGACTCGCGCGCCGAGGGTTTCGAACGGTTCACAAGTATACCAATATGTACTGTAGGTACTGGTTAGACTTTGCTATTTGATGAAAACCAAAAAATTAAAAGTTAACTTTTCAGACGTTTCATATTAAAGACGGAAAAAAGGACAAAAAGCGATGCCACAAGGGTTACGAAACCGATCTCCGATCTTCGAAACCCCAATAACAGAAAAAAAAATCTTATAAAATGAAGTCCTAAAGTGTCGGGTTTCTGAGATATTCACAGATGAAAATAACTATATGTTTTCTTCATATGCGAACATCTCAGAAACTCGACGCTTTAGGACATTATGATATAGAACATTAAGCTTATGATTGTGTTATAAACAAAATGGTGACCGGTGTTAGGGCCAAAACCTACAAACCCCTTTTTAAACCTATTGTCTTTTGATTTTTTTGTACAATTATCTACCCTGATATCACAAATCGAAAACAAATCGAAACGAAAAACAAAAAGGGAACGCGCCAGCTTTTTAAAACTATTGGTCGACTCGTTGTAAAAATTGCTGGATAGAAAACAAGTCCGTAAAATTCGTAGCAACTTCAAAACTACTACGTGCTTACTTTTTGATATCTACATTACCCATAATTGAAATGGAAATAGTTCGAACCATTGACCTAGAACCTTCAAGTATCCAGTAAATACTTTCGGAAAAGCTCCATCACCATTTTACCCGTAATAATCGGGCAACTCCGACAATTCTGCTTATTTATGTGTCTTATGAAACTAGATAAATATTTTTGTGAGAAGTAAACAAGAAATTCTTCTGAAGTTACCTACAACCATAGATATAAGTAAAATATGTATTATATGGTACGTTCTACCAGCGCTCACTCAACAACTGGCCTGTGTTACCACTACACGCAACCACTTTCTCACAGTTATATTTCCAATCTTGTGCAATTATTAGAACGAACAAACACGAGGGCATTGATGTTGTCTTTCGGTCAATAAATCACACTAAGTAGTAGTACTTTGTAGCAAGCACGCGTGACACGAACTCCGGTCTGATTATGACTGAGTGTAACGTAACTTGTTACATACTTACGTATATATTTTATCGATTCCAAATTTTATTTTATTTCATTCGAATAATTAGTTATTCGACTACTTGTCACTCTAGGATGACGGACCATAGATAAGTTCGCCAATACGCTGCTAACTTCACGACGCTTCCGGGCATTGTCTATGGCCTTGGATTTGTACGTGTGATTTTTTTCAATGCGCAGGAGACGGACAGGGAAGCCATTTTGAGACTCTGGCTATCAATCTCTTTGTTCTCTCCTTTTTATTGCAATCATAAGATTTAATAAACACCTGTGTAATGTTTTAAACCCCTGTTGGGTAAGTTTTGCACGTTTGCAAGTTTTTATAATGTAGGCTGTAAACACTCATTCCAATGCTCAAAGAATGACATGGGCTTTATTTCATCTCGCCATGTCATCTCTCAATATTGTTCACGGCTAAGGTTTTTTCATCACCTACATTTGCAAATAGGCTAGCTTCATTTCTCTTCATTTCATTCTGTATTCTTAGTAAATTCATCTTATCACATTTTTTTAAATTCATCTCCCGTTCTGATTGTGACTTCCACGGCATCATAAACATCTAGTGCTTTTGCTTTTGTGCCTGCCGTGGGAGCGGATCACCCTACAAAGACCTGGCTGTAATGCTTGGCTTTTATGCGCATTCCAGGGTTCAAAGTCCACCCTAGGGCAGTCTTCGTCTCCGGCCGGACTTCTCACGAGCTGCCCTCGTTTGCACCTGCACTTCCAGCACTTGGACCTTTCGCCGTCGGGTCGCTACCTACTACACCTACGGCGCACTAAAAGGAGAGTACTGTGGAAGAGGAAAACAAGGAGAGGACTTTTACATACACCCGGTAGAATCAGCTTTCTGTAGGACTTAACAAACCCACTTTCTAGCCCCTCTGGCCGAGTTAGTATTTTGATAATTTTAATCATAGCCCTTCAGGCTCCCTAATTGATTTTAATCATTAAAATTGTAATTTATGTAAACGTGTCTTTTTTTTTACAATCACCAACAAGGTTCAGTTACCCCCCCGTGTTTCTAAAACCGGGAAGTCACTGAACCGAACATTTTCACCGGGACATGAGGTAGGGGACCTAATTGCACATAACTTGAGCCTTCCACTTTGAAGACGCTAATACCTCATCTCCCCTTTTTGACTTAAATCGATGCCTACAAGGGATGTTATTGTTCAGCCGTGTTTTATTGCCGGTACTTTGTCCCTCCAGTATATTATTTCTTTCGAGACAGCCTATTGTTTTGTGGAAAACGCCTGAAGATAACAATTATCTTACTTTTTTACAGAAATAAACTATCACTTCAGTATTGCTGTCCAAGTTTTATGCCAGGTAATTGAATGCTTCAGTACCTATTTAGGTGGTTAGTTGTTCTTATCATCACACCCTATAGATAGATAGATTATTACCTTATTGCACCATCAATACAAACAACAATTAAACAAGAACTTAATACCAACTATGTATATCTAGTGCGGTACAATCGGCGGCCTTATCGCTAATAGTGATCTCTTCCAGGCAACCTTTGGATGGATAGGATCGGTACGTAATAAAAATGACGGGGTAGCGCAACTGACGAATTATAAATAGTAAATATAAATATGGTCACTATATAAAAGTACTTAAATAAAAACAGAAACTGCAATATATAAACAAGCAAGCAAGAGAGCAACAAGAAACAAAAACAAACAAGAATAATTAACAGTCAACCATTAGGACGACTTATTAAGAGTGAACAGATAGTGTCGATGAACCATACTTTTAAAGATAGGAAGGAGGAAGTTTGCTTATCGTATACAAACAGTAAGCCTATATAGCTGAATAAAGGTATCCCTTTTGCCAGACTCCTGTCCCGTGCTTTCCGCAACCACGTAACCTTTATAATGGCGTAGCATTGGCGTAGATGAAATAAGCTCTTTCGTAGGTCCACGATGTCTGTTTCTTTATTTCTCCATCTGTTAAAGTTCCCTGGAATGGTTGCTTGGAATACAAAGCTTCAAATTAAAACAATGCTAGGGATCCAGTCATTAAGCTTAACAAAACTATTCTAATGAACTTGTACCCAAACAAAACTATGTTTCCTCCGACTCCGAACTCCGTACAACCGTCGGCTGTCAAAGAGCATACTAAATGAAGTGAATAATAAATGTTATTTAATCAAAAAGCCACCGGTTCTAATGATTAATAATGAAACTTTCGAAATTGTGTTGTTCGTGGCGAAGGACCTATTTTCTGTTTTCATAGTTGACTAATTACTTGAGAGCTAATTGTTTTTTAAAGCCAGATGAGAAAACGTCTTAATTTGATGTTTAAAGCTTGGTAACCTTCTTGCGGTAAAAGATCCAAGTATTTTCCAAATATTCTAAAGAAACTGCACGTAACAAATTAATATAGAGAATTTCTGTAAAGTAATGTGAAAAGTTTATCTAAAATAGTTTTCGGATTTTAAATTACCTATTTCATAGGTAGATATTTTAATGTAATAAAATCATTAGCATATATTTAAAATACGTGGAAAATTATTTTTACGATTGATTTGTGTTGGAAGTATTTTTTAGTAATAAAAAACTAAATACATTGTTGTAACGAAAAAGTAACTAGGTAGGTGCTACCACCTACCTAGTTACTTTTTCGTAAAAAAAATACAAAAAATTAAATAAAATTTCGTAATAAAAGATATCGTAAAAAAACCTGTTTTTTTACGATATCTTAACCTTTATATACGATCCAAAAGGGGGTGCACGGCCACTTTTAGATTGGAAGTCGACCCAGACAGGACTAAAAGCTAAATATGGTTCATATTTAGAAATATATGTATCTACTGACTGTGTATTATAACCTTAAAGTTCCTAAATGTGTTTATTTCTGTTTATAACTTGTGGCCTACCTACTGATGGGTAATGGAAAAATTTCGTTTGGAACAGAAAAGAAAAAAAAATATTTTTCCAATATTTTTCCAATATTTTTCTAATATTTTTCACAGACAAGATAGTTACAATGAAATTATTTATAAATTCAAATGAAAGGCGGCTTCTAATAAAAGAAATAGCGGCATGCGTAATACAGCAGTGGACGCATTTGACAACGAACTTTAGGCATAGTGGCAATAAGGCTTATTTTTCTTTTTACATTTGCTCTTTCGGTGTAACTGCAAAAGCCTTTGTAAAAACCGCACCGGCACGTGCCAGTACCTAGTAGTACCTACTCAAAGGATGCCGACGCGTTAACAGGATTACCTAAAGGACACCGATTACGATTAAATGTACCGACTAGATTCGCGAATAGATTTAGTTCGTGTGCAGCTGTGCAGGTGGATGGACGTTACCTATTTTATGAAAGTTTTTTTCTGATCTGATTGTATGGTCAAAGTTTCGTTTAAAGATGGGTCGTAAAAAAGACAAAGTTGTGTGGAATCAGTTTGAAAAACGAAATAACAGTGTATATTGTAAATACTGTAGTAAAACATTTCGCGATGCGATCGCACATTATTGCAGATTGTAATAAATGTCCTCAAGATGTGAAGTTAATAATGATTAAATCGACACATGTGACAAAAGAAGCAGACCCTCTTACTAGTTCGCCTTCTACTTCATGCGGTCACAAATCGTCAGCAGGAGATTATTCATTGAATACGAAGAAGGAGATAGATAAATTAATTGCTCTAGCAACCGCAGTATCCGGATCCCCTTTTTCTTGGGTAGAGCATGTATTATGGAAACAAGTTTTTGCTGCTGTAGCACCTTCGTATCGTTTACCGACGCGTAAAACATTAACAGCTTACGTGGACAACGTCTATGACGAAATGAAAAAGTTTCAAGATGATAATTTGAAATCACTTTCAACATTGCATCTGCAGTTAGATGGCTGGTCGAATATACGAAATGAAGGTATAATACACTTTTTGATTTCTACACCTGCTCCTTTACTCGTTGAATTTGTAAACACGCTTGATAACCGTCATACATCAGAGTACTTGACCACAAAAATTTTTGAAGTGTTAAACGAAGTTGGCCCCGAAAAGTTCTTTGTAATAATAGGTGACAACGCAAATAATGTGCAAAGAGCTCTTTTAAATGTGAAGGAATTATATCCACATGTTACACCATTGCGTTGCCAAGCACATACGTTAAATTTACTGGCAGACGACGTACTAAAGATCGATGTGATAAAAACCATCATGAAAATGGTAGTGGATGTAATGAAAGAAATAAAATACAGTCAAGTTCTTTCATCACTTTTCACAAAAATTTCAACTGAAAAGAACTGCTGCAAAAAATTAAAGCTTCCAGTTAAAACTCGATGGAGCAGTGTACATGAAACACTGAATGTGATAAAGTTCGTCAAACCAGCATTGCAAGCGTTGTCGGTCCATGAACAAGCGCGGTTGTCATCAGAAACTAAATCGCATTTATTAGATGAAAGATTTTGGACAATGGTAAATGAGGTTGCTGCCCTTATGGAACCGATCTCTGCAAGTATCACCCAGCTAGAAGGAAACAATTGCTTAATGCAAAAAACGGTTCCTGTCTGGAATACATTAAAAACAAAACTATCAACCGTTTTGAACAGTACTAACATCTTTGGAGAAGAAGAAAAAGAATATCTGCTAAACAAGATAGAATCAAGAAAAACATCGGCCTTAAAACCTATCCATTTTGCAGGATGTTTGTTGGATCCCACGAACTGTGGTGATCATTTAAATAGTGAAGAAGATACTGCAGCAATGGAGTTCATCAATGAAATGGCAATATACTTGAACATCGAAGATATAATGGTCGAAGTAGCTGATTTTAAGTCAAAATCCAATTTCTGGAGCAAAAATTTTGTATGGTCGGCAATAGATCACGTCACTCCACTTTCCTGGTGGCAAGGCATTTGTAAATGCACAAAATTAAGAAAAGTGGCTGAAGTTATATTTACGGCTCCTATAACATCTGCAGCATGTGAACGCTCTTTTAGCATAATCAGTGGAATCCATACAAAGAAGCGTAACAGGCTGCTTACCGAGCGAGCTGGAAAAATTGCCTTCATTGCATATAATTGGAACATCGAAAATAAAAACAACGAAATACCTCAGGATCATGACATTGAAGAGGAAGATGAAGTCTCACTAATTGAAGACTTAATGTTTGTAGATACCAGTGAAGTACGACATAATGATAGTGATGGATTTTATGCGAGTGATGATTCGGATTCATCTGTCTAAATTAATGTCATTATTATTGTGTCATCATTATGTCGTACTAGGCCGTAATAATCACATTGTGATTATTATGGCCATGTTGATTATTGGACAGTAATATGTTGATGAGTCGTGAATCTATGTTACCACTTTTATAATTTTTGTGTATTTTTATTTGAATAAAGATGTAAAGCATTTAAATAACATAATTTTATTTATTTTTGTCTTAAATTATACTAAAAACATATTTTTCCATTATTTTTCCGTTTATTTATTTTTCCGAAAAATAAATTGAAAAATTTCCATGATTTGAAAAATTTCCGACAATTACCCATCACTAGGCCTACCTAATTATTTTAATGAAAATAAAAATATTAGGTTATAAATCTAAAATAAAAAAAAATCTTTACGTTCTACAATAGCTACCCTCTTAAGATTATTAGAGACTTTTTTAATGAAAATAGGTACATTTGTAGTTCAAATTAGGTTTTTCCTATGGTTTTAATTAGCTTTACTAATTAAAAGAAGAAAAAAATCTATCAAAATCTATCACACGCTTGGATTTTCATTTCAGTAGTGGAACACAGATGAACTCAGTTTTTCTTCTAAAATAAATTCCATTTTAGACCCGGAGTAATGTTATAAAATATTCAAAAGAACGAGGATATACGGAAGGTACTATCTTTCTCAACATATTCCTGTATGTGGGTCAAGGCAAGGTGATGCGTAAACAAGTCATTCAAAAGTGTAATAACTCTTTTACGGCTAAAATTTCCGTAAAAGGAGTGTTTAATGGGTAAGCGAGCAGCGTTGTTCATATTCGTTTGAGGTCCTGAGTTGTGAGTAACATCCTCAACTGCAGTATTAAATATCAAAAGCTTTTTTATAGCTTTAATCTAGTATGTGGGGAATTATTGTTTTCTCTTAACTGTGGTATCTTGTTAGAGAGTCTTTTTTTCGAAAAACAAAGATAACTAAATAAATATTGCTGGACAATTCACACAGCATCATGTAGCTCCAAAAATTTTATCATTATTATCTATCGACCAACACACTAAAATGTACCGCCAAGCACCAAGCTCGTTGCACTGCCTTACATTCAGCAACTGGAGACCGTTGAAATTAAAGTAGTGTTTGCTTTATTTTCCCTGTAATTTCTTCCAAATCAATAGCAATTTAAACTAGAGCACAGCAGGCACAGGCAAGGCATTCATTCGCCTATTCAGAGAGCTTCATTACTATTTAGCTTCAGTGAGCTGAGCAACTACGACTGCCTATTCGTGTAATGGGAGCCTGCCTGGTTATACTAGCAATCGGTCTTCGCTATGCCAGCAATTTTCACCGTAGCTGTGCTATGATTTGCCTAAACGTTCTGTTCTAAATTACGTATGCACTATGCGTTTAATTTCTGTAAAATGTATTCTGTTTGATACAAATTAATTACCACAAAAAATTAATATTGAAATTATTATTGAATTATTACAATGAATCTGAGCATTGATGAAGGTCGGTAATATTTTCCAATCTCTGAGACTATCCCGCCATATTTTCTGGAGTTATAGGTGATATGGATATTAGAACCAAAAATGTTCAAAAAACAGAAAATCGCAGTTTTATTCTGCATGGACGTTGACCACAATGCTCCAGGGAACAGGGATCTGTCTAATCCTATTTATTTGTCTGGCTCTCGTGTTAATTGAAAACAAACAATGGATCATTCTATACGTGATAAATATTTTGCAAATTCGTACTTGCACAAGTTATTTTGTAAAATGTTTTCATTTAAAGTTTTCTAGTTTATCTTGTTTGGTTTAGCTTGGTGGAGGTCAGTTTCGTTTAGGTTTTTACTATATTTAAGTACTGTGTAAGTTAATTTAAAACTTGTCTAGAAATCAGAAGACAGATACTTATGTCCGCTTGCATAAGCATATTTAGCTGGTAAAATATGATAAGTGAGTTGTCAACCCATGCAAATACGTCAAATTAGTTAATTAACTAAGATTAGGCATTTAAAAATACTTGTGCAAGCGGGAATGAATCCAGCTATCTGGCTGGATTCAGCTAGATCTGTACCTATCTCCCCTTTTCATTGAATAATGATGGAAAGTTGACAAAGATTAACTGAGCTAAGATGTAACAGAGTACTAAATAAAACTAGAAACATGCGAATAGGTACACTTTTGTATTTTTTTGTACATCTCTAGGTATGTTAGAGCGAAACAAAAACTGCCTGGAAACTAAATCCCAGCTTCTAAACATTACGCGTTAGCAACGACAACAAATCCAGCAGAGAAAGCATCTGGAAACGTGACTCCAGCCTCTTTCTCTAGGGTCTTCAGATTGATTTCGGTTATGATCTTCCAGCCAAGAGCTTGAACTGCCTGAGCAAGACCAGTTTTGTTGATCCACGAGAAGGCTTTAGGTACATTCTTATTTTTGCATACTGCTAACCTGAAAACGCAAAATTTTAAGTATGAATAATTATCATTAATATCAGCCCATAATAGTTTACTTCTGGACATAGGCCATAGCGCCATATCGCCCTGTATTCACCTCGTTGTATCCAGCATCTTCCTGTAGTATGTCGCAGGTCGTCATCGCACCCGGCCGGTAAGAGACCTACACTACGTTTGCCGAGTCGTGTATTGTGAGACACAAAGCATGGATATGGATCCACACGACGATGATGTTTGGAACGGTAAATATTATTATAGCTTCAAAGTTACTAAGCACCTACTAATATTAATAAATACTCAGCTTGTCATGGAAAACAAACCTGTAAGGGTAAATATTATGAGATTTTTACGAGTTCATACCGATTAACCACGATTGCGTATCTACGGGAACAGAGAAAACAAAAAAGGACCAAAAACTAGCCGGTTATTCGTACGCTGTTCATCTCTATAATTAACTAATTAATGATTCAATCGTCAATTTTTGTGAGACAAAAATTAGTACCGCTTACAGCTTACGCTTATCAGCTTACAACCAATCGGCTGCAAGAGTGCTGAATGGTCGAAGATATATGGACTGTTTTTGCTGCAGTTGATAATACTTCAGAATTAAATTTCCTGCGTGTTTTTTACCTAGTGTTTAGTTGTTATTGTTAGTAAGTTTTTACCCACCTGGTTTTAAATATCTCTTCTTCAACACCCACGCCCGTGTATTCAGGGTGAACTATGAACCCCCAGTCGTCGTAATAAGAGCTCGCGGCCTTGTCCTTATGAACATTGAAATGCTTGCTAAAGACGCCCCAAATATCAAAGATTTTCTTGACTTCCTGGTTGTTAAACTGAAATAAAAATTATTTTATCACTATTCTAAAACTTATTTTATAATGTTGTGTATTAACAAGAACTGTGTAGTACTATATTTTTTTCTGTACATATGTCGCCGCCAGATCGTAGTACTAGCCCGTTTGTAGAATGCCAAGCAAGACGGACGCGAACGGCCACAATGGTCGGAAAATCGACCATCATACTCATAGAATTTTTTTGTCAGATATAAAAAAAAATCGGAACATCTCTGGTATATCTACCTGTATTCAATATTTAAGCGTGAAGTGTGTGAGTAGCTCCTTATGGGAGAGAAAAAAATATTAATTTATTTTTGTATGGGAGAAAACACGTAAAGTACATTATTTTTAAACTGAATGGAACTGAAGGGCTGGTGCTCACATGAGTTAAGACACCTTACTAGGCAATTAAGATGACATACAATTTATGTACCTTTCGGTGCCGCTTTGTGTGTAGAAAACTTGTGAAATTTGAAATTCTTGATATGTGATTATTCAAGTATTTGACGTAATTTATTGAAGTTACTATTCGTTTTACTTATGTTATCGTTAGTTAATAGTCTCCTAATTATATTCGTTAATAAATCATTAAAAAAATATATTATACATATATTGTTTTTCATAAAATTACATTTAAAGAACTAAGGAATTTGGTAATCACCGTGACTATGGTTGAATTTTAATTAGTTACAAGTAATATAAGCATTAATGTAATGAGACAGCGAGTAATAATGAGGGTAGATACATATAAAAATAGGACCATTGAGCTAAATTCCCTCAGTAGCTAAGCACTTGTGCGCGGTGACTATACTTATTGCATTTATTTGTTTTCGTGTTATGATGGAAGGTTTTGGTAGCAAATTAAACGTTTCATGTTTGTGGCAAACAACAGTAGTTTCTCACAGCCCAGTGTTTTATTTGAAGTTTTTATGAATGCCGTTGATTTATTCGATAGTGAAAAGAAAGAATTGAAGCAATTCTACATAGAATTCGTGTTCGTTGAGGAAAAAATGGATTTATTGTAATCGGACGAGACACACATTCGTAAAGAAGTATGAGACATGGCTTCAAGAAAATATATAAGGCCTGAGATCATTAGGGATAAAGATGACGCCTTCATTTCCAGTAGAGCAAGAATCATGTGCCTGTTCTGACTTCGGTTAAAATGTGATTGCATCAACATCTAATGAACTGGAAACGACCAGTTCTGAAACATCTGGATCATTAGTGAGTCATAGAAAACCGTTCTCCGAACTAAGTCCGCTACAAAAGAGAAGGAGAGTGGAAGAACTTCTAACCCATAATACGGAAAGCTTTGCTTATGCAGCTGTTCTAAGAGCTAGTAATAAGAATGTAGCAGATATAATTAAATTGGTCACAAAGCATCCTGAAGAAGCTACATGGATAAAGTAGTTGTTGAAGTCGAAGAAAGCTGTGCCTATATATTCAGCTGAAAAAGTTTTAGGTTCAATGTGGCGGTATATTAAATAAGAGCTTGTGCAAAAGACGAAGGAGTACTACTGTATCCTTCTGATTATAGCATCCTAAAGGCGAAGAAGGACTGTTACCCACCAAAAGATACCATGGAAATCACGGAGAGGGGTAAGAGATAATCGAAGCAAGCAATTTTAGGCAAAACTATTGCTAGACTAGAGTAGTTCCTATCTTTGGAATCTTCGTCGGATGGCAAAGAGCTAACATTGATATGTAAGTGGGGCTTTGATGGTGCTTCAGGGCAAAGTTTGTACGAGCAAACTATGGTGGACGTAAAATATATGGAAAAATCTGAAACCATCTTCCACAATGTTCTGCAGACAACTCTTTTTCAAGTTTGCGAGTAAATAGAAATTGAATAATAAGGAAGAGCAGGATTTGATTGAGGCTGAGATTGCAGCACTGGAGCCGTCAATTATGGGTAGTCATGCTGTTAAGCACTTAATGCTTATGACCAAGATAGATGGTAAAATCACTTCACAACTGTGAAAAACTTCAACACAGACCTGTGACATCTTTAAAGCCACCCCTTCGGAAATAAATTACTTAGAGATCTCAAAGTGAGTTTTAAATGATTAAATAATTTATGTCATAAGCTGTAAGTACTGCTATTAACTTTTAACTTTCTTTCCAGAAACTCTGTTGCTGCAGAAATATACCAGTACGGTTTATTTACTCTTCATGCATGGATCAGGTCTATGGAGTGTCTACTCCATATTTCATATAAACCGGACTTAAAAACATGGCAAGCCAGAGATTTAAGCTCAAAAGAGTCATTGAAGAGTAGAAAACAAATCATACAGCAGAAGTTCCGTGACGAAATGGACCTCCTGGTGGACATCGTCAAACAAGGTGAGAATATACTTAACAGTAGTTGTTTTTAAAGCTAAAATTTCTCATATGACGTTGTATAACTTTATAACTTTTTCTTGCAAAACCGTTAAGTATTTATTTTTTGTTGAAGGGTCGGGAACCACAAATGATGGCAAACGGCCAGGAATTTTTTTAGTGATCCTGGAAAAACGGCAACTATCACAGGATTGGACTCCTGTTTGATCCAAAGATTCGCAACAGTTTTACGTGGTAGCTCGTGGGGAGTCTATAAATGTAGACGCGTTTGAAAACTTTGCGCGCCTTACTTCAGAAATGTATGTGGAACTCTATGGCTGGTATTAAATGCCTTCGAGTGTCCACAAACTTTTAATGCATGGAGCTCAAGTAATTAAACATTTCAATGTCATACCCATTGACAAATTATCTGATGAGGCATCGGAAGCCAGAAACAAATACTTCAAGAAAATCCGAGAACATCATTCACGCAAATTTAGTCGTAAAGCGACAGACGAAGACATTTTCAATGGTATGTTGTCAGTGATGACAACATACCATTGAAATATGAAGAATATGAAATCTCTTATCTAATTTAGATGTAGATATAGAGAATATTGAATTTGTCGTTATTAGTGCGTCAATGTTGGACTCGGATTTGAAGGACTTTGATGATGGCAAAGATAATTAATTCAATTAATAGTAATTTTTTATGTAGTTTACTAGGATTGTTGTTATTTTTATTATGTAGTTGTTTTTTTTTGTGTTTTAAAGGTATATGGTAATACTTTAAATAGTTTTCATTGTTGTAACGTAAAATAAGCAATGTATGATAGTTTACTTTATGTCTATTGTCCTTACATCTTTGTAACGTATCATTTTTTTTTTTGTAATTTACGTGTTTTCTCCCTTACAATAATATTGAATAAAGGGAGATATACCAGAGACGTTCCGAATTTTTTTTTTTAATATCTTACTAATAAGTTATATGAATATGACGGTCGGTTTTTAGATCACTGTGGGCGCATTACCATCCTTATTTGGTTGATATACCTCCCACTCGCACTAAGCTGTTTTCCTTCTTTTTTCCTTTCATTCGCACCGCTAAGGAATGGAACTCGCTGCCTGTTGTTTTTCCAGCCAATAACAAGCTCTTGTCAGTTGAGGCCTCTATAAGACAAGAGTGAATATGTGTCTTCTATCTAGACCTTCGTGAGGGGGGGGGGGCTGTGTCCATGCTTTAATAGTTGCACCGCCTAGCTTGCTTTGCTTCCCTAGTCACCTAGTTTAGCTGCTTGCCTAGTATAGATACAGACCTGCCTTACATGGCTCTTCAAGAAATGTAAGGCGCGAATGGCCTTAGGGGAGAGTAGCGCAACAGTCGCTGATCCCTAAGGTAAGCCTGGTGGGGTATCCTTCACGTGGTTGTCCCCTGTTATTGGTCTAATTCCCTCAGAAATAGACGTAACCAAAACCACCAGACGAACACTGCCTGGGATGAAGATGTCACGTCCCGGTGGGTCCACCATCGGGCGATGAGTAGATATTGGATAGAAATGACACAAATTCTCCACCCCCCTCCTTCACTAAATTCCCATCCGATCCTTAATCCATACATCCACTACGAAGCAAGGTGGTCTAGCTTCGTGGGCCTGCCATCCCCAAAAAGAGCGATAGCAGGCGGTGGGAGGACCACCTACGTATTGATGCTGTGCGTAGGGGGCCCGTAAGGGGGGATGCAACTGTCCTGGTAGCTGAGCGGACAGATGTCTCTTCCGCAACACTCCTCTTTGGCGTGAATTTCCTCCGGAAACGGGAGGTCACGGTCTAACCAACTATATCAGCAACTATATATACCTATTCAGCATGGCGGGCGGCCTTCAGCCACCGCTGGTGAGAGGGGGGGGGGGGGTCGATGGGGTCTGCAGCCGGCGGTGCACGCCTTAGCTCGGTGGTGGTGGTCAACGCCGAGTATAGTGGTGCCGTTGAGGCTCGTAGGCAGCGCGATCACCCGTTCTATATCGGACCGGCAACCCTGGTGTATAATGCTATCAAAATACACCCCCCTGGTTGGACTCCGTGGTGGGTGGGGCCCGGAAAGATGAAGAAATTATTAAAACAGTACCATGGACACCAATCCAATTGACCACTTTGCGCCCTCAGCAGGGGAGGCGGTAGAAGCCTACGCGGCCATTACGGTCGATAAGGATTCTGCTGCTGGCTGGACGATCGCGGGATCTAAAGCTACTCATCTCCCCCGCACTCATCGCCCAAACCGTCGTACTCTGGAACGATGGAGGTGATGTGTGAGAAGATGAGCGAAGATCTGGCACTGGCCTCGGACGAGGACGATAAAGAGGTGGAGGAGAAGGGAAACCAAGATGATGGTGACCCAAAGCCCCTCCTCTTATAATATCGTCCAAGCAAACCTCCAGCATAGCCTCACTGCTACGGCTAACCTGCGCAGAGTGCTGGGGGACCCAAGCAACGAGACCATAGCCCTGATCCAGGAGCCGTGGATTAGGGCGGGGCGTGTGTGTGGTCTCAACAATCTAAACGGTAAGCTAATTTACGACAATACTTGTAATAATCCGCGTGCGTGCATTTTTGTACCACGCAACTTGACTGTTGTTCCCATGACCGAGTTCTGTTCCAGAGACCTGACAACTGTCAGGCTTCAGGGCGTTTTCGGAGTGGAGACCGAAGACATAGTGCTCGCGTCAGCCTACATGCCCTGCGACGAGGTCGTGCCTGCGAAGAACACTATGGATTTGGTAAGACAATGTGAACTAAGTAAATCGAAACTAATCATTTCAGCAGACACGAACGCGCACCACCCCATATGGGGCATGCCCGTCGCGAACAGCAGAGGAGACGACCTGGTAAATTTTCTCTTCAACACCAACCTCACCATAGCAAACAAGGGCGCAGAACCGACTTTCGTGACGAAACGATGTCGCACCATAATTGATCTTACCCTAGTAACGGAAAACTGCTCTGACCATGTGTGTAACTGGAGAGTATCAGATGAGACTTCCTCCTCCGACCACAGATGGATCAGATACGAACTGACGCTGATCAAAACAGTTCCAGCACCCACGCGCAACCCGCGCAATACAAATAAGGTACTGTTCACAAACTCTTTGCAGCAGCACCTAGGTGAGGGTAGCTCGAAATCAAATATAAGCAACACAGCAGAGATAGAAACAGCGGTACAGCACATCACGCAGAGCCTCGTCAAGAGCTTTGAGGAAGCTTGCCCTCTTACCGTCATCAGTGAAACTGATGCAGGTAAGAAAGGCTGGTCTCGGCGACTGGAGGAGCTCAAGTGTAGGGTACGTAAGTCCTTCAACAGAGCCATGAACACTTATGACGACTCTGACTGGAACATATACAAGAAGGCTCAGGCCGAATATAAAAAGCAGTTACGCAGGAGGAGTCGTCTTAAATGGAAAAACTTTTGCACTACTATAAAATCAAACTCTGAAGCGAACAGAATTAGAAAAATCTTAGCGGCTGAGCCGAACCGCGAGATTGGTTCGCTAAGGAAGCTTGATAACACCTATACCAAAACAACGGCAGAAACACATGAACTTCTTTTACAAACACACTTCCCAGGGTGCCTCATAGGCGGTGAAGCAGAATGGCACAACGCCGGTCTTGCCACGCCATTGGTGACAGACTGGGCTGTGGCATGCTCAGTGGTAACTGAAGATAAGGTAGACTGGGCCATCAACACATTCAAACCATACAAATCGCCAGGTATGGATGGAATATTTCCGGGCCTCCTACGCTGGGGCGTTACACACATAAGCAGGGCACTGACGGACATTTTCACGGCTTGCCTGGCCTTCCGCTACGTACCGCTTATGTGGAGAGAGGTAAGAGTCCTATTCATACCTAAACCAGGAAAAAGCGACTATACTGAAGCAAAGTCCTATAGGCCGATCAGTCTCACATCATTCTTACTCAAGACTCTGGAGAGACTATGCGATCGACACATAAGGGATAACATACTTACATTAAAACCACTACACCCACATCAACACGCCTATAGCTCAGGCAAATCAACAGAATCTGCGCTGCACACAGTAGTTAGCAGATTAGAACAAGACATTTTAAACAAAACGTTCTGTCTCGCAGCCTTCATAGATATCGAAGGGGCCTTTGACAAGACAAACTTCAACAGCATCAACGCAGCCTTGCAGAGGCACGGAGTGGAGCCGACGCTGGTAGATTGGATCATTAGCATGCTCAGGATGAGAGCAGTACGGGTCGACGTACACGGGGGGACCAGGGGAGTTGTGGCAAAGGGATGTCCACAGGGCGGCGTTTTGTCACCACTCCTGTGGAACCTAGTGGCAAATGATCTAATCACCAAGCTAAACGACCAACGCTTCTTCACGGTAGGCTACGCGGACGATCTTGCAATACTCATATCGGGACACTTTGCCAGCGTGGAGTGTAACATTATGAGCAACGCATTAAAAGTCGTTGAAACATGGTGCATAGACTATGGTCTAAACGTAAACCCAACCAAAACAGAACTAGTCATGTTTACTAACAAGCGTAAATTAGGAACCTACCGGCTCCCGTTCCTTTTCAATACGCAGCTGATACTATCTGATGCAGTTAAATACTTGGGTATAACTCTAGACAATAAACTTAACTGGGCAACACATCTAGAAAACAAGATAAAGAAAGCCACCATCTCATTCTGGCAGTGCCGTCGAATGATAGGTAGAACATGGGGTCTCAGCCCAAAGATTACCCTATGGCTCTACAACACCGTAATCAGGCCCTCGCTAACATACGGTTCCCTAGTGTGGTGGCCAAGAACAAAACAAAGCACTACTATAAACAAACTGCAGAAGTTCCAGAGGTTAGCCTGCGTAGCAACGACCGGGTGTATGAGAACTGCCCCCAAGGCAGCACTCGAAGTCATGATAGGCCCATCGCCGTTGCACTTATACGTGCGACAAGAGGCAGCCGCAGCTGCTTACAGACTCTGGGCTTTACATTTATGGGAGCATGACACTAGAGCACAACACACCACTATTATAGAGGAGTATGCAAGGAGCAATCCCATGCTACTCTCGATTTATGATAGAGTACCCAAAAAACACCTACACTCAAAAAGCTTCACTATACAAATGCACGAAGAGCCAAGTGACAGCTCAAACATACACGAAGTAAGAATATACACAGATGGCTCTAAAATGAAAACAGGTACCGGGGCAGGAACGTTCTCGGAAGATCTCAACATCCACAAAACAACAGCACTGGGCGCCCACAACTCCATTTTTCAGGCGGAATGTGTGGGTATAATTCAGGCTGCGACCGCAGTGCTACGAAGAAAGGTAACTGACCAAAACATCAGGATCCTCTCAGACAGTGCGGCGGTACTACAGGCTCTGAACAAGAGAGAGCACAACTCGGGTCTTACTCTACAGTGCCACGACCTGCTAGAACAAGTAAGTAAGTCCAATAGAGTCACTCTACAATGGATAAAAGGACACAGCGGATCCAGAGGAAATGACGAAGCTGATGCACTGGCGAGGAGAGGTTCAGAGTGGCAAACGGCAGGGCCTGAACCAATAATTCCCCTACCTTTCAGACAAGTCCGCTCATGGATCCGTCAACAAACGATTAAACAACACCAAGACTACTGGGCAAGTATTCCGGATTGTAGGCAGTCGAAGGAGGCCTTCCCGGCTTTAAACCCGAGATTCTCCCGAAAACTCCTCAATCTGAAACGGGGCAAACTCCGGCTAATTGTCGGTATTGTCACAGGACATTGCATGCTTAATAAACATCTATTTAATCTGGGTATTACGGACAGCCCCCTATGCAGGGGATGCATGAATGCAGAGGAGACGGCCGCGCATGTGCTTGTAGAGTGCAATAGCGTAGCGTCTCAAAGACTACTCGGGACACCGAGGACGCCTAGGGAGGCATGCACCGGCGTCAGCGAGCTGCTGGCTTTCCTAGAGGACATCGGGTGGTTAGATTAGCAGCCCCCCACCCGACACGCAAAAAGGGCCCACCTGTGGCCTAGTTGCGGAAACCAGTCCATAAACAAGTAAGTAACAAGTAGACCTTCGTGATACACAGTCGGCCACATCATCACTTTCCAGGTCTAATGACTATAAGCCCTGATTGCGTCATCTACACGTCGTCGCCGTTATCACAAGTAACTTGTACCTATATTAGTTAAGTTTAAATATTTTATATTTATGCTAGTTTTAAGATATATATTTTTAGGGACCGTAGAATAAGTTGAAAAAGATCTGTAACTTTCTATAGTCTGAAATAAATGAACTTATTATTGTTAATAATATATAAAAAAAATGGCTAAATGTCACTTAGCGGCCTAGGCATTCTACAAACTGGCAAATTCTACGATCCTAGCGGCGACATAGACATAATTAGAAGGGATAAAAGAAGCCATATTAAAAAATTAGATAGATAGATAGATAACTCTTTATTGTACCACACTAACACAAAATATAATACAGATGAAAATGCTGAGAAACAAGGATGTACAAAGGGCGGCCTTAGATTAATTAATTCTAATAAAATATGCCCGACGCAACGTTTCAACAATTGTTGTCGCATGTTATCAACGAACGTATGAACATTTATTAACAAAGTTACCTTCAAATCACCGAAATCGTTTTCAGGTTCACCTTTCTTCGCAAGGCCCATGATAGAAGCACCAACGATGGTCCCGTTATCAAGTGTTACCACATCGATTTGATGCTCAGCTCCGATCATTTGGGTCAGCAAATTCTTGTACTCACTTAATGCTTCTGGATTTTTGGCCACACCTGTAAATATTTATTTTTCAAGTACTATTTGAAGGGAAATTCAGCTTTCTCCAATCACACTAATATTATAAATGCGAATGATTGGTGTTTTTTGCTGCAATTTAGCATACACTACTACTGCAAATCAAATAAAAAATATATTAATTGCTGTTGTAATCGTTCTATAAAAAAGTAGATTTTTGTGTTATTAATGTATCACCTGAGGCTATAACAAAGGGATCCTCTGGAAAATTGTATTTGAACATCATGTCAACTAGTTCTTCAACTTTATCCGTTCCTGCTTCATGAATTCTGAAGTTCACTGAACTTCCTTTCACATTTTTGCTGAAGGTAGACCACACTTTTGCCATTTTCGTTTATTTGAAATAATCGTCGACTTTAAATTGTTCAAGTTTTGAATCAATGATAACAATGCATTCGCTTTTATACATCGTTCGTTTATACATTGTTTGATATGCAAACGAGGTTTAATTTTCCCACATTATTCGTTTGCTCTCTGACGATCAAAGATCTGATTAAGATTAGTCTAAGAGCCCTCTTTAATTTGGATCATAAGATATAATATTTTTTTCCTTTATATTTTTGAAACAGGCATTTTCACAGTTTAAGAAACCTATATTTACGTTTTAAATTAGATTAATTAAGTTACGGTTAACGCATTCGCTGCCCAGCCTCTGTCTCACAGTGCCACCCGAAGGGGCGCAGCGCGCCGCAGGTAGAGCTAATTGAAGACGTCCATGTGGGTCATGGGCAATGAACGTGTTAAAATATTCGGGCACCTAGCAACCCATATTATTCCATATCGTTATCGTAAAACACTGTATATTGTGGGACTGGACGTAATACGACACCAGACTTTTTAACAGAAATAACAGACAATTACTTGTTTCATAAGTCTGATAAGAAATAAGAAATTGTCTGAGTCCTTATTTTACCAGTACAACTGTGACAGCAAAGTCATTCATAACGGGATATTTACCATGATTAGAGTTTTGGGTTTTGCTATATTTTGGCACATTTTTGTATGCGCCATGACCACGACCAAACTCGTACTAGCCACTCTGATTACAAAATGCTCAATATGGTTACAGTAAAATTTTAAATAGTGACGAAGCTACCACCGCTTTGTCTATTCCGTTTGTTAGATAGATACACAGATATGAAAGTGAGTCGACGTGTTTATTTGGATTTTAGCCTTCATGTAGTTACCTAATTATTTTATGGTTCTTAAGATTCATGAAAATGTGTAGCTAAGGTGCACGAGCGGGTTTTGTATCTATGTTTTTATTAAGTTTATTAAAATACTTACATCACTTTTGACATGTATACACTTGGACTTTCTATGCCATAAGTTGGGAACATGATCTCACGAAAGAAAAAACAAAGAAGCGAGAACAGCGTATGAATAACCGGCTGTGTTTGGTGCACTGCCGTGTTTTCGTACTCTGTGCATCTCTACATTAAACTAATCCCTAAGAGTTTCAATCAAATCGTATACCTGAGAGTTTCAATCAAATCGTTATCACAGAATTTGAACTGCGCCTTATCATATTAAGTTAATATACGTCAATCCATCTCTCAAAAGGGAGCTCAGGGAATTAGAGAAGTTTTTACGATTATTTTCTGGCACATTTCATAAAAAACTTCGGTTTATTTCAAGCGAATATTTTATTAAATAAGTTATTTGAGCCACAATGTCGAAAGTTCCAAAAAGTAATTTACCTACATAAATTTAGATAAGAAAGTTATATTATATTGTGGGATTTCCTAGATTTCTGGATACTTTACTTCCCGTTGCCACGATGAGATTAGGACATTTGTATTAAAAAAAACAGGGTCTGCTAGTGATGGATACCTAAGCGGTGACTAACGAAAATAATCCGGTGATCGAAACCTAAAACGAGTCATTCAAAACATGACATGATTATTATAGACACCTACTAGAAACTATTATAATAACTAGTCCCGGTAGAACAGGGGCCCAATTCTCCTTACTGATTGCTTTACTATGACAATGTTATCGTAGCAGAATTGCCACATAGATAGAATCATAGAATTATTAGATGAAAGGAACTCAGTGCGTGCGGTGCTATTTGTGCATTCGTCAAAAGTGTCAAGGTCTTGACGAGCGTCCCTCCATCTGTAGTTTCTTTCATCTAAGGTAGAATACCAAAACGTTTCTATGGTGGCGATTTGTCGCAGAAGTCTGATAAACTAAGCGATTGGTTAATCAGAATAGGGCCCTATATTGTTTGCGCCGCGTCATCGTAACGTCTAGTCTTACGTATTTAAAGACTCCTTCACAGTCTAGTGGGTCCTAATGAGATGTCTCCTCATTCAACGAGTACTTAACTTAAAGTACGCAATAAGGTGAGAATAATATTATTCGTCTTATCTTCAAAAATTATGCAAACTTCAATCTCAAGAGCGTTCGTTCAGTGCTCGTCATTTAGCTGTACATCAAATCTGTTTTTTTTTTTTTTGCGGACAGCGCAGGGATTTCAGGTATTTTTATATGTATTTCTGGTGTATTGATATCAGTTACCTAGTGGTGGGTACTGTAGGTAGTTTATTTGTTACTAAGAACCTGACCAATATTATATACCTAAAGTTTTGTGCTTTATATTTTGTGTTGTTGATACCTAGTACTTAAAAGAGGCATTCCTCGTAGCGCACCCGGATGATGCGCATCCAGATGAACCGCGCCAAAGTATTTCCACCAAGCGCACCCGTTTTTGTGCGCTTCATTCAGTAGGTATAAATGTTAAGTTTTTATTCCTCGTTGCGCACCAATGACAATGTAGGATCTAGTGATGGGGTTGCTTTCATCTAATTAATAACCTATAAGTGGAAATTTATAATTAGCTTTCTGCTGACATGTACTCAGCATGTATATTTCTGATAGTTAATTATGTTTTGTGTTTGGAACTTCATAAAGTTCCAAAATAAATAAATAAAATTAGGATTTAGGTAATTATAAGTAATATAATTATAAAAATGTAAAAATCTAACGTTTAATGGCTCTTTGTACGCTATATTATATAATAAGACATCTTAATAGTTATTGCCTTTATTAAGATACCTACAATAAACTAATCAATATTCCAGATAAATGTCCAACGGGAACATTCAGCTTTGTCTTATACTAACAGATCAAACCTTAGGTACCTATATGTCTGTCGGGAGCTGAGAAGAGCTGAGGTCTAAAACGATTGCCAGATAATAGGAAAAGTAAAAATGTTTCTGCTCTTGTTACCTAAAGGTGTAATTTGTCTTTTATTTTTTATCGAAACTTCTGTTTCCATATAAGCTGCTTCTCTTTCAAAACCATTTTATGGTTTGACGACCGATGTCGAGCGGTGGTCGAAGGTCCGCCTGCGACGCAAGAGGTTGCGTGTTCAATTCCTGCCTAATAAGGTTATTTGATATTTGTTCCGGGTGTTCTGGGTATTTATATGTATAATAAAAAATATCTGTCTACGTAATTAATTGTATTAAGTATATCTGTCATCAAGTACCCATAACCCAAGCTCTGCTTAGCTTGGGGCTAGATGATGCTGTGTGGATTATTTGTTTTTTTTTAGATTACGGAATTTTCCACCTTCTTATTTAAACTGAGCAGACGGTAGTTGATCATGAGTTCAGTAATTTCTCAAGGCGTTGCGCTCAGATTATCTCATTATGGTGATGAGAAAGTCACTGAAGCGATTTTTGACTCTTTCATAAAAATCTGGCGACGGAGTATGCTGCAGTTAAATTTAATAAAGTATTTATTAATTTATTATTTATTTATCAAAAAGGTTTACCAACCACATACATATCAATCATTTAAAACAAACTTAAAATTAGGTCCTGTTCTATCATAATTTTACTCAGTTCGCGATCGACCGCCATCGTCGCGGGTTCAAATCAATATTACCATTTCAACCATTTCGTACCATTTTACTATTTATACCATAAGATGGCGGCAGTTGTTTAATTATACCATAAATACGTGTGTCCTGTGAATATAGCCCATACCACTAACCATACCACTCCAGTGACTTTCCTTGACCACCAACCAAACACCATACCAAATACCAATCTCAAAGGGCAGTTTGGGATCAACCAGAACCATCTACCACAACCCCCACCCACTACCCTTTTCATAGTAGGCAGGTACCTAATTTAAATCTACCGTTTGGTTCACATTCACGTCAGTAAAAAGCATCTTTCGCCGCGAGACCTAATTAATGTAGATTGTACACCTAACAACTCTAATTTTATAAATTGCGTACCAACACTGAAATTTGGTAAAGCCTCAAAGAGCAAAAGGTTAAATCTTTTTTATTTCCTACATAAAATCCAAAGTTCTAAAGTAAACTCCCCAAAGTTATTGCACAGAAAGTTTCACCTCAGGCCTATAACATTCCTTCTGAAGGAATTCGAAAGTGTCTAAATAGGTATTTACCTACCAAAGTTGGATCAACAGGCGAGTTGGTTCTGAAGGTCGAAAAGATACCATCATTTATTTAAGCTTTGCTTTGTAAACGCATGGGCCAGTCTGGTGCGACAGACAAGCCCATAAAAATTTTATCCGATTTGAAACTTTTCCCAGTGGTTTTTGTATGAATGGTTTTACACGTAAGGACTACAATTTGAATTATTCCAGATGAACTTTTAATTCACTTATATTATACGTAGGTAGGGACAATTTTCAAATGAGTAGGTGCTCAGGATTGAAGGATTGAAGGAATCTTCCTAAAGACAACGAGTATCATATGATCCAACACTAGGAGCTAAAAGCCTTTTAGCTCATTGACAACATTTTTCATAATACGTTGTTGGTTTTACAAAATGAAATCATAGAAACTACTTGTTAAAATCGTCAGCTACTGAAATGGTTCAAACCTTGACATTTCAGAAAACGTGTTCTCTAAATGGCGCTTCAAGCTCCATCAGAAAACAACTGCGTCGCCGAAATCTGCATCAGTCCATATCCGCCGGCAAACGAACGGGTTAATTGACAATTATGGATTCATTTCCCCATGTACGGACCGTCTTTTGAAACAGACATGCATGTATGAGCAGATTCACTTCGGAGTTCAATCCGATTTCGCAACGCAGTCATAGCTTTACTAAAAAAAAAGTTTTACTAAAGAAGTTGAGTGCACGTCGAAAGACGGAGTATCAAATTTTTGCCAGTTTAGAAGCGTTCTTAGCTATAGGCCACTTTTCATAAATTTATTCAAAAGGACACGAAATGAAGCCTTTAGAGTAGGTATTTTTTTCATCACTTGAAATTGGACACGAGATGGGAATAATATAATCTAGTTGTTTACCCCAAAATCTTTAGACACGAGATAAGACCATACCGCGCGCGCGTCTAACTAGAACCACACTCACCCAGATGATAACGCGAACGGTGATGTTCTTCCAACACAAACTAGGTTCGTAGTTAAACCGTCGACATTCATAAATGCTTTTAAAATTCTTTCATTTACATACTTACTGATGAGACAGAGGTGCGACCCTAGTGATGACGTAACACACAAAAATGTTCGGGACTTGAATAATTGTACAGAAAAAAAACGATAGAAGTAGATCCAGCTAAGTTTTTAGATAAAGACAGAGAAAACATCTCGATCGCTAAACACAAAATAAAAACAGCACTAACAAATTAATTAGTTTCTTGGTCTTTTGTTGCGTTACGTCGCATGTTTCTGCGATGCGTTTTGCGACTGTGCATTCAGCAAATGAAAAATGATTGTGACTTCACAATTTCCTGTTCTCCGACCGTGTCGTGTGACTTGAATATTTAGCACATTGTCTGAAACGCTCTCCAATCATCTTTTTGAACTGATGGCTACAAATGTATCTAGACTCTAGGTACCTACCTAGAGTAATTATCAGCACTTGTAGGTATACCGCTGAACGTGCCTCTTCCAAAAAAGCAAAGGCTTTGTCATAATGACCATGTTTAGCAGGCAGATTGGTGATCGCAGTAGAGGTGTTAAAATACACAGAAGGAAGCTGCTGCCCTTCGTCTATTAGATTCTCATAGTCAGCTCTTACGACATCCATGGACTGGGTTGCAGGGGTCCATTCCTCATATCATTAACCTAAAAATCTCTCTGTTAATAACCTCGTTTTTTCGCTTTTTTAGTGATAGTTCTGCCACATTTCATTCGTTTATTTATGAAATATAAATATTGTTACGATTTTTAAAACATACGATAATAACAATCTTTGTAAATATAGAGACAGAGTTTAGTTCTCTAAATGAGTAGGCTAATAAGCTTGATTATAACTCAGCAACTATAAACATATCAAGTTGAAGAACTTCAGGTAAACTTACACAGTTTAGTTTTGCCACATTCAGCTTCCGTGAGCGACTTGACTTCAGCAAATCTTTTAATAGAAAATAACTTGGGCTCTTAGTAGCCAGAATTCCTGCCACAATATACGAGTTGTATTGGTTACTTACAAGGTTAGCTATGTTACCAAGTCCAAGACCATAACAAGAAGGTTAACGATAAAAGTTTTATTTCATTTGTATTTATTTATTCCACGTTAGGTACATATTTGATGGCGTTACACTCTATATAATTTATATTATAACAAACACAAACTTTTGACATAGGAAACATCATAAGGGAGTACAGAAAAAAAAACAGTCAGGCATCCTTCTCTTCTAAAAATTTTATAAAAATATTCGTGAATAGACCTTCGTTTGACCACAATCTCATCTGATGGTAAGTGACAATGTGGCCAACGATGTACCCTATCTTTTCTTGAAGAGACCTATTATAGGTTGAAGTTGGCCAGAAAAACAACAGCGAGATTCAAACCTTAGCGGTACGAATGATAAAGGAAGAAGGGTACAAGTGGGAGGAGTATCCACAAGATAATTAAGTTTTACGTTTCAATACAAAATATAACCAAATAAGTAATGCTTCAATTATTGAGAGATTTATGACGTAACAATATTCTGCCTGTGGCTTCGCACGCGTTCTTCCTGAATAAAAAGCCTATTAAAAAAAAGCCTGTTATTCTAGGTCCAAAACTTAATAACATGCGTGCAAAATTTCATCTCGATCTATTCAGTAGTTATGACATTATCTTCGCTCAAACATCTTCACAACGACAGAAACTTCGGCCCTTAAAATATTATATTAGTAGGATTTATAATAATTAATAATGCTGAGAGATTATGTCATGCCAAGATTGAAACTTCTCCTTTATGGTAATTTATTTTGCAATGTATTGGCAACCACCAACAACCTTTTAACAACCTTACAAATTAGTATTGCTACTCGTGTCGATAGAAACTGGATTTCCTGAATTTTGGGAATTAATACCTACGGGGAATTCATGACATTCAAATATAATCCCCAGGGACAACTCTAGAATATTGTCATTCAATTTGGCGTGGCCTGTACGTGTTCGGAGCCCAATGGCAATTATGATGGACCACGTTGTGCGACCGAGTTTGTTTTTAAACTAAGCGACTAAGCCGTTGAAAAATGTGATGACTCCTGTTCGTCCAAAATTTAAAAAACAAAACGCTGCTGGCATCAATATGAATGCTGTTTCTAGCAATTTATTTGTTGGCCGAATAATTCAAATAAGGCAAGAGTTTTGGTTATGTTATGAACGTGTTGAGTAGTAGGTATATTTATCATCTAGTGAAGTAGGTACAGCTCGTGTTACGTACCCAGGGTACGTATAAGAACCTTGTGCTAGATGATGCTTTGTGAAATTGTCCAGCCAAGGACGTACAAATCCAGTATAATTTTTTTCAACAATCCTCGTAAATTGCTTTTAAAGTGCGATTAGTACATTAAATCTTCGAGACAAGTAAGTACAGTTTGTGTTACGAGTACATAACACAAATTAAGCTTACTTGGTAATAGATGATGCTTTGTGAAAATGTCCAGCCAGGGACGTAAAAAATCCAGTATAATTTTTTTCACAATGCTCGCAAATTGCCTTCAAATTGCGATTAGTCCAGCCAAGTAAGTAGAGTTTGTGTTACGAGTACATAACTGAAACTAAGCTTACTTTACTAGATGATCCTTTGTGAAAATGTCCTGTCATGGACGTAGAAAATCCAGCATTAGTTTTTTCAACAACCCTTGAATCGCAAATTGCTTCCAAAGTGCGATAAAATAAAGGCCGCAGCTCATGAGTACCTGCCTGCTTCAACCGTTTGTAATCCTGCCGACATGACAGTAAGATTAGGTACTGCTGACTCGAATGATTTCAGTTGACGCGATAAGCTTACATTTCCCTTTATTGGGGCGAAGATACATATGATTTTGCCGTACATTTTGTTGCCGTTAAAAAGTAAACGACAACAACAAGCAATTAAATGAAATAGATAACAAGACAGAATCGGTCACCACGCAGCGTTTGCAGATCATGACGTATTAGCGCGCTGGGGACTGCTAAAATAATCGCTTCACTATGACAATGTGTTGTGATAGATTAATGTGTATCGTCACAGAATGAGACATTTTGGTATTTTCCCTTCGAATTAATAAACTGCAGATGGTGGACGCGCGTCAAAGTGTCGAGGTTGAAACTATTCTATCTCTCTTATTGATAGAACGGTGTCAACCATTCGAGTTGATAGTTCCTTATGTCTAAGGATTCTACGTGACGATTCTGCAATGATATATGTCATAGAAAAGCGATTGATTAGCAGAATTGACTTCCATATTTAATTTGCATTGATTTATCGTACTTAGGTCGTTTCTTCGTTTAATCACAATCTTACCTTATATCTAGTAAATGACGATGTGTGCGACGCGAAGTCTAATAACTACTCACACTTCACTTGAAGAGACCCAGGTTGTCATCATTGCAACTATGCAAGTACAAGATATTGGGTTACTAGTTGTAATTTGTTTCTTTTATTGGTTTAAAAATTTCATTTTTAATAAAGGGAATATCATGAAAAAAATTAAAATACCATGCCTACCTCTCCTATGAGTAAGTATAGCGCTTTTAGAAGGATTTTTTCTTCGTAAACTCTCTTTAAGCATTACTTCGAAAAAGTGGCTTTATATTCAAATTGCTGCAGTACTAAGTTTTTATTATATTTTCCTACCATGTGTGTACTAAGCCTTGATGATATATTAATTTTTAATCGACTTCAAACAGGGAAGGTTCTCAGTTCGTCTGTGTTTTTAATCTATAACTCTTTGTGGATTAGCACTTCAAGCAAAAAACCGCACTTAAGCTTAATGTTGTGATAGATAGTGTTTATAACTTGGGACGAATTTTAAAACTGATGTTGATGTGAGGTGTGGTCTAAGCTGAAGTGGCTGTGGGCCGGCCATATTTCGCAAAGATCATACAACCACTAGGGTAAAAGTGTTCTTGAGTGGAGACAACTCGGTAAACGTAGACGCACTCCGGCCAGGTGGGATGATGTCCTGTGAAAGACTGCAGGCAGATGCAAGATGAGGCAAGCTGAAGACAGGTGATCATTAGGGGAGGGCTATGACCAGTTGTGGATTAACATAGACTGATGATGATGATGAGGTCCAAAAAAGATGATGAGTTTCAAAGTTCCGTTCGGGGATGTGGCTGCCTTCATAATAACACCATAACGTTTTTACTCTATTTGTTTCGGTTGGCTTGTTCTAGTTTTCCCCGTTCAAAATCCCCTTAAGAGGGGAAAAAAGAAATTAAAAAAAGAACAGAAATTCCCCTTAAAGATGCTCTATATGGGGAAAAACATTGTCTAGAAATCCCCCTCATAATTCCACCTTAGAGACAACTGGAGGTAGCTTTTGGCTTCAAACATGTAAGATCAATCAACTCTAAACTGCTCTAGAAAATAAGTAACCTGATGTTGACATTCAATGCCAACTGAAAGTCTTTTATTTTGTTTTTACTTTTTTTCATAGAATATAATAGAAAATCATTTATTGCCTAAATTTAAAAATAAAACACAATAAAATTAGGTATAAACCTATTTAAATTAAACAAAAAAAATTAAGGCAAAAGGAGTTATTTCAGCATTTTGCTGTAATGCATTAATAAGCAAGCTGCGCTGTTTTTCAATTTACTCCTCTCATTTAATTCTCATTTATATTTGAATAAGTAGGTAACTAGGTAATTAGAGTTAGTCACGTGTGTAACTACTAGATAATATATTTTAAGATAGCAGGACTAAGTGATACCTATACGTTCACATCGAATCAAAGTACCTTCTAGTTTTTGTAAGAACCTAGAAGCCGAGTCGAAGCCGAGCCTGTATCGTGAGCTTGAACATCACGATACAGGCTCGGCTTAGTGTGAGATCCATCGGTAAAATTATAGTCTCTAGCCCTCAGCAACAACTTTTTCATCAGTTTTATAATTAGTGCTTAATATGCTGTGATATAATTGTTTTGCTGCAAATAAATATATTTTATGTTTATGTTTGAATGTCAAAGTCAGCAAGAGATGACCTCGTACGAGATAAGCACGTCTCAGCCCTAGAAGCTAATTTTGTAATCACCCTCCTTCTTGCGCAGTCGGGTAAAAACGCGCGCCCCACCTCAAGTTTCTAATGTTGTAAGTGTAGCACTCGTTACTTGGGGGTCCTTGTGATTTCCATCGGGATTTTACGGGACACCTTTGAAGTTTTGGAACCAAGGTCTTCCAGGTCAGGTAGGAAAATAAAAAACGTAAATACAGATGAAATAAGAACCTCCTCCATTTTACTAGAAAATATCAGATTATCTAGAGGATAAAAAAGCTTGGGACGAGTTTTGCTCAAAATCAAAAATTAACAACCTAAGAAGGTAAAGGTTACTTGTTCGCTTCTTTACTTTACCTTAAAAAGATTGAAGTGAACAAAAATCAAAGTGATCACTTTATGTCCTAGTTTTACTTATGTTATTTGAATTTTGTGACGTGTCCAAGAGTCCTGTTAGACCTTCTAAAGGAAATAAAGCACTTTGATATTTGATATTTTTTGAAGTCGGTAATAAAACATACAGACGAATAGGGAACTTCCTCCTTTTTTGAAGTCGGTTAAAAAATATACAGACAAATTGAGAACCTCCTCCTTGTTTATAGTTTGTTAAACAGGTTATTTTGCGTCAAAATTACTAAATTTTACCAATTTACTTCGATCAGTAACAGAGATGTCCTACAAGCCGAACTTTGAACATGGCAGCCGTCTCGACGGAGATTAGCCAAGTGCGCATGTGTATTAAAGTGCACAAGTGTGTGAGCAAACACAGGCGCACTCTCTATTCTCTCACTCTCATAATCCGATGAGACGGCAGACCAACACGACCGGGGAGTAGTCAGGCGCAGGACCAACGGCTTAACGTACTAGTAATAGAACCTCAGCTCTCATACGTCCACAGCTGAACATGCCTCCCTTCAAGGGGGGTTCGCCACAATCACCATGCTCGGCAGAAAGATTAGTGATCGCAGTTGAGGTCTTAATATTACAAAGAAAGAAACTCTTGCTCTTCCTCTGGTAGATTACCTTATTTAACTTTTACGACATCCACGGGATGAGGCGTCGATTAAGAATCGACCGCGACCTCATAGTTGGGTTTCAAATACAAATGCTAATATATTTCTTTGTCCAAAACATACCACAGGACATCCTGCTCAGTCACCTTACCATCGTCTATCTGATAATTAAAATTAAAGACAACCGGCTGGATGCTGCGATAACCAAACGCGAGAGGGAATATTGTGATTTGCATGCTAAGTAATATCACCTACCAGCTTAGTTCACGACCAGCTAATCGAGAGAAGCTAGTTCACTTTATTAACTAAAGTACAGTCAGCTTTCAATTTGACTGAATAGTAACACCCTTCTTCATAATAGTCTGCTAACTTAAAGCATTGCTATTTCTCACTCTGTCTTCTTCTAATGACCTAAGTCGGAGTGAGAAATAACACTGCTTAGCAACTGTTTTAAGTTCGCAGACCATTATGAATAAGCGGGTATCTGTTTAAAGTAAATTGTGTAAATTTATATACCGCGTTCTGTACGATGACAACTTTCTGCGCAAAATGTGTGCGTGGACATTTAATTGAAAAGTTCCGAGTCAAATAAAAGTGAAAACTTGGGAGTGTATGATATGAAATCTGAACTAAAACTGATATGTAACAATTATAGGTAAAAGAAAAGGTACCTACCCACTGAAAAAAAAACTTCATCAACGAATACTTAGTTGCACACGCGCTGCGGAAGCAGTAAAAATTTGAGTTTAAAAACGGAGGAGAGATGCAGTGGTGGCGGCGTAGCATGGCTTGGTACCAGGGGCGGTTTTCAACCAAGCACACAAAAGCTATGAAAATAAATAACGGCGAGCGGAGCGGGCCGCGGTATTTTGGATTTTGCTGAGGAGCGAGCCCTGAAAATTTTGGAGAGTTTGTGGAGACAGAAAATTGTTAAGAAACTAATACAAAATAAATATTGGTAAGTGGAGTCAGCCATATTCATACGATAAAAATAATGATTTCTAGAACTTTCGCGTATTTCAGAGCTGATTTATTCCTGAGCTGTACCAATTTTACAGTTAAGCTGATGCACAAGCGTGCCGTATCTCTGTCAACGGTTTCGGCAAAGGAGTTATAATTGATGTTCATTGAATTCAAGCCAGTCACAAGAACGGATTGTATTAAAACACGGATAGCTGCAAACCTAAATATTTTCAAAAGAACATAACGATTTATTGATCGATATAATACAAACCTAATTAACATCAACGAAAACGATTTCAAAGATAAATTATAAGTTTTATTATGAATTAAATTATTTAGAATACAACTAATCTCAATAACTGATCTAATCAGAATAATTTTATTTACTAACCATAGCTTGAGACGAGGATAATGCACTAGCGGTGTAACCTCCGACGGGTGACAACGAAAACTTACACGCACAGCCAGACCATGAAAAATATCGCGGCTCACTTCGCTCGTCGTTGATTCTATAGTACAGGGTGTGGTCTAGAGGTCTACTTTAAAAAACGAACTGTAAGAGATTAATGTCAAAATCTTTTTCATAGTAAGTTCATCGAAAGATCGGATCGGAACGGATCGGCCGTTCTTCGTTTTGTGCGATCCGACGTCATCTGTCAACTTCGTTCGTTTTTCAAAGTAGACCTCCTGTTGTTTACTTATTTTGTTGTTAATTGCCAAAAAAAACTTTTAATTGTTCTTAGTTCATTATCTTAGCTTCCTTGTCTTGCGAAATATGCCTCACAAATTCAAAAAAGGCCGCGTCTCGTTTAACTCGCCGATATTAATTTTGTAGTAGCTTAACTATTTTCTCTAAGTATGTAGTTTATGAAAAAGTAACAAAAATTTGGACGGATAGCTCTTAGTGTGTTATCGCTGTTATGTATACTTTTCGGTATGTTTTTTGTATCCTAACTTTTTGTAAATCTGCGCAATATAACGCAAAAATGCTGCGGCGGTCTCCGCTTGCCGTCGTCTTTGCTTCCTTGTCATTGTTGCTGCACCCGACCTTACCAAACTACCAAACTCCAAAATAAACGCGGCTCGCTCCGATCGCCGTTATTTATATTCCTAGGTTTTAATCTAACACCGCAAAGTCTTAAAAAATTTTCAGGGCTCGTTTCGCTCTATATAATTTGTTTTGTCATAGGTACTCTTGCTTACTTTTCCCACTTTACTTAATTTTGCGTTTCGCTCCGCTCGCCGTTACATAACTATTGTTAGGAGTTGAAGGTCGGCATTGTTGGCCGCCAAGGCGGCTTAGTATTTTTGATTTGGTTTTATTTAGGGGGTGGGTGCTTGGTGCCCCGGGTACCTACCAGCCCACTCTACGCCACCACTGGGATAATGTATAGTGAGAACGAATGAATTGCCTACAAAAAAGTGAGTAGGTGAGGTACTTTATCAGATAATAATGACGTTATAATAATTTCTACCATGGCTGACAATGCTAGAAAATATAATACTAGATATTTCATGTTGTATTTCAACTTCATGCAAAAGGTAGGTACGCAGTTACTTAGTATGGAAAGAACTGAAAATCCACACAAGTTATTTTCAAGATAAGCTGGGGTTATTTGTAATGTGTTCATAAAACTAACAACTTTTGCATAGTGTTTTCAGTTTATAGATCCTGCGCGATTTTATTGCATTATTCACTAACTTCAAAAAAAGGAGGAGGCCAATAATGGTTAGCCGATCTTGCGGATTCGTTCACTATTGTATAGAGAATAATTCAAAGGTGGTCATATAAAAATTGTATTCGCCATAAAGCCCAGAGGAGCTTTATGACGAATACAATTTTTTTTATTTTATTTTTCCGCTTTGGTGGAGACCAAAGCGGAGATGTACGGAGATGTCCGAAGCAAAGACTCTCGTCTCCGCTTCGGACATCTCCGAAACACTTTTCAGCGAGGGTGTCTCTACCGAAGATGTGCGGAGGTGCGAAGTGGCTGGCTAGACTGGAGCGGATATGTGCGTGCTGGCTAAAGCGGAGATGAGTGGAGGCTGCACCGGAACTAAGCTCCGTGTGGCAAGCGTCGGATGTTTATTGAGATGAATGCACTAGCGGCGCGCCGCTCATTGCACGCACGCCGCACAGTGGATCGAAAAAGCCCTTCCTATAGACATAGAACTTTTTTTTTTAAACATGCTTTTTCTTATTGGAAACCAAGACAGAATCTTATTAGAAGCCCAAACTATATCATATTTTATGAACCTAGGTGATAATGACGCAGAAAAGATTTTTTGAACTTTAATTTGTATGGAGAAAAACATGAAAATCGATATTTTTCGGCTCTCGTGCGAGTGCCCGTTATTTCCTCCGGCATAAATAATGTTCCTATTTTTTACTATCTTTTGACATATAGCACATATGGGGCACTCGATGGACTTCAGGTGAAAAAAAATAAAATATATTTTTAAATTTTCTTTTTGCATTTTATTCATTATACAAGGTACATTACGACCTAAAAATAATATTTTAACTCACCTAATTATTGTTACAGTTTTAATGCAATATTTCACCAGCCATACTTTATAATTTTACCTGATAATTCCATATTATATGGTGGTTTTATGATATTTAGCCGTTAAAGACGATACCTATTGTATATTTTTTTGTTAAATGTACAAGGGGCCATTAAGTTAGGTACTCGACCTTATCATTGTTACAAAATTTACTGCAGAGGTTTACATACTTATCTTGAACTACCTGCTAACCCGTCACTTATGATTGTATTATTATTCTAAGAATTCCTTAAGCCCCTTTGCTTTGTTATTAAAAATGGATGTTATTTAAGTAGGTACTTACCTAATTAACAATTTGTCATTGCCTAGTTTTTTCTAGTAGTCGTTAGCCGGTATGAAGTAAGTATAAATATGGAGGGTTCTGAATATTTTTTTAGTTATATTAAAACTTACTACGTAAAACATCTGTGAAATTTCGAGTTAAAAATGGAAAAGCATAGTGTGGTGACCAATCTGGATCTATTTGTGATTCTAAAACAGTCTGGCAAGCTTGGAAACTATTTAAAACTGTTAGAAAGTGTTAAATTTCAGTTGAATTTGAGTTTATCTGAAGAAGATACAGACACTCTCCAAGAATTCTGTCGAAGGTTTAGTCAGTCTGTGATAAAAAGATGGAAATCTGCAAAATGTAACACAGAAACTTTCAAAAAACACTATACAGATTGGTTGGAGCAGAATATCGAGTGGCCAACTTGTGTACGTGAAAATATACGACCACAACAGCTAAATACTGCAATTCAAGAAACAAGTGAAGCTGGCGAATTGTTTTTACCCTCTCCGAGTACATCAACTGCTGGAACATCAACGAAAACGGCTCCAAGTCCGCGCAAACCTTTCAAAGAACTTGGAACAAAACAAAAGGTACGAAGGATTGAAAATTATAATTATAAAGGCCGAGAAAGTTCAGAATTGGCCTTTGCTTTAATTACTAATATGAAAAATGAGGGTAAAGATATTTTGGCAGCAGCCATAGATCATATTCTAAAGAATCCTAAAGAGGCGGAAAAAATCGTGGAACAAGCAAATGAAAAAAATAAATGTGTTTTCACCCCTACCAAAGCGCTCGGCTTATTACTGTCACTTAAACTATCAAAGTGGCAGTATATAACGTTGAGAGAATCTGCCATTCAAGAAGGCATTACAAATTTGTATCCATCATATTACAAAGTGCAGCAAGCCAAGATGGATTGCTTTCCTCCGAAAGACGCAATCACTGTTACAGATACAATGGCCAAAGTAGCTCTTCAAGCACTCCTTGACATAACTGTTAAAAGAATTATAAAAAGTTTACCTGACGAGATTACAAACCAATCAATGATATTAATATCGAAATGGGGATTTGATGGTGCCTCAAGTCAGAGCACATACAAACAAGGTTTTGATGGAGATGGAAAAAGTGATGAATCAATTTTCATGACCACTTTGGTCCCGCTAAAACTCACTGCTGGAAATGAGGTCATATGGGAAAACAAAAAACCTTGTTCAGCGTTATATTGTCGTCCTGTGCAGTTTATCTTCATAAAAGAGTCGAAATTAGTCGTAAAAGAACAGCTGTCCGCAATGGAAGAAGAAATACGATCACTGAGTAGCACCGAATGCGATACAAACCGAATTACACACAATCTAATAATGACTATGATAGATGGGAAGGTATGCACCTATCTTTCAGAAGCAACCTCACCTGCAACGTGCTATTTGTGCTTGGCAAAACCTTCTGAAATGAATAATTTGGAAGCAGTTACGAAAAAAGAAGTTTCAACCGATCTATATAAATTTGGAATATCTTCACTGCACGCTCGCATAAACTGCATGGAATGTCTATTGCACATAGCATACAGGCAAGATTTAAAGACTTGGTCCGTAAGAGGAGAAGAAAATAAACTAATATTGGAAGAAAAGAAAAAAGAAATTCAAACTAAGTTCAGAAAAGAAACAGGTTTATTAATTGATGTAGTTAAGCAAGGATCGGGAACAACCAATGATGGGAATACGGCGAGAAAGTTTTTCGAGTTCCCTGAAAAAACGGCAGCTATAACTGGGCTTGATGAAGAGCTCATACGCAGATTTGCAGTAATACTGCAAGTCATTTCATCAGGTGAAACTATAAAAATAGAAAAATTTAAGGAATATACCCGAAAGACTGCAGAAAAGTACACAGAACTGTATAATTGGTACTATATGTCAGCAACCGTGCATAAAGTTCTTATACATGGTGCCGACATAGCCAATGTAGCGATTGTACCCATTGGTAAACTATCTGAAGAAGCCTCAGAGGCTAGAAATAAAGACTTTCGCAAGTACAGGGAGTCTCATGCTCGAATGACTAGCAGGGTTAATAATAATCAGGATATTTTAAATATGCTGCTTCTTTCATCAGACCCTTACATTTCTTCCACAAGACCTGTACTCAATGCAGCACGGAGGAAAGAGTTAAGTTCCGAAGCTTTAGGTCTTATATCTATTAACACAGAACACCTTGAGACAGAATTTGTAGATGTAAGTAACATTGATCCAGAAGACACAGATTCTGACACAGATGCTGATATGGATGTGTCTTTTAATATGTTCTAATTGTTTTACAGAAACTTTGTAACTTATATGTATGTTAGGTACATAATACGTGTTTTTAAATAATTATTGTGTATGATAACTTGTAATATAGAAAAATTTGCCTTGTGTCTAAAAAAATAGTAATATTTATTTCGTGTGAATTGTTTGTTTAATCGCCTTTGTAGTTTATAATTATTATTCTTTTCTTTTTAAAAATAATGACTGTATTTGATAATTATGCTTTTACTTTAACTAAATATAAAAATGTAATATATTTTCATTATTATGATAGGTGAAATATTACATTAAAATTGTAACAATAATAGGTGAGTTGAAATATTATTTATAGGTCGTAATGTACCTTGTTTAATGAATAAAATGCATAAAGAAAATTTAAAAATATATTTTATTTTTTTTCACCTGTAGTCCATCGAGTGCCCCATATGTGCTATATGTCAAAAGATAGTAAAAAATAGGAACATTATTTATGCCGGAGGAAATAACGGGCACTCGCACGAGAGCCGAAAAATATCGATTTTCATGTTTTTCTCCATACAAATTAAAGTTCAAAAAATCTTTTCTGCGTCATTATCACCTAGGTTCATAAAATATGATATAGTTTGGGCTTCTAATAAGATTCTGTCTTGGTTTCCAACAAGAAAAAGCATGTTTAGAAAAAAAAAGTTCTATGTCTATAGGAAGGGCTTTTTCGATCCACTGTGCGCCGCTCACATCTCTTCTCGTCTTCGCTGCGTGACGTCGTCGCCAGCTTGTAAGGCACAGCTCACATCTCCGCTTCGAACGCGCCCTACATCTCCGCTCTCTCTCTCTCGGTGGTATCCACTGAAGCTGAGCGGAAACGAGATATGTAAATAACGACGTTCTATTAGTTGCTTAAAACTGCACTTTGGTGGAGTCCGGCTCTAAAACTTATGTAAAACATTATCACGAAAACATTAGTTTTCGGGATAACTGGTAGCTAATCAAATACTTTGAATGCAAAAGAAAACTATAAACATACCTTCAAAATCTAGATTATTTACAAACTGAAAACTTATTATTCATCTTGACATAACCATACAAACATGCCTATTAAAAATAACTTTACTTTACATCACTTATTTACTTACTAACTACATACAGACTTAAGTTTAAAATCGGTATTGGCTTTGATTATATACATATATACCTACATTACGACATAATTAAAAATGTGCACAAAGTGGCTGTTATTAATATTATTAGGTTAAGATCTTCAGTAAATTTAGTTATAAATAGATGCTGTGTTTAATCAAAATGCAGCTATTTGGCTTGCAGAATGGTATTCTTAATTTATATCCAAAAAAAGATTATGACAAGTTTAGTTATTAGAAAGTACTTAAAACTACTGTCGCTAGCTGAAGCAGAGTCCCTCGTGTCTACATACAAGTTCATACTTAGTTAGCCACTCACACATCCAGCCGGATCGCCTGCACTAGCCTCAAACGTCCGAGGTTCGTACCGAAAATTCACGGCGCCGCCGCGCCGCGACCGCGTCCCATTTTAAACATACTCGGCCCGTATTTATAAATCGCTCTTACCTCTGAGTTAAATCTTGAGTGCAAACTTAAAACGTAAATTGGTTATATCTCGGTAACTACACAGCTACGCTCATAACAAATATACCATAAAAAAAAAAACTATAGAAAAAAATAAAACTATATTAGAAATAATCGTATGGACTCAAATAATTGCCTAAACTTGACAAAGTAGGTTTAAATTCATAATTTTTTTCTTTCTTCCTTGTTTTCATACTTTTTTTTTTGCAGTAATACCTAATGATGCCTATATACGAGTATTATTAAACTAGATCATACAAGCAATTTTTGGATACCAATCAATCATTACCTTCTCTTCCAATAATTACCAAAACAAACCACCTCTCCACATTCACGCTCGTTACAATGACAACTCCGAAAAGATTTTTTTTTTTAAATTCGTGTTCGGTCATTTTTGTATTGGCACCTTGGCTTTTTACCATTCTACCAACGGAACAGGTATCAACCCACCATGACATTGTCATGACTCGAGAACCATTCCATTAGAGTGAAGTTAGCCACAAAAACAATTTTATTTTGCTCCGCGCGGAGAAGTTTGCATCAAATGTGGCTCGGACGACGATCAACCGGATTTTTCTGTTTCGCAACAAATGATGCTGGGACTTGTGGGTCAATGTCTCACTACACATAGGGTTTAATACGAAGTAGGCAAAACTTACTTGTTAAACACACGAAGTACATACTATGTACGTAGTTGTGCTCTATGACTCTATAATCTTTTTTAATTCACTTTCCCCTTAATTTCTAAAATTGTATTAAAGAAACTTATTTCATGTTGTTAAAATTAGTACTTACTTATTTTTAGCTTCTTAGTTTTATAGCAGTAATATAAGATAGGTATTAACTCCTACTTTGTTGTTAAATACCAACTGAAATTAAATAAAGTTTTTAGTTATTATTTATTTATATAATAGTTTCTATCGCGCCGTGCCACAACGGACGTAAACAGTGCGCGCGAATTTATTTTATAGTCGTGTCATCCATGTGTCTTCAAACCTTTACATTGTTTACGTACCTACCCTGGACTAAATATTGATAAATGACGAAATTACATTTGTTTGGAGTTCCAATTCAAAGCGTCTCTAGCGTCTCTGATATTAAAATTATCATTTTTTGTTTTGTATGGTTGTCGTGTTGTTTTGGTTCAGTTTTATTAGTTCTATGGACGCTCACGCAACCGCTCAGCATCATTTATTTTTGCTACAATCGGGAATTTGAAGTCAGCTTCTAGTTTTTTTAAACATGCCAAATTATCTAGTATCTTGAGAAACTTCTCGTCAGCTATACCTAATGTGAAGGATTTCAAGATTTTTTTATTGGTAGGTAACAAATTTGGTTAAAATAATATATCAAATTAACAGCACAATAAAAAGCAATATTTTACCATTAAAATATAGTTTTAAACAATAATTGGGTCAATTAAGTTAATGCTTACATTTGCTACAACAAAAATTGTATAAATGCAAATTAAAATTTCAGAAATAAAAATAATTAATAAATTGGTCCAAAAAAAACAACAAATATAAATAAAAAAACGCACGTTTACGTGCCAATTCATCCAATGCAACGCATAAAAACATTATTATACCAACTTTCTCCCTTTTTTTGTATTCAGTCTTCTTCGGTAAGACTGAATAAGTTATAAAGCTTCATCTACTCGAATTATTTCAATCCTCAAATGAAGCAGAGCTTGTACATGCTTGTACTAAATTATAGAACTTGATAAGAGCACTGAAGAAAATCTAAAGTGCTGGAAACTTAGAATGTTTACAAGATCCAGGGTTATTCCACCATAATTGAAAATTGCTGTAAACTGTTTCATTTTTCATTGAAATGTCATCGTTCAGTAACTCACAGAACTTGCAATACTCGTTTGTATCGACGGCATCTGTAGTGTGGTGGTAACTGTAGTGGCTCCGCCATCTAAAATACTCAGCATATTCTTCAGGATTGTTTATCAGTCTGTAGATTGTTTCCGCTAGTTTCACAGCACCTAATTTTCTTGCATTCAAGTATGACCGATCCGGCAAAAATCTGTAAGAAACCAATCACAATTTTAGTACCTACTCTTATCACGATAATCATTCTTTAGGTATTAATGATTTAGTAGATACCTTCTAAAGATGGATAATAAGATGGAAATGAGGATCACCTCATACTGAGACAGGGCATGTTATTTTTACTAAAACTGTTGTAAGTGTATATAAAACGGATGTTTTGTGTTGCAAATAAATCCCACTTGACGACAGATTTGATAAGGAAAATAGTATGAATAATAAATTTATAACATATGTATATGGAAAATAGTTTAATCATATGGAACATTTGGCTTACCTTGAATAATCAGCTTGACCGAAAACGATTGGCACAGCATTGTTATTAAGAGCAGTTAATAGTTTCTCAGTAACATAGTCCGGACTTAGTGAGTTTTCAAATGATAAATAGAAATAGTATTTTTCTTTGATCATGTCTTTACAAATTTTATCTTCATCCCTCGGGCATTGAAGCGATCCACAGTCTCCATATACATCAATCCTATATGTATCGTCGCCATTATTTGCGTATTTTTTGAGTTCCATTTGCAGGGCTTTCACAAAATATTCTCGACGACTTCTTGAATAACAGTTAGAAACAAACCATGCGACAGCGACTGTTTTCGTCTTTAACTTACTTTTAATTAAATTGCTTACAGGTGTCATTTCTTCCGGTTCTAACCATTTCATGTTTTCTTTTGGTCCGACAACATTATTGTAAAAATCTCTGATAACAATGAAGCCCCATTGGACTTCGGAATCTAATTTATATGTCCATGTCCAGTTGAAGAAGTTGTCATATTTTGTAGTGCATATTGGATAATTATCAGGTGACTCTATGCTTGCAAAAACATACTTTTGGTGAGGAGAACGCAATTTTGGTTTTTCTATACCATAAAAATATTCTTCGGATAATTCTGGCCCCGAAAAGGCAACGACGTCAAATTTTCTGTAATCGTCGAAATATGATTTATTTGGAGTTACAAAGCAGTTTGTGTATGGACATTTTCTGGAAACAAATCCTTCTTGACCCTTGCCCATGTCTACAAAAGGCACGTTACGATCGGAGGTCCACTGAAGTATATATTTCAATTGATTAAATTTTCTTATTATTTTCTTATTTAATGCAATAGCCACAGGTTTTTTAACATCGTAAATTTCTTTCTTTACTTTTAATTTATCTAAAGAATTATGATCGACATAAGTTTGAAGTACGACGCCTAAACTTTTAGAAACCACCATGTTAGTTTTATGGAAGACTTTACAAAAATATATGACTACGAAAAAGGTTAAAACAGCGCAAAACAGTACATTTTTTGTGATTTTTTTCATGTTTCTGTAGGACAAGCACTGTGTAACTTTGGTTTTCCCAGCACTGCACTGTTACAGGACCAGCTAATTTTATTTACACAGGCCTCGAGCTTAAGCTGTGCATAGTTTTATTTGCCATACAGAAGATTAAATGAAAAGCTGATATTTAATCACATTCGTAATCCATCACAAAATGTTCACAATCACAGATTTTAATTCAAATCTCTAATATTTATTTTGATTTACCACAACGAAAATAGAAGAAAAACATTACCAACGTCAACGACGTTACGTAGTTATTTCTCTTTGGTCAACGATTGACGAGCGTACCACTGCCACTCGATAAGGGAAGTATAAGGGAACCTGTTCACTGGAGATGTGCGCAGTTAAGTGACGCATATGTCATACCAAAACTAACCAATAGCATAGCTTATTATCATAGTTTAGCAAATTGCGGTTTAGCATATTCCGCCCTTCTTATGGGAAGTATCAATGACCGAAGAAAGCAATCCCTTAGGCTCAGACTACAAGCATACGGGATCTCCCTGGCCCGAAAAAAAAAACGGCCCGGACAAGCCCGGATTCAATTCGTCTCACTTGCAAACCTTTGAATTTTTCCTGCATTGACTGCATGGACAAGGATCAGGGGCCATTCAATCCCGAATTTCACCCGGAAACAACCGGATCATCCTTTGGTTTTCTCCGGCCACCCGCCCCCGGTCCGTTATTATTCAGCACAAAGGCGGGGTCTTTTAATAAAGTAGATAAGTAGTTGTGACCACACGACTCCAAAAAACGTTAGTTCCGGGCGCTTCCGGAAAAATCACATGCCAGTGCGACGAGAGGTAGTACGCACGCGATCGTACTAAAAAAAAGGATGGTCGCTTCCGAGCGTATAGTATTAGAGAATTACCAATGCATTTGAAACATCAAAGTAGCGACTATTCAGTGCTAGTGAACAGCGACCGACTGAGTAAATTTATCTCCGGATTTAAACAGGCCGCCGCGTGTAGTCGACGAATTACCAAACACTGATTTTACTCGGACTGAGGAGATTCGGGATGCTTGTTGTCTGAGTTAAAAAAAACATATGAAAGCGATTAGTTACAACAATATACCTAGTTGTAACTAGTCGCTTGCATATGTTTTTACGGAAAAGTATACCACACTAATATTTTTAATGCGAACGTTTGGATGTGCAGATGCTGGGGAAAAGAAAAAAGTATTTTATGTCTGGATAACCTGGTATAACAAATGCACATATGTAGGTTTATCCCGTATAACAGATCCCATGAGACAGAAAAAACATAAAACATTTCCATAAAACAATAATTAGATTTTTTAATTAGTTTTTTGTGGACTGGAGTAACGTATCTATAGGCTTCTTTTTATCCCGGAAACAAAACGCGTGCAAAGCTTTGGAAACTAGTAAAATGACATACATTTTGTATTGTAAAAGTGCTCTAACATAACAATATATCACTAATGAGAAAGACCCATATTTTTAATCTAGCACGCATAGTTATTGAGATAATACAAACAAGCTAATTTGAAAGAATATAACACCGAGACCGGAAGGTCGTGTCGTGACATATCGTTATAAGAGATTAAAAAATATATAAATAAAACTTAATTGCAGAAAATTTCCTATAGGTTACAGTATAGCACAGGAAGAAGTTTATAAACCATACCCTGCAATTGGCGGTCTTAGCAGAGATTTCTACCAGACGACTATATCACAAGGGACCCTTTAACTAAGGCTACCTATAAGCTTAGGATTGATTGACTCCGTATAAAGTATATAAGGGGATCAAGGACTGGATACATTATGTTAGCGTCTTTTTACAAGCTTTTATTAAACTTCATTGTGTATGTATTGTATGCATGTTTTGATCAAATATTGGAAGCGAAATTTCAACTACCTACTTGGCATGCCAGGTTAACAATTCCCTGCCTCATTCCACCTAGAATTAAAGTCATTATAGAGGGAGTGCTTTTTAACCATTCGTGGCCCGAGAGCTAGTGGGTATCTGGCGCAGCGCATCAGTATTGCCATACAGCGGGGGAATTGCAGCCAGCGTCTTGGGGACGCTTCCAACTGGTATTGATATGGATCAGTTGAGCTACCTGTAGATTGTTTGCAACAGTCTGCAGTTAGCTTAATTGTTTCAATTGTAAATACTAGTTCTAATTTGTTTTTATTATTGAATTGTAATTTTCTTTGTCAATAAAGAAAATGTCGATAGAGTAAAAAACTACCTACTTCGTCTCAGCGCAAGAATTCGAAATTTTGCAAGCTCTCTCAGTTTTGATGACGATACACTCAATAAAATGATAGAAATCATCTGTAGTTTTAAACCGGGCGGTCTTCTCACGAGAATATTCAGAATGGAGGGTAATGACGAAATAGTGAAATGGCACTACACAATATATTCATAAAAAAACTTGCTTTAAGGCACTACCCCGACCCAGAACAGCGCCGCCACCTACTTTATCTTATTATTACGTTAAACAAAGAAATTTTTTAATATATATTGGGCAGTTTGTTATCTATAATAAGCTTTTTTTTAATGCCTTTGTAATAGTTTTATTTTGTATAGTCTAACTAAGCAAAGATGCGAAGTTGCTCTTGGTGGCCACCAAACACTGTTTTCGCATCTCTGTCTAAACTATACAAAATAAAACTATTACCGGGGCATTAAAAAAAAGCTAATGATAGGTATCACAAACTGCCCAATGGATTTTAAAAATGTATTTTGTTTAGCGTAATAATAAGATAAAAAAGGTGGCGGCGCTATTTTGGGTCAGGGTAGCGCCTTAATAGGTTTTTGTCATGATCTTTTCCATAGAATAAGTAATTTAATATTTTTTTAATTAAGTTATTGACTTTCGTTTGTTCACAATATAATTTCAGTAAAAAAGGCTACCCACGCCGCTAATATAATCGCTTCTCTTACATTGGCATGCCAGGTTAACAATTCCCTGCCTCATTCCACCAAGAACGAAAGTCACTATAGAGGGAGTGCTTTTTAACCATTCCTTCATCGTTCAGTAACTCACAAAACCTGCAGTACTCATTAGTATCGACGTTATCTGTAGTGTGATAATAGCGGTAATAGTTCTTCCATTTAAAATAATCTGCATACTTTTCTTGATCGTTCATAAGTTCATAAATTTTATCCGCGAGATTTTGAACACCTAGTTCTCTTGCATCTAAGTATGATCCCAATGGTAAGAATCTGTAATAAAACAAATAATAGTTATAATCAAAGAGATATATGTAAATACTAGCTGTACAACTAAATACACATTTTTGACTTTCATCCCCTCTCCCAAGGGAACCGTACTGAATTTCGGGATAAAGGTATCCTATGTCCTTCCTCGTATGAACTCAGATCATGCCAAGTTTCATAAGAATTCATTTAGTAGTTTCATTCGGCCAAGAAACAGACAGAAAGGCAGATAGACAGATAGACCAACATACAGACAGATAGACAAAAATTAACAGATACAGTGTTGGCTTCAGTATTGATAACAGAGTAGCGCTCCAAAAAATAAATTCAAAATACATATCTTCAATGTACAGAAATGGGCCTAGTATATAATATCTTCGATATAATAGATTTATAAATGATTTCGATGGAAACTGTATAACTTCTACATAATCGTCACAAAAAGATAACCACGTACGTAGGATATTAATTATGATTTAACGTGTTTTAAAAAACGAGAAACCGACTTCAAATTACGGTTTATAGATAATATTCATCTATGTCTTGGACGAACGAAATCACCACTTACTTTCCCTGACCGAAGGTTCAAGTGCAAAAAATTTAATTTACACTGGCGACATCTAGTTATAATTCAAGTCTTATTTAGTTTGATGACACGTGGATGAAGCTGTTGACGCCCGTTGCCATGGAAAGCATTAATTAGGTGATAATTAAATTATCATATTCTAAAGAATTTTTACAAACCTTTTACGTCGCACATAGCAATTCCTCGAGAATCAAACATATAGGATACCACTTCAAAATCAATTTTGATACAACAGCTAAGAATCATCAAAATCTATTAACAATTGGCGCAGATATCACCAAAACTGTTGTAGCTACTCGTGATTCTACAAAAATATTAAATTGGTTTTTAATTTTAACGGGTTAAATACTAATCCGTCGGGAAAAAATTATTTCCACCTCGGGATCATTCTCCATACAATAGTGGAAGAATCAGCAAAATCGGTTGCCCATAGGCGGAAATATCAAGTAACATACATACAATAAAAAACATACAGACGAACTGATAACCTCCTCCTTTAAAAAGGAACTTGAAATGAATGTATAGACATGATAAAGCTGTAGGTTCACCTTGAATAATTAGCTCCACCAAATACAATAGGCACAGCATTATTATTTAAAGCTCTTAACAGTTTTTCCGTAACATAGTCCGAACTGAGTGAGTTCTCAAATGACAAATAAAAATAGTATTTCTCTTTGATCTTATTATTACACTCAACATATTTCTCCCGAGGACACACTAATGGTCCACAGCTTCCATATACATCAACACTATAATTTTTATTTTCGCTGTTTATGTATTGGCCAAGTTCGATTTGTAGTTGTTTCACAAATAAACTTCGTTTATTTCCTGTTTTACAGTTGGAAGCAAACCATGCGGCAGCGGTGTTCTTGGTATTCAGCTCATTTTTAAATTCTTCACTTACAGGCATCATTTCTTCTGGCATAAACCACTTCATGTTCTTTCTGGGACCGACAACAACGTTGTATAAATCCCTTATAACAATAAAGCCCCATTGAACTTCGGAATCCAATTTATAAGTCCACGTCCAGTTGAAGAAGTTATTATATTTTTCCAAACATATTGGATAATTATAAGATGACTCAATGCTTGCAAAAACATATTTTTGGTGCGGAGAACGCAATTCTGGTTTTTTTACTTTATAGAAAGACTTCCTAGACAACTCAGGTCCCGAAAAAGCTATGACGTCAAAATTTCTATAGTCGCCTAAATATGATCTATTTGAAGTTACAAAGCAGTTTGTGTGTGGACATTTTCTAGTAAAAAACCCTTCTTGCCCCACACCCATGTCCACAAATGGGACGTTGCTAGCTGAAGTCCATTGTAGTATATATTTTAAAGTTTTAACTCTTCTTGTTTTGTAGGACACTGTACAATAATAGATGACGACACAACACGTTATCAATAAACATATTGAAAAGTTTGCCTTTTTATAAAATTTCATATTGTTGGAGCACCTTGCACCTTTGGTAACTCACTTTACATCAATATTAATAAACACTTCACACTCTTCAATGTGACTTATGCATTTACACGCAACAGTCGTTCACATAAAGATCTCAAAATTTATAAGAACCTAAATAAAAAAAATCTGCCTTAGCCATAAATCAAATATTAAAGAAAACTCTAAAAGTTATGTGAATTATTCTAAATAAGTTAAACGTTCAGTAACACACAACGTTGCAGCACTTTTGGTGAATAATGGCAACTACTGCCACGACGAACCTCAAAACATTCAAACACAAACAAAACAAACGATATACACCTATTAAGCAGTGGTATGTGTGACGGAAATAAATAACATTTTTGTTTTGGTGGCCAAGCCAAGCAACCTGTAACGTCCATTCCTAATATCTAAACAAGCCATCCTTTTGCCTATTTTTGTCAAAATTTCTATAAGTACCTACATAAAGTTGAATCGACTTTTCCTCGTCCTTCTAATTTTACTCGTCAAATAATAAACTTACCTTAAATAGCTTAGTTCTAAAGCTCTGCGCACATAAATCCAACACCGCTACCGCACAGCACAAAAATGTGCCTTCAAATATGGGTTTATAAACTCGTTATCTTTAGATACATTTTACAGTGACAAAATGGCTTCCCATAAATTTCAAACGAGTAGCGCGAGCTGTCTTTCATCTGATGCCGTCAATATAAAATGCATCTAAATTTAACGAGTTAAAGCCTATAAGGATGACACACGCTACACCGTGTCGGGTCCGAGCCGAGTGTCGGCCGTAGCACGGTCGACTAATGTTATATATATTTTGTATGGATGTGTCCATATGTACTCTCGCTATACCGATTGACAACCGAGTGACGGCCGAGCAACGGACAACCGTTGGAAACAACTCGGTCCCGACTCGGCTCGGTGTATGAATAAAGTACGGCCGAGCTGCGCCCGCCCGAGCAGTCGTTGTTTGTGCAGGTAGGAGATCGAGGCCCATCTTTGTAATTACAGGCACGGGACCGGCTCGGTGACCGTGCTACGGCCGACACTCGGCTTGGACCCGACACGGTCTAGCGTGAGTCATCCTATATGTGTTTTTTTTTTTGACAACATAGGTATTAACCGTGTTTATAAAATTTCTTAGAGAAACCTAATTTAGGATTTACTTACCAGAAAACATTATTCATAATTCATAATTCTTTATTGCACTAATAAAAACAAATGCATGTACAACTTAAAACTAGAGAGATTATGGCAAAGGCGGCTTAACCCTAAAAAGAGGTCTCTTCCAGCAAACCTTATTGGGAGAGAGAGACGAGTTTGTCACAGTGGGTTCGTGTGCATATACGGAAAGAAGATTGAATCCTTAGCCTTCATAGTTAATAAACATACATACTACGTATGTATAATAATATATTACGCTACCTATAAAAATATATACCATACATTAAAATAACATTGTAATCTTTGAGACAATAACTAAACGTAGGATACTAGAATCTTTAGATATAAAGTACAAAAGTTTGAGCATATTCAGTATCTACCTACTTGTACCAGTAGCTTAGAGCATTCAACCAGAACGGAGAAGACACGCGCAACAACATACATACCCAAAAAATTCTGCCGCTTTCAGCGGGGGGTGAGGTAACACACATAGACTTTTCAATCACGTCGCTATAAACGCACACAACATTATTATCGCACACAATCTTAAACTACACGCACACAATCGCATACTCACACAGTCGCACACGTAATGATGTCTGTCAGTATACAACACAATTGCAGCAATAATTAAATATGCTAGTGCTTGACATTATCGATATTCTTTTTCTATCTCTTTCTCCTTTTTCTATCTCTTTCTTAATAAAATGTACTTAAATTAAAAATAACTACTGGTAAAATTACTGTTCTGAAATATATCAAAAATAAAATAAATAAGCATTAATATAACCATTAAGCTACCTTTATACAACAACCAACTATGTAGTAAGTAAAACTTCTGTAGTAATCTGTGGATAATGTGATTGGTTGTACATTTAGAAACACATAGAATAAGTACATTATATAATAAGTCTGCAATGTACAATTGTTTTTTGTCCTGAATAAAGAAAATGAAAGATATTCATGCTCTAAGACCAGTAGGTACTTGGTACAAGTACTTGGTTGTACCAACGATAAAATAAACCGACCAAGCTGTTATTTGATAAAGAAGGTTATCACATTGCGAGATTTTATTAGGTATTGTGAAATCTGTATAAGCATTTTAAAACGATAGTGTACGTGTGTAAAATTATGTTGTTCATGTTTTATGTGCCTCTTAGTATTCAACTTCCTAGTGCATCTGCTCATGCCTATCTAGACTGTTAAATATCGATTAAGGTATCCGCCGGCCATTGACAGCGGGTAAGAAGATCTAGGGTCGGCTCCCCTATTCAAAATGGGCATCATGAAAGCATTTGTTTCAAAAGATTCGAATGGGTATTCGACAGTTTGGGTAACCATTTCATCTAGCCCTTGTAAATTTTCAGTAATGCTTTAATATGTACAAACCAATACTTTTCATTTGCTACACCATCCCCCCTTGAAACTCGCTCTAAGACACGAAAAGATGGGGCCTGGGTTTACTAGAGTAACCTGCGAACTAACTGCAAGCAAGCTAATATGACAACGTTTGTTTTTCGGAAATAATGTTCTAGTGAGCCTAGGGTAGTACGCGAAGTCAATATGCATAGAGGCGTTAGAGTTTTGACAAAGTACATTTACACAATACTTGTTCATAGGAGCAAGCAGATCAATCGTTCACTATAGTTTTCCTTAAAAAGCTGTATAAATAAGCAGAGCATTGTGGACGATATTTATAAGCTTTGACTGGGAGACCGTGATTGATGAGCCGCGGTGTACGGATCTTGTTGAAGACGCAGAGATGGATGGCCACAGTTTGCTGTGAAATATGGGGATAAATTACCGAGGAAACATCACATACTATGAAGCTAGCTTTTATTAGGTTACGTACTAGACTATAAACTCTACCTATCAGGACTATCAGTCCACTGCGGAACGAGACTCCCCAAAAAAATAGGGGTTTTGCCATAATCACCACGATTGGCAGGCAGATTGCTGATCGCAGTAGAGGTGTTAAAATATACTGAAGGAAGTTGCTGCTCTTCTTCTTGTAGGTCTAGGACTTAGTCCTAAGTCGCTTCTTACGACATCCACGGGCTGAACTGGAGGGATCGATTCTTACGCCGCAACCGCCACAGCTATGACTACCACCCCTAGAGAAACCTAGATAATAGATATAGAGAGATGGCTCTCTTTTATAGAGAGATAGACCGACTCTAAACTTAACAAATAGTTTGTTAGATAAAACATAATTGAACCAAGAAAATTGCAATCAAAGAATAGAAACAAATGAGAACTAGTATTTACAATTAAAACCATTAAGCAACTGCAAATTGTTGCAAACTATCTACAAGTAGCTCAACTGATCCATATCAATACCAGTCGGAAGCGGCCCCAAGAGAACTTGAACTTGATATGCACCAAACATAGCTACTGATCTATCTGTTGTTTGGGTTTTGTATGCGATCTTTAGCAGAATCTCGTATCTGCTAAATATTGCATACAAAACCCAAACCAGTACTGATATTTGACGTGCCTATTATACTTTTTGTTCGTCGTATTTGTGTTTTATAAAAATAGTCGAATATATTACACTAGTTAATATAGTGGCTCCTAATACCTTTGTTCGGTGTATCGAGCAAAGGAAGTGTCCTACAGGACAGATTCTGGATTAGACAAATTCATAATTCGGCATACGTAGGTGAGGTGAGTACGTAAATATATGCCAGTACTTATGTGTTGTTCTGAAAGTATTGATTAATAAATAAATAATAAATAATGCTGGACAATCCACACAGCATCATCTAGCCCCAAAGTAAGCTGAGCTTGTGTTATGGGTACTAGATGACTTATAAACTTAATACAATACATACATAGATAGATATTTTTTTTATTATATTTAGAAAATACCCGGAACAAATATTTGCAGATCGTACAAACATTTGTCCCAAGGCGGGAATCGAACCCGCAACCTTCTGATTTACAATAGGATTGAAACACAATGGCTGAAACTCGACCTTAACCTTGATGCCTTACAAAAACTAAGAACAAACCGGACTAATATATCACAGCATATGGCATGGGACAAAAACAATATACAACCTCTCATAATAGTGAAATATATCTGCGGAGGGATAACCAATCCATCATGCCGGCTGACGGCTAGGTAGCGAAATATACCGGCTTATCGTCGGTTATGGAAAACGGCCTAACATCTGTTGCCCGATTAAATTGAGGGCTTCCTAAAATTAGGGGATTTATTATTCTTCCTTTTTGATTTTGAGGTTTTGAGCATCTTTGGGCGTCATCCATCATCACACATCAAAAAACCTGTCGACCGAAGTGTCATATACATTCTAAAAAAGACAGTCTAAAGAAAATGTAAAAGGGTGATTTTGTTGGTCCATGCTGTCGACTGTTCTATGGATGGACCTTCAAACTGCCGGAGTAGGTATACGTCTAAAGTCCTTGTAACGAATTGGTTTTATTCTATTTGCTGTGATCTAATGAGTAGGTATATAACAACTACGTAAGGCTGGGACCACTGGCAGAAAATTGCAGCTAAGAGTAAAGAAACGCTACCTGCACAAGTGCACAATGTATGTATGATTGATCGCGAACACACAGTGATTTAAAAATGAAACTCTATCCTCAAACTTGTGCAATCCGCAGATTGCAGATTGAACAGATCACAGATCGCAATCTGTGATCTGTTTGCGATCTGCGACACAGTATTTTACTTCTGCAAGTCGCATCGCTGCCTGTTTTTGTTATTTGCTCCTTAATATGTTCATGAATAAAGTCTTTTTATTTATCTTATCTCATCTTAAACTACAAGGGTTGCCGTGTGGTGCCGGCTTAGAATGGCATCACCCCAACTCTTCCCGTGGGTGTCGTAAGAGGCAACTTAGGGACATACACTGGGGGGCAAGCGGGCAGCAGCACCCCCTGCAGAACAACTCCACCAATGAACTGCGATCCCCAACCCACATGCCCAGCGTGGGAATTATGGGCACTACCCCCAAAGATACGAAGAATCAGGAAGTGGCTCCCAGTTCCCGGCCGGCTCGCTATTTCTGACCATGGTAGCGGCCATGGTAATGGCGGGGCAGGGGGTGCTATGAATCACCGGGCTACCCTAGGCCGCCATACTCCCATAAACAACGGACGCACTCTAAAGCTTGACCATCATATAGCGCAGTTGGAAGTGGAGTTAGAGAACATGGGGTTGTCAAACAAAATATCCTTTGTAAAAAGGCTTACTACAAAATATCAGATTATCTAGCTAGAGGATAAAAAGGCTTGGAATGAGTTTTGCTCCAACTCGAAAACTACACGAAAACAACCTGCCAAGGTAAAGGTTTATTGTTAGCTTCTTTACTTTACCTTAAAAATATTGAACTGAACAAAAAATCAAAGAGATCACTTTATTTCATATATAATAATAAACATATATTTAATAAATATATTATTATACATATAATAATAATAAATATTCATATTAATTTATTTATTTATTTCCACATATGTCATGCAAAGTATAGAGTAGCAGTGGATCCCGCACTAAGACAAGCCTGTGTAGCGGGTATCCTACAAAAAGTACAACATAAAAATACAACTAACGTAAACTAGCAAACAATCAGCAACGGCTCAGTAAAGTATAATATATTAACGTGCTTCGCTAGAAATAAATTAAAATTAAGTAGAGTGTAGGCAAAAACTGTGAGGATATAATTATATTATTATACGCAAGGGATTTTAATGAATAACATTGGATAGGATTTAAGAGATAGCGACCAATAGTGATTCCGTGGCATGGCATCATAGTCTAGTGTGACCAACCGAATTAATTTCACTTTAGCGCTGAATAGCGAACAAGATTTGAGGTCATACTTTACTATCAAATCGAACGTTCAAATCGAAACCGTTTTGCGAAAGAAATTATGATTTTGGGTAGGTACATTAATTTTTATCCTGCGGCTATCCGAGTACTGATTTGAAAGACTTTTAACTGCGACTTGTGGTAAGCCAGAGTAACCCTCTGAATGTACCTCTAGAGCTGTCGGACTCGTAATGTAGACGCCCTCCGGCCAAGTGCGAGGACGATGCAGGCAGATGCTGGATGTGGCAAGCTGAAGACAGGGTGCTATGGCGCTAGCACCCTGTCTTCAGCTAGGCCTAGTCCAGATGTGGACTAATATAGGCTGATGATCATGATCCTCAAACTACAGGGGTTGGCAAGGGGCCTTTGTACACGAACAAGCTTTGTCTATTGCTTCCAGCATAATAACATCGTTAAAAATAGTCTGTCTATCTGTCGTAACAATGTCATGTCAAATTGTCAACGGAGTGGTTTTATTCTAATTGTGTCAGACGTGCAAAGTTTTGTCAAGTGGTTCAAGAATGCTTCATTGTTTTTAAAATAAAAAGTTAAATAAATCAAATCGACTATGCGACCCGTTTTCGTATATAAGAAATATTCGCAATATTTTAAAAATGTGAAGAGAATTGCTTGGTAATATGTTGAAAGACATAATGTAGTCATTATTTTTGATGCACGTTCTGTAACCTAAGCTCTGTCCGAATTATGTGTCTGTTTATTTACCAGTATCGTAGTTAGGTAGTAGGTACCTAAACTTATGATTTTTCATTATATTCACAATACGATGTCGTAAACATTTTCAGTTGACACGTATATTTTTACTAGTAGTAAGTAAATCTTGCCACGTTCTATTCCATCGAGATTTCAGAAACGTCATTTATCATTATCAGCGTCAAGTTCCTGAGATATTGGCAACCTTCGCGACTTATATCGGCGGAGCTTATTTTGATGAATTGAATTGGAAACTTGGAAGTTCATCTCTCGTTTTCTTCTATTTCTTTTGTATACATTGTATACTTTTGTTATTACTTTAATAACAAAACTAGAATAACAATGGTAATAAGTCATGGAAATGATAAAAACCGCGAGTTTATTTTTTACTTTATTGTTCCAGGTACATCTACTACACTTTCTAAATAAGAACAAATGTCTGCAAACTGGGCTCAAGTAAATAGTATAGAACTTTATATGGACAAACTGTACGACAACTTCGAAGATTATCTGAAGAAGTATCTCATTCTGCTATCGGTGCGGTGGGGGTCGGCACTTTTCTTCTTATGCTTGGTAATTCGGTCAAAATGTTGAATAGTCGGCCTGAGGACGTCCAAGGTTTATTTATTGTAATTAATCAATTTATACTATATATTTGCAATATATTCTTCACAGCAGTTCCACAATGGAACTTACTCAATTTGTAAGTACTTTTCCGATATATTTAATTTCAGCAGCAAGGCAATCACGGTTACATCGACGTAGAAGTAGCACCAGCAGCGACCAAAGTCTCTCATCTCATTTCACAAGAAGCACGAACAACAGTAAAGACCAACATAGCTCGCGTAGCAAACGGTATCGGCGATCCCAAAGCAATAGTAAGCTTAAGTGTATTATTAAAGCTTGTTCAGTCATACGACTGCTCTGATGACTGAGCAATCTTTCATAATACGGGCCTGAGAGCAGCAGGTCTGTTCGTAAACTTGTCAAGCGCCAAGCCTCATACAGCAAATCTTGTTCAGCTTCAGTATACAATGGTTATAAAATGTGCAGCCAGATTAACAAAAACAACGGAAAAACTATTTTTTCTCCAGTGTCATCGTTGTCCGAGTTGCTGCCAGAACAAACTGGATGTCAAGAGGCACTTTGGGTCTCATATCATCACCGTATCCAATAAATCCGTTCGCGCTCTTATGCTCTTATGTTCGAGCTGCAGCAGGAATTGCATTCGTTATTTACTTCAGGTAATTTATGCTTTTTCTTTTGTACAAATTATTATTCAACGCAACGTTATTTGTGAGGTTCGCCATAAGTCAGACTAAGTAAGCTGGCTACAACAGCTTTTGTGCTGCTATCTATGCTCTCCTATCCATGTCGAAGCTCAAATGATTATTTGCTTAACCTTCAACGTCAAAGTCTGTCTCTATCATAATGATTGGTGGTCTCTTGACTGTGACTTCATATTATATCGCTAAGATCATGACTTGATGACTCTAGACTGATTTTGATTTAGTTAACGATATTGTTTGAGAGGTGACTTTATCTTGTATGTGTTCTTAGTAATCAAGAAAGTATTCTACATTATTATTTGATTCAAATCGGTGCAGCCGTTCTCGAGTCATGTATATTATGATGTTTCAAATAAAATGGACGAGAAATGTCTGTAGAATTTCCTGAAAAAAAAATTGTACAATTAGCTTGTCGATAAATCAAATAAACATAAACCGTTTTGCTATGAATTGGCGTCGATTAACAAGAAAAGTCAGCAATTACTGGCATATACCTTATTATATCAGGTTATATGAATAATTTTGCCTCGGTATAACATACTCTTTGTTACCCGTTCTTAGGTTCACGTCTGCCCTTCAAGTAAAAGTCAAGTAAGAGATAGGTTCGAAAGATAATCAAATTAATTATTATTTATATCAGTATGAAGTAAATCACATCAGCGTTCTCTGCAAATTGCTAATGGTGTTAGTATTCGTGTGTACCTAATGATCCGATTTAATTAAGGGAATAGTATCTATATGTCCTACATGCATAGTATATCATTTGAAAGGGAATCAAATTGATTTTAATTAACTTTATATATTACTATAGTCACCATAGCTAATTGGAGTCAAATAACGTCAAAAATGTATTGAAGTAATTTTTATTCCGCTATTTGCTATTATTGAGCCCTAGGTTTTATGTACTTGCTTTATTTTCTTAATAAGTTATAATATTTCAGAAAATCGAATCCCGGTCCTAAGAAAACAAGTAAATTGATGTTGTGCACTTGTACCTACTTAGCCGGTAATACAGAACGTGAGCTGCGAAAAATTATCCTGAGTTCATCTTCTACTGGCAAACATTTGGTTTCATGTGCCAGTAATTTTATCAGCCATAACCTTTCGACTGGGTAAAACAGGGTTAAACTTTTTAGGAACTGACATATAAAATGAGCTGTACAATTTAATATTAGATTAATTAAGTTTTTTGTTCGACTTTTAATGGGATATTTACCATGATTTGTGGTGTTTTGAGTTACGGAGGCCGCCGGACCGCTTGTACCATTAGGCAGTACCATTGATGGTACAATTGGAACCGATTTGTCCCATTTTACCATGATAAATAAAACTAGACTGCCATCCGCGCTTACTCGTATTTTGGGTTAATTAAAATAAGACTTCATAACAAAACATGTTATAATAAAAAAAAAAACGTTTCTTTCGTCAAACATAAAATAAAAAACACTTCTTCTAAGTGCCTAGTCAGGTGGGATGGGTTCACATCTTTTCTAATTGAAAAGAGAAAATCTAACAGTTACACATTTTTTCTAGGAAAAGTGGCACATTTATTCCCCAATGACTAATTGCATTTGAACTAGCTGAATATATTCGTTTCTTTGTTTGACGTACATATGTTTTTCGTTTCTCTAGGGGCTCGGTTATAGTAGGGAAATCTGAGTCGTCTTTAATTACTTTTAAAAATGTAGTAGGTCTTTTTTGAAACTGCTGTTGTACTGGCCTTTCCAGTCCTCGCAAGTGTTGTAGTGTGATATCTTTCCCCAAAGTTACACAAAATCTTTTTTTTTTGGCATCCAGTATGATTTCACATTATGTCATGAACTTCTTTAAATTTTGGCTTCCCCCTATTCCACTTGCCTTTTCATCTTGTATGTACTTCAACAATATTTAAAGGTCGTAGCAGTGGCAGGATATTGCAAAGCCTCACAATCTATTTCGAGTCAACTCTGTCTCTGTCAACTCTAATTACCTTGCTCTTCTCCGTAACTTCTCTCAGAAGTGATAGTAACAACCATGATGGTTAAGATGCCTTTGATTGCAGCTATTACCTCTTGCTCAAAATCTGTGATAAATTAAGTAAGTGTCCGGGATTTTTTTTTTATAATTTCGAACATGATACTATCAGTAGTTTTCTTTTTGTTTGTCAGTAGTACATATACAACTGGTACTACTTCATAGTAAGTCTCACTGCTTCCTATGTCACAAAAAAATACGTAAAGTAGTAAAAATGGTTTCGGATATTTTTTTAAATGTGCCATCGCACAAGAAAACTTTCCCTGTTGATATTCCTTCCATTTTCTGTACAAAAAATTTATATGCGTTGATTGTCATGTATAAAGCCTGCGATTAAAAAAACTTCATAATCAGGTGGAACTTCTTCCGCGTCAGTGAAAGCCATTTTATCAACTCTTGCCTTTTTTGCGACGTATGTGTCGTCTTCTGTACATCACAGACTTCACATTCATGTATCGCGGTATATTGCTAACTAAATGTAAACCCTTATCTTTTAAAGTGAGCACTGTCTTTTTATACACAGCGGCTATGGCCTCCTCAACAGGAGCATTCTTGAAAGTATTTGTAATTATTTTGTGAACTTCCGCTCTATTGATATCAGGAATACAGGTTTCCAAATGCTGTATAATAAAATTCCAGACAAGATTAAGAGCCAAGGAAATAATAATATTTTTTAAATTAGATTAAAAGGGATGCTCATGGAAAAATGCTATTACGAACTAAATTATTTTTTAAGTGATACTTTTGGCGACTTGCTATTAAAATCTTGCATTAATTTTATATGACTTACTTACCTTTCATACCATTTTATTAAATTAGTATTATATAACTTTATCTGGCTGTCTCCCATTGCAACACCCTAAATGGGAACATATTGTTTGTATTCCTTAATATAGTCAATAAGTCCTGACAAATGTATGTACCATAATGTTATGTGCATTTTCTATGTATAATAAAAAGTATCTATCTATGTAATGTAGTATTGTATTATGTATATCTGTCATCTAGTGCCCATAACACAAGCTATGCTTAGCTTGGGGCTAGATGATGCTGTGTGGATAGTCCAGCATTATTTATTGTTATTATTATTATAATATGATCTAATAAATAAATCTCTAGTCATACGAGTATATGGTCTCCTGGTATTTTTGACGTTAAAATGAATTTTGTGAAAATCTAAAATGATTTTCACAATTTTTATTTTACTAATATTCACTGTCAATTTGACATTCAATGTCAACTATGACCAAAACAGTCTGTTTTCAGACACGTGTTAAACTCCCCGAGTATAATCGTATGGTCATAGAGTGGAGTGAGAGAAAGTTTTAATTCTAGGGAGGAAAAGTAATCTATATTAGAACAGGGAGGGTAATATACACCTAACAAAACTTTGGAGTGGTTAACGAAAACTTCAATGAAAAGGTGCTCAGCAAATTTCGAGTATTCCATGGGAGAGTTATCAACGATATTCGCAAAATATCACTACGAATATACAACAATAGCTACGCCGCCGCCACCTTTACCCACTCTATCATTTCTGATGAGTTGAAAGCCAGGTAGAACTTATTGAGTAGACGGCATCGAAGGTTTTAAAAAGGATTCCGATATAAGGGTTGCGTCAATAAGCTTTGAATCAAATGATGAAATCATTATCATCATAGTGGGAGAGGGTGCTTTGAGCATTTATATGAATTAGATTCAGATTTTTTTATTGAGGTTAAATTTATTTTTATCAGATCATACCGGATCGTTCAGATCACAGAAAATGGCTCACAATGTGAAAATAGGGGCCACAAAATTAATAGTTTTCTGAGACGTTTTCTCGATGGGAGATTATCATCATCAGCCTGTGGCTGGAGGAGGTCCATAAACCTTCTTGATTTCTTGCCAGCCTTCTCTGTCCTGTACTTTTCGTATCTAGAAGTGGAGGATAGAGCGTGCTTTTAGCATAAGTAAAGCTAAGGAAAACGAATCAGTTTCTCTGAATAAACCTACAATACCTCCCTATTCTCTGTTTTAGTACCTGTTACTATCCTTAGTTAAATTTATAACCTTTAATATATATTAGTTATTTAGCGAATTTATTCTTATAAGTACTTTTCTCTTTCAATTATAAAAGCTGACTTGTGGTAAAATATTATTTTGTTGGTGTAATATTTGTAAATGAAGCGCGCATATGTTGTTATTTATTCAAAAGTTTAATTATACAAACTTACTTATTTTTAGCATTATAAATTGTATTTCTTAAATACGCGCGTTTTACTTAAGAATTTTACAAGAGTACGACGATGAAAGAGTCAGAAATTACGGTAGGTCCCATTTGTTATATGGAACATGACGTATAACAATTTGAGAAAATATTGTCCCTATTTGTACTATAGAACTACACAGAACTAAATGGGAATCGCTTTTCCTAAATTCTTCCATGATGAGATATATAAGACATGAATGACATTAATCACTGACGTTAATACCAGGTACAGTTCACTATCAAAAAATAAACTACTCGCTACATTAGTACATTATGGTACAAGTGTGTAATGTTGGTGATTACCGCTGAGGCGCCATTGAGACCCAAGCCATAGGCGAGGGTTTTAAGAGAGCCGAGGACGGTAATCATCAATACACACTTGTATCATACGACGTTTTTCAACACACTTGTGAATAAAATAACAATAAAAACTCATTTCATTTAGTAGATAATAGATATTTTTCCTTGGAGTTTTCAGGTAGTAAACTTTCCATAACGTTAAGGGCTTCACATCTTATATCGGGCGGTGTACAACATAAATCATTTACTTCGTAACTAGTACTTGTAGACATTTTAGTTAATAAATAACTATAATTTCAACAGTGAAAACGAGTTGTGAAAAATGTTTCGCAAAATTTATCATTTTTCCTATGCGCGCGCATTGCGATCACTAAAGGTTCCTACCCTATGTATGTACATAGGGTTTGCGCCTATTCTGCCACGTACAAAATGGGGAATTTAGTTTTCTTTTATTACAGAGAAAACAAAAGTTATATCTGAGTGAAAGTTTTATTTATTAAACACGTATGAGTTAAAATTATCTATTTAAATAAGAAGTTGCATGAAATGAGCAAGCAATAGGAACATTAATTTACTTGTTCTATTGAACACGATCTTTTTTTTGAATAAAAACTTGTTTAAGAACAAAGCACCTCAACTAATTAAAATTTAAAAAAAAGTCTATAACTCACTAGTGAGTTATAGCAATGAAAAAGTCACAGTTAGATAACAGGTGTCATTATGTAGGTACCTAATTGCGGTGAAATTAGAGCCACTATGATCAAGCGTGTTGAAAAATATTTTACATATCAACTTCAAGAAGTTTATATATGTACTTAGTTTGTTCTATGGAACAATTTGAGACAAAAAGTACAAACTGTTCTATAGTACAAATAGGGACAATATTTTTTCAAATTGTTATATTATTACGTCATACAAATGGCACCTACCGAGAAATTATTGAATGAGGTAAGATTCGATGATAAGCTTTAACAGCAGATGGTGCAATATGGTGATGGCAGATTGGTGTAGGTATATAAAAATATTAGACCTAGGCGGACCGCTGGCCACGGTGTGGTCATTCAGTAGGTACTTACTTTTATTATCTTTGGTAGTTTCAAGATGGTGACAAATCATTGACAAATTAATAGCTGGATCCAGACTAGGCGAGCATCGCACGAGGCAGCCGTACTATATTATTTATTAACGAGCTATATTATTTTCATGCTGCCTCACGATGTTGTTAGTCTGGACGCAGCCTTCGCGGACGTAGCCATGAGTAAACGCTTGTCTTTTTCCTTAACAAGGAGCCCAACGACCATTAAGTTTTGATCGCATCCTATCTTCGATCAGGGAAAGTTTCCTTCGCCTCAGCATCCTAATGTATCTAAATTATGTTATAAGGATACTGTGATTTAGTTCTTAATCACTCACTGTCAAGTGTTCATAATATGTCAACACTAACCTTATAACGTATAAGGTTGAGTGTTGACATATTATGAGCAACGGTTTTCTTTACCGCTCATTATTATTATTTTCTTCTTATTTTATGTTTGGCTCTGTCTGCATCATAGTTTGACTATTACTATTTTAAACCCGCTTCCATACCATGACTATGAAATTTCCATGAACTGGTCACTGGCAGAAAAGTGACAAACCAGACACATATTGCCAATAACAAAGTCAGTCAGTCAACGGTTTTCATTCTCTGTGATACGTATAAAATTAGATTCTTTACAAAACTTTAAATTAAAATGTGTTAGTTTTTTAAACAATGAAACAACTAATTTTACTTCAGTAATGGGAAAACGGCGAAACGGTCTCTTCCCTGGTTTATATTAAATTGTAAGGTGTAGGCAGACAGATGTTTTCAAAATTTTGATCGTATTGACATTGGGTGGGTGCGGTGTGGGACTATCATGAATATGCCGTTTGCCAATCGTTTAGATCGCGACCGATTCTGACTGAGCCTACTCCTATGTCCACCGCTGTTGAACGACTGTAGTAAATAAGGTACTATAAGTTATTAGGAATAAGATACATCTAATAATGTGCATGTGCTGCAGTGCTGTACCCAAAGATATAAAGAGAATCTTTGACTGCGCTTATGTTCTTTGAAAATTAAAAGTCTCAAATTACTCTACTAAATTCATAACAAGGCACTTCTTAAGGAATTCTTAACAGAAATACAGCACCTACCAAACCAAACTTTGCAATTTTCGTGTTTTTAACAATTATTGTAAGAGTATAAATGCTAAGCTGGGTAACAGACGCATATATCTGTCATCTTTCCCATATGTTTCCATCTAATATATTTTCTTTTTATCACAGAGTATAGATTTTCTTCCGCCCTAACATGTACCTATATAGGCATGTACCAGCACAATTCGAGAGACTCGCTTCGAGCGCCACCTTTGGTGTTAAACCAAACTAGTCCCAGAGGAGACTCCATCCCCACTATACACACCTTACAAACAGACCTGGCCAGATACTCGGCCATGGCAGCCAACTACTTCTGGACGACGTATTCCACCCTGAACGGAAACTACGTGGCTATTTTCACGGTGGTTTTGATCGTAATACTGAGCTTCGTCGTCCCAGATTTGTCGCAAAAATTACACAGAACTCAAGAATTGAAGGCTATGAAGAAAATGCTGATGAAGATGTCGGTTTGTACCAAATAAGTGTAGGTACCCATTATGTCGCCTTGAAATAACTAAACAAAATGGCCAAACTCAATGACAAAACTCAAGGTTTATCATTTTCCTGCGACAGTAGATGCATAGCGACGTTCATCGATCAGTAACCACCCTGTTAAGTTTAAAGTCAATTTCCATCGATACAGAAATATTTAGAGCCTAGTACCTACCTTTCGGTAATATAACAAGCTGTTCTATATAAAAACAAATTTAATAATTATAAAACCAAAACTAATGTAATTACGATAAGTACATGGAACTCGTCAATGATCTATAAACGTCACTGTACCTAATAGCCTGGAGTGGAACGCTATTTTTTATCCAAGCAAGACCTGAAGTCACTTGCTGTTTGAATAAAAAAGGCATTATTTTCATTTCCTTGCATTTACACGGCGCGGTGGCATCAAGTCGCTGCGGCCGCATCGTTAATCTTTTGACACTTATACTGTAAATTAATCGAAAACCAACGCTGAAAATAAATAATTATTGACTGCATATAAAAAGTAGGTCCTGGTTCACAGGGCGAAGTAAGCCGAGCAGAAGTAGCCTGCCTAACAGTGGCTGACGAGATTCGCTGCATTCACTGCTCAATGCAAGACGGCGTCACGGAAACGGTAACATACGTCCACGATCTTATTTGCACATATTTCATATTTATTTTTTATTGTAATCATTATGTACATTTGTAGATCTTAGTATAGGCAATGTATGAGTGACACAATGGTACCCAAGCTGGGCGTGGCAATAGGTGAAGTGTTTGGTATATGCACGACTATGAAGTTTCCTAATTGTTGACAGGTGAGTGAATGAAGACTGAATGACAGAATGAAACATTTCATAGACACAGTTACTTTTGACCAATAGAGATCCGAATCTGTCGACTCAAAAAATATTACTTACGAAAGTTTCTATTTTTATCAAGCCGACATACAGTATGTTACGAAGATACTTAATATACAAGGTGCCACGTTATTGCTGTACTAAGCGAGAAGAGGGTGCTCCACCCCCCTCAAACGAACATTTTTTTTCTATCACTTTCTGGGTTTCAAGGTTTTTACTGAAAAAATAGACATCGAAACTTTCATCCACAATATGTTAGTGACCAACCCTAGCATCAGCTGTTCATCAGTAAGGTTCTTGACCTCAAATTGTCACTACCCATACTTAGGTGTACACACTAGATGTGTGGAGTCTAGCGCCAGGCCTAGGGCCCATAGGCGCGTTAGGTAGAATAGGGGCGTTACGTGAGCTAATGAGACGACCACGCGGCATTATTTCTTTATGACCATCTTGTCTTTAGCCTTACCCACAATTTTTATTATTATATCGATATTTTAATGAAAGTTTACGGTGGTTCCGTACATTTTTCTACTAAACTATTATTGTTTAATGTTTATCTGTAGGTTGTTTTGTTGTTCATGATGTTTGTTTCGTGGTAGGTACGTCTACGTAGGTGCCTAATAAAGATTATTTATCGATATTTTAATAAAAGTTACGCGATAAATAATCTTCAGTAATGTTAGAAAATCGCGTAATTTTAAAAAGTGCTACGTACGTGCCTAGTTTTATTTTTAGCATGAATGAATGTATTCTTTATTTGCACATGAAAAATAATAAATAAATCTTATAAACTAAGGTAAATCTAGTGCAAAAAGGCGGCCTAGTTAAAGGAACCCTAAAATTTTGTCGGCAGAATGTGTTTGCGTTAGTGATAGGGTTGTCGTCTTGGTTAGCGATTGACTTGAGTTTTTTTTCTATGAAAATTTAGAAGAATGTTTTTCTGAAAATAAAATGTGGATCAGATCAGAGAGAGAAGGTTTCATCAGAGAGAAAAGGTTTGAAAATAGTATAAAAATTATATTTTACCACAGTAAATCAATCTGTCTTACTTTGTATCACGGAAAAAATGCGTGTAATGTCAGGGGAAAAATAAAAACTTTTTTATATAGAGGTATAGTATAATATTCTGATTTTAAAAAAAAGTCAAAAAAAACAAAGTCAGTAAAGCACTATTATGAAAGCTTGTTCAGGCATCGATCTGTGCTTGAGTGACGTTTATGCCATAGAAAAGCATTACTCACGCATAGATCGATGTCTAAGCAAGCTTTCTGCCTGCAATAAGGCTTTAGACGCCTGAGTAAGGCCTGTAAAATAATGCAAAATGTTAAGCAACAATAACAAAATCGATTACATACAACCAACTTCTTCATAAAAAAAATCGATTGTCATAAAATATCGATTCGGTAAAGTAATCGTTTCGGTAGGACATGACTATTTGATTGTCAGTCGAACTACCAAACGGTAAATATGAGAGTCGAATAACCAAAGTAACTTTTAGTAGTACTCATGACTTCCTAAACTCTCTCATCATCATCATCAGCCTAGGTTAGTCCGCTGCTAGACATAGGCCTCCCCTAATGAGCGCCATAGCGCCCTGTCTTTAGCTTGCCGCATCCAGCATCCTGCAGTCTTCCGCAGATTGTCATCCCACCTGAAATGAAAATAAATGTGTATTTTTTTAACGGCGAATTTACGCTAATGTTGACGGAGGTTACCTGTTTGAGCCGTTTGGGGTTGAAATCCCTGGGTCTTGGGGACCTGGAGCACACGCCATTTATAATGATCTTACCAAACTTCTTATAGAGTCGACAGGTGATCGGAATGCTGGCTTCTATTTCGGTCAACGAATTAGCATTGCCGTTTAACGTGGCAATACAAAATACAAATACAAAATGTTTATTAATCATTCTCTTAAGTTACATTGTTCAGTGTTCGAGACCTCCTTTTAAGTATATAAATACCTGTATTAGGAGGTACGCTCTTCCTTACATTATGATTATGATTTGGCAATGCTGCCAGCATTCTGGGCACTCTGCCTTCTGGTGACGGCTTAGATTTTTAAGAAATAGATATAGGTGTACTAGTTGTAATTGTTTTATTCTGTTATTGTAATCTTCCTGAACTGGTTCATATTATGCCTCACATATACAGGGTGTCCGGTAATTAATGGATAACCCCGTAGGTACTTGTTCAGGGGGGCAAATCAGATAAATAAAAAAATCTATCTGCAACGGTCTAGGATTTTTTAATTTTTTTTTTAAAGTCCGGCGTTCTATATCTTTGTTAATATTTATGAACACTACGGCTACAAATTCAATAATAACGAATTGGTTTTCCCTGGAAATAACTGTGGGTAATTGGCCTTGCTATGGCGCATCACAAAATATTCCTAGCCACAACTGTTTGTTTTTATCAAATACTTAAAAATTAAAATTAGTGTATTCGATTTTTTTATGATAAAGTTTGAGCACCTGTGGTACAAAAAAAACGTATGGAAACCGGGGTGGCCCACAGCTTATAAAACATGCCTACTTCATGTAGTTTCTTAAATGGTATTAATCTCAATTTTTTTATTGTGAAATTACCGAGTTATGGCTACCTATGTTTCTCTAGCCCTATTTTTCTTATAACAAAAACAAATAATAAGATAAGAAATTTATTTAGAAAATCAGTGAAAGTGTATTTTGGGGTGGTTGGGGTGTTATTAATAATTGAAACCACAATTTCAAATAGGTAGGCTTATAATTAATGCTCAAATAGTTTGCCACTAATTCAATTGTTTGAGTAGGTGGCAAACAATTTGAACATTTATTATTTTGCAGATAGATTTTTTTTTTTAAATTTACCCCCTGCCCCCCACAAGTACCTGCGGGGTTATCCATTAATTACCGGACACCCTCATAAATGTATATAGCGGCTGACGTAAGAATACCTAGTGATTTAAAGTGCTCCCTACATGTGTCTCCATCTTTTGCTTTCACAAGGGTTTTGATTGCTCTTTTTTAGGGTTCCCGTACCCGAAGGGTGAAAACGGAATCCTATCACTAAGCCTCCGCTGTCCGTCCATCCATCCGTCCGTCCGTCCGTCCGTCTGTCACAGAGCTCTATCTCATGCATGAACCGTAAGAGGTAGACAGTTAAAACTTTCAGAGAATGTGTATTTCTTTTGCCGCTATAACAATAAATAATAAAATAAATATCAAAATTAAAGGGGGCTTCGATACAAAAAACGTGTTTTTTTGGATATTTTTGCTCTTAAGTTGCCAAGGCTTTATCTCGGGAACTTCAATAGGTAGGCACACGAAACTTTATATAAATAAGTAACGCTTCAACTCTAATAACAATAAACACTAAAAATAAAATAAAGTTGAAATTTAAAGGGAACAAGTGAAAATTTGTTGTTCTTTGAAAAAGTTGCCTGATTTTTGGAACCCTTCGTGTGCGAGTCGACTCGCACTTGGCGGTTTATTGCAGTTTCAGAAGTCTTTCACAATCCGTAGAGTCACCGTACATAATAATTCCATAAGACATTGTAGAGTGCACATATGCATAATACATTTCCCTTAGAGTTTGTTCAGTGGTTGTAGGTAACTGTTTTAGTGCTTATATTCCTTTTGCCATTTTTTCGCCTGGCCGGAAGGCATCCTTCACTACGTTTGCCGAGTCACGGTCTCCATTCAAGAACACATTTAACCCAGCGGTAATCGTTTCTTCGCGAGATATGGCCAGCCCAAACTTTCTACTAGCTCTATATCTTAGCAAACTTTATCACCTCGCAAATAAAGAAGTTATACTTAGTCACTGCAATTTGTCGGTCACGTTTCACAATTGCGGTGACTACCCTTCCTTACAGCTACACGACCACGAATCGCCTTATCCGTTACTATCTGTGAATATTTTCTCTGCCTTATTAATTGAGGTATTAAGTAAACCTATTTCAGTTGAAAAACCAGAAGTCAGTATGCCCAAACGGCCAAGTTCAAGAAACGCAGTCGGAGCCAACGCATTTACAACGTAAGCTGAGCCTCTTCCGGCGGTTTTTCTATCCTAGAAAGAACGTCTCCCTTAAGGTAAGTTTTTTACTATAAAACTATCGTGGTTCGACGAATGCATTATTAATGTGAGCGGGTTAACTACGAACCCAGTTTGTAGGTATTACAACACCTATTTTTACTTATTATTACGTTAAACACAGGAAGTTTCAAAAATCCTTGTTGGTGATACCTATTATAAGCTTTTTTAATCCCTCTGAAATAGTTTAGTTTCGTATAATTTAGACAGATATGCGAAAACAGTGTTTGGTGGCCACCAAGAGCAGCTTCGCATCTTTGCCTAGAGTTAACAAAAGAAAACTATTTTATGGCCATATCTCGCGAAGAACCGAAAAACCGCCGAGGTATACTTGTTCATAAGTAGAGACTTGCGGTAGAAATCAACACACATAACTCTTTTCTGTTGGAAATGTAAACCTATTTCATTTAAAATGAGTTGGTCCCGCCTGCCATTTCCCGCTCATTACTCTTTTGCGGTGGAAAACCGGCTTTAGGATAAGGACGCCTTTTATACTTTGTTAATTTTTTATTTAGATATAAGATTTCTTTACAAGTTAAGAACTCAAATTCACTTTTACGTCTTTTATTCATTTACAGGAGGTGGCCATCATGTCGTATCTCTACACGGACTCATTTGATGGCGGTGCCGAGCACACGCAGACGAACAATTCTAACATTAAAAGTGAATAAACTCCGGCAAAACATCTAAATCAATGATCGGATTTATAAAATAGGCCACAATAAAGAATGAAGTACTTAAAAATGAGCAGCTTAATTTCAATTTATAGTGAACCTTCCAGGAGTCCTATGTATTACAATGGAACAAGTTTCTGCCCACGGCTTAGCGCACCATGTTTCCGGGATAAAATATAGCCTATAAGTAGATACGTTATTATAAAACAACGAAGATCTTATCATTGTTCGTAGAGCGCTACGCGAGCCATGCCGTTAAGTTGCGAGTGCTACGTGCGTATAACGCTACTCGAGCCATGCCGAGAAGTTGCGAGTGCTACGAGCGTAGAGCAATAGTTGAGCCAGGCCTAGAAGCTGCGAGTACCACGTACATGGAGCGCTATCGAGTCATGCCGACAAGTCGCGTGTACCACGAACATAGAGCGCTACTCGAGCCATGCCGAGAAGTTGCGAATGCTACGTGCGTAGAGTGCTTCTCGAGCCATGCCGAGAAGTTGCGAATGCTACGTGCGTAGAGCGCTACTCGAGCCATACCGGGAAGTTGCGAATAGGTACCACGTACATAGAGCGCTACTCGAGCCTAGCTGAAAAGTTGCGAGTGTTACGTGCGTGGAGCACTACGCGAGTCATGCCGTGAAATATTTATTTATTTATCTTAGGGAAACATAAAAGCTTTAGAACTAGAAAATTAAACACTTAACATTAGAAAAAATAAGCTAAGCAGTTTCCACACATACAAAGAGAATAACTTATTCGAAAATATTATACAAAAACACAAGATATAAAAAATCAAGACAATAAAGAGCCTTATCAATCGTTTAAATAGGAAAAAGTAGGTTTGTAGTTTTTTTTATACCTACGCAAGATTACAACATTTTTTTTTTTATGTCTTGTGTTAGTGATATTTTATGAAGACGTAATTTTCCAACGAAAAAAAAATCGGATAACAAACTCAATGCTCTTTGCTGTCTATTAGACATTTACGGACGATGGCAAATAGATAACAATCATTCGGGGGCAGTAAAAATGTAAATCAAAATAAAATTATAAAGTGAAGCGTTTCAAAAAATAACTATGCCTCAACGTAGATCAATAAAGAATCTTATCGTAGAGAGTTTGGTTTTTTTGGGACTATTTGCTTCGTTGGGGCTAATGACTGTCAACTTTTGGGAGAGGTTCGTGATAGAGTCTGAACTCGTTCGTCTGAAAACAAGTCTGCACTCTTTGAAAGTAAGTTACTTATAATCCTAATTCTAGAGTTCTTCCAGGTCAGAACAAGCTTCTTCCTCTCGTTATGGAACGTTTATGCCATTTTCCGCAGTTTCGCCAGTTTGTGTGGATTTTACCTATAGTAAAAGTAAAATAGAAGGAACAACGGAGAAACTTGATGAAGAGATAAATGAACGTGTTGTTACTTTTGCAATTAATTTTAACCATAACGGTACATGTTACCACCGAGTTAGTAGGTAGAGTTTAATGAGCAACATTCATCCATCAGTAATCATCAACGATCAACAAACCTACGGCAAACCTGATTTTGTCATGAATTTATATTTAACACCTATTAGTATAGGCATATTAGGGTATGTTGATTCAAGCATTTATAAAATTGTAATTGATTTTCAGGAGACTATTACACACATTGGCACTGCATACGACAGCCTTCACAAAGAGCTAAGAAACTTAATAGAGGTTGCGGGAAAAAAAAAACCAGCTATATTAAAATATGTTGAATACCCTATATGCCCAGCTCAGCCTCGAAAATCTGTTCCTCAGGCAGTCGAACTGAAATCAGATAAAACTATCAAACCCGACCCAAGTGTTGCAGAACATGATAAAACTACAGAGAAGAAAGACCACACGGAGAATAAAGAACTCGAAGCATTGGTAAATACTAAACCATTGAATGCAGCTAACATAACGAGAAATCCACTGAAGTCCGTAGAAGTTGGAAATACGAATGAGGATACTATAGAAAACGAAAGAAGAGATATTTACAGCGTCAATGAACCACACAATTGTCTTTATTCATCAGAATATAAATACTGCCGCCACCGTAATCAATACAACCAGCCCTGCCACAACTGGAGAGTCTGATAATATTACAACAACGGAGTGTCTGATAATATTTCTACAAAAACCGACGTTCTGAAGTCTAGATGAGGATCAGAAAAAAGATTTAAGATTTACAGAAAACCAAAACCTGATCTTTCTCTTGCCTAGATGAAGAATCAGAAATAAGATACCTATCCAAACTCCAACATAAATTAAATTAAAATGAAAGTAAAATGACATCTTTTTATTGTTGTTTCACTTAGACACGATATGGGTCGCTCATGTGTTGCTCTTAACTATAATCACTACTAGCTTTCAATTTTGTAGAGGCTTCGCAACTTTTCGGCTGACATTCTTTCCATCCTCCAATCGGTTTACATAAACATCTACGTTAGGTAAGATCTGTGGCGTTTTTGGATTCCAATCAAACTCAAAAGCGCCGCCTTCGACTGCGTTTGCAAATGCTTCCAAAACATCTATCTGACCTTCAATCTTTGGAAGGTCATAGGAGAATTTCGATATTTTCAATTCTAGACCATGGTAGCTTTCTTTTATCATCGAAATGTTTTTCTGGAAATGTTCGAATTACCGTGATTAATCAATTAATCATAATGCACTGATTGTAGAACTCAAAATTCGATTCTAATGTTCATTCCGTTCATGCAAAAAATAAAACATCAAGAGGGAAAGAAAATAGGCAACTTGTTTCGTACTACAAGCGTGATAATCCCACAGGTGGACTTAGAAACGAAATGCACTAACTAAAAACGTAAGTACCTACGAGAGGATAGGATTTACCGCAATATCATCAATGTTCTCAGAAATGGTCTTCATGTCGTACTTAGCCGTACAAGTGAGGCAATGGTACTCCAGCATTATGTAGATGATGGCCATCAGACTTGACAGCATGAAAAAGCTATACAGCCCGCTGAGGAAGCTCCAAGGCCTGCACTGGGCGGGGCTAACCGACGTGTTCCGGATTACCAGTGGAACGTGCTCCTCGCAGCAACGATTGTGACATTTTGAATGCCGCCCTCTACGTCTTCTGCCTTGGTTATCCATCTGGTTCTTCAGCAGCTCTACAGCCTTCTAAAGCTGATCTCTTTTACCCCTTAAGGTAACAGCAGGCTAGGTTTTGAACGGAATAGCCGTTTTTTTTTAAACTACGACCACTCTCACATTAATAGGTATAGCTAAATTTTTATACATTTCTACTTGTTTTTTTATTTGTTTTTGCTTTATTTCTTTATTGAAACATTTTGTAAAAAATTGGACGTTGTACTTGAAAATTTTGCTTTGTAAATTGATTTGAAGCGATTGATTTGGCATATAGAATACTCTTGACATATAATTTTTTAATCGTTTTCATTAAAAAAATAAGGTTTATTTAGGAAAGGCTAGACTAGACTGTGTCGCTTCTAACTCTATGATGTCGAAGCACCGCCAGTAGGCAAAAGAATCGGCATCGTTATGATCCTTCGAGCATTAAACCAGAACGGAGGCGACAATCATAGGCGTACCCCCTCTGCCAAAGGTACGAGAGCGGCGGTCATACCCGTTATATAAAACTAGTTGCCGCGCGTCGGCCGCCAGTTGTCGGATTGCAATGTGCGCAGAATAAGCTCCGGTGAAAATGCAGAGTTGCAGTGTTTTTTGGTGCAAAAATAGGTCAGAAACTTCAAACCTACGAAAGGATAATATAACATTTCATCTGTAAGTATTATTTTGTCCAAATACTATTAAATAATGCACTTAGATAGCAAAAATAGAAAAATATTCGTCTGTACTAAGGTGTTGCCAGTAAGTTATACAGTGTAATATTCTAGAGCAAGTTTCGTAGTTGAGTTAACACTAAAACTGAATATTTTATTTACAATCAATAATAAAATTTCCTATTGTAATGAACTAATGATTATTATAGATTCGTGTGATTTTTAGGGAAATACTGCAATATCACCGCATTTATATGGGTACATTTCATCGATATTATTTTTGTTTTAATTTTTTATTTTTTATATAATGTAAAAAAGTATTAAACCGAAAATAAGTGCTAGGACAGCACAATTGCGAATATCGATATCATTTTCTTATACAGGGTGATTTTTATTAGTGGATGATATTTGAGAAATGAATCTATCCATGAAATTGAAACTTCCCCCCAAGAAATTTAGGTTGAAATAAGACAAATATTTTATGAAATATGAGAAATATTTTTGGACATACCATGATAAATTAGTTTTGTAAGGGTAGGAGAGATCTAAACACTATCTCCTATATTATAAAATGATGACCTATGTCTTTTAGACAAAGTAGTTCAGTTTCGTACAATCATCCCAAAAAATATCAATCACTTATAAAATTTCGTTATTCTTTTTCTTACAGATTTCCAAAGGATATTGGGATTGGGAAAGCATGTGGGAACCATGAAACATGGACTCCTAAACGAACGAGCACCATTTGCTCCGCACATTTCATAACTTCCTGTTTCATCACACAGTCAAATAACAAGAAAAGATTGAAACAGGACTCCATCTCAACTTTGAAATTATTATCCGAGGTAATTTACATTTACTTGCTTACGACTATTTCTGCATACAATATACAATGATCTGCTGATTTTAAAGTAGTGCGAGGGTTTACAGGCTATTTTTCTCGTTCGTTTCAGTTTCAACCTTGCGAAAAATCCGAGGATGAACAAGAACCTAAAAGAAAAAATTTGAAAACTTCTCAACCAGTTCAAACTGAAGAAGGTGAAACTAGCAAGCTAAAGGCCCATCCACCGGAACACAATATTTGTATTGCAACCACTTCAACTGTCAATCCGCAATTACAAGATTCGTCAAGAAAAAAAAAATTAAAGAAATAGCTACAGATGAAAAATAAGCAAATAAAAAGACTTCAGTCGCAAAAAAGTTATTTAAAGAAAAAAGTTGCAGAACTGAAAGAAATATTAAACACCCTGTCAGATAAATCTTTGATAGATAAAGAAGAGCGTCAAGTTTCAGACAAGATTGGTGTAGAAGAGAGAGAACTTCTTAAGAGATAGCTAATTAAAAGCAAAACAGGAAAAATTCCTACAACCAAATATTCTGCTGAACTTAGATGTTTCGCTTTAACCCTACTTTTCTATTCGCCCAAAGCCTATAGGTACGTGCGAAAAACGTTTGGAACATGTTTACCTGCACCAAGAACCCATACAAGATGGTACAGTTCTATCGACGGGCAGCCAGGTTTTACAAAAGAAGCGTTGGTTGCATTGAAACTAAGAGCTGAGTGTAATCCTGAGAAGAAAATTTATATTGTACTTTGGTTTTTGACGAAATGAAAATTAAAAAATCTGCGGAGTTAATATCAAGCACTCCAATACATTACGGTTATTATAAATAAATTCAAAAAAATAAAAAATATTATACATAAATTCACTATTATTGAGGTAAATAATTTACGCGACGCTCATAGTTTATAAACATTGACTACATATCGATATTGATAAAAATATTTGCTTGCCCAGCTCGAGTGTGATGCTTGACTTTGAGTCGGCCAATCGGAGTGCAGTAGTCACCGCAGTGATTTGGCAGAATTGTTGTTTATACAAAATAAATGACATTTCCTCTCTATTATCCTCCGTCAGGAGTATTTATGGTCCTTGGAAAAATCTATGTATAAAGGCAATATTTAGTTCGATGACATTATAATAAACTGAGGGACATATACCTCCCACCAGAACTTCAGGAATGTAGTAATAGACTTTGTACTAACTTAGAACATAAGACGATAATTAATGAAATGTATGCTAATGTTGTAGACATCCTGAGAACTGGGGCTAGTCATAGCTTTGGTAGGGTGACTCCCATCAGGAAGAAGCAGGTGATAGGGTGGAACAAACATGTAAGACAAGCACATGCGGACGCTCGACTTGGGTTTCAGAACTGGGTTCTATTAATGTTCTATTAAGTAAACCGAAGGCCGGGGACTTGTATAATGTAATGAAAACAACTAGGAAAATTTTCAAACAAAAATTAAAATGGTGTCAGGAACATTCCGAACAAATAAAAATGGATATATTAGCTAGTCATCATACCGATAAACAGTTTGGTAAATTTTGGAAGCAAACCAGTAAACTGAGTCCTAGGTCGGGTCTGCCTGTTAGTGTGGCGGGTGTTAGCGAAACAGCGAAAATAGCGGGCCTATTTAAAGATCATTTCAGGGTGCAATCGCCTCTTGTAACGCCGCAGGATGAAGTGCCTCAGGTTGATGGATCACCGAGCGGGTTGCATGTGTTCACTGCTAAGGAAGTATCGGCGGGACTGAAAGGTATGATGAAGGGCAAGTCTCCCGGCCACGACTCCATTAGTATTGAGCACCTGCGATTTGCTGGGGTACATCTGCCTGGAGTGCTGGCCATGCTGTTCTCGTTGTATGTTGTACATGCCTACCTGCCTGATGATAAGATGAAGACCGTGGTTGTGCCATTGGTTAAGAATCGGACTGGAGACGTATCAGACATAGGTAACTATAGGCCCATCTCGTTGGCTACTACTATAGCTAAAGTGCTGGATAGTATGCTTGACAAACAGCTACAGAAACATCTTGTGCTTCATGACGCTCAGTTCGGATTTCGAGCTGGGCTCTCTACAGAAACAGCAGTGCTGTGTCTCAAGCATACAGTCCGGTACTACACGGATAGAAAGACGCCTGTGTATGCGTGCTTCCTTGACCTATCGAAAGCCTTCGATTTGGTTTCCTATAGTGTCCTGTGGAAGAAGCTCTCAGAGACAACGATGCCCGCTGAACTCATTCAGCTGTTCAAATACTGGTACGGTCATCAGAGCAATGTTGTCAGGTGGGCAGGCCCGCTGTCCGAGCCGTACGGGTTGGAATGCGGGGTGAGGCAGGGGGGGTTGAGCTCTTCTCGGCTTTTCAGCCTGTACGTTGATCGGCTGATCGGTGAGCTGAGTAGCGCCATGGTAGGCTGCTCCGTTGGTGGAAAAATGGTAAACAACATTAGCTATGCCGATGACATGATGTTACTGAGCCCATCGATCAGCGCCCTACAGAAGCTGGTAGGCATATGTGAGCGGTATGCGGTGACACATGGCCTCAGGTACAACGCTACAAAGAGCGAGCTATTGGTTTTCAAAGCGGGATCTAAGTACTATCCACATGTGCCATCCGTCTCACTGGATGGCAACGTGCTCAAACAAGTGTCGAACTTTAAGTACCTGGGGCACTGGGTCACCGATACTCTCAAGGACGACATGGATATGGAGAGGGAGAGGAGGGCGTTGGCGGTGAGGAATAACATGTTGATCCGCAGGTTTGCAAAATGCTCCGAAAAGGTGAAAATTACATTGTTCAGGGCCTTCTGCCAATCGTTTTACACCTGCAGCCTGTGGATGAGCGTTACTCGAGCGGCGTACAACGCCCTCTGTGTGCAGTACAATAACGCGTTCCGGATGCTGGTGGGGCTGCCACGCTACTGCAGCACGTCAGGTATGTTTGCGGAGGCGCGAGTGGATGATTTCCACGCCATCATGCGCAAGCGTGTCGCCTCCCTGATGCAGCGGGTGCGTGCCAGCCCCAACAGCCTCCTAGTCACGGTGGCTGAGCGGGTGGATGGCCCCATTCTCAGACACTGGACTGAGACGCATGTGTTGTCTTGCCACTCTATGCGTTGTGCAAAATAAAAAATAAACAAAATATTGTAATATAGAAATAAAATATAATATAGGTACCTACTGTAACTTAATTGAATTTATTATAATAATTTTATTCTGTAATTTATCTAATCTTATGTTATTGACTGTAATTTTGAATTTTATTTGATTGTGTGTATGTGTAATATGGATTATTATCTGAAATAAATGAATACAGTACAATAATTTGGCGTGTTTTAAAAAACGATGAACGGAGTTCAAAGTCCGTTCATCTATCTCTCGGGCAATAATATTCATCTATCTCTCGGGCGAACGAAATCACCCCTCCTTTACTTACCCTAACCGAAGATCTACGTACACGTGTAATAAATTGAGTTTAACTCAATGATGGTGACAACAAAGGTGCCTCTCGCATAATGTTCTCAAACGACACGATGGCGCTAAATGACGATGCTACTCTCTTATGACCCGAGAGCTATTGGGTATCTAGCACAGCGCATCAGTATTGCCTTTGTTTTCAGGAACATCCCAATTTATTAAAGAGGTTTAAAGATTTTTGTATGAAGGGTGGCCCTAAAATTAGTTTTTTTTTTTTCAATATTTCCGGCGGCGACTCTTCGCCAACAATAAACGTTTCTTATTTGAATAGAGGACGCTAAAACAAATAAAAAATATCATTTAAAATAATGACGACTAATGGTGATGTGGCGCGGCAGGCGCACGTCCGCCGCGACGACGCAGGAGGTTGCGGGTTCGGCCCGGCCTAGTACCCATAACACAAGCTCTGCTTAGCTTGGGGCTAGATGATGTTGTATGAATTGTCCAGCATTATTTATTTATTTATTAAAATGACCTAAAGCGTCAGGTTTCTGAAATGTTCACTGATAGCGATAAATATATTCTTCATAATATGAAGGTTTCTTAGATATTCACATTATTATGTGAATATCTCAGAAACCTGACGCTTTAGGACTGTTATGATATCGAACATTTTTTATTTGTTTTAGTCTCTTCTATCTAAATATATAAACTTTTATTTGAAAACAAAAAAAAAGCAAATGATGACCGATGACCCTTCATGAAAAAATCACAGTAAAGTTATATATTTGGATAGAAGACACTAAAACAAATATAAACAAAATTTCTATAACATAACGTCAGTATTATTTTCTAAGAACTTTTTATTTGTTTTAGCGTCTTCTATCCAACATCTGAAATGTATGTAGCGTTTGTAGATATGGATCTATATTTTACAGGAAAAATATAGAAAGTCTGTAAGTATAAGACTTTTTGAAAAATGGACAAAAAGGGGGGGAATAATTTTCAAAAGGGGTGCCTCACCTAGTGGGGTATCAAATTAAATTTTTATTGGCACATGCCAATAAACATACAACTCAAAAAAAAATTGAAATTTCTGTTAGTTACATACTTTTTGAAATATTTAAAAAAAAGTCACCCTCTAATCTCCGAAGTTTGCAGAGCGATCCGTCTGAAATTTATGTATTGGTTCTACATCAAATTTTTAGCTATTAAATAACAAAGTCTCTAACCAGTACCTATAGTACCTACCTACATGTTTGTATACCTACTTGAAAAACGTTTGAAACCCTCGGCGCGCGACACTCGCACATGGACGGATCTTGTTTATAGTAGGTACCTATCGTTCAGACTCTCTTGATCAATATTTTATTATAAAATGTATTTCAACAGTAATTTATATTACGCATTTCTTTCTCGACAGTCGAATTAATTTCTTGAATCATTGAACTACATCAGTAGTTACAAGATATAAGATAGATATTCTGATACAAGACTAGGCCCAAAGCTCATTTGACCTTTCCTAATACATAATTCCCTGCCAATGCGTAACGTACCGCCCACTCGCAGTGTGCATAAAAGTAAAACACTTTAATGAGGGATTTTTTTTATATTTAAGGACGATTTGTAAGTACAGCCAAAATATTCTATTCTTCCAGGCCTTCTTCAGCTTCTTCGTCAAACTCTCCCTCGTCATCTGCTGTCGCGTCTTGATACTGCTGGTACTCTGATATTAGGTCGTTCATGTTGCTCTCAGCTTCTGTGAACTCCATCTCATCCATACCCTCGCCTGTGTACCAGTGGAGGAACCCTTTCCTCCTGAACATAGCTACGAACTGTTCCCCTACCCTCTTGAACATACTCTGGATCGCTGTAGAATTTCCAATGAAAGTCGACGACATTTTTAATCCTCTAGGGGGTATGTCGCAGCATGCTATTTTACAGTTGTGGGGAATCCATTCAACGAAGTATGTACTGTTCTTGTTTTGAATATTTACTAACTGTTCATCAACTTCTTTCATCGACATTCTTCCCCTGAATATCGTCGCTACTGTGAGGTACCGCCCGTGTCGAGGGTCGCAGGCCACCATCATATTCTTGGCGTCAAACATCTGCAGGGTCAACTCCGGAACTGTTAGTGCTCTGTACTGTTGTCCTCCTCGCGAAGTGAGCGGAGCGAAGCCCGGCATGTAGAAGTGTAGTCTTGGAAACGGCACCATGTTGACAGCTAGCTTCCGCAGATCTGCATTCAGCTGGCCTGGGAACCGCAAACACGTCGTGACGCCTGACATCGTGGCGCAGATCAGATGGTTCAAGTCTCCATACGTTGGAGTAGTCAGCTTGAGCGTTCTGAAGCAGATGTCATACAAAGCCTCGTTGTCTAGGCAGAACGTGTGATCTGTGTTCTCCACAAGTTGGTTAACCGATAGAGTGGTGTTGTATGGTTCTACTACGCAGTCCGAAACTCTGGTACTCGGAAATACAGAAAACGACTGAACGATTCGGTCGGGATATTCCTCTCGGACTCTGTTGATGACCAAGGTGCCTAGGCCAGCGCCGGTGCCGCCACCGAGTGAATGGGTCACCTGAAAGCCTTGCACTAAGTCGCAACCTTCCACTTCTTTCCTGACAACGTCTAGCACAGACTCGAGTATCTCCATTCCTTCGGTGTAGTGTCCTCTGGCCCAGTTGTTGGCGCCGCCGCCTTGGCCATAAACGAAGTTATCAGGGCGGTAGAGACATCCGAAGGGTCCCGACCGCACGGAATCCATCATGGCAGGCTTGAGGTCGATGAGCACGGTCCGCGGAACGTACTTGCCGCCGGAAGCCTCGTCGTAGAACACGTTGATGCGCTCGAGCTGGAGATCAGAGTCTCCATGGTAGCAGCCGGTCGGGTCGATTCCGTGTTCGTCAGAAATCACCTCCCAGAACTGTGAACAAAGTAGAGCTAGAGTACCTTACGTTTTACGTAGCCTAGCGGTTTCAAAGTCGTTATCAGGATACAAATTGGGTTGGTTAGTTCTATAACTGAGAATATTGTAATACTCACCTTTCCACCAATCTGGTTTCCGCACGAGCCAATCTGAAGAGTTACGATTTCCCTCATCTTGATAATTTAATATTTTATTTGATCCAGATACTTGTATATTTTTCAGTGAAGAATCGAAATATATATCATAGAATTGTAGCTTATATTAAAAGTTAAAAATTAAAAAATATAAAAATATTCATGTGCTACTACAACATTATAGCTATCATCATTTCAGACGAATGAACGAATGACACATGTTGAAAAGTCATGAAACAATTCAAATTATTCTATGTGAATTCTTTGGGGAAAATCTACTTTCGTGCCAGCGCTAAAAAATTAAAAAAGGTTCTAATCACGTTATTCGTAGGAAGATTATTTTCATAGAGCTAGATAATAAGTCATAGAGACTAATTACCCATAATTAATTATAATTAATTAATTATTTGCTCTATGTACATACATAATCAAAGAAGAGAAATATTTTCTTTTTGGTAGGTAGTTCGACGGACAATCAAATAGTCACGTCTAATGATTTACCGATTCGATTTTTTATGACAATTGATTTTGTTATTGTTGCTCAACATTTTGTATTCTTTTACAGACTTATGCGTCTAAATGACTTTATTTTTGGGATCAGAATATTCAATGGAATAAAATAGTAATATTTTTGTGGTTTTATTTGCTACGTGCTTCTGCCCGCGGCATTACACGCCTTTATCCGTGATAAAAAGTGAGACAGATTGAGTTAACTAAACAGAGTAAAGACTAGAATTTTTATAACATTTTAACAATACCTACTAAACTTTTTCATGGAATAATGTCTTCTGATTAATTTGTTGGATTTTGTCATTGATTTTGTAGATAATTAATCTAATCAAATTAATCAGACATAAATAAACATCTACTTACATAAAAATTGTATAAGCTTCACCCTTAGATTTTTGAATACCTATAGCGCCATCTATTTGAATTTGGTCAAACCTCTGAACAAATTCTGCCAATCATGGACTTATTCCCATAATTTTTATCTATAGTCGTTACCTCGACCTCGACTCAACTTCTAATTAACCTCCAAATGCGTTTCGGTATGCTTGATCGTAACGTAAACAATTCCTCCACTCGAACTAAGATATTTTTTGATTTTTAGATATTTTTCTACATGGTTTTTCTCATACGAGTGGAGTTTAGGGTGTCTGTTGGGTTGGTGTACCTAGTTGACGGAAACACCACAGACAGAAGATATATGTTTACAGAAGGAGAAGGAAAAATCAGTTTTCTGACGGCCGCGCCCGGGTGCTTCGTAGGTACCTACATATAATATTTTACCCGATGATGCATCGAATAGAGTGTTATGTTTTAGTGTAGGTGTACTGTGCAGTGAGAAATGAACTGAAAAATGACTCTAGTACCTCGCGACCTACCTTGAATGCTCCTACAAACAGTTTATTGTTATTTATAATGGATTATGGAGACTTTCTCAATAACATTTATAACATTTACGACGCTTACAATTAAGTACCCATCACGAAAGTATTTAAGAGATGCTGAAAACCCTTTGGTACGACGACGGCGAATTATACCTCTGTGCGAATTCCGTAGAAGATTCCGCCTCATCAAAGACTCGGTTGTGCACATACATAATACCATTGCTGGAAATCAACAATAGTGAAAACAATCGTGGGTTACCTTTGATTTAAGATTTAACCAAATTAACGACTAAACATACCAAACTCGAGTATGTTTTGGAGAAATGCTCGAGGCACTTTCCGTAGATTTTGAGTGGAGGATTAATTGAGGAATTGTATAAAGATATGGGTGTAATCCTGCTTCAACAACTGTATCACCCTCGAAAAATTGTACTACACTCTAGCAATGCCACTCATACATAATTTTATTAAGTAAGGGTAATTATTTATATATAATAAAGGGTAATCGAATTTATTTCGATTATTAATGTTATTTTGGTATAAGTTAGCTTCTGCCCGCGGCTACGCACGCGCTTTTCGGGATTAATAAGTAGTGTATATGTACTTATGCCCCTCATCCCAGGGATTCCGTTTACCTCCCTGCCAAATTTAAATATATTTAATTTTATGTAATTTAATATAATGGATTTGATTTAATTTAACTTGTATATTTAATTCAATTAACTTTGTTGTAGGTAGGTACACTAAGAATAGGTACTAACTTTTAATACAAGAGATTTCTCCTACTAACAAATTATGGATCATGTTATCTGAAATAAAATAATTTTATTTATTATGATCCGTCCTTCAGCCGTTAAGGTGTGAAAAGGTTACAGACAAACAGACAGAATTACTTTCGAATGTTTTGTTTTATATAGGTTAGTACATGTACCTACATAAATCAGTACATAATACTTCAATACATATACCTATAAAGTATCACAAACCTTTATAAGCTGGGTCTGTACTATTATAATAGGCACGGAGCAGGCTGTTAGGTACCTACCGACTTTCTCCTACAGCGTCATCTGTTGAAATGAAATTACACCTCATGGTAGGGCTAGGCATGTGTCGAACCGGTAGTGCTGACTATTTTTTCTTTCACAACCTTTGGAACAGTAAGGTGAAATTAGTAAAACGATATTCAACGAGATGGCGCTACAACCCACATAAATAATGGTTGGTTTATTAAGGGTGCCGCATCAAATTAGATGGAACCGCAAGCCTACTACCTCTGTTCTGTATTTGTGTTGTATGATTTTCATAATTTTGTACACAAAATTATGTATTATGTTTTAGTTCATGTTCATGTAGTTCATGTTATGTATTATGTTTAGTTCATGTTTTAGTTCGATGTTTAGTGTGAACTTACCCAAATATTTTGATAAATAATCATAAATAAATAATGCTGGACAATTCACACAGTATCATCTAGCCCCAAGCGAAGCAGGGCTTGTGTTATGTTATGGGTACTAGATGACATATACCTACGAGTACACATTAATACTTACTCAATACAATATAACATACCTAGATATTTTTTTATTATACAGGAATTATATTGGGAAATGTCCATATAATATTGTATTTCTAATGATAAAACATTAGTAGTTTCTGCATGCGCCTTCCATAAAATGTAGTCTGTGTTCGTCCCTGGGATACCTTCAACCTCCCTGCCAAATTTCATTAATATCCGTTCAGCCGTTTAGGCGTACAAAGTCACCAGACACACAGAGTTACTTTCGAATTAGTAATTAGTATGGATAGGTAGGTAGAAAAAACATACAAAAAGTCTGGCAAGCATGTATTTTTTATGTGTTAGTAAGATAAATTATTATAATATAAGGAAAAAATTACTTCAAAACTGAATAAAATAAAAGGTCAAGTTGAGTGACAAGCCTAATACCTACTATATTTTGAAATTAAATTCCTCATAGGTATGAGCCGCAATAGTGCAACTTGGTTTGTTTATGAATGAGTGATTGATGTTGATGATTGTGGCCTTCTTACGAGTAGCTATCTTTCAGTGCAGTCACAAGCCGCACTTTTGAGGTACCTTACCTATTAATGGGACAAAACAAATAAAAACGATAATCTGAAAAAAATATACTTAGTTTACTCTTTATCCAGAGATGATTTTACAAAAATAAAAACTGGAAAAGATGTGCATAAACGTCCTGACTATAGGTATTTAGGTATCTAAAAAAAATATTATGACATTAAAACATTTTTTTTTAATTTCTTGTTCAACGTCACCTAAATTTAGGTATCTAAAAAAATATTATGACATTAAAACATTTTTTTTTTAATTTCTTGTTCAACGTCACCTAAAGTTCATATTTTTTTATAAAAAAAGTATTTTAAATACAAACACGGGTGTTCTACTCATGCATTTAAAGTAGGTACATTCTTTGATCGATTAATGCTTTAAACAGCCTAGGGAGTTTTTTTAGGTCCCATCAAACATTGTGCCTAGTAATTAGGTAGGTAATAGTTCCTACTCAATTAACGAATTACCTACCTACTAGGTTTAGGTACAGCGAGTGCGTAGAGGAAGAATAAACACCAATTAACATGATACAACCTAGCACACCTAGAACCTACCTAGGTACTACCTGGCAAATATACCTATGTTATGTTATGTAGGTACTATGCATAGCAGTAGTTATTTACGTGCATTCCTATTTGACTCTCCCTCCATCTAGCCTCCGCTACCTTCGTTTCGGTTGGATCACTGCATGCATGGTGACTTGCTTTGCCGCCATTTCGACGTGACGACGACGCCTAAAAGAGAAGCACGCTCTTGCTAACCCATTCCCTCTCATTGTATTCCATACTTGGTTTTCGTTTTACATTTCGAAGTTTTAGTGATGTGGCGTAAGATTCTATCGAAAGGTTGGTAGTACACCAGACCAGAATGAATACCTTAGCTAAATGTTTGTTTCATCGATATCGATGGTTTTATTATGCCTACTTGTTTACACGCGGTCAGTCAGTCATACTCACACCTCAGCTTTTTATATACCTACTCCTTCATTAGGTACCTACTTTTGAAAAACTAAATCATTTTAGTAGGTACTTATAATAATAATAATAGATACGCAGGTACTTAGTTACAATGAATGCAGGGCATGATAAACCTGCTGGTCTTTTACGCATACCTTACCTAGGTAGGTACTCATTTTAAAAAGAATTTTTTTTGAGGGTTTGTTATTTCTCATAATATTTGCGAGATATGCTTATGAAATAAACTTTGGGTAGTAGCTGTTTACGGTTTTATTAATCGTGAGTACAATTCGAGGTGAAACCCGTATAATTAAAACAAAAACAAGTAGCCAAAAAAGTCCTGGAACGTGGTGTGTGATGGGATAATTAATTTTTCAAACTTTGATCAGTCATAATCACTTTTATTTGTTACTTAAATAAGCAGTTCTTGTTAATAATTCGTAATTATTGAGGTATTTCTTATTAAATACAAAATTGTAACACTGACAATTATAGGTACCTACTAATATTCTTATTCTGGAGTGTGTTTGCCAATTTAATGAGTCATGCATGGCATGTTAATAAAAGGCAAAAAGGATTAGGGTCAGATTAATGCATGCATGGTTGGGGCACATAGATGCAGTCGCAATAAAATTCTAACTGAGCGCACGCAGCCTAAACTTGTCGTCACACACATACACAGGTGTTGGTTCAACTAATTACTGTGCTTGATTACGACCGCGGCCTGTCACTGCTTCGCTCTCGGTAAACGAAACATTTTTTGAGCCATTGCAACTAAAGTTTTGTATTTTTTTTGGACATTATTTTACCAGTTAAATTTAATGGATGGTGTTGTGGATTTCTTATAAAGTATATATATTGTAAGTTTGATAGAAACTGTGAGTGTAATTAGATTTTTCATAATTTAAAACTGACGGTATTTTTTTTTTTAATACATTATGGAGAACATTAATACAGCGGTACTGGGCCACTTTGATATTACGTATCAATGTATAAGTCACGCAGATTTATTATATAAGTTACTTATTTAAGTTTGTATGTTTCTCTTTAGGTACTTTGCTAATTCAATTATTATTATGATTAGGTACTTCATTTGATTTAAAAAATCATGTATGTAATAATATGTAGTTTATAAGATAGTAATGAATATTTTAAATTACCTAATAAAAAGAACTTTAAGTCATTAAGACAATGTTCCTGCCAAATGCCGTTGTGATTATAGCTTTAATAAAAACGTTATTTTTTTATTGGTCTAGGTATAATGTATTTTACATAAAATAGGCACATTTACTAGTCAATATCAATGTGCCCCAGGTATGTATCAAAGTACGCCGTGCATGGGGCAGATTGATACGAATATCGACATTTAAAAAAGCAGTTAGGTAGGTATATTACAATTACTTTACTTTTCATGTTAAATCTGAAATTATTCATAATAAAGTTACTTTGATAAACACAGGGTGCAACTACACCGTTTTATTAAAAGATATACGATATTACTATATCTTTCCAGGTTCCGAAAAATATATCGTCTCAATCTACCCCTACTCTTCCTAATGTGTATTAAGCCCTATATAAACAGTCCAGGTCCTGGCCCCAACTACCTACACATCTTATCTTCATAGATAGTTGGAGACACGTTCTCGGTAGGCTTTCATTTCGCAGCATGAACCTCCGATCATCGACAACTGCCATGCGCAGCCCTACCCCGCGCCAGACCGTCGACGTCGTCGCTGCATGATGTCATTCAAGCACACACTCACACATCGCTCTCCGTGTGACTCGGCCGCGTTTTGACCCGCGTGTTTACATTCAGTACACAGTGACTTCACGGCTAACCCGTGCCTGTGATTTAATTTATTTTAGATATTAGATAGTTTTAATATTGACAATGGCTAACAATCGTGCCGCTAAATCCGGATTTGCCGCTGAAGCACAGAGAAAGGTGAGTCTAACTTTATACTTCGGTAACTTTAAACTTAAAGTTAGGTAGGTAGATACCGGTAAATTCGTTATGTTCCTACCCATTGTTGCTGTCAAAAAAAAACGAACGAACGAAGAGGGAGTGGTTATTGAAATAAGTCGTGGTCTATCGATCCGGAGGCTGTGGTCCAGATCTAAAATTGTGTTAAAAGGGTCACAGCCATGACCTAGATTTCAGATGGGCTTGGCGCCAGACAAATTATGGAGGAAGTTTTATGAGGGTAAAAACAGGCTTACGTGCAAACAGGCCATGTCATTGATGTGTTGGTAGGTAGGTAGGTATTATTGTGTAAGCGCCATTGACTTAATTTAAGCAATCTTGAATTCACACAGAACATTAATTAGGTACCTACCCTCGTTACGCTAGAAACAGGAAACCTAGAACCAAGAGAAACTTTGATTCCTAATGTCATTAGCAGATAGGTAGGTACTTGAATAGAAATCTAATCTAGGTAGGTAGGTACATAACCCCCTGTAGAAACAGAGTTACGTTTCTAAAATGCCATAATACCTTCATATGTAGGTAGGTTGCACCTACGTTACGGCTACGGCTACAGTTATGTTCGGGTACATACACGGGCACGGGGCACCAAGGAGGTACCGCCAGGTGTATCCAAAAATGGCTAAGCACAAACAGGTTCGACAGCCCAAAAAACTGCGAACACGCGCATAAAAAGTTATACCTTGGTACCTACACACCTTACCTAGTAGATGTTTTATTCAGGTAGGTATTTAACAAATAGTCTACTTTACCTTCCCAACGTTGTTTTATATAATATAGGTATAGTTCTTTAACTGCCTAGGTAGGTAGGTATCATTTATAGTTTAAAGTTGCAAAGTAATTTATAATGAATCATAAAATTGCAATTAAACTTGAAGTTAGGTAGGTAGATACTTACCTAACCAACTTATTAAAACAACATTAGGTACCTATAGGTACCTAGGTAGGTATCTGATTTTCATTCCCTAAGCTTTAAAACGTAATGCCTGCTTAGGCATGTAAGTTAGACCTAGGTACCTACTTAGTCTAGTAATAGATAGATAGGTACCTTCTATCTTAGAGCATTAAACCAGAACCTTCTACCTAGGTATGTATTGTTGACATCAAGGAAATATCTGCGAAGCCGTAGGTATTTATTTAAATTACATGGCAAAGTACCTAGTGCCTAGTTAAGCATTTCTAATTCAAACCCAAGTACCTAGGTAGGTAGGTATAGCGTTACACGTCATGTTTGCTTTGCAAGGTAAGATGAATCGTTTAAGAATATTAACGACTCAACGAGATAGATCAAATATACCTACTGACTCTAGGACTCTATGTAGGTACCTACCTACTGCAACCATATACCTAGCAAACCAAAAATAATGTAATATGGATAGATAGGTAGGTAACAAGGTACAGGAAAGTTCCTTCCTGTAGCAAGTTATCTTGTATTTGGGTCAAGGAGAATCAGTCAATCGGGCTTTTGCAACCGGTTTCTTCGTTAAATACTTTTTATGAGACTTGAGTTGGATGCAGGTCGCATGAATAGGTACCTTTAGGGGGACGATGCACTTTACAAAGAAACAAACCTTCAATAAAACCAATAGGCTAATTTCACAAAATAGTATATCAAATTGTTGCAATCGTCGTATAGAAATCGTCGTATATATCGTCGGATCTGCATTTTAGCTACTTTACAGGAGAGCACGTTAAAGTTTTGGAATTGGATATTTCGTCATATTTTGTAAACGGCTAGTCCGATCAAAGTAAAATTTTCACTAAGTAGTTGCTATTTGTCTATAGTTTTACGATATGACTTTCATAAACAATCCAAATTATGCCTAGTTTTCGTAAAAAGTCACATGCTTTTTGAGACTAAAGTGACGGATGGAATGGTACGACGTTATAATTCGGAGCATCATTGCAAAATTCATGGCGCATTGTATTATCCGCCGTTATTTTGGGGACTTTTAATTAAATCAACTGGCGTATGTGAATGTGGTAACTAGGAAATAAAACGACAAATAAGTTTGTGTTACAAAAAACATTGTATTTTAAAGTTTCTATATATCGAAATATATATATAGGCATAGTAATTTCCATGAAAAGTTAAAAATAATCAAAAGTTTTAATAAGTAAATAAAGATTAATGTTTTTGTCTATACCAAAGTGATCTGGAAGAGATATCTTATAATTTCATAGCGATAAGGCCGCCCTTTGTACTTCCGCGATTCTTAGTATTTCTTACCATGTTGTTTTTTTGGCTTTGGTGTATATAAATGTATTTACTACTTAACATTTGATTTTTAAGCAGGTAATTGAAGCTGTTCAGAGATTAACCTTATTACAATAAATGCATCCCTATAGGATCAAAAGCTATTAGGTATCGAGTTACAAATATGGTACATAATACTAACAGTAGCAGTGGCACTGCTAGGCTCCACCAAAATTCACCCGCACCCAACGGTTTCCCTCAACCTCTACGGGTTCATCGGTCCACCTTGTAGGGTCTGCTCAGATTACACGTTCTGGTACTGGTCTCTGATTCGATGATGGATTTCTGATTCGATCTTGCAGAGGATCGCCAATATCTCTAAGGAAAGCCCTTGGCATTGCTCTCTGTGCGACCTGCTTTTATATGATACCTATTACCTATCGCTTTTCTATGCCATAAGTCGACATCACTGCAACTCACAATGGTCAAATAAAGTCGCATTGAGACACTGCGGTACACGTGACGAAAAGACGCCATGGATTTTCCCGAACGCAGGTCCATGGCGCTGAATTGGGGATCGACGGTTTGGTAGACATAATTTCGGGCTATTACCGGCGATTGAGATGGGAGTTGGTATTAATTAGATGGGCATGATTTTCGTCTTGCCCATGGTCATTATAAGACCAACGCATTTGAAGGCTCTACCGAGGTCACCGGGCATTGTCCTTCATGGTCGGAATCAGGGCTAAGTTATCGTCTGAAAAGGGAAGGTGAGTACTACTCGGCGATTATTTTGATGCCTACCCCCTTTTCAATTTAGAACTAAAAACTAAAACGCGCTACAACACAGTGGAGAACCGTTTCGGATAGATGACGTCTCCCGGCTGCTTCCCTTGCCTTCCCTCTAGTAGGACGGGTTTTGAGTTCCGCCTTAGAGAGCGAGGCTATAATGGCCTTTTCATACAAGCATGCACTTTGACGTACCGATAGTCAACTTAGCATCCCAACTCTCGATCGAAGACTCTCTTGTAGTCCATAATCGCTAGACAAAGGGTAATAAGTATTAAACTCTTCGGTCTTCTACTAAACGTATCTCAGGAAATGTACTTCTGTAGCCTGTACTAGTCTTGAGAGAACCGGCTGAAAGTAACCAGAACTGTGCGCAAGACAGATAGTGATGACACATGGCTTAGAAGCGCATGGGACTTAAGTTCATCAGCAAGGTGTAATCATCCTTTTTGGAGAGCAGTACCACAACACTTCTATTCTGAAAAGCCCTAATAATTGGTCGACCTCGCACCTACCGCATTTCATAAGTAATTCAGTCTTCCGCCGGCACCTTGTCAATCTTAATGTCTTCGCACGCGTAAGGACCAATCTCGGCGCCTCTTCTTTAGAAAAGTCCAAAAACTTGAAAAATTGGAGATTCTTTGGGCTAAACTGTTTGAGAGACATACTAACGTCGCATGCTGACTACCACCAAAATGTTTTTTCAGCTAAAATGCGATTTAAATAACAAAAATATAAAGCAATAACGACGTATTTAAAAATCTATCCGAAGAAAAACGTCGGTTGGGATCATCCGTCTACACCATGTCCGTAAAAAAATGACGGTTTGTACGAAACGCCTACGACCAGTGCATAGAAAAATTACGTATTATATCTACGCGACGCGCTAGCACTCCATAGAAAACTGGCGGTAGGTACGTACAATCTGTCGCGCGGGGGAGGGTTACGGGGGCCGAGGTCAGTCTCGTACACTGACGGATCAATTCAAACGTCGTTTTACTGCGCTCATAAAATCAAAACCGTCAGTATTCTACTCTGTATCTTGACAAATATCAATAAAAAAGAAAAAAATATTATATCTGATTTTCCTTTACGTTTTATGTAGGTTTCTGCAATAAAACTATATCTGCAAAAAATTAGATCCGTCTCTGTTCTTCTACTGCGACGAAATGAGGACGGTAGGTGACGACATTTGTGGGTTTTCAGTTTCAGTTGCATCTGGTAATATTAAGTGGGTCAACAATGATCAAAGTTGTTTACCTATACATAAAATAGGTAGGTAGAAAGTAACCTTTAACTACCTATGTAGGTATTGTGAATAATGATGACTGATTCATCACGTGATTCTATGTTAAACGTAAGGTTTGGAGCCTAATAGAAGCTTTCCACCTACATTAGAAGACAAGCTAGTTAGGCTTTGTTGCTATTGGTTTTGAACCTAAAATTATTTTGTTACTCGGTTTTGGTTGATTCTCTTCATTTTGAGGGATGTAATTGTCCACATCAATAATAAAGTCTATATTGATTATATTGAATTATCCTTAAATTTTGCTGGAATATTGGTAAACACAGGACAAAAATGTCTTTAAAATTGGTCATGCTTGGATACATATTCCCCGAAGAAGGACCACAGATGTTCAATCAGCTTGAAATATTTTATTTTAAACTAATACCTGACTGTGACTCATATAAGGCTCGGTTCTGTTACAACACCAGACTTCACCATATAAGGCATGGCCTTACGCTTTACGCAGGATTCATTTATATGGCTTAAATACAGGCCACTTTCAAAACTCTGCCATATGTTCAAGATTGACGTGTGACCAAATTTCTCTTTACATTTCGAAAGCTCTCATTTATGGATTTACATCGAAATAACATTAGGACATTTTTGCAAGAACTGTAAATTAAATTGCTTGGTGCAAAATGTAAAGGTAAGAGCCCGGGTCACACAAGGCACAACTCACAGACCCTAAATTATGTTTCAAGTTTGAAATTTGATACCTATGACTGACACGCGTCCTAATGTTATTGTTTGCTCTATTGTTCCTGAGTACTACTAGTTTATTTTATTGTGAGATACTTATAACAACGTAATCCAAGAGACAAGAGAACTCCCTAAAAATTTTTTTTCCACTTATGGGGACAAACACTTTTAAATTAGTGTACCTTCTTAGACATATTATTTTAAGTCAAACATAAGGAGGGTCTCACCTGATTTAAAAAATCAAGTTTATAATTTATACTAAATATAATAAAACAATTTATAATGCAAGGTCAACCAAAAATCCTAAGTAGCAATGCTAAAACGTCTTTTTCTGCAAATTTGTGCATGCAGCATGTAAAACTTCAACCACGTTTTCGTATATCAATAACTTGATGAGTTGCATTGGCCATGCTGAGATGACCTCGTTCAAACCACATTCCTGACTCCACTACTTTAAACCTTTGTAGAAAAGCATGCCACTTCTTATGCTATTCACCTTAGATGTCAATTACATTGCTATAAAGTTATAAAACTTATAAACTATCGTATCGTTATGGCAATCCACTCTGAGTATTTCATCAAATTTTCCATAATGAGAATCTTTTATAAGTTTATAAGAGCAGTCTTGTCTGTGCTTTAAACAGGTTCTATGTTGGTCTAGCAAGTTCTCTGTTAGATTGCAAGTTGGACGCTAACATAATACCCAAAAGATAGTGAAGCAGTGACTGTAACCTAGACGACCAATAAACTCGCGATATTCGTAGCTCATGTGGAGAACTTGGTCTGACGTAACGCCAATGCCTCAATACATACGTTGACATTGAATCATAGTTATTTATGGCTTCAAACGTTTTTTTGTAACAGACTGACCCGTGTATGGATATGGACAGATCAGCTTTAAATGAGCGCTTTGATATAATAAAACGGCTATTGATACTACCAAACGACCTTCTTTGACATCTGCAGTTGATTTTTGCTCATAATGCTAAAATAATATTTATTTTAGTTTGACTCATTATTTGATTAAAACTATTATTTTTTAACATGGTCATTAAAATGTTATCGGGAAAATATTGGTGTTTATTACAAACAATAGCAAGTAGGTATGATTAGAGAATACAATCCCGAGCATGTTTTTCAATCCCGGGCTTACGGGATTTTTGAAGCCTTTTCCCGGGATCCCGGGCCTATCCCGGGATTAGACTATGTGGTTTCTAATTGAGCTAAAATTTAAAAAAACGAGTAATAAAAAAAAATGTCTTTAATGTCTTTGCACAACACAAATCAGAACAATAATAAGAAAAGAAAAAACACAAACCAAAAAATACAATACTTTTGCAAGAAATTAAAAAACAGCACAAAATAACTATTTAGAATTTCGAAAATATAGTCGCAGAAATATCAAAGCATCCAATGTTTGACTTCCGAGCCTGCTTCGTAGTTTATTGCCAACATAAGCAGCAGCTGAAAACGCTCGTTCAGGTTCTACGCTGGTTGGAGGAATAGACAATAGATACTTATATGCTGTTTCTAAGTGATATCCACGAACTCCTCCATTTTCGAACAGGCTCATTTCACGTCTAATACTATTTGCCAACCCCAATTCATTTTGTACTTGTACTTCAGGATCTGGGGATTTCATACTCTTGTTAATTTCCAGCTGTAACTTTTCCTTTAATGTCAATTGGGGTTGGGAGGTTTCTGACCTTAGCTCATCATCTGTTTGTGATCCTGACCTTGCTTCTTCTTCCGTGTTATCTCGACTATTAAGTCTTTTTACAATACTCTTTATTTGCTTCCTCACTAAAGCCTGTGTCGGAACTGGAAATAAGTCGTGCCATTCCAAATCCGATAATAACTGATTTTCATCATCCATTCGTGGATTTTGTAAATAATTTAACACGCCAGTTAAATCATCACTTCGTCGTTGCTTTATACGTTCCACTAAGGATGTTTTAATTTTTTTGGCAAGTTCTGAGTTTTTGCTAGACAGTTGTTTTATAAGAAATTTCAGAGCGGCATCAGCTGTGCATAAATTAGCATCTCGCCGACAGATTGCTTCTACTGTCAATTTAATTGGGGTCAGCACATCAACAATTTTATTTACCAATTCAAAATCAACATCTTCTAAACGAATTGGATGATTGAGATCTATAAGAGCTTTTTGAATGCATGCTTTTAAAAGATAAAATCGCTCCAGCATTGTTAAAAGACTATTCCACCTGGTTTTACAGTCCAAAAGAAGTGACAGCTCTTTTCCATGTTCAATTTTCACATATTTTTGAAGTACTGTTTCATTTTTCAACGGAGATCTTTTGAAATACACTACAACTTTGCGGATTTTCTTTATCAGCTCATTAATATTTTCATATTGTGTTAACTCTGGTACGTGTTCTGGCGCAAGATCATTTTGTGACATTACGATTAAACCTGATTCTGTACAGTCTAAGTCTTCTAAATGGTGTTCATCATCGCTGTCGTCCATATAATCAACATTCACAGCTGGTTCATTTATACTATCATCTGAGGTAGGGCTATCTTGCAAATTATTATGTTTTTCATAAAGCACATCACAGACCGCCAAATTGATACCATGTGCGAGACACAGTTGTTGTTCAGTGCAAACAAGCCGCCCCACCTTTATCATAACATTCGGTCCATCGGTTACAATAGCCACGATGTCAGTTTCTAGGGAAATGTCAAATTTACTTAGACGCTCTTGCAATATACGAAGACAATTTTCAGCTGTCATACTTCCGTAAATAGGAACAAGTCCTAAGTTCCAAAATTTTTTATATGAATGAACGTTGACCGCCATGTATCGTTTATTGGAAGTTGAAGTCCACTCGTCGAAAGAAAGACTAAATCTTTCACCTGCACTTTTCAAATGTTGTAATTCTGCAGTTACTTGCTTTCTGATTTTTTCACTGTAATTCATAACACGTTTTCGAACAGTGACGGCTGACTTTGGTAAATCCGTGTATTTTGCTAAGAGCAATTTTCTCAAATCATCTGAGGTTATGAATACACTGAATGGAAATCCATCTAATGCAATCATTCTTGCCAAGATATCATCCAGGCTATCGTCGGCACTTTTAGTAAAATAATCATCTAACTTTCGCTTGGCTGGCGGCGGTGCTGTGTTCAGATTTTCAGAATCTTGACTTGTTGAAGCTGATATAACCTTGATATTATGTTTTGATAACAAATGTGTATGTAATCCCTTAGTTGATCCACCCAAAGTCTTGAGGATGGCTGGGCATCGCTTACATTTAGCACTATTCCCGTCCTTCGCAACTAAATAATAACTCCACACTGACGTCGTATCACTGTCTTTTTTATGTTTAACAAAGTCTCCCGCCATTTGAAATACTTAATTTCAGATAATTGACTTTTAAATTTTAATGGCGTAGCCTACGTAACCCGTCACTGACAGAACAATAAATGAAAAAAATAAAACCTGATTTGCATATTTATACTTTCGTACAGGGAATCCCCGACGGGAAATACCCGCAACAATATTATGATATGAGATGATCGGGTGATTCCCCTGTTGGTCCGTTGGGGAATTACCTTAAGAGTATTGTATTAAAGTATTCCGAGTGGGGAAGTCCCTTCTAAGTTCTACGACAAACATATTATTAGGACTGTACCTGTGTAGTAAATAGTGGGTACCTACGTATTGTACGAGTTGCTTTTTGTCGTAATGTATTAAAATAATCTAGGCAAGGTTATTTTCAAGACGCAACGGACTACGGAATACAAACTAGACTTGTTTGTGGCAATCTCGAAAATCCCGAGATTAGCCAAGTACAGTCCCGGGATTTTCGAGGCCAGAAAACGGTCGGGATCCCGGGATCCCGAGATTTGGGATCCCGGGATTGTATTCTCTAGGTATGATAGATAACATTAACGAGTACCATAACATAGAAATACCTAGTGGCTTTGATTGCTTCCTACAAGTGAATTTAACTATTTTGAGTCTCATCATAACAATAATGTTTTTAATTCATCTTAATAAACTCTACTACACCTAGCTTAGACACCTACCTTTTTATAATATAGGTAATTATGCTACAAATATAAGAACTTCCTCTGTTTGTTTCGAAACACAAATTGCATAACTAACACATGGAAATATAATGAAAGACTGTGCGTAGACGTCAATTGTTATCAGCACGACCCATCTACAAAGTACCTAATTAAAATTCTCAATCAGTCTTGTTCTACTGATTACAAATTAATGGTCAGTCACTATGTTATAGGTAGGTAGGTACTATGTCTAGATCTTCTAGAATTTTCTTTATGAGCCCTATAACATACCAAGTACAAATGAGTGTAGGTAGAGCCTAAAACTAACCTAAAAAAACCTCTTGGATATACTACCTTGGTAGGTAGGTACATATTGTTTAATGCAATTTTTTCCTTTTCTCTCATTCATTGTTTTTTTTATTTTTGCGTTAATTATTACTCATAGCCTTCTATAATACAACACAAGTAAAAAAAGGTCGGGGGCTGGCTTAGTAAGTACCTACCAATATTGAATTTACCTAGTAAGAATAAAAAAAAATGCTAAAATTGGACAGAAAAACGTCACAGTTTGATAGTACATAAAATATGTACTATATAACCGCTAAAAATACATGAGACCTTGTTTTTTAACGTCTACAAGTGGATTTTGCCGAATCCTGTCTGACTGAGTCACGAGTGTTGGAAACTTGGAATCCTTTTCTAATGATGTCAGCTTACGTACGAGTGGCTATATCATCATCATCATCACTAGCCCGCTAACACCCACCGCTGTGCTGGGTGTAGTTTAAGACTCCTATTTTACACGCCAGCTCACTCAAGCCTCATCCACAGTCATCCGGTCACCAACACAACGTCATCCGACCATGTGACAGGTGGTGTAACTTCAGGGTGCTTCGAATTTATCGAAGTCAGGGTGACACATAATTATGGTGTTGGTCAAATCTAAAATTATATAAGGACCTATTACTTATATTATAATTATTAGGTAGGTACCTCGATCCTTCTTATTAAAGAATTAATGAATTCAAATAAAAAAAATACATTTATATGTACATAAATAAATAGTTTAATAAAAAGTATACAAACGAGTAGTTTATTACATTATAATTATAACTGTATAATAATAAAGTTATTATGAGTAGATAGGTACCTATTTAAACAATTAAATGTTATGATCCGAGTCTACTTGCCGCTGGGGTAACGCACACAATTATTGCTTGTCAACACATTTTCATTATAGGTAAATGAATTATGGCTGTCATTGCTATCATCTCTTTAAATATCTACCTACTTTTCATGATGAGGAACCGATGCCTGCCCAAGAACAAAGTTTTTAGAAGCCTTGTTTACCCATGTTATCATATGGATTGTAGGTATTTATTTCGAGCGTGAGTATGAAGTTCTATAAAACCGTCATTAATAACAATAGTTATGAGAAAAAATGCACATGGTAGGTAGGTAAATACAAGTCCCTTTGAGCTAGTAGGTAAATAGTAAATAGCATATGTCATCATCAGGGACCTTAGCATGTGGCGTAGTGAGTGAGTGACTGACCCACTGGTTCTTTTATTGCAGTCACGGGAACGGAACTAAGCATCGGATTCCAATACGTGACCATACGGATTGTAAACGAGTAGATTTCATAATTAGTCACCGGCCACCACCGTTACAAAATGATAAGAAACAATAGAAATAGAAATGAGAAATATGAAATAGTAATGGAAAGATAAAATGATCTGTTGCATTCTGATGAAGTAAGTTATTTTATTGGAATGCAATCAGAATTTATTTTTATTATGGAAAACGTCTGTCTGTGACTGGTGTGTAGTAGAGCCTTAGACGACCGAAACAGTAACTAAGAAGGTATTACATAAAGGAGCTTGTTGTGAAATCCAACACGTCTGACAACACTAATAGGTAGGAACGTACCTACCTAGAATGGCAAACATTGGCATACTTCCTAGGAAATATATAATGTAGGTAAATACTTAGATATCTGACAGAAATCGGAGTATCTACAATAAATCTACAATCTACCAATCTACCTATCTAAAATCTACCTAAAATACCAACTTAGCTACGTAGTTGCCGTCAGCAGAACTACGCGCGGAGTTATTAATACCTATTTTCATTTTGATTTGAATAAATCAACGGCAAAGCTTACTAAAAAATGTCCGAAAGGAGGTAAAACTAGTACCTACCATTAATGTGGTTTGAAGTCGTAGTAAGTTCAGGTTTAGGTAGGTACCTACCAACTAAATTTTAATTAAAACTGTTAGTTTTACCAATAATTTAGTTTTATCAATATTGAGTTAATTAATTCTTTACATGTTCCAAGGCTATAAAACAAACCGTTCGCGGTTTATCTAGGTGGGATGGTATAGTTATCAATATAACCTTCAGTTTTAACGGTTAGCTGTGTTGAATTTTACATTTTACCAAGTAGGTATGTTTCCTGCAAAAATTTTATAAAAATAATTCATGCTGGACAATTTTCACACAGCATCATCTAACTCAAAACTTAGAAGTTTTAGTTATAACAAAATGTGAACGTAGTACCAACCTTGCCTACTATTTATGTAGGATTACATACCTATACCAATGTATGTCATTAATGCAAGCTAGACTCAATACGGAACCCAATCACCTACGACGCGCGCGACTCTTACGTGACTCAACTCGACCACAGCGACACGCATACCTACCAACTGGAACTTCAACTAATTCAAAACTGTTACTAGATGGCGCTTTTGTAATTTTTTCGACACAACTAACCAACGAAGAAAATATGAAAATCAACTGTTTTTTTACAGCTGTCACTAGATACCTACCTAATGTGTATTTATTGCAAGACTTACCTTTTTTTCTCTCATTTTCAGATCAACAGCAAGTACAGCGAGGAGCTGGCGCAGGAGTGCCTGGAATGGATCCGCACCATCGTGGGCGAGCCGGAGAACGTGTCAGGCGATATGGATAACTTCTACGAGGTCTTGAAGGACGGCACTTTACTCTGCAAGTGAGTTTCGATGTAGAATTTTTTTAAATTTGATTTTTTCTATGTACCTACCTGCATATACCAAAAAATACTGCATTCTTGTCTTGACCAACACCTAGTACCCGCCCCGCCACCCCGCAAACGCTGTTCTTTAGCGGGTGAACTTACAGAGGTTCCAAACATTTTACCAACTAATACACTAGCCAAACTCGATTTGCTTTGTTTGTAAACAAACCACGACACAAAAAAATTAAACTATCTTGCTTGGCGTCTAGTTTCAGATATGATTGTAAGCAATATTTAATTTTAATGAAGGATGGCTCTCAAATCTACAAGTAATGTAAATCAGCAATCTCATCTAGAAAAATATTTAGGTTTGTGGATCGATGACAAGTTGACATGGAATCACCATATTGAACACGTAAAAGCAAAACTAAAATCCTTACTAGGAGCACTATACTGTTGATGATGATGATGGTGACATCTAATTTGGCTGGAATATAGGATTATCTACTCAGGAGTACTAGATATAATTTAGGCTAATAAATTGGACATTGATAGGGATATTTATAACTTTTAATAGAAAATAGTAAAGAACTTATGACTAGGATGTATTAGTATAAGTCAGGTATGCTTTTTGCTGTACCTTTTAATCAAACATTACATTTGTCATTTCAGGCTTGTAAATGACATCCAGCCGAACACTGTCAAGAAGGTAAACACTTCTAAAATGGCATTCAAATGCATGGAGAACATCAACGCCTTCCTTGAAGCCGCCAAGAATCTGGGTGTACCAGCGCAGGAGACGTTCCAAACAGTAGACTTGTGGGAGCGACAGAACCTCAACTCTGTTGTGATCTGTCTACAGTCACTGGGCAGAAAGGTATGGTTTATGATTTATGGCACATTTACGCCTTGGCAATATTATTTTTAACTATTAGCTGTTTACTAAATCATATTTATTATGCGAAGATAATAGTATATAGAAGCTAACTGAATTATGGGATGATTAAAAAATAAACAATGCTGGACAGTTTATCAGCCTCAGCCAAATTTATGGTATTAGTACTTGATAATTTGATACATTGTACATACACACAATTTTATTTTTATTTTACATAAAAAGGACCCAGAACACCCGAAACAAATATCGTACAAACATTTATGCATCGGAGCGGGAATCAAACCCGCAACTTCCTTCGTCATAGGCCCTTGTCCCGCTGCACCACAAAGGTAGTGATAAATAAAGCAATTTACCTTTAATATCAATTTCAGGCTGGAAACTACGGAAAACCATCAATCGGGCCCAAGGAGTCCGAGAAAAATGTCAGAAATTTCTCAGATGAGCAATTGCGAGCTGGACAGGGAGTTATTTCACTTCAGTACGGCTCCAACAAGGGTGCTACTCAAAGTGGCATAAACTTTGGCAACACAAGGCATATGTAAACGCAAAAAGTCAATTGATATGGAATGATAGATTTAATTACATAGAAACTACTCATTTAAGTCAACGCTAGATCCTGAACCTGACCTGGAGAGTTTAGTGGAATGCACAACACAAGTCAGCCTTTGCCTGCTGGTAAAGAAAACGTGCCTCCTGTTTCTTTCTTCTAGCTACAAAATCATTTTTAATAAGTAGTTTTTATTCTGTCAATCATCTATCATAAATTTATAAAGCAAGTTGTTTAGAAAAAATGTGTACCTACCTGAGTACTTATTTTAAATACCTCTAAGATAGTTTTTCATTAAGAAGACTTAAATTTGAAGGACCAGTTCAAGTGTTTGAATCTCTTTAGCATATTTTTACGCAGATTTTCATGGAATCATTCCGGTGACATTCCAATGTTTTCGTAATTGGATATATAAAAAAATAACTGTTTATTTAAAAAACCTTTTGTTTATGTCTTTTCCAGTTTTGCGAAATTACTTAGGACTTATTCTTTTGAAAATTCTTACTAATTTACAACTATATTTGAATTGTGCCTTTCTAAATCTCTTTAAGAGTTCATATTTTAAAACTTTTATCTTGCTTTCGTACTTTCTTATTATTTCTTTCTATTATTAACTTAGTACTTATTTTTTAAGAATTGAAAATTAATAATTATTAATCATTCCATATTTAAAAGTACCTACCTATGTTACATACGCTCTGTGATTAATGTTTTTTATTAATTAAATATAATACATATACCTATTCATTATATTTTCGTAAAATTATAATTATTCTGACGATTTTTAATTTTAGGTGTCTACCTATTGTGTAAGTTTCGTAAATTCTTTTTTTTATGGAAGTACGTAGAAATAAAGTTTAAGTTTTAAATGAATTACTCGCTATAATTATTTACCCACGTAATATTATGTGCTAGAAAATATGTCACATTTGACAGTTCAGCAAAATATGTAATGGTGGCTACATATTTTTTTTTATTAAAGTTAGAACCGGACACTCGGACCGGACAGCTATTTCCAGTTACTAAGGAAACGATAATAAGGATATTGATTGAGGCTTCACCACCCAAACCTCGAGTATGTGTTGTTTGTTACCTTCGTGCTTTCATCATTTCTTTGCTAACGTACTGGCATCTTACATCTTAAGCTGTACTGGATCCTATCTTATGTCTTTTATGTATGTATTGCATTTTACGGTACATTTTGTGCTGTACGAATGTACCCCTTATATTGCTGTATGAATGTATACCCCAACACATACTTTATACAAATTAATTATAAATTAGAATACTCGTTGAAAATAACCCAAAGCGGAGGTTAACATGAAACTAGGACTTTGTTCAGACACTTAAATACCTGAATAATAATTAAAATTTAGAGATAATCTTACTACCTACTACAAAACCCATGACAATGTGCTACTGAAAATTACTCACAAGGAGCGAAAACATATTATTACGACGTGTCCTGAGGAAGCCGGCGGCGGCCGCAGTGCCCCGCCTCTCCGCGGCTAGCCTCTGCGTGGGCTATGCTATGGGTCACGCACACAAATACAAGCGCTTTGACGTGTTTATTATAGAAGATATGAATGAATATGACCGCTCTGTATGAATTCTACCTGCTCTCCCCTACCACGTTGAACAACGTTCGGCACAGTCAGTTCTTGGATGGGTGACCGCGTAATGTTTGCTTGTTTTGCGTCGGTTTATTGTTTTTTTGTAAATTGTGGTTATAACTCCTTCCTTAGTTAGACGATTTCTTCGGATGATTTCGGATTTGGCCATTCACTCTCATTTCAAAAAGCCATTCTGTATAATCAAAACTAGCTTTACTCAAATTTCAGTGGTATTGAAAAATGTTGAGAGCTTCTGATAATTTTATAGACTTGAAACTTTATTGACAAAGAAAATTACAAATAAATTAGAACTAGTATTTACATAGGTATTATACAATATCATTGGTATTTACAATTGAAACAATTAAGCTAACTGCAGACTGTTGCAAACAATCTACCGGTAGCTCAACTGATCCATATCAATACCAGTCGGAAGCGTCCCCAAGACGCTGGCTGCATTGCCTCGCTGTATGGCAATGTTGATGCGCTGCACCAGATAAGTACCCACCAGCTCTCGGGTCACGCGTTACGTCGACCAGACGCTCACATAACTTTTTAAAAACCCGGAGAGCCTCGGTACCCCACGGACCTAGGGTTTCGACCCCAAAGGGAGCAAATGTGTAGGCTCTGTCGAGACCTGCATATTTGCGTCCCTTGAGATCCTCGACCAAATCTGCCGCCGCACCAGCCTTCACGGATGTCCGCGGAAGATGGGAAGATGCAAGTGTGTCGACGCATGTAGCATCCCACACAATAGGCCTCCCCAACTCCCATGGGACTAGTGTCATGCCGTCGGGCCTCTAACCATCGTCACGCAACAGACCATTCGGTTCGAGAATAGCTGGTACGTTAGCGGTGACATAGGACCGCCGGATGATGTCGTTAAGGATGGCATGACGATCTATCCGACTGGCGGCCCTAGTACATGATAATCCGTGATGACCAAGCTGTTCGACAGCAGAACCGCACTGGCATTGATGAGGCGCGCAACACCTTGTACCCAACCGAAGACATGTTGCGATAGGTACCTACGGAAAGTTACGGGATCCAATAGTGCCAGTGATAAATGAAGGAAATGCTTACAACTATGTCCTGACTCCCATTTAGAAACGGCCAGGAGACGGGCACGATTCGCAGAGCTGGAGCACGTTTATAACAAACAATTCCATGTCAACTCACATAGAGGCCCGTCCCATTGCTGTTGGGACAAAATATATTTTGGGGGAGCAGCATTGGGGCAAGCACAATGCCCAGCCCTTCGAGCTTCGTCTAAAAATTAAATTTTGAATGAAATTCCAGGTGGGAGCAAACAAGATGACTTTAAAATTTTTTCAACTAAAGAACTAGTGCTGTATATGAAAGACAGGAACGCTGGAAGGGCTACACTTGAAATTTTGCGTATACCTAAGCCTCCCAATTTAACAGGCAGGGAGGCCTGCGACCATGCCTTGTCATCTAAATCCACATTCAAAACCGATGTTTAAGCCCTTTCAAGAAATCCAAGAGCTCGCTGTGTTTCCACAGTTGAGTAAGTACATCTCAAAGAATACGTAAATTTAGGTACAAAAAGACAAAACCGAAATATTGTAAAAGCCATGGCTATTAATTTTGAGCAGTCTGTCCGAAGTTTTATTGAAATTTTGAATTTTCTCATATACAAAGGACTGAAAGACTCATCAAGAGTTGGTGAACCAAGGAGGCGAAGTGAACATCTACAACAGGTAGGTAGGTAATGTTGGGGGCCAAACTATTGAATTTTCCAATAATATTTTTTTTGACAAGAGTCCGTAATAAAAAGCTCGCACTTTGAAAAATTTTATTCCAAACCAACCTATTTTTCGAAATTCTTATGTGATGATTTTCAGATCATCAAAAACTGTGTTTAGGTACCTCTCCACTTAATGTTCCGTCATCCAAATACCAAACATTGAGCTTGGATTGGAGACGTTGAAATATCGGTTGGATGGCAAGGTTAATTATGGCCGGACCAAGAGGGCCGCTCTGCTGACATCCAACAGCGGACAAAATGACTTTGTGCCTCTGAGTACTTGTGCCTGTAAAATACTGTAAATTAATTTTGACGGTGAACCGTAACATTGCCAGAGAAAAGGTTAAATTTCTGGAATTTTGTCGGTAGTTTCTTTTAGCAAGGTACCCCTGTCTACGGAATTAACGGCGTTTTTGACGTCTTCTTTCAGAATTACCTCCTCGTAATTTTGGTCTAAAAATGTACGAAGGGAATGTACTGCGACATCACATCCGCCTCGCAAACCAAAGCTTAATGTCAATAGTCACCTAGACTTTTGATTTTGATAGCTTCACATCTTTTGAATGTCAATGTCAAAAATTTGGATTTGACGATGTGTTGGATTGGATCAGCTGATGGATGAGTACAGAAAGGTTTTGTTCTGTTCAGGTTATGCTGTACTTCGTTCGTCCACATTTTTGCGGAAAATGTAATAGCGAAATTGTAAAAACCAAAAAACATAGAAAACATAATACTGTGTCTGTGTATTACTGAACAGAATTGGCCCGTTAGCCCAGCATGACATCGAACTAAAAATGCGATCAGAAAAAGAAAATGATCGATATGCATCTGCGTATTTTGTTGGGATATTCAATGCTCCTAGAATAAAACAATGACCCAGTCGCTTTATGTTCTCTCAAGCGGGTGGGCGATCGACACAACAGCCCCAGTTGACCTTCAGAAGCCAGCTGATAGCGACGTAAGTATGGACCCCTGCGGAGTTGTTTGTCACTGATAATGCGTCCTCTGTAGGTAGGTACTATTGACCTTTCCTACAGTGTTGCGGTATTATTCCTATCTTAGCTCTCCTGCAACGCTGGGTGAAGTGGCGTCACTTGGGACCGCATAAAACAACTGGTAATTAATCACATACTGCCTGCTATGTATCAACTCACACTCAACTCGTCACTTTTCCTGAAGGTTTGTTGACAGGCTTCTCGTTTTTTATATTTTTTTCAAAGCAAGTACCTATTATTTTAGTTGCTAGAGCAAATGTTCAGGTAGATACCTATTTAGATCGATAATTTTCACTTATAGAAATAGGTGGTTATTGTGTTTTTTACTTCCGGTGGTTGGCCTGGTACTGGGTACCTTATTATTACCTACTGAGTCTATGCAAGAGGTAAAGAAAAATGGTGGTAAGTACTAATCATAATTTAATCATTAATTTATATGTAATGTATGCCATTTAGTGACCGTTGGACCAAGTAATAGTGTAACCGCAGTTTCTCAAGATAATAGGTATGTGTACCTATTACACAAAATTATCCCGAATATTTATCACCTAAAACATTAGGCTCTCAAATCGTTATCACATTTTAAATGGGTTAATTTGGTACTTACTCTAGATTTTGACAATATTATCTCCATACTGTATCGTTATTCTTCTATTACCACACGTACTTGCAAGGATGTTACAAATATATATTGCAGTAACCTATTTGTTTATGTAGAGACACAAAATCAAATAGTTACCTACTGCAATGTTCATGATTCTTGTTTGTTAATGACGATTTTTAATCTTATCCGATAAGATCATTCAAATTATTTAAATAATAAAAAGATTGGTAGGTACTTGTTTTAATGATAGTGATAAAATATTACTCTACCTACAAAAATATGATAGGTGCGTATCAACATAACATCAATTTTGCAGGAAGGTGCTGTCTATTGAAAATTAACCTAAACTTCTTTTCATTTAATTTGTTTCATGATATCATTAAAACTTTTCGTAAAGTCAAAGTCTATCAAAACATGTTTTTCATTTATATTAAGTTTAACATACCATGTCATTAATATTAAAAAAAACATTTATTTCAGACAACATAAATATTAAAAGGTCCATATTAAGTTAGTATTTTTCATAACCTATACTAGTGGTAGTACAATGTATTATGTAGTACATGGTAGGTAGAGAATACAATCCCGGGATCCCAAATCTCGGGATCCCGGGATCCCGACCGTTTTCTGGCCTCGAAAATCCCGGGACTGTACTTGGCTAATCTCGGGATTTTCGAGATTGCCACAAACAAGTCTAGTTTGTATTCCGTAGTCCGTTGCGTCTTGAAAATAACCTTGCCTAGATTATTTTAATACATTACGACAAAAAGCAACTCGTACAATACGTAGGTACCCACTATTTACTACACAGGTACAGTCCTAATAATATGTTTGTCGTAGAACTTAGAAGGGACTTCCCCACTCGGAATACTTTAATACAATACTCTTAAGGTAATTCCCCAACGGACCAACAGGGGAATCACCCGATCATCTCATATCATAATATTGTTGCGGGTATTTCCCGTCGGGGATTCCCTGTACGAAAGTATAAATATGCAAATCAGGTTTTATTTTTTTCATTTATTGTTCTGTCAGTGACGGGTTACGTAGGCTACGCCATTAAAATTTAAAAGTCAATTATCTGAAATTAAGTATTTCAAATGGCGGGAGACTTTGTTAAACATAAAAAAGACAGTGATACGACGTCAGTGTGGAGTTATTATTTAGTTGCGAAGGACGGGAATAGTGCTAAATGTAAGCGATGCCCAGCCATCCTCAAGACTTTGGGTGGATCAACTAAGGGATTACATACACATTTGTTATCAAAACATAATATCAAGGTTATATCAGCTTCAACAAGTCAAGATTCTGAAAATCTGAACACAGCACCGCCGCCAGCCAAGCGAAAGTTAGATGATTATTTTACTAAAAGTGCCGACGATAGCCTGGATGATATCTTGGCAAGAATGATTGCATTAGATGGATTTCCATTCAGTGTATTCATAACCTCAGATGATTTGAGAAAATTGCTCTTAGCAAAATACACGGATTTACCAAAGTCAGCCGTCACTGTTCGAAAACGTGTTATGAATTACAGTGAAAAAATCAGAAAGCAAGTAACTGCAGAATTACAACATTTGAAAAGTGCAGGTGAAAGATTTAGTCTTTCTTTCGACGAGTGGACTTCAACTTCCAATAAACGATACATGGCGGTCAACGTTCATTCATATAAAAAATTTTGGAACTTAGGACTTGTTCCTATTTACGGAAGTATGACAGCTGAAAATTGTCTTCGTATATTGCAAGAGCGTCTAAGTAAATTTGACATTTCCCTAGAAACTGACATCGTGGCTATTGTAACCGATGGACCGAATGTTATGATAAAGGTGGGGCGGCTTGTTTGCACTGAACAACAACTGTGTCTCGCACATGGTATCAATTTGGCGGTCTGTGATGTGCTTTATGAAAAACATAATAATTTGCAAGATAGCCCTACCTCAGATGATAGTATAAATGAACCAGCTGTGAATGTTGATTATATGGACGACAGCGATGATGAACACCATTTAGAAGACTTAGACTGTACAGAATCAGGTTTAATCGTAATGTCACAAAATGATCTTGCGCCAGAACACGTACCAGAGTTAACACAATATGAAAATATTAATGAGCTGATAAAGAAAATCCGCAAAGTTGTAGTGTATTTCAAAAGATCTCCGTTGAAAAATGAAACAGTACTTCAAAAATATGTGAAAATTGAACATGGAAAAGAGCTGTCACTTCTTTTGGACTGTAAAACCAGGTGGAATAGTCTTTTAACAATGCTGGAGCGATTTTATCTTTTAAAAGCATGCATTCAAAAAGCTCTTATAGATCTCAATCATCCAATTCGTTTAGAAGATGTTGATTTTGAATTGGTAAATAAAATTGTTGATGTGCTGACCCCAATTAAATTGACAGTAGAAGCAATCTGTCGGCGAGATGCTAATTTATGCACAGCTGATGCCGCTCTGAAATTTCTTATAAAACAACTGTCTAGCAAAAACTCAGAACTTGCCAAAAAAATTAAAACATCCTTAGTGGAACGTATAAAGCAACGACGAAGTGATGATTTAACTGGCGTGTTAAATTATTTACAAAATCCACGAATGGATGATGAAAATCAGTTATTATCGGATTTGGAATGGCACGACTTATTTCCAGTTCCGACACAGGCTTTAGTGAGGAAGCAAATAAAGAGTATTGTAAAAAGACTTAATAGTCGAGATAACACGGAAGAAGAAGCAAGGTCAGGATCACAAACAGATGATGAGCTAAGGTCAGAAACCTCCCAACCCCAATTGACATTAAAGGAAAAGTTACAGCTGGAAATTAACAAGAGTATGAAATCCCCAGATCCTGAAGTACAAGTACAAAATGAATTGGGGTTGGCAAATAGTATTAGACGTGAAATGAGCCTGTTCGAAAATGGAGGAGTTCGTGGATATCACTTAGAAACAGCATATAAGTATCTATTGTCTATTCCTCCAACCAGCGTAGAACCTGAACGAGCGTTTTCAGCTGCTGCTTATGTTGGCAATAAACTACGAAGCAGGCTCGGAAGTCAAACATTGGATGCTTTGATATTTCTGCGACTATATTTTCGAAATTCTAAATAGTTATTTTGTGCTGTTTTTTAATTTCTTGCAAAAGTATTGTATTTTTTGGTTTGTGTTTTTTCTTTTCTTATTATTGTTCTGATTTGTGTTGTGCAAAGACATTAAAGACATTTTTTTTTATTACTCGTTTTTTTAAATTTTAGCTCAATTAGAAACCACATAGTCTAATCCCGGGATAGGCCCGGGATCCCGGGAAAAGGCTTCAAAAATCCCGTAAGCCCGGGATTGAAAAACATGCTCGGGATTGTATTCTCTAATGGTAGGTTAACATTTTGACAATTTCAAACACTGCAATTAAATAGTGATGAAACTATTTCATCATTATTGTTAGTTTTTCCACTCACTTCAAAATTATTTCCTATCCGCATTGAGACTCTAGCTTATCAGTTGACATTATCACTCATTACCCCCTAGTGGGCATAGATACCCTATCGTCCGGGGTCCTAGGTCAGACCTTCCACCTACACCCCCCGGTTACCCCTCCGAAGCCCCGTCTGACGCCGATAACAACTCAATATAAATTACTTATATCTACCCGTCGCGCCAGTAAGCATTCAGTCGCCTTTCAGTGCACACGTTGCTCGAGACCTCTAGTGTTAGTTACCTACCTTTGTTATATTTTTCCCTAATGGCTAAATTCGTGAACAGTGAATTCCTTTCCCCTAATTAATTGTTTTTTATTTACTCGAAGAGACTTTCGCCTGTGGACGTACCCACAGTTGTTGTATATTCTTTTACCATTACTAGTTCTAGCAAAAGTATACATGAATACCAGCGCGCTGCTGCAGAAAATGACCATTTGCCTAAAGTACCGTGTGAACCCCATTTACTATTCGGACTATTCAGATACGATCTAGGCTTGTATCTAAAGCTTTTTCGGCCAAAATTTATCTGCCATTGGCTTTACCATTTCGAATACTACAAATTCGGAGTTTACCCCAAGGATATAACCTGACGGTTACAACAAAAATACTTTTCAAGTGTTAATATGGACATAATCGCTAATGTAAGTATCGTTCACTCTGCACACAAGTGAAGTGTAGGTCAAAGTGTATCTTTATTGATATCACGAGCTTGCTTTATCCACAGTGGGGTTCTACTGTCAGTCCTAATTAACCGTTTGAACTTTGTTCCCCTATAACCTATAATTTTTATGTTGCATTGTGCGAATTAAAAATTCCCCGTCCATCCCATCCAGCAAACACTAGCATTCAAAAAGAAATATAGTGTCAATAAATTTTCTTAGCAAGAAGGATTGTTAATTTTTGTGTATTCCCCACAGTACCACCCGGTATTAAAGGCGTTCCTGGCCGGGTCATTTTCGGGAACGTTCAGCACCATCCTCTTCCAGCCTCTGGACCTGGTGAAGACACGTCTGCAGAATCCTGGATCTCATGTTGTCGCGACAGTCAAGTAAGTATCCCTAAACCTCAAACACCCATAAATAATGCTAAATGTCCTATGACTTTACTACAAAGAGTGCATAAATCCTTTTTTAAATTAACTTTAATAAAATCTATAATTACAGTTGGTTTATAGGTCTTTCTGATATGGTATTTCTTTAGGCTTCTACTTCACACATAACTGTTTCTTAGGTAGTCTAAATAATAAACCGCCAAGTGCGAGTCGACTCGCACACGAAGGGTTCCGTACCGTAAAACCGTACCGTGCAACTTTTTCAAAGAACATCAAATTTTCACTTGTTTGGAGACCCCATTTAATTTTCAACTTTATTATACTTTTAGTATTTGTTGTTATTACAGTTGAAGTGTTACTTATTTATAGAAAGCTTCATGTGTCTGCTTATTGTGGTTCAAGAGATACCGAATCCTTGATAAACGAAGAGCAAAAATAGCCAAAAAGTCACGTTTTTTTTGTATGGAAGCCCCCATTGATTCGGATATTTATTTCATTTTTATTAATTGCTGTAATAGCGGCAATAGAAATACACATTCTCTGGAAATTTCAAGTCTACCTCTTACGGTTCATGAGATAAAGCCCTTTGACAGACGGACGGACGGACGGACAGCGGAGGCTTAGTAATTGGGTTCGGTTTTCACCCTTCGGGTACGGAACCCTAAAAAGAAGGTTCCTAGCTATCCACCTACATTGTTTATTTATCGGGCATTTTCGGGAAATTCCAACTATCCTAATCAATATCAATTATCCATTAATCGCCTTTATCTGCCTACGACACCCATTAATTATCACGACAAATATTTGCAAAATAGGTAAAGTTGATTGACTTACCTGAATATAGTAGGTACCTACCAGGTTCACATACATTGAACTTTCAACCTAAGAAAATATATATAAAAAAAAATATTAACCAATCACTGACCGACTTTAAATACCTATGACCATTTATTTAGCCAGAATATTTGGCAACTTTGTTTTATCTTCCCTGAAATGAGTATTAAATATTACATCATTATGATGATAACCTACTTACCTGTAGGTAACGTTTAGTATTATAACATCTGTGGTACTACTAACTAACAAACAATGCTGTTTTGATTTAATTCTGTAAAATTTTGCAGCCACAATGCGTGAATTTGAATTATAGTACATGGACTCTACATTTTGCGCCGCCACCCGCTTCAACATTCGTATGATTTTTCATTACTTCGAAACCCCGTTTCTTTAACGATTATTTTCTTTTTGTTATAGCGGCCGAATCCAACCCGGCATGATCACAATATTCTCTAACATTATACGACAGGACCAGATTGTTGGACTATGGCGCGGCATGGTGCCTTCCGTGGCCAGATGCGTACCAGGTAAATTTTCAATTTTAACCTTATTTGTGCTGCAAAACAGCGTTTTTAGGTTACACTTCCGCGAAAACCAAGTCTCTATGATTTGCTTTACTTAACAAGCTAGATGGCGCTACAAAAAAAAAAACAGTCGTACTGTTCAAAGACAAATAGAACTTTTCATCGCATTTATTCGAAAAGAGGCAAAGGGTTCCTCGATAAATGCGAACAAAGTGGGTAATTCCAGCGCGCTCAATAACAGTGACGAAACGACTTTTGAATTAGGAACACTATATAATTAAAAAGTTTGAAAGCAATTTGTTTCAATAAAGTCCTAGCCGGTAATAAAAAAACCAGGCTATCCAAATTAAAAAAAAATAATAGTGGGTTCTTTTTATTCGTTTTACTATTACTTTGTATCAAAATATTACAGATAATTTTAATTTAATTTACAAAAATTTAATAAAAGATGAGATCTAGCAGTGAAAGTGAAATATTAACACCAGAAATAAATTTGTAATTTGGATACCTAAATATAAATATTCGTCACTACTAAAAGCATCTTTTATTTATTTTTCTCGTATGATGAATTTTTCTCATAGTTTAGGATAAAAAGCAGAATGTGCCACACGGTACCAAAATTATCTAACCTTGAGCGACGTACTTTGAATCCCTCGCTATGCTTAGGATTCAAAAAATCGCTCTTGACCTACATAAATACACTATTTTGTTCCCTTGTGACACAAATTACTATAACCGGCGCCCTGAATTAACATTTATTTTGGTTTGTCTGGGCGTGGCAGGTACTTACATACTTCTCCACACTCTACTTGTTTCTCCAAGGCTAACTAGATGGCGCTACCAAAAAATAGTAATAAATTTTCATTTTATCCAGGCGTGGGACTTTACTTCTCATCACTTCATTGGCTGAAGGCCAAGATGGGAAAATCCAAAGGCGATCTGAGACCAATGGAAGCAGTTGCTCTGGGCGTCATCGCTAGATCTATGAGTGGCATCGCTCTTATACCCATCACTGTGATAAAGACAAGGTAACTTTTTATTTAACGCATTTACAGCCTTGGGGGTGCGACCCGCACAGGAGCGCCAACAGGAAGGCGGTTATCGACAATTTAGCACTCGATATAAAAAGAACTGTCAAATTTGACAGTTCTTTTGATATTTATTATCGAGTGAATTAGTGGCGATAACCCCCTTCCAGAGCTGTAGATGGACCAGTGCGTCGTCGTGGGCAATGAAAGTGCTAACTCGCTTCTGCCCGCGACTTCGCACGGACTATTCCCGTACGTAGCCATCTTTACGCCAATTTTCATCTTGATTTGTTCAGTAGTTTTAGATATCTAGCACAAAACTATAAGCTATAATAAACGTATTCACGCATATTCACTTTCGTCTTTATTAGAAATTTTTGTTACTTATGTGTCTGATAGGTTAAAGTGACTCCACGGCGAACCACATGTTTGGTTATCAAACTAGGTCTAGATATCAGTACTCACGGGATCCCCGTAGTAAAAAACTCGAATACATAAAATTAAAATTTTTAGTTCATTGAAACTGAAAACACGATTAAGAGAAAAAATACGATAAAAAGAAACATGAAAGTGCACTGTTTCGCACATAATTTGGTCGCGATCTCAGGAACCCTGCGGTATATTGAAATGACCTATGTTTCGATTCGTTGGTTATTACTAACTATTTGGTACCTTAAACCAGTTTTGCCATAAGGTGCGTAGTTTTCTTGTAAATAAACAATAACCTGGATTTTGCGTTCTCGTCGTCGTTCCAAAAACGTATGCTTTGTCCCGCTCCTATGAACGCGAAAGCCTATGATATCTCTTTACCTCGGTAGTTTAGTTTTCTAGAGATCGCCGAAACAAAACAAATTCGCGGGGAAACAATAACATGTTTTTCATACTTAATCTTTGATCTTTCATATTCATATTTAATCTTTGAGATTAGATTAAAAGCAGGCTTGACTTTGACGTCATATCGTATGTTTTAATCAGTTGTTTTGCTAAAATCTATTTGCGTGAGTACATGCCTACATTTGCTGGCGTCATTATAAAATGCGTTGTCTGATTCCAATTGTATGATAATGTTGATTTGAAGCGCAGTAACCTCTTAGTAGGTACGTAGGTAGTTGAACTTAGGTTCACTTGAAATCTATTTGATATTTTAATGAATGTAAACCTAATCTTATATGGAAATAGGAAATTAACACACTTTATACCTAATAGGGACATTGTTTTGTAAATACCCATAAACAAGAGTAGGTAAGGTACTAAATTACATTAAAATTAAAGTAAAGAAATCGTCATGATCTAATTTCGTAAAGGCCGGTTCTTATTTTGTTTTATTGAACACCTCTGCGATGACCAATCTGTATGCCATGCGTGGTGATTAGAGCAAAACCCCTTCTTGTTTAGGGGATGTTCAGCTGTGGAAGTATGTGAGTTGATAAGGAACGTACCTACCTAAATAAATTGGTGAACGTTCACACAGTAGTTTTTTTTTATTCATATTTTACAAGCTTTTAACAATGTTAATGTTGGTTGACTAATTGAAAGTAACAATAAAAAATCTTAAAAGTAAACAAAATTAACTTATAAACTACACTACTTATCTACCTACCTACGTATTGTAATTATAAAGCTATGTTGCCACTTGAGCCAGCACTGTTCGCTAAATCAAATATCAACCTAGCTTCACTGGTGTTGGGGATAAGCTAATATTTGGTGGAAGGCGCCTACATTAAGAACATTGATGTTGAGTTCCTGGAGAACCTGCTGGCGCTCGGCCCGGTTCCGGACACACTCCACCAACACGTGGTATACGTCCCTGATACCACTATCTAGTAGCTCCGCGCGTGCTTACCAAAAGTCGTTTAATTACTTATTACTTTTAACTGTCTGCGACCTATCAGTTGACATGACAACACAATATTATCTTTTGAATGATTTGTGTCTGGTCAAAGGTCCAGACTGAATTATATCCTAATATAGACTTTATTTGTGTAGGACTAGATAGGTTATTAAAATATTTACCAACCTTGTTAGGTACATATAATAAGTTACCAAGAACCATTCAGAAATACATGATAAATGACAAAATTCTTATTCATTGTGTCTTACTACCTCTATAATTATAATCTCTATATTAATTAATTGTATCTCAATATCCAGTCTTATTGATTGTAAATGATCATTTTCAATTATTATGATAGAAAGAGAGCGAAGTCGTCTGCATTGAAAATAGATGGCGCTGTATAATATTCTATCCGTCATCATCACACACACACAGATGGAACTATTTTCTTCTTAATCGAAAATGAAACACATTGCAATAAGTTCCTTATTTCTTTACAGATACGAGTCAGGCGTTTATAAATACACCAGCATGGGCGGTGCATTGAAAGCGATCTATCAAGCCGAAGGCATTCGGGGATTGTCGTGCGGTCTTGGTCCAACACTGGCCAGGGATGCACCTTTCTCAGGATTGTATCTGATGTTCTATACGCAGGCCAAACAGAATATGCCGAAAGGTGAGAAAATGACCCTTACCACTATAGGTTTAAGGTTCAATGCTATAGTGATCTTCTATGTAATGTATTAAGTATATCAGTCATCTAGCAGAGGTTGTGTTATGGGTACCTAACCCATTACACAACCTCTGCTTAGCTAGATGATGCTGTATGGATGCTCTAGCATTATTTATTTATATTTAATAAATAATGCAGGGTTATCGTAATGGTTATCGATGCGGGCCGCACAGGACCTGTCATTGTGATTTCCCGGGGGGAGGCATGTCCATCATTTGACGTCTTTCGATTGCTATTGTGATGATAATGCTCAACGGGTTTTAATATCCTTAATATAGCTTTGGATAAGGAACATGTTGAATGAATTATTGAGAATGAGAATATTTGATTTGTAACTCAATCAACAAAAACAAACATGATTTAAACATAAAAGACAAAAGCTTAGGTACTCGTTTTTGCATTGAGTCACAAAACGGTCTCTGTCTCAACATGTGCTAGTTTTAGAAACGTTACAACCAACGCTGGTCTTTTGACAGAGCAGTTTAATGACGTCACGGAAGATGGATGTTGCTTATTCTTTTATCAGAATTTGTACCATTATCAATACACGTACGCAAGCAAGCATACATTTTGACAAGACAGGGCAACTTAGTAGTAAGCTTTATTGCTCACATGCTGACAAATGTGTTGCTTTCTTTTATCATAATGACTTAAAAACAACGATTATCAAGAGTACAACACTTTTTTACAGAGTTGCATAAACCGATACGATTTATATTTTTGCTGATTGTCAAATAAATTCAAACAAATTGTCAAACTTATCTTTTTTAAAAAGGCTTACTACAAAATATAAGATTATCTAGTAGAGGATAAAAAAGCTTGGGACAAGTTTGCTCCAACTCGAAAAACTAACAACCTAACAAGATAAAGATTTCTTGTTCCCTTCTTTACTTTACCTTAAAAATATTGAAGTGAGGAAAAATCAAAGTGATCACTTTATTTTCTAGTTTTACTTATGTAATTTGAATTTTGTGACGTGTCCAAGAGCCCTGTAAGGTCTAAAGGAAATAAAAGCACTTTGAATTTTGAATTTTAGAATTTTTTGCTGTCTACACCCTACAAATTCAGAACAGTTAATTACGTTTATTTACTTATGACTCAATTGTTGCAAAAGTCAAACATTTTAAACTTAATAATACTAAGTGGAAAATATATTTTATTCGATACCCCTTTCACTTCGATTTTCTAAAGCTAGAGCAGGTAATGAAGAGAAAAAGAAACCTCCATTTGGTTGTACCAAGTACCATCATTTTCCATTTTTTTTTATACAGTGTGTAACAAAAAGTAAAGACCCAACTTTAAGGGGGGTTCAGTTTCGATCACGTAACACGGTAAAAATATTTAAAAAAATACAGACTTAGTTTTTCAAAAAATAAATAAAAACGAAATGATCACTAGACTAGGCAATGGCTGATGCATGCGCTTATATTATCATAGAACCGAGGAAAAATGCATTTGTGGTACGTACCTACCTACAGCATCTAAGGCGCATCGCCCGCTCCAAATGCATTTGTGGTACGTACCTACCTACAGCATCTAAGGCGCATCGCCCGCTCCAAATGATGTCGGGGTTGTTGACCGCGGTCAACGACCCGCGACGAAGGTATTGTTTTTTATAGGAGATGTGTCCTGCGTAGGTACGTTTTATTTATGTATATTTTGGAAAACTAAGACGGGAATTTTTGAAAATACTTTTCGTTTGTTTTATGACTGAGGCCCCCTGAAAGTTTACTGTTGTTACATCCTGTACATAAATATATGCTGTGCATATTAAGTATTTTTTTTAACTAAGTTTTTTTATTTAATCCCTAGAATGGCTTCAGTCCCCGGGAGCAGCGAGTGCGGTCCACTTTTCCTGTGGCATCGTGGCTGGAATCGCGGCGTCTTTGGCCACCAACCCAGCTGACGTGTTGAAAACAAAAATGCAGCTATACCCGGATAAGTTTCCTAACGCTTTCGGCGCTGCTGTTTACATTCATCAGGTAAATTACTTATTTGCTAAGTGAATCTATTCACTGCCAACTTCCCGCCGCAGGGTCGCGCTGCACTACTCTGCCTGGACATGTGTGTCGTGGAATCTTATTTATTTAATTTAATTAACACGGTATACACAACCAATTACATTAATTAAATATGATTACAGAAATGAACACATAATATACAACAAGAAACAATAAAATTAAAGAATGTCAGAGAATTAATATTTACGTTACGTACAAAAATGAAGGCACTGTCTCATTAAATTGGTATATCTTGTATCTTGTGGGCAAAGAAATTGTTAAATAAATGCAAAAACATAACCCTCCATTTATTTATTAAATAGGACATCCAACATAAGATCACACATCGCATTCGGGCAAGAAGTTTTCGAGGCTATCTTAAGTTGAACAGAAATCCTTTAAGTATAATCGGTAATACCGCTGCCATTTGCGCTTTAGAACCCTGTGACTAAAAGGAAAAGGAATTTTAACCAAAAAAATACTCCACACTCAAAACTGTAATGAAATATGTGGTAATGATCACGACCATACTAGATGGCGCCACTATACTACGTTAAAAGATCATATTGTAGCAAAGCAGTGCATACATTATATACGTATAAATATATAATAAACTTAACTTCAACGACGCAATACAATTAAGGTGGTCGTTCGCCGCCCCGGTCACGAAAAATCCATACATTATAATTTTTAACATCATACTTATAGTTAATTCACTATCAAGGTGTTAAATGTTTCACAATAAATCCAATTTATAAAGGAAACTTATCACGTGTCTTTTGTTTTTCCCGAAGTTTCCACCGATCATACAAAAAGAGATTTCCACAGATCATACAAAAAGAGATTTACAACGATCATACAAAAAGAGATTTCCGCCGATCATACAAAAAGAGATTTACAACGATCATACAAAAAGAGATTTACAACGATCATACAAAAAGAGATTTCCACCGATCATACAAAAAGAGATTTACAACGATCATACAAAAGTTACACGATAAATATACGATACCACTTCAATACACTCTTTTATTAAACTTTGTGTTTCTTGTCCAAAGTGTAAACACCTATCAAGTCGCCTATGAAATCGATAAGTGGAGGTTCAGTTGTCGCGTTTCATATTGTCACTTAACGTTATTTTATTTCCTATTTGTTACAGACTTACGGCGTCAAAGGCTACTTCAAGGGAGCTGTACCGCGAATGCTCAGGCGCACTCTCATGGCATCAATGGCTTGGACGGTCTTTGAAGAAATAACGCGTTGCATCGGCTTGAAATGAACATAGTGGCTTTGGAGCGAAAACTCGAATCGCAGAATTTTTGATTATATGATTAACCAACATAATAGGTATTGTGATTTAGCAATTTTTCATGGTTTTATTCGATAGTTTGAGTTTTACCACTAGGTATGAAAAAATGTGGCTTATTTTCGAATATTAAAGATGTAATCATCAACCGTTTTGTGTTTGTGATGATTTGAAGAGACCATTTTATGTTACTTTGTGTATCTGTAATCTATAAAATGTTTGCCATAGATAGGATATAAATCCTGGAATAGAATGGAATAGATGTATTTTTTATGCTGTTATTTAATTGCAGTTAAAAACTGTACAAAAACGTTATATTCATTTTATAGTGCTTTATTTTGAATAAACTTATATTGCATATTATTGTGTTTTATTGCTCGGACGAAGGAAATCACTCTCCCTGTTTTATTCAGCTTTTCGTTGCAAAATTATATGCACGTATTTTGCTTAGATACTTACCTACTTTTACTCATATTTAAAAATCATTACATAATTAAAGCATTCAACAGTTTTTGTTGAGATAATAATATACAATTTTCAACCACCTAATGATAAAACAAAAATTATATAGGTAGGTACTGATTTATGTATATAGATATATATATATATATATAACGACGTCATCCGGCGGGCCTTTGTCACCGCTAACGTACCAGCCATTCTCGAACCGAATGGTCTGTTGCGTGACGATGGTAAGAGGCCTGACGGCATGACACTAGTCCCATGGGAGTTGGGGAGGCCCATTGTGTGGGACGCTACATGCGTCGACACACTTGCGCCTTCCCATCTTCCGAGGACATCCGTAAGGGCTGGTGCGGCGGCAGATTTGGCCGAGGATCTCAAGAGACGCAAATATGCAGGTCTCGACAGAGCCTACATATTTGCTCCCTTTGGGGTCGAGACCCTAGGACCGTGGGGTACCGAGGCTCTCCGGGTTTTTAAAAAGTTATCTGAGCGTCTGGTCGACGCGACGCGTGACCCGAGAGCTGGCGGATATCTGGCGCAGCGCATCAGCATTGCCATACAGCGGGGCAATGCAGCCAGCGTCTTGGGGACGCTTCCGACTGGTATTGATATGGATCAGTTGAGCTACCTGTAGATTGTTTGCAACAGTCTGCAGTTAGCTTAATTGTTTCTATTGTAAATACTAGTTATAATTTGATTGTAATTTTCTTTGTTAATAAAGGCCATTGCCCTGTATATAGATTAATTTTCATAACAATAGAAAACTTATACAGAATTAAAAAAAACGGACGTGTTAAAATAATTTCTTGAAATTTTGCAGTTTTTATTTGTTGGACTAACTAGAATAATTTTCCGCTAGCGGTAACACTGGAACTTCCCATTGAATCGTGTTTTGTAGTGCAACTCTTTATTTTTGATACTTTACATAAGTTTCGTTGCAGGAAAATCTGAAAGCATAACGCTAACTAGAAGACGACGACACGGTGCGAAGTAGCGATAATCAACACGCTTTGCAGGCAGATTGGTGACCGCAGAGGTTGAAGGAAGAAGCTGCCACCCCTCCTATGGCAGGTTCCCTTAGTCGACTCTTACGGGCTGAGTTGGAGGAGGTGATTCTTACGCCCCGTGAACGCCACGACCAATGAATAAACACCACTAGAAAACATCTCTTTCGTAGAAAACTAACAATAATTTGTAGGTTCTCTGCAGCTACGAATAAAAGCATTGGACTTTACAATAACAAAACGATTTATTCACATTTATAATATGTACAAATTATTCTATCACATTATGAACCCTAAAAGAGGTGCTCTAAAGTTTGCATTTCCACTAGAGATGTGCTACGTAGTGCAGATTTGTGTCAAACCACCAACCCAAAAAACAAGCGTCTCTATTGGTGGGTTAAAAATTTATCGACTTGGAATAGTAAATAATGAAAACTGAGATATGTAGCACATTTCTGGTTGGAAAGGAAATAAAAATAAGGTACCTATAGATATCAATTCCCCCGGGGGAAGGGGGGAGGTGATCCACGATATTTTGATGAAGAAGAAGTGGCGGATAGGCCCTTCCATCGGCGTCGGGGGCTATGGGGAAATATACTCCGTGTGTGTACATGAAAACTCGCCAAAAAAGGGGTCGAGCTTTCCGTTTGTTATCAAGATTGTAAGTTTTATCCCTGAAATCAAGCCTAAACATGCGTTCATCAACTCTAAAAAAGACTTAAACTGTATGTAAATAATAAATAGGTAAATAAATCAAGATGTCTGGGTGAATACAAAGAGCAAAATACCTACCGAGTGCAATCATTTCCGTTTTGGCGTCAGAAATAGGCATCGCGGTAGGAAAGAAGTACCTACTTCTTTTCCTTCTCTTTCACAAAAAGCTCCAATAGAAACTATAAAAAGGTAGGTAAGGTACTCAATCTATTCAACCTCCATGTTATAAATTTTGTGCGTATCGAAAACGCGAGAAGCGCGAGGTTTGATTCCAGGTAGTCTCAGTGTTTTTTCACTAGATCTAAGAAGCGTAGCTCTGGTGGTAATTAGCACCCTTGGAGAGCGCAGCACAAATGTGTGAAAACTGTCAATAACATGGTGTGGAAATTACCATCACGTCATGTTTTTGTGATTCTATTGGCTGCTTTTACACATCTCTTTGCGTTGTAAACCGGGCGTTATAGCGGTCTTACGACATATCTGTTGCAAATTGATAATAATGTTGCGTCACCTATTATTTGATAGCGCCAAAATAAATACAACAATAATATCTACATTAGTCGATAGGTATGTACAGAACATTAATGCAGGGTTATTCATAAACTCTGTTACAGTCTTCGACACGGAACCTGAGACATTTTCGCGCGAAATTAAAATATTTAAGCGGTTTTTAATAAGTTCTGTGTTCTAAAAGGAATATAAATAGCGGAGAAGTAGTTTCCCGTAAATCGCAAAACATTTTATATGAACCCATGTTTTAACAAATTTCGATGTAGCGCTACTTTTGGAGCAATACATAATACAAGAGATTTATTACTAAAATTCAGCTTATTACCAAAAGCTACATTATATCATAATTTATTGTGACATGGGTTCATAGGAAATGGTCTACGATTTGTGGAAAACTACTTTTCTGGTAATTTAACTTCTTGCAGAACACAGAAAATATTAAAAACTGCTAAATTATGTATATTATAAATGTTTCTGAATAGCCCTGCCGAGACTAATACATCATCTGAGCTTTTTCTATTGAATTTACATGCCACAACAGCATAAGGGAACATCTTGTCAACAAACAAACCAAAGCATCCAGTTTAATGGTGGCAATAAGAATAATTATTAATTAAAGTTTAAAAACGTTGTATATTGGCGTGATTAATTAAGACTTAATAAGTTAAAATCTATAAATTAAAAAATATATTTTTTCTTATAGCGGGGCAATGCAGCCAGCGTCTTGGGGAAGCTTCCAACTAGTATTAATATGGATCAGTTGAGCTACCTGTAGATTGTTTGCAACAGTCTGCAGTTAGCTTAATTGTTTCAATTGTAAATACTAGTTCTAATTTGTTTTTATTATTGAATTGTAATTTTCTTTGTCAATATAAGCTATCTATTTATATATTAACCATAAGCGTTAAACTGTTGTAATATCTTTTTTTACGATCGAAAACTAAGGGACGATAACAATTCTAGGCTTTGCTCCGTCCAAGCATTAATTTTCTTTGACTGAATGAAATAATGCAATATCTCATAGACTGCTTCTTTTTAAGAATAGTGATGCGAATCTATCGCCTCGAAAAATATCGGTACTAACGAGAGCTTCGATATTTATCGAGCTGACTGATTAAGATTACGAAAAATTAAATTCATTCATTAAGTCAAAGAAAATAAATGCGTGGATGGAGTTAGTTAAGGCTTTGTGCCAACAGCATCACTACCACTATCAGCCTATAGGTTTGTTTGAACCATTTAACAACTCTTAAAATTAAAACCCCTGATAAAATCATATGAACTCCACTCCTTCGTACTTTAAGTCTTCGACTAGAGTGTCCTTCAGGAGTACTTTCCCCTGGGTGGTAAATGCAGTAATGTATGTCGATGTTTTCCCTTCATGTTCCAATGTTTTCAAAGCTACTATGGCGTTGTCGTTCGTTTCTGGTATAAACTTGAATGAAGAGAAGCCTAGTCTTGGATTTCTTTTCGTGATCTGAAATAGATAATTGAAAGAGATTAGTTAGAGGATACAGAATGTCTCCAGCATGAAATGTAATGTAATCACACTTCACATCACACTAATATTATAAATGCGAAAGTTTGAATGTTTGGAAGGATTTTCGTTACCTCTTCAATTCATAGCGATTAAACCGATCGGGCTAAAATTTTGCATAGCTCTAAACCTGGAATCAAATATAGCCTATATTTGACTTTTTATCCCATAAAACATTTCCCATAGGATAAAAATAACATTTTCATCCCATCTATTCGAGGCAAAGGGTTCCTCGATAAGTGCGAACAAAGTGGGTCATTCCAGCGCACATAACAGTGACGAAATGACTTTTGAATTTGGAACACTAAAAGTTTGAACGCGCACATAACAGTGACGAAATGACTTTTGAATTTGGAACACTAAAAGTTTGAACGCAATTCGCTTCGATAAAGTCCTGGCCGGTAGTAAAAAAAGACGACCGCTGTGGCGCGGCTGGCGAAGCGCGAAGGTCCGCCTGCGATTCAGGAGGTTGCATGTTCGATTCCCGCCTCGGGACAAATGTTTGTACGATCTGCAGATATTTGTTCCGAGTGTTCTGGATGTTGTATAATGTGTGATAAAAATGTATAATATATATTACTATGTATAATAAAAAATATCTATCTATGTAGTGTATTTGTATTAAGTATATTAGTTATTTAGTCCCCATAACACAAGTTCAAAATACTTTACGACGTACTTTGAATCCCTCGCTACGCTCGGATTCTACTCTAGAATCCCTCGCTACGCTAGGATTCTACTATAGAAACCGTCGCTTCCCTATGGATTCAAAAAATCGCTCTCGCCTTAAACATATTATTTTGTTTCCTTGTGATACAATCTACTTTAAACGTTTCCATAGAAACAACGCGTGCGAAGCCGCGGGCAGCAACTAGTGTAGCATAAAACACAATCATGACTATATAAAGTATTAAGTAGTCAAATGTTGATAAAGTATTTACAACAATATCCTTGGATTTATAACATCCCCCTAAGCTCATCAGCACTCATCCACTGCTGAACGTACCTTTCTCAAACAAGGGGGATTTTCCATAATCACCACACTTAGTAGGCAAATTGGCGATCAAAATTGAGGTTTTAAAATCTGTGTTTCTCATCAATCCAATACACAAGCTTGATAAAGTTACTTAATTTTTACCCTGTGTGTAAAATGTAAGTAAGTATTTAATGTTCTTGCCAAATTATATAATAGCTCAATTATTAGACTTATTTAAATTCAGATTTAGATTTATTTTTTGCATACTTAAACATTAATACATTGTTTTAGCTTAGGGGTAAGTATATGTACCCTGTAAGGGTATAAACTGGACCTGCTCTACTTCTTCTCACATGTTGGTATTTGGTATTATTTGGATAATAATAATATTTATTGCATTTACTTTAAAACTTTGCATATAGGGTGACTCCAGAACCTGTGTGGTTCTGCAAAATGCAAAATTTGCTTGTGTAGAGATTGTAAGAACTCTGTGTAAATTAAATTAAATTTAAATACACAGAAGGAAGCGGCTGTCCTCCTATGGTAGGTTCCTGAAATCGCCGCTTACGTCATTTCTTATTCAGTCAGTTCATTCCGCCATGGGTATCCATGGCGGCGTAAGAAATGAAGAAAAATAAATACTTATAAAATCCTCAAATAATTTTACTACTCATAAACATTATCATGGACCAGTACACGCGATTAGTTCTTATCAGTGAAACAATAAAAAAACAGTGTTTCACTAAACATTAGTAGATTGTTGGTACACTATAATTTAGGAATTTACAGATTACTTAGTGACGACTCGCAAAAAATACCGCATCGCTGCCCAGCGCGGCGCCCCGCCGTCTTCATCGCCGTGCAAGGGCTGTCGCGATAGCATCTCAATTACCCTTGCACGTGTAAAATTTTTGAGTGATTCTTTTGCTGTTATTTGTTATTATTATTGGATTTTAAGTTTTAAGTTAAGTTTTTGTGGAACCAGGTGCCATGTTCATTCGCCCGGGTTATACCTATAATCTTTACTTACATCAGTTGCTTTCAAGAAATCAAACAATCTATTTCGATTGCCGACAGTCCGATGCATCCGCTCCGTGTGGTGCGGATTAGTAGGCGTACTTCTATGGCAAACCATACAAAGAATACTAAAATCCGTTTGATGCGGTCAGTGCGGAGCGTCTGATGCCGGCATGTCGACGCTAGCCTTAAGAATGGCTTAAGTATAGTTACTTTAGTTTAATAAACATACAACAACAACAAACCTCAAAAGCTTTGACATTTTTAAACTCCTCATCTGCAGTTATCAAGTAACTACATCCCATGAGTTCATCCTTTGTCTCATTGTAACCTTCATAGCTACACCTCCTTGGCAGGAAGTACCAGCTATTATGATGAGGGGACCAAACCCCGGATTCATGGATCATGTAGCCCGGCCAGGATATGCCAATGGAGCTACGGATTGCTTTGTATTGGTTCACCCAGCTTTGGTGGTGGATCTGAAATTGAATTTTAGAATATAATTTTTTTATTGTGTACCTTAGTATCAAGTGTTTTATAGAATATTTTATCCTGTTAGATATAGGTAAAAATTTTAAGTAAATAAACTAATAGGACTAATGTCCTACCTTTAATTGTGAAAATTTTCAGAAATTGTTGTTTTTGATAGATATTCTACAGGTTTGTCTGACTGGAAACTTCCTTTGAGCAAAATGATGCCTTATGCTTTAAACTGAACACTAAAATTATAAATGCAAAGATTTAGAAGTTTGTTACTTATTCCAGTTGTTACTAATGAATGGATCTGAAATTATTCAATAATATAGATCGAGACCTGAATTAACATTGGCTACATTTTATTCCAAAAGAATGTGTGCGAAGCTGCGGGTAGAAGCTAATAGTAAATAAGTTATCAAATCTGCACTTTAGGATACTGCTGTCTGTCTGCATACTTTGGAATTACTTAGGTCTAAATTGTTTAGGTACCTCTCCATGCCTGCTGACAACCTTGACCCACATCGGGTCATAAGACTGGAATGTTCCACTGGAAGTTGTCCACTCTTTGCCCATTGATCCCATGTACAGCATCTCATCTTTCACTGTAGCCCATTCCATCTTGAAACCTTTCTCTACATGGCCGTTCCCATCAGGTATTATCAGCCATGGTATAACTTTGTTATTCATTATTTCAAATACCTGTAAAAGAATTTGGCATGGTTTTGAACTTGATTACTGTAATCAGGGTGTGACTTCTTTTTATTTAGTTATATAGCATGCTATTCTAATTTAAAGGAGCTTCTTAACTTTCAAGCTCACCAGCTTTTTAATTTTCAAGAGCAAATTCAAATCAATGAAACAAAGAAGTAGTTACCCACTTTAAGAGGGTTAGAACCTTTAAAATAGTATCTTATAAGAAAACTATAGGTATGTGTGAGAATTTCAATTGCACTCACATTGAATTAACATCACATTCATGTTAGATTAAATGAGTCCTTATAACTTAAGTGAACTTACCATCCCAGATCTGTCATCAAATGTCAGAAGTCGACCATCATACACCGTAAGTTCCGAGAGCTCCATACCTCTCCCTTTATGTGAATATGTAGACGACAGCACCATTGGCTGGCTATCCCACGTCACTGTTACATACTCCTTCTCTTTATTATAGCTTAGAAACCCTTTCTTAAGATAACTGATATAAGTATTAGGCTTATCACTCTTTGAATTAGTATCTAAATCTGATATAATACCTATTCTGTATGTTACAAGGTCTCCTGACGAAAATGGCGGCGTTAAAGGATAAGTACTGTTGTACGGCCTTATTTGTGATGACCATCTCACAGTGTGCACTTGACTGGTCCACCAGTTGTAATAGAACAAAAGCAAAACGAACCCAGCTGAAAGAACTATGAGATAGATGAAGTAGGGCTGTACCCTCACTGTGTTGCCGACCCTGTATGTGGCGGGAGTTCGGAGCGCTTTCCGCCAGTCTCGCAGGGTTCCTTTCATGGTTCTATCGTCCAGTTCTTCATACATATTCAATAGATTAGAGCATAATTCAGAAATATTTGATTGTGATGTGCAAACGTCCTGATGGTCAAGATAACACTGTCTGTTTCACTTTGAATTTAGATGAAAAGCTATTCTTAGATTTCTCCAACACTGGTTTATGTTAATTGTAGATAAAAAGCAATGGTCTGGATTTTCACGAACCATTTTCATGATTATTTACAAGTTCGTAGATGCGTGCGGCATTTCTAAAAATCTGCCTGCCAGCAGTGCCACCACACAAGCCAGCCAGGCCAGCCAGATTTTGACTTTTTGGTAGGATGTTCAGTGTTGCCGGCAGTCAAATTGAAAAAGCTCCGAACCGAACGCAAATGGTACGAAATATGACAAAAAGATGTTTTCTTTATTTATTTATTTTATTTAATAAGGACTCCAAACAGAAAAATCACATTACATGCACAATAACAAAATAAAGTGGACTATGATGGTGTGTGGGGAAAAATCTTCCCACGTAAATAAAAGAGCGGCTTCAATCACTAGGATTTAATGGTGTACTAAGGATAATACAGATTACAATGGTTTTTAACAATAAAATTGTGGCACTGGATTGCGTTGTTACAAATCGGGAAAAACCAAACTGATAATTATTGTCTGTGGCCTGACTAGGGATGTACCCAACCAAAAAGGGTTGTGACGAATCGATTCAATCGATTCGCCAGAGGTGTATCCTGGTTTGTCTAGTGTTTTTCTAAATAAAGGGTATCACAGCGTGAACAAATGATGGGTTGACTAACATATAATGCAAAGACATAGGCGAAAATAATACCCACAAAAAGAGTTTACAAAAATAATAAACTGCGAGAGATAACTTACAGCGAAGCTAATTTTTGCTCGTGTCGCCACAGCAAGAAACATCAAAGATCCTATCAAGGTCTAATAAGGTATTGTTCATCACTTCTTTTTCCAACTCTAGACGAGGCTCTATTGGCGTAGCACACGGTTTGCAGTCTTCCCAAACCAAGTAAGTGTAAGTAATTGGCATCTTATCATGGCATTATTAGATTCGATAATATAGGTACCTACTACTACTAGACTAGGCCATACCATAACTCATCCATCATAGATAGGCGTTTTGGTACGAAAAGATCCGCAGAGCGTCACGGTCCACAAAAGATCGCAGAGGTAGAAAAAAATCCGAAACGGACCAAAAACATCCGCACCGGCAACGCTGGGCTGATCGGATAGACAATAATTTGACATTGACATATAATAGTTTACATCACACGCTCGCTAGTGCTGCCTTTTTTACGTAGATCGATGCTTTCACAGTACATTATTATTATTATCCTAAGATTGGATGATAATTGTATTGATGCTGATACAGGGGCGTATACAGGATTTCATTAGGGGGGGAGGGGGGCATTTTGACAAAGTCAAAAGTAATATTTTCACGATCTTTGCATATTTCTGGCATAAGTGTGCAGAATTGAATGGTGACGTCATGGTTTTTCTTGCCATATTGTCTCACAAAAGCCAGAAAAAGAACATCCACGTAGTTCTCTGAACACTGCTGTAATTTTAGCTGAACTGTGTGTTCTAACACACAAAGGCAATAATTTCCTTCATTTTGCCCACGGTGTTCCGACAGCCTATCACACTGTTACTTTTCTTTATAGAGTTGTTTTGTGAATGATTCATACAGGGGCAACGTTTCGCTTTTTTTGCGATTTTGCATATCTCTTGAACTGCTCCTTTGACTTCTGACGCTGCCATCACCGAGCAGTTAGTTGTCTGTAAGTACCTATGCCCACACAGTTTTCCAAATATTATAGGGAATGTTTTTTTGCAAAAATCAATGACAATATGCGCAAGAGCCTTGCCGGACAAACGTTTCTCTTCTCCAATAATGTCTTCTGGTGTAATTGATTCATAATAGCCAATAAAATAAAAATGCATACAATTTTTGAATGTTATGTAATTCGAGTTTATTATTACGTAAATTCCGTGAGCACTGAGATCTAGACATAGTTTGGCAACCAAACCCGTTACGTTCGCCCCTTAACCATGACAATTGGTAGGTGTTTAGCCTATAGCTTGAAGGAAAATAACCACTTCAGCGTTTTTGGAAATTCAAGCCAGGAATGTAAAAAAATTTGCATTTTTAGGGATTTATGTTCATTTCAAAGTTCCAAGTGGACGTGATAGTACCTACTGAGAAGTAGAAATTGACCTGTTGTAAACTTAGGTTGTACTAATAGGTACCTAAAGAATATATTTTTGTTTCCTGATATACCTACCAAACCTACCTATGAGTATACCGTGTATAAGTGCACCTGAGTTGTATCGAAAAATTGAGTCGAATGTATGGAATTCCTGGGTCTTTTGAGGAGGCTTGGCCCCCATGGCCCCCCTTCTGTATCCGCTAATGTGCTGATAACCAACCACGCATGTGACACTAAAAGTTATGTCCCTAGGGAAATACTCCCCTGATCGAAGGTCTCTTCGGTCTCTATATTCAATTATATTCTCTACATTGCTCTACCAATCGCTTTAATCTTTGCTACCTGATTTTATAACGGAGTCGTTTTCTTATCTTTGCCTGATTTTTATCTTTGGCATAAATTAGGTGAGTACGTTTACCTATTTGTTTACAAAAACCAAAATATTAAATAAGTGGGAACTAAAAAATCGTTTGTGTTCATAAATAATAAAATTATCTACGTTTACTTAATATAAGCAAGTATAAATAAAATTTGGGCATTTGGGCGAAATGTTTTTCAGTGTGCTATGGTATATAGAGTTTGTTGCATTTTTTACTAGCCTTGCAGTATTTTTCTGTTTAGTACTATACCTAGCTGATATAAATGACGTTATTTATAATCCAAGCCTGGATAAGACAAAGCAGTAAGTCCTGTTTAATAGCTTTCCATTCTATTTTCATAATCTATTGTCCACTCCTGCCAAACATACCTCTATAATACTCTACCCCGTAGCAGTGTAGGCTGGGGCGGTTCCCTATCAAGCACCTCTCTCCAAATTAATCGTAGATTTTTGTCTGATTTGGAACTGTATCTTCTGGTAGGTAACGTTAGCAGAGTGATATGCTGTACCAGTCGGCCCAAGCAAAATTTAAGTATAAATATGTACCTACCTAAGTAAATAAATAATATATATTAAGATGTTTGTGTTCTTAAAATAAATAATGCTGGACAATTCACACAGCATTATCTAGCCCAAATCTAAGCAGAGTTTGTGTTATAGGTACTAGGTAGATAGCTGTTATTTGTACTTAATATAATACACTACATAGTAGATAGATATTTTTTATTATACATAGAAAACACCCAGAACAGCCGGTACAAATATCTGCAGATCGTACAAACATTTGTCCCGAGGCGGGTAATGAACCCGCAACCTCCTGCGTCGCAAGTGGACCTTCACCAAGTGGTGCGAGTTTGAGGAAGGCAAAGGTAATAACGGCGAGCGGAGCGAAACCCGATACTTTTGAGATTATACTTAGTAAAGTAGATGGATTGATAGTAGTCCCAAGTAAGATCCACTTTTCGTTCCCCATCGCTTCGCATTCTTCCTTCCTTTCCAAACTACCTACTGCTAACCACGCCACACCGCACTGCCCCGTCAAAATCGTGACTAGTTGCACTGCAGTCCGATTAGTTGCGGTTTCTCATTGTTATTTGCTGCACAATTTGGCTTGTTTACATACAGTACATTGTACTTAGTTGGATTATCTCTGTAAGTACCTACCTACCGGGGTAGGTGCTTACATTGTTATTGATTTCTTAGAAAATCAGCTTCCCGTTATTTGTGATCGACCGTCGATTTGATTGAGGTCTTTTGTGTGCTATGACGGCTGATGATTCAAGCTTAGGTATTGTGCTTCCAGGAGGCTCTACCTCTAGGGGTCTAACATTAAAGGGCAGCTTGAGCAAGCAACATGGTATCTTTTTTATCGCAAGGAAATTCGTCATGAATATTTCGCGCTCCCAGAAGACGGAAGATTATGTCAGACTCTTACTAACTAAAACCTCACGGTGTCCCCCTGGCACCTATGCTATTGTATTGTATTGTATTTATTTATTCCATAAAGATACATTGGTACACTTGGAGAAATCAATTTAGATACATAGGTACATTTATGTTACAAAACAAACACGATGTAATATTAAATAAAATTGGTACAAGCAGAGTACATAAATATACTAAGATTAGGTAGGTATAACAGTAAGATCATCAACAATAGCTTCGTCGAGTGTATTATATGATTTTTCCATTGAAATTTTTTTGATTAAATTACTAAAATTTAAAATTTAAGCTAGGGTTCGCAGGCACTTTCGGGAGTGCTTCCGCGAGAAGTAACATCTGTTGGTGGCTGTGTGTGAGTTTTTTATAGAAAGCTAAAAACTAGGTGCCACTACTGCGTAGTAGTAAGTACCTAGTTAGGGTAACCGATAGGTGCCTAGGCTGTGTTCCAAAATCAAGTCGCTGATGCTATGAGGAGTTCACTGCCGAGCTTTAGGAATGAGAGTACCTCTAGCGGAGTTGCTCTAAGTACTCTACTATAGCCTACTAGATCAGAGTGTGCGTCGGTAGTACATAATGTTTACATAGTTTATAAAATGTAAATCCTGTTATTGGCTGTAAGTAATATTTTTAGGTTTAGTCATTTTTATTTGAGAGAGCTGTGGATTTTGTGTAATTAATAAAATAAAATAAAAATGTTAAACATAAACATAATTTGCAGATACTTAGCCGATGGCACTTGGTTTTTACAAAGCTAGTCAAGAATCAAGAAATGGTACGAATAACGTAAGCTTAGTAGCAGTTTGAGCAAAGCCAAATAAAAAAATATTATTTCCCTATAATACAAAGGTTGAACACTTGAAAAATAAGCTTATAAGTAAAGAATACTTGGAAATAAATGATATTTTTGATTTCATTCATTATTTCATCATTATAGCAGCTAGAAGCCTGAGATTTTCAGATACTTCAACTTAGTTTGAGTTTTAGTACCTGAGTCTCTTTTACTTCCGTCTCCTAGCATAGCTCTCTTAGAAATTAGAAATGATCGAGTCCTAAACTCTAGGTCATCATCATCATCATCGTATACCTATACTAGTCCACAGCTGGGCATATGCCTCCCTTAATGAGGCAATAGCGCCTTATCTACAGCCTGACGCATCCAGCCTCTGCCTGCAATTTTTAGCAGATCTTCATGCCACCTGTCCGAAGGGCGTCCTACGTTTGCCGAGTCGCGGTCTCCACTCATGAACACGTTTAACCCGGCGGTTAGGAGCTATCCATAAATTACGTCAAACAAATGTCATGAATTTTGGACCACCACAAATGTGACCAGCTGTGACAAGGACGGAGGTCCTTGTCACAGCTTAGGTCACATTTGTGATACTCTACTCCCTAGTGTGACGTCACATGTTTAGCAATTTTATCCCAAGAAATGATTAGATTTCATTACATATTTTTATTCAAATCAACATCCAACATTCATTACACACATAATCGGTTCGATGTAAATTCCAGGTGCCCACTACAGAACAAATGAAAATTGAGAAAATCTTTATGTTAAAAAACCTCTTATTTCAGAGTTCAAGATGACCCCAATTCACTTCACCGCACGGTACAATGCGACTTCGAGCAGCAGCCTCTATGCGTTGAGAGCAGCTGCATCTGGGCTTGCCGTCTCTTCGGCAGCATACTTCTCATTGGATTCTGTTACTACTTCGCCTACTCGCTCATTACTAAAACTAAGCTTAAGTTTGGTTTGTTTGTCGGTTGAGCATTTGTGCCTCGTTTCTGCAAAGCATTTTATTCATGAAAACAAAAAAACAAACGTTTTTATCTGAACAGAGTTTTTTTTTTGTAAGATCGTGGCCATCATTATCAACACCGTAATATCTTCTTTTAAGTAGAAATTGTTATTCGAATCTAAGTCGCCTACTGGCTAAATTAGTCTGTTGGATCCCACAGCTGGGCTAAGGACAGCCCCAGCCCAGCTGTTTCTTTTCTCTTTATATTCCAGTCTAGTGCGTTAGTACTCTATCTTTACGAGACATATAAAAAAAAAAACAAGAAATGAATGGCTTCTAAATTAAGTAAGGCATCATTTAATTCAATCCCTCGGATATACATTATTGCCATTCACGAATCTCTCTTCACTAGCAAACAAAACAATCCCCTAATACAATAATAATTGAGCCAAATGAACTCTAAACGAAAGCGAACAGATCAAGACTGACCAATTTATTACTGATCTTAAACAGTGGCGCCACTTTCTATGCAGAGCTGAAACCAGTGAGCAGTTCTCAATGAGAATTTATAGTTCACAATTCTGCCGCACGCAAATATAACGTGCAATATCTCGATTCTCGTTGTTTTTGCTAGACATTATCATTGAGATCACGACTGGCCGTTCGTAGATAATCATCATGAGCGCTTTATATTCTGACATAATTTGTATCTAATTGACACCTGTGTTCGCACTTACAAATTATTTTTTTGCATGGTTTAAAACGATTGCGGAATGATTGCAGTAAGCACCTATATTTACACAATCTACGTTCCAATCTTATTATTATGTGCATATGTTTTGTAATTGTTTTCGGTGAATAATGAATGAAGAGCTAAATTTTCATGATTTTTGGTTAACTGAAACTGTAATTTATTCGTTTCGTATACAAATCACTTTCTTGGCAGATTTATCTATGTGCTACCTAAGAAAATTACCTAACATTTTTGATTGTATTTAAGCTTCCCACCGGTACCTACGTTTTGATAAATGATGCAGTAGTTTCCGCTTCCATGATTGAGTTGTTAATTTACTTACATAACATACTAATCACTAATAAGATTCCACTTACCATATAAAAAGTCTATTAGTTCCAATTAATCGTGAAATTACACGAAAAAAAAGTAACTTGCGTAATAATAACGTTTAAAATAAAAGCATTGAATGAATTTAAAGCTTTCTACTCACACACAATCAATTTTGTAACGAGTTTACACCTTTGCATCGTGACTTGATTCGAACTTCCTAAATAGAGTTGGCGGCTAAGCTACAGTGCGGGAGTCAATTATTTTTCATAACAATTAGTAGACGCACACAATGGCTAAAGAAGAAATACTTAGGCAAAAGCAAGATGACTAGAATTTGGCAAGACAGAAATCTCTTATGCCACGAAGATGCGAATCGTGCGATCACTGGAGTAGATGCTCTATCTTTCTTTACGGCTTAGAATCGAAGTCTATACTTGCAGTTGACTGAAAAAGATCGAGGCTCTTGTGATGTGGTGCTGGAGATATACTTAGATATGCAAGAATATATACTTAGTATAGGAACTACAGGAAAATATAATTCTTGTCGCAGTGAGTCTCGCAGGCAAGAGCTTTGTTTTCTAATGGCACATCATTACACAGCCCTCTTTTTTAACAGATTTCCAAAAAATCTATGTTCGGTTGTATGTTTTTTTTTATGTATGTTTGTCGCTTTCTCCGTCAAATATGGACCGATTTTTGCTATTGAATAGACTATAGAAAATGATACCGAAGAGATCCCATAAAAATTTGACTTCCGAGGATATTTGTCCCACAAAACTTAAAAACAGTGAAAATTAAGGGATTCCAAGTTGGTTTTTAGTTTTATCAAAACAATTAAATTATTTTATTTTCTTTAAAGTGCGTTCGCTTTGAAATCCCTCTGTCAAGATTCTCTGTCCCAAGATATTTAGATTATGGATTTTAGCAAAAAAGGTTGTCATCAAGCCAGGAGTAGGTACTTACTGTTAAAACTTAGATTACGGTACGAGCACAAGAGGAAGCATTTGATATTCTAGTAGTAAACCATCGCAACGGATAACTAAAAGCAAATGACAATGTCCTATGTTTTCTTGTTGAATTTACGATAAGCGATAAATCTTCTAGTCAATGTATCGGACACGGCTATAAAATGTCTCAATGGTTACTGAATAAGTGACTACCTTTTCTATTAGTTACATGGTATTGCTATAGCTGCGACAAGTGCCTGTTTAAACGACGTTTGTCTAGGAGTAGGTATATTTTGTATTAGAAAATCTTTCAATGTACACATATAAAAGGTATATAACTTTTACCAGAGAATATATAATATCTCTGTTAAAAGTTGCTCTGGGCAGGGCAGGGCAATATTCATTAAATAAAAAATGTTGGAAAATTCATAATAAGGTTAGGTTAGGTTATTGTCACTAAATTATTCATATTGTTTCCACTTTCAGTTTAAAGCAAACTTTATCATAAGTTTAGTTTAATGATAAAATTAAATGAATTTAATTTTATCACAAGTTTAGGATGATAATATTAAATGAATTTAATTAAGTATTATATCATACAAATACCGAATTCCAATTAGGAAATCTGGAAGAAAGGAAGGTAGGCCTCCATCCTGCATTGAGACAATGCGGTCTAAAAATAAATTACTTATGTTTGAGCCAACCTATTATATCACGGGGAATAAATTTATATCAGGGTTCCTCGTTGTCTACGGAACTATCAAATATATATTCAGCCTTACTTTCATTTACAGTCGCTAGTAAAACACAATAGGCTTCCACACAATGCCTGCTCCGATGCAGTCTAAATAGTTCTTAATCTAATCAATCTATCTAGCTCAGTAAAAACAAATTTCCATCAAACTCCAAGTAAACTCTCCTTAAAATGATTGTTAATTGCTACTATCAGTTATCTGATACTATCAGACGGTTGAGTCTATTTGACGTTAGTAACGAGACGCGCTCGTGTCGTCTCCTTTTTTCATATTGTTTGGTACAGCGCCTCTATCGTGAGGACATAGAACTACGCAAATTGCATGCTAAAAGGAGACGTCACGAGCACGTCTCGTTACTATCGTCAAACAGACTCACTCCTCTGATTTATACATGCTGAGATAACATCTGCCTGCTTAAGAAGATTGTGTGCCTTTTATTAGGTACTTACAACAATGTTGATCGTTGCTTATTCAGATTTCAGACCTAACTGCATCTTTATTAGTTTTTTACATTGACCAACCATGACCAACAATGAATTCACTCAACTTTGAGTCTTCGATGATAGATAGATAGTTATACAATGCTTTATTCATCACCTTATAAAACAGATAGTAGGTACTTATTAAATATAATGTAGGGAACAGCAATGGAACTGGCGGCCTTATCGCTTAAAGCGATTTCTTCCAGGCAACCAAATGTTTTGATTATCATAAACTTATTTATTCTCAGACTCAAAATCCATATAATACGTACAAAAAAAACTGAATCATTATCATATCCTATAGTAATTATACAAGGTGCCACGAAACATGTGTACACCGAAAGAGGGTGATTCTGGATCCCGAGAGGATCAACTTTTGTGGTACGATTTTCATACTTCGTTTCTTTTAACTTTTATTGAAAGTAAATAATTACTTTTTGTTCCTTATTTGTGTTTTTTACGTGTATTCTTACATTATTATTATTGTTTTGAAATAACAAAGGCATGAAAACTTTTTTGTATTTCATCACAAAACTGGTTTTGCTGCAGAAACAAGCAAAAAAACATTTCTGAAATAATTTATTATGTTAAATAATGCAAGAGTGTGCGTAAAAGAACACGAATAGTATGAAAAAAATCTTATCACCCCCTTTTGGCTTAGTACACAACTTACGTGGCATCCTGTATAACTAGATAACCAGATTATGATAAGATTATGAGTTCCTATGTATTAACATAGGAACTGAGATAAATCGGAAAATACCTAATTCCATGTTCGCAGGCCTCCCTGCCTGTCAAATTGGGAGGCTTAGGTATACTCAAAATTTCAAGTGTAGCCCTTCCAGCGTTCTTGTCTTCCGTATACAACACTAGTTCTTTAGTTGAAAAAATTTTAAAGTCATCTTGTTTGGTCCCACCTGAAATTTCATTCAAAATTTAATTTTTAGACAAAGCTCGAACAGTTTGGCATAGTGCTTGCCCCAATGCTTCTCTCCCAAAATCTCTTTTGTCCCAACACGGTAATGGGACGGGCCTCTGTGTGAGTTGACACGGAATTGTTTGTTACAAACGTGCTCCAGCTCTGCGGATCGTGCCCGTCTCCTGGCCGTTTGTAAATGGTTACAAGCATTTTCTTCATTTAGCACTTTATCGGATCCCGTAATTTTTCGTATCGCAACATGTCTTCGGTTGGGTGCAAGGTGTTGCGGCCCTCATCAATGCCAATGCGGTATTGCTGTCGAATAGCTTGGTCATCACGGATTATCGTGTACTAAGGCCGCCGGTCGGATATCTCGTCATGCCAGCCTTAACGACATCATCCGGCGGGCCTTTGTCACTGCTAACGTACCAGCTATTCTCGAACCGAATGGTCCGTTGCGTGACAATGGTAAAAGGCCTGACGGCATGACACTAGTCCCATGGGATTAGGGGAGGCCCTTTGTGTGGGACGCTACATGCGTCGACAAACTTGCGCCTTCCCGTCTTCCGAGGACATCCGTGAGGCCTGCTGCGGCGGCGGCAGATTTGGCCGATCCGAGGATCACAAGAGACGCAAATATGCAGGTCCCGACAGAGCCTACACATTTGCTCCCTTTGGAGTCGAGACCCTAGGTTTGTGGGGTACCGAGGCTCTCCGGGTTTTTAAAAAGTTATCTGAGCGTCTAGTCGACGTGACGCGTGACCCGAGAGCTGGCGGGTATCTGGCTCAGCACTTCAGCATTGCCATACAGCGGGGCAATGCAGCCAGCGTCTTGGGGACGCTTCCGACTGGTATTGATATGGATCAGTTGAGCTACCCGTAGATTGTTAGCAACAGTCTGCAGTTAGCTTAATTGTTTTAATTGTAAATACTAGTTCTAATTTGTTTTTATTATTGAATTGTAATTTTCTTTGTCAATAAAATATTATGCTTCCTAATTTACCTTCTTTAATATCCGTAGGTACAAGTATATATATGCATTCTTCCTAACGCGCCATACGCAAGTAGCGCGTACAAATCTTTTGTATGAAAGTTTGGAAGGCGGTTCCCCGATTCACTAGCGTAATTTATTTTATAAAGTAAGCAGAGAGTTGCTCTTGATTTCGTATAATTTATTTAACAATTTTCTAATTAACTTCTGTTTTTGCCTAATAAGTAAAAATATCTTCTAATGCACTTCACCAGTGACCATGACGGAATAAGACAAACGTAGATAAGGTAATTTTGTAAATTTGCATACACATATCGTCCACCGTTACTTTGCCTATTTTGGCGTAGTAAATGGGACACCTTTTATAGCACTTGCACGGTAAAGTTTTAACAAATGGCTTGAGATTAATGATTATCATTATTACTGTAAGCGTGGGTAAGGACCTCACACAGTGTTTTTGATTAAAACTATACAATTTGCTATAAATAAATTTAAACCCATTATTTTATTTTCTCGGTCGATGGGGATAATATTAATAAATCTTGATTTATTGTTTGTTTTTGGACATTTATATGAACATGTGTGAAATATTTACCTACATTAAGCATCCAAGCCTTCACTTGGAGACCAAAATATAATCATAGCCTTACTTACAAAATATCATATGATTAAATCATTAATCCTCAGTATGATTAAACAATTCAAAATTTATTACAATGCTGATGCGCTGTGCCACATACCCACCAGCTCACTTGTCACGCGTCGCATCGACCAGACGCTCAGATAACTTTTTAAAAACCCGGAGAGCCTCGGTACCCCACGGACTTTACCTACTTGCCGTTGATTGGCTATTCCATGTACATCACCAAAGTAGTCTAGTCTTAGGTATCTGCGAAGGAATCTACATACATAATACAAGCTAATGGCCTCATTATGAACAATTTGCAAACATAAAATTAAATATTTAAAGCTCATTAAGCTTAGGAAGTAAGCGGTGGTCACACGTTTCGCAATAGGTAGTTGCAGTGTCATCGGAATTGTATCCGTAATCATGTAACGTCTCAACGTGGGCTGGATAAATTATATTTATATTGCTGTAACCTAAAAAATATCGATATATATCCACAGATACATACTTACAACAATAGTAGATTGTTTTACTAGGGACTACACCACACCATTAATTAAACGGGGTTGTTATAGTCTCGAGCGCAGCGAGGCAGGTGACAAGACCGAGTTATACCAAAGCCGGCAAAGTATTTGGTATTGCCAAAGAAGGGTGGCTTTGGCCCGAGTAGTAAACACTCCACTCTTCACTTCGATTGCGAGAAAATAAAAACTTACCTTTATGAAAATAATGCAAACGTTTTTGACTTCTCTACTTCACGAATTTGTCGTACGTCATTCAATATAATTTAATGTAAATTTTTTACCTTACCTTAGAGTTTATTTCATTTACGTGACGATTATGTGACAAAACTATTGTCATAGTAAAGTGATTAGTTAGTAGCATTGGGCCCCAGGACTTTTGTATGAGCGACTCATTTAACGCGACTCAAATAAAAAATCGCGCTCTTTTGGCCTCAGCCTAAGCCGGAAAGTGACAAACTTTCTCGCCTATGTTACGCAACTCAGAAAATCCTTTGTCCATTTTCCGTCTGCCATAACGTAGAGGACATCACGTAATAGTCATAAGTTAGTCGGGAAAAGTTATAGAACACAGATAACCATGCGATAAACCATCAAGAACTTACTATTGAGCCTCGATTGGATTACTGTGCTCTTTGATGTCGCCTATCCAGCGATAATGACAGAAAGCTCTCTTGCAGTAAGTCTACTACTTAGTAACCTTTGTCGTTTGTTTGTCAAGATGTCAATAATAGAATACATTACCATGACAATAGCTATTTAGTATGGGATTCCTTAATTCTTGTATTCGATTCTTACTTAATGAAAAGTAAGTAAGAATCATCCTTCATATAAACATCCAACAATCAGCAAGATGACGCATTCAGTGCCATTTTTAAAATAAATTCAAATAAAATGATTCTTTGTTGATGAAACATTCAAAATTTTAAACAAGAGGACGAATATCTTATACTAGCTGAAGATGACGCCCAAAAAAAATCTTATTAGCCATAGAGCTTAAACTCGAATTTTACTCCCGCTAAGCTACGCTACAATGACACACATTTTGAGCAAGAGAAGTGAAGACTTATGTTTATTATACCTACTTTAACTTAAACCTAAATTAACTTAGCCATATAAATTTATTTGAAAGTTGCGAATTCATTTAACATTACCTTTCTTACCAGCACACATACGTCTATTTTTGAACATGCCACCTCCCTAAACAAGAGGGGTTTTCTTCTCTTTTTATCTTCTTTTGAAACCGTAATCCTCATGATACCATCACCAATCCGCCTTGCCTTCTGCGTATTTTTAACACTAGTAGGTGTAAAAAATACACAGAAGGAAGCTGCTACCCCTTTTCCGGCAGGTTCCCTGGTTCCCTAAATCGACTTTAAGAAATCCACGGGCAGAGTTGCAGGAGTCGTTTTACGTCGCGACCGGTACGGCCAAATATTAGCTTACTTACCTACAAATAGTAGAGCGGTTTAGTAACCTACGGCAAAGTAAATAATTGTCGTAACGTCGAGAATCGCGGACGAGTCTCATTTTCCCATGAAAATGAGCTCTTGTCCGCGATTATGTGGTCCGCTGACGTATATTATTTCTTCCATTGATATACCCTCCATCGCAAAAGCTCTCTACGTCTCAGTTCTAGGCACAGATATAACCTCAGAAGGCCTGTGCAGGCATAGAATTGAGAAGGACTTTATCAGTCATGCTATCCCGCTCAGATCAAACTCCATCTGAGCGGGACAGCATGATAAATGATGTCATACTCAATCCCATTCGTTAAGCACGCATGAAATATATATACAACATAAACTCGATTTACGGAACCTTCATAAGGGATGGCGCGAACTTAGCTCTCTTATATCCATAATATTCTTTTGTTAACATTATTAGTTATTCAACGCATAAGATAACAATAAATTTACTTATTAATTTAGATTGATGAGATCGTATTGGATACAGTTGGTCGAGCGAAGCAGCACTGTTAGGTCTTAATCCGCTATTCTTTGCGGTTTATTACTGGCCGAGTGTAATTTGTTACAGGCATGACATAGAATGCTAAGTAGCTACTTCTCTGCTCTACATAGAGTAGTAGAATTCATCGATCGCGAAAAAAACTGTATGGTCGAGCTTAAAGCTGCAGATTATGTTAAAAATCCAAACAAAAAAAATCTCGTACTTGGAGATACGATATTGAAATTATTAACAATATTTATTAAAAATGGATTTCAAATCGACAAGTAATTTAAATTGTGTTTAAGGTCCGTATTTAAAGATTTTTTTTTAATATATAAAGCTTTTCTTGTGTTCAAAGCTTGCTTGAGTGACTTAGTGACGTTTGTGCCATAGAAAAGCGTTACTCAAGTATAGATCGATGAATGAGAAAGCTTTCAAAATACGGGCTTAAAAGTCAACTACTAGTATACTGCGAGATTGTTTATCTTTTTGGAGATAATTATAAAGTCGAGTAACTATAGAAGAAAACATTTTCTTTAGTTACTTTGCTCGAGGTTTATTCCGAGGGTTATTTTCTTCCCCATGGGTAACCCGAAGTCTTTTAATCTAGAGGTATAGGTAAGACATGACCTCATGTTGTAAGGTCAATAAGACCAGTTTGAATAGGGAGCGTAGATTTAACCTCTTTTTATTCCTTACTAGTTTGTGCCCGCGGCTTCGCACGCGTATTTTCGGTAAAATAAAAAGCCTGTTATCTAAGTTAGACTATGTTATAGAACATAGCCTAACTTAGATAACAGGCTACTTATCACAGATAATATAACATAATAGGCTGCTTATTGGCGTACATGTTGATGTACGAAAAATTACATCTTGTTCTGTTCAGTATACAGTACTATAAGAAGCTGAAGGTTTACTTAAAGATAGTACTTACTTTTCTATTAACTTATTTATTTAAAATTCGCCTATCATAAAAACAAATTTAAAAATTTCTGCCTTGTATAAAATCAAAAAGCTAAGTGGATTTAATTTATATACATCAGTCGAGCTACCTCTAGATTGTTTGCAGCAGTCAGCTGCAGACTGTTACAAACCTCAATTGTTTCAATCGTAAATACTAATTCTATATTGTTTCTATTCTCTAATTATAGTTTTATTTTATAAAAAAGCTAATACGCAAATTTTGGGTTAATTTTATTTTAGATTTATTTAAATATTTGATTGTGATAAAAATAGGATGAATGTCATCGAGAGAAAATGTTTGCGCATCTCTGAGATCATCGTTACAACAACTGACTTTCTTGTAGGTATCTTTGTGGTCAAAAGTAAATCGCGAAAGTTTAATTCGCTGCTTGCCCATGGTTGTGACCGCATCATTTGATATTCCCGTAGAGTATTCAAAATAAAGGCCTATACCGTCACCTTTAGGATACAAAATCATCGACTGCGATCGTATCTCTCTCGCGGTAATAAAATTTCAGTTCGCATAATTACTCGCACTTATCTGTTATCTGACGAGCTCAATAAGCGTGAACGCAATTCCAGCAAATTCCCGTTTAGATTGCGTCACATTATTGTGTAATGATACGTTCATTACACAATAATTCTCCGCCTATTTCCAAAAGTAAATCGAAAATAAATTTTATTTTCTTAAAACTTTAAAAGTACAATAAATACTTTTTAGACATAGAACTGTGAAAACCGAATTCATAATAAAACATAGAGTTGCTTCATGAAAAGTGTTCGGGTGCTGTCTACTCGACTGACAGTGTCAGTATTGTTGCTTGGGCTGTATTAATTAATTAAAATGTCAACGGGCTATTTGAAAAACACGAACACCTACCAAACAAGAGACAAACTTTGGCGAAATAATTAATTATAGCTAGAAATATAGAGCAGCCTACAGCTTGCTCTATATTTCTCTTACAATACGCATTGGTGAGCGCGAAATAGCTCTGCATACATAAGGTATGTGTCCCATTAGTATTTTATTTTAAATGTTTTGCAGATTTAACTTTGTGTTGCTTTTTGTAGGCTTGAAGTATTTGTGGTAACACGTTTCTTGAGCTGTTTAAAAACCATAAAAAACCTTGTGATCGATGTACAACAGTGAACAACCCAACGGTTGTAGAGACTTGAGGAGTGCGATTTTGTCAAGGGTTTTTTTGTCAATAATATAAATTTTCATAAAATAAAGAAAAAATTGGGTAAACGGCTTTTGATAAATGCATGATAAATATGATAAATGATTGAGTTGCTCAATACATTTTTCCATAAATGTAGGTATTTGCTTTGACATTAAAATTAAAACATATGTACTGAGTACCTCACTAAAGAGGATTTGAGAAATGGCTGTAAAGAATTTTAAATACGAATGTATTTTAATATATAGAATACCTAATAAAGTATTAGGATGAATAATTATGCGGGCTTATGGAAACGAAAGCCTGGAACCTTCGAGCAGAAGTACTAAGTAAACATTATTTGATTGTATTTAAAGTTCTCACCGGAATAACGTCAACTCATAGGTAGATCATATGTTCATTAAAAAAGTCGTTACATAAATTGGTTAATCATAGGCTTCAAGGCATTGCTAACCCAGTGCTTAGACAAACCTAACATATTAGTTTTGTCTAAGCACTGGGTTAGCAATGCCAATTTTTTAATGATTATGGTATTCAATTTATTAAAGACAAACCTAGTAAGTTAGGTTTGTCAATGGGTTCTCATCTATTCTTCATGCGTAGGTAATGTATCAGCTCGATGCTTTATAATTCAATTAATTAAATCCTTAATATACATATCCATTATCTCTGCGAAATTGTAAATTTAAATTATTTGCCCGGCTTTTAACAATTTCTTATGATGATACAGAACTTCTTAAAGCGAAAATAAATTAAATTTTCATTTAATTGCACACAGTTTTATGTTATTTTAAATTCATGAATACTGTCCACTCTCCCAACTCTGATCCCCTCATCGACAGGTAGGTACATAATCGTTGCCCTGACTCTCTTGAGACAGGTGTCCTCGAAAGTACCTACTTAAGTTCTTACTTTTATATTTACTTTATTTATTTTCACCACACATCACAGCAAAGTTGAACAATATTTATTAATCTTATGTAGTTTTCAATGTGTATGTATATTAACTCCCTAATTATAATATTAATTAAGGATAACGTAGGCTAAATTCTATTTGTTTGTTTATAATTTTTATCTTTTTCATTCGGTCCAGAGGAGGGCGATACTGAACGCGACACAGTTTTATACTTTCAGCGTCAGTATCGTTGCATTGTTTTTGTTTTAAATATGTACATGGAACCAATAAACGATTTGTATTTGTACGAGTATATGTATAATCTATTTCCGCCAGTTTGTCTGTCTTTGTATTATTTGTTTTACTGTAGTTATCTGTCGTATGCTTCACCTTTGTTGGTTTTACTCCTTGACGTATTGTAGTAAATACATGATTAGTAGGTTCATCATAACGTGTCAGTTTTAACGAACTTCGGAGTTCAAAAGATGTCATTTTACTAACAAAAGGCTAATAACAGGCGATTTACGATTAACTCTGTTTTGAACCATAACAATGGATAGTTCAAAATGAAATTACCATTGGCTGTTAAGCGTACCAAACAGGTGTAGATTTTAGGTATAACTAATTACTGCCTACGGCTTCGCGTGTCTTGCAAATACGAGTGGATGAAACAGCACTTAATATTCCGTTTCCATCACGTTGGTTTGGAGCCCTTAAAACCGTAAATAAACCGCCATGTGCGAGTCACTCGCACACGAAGAGTTTTGGACCGTAAAAATCACACAACTATTTCAAAGAACATCAAATTTTCACTTGTTTGGAGTCCCCTTTAAATTTTCTTTTTTAAAATATTTTCAGTGTTTGTTCTTATTAAAATTGAAGTGTTACTTATTTATAGAATGTTTCATAAGTCTACCTATTGTGGTTCAAGGGATAAAATCTTGACAAATGAAGAGCAAAAATAGGGAAAAAAAACATTTTTTATATGGAAGTCCCGTTTAATTTGGATGTTTATTTTACTTTTATTATTTGTTGTTACAGCGGCAAGAGAAATAGACATTCTCTGAAAATTTCCACCTGTCACCTCTTAATCAGTTAGAGCCCTGTGACAGACGGACGGACAGACGGACGGACGGACGGAAGGACAGCGTAGGCTTAGTAATAGGGTTCTGTTTTCACCCTTCGGGTACGGAACCCTAAGAAACGAATTTAAATAAATAGCTGTAAACATGCCAAGGTTCTTGGTACTAAAAAGAGTTGTAGAGCAAACGAGTATTACCTATTTTAACTTTTTCTAGTTGGCAACTTTGTAAGGTTTTTCCCAGGCTTGGTATAAGTGCTAAAATGATTTAAATGGTGTATCCTACAGGCAGTTGTGATGACAATATAATATTAGGGGTAGCAACTACTGGCACTGGCTCTCTAGGATCCCAGTCAGAATTTATATTTATGCTGGTGCCCGCGGCTTCGCACGCGGATTTTCACTACCCTATGCTCGTCCCTGGGATACCATTTACCTTTCTGCCAAATTTCATTGAGATCCATTCAGCCGTTTAGGCATGAAAAAGTAACAGACAAACAGACAGACAGAGAGTTACTTTCGAATTTATAATATTATTATGGATTTATTTATTGCTCACCAACGTAGTGTACATGCACTAAAACTAGCTTAGTTAACGTACGGTACCATAAGTTACCTTAATAAAAATCATGTCAAGTGTCAATATAATTCATGACAGCATGCATCTTAAGCAAGTAACATAATTATGGATAAAACGTATATACAATTAATTTTTGGTTTTCAGTCAGATAAAATAAACATTCAATTATTTAATTCAGACAATTTAATTTATATCCTTGCAATGACGATTTGTGATTAGAAATACTAACAGTAGGACAAACTGTGAAATCTTGAGCCTAAATTTCACAGTTTGATCAAATGAACGTAGGTACACCAAACAATATACATGGCATGAAAAATCTAAGGTTTATGCATGAAGGCTAATATTAAAATTATCTTTTGAAAAATAAACGAACATGACAATATACTAGGAGTATAAATTCTGAACAGGAAGTCCACCTATCATGAAACGATTATCTCCTAGTGAATCATAAAACCCTAGGTACTCACTTCCCTGGGAACAACGATTGAGTTAATTTTAATAAGCAACTTTACGTCGATCCCTGTTTTTCTTTATTACGTCGTAAATTCTACTAATGGCAGTCAATCCGCGTTATAAAAGAAGCCTCTTGCTCTGATTGACAACTTATAAATCATTTGAGCGAGAGCTCTGTATTTTTATTATGCTACAACAATAAGAAAATATTCGAACAATAGTATTATGTCCCATAAGTTAATAGTTAACGTGGTGTTATTTGACCATAGATTGTAGTAAATACGCATGAGTCCAAGTGACTTGGGGTTGAGATGTACCTCTATAAATATACGTGTAGGTAGGTAGGTAGGCACCTATGAAATGGAGGGATAAAGGAGAGGTTCTTTTTTACGTTGAGGATCTTGTTCTATTTACCAATACTCAGAGTAATTATTCCCTATGTCAGAAACAGTACGTACTTATTTTCTGTAGCTATTTCGGCATACCAAAATAGCTACAGAAAATAAGTAGTAGAGCAGAACATATTCTGCTTTTAAGGTTAGGTAGGCACCTACATAATTAGATGTTTGCATTTTATTTAAAAAAATTAACATCTACTTAACGGTGTAAATAAGTGGATCAGGGGATTTCTGGAACTCTTGTCCAAAAATCTCCTGCGCGTCTCCTTTCTGAGCCCGCAGGGGATAATGGCAGAGGATTATTGGAATAAGCCCTTGTTTTTATTAGATGAGTCACTTATAAATATGTATCGCTATTTCATTTTCAGAGAAGCATTGCTAGCAAGCAATATTTAGGGTAAGGCGAATAAGACAAAGATAATAAGAGAAAGACAGAGCAGCTTAATTAAATACCAGAAAATCCAAGACCATAGTATCCATGGGGTTAGTTATGGGTCTAAACAGCGAAAGTGTTCACCCCGTCACAGCGTATAAGCGCGTGCGCAGGTCTCGGCGCACCACTCGCGAACCGAGCCGACCGCGCGCAGTCGCACGCACGAAACACCCGCTTTCGAACGCGGAACGAACATTTGAAATTAGTGTCAAAGTGACGATAGCCAAAGTAGCGATATAGTGACTATACGAATACGGTGTTTGTGATCGAGTTTTGAATTTTCGGTGAGTTTTTTTTTAATTATTATTTTTATTTGGTATTTCTTTATTATTGGTAATAATTTAAAAATCTATGTAAACTAACCATAAAAAATAAAACAAAATAAAAAATGCAAAAAATCACCGAAAAAAAGATCTTTAAATTATTGATTTTCAAAGTTGAGCTAATAGTGTTATTTTTCTTTGTTAATTATTATGTATAAATTAAAAAAAACAATGCATTTTTATAAAACGCAGTGACTCAGAATTGCTTAATCATCTTTCAGTCTATAGAAGAATGTGCAGCATTTTTTAGATTGACCGGAAACCAAACCGATTATACAACTTAAAACAACCAATTATTTAAATTGCAGTTTTTACTTAATAAAAATACAACACTTTATATCATAAAAGAAGAAAAGTTAAGTCAAATAGCTATAGCTATAGCATTTTATTGTTGCGTACACGTAGGCAAGCTATAAACCTACCATAACGTCACTAAAGCAAAAGTTATTTTGAACACTGTTAAATATTCATAAAATAACCTACTGAGTATTATAATAAATGCCATTTCTTAAGAGGCTTTACCAATTATCATATTATTATTATTTTCACGAAGAGACAGCCGCCGCTGAAGTGGACGATACTTTGGGACCATACCCTAACTCTACCTAAATAATCTATGGTAAACTTTATGATAGAACAGAGTTCGTTTTAAATTATATCAACAAATCCGAACACAAAAACAAATATTCACATGCTTGGAGTCGAGATAAATATTTTCGTTCATGAACTTTAATGATCTCTTATGAAAAAAAGTGACTGGCTCTCGTGAAATCACTTTGTAGAACAAAACATCGATGAAATTATGTGAAATTTTCTGTTTATAAGGTTTGTATGACATTCCAAAGGTACTTTTACCGAGACACAAAGTAGCCTATACGTTTTTTTATGTGTAAAACTACATCTATGATGAACCTTTCAGTCGGTTTTGCCTGAAGAGGTAAGGAACAATCAAAAATCAAGACATCCATCCTAATTTTAACATTGACGTCTAGTACCCATAACACAAGCTCTGTTTACTGTGGGGCTAGATGATGCTATGTGGGTTGTCCAGCATTATTTATTTATAATATTAGTGACCAAAAAACATATTCCAAAATGATTTCATAGCCAATTTCAAAAGGAAGAACAAACAATAGACAATAGGGGCCGAAAAAAAGCAGACGAGTATGATCGATTATCTCTAGTTTAATGAACGAATTATTCAATTATATCATTGATCATAGACTGTATGTAGTTCAATAATCGATTAGTAACAATTCGGTAATTGGGAAAGTACGCGGGTTGGGTGCGAAGCAACGTAGAAAGTTACCGAAATTATACTTTTTTTGGCAAGATGAATAAAATTAGTCAAATGAGAGGTTACCTCCTCCTTATGTTTTAAATAGGTAACATAAAATTTTATTCCATATCACGTGGCAGAGTAGGCAAGTCTCATTCCACCAATAACCAGGATCAGGACATTTTGGAAAAAAAATTTCAAGAGGCCCGCAAAAAAAATTACTTACCTGAAATTTAATTCTCAACTAATTGGCCCACATTTGACCTACCTCTCGCTAAGCTAAATTCCGCAAACATTTACCTTTGTACAGTAAAGTTTGTATGCAAAGACAATAAAATTCCATTGCCTTCAAACCAAATGTTGACTTTTTGCAATGCTTTCTTTTAAATCTCATCTGAAAGATTTTTACGATTTTACGATATTCTCTACAGATGTTCTCATATTAAATAAAAAAATAAGAACTCTTTATTTCGGATGACAACGAAAATTATTAGCATGCTGGTGTCACAAAAGCTGAGATTGCTTACACATCATATCATTTCGTCTTTGCGTTTTTTTTTTTACCTAATAAACACTATTTATCGATATTTTAATAAAAGTTACGCGATATATATATACCCAATAAATAATCTTCATTACTTAGGTATGTTAGAAAATCGCGAAATGTTAAAAAAGTGCTACGTACGTGCCTAGTGTTGTTTTTAGCATGAAAGAATGTGTTCTTTATTTGCACATGAAAAAGGAACCCTAAAATTTTGTCGGTTTTGCTTTACTGATAGGGTTGTAATTTTTCTAAGCGTATGCGTAAAGTTATTTTTTACTGTGAAAATTTAAAACAACGTATTTCTGAACATCAACCATTCGAATCAGTTGCGTATAAGGTGCACAACAACCCAGTTTCGGCTTGGTACATGAATAGCGTGGCACCTTGTATTATGCACAACTTATTGAGATAAGTGTGACTAAGTAAGTGATACTAGTTTGTGTGGGATAAAGTGACATTAGTTTCAAACTCACCTGTCCAAAACTAGAAGTCCAAAAATTATTTGACTAATATTATCTACCTTCACAAATATACCCAAAGATCAGCACATCAGAGCTTTGAGCACAACAGATCATATTATCTCGAAGCGTTGAGTTGGAACTTTGTTAAATTTTTACGGCCTTGCATGCTAGTTATCGTTTAAAAGGTGCGTTATATATTTCCGAAACCCCTAATATGCACGTGCCAAGTGGATACGTCATACGGTGTGATGTGGCGCATCCAAATGAGAAAGAAGCAAGAAAAACCTAAGAACAACTTGGTAACCGTGAAATTGAGAGTGAGATTTATGTACATCTGACTAAAATTCTCTGCCGCTTCTATACAAATCATGACGCACGTATTCGTCCGTATACAAGACACACATGCAATCACAGAGCTATTTGCTAGTTTACATTGTAGGCCACATGCCCCAGTCAATTATTTATTTGTAACACAAGTTACAGAGGTGAGTGTGGTCACACCTTTTCTTTGCATTCATAATTCCTATTTAGTATTCTGCAGGGAGCGGGTCCAGTTAGTCTATTATTTATACTGCCAGCTAGTTTTATGCGATTTAATGCGACTTTTCTTGAATATGATTGGATATCGGTGGTTAAAAAAACCTTAGCTTCAGATTTTTACTCTACAAAGTAAAAAACAGTGGAGCTCTACATCGAGACTCGCGATAGACGTTAGCCAAAATAACAAAACTTTATTGCTGCTTTTTTAAATAAGATTATTAGCGTGCTTAGCTCGCAAGCATCTGATTTTAAAACGCATTACTTTCCTCACGTATTATGCGTATACTTCCTGAAGTTTTTTCTTTTCACCTCTTCTTTGCAGCACAGATGCAAAACCATGACCGACAACTCAGCGCAGTCTGATTAAGTTGGTCGGCTGGGACGTTTTTATCAGCGTAAAAAGATCATAAAGTAGAGGTTTTTGCATAATTGCGAGCAAATTTGACGCAAATGTGCGTACCTATACGTACTTTATGATACAGTGCAGATTAGTAACTGATAGTGAACGAATGGAACTCCTCATAACAGCCTATAAATTGGATAACTATCAGTGATTATATCAAGCATATGATTTATAAAAACGCTTTCAGAGGGCACGTTTTTTTGTGGTATAAAAATACTGCGTGCGATGAATCTGCAGCTAAGTAGGTACGTAAGGTTGGCTTGTCGTACCCGCAAGTTATTTTTAAGTAAGGTTTGGCTGTGGATGTGTTGAACATTTCGTTCTTGTTCACTGTTTATCGTCGTTGACCTCTTACCGATACGCCATGTAGCGGGCAAAAGTCCGCCTGCAACACAGAAGGATGCTGGTTTGATTCTCGCCTCGGGATAAATGTTCGTACGATCTTCAGGTATTTGTTCCGGGTGTTCCAGGTGTTTTCTATGCATAATAAAACATACCTATCTGTGTTATGTTGTGTTTTTATTATGTCCTTATGTCAGTTATCTAGTAACCATAACAGAAGCTCTGCTTAGCTTGGGGCCAGATGATAATGTAGAAAGAAAAATCGTTTACCTAACTACTTTAATCTAAATTGAGACTGAAACCGCAATAATGTAACAAACTGTAACCGAATGATCAGATTGTGCTGCAAATGGATTGAAATTGATTCCTAATGAAATAATGTTTATTTTCTGGACGTGATGCCAAAATCAGACAGCCGTGAAAGTGCGACGTGACTTCCGGACAAGCTTAAAAGTGAACCTCAGACGTTTAGGCATTTACGAGTATGGACAGGTCAATCTTGGCTCATACTTAAAAGAAAAGATCACCTATGCGTTGATTTTTATAGAGTTGTTTTTGAGCAATTGTTTTTTTGGATAATGTACCAATTGTGAAATGAACTCTGCATGAGTATAAATAAACCACCAAGTGCGAGTCGTCTCGCACGCGAAGGGTTCCGTACCGTAACAATCAGGTAACTTTTTCAAAGAACTTCAAATTTTCACTTGTTTACCCCCCTTAACATTTTCAACTATATTATATTTTTAGTATTTGTGGTTATTTGTTGAAGTGTTACTTATTTATAGAAAGCTTAATGTGTCTACCAAGAGATTCAACTTTTACAAACGAAGAGCAAAAATGGCCAAAAAAATCTCGTTGTTGTATGGAAGCCCCCTTTAATTACAATGCTGGACAATCCACACATCATCATTTAGCCCCAAAGTAAGCAGAGCTTGTGTTATGGGTACCATATGATTGATATACTTAATACAATACAAAGCATAGAAAGATATTTTTTATTATATATAGAAAATACCCAGAACACCCGGAACAAATATTTGCAGATCGTACAAACATTTGTCCCAAGGCGGGAATCGAACCCGCAACCTTCTGCGTCGCAGGCGGACCTTCGCCCGCCGCGCCACATCTGTCGTCGCTTTGGTTATTTATTTCATTTTTAGTATTTACTATTATACCGGCAGTAGAAATACACATTCTCTGAAAATTTCAACTGTATACCTCTTCCGGTTCATGAGATAGAACCCTGCGACAGACGGACGGACGGACGGACAGACAGCGGAGGCTTAGTAATAGGGTTCCGTTTTCACCCTTCCGGTACGGAACCCTAAAAAGAAATACAGCTGCCAAAAGGAAAAAATAATATAAAAAACATTAATTAACTCCCTTTCTGGGGCAGTTTAGTAAAATAAATCGAAATGGATATTACATTTCCCAGCCGTAAAGGTACTCGTTCGATATCAGATGTGTACGTCCAAATATAATTGTCTACAATTATTTTTATACCATTTATCTCATTAAGGTGCATGCTATCTCAAACCCTATATTGCTTTGGTACAGATAAAGATATAATCGCCCCATACGTTATTGGCAAGTGGTGAGCTTAATTGAAAGAAAAAAGTTACCAGGTAATTTGTTATGGCAAGTTTATCGTTTACTTTTACAGACACAAATATAGTCGTATGACTTTATTTGGGTATGGTTCTATTAGTTGCAAGTTTTGTTAATGATCATAAACATAAAGTTAACAAGCATTTGTTATGAGTACAATTGTGCAGTATCCATAAATATCTGATTAACACAGGCGTTTTTTCTACTATTTACAATAGAAGACATATACGCATTTGTCCGCACACTGTGACTGAGCAGTGTTCAAGTATTTTAAATTCTGAAATATTTTTGCCGTGTGTGAAAAATTATTAGTTGCGCCCACCTATTTCTTAAATTATGTCTCTTTTGTAATCGTAATGTAAAAGAAATCTCCAACTTATGCCATTCTAGCATGCCAACAATTCACACGTTTTAAAAGAAAGCCGCTGCGTAATTGCCAAAAGCATTTTGTCTTCGAAATGATTTGCCAAAATTAGTTTTCGAGATCACGCAAACATTTAGGTATAACTCTTACATCCTACGTCTTTATTTGTGGTGGCATAGAGTTGTAATTTCCTGGTTTTCTTCAATTGCCGTGGATACTCTCACTAAATTATGAGATAATAATGATGGACACCGATGTTTTGCTCATGACTTCCGACCTTATTGACTGCTCACTGGAATTGACTCAATCGTTCGTAAGTGGTTGATTATTTGCCGTTTGCGCAATTCTTTTTTTGTCTGGATTATTGTGATTTTAAACTATTGTTGGTGAAAATATGTTGCGAGTCTAGTAACATAATAATCAGAGTCAGGAATAAGTTTTTTTTTTGCTCTTACTGTCCCACTGAAGCCTGAAGTGGAACTGGGCCGGACACGTCTGCCGCATGCCCAGTTACTTCTGCACAACGACCACCACTGAGTGAAGCCCACCCAACGCTGGGAGGCGACCTGGAACGCCCAGAATGAGATGGCGTGACGAGCACGACGTACATCTTCCATTCTGGCCTGTTGCCGGTAAATCGCGAGAAGTAGGAGGAGAAAAGGGAGCCTTTGCTGAGCAGTTGGACAGTAATGGCTAATAAGGTTTTCCAAATGAAAAACTTAACCCTCCAGTTATCTAACCACCTAGGTTCCTTTATTGTTCAGGTATTTACAACGATATAGTAATCTCGACGCTAATTGCAATTTCTTTAGTCGTCGATTTCTACACAAGAAATAATTTTTATCCAATCATTTAATTAAACTATTAGCAAACACTTTCAGATCATTTACCCAGACAAAGGTAGTGAAAGGAGTTGCAAAAACCCGCAGTTTTTATAAGTATGTAATTGTACTATTAGTGTTTTATTGTGAACTCTTGGGAGGCTCTCTCGTCTTTTGTGTGTCCATCTGGAATCGTCTTTTTTGTTTGAATTGTAAATAATGACGTACATCGTTTTACTAAGTTATTTGTTAGTATTATATATTCTCTGGTCATACATACATTGAGTTAAGCTTATGTTTACTAGAAATCAGCAGACGTTTAGGTATATTTGACGACCTCTCTTTGGCGTAGCGGGTGAACGCCTGCGACGCAGGAGGTTGTAGGTTCGATTTTTTCCTCGCCTCGGGACAAATGTTTGTACGATTTGCAGATATTTGTTCCGGTTGTTTCGGGTGTTTTCTATGTACAATAAAAAAAACTAAGAATTGTAATGTCTATTAGTTATTTAGTACCCATAACATAAGCTCTACTTAGATTGGAGCTAGATACCTAATGCTGTGTGATTTGGCCAGTATTATTTATTTATCTACCTGGATGGACACGTACTATTGATGAAACTTCTGTAAAAATCTATTTGTTAGCTGTTGGTAGTAAAACTCCAGTACATTTCATTGATGAACATTGAATCCGTTTGTTTTTCATCGACGTCGAGTTAGTGCGAATTTTCCAACGTACCTAGTAAAGAAACCCAGTTACATGTTTGAATATAGTAAGAATATTTTACGAGTTACTTTATTACTTCGAAATTGCTTGTTCTATTTTTCAAAGATTTTTTATTATCTTTACTACGTATTATGTCCCAATGCTTACGAATGATTTGCTGTGGATCAGTCAAAGAATAAGCGATTGAAGTTATTCCGAGATTAAGGAAGTATATGATGGTTTTATCTACATGAGACGTTGGGAAAGTCTAGTAAATTGGTCAGTTTAGAAAGATTCAGAGACAATTAGTAGTTTTAAGACTTTTTTAAATATCCCATAAATTATCTACCTAGACGGAATTTAAACTATGTCGATTTTTGTGATTTATATTCGTAACCCCTTGTTCATAATAATTTGTTAGAACAGTTTCTGAGCAGTGTTATTTCTCACTTTGTATTTATGTAACTAATGATAAGTCAGAGTGAGAAGTAACACTACTTAACAACTGTTTTTATTTAACAGTGTATTATAAATAAATAAGTGGGTTAGAATTTTCCTTAAGTATGGATAAGTACTGTAAAAACAAAATAAATCAGTTGTTCTTTTGACAGTTCCTGTTAACAGCTGTCAACTTTTCTCTGAAAACAAATGACAGTAAGCGGCGCCATTAAGAAAGTTGAAGTTGAATTAGGTGAAGTAAATATTTGTGTGGTGCTATTAGGTGAGTAGGTACATCCAGTTTTATGGTGTTTAATTATAAGGCAAGCACACCATACCAGTAGAACTGCGTACCTTCCACTGCGAGCGGTACTGTCTCCGTACGACGAGAACACAG